>OX439039.1:69636001-74436001 GCA_949317995.1 Acholoe squamosa
GGAAGGGAACATGGTGAAACTGGAAAACACTAAAGCCATTGGTACTGCAGTCTGGCCAGTGTCAGATGGTTGGATTTGGGCTCAAATTGACAATTTCGTGGATTTTTGACCAAACACTGACAGGAACAGGGGGAAAATGTGGTACAATCTGGAACATTTGTCACAAGGCAGATTGCGGTCTTAAACGCCTCAACACTATTGAAGCTGACCAATGAACTCGAGGAGAAAGGGTAAAAATGGCAAACACTAAAACCATTTCTACTACGGTCTGCAAAGTTTGTCAGATGGTAGCTTTGGGGTGAAAATTGCACATTTTCTTGGATTTTTGACAAAGAACCTCACAGGAAGAGGGTGAAAATGCCTGTGTATAAGCATTGGTTTTGCAATCTGGAAAATTGCACATTTTCATGAATTTTTGACAAAACACTGACTGGAAGAGGCTGAAAAGGAAAGTGCATAAGCATTGCAATGGCTAAAAAGTCTAAATTATCATAGATTTCTGAGAAAGCACTGACTGAAACCGAGTGGAAATGAGTGTTCATAACCATTAGTTGTACACTCTGGAAGGGGATACAATTGCACATTTTCATTGATTTTTCAGAAAACACTGACTGGATGTGAGCGGAAATGAGTGTTTATTACCATTGGTTGTGCACTCTTGAAGGGGATAAAACAGCACAATTTCAAAGAATAGGGTGAAAATGAAGGTCTATAAGCATTGCTTAAATACTCTGGAACTACTTAAAATTGCATATTTTCATGAATTGTGCACCAAATACTGACCTGAACAGGGTGAAAATGAGTGTCTATTAGCAGTACTCTTTGTAAGGGCTTAAAAATTGCACATTTTCATGGATTTTCGACCAAGAAACTGACATGAACAGGGTGAACATGAGTGTCTATAAGCATTAGAAGTACACTCTGAAAGCAATCAAAGTTGCAAGTTTTCAGGGATTTTTGACCAAACACTGAGAGAAACAGGGTGAAAACAACAATGTCTACAACCATTGGTAGAAGTCTTGATTGCAGTCTAAAACGAGTCGAAACCAATGAAGCTGACCAATAAACGGAAGGGAACATGGTGAAACTGGAAAACACTAAAGCCATTGGTACTGCAGTCTGGCCAGTGTCAGATGGTTGGATTTGGGCTCAAATTGACAATTTCGTGGATTTTTGACCAAACACTGACAGGAACAGGGGGAAAATGTGGTACAATCTGGAACATTTGTCACAAGGCAGATTGCGGTCTTAAACGCCTCAACACTATTGAAGCTGACCAATGAACTCGAGGAGAAAGGGTAAAAATGGCAAACACTAAAACCATTTCTACTACGGTCTGCAAAGTTTGTCAGATGGTAGCTTTGGGGTGAAAATAGCACATTTTCTTGGATTTTTGACAAAGAACCTCACAGGAAGAGGGTGAAAATGCCTGTGTATAAGCATTGGTTTTGCAATCTGGAAAATTGCACATTTTCATGAATTTTTGACAAAACACTGACTGGAAGAGGCTGAAAAGGAAAGTGCATAAGCATTGCAAGGGCTAAAAAGTCTAAATTATCATAGATTTCTGAGAAAGCACTGACTGGAACCGAGTGGAAATGAGTGTTCATAACCATTAGTTGTACACTCTAGAAGGGGATACAATTGCACATTTTCATTGATTTTTCAGAAAACACTGACTGGATGTGAGCGGAAATGAGTGTTTATTACCATTGGTTGTGCACTCTGGAAGGGGATAAAACAGCACAATTTCAAAGAATAGGGTGAAAATGAAGGTCTATAAGCATTGCTTAAATACTCTGGAACTACTTAAAATTCCATATTTTCATGAATTGTGCACCAAATACTGACCTGAACAGGGTGAAAATGAGTGTCTATTAGCAGTACTCTTTGTAAGGGCTTAAAAATTGCACATTTTCATGGATTTTCGACCAAGAAACTGACATGAACAGGGTGAACATGAGTGTCTATAAGCATTAGAAGTACACTCTGAAAGCAATCAAAGTTGCAAGTTTTCAGGGATTTTTGACCAAACACTGAGAGAAACAGGGTGAAAACAACAATGTCTACAACCATTGGTAGAAGTCTTGATTGCAGTCTAAAACGAGTCGAAACCAATGAAGCTGACCAATAAACGGAAGGGAACATGGTGAAACTGGAAAACACTAAAGCCATTGGTACTGCAGTCTGGCCAGTGTCAGATGGTTGGATTTGGGCTCAAATTGACAATTTCGTGGATTTTTGACCAAACACTGACAGGAACAGGGGGAAAATGTGGAACAATCTGGAACATTTGTCACAAGGCAGATTGCGGTCTTAAACGCCTCAACACTATTGAAGCTGACCAATGAACTCGAGGAGAGAGGGTAAAAATGGCAAACACTAAAACCATTTCTACTACGGTCTGCAAAGTTTGTCAGATGGTAGCTTTGGGGTGAAAATAGCACATTTTCTTGGATTTTTTGACAAAGAACCTCACAGGAAGAGGGTGAAAATGCCTGTGTATAAGCATTGGTTTTGCAATCTGGAAAATTGCACATTTTCATGAATTTTTGACAAAACACTGACTGGAAGAGGCTGAAAAGGAAAGTGCATAAGCATTGCAATGGCTAAAAAGTCTAAATTATCATAGATTTCTGAGAAAGCACTGACTGAAACCGAGTGGAAATGAGTGTTCATAACCATTAGTTGTACACTCTGGAAGGGGATACAATTGCACATTTTCATTGATTTTTCAGAAAACACTGACTGGATGTGAGCGGAAATGAGTGTTTATTACCATTGGTTGTGCACTCTTGAAGGGGATAAAACAGCACAATTTCAAAGAATAGGGTGAAAATGAAGGTCTATAAGCATTGCTTAAATACTCTGGAACTACTTAAAATTGCATATTTTCATGAATTGTGCACCAAATACTGACCTGAACAGGGTGAAAATGAGTGTCTAAATCAGCAGTACTCTTTGTAAGGGCTTAAAAATTGCACATTTTCATGGATTTTCGACCAAGAAACTGACATGAACAGGGTGAACATGAGTGTCTATAAGCATTAGAAGTACACTCTGAAAGCAATCAAAGTTGCAAGTTTTCAGGGATTTTTGACCAAACACTGAGAGAAACAGGGTGAAAACAACAATGTCTACAACCATTGGTAGAAGTCTTGATTGCAGTCTAAAACGAGTCGAAACCAATGAAGCTGACCAATAAACGGAAGGGAACATGGTGAAACTGGAAAACACTAAAGCCATTGGTACTGCAGTCTGGCCAGTGTCAGATGGTTGGATTTGGGCTCAAATTGACAATTTCGTGGATTTTTGACCAAACACTGACAGGAACAGGGGGAAAATGTGGTACAATCTGGAACATTTGTCACAAGGCAGATTGCGGTCTTAAACGCCTCAACACTATTGAAGCTGACCAATGAACTCGAGGAGAAAGGGTAAAAATGGCAAACACTAAAACCATTTCTACTACGGTCTGCAAAGTTTGTCAGATGGTAGCTTTGGGGTGAAAATAGCACATTTTCTTGGATTTTTGACAAAGAACCTCACAGGAAGAGGGTGAAAATGCCTGTGTATAAGCATTGGTTTTGCAATCTGGAAAATTGCACATTTTCATGAATTTTTGACAAAACACTGACTGGAAGAGGCTGAAAAGGAAAGTGCATAAGCATTGCAAGGGCTAAAAAGTCTAAATTATCATAGATTTCTGAGAAAGCACTGACTGGAACCGAGTGGAAATGAGTGTTCTTAACCATTAGTTGTACACTCTAGAAGGGGATACAATTGCACATTTTCATTGATTTTTCAGAAAACACTGACTGGATGTGAGCGGAAATGAGTGTTTATTACCATTGGTTGTGCACTCTTGAAGGGGATAAAACAGCACAATTTCAAAGAATAGGGTGAAAATGAAGGTCTATAAGCATTGCTTAAATACTCTGGAACTACTTAAAATTGCATATTTTCATGAATTGTGCACCAAATACTGACCTGAACAGGGTGAAAATGAGTGTCTATTAGCAGTACTCTTTGTAAGGGCTTAAAAATTGCACATTTTCATGGATTTTCGACCAAGAAACTGACATGAACAGGGTGAACATGAGTGTCTATAAGCATTAGAAGTACACTCTGAAAGCAATCAAAGTTGCAAGTTTTCAGGGATTTTTGACCAAACACTGAGAGAAACAGGGTGAAAACAACAATGTCTACAACCATTGGTAGAAGTCTTGATTGCAGTCTAAAACGAGTCGAAACCAATGAAGCTGACCAATAAACGGAAGGGAACATGGTGAAACTGGAAAACACTAAAGCCATTGGTACTGCAGTCTGGCCAGTGTCAGATGGTTGGATTTGGGCTCAAATTGACAATTTCGTGGATTTTTGACCAAACACTGACAGGAACAGGGGGAAAATGTGGAACAATCTGGAACATTTGTCACAAGGCAGATTGCGGTCTTAAACGCCTCAACACTATTGAAGCTGACCAATGAACTCGAGGAGAGAGGGTAAAAATGGCAAACACTAAAACCATTTCTACTACGGTCTGCAAAGTTTGTCAGATGGTAGCTTTGGGGTGAAAATAGCACATTTTCTTGGATTTTTTGACAAAGAACCTCACAGGAAGAGGGTGAAAATGCCTGTGTATAAGCATTGGTTTTGCAATCTGGAAAATTGCACATTTTCATGAATTTTTGACAAAACACTGACTGAAAGAGGCTGAAAAGGAAAGTGCATAAGCATTGCAACGGCTAAAAAATCTAAATTATCATAGATTTCTGAGAAAGCACTGACTGGAACCGAGTGGAAATGAGTGTTCATAACCATTAGTTGTACACTCTGGAAGGGGATACAATTGCACATTTTCATTGATTTTTCAGAATACACTGACTGGATGTGAGCGGAAATGAGTGTTTATTGCCATTGGTTGTGCACTCTTGAAGGGGATAAAACAGCACAATTTCAAAGAATAGGGTGAAAATGAAGGTCTATAAGCATTGCTTAAATACTCTGGAACTACTTAAAATTGCATATTTTCATGAATTGTGCACCAAATACTGACCTGAACAGGGTGAAAATGAGTGTCTATTAGCAGTACTCTTTGTAAGGGCTTAAAAATTGCACATTTTCATGGATTTTCGACCAAGAAACTGACATGAACAGGGTGCACATGAGTGTCTATAAGCATTAGAAGTACACTCTGAAAGCAATCAAAGTTGCAAGTTTTCAGGGATTTTTGACCAAACACTGAGAGAAACAGGGTGAAAACAACAATGTCTACAACCATTGGTAGAAGTCTTGATTGCAGTCTAAAACGAGTCGAAACCAATGAAGCTGACCAATAAACGGAAGGGAACATGGTGAAACTGGAAAACACTAAAGCCATTGGTACTGCAGTCTGGCCAGTGTCAGATGGTTGGATTTGGGCTCAAATTGACAATTTCGTGGATTTTTGACCAAACACTGACAGGAACAGGGGGAAAATGTGGTACAATCTGGAACATTTGTCACAAGGCAGATTGCGGTCTTAAACGCCTCAACACTATTGAAGCTGACCAATGAACTCGAGGAGAAAGGGTAAAAATGGCAAACACTAAAACCATTTCTACTACGGTCTGCAAAGTTTGTCAGATGGTAGCTTTGGGGTGAAAATAGCACATTTTCTTGGATTTTTGACAAAACACTGACTGGAAGAGGCTGAAAAGGAAAGTGCATAAGCATTGCAAGGGCTAAAAAGTCTAAATTATCATAGATTTCTGAGAAAGTACTGACTGGAACCGAGTGGAAATGAGTGTTCTTAACCATTAGTTGTACACTCTAGAAGGGGATACAATTGCACATTTTCATTGATTTTTCAGAAAACACTGACTGGATGTGAGCGGAAATGAGTGTTTATTACCATTGGTTGTGCACTCTTGAAGGGGATAAAACAGCACAATTTCAAAGAATAGGGTGAAAATGAAGGTCTATAAGCATTGCTTAAATACTCTGGAACTACTTAAAATTGCATATTTTCATGAATTGTGCACCAAATACTGATCTGAACAGGGTGAAAATGAGTGTCTATTAGCAGTACTCTTTGTAAGGGCTTAAAAATTGCACATTTTCATGGATTTTCGACCAAGAAACTGACATGAACAGGGTGAACATGAGTGTCTATAAGCATTAGAAGTACACTCTGAAAGCAATCAAAGTTGCAAGTTTTCAGGGATTTTTGACCAAACACTGAGAGAAACAGGGTGAAAACAACAATGTCTACAACCATTGGTAGAAGTCTTGATTGCAGTCTAAAACGAGTCGAAACCAATGAAGCTGACCAATAAACGGAAGGGAACATGGTGAAACTGGAAAACACTAAAGCCATTGGTACTGCAGTCTGGCCAGTGTCAGATGGTTGGATTTGGGCTCAAATTGACAATTTCGTGGATTTTTGACCAAACACTGACAGGAACAGGGGGAAAATGTGGAACAATCTGGAACATTTGTCACAAGGCAGATTGCGGTCTTAAACGCCTCAACACTATTGAAGCTGACCAATGAACTCGAGGAGAGAGGGTAAAAATGGCAAACACTAAAACCATTTCTACTACGGTCTGCAAAGTTTGTCAGATGGTAGCTTTGGGGTGAAAATAGCACATTTTCTTGGATTTTTTGACAAAGAACCTCACAGGAAGAGGGTGAAAATGCCTGTGTATAAGCATTGGTTTTGCAATCTGGAAAATTGCACATTTTCATGAATTTTTGACAAAACACTGACTGAAAGAGGCTGAAAAGGAAAGTGCATAAGCATTGCAACGGCTAAAAAATCTAAATTATCATAGATTTCTGAGAAAGCACTGACTGGAACCGAGTGGAAATGAGTGTTCATAACCATTAGTTGTACACTCTGGAAGGGGATACAATTGCACATTTTCATTGATTTTTCAGAATACACTGACTGGATGTGAGCGGAAATGAGTGTTTATTGCCATTGGTTGTGCACTCTTGAAGGGGATAAAACAGCACAATTTCAAAGAATAGGGTGAAAATGAAGGTCTATAAGCATTGCTTAAATACTCTGGAACTACTTAAAATTGCATATTTTCATGAATTGTGCACCAAATACTGACCTGAACAGGGTGAAAATGAGTGTCTAAATCGGCAGTACTCTTTGTAAGGGCTTAAAAATTGCACATTTTCATGGATTTTCGACCAAGAAACTGACATGAACAGGGTGAACATGAGTGTCTATAAGCATTAGAAGTACACTCTGAAAGCAATCAAAGTTGCAAGTTTTCAGGGATTTTTGACCAAACACTGAGAGAAAAAGGGTGAAAACAACAATGTCTACAACCATTGGTAGAAGTCTTGATTGCAGTCTAAAACGAGTCGAAACCAATGAAGCTGACCAATAAACGGAAGGGAACATAGTGAAACTGGAAAACACTAAAGCCATTGGTACTGCAGTCTGGCCAGTGTCAGATGGTTGGATTTGGGCTCAAATTGACAATTTCGTGGATTTTTGACCAAACACTGACAGGAACAGGGGGAAAATGTGGAACAATCTGGAACATTTGTCACAAGGCAGATTGCGGTCTTAAACGCCTCAACACTATTGAAGCTGACCAATGAACTCGAGGAGAGAGGGTAAAAATGGCAAACACTAAAACCATTTCTACTACGGTCTGCAAAGTTTGTCAGATGGTAGCTTTGGGGTGAAAATAGCACATTTTCTTGGATTTTTGACAAAGAACCTCACAGGAAGAGTCTGAAAATGCCTGTGTATAAGCATTGGTTTTGCAATCTGGAAAATTGCACATTTTCATGAATTTTTGACAAAACACTGACTGGAAGAGGCTGAAAAGGAAAGTGCATAAGCATTGCAACGGCTAAAAAGTCTAAATTATCATAGATTTCTGAGAAAGCACTGACTGGAACCGAGTGGAAATGAGTGTTCATAACCATTAGTTGTACACTCTGGAAGGGGATACAATTGCACATTTTCATTGATTTTTCAGAAAACACTGACTGGATGTGAGCGGAAATGAGTGTTTATTACCATTGGTTGTGCACTCTTGAAGGGGATAAAACAGCACAATTTCAAAGAATAGGGTGAAAATGAAGGTCTATAAGCATTGCTTAAATACTCTGGAACTGAACGGTAGTTGGTGGATGTATGTGAAAGGGTAGCTAGCTCAAATGGTTTGATTGTTGTGATGCTTGTTTGCCGGTTACTATGGTATTAATTCAGGGGTTTAATTCGTTGTTCTAAAGGAAGTGGTAGAGGAAGGGCAAGAAGGCGTTCATCTCTCCATGACCTTACAACACTCGCAATCCGCCGATTAAAGTTCCAATATTTATTGTAATATCCACTTCAAATCACAGAAGTCTTGTTCACAGGTAGTTGGTTCAATTGAGCAAGGATGGTAATAGTCACAAGTGCAAAGTAGAGTTCCAATCTAACTGGTTACAAGTACAACTCCAATATGATGAGTATGAACCAACCCTAGGTGTGTGCTGCAGCAAGATGACTAAGTCCAAAGGTTAATACTTACACAGTCCAACCCTGTGTATCCCAGCAGTAAGTATGGTCAGTCCTCACAGGAAGAGCGTTACATTCTATCTCCTGCCTGCTTGGTCAGCTCATCTGCTTATATACAACTCAGACGCCTCCAACCACCAGTCCCGTGGCCTTAAAAGGCCACTTCCTGTGGAGCCTTCCCACAGTTCTTTGCACCCTTCCCACAAAGTATTGCAACAGGAACTGCAGCACTTCTAGACCAATCAGAACGCAGCTTTTCAGCTGCATGATGGGAATGTTTACAATCAGGGTGCACTGTGGGAAGGTTTACTCGCAGAGGCTGCTGGGAAGGGGATCCCTATGCCTTGTCTGGAGTATAGGTGGCTGGAGTAACTATGTTTCATGCAGAGACTAGGCGTCTGCTGCAGAGTTGGGATAAACGTGTTTTGACTCGATGTTTTGACTTGATTTAAAGTGGCTACAGCACACCCGCGGGCGGTTATTTAAAGAAATTGAGAAGCAATTTCTTTACTTCGAAAATTATGAATACTTATATTTTGTTTCTACCACAAACATGCTGCTTTTGGTTACATTTGACTATATCTGCAGTATTTTCATCTTAAACCTGAGGTATTTTCATCATAAACTGGTTATGTTAGGTTTCTACATAAAATAGTGTGAATTGTTACCCGGTTTCGACAACTACCCCTTGTTCAATTATGAGGGCGTAGAGTCGTACATGCTCATTTTATTATGGTAACTTATCAAATCACGACTTCGTGTGTGACAATTGGAGAGAGAGAGAGATCATGCTATCCCATAACTGGACATGGAAGATGCCTACGGAGATTTCATAATCGACTTATAACTGTAAGCAAGTTCAAGTCGGAGGTAAGTAGTATGCATATTCCATGAGATGATGGTCTGATGGTCGCTAATGCGGAGTCATGAGGGTTGTCCGTCTGAGGACAGAAGCATAGATGTGCAAAATATCCAAATGCTCCACATAGCAGGTAAGTAAAAAAAAAAGAATTGGAATTTGAAGGATTTGCCCGTGCGTCATTGATGGAGCGCAGAATGGGCTGGGGATCAGCCAGAAAAGGCCAAATGATCATGAATGTAAAAAGAACACAAGACAAGAAGATTGGCACGTCGGCCTTAGTGGTAGTCTATGGACGGTCGTGAATAATCACGAATGAGACAGACGTCCCAGAGATCAGGCTTATCAGAAGCCGTCAGAGCGTCAATGTCAGTGAATTAGAATAAGAGTTTTCAAGTACCAACTCATGGCTGGATGTCCACATCTGGATGTGGTGGAGTGGATAGTACAGCGGAGAAATAGACCCTTTGAAGACGGCTAGGGAAGCCAATTTTGAACTTTGAATTTGAATATTGAATTTTCATTAAAGTGGGGGGGGACAATTTTGAATATCTCTCTTCTCTCTTCAAAGAAACAGTAGTTTGTCACACTTTTTCTAAGTATTAGGTCGTCAAACCCTATTCTTACAAAACACCACACATAGTTATCCTATACTTCGATAAGATAGTACAACTCTCTTGCCATTGTTTAGAATACATGTCATTTTGGGCAAGTTTCTATCAACGTCTTTTTCCAAAAACAATTTAGAAGTTACTTTCTTTGTGGTTAGTTCCTATAAGTCTTATTCTTCTCTTATATTCTCATAATCAATGTCCGTTGATTAATGTCTATCATTTTACACCAGTTCATTTTTTTTTTTACTCTTGCTGTGAGCGCGCTTGGGCGCCGACGAGTTTTTCATATCAATCAGTACAGGTATACTGCTATATATCACACGTCAGTCCTACATATGTTTTATATATATTTCTTTTTGTTTTTGTCTCTTTTTCCACGAGAATAAAGAGTTAGGCAGCTGGTGCCAACGAAAGTTTTCTGGTAAAGTTTTTATCAACTTCTGTCTGTGATGCGCCTGTGCGCCACAGAATTCACGAGGTGCAGCCAATCAGAACACTTCATCCTTCCGTAATGTCATTGTAGATGTTTTCGTTCATCCGACCTGTCCCTACTTCAACGGCGACAGTGGCCGGAGGGGCGCTGGCGTCGGTTGTCCGTCTGTGCATGCGTAGTGCCTGTCTGCCGAGGTCATCAAGCAATCTTTCGTCGGCCAGATCTCCCCCGATGCGGGTCCACCCGGCCTCAGCCAGTCTAGGCATGGAGAATGGAACAGGTGTGGCTAATCCCCCAGTGAAGCGGAGGAGCCGAGTCATTGTCGATGACTTCCCTTCTCCTACGAGGGTGGCCGCCAGTCTTTTCGACACGTTCAGCGAGTTCGGGAGGGGGATAATCTTAGGCACTTGACCAGGGCGGGTTGCGGCTGCGTAGACGCTCATCCCCCAGGTGATGCGGCCTCGTGCACTCAGGAACAGGTGATCGATTGATAGGTCTCTTATCAGTGCCTCTCCCTGGGTGTACAGATGGTCGAATGGCATAGTCAGTTCACCCAGGAAGATGGTTTCCAGGACCAACGGTGCCGAGAACTGTAGGTAGATCCCGTCCGGTGTAGACCTACGAGCGGCCTGTCTTAGTCTCCACACTAGGTAGAGCGCGAACAGCATCACAATCGTTAGCAGCAGGGCAAGGACGGCGGTAGGTGTCGAGCAAGCCAGCCGTTCGGTCGGGCACTCTGGTGGGGGGCCGTAGCACCTGATGGTTTGTGCTGTAGCAGCCGATGTCTGAGACGCCAGGGCTGACGTAGCTAGAGCACGTCTGTGTCTCCAACAGAGAACAATCAGTGCAATAATGAGCACCACCGAGAGAGCCGACGAACCCCACGCTGCATACTGTCCATAGAGTTCATTCTTGTAGGCCACCGGTCTCAGAATGAGCTTCTTCTTGTTAATCCTGTCAACCAAGTCTTTTAATGGCATGTGAAACGGTTTCCCGTCCGCTTCCTGTTCCATTGATTGCCGTAGTTCTTGTGGGATAGGGTCGTATACAACGTCCAATTTAGTATCATGGACCTCCGTGGTGACCCAATGAGCCATTTGCATTCCCCTTACGATCAGGTCATTGGTAGGATATGTGATGGGCTCTCGGTCCCTGTGCTTAGCGCATCCTTGAAGACTGTATGGTATCCATGACTTTTCCGTCATGAAGGCACAGTCGCATCCCAGACTTATCACAGCATAGTTACTTATGGTTTTAATTTCAGGTGGTCGATTTCCGCAAATCAGCTGTCCCTCAGTTTCAGATGTTACAATAAGGACGGTTTCAGAGTCCAGTTGCACTGCCATTTCTTCAAAGTGTGGCTTTATGATATAATCGACGATACAGAGTTTATCAATGGCAGATTTGTCATCTCTGATTAGGGCTGCCACGCACTCGTCATCGGTGATTTTCTTCATGTGAGGCACGTCCGAACATAAATGTGCTCCCGTAGCAGCTAGCCCAGTCGATGATTGGGTTTGGTATGTAGTACCTTTGGCTTATAGACAACGCGATAGCATTTGGTACGTTGCTGACCATCGCGCCATCTGCCTTCTGTCCTGCGACTCTGACTGGTACAGGGAATTTCAGGACCTGGTACATCCTGAACAGGTGTTCTTCTGAGACGACTGGAATGCCTAGGGTCACAACTATTGATGAGCCATCGCGAGTGCACTGAGGGCGAGCATTCTCATAGTAAAATGCTGGTGATTTAAAGGCAGACCTGAACCTTGAGTATTTCTGCCTCAGGTATACGTCCGTCCGTCTCACAGCCTTTATTATGGCTTGAGGTGGAATAATCTTAGGCGATAGTCTATGACGTGTCAGCTGGTGTATTTCAGATGTAAAAGTCTCAAGGTGTCTTAAATTGTTCACGTAATGTAATATCAGGCCTAGTTTTACCCTATTTAGGTAACCAAGGTATGTGAGATAGGCCCTGTTTGCTTCTATCCTTAGACGATTTCTGACAGAGTGTTTGCTAAGGTTCAACATTTTGAAGTTGGTAGAGTCAGCTACACCTTTAAGTCCTGATAATTTGAGTTCTATACTTGTCAACATGACGTTTGTTTTCAGCACTAGGTCCTTTGTAATGTCAGTAAGTTCATTATGTGCTTCGGTCAGGATTTCTATATTTTTTGCATTGTATTCAATGTCCGAAGCACGGCCGGTTCCGAACACATGATATCCAAATTCAGATATTAGATTTAGCACAGGTATTCCTGCACATATGGTGCGATTAAGTCCGTTGTCTTGAGGTACACTTTCCAATAGCTTAGCTATCATCTGATGACGTTCAATACGGAGCTTGGCAATGAGCTCGTCCAGCCATTGTTCAAACACATAAATCTGATTGCACACTGCTTCATACTCTTCTGTTCCATTGCCTATTCTTACTTTTTCACGGTTGAGTCGACTTATGCACATGTTCGTAACGTTTACATCTTGGTTTAATCCAACATCAGGAGGGATGGTGACAGTCAGCTGTTGCACCACGTGGCTGGTGTCTGCTATTGATATCACACGTCCGGGTTTTAGGACGACCCCGAGTCTCTTGGGTAGTCACGTGATGGAGCGTGTAAACTATCAGCAGTATTGTCAGGGTTGCAACTTGTGCAACAGATATCCTGACAACCACTTTGGTGTAGTGAATCGGGCGACGTTGCCTCGTTTTAAAGTTTCCTAGATGTTGGTAGGGTGACTAGTATTTCTTTATAGTTTGTATATAGTTATCCAGGTGGCGTCTGGGTGACTGCCAGATTATAGCTCCCAGAATGCGCTGTAGGGGGCCCTGCTGGAGCAGTGGACGTTTAGTTCACCCGCTCACCACAGGGGCGCTCGGGTAGGCACCGGGGCGTTGGTTTCACCACTACTGTGTAGATGGCGCCACCCGCTGGAGTAAGGTGATCAGCTCACTGGTAGCCTCACTGTAGCGTCTGGTCAGCATCTGGTCACTGTGTTTTATTTAAATTCGAGTCACTCAGGCCTACAAGAGATGAGAACATGGGTCCCTGTAGTATATACAATTGTAGCCAATTCCATGTGTTAGGGGAGGGGAAGGCCTCTTATTTAGCTCAGTTTTACATTTGCTATCAGGGTAATCAGTCATTAGAGTACATCACACCAGTTCAGACACATAACCCTGTTTGGAGTTTTTAAGAGTTTTTGATTGCACGATCATGGAATATATTCCTTGCTCCATCGGCCAATCAGTCGTCCTAGTCAGACGAAAGTATTTTAAGCCAGGCATGGTGTACGTATTGGTTGGAGGGGAGGAGTTAGATGACCCGTCACAGGGTCAACCATGTATGTTGGTGCAGGCTGGGCCGTATATGCCCCAGGAGCAATACTGCTCCTCCGATGATGTCGCCCGTTGCGATGCAGCGGTCCATGGGAGAAGGCGGGTCGGGCTGGCGGCGAGGCGGGCCGTATAACAGATTCGCGGCCGCGACTTCGCCGTCTCGATCCTCTACGACGGTTGTCAATCCCACGGCTGCGCGAACCATTCTTCGAGACAACGTTGCAGCCGCATAGTCCACGTCGGGAGTCGCCGTCCCCTGCTCCGCGGGTTGTCGCAGTGAGTAAGGTGGTTCGGACTCCTCCGGTGCGCCAGCCGTCGCCGTCGCCAAGGACGCGTGCCATCCCATTAGTTAAGATGTCCACCCCGGGTCTGACAATTCTTCGGTCCATCAGTACCGAGTTGGACAGCATGCCGCGGTCGTTGTCCGCCTCTTCGTCGAGGAGCTCGTCTCCTGTGCGGAGTTCTGATGGCGGGGGGATGGTCAAGACATCCAGTCCCAGCGACCGCACGTCATCAGCCGCCGTAGGTTCGTCGTCAGATAGTGGTGGACAGGCTCTAGGTTCGAACCCTTCGACCACCCCTGTCGGTAGTTCCACTGTAGGCCGCCAGGACAGCGGCAACTCCCCTCGTTCTGCTGCCTGTCCGTCCGACTTAGTGTCGACGGGCGGTAGGGACAGCATAGCCTCCAGCCGACCGCGTAGGGATAGCGCGACTTCTAGTCGGTCGGGAGGCGCCGGAAGTCCCGCAGCAATGTCGTCCATGTCGGCCACTGGAGCCTCGGCGTCGGAGGGACCGGTGCAGATACCGGCTGATGATCCTGATTTGGAGTTTGACCTTAGTATATTCCCACCAGGCACGATTATAGACTGTGTCCCGTCCACGTCCACAGGGATCAGGTCTGGCAAGGCTCCGCATCGGCCGGACATACCTAAACCATCCGCTGATCCATCGTTGTCAGACGATGAGTAATGCCATGAGGCAGTGGATGTCATATTGCAGCAGACGTTGCCCATTTCCACAGTTAGGGCTGGACACAGTATACCTCTCTGTCAGTGCCTCCATCTGCCGGGTGCTGGCGGGGTTATTCAGGCCTATTGGGCTCAGGGAAGGTGTATAGTGAGTAGATCCTGATGTACTACCCAATGAGCAATATATCCCCTTTTTATACATATTAGAATCTGACAGTTTCCTCAAAATATTGCATAATTTTGATACTAGTAGTTATCCTGTGTGAAGTCTTTCTTTTGTGAGGTAGATGCACCTAATTCACACATGTCCCAACAGGGCGTGGCAGAGGGAGTGGTGGCGCCGGCAGAGGCCTATTATCATGCACATACTGCGGTCCCAGGTATACTTTGCGTAGGGGTCTCCTGGTAGTGGAGTACCTGGCGGACCGAGGGCTTAGTTCTACCTTGTGCATCTGTACGGCCGGGGGCGGGCGCGCCCTAGCTCCAAGACAGGCACCCATTGTATTTCCCAAGTTTAATGTGTCTTATTGGAGTGCGCTACTTGCTCCTACTTCCGATGAACTGAAGGGGGAGGGAAGGACGAGGGCGTTGGTGACGTATTTATCTTTTATTGCAGCTACTCTGTCCCAGCCTTTATGACTTGCCTCTGATGCTGTCTCATTTACGCAGGCAGGGCAGCAGCACAAATTGGTTAATGAATACATCCTTGTCACGTTGTCCAGTCTCCCGAAGTAGAATGGGATGGTGATGATGGTGCGGTCTACAGAGTCAAGGGGAAACACATTGAAATAAATACCAGCTGTTTTACATTGTCCATTTCGTACAGCGAAGAAGTATTCCCTTGTTATCACAGGTATATAGCAAATACTTAAGCAACTGTCGATATCATAAATGTGAATCCCTGATGCATGTGCACATGCTTCAGCAGTGCCCAATGTAGCAGCCATGTTGGTCATTTTGTTTTTCCAACACAGAATTAACTCAACAGTCTATTGTCTATAATAACATGTGCAAACGATATATGAGCTGTGGCAATATAGCAATTTTATATGAGTCATTCCTCATCGTCGGACTCAATTACTATGACGATTATGGGCATAGCAGGTCCCTCAGCCATATTTACTATTACAATGGCAAAATGACTAGGCACGTGCATTTCTCCTAGATGTGCGCTGGGCCTGGATGAATCTTGCTAGGAGTTCCTGTATTTCTTCAGGGGTAGGGTAATCCTCGTCCCTGATATCGTCATATTCTTCATCAGATAAGTCTTCCATTATCTCCGCGGTAATTGGATCATTTTCGTAAGTGTAATCAAATGTGTCCAATGGCTCGCGTGTTGGCCGGCTGTCCTCATCCATCATGACAGTTTCATTACTCATGATTGTATTTCCTCCAATTAGAATATTATTCCGTGACTAGATCAGCGTATCTGCTGCGCATCAAGGCAACGCGGTGTGCGGCGGTGCCGTAGTGAATTTTCAATTTAATGGTAGAAGCATACGTTACATTGCATGTGTCACAGTGTGTACCTAGGTAGGGGTGGCATAACTGAAGGTGCCACACGACTTCCTGTCTGATATTAAATATGTCTCCACATACACTGCATATGTGTGAATGTCTCGTTGTGTTGACCGGCGGTGTCATTATAAGTCATTGAGCGTGCCAGTTTTTTGCATTAAGATTTTCTTAAGTATTTCTATTGTCCACATATCAGGGTAAGGTGGAGGTGAGGGTTCACCTAAGGGTCCTGCAACATATAAGTACTTTTTGCCAATTTCCCTCTTCAAATTAAGTGTACTTTTTACTTTGTCCCCGAAGAGCTTTTCCAGGTTATGCAGATATCTTAATTCATATCTTTTAAGACACGTGCGACAATCTCTGCCTGGTTTCTCGTTGCTATGACAATAGAAACACAGATTGTCCCAGGGAAGGTGCGAAGTTAATTTTCCAACAGTGTAGGTGGCGTGATGCTGATTGACTAGAGTCTGTAGCGATGTAGGCAATTTGTAAATCCTCAGGTGAGATTTAGAAACAGCATCTACCGCCAAACCCAGTAAAGTGGCTTTAGTTTTATCAAAAGTTTCTATTTTATAATAGTAGTTTCCCCACCAAGAGTGGGTGGAGTAATCGCTGACACTTTCATCCAATATTCTCCTGCCGCTTCTTGTGTAGATGCTCATATCACAGTATAGTCACAATTTCTAAACTTACTTGAATAAATAATGTGTGCCAGACACTAATGTTTTTGTTATCCTGGTTGAGTGTTAGATGCTCTCTGTAGTGGTAATATTTCCTCACGAGCGGCTTGTAACTGTTCAAAAGTGTGTCTGCAGCAGGCAAGCAGACATTCTAGAGTAAGGCCTCCAAAGATTGCAAATAAAATACAATATTCCAGGTATGCAGAGCGTTCTGTCTGCATATTAGCAGAAACTTAGACAGAGACAGCAAACTCGCAGGTAGGTGCAATATTCCAATGATGGCATGACTCCTGTGTAGAGTAGAGTTATAGTATGGTGCAGAGCAGCTCGCTGAGTAGTGATCTGGAGCAGGGTATGGTACTCCAGTGGTGTCTTCATCAAGACTGCAGGGGGAGGAGCGCCATTGCTGCTATATATACAGGGGGCAGGCGGAAGTCACTCACAATACAGCCGTCCCACAGTGCATAGCGCGCCTTCCCACAGTTCTCTCTGGCATAAACAGAGCGCTGCTGGCTTCCTGTGCAGCCTGTGCAGCCAGGAAGTCGGCTCCTAGCCCAGCAGGCTCCTTACTCAGCCAATCCTGATCGAGCGGCTCCTATATAAGTAGCGTCCCTAGCAACGATCCCTGCTCACTGTAATACAATCATTGGATCTGTTACCATTGGGGCGCCTTCCTTATGCACCAAATTGCACTCAGTGTAAGTACTGTCTTTTGTTCCAGGTTATTATGAGCTTACAGATTTTCACAGATAGCTATTTTCGTGGAAATTTTAGTATGATACTGTCAGTTTGAATTGTGCTTTTCATAGCTATAGTCATATCCATAGAACGTGTACTTTTCTGCTAAAAATGTTATCTGGGTATCTGCAGTTTGCCCAGTAATATTTTCGCTTTCCTTATGGCATATACATTCCAAAATCGTGTTTCTAGGCCTTTTCCTCAGTATTGTACCTGCTCATATATATATAGATAGATTTCGCCGTGCATTTTGGCATTATAAGTCGGTTCTTATCATTCCATTTCTTATGTATAGTGCATACTCCAGATTGCACACCTATAACCATATTATTAGGGTTGAAGATATCATAGTCGCAGCTCTTCATCAGTAAGTACGTCGTACTAGATAGCGCGTATGCAGTGCAGGAAGGCTTAGTAGGAGTGGGAGGGCGTTCTCCCTTCTCTATGCAGAGCTGCAGGCTCTAGTCATAATGTTTCACACCAGATGGCGTTGCTGCGCCGTGTATCAGTCTTTAGTTCCTTTGTTTGCCGTCAGGCGGCGCCACTGCGCCTGTGTCACGTATAGTACCCAATATGCACGTCAGGCGGCGCCACTGCGCCGTCCTGCTGCGTGGTTCCTAATCCGCACACTAGGTGTCAGCCTTGTTTTACTGTTAGTATAGAGTGGAGTGGTCCACGTTTTAGTCCTGCCTTCTGCTTCCTATATTTCTTTTAGAGTATGCTAGATCCTCTGAGGATAATTATTCATTGCTCTCCTTTGATAATAGCTTGTGTAGTGTCTTAGTGGTGACGTACTATGATAACTGTAGTGCGTTGCTTTCATGTTAAATGTGTAATGGGCTAGTTGTAGCGCGTATTGTGCGAGGCACGTATTTTCCCTTGTAGTATTTTATAAGTATCCTTTTCATTCTTTGTTAAATACTACAAGTATCCTTTTCATTCTTCGTTAGTAGTACATATTATCCTTGTTACTTTTCATTGTATTTTCATTATAGTTTCCATTTATCATTCATATAATCATGTGATAAGCCAGGGGTTTCATATACATTTTTCATAACCTCGGGGGTTTTAAATAAGTCCTAATAGTTGAAACCTGTGGAACCCGGGACACGGTGTTCCCATACCCGCTGGCCTCTGTACCAACTCCCAGCCGTTGGGATTACCAGGTCAATTCAATACTTATATCACAATGAAATCACATTCATCGTCCTCCCCGTCTGTATCGGTCCAGTGCGTAGGGGGACGGGCTGCGGCCCTGGGGCGACTACTCCTCAGAGGTTTCTTGCAGCTTTCCTGAGCCGGGGGCGTCGAGGAAGGGGTGCAGGCATGCGCCGCTGATTGCTTCTTTTTAGTGGCGTCGTCACTGGCAGACCGTCTGTCCAGGCTAGCCTTTTCTTTACTTTTCTTATTCTTTCCCACCAAGCCTAGCGCCCGAAGCGCGTCAGCATTTTCTTTGTCATTTTTGCCCACCTTGCCTAGTGCCCGAAGCACGTCAGCGTCCTGATTCTTTGTCCCAGGAGGGTCCTCTTGTGTCGGGACCTTATTTTCTTCTATAGTTTCTTCATGTATTTCATTTCCTTCTTCCATTTCTTCAGGAATTCCTCCATTTCTTTCTTCTTCATAACTCTCGTTTTCTTCATCTACTTCTTCATCAGGATTTTCATTTTCTTCTTCATCTACATCGTCTTCCTCTGCTATCGCTGGTGCCCATGTCATGTAACACCTTTTGAGTTTTTGTATGTTCACGAAGTGTGGTATTTTAACACCAGTTGCTACAGATGCCACACGCACTAGGTGGTCATCCTTCACCTCTTCTATGCGGTAGGGCCCTTTGTAGCGGTCCGAGAATTTCGAGACTCGGTTTGCAGAACACATAGGGTCATACACGTAGACGAGATCTCCTTCATTGAAGTCTACAGGTCGTTTTCCTGTGTCCAATCTTTTTCTAAGATTTTCCTCATATTCGTCTGTGTATGTTTTAGCCAGTTTCTTGAATTGTTCTATGTTGTCCTTTGTTCTTAGGAACCATTCTGATTCTGAGAGAGTTGTAGGCGTTGGTCGGTTGTCAGGTAGGCCCATGGCTTTTGTGTCACGTCCAAACAATAGTGCGTAGGGGGAAAATCCCGTTCTACCACTGATAGTGGATCGGATCGTCCATAGGGCTATTGGGACCAAATCTGGCCACATGTCATGTCCGTCATCGATGTAGCATGCAATAATGTTTTCGAGGCTTTTGTGCATCCTCTCAACTCTTGCATTCCCGGTAGGCATTCTCGCACTTGTCATGCTGTGGCGACAATTAAGTCTAGTTGTTATTTCGTGGAAGATTTTTGATATGAAAGTCGGGCCTCTGTCAGAGTGTATGCGTTCCACTTTTCCATATCTGCATATGATGTTCTTCAGAAAGAGGTCTGCTCCTGTTGCTGCTGTCGAATCTTCTGTGCAAAATGCTTCTGGGTATCCTGTCAGCAAATCCACAAATGTCATTATATATTTTGACTTGTCTGCTGCTGGTTTCAACGGTCCTATGAAGTCCACTTGTACTTGCTGCCACGGGTAATCCGGTGTATCCCAGCTTTTGGCAGCTGCTTTGAAGTGAGGAGCTCTTTTTCTCAGAGCACAGGTTTCACATTTCCTGACATATTCTGCAATGTCCTCGTGTAGGTTCTTCCAGTAGTACTTGGACGTCACTTTGCTGCATAGAGCAGCTGTGCCTACATGTCCGCCAGTTATTATATAGTCATGTAGAATCTTCAGTACCCTTTGCTGTAATTCCTTTGGCACGATGATTTTGCCACTCACCTCAGTGAATTGTCCTCTTTTCTTTCTACGTGGAGCTGAGAATTTTACCAAGAGTCCTGGTTCTATCATTCCCATGAATTCTGATTTAATCATGACAGCTTTGGCTTCTTCCCAATCATCTGGGAATACTTCGTCTTCCAGGTATTCAATCATCTGATTGCAGGTTGGATCGTCGCGCTGAGCTCTCATCATTCTCTCAGTGCTTATCTCCTGGTTGGGTTCAATGTTGAATATTTCACATCCCACGTCTGGTTCGAATTCCTCCCCGTCACTGTTTTCCTCGTCTTCTTGTACACGAGACAGATAGTCTGGTAGGTAATGAGTGGCTCCTGGTTCATATGTTATTTCCAGATCAAAGTCCGATAATGATAACGCCCATCTTTTCAGACGTTTCGAGGGCGCCTTGTGAGCTTGCATCAGTAATGATACTAATGGCTTGTGGTCTGTTACCACAGTCACTTTTCCTCCTTGCAACATATCTTCATATGTTTTTAGTGCTTTTACTACGGCCAGGGCTTCCTTTTCAGTCACAGTGTAGTTGAGTTCTGCTCCATTCATTGTGTACCCAAAGTACAGGATAGGTCTGTATAGATCGTCGATTTTGTGGCAGATTGCAGCGCCACAAGCACGATCTGATGCATCTGTTAGCACTATGAAATGTCCACCTGTCTCTGGGTGTATCAGCAATGGTGGTAAAGTCAGTTTTGTCTGAATCTCCTGGAATGATGCTTCACACTTGTCAGTCCATTCAAACGTTGCATATTTTTGTAGCAACTTGTTCAGAGGAACAGCTGCCTTGGCGAATCCCGGGATGAAGGAACGGTAGTAATTGCACAGTCCCAGAAACGATTTGACAGCTTTCACATTCTTTGGTCTTTTCACTGCCTTGACCTTTTTAATGATCCTGGGTTGGGTTTCAAGACCTTCCTTGCTGATAATATGTCCCAAGTAGTTGATTCTGTCTTTACACCAATCACATTTTTCGGGCTTGATTTTTAAGTCCGCTTTGGCTAGTGCTTTCAGAACAAGTTGAACGTTTTTCAGGTGATCCTCAAATGTCTGGTCGTAGATTATTACATCATCTAGGTATGCCAGACATTACCTTGGTAAACTGCCATGGCGCTCCACAAAGGCCAAATGCTACACGTCGATATTGGTAGACTCCTGTAGGTGTTTCAAATGCCGTGAACTGTCTTGAATCCTTGTCTATCTCAACTTGATGGTATCCACTGAGAAGATCGAGTGCTGTGAACATAGTGGGTTTCTTGTATGCCATGAAGAGGAATAGAGATCTTGCTGTAGGCATGGGGAACTTGTCCTTGTACGTGATGGAATTAAGCCATCTGTAGTCTGTGCAGAGCCTGGGTTTTCCATTCTTTTTATAAGCCACTACAAGAGGGCTTCGCCATGCTGATTCACTTGGTTCTATCACTCCTATGTCCAGAAGCTGTTTCACTTGCTCATCTATTACTTCCATTTTCTGTGGTGAGTATCTGTAGGGTCTTGTGCAGGCTATTCCTTTAGATTCATCCACTCTAATTTTCATTGGTGAAATTATGCAATGACCAAGCTCAGACATGTCAAATGCAAGGCTGTCTTGATTGTCCAATAGCATCTTTATGAATTCTTCCTTTTGTGTTTCATCCAGACAAGATTCACTTAGGTCGATCTGTTTTATCTTTTCTTCCTTTGGTGTTGTTTTCCTTCGTTCTTCAAACTGGTCAGCTGTCAATGATTTTACAAAATCTATTGCCATTTGACACACTTCGGCTGGTATTCCCATTTTCTGTTGATGGTCTACTCTAAGGAAGTCTGTTAGATCTTCAGGGTCCAGTCCAGGTGCTTCACCTTTACTGGCATATGCTAGGACATCATTCTTTCCCAGAATGATAGGTTTATCTGAGCAATTCATGATTTTTATCCACCATGTTTTTCCTAGTTGGTTGACACTGCTTTCTACACATAGTGGTGCAAGTCCTGATGGTTCACAGAGTACAGTATCTCCTTGTTCTCCTTGTACCTGTCTCCATGGTGAGACTGATATAATTTTCTCCTGCATAGGGAGCAATTTCTCGTTTTCTGTGCTTGATATTGGATTTCCTTTGAAGATTTCCACTTTTCTGTCTCCCATTTTCATATCTGCTTGAAGTGCTTCTAGTAGATTCCTACCAATCATGACATCATGGCAAAGATTTTCCATGACATGGAAGTTGAAATATAGTCGTGCTCCTTCCACCATGAATTTTAATCTTGCAGTTTCTGAAATAATTTTGCTGTTACCATCTGCCATATTTACCTTCAGATTTGCATCAAAAGTTTCTACTATGCATTCTTCCGGTAGTGATTGTTTGTACGTTTTTGAGATGAAACAGTCACTGGCTCCTGTGTCGAGAAATGCTGATTTCTCTTTTCAACATAAGTTGATGGTCAGAAATAATGGTTCACTGCTAAGTTTGTCATTAGCTGATCCGCCCATAGAGTGCAGTGTTGTTGTAATAGGCGGCACGGACCAGCCTTTTAGTTTCCCTGCTGATTGTTTCCTGACGGGCCGCCTCGTGCTCCAGGTGCTTGTCCTGTTGCTCTCATCTCACCCATCTTATTTTGAAGCCAGCTACAGGCATCAGTACTGTGTCCATACATTTCATGCACTGAGCAATATTTGCGATTATCTTCTCCTATCTCTGCTCTATTACCTGGGCGATATTGATTTCCCTGTCCTGTTTTTCCTACATTCCTTTGTTGATTTGGCTGTTGTGTGGCGGGCTGTTGCATGTAGGGTCTCCCAGATTGAGGATAAAAACGTGGGCGTTGGAAAGGCTGGTTTCTTGGGCCGTTCTGCCATTGTCCTTTATTGGCCCATCCTTGGTACCCAAAGGACTGTTTATTTGGATAAAATGGTCGTGGTCCCTGGTTTCTTGGATTTCTATCTGCATTGTAGTTTCTGTTAGGCTGGTTGTAGTTCTGGTAGTTCTGGCGTATGGGTGCATTTTGCTGTTGCTTGTCACCAGCAGCCTCCAGGGCGGCTAACAGTTGATCGAGACGATCATCTGGATGTGCCGGTGGAGATGCTTCTATAACAGCAGCTGAGGCTTTTGGTGTTTTCTTTTCCAGAGATTCAAGCCGTGATGCTACTTTAATTGCATCCTCGATGGTTTTCACGTCTGTTCTGGCCAGTTCTCTTGATATTGCTGGAGAGGTTCCACCAATAAAAACTGCTAACACTAGTTCTGATGCCACATCGCCAGCTACTTGATGTTTTCTCAATATTCCAGCAAAGTCCAACGGCAGCTACAAATGTGCATAAGTGTCTTTCTTGTCGTTTGCTAGAGTTTTTACCCAATCAGCAGCTATGCCTTTTAATCCATGCTTTGCCATCAACAACCTTTTATCATCGTTCCATTCATACAGTGTGGCAACTGCATCTAGTTCGTCGAAATAGGTTTCAGGATTTTCTCCACTTGAACCATTGAAAACAGGGGGTTTTATGGGTGGTACTGCCGCCATATTGATTGGTGGGTTGATTGGTTGAGCAGGAGATGGTGGATGTTGATTCTGAATATTCAAATGACCTTGATATTGTAGATTTTGTTGATCCTGACTATGATCCTCTGGCTCTTTTTGTTCCTCTATATCTGATAAATCCTGTAGATGTCTGTCCAAATCCTGAGAGACAGATTTATGATATTCCAATTTTCTCCTGGTATTGTGTAAATCCTGAGAGTTTATAGAGTGATCCAATGGTGTTTCATCAAAATCAATAGCAGACCGATCTGCAACCGCGGTTAAACTGGTATTTTCAGGGAGAAGGTTTACTTCATCCTGACTGCAATCTTCTCCATTGGTATCACTAGCTACATCGGGGTGTAGTCGTACTGTGAGGGCTGGTTCCGATGTAGCGCCACTGGGGCCCGCGACGTCGGTTGGAGACGCCACGCCAGGCTGGTCAGACCTCTCTGTCAAGGCCGCTGGATGGATTGATTCCTTGCCTGACCTGGCCGAGCTTAGAATTCCCGAATTGAGCGCTCGTGGGTCCTCCAAGTCGGTTTCACCTGTGCTTGACTCCTCAAACTGACTAGGTAATATGGAGTCAATGTCGCTGGGGGTGGTAAAATTCCACCTGTATGCACCATGTATCCTTTCGTTAATTATAGGTCTGTTACGATTGTCCAATGCTATAGGGTCAGCTTGCCCACGGGAGCGACTTGATCTGCCAGACTGGCCGAATCTAGTGAGCAAATCGTAGTCCCCGGCGTTTTCTAGTGATCCTTCTACAGCTTGTTGACTCGATGTATCAGTCCTACCTTGCAGCACACGATGGGAGGTATCATTCAACTCATCCGGATTTTCAGATGTCGGCGGTGCCGGAGGAATGGGAAAAGGTACACCACTCATGAACTAAGCAGCATACACCACTGATATTCTCCACCAGGTGAACGGTAGTTGGTGGATGTATGTGAAAGGGTAGCTAGCTCAAATGGTTTGATTGTTGTGATGCTTGTTTGCCGGTTACTATGGTATTAATTCAGGGGTTTAATTCGTTGTTCTAAAGGAAGTGATAGAGGAAGGGCAAGAAGGCGTTCATCTCTCCATGACCTTACAACACTCGCAATCCGCCGATTAAAGTTCCAATATTTATTGTAATATCCACTTCAAATCACAGAAGTCTTGTTCACAGGTAGTTGGTTCAATTGAGCAAGGATGGTAATAGTCACAAGTGCAAAGTAGAGTTCCAATCTAACTGGTTACAAGTACAACTCCAATATGATGAGTATGAACCAACCCTAGGTGTGTGCTGCAGCAAGATGACTAAGTCCAAAGGTTAATACTTACACAGTCCAACCCTGTGTATCCCAGCAGTAAGTATGGTCAGTCCTCACAGGAAGAGCGTTACATTCTATCTCCTGCCTGCTTGGTCAGCTCATCTGCTTATATACAACTCAGACGCCTCCAACCACCAGTCCCGTAGCCTTAAAAGGCCACTTCCTGTGGAGCCTTCCCACAGTTCTTTGCACCCTTCCCACAAAATATAGCAACAGGAACTGCAGCACTTCTAGACCAATCAGAACGCAGCTTTTCAGCTGCATGATGGGAATGTTTACAATCAGGGTGCACTGTGGGAAGGTTTACTCGCAGAGGCTGCTGGGAAGGGGATCCCTATGCCTTGTCTGGAGTATAGGTGGCTGGAGTAACTATGTTTCATGCAGAGACTAGGCGTCTGCTGCAGAGTTGGGATAAACGTGTTTTGACTCGATGTTTTGACTTGATTTAAAGTGGCTACAGCACAGAACTACGTAAAATTGCATATTTTCATGAATTGTGCACCAAATACTGACCTGAACAGGGTGAAAATGAGTGTCTAAATCAGCAGTACTCTTTGTAAGGGCTTAAAAATTGCACATTTTCATGGATCTTCGACCAAGAAACTGACATGAACAGGGTGAACATGAGTGTCTATAAGCGTTAGAAGTACACTCTGAAAGCAATCAAAGTTGCAAGTTTTCAGGGATTTTTGACCAAACACTGAGAGAAACAGGGTGAAAACAACAATGTCTACAACCATTGGTAGAAGTCTTGATTGCAGTCTAAAACGAGTCGAAACCAATGAAGCTGACCAATAAACGGAAGGGAACATGGTGAAACTGGAAAACACTAAAGCCATTGGTACTGCAGTCTGGCCAGTGTCAGATGGTTAGATTTGGGCTCAAATTGACTATTTCGTGGATTTTTGACCAAACACTGACAGGAACAGGGGGAAAATGTGGTACAATCTGGAACATTTGTCACAAGGCAGATTGCGGTCTTAAACGCCTCAACACTATTGAAGCTGACCAATGAACTCGAGGAGAAAGGGTAAAAATGGCAAACACTAAAACCATTTCTACTACGGTCTGCAAAGTTTGTCAGATGGTAGCTTTGGGGTGAAAATTGCACATTTTCTTGGATTTTTGACAAAGAACCTCACAGGAAGAGGGTGAAAATGCCTGTATATAAGCATTGGTTTTGCAATCTGGAAAATTGCACATTTTCATGAATTTTTGACAAAACACTGACTGGAAGAGGCTGAAAAGGAAAGTGCATAAGCATTGCAAGGGCTAAAAAGTCTAAATTATCATAGATTTCTGAGAAAGCACTGACTGGAACCGAGTGGAAATGAGTGTTCATAACCATTAGTTGTACACTCTGGAAGGGGATACAATTGCACATTTTCATTGATTTTTCAGAAAACACTGACTGGATGTGAGCGGAAATGAGTGTTTATTACCATTGGTTGTGCACTCTGGAAGGGGATAAAACAGCACAATTTCAAAGAATAGGGTGAAAATGAAGGTCTATAAGCATTGCTTAAATACTCTGGAACTACTTAAAATTGCATATTTTCATGAATTGTGCACCAAATACTGACCAGAAACAGGGTGAAAATGAGTGTCTATATCGGCAGTACTCTTTGTAAGGGCTTAAAAATTGCACATTTTCATGGATTTTCGACCAAGAAACTGACATGAACAGGGTGAACATGAGTGTCTATAAGCGTTAGAAGTACACTCTGAAAGCAATCAAAGTTGCAAGATTTAAGGGATTTTTGACCAAACACTGAGAGAAACAGGGTGAAAACAACAATGTCTAAAACCATTGGTAAAAGTCTTGATTGCAGTCTAAAACGAGTCGAAACCAATGAAGCTGACCAATAAACGGAAGGGAACATGGTGAAACTGGAAAACACTAAAGCCATTGGTACTGCAGTCTGGCCAGTGTCAGATGGTTGGATTTGGGCTCAAATTGACAATTTCGTGGTTTTTTTGACCAAACACTGACAGGAACCGGGGGAAGATGTGGTACAATCTGGAACATTTGTCACAAGGCAGATTGCAGTCTTAAACACCTCAACACTATTGAAGCTGACCAATGAACTCGAGGAGAAAGGGTAAAAATGGCAAACACTAAAACCATTTCTACTACGGTCTGCAAAGTTTGTCAGATGGTAGCTTTGGGGTGAAAATAGCACATTTTCTTGGATTTTTGACAAAGAACCTCACAGGAAGAGGGTGAAAATGCCTGTGTATAAGCATTGGTTTTGCAATCTGGAAAATTGCACATTTTCATGAATTTTTGACAAAACACTGACTGGAAGAGGCTGAAAAGGAAAGTGCATAAGCATTGCAAGGGCTAAAAAGTCTAAATTATCATAGATTTCTGAGAAAGCACTGACTGGAACCAAGTGGAAATGAGTGTTCATAACCATTAGTTGTACACTCTGGAAGGGGATACAATTGCACATTTTCATTGATTTTTCAGAAAACACTGACTGGATGTGAACGGAAATGAGTGTTTATTACCATTTTTTGTGCACTCTGGAAGGGGATAAAACAGCACAATTTCAAAGAATAGGGTGAAAATGAAGGTCTATAAGCATTGCTTAAATACTCTGGAACTACTTAAAATTGCATATTTTCATGAATTGTGCACCAAATACTGACCAGAAACAGGGTGAAAATGAGTGTCTATATCGGCAGTACTCTTTGTAAGGGCTTAAAAATTGCACATTTTCATGGATTTTCGACCAAGAAACTGACATGAACAGGGTGAACATGAGTGTCTATAAGCGTTAGAAGTACACTCTGAAAGCAATCAAAGTTGCAAGATTTAAGGGATTTTTGACCAAACACTGAGAGAAACAGGGTGAAAACAACAATGTCTAAAACCATTGGTAAAAGTCTTGATTGCAGTCTAAAACGAGTCGAAACCAATGAAGCTGACCAATAAACGGAAGGGAACATGGTGAAACTGGAAAACACTAAAGCCATTGGTACTGCAGTCTGGCCAGTGTCAGATGGTTGGATTTGGGCTCAAATTGACAATTTCGTGGTTTTTTTGACCAAACACTGACAGGAACCGGGGGAAGATGTGGTACAATCTGGAACATTTGTCACAAGGCAGATTGCAGTCTTAAACGCCTCAACACTATTGAAGCTGACCAATGAACTCGAGGAGAAAGGGTAAAAATGGCAAACACTAAAACCATTTCTACTACGGTCTGCAAAGTTTGTCAGATGGTAGCTTTGGGGTGAAAATAGCACATTTTCTTGGATTTTTGACAAAGAACCTCACAGGAAGAGGGTGAAAATGCCTGTGTATAAGCATTGGTTTTGCAATCTGGAAAATTGCACATTTTCATGAATTTTTGACAAAACACTGACTGGAAGAGGCTGAAAAGGAAAGTGCATAAGCATTGCAAGGGCTAAAAAGTCTAAATTATCATAGATTTCTGAGAAAGCACTGACTGGAACCAAGTGGAAATGAGTGTTCATAACCATTAGTTGTACACTCTGGAAGGGGATACAATTGCACATTTTCATTGATTTTTCAGAAAACACTGACTGGATGTGAACGGAAATGAGTGTTTATTACCATTTTTTGTGCACTCTGGAAGGGGATAAAACAGCACAATTTCAAAGAATAGGGTGAAAATGAAGGTCTATAAGCATTGCTTAAATACTCTGGAACTACTTAAAATTGCATATTTTCATGAATTGTGCACCAAATACTGACCAGAAACAGGGTGAAAATGAGTGTCTATATCGGCAGTACTCTTTGTAAGGGCTTAAAAATTGCACATTTTCATGGATTTTCGACCAAGAAACTGACATGAACAGGGTGAACATGAGTGTCTATAAGCGTTAGAAGTACACTCTGAAAGCAATCAAAGTTGCAAGATTTAAGGGATTTTTGACCAAACACTGAGAGAAACAGGGTGAAAACAACAATGTCTAAAACCATTGGTAAAAGTCTTGATTGCAGTCTAAAACGAGTCGAAACCAATGAAGCTGACCAATAAACGGAAGGGAACATGGTGAAACTGGAAAACACTAAAGCCATTGGTACTGCAGTCTGGCCAGTGTCAGATGGTTGGATTTGGGCTCAAATTGACAATTTCGTGGTTTTTTTGACCAAACACTGACAGGAACCGGGGGAAGATGTGGTACAATCTGGAACATTTGTCACAAGGCAGATTGCAGTCTTAAACACCTCAACACTATTGAAGCTGACCAATGAACTCGAGGAGAAAGGGTAAAAATGGCAAACACTAAAACCATTTCTACTACGGTCTGCAAAGTTTGTCAGATGGTAGCTTTGGGGTGAAAATAGCACATTTTCTTGGATTTTTGACAAAGAACCTCACAGGAAGAGGGTGAAAATGCCTGTGTATAAGCATTGGTTTTGCAATCTGGAAAATTGCACATTTTCATGAATTTTTGACAAAACACTGACTGGAAGAGGCTGAAAAGGAAAGTGCATAAGCATTGCAAGGGCTAAAAAGTCTAAATTATCATAGATTTCTGAGAAAGCACTGACTGGAACCAAGTGGAAATGAGTGTTCATAACCATTAGTTGTACACTCTGGAAGGGGATACAATTGCACATTTTCATTGATTTTTCAGAAAACACTGACTGGATGTGAACGGAAATGAGTGTTTATTACCATTTTTTGTGCACTCTGGAAGGGGATAAAACAGCACAATTTCAAAGAATAGGGTGAAAATGAAGGTCTATAAGCATTGCTTAAATACTCTGGAACTACTTAAAATTGCATATTTTCATGAATTGTGCACCAAATACTGACCAGAAACAGGGTGAAAATGAGTGTCTATATCGGCAGTACTCTTTGTAAGGGCTTAAAAATTGCACATTTTCATGGATTTTCGACCAAGAAACTGACATGAACAGGGTGAACATGAGTGTCTATAAGCGTTAGAAGTACACTCTGAAAGCAATCAAAGTTGCAAGATTTAAGGGATTTTTGACCAAACACTGAGAGAAACAGGGTGAAAACAACAATGTCTAAAACCATTGGTAAAAGTCTTGATTGCAGTCTAAAACGAGTCGAAACCAATGAAGCTGACCAATAAACGGAAGGGAACATGGTGAAACTGGAAAACACTAAAGCCATTGGTACTGCAGTCTGGCCAGTGTCAGATGGTTGGATTTGGGCTCAAATTGACAATTTCGTGGTTTTTTTGACCAAACACTGACAGGAACCGGGGGAAGATGTGGTACAATCTGGAACATTTGTCACAAGGCAGATTGCAGTCTTAAACGCCTCAACACTATTGAAGCTGACCAATGAACTCGAGGAGAAAGGGTAAAAATGGCAAACACTAAAACCATTTCTACTACGGTCTGCAAAGTTTGTCAGATGGTAGCTTTGGGGTGAAAATAGCACATTTTCTTGGATTTTTGACAAAGAACCTCACAGGAAGAGGGTGAAAATGCCTGTGTATAAGCATTGGTTTTGCAATCTGGAAAATTGCACATTTTCATGAATTTTTGACAAAACACTGACTGGAAGAGGCTGAAAAGGAAAGTGCATAAGCATTGCAAGGGCTAAAAAGTCTAAATTATCATAGATTTCTGAGAAAGCACTGACTGGAACCAAGTGGAAATGAGTGTTCATAACCATTAGTTGTACACTCTGGAAGGGGATACAATTGCACATTTTCATTGATTTTTCAGAAAACACTGACTGGATGTGAACGGAAATGAGTGTTTATTACCATTTTTTGTGCACTCTGGAAGGGGATAAAACAGCACAATTTCAAAGAATAGGGTGAAAATGAAGGTCTATAAGCATTGCTTAAATACTCTGGAACTACTTAAAATTGCATATTTTCATGAATTGTGCACCAAATACTGACCAGAAACAGGGTGAAAATGAGTGTCTATATCGGCAGTACTCTTTGTAAGGGCTTAAAAATTGCACATTTTCATGGATTTTCGACCAAGAAACTGACATGAACAGGGTGAACATGAGTGTCTATAAGCGTTAGAAGTACACTCTGAAAGCAATCAAAGTTGCAAGATTTAAGGGATTTTTGACCAAACACTGAGAGAAACAGGGTGAAAACAACAATGTCTAAAACCATTGGTAAAAGTCTTGATTGCAGTCTAAAACGAGTCGAAACCAATGAAGCTGACCAATAAACGGAAGGGAACATGGTGAAACTGGAAAACACTAAAGCCATTGGTACTGCAGTCTGGCCAGTGTCAGATGGTTGGATTTGGGCTCAAATTGACAATTTCGTGGTTTTTTTGACCAAACACTGACAGGAACCGGGGGAAGATGTGGTACAATCTGGAACATTTGTCACAAGGCAGATTGCAGTCTTAAACACCTCAACACTATTGAAGCTGACCAATGAACTCGAGGAGAAAGGGTAAAAATGGCAAACACTAAAACCATTTCTACTACGGTCTGCAAAGTTTGTCAGATGGTAGCTTTGGGGTGAAAATAGCACATTTTCTTGGATTTTTGACAAAGAACCTCACAGGAAGAGGGTGAAAATGCCTGTGTATAAGCATTGGTTTTGCAATCTGGAAAATTGCACATTTTCATGAATTTTTGACAAAACACTGACAGGAAGAGGCTGAAAAGGAAAGTGCATAAGCATTGCAAGGGCTAAAAAGTCTAAATTATCATAGATTTCTGAGAAAGCACTGACTGGAACCAAGTGGAAATGAGTGTTCATAACCATTAGTTGTACACTCTGGAAGGGGATACAATTGCACATTTTCATTGATTTTTCAGAAAACACTGACTGGATGTGAACGGAAATGAGTGTTTATTACCATTTTTTGTGCACTCTGGAAGGGGATAAAACAGCACAATTTCAAAGAATAGGGTGAAAATGAAGGTCTATAAGCATTGCTTAAATACTCTGGAACTACTTAAAATTGCATATTTTCATGAATTGTGCACCAAATACTGACCAGAAACAGGGTGAAAATGAGTGTCTATATCGGCAGTACTCTTTGTAAGGGCTTAAAAATTGCACATTTTCATGGATTTTCGACCAAGAAACTGACATGAACAGGGTGAACATGAGTGTCTATAAGCATTAGAAGTACACTCTGAAAGCAATCAAAGTTGCAAGTTATCAGGGATTTTTGACCAAACACTGAGAGAAACAGGGTGAAAACAACAATGTCTACAACCATTGGTAGAAGTCTTGATTGCAGTCTAAAACGAGTCGAAACCAATGAAGCTGACCAATAAACGGAAGGAAACATGGTGAAACTGGAAAACACTAAAGCCATTGGTACTGCAGTCTGGCCAGTGTCAGATGGTTGGATTTGGGCTCAAATTGACAATTTCGTGGTTTTTTTGACCAAACACTGACAGGAACCGGGGGAAGATGTGGTACAATCTGGAACATTTGTCACAAGGCAGATTGCAGTCTTAAACACCTCAACACTATTGAAGCTGACCAATGAACTCGAGGAGAAAGGGTAAAAATGGCAAACACTAAAACCATTTCTACTACGGTCTGCAAAGTTTGTCAGATGGTAGCTTTGGGGTGAAAATAGCACATTTTCTTGGATTTTTGACAAAGAACCTCACAGGAAGAGGGTGAAAATGCCTGTGTATAAGCATTGGTTTTGCTATCTGGAAAATTGCACATTTTCATGAATTTTTGACAAAACACTGACTGGAAGAGGCTGAAAAGGAAAGTGCATAAGCATTGCAAGGGCTAAAAAGTCTAAATTATCATAGATTTCTGAGAAAGCACTGACTGGAACCGAGTGGAAATGAGTGTTCATAACCATTAGTTGTACACTCTGGAAGGGGATACAATTGCACATTTTCATTGATTTTTCAGAAAACACTGACTGGATGTGAACGGAAATGAGTGTTTATTACCATTTTTTGTGCACTCTGGAAGGGGATAAAACAGCACAATTTCAAAGAATAGGGTGAAAATGAAGGTCTATAAGCATTGCTTAAATACTCTGGAACTACTTAAAATTGCATATTTTCATGAATTGTGCACCAAATACTGACCAGAAACAGGGTGAAAAGGAGTGTCTATATCGGCAGTACTCTTTGTAAGGGCTTAAAAATTGCACATTTTCATGGATTTTCGACCAAGAAACTGACATGAACAGGGTGAACATGAGTGTCTATAAGCGTTAGAAGTACACTCTGAAAGCAATCAAAGTTGCAAGATTTAAGGGATTTTTGACCAAACACTGAGAGAAACAGGGTGAAAACAACAATGTCTAAAACCATTGGTAAAAGTCTTGATTGCAGTCTAAAACGAGTCGAAACCAATGAAGCTGACCAATAAACGGAAGGGAACATGGTGAAACTGGAAAACACTAAAGCCATTGGTACTGCAGTCTGGCCAGTGTCAGATGGTTGGATTTGGGCTCAAATTGACAATTTCGTGGTTTTTTTGACCAAACACTGACAGGAACCGGGGGAAGATGTGGTACAATCTGGAACATTTGTCACAAGGCAGATTGCAGTCTTAAACACCTCAACACTATTGAAGCTGACCAATGAACTCGAGGAGAAAGGGTAAAAATGGCAAACACTAAAACCATTTCTACTACGGTCTGCAAAGTTTGTCAGATGGTAGCTTTGGGGTGAAAATAGCACATTTTCTTGGATTTTTGACAAAGAACCTCACAGGAAGAGGGTGAAAATGCCTGTGTATAAGCATTGGTTTTGCAATCTGGAAAATTGCACATTTTCATGAATTTTTGACAAAACACTGACTGGAAGAGGCTGAAAAGGAAAGTGCATAAGCATTGCAAGGGCTAAAAAGTCTAAATTATCATAGATTTCTGAGAAAGCACTGACTGGAACCAAGTGGAAATGAGTGTTCATAACCATTAGTTGTACACTCTGGAAGGGGATACAATTGCACATTTTCATTGATTTTTCAGAAAACACTGACTGGATGTGAACGGAAATGAGTGTTTATTACCATTTTTTGTGCACTCTGGAAGGGGATAAAACAGCACAATTTCAAAGAATAGGGTGAAAATGAAGGTCTATAAGCATTGCTTAAATACTCTGGAACTACTTAAAATTGCATATTTTCATGAATTGTGCACCAAATACTGACCAGAAACAGGGTGAAAATGAGTGTCTATATCGGCAGTACTCTTTGTAAGGGCTTAAAAATTGCACATTTTCATGGATTTTCGACCAAGAAACTGACATGAACAGGGTGAACATGAGTGTCTATAAGCGTTAGAAGTACACTCTGAAAGCAATCAAAGTTGCAAGATTTAAGGGATTTTTGACCAAACACTGAGAGAAACAGGGTGAAAACAACAATGTCTAAAACCATTGGTAAAAGTCTTGATTGCAGTCTAAAACGAGTCGAAACCAATGAAGCTGACCAATAAACGGAAGGGAACATGGTGAAACTGGAAAACACTAAAGCCATTGGTACTGCAGTCTGGCCAGTGTCAGATGGTTGGATTTGGGCTCAAATTGACAATTTCGTGGTTTTTTTGACCAAACACTGACAGGAACCGGGGGAAGATGTGGTACAATCTGGAACATTTGTCACAAGGCAGATTGCAGTCTTAAACACCTCAACACTATTGAAGCTGACCAATGAACTCGAGGAGAAAGGGTAAAAATGGCAAACACTAAAACCATTTCTACTACGGTCTGCAAAGTTTGTCAGATGGTAGCTTTGGGGTGAAAATAGCACATTTTCTTGGATTTTTGACAAAGAACCTCACAGGAAGAGGGTGAAAATGCCTGTGTATAAGCATTGGTTTTGCAATCTGGAAAATTGCACATTTTCATGAATTTTTGACAAAACACTGACTGGAAGAGGCTGAAAAGGAAAGTGCATAAGCATTGCAAGGGCTAAAAAGTCTAAATTATCATAGATTTCTGAGAAAGCACTGACTGGAACCAAGTGGAAATGAGTGTTCATAACCATTAGTTGTACACTCTGGAAGGGGATACAATTGCACATTTTCATTGATTTTTCAGAAAACACTGACTGGATGTGAACGGAAATGAGTGTTTATTACCATTTTTTGTGCACTCTGGAAGGGGATAAAACAGCACAATTTCAAAGAATAGGGTGAAAATGAAGGTCTATAAGCATTGCTTAAATACTCTGGAACTACTTAAAATTGCATATTTTCATGAATTGTGCACCAAATACTGACCTGAACAGTGTGAAAATGAGTGTCTATTGGCAGTACTCTTTGTAAGGGCTTAAAAATTGCACATTTTCATGGATTTTCGACCAAGAAACTGACATGAACAGGGTGAACATGAGTGTCTATAAGCATTAGAAGTACACTCTGAAAGCAATCAAAGTTGCAAGTTATCAGGGATTTTTGACCAAACACTGAGAGAAACAGGGTGAAAACAACAATGTCTACAACCATTGGTAGAAGTCTTGATTGCAGTCTAAAACGAGTCGAAACCAATGAAGCTGACCAATAAATGGAAGGAAACATGGTGAAACTGGAAAACACTAAAGCCATTGGTACTGCAGTCTGGCCAGTGTCAGATGGTTGGATTTGGGCTCAAATTGACAATTTCGTGGATTTTTGACCAAACACTGACAGGAACAGGGGGAAAATGTGGTACAATCTGGAACATTTGTCACAAGGCAGATTGCGGTCTTAAACGCCTCAACACTATTGAAGCTGACCAATGAACTCGAGGAGAAAGGGTAAAAATGGCAAACACTAAAACCATTTCTACTACGGTCTGCAAAGTTTGTCAGATGGTAGCTTTGGGGTGAAAATTGCACATTTTCTTGGATTTTTGACAAAGAACCTCACAGGAAGAGGGTGAAAATGCCTGTGTATAAGCATTGGTTTTGCAATCTGGAAAATTGCACATTTTCATGAATTTTTGACAAAACACTGACTTGAAGAGGCTGAAAAGGAAAGTGCATAAGCATTGCAAGGGCTAAAAAGTCTAAATTATCATAGATTTCTGAGAAAGCACTGACTGAAACCGAATGGAAATGAGTGTTCATAACCATTAGTTGTACACTCTGGAAGGGGATACAATTGCACATTTTCATTGATTTTTCAGAAAACACTGACTGGATGTGAGGGGAAATGAGTGTTCCAGATTGTACCACATTGGTTGTGCACTCTGGAAGGGGATAAAACAGCACAACTTCAAAGAATAGGGTGAAAATGAAGGTCTATAAGCATTGCTTAAATACTCTGGAACTACTTAAAATTGCATATTTTCATGAATTGTGCACCAAATACTGACCTGAACAGGGTGAAAATGAGTGTCTATTGGCAGTACTCTTTGTAAGGGCTCAAAAATTGCACATTTTCATGGATTTTCGACCAAGAAACTGACATGAACAGGGTGAACATGAGTGTCTATAAGCGTTAGAAGTACACTCTGAAAGCAATCAAAGTTGCAAGTTATCAGGGATTTTTGACCAAACACTGAGAGAAACAGGGTGAAAACAACAATGTCTACAACCATTGGTAGAAGTCTTGATTGCAGTCTAAAACGAGTCGAAACCAATGAAGCTGACCAATAAACGGAAGGAAACATGGTGAAACTGGAAAACACTAAAGCCATTGGTACTGCAGTCTGGCCAGTGTCAGATGGTCGGATTTGGGCTCAAATTGACAATTTCGTGGATTTTTGACCAAACACTGACAGGAACAGGGGGAAAATGTGGTACAATCTGGAACATTTGTCACAAGGCAGATTGCGGTCTTAAACGCCTCAACACTATTGAAGCTGACCAATGAACTCGAGGAGAAAGGGTAAAAATGGCAAACACTAAAACCATTTCTACTACGGTCTGCAAAGTTTGTCAGATGGTAGCTTTGGGGTGAAAATTGCACATTTTCTTGGATTTTTGACAAAGAACCTCACAGGAAGAGGGTGAAAATGCCTGTGTATAAGCATTGGTTTTGCAATCTGGAAAATTGCACATTTTCATGAATTTTTGACAAAACACTGACTGGAAGAGGCTGAAAAGGAAAGTGCATAAGCATTGCAAGGGCTAAAAAGTCTAAATTATCATAGATTTCTGAGAAAGCACTGACTGGAACTGAGTGGAAATGAGTGTTCATAACCATTAGTTGTACACTCTGGAAGGGGATACAATTGCACATTTTCATTGATTTTTCAGAAAACACTGACTGGATGTGAGCAGAAATGAGTGTTTATTACCATTGGTTGTGCACTCTGGAAGGGGATAAAACTGCACAATTTCAAAGAACAGGGTGAAAATGAAGGTCTATAAGCATTGCTTAAATACTCTGGAACTACTTAAAATTGCATATTTTCATGAATTGTGCACCAAATACTGACCTGAACAGTGTGAAAATGAGTGTCTATTGGCAGTACTCTTTGTAAGGGCTTAAAAATTGCACATTTTCATGGATTTTCGACCAAGAAACTGACATGAACAGGGTGAACATGAGTGTCTATAAGCATTAGAAGTACACTCTGAAAGCAATCAAAGTTGCAAGTTTTCAGGGATTTTTGACCAAACACTGAGAGAAACAGGGTGAAAACAACAATGTCTACAACCATTGGTAGAAGTCTTGATTGCAGTCTAAAACGAGTCGAAACCAATGAAGCTGACCAATAAACGGAAGGGAACATGGTGAAACTGGAAAACACTAAAGCCATTGGTACTGCAGTCTGGCCAGTGTCAGATGGTTGGATTTGGGCTCAAATTGACAATTTCGTGGATTTTTGACCAAACACTGACAGGAACAGGGGGAAAATGTGGTACAATCTGGAACATTTGTCACAAGGCAGATTGCGGTCTTAAACGCCTCAACACTATTGAAGCTGACCAATGAACTCGAGGAGAAAGGGTAAAAATGGCAAACACTAAAACCATTTCTACTACGGTCTGCAAAGTTTGTCAGATGGTAGCTTTGGGGTGAAAATTGCACAGGAAGAGGGTGAAAATGCCTGTGTATAAGTGTCGACGGACCGTTACAAGTCATGAACATGAGCAACTCAGGAGTCCAGAGAATACAGTTGATGATTCCACTTTATTGTGGTGCTAGGCAGGTACATGTTGGCATGGTGATGTACAATGTGTATGCTGCCCACGTGATCAAGCTAGCTCTATACCGAGGCACTGTGTGTCATAGAGACTAGGCATGGAGAGAGGAAGGTAAAGAATAAGAGTATCCCAAGCTAGTCCTGTATTCATATATATAGGAGCAGCTCGGGGTAGGCATGACGTCAGTCTTGGGAGAAGCATGACGTCATGCTTAGGGATTGGCAAGACCCAACGTGCCTTGCATCATCTTACCCTGGAGGGGGGAGGGGGCTTGCCTAAAGGTGGGTCGAGCTGGCCACCTGTTGGAGGAGCAGCTTGATCCCTGATTGGCTAGGAATGGAGGTGGGTGTGAGCACACTCCCACCCTGTACCTAGGGTTGGTGGGGGTCGAGGTCATGACCCCTGGCCAGGATCCGGAGGTGAATCTGAGGTCACTGGCCAGGAGAGGCAGAGCTGGGTAGAGATACCTGGCTCTGTCAGATCCAAAGGTTTGGTAAAGGGAGCCTTATAGGCGAGCTTGATCAGTCGGCTTAAAATATTTCATATAATAATAAATGAACCTTGAATACCCCATTGACATATCCCCACATTCCTATTCGATTCTACGCGAATGCAAAAGGTAGAGGACAAGTTCTTATAATCGTCATTGGAACATTCAAGGTTTGGCAAACTTTATAAGGTGACTCAAAACTTGGTGAACGTTGTGTATACTTGGCTTGATACCGGTACGAATCTTTTAACTTACATACTTGAATCATCAACTGTGTGTATAGGTCTACTTCTAAGAACAATAACATCTTCAATGGTGAGGCAGGTTTCGTTGGAAAGACACATACAAAAATATAGTCGAGCCCACGAGGTTGTGGTTCCGGTCTCTACTATGTACTGATTGCTATAAAAATCTTAGAGATACATGCAAATCAAGAAAATACACATGGATGAGAAATACTACGAGAATCCTCGCGGCAACAGTTATACTGGTTGCTATGTCCTGCCTTGAGCAATCAGGGCAGAAAACAGCAGTGATACTCTGTCCATATACCGGTTACTAAATGAGATCAAGTGTACATGGTTAACAAGTTTCATATAAAAAATACATGCTTCAAAAATATATCCTCTACATAGTCGGATATTGACTAGGGCAGTAGTCATATTCTGTGCCGTATGCTGCCTTGGGTAATCAGGGCAGCCACAGCGTTTTCATTCAACGAGGCTTGCTGCAAGTGTACTTGAGTTTGACTAGTTGACAAATATTCATCATTAAACTCAATAGAAAACATGTAAACTTTGAAAACTGTCTTGTCGTTTTTAGACGATTGGCAGTAATCTTGCAATACAATAAATACAAAGGAAAAATGTAACACGCTGGCTAAGACTAAAACCCATAAATACAAATGCAAACTGTTTTGGGCTTGAAAAACAGGTATGGTCCTTTTTAGAGAAAAAGGTAACTTATTGGGGGGGGGGGCTCTGTGGCACCTAGGTTTCTGATTTGACTCAGTATCCTCACAGAGTGGGTTAGCATCAAAGAAAAACTTACATGAGGTTTCAAATTTTCACAGTAATAAATTTGAACGCTTTATATCAACTTTCTTGAGAATGAATCAGCATATAAATTTGTAAACATGTGGTGACTCTGGGAGTCCCATGGGTGGGGGGGTGGGAAAAATTGTGTCCCTACAATGTCAGATCAAGGAGATATAAAGTTCATGATTTTTATTTTATGTGTATATAGTCCTAGTATTTATATTTTCTTAATTTTGTGCCAATGCTGCTTGGTGGTAAATTGTAGTGTTCCATAGGGGATCTACAGAAGTGTTTTCCAGCAGCCGATTTTCTCCTTTGTTTGGCTTCCATGCTGTAGTCGTCATCAAAGGAGTCTATTCTAAATTTTGAGAAAGAGACTTCCATAAAAGCCATGTCTCCAACTTCAGGGGAAGTTGAGGAGGAGGAGGATGAGCTGCTGTCATCAAGGGGTGAGTCTAATGTCATGTTGCTTCTTGGTGGTGGTGTAGGCTTGAATGAATGTCTTTTTGAATTTCTGTTGATGGGCCTGAAGGTGGTAAAGGAAGGTGAACTGTGTGCTGTGGCTTGTTCCTGGCTTTGATAATAAGCACAGGGGCATGCGAAGGTTCCTGGACCGTCCATACATAAGGTACACAGGTTTAAGGTGGCTGGCCTGGTTGGGTGTACAGGTTTGGGGGAGAAATAACTGTCCTTCCAAGCTGCATAGCCTGGGGGAATTGGAGTCCCAGGCCTGTTGGTTGCAAGTCCTATTTGCGTATAGGACCTGCCGGTGCGGCTTATTGGGTGGCTGGTGGTGTTGCTCGGGGGCCTAGGGTCTATTGGGCCGGCTGGGAAGACTTCTTGGTGGGGTTTACCATTTCTTCTGCTGGTCCGGTTGGTCCAGCTGCTGTGGCACCACCTGCTGTAGGGACTTGGCATGGGTCTGTAGATGGTGGCGAATCTGTTCCCAGGCTGCGCTTGCCCTGGTTGCCCTTCTTCTTTTGTGGTCCTGCAGATATAGACAAAAACAGGGGGTGTCTGACGTTAGAAACAGGTTGAAAACGTTGTATGGTTCACAAGGCGGTCCACAAAAATACCGAAATTTGACCAAAAGGTTAATTTGTCTGTATGTCGACCATGAAACAAAAATACAGTAGCATTGGTATTTGTATGGCTGTGGGGCGGTAGCTGTAACTAGGGAAAGGAAATTGGTTCATCGACCTATAGTTTGTTTGTTTTGGGTTGCAGGCAGACCACGGTCAATACGGTCAAAGGACGTGATATCAAAATAATTTTTGTCAACGTACAAAACTTTGAGTGCAGAGCTCAATTGATTCAGTTGGCTTAGCGCGGGTCCTGTATCCAGGGACGCTATGGTTAGTTTATCTAAATTCCACCAGGTGGTAGTAGCGAGCTGGTGCTGCACCGTAATGGCGAGGAAATCGGATAAGCTATGGGGAATAAATTTTTTGGTCCGGAATGGGGGGGGTGGGTCCAAAAAAAAGGAAAAGAAGGAAAAAAGGAAAAGAAATTTGTCTTGTGTCGCCAAAATTTTGATCCGGGTTGCTATAAAAGGGGCGCTCGTCCGTCTGTGATGTCATAATGTTACATAACCAGGATGGAGGTGTTCGAGGTGGACCTGGTCATGCCCAACGGGACAGTTTTACACCTGACCATCACCATGTCGGGTGGATTGTAAGTATTTTCTGACTTCAAGAGCGATTTTGAATTTTTGAGAATTTGCTTATTCAAAGCGTGGAGCTTTGGTTTAATATGACTTTTAATTTTGTATTTCAGCATCACGCAGATCCAAAGGCTGATCATCCCTCCTGGCGGGGCGGTCAACGGTTATTGAGGTAAGTTTGATCTGAGCAAGTTAAAGTCTGAACATGTGCTAATTTTGTTGTTGTGGTAGAGATGCCACGTGCGGGTGTCACATGACCGATTGTAGTCATGGTGACGGCCGTGACGTCCGTCAGTTTCGGTATTTGGAACGAAACCAAGATGGCGCCGGGCTGCCGCGTATGGCGCGAAAGTAGTCGGGCCAGACGCTGCAACCGGTGCCAATACCGATGAACATTAATGTAGGCCGATCTATTGTGTTGGTTAGGCTTAGCTGTGGTTATCATGTTGTTTTAGCTCAGTGTTGATAATGATGGCTGTGTGTGGGTGTGCTTTGGGCGTCCGGGGATTGGGGGTTTCAGTGTGGGGCGGGGGGGGAGGGGGTAAAAGGGTAGGCTAGGTGGGGGGGGCGATCCCCACATAAGCGTCTTTGCGGCGTATGTGTAAAGGCTACCTGCCATCCCCACATAAGTGTGATGGTATCTTCCAAACGCTACTGACATTTGGGTATAGCCTCGGGACGGTCCAAAGTTATATGATTGTGGGGGTGGCCGGTAGTCGCTAGGTTGGGACGGTGGTCTCCGTCATGAACCGAAACTCGGCCATGTTGGAATGGTGGTTTACCTACCATAGACTATGTAATAGGCCCTCTCAGCCAGAGTTGAAATTAAACACATATAGGCAGTTGGGATGTTGGGCTTCCTGGGGTTCAGGGGAGTCGATATAGTGAGCTCGATTTGTTTTGCCGCTGCCTGGGCCCGAGCTTTCTTTCTGCTATGATCTCCTGGATCGGGGAACGTTGCCGTGGCTGAATTCGCCGGGCGCCCACTATCAACGCGCGGGGACACCTGTTCTATAAATAGAGTGGGTGGTTCCCCCGTTGTTATGGTTACGGGTATACTGATGACATGGTTTGTTTTGATTTAGTCAGTGCACATGTGCTTTACTGAAAAGGTGACCTATACGAATTTTGGTTGGGGGGGGGGGGGTAAATGGGGTTTGGGTTTTTTTTAAGTGGGGTTGGGGGCCGTGGGAAGATGGTGTAAAGTATTGGGCTCGGAGTAGCCGGGCTGAGTTGTTTATAGGCTTATCCCCACATAAAAGGTGATCTCCTCCAGGGTGGGGCTATCCGGTGGGTCGTTCATGGAAAGGGGTTGGGGTCTGTTTACATGATTTTAACAGGGTGCAAGGTGGCTTAATTGCCGCCTGATTTCCAATTGATGATCCCCACATGTGGCTTGTTGTGGGTTTCTAGATTAAAAACAAATAAACTTACCGATGGGGGATGACTTTTTGGGCCTTTCATCCGATGTGGTGGGGTCAAACAGATATTTGTCTGACCCCGGTTGTAGCTCTAGGTTAGTGAACTTAGTGAGTTCCACCAGACTCCTAGATGTAGAGGGGACTTCCATTTTGGGGCATAAGGAGGATCTATATCTTGTGGGTGGTGACAGCTGGGGCATCGGGACAGTGTCTGATGGTGAGAGCTGGAAATCCGGCTGTCCCTTTTCCTTAATCACCAGGGTCAAGACATGGGGGCTGGATGTTAGAGCCTTGTGGAGTCGTAGCCTCCAGAACAGAGGGCATCTGGGGTAGTGCTCCAACTTAACCTGCTTGATCTTCCCGGCGATTATGAAGGTCACTTCCCCCTTCCACTCCACTTCCAGGTGGCGGCCGAAGGGGCTGGTCAGTCGGGACTTAGCCACCTTGGGTGCCATGATGGAAAAGGGCCACAGGTTTCTGCCGAAAATCATCCTGCCGACGATGAAGTCGTAGGTCCTACCCTCTGAGTGGATTTGGAGGACGAATTTTGGCATCTCCGTGATATCATCCACCCTGGTTAGGTAGGGCCAGTGTCGCCAGCATCTCCTGGCCAAGGCGCGGGCCAGGTATAAGGCCAGGAAAACCAGGATCCAGGCCCACATGGTATCATACCTGCCGGCCTGGTATGGAGACTGGTATTCCTCCATGCTCTCTGGGTGTGGCGAAGTTGTTGCCTGAGGCGGCCACAAGCTGCTGATGTTCAGCACTAGCTTTCTTAGGGTGTCGAATTTTGCCGCGTCCGCCATGGTTGGTGTCTTCAGCGCAATGTGCATGGTGACTAGCTGCGCCAGTCTCGTCATGCGCAGTTGACCGTGGCACGTGATTGCACAACACAAGATGGCCAGTAGCGGGGACAGAAGATGTAACCAGGGGGAATACTCCAGATGGTAGCCAAGATGCATTAATGTGTTCACTGACAAGAAGGGTTTTGATTTGGTCAAACCTAGGGCGGCTTTCCTGAGGGCGATTACTTCTTTAAATATAGGCAATAATCTTTGGTTGTGGAGGTGTTTTAAATATTCAAAATTTGGTAGATCTAGGGTTTGGGGAATGGTTGTCATGGTGACGCCTGAAACATTGGCTGGTGGGTTGCCAAAATGGCGCCATAGAGGGAGGTTGATGGGTATCCTAACAAGGGGCTGTAGTGTAGTGTTATGTATGCAGGAAAGGTTTGAATTTATCATTATCATTCCAGCATTTCTAATTGAGCACATGCATGGTACTGATATTACTGAAGAGGCTGCGTTTTTAAGCTCAATTTGGCCTTCATTGGGACATAGCATAAGTGAGGGTGATTCATTGGTAATTAACAGGTAGTCTGAATGTGATATAGACTTAACTAAGCGTGGAATGGGGGCGGACATGTGTGCAGCAAAGCTGCATGTGTGGTGTACTGCATCTGGTGTGTCTAACAGTAGTGACAGGGAGCATGTGGGGTGTAGGGGTGATAACAAGGGTAGGGGCAGGTCACAACTGATAAAGGTATCATATGTACACAGGTCCATGTCGGCTTGTTGTAGTTCAATGTAGTGTGAGTGGGTTGATGGTAATGCTATAAATGGGGGTAGTTTTTGTAAAAGGGTGTATCCTATTGAATGGGGGGTCGGAGGTATCGAAGGGGATGGGGAAGGTTTCTGTTCTATATATAGAATAGGTATTTTCCCCTAGGCCTATGGGTACCGGTATGGTTATAAGTAATGTGGTATTATCATTCCACTGTGCTCTAACTTTCCTTTTGTAGTAGAAATCTACCGGTAATTTCAGAATATTTATTTCTGGGTGGTTGCTACTGAGGGCGCCTGAAAGGTTATTCAGTCCTATTTCTAATGTGTCGTGTGGAATGAGGGTAAGGGGTAGCTCGCCCTCCATGAGTGAATTTAGAGCAGATAATAGGTTGCTTAAGTCATCATGGAGATCGATGAGTGATTCTATTTGTGATTTTGCGGCCGAAAATAGCGTGGAGTAAAAAGTATCTTGTTTGGTTTGTGATTCCAAATTTAGAAAAATGTCAGAAAGATTTGAGTTTAAATTTTGGAATTTATTTGCTAACAGTGATAAGGCATCATCTGTGTCATTTTGGAATTCTGAGAAAGCGGTGAGTGTGTGATAATTATATTCTGACATATTTAAGAGGAAATGTGTGGCTAATTCAACTACATGCATTTTGGTAGCGAATCTTTTATCCAATTCTGACATCTCTGAATTTAGGATATCAATTTCAGGCTGTGTTCCCAAACCTACCAGGATTCTCAGGATATCTCCTATGGGCTGGCCTGGGGCATTTCTTGGATATCTCATGCTGGCCGGGCTTACCATTTTGATAAGTTCATTCAGTAGGGTTTGTGATTTGTAGAAAAGGTTATCTAATATGTGATCCAAATTTGTGGCTGTTTGGGTTATGTATGGGGGTGCGCTGGGTTTCACTAGTGGTGAGATATTGTCTGGTTTTCTGAGGGGCTGGTCTAGGGTCAGGTTTAGGTTTAGTACTAGTGGGTAATCCATATAGTTGGAGAGGAGGGGTTGGTCCATTTTTGTGAAAATTACTCCAAAATTTGGTCTGAAGATGGTCCTTTGGTTAAATTCCTGGTGTACCAATCCGACAGTTGTGGCTAGGATTGCTGCTAGGGTAGTCATCAGGACTGCAGCCCTAAAAAAAAAAAAAAAAAAAAAATTTCAAAGAATATGTAGGGTCTTAGAAAAATGTTTTTTTTTTTTTGTTTTTTGAAAAGACATGAGGGAGTAGCGGTTTGTGTGTGTGTGTGTGGGGGGGGTCTTGCACTGGGTGTTTGTTTGTGTGTGGGTGGTTAGGTGTGGGGTATTGGTGAGATAACAGGTTTGGGGAAAAAGGGGTGTGGGGTAGGGTGGTATCTTTTGTGTAATATTGGTTAGTAAAGTGTTAAGAAAAATTATAAAAATATAATATGTGAGTGTTGGTAGCTTACCCCTGTGTGAGTCTAAGCCGGGTACTTGGAGCCGGAAATATCTGGACCTGCCTGACCAGTAATACCATTCAAAGATGGCCTGTTGGAGAACCAGATCTATCGAATTTTTGATTGCTAGACTCCTGCCGACACTTGTATAGTGTCTAGGCAGATTAGCTAGCGGCTTCTCTGAAGCCAGGAGCGTCCTTGCGCTCAATAGGGCTAAGTAACTAGCCACATGCTGGTCAAACCTCGCCCAGATAGGTTTAGTGGGTGTGTCGGAGCACACCATAGTAAGTACTGTTTTTATGACAGCTTGAACACGATCATTGGTTAAATCCATTTGCTTTAATACAGCAGGGTTTGTCAAGTAGAAAGCCACGTCACAGGGAGATATTCCCAGGACCAAGTTCCTATGCCGGCAGATGAGAGATCTTAATTCAAGAATTTCTCTAACAGCATCCAATAATCCCACAGGACCTAATAGGTCATGTATGGTCCAGCAATCAATGGTGTCCAATCTGTGGTTGGAAAGAATGAAATTTTGCGGGGTAAGTCTACCTGTGTAATAGGTCGGTTGTGTGTACTGAGATGTTAGGTTCACACGAGATGGAGGATTCAGCAGGCACAAATATTTGGCAGTGAAGAGTGATGATCATTCAACTTTTTCTAGATACTCTGAGCTCACAATACCATTGGTGAATTGAGGAGTCTGGGCAGTATGACAATAAATATGTCATTACCAAATACAAGAACGACTGATGGTCTATGTACTGAAATGGACACTTAAGACAGGCCTACCTGGGCTGGCTGCATGCCCTGTTCGCCATGGTTGTCTTCAATCAGGCACTTGCTCTCAGAAAAACAGGAAGTGGTTGGATGTGGTGTATTGTTGAGAATGGATAAGATTTGGGGTGGGTCAAGGCTTATAAACCTGGTCGTGAGGGAAGCTAACTCTCAGTTGCAGGTCTCCCATGTAGGTGTGTCTTGCCCTTAAAAGGCTAGGCCTTATCTTATTGGATATATGCAGTGGGGGCTGGCCTGCCCCGTAGGCAAATTTCTGGTGGCCTCCGCGCCGAGGCCTGGTATGTATTGATTAAAAATTGGAATTTTTAGGTCAAGAAGGTTGGTAGATGCAGGTCAGGGTTATGATTGAATTCTGACCAGGTGGGTTGCCTGCTTTGTGGAAGCTTGGCGTGAAATTGGGGCTGTGGTTTGATTACAGCCAATCAAAATGGTGTTCCACCTGCATTACTGGATCTGAGAAAAACAGAGGTGCAAACATGGTTGGAGCATGGGAGACAGGGACTCCTACAGTAGGCGTGTCGGTGGCAAGAATACCGAATTTAACAGGAGTCCTGACAAGCCATCAAGCCGGTGCAAGAATATATAAAATAAAAATTTTATACATATACCCTAGAATGCGCTGCTGGCTTGGGTAGTATATGTGGCGTATCGAACCATTAAATGTGGGTGTGCTGAGAACGTCCATGGGCGCGGAAAAACTAAATCTACAAAACTCATGTGAGTGTTGTGTAATTTTAACAACGTACAACAAGAGGAAAAAGGGTGTATTGGTGTTTTGAGAAGGAAAAATTGATAAATAGAAAGCAGAAAGTAAAGAAAGGAAATAAGGAATGGTGTTTGGATATTGGGAGGTTTCTGGGAGGTGGTCAGTATTTTAGTGTTGGACAGGTGGCGTGTGGGGCGCTGGGTGCAATGTGGTTGGTATGTATATGTTCTGAGGGTAATATGTTTGGTAAATTAAGGGGGGGGGCGGTGTTGGATGCGGATTTCTGCACTTGATCAGGGATCAAGGTGTAAGCACGTGGTGGTTATCCAAATCACTGATGCATAGGATGGAGGTATGTTTGACTTGCAGTGTATTTGGTTGTGGTTGTTGGGGGGGGGGCTGTGCTTTTGGTGTGTGAGAGTGTGTAGTTTGTGTATTTATTTTTGCTGATGGCGCCTTTTGGCCTTTTTAGGTGGTGAGAAGCTGACAATACCCTTTTTGGCTGGTCTCCCTCTCTTTCTTTTTGGTGGGGGAGTGGGGGTATTGGTAGAAGGTGTTAAGTTCAAATCTGGGTCGTAGAGAGATAAAGCCGGGCCAGTCTGTAGTCTTTTGACTATGGCTTTGGCGCTGGCTCTGGATGTTGGTGTTCTCAATCTGGACACATGTACTGCTTTTTTGAAAACTTTGCCATCCTGCAATCTTTTGACAATTGCAGTTACTGATGAGGTCATTTTCACGATGATATATGGGCCAGAGTAGGTAGGCTGCAGCTTTTTGCTTGTATGTTTTACCAACAGGTTGGGAATGTGTAAGTACATGAGCTGACCTGTGGTATATGTGCTAAGTTCTGCTGAGGCATCATGTTTCGCCTTCATCTTTTTGTGCACTTTGATCATATTTTCTGCTGCCTTTAATTGAATATCATCCCTGAGGTTGAGCAAATGTAGGGCCATACCTTCCCTCTGTTTGACATCACTTAGTGATGTGCCTAGTGCTAGGGCTGCTTCTGTTGGCAAGTGAGATTGTTTGCCAAATACCAAAAGGTTTGGTGAGTAGCCTAGAGCGCTGGAGACTGTATTGTTCATGCTGAAAACTACAGCTTGTAAGAAGGTAGACCAGTGTTTTTGTGATTTTGACACAAAGGCTCTCAGGGAGGATTCAATAGTCTGGTGTTGGCGCTCACATAGAGCTTGTGATCTGCTCCAATGTGCCGACCCTGTGACATGTTTAATGCCAAATTTCTTGCAGAAAAGTGCGAAGAATTTTGAGGTGAATTGTTTGGCATTATCAGTGTTAAGTACTGATGGTGTACCGTGGATGCAGATGACTCTTTGGAAGAATCCAAGTGCCACAATGGCACTTGTGTTTTCCTCAGTTGACCATGCAGTGACATGCCTGGTGGCATGGTCCGTCACTACATGTATGTAGTGTGAGCCATCTACGGCCCTGGAGAAAGGGCCTATAGTGTCCATAGTTAAATGGGAATAGGCAGTCAGTACCGGTTCACGAAGGGTCATAGGTGTTTTGAGATTTTTGGGCTTCTTTTTGGTTGTGAGGCATGCATGACATGTGCCACAAAAATCAAACACCTGTTTGAACATTGAGCGCCAGTAGTAACGTGACCTTATGGCTGCATAGGTCTTCACTGAACCCAGGTGGCCACCTAGAGGTGAGCAGTGGGTGGATTCAATGAGGGATTCTGCCCAGATTTCTGGGATCACGATTTGTAAGGTGGGATCCAATGAGTGGCCCATTACAGTATCTGTGACCCTGAAAAGTACCTCGTCAAGAATGATGAACTGATCATGGTTTCTTAAAATCTGATTTATTAAACCAGAGTCATGTGGCAATTGACCTTTTTCAATGTAATTTAGCATGGATGAGGCAAAAAGGTCTTTTTGTTGAGCCTCAATTAATGCTTCCCTTGATGGGGTGAGGGAGTGATGTTTGCAAATTTTGGTGATGGCGCTCTCAGCTATAGGTAATACCTTCTGGGATAACTTGACCCTTCTAGCATTGGCGGCCTTCACTGAAACCCTGGGTGACCTGGACGCACTGGGTCGACCCCTTGACCTAGTTGTGGTAATTTTGACCTCCTTAGGTCGGGTCGGCTTGGTGTGCTTGGTGCTGGGTTCCGATTGGTTGATGGTCGGGGGTATGTCCTGTGTGTTCCGGGATTGGGCCCTGGTCAAGACGCACAGCTCTGAATATCCCTTGGGTGTTTCAGAATATATTCTTTCAGAGCTATTTTTCTTTGCAACCACTCCTCTTGGTAATTTTCCTGTACTTCCCCAAATCCTTCCTCCCTTTAATATTGATCTGGGAGGTCCCATTAAAACAGGATTATTTGGTACTGGCGCATTTGATTTGAAAACCTTGGTCATGGTGATATCAGAGAAGGTCACTTTCTTAGGGGGGAGGATGATCTGTCCCTTTGATCTTATTGGCACTGGATCATCAGAGCCTGGTGGGTATTTTCTCCTGGAGAGAAAATCAGCCACAATATTGGCTCTGCCCTGCAGGTATTTTACTTCAAAATCATATGACATGACTGTATCCACCCATCTAGCCAATCTACCATTTGTGATGTTCTCTTTTTTATTAAAAAGAGAGACTAGGGCTGTATGGTCTGAGTACACTTTGAAGTGGGTTCCATCCACATGGTGGTGGAATTTCTTTACTGCATAGACAATGCCTAAGAGTTCCTTGTCTGTTATACCATATCTGGTTTCTTGAGGGGTCAAACCTCTTCCTGCAAATTCTATTGGCCTGTAGAAGCCATGTTCATCAACCTGAGTGATCACGGCTCCCAGGCTGTAATTACTTGAGTCAGTGAAGATCACAAAGGGCTTCCTGTAATCAGGGAATTTGAGGATGGCTTCAGTGCAGATTGAGGCCTTGATTTTCTCAAAGGCTCTTTGACAGTCTGCGGTCCATACAAAAGCACTCTTGGTGGCATCATAGAGTGGCTTCATTATGTGGGCAAAGCCCTTAATGAATCTTTTGTAGAATTGTGCCATACCATTAAAACATCTAAGGTCATGGATGTTTTTAGGTGGTGGGAAGGTTTTGACTGGCCAGATTTTGTCTGGGGAAGGTGACACACCATGTTGGTCTACAGAAAAACCCAAGAAATCCATCTTGGTTGTGCCAAATTCACATTTTTCAGATTTCAGTTTGATATTTCCCTTTATAAAAAGTTTGAGTACCTCATCTAGATCTTGTAGATGTCTCTCCCAGGTGGGACTGTATATGGCTACATCATCGACATAGGCTACGGCGTTTCTGTATTTACATTTCATGAGTAGCTGCTCCATAACATTCATGAAGGATAAGCCTGATGTTTTGAGTCCCATAGGCAATACTTTTGCCATGTATCTGGTTCCATTTGCAGAGAAGGTGGTGATTGGTCTGGATTCTTCCGCTAGGGGGATCTGGTGGTAGACGCTGTAGACATCCAGTTTAGAGAAAAACTTGGCGCCTGTTCTACCAATTTGCTGCATGAGATCGTCTGCCCTGGGGAAGGAATATGAGAAAGACTTGAGGTTTTGATTAACCCATCTGTAGTCCACTACAATTCTCCACCCTGATGCTACAGATCTGTCGCCTTGGGGTTTTGGTACCAAGAAGGCTGGGGAGTTCCACTCACAAGGTTTTGTACATTCTTCAATTACTCCCTGCTTCAGGTGTTTCTCCAGGAGCTCTCTTTGAAAAATTTCCTTGTGTGGGGACATTCTGTATGATGGTCTGTTACAGGGTTTGAAGTCTGGGATCAGTTCAAGTTTGATCTCATTCTCTATATTTAGACCAATAGCACTGTCATTAAGTACAAAGGCCTGCCTGTTTTCCTCAACAACGTTGCGGATTTGCTCCTTCTGTTTGTCACTGAGCTGCTCACAGATTTTATACTTTAGAGGCTCGTTGCTTTTAGGGAGCTGTTGCAATGGATCATCCCCACAATTAATTGGGAAAAGATCTTTGGCAGGTCTGCTGTCTTTTTTGGAAGGCTGCTGGTTGTCAAGGGAACCTATGGGCACAGCCTTTTCAATGTTGAAAAGCTTAAAGGTACCTAGGGTGGTATGTCTTTTCAATGGTACGGGAAAATCATTTGGATTTGCCATAGTTACCGGTATTAATTTTGATTCTGTCTTGGGTTTAACCAAGGCATGTTTGATCAGTATTGGTAATCTGAGACCAATGTTTTCAGTGATGCCTGTTGAGTCAATAATTTCCTATGGCCCAGCTACAAAAGCATTTAGAGTTGCTTCAGAATTTGGTGGGATGATTGAATCTTCAGTAGGTCTGATTGGGTATCCTATGGGGGGCCTTGGTCCAAAACTGAGCCTGGCCTTGTACTTGGTCATAAAATTTACACCAAGGATGAGTGGGTGGTTCAGTTTGGGGACGATATGGAATTTACAAGAGAATTCTGCTCCCTGAATCAAGAATTTTAGTGTTATTGAGTTGTTTACCTGTACTGAGGATTTGTCTGCTAGGAGTACAACGAGTCTGGATCTTTTACCATGAAGGAAGTTGGGGCTGTTTGACACTCTATCTGCCATTTTCTGGCTGATAAAAGATAGGGAGGCACCTGAGTCTATCAATGCTCTGTATAGATGGTCATTTATGTCGACGAACACAGATCCCTTAGTCAAATCAGTATTAATGTAAGAGACCTTACCTTGCTGCCCATACTTATCTGTTTTGATCCTAAGTCACAGTCTGGACACCCTTCTGCTGTCGTCCTCACAGCACTGTCTGAAGATGAGCTGTAATCCAATTTTGGTTGGGATTTTCTTTTGTTGTTGCTGGTAGGGGGCCGTAGCGAATTGATTTCTGCATCACTGTGAACACCAGTAAGTTGATGGCTTGTGGGGGGCGTTCCAGGTTTCTTTTTCACTGAGGTGGGGGCGGGGTTGCTAGGTGCAAGGTAGCCTTCCCCTGAAACCTATTTATTGTCGTTTGTATCGTGGTCATCCTCTTCATGGTCATCCTCTTCTGGGTTGCTGTCCATATTATTGAGGTTGGCTTCACTTTCTGACTCAGAGGTGTATTTGTTTGAGTCCCTTTTTGGGTATCTGCCAGGGGTTCTGTCTCTGGGCTTCCTTTTGGCCTGAGATATGTCGTCAGTGATGGTGAAGTCAGAGGGGACCATGAGTTTCTTGAAGGATACCTGATTGTTGTCAGTGGGGGTGGTGGCTACAGGGATGAAAAATACATTCCTGTTGCTGTCACTGGACTGAGATCTCCTGTAGTTACTTGAAGAGGTGCCCCTGTTGCTGTAGGGCTGGTTGTTTCTGTTGTAAGACTCAGACCTGTCGCCAGAAGGGGTTCTAAATCTGGTCCTCCTATTGTTGGGGTCAGATTGATTGTTAAAACCACTTCTGTACTTGGCTTCATATTGCTTGTTATAGCTGCCACTGGGGAGTCTGTCTTCCTTCTTTTGGTTGTTATTTTGGTAGTTGTCTTTTCTGGATCTCTGATAGCTATTTTTCGTGTTGTTGTTCTTGTTATTATTGTAGCTGTTGTTGTGGCCCATGGCGCAGAGGTCTGCTGAGTGGCTGGAGGCCTGGGCAATGCTATTTGCTTCTATGTTCAGCTCCTGCTTGAGTGCCAAACGTTCAACATCAGCTATTTTCTCAGGAGTGTCAGACAGAACCACATTTTTAATTTCTGGTCTGAGGCCATTGAGCAGGTAGTCTACCTGAACAGACTCATCTAGGTTACTGTTGGCCAGTAGTAGAGTCATGTCTGAGATGTAGTCCTCCACTGACTCTTTTGGTTGCTGTTTTCTGGTTCTGTACCCTTTAATGATAGTTGCAGGGTCAAGCTGGCCAAAACGCTTCAGGAAAGCTGTGTAAACAGCTTCAGCATCGTAGATGATGGGCTTATCAAATATGTTGGCGTAGAACCATTGAGCAGCTCTGCCTTTGAGGAAGGTATACATGCATGATGCATGTAGGTCTGGCCTAGTGGCGTGGACATTCCTGATCCAGAATTTAAACTCTGCTATGAATTTGGAGGCAGATCTGTATGGAGATGGTTTGTCAAAAGGCTCCGGTTTGTTAAAGGAGCTCATTTGAACTGAGGTGAGTTTGTCATGATTTAAACTCATGTTGCCCATGTTTCCAGTGATGTGTGCAGGTGCCTGTGGGTATGGGGTTGAGTGTTGTGTCGGTTGTTGGCTTGTAGCACTCACTGTTGTTGGAGTGTGTGAGTGCAAGGTCTGCATAGGGATGGGCTGATGGCTGGGGTTTTGCCCTTGAGGTGTGTAGTATACGCCCCTGTAGACCGAGCTCAGGTTTGTTTCAGCGGCTGGTGGTCTCTGAGGCGGTGCGCCTGCTGCCATCTGGTGTGAGAAAGGGACACTACCCATTCTGTCTTGGCCCTGATGATGAGAAATGGGCGTGGCACCTGTAGCACCTCGAACTGTGTTGTTTTGAAAGGCGCAGGGTGGTATTAAGGTGTTTCCTGGTGTGAGGGCTGTTGGGTTTGAACTACCAGTTGTTCTGTTCAATCCCTGTTGGAGACCATGTTGTTGTTGGCGTTGAGGGGGATTTGGGTTGGATAGGCTTGTTGGTGGAGGAGGCGCTGTTTGTTGCCGGTCAAGTATTGTGAAGATGTCTGACTTCATGTCGTCAAGATTTCTGGCTATCCTGTCAGAGATTTCCACAGTCATGGCTTCAGTCTGCCGTAGGGTAGCTTCACTCCTTTCTACTGCAGATCTGTGGACAGCTGTCATACCGCGCTCTATATTTGACTTCCAAGTATCCATTGTATCCAGTCTGTCATTCACCTTGGAGAGCTGTTCTGCATTGCTGTCTCCAATCCTTCTGATTTCAGTGGAGATAAGGCTGATGTGACCGGCTAGTGCATTAGATAGTGTGTCACTGACGGCTGCAGTGCACTCTCTTATGATATCTCTGGTCACAGCTTGGGTGTCATTTGGTGGGGGTTGTGCAGAGGACATATTTCTGGTGTTTTTATGTCTGTTGAGATGTGGGAAGGTTATCTCTGGATCTTCCTCTGATGTGCTGGAGCTGGTTAGTGTGTTGTTGGGTGCTTGCAGCGTTGTATTGAACACACCAGATGTAGCTCTGATGTTCCCCCTGATGGCGTTATCTATGCTCCTATTAAGTCTGTAATATGGAGGTCTGCCTCTAGGTCTGGGTGAGCAGGACCTGGATCTTCTCCTGGGGCTAGGGGTGTGTAGGGGCAGGGAAAAGTATGATGTATTCCTGCTGCTAGCGCCAGATGATAGGTTATCAGAAATGGCAATGCCTTCTGGGTTAGAAGGATTGTAGTATGTGCTAAAACAGTCAGTGGGTGGTCTTGAGCTGGGCCAATCTTCATATAGCAGATTGTTGATTCTGGCTGCGAAAGCTGAGGGGGATTCCTCAGATTGGTTGCTCCGAAAACTGCAGGGGATTATCTCTACAGCTCGTTCTACAGTGTGACTTGGTGCTAGTCTCCACCTGGCGAAAGCTGACCTTATTCTGTCTCCCCAATAATCAGCGTCAAGCTGTGTAGGTGAATTTGGCTCTTGGACTATATAGTTGTCCCAAGTCAAGTCAGTAGGACTGGTGTTTATGGAGTTTGTTGAAGATGGGCCAGTACCGGTATTGTGCTGCTCAGGGTGAGTGGGAATGCTTTCCAAAGCAGCTTGTAGGTGGGGTGACCTGGCTTCCAGGTGGGAGTCAAGTTCTAGGTGACTCTGTGTGTGGCACACAGGTGAAGTGGTAGTATTACCTGGTATTCCAGCAAGTCTTAAAGATGGAGAGTCAGAGGCAGACAGGCCAGGTAATGTTAGATTTAACTCTGGGGCGGTCGATGCCACTGGTGTGCTGGTCTGTCCTCCAGTATTGTCTCCAATATGAGTAGGTGAAAAGGTGGTTTTTGTTTTACTCACAGGTGTTGATTTTTGTAGAGATGCTGGCAATATTGGGTCTAGAGTCAGTGCATCAGGTGATGAGTCTCTCTGGGTGGGTTCCTGAATTGGTGCTGCTTCTGCTGCTGCTGCTGCTAGCTGGTTTTGGGTCGTGTCTCGTCCCGGGGTTGTAATGGCACGTTCAGGAGTTGGCTCTTTGGGTGTTGTCTCGCTTTTATTCATGGCTCATGAGAGGTGATAACAATGGAATCTTCTGAGGGTTTCTCTACCATTGTCGACGGACCGTTACAAGTCATGAACATGAGCAACTCAGGAGTCCAGAGAATACAGTTGATGAATCCACTTTATTGTGGTGCTAGGCAGGTACATGTTGGCATGGTGATGTACAATGTGTATGCTGCCCACCTGATCAAGCTAGCTCTATACCGAGGCACTGTGTGTCATAGAGACTAGGCATGGAGAGAGGAAGGTAAAGAATAAGAGTATCCCAAGCTAGTCCTGTATTCATATATATAGGAGCAGCTCGGGGTAGGCATGACGTCAGTCTTGGGAGAAGCATGACGTCATGCTTAGGGATTGGCAAGACCCAACGTGCCTTGCATCATCTCACCCTGGAGGGGGGAGGGGGCTTGCCTAAAGGTGGGTCGAGCTGGCCACCTGTTGGAGGAGCAGCTTGATCCCTGATTGGCTAGGAATGGAGGTGGGTGTGAGCACACTCCCACCCTGTACCTAGGGTTAGTGGGGGTCGAGGTCATGACCCCTGGCCAGGATCCGGAGGTGAATCTGAGGTCACTGGCCAGGAGAGGCAGAGCTGGGTAGAGATACCTGGCTCTGTCAGATCCAAAGGTTTGGTAAAGGGAGCCTTATAGGCGAGCTTGATCAGTCGGCTTAAAATATTTCATATAATAATAAATGAACCTTGAATACCCCATTGACATAAGCATTGGTTTTGCAATCTGGAAAATTGCACATTTTCATGAATTTTTGACAAAACACTGACTGGAAGAGGCTGAAAAGGAAAGTGCATAAGCATTGCAAGGGCTAAAAAGTCTAAATTATCATAGATTTCTGAGAAAGCACTGACTGGAACTGAGTGGAAATGAGTGTTCATAACCATTAGTTGTACACTCTGGAAGGGGATACAATTGCACATTTTCATTGATTTTTCAGAAAACACTGACTGGATGTGAGCGGAAATGAGTGTTTATTACCATTGGTTGTGCACTCTGGAAGGGGATAAAACTGCACAATTTCAAAGAACAGGGTGAAAATGAAGGTCTATAAGCATTGCTTAAATACTCTGGAACTACTTAAAATTGCATATTTTCATGAATTGTGTACCAAATACTGACCTGAACAGTGTGAAAATGAGTGTCTATTGGCAGTACTCTTTGTAAGGGCTTAAAAATTGCACATTTTCATGGATTTTCGACCAAGAAACTGACATGAACAGGGTGAACATGAGTGTCTATAAGCGTTAGAAGTACACTCTGAAAGCAATCAAAGTTGCAAGTTTTCAGGGATTTTTGACCAAACACTGAGAGAAACAGGGTGAAAACAACAATGTCTACAACCATTGGTAGAAGTCTTGATTGCAGTCTAAAACGAGTCGAAACCAATGAAGCTGACCAATAAACGGAAGGGAACATGGTGAAACTGGAAAACACTAAAGCCATTGGTACTGCAGTCTGGCCAGTGTCAGATGGTTGGATTTGGGCTCAAATTGACAATTTCGTGGATTTTTGACCAAACACTGACAGGAACAGGGGGAAAATGTGGTACAATCTGGAACATTTGTCACAAGGCAGATTGCGGTCTTAAACGCCTCAACACTATTGAAGCTGACCAATGAACTAGAGGAGAAAGGGTAATAATGGCAAACACTAAAACCATTTCTACTACGGTCTGCAAAGTTTGTCAGATGGTAGCTTTGGGGTGAAAATTGCACATTTTCTTGGATTTTTGACAAAGAACCTCACAGGAATAGGGTGAAAATGCCTGTGTATAAGCATTGGTTTTACAATCTGGAAAATTGCACATTTTCATGAATTTGTGATAAAACACTGACTGGAAGAGGGTGATAAGGACAGTATATAAACACAGTCTAGAGGGGCTAAGAAGTCCAAATTTTCATGGATTTCTGAGGAAACACTGACTGGAACAGAGTAAAAATGAGTGTTTATAACCATTGGTTGTACACTCTGGAAGGGGATACAATTGCACATTTTCATGGATTATTGAGAAAACGAAGGTCTATAAGCATTGGTAAAATACTCTGGAACTACTTAAAATTGCATATTTTCATTAATTGTGCACCAAATACTGACCTGAACAGGGTGAAAATGAGTGTCTATAACCATTGGCAGTACACTTTGCAAGGGGTTAAAAATTGCACTTTCTCATGGATTTTTGACGGAAAAACTGACAGCGATCAAAGTTGCAAGTTTTCAGGGATTTTTGACCAAACACTGAGAGAAACAGGGTGAAAACAACAATGTCTATAACCATTGGTAGTACCATCTTGAAAATTTGTCACAGGGCTGATTGCAGTCTAAAACGACTCGAAACCAATGAAGCTGACCAATAAACGTAAGGAAACAGGGTAAAACTGGAAAATACTAAAACCATTGGTACTACAGTGTCAAAAGTTTGTCAGATGATGGTATTTGCTTCAAGCAACTGCTTCAAGGCATGAACATGTGTTGTTGTGACTTGCAGATCCAGCCTCATGGGTGTACCTGAAGAACTGCCAAGCCCACTTCTTATCAGCGGCGGTCTCCAAATCCACCTCTAGAGCTTGTAAAAACCAAATACGTTTGTACTTTCACTTTCAGTTCAAGAGGAACCCATTCCCTTGTTCTTCAAAGCATGTCAGCTTATATGCAGCATATCTATCAGACAAACTTTGGGTTAGGGGAAAGGGAGATGGGGGGAAAGGCTAGGGAGAGAACAGACCATGACATATAGGTTACGCAAATTCCGGACGTGAAAAAAATTAAGACATTAAAAATGAAAACATTTTTCTTGCATTTGCATCGGGGGGTCTGGGGGTATCTCGCCTAAGAAAATTTTGAGTATAGAGAAGTCAAACATTGCATTTTGGTGTTTTTGAGGATGGCTGATGCCATTGTATCCAAATCTTTCTAAGGGAGTGGTCATTTATTTACAACAGGGAAGGGGTGGTTGATTTTCAGGCGGGCACATCAAAATTTATTTGGCACTCCCCTCAGAGGGATAAGAAATTTTTCACCCCTCCCCCTTTGTGCTATAACAATATGCAGGCTATTTCACCAAGAAAGGGTGAAATCTGTTACCCCCTCCCCCCAAGAGGGATCTGATATTAATACGTATTCGTACAACATCATAAAGAATATCACAGGGTAATTGTTAAAATGCATCCGGAATAGAAGATATATTATATCATGACATGTAATCGTCATACACCCTTGGTTTTTTTTGGTTTTTTTTACAAACATACTACAAATATATCAACACAAAATGACTTAGTCATTATAGTACATGAACCTATTGTTATATAGTCATCCGGATCACAGATCTGTAGCGATGAGGAACAATGAAAAACAGGTGAACACGTCCCGGTTGGTCCATGTGATGGGCTCTGTGAGTAAACCCAAACAGTTCGAATAATAAAAAAATATATATATATATTTATATCGCTGTTCTAATAATAGAACATTGTCCATTCCTGAGGTGTGGAACTTGCATTGGTAATCCTTTTAGTTTTAACAGGTCCGATATATATATAGTATGTGAGATGATAGGGCAGCTACCCTAATCCTCTGCGGTGTGCTACAGTCTTGTAAATTTAAATAATGTGAAGTTTTTAAGGTAACATAACGACACTATCCACGGTTGTGCCGGATGTTCCTTTTTCCATTATAGTGACTAGTCCGGGTAAAATATCAGGAGTGTAGTATATAGGATAACATAGCGACACTATCCACGGTTGTGTCGTATGTTCCTCACAAATGCACGGTATAGTCCTTCCTATAGTCCTGGTTAATATCAGGGTGTAGATATCATGCGGAAAACATCGCACCCGGACGGGTTGGTGGTCCAATCGGGTCCCTCTGGTATCGTCTTGCGGGTCATCCGGTATTCTAATCCGGGTGGATAAAAAAAAATACTGTGCGGTTTATAGGATTATGCCCTTAAACTAATCAGGTCTGCAGTTACTTTTTACCGTATTTGTCCTTTAGTAACCGCAGAGCATGTTCCTTAGTGCCATCCCACTCATCGATATCGACACCGAAAACCGTCATGAACTTACTGTGAAGTTGGACGTTTTTCATTTCCTCCACGTCCAATTTCTTTTTAAGGACGTGGACGGCACAATCCGATTGTTTCTGTGCTTTCTCGGCGAGGTCTTCCTGATATTTTAAATCATCCTTGACATTTTTCTCGACACGTTCCTTTTCGGCTTCGTTCAGTTCTCTGAAGCACATCAGAGTGTCATTAATCATTCCCTGATGGAATGTTATGGCCCTCTGACGTTGAAGTCCTTCCCAAGCTTGATAAATCGTGCTTTGGACTTCAGCTTTACCCGGGTCGATACTGTCGAACCAGGTCTCCGCCCTACCACAACGAATGACAATTTTGTCCTTCGGTGCCTCGGGCCGTTCCTTCTCCACTTTAGCAGGTGCCTGTGGAGCGGTTGGGTTAGTCCTCTCGGTACTAACTGCAGCTTTTGGAATGGGGGCAGACCCGGATTGATCTGGTCCCATATGGACATACGGCACCCCATCCGGAGTAGGGGGAAGGTGCACCTGTATTCCTAACTTTAGGTAGTGCTGAATTTGCTCGTCACTGGTTAGGGGTTTATACGTGCCTCCAGCGGTAGGACTGCCTGCTGCCGCGGACGGCTTCCGGCGCAGCTTACCCTTGTTACCGGGTGTCAGCACTTGACTTTCCGGACCATGTCCTCCCAAGTCGGGGAACTGGCTGGGGTCAAGCTTGCCAGGTGTGGCCTCAGCAGCGGCTTTATAAGAACTTGCCCTGCCGGAAGCGCCTCGTACCACCTGTGTCGGGTGTTTGAAGGTCACTTCCGTGGAAGTCCTCTCCGCATCGTGATGGATGAGGAGTGACCTTGATCGGTCCACCCGGCTTTGGTTGCCATGCGGATGTCTTGGGGATGCCTCCCGTTTAACATCTTTTCTACTCCATCCGGATTGAACTGGCTTCCTCCCGGAGTTACAACATTCATTCCATTCTTCGTCATGGAGGTCTAGTTTGCACCGGCCTTCGGTGAGAACAAACCTCGCCACGAGTTTCTTGCCGTGCGTGGTGTCAGTGGTGCCAAATGATTGATCACTCGGCTTCACGTTCGCCCAACGCTCGTTGTCCATTTTTCGGAACTCTACCATGAGTTCTTTATGCAAGGCCATGACTTGATCACGGGCCTTGTTGAGTACGTCGGCGTGTGCTGACATAGGTCACCCCGGCGTTTATAGCTAACATGCTTAGTGCATTTGGCACTCTTTTAGCGGAGGATTTAACCCTCTGGCATTATACATGCCTTTACCCTTGGGTACAGATTTCCACAGGCAGATGGACACTTACAGATCCTCGGGATCGTCCTCAGTGTCCATCTTCTCAGCTGGCTCCGGGTTGGTAGAGGGAGCCGAGCTGCTGCTGCTGCTGCTTGTGGCAACCAGCTTAGGGGCTTCGGTGCTTGTGTCACTGAGCAGGCTCAGAGCACCCATCCCCTCAGAGGGACTGTTGATCGCTGCCTCGGCTGGGGCACCCGAAGGAATGGACAGGGACGACGCGGAGCCGTCCCATTCATCCAGGTGCTTGCCGAAGCAGAGGATAAACTTAAGGTCTGCCTCCTTGTACTTATGAATGTACCCGGCGTTCTCAGCATGGTGGAACTCCTTAAGCTTTTCAGCTTCCCTCTGTTGCCTTCGGCAGGACTGGAAGGCCTCATTGACCTTCTTCATTTCCTGCTCCTTGATTTTGTCTTCCTCCCTCTTCTGGATTTCGTATACCAGATTGAAGGTGGCTTCAGTCATCGTCCGCCAATAGTCGATAGACTTTTGGCATTGGAATGACTGCCACTCTGCCATCAGGTCGTTCTGGATCTCGATGGTACGAACGTCTCTATGATCGACGAACGTATCCGGATCCTGAAGACCTGACAGGGTGCTGGCTATCAGTCCCATGACGGGGACCCGAGGGACCGCGGATGGGGCGAGAGCTGGCGCCGGTGTAGAGGCCTGCGCAGTAACAGGCGAAGCGCCTGCTGGAGGGACCTGGGGACCCTCAACGGTTGTGCCTCCTCGGCCTCGGCCGTAGCCCGGGGGAGCTTGGGTGGACTCCACTCCACCACGGCCTCTACCCCGAGTTTTGGCTCGGCCCAAGGAGGTTTGGACCTGTGATTCGGGTCCCGCTGGTCCCATAGCAGGGAACTTCGCCGCGTACTCACTATAAGTAGGGCGCTTGCCGGAAGATCCTTCTCGGCCCACCATGCACTGTGTCCGGATGGGGCACCGAAGAAGGTGCTCCAATCATCCGGACTACCAGTTGCTTCACTCGGAGGGTGCTGTGTTGTAGGTGGGGGAGGTGGAGGTGGAGCAGATACCTGGCTAACCACCCGATGCGTCTGGTTGCCAGGCATGTCCAAAGCCGAGACCTGTTGTCCCGACTGGCGACGATCAGCTGGGTTAGCTGGTCTGGGCTGATCCTTATTGCCCGAGGGGCTTACGGATCGGTCCGCGCGGGTCCTTTTGGAGGCACTGGTGGCCGTAGCCGAACCTCCATTGGTTCCCTTCGAACGGGCTTTTCCTTTCTCCCATTTGTCGTCACCCCGCCACTTCTTCACCTTCAGGTGCACCTCGGTGGGCATCCCGAACTTAGTGGGTGAGTAATTGAAGTAAGCGAAGTACGCCATGAGGTTGCCACTCCTCCAAGAGCAGAATTCGGGCTCGAATGCTTGCTCCTTGATTTCCTTCGTGTTCAACGCAGCCCAATTTGCAAGGAGCTCGTTGAAACACTTAACGGCACGTTTCCGGGTCTTTTCCAGGCCGGTACCGGGCTTTCTGCAAGTGCAGAGCCAGGTCCCGGTGCCAGTGGGTGGTGAAGGTGCCGTCACAGAGCTTACCCGGACGGTCTCCGGGTATGCACCGCATCAGTGGTATGTGGTGCTCCACAATGTGTCGAGCGAAGCGAGACTTCATCTCGAATGTCTTCTCGCCAGTGAGCGTGAGCTGACAGGACTCGAATGGGCACCTGCGGCGGTTGCCGCTCGGTCCCCATTGGGTCATTGCCCACTGAACTTTCGTCCGGGCCTCGTAGTTGTAAATCGCACCCAATTTGGATTTCAGCTGGTCGATCCAAATCAGGTAAAATTTATGTGCTGGTGTGTCGCTAGGACCGGACTCCTCATCATCGCTATCACCGTCTTTATTGACGGGGCCCGGGCACATGTAGTGGATTGTGTCGTAAGCACAATCTGCGAAGCAGCGGGGGGTACGGTCTTTAAACCCCTCCATTTTTCCACATCCACTCTTCCACATCCACTTCTGATTTTCGTCCTTCGGGACGTCCGTGGTCATTTCTTCCCACGTCGTCACAGACTCCAAATCAGATTTGGCTGACGCGGGCAGCTCCGGGTCGCTTTCGCTTCCCGAGTCACTGTCCGTGTAGATGCCCGCTCCCCTAGGCTGGCCTCGACTGGTGGTGCTAGTACCAGTCGAAGCCGTAACCGAGGTTGTGGCGGCCGTCCCGCTGGTGGTAGCAGAGGGTCCTGCAGTAACCGAGGTGGCTACTGTAGCTGGTGTCGCCGTGGAGGCAGCAGGCTTCGGGTCGCCCTTGCCCCTCTTCTTGGGAGTAGAGGGTTCGGGCTCCGCCGGAGATGCTTTCACTCCATTCTTCTTCTTCCGGCGGCTGGCCTTGGGTGGCTGCGCCGCGGCTTCAGGACTAGAATCCGACTTGCGTGGATCCTTGTCCTTAGCAGGAGTGCTTCTCCTGCTGCTGACCGGAGAGTCAGAGCCGGAGGCGGCACTCGTCTTGTGTTGAGCCTGCTGCTTGCGGTGGGCCCAACGGGCAGCGGCTAGCTCCTTCTGTTGCTCGTCAAGCTCGCGACGCTTGGCTTCAACAGCAGCTTGCTGGCGGGAGATGTCCTCTTCCGAGATTCCACCAGCCGCCTCGGGTATGCTGGTGCCTGGTTCCTTCTCGGATTTGGACCTCTCAATGGCGATCCGAAGGTCCTCAACCTCGAGATCAGACTCGGTGAGAGGGGCCTTCGGCGGGGGCTTACGGCTCAATTTCTTGACCTGTCTGGATTCCACCGACGACTGTGTGACGGTGGAGTCTGTATCCATGTTGGATTCAGACTCTTTTAGCTGGCTCGCCTTCCGGGTTATGCCTTCGGAAAGCAGCACAGCTCGGGCCAGGTTTTCATCCAGGGCCATAGCCCCCACCAACCGTCTGTAGTTGCGGAGCCATGACACCAACTCGTCCGTACACGAGTCTATCACCAGAGTCTTGAAATCATCTGGGATATTCTCGGGTTGGCCGGGCACTTCCGCTAAGGGACCGCATCCAAACATGGAGGGATGCATGGGGATGTACGTCCCCCACCTGGTGTATACCACACCCTCCTCCTCGTCCACATGGGCCAGGCGCTGGGTGCGGGTCCTGTATCCCGGAGGATACAGCGGAATGTCCAAGACATCAATAGGGTCAGCTGCACCCGGTACCATAGGTGATGGTTCCGGGGGAGGAGGAAGAGGCATCCGCTCCCTCTCTGCGACCTCGGTCGACATGGCAGAGAGAGTCTGGGCGGGCTCTTCCACTTCGGGTTCTCGTCCGAGAACAGCCGTTGAGGAGTCCATAGTCTCCTCAACCCGAGACGAGACCGTAGGGTCCTCGCCTTCGTCCAGCTGAGTGTTGGCTGTTTGACGCGCAGTGTCAATCTTCCCCTGTGCCATCACAGTAGGGCGATCTTCCAATTTAAAAATTGGCAGCTGTGTTGGACTCCTCCTGAAGGAACAAGAATGGAGGAGGTAAACACGCAGCTATAGGCTGCCGGAGGGAGTAGAATAACTGGAGCGAAACCAGTGACGTCTTACCGCCAAGAGTCCGCTCCTCTCGTCTCGCGAGATCCCGCAATGGGCTATCCGGTGACCTAGTTCCGCGCTTTCCCGCCACGCCCGTGGCCTCACCTAGCGGACTAGATCCGAACTAAAATTCGGCTCGGTATATGAGACGCAGGTTGCCACCCGAGTGCTATTGTCTGGAGCTTGGCGGTATATACAACGCTATAAAGCGAATGTACCGGTTAATCCGTCCACCGCTCACGGGATACAGCTACCCGTGGAACGCGCGTTTGACATCCCTAGCCGTGGAACGTATGTTATTCGCCTACGGCGGACAACACGCAGCAGCTCGTTGAGTTAGGTAACGGCACACCTCAACCAAGGACTGCGTCTAACGCCTTGGGTTAGCATCTTATTTTTCCCGGCTCTACGTACGGCCTTCTCCGGGTCACGCCTAGCCAGGGCGAGACCTTTCCCATACGTAATGCCTTCACTCGGCGAGACGTTTTTCCATTTCTTACGATTAGGCTGTTTCCTGGGCGTCGTCTTCCTTTTAGTTACCACTCTTGCTTCCGACTCCTTCCTCGGCCGGCCTCTAGGGCGTTTCTCAGGTACCGTCACACTGGGCTTACTTGACGTGGGCTCAGGTGGCTGGTATCCGAACTCCCTCTCCGCCGCTTTGCGTTCCTTCCAGGGCCGAAGCTTTCCGACATTCGTCTTCCATTTCCTACCAGTAAGGCAATCTTCCATCATCACCGTTGATTCGGAGATGATGCGTATAATTTTAAATGGACCCTCCCAAGGCGTTACAAGCTTCAAACGTTCGAGTGGCTCGTAATACCTTAGTACCTTGTCCCCAACATTAAACCGTATTCTTTTTGCATTGGTGTCATAACCCACCTTCTGCCATTTAGCACTTTTCAGAAGTTCTTTACGAACGGCCTCGTATGCCTGCTTGAACCTGTCCCTTAACGACTCCACAAACAACACTGTGCAGGGCGCCTCTGGGTCTATCCTAACCACTCCGTACACCAAGTCGGCGGGCATAATTATGTCCTCGCCGAACACTAGGATGTTTGGAGTGCAATTAGTAGATGAATGAACTGTGTTGTTGTAGGCGTGTACTACAAACTCACACTGCTTATCCCAGTCGTCCTGGTGGGTATTAACCAGGGGCTTTAGCACTTGTATCAAAGTCCTATTGAACCTTTCTACCTGACCATGCGACTGTGGTCGGTATGGGTTGGTTCGGGTCTTGCATATTGCTAAGTAGTGGCACATTTCCTGCCATAACTCCGACTCGAACTCTCTTCCTTGGTCACTGTGCATCATAAGGGGGACACCCAGATGTAGCACCCAGCCTTTTAAAAGCGCCTCAGCGCATGTAGCGGCTTTGTGGTTAGGAAGAGGAAACACCCGAGTATACTTTGTATAGTAGTCGGTTACGACCATCATACAAGTGTTTTCTCTAGGTGTTGTTTTAAATCCACTGATGATGTCAATTGCTACTCGAGCGAATCGGACACCAAACAATTCCTGGGACAAGGGTAGCTTGCCCAGGCCGGGTCCCGGCTTGTTTTTACAACAATCCGGGCAAGTTGCGATCCACCGGAGTAGGTCGCTTCTCATTCCGGGCCAGTAGTAACGTCTTTGTAGACGCTCTATTGACCTTTTCTTTCCGAAATGGCCACTCGTTTGGTGGCCATGGCAATAATACATGATATCCCTTCTCATCGAGGTGGGAATAACTATTTGTAGTAGTCTACCGCCGGTGGAAGAGGTTTTCCACCTACACAGTACACCATCTCGGATTTCCAGCTCGGTCCATTGAGCTATCAATCGCCTCATTTCCCTGTCTTCCAGGGATAACATCGGCCTTGCCGGCTTAATACCTATCCGTAAGTATTCCATTATGCGCGCAGTGGTGGGGTCGGACTGTTGGAACTTCTTGATGGTCTCCGGGGACCAATCGAGATAGCTGCACACAGCCTCCTCTCAGGGGATTCGGGGGGTGGTATAGTTATATACCAACCCTGCGACCACAGCATTGTGGGCCCCGCAGTCTTCACAAGTGGCATTCTGGCACTTTCGGACGGGTCGCCTCGACAAGGCATCCGCATTAATATGTTTAGCACCTGGTTGGTGCTCGATTTGTTTGTGCTCCAATCCGAATTCGGATAGATGAGCTAACCATCTCCCAATCATCCCTTCAGCATCCTTAAAATTAAGGAGCCAACTTAGAGACGAATGGTCCGTCCGCAAAGTAAAGTCAGTTCCCCACAGGAAGTGCTTAAACTTCTTCGTATACACCACTACTGCGAGGAGTTCTCGTATAGTGGTACAATAATTACGCTGGGTATTGCTTAACGTGTTGCTAGCAAAGGCCAATGGGACCTCGACTCCATTCTGGACCTGAGAGAGGGCTGCCCCAATGGCGTCGTTGCTCGAATCGGTGTCTAATATGAAATGTCCCTCGGGAGTGGGATATTTCAATACAGGTGTATTCCTAAACAAACCTTTTATTTTATTAAAAGATTCTTCCTGCTCGCTGGTCCATGGGAATGGGTCCCGAGCCCTACCCGGGGTCCAGTGAGCTAAGCATTGCATGGGAAAGCTTACACGGGAGTAATTCGGTATAAAATCACGGTAATAGGAACAAAATCCTAGAAATGATCTAACCTCCTTAGCACTTGTGGGCCTTTCCCAATTCTCCACTGCTTCCAATTTATCCGGATCTGCACTCACTCCGCTAGGGGTGATGATCCTTCCCAGATATGTAATAGTTTTCTTGAACAGATTACATTTCTTGGGTTTAAGTTTTAGACCGTTGGATAGAATCCGGTCGAGTACCAGCTGCAGGTTCGCATGGCATTCCTTAAACCACTTGCCGAATACGACAACGTCGTCTAGGTAGACCAAACACTTCTTCCACAGAAGGTCACTCAGCAGGGATTCCATCATGGCCTCAAATGTAGCCGGGGCGTTACACAATCCGAAGGGCAAGACATTATACTCAAATAGCCCCATATGGCTAGAGAAAGCTGTTTTCTCTATGTCATCGGGGTGCATCGGTATCTGCCAATACCCGGATTGCAAGTCCAAGGTACAGAACCATTGGTTCCCACCCAAGCTATCTAAGGTCTCGTCGATCCTTGGAAGGGGATACGAGTTCTTCTTTGTCATGCCGTTTAATTTTTGGTAATCGACGCAAAAGCGGATTGTACCGTCTTTCTTAGTGGTCATACAAACGGGACTGGACCAAGGACTCGATTGCGGAGTCGAAGAATCTTTTGGACACACAGGAATGGCTAGCTCCAGTATCCACTAAGAATTCTCCTACCCGGCCTTCCACAGATATGGGTACATACCACCGTCTCCCTCCCAAGGGGGATGGGTTGCTGGTAAACTGTTGAAAGTCTCCCGAATCACCAAGATTCAATCCGAGTCCTCTCAAAAATTCCAGACACGGATGACTTGGGGGAAGGCGTGTCCCGCACACTCGAATCAACTCCTTGATCCATCCGTCCTCTCCCCCAGTACGGCCACTCGCCTCCACATGCTCGCCACCGTACATATTAGCACTATGCCGGGATGCAGGGGTGCGCACCCACAGTCACCCGACCTCCAGGTGAATTTGATTCGAAATCTTCCACCGGATTACCCCCGGTAGCCTTTTGGCATTTGTTCACTGCTGGGGTTATATCCAACCCCCACTAGTTTCCCACTGTATCAGGAGATTCCAAAGAAAGCCGCCATTACCGGCTTTGCAGCGGTACATTCGGATGAATAGTGTCCCATGCGTTGGCATCCTCACACCCTTCGTCCCGCCACTCCCAGTTACCCCGCAGCCGCCGCCACTGTGACCAGCCAAGGCACCCTTGAGTTGCGACCTGGAGGAAAGGATTCGCCGGATGGTGAGGGAGGAGCAACAGAGGGGGAACCAGCTATCTGCAAGACTAGAACCAATCCGTATAGGCCACAAAGCGACGGATTGGTGGAAAGGTTCAATAGAACCCTTATTCAGGTCCTAAAGTTGCTTGTTAATGAACACATGGACGATTGGGTACTAACTGCACTCCGAATCTTCTAGTATTTGGAGAAGACCTAATAATGCCTGCAGACCTGGTATTTGGAGTCGTAGGAATGGACCCGGAGCTAACTTGTCACGTAGTTTTCGTCGAATGTTTAAGAGACAGATTGAAAAAAGCATACGAGTCTGTCCGAATTGATTTAGAAAAAAGTGCCAAATGGCAGAAAGTTGGATATGATACCGATCTAAAGCATCGTAAAATTCCAATCCGGAGACAGAGTTCTGAGATTACATGAACCACTTAGACACATAAAACTAGCGTCTAATTGGGACGGTCCTTTTACTATAACACAAGTTATTAGTGATTCTACCGTAATTATCAAATCAGACCTTGGTCGACTATATAAGTCAAATGTGGCTAGACTAAGGATATGGTCTGGGAGGGAGATCTCCACAGAAATGTATGGTGAAGGATCAGGAAAGATCATGAATCAGAATCATATAAAAGACCAGGTAAAGAACACTACAGTGAAGCGAGGCCGGGGTAGGCCTAAGAAGTGTTCCGAATCAGTGCCACCCACGCCAACACCGATTAAGCGTGGGGGAGTTAAAAAAGTCTCGGCAGGTGAAGACAAAAAGAAGAGGAAAGGTGTTTCGAAGGCCAAAAAACACCTAGAAAAGGCTCTTCAGACTGTCAGGTCCGAAAAGGAACTATCCAAGAAGGGGATATACGTTCGCCGCAGCCCTCGAATTGCCCAGAGGATAGCAGTGACCTAACCTGTATACACAACGAGTGTAATGTTTACATTTAGAGGAACGGATGACAACTGATCCGAAAGGCTTATTTGTCGCCGCCGTATGACGTACCAGTGGGTGGATAATCCGGTGGATTTGCTTAAGCTTTCCATAAACTCCACTTAAATCCTCAGACAAGTTGTCGGCATGAGCGATAATTACCTAAAAACAATCAGTTTGTTGATGTTCCGCTTGTAGCATGTGCGTTTCCGCATGATGTCACCGTGTCCAGTCTCGGCTGACCTCTCGTGACCCCGCGGGCTCGTGGGGAAATGACGTCACGAAAGCTGGCTTGTCGCCATATTGTTTTTCGGTAGAATTTGAGACGGATGGGTGATCTCTTCCTCTTGAATTTCTACCGTCTAACAACCCCTGGTGCGCCCCCAGAGTCGGCCTCTCAGTAGGCAGTCTCCGCTAGCGTCGGCCCCGGCGCCGTAAAAGCCGGGAAAAGGAGTGTTTTGACGCCCGAGCCGATTCCCCAGTCATGGCTGAGGAATCCGTAGCTGCAGCGAAGCTATCCGGTGACCCGGATAAGCTGACTCCGTCCGCAGAAGCTTTTCCGGAAGCTTTGTCACCTGTTACACAGGCGGAGAGCGAGATGATGGAAGTGGAGGAACCCACTGATCGCTCGTTCGAGGAAAAGCTGGCATCATTCTTGCTGAATGAGCCAGAGAAGTTACTGTCACCACTTCCGACCGAAGGATCTGGAGACGCTGCGAATCCTGAAGCAGCAGCAACTGGGTCCGAGACTGCACAAGTCGACCGCTCGAAGGACCAGTGGAAGCCAGCAATGGCCGACCCGTTCCCAGCAGACTATGACGGTCGGTACCTGTATGTCCATCCGGACCTACAGGCACAGGTGACAAACCCAGACGGTACTCCTATCAAGTTGGACCCGAAGGTGAGGATGGCTATCGAGGGCGTCATGGTCCCCGATCAGCTGGACAGGATGCCACCCGAATAGCTCCGAGACTGGCCGTGGTTCCAACGGGGACTCATGGTGGACATTGCCTTCCGACAGGTGGTGTATGAGGCAAACAGAGCCTTCCAGCTAGGAGCTTATCTGAAGCCGGACAGGTCTCTGTGGAATGTTACACAGACCAACATAGATTGGGTAGGCTGCGTCTCGGAACCCGAGGGGCAGACTTACCCACATCCTTGTGCTACCCGGCCCCAGTACCGGACCATAAAGGAGTTCCGCGAAGCCGCTGCCGGAATGGACAGGAGTGCAGCCCTTCGGATGATTCTCGTCCGTCGCATGACTGCAGAACAAGAAGCCCCGGAGAAAGCGAGAAGGGAAGCGGAGGTACCCGCACCTCCAATCCCGGATCTGAAACTAGGCGCAAGGAGCACAGCCGGTTCTGTAACAGCCACCGGCAGTACTACCGATTCGACTCCGGTAGAAGCATCAACCTCCAGTGAGTTCGGAACCAAGGATCCGGAAGACTGGAAGGTAAGCAAGAACAGGAGGTCTGCTGCCCGGAAGCTCAAGAATCTTCCAGATTCTGCTAGAGCCGACCCGCAAGCCAGCACCTCAGCCACTGGTAGTATTGCCATCGAGGTTGTTTCCTCAGACGAGGAATCGGTACACGAGTCCTCGGTGGAGTATGATGAGAAGGCAACTCCATCAACTCAGACCGAGGCAGAACGCTGGGCTAACGCCAAATCCGGATTTAAAACCCGGATCCCAACGTGTTTCTCCGACTGTGCGTACGGAGTAAAGAAGGATGGTTCGACAATGTACACCTGCCCGGATACAGTGAACAAGAACAACGAGTCGGATGATGAGGATTGGATGCGTCTCTCGAACGAAGACCCCAATCCGAGCAAGGCCTATCGTAAGATGTGGCTTATGCTTAACCACACCGAAGGGTATTATACCTATACCCAGAGGCATAAGCTGCGTTGGGCACTTGAAAAGTGGTACGGTGACAACCAAAAGTCCTGTCCCTTCTCCATCTGCCCGGATGCTAGTGATGTTTCGGTCTGGACCTGGAGCACTTCAGCCCGGTTCCAGAGGCATCTTGTAGAGGCCCACTTCCACCATCACCCGGTTTACATTTGTGATCCGAGTTATGGTAAGAAATGGAAGAAATGTACTACGAAGGTGCAATACAACCGACGTAGCGGTCTGGCTAGACACCAGAAGAAGTGCCACACAGAGGGGTTAGATGGAGCTCGTAAACGCATCATGGAGCTTCATCAGGAACTCATGAAGGAGTTTGATAGCCTGAGTGAGGATACTTGGTCAAAGATCCGACCAGGGGACCAAGTCCTCTGCGAAGTTCCAAAGACCAAGGATTCGAAACTCCACGCTAAAATCGTCCTGACTCCCGGCAAGGGGAAGCTGGACATGCACGAGTCTCTCTGGCAGAAATGCGAGGAATCCGGAAAGGAGGGTAAGAGAGCTCGGGAGAGAGTCAGGAGGGACCAGAACCGTGGTGGTAACGGCAATGGTCAGACCACTACTGCTAAGGCCAGGGTAGAGGATCGTTCCAGATCCCCCTTGGCACGTCACCCACACGAGCAGGTTCAGGGTACTCCTGTCTTCAAGAGACCCGAACCTGCAGGATACGCAGGCGCAGTATCGAAGCCGGGGAAAGTTAGCACCCATAACTTTCCGTCCATGACCCAGGGACCTGGACCTGAGAGCCAGACCTTGGTCGTCGGAAGGGAGGTCGACTTGTTCCCAAGAAGACTTCAGCACCTGCTGCTGCCGGACCAGCAGCTGCTCCAGCAGCCCTACCGGTAAATTTCACCCCAGAGCAGGTACAACTGTACATGCAGATGGGGATGAAACAGAACCCAGCACCCCCCACCTACTGTCTACCAACAGCAGGAGTGTCCGGAAGCCCTAAATCCGGAAGTGGCCCTCAGGCAGTATCGACACCCCCCAAGGCCGTCGAACCACCTGCGAAACCAAAGGATGCGATTACCATCAAGACCGGTAACGCAGAAATTTGGTTTGAGAAGTCTCGCCAGGGGGAAGCAGATGTCCAGAAGGCCATCTACACCCACTGGGAGAAATGTGTTCGCGACAGAGCGACCGAATTTCATCAGGTTCTCCTAAACGATACCCTGTTGTGCATGAAGGAGGTGGGCGACGCCGAAAGACAGCGCCTCGAGACTGTTATCCGAGACGATGTCAAAGCTCGGGAGGATGAAGCCTTGGCTGCCAAAGAACAGGCAGCTATGGACGTACACATTCTGGAGAAACGTGTCAAAGAAGAAATTACCCGGAATACCAATCTAAACACTAAGTTTATGAGGGTATTCAGAGTCGATATCGACGAGTGGGATGGCACTCCCGATTCGGCTCTAGAACTTCTTAGGAAGAAGCATGCTAAAAAATCTACCTAAGTGTGCTCCGGGTTATTCGGATATATATTTCTTTTTCTCTCCTTCCCATAATAACCAGATTTAGTCTTTGCAGAAAACTATATATCTGCGAATGTCTTTAAATAGAAAATGAACACTATTTCTATGTGTTCCGGGTTCTTTTCTAACCAGTTGATTGTGCAATTCAGGACACATAACTTTTATTATATCCTGAATAGACTATTCGGATTAAAATCTACACTTATAAAAAAATCCGATAGTAGATTGCTGCTGTTATTCGTATCCGGATGCTGGTTCCTGATTGCTGCTATTACCTGTTGCTGACCACTATATAGGATGGACTTGTACGATTCTCTACTAATGTTCCGAATGGATTACTCTACACTACTATATTACTTCCGGATCAACCCGTTTTGGACTCACATTTATGTCAACCACATCTAAAAGGATTACTTTTGTACCTGTTGACTACCGGACTGTTATTCTACACCATTCGGATATACCTATGAACAATAGCACTTCTAGAGGATTGTGGGTAGCTGCCCCAAATTCAACTACCGTGTTTACATATATTACCTTGGATTATAAAAAGACTTTAGCACATCCATCCCGTGGTTAGCTGACCACCTTAACTACCACCTGGCATCCGGCAGACTGCAGCGCAAGACTTCATCAACATTTATTATTGTCATGTATATAATATGATATAATATAACTATTTTTGCTAATATTATTTCTATATGCATAGTTACACTATGATGATAGACTATTGTATATTTTCATACGGGTTTATATTGATACGGATCTCTGGTTACTATTCATATTACTTAACATGATCCGGTAATTTCATAGTGTATATTCACCAGATTATCTTAACTGTCCTGCGAGACATGAACTTGTATAGATTTAATTATCTGGTGCTATAGTGGTTATTTGGTACATGATGGTATCATATGCATTATTCTACTAAAAAAATTTTCTTTTCAAGTGTATAATTCATAACGGTTCTACTTCTAAACTCACGAACCCTTTAACGGATTCATTGGTCATATCATATAAAAATGTCATTAGATAGTATAGTTACTTTAAAAGTCTTTCTCAAGACTACATAATCATTTGTGATATTAATAATTACAAACCTACTAGGATGTTATTATGTGATTTATTCAATATTTAACAGTTTCGTTACATATAACTGTTATATACTTATCCTGATACTTATACCGTAAACATAAACTGTTATTATGTGGTATAAAAATTAACTAACAGTTCCGTTACACATAACTGTTACTCTTTCAACATATTCGCATTGTACTTTAACATCCGGGTTGTTATTCTGTAACTACAAATACTATCACATATATGAAATTGACATTCGAATGATATTATACATGATGTTAACGTTATATCTATGGTTGTACCTCCATTATTAGGGTTTAGACATATCGTAATGTTATCCCTATAATAATACAATAGTTATAACTCCTTCCTTAATGTCTGGGGGAGTGGTGTAGAGGTACGTTTTATACTTAACCATAGCGTTGGGTACCGTCTGACGTGGCGGGTGAGTCTAGTCGTCGGATGTTTCTCAGGTTCCGGATAGGTGGCAACACCGATCCGGGTCTGTGGGGACATCTGACGGCGAACACCTAGGTCCCTATATAAGGACCAGGGCTCAGCCGCTACGTCAGAGGCCCTTCTGGCCTCCGATCATGTAAGACCATTTTCTAATAACTAATAGCTGCCCTATCACGAACTACCGGGTAGCTGTGAGTGTGTATATAATAAACTATCCGTTGGCATACACTTGAATCACTGTCTTATTGCTTCTTTCCCGAATAGTAAGGCCGAACCACCAGGTCCGTAAAACTAAAACCATTACAATACTAAATTAGAGAAATCCATTGGACCTTCTCTATTTTCACTTTCTCTAGAAAATATTTATATATTTGAGACGTAGCTTAATTTATACCTCAGTGTTTGATATTTACAAGGTAAAGAAGAATTATAGTCTCTTAATGTGTTGAGACCAGGAATGACCTATTTAGACAATTATAGGTCTAGTACTACCTTAAATAACTTTTAGGATGCACAGATCCAGTATACTTATAGGTAAGTACCTTTATATAATAATATATCTTTATGAAAGATATTAAAGTTATAAATACAGTTTTACATGCAGTACAATAATATTAACAAAGTTTCTTGTTTGTAGGTGGAGAATACAGATGGAGCCGGATGCTGCTGATGTCTTGGTATGGGCGAGCTGAACCCTGATGCCTGAAGTGCTATATAATCTTGAAATTTGTAGATTTTGGGCGAGCTGAACCCTGATGCCTGAAGTGCTATATAGGAATATGTAGATGGGCGTAGCTAAACCCTGTTGCCTGTAGTGCTAACTAACTGGAGGTAGTAGTAAATCCAGTTGTAGAGTATTGATGGACTTTTGTGGGCATAGTGCTAGCTGACAAGTTCGGAGTTAGATTCGCGAGAATCGGAGTAGATATCATTAGTGGATTTAACACAACCGCTAATGATAATACTTGTATGATGGTAGTGTGTGATTACTATACGAAGTATACCAAAGTTTTCCCACTACCGGATCACAAAGCATTTACTTGTGCCGAAGCCTTTGTAAAAGGTTGAGTACTGACTTTTGGTGTACCACTTATGCTACACAGTGACCAAGGTAAAGAATTCGAATCGAATCTCTGGCAAGGGATGTGCGAATACTTAGCTATTTGCAAAAAATAGAACCAATCCATATAGGCCACAGAGCGATGGATTGGTGGAAAGGTTCAATAGAACCCTTATTCAGGTCCTAAAGTCACTTGTAAACGAAAACATGGACGATTGGGATGAGCAATGCCATTTTGTGACACATGCTTATAACAGTACAGTACATTTGAGTACCAACTGTACTCCTAACCTTTTAGTGTTTGGAGAGGATTTAATAATGCCTGCAGACTTGGTATTCGGAGTTGTAGGTATAGATCCAGAACTACCTTGCCATGTAGTTTTCGTTGAATGTTTGAGGGACAGATTCAAGAAAGCATATGAGTCTGTCCGAATTGATTTAGAGAAAAGTGCCAAATGGCAGAAGGTAGGATATGATTCCGATCTAAAAAATTCGGAAATTCACATCCGGAGATAGAGTGCTAAGATTGCACAAACCACTTAGACATGTAAAATTAGCGTCTAATTGGGGCGGTCCTTCGCGCTGGGAGGGTATCCCAAGCCTGTTAGGTCTCAGTGGAATGTTACCAAGGATAACATTGATTGGGTAGGTTGTGTAGCCAAACCTGTTGGCCAGACCTACCCCCACCCTAGCACTGTCCGACAGGACTTACGTACTATTATGGAGTACCGTGACGCAGCTTCTAACTTTGAACAGTGGAACGACGGCTATTACATAGCGGAAGCCGATATCACCCATGTCAGGAACTCCTCTCTCCTGGGACTGGACCGTAATGCTGCTCTCCATATGATTATCCACTGTCGTATGTCAGCAGAAAAAGAAGCCCGTGAAAAGGCTCGAATTGAGGAAGCGAAACCTGCTCCCCCTATTCCTGACCTAAAATTACACACTAGAGGCTCGAATCCTCCTAAATCCGCTTCTAGCAGCTCTACCGGTAAGTCTGTGGATCCAGTAGTCCCAAGTACCTCGGGTGAGGCTGGAAAGCCTGAACCCGGAACCAAAGATCCGGATCCCAAAGATTGGAAAGTTACCAAGAACAGGAGGTCTGCTGCTCTGCGGCTTAAGAGTCTGCCCGATTCTGCCAGAGCCAATCGAAAGCCAGCACCTCAGGCACAAGCAGTTCGAGTACCGCCATGGAGGTGGTTTCATCGGACGACGATTCCTTAGATGAGTCCTCAGTAGAGTATGATGAGAAAGTTACCCCATCTACTCAAACTGAGGCCGAACGTTGGGCTAACGCCAAATCCGGGTATAAGACCCGGATCCTGACGTGCTTCCTAGATTGTGCTTACAGAGTAAAGAAAGACGGTTCTACTCTGTATGCCTGCCCCGATACGGTTAACAAAAACGGGGAATCAGATGACGCAGATTGGATGCGTCTTACTGACGAGGATCCCAATCCGAGCAAGGCCTATCGTAAGATGTGGCTTATGCTTAACCACACTGAAGGGTATTATACCTATACCCAGAGGTGGAAGCTGCGTTGGGCACTTGAGAAGTGGTACGGTGACGACCAAAAGTCCTGTCCCTTCTCTATTTGCCAGGATGCTATTGATGTCTCAGTCCGGACCTGGAGAACTTCAGCCCGGTTCCAGAGGCATCTTGTAGAAGCCCACTTCCACCATCACCCGGTCTACTTCTGTAACCCGAGTTATGGTAAGAAGGGCAAGAAATGTACTACAAAGGTCACATATAACCGGTGTAGTGATCTGGCAAGACACCAGAAGAAAGGCCATGCTGAAGGTCTAGATACAGCCCATAAGAAGATTATGGATCTGCATCAGGAACTCATGAAGGAGTTTGAATGGTAAGAAGGGCAAGAAATGTACTACAAAGGTCACATATAACCGGTGTAGTGATCTGGCAAGACACCAGAAGAAAGGCCATGCTGAAGGTCTAGATACAGCCCATAAGAAGATTATGGATCTGCATCAGGAAGTCATGAAGGAGTTTGATAGCCTTAGCGAGGATGCTTGGTCAAAGATCCGACCAGGGGACCAAGTCCTCTGCGAAGTTCCGAAAACCAAGGATTCCAAACTTCGCGCTAAGATCATCCTTACTCCTGGAAAAGGAAAGTTGGACGTGCATGAGACTCTTTGGCAGAAATGCGAGGAGTCCGGAAAGAAAGGCAAGCGAGCCCGAGACAGAGTTAGAAGAGACCAGAGCCGGGGCACATCCGGTAATGGTCAGACTAAAACCAGCACCCAACCCAGGGCGGATGATCGTTCCAGATCCCCCCTGGCACGTCACCCACACGAGCAGATCCAGGGTACTCCTGTTTTCAAGAAACCCGGACCTGCCGGATATGCTCGAGCAGCATCTAAGCCAGGGAAATTGGATACAGGCAATTTCCCGTCAATGTCACAAGGCCCTGGACCTGAGAGCCAGACCTTGGTCCTTGGAAAAGGGGGTCGCCTTGTACCTAAAAAGGCCCCAGCACCTGCCGCTGCCGGATCCGCAAGTGCCGCATCTGCTCAGCAGGTAACGTTCACCCCTGAACAGGTACAAATGTACATGGAAATGGGGTTGAATCAGAGTCAACCACCCACTTACTGTGTCCCAGTGGCACCTGCGGGAACGTCCGGAAACCGAAAGACGCGATTACCATTAAAACCGGTAGCGCAGAAATTTGGTTCGAGAAATCTCGCCAAGGGGAGGCGGATGTCCAGAAGGTCATCTACACCCACTGGGAGAAATGCATTAAAGAGAGAGCCACAGAATTCCATCAAGGTCTTCTGAATGATACTCTACGTTGTTTAAAGGAGGTAGGCGATGCTGAGAAGGAACGCCTAGAATCCGTGATCCGAGAGGAAGTGAAGGCTCGGGAGGAGGAAGCTGTAGCTGCAAAAGAACAGGCAGCTATGGATGTACACGTCTTAGAAAAACGTGTAAAAGAAGAGATAACCCGAAACACTAATCTGAACACTAAGTTCATGAGAGTGTTCGGTGTCGACATAGATGAATGGGACGGTACTCCCGAGTCGGCCCTAGACCTTCTGAGGAAGAAACACACTAAGAAGTCTACTTAGTTTGTTTCGGGTTATTCACAATTTTTTTTTCTATCCTAATAACCAGACTTAGTGTTTTGCAGATACTAGATTATTTATCTGCTGATGTTCCCCATACGAATTAACACTTAAGTCTATTCTATGTGTTCCGGGTTCCTTTATAACCAGAGATAGACTGATCAGGATATAATTTTACTACTATGTCCTGACAAGTTCTATTCAGATTATGAACTTCCTATAAATCCGAATAGTAGTTGTGCTGCTAGAAGATACCACCGGATGCTGATACGTTTAGCTGATGTCTACTGTTACCTGTTTCCTGATTACCCTACCGGATGGACTTACCACTGTGCCTTATTCCTGCCTTATGTACCAAATGGACTTATTACCACTATCTATCTACTTCCAGATCAACTATTTGGACTACAACTTTGTCAACCACACCACTAAAGGACTATTATTTATTAACACCATTCGTATTATAATAACGAACATTAGCACTTCTAGAGGATTGTGAGTAGCTGCCCCTTTTCAACTACCGTGTATCTTTATATCACCTCATCTGGATTACTATAGACTCTAGCACGTCCATCCCGTGGTTAGCTGACCACACTACCTCTCTGCATCACATCCGGAATAATTCTAGACTACACACTTTACTACATTCATATTTTGTGTATATATATTGTCATGATCATTACCATAATGGGGCTGTGTACAAATGACGTCATGCATTTTTGGACCATTTTTGACGCCCCCTCCCCCCCTCGTCATGTTTCGTCATACAACACTTGACCCCCCCTCAGCATGACATCATGCAGAGAGCTACCCCCCCAAGTTTAATGAATAGTGTAGGCCTATTCTGACCTAGCCGGATACATTATTGACCAATCAGAAAATTCCCTTCATTCAGTGCAGACTTTTTAGGGTGCATTACAAAACTCCTTGTACCGATACCCATCACCCTGGCTGTTATCCGTCCTTATCAGCTTGGTACCAGCTTGAGCAGGGGTCACCCCAATAAGGATCTGCTACCAATCAGAAAATTCCCTTCATTCGGTGCAGACTTTTCAGGGTGCATTACAAAACTCCTTGTACCGATACCCATCACCCTGGCTGTTATCAGTCCTTATCAGCTTGGTACCAGCTTGAGCTGGGGTCACCCCAATGAGGATCTGCTACCAATCAGAAAATTCCCTTCATTCGGTGCAGACTTTTTAGGGTGCATTACAAAACTCCTTGTACCGGTACCCATCACCCTGGCTGTTATCAGTCCTTATCAGCTTGGTACCAGCTTGAGCAAGGGTCACCCCAATAAGGATCTGCTACCATGGAATAGCCAAAAAACAAAATTAATTGAAATGGTTCAAAGGGACATATAGTGGGGGTGAATTGGCAATTAAAGATAAGATGAACTAGCACTGATCAAGAAAATAAACAGAGAAACATGCCAAACACTGTCAGCTTATTATCAGCTTATGGGCCAGGGGAGGGGGGGCACTTCAATTGTTTTTGATACGGATGTGTGGCCGAACCCGCAAACTACATTTACCCTTGCTATTGCACTCGTTCACAGGGTTTTTCGTCAAAACTCTACTCTTGCTAGGGAATTTTTGACATGACAATCTTAGATTTTGCTCAAAATATCTTAAATCGACCTTATTTGGAGAAAATTTGAATTTTGTTCATGCTATTTTCATGAGAACTGAGAAAATATACATGAACATTTCTGAATTTTCAACGTTAATCAGGGTATTTTGCTGAATGTTAACCCTTGCTAGGGACATTTTGCTCAAAAGTAGACCCTTACGAGGGACATTTGTGGCTAAAACAGGACGCTTGCTAGGGACTTTACCCAGAAAAAGTTCCCTTGCCTGCCGCACATATGTGTATACATTACATAGAGGGTGCCCCCCTGGGCTTATGGGTCCTTATATGCAGGATGCACTATATCCATACTTAATACACAGAGTATTATGGTAGCGATCATATACAAGTATTTCCTGTCACAAAAGGTCCTAAAAACTGTCTAGGTCAATAGTCCAATACAAGATCTCAGAAAGTATCACAAATTCTCAGAAGACCATCAATTGCAATCATACTTCCAATTTATGAAATAACAAAGCAATTGAGTCACCTCAGGATTTTACTGTAGTACCTGCAGTCCCATAGAGTTCCATTCAGACAAAGATGTGGAGAGTAAACTAAGGGGGAAGTCCCTTTTACATCTCCCCAAGCATCTCCTCAATGAAAATAGCAACAGGGTGGAAAGCTCCAAGGGATTACTCCTCAACAACGGGAGGGGGTGGATTGGGAGAGGAGCAAGATACCTCAAGGAGTGGGAGGGGGAGGGTCATTGAATGAGATGTCTGAGGAAGGCATGCATGTAGGGGCTATAGGTATTATATTTCCCTACCTTTAAAATTTTTCTTTTCTTGCTAAAACCAAAACAAATTTTGATTTCTTGATGACATGATGTCATGCAGCCCCCCTCCCCCCTCCTGCATGACGTCATTTGTACACAGCCCCTAATTACTATTCAAATGACCATAACTCTCATTTGTATACCTGTAATCACGTAATATTATAATTCTCTTACGGGTACATAACATATATACGGATCTATTGTTAGTTGTCATATTACTTAACATGATCCGATACATATTATACTACACCAGATTGTCATAATTAGTTTATATGACATATCATTGTATAATATTAATTATCTGGTGCTATGATGGTTACTTGAATGCATGACGATGTTATATATGTTTCTTTGTTCTTTTTGAAGTGTATAAAACAAAACGGTGACATATCAAATTGTTTCTAACATAGAACCTTTAACAGATTAACTGGCTTAAACTAAAATGTATCATTAGATAGTATGGTTACGTTTAAAATCTTTATCAAGACTAAGTACTTATCATGTTTGTAATAATAACAAACTCACTAGGATATTAATATGTGGTTTATTTAATGATTTAACAGATCCGTTACACATATCTGTTATCCATCCACATTGTCGAATTGTATCGACTTTCCTATTACTTATTCGTAACTATTATTACTATCGAGTATGTTAAATACCTCTCATATGATACTTTAAACATGTTGTTATATCTATAGTTATACCTCTATTATTAGGGTAAGACATAATGTAATGTTATCCCTATATAATAATTTAATAGTTATAACTCCTGCCTAATATCTGGGGGAGTAGTGTAGAGGTATTACATTATAGCAATATGTACGGGTACCGTCTGGCGTGGCGGGTGAGTCCAGTCGATGGGTGTTCCTCAGGTTCCAGATAGGTGGCAGCACCGATCCGGGCCTGTGGGGACATCTGGCGACAAACACCAAGGTCCGTATATAAAGACCGGGGCTCAGCCTCTACATCAGAGGCCCTCCAGGCCTCCGAACATAAAGAAGTAGAAATCCATTAATATTAGTTGCCCCATCACCACCTTCCGGGTAGCCGCTAAAGTGTCCTATCAATAAAATCTGTTGGCATACACTTGAATTACCGCCTTACTCTTTCTTCCCTAATCCGTAAGGCCCGAACCACCAAACTGGTAATACGAACCATTACAATTGTATGAATAAAAAACATTATAAATAGAGATAAATAAAATAAAATCAATATCAAAAATTGTCTTTAGAATTGGAGAAAGAATAAAAATCAGAATATGACAGATTTACAATCTGTATATGATTGGAAGAGCGATGGCCACAGTTTCCATCAACCTATCCCTTCCATACAAGGCAGGGACCCCAAATATAGCGTCCAAAATGGTAACAGCATTCCAACCGGCGCATTCCAGACCCCATCCAAAACCGCCCAATGTTACACATCCACTTCCATCCACTCACACCCACTCATACTCAATCACGCCACCGGCACCTTTTCAGCCACGGACTCAGCAACCTAGATGTAAAAGTCATTGCGTGCTGTGAATTGGTCTTCTATCGTGTACTCAAAGACAGTATTATTTCAGAATCTCATAATGTCACAAGTGTTGGCAAATGTTTTGTTCATAGGATAGAGCAATGCACTCAACCATATAACCTGTAGCGACCAGTCAGATGACCAATCTTAATCCACTCCTGCAGGGGCACACCCATATAATAGTTCCATCAATCCTCCACCGGTATTACAAGCTGTAGTATAGCTATAAAGTCCTTATTCTGTCACAATCCTCCTTACCAAGCGACGACCAACTAACACCACGAAAGTAGCCCTTATGTAAAGGCTTAATGGTCACCATCTTATGGATGGATAGTGACCATCACGGCCCCCATCCCGGGCCTAAGACACAAGTAAAGACTAGCGCTGGCTGTGTCTCTGCCGACCACCCACCGACTGATGGGAAAAGTATGTGATCTACCAAAACAGGGACACCCACGTGATCAGGTCATGCACAAACAAATGTCTCGGGAATCTATATGTTACGCTGTAGTAGACAAGCTCAGAGTCTCCAAAATTGATCTGTGAATGCAAATATTGTTCTGGTTGTGGCGAGCCAATATCCTAATTACCTTAAATACTCATCATATAGAGATTTGCAGGTAATGGGAATTTACATACGCCGATATTTAACCAACATGTTGTCGTTTGTATGCCATTATTGATGACAAATACAATGTTTTCCTTGTTGAAACTAAAATAATTGGCAACCCATCATACAGGGTTAGAATTAGCAAAAGTTGTAATGCTCATTGGTTGTATTTATTCCCAAGTAGACTATTTGGAGGCGTCATATAGTCTCATAAAACAAACCTACGCAGGGGACCAAAGTTCATTACAACCATACAAATGCTATCAAATGGTAATTGAATGACACGGTGCCTAAGGCAATTATTTAACGACCCACATAACGGGACTTGTCACGCCATTAGCCACCTCTGTGCTTGATGACACGGTATCAATACATCCCACGACATGTTAAAATGTATGATTACTGACACTCGGTTAAGAGACTCATTCCAAGTCACTTGTTTTGTTTTATACTTTAAAATGATTATATCTTAAAAATATTGCACTCCGTGTTTACAAAGTCAGGAGACCTTTGAACCAAAGAGGGGAATTGTGTCAGCATAATACATACATTAAATTCATTATAAATCTCACTCTATAGTAATTCCTATACAGTTATTGCCTCTACCTATTAACCACCTATATTTCACCTTTCTGTATAATTAGACCCCACTAAAACATCTATATGTAAACCATACCAGTAATAGCCCAAATAAATATATAAAGAACATACAAGGACAGCCGTTAGGCGGGATACCCATCACACAGGATAACCACAATGCATGACAACCATCATGCAGGGTTATCCCATAGTGAGGCCCATGGACCGGTTCATTTCAGTATGAACCAGACCTAGCAAGCCCATGGGACCCCACTCAACAAAAAAACATTATTTAACGTCAAAATAACGTTTTTAACGTTTTAAAACGTCTTGCCATGATAAGGAGCCATAGGGAAACGTTCTGAAACATTTTGCAACATTTTTTGTTGACTGGGACAGGACACCCATATCCCTAGTAGTAGAATCAGAGGCAGCCTGACGGTCACTCAGCTCAGACGCAGGTTGTGCAGTGCCACCTTCCGGTATACAATAGCATAGCCATGCAGCATCATGTGCTGCACCCTATAGGTTAACTAATACACAGGCATGCCAGACCCCCAGACCCCCTTTTTTTTCGCAATTTAACCACAATTCTAGGGAAATATTTCAGCAGTTTGAAGGGCCCAGATTTTTTTCTTCTGCAGAGCTCTGTTCTTTCTCTCCCAATTTTAGGGTAGGAAGGGGTAAGATGCCCTTTGGGGTAAAAGGCCCTTTAGCTCTCATGTTAAGGGTACTAGCTGTATACAGCCATTTAACACTTGGAAGTAAAGATTACCTCAAGGAGACCTTTTGTAGGTTTTCATTATGATGGGACAAGAAATAGTTGACTTATCAGACATTCAATATTTCATAACTGTCAAGATCATCATGTTCAATTTCAAATAATTAGAAATAAAAGGGTCCTGAAATGTGCATGGTTTGTTGGATAGCAAGTTAAATGTGTTAAAAGTATTAGCTGAGGTGCAATAAGGTAAAGAAGTCAAGAGTAGGCCATAAAGATACATTTTATTTACCTTCCATTTTGTTCCAACAGCTACATGGGCTTTTCACGTGATCATTATCTTAGCATCAGATCCATGGGCTTTTTGGCCCATCGGTGTGGGCCTTTTACCCCAGCCTTTCAATGTGCGGGATAAAATACCCCGCTTTTTGTCAAACATTCTAATGGAATATTCCATGAGGTTAGGCTGACAACCTATTCCACAATTATCATACCTTGTTTCATCTCTTGATTAGTGTGAAAAATATGCATCAATTTGGAATTATTCTATTAGAACTAGCTCATTTACATGTTATTATGGTATTTTACCTTATCCTGCCCTGTCTTTCCTTGAACTTCAATATGAAATATCTGAAATGTTACTTTAGGTGATTTACAATGTCCAAATCTTAGTTGTAGCTTATAAAGGTTATCTTTGGTATCTTTTCTTATGACAAGAATTTTACCTCGTCCAACCTTAATGTGTTGCCGGAAGTCCACGAGAAGGAAGAGCGCATGCGCGTGTGACGTCAGTTCGAGTTGAGCGTCTTAAAATTGCAGAAGTAGATTGATTAGTAATCTCCGATAAAAATTTTCTCAACAGCTTCAGCCGTGGGCTGTGTCGCCATTTATAATTGAGAAATTGTCGTCTGACTGTCAGGTTGCAAACCCATTATGGCAGAGAAAGAGGGGAAAAAGATGGATTTGTCTACCAAAGATAGCTCAAAGTCAGCTAAAGTTGTCATTAACAAAAAGACTGATTTGAGAGATAAGGCTAAAACTATTTCGAAGCAAATTGGAGCGAATAGCCAAAAGACGTTGACAGCAACTTCAACATCCAACCAATCACAGGCCAGCTTACAAAGCAACATTACGTCACCAGCATCTCAGACACGCATTGACCAATCAGAAACAGCGACGGCCTTGTCAGCAACTGGAACGCGGGCTGACCTGATTCCAGAACAAGATGGCCAAACAATGGTGATAGAGAAGCAAAGGTAAATGGAGGTCCGGAAAAGGATCAGGAAGATGAGCCAATGGCGCAGGGGGCGTTTGCTAACAGAATCAAAACATCCCAGCAGAAAAGAGACTTAGATGCGACCGTGGGCAAAATTTGCAAAGATGGTAAATGATTGCTATGTGGATGTTTTCGATGAAAAGGCTTATGATGCTATGATTGCTAAACACCCCAGGATTAAGAACATCCCGAGATTAATGACTATGAAGACAAATGAAGAGATCTACGTGGGACTGCCTCCACAAGTGAAGAGTGCAGATAGAGACATACAGAAATTGCAGACAGGTTTGGCGGCAGCCATATCTGCTCTAGCACCGAAAGGGGAGTTGATGATCAAGAAGGGACTCAAGGACCCTGAGTTAGATGCCTTATCAGACACATTTGCTGATGCCCTGGAGATAATTGTCCCCTCATCTCTTGGACTAATCGAGTGTCGGAAAGCAGTACAGAAGAATCACATGCAGGCAGATATAGCCAAGGTAGTGGTCAGGGAGTCTAGGAAGACTACAGATAACACAGATCTGCTTTTTGGCACAGATGTAGCGGAAACAGTTAAGAGGGCAGTAACTGCCAAGAAACTGTCGGAAAGAGTTATGAAGAGGAAAGGTGAACAGGCCCAAGGACAAGCTGCGAAAAAGACTAAGCCTACAAACGCTTCAGCAAGATATCCAATACCTAAACAAGGTGGTTTCAGGCAGTTTGGAGGTTTTCACTACACACAAAGGCCTCAGTTTCAGCCTAGAGGATATGTACCTCAGTATGGTTATGGGGGATATGGCGGTTACCAGACAGGCTACAATAATGTCTACCAGCAATATCGTCCGAGAGTAGCTTATACACAGACATATCAACAGAGGCAGAGAGCTCCGGCACCACCTAATCAGGCAAAGAAACCCCATTTCTTCAAGAGGGGTGCATAATTGCACAGGTAAGTGTCCCTTTACGTAATACTGTGCAAAATTTTATGGCAGGTAACGTTAGCAAATTTGTACAAGAATGGACTAAGTACACCTCTGATCCATGGGTCTTGTCTCAAGTTTCAGGTGTTAATATACCTCTACTGGAAGAACCAGAACAAAGCAGAATTCCTTGGCCTTTAGATTTAAAGGCAGAGGAAAAAGCTGCAATGACAGGTGAACTAGGGAAGTTACTAGTTAAAGGGGTCATCACAGAAGTAGAACATGAAGAGGGGGAGTTATCTCTAATGTGTTCCTTAGGCCCAAACCCAATGGGGAATTTAGGCTAGTGTTAGATCTTACTAGGCTGAATAAGAAAGTTGAGTACCAACATTTCAAAATGACTTCATTATTCACTGCTATGCTCATGTTAAGACCGAATGCATGGATGGCCTCTGTTGACCTTAAAGATGCATACTACAGTCTGGAGATGTCGCAATCTGATAAGAAACTTTTATGATTTCAATGGGAAGGCAGGCTTTACCAATTTGAGGTGGTACCAAATGGTCTGGCTTGTGCACCCAGATTTTTTACAAAAATCTTGTCGCCAGTGTATGCAAAATTGAGGAAAAGAGGCCATGAATGTTTTTTCTACATTGATGATTCGTTCATCATTGCAGACACAAGAGAAGAGTGTTTAGAGTCTGCCAGGCTGTAAGCCACAACACTAGATAGCTTAGGCTTCTATATACATGAGGGGAAATCAGTGTTGGAACCCAGCCAAACATTAACATTTTTAGGCTTTGAATTAGATTCTGTAGATATGGTGGTTAGACCACCCACTGAAAAGAGAGAGAAATTCATTCAGGTGGCTTCAGAAATGCTAAAGACCAGAAAATCCACTATAAGGGAAGTAGCAGGCCTAGTAGGCTTTATGATTGCCTATGCTGTAGCATTAGATTTTGGAGCTGCACATATAAAACTATTGGAGATAGAAAAGAATGCAGCACTAAAATTGGCTAGAGGCAATTTTGATGCCATGATGACTCTGTCTGACAGAGTCAGAGAGGACATTCAAAGGTGGATTGATCACATTTCCAGGGGGGAAAAGATCATAGACAAGGGTCCACCTGAAATTGAAATCTGCACAGATGCCTCTGATGCTGGTTGGGGTGCCCATTAGGGCACTAAAACCACCGGGGGTAGATTCATTGAAAAAGAATTGGAGGACCACATTAATATAAAAGAGCTTACAGCTATTTTATTTGGCCTCCAGAGTCTTGTCAGACAGAAAAGTAAACACATCAATATCAGGACAGACAATACCACTGCTCTGGCTTATGTCAAAAAAATGGGAGGAGCAAAATCACCCCCGTGTAATGAGATCTCCAAATGGATTTGGGAATGGGATGAACAGAATGGAAACTGGCTGTCCATAGAACATATCCCAGGAGTAGACATGTCTTGACAGACTTTAAGTCTAGAAATTTCTCAGATGATTTAGAATGGGAATTGAATGATAAAATATTCAACAAGATATTTAAGATCTTTGGGAAACCAGAGGTAGATTTATTTGCCTCTAGAATAAATAAGAAGTTGGAGAAGTATGTATCATTGACTCCGGAACCGGAGTCATGGAAAGTAGATGCATTTACAGTATCATGGTCTAATTTGCACATGTATGCTTTTCCTCCTTTCAGCCTGGTAGGTCGGGTGTTGAGCAAGCTTCGCCAGGATGGAGGATGCATGCTGTCAGTTACGCCGGACTGGCCAATGCAACCTTGGTTTGGACAACTAGTGAACATATCTCAGCGAAGACTCCACTCAGGAAGGGCAGAAACAACCTAAGACCTCACGGCAACCCAAGGCAGGAACTCTCAAATATCCCCTTGATCACAACGCTGATTCATATACTGTGAACAAAGGGTCAAATACCCTTGGAAATTGCCAATCACTACAGAATATTAGTTGTGGTTCAAAGCCAGTTCTTGTCAAAAGAGCATATAGATTTAAGAAGGGACATCTACCATGTGTAGGCAAAGCACTCCATGAACAAGGTTTTGATCAGGAGATAATAGACACTTTGATGCTATCATGGAGGGACTCCACTAAGACCATGTATAGAACTTACATTAAGAAGTGGGCACTGTTTTGTGTAGAAAGAAACATTTCTATTTTAGCACCTACTCTACCACAGGCTAGTTTTCTAAATTCACTTATAAAGGATAAGAAAGGGTATTCAGCGGTAAATACAGCACGTTGTGCCTTAGCAACTTTCCTACCAAGGGTGGACCCCTGCTAGCACTACTCATCCAAATGATGTCTTTTTTACGTAAATAACATGAGTTTTCATGTAAGAATGACGTAAATCGCACGAGTTGTGCTAGCTGGGACGGTTCAGACTTTGGTAAACATCCTGTTATATGTAGGCTGGTAAAATCATCGTACGAAATGAATCCCCACAAACCAAAATACAGCTCATTTTGGGATGTGCGCAAGGTACTAAACCTCTTTAAATCATGGGGGAGAAACAGTGACTTGTCTCTGAAATGGCTGACTACTAAATTAACAATGTTACTACTGCTGTTGTCATCTCAGAGAGGACAGACCATTCAGGCACTATCAGTAGAAGGATTGGTGTTAGAAAATGATGAAGCTCGCTTTTCTCTTAACCGGTTGTTGAAACACAACCGCTTGGGAAATCCATTGGATACACTAAGGTTTAAGGCTTATCCAGTTTGTACAAGCTTGTGCGTGGTGACCATACTGAGAGAATACTTAGGCAGGACTCAGGCTTTTAAAAAGCTTGGTTCTGAACAACTACTTTTTAGCGTGGTATACCCACACCACCCAGTTAGCAGAGATACAATCTCTTGCTGGACAGTGTGGGTACTCGATCAAGCTGGGATCGACACCACAAGGTATAAGGGACATTCCACCAGTGGAGCGACCACCTCGGCTGCTCGTCTGATGGGGGTACCAGTTAACCTAATTCTGAAGAGAGCCTTATGGAGGTCGGCGAGGTCTTTTGCTGTACACTACAATAAGGAGGTGGACATAGACAATACAAATATTGTGGAGGGGGTGTTAGCAGAAGTGGCTGCTAACTAGATCTCGTCTAGAGGTCAGAAGAAGGCTACTGAAATTATAAGAAAAGGGGTGATTACATCTCTATATGGAATGGTCCTTGTAGAAAGGATAAAAGTAATAATGAATTGTGAATAATTATTAGAAAATTGTTAAAATGTTACGGTGGTTACTAGCATGTACTCGTTACTGGTTATCAGCATGGTTGTTAACAGTCGGAGGACTCAAAACAGATTATAGTTGGAGGACTTAAAACAGATAATAGTCCGCGGACTCAAAACAGATAAAAGATTGTTCAATAAAGGTTAAATTGTAAAGAATTGTGTCTGGTTTTATTGACATGTAAAAAAAAAAAAAAATTATAAAATATCATTGAGGACCCAGAAAGTATAAATTAAATCTGTGGGTGGTTCACAGCGTATTCAACTTGATTGAATATAGTGGAGGGAATAAATAAATAACAACTAGCGGGATAAATTTAACTTTCTGGTGTATAGGGATGAAGAAGCTCAATTAGCTCTAAACTTCTTGTGGACTTCCGGCAACACATTAAGGTTGCACAAGGTAAAATATTAAGATTAAATGAGCTTACCTGGAAGTGAAATTTGATATTTATTTTACCGAGGGCAACCTTTGTGTTGCAGGGAGTACACGCCCAACCCACCTCTCCCACAAAAATTTCTAACATATCAGAAATTTATTGGTGCGGCGTACTCTCTAGTGAGTAGATATACAAAGGTTGCCCCTAGTATTAATTAAGGAGGTAAGCTCAAAGTAGGATTAAGTTATTAAGTGTTGCCTTAATTAAGAATTAAGCTTCTTCATCACCAATGCTCTGAATTACTGACGTCACATGCGCATGCACTCTTCCTTCTCGCGTACTCCCTGCAACACAAAGGTTGCCCTTGGTAAAATAAATATCAAATTTCACTTCCAGGTAAACTCATTTAATCTTAATATCTAAATAAAGTATTTATTCCAATTATGGTGCACTTTTATGTGCATGTGGGCTTTTTACCCCAATGGCTGTGGGCCTTTTACCCCAGCCTCTAGAGGATGGGGTAAAAGGCCCACATTTTTTCACACATGCTTAATCGTAACATTATATGAGGCAGGGCTGACAAACTTTTTAATATGAAGAACATATTAGTCCATCCTTTGATTAATGTAAAAAATATTCTGTTGGTAGTGTAGAGGTACGTATTGTCTAACCCTAGAGTTGGGTACCGTCTGACGTGGCGGGTGAGTCGAGTCGTCGGACGTTCCTCAGGTTCCGGATAGGTGGCAGCACCGATCCGGGTCTGTGGGGACATCTGACGACGAACACCTGGGTCCTTATATAAAGCCCAGGGCTCAGCCGCTACGTCAGAGGCCCTCCAGGCCTCCGCACCATGTAGATTATCTCTCCATCCATCTTAGCTGCTTGTTCTATATCATCCGGCAGCCATGAGTGTACACTAAGAAATAAACTAACCGTTGGCATACACTTGAATTACCGTCTTACTCTTTCTTTCGAATCGTAAGACCCGAACCCCCCAGGTCCGTAAGGCCACAAAACCCTTACACTGGTGCCGTGACCAGTTAATTCTGGTGTATAGCCCGGACGTCATAACGTCCGAACGGCTGGTACATGGGTTAGATAACCTTAGGGAAGCTAACCCGGCAGGGCAAGAAATTGCCCAGGAGAATGGCAATGGATCAGTAGTGCTCCAAAACCATTCGAACTCCCAAGATGCGGAATCTACATCTTGGAGAGATCCCGGACCCCACTATAATGATAGTGAGGAGAATCTACCAGACTCTGTACGACGCGAACAGTCTATACAGAGACAGGATAAGTTAATGAGCCAACAATCACTTGTTGATGAGCTAACTAATTCGATGTTCGAAGTTGGTGGTAGTACCAACCCAGAACATCCGGCACCAATGCCCAAGAGGGTAACATTCGGAGAGCTACCTTATAGATTACCCAGACCCGGATTACCCATATTAGATTATAGCGCTATAGATGGCGACTTAACTTATGCGGTACCGGAAGGTGAAGAATTTAAACAACCGGACGTCCAGTTGTTAAATGAAACTTACGTAACCCTGAACGAGAATCTAAATACCTTGGTCAGAGCTAAAGATGAAGTATTCCATGAAAAACTTCAGCTAGAAGAAGACCTAACTGGCATGCGGAAAGAATTCGAAGCCAGAAAGAGCAAGTACATGAAAGAACTCGAGGATGAGGAATGAAAACTCCAAGAAATGAGAAAGTCATTCAATAAGGAGTATGACAATAGACACATCCATATCCAAACATACATAGATACGAACGACCAACTAAGTCATGATAAGGCTAAATTCGAATCCGAAATATGCCACTATCAAAACGAGTTGGAGGAATTGAAACTTCAGTGTACTAAATAAGCTGAAGACAATGAAGTTATCCGAGTAGGCATTATAGCTTACAATAAACAACTGGAAGAAGATAGACAGAAACTCACGAATGAGCTTCAGGAATTGCAGACTACTGCAATAACCTTAGACAAATATGTAGAAGCTGCCCAGTTAACTATAGGTGATATAGATCCAGCTATGGTGTCTACAATGTTGGTAAAAACATCCAAAGATGCAACCCCAATTAGATACAACCCATTCGTCGATGATGGGGCTGATAAGAATGTAGTTTCCGGAATCTACAAGAAACCGGATAATGCCATAGATAGTGGAACCGCACCTACACCAGCAGCTCCAACTCTGGATACTATAGGTCCGGCACCACCAATACCAGACCTGAGTCACAAAACTAAAACGACTCGCGATAGTGCTGCTGGAACCAACAATAATACACCCGTAGCACAACCAAGAGTACCGGGTCCAATGAGACATATGTTGACACCACCTTCATATTTCTACCAACCTGGCCATAGAACACCAGCAGGTCCGAGATTACCGAACCCATCTTCGGGTCCAGTTAATGGTCCTACTGATGGACGTTTTCCAAGACCGAACCCGCCACAAAACAACTTAAATGGCGGAATGTCTCAACCGAGAGCATCTTCCTATGGATATAGATATAATTATAATCCATCAGGAAGTGGTAATTATCAAAATGGTAATAACTATAACCAGGGATGGAATCAAAATAATTCTTACCCTAGGTATACGCCTTCTGGAAACACCAATTATAATGGTGGATGCCCTGGCGGCTCATCCGGAAACTATAATGGTCCACCAGGAGGTAACCCCCCAGGTGGCCCAGGTGGATCTGGATCGGGAGGATCAGGATCAGGAGGAGATGGCAGGAAGCCAAATAGGAGAACTTCCATGCCCGCAGGGATTCAAACCATCTTTGATAGGAGCCAATGTATCCAAAATTTGGGCATTGACTGCTACCGAAAGGGAGCGGATGGCATGGAAGTCATGAACTGGAGCATGCGAGAAGCAGATAGACTACGCGGATGTAATAATCCGGCACGTAGACAGGCACGGATACCCCCTCCTTACGATTCTAATGACCCATGGAAGGATAGGTATCAAGCTTTTGTCGACGAAGTCAATTGCAGTGGCTGGACAAAAGAAGAAGCTCTGCCGTATTTAATCTGTTGGTTGAATAAAGGTGGAAAAGTAGCCCTCAACCAATGGAGAGCAGCTTACGGATTATACGGCACCTATGATCAATTGGTCGAATGTGCCGCATACCTATTTGGGTCAATCGTTAGGGAAGATCCATGGGTAAGCTTCAAGAAAAGGACACAGAAACCTAAAGAATCTCACAAGGTCTTTGGTTTGGAGCTACAGGACCTGCTATCAAAAGCGCGTCCGAATTGGGCTCATGACGATGACTGTTACCTACAAGAGTTGTTTATACAATTCTACAATGGATTGCGGGATCCGGATCACAAGCAAGTAGTTTGGGATTCTTGGAAAGATGATACTTCCTTCAGTGACCTGTTCATATCAATAGATGGACATGACATGAAAAAACGATTAGTAGGTCTAGGACCTAATCCGGTAAGAGCAGCACCTTTTCAATATGGAGGTACACCTGCTCCAATATATGATACTTCCCAGTTAGCCGCGGTTGATTCGCATGACGCTGATGAGGAGGATGAATATGTCTCCGATGAAAACGGAGAATATATTGGTTCAGTTCAAGTAGCTGGAAAGTATTACCGACAAAAACGGTATAGGAAAATACATTCGAAAGGAAAGGGAGAATCCGCCGCTGGTAAGACAGCTTCCGGATCGAATGTAGCCTCTGTGGCGAAGCCAAATGTGGCAGCCACTGCTACTCCGACTAATGTAATGGAAACCTTAATAGCCGGACTAACAGAAGCTCTAAAAAGACCGAGAGTTGATAAATCTCAGAGGAGATGTTTCAGATGCCAGAAACTGGGGCATTTTGCTCCAGAATGTATGGCTGAGAAACCTGTCCCGCGTAAACAGGAAGGTGTCTCTGGAATAAGTACAGAGGAAAACTAGGAAGGGGTCTCCCGAGGGGCAAAGAAGGGGATCCCAGTGACAACTCTTGCCATGATATCACCATCCGTGATGATAGTTCGCATGTAGTAACAAACTCGCCTAACACCGAGGTGGTTGTAGACACCCGGAAGGTTAGGGAAGCTGATATGACAGGTGCCACGGGAGCACAGGGGAAACCCAATATCAGTAACGAGGCAGGCGGCTACGAGTTAGCCAAGGTCTGTGGTGCCGACCTGCCCCCGGGTCATCCTTGTCTGGAATTCCTGAAAGGATGTGGATCGACTCCTGGTGTGAAAAATGACGTTCCGATCCTCATGGACATGCCCTCTGTTCTAAACGGAAGGCGGTGGTATGTTTGCCTCACTGTTAACGGAAGATCTGCCGAATTCCTTGTGGATACGGGAGCTAGCCACTCTTGTATCTCCAGGGGGTTCTACGATCTTATACCAGATGAACATGATACTCTCAAATCGGGAGGAAGTGCTCAGACGGCCGATGGCAGTACCTTGCAAACGTATGGTAGAACTTGTGTGAAACTACAGTTGGATGGTATACATGACTATGTCATGAGCGCCACCGTTGCGGATATAGCAGATGAGGGGATACTTGGGTTGGATTTCGCATCCCTGTATGGTGCTGTGTTGGAACCTCAATCAGGAGTGTTCAGTGTGAAATACCCATATCCCGTAAGGGTTAGGTGTGTACTGAGACAAGTGAGCAGTATGGCCAGCGTAGCACACACTGTGCGAATCCCTCCGGGAGTAGCCTGTGATGTGCTTGTAAGAAGTGATCCTGCAATGCGCAATAAGCCTGCAGTGATAGAACCGGATGTAGTGACTTTGTCAAGTATCGGATTAGTATCCGCAGATACTATTGTAGCAAATGCATCATGGTCGGTAGTACCTGTTTCCAATACCGGAAACAGCACTATCTACTTAAAAAAGGGGCAAGTTTTCGGAAACGTGACCCTTTCGGAAACTGTAACGGATAGTAAGAGAAACTTACAAAAGGGTACAGGAGATGATGAAATTTCGGAAGACTTACTCAAGTTGTATGAAGAAACTTCATTAGAAGATCCGGAATACCGGAATGTGTTCTATGAATTGCTCTGTCAGTATAGGACTGCCTTTGCCAAACCTGGTGAAAAACTAGGTACGACAAATAAGGTAGTACATAAAATAGATACTGGAGATGCGGAACCCTTTAAGATTCCGTATAGGCGGTGACTTTAGCGAAAAAGAGGGTAGCTGAAGAGGAAATAAACAAGATGTTGGAACAGGATGTAATAGTCCCTTCCAATAGTCCATGGAGTAGTCCTGTGTGTATGGTAACAAAGAAAGACGGTACTATCCGCTTTTGCATAGACTACAGGAAGTTGAATGGAGTAACGAAAAAGAATTCGTATCCACTACCGAGAATAGACGTAACCATTGACTCCTTAGGAGGAAACAGTTGGTTTTGTACCCTAGACTTGCAATCAGGTTATTGGCAAGTGGGAATGAACCCTTCAGATATGGAAAAAACTGCATTTTCGAGTCATATTGGACTATTCCAATATAACGTAATGCCGTTTGGTTTGTGTAATGCACCAGCAACATTTGAAGCAATGATGGAAACAATTCTAAGTGACTTATTGTGGAAAAGGTCTCTTGTATATCTTGACGATGTCATAGTCTTCGGAAAAACATTCGAAGAGTGTTCTAATAACCTAAAAATGGTATTGGAACGTATTATATCAAATGGTCTCAAATTGAAACCTAAGAAATGCCACATGTTTAGAAAGTCCATAAACTATTTGGGCCGCATCATTAGTGATGAAGGAATAAAAGCTGATCCGGAGAAAATCGAATCAGTTACGAATTGGAATAGACCTAAAACATCCAAAGAAGTGAGGTCCTTTTTAGGATTCTGTTCCTATTATAGGGAATTTATTCCGAATTATTCTAGAGTCAGTTATCCATTGCAAGCAATAGCTAACTGGACTCCAGGAAGTACCAAGGAAAAATTTCCTTGGGGGCATGAACAGGAATCTGCTTTTCAAAAGCTAAAGGATCTGTTCACGAGTACTCCAGTATTACAATATCCGAATGAAATGGATCATTTCATACTGGATACGGACGCTAGTAATGACAGCATTGGTGCAGCTCTCTCGCAAGTCCAAAATGGGAGAGAAGTACCAATTGCCTTTGCCAGCAATACACTGAGTAAAACTCAGCGCAATTACTGCACAACCAAAAGAGAGCTGTTAGCAGTAGTTGTATACACCAAGAAGTTCAAACATTTCCTATGGGAAACGAACTTTACATTGCGTACGGATCATTCCTCTTTGAGATGGCTACTGAACTTCCGAGATGCTGAAGGAATGTTAGGCTGATGGTTAGCCCATCTATCAGAATATGGGCTTGAACATCACCAGATTCAGCATAGACCTGGAGTGAAGCATTTGAATGCTGATGCCTTGTCTCGAATACCAATCCGGAAATGTGATAATCCGGATTGTACTGATTGTGGAGCTCATAGGGCAGTGCTAGCAGGGATTCGAAGACCATTCGAACCCCTAGTTGCCAGTGTACTGGATTGGTCTATGGATCACATACGACGTTTCCAGGAAGCTGACTCGATAACTGCGCAGCTATTGCAATTAGTACCAAAGGGTATACGTCCAGTTAGGCCTGAGGTCTCTCTGGAAAACCGAGAAATGAGAAGGTTTCTTGCTCAATGGACTGAGCTTGAAGTCCGGAAAGGCGTGTTATACCGTTGGAAGCCATGTAATAATGGTGAGAAAATCATGCAAGTGGTAATACCACATGCCATGAGACATGACATTATGTATTTTTGTCATGGACACCGGACCAGTGGTCATTTTGGAAGGAAACGCTCGTTGGCACGACTTTCCAAAAGATACTACTGGCCTGGCATGACCAGAGACTTGCAAAGATGGGTAATCACCTGTCCGGATTGTTGTAAAAACAAACCCGGACCCGGGATGGGCAAACTTCCCCTATCCCAAGAACTTTTCGGAGTTAGATTCGCAAGAATCGGGGTAGACATCATCAGTGGATTGAACAAAACCGCTAATGATAATACCTGTATGATGGTAGTATGTGATTATTACACAAAATACACTAAAGTATTCCCACTACCGGACCACAAAGCAGTTACTTGTGCCGAAGCCTTTGTAAAAGGTTGGGTACTCGGCTTTGGCGTACCACTAATGTTACATAGTGACCAAGGTAGAGAATTCGAATCAAATCTCTGGCAAGGTATGTGCGAATACTTAGCTATTTGCAAGACTAGAACCAATCCATATAGGCCACAAAGCGATGGATTGGTAGAAAGGTTCAACAGAACCCTTATCCAAGTTCTAAAGTCGCTTGTAAATGAACATATGGACGACTGGGACGAGCAATGTCATTTTGTGACACATGCTTATAACAGTACGGTACATTCAAGTACAAATTGTACTCCAAACCTTTTGGTATTCGGAGAGGATTTGATAATGCCTGCCGACTTAGTATTTGGAGTCGTAGGGATGGACCCGGAATTACCTTGCCATGTAGTTTTTGTGGAATGTTTAAGAGACAGATTTAAAAAAGCATATGAGTCTGTCCGGATCGATTTGGAGAAAAGTGCCAAATGGCAGAAAGTTGGATATGATACCGATCTAAAACATCGGAAATTCCAATCCGGAGATAGAGTTCTCAGACTACATGAACCACTTAGGCACATAAAATTAGTGTCTAATTGGGATGGTCCCTTCACGGTAACCCAAGTTATCAGTGACTGTACTGTAATAATTAAATCCGACCTTGGTCGACTGTATAAGTCAAATGTGGCCAGACTGAGGAAATGGTCTGGGAGGGAGACCTCCACAGAAATGTATGGTGAAGGTTCCGGAAAGATCCTGAACCAGAATCGCATAATAGACCAGGTAAAGAACACTACAGTGAAGCGAGGCCGTGGTAGGCCTAAAAAGTGTTCCGAATCAGTGACACCCACGCCAATACTGACTAAGCGTGGGGGAGTTAAAAAAGTCTCGGCAGGTGAAGACAAAAAGAAGAGGAAAGGTGTCTCCAAGGCTAGGAAACACCTCGAAAAAGCTCTTCAGACTGTCAGGTCCGATAAAGAACTATCCAAGAAGGGGAGATACGTTCGCCGCAGCCCCCGAATTGCCCAGAGGACTGCAGTGACCTAACCTGTATACACAACGAGTGTAATGTTTACATTTAGAGGAACAGATTACAACTGACCCGAAAGGCTTATTTGTCGCCGCCGCATGATGTACCAATGGGTAGTGGACGGATAATCCGGTGGATTTGCTTAAGCTTTCCATAATCTCCACTTAAATCCCCAGACGAGTCATCGGCATGAGCGATAATTACCTAAAAACAATCAGTTTGTTTATGTTCCGCCCGTAGCACGTGCGTTTCCGCATGATGTCACCGTGTCCAGTCTCGGCTGACCTCTCGTGACCTCGCGGGATGCGGGGAAATGACATCACGAAAGCTGGCCTGTCGCCATATTGTTTTTTGGTAGCGTTTGGGACAGTCGGGTCACCCCTTCTCTCTTGAATTCTACCATCTAGCAAACCCCCTTGTGCGCCCTCAGAGTCTGTCTCTCAGTAGGCAGACTCCGTCAGTGTCGGCCCCGGCGCCGTAAAAGCCGGAAAAAGGAGTATTCTACTCCCGTAGGTGATTCCCCGGTCATGGCTGAGGAATCCGTAGCTGCAGCCAAGCTATCCGGTGACCCGGATAAGCTGACTCCGTCCGCAGAAGCTTTTCCGGAAGCTTTGTCACCTGTTACACAGGAAGAGAGCGAGATGATGGACGTGGAGGAATCCACGGATCGCTCGTTCGAGGAGAAGCTGGCTTCATTCTCACTTAATGAGCCAGAGAAACTTTTATCTCCACTCCCAGCCGAGGGATCCGGAGGGGCTGCGAGTGCTGAACCCGCAGCAACTGAGTCCGAAACTACCCAAGTTGACGGACAGAAGGACGAGTGGAAGCCAGCAGTGGCGGAACCTTTTCCAGCTAGCTATGATGGTCGCTACCTGTATGTCCACCCGGAACTGCAGGCACAAGTGACCTACGCGGACGGGACACCAGTCAGGATGGACCCGAAAGTCAGGATAGCTATCGAGGGCGTCATGGCTCCCGAACAGCTGACCAGGACGCCTCCCGAGTGGCTTCGAGACTGGCCGTGGTTCCAACGGGGACTTATGGTAGACGCTGGTTTCCGTGAAACCGTGTATGCAGCTAACCGAGCCTTCGAGCTCAGAGCGTATCCGAAGCCTGACTAATCCCTATGGAACGTCAAGGCTACGAACATCAACTGGGTAGGCTGTGTCTGGGATACCGATGGACAGACCTACCCACGCCCTAGTGCTACCCGGCAGCAATGCCGGACCACTAAGGAATTCAGGGAGGCCGCTGCGAACTTCGAGCAGTGGGATGACGGTTTCTACATAACCGAGCAGGAATTGGTGGATGTCCAGAACAGTTCACTAATCGGATTGGACCGAGCTGCAGCCCTTCGGATGGTTATTGCCCGCCGAATGACTGCCGAACAAGAGGCCCAGGAAGAGGCTAAGAGAGCTGCGGAAGCACCCGCACCTCCTATCCCCGACCTGAAGCTTTCCACCAGGAGTTCAGCCAGTGCTACACAAGCTACCGGCAGTACTACTACCCCAGTAGAAGCCACGACCTCCAGCACATCCGGAACCCAGGAACCGGAGGAAGACTGGAAGGTCAGTAAGAACCGACGATCCGTTGCTCGGAAGCTCAAGAATCTCCCGGATTCTGCTAGAGCCGAGCCGAAACCCAGCACCTCAACCACTGGTAGTACCGCCATGGAGGTTGAATCGTCTGACGAGGAGTCTGTGCACGAGTCCTCGGTTGAGTATGATGAGAAGGCCACTCCATCAACTCAAACCGAGGCCGAACGTTGGGCTAACGCCAAGTCCGGATTCAAAACCCGGATTCCGACGTGCTTCTCCGATTGTGCCTACGGAGTAAAGAAGGACGGCTCTACCCTCTATGCCTGCCCGGACTCAATCAATAAGAATGATGAGTCAGATGACGAAGATTGGATGCGTCTTTCGGACGAGGACCCCAATCCGAGCAAAGCCTATCGAAAGATGTGGCTTATGCTTAACCATACCGAAGGGTATTATACCTATACCCAGAGGAGGAAGCTACGTTGGGCTCTAGAGAAGTGGTACGGTGACGACCAGAAGTCCTGTCCCTTCTCTATCTGCCAGGATGCGAGTGATGTCTCGGTCCGGACCTGGAGCACTCCAGCTCGGTTCCAAAGACATCTCGTCGAGACCCACTTCCACCATCACCCGGTTTACATTTGTGATCCGAGTTATGGCAAGAAGGGTAAGAAGTGTACTACTAAGGTGCAATACAGCCGACGTAGTGATCTGGCGAGACACCAGAAGAAATGCCATGCCGAAGGTTTGGAGATGGCTCGGAAGCATATCATGGAGCTTCACCAGGAACTCATGAAGGAGTTCGATAGCCTGAGCAAGGATGCTTGGTCTAAGGTCCGACCGGGGGACCAAGTCCTCTGCGAAGTTCCGAAGACCAAGGATTCGAAACTCCGAGCGAAGATAGTCCTGACTCCTGGAAAGGGTAAACTGGACATGCACAAGTCTCTCTGGCAGAAATGCGAGGAATCCGGAAAGGATGCAAAGAGAGCTCGTGAAAGGAGCAGGAGAGATCAAAACCGTGGCGGCAAGGGTAATGGTCAGAGCACCACTGCTAAGCCGAAAGTCAGAGCAGAGCACCGTTCCAGGTCCCCTCTGGCTAGGTACCCCGCAGAGCAGGCTCAGGGCACTCCGGTGTTCAAGAAGCCCGAACCTGCCGGATACGCTGGAGCCGTATCTAAGCCTGGGAAAGTTAATCCTCGTAACTTTCTGTCCTTAAACCAGGGACCTGGACCTGAGAGCCAGACCTTGGTGGTAGGAAAGGATGGTCGTCTTATGCCAAAGAAGACCACAGCACCTGCTGCCGCCGGATCTGCATCCGCTCCAGCCGCCCTGCCAGTTACCTTCACCCAGGAGCAGTTGAACATGTACCTGCAAATGGGATTGAAGCAGAACGCGCCCCCTGCCTACTGTGTACCAACAGCAGGCGTGTCCGGAAGCCCCAAACCCGGAAGTGGTCCACAGGCCGCATCGACTCCTCCCAAGGCTGTCGCTGCACCTGCGAAACCAAAGGACGCTATTACCATTAAAACCGGTAATGCGGAAGTTTGGTTTGAGAAATCTCGCCAAGGGGAGGCAGATGTCCAGAAGGCCATCTACACCCACTGGGAGAAGTGTGTCCGTGAGAAGGCCACAGAATTTCATCAGGGACTCCTAAACGACACCCTGTTGTGTATGAAGGAGGTCGCGGATGCTGAAAAGCAGCGCCTCCAGACCCTCATCCGGGACGATGTGAAGGCCCAGGAGGAGGCTGCCGCAGCTGCCCAAGAAAAGGCAGCTATGGACGTGCACGTGCTGGAGAAACGTGTAAAAGAGGAGATTACTCGGAATACCAACTTGAACACTAAGTTCATGAGGGTATTCGGAGTCGACTTGGACGAGTGGGACGGCACTCCCGAGTCGGCTCTAGCTCTTCTTAAGAAGAAGCATGCTAAGAAATCCGCTTAAGCATGCTACGGGTTATTTTTTCCCATAATTTTTTCTCCATCACCAAATAACCAGATATAGTCTTTGCGGAACCCTATAGGTCTGCGAATGTTTTCTTCACTAGTGTATGAACACCTATAGTATGTGTTCCGGGTTCCTCTTATGACCAGCTTATTGTATAATTCAGGCTGTATAACCCTTATTGTACCCTGAATAGTCTATTCGGATTTATAACTTCACCCATGAACAATCCGATAGTAGACTTTCTGCTGTGAGACGTATCCGGATGCCAGTTCCAGACTCCTGCTGTTACTCGTGCTAACCACTTATTAGGATGGACTTTACGATTTACCTCTACAACTCATCTATACTCCCGAATGGACTTATATCAAATACTACTATTACTTCCGGACCAGCCTATATTGGACTATTTTCTACTTATGTCAACTAAACTTAAAACGGATTACGATTCTATACAGTTGACAGAACCGGATCTACAATTCACTTCTACATTCTACACCATTCAGATTTACCTATAAACTTTAGCACATCTAGAGGATTACGGGTAGCTGCCCCAAACTCATCTACCGTGTTTCACCCTAATAACTATAGACTCTAGCACGTCCATCCCGTGGTTAGCTGACCACACATATCAGTGAGCATCCGAAGGGCTACAGCAGAAGACCCCAGCAGCAGCCATCATCCTTTCTAAAATTGTAAATGTTACCATATGTCTATTTTTCTATAACATTATTTGTATGTATATATAAGACTACATTGGTCACATTGTACTATATTGTAATACGGGTATATATATATATATATATATATATATATATATATATATGTATGTTGGTACGGATCTTAGATCAGTGTTAATTATTATAATATAAGATCCGATAAACTACACCAGAACTTACTTATTATTGTCCTGCGAGACATACTATATCGTAAATATATTAATCTGGTGTTATAAAGATTATTCGGTACACGGTGATATCATATATATCATTACATTCATTACTACACCGTGATTTTTTTTTCAAGTGTATAATACAAATGGTTCTATTCGTACTACTCACGGAATCCTTAACGGATCCATATGGTTATGTCATACAACGATGTTACAAGTCATTAGATAGTGTAGTTACTATAACAGTCTTTTTTAAGACTACATAATCAAATGTGGTATTAATAACTACAAACGCATATGAATGTTATTACTTGATGTATTTAATGTTAACAGTTCCGTTACACATAACTGTTACTATCACATGTATACTAATTATGATACTTATCTTATAATTTATACCGTACACATTATATGATATCCTATGGTATAATAAGCTAATCAACAGTTCCGATACACATAACTGTTACTTATATAATTAATTTGTATCATATTCGAACATTCAACTTTGCTGTTTTGTAACTACATACACTATCGGATATATGTATATGACATTCAAATAATATCTAACCTGGTGTTAACGTTATATCTATGGTTGTACCTCTATTACTAATGGTTAAGACATATAGATATGTTGTCCTAGTAATATTACTTTAACTATAACACCCTCCTAATGTCTGGGGGAGTGGTGTAGAGGTACGTATTGTCTAACCGTAGAGTTGGGTACCGTCTGACGTGGCGGGTGAGTCGAGTCATCGGACGTTCCTCAGGTTCCGGATAGGTGGCAGCACCGATCCGGGTCTGTGGGGACATCTGACGACGAACACCTGGGTCCTTATATAAAGCCCAGGGCTCAGCCGCTACATCAGAGGCCCTTCAGGCCTCCGCACCATGTAGATTATCTCTCCATCCATCTTAGCTGCTTGTTCTATATCATCCGGCAGCCGTGAGTGTACACTAAGAAATAAACTAACCGTTGGCATACACTTGAATTACCGTCTTACTCTTTCTTTCGAATCGTAAGACCCGAACCCCCCAGGTCCGTAAGGCCACAAAACCCTTACAGTAGCAATAAATTCCTTAGAAATGACACAGTTGTAAATCGAGGGCGTCTTACCCCACCCTACCTTACAGAGCGATCTTGGAGTGGCAGACGGGTGTGGATTCCCCACACTACCTATAGCTCGATGCAGCAAGTTGGGAACCTAAAACTTAGTTTTTCCTGAATTTTCGCTAAGAAATGCTGTAGTTTAGCCAAAAATTATCCAATTTACATAATATTTGCAGCAAATGAAAGATGAAACTCATTGCTTTCAGGCCAGGGTAGATGGTATTACAATAATATAGTGCACAGTTTACCACTGAAGTACAAATTATAAATTTAAAAATCATTAGTTTAAAAAAATCGCTGTTTTTCAAAGTTTGGCCCTATATATTTTGTGAAAAAATATTCTAACCATCAGTTTTTGATAGATAGTGCATAATACTGACCCATCAAGTTTATAAATGAGTATGCTTTTTTCCCCTACCTCTATGGTGGCTTATTACACTATGGGAGACATGTGATTTTTGTTAGTTTGCAAAAACTGTGATTTTCAGCAAAATTTCTGCTTGGTTTTTGATGAGGGACCACATAGATCACCATATATGGACGCATGATCACCCACTGATACCAGAATTATCCATTTTTATGTTCTACTCGATCATCTTTAAAGGCATATTAAATATCTAAGTGATACAATAAGTGTGAGAAGAATTAGCCACATCTTATGATTCTAGTCTTTTGGTGCCGACAACGCTTTTGTTGCTATTTACAGCTAAATAGCTCAATAGTGCATTATAATAGGGCTCACATGCCTTATATGGGGTTCTAATAGCATTTCAATATGGTTTTCAATGGGTCATCAGGTCAAAACAACAATGGATGATGGAATTTAATAGAAACAAAAGGGTTTTGCACCATGGACCTGTTCACATTGTTCAGGTCTTGATATTCTTATCTTGAAAAGGATGAAGACATTTATGAGCATGTAATTACAGCTTGCAACGGGGCTGTGTCCCGGGGGGGCCACTCCTGGAATTATGGCAACCATGTGCGTACAAAAACTAGAGGGAAAGGGGGTGCTTTTTTGCACTATGAACGGATCCTGCAGGATCCTCTATAAGGGGCCTATTTTTGGACATTTTGGGCTAAAAGGGGTATCAATTTCAAGGAGGAATTCTCTTGGAAAATTCTTAAAAGTTGCAGTAAAAGGGGTTAGTTTTGTGGAAAATTTTCCCTTTGAAAGGGTCCCAATTTTTCACAATTTTAGACTGAGGTGTAAGTTGGGGTATACTTTTTTGCCATTTTTTTAAAGGGTTTCCCATCAAAGGGGTGCAATTTTAAAAACTAGAGAAAATAAGGGAGATTTCACTGGTGTATCCCGCCAAAAGGGGTATATATTTCTCGAAAATTGCCCCGCTATAAGGGGTACCAAGTCAACAGTGATGTACACACATGGTTACTATAGAATATATATGGAGTGGCCCCCCCCGGGGGCTGTGTACAAATGACGTCATGCAGGAGGGGGGGAGGGGGGGTCCCACTTCCCATGACCAAGCATGACAAGGGGGGAGGGGGGGTCATGGGCTGCATGACATCATGTCATCAAGAAATCAAAATTTGATTTGGCTCTGGCAAGAAAAGAAAAATTGTAAAGGTAGGGAGATATAATACCTATAGTAGGCACTTACCTACCCCCAGTGCATGCTTCTGCTGCAGTGGAGGTGTGAAACTGTGATCAAGCTGAAACTGGGGAGTGCTAAACTCTCCTTTCTTAGCTCATTGTTTAGCTATTTATTGGAGGATCTTAACGAACATGGGCTCATTTTAAAGGGATTGATTAGGGGTTTAATATGAATCTATTTGAGAAATAATTGACTCAGATAAACATCCCATTCTCCCCAAGTGAAGTTACCCCATAACTTTGAAAGCATTTTTTGGTATAAAGGCAAAATCTCACATAAAAAAGAATAGTTCCCACACTTTCTACAGAAAAAAATGGTTTAGAAACTGTCTAGGGTTTCTCATTTCATAGGGGAACAGGATGTTTGCCAGACTCCACAAACATTTTAGCATGCCATTCGCTATCACCCTTCCACCAGCTTCTCCATGTTAGGTCCTTGTCTGTTTGCTAGAATCCAATCATATGTATATCATTTATATAACAATGGATAGAGCTGATAAAAATAAGTGGATTTCCTTTTTAAATGAAGTGTTTACATCAATTTAAAGGGAAATTCTGACCGTTTAAAGATCTCATATCAACTCCATAATTTTGCACCAATTCTGTGAGATCGCTAAATCACAGATGATATTATTAGGTCAAGATAAAATCCCTTTAAATTGTTAAATTTTGATATGATACACTGATTTTCAACCTTTTACGGGGAACTCATACACAAAAAAGAAAATAGTCCAAAATAATGATTTAAGAGATGTAGCTACACCTGTATCAGATATGCTTGATCACAAATCTGGGCCCTATTTAAACTCCTAACAGTGGCAGAATTTTGGTCATTCATAACTTCCCTTATACTTGGCATAAAGACTTCATTTAAAGAGCAAATCCATTTCTTTTGATGAGATCTATCCATTGCTTAAAAAAATGCATGGGACAAAGTCTTGAAAACTAGGTAAGTGCCTACCTATTGGCCCTACATGCATGCCTTCCTCAGACATCTCACTCAATGAGTGTCACTGCCATCGATGTCAGTGTAAAGTCAAGTTGATGTCCAGGCCAGGGTGCACCACTTTTACCCCTAATCTAGGCCCCATACCGATTTAACCCTTTTTGAAAAGGACCACTGCTGCCCTTAGGCAGCATCTAAAATACCACTGAATCTCTGCTGCTGCCTCAGGGCAGCATCAATAGTTATCCACAGGTTTTTTTTGCTGAAAAGGCATGAATTCTTTTACCCCTCCCACTCCTTGAGGTATCAAAATTATTTTTCCTCCTCCCCCAACCCACCCCCTCCCTTTGTTGAACTTGGGGGGGGGGGGTATCTCTCTGCATGACGTCATGCTGAGGGGGGGGGGTCAAGTGTTGTATGACGAAACATGACAAGGGGGGCAGGGGGGGTAAAAAATGGTCCAAAAATGTATGACGTCATTTGTACACAGCCCCAACTCATTCCGTACCTCCATTGGAGGGACGGAATGGGGGCTGCGTCAGACTATGAGCATGGTGCTTTTCCAGCCCATATGGGACTACAGAGGTCATTTTGTCTAGTCTGACATGTATTATGAGGGAATAATGCATAGCAAATGATTCTATTTTCATATTTTGTTATGATTTTTGAGATAGAATCATAGATCTACACAAGACTTGTCTTGTGCATCATATACAAAAATGTCCCTTGAATGAAGGCATTTTACATGCACAGCTGCCTCCAAAACTGGAAAACACTCAGGTTCCCAACTTGGGACAACTTGCTGCATCGAGCTTTTAAATAGCATAGGCCGTTGAAACCGTGACCCGTACAAGTCGGGGAGTTGCAGAAGGTCGCCAGCTAAGGCTCCACATGTCAATCAAAGGGGCTGGTGAATGAGGTTGGCAGCTGATTGGTCACTCGCGCTTCGGGGCGCGCTTGGATTGGACAATTTACCCTGGCCTGATCTAGGGCGATCTCACGGGGACCCCCCATCTATAGACCCCTTTGGTAGGTAGGTGGCAATATTTCAACAAAATAAGAAGTAGATCTATTAGCGTCAAATCTGTTTCCCGAAGGATGCCTCATGGTGATGGTATTTTGTTTTCCTAGGGAATTTCATGATATTGCAGGATAATTTTGCCACGTTCAGCTTCGATCTTTAATAATACCGGTAATCTATTCTATGGGCCAAACACCTCTATGTTGACAGCAAAAGAGGTCATTACTGACCTATGACTCAAATCTAGCTGCGGGAATCTAGCTCCGCCCACCTTGCCCTGACGCGGAGCTTACAAACGTGTTTTGAGGAACGTCATCAGACGCGTGGTCACCAAGACGGGGTCAGTGCGTTACGACTGGTACAGCCTCCTAGATTGCAGTTACAAGTTCGACAGCTCCCGACCGAAAACTCTCATAAGGTAGGCAGTGCTTTGCACTTGAACATTATCTCTTTTTACACAGTTTAGACTGGAGAGGGGACATTGGAATAGGCCACAGCCGGGTCCACCGAGACCACGTACTGTATAATATATTTTATTGACAGCAAAAAAGAGGTCATTACTAATGGGTGTGGACCACTAAATTTGACATGGTGACATGGCAATTTCTTAAAATCGACATGTGACATGAGAGGTTCTTAGAGGTGACATGGGACATGGGAATTTAAGTGACATGTGACATAACCATTTCTTAAAATCGACATGTGACATGAGAGGTTCTTAGAGGTGACATGGGACATGGGGATTTAACTTAGTTTAAGTGACATGTGACATAACCATTTCTTAAAATTGACATGTGACATGGGGGACCCCCCATCCACACCCCCTTACTAATCATTTACTGATGATTAGTGACCTATGTGTCATATATGGGCCCCCAAGGCCAAGGGGACCCCCCCCCGGGGGGACCCCTCCTGAGGTCACAATGTCGCCAAAATGCAAGGCTTCAGATCACATATGTCACTTTTTTAGGGAAAAAAAACATGTCTAATAATCTCAAAATTTAAGGCATCAGATCAAATGTCACTTTTTTATGGATTGGACATGTCACATGTCACTTTTAAAAGGGTACAAAGTCGAAATGTCACCAAAAAATGGCCAAATGTCGCCATGTCGTTTTTTACCCCTTGGGGGCCACATATATGAATGATTGTACTATGACTATGTAGGCCGCCGGACTTTATAGATTCTAATAGTTTTGACTTCACCCGGTGCCGGACCGACCAGTACCATAAAAAAGTGGCTTAGGGAGTGGTCATTATCTATCAACAGGGGGGGATGGTGGGTTTTCGCGCGGACGCGCGGAAATTTTTTACGCCCCCCCTCGATGACGGAGGCACGGAGAGTTTTTGCGACCTTCTTTGATCTATAGTAGCGCGCGGGCTTTTTTGCTAAAAAGAGGGTGATTTTTTTAAGCCCCCCCTCAAGAGGGGTCAAATTTTTTTTAGCCCCCCCTCGGGAGGGGTCTGAAAATTTTACGCCCCCCCTCAAACCCACCACCCCCCCTGTAATGACCACTCCCTTATTTTAGGGAAGAGTCATTTATCGCCATAGGCCACAGCCGGGTTCACCGAGACCATATACTATATCATATATGATTATGAATGGTTGTAGGCCGCCGGAGTTTTAATAGTTTTGACTTCGCCAAGTGCAGGTGTGTGGCTAGCCATTATAAGCAGCTCTGTCTTCCGAACAGAGCTGCTGGTGAACCCCCATTCAAAAGTGGAGTAGGTTTTTGAAAAGCTCCGATCACATTGAAAAATCACTGTATTTGTAAATATTTTATGGTATCTAGAAAGAATAAAGTATAATGAAGGTCGATCACACCAAAACAGATGTGATCATTGCATTTTTATTTTGTATTTTGAAGATTTCTTAGTATGAACGTCACCAAAAGGGTACTGGCGGCCATCTTGACGTGTATATGACGTACAGTGTTGCTATGGCAAAGCTACCCCCCTACTCCAATTTTTCCGATGAGTTCACGTCAGTCTCGGAATGCCCACATGTAGAGACGATACTCAGTCTAGTGTGCGGCTGGCTGGAGGTTCTGCAACCCTTAGGCTAAGCCTAGGGAGCATTCATTATTTATGGCAGGGGTGGGGGTGAGCAAATTGAGGGGGGGGGGCATTTATTTTCAGGGTATTCTTAGTAGGCCGAAATACCTGCCTGCTTACAGGCAGGATCCAACATATATACAAGTCTATAGTGGCACAAACACATGGCTATTCTGAACTATTAAAGTACTCATGTCACTTCCTGGAAATTGTCCCTCCTATTCACAAACATGTACTCTTCCTGTACAGCAACTTAAAGTGGTTTAAGAGGCTCTGCTGAGAGATTGACCGGTACCATATTAAAAAGGCATCTGGGTCTCTTCTGGAGATTTGTACCTGGCCAGAAGTAGAATGACGTCACACTAGAGACAAACATTCACGCCGCCTCAGTTCCTCAGGGACCATGCTGTCACACACTTCCGACTTTTTTCAGATGAAATCTCATCTGAATAATAATCTTTTCCATAAGTTTCGGATGATGTCATCTGAATGTAATTCAAATTCAGATGAGATCTGGCATATATCTGCCCCCGAACCCCCGTTTGGCCGGGCACCCCGGGAACCACGACAGCGTCAACATTCGTCTCCGTGGAGGGCCAGGTACATTCTCCAAACATAGACCCTTTTGGCTTATTTTAGGGAAGAGTCATTTATCGCCAGTTGGGGAGGGGGGCTTGATGGATTTTGGTGGATCGGCAGATTTTTTTTCCGACTTCCCCCACCACAATTGACCGTGACCCCCCCATTGAGAAGTAGAGATGCAGAATTGAGAAGTAGAGATGCATCTATGATTTAATAGTGAACTTATTTAGTGATCATTTTCTTAACAACGGGGGGGGGGGCTGGTAGGTTTGAGCCTTGAGGAGGGGTCAGAATCTATTTGATCCCTTGACTGGGGGAGGTCAAAAATTATTTCAACTCCTCTGGGGGATCAAAATAATTAAATCCGTTTTCAGTGAAAAAGCCTACGCATTACTATATATAGCCTACAGGTTAGAATAAAAGGGCGTGTTCGCACTCAATTTTCGGCCCCTATGAGGGTGGGGGTAAAAAAAAATTGACTGTTGAGAGCGGCTAGGTCAACGTGTTTTTTTGCACATCCGCTCACAAACCCACCAGCCCTCCTGTTGTTAAAAAGTGATCACTCCCTAAGTTCTAAGTCTAAGACTGCATTTTGATGTTTTAAATTAGAAGATCTGCCGTTCCCATGTCACTCCCACCATCATATGCCACAGGGACTGGTTGGCATCTCTAAGAAAAATCATCTTTGTGGGCATCTCATGCTGACATTTTGAGGTCACATGACCTCAAGAGAAAACTTATATTTTTCCCAACAGAATGGGTACTCACAGAGGAGACCTTCCCTCTCTCCCAGCTAGCACAAGTCATGCAATTTGAATTAACATCACTTTTACATTACCCCCCCTCCCCGTTTTTGTATTACTTTATGATAAAAGACATAATAAAAGGGGGCGGTTTTTAGTGCGTGCACATGAAAATCCTTTCCCACACTGTTGTTAAAAAATTGACCTCTCCCTAAATCCCTGATTGCATCACTAATCTGCCATGTGGCACACTGCCCGCTCATAATGAGCTTATTATGTACCTTTACAAGGTGACCCTATGCCCGGCCATAAGGGTGGGTGTCAACACTGTCCCACATGTCCCCTATGTTATTTTGACTCAAAGCTGCTGCATGTGGACGTGGAAGTGAATGCCTATTGATTCGCCATAACACTGTATAGGTCTGCTCTGGGGACAAATGGTATACACTGTCACTGGGCCCACACATACCGGTAATCTAGCCTGGCATGGACGGACACCCGTCGTGTATATACCAGTGTTATGTTTTCGTACACCCATTCTGTTTCCTTCTGTTTAGGGAGTGGTCATTATTTATCAACATGTGGGATGGTAAGTTATGGTGGGTTTTTGCATGGACATAGAAAAATTTTCACGCCCCCCACCCTTATCAACATGCCACAAGATGGAGAAAGGTGAGAAGTAATTTGTACATAAAGAGGACACAGAAACATGAATCACATCTCATTGTTTCAGTGTTGAATACATAGAAGAGGCACCAAGATGACTGAAGTACTACTGTCACAGTCCAGTCTGCATAGAGATGGGAACCAGGTTGTAAGTGACAGTGAGATCGACATCTCATTTAGTAGCGACTCTCAGACTCCACAGAAGACATTAAGTTTTGAGAAAACAGAAGGTGCAAGCACAGGTTCAGACAGTGGGTAAGTGATTTTACTGTAGTTACTCACATATGTTGCCGGGCTTTATACAAAGATATCTATTCCAATCATGCACAGGTTTAATGATATACACCTTTGAATGAAATTAGAAGTGAGTTTTTTTCTACTTTTTGATATTTCCCACTTATCAAAGCAGAACATATATATACCGACTTGATCCAATCAGTCTTGAGAGGAGTCCATGGCTACTACATGTATATATATTTCGCATGCGACACCGGACCGACTGGTACCCAATCTCCCAGCATAGCCTTACGTCCGTTCTGTTCGAAGCGCCCGGGAGAGGCTCTGCTGGGAGATTGACCGGTACCATATTAAAAAGGCATCTGGGTCTCTTCTGGGGATTTGTACCTGGCCAGAAGTAGAATGACGTCACACTAGAGACAAACATTCATGCCGCCTCAGTTCCTCAGGGACCATGCTGTCACACACTTCCAACTGTTTTCAGATGAAATCTCATCTGAATAATAATCTTTTCCATAAGTTTCGGATGATCTCATCTGAATGTAATTCAAATTCATATATGAGAAGTAGCCCTCTAAAAAACATAGTGGCCTGTGGCTTGTAGGCACACATATCATAGATATAGCTTCAGTACTTTCACAGTGTGTAGATAAGGGTCAATTCATGTTAAAATAAAAGAGAACTCAATTTTGCCAAAATGTCAATTACAACCTCCTTGCGCTAAGGCGACGATATATTCACTGGATGACCTGGTTGACATCATAGTTAATACCTGCAGATGTCAAAAGAATAGGTCAAGTATTTCTGCTCTAAAATCGGGAAATCATGTATTCTGTATTAAATCTTGGCCCAAGAAATAATCAGTCACTTCTGAATCTCAATAGAGTGACTTATGTGCTATACATTATGCACCTAACCCTGAACTAGGCTGTGCTGGTAAGTAACTGTGAATATACTCAACAGGTTGCACATAAGTGATAAGTGTCGAAAAAGATGACAAAAGAAGCACCTATAGAAACAGGTAACCCGTGTTTTCTTAAGATACTTGTCTCTATAGCAGACATTACATCTTTAGATATTTCTCGAAATGTATTCAGCCAGGGTTCATTGGATGCCAGCCCAACAGAAGAAAAACCACCAGTCCTCTATGACAATTCTTCATCGCCTCAGCCAGTGGAAGCACCAGTGGAACTCAATGCCTTATGTCACCCAGCACCAATATCCCACACACACGGTAAGTATATCAGTCATACTCGAATCTATACCTTATTTTGGAATAAAGGAAAGTGAGAGGGGTACTTTAAATATAGAACAGTAATGATAATTCAAAAATCAAGTTTCAAGAGTGCTTTAAAAAGGATTTCCTTCATATCAGGTGCACCTTATACATGAGATGCGCCTTATACGCAAGGTATCATTGTACCCAGCAATCGCATCACAATTATCAATTACTCCTTTTTATTTATAAGTAATTGCCTGCCTAAATACCTGAACAAGGTTTTGGGAATATTTCATAACATCTAATAATTATCATGTAAGTTTAGTCATTTACCACCTAAAGCTTTTGATAGCTTTAGTACTGTTCTGTTGTCTTTGGCTATAAGGCGCACGCCTACTTTTTGCTGATGTTATAAGGAGTTTTGGGATGCTGATTCTAAAAATAAGGGTTTGAGGTTATAAAAAGGTCGTAGGATCAATGTCAAGGTCATATCTGACTGTTGAATTAGAATGTCATGGGATGTAGTACCGAACACCGTCTCTAAAGGAGGAAGATAGAAAAGGAATTACATTAACTTTGTCTCATACAAAGAACATCAGAATGGTCTGAGCAAGAGGAAATGTCTTAGACTTAATCTCGAACCTTGTGGTTAACTTTCTCTGCAGAAATATTTTCCTATTGCTTGTGGGATTCTCCAATCACAAGCCCCAAAGAAGACAGAACTCATTTCCCAATGAATCTTTAGAATAAATTAAAAAAAAAAACAACAACAAAAACAACTCATCAGTATGAGCCTGTTAAAAGGGCAGTGTAGATAGATCTGCATCCGTACAATGGAGTAATACTGATAACATCTGTTTGTTTTAGGTCCTGATGTGGTGGTTGATGCAAACAATGTCACGTCATGGTGCCCAGACATGCCTGTCAAACTACGGCTTCGAGACTCGGGGGTCCATTCGCTCAAACCTGTCTCCATACCCACTGTAATGAGCAATACCGTCAAGCGGATCCCAAACCACACTGCCCTCGGTAAGTCACTGTAACTACTACTCTCCCCCACTCACCCCACACACTGCCTTCGGTAAGTCACTGTATCCACTCTCCCCCACTCACCCCATACACTGCCCTCAGTAAGTCACCACTCTCCTCCACTCACCCCACACACTGCCCTTAGTAAGTCACCACACTCCTCCACTCATCCCACACACTGCCCTCAGTAAGTCACCACACTCCTCCACTCACCCCACACACTGCCCTCAGTAAGTCACCACACTCCTCCACTCATCCCACACACTGCCCTCAGTAAGTCACCACACTCCTCCACTCACCCCACACACTGCCCTTAGTAAGTCACCACACTCCTCCACTCATCCCACACACTGCCCTTAGTAAGTCACCACACTCCTCCACTCACCCCATACACTGCCCTCAGTAAGTCACCACACTCCTCCACTCACCCCATACACTGCCCTCAGTAAGTCACCACACTCCTCCACTCACCCCACACACTGCCCTTAGTAAGTCACCACACTCCTCCACTCACCCCACACACTGCCCTCAGTAAGTCACCACACTCCTCCACTCACCCCATACACTGCCCTCAGTAAGTCACCACACTCCTCCACTCACCCCACACACTGCCCTTAGTAAGTCACCACACTCCTCCACTCATCCCACACACTGCCCTCAGTAAGTCACCACACTCCTCCACTCATCCCACACACTGCCCTCAGTAAGTCACCACACTCCTTCACTCATCCCACACACTGCCCTCAGTAAGTCACCACACTCCTCCACTCACCCCACACACTGCCCTTAGTAAGTCACCACACTCCTCCACTCATCCCACACACTGCCCTCAGTAAGTCACCACACTCCTCCACTCATCCCACACACTGCCCTCAGTAAGTCACCACACTCCTCCACTCATCCCACACACTGCCCTCAGTAAGTCACCACACTCCTTCACTCATCCCACACACTGCCCTCAGTAAGTCACCACACTCCTCCACTCATCCCACACACTGCCCTCAGTAAGTCACCACACTCCTCCACTCACCCCACACACTGCCCTTAGTAAGTCACCACACTCCTCCACTCATCCCACACACTGCCCTCAGTAAGTCACTGTATCCACTCTCTTCCACTCAGCCCACACACTGCACTCAGTAAGTCACTAACCACTCTCCTCCACTCACCCCACACACTACAAGTGATTTATATCAATATTCATGAGATCTCATTTGTATGTTTTGTAGCACACAAACGTGATGGGCAGTGGTTGAAGTGGACATACCAGCAATACTATGCGGACGTTGTGCGGGCAGCCAAAGCCCTTATTGAGCTTGGTCTTGAACCCTACCATGGTGTCGGCATTATCGGGTTCAACTCTCCTGAGTGGTTTATCTCCAATCTGGCCACCATTTTTGCTGGGTATGTTAGAGTAGATAAATTGAAGAGTGACTGATAGTGCAAAGTTTTCAAAATTCTAAGAAACTACCCTGAAAGATAATGTTTGGCTGAGTTCTTATGTTGATGCCACATACCTTGTTAACCAATTGTATGGGCTTTTTTTTAAATTTTTTTTTATCTCTCTCTTTTTTTTTTTTTTTTTTTGGGGGGGGGGGGTCATACCTGTAGTATGTGCTGATTTTATCAACCAAGAAGATATCTTCCACCTCATATTGGTGAGCTGATTATCAGAATTTGAAAAGCTATGTGCTTATAGAGGAACCCTTGGCTCCCCAGGGTCCTTCTGGGGTTGGGAGAACCCTGATCTGGAATTCAGGATTAGGGTGTGGGTGTAGGTGCCACACCTTAATACCCATTCGTACCGCTCACCTCTCTTTATCTTACATACAAACTGTGTCTTATATGCACGGTATATGTACTATGGAAGCAGGTTACCCACTGGTCAGTAAAAAGTCAGTTAAATCCATTTTTCTTTAAAGGTCAGTTGAAAATATGTTTTGGACAAACATAAGCAAAAGTCAGATAGTTGCCAGAAGCATTTTCAGCAAAAAACGAGTGGTTTGAATGTACATAATTATGTATATATCAGTGTGTAAGCCCTGTATGTCAAGGTCATGAAGGTGAGAATGTGCGGCTTGTAGGCAGATATTAAACCCCATAGAATAGAAATAAAGGAGCAATTTCCAAGCCTCAGGTTAATAGCTTGCTATCAAGGTCTGGATGGGGCTTACCAGGAGTATGTGTAGAAAGTTTCACGATAGTATATTGTCAGACTACTGGGAACAACCTTTCGTCAATCAAGAACTCAGTAGAGATGCAGATACTTATTCTGATGTTGCATTACACAGGGGTCTGGCTACTGGTATCTACACAACCAACTCTGCTGAAGCCTGTCACTTTGTGGCTGATAACTGTAAAGCCAATGTCATCATTGTGGAGAATGATGCACAGCTCAAAAAAGTGGTTAAAGTTTGGGACCGCCTGCCATACCTTAAGGCCGTAGTCCTGTACAGTGATGAACTTAAACAGAAGAAGGACAATGTTTATTCAGTAAGTTCCAGCTAGTTATAGTTAGAAACCAATACCAGTCAGTACCTATCATTACCGATTTACCAACATGAAATCTTTATTCTCTGCTTGTTCGTCCCTGATGCAGATTTGAGTAAATGAGTCAAAGGATTAAACAGCAATGTGTAAAAAGCCTTACTAGGAATTTCTAGTGAAAGTATAGACATTCTGATCAATGATCTGTCTTTATTTTTCGTTTTCTTTTTGGTGCTTCCCCGTTGTGTTATGGTGCATGTTGTCTTTTTGTGGTTTTAGTGGTTGGAGTTTTTAGAGTTGGGGAAGACAGTAAGCGATGACACATTACAGACACGCATCGAAAACCAGGCGCCCAACAAGTGCTGCACACTCATCTACACTGTAAGTACCAGCCACCTCGTCTGTATTAGAACAATATGGACATGCTGTAATTGGAAGTTATTTTGGAACACTTTCAGAGTGAAAATAATAGGAATGCAAAATTTCGATAAATTCGATCAATTTATTGACATCATTTGCCCATTCACGAATTGCTTTTCTATATTATCACTGTCAGTGAAGTGCTTTTCATCTATTGTTCTCGACCTGCTGGTATTGTTGCTCCAGATATCGACCTTGTGATGAATATAAACGAGTATAAGCACAAAGTTACCAGGATATATGTATTGTATCACAACCAAAATAAAAAATAAGCATTACGACCCATGGTAAATTTTTAGGGTGTGCCTGTTCTATATATAGATATCTATATATAGAGAAGGCACACCCTTTTTAAACTGCTGTCTTGAGACAGCAGTTTAATTACATCCATACTGGAAAGCACCGTTTACCTGGAATCCGGATCGTCAGATATCGAGTATAGAATCTGACTGGTCTCTCCCTCCCCTCCCACCCTTGTTGTCCATCTAGACGGCTAAAGTAGGGGCCTGACTGGTCATTTTTGGCCGGTGGAGTGAACTTACATTGAATTAGAATGGGAGCTCATACCCCCCTTGCTCCGGTCGCTGTCCAGTCTGCCCTAGATGCGCATTGCCCAACCGGAATGCTCCCTCCCTCCCTCCCCTGTGGTCCCCGTCTTTGATTGGCTGCTATGCCGCTGAGGCAGTTAGATGGACTTTTGACCCCGCGTCCCTTTCTTTAATTGGCTGATGGAGTGGCGTGAACCGTCACCCGGGTGCATTCGTAAACCCTTCTGTATGGACAGCATGTTAGCCATCTCATATGGGCGAGTAATTCAATTTCCCGGTTTCCTGCGATAAAAACTGATGAGTTGCGACAATAAAACATTATATCTGTGAAATTATGCAGTATTTCATTCATTTTGTCGCATATTCAACGAGTAGTAGACCGCCAGGCTTTCAGGTGTTTACAAACACAGCCAGAAGTACATGGACGCATTAACCCCGCATCCCCGTCTTTGATTGGCTGTTTGTAGTGGCCTGACCCAGTTAGGCACTTCCCCAGAAGCCATGTGTTTGCTGGTACCGCTGGTACTGCTGCAGTAGCTGCAGTACCAGCGAAAGTGCTTTTGTTTACAATGCAACGATGTGTCTGCGTTTTTGGCCCTAATATGTCAATATTTGAAAGGAAACTGGCTTTATTGTCGCAGTACACATGGGTTATTATCACAACTCATCTTTGTTTGTCGCATGGTACCGAGAAATTGAAGGAAAATGTTAGATTTGAACAAATCATGACACCGCGTGCTGCGCGGCCCCATTGGTGGTCCGAGATTGGTGGTCCGAGAACAGGTCTGTATCATTCTGTCATCAATACCCTCAAAACATCGCTAAAATTGCTAAAATTATCGATAACTTTGTTCCCATTGTGCAGATTTGAAAATAAATATTGCCATGATGATCGCCAGCTCAAGATACCCTTATAGAATTCATATGCTTGCAAGGATAATCATAGGTCACACTATGAGAAAAATTCTATATGAGGTTTTTGACTACCCCCTGCACCCCCTTTTGCCGGTCCTGCACTGGCATGTAACCCCCCTCAAAAAACCCTTTTTCAACCTCTTCCTGCCAGTTGAGCGCAAAACAGGTATCTTTTGGCAGAAGGTAGTGCGCTTCCACACCATGGTAAGGGCACAGGTAGACTGGCTGGGGCCGAAAAGGCACCTAGTCAAAAAAATTATTACGCTTATTCTTTTTCGAAAACCGATTTTTTAGGGGGCATGTTCTTTAGGGGGGCGAAACACCCCAGATTGATACCGAACACTCCATATCCGCGCATATTATTTGCATAATTATGCAGTATCTTCGTACTGTTCAATATAATATAGGTATGTGCCATTGCTCCCTTATAGAATTCATCGCTATATAATAGACCCTAAACATCTTTATTAGCCGAGAGATCCTTGGATCACCTGTCATTTTATTCCATAAGGTCAGCCGCAAAACATCGCTAAAATTGCTAAAATTATTGCTTTGTTCCCATTGTGCAGATTTGAAAATAAATATCGCCATGATGATCGCCAGCTTGAGCTACCCTTAATGTATAGGTCACACTATGGGAAACTCCTATTATTAAGGGAGTTATGATTTTTTTTTTGTAAAACTGCCAGTTCTTGGACCTCTCTGCCAGTGCCTTGACTGGCGTCTGCCCCCGCATCCCAAAAAACCCTTTACTTCGATCCATTCCTTCCTCAAACCTGCCCTTTTTCGCCGGTGACACTTAAAACAGATAGGTTTTGGCTGGAGGTAGGGCGCTACCACACCCTGGATGGTGCACAGGTGGACCGGCTGGGGCCGAAAAGGCTTCTAGTCAAAAAAATTATTTCGCTTGTTCTTTTTCGAAACCGATTTTTTAGGGGGGCATGCTTTTTAGGGGGACGAAAAACCTCAGATTCATACCGAACACTCCATATCCGCGCATGTTATTTGCATAATTAGCATAATTATGCAGTGTCCTGGTACTTTTCAATATATATAGATATGTGCCATTGCTCCCTTATAGAATTCATATGCTTGCAAGGATAAACTCCTGACACCTAGTGACTAAGTATTGACATTAAAAAAATTAATGGCATTTTATTCATTTATGCATCATGCCCAGATTGGCATGATGCACTCACATTTTGTCAGTAATTAGTCAAAATATGTCAGAAATAATGCACGATTTGTCAGCAATTAGTCAATATATGTTAGGAATTACTATTTGTCAGCAATTAGTCAATATACGTCAGTACTTAGTCACTGAATATCAGCAATTATCAATACATGTCATTATTTACTCACAATTTGTCAGCATTTAGTCAATATATTACAGAGAAATAGCCATTGATTCAATTGTGCATCTTGCCTTGACTGGTATTTTTGTCAAAATATTTCAGTATCTATGGACTATTTGTAAGAAATTAGTTATTATATGTTAGTAATTATTCACTATTTGTCAGCAATAAGTCAATACATGGTAGTAATTACTTACATTTTATCAGCATTTAGTCAATATGTTAGTAATTGCTCACTATTTGTCAGCAATTAGTCAATATATGTTAGTTATTACTCACAATTTGTCAGCAATTAGTCAATATATATAAGTAATTACTCACTGTTTGTCAGCAATTAGTCAATATGTGTCAGTATTTACTCACTTTTTGTCAACAATCAGTCAATATATGCCAGTACTTAGTCATTATATAACAACAATCAGTCCATTTATGTCAGTAATTACTCACAATTTGTCAGATATTAGTCAATATATTATGTCAGTATTTACTCCCATTTTGTCAGCAATAAGTCAATGAATGTCAGTACGTTGTACGCAATTAGTCAAAATATGTCAGTAGTTATGCACAATTTGTCAGCAATTAATTAAAATATGTCAGTACCTATGCACTATTTGTCAGCAATTAGTCGATATGTCAGTGGGCTCACTCTTTGTCAGCAATTAGTCAATATATTATGTCAGTAATTACTCACTCTTTGTCAGAAATTAGTCAATATATGTCAGTATTTACTCAATATTTGTCAGCAATTAGTCAATGTATGTCAGTACTTAGATATCATGTCAAGATTCGAAGCAATTTTTTTTTTCGGTGGGTGTTCATAATTTGGACTTGTAGACTTATGGTGACTAAGTATTGATATTAAAAAGATTAATAGCCTTTAATTCATTGGTGTATCATGCATTAGCTTGCATGATGCACTCTATCTCAGAAACCATCAGGAATATGGATCTAAAAGTTGAAAAAATGGAATTGGCATGGTTGAAAACCTTGAAATTGATGTATTACATGTTGAAATCTGTCGACAAACAGCCGAGAAATAGGCATTGATTCATTGGTGCATCATGCCATGATGCACTCTATCTCAGCAACCATAAAGAATTTGTATAGGGGTATTTGGAAATCAAGTATAGAATCCAACTGGTCTCTCCCTCCCCTCCCACCCTTGTCATCCATCTAGACGGCTAGAGTAGGGGCCTGGCTGGTCATTTTGGCCGGTGGAGTGAACTTAAATTGAATTTGAATGGGAGCTCATACCCCCTTGGTCTGGTCGCTGTCCGGTCTGCCCTAGATGCGTATTGCCCAAGCGGAACACTCCCTCCCTCCCCCGCGGTCCCCGTCTTAGATTGGCTGCTACGCGGCCAGTATAATTTATTGAACATCAACCATCAGGAATATGGGTCTATTAGTTGAAAAAATCGAATCAGTATGCTTGAAAACATTAAAATTGATATTTTACACTTTGAAATCTGTCAATAAACAGCTGAGAAATAGGCATTGATTCATTGGTGCATCATGCCCAGATTGGCATGATGCACTCTATCTCTGAATCCATCAGGAATATGGATCTAAAAGTTAAAAAAATGGAATCGGCATGGTTGAAAACCTTGAAATTGATGTATTACATGTTGAAATCTGTTAACAAACAGCTGAGAAATAGGCATTGATTCATTGGTGCATCATGCCATGATGCACTCTATCTCAGCAACCATAAAGAATTTGTATAGGGGTATTTGGAAATCAAGTATAGAATCCAACTGGTCTCTCCCTCCCCTCCCACCCTTGTCGTCCGTCTAGACGGCTAGAGTAGGGGCCTGGCTGGTCATTTTGGCCGGTGGAGTGAACTTAAATTGAATTTGAATGGGAGCTCATACCCCCCTTGGTCCGGTCGCTGTCCGGTCTGCCCTAGATGCGTATTGCCCAAGCGGAACACTCCCTCCCTCCCCCGCGGTCCCCGTCTTAGATTGGCTGCTACGCGGCCAGTATAATTTATTGAACATCGTGGACAGCAGTTTACAAGAGCTATGCTCTCACTATCTTTGGTGTTGGGGTGGGGTAGAATGGTCTGAGCTCCCCCCCCCCCGCTACTGCTTGATAATGGCTCAGCAGTCTCTTATACAATGACCTAACCATAATAGCCCCACAGGTGCGTCTGGGCCGTCTGCACAGCTTGGTCACAGCTCAGTAGTCCTAGTTACTACAGTAAAATTCCGTTATAACAAAGTGCTTGGGACAATCCAAAAAGTTCGTTGTAAACGAATTTCGTTGTAACCAAATCATACTTGTAAGAGCATTTGAGGCCATCTACCGCTTCTCAGACCATATCCCACCCCCTAACACCCCACACCCCAACATTCCTGCTGTCCATAAAGGGTTGACCAAGGATGTAAGACAGGAATGGGCAAAAATCAGGAAGCCATACATCTACTTGATATAAAAGCTTTCTATTCTTCCAAACAACCCTCTTTACCACTTGTATATGGAAAATAAACATCAGTCAAAAATTTCAGAAATCAGGAAATCCTGATAAAACCTGAAGACTTACATCCCTGGGTTGAAGAAGTCCTATCACACATCCTAACACCCCCACCCCCCACCCATACCTCCTGCCGTTCAGAGCTCAATAGAGAGGTTGAAGAAGTCCTATCACACATCCTAACACACCCCCACCCCACCCATACCTCCTGCCGTTCAGAGCTCAATAGAGACGCTTGAAGAAGTCCTATCACACATCCCAACACCTGCCCCCCCCCATCCCTACCTCCCTTACCCCTCTGCCGTCCAGAGCTCAATAGAGACGGAAGAAGTCATAAACCCCCTCAGAGACCAAACAAAACACCTATATCTTCCTTTGAAGTCATTGTAAGGCCAGATAATCTACAGTGTAAGCCCCAAAAAATTTGTTGTAAACGATTTCAGGCAAAGTAAAGTTCGCTGTAAAGGTACTTATTTACTTTAGAAATGTATGGGGTTGATTTGGTACAATAGAATTTGTTTGTTGTAAACGAAAATTCGTTGTAAGAGGATTTGTTGTAAAGAAATTTTACTGTAGTACCTGTTCTTAACCCTTTAAAGGCTGTTAATGCTTTGGGGCCCTCAAGGGAATACCACACTTCTCCCCCCCCCATAATATAGCCACAGTATGCTATATTATGCTATGATTTCAAAATTCACTGCCAATATTCCCTAGAATAGCAGGCACACCCTTCCAGTAAAACATGCGTTACTCCTTACTACAATGTAGTATTGAAGTGTTGTATTTTTTAGCAAGCAGGTGAACAAATCTGCACAGACAGAACAACCTTTGTGGTTTCATACTCAGTTGTTCTCAATGTATTTCTGTTTGTCTTTTCAGTCTGGGACGACAGGAAATCCTAAGGGTGTAATGTTGAGTCATGATAATGTGACTTGGACAGCCAACATGGCGGGTCGTGCTGCCACCATGCAGTATGGTGAGGAGCACCTTATAAGCTATCTACCCCTCAGCCACATTGCTGCACAGATTGTCGACATCTACGGACCCATCATATACGGGGGCACCGTTTGGTTTGCACAGCCTGATGCTCTCAAGGTAGAAGGATGTCACTTCTCATACTATTCTCCTGCTGCTATGAAATAAATATATATATGCTGCTCAATATATTGTAAAGATGGTGATCATAGTGGTAGAATTTCAATATTGGCCTAATCTGAGAAGAAAATAGGAAAAAAACTGCATTGAGAGATGTCAAAATGACAATGTCACTTTGCAGTGCACAAAGGGTGTTTCGTGAATCAATACTGTAGTTGGTTTAACTCGTAGGGTAGTTTGGGTGTGACTATGAAGGAAGTGCGTCCCACAGTGTTCCTAGGAGTGCCTCGAGTGTGGGAGAAGATCCAGGAGAAGATGCAAGCATTGGGTGCACGGACCACTGGCATCAAGAAGAAGATTGCAGTTTGGGCGAAGGACATTGGCCTTCGTGGTAACCTGAGCCTCATGGAAGGGTGAGTAGCATGCATATGTACATATATGTTTTGGAAGTACAAAATGTCAAACTTAATTACCTGGATTGGTAGATAAAAGTAGCAATCTGTATGTTTATGAGCAAAGTTTTAATTGTATACAGTGAATACCAAACAGTAACGAAAGAAAACCCATGTACCGTAAACTCCCGCGTATAAGACGCGTCCTCTACGCCAAACAAAATGCTGGGGAGTCTTATAGGATTTTTTCAAGTTGGAGGGGCGTCTTATATGAGGGGTAATTTTTCTATAAAAATCTACTAATCTTACAAATTTCAGTATTAAAATGTGTGTCTTATACGCGAAAATGCATGTGCTAAGTTTGGGGTGCGTCTTCTACGCGCAACGCGTCTTCTACGCGGGAGATTACGGTATATATACATAAGAAATGATTAAGCTGAACTACCGATACTTTGTCATGCTTTCGACAGTCAACTTAAGGGGAAGAAATCACGGTAAAGAAGTTTTCTTCATGCATGGATTGTGTAATCTTTTTCTTGATCTCAAGCTTTCATTTCATGGATGTGGTGTCGTAGAATTTAGTCATCCTTACTTTTTATTTTTATATCTAAACCTTATAACATTTACCTCTATTTTATTTTATATATGGTCTGCGAATGATATGCATGATTTGACAAGCCTTATCCCAACTCCATGTCTCTGCCATTCTGGAAGACAGAGTGTTATTGGATTTGTTGGTATTGCACCTGTATTAAACTCTCGTGACTAAATATCCACCGGTGCACAGTATTAGTTCGTTTTTGTGTTTAGTACATCGAGAAAAAAAATGAGGGAGGAGGGTTGTCTCTCTGTAAACGTTTCATGTACCTTAAGTCGACTTCTTCATGTAGTGATACCTGAACTGATGATAACAATGTATATGTATACTGTAATACCTTGCATATACAATATTCATTCCAAAGAGTGCACATGCTCTAATAAGCATACACCCCCATTATGCGGCCTAAGCGCATACCACATGGTGTCAAATCATGCATAGCTCTGGAAGGGAAATCGCAAGCTTGGTCAACAGATGGAGATGCATGTACACTGCCATCTAATTTGCTTGAATGGACATGACATGATAGGCATGTGATTAGAAGATTAGATGTTTAAAACCGTGACATGTCTGTAATATTTCCATAGCTTAATATCATCTTTCCATTTTCATTGTATAGATATACTAACATTTCGACATAGTGTATAACAGGAAGATACAATGACGCTATTTAACTAACGAGAATTGCTCTTTGTAATACATATTCAGTGTTTTGCTACATGATCTGTTACAGGAGGTCTGTGCCATTTGGTTGGACCCTAGCTAAGCTCTATGTAGTACACATTCAGTGTTTTGCTACATGATCTGTTATAGGAGGTCTGTGCCATTTCGTTTGACCCTAGCTAAGCTCTATGTAATACACATTCAGTGTTTTGCTACATGATCTGTTACAGGAGGTCTGTGCCATTTTGTTGGACCCTACCTAAGCGCTATGTACATTGTAATACATATTCAGTGTTTTGTTACATGATCTGTTACAGGAGGTCTGTGCCATTTGGTTGGACCCTAGCTAAGCTCTATGTAGTACACATTCAGTGTTTTGCTACATGATCTGTTATAGGCGGTCTGTGCCATTTCGTTTGACCCTAGCTAAGCTCTATGTAATACACATTCAGTGTTTTGCTACATGATCTGTTATAGGCGGTCTGTGCCATTTCGTTTGACCCTAGCTAAGCTCTATGTAATACACATTCAGTGTTTTGCTACATGATCTGTTACAGGAGGTCTGTGCCATTTTGTTGGACCCTACCTAAGCGCTATGTACATTGTAATACATATTCAGTGTTTTGTTACATGATCTGTTACAGGAGGTCTGTGCCATCTGGTTGGACCATAGCTAAGCTCTATGTAATACACATTCAGTGTTTTGCTACATGATCTGTTACAGGGGGTCTGTGCCATTTGGTTGGACCATAGCTAAGCTCTATGTAATACACATTCAGTGTTTTGCTACATGATCTGTTACAGGGGGTCTGTGCCATTTGGTTGGACCATAGCTAAGCTCTATGTAATACACATTCAGTGTTTTGTTACATGATCTGTTACAGGAGGTCTGTGCCATTTGGTTGGACCATAGCTAATGCAGTGGTTTTTAAGAAGATCCGAGCTGCACTTGGCCTTGACCGATGCAAAGTGTGCATTTCAGCAGCAGCACCCATCACGCGGGAAACCCTGACCTACTTCATGTCCCTCAACATTCCAGTAACAGAGATCTACGGCATGAGTGAATGCACAGGTCAGCACCAGATACATTGGTTAAAGTTGGTATATCTGCAAAAACTTGTCTAATATGTTTAAATAGTTTGTAAACGCTCATCTCTTGTGCTATGCATATACACGTATTGTAGGACCTAGGTGCATCCTATACATGAGAATTTACGAACTTGCTGAATTTGCTGAACCAGGAATAAGGCTCTTCCTAACTTTGGACAGGGGCTGTTTACAAGGTGCGCCTTGTACGCGGAACAAACCTGCTGAGTTAGGGGTGCGCCTTGTGCGTAAGGTTATGCTAAACACCAATTCAGAGGGTATGGGTGCGCCTTATAAGCGGACCCAGCACCACTGAGTTGGGGGTGCGTCTTATAAGCGAGCTGCGCCTTGTACACGGGAGATTATGGTATATTATGATTTGTAGTATGGTTAGTAAACGGCTAAATAATGTGTACTACCCCACAGGTCCACACACAGTCTCCTTCCCATGGCAGTACCGCCTTGGCAGCTGCGGTCAAGAATTACCCGGAGTGTCCACAAAGCTTGCAAACCAGGATGCAGAAGGCAATGGGGAGGTAAGTTGTGCCTGTATTCACGGTGTCAACATAGCGAGTTGATCCATATAATTATTGTAGTATCATTGCTTGAGTCCTAGCGGAGGGGCCTCAAATAATCATGTTTAGGGCTCTTCTAAAACCCCTTATTAAAAGACTCAAACCACAAGTGAACCTCATCTTTATCTTGGTCTGTCCTTTACATGAGATGCCCCTTATAATTTGGATTTAGTTTTGATTTATATCATTATGGAAATTATGATCATGGACGTACACACACACACTCTTAGTAACCTTTTGTTGCCCTAACTCCTGCGAGGGTGGGAAGTCAGGGGTCGGCATGGTGCACCACTCCAGCGCTGCTCAGTTAACATTACAATGGTCATGATACATCACTGAGCCTGTCTGTCGCGCGGTATCTAACAATTTATCTATGGTATTTCATATTGCCAATTGCATGATGCCAATTAATGCATTATTGGCCCTCAATGCATCATATCCATTGGTCGCCATGATGCACGAATGCAGCCCTGGCGAGTATGTCATCAGAGCTGCAATAATCCATCATGCAGATCTTACAGGGTCCATATATCATTAGAGGGTCGGCATGATGTATGAACTCAGCCCTATTTGAAATTGTAACCCCTTAAGGACACCATGCCAACCTAGAGGGCTGATGGACTCCTAGTACCTATATGAACGCCCTATGGTAGTAACTAGTCGTCGTGATGCACCAAGAAAGTGTCTGTCATTCTTCATAAAAAAAAATAATAAAAAATACACAACTGTATATTTCTCAAGCTACCGTAAATCATTAAGTATGCACTAGAGATACAGTATACATTACTCAAAGCCTTTTTTAATCCTGAAGATGCACATCTTTTTGTTACACAGGTGTGTATGGCTGGTCGTCATGTCTTCATGGGGTACATACACGAAGAGGCAAAGACCAAGGATACCGTTGATGAATCTGGTTGGCTACATTCGGGTGACATAGGACGCATTGATGACAAGGGTTTCATGTACATCACAGGCAGAATAAAAGAGTTGATTATTACAGCGGGAGGAGAGAATGTGGCTCCTGTGCCCATAGAGGACACACTAAAGGAAGAGTGTCCCATCATCGGCAACTGTATGCTTATCGGAGACAAGCGAAAGTTTCTTTCCATACTTCTCACACTGAAGGTAAGGCTAGCTTGCCATGCCATCATCTGAAATACATATTACTAAATGTTTTGTTTTGTGCTCCTACGTTTTTTTTTTTGTTGTTTTTTTTTGGCTTAGGGACTCCCTAAGTCAAGGTTCCCGGGTAGGCAGGGTCAAAAACAGCTTATTTTCAAACTTTGTACTTGTCCATTTAAACCTATGTCGGAAGTCAATTCCTGGTCTCTCTTAATTCCTACCTGGTATATAGAGCTGTCAGGTTGACCTCAAGTCGTCTGAAATTAAGACTCTTTTGGTTGAAAAACCGATTCCCTGTATATTCCTTAACAAACTTAAAAGGACATAAGCCCCATGGGAGCGAATCCGGTGACCAGCAAATGCCAAAATTGACTGTATATGACCTCCTTTCTGTACGAAAAATAGAAACCTTGATAATATCCTTCAAGATCCAATAGAATTTGAATGGTTAAGGGGCCAATATTGGATCCTTTAAGATCTAATAGAATATGAAGAAAGTAGAAGTCTAATGATAGTACCCCTGATCCCTTCAGCCCTGGAATAAACTTGGAAAGTGGGACAGGGGTTGAAGGGCCACTGAAGTAAGCCAGGGGGGAGGGGGTTATGAGGTCAGGAGGCCATTTCTTAACACACTACGACTGCTGTCCTTCCAGTCTTAGTGAGAAGCCTTGATTTAATGCCATTCCAGTATTATGCACTAGTTGTTACTAATACCTGCACCAGTATGACTGCTCTACCAAACCTTATGTAATTACTGCATAGCTGCTGATCGTACAGAGCAGTCGTAGGGCCTTACCTACGATAGCCTGGCTTATTCTTGTCAGATTAAAATCGAAGTGCATCTGTGTAGTCGTAGTACATTAAGAAATGGCCTCCTGGTCAGCTGCTGGCCTCCTGTGGCTCGCTCCCATGAGATGTGTACAAAGCCTGGTGCCAGTGAGGCCTGGGCGTCGCAAACTTGTATTACACTGCCTTTATGAAGGGTGCTGTACATGAGACCACACCCTTCCTGGTGGATAAATGGACAAAGATGTAATAATGGGCTTTCAAAACGTAATGTCTATCTGCCCTCCCCCCCAACCAAAAGTTTTGTTGTTTTTTTTTTTTTAAATAAAGAATTTTTTGTAAATAAAGAATATTGTAGAGGTATAATAATCACTGGTGCCGTCTGGCACGGCAGGTGAGACCTGTTGCCTGGTGTTCCTGAGGTTCCGAGTAGGTGGCAGCACCTAACCGGGTCCGTGGGACACCTGGCGACGAACCGGGAGTATCTCTATAAAAGGCTCCGCGCTCACCTACCACGTCAGAGGCCATGTAGGCCTCCGTACATAACACATGTAATATCATGTAATCCTAGTCATAGAGTTATGGGGTAACCGAAAGGTGTAACAAATAAAACTGTTGGCATACACTCGGAATACCGTCTTCGTCTTTCCTTCCGTATTACGAGACCCGAACCCCCCACTGGTTAGAAATACCAACCATTACATTGGTGCCGCGACCAGTTTATTCTGGCGTGTATAGCCCCGACTATAACGTCCGAACAGCATACACATGGGTTAAATGACTTAACTCAGTTTAACCCTGATGGACAGGTATCTGTCCAAGACAATGCGAATGGTACCCTTGTGGTACAAGCCCATTCGAATCCCCAGGATGACGTATATCCAGCCTGGCGACAATCCGATCGTCATTATCAAATAGATAGTGAGGAAAATATACCAGACTCTGTTAGAAGGGAACAATCTATACAGAGACGGATAGAAAATAATTCTCTTGCTGGAGAATTATGCAATTCGATGTTAGAGGCTGGTGGAAGCACTAACCCAGAACATCAAGCTCCTATGCCTACAAAAAGGGTAACATTTGGAGAGCTACCTTACGATGTTCCAAGATCAGGTTTGCCAATCTTGGATTACAGTGCCATAGGTGATGCAACATACAGCATACCCGAAGGCGAGGAATTAAAACAACCAGATGTCTTCCTGATGAATGACACCTACGTCGCTTTGAATGAAACATAAATAAAGCAAAGGATGAAGTTGTTTCAGAAAAGGAACAACTTGAACACGATCTTCTTGAACTAAGAAAAGAATTTGATCAGAAGAGAAAAAGCTATATGACTGATCTTCAGACCGAAAGAGACAGACTGCATGAAATGCGACAATCGTTCCAAAAGGAATATGATTCGAAACATAGTCTTATACAAGAATATGTAGATACGAATGATCAGCTCCGTCGAGAAAAAGTAAATACAGAAGCTGAAGTAATGCATTATCGTACTGAGTTAGAAGACTTGATAGAAAAATGTAACAAGCAAGCTCAGGATAATGAATCGGTTCGGTTGGGGATAATAACATATAATCAACAACTAGAACAAGATAAAGAAGGTATGATACAAGACATACAGGAATTGCAGGAAACTGCATTGGCATTAGACAAGTATGTTGAAGCGGTACAAAAATCTGTAGCAAATATAGATCCGAGTATAGTTTCAAACATGCTGAATAATGATGATGGAATAGTAACAATACCATCAGATCGGATAGTCTCCACCCCTACCGGCCAGCAGCAGACACAACCTACCAGATTTAACCCTTTTGTTAAAGATGGAGCGAACAAAAATGTTAGTTCTGGAGTGTACTCGAAACCGGATGGTATTAGTTCCGGGGGAGTGAACTCTGACGGTTCGACTAGTTCTGTCAATGCCACTAAGCCACTCGTTGATAATACGTCCCCACCTGCGGATCCGAGGTGAGATCCACACATGGGACGGGCACCACCTATACCTGTTCTAAGTGGTGAAATGAGACCACCGCAAGCAAATGTTCCTATAAAGAATACGGTTCCACCGCCTACACCCCAGGCAGCGACACCAGTAAGAGCTTTGCTGACGCCCCACTCTTTTTTTTCGAATCCGGGACATAGCACCCCAGCTGGACCCAGGTATCCGGCCTCTGGTCCAAATGTTGTTCGCGCGCAGGCACCTAATAGGTATACTGCGCCGCCTCCATCGGGAGCAGTCCCTCAGCCTGTACCATTGTCACAGGTAGCGATGACAGGATCAGGAGGGAATGTGATATCACATACTTACATTCCCCAGGCAGTACCCGGTTTCCAGTGTCCACCCGGAAATGCCGGACAAAATAATATCGTAATGGTCAAAATGGCTATCATCTGAGACCACAGTACGGAGGTTCCGGATCGGGATCATGGTACTCAGGGAATGGATATAACCAAGGGCAAAACCAAAATGGTTATCATCCTAGGTATACCGGAAACCAATCATATAACTACGGATCGGCCAGCTATAATGGTGGATCCGGAGGATATGCAAGTGGGGCTTCAGTACCCAGTGGAAATGGACCCCCGTATGGACCACCAGGAGGATCAGGATCCGGAGGGGATGGTAGGAAGCCTGATCATAGGGCCTCCATGCCTGCTGCAATGCAGAGTATTTTCGATAGGAGTCAATGCATTCAAAATCTGGGTATTGACTGCTACCGGAAAGGTGCCGATGGCATGGAAATCATGGATTGGAGCATGCGAGAGGCCGACAGGCTTCGAGGCTGCGCTAACCCAGCAAGAAGGAGTGCTAGAATACCCCCTCCTTATGATCCGAATGAACCATGGAGGGACCGGTACCAAGCCTTCGTGGATGAAGTCAACTGTATTGGTTGGACTAAGGAAGAAGCCTTACCTTATCTCATTTGTTGGTTAAGTAAAGGCGGAAAGGTAGCTCTAAACCAGTGGAGGACTGCCCATGGGATATACGGTACGTACGACCAATTGGTCGAGTGTGCCGCTTACTTATTCGGCTCTATCATAAGAGAGGATCCATGGGTCACTTTTAAGAAAAGGACTCAGAAACTGAAGGAATCCCATAAGGTATTTGGTTTAGAACTACAAGATCTATTGTCGAAAGCCCGACCGAATTGGACACACGATGATGATTGCTATCTGCAAGAACTGTTTACACAATTCTTTGGCGGATTACGAGACGATGACCATAAGCATGTAGTATGGGATTCGTGGAAGGATGAAACTTCCTTCAGCGATCTGTTTATGGCTATAGATGGCTATGACAGAAAGAAGAGATTAGTGGGTTTACCCCATAGTCCCTTGCGTACATCGCCAATACAGTATTCGGAAGCACCATTTGGAACTCCTGGAGTGGGCCAGATAGCTCCTGTAGAGTTGCAGGATGTTAATTCTGATAACGAGTATGTGTCTGATGAAAATGGAGAACACATCGGCGCTGTTTAAATCGCAGGCAAGAATTACCGTCAAAAACGGTATCGCAAAATAGGTCCAAGAGACAAAAGCAAGACAGGAATTTATAAGCCTGCTATTTGCTGCCCGCCATCAACTAAAACTGTAGATACCCCCACCATGGCTGCTTCAGCCGCACCTACAGATTTAGTAGAGACCCTAGTCACTCGTTTGACTGAAGCTCTGAGGCGCCTCCGAGTGGATAAGTCCAGAAGGAGATGTTTCAGATGCCAAACCCACACACGGACCTGACATCAACCATCAAGAAATATGTGAAACTGAAATGGCAAGCTGACTGGAAGAAGCAGCATGAGAACAAGCTACACTCCATTCAGCCTCAACTGAAAGGAAAGGGTGAAAAAAGAAAACTATCCAGATCAGACGAAGTGAAACTAACACGTCTACGAATTGGCCACACAAGGCTTACACACGAACACCATCTGAAACGTGAAGCCCAGTGGGCATTTTGGGAAAAAGCGTTCATTAGCACGTCTATCCCAAAAGTATTACTGGCCTGGAATGTCACAAGACTTATTGAGATGGATTCTTACCTGTCCCAATTGTTGTAAAAACAAACCGGGATCCGGAATGGGTAAATTACCCCTCTCTCAGGAACTGTTTGGGGTAAGGTTCGCTCGAGTTGGTGTAGACATCATTAGTGGGTTTAATAAAACTGCTAATGATAAAACCTCTATGATGGTAGTGTGTGACTATTATACTAAGTATATGAAAGTCTTCCCATTACCGGATCATAAAGCCGTGACATGTGCCGAAGCCTTTGTTAAAGGCTGGGTACTGACTTTTGGTGTGCCCTTGATGCTACATAGTGATCAAGGCTGAGAATTCGAATCTAACTTATGGCAGGGTATGTGCGAATACTTGGCTATTTGTAAGACCAGAACTAATCCGTACCGCCCTCAGAGCGACGGTTTAGTAGAAAGATTTAATAGAACTCTTATTCAAGTTCTTAAATCACTGGTGAATGAGAACATGGACGACTGGGATGAGCAATGCCATTTTGTAATGCACGCTTATAACAGTACCGTACATTCGAGTACTAATTGTTCTCCCAACTTATTAGTATTCGGAGAAGACCTTATAATACCTGCCTACCTAGTGTTCGGAGTCGCAGGCATGGATCCGGAACTACCTTGTCACGTAGTTTTCATTGAATGTTTGAGGGACAGGTTCTGGAAAGCTTACAAATCTGTCCGAATTGATCTAGAAAAGACTGCACGTTGGCAAAAAGTGGGTTACGATGTGGACTTAAAAATGAGAAAGTTTAAACCAGGTGATAAAGTGCTGAGGTTACATGAACCTTTGCGGAATATTAAACTAGCATCCAATTTGGATGGTCCATTCACTGTAACCCAGGTTATCAGTGATTGTACAGTGATTATTCGATCCGACATTGGACAATTTTATAAATCGAATGTCGCGAGGTTGCGAATATGGTCTGGGAGGGAGACCTCTACAGAAATGTATGGTAAAGGATTCGATAAGGTAATGAATGTGAATCGAATCCCTGACCAGGAACCTGACCCGAGACCCAAAAGGAAACGGGGCAGGCCAAAGAAAAAATCTATGGGAAAGCCACCAACGCTACTAAACAATAAGCATGGTGGTGTAAAAAAAAGTCTCGGCAGGTGTAGACAGTAAGAAGAGGAAAGAGGTTCTGAAGACTACAGGATCCCTAGAGAAAGCTCTTCGATCTGTCAGGTTCGGAAAGGAGTTGCCCGATGAGGGGGTAGTCATCTGTCGCAGTCCTAGACTAGCCCAAAGGACTGCAGTAACCTAACCTGTATACACGAGTGTGTCGTCCTGTAAACCGGTTTAATGTTATATGTTATGCGAGAGCCTAACAACTGACCTGAAAGGTGTATTTGTCATCACTGTACGGTGTACCAGTGGGTAGTGGACGGATAATCCGGTGGATTCGCAGAAGCTTTCCATAAACTCCACGCAAATCCCCAGACGAGTCGACAGCATGAGCCATAATAACATCAAAACATTCATTTGTTTATATTTTCGCGGTCCGTACGTGTTGAGCGTGTGACGTCATGGCGTCCAGTCTCGGCTGACCTCTCGTGACCCCGCTTTCGATCGTGGAAATGACGTCACGGAACCTGGCGTAACGCCATATTGTTTTTAGTAGTGAAAAGAGGCGGACGAGTCTTTGTCCGCTCTCTGATTTACTACTAAAGGCGTACACACCGACAGAGTCAAGGCCCTAGGGAAGAGACCCTGTGTTGCTCCGGCATCTGATGCTGATAAGTCAGAAAAGGATTGTTTATACTCCCTGATTGATTCCTCTAGGCCTATGGCTGAGGAATCCGTGACCGCGGTGAAGCTATCCGGTGACCTGGATAAGCTGACGCCAGCTTCCGAATCCCTCACTCGTGAGGAATTGTCTCCAGTAACCCCGGAGGAGGATGAACTGATGGAAATGGATGCACCCACTACAGATCAGTCATTCGAAAAGAGACTGGAGGAGTTCAACTTCAACAGTCCAGGAGCTGCCATTTCCCCGCTGGCATCGCCAGTAGGAATAGCCGAACCAACAACAGAGCAGCCGGATAGTCGTCCTTCGGATACTACCCCGTCTGCGTCAACCGAACAAGTCGATGGTCAAACCGATACCCAAGGTGAGACCCGCGACTCTGGCGAGCAGGAAGGACCCATAGACATGGAGGACTCCCGATTACCCGCCGTATATGACAGGAGGTATCTGTATATCCATCCGGAATTACAGAACCTAGTTGAGAGTGAAACAGGGAAAGCTATTCCGGTAGATTCCCTGATCCGGAAGGCCGTAGAAGACATTATGACAGAGCACCAACGTGAAAGGACGCCACTGGAGTGGCTCACGGATTGGACTTGGTACCAACGCGGACTGATGGTAGACCCAGAGTTCCGCGATGTGGTATACCAGGCCAATCGAGCTATTGCCATGGGAGTCTATCAGAAGCCTGATAGGTCCGCATGGAAAATGGTACGAACGGATGTAGACTGGGTGGGCTGCTTGGCTGACAAGATCGGGCATGTCTACCCACGTCCGGAAACCCTCCTGTACGATCTCCACACCCTAAGGGAGTTTCGTACCGCAGCTACCGAGTTCGAGAAGTGGGATGATGGCTTCTACATAGTAGAGGCTGAAATCAACCACATTCAAACCATGTCCACTGTCCCATTGGACAGAGTCTGTGCTCTGAGACAGATCATCACTCTTCGGGTGAGGTAGGAAATCAGAGCCCGAGAAGAGGCTGAACGAACAGAAGCTACAGCAAGCCATAGCTCCTGGAATCCCGCTTAGAAAGATGGCTGGTAGAAGTCCGGATGCTCCCATAGCTTCAACCAACGGTGCTTCTGCTACAATCCCAAGTCCTAGGCCAAAGGATAAGGATTCCCCCAAGGATCCGAAACCGGCAGCTGTGACGAAAGATGAGGCAGAAGAGGACAAATGGGAACTGTCCAAAAATAGGAGATCTTCGACTCGGAAGAAGAAACATCTCCCGGACTCTGTGAAGGCAGAGGAGCACACTGCTAAAACCAAAACCAGCGGGAATAATAAAGAATCCATGCAAGTGGACTCTTTGGATGAAAACTCTATCGGGGAGTCCTCGTTTGAGTACGATGAGGATGCAGCACCATCGAACCAAACTGAGGCAGAGCGTTGGAGAAACGCAAAATCAGGGTTCAAGGAACGGGTACCCACCTGTTTCAAGGACTGCGTTTCCGGATACCGGAAGAAAGATGGGGCTGGCACGTCACCCACATGATCAGTCGCAGGTATCTGTTGTCTTCAAACAGCCTGCGCCTGTCGGATCCTATGCATCAGCCGCGCAGCATCCGGGTAAACTGGTCAAGAAGGCATATCCTTCCATGTCTCAGAAACCCAGACCGAAGAGTCAATCTCTGACTATAGGCAGAGGTGGGCGCTTAGTAACCAAGAAGCCCGCCCCTGCTGCCGCCGCTGGATCTGCAGCACCATTAAATCAGGACCAGATACAACATTATTTGGCCCTCGGCATGAAGCAGAATCTACCACCCGGATACTGTATTCCTACAGTCTCACTTAGCTCATCCAGAACCGCCAGTGCCACTGCGACAGTTACACAAGTACTCCTTCCGAGTGCTACACCACCTGTTGCCACGATGCCGAAACCAGCCGATGCCATCACTATTAAAGCTAGTCCGGCAGAGGTCTGGTTTGATTAATCTTGCCAAGGGGAAGCGGATGTCCAAAAGGCCATCTACACCCACTGGGAGAAGTGTGTTAAACAACGAGCCACCGATTACCATTAGGGTCTTCTAAATGACACTCTGATGTGTTTCCAGGAAGTTGAAAAGCAACGCCTGGAAACGAAAATTCGAGCTGATGTTAAATCACTTGAAGAAGAAGCCTTGGCTGCCAAAGAACAGGCAGCCATGAACAGGCAGCCATGGATGTCCATGTCCTCGAGAAGATGTGAAAGAGGAAGTACAACGGAACACTCGATTGAATACTAAATTCATGAGAGTGTTCGGAGTGGATTCAGACGAGTGGGATGGTACACCAGAATCCGCTCTAGTTCTTCTTAAGAAGAAGCATGCTAAGCATTCGCTTAATATGCTTCCGTGTTCTATCATTTGACCAGCCCTTTAACCCGGAGTGTATACAGAGTACACAGACTACTAGTTGGAACTCCATACATTCTAGCGACCTAGCTTCGGATATTTTTTTTAAGCATCCAAATAGTTTTTGTTGATGTACCGGACGGATGCCGTGAGATGTGGATTACCTGAATACCTGTTATAACCGTTTGTGCCACCATGATGTCCTACCTACACCCAGATGTATATGTTTCTTTTACTACCTGAAACTATACACTACTAAACACTGGAAATATGTTTTGGAACTTTACTATTACTTCTACAAGGACATTACGAACACTACTACAGGATTATTTGGCCCGAGTGCCTTTATAATAGGATTCTTCCATCTGGATATACTACATTTGACTTGAGCACTTCAAGAGGAATTGGGTAGCTGCCCTATCAACATCCGTGATATATTAAAGACTCTAGCACTTCCTTCCCATGGTTAGCTGACCATACCTGGACTACTACTACACTTCCACATCTACTACATCACCAAAAGGAGCATCCGAATAGTTAATAATGTAAACCAACTGTATGTATCACTGTGTTCTATACTCGATATTAACTATAGTTATATTATTGAAAGGTTTATTGTAAAACCTAATCTATGTCATAAACTATGATTTTTAAGTGCATGCTTAATAATATACGGGTCCAGATCTACTATCATTGTATAATATAAAAACACCGAATGTGTTCATCTAATAGATCTGTATAACCCATATGGTTAATACACCAGCGAATATTACATTTCATAATACTATTCGAATGTGGTATCTGGTGATAGAATATTATATTGTAAATACAGTGGTACATAAAGATGTGTATATTTTTCTAAAAATAACTTTGTCTATACTAATGTATAAGACAATTGAAATAATTTTTTCCCGAGTGTATTGTAATAACCTAAATACTCTTTAATAGTTCTTATCAGAACTAAAGTTTCATGTGTGTAATGAAGGTAATAATGTTACGGTTAGAGTCTTTATCAAGACTATTAAGGATTCGTATGTTGATAATTTAATTACAAGGTTTCATATCTTGTTATGTTCAGATATGTTACATAAATCTGACTAGGTACTTCCATATTGTACTTACCTTAATATCATCCAACTATCCGTAACTCCACTATTGCTTTCGAATCCATGTTCATATGTAAACTTAATTACTTTCCTATGGTACAGATGTTTAACTATAAATTAACCTCTATTATAGGAATAGACATTATGTATATGTTAATCCTATATAATACATTAATAGTTATAACTCCTACCTATTGCCTGGGGGAGTAGTGTAGAGGTATAATAATAACTGGTACCGTCTGGCGTGGCGGGTGAGACCTGTCGCCTGGTGTTCCTGAGGTTCCGAGTAGGTGGCAGCACCTATCTGGGTCCGTGGGACACCTGGCGACGAACTGGGAGTATCTCTATAAAAGGCTCTGCGCTCACCTACCACGTCAGAGGCCATGTAGGCCTCCGTACATAACACATGTAATATCATGTTATCCTAGTCATAGAGTTATGGGGTAACCGGAAGGTGTAACAAATAAAACTGTTGGCATACACTCGGAATACCGTCTTCGTCTTTCCTTTCGAATTACGAGACCCGTACCCCCACTGGTTAGAAATACCAACCATTACAATATCAAAGAATCGTCTGGAATCTGTAAACTGAATTCATGTAGTTTTGAAATACATGTAAATTAGTCTATGAAATGCATCTGTTATTTTCAAGGTACATTTTTATGAAGAATTATGTGGGAATAGGTTTGTTTATTTTATTATTATTGATAACGTCATCAACGTGTCAAGAAGTTATCATGAAGCAGATACATTTTTAGTAATAATGATCTTCTGGTTTTCAGTGTGAGGTTGACCCCAACACATTAGAACCCCTTAATGAGCTAACCAGCGTGGGTTTGAACTGGTGTCATTCTGTGGGTAGTAGTGCCACGACTGTGTCCACCATTACTGCCACCAAGGACGAGGCTGTTTTTGCAGCTATTCAAGCTGCTGTAGACCGTGCTAACAAGAGGGCAGAGAGTAATGCCAAACGGATTGCAAAGTGGACGATTCTACCCAAAGACTTCTCAGTTGCTGGTGGCGAGTTGGGTAAGTTTTAACAAAATCTTCACAAATTCTGTTTTTAATTCATCCATGGAAAGTGAAGCGGCTGCTCTTCCTCTGAGCTATTTCCCCTGGCCTGACATTTCCACCTTCCATCCACACCTGGATCGGTATGATACACACTAGGGGGGGCAGTGATTACCCGGAGACCCGCCCCTGGGGGTCTGCCACCGAGTACAGGGAATTACTGCCCCTACATATATATATGTATGTGTATATATATATGTGTGTGTGTGTATATATGTGTGTGTGTATATATATATGTGTGTATATATATGTGTGTGTATGTATATATAAATATGTGTGTGTGTATATATATATATATGTATGTATATATATATATATATATATATATATATATATATATATATATATATATATATATATATATGGTTTGTATTACTAGTTCGGTGGTTCGGGCCTTACGGATTAGGAAAGAAGGAGTAAGGCGGTAATTCAAGTGTATGCCAACGGAAGTTTATTGCTAAGACACTAAACGGCTACCCGGAAGATGATGAAGGGGCAGCTGATGTTAATGAATGGTTCTACATGGTCTGAGGCCAGGAGGGCCTCTGACGTAGCGGCTGAGCCCCGGTCTTTATATACGGACCTTGGTGTTCGTCGCCAGATGTCCCCACAGGCCCGGATCAGTGCTGCCACCTCTGGAACCTGAGGAACACCCAGCGTCTGGACTCACCCGCCACGCCAGACGGTACCCATAACTATGGTTATAATATAATGCCTCTACACTACTCCCCCAGACATTAGGCAGGAGTTATAACTATTATATTATTATATAGGGATAACATTACATTATGTCTTACCCTAATAATAGAGGTATAACCATAGGTATAACAACATTTTTAAGGTATCATATGAAAGGTATTTAACATACTCGATAGTATTAATAGTTACGAATAAACAATAGGAAAGTCGATACAGTTCGACAATGTGGATGGATAACAGATATTTATAACGGATCTGTTAAATTTTGAAATAAACCACATAATAGTATCCTATTGAGTTTGTTATTATTACAAACATGTTAATTATATAGTCTTGATAAAGACTTTAAACGTAACCATACTACCTAATGATACATTTTAGTTCAAGCCAGTTAATCCGCTAGAGGTTCTCTGTTAGAAACCATTTGATATGTAACCGTTATATTTTATACACTTGAAAACGAATAAAGAAACATTACATTGTCATGCATTTAAATAACCATCATAGCACCAGATAATTAATATTATACAATAATATGTCACATAGGATAATTATGACAATCTGGTGTAATATAATATGTATCGGATTATTTCATGTAATATGACTAATAACAAAAGATCCGTATTATTATTAACCCATATGAAAATTACAGTATCATATCACTACAGGTATACAAATGAGGTTTATGGTCATTAGAATAATAAGGTAATGATCATGACAATATATGTACACAAAAGTATCAGATGTAGTAACTTGTGTTGTATTGAAGTATTCCAGATGCGTTGTAGATAGGTGGTGTGGTCAGCTAACCACGGGATGGACGTGCTAGAGTCTATAGTAATCCAGTTGAGATGATATAAAGAAACACGGTAGTTGAATAGGGGCAGCTACCCACAATCCTCTAGAAGTGCTAATGTTCGTTATTATAATCCGAATGGTGTTAAGTAAATATCCGGTGGTCAACATGTAGTGAGAATAGTCCTTTAGTGGTGTGGTTGACAAAGTTGTAGTCCAAATAGTTGATCCGGAAGTAGATAGTGTAAATAAGTCCATTCGGTACATATAGCGTATCCATCCAGTACAGTGATCAGGAACAGGTAACAGTAGGCATCAGGTTAACGTATCAGCATCCGGTGGTAACTTTCAGCAACACAACTACTAAGCGGATTTTTATAGTTAGTTCATAATCCGAATAGAACTATCAGGAGATAACAGTAAAATTATGTCCTGATCAGTGTATTTCTGGTTATGAAGGAACCCTGAACACATAGAATAATCGTAAGTGTTAATTCACATGGGGAACATTCGCAGATAGATAATAATATCTGCAAAACACTAAGTCTGGTTATCAGGATTTAAGATGAAGAAAATTTGGATAACCCGGAACACACTTAAGCTGACTTCTTAGCATGTTTCTTCCTCAGAAGATCTAGGGCCGACTCGGGAGTACCATCCCATTCATCTATGTCGACGCCGAACACTCTCATGAACTTAGTGTTCAGATTTGTGTTCCGTGTTATTTCTTCTTTTACACGTTTTTCTAATACGTGTACGTCCATAGCTGCCTGTTCCTTGGCAGCTACGGCAGCTTCCTCCCGGGACCTCACTTCCTCCCGGATAATAGATTCGAGGCGTTCCTTCTCAGCATCGTCTACCTGCTTTAAACACAACAGGGTGTCGTTCAGAAGACCCTGATGGAATTCTGTAGCTCTTTCTTTGACACATTTCTCCTAATGGGTATAGATGGCCTTTTGGATATCCGCTTCCCCTTGGCAAGACTTATCGAACCAAATTTCTGCGTTACCAGTCTTAATGGTAATTGCATCTTTCGGTTTTGCGGGCGGCGTAACAACTTTGGGAGGTGTTGACGCTGCTTGAGGGACAGTTCCGGATGTGGGACTTCCGGACGTTCCTGCTGGTGCCATTGGGACGCAGTAGGTAGGTGGTTGATTCTGTTTCAACCCCATTTCCATGTACATTTGTACCTGTTCAGGGGTGAACGATACCTGCTGAGCAGCTGCGGCACTTGCAGAACCGGCTGGGGTCTTTTTCAGAACCAGGCGACCCCCTCTACCAAGGACCAAGGTCTGGCTCTCAGGTCCAGGTCCTTGTGCCATTGATGGGAAATTTTGTGTATCTAGTTTCCCTGGTTTAGATACTGCTCCTGCGTATCCGGCAGGTCCGGGTCTCTTGAAAACGGGAGTACCCTGGGTCTGCTCATGCGGGTGACGTGCATCCGCCCTGGGTTGAGTACTAGTTTTAGACTGACCATTACCGGGTCCACCCCGACTCTGGTCTCTCCTAACTCCTTCCCTGGCTCGCTTGCCTTCCTTTCCGGACTCCTCGCATTTCTGCCAAAGAGACTCATGCATATCAAATTTTCCTTTTCCAGGAGTTAGGATAATCTTGGCACAAAGTTTGGAATCCTTGGTCTTTGGAACTTCGCAGAGGACTTGGGTCCCCTGGTCGGATCTTTGACCAAGCATCCATTGCTTAGACTATCGAACTCCTTCATGAGTTCCTGATGCATGTCCATAATCCTCGTATCTAATCCTTCGGCATGGCCTTTCTTCTGGTGTCTTGCCAGATCACTACGCCGGTTATATTGAACCTTTGTTGTGCACTTCTTGCCCTCCTTACCATAACTCGGGTCACAGATGTAGACCGGGTGATGGTGGAAGTGGGCTTCTACAAGATGCCTCTGGAACCGGGCTGAAGTACTCCAGGTCCGGACCGAGACATCACTAGCATCCTGGCAAATAGAGAAGGGACAGGACTTTTGGTCGTCACCGTACCACTTCTCAAGTGCCCAACGCAGCTTCCGCGTCTGGGTATAGGTATAATACCCTTCAGTGTGATTAAGCATAAGCCACATCTTACGATAGGCCTTGCTCGGATTGGGATCCTCGTCCATAAGACGCATCCAATCTTCATCGTCTGATTTCCCGTTTTTGTTGATAGGATCGGGGCAGGCATACAGAGTAGAACCGTCCTTCTTTACTCCGTACGCGCAATCTGAAAAACACGTTGGGATCCGGGTCTTAAATCCGGATTTGGCGTTAGCCCAACGTTCGGCCTCAGTCTGAGTAGATGGGGTGACTTTCTCATCATACTCTACTGAGGACTCATCCACAGATTCATCGTCCGAGGAAACCACCTCCATGGCGGTGCTCGAACTACTAGTGCCTGAGGTGCTGGCTTTCGGGTTGGCTCTGGCAGAATTGGGCAGATTCTTAAGCCGCCGAGAAGCAGACCTCCTGTTCTTAGATACCTTCCAATCTTCCGGATCTTTGGTTCCGGGTTCAGGCTTTTCGGCTTCACCCGAGGTACTTGATTCTACCGGATCTGCAGACTTACCAGTAGTGCTGCTAGAAGTGGATTTGGAAGCATCCAAACCTCTAGCGCCTAGTTTCAGGTCGGCAATTGGAGGTGCAGGTACCTCCGCCTATCCGTCGTCCCACTGTTCGAAGGTGGCAGCTGCTTCCCGGTACTCTCTCATGGTACGTAAGTCCTGCCGGACAGTACTAGGGCGTGGGTAGGTCTGGCCTTCGGGTTCCGAGATACAACTTACCCAGGCAATGTTCGGTTTAGTGATATTCCACTGAGACCTATCAGGCTTGGGGTATGCTCCCAGCATGAAGGCTCTGTTTGCCTCATACACTGTCTGTCGGAAGGCAATGTCTACCATGAGTCCGCGTTGGAACCATGGCCAGTCTCTAAACCACTCCGGTGGCGTCCTATCGAGTTGCTGCGGGTGCATGACATCCTCGATTGCCATTCTTACCTTCGGGTCCAGCTTGACTGGAGTACCGTCTGGATTTACAACCTGTGCCTGTAAGTCCGGGTGGACATACAGGTACCGTCCATCATAGGTAGCTGGAAACGGGTCGTCCACGGCCGGTTTCCATTGGTCCTTGGATCCGTCTACCTGGGTAGTATTGGATCCGGTTGCTCCAAGCAGTACTTCTGGGTTTGAAGCGTCTCCAGATCCCTCGGTAGGAAGTGGTGATACTGGTTTTTCGGGCTCATTCAGTGAAAATGAAGCCAGCTTCTCTTCGAACGAGCGATCAGCAGATTCCTCCACTTCCATCAGCTCATTATCCGCTTGTGTAACAGGTGACAATACTTCCGGGAAAGCATCTGTAGTCAGAGTCAGCTTATCCGGGTCACTGGATAGCTTGGCTGCACTTACAGATTCCTCAGCCATAACTGAAGGAATCTTCACAGGAGTTCAACACTCCTTTTCCCGACTTTTATGGCGTCGGGGCCGACAGGTAACGGAGCCGCCTCCTGGAGGATCGACTCTGTCGACAGTGCTGGATTGCCTAAAGGTTGTAAATCAATAGAAGGGCGATCGCTCGCCCATCTTGATCACTACCAAAAAGCAATATGGCGACACGAGCTTTCGTGACGTCATTTCCTCGCTTGCGAGTGGGGTCACGAGAGGTCAGCCGAGACTGGACGCGGTGACGTCATGCGGAAACGCACATGCTACGAGTGGAACATAAACAAACTGAATGTTTTTAGGTAATTATCGCTCATGCCGTTGACTCGTCTAGGGAAGTGGAGATTATGGAAAGCTTAAGCAAATCCACCGGATTATCCGTCCACTACCCACTGGTACATCATACAGCGACGACAATTAGGCCTTTCAGGTCAGTTGTTATCCGTTCCTCTAAATGTAAACATTACACTCGTTGTGTATACAGGTTAGGTCACTGCAGTCCTCTGGGCAAGTCGAGGGCTGCGGCGGACGACTATCCCTTCTTTGGATAGTTCCTTTTCGGACCTGACAGTTCGAAGAGCTTTCTCTAGGTGTTTCTTGGCTTTTGAAACACCTTTCCTCTTCTTTTTGTCTTCACCTGCCGAGACATTTTTTACTCCACCACGCTTAGACTGTGTTAGCGTTGGCGGTACTGATTTAGATATGTTTCTAGGCCTACCCCGGCCTCTCTTCGATATCGGGTTCTTTACCTGGTCTACTATCCGATTTAGATTCAAAATCTTTTCGAATCCTTTTCGAAAACCTCCACATTTCTGTGGAGGTCTCCCTCCCAGACCATTTTCTCAGTCTAGCCACATTCGACTTATAAAGCCGTCCAAGGTCTGATTTGATGATTACGGTACAATCACTAATAACCTGGGTTATTGTAAAAGGACCGTCCCAATTAGACGCTAATTTTACATGTCTAAGTGGTTTGTGCAATCTTAGCACTCTATCTCCGGATTTGAATTTCCGATGTTTTAGATCGGTATCATATCCTACCTTCTGCCATTTGGCACTTTTCTCTAAATCAATTCGGACAGACTCATATGCTTTCTTGAATCTGTCCCTCAAACATTCGACGAAAACTATGTGACAAGGTAGTTCCGGATCCATACCTACGACTCCAAATACCAAGTCTGCAGGCATTATTAAATCCTCTCCGAAAACTAAAAGATTGGTACTTGAATGTACTGTACTGTTGTAAGCATGTGTCACAAAATGGCATTGCTCGTCCCAATCGTCCATGTTTTCATTTACAAGTGACTTTAGGACCTGAATAAGGGTTCTATTGAACCTTTCGACCAATCCGTCGCTCTGTGGCCTATATGGATTGGTTCTAGTTTTGCAAATAGCTAAGTATTCGCACATCCCTTGCCAGAGATGCCAGAGATTCGATTCGAATTCTCTACCTTGGTCACTGTGTAGCATAAGTGGTACACCGAAAGTCAGTACCTAGCCTTTTACAAAGGCTTCGGCACAAGTGACTGCTTTGTGATCCAGTAGTTGGAAAACTTTGGTATACTTTGTATAGTAATCACACACTACCATCATACAAGTATTATCATTAGTGGTTGTATTAAATCCACTAATGATATCTACTCCGATTCTCGCGAATCTAACTCCAAAAAGTTCTTGAGATAGGGGAAGTTTGCCCATCCCGGGTCCGGGTTTGTTTTTACAACAATCTGGACAGGTGGTTACCCATCTTTGCAAATCTCGCGACATGCCGGGCCAATAGTATTTTTTAGAAAGTCGTGCTAATGAGCGTTTCCTTCCAAAATGACCACTGGTCTGATGTCCATGACAATAATACATAATGTCATGCCTCATTGCATGTGGTATAACCACTTGTATGAGTTTCTCACCATTATTGCATGGCTTCCAACGATATAACAGGCCTTTCCGGACTTCAAACTCGGTCCATTGAGCAAGAAACCTTCTCATTTCTCGATTTTCCAAGGAGACCTCTGGTCTGACAGGACGTATACCCTTAGGTACCAATTGCAGTAGCTGTGCAGTTATCGAGTCAGCCTCCTGGAACTTTCGTATGTGATCCATAGACCATTCCAGTACACTGGCAACTAGGGGTTCGAAAGGTCTTCGAATCCCTGCTAAAACTGCTCTGTGAGCTCCACAGTCGGTACAATCCGGATTATCACATTTCCGGATTGGTATTCAAGACAAGGCATCAGTATTTAAATGCTTCACTCCGGGTCTATGCTGAATTTGGCGATGTTCAAGCCCGTATTCGGATAAATGGGCTAACCATCGACCCAACATACCTTCAGCATCTCGGAAGTTCAATAACCATCTTAAAGAGGAATGATCCGTACATAGAGTAAAGTCAGTCCCCCATAAGAAGTGTTTAAACTTCTTTGTATATACAACTACTGCTAACAGTTCACGTTTAGTAATTGCGTTGAGTTTTACTCAGTGTATTGCTAGCAAAGGCAATGGGTACCTCTTTTCCATTTTGGACTTGTGAAAGGGCCGCACCAATGCTGTCATTACTAGCATCAGTATCCAGTATGATATGATCCGTCTCATTCGGATAGTACTCGTGAACAGATCTTTTAGCTTTTGAAAAGCAGATTCCTGTTTGTGCGTCCAAGGAAATTTTTCCCTGGTACATCCTGGAGTCCAGTTAGCTATTGTTTGTAATGGGTAACTGACTCTAGAATAATTCGGAATAAATTCCCTGTAATAGGAACAGAAGCCTAAAAATGATCTCACTTCTTTAGGTGAGTTAGGTCTACTCCAATTCGTAACTGATTCGATTTTATCTGGATCAGCTTTTATTCCCTCATCCGAGATGATACGGCCCAAATAGTTTATGGACTTTCTAAACATGACATTTCTTAGGTTTTAATTTGAGACCATTAGAAATAATTCGTTCTAATACCAATTTGAGATTGTTAGAACATTCTTCATATGTCCTTCCCAAGACTATTACGTCGTCAAGATATACTAAGCATCTTTTCCACAATAGGTCACTCAAAAGAGTCTCTATCATCTCTTCAAATGTAGCTGGTGCATTGCACAAGCCAAAAGGCATTACGTTATATTGGAATAATCCAATGTGACTCGAAAATGCTGTTTTCTCCATATCTGATGGATTCATTCCCACTTGCCAATATCCGGATTGCAAGTCTAGGGTACAAAACCAACTGTTGCCTCCTAAGGAGTCAATGGTTTCGTCTATTCTCGGTAATGGATACAAGTTCTTTTTCGTCACTCCATTCAACTTCCTGTAGTCTATGCAGAAGCGTATGGTACCATCTTTTTTTGTTACCATACATACAGGACTACTCCATGGACTGTTGGATGGGACTATTACGTCTTGTTCCAACATCTTATTTATTTCTTATTCAGCTACTCTTTTCTTTGCTAAAGGTAACCGTCTATACTGTATTTTAAATGGTTCTGCTTCTCCAGTATCTATTTTATGTACTAACTTAGTTGTCGTACCCAATTTTTCACCGGGTTTGGCAAAGGCAGTTCTATACTGACGGAGCAAATCATGAAACTCTTTCCAATGTTCCGGATTTTCTAATGAAGTTTCTTCATACAACTTTAACAAGTCATCCGAAATATCATCGTTATCTGTTACCTTGGGTAAATTCAACTTACTATCGGTTACTGTTTCCGAAAGTGTCACATTCCCAAAAACCTGTCCTTTTTTTAAGTAAATAGTAGCATTCCCAGTATTGGAAACCAGTAGTACCGACCAGGATGCATTCGCTACTATAGTGTCTACAGAAATTAATCCGATACTTGACAAAGTAATTACATCCGGTTCTATCACTGCAGGCTTATTGCACATAGCAGGATCGCTCAAGAGCACATCGCAGGCTACACCTGCGGGAATTCGGACAGTGTGCGCGACACTAGCCATACTGCTTACTTGTCTTAGTACGCGCCTAACTTTTACAGGATACGGGTATTTCACACTCAACACTCCTGATTGTGGTTCTAAAACCACCCCATACAGGAATGCGAAATCCAGCCCGAGTATCCCCTCATCTGCTATATCTGCAACGGTGGCACTCATGACATAGTCATGTATTCCATCCAATTGCAATTTCACACAAGTTCTTCCATATGTTTGCATAGTACTGCCATTGGCAGTCTGAGCATTTCCTCCCGATATGAGAGTATCATGGTCATTCGGTATAAGATCATAGAACCTCTTGGAGATACAGGAGTGCTTAGCACCCGTATCCATAAGAAATTCGGCAGATCTTCCGTTAACAGTGAGGCAAACATACCACCGCCTTCCGTTCAGAACAGAGGGCGTGTCTGTGACGATTGGGATGTCATTGTTCACACCGGGAGTCAATCCACATCCTTTTAGGAATTCCAGACAAGGATGACCAGGGGGTAGGTGGGCACTACCAACCCTGGCTAAAAAATAACCGCCTACCTCGTTACAGATATTGGGTTTCCCCTGTGTTCCCTGGGCACCTGTTATATCGGCCTCCCTAACCTTCTGGGTATCTACAACCACTCCGGTGCTAGGCGAATTTGATACTACATGTGAACTATCGTTATGGATGGTGATATCATGGCAAGATTTGTCATCGGGATCCCCTTCTCTGCCCATAGGGGGACCCCTCCTCAGTTTTCCTCTGTGGTTACTCCAGAGATACCTTCCTGTCTACGAGCATCTCCTCTGGGATTTATCCACTCGGGGCCTTCTCAGAGCATCTGTTAAGCGTGCTACCAGTGTCTCTACCAGATTGGTAGGAGCAGCAGCTGCTGCTACAGTAGGGACAGTTGTAGCTGTTATGTTACTAGCCTGGACCGGTCCGGGAGCTGTTTTATTTGCAACGGATCCTCCTTTTCCTTTCGGATACACCTTTCGATACCGTTTCTGGTGGTAATACTTTCCAGCTACCTGGACTGAACCAATATATTCTCCGTTGTGATCGGAGACATATTCATATTCCTGATTAGCTTCCTGTAAGTCAACGGGGGCCAATTGGGAGGTCTCAAATACTTGCGCGGGTGCAGCAATGTATTGCAATGGAGCAGCTCATAGCGGGTTAGGTGCTAGACCCACTAGCCTTTTCTTCATATTGTAGCCATCGATGGCTATGAAGAGGTCACTGAAAGATGTTTCATCCTTCCAGGAATCCCAAACTACTTGTTTGTGATCTGGATCTCGCAATCCACTGTAGAATTGTGTGAATAATTCTTGCAGATAGCAATCATCATCATGAGCCCAATTTGGACGTGCTTTTGATAGCAGATCCCGTAGCTCCAACCCGAAGACTTTGTGAGACTCTTTGGGTTTCTGGGTCCTTTTCTTAAAGCTTACCCATGGATCTTCTCTTACGATCGAACCAAAGAGGTACGCGGCACATTTGACTAATTGATCGTAGGTACCGTATATTCCGTACGCTGCTCTCCACTGGTTGAGGGCTACCTTTCCGCCCTTGTTCAACCAACAGATTAGGTAAGGCAGAGCTTCTTCTTTTGTCCAACCACTACAGTTGACTTCATCGACAAAAGCCTGATACCTATCCTTCCATGGATCATTCGAATCATAGGGAGGGGGTATTCTTGCCTGTCTACGAGCCGGATTATTACATCCTCGTAGTCTATCTGCTTCTCGCATGCTCCAGTTCATGACTTCCATGCCATCTGCTAACTTTCGGTAGCAGTCAATGCCCAAATTTCGGATACATTGGCTTCTATCAAAGATGTTTTGCATCCCTCCTGGCATGGATGTCCTCCGATTCGGTTTCCTGCCATCTCCTCCCGATCACGATCCTCCTGATCCAGATCCACCGGGCCCGCCTGGAGGGTTACCACCTGGGGGTCCGTTATTAGGGTAGTTCCCAGAGGAACCGTTAGGGTACCCTCCACTATAGCCAGTATTTCCAGATGTTCCGGAAGGCGCATACCTGGGATAGGAATTATTCTGATTCCCTCCCTGGTTGCATGAACCTCCTGAATAGAAGTTCCCCCTCCTCCAGGATTATAGTTACTATAATTATACCCCTGAGGAGTTGGTCTAGGTAAGTACCTGCCCCCTACCACATTGGGTTGTGGTGGGGTTGGCCTTGGAACTTGTCCACTATTAGCTTGGTCCTGGGTTGGGGATAGGCAATCTCGGGCCTGCTGGAGTGCTATGTCCGGGTTGAGAAAAATACGAAGGTGGCGTAAGTAAATTTCTTATTGGTCCCGGTACATGAGGTTGGGGCGGTGGAGTTGTGTTTGGTCCACTTGCTGCTGTATTAACTTGAGTCGGTTTAATCTTATGACTCAGATCTGGTATCGGCGGTGCCAGACCTACAACCGGATCATGTTTAGAAACATGAGGTGCAAGCGCACTACTTGTGGATCCTTGATTTATGCTGACCTGTAGGGTTGTACTGTTCGGAACACCCACTGCACTAGATGCAGAATGATCCGGTTTCTTATAAATAGCGGAATCTACATTTTTATTCGCTCCAACAGTTACAAATGGATTGTATCTGGTGGGCGTTTTATTAAATGACTTTCTCATCTCCTTAAGTTTTATTTCTTCATTTTCTAAATCTTTCATGTATTCCTTCTTTCTGGTTTCGAATTCACTTTGCATACCAATTAAGTCCTCTTCCAGATGCAGTTTCTCATTGATTACTTCATCTTTCGCTTTGACCAAGGTATTTAAATTCTCGTTCAAAGTTACATAGGTTTCGTTTAACAATAGGACATCCGGTTGTTTAAGTTCCTCACCATCCGGTACCGCATATGTCACATCGCCGTCTATGGCGCTGTAGTCCAGAATAGGTAGTCCGGGTCTGGGTATACTGTATGGTAATTTTTCAAACGTTACCCTTTTTGGCATGGGTGCCGGATGTTCTGGATTAGTGCTACCACCAACTTCGAACATCAAATTGCTTAATTCGTCAACAAGTGATTGTTGACCCAGCAAAGTACTCTTTCTCTGTATGGATTGTTCTCTCCATACAGAGTCTGGTATATTTTCCTCACTATCCATTCTGTAGTGAGGTCCGGGTTCCCTCCAGGATGCAGCATCTACATCCTGTGGGTTCGAATGGGTATGGATCATTAATGTCCCATTGCCATTCTCTTGGACAATAAATTGTCCCTCAGGGTTAGCTTCCGTGAGGCTGTCTAACCCATGTACTAGCCGTTCGGACGTTATAACGCCCGGGCTATACACCAGAATTAACTGGTCACGGCACCAATGTAATGGTTTGTATTACTAGTTCAGTGGTTCGGGCCTTACGGATTAGGAAAGAAGGAGTAAGGCGGTAATTCAAGTGTATGCCAATGGAAGTTTATTGCTAAGACACTTAACAGCTACCCGGAAGATGATGAAGGGGCAGCTGATGTTAATGAATGGTTCTACATGGTCGGAGGCCAGGAGGGCCTCTGACGTAGCAGCTGAGCCCCGGTCTTTATATACAGACCTTGGTGTTCGTCGCCAGATGTCCCCACAGGCCCGGATTGGTGCTGCCACCTATCCGGAACCTGAGGAACACCCAGCGACTGGACTCACCCGCCACGCCAGACGGTACCCATAACTATGGTTATAATATAATGCCTCTACATATATATGTGTGTGTGTGTATATTCTAACTTTGCAACAAACAAAATTGTGAGGCGTCTGTGACAAAAACCCCCTATATGAGAAATGGTACTCAAAATGCTACACTGCAGGCCCACAGCCCACCAATGCTTGTCAGAATTGATAAGCAGGCTGTTTTGGTTGATATGACATGTTAGAAACACAAATGGATACTTAAATAAATTAGCAACGTTATAACATGTAGTTGAGGCGTCTGTGACGAAATCCCAGTCCACATTGACATTCTGACCCACAAATCAGGGACCATTTGACCGATGGCTAAAATCTTTATACCAACTTCACCCCCTTATAAGTTCTTTATGTAACATGTATTAGAGACATTATATCACTATTATTGATAGAGTTAGTCTGACCTAAGAGTTTTTGTCACAGATGCCTCGAAGAGTAAAATTCCACACATGAGTGACCATAGTGAAAAATTCTCAATCAACATCCACCTAAACTGACATAAATAGTGTAGACCTAATATATGCCTAATACCACAGGCAATTTTGGATGGGTTTCTAGGCTTTGAGTGGACAATAGGACATGTGCAAAATGACCTAAACTGCAAAAAAAACAGGATTTTTAGTGATTTTGGGACTCCTTAACTCAAAGAATTTTTATCCGACAGATACAAATGGATATTTTTCTGAAAGGCTAGAATGTCTTCTGTAAGATGAGACCATGAAAGACAAGATATGTGTGTGTGTATGTGTGTGTGTATATATATGTGTATGTAATATATGTGTGTGTGTATATATATGTGTGTGTATATAAATATATGTGTATATATATATATGTGCGTGTGTATATATATATATATGTGTGTGTGTATATATATGTATGTGTGTGTATATATATATATATGTGTATATATATGTGTGTATATATGTGTGTGTATATATATATATGTGTGTGTATATATATATGTGTGTGTATATATATGTATGTGTGTATATATATAGATGTGTGTGTATATATATATGTATGTGTGTATATATATATGTGTGTATATATATATATATATATATATATGTGTGTGTATATATATGTGTGTGTATATATATATATGTGTGTGTATATATATATATGTGTATATATATGTGTGTATATATATATATATATATATATATATATATATATGTGTGTGTGTATATATGTGTGTATATATATATGTGTGTGTATATATATATGTGTGTATATATATATATGTGTGTGTATATATAGATGTGTGTGTATATATATGTATGTGTGTATATATATATATAGATGTGTGTGTATATATAGGTGTGTGTGTATATATATATAGGTGTGTGTGTATATATATAGATGTGTGTGTATATATATAGGTGTGTGTGTGTATATATATATATGTATGTGTGTGTATATATATGTATGTGTGTATATATATAGGTGTGTGTATATATGTATATATATATGTATATATATATATATATATATATATATATATATATATATATATATATATGTATGTGTGTGTGTGTGTGTATGTATGTATGTGTGTGTATGTATGTGTGTGTATGTATGTGTATGTATATATATATATAGTTTATGGTACCAGTAGTTACTGTAGCTGCATGGGACGCTGATTGGTTAGACCAGGTTAGAATAATTCTCATCTTGGGTAAAATCTGAAATGGTAAATGGGCCATTCTACTGTTTCTAACAAACCTGATAACACAGGGCTTCATAATAACATCAGGACAGGGCATTACTAAGGGAGTGATCATTTTTTAACAACGGGGGGGGGGGCTGGTGGGTTTGCGCGCGGACGCGCGAAAAAAATTTCGACCCCCCCTCTTGAGGGGGTAGAATTTTTTCGACCCCCCCCATAAGGGACAAAAATCGCGCGCGAACGTCCCCTTTTAGCCTATAGTAACGCGCGGGGTTTTCCACTGAAAACAGGTGAAATTATTTTGACCCCCCCCATCAGAGGTATTGAAAAAATTCTGACCCCCCCCGGTCAAGGGGTTGAAAAAATTCTGACCCCCCCTCAAACCCACCGGCCCCCCCCTGTTGTTAAAAAATGATCACTCCCTAACACTCTCCCACATGCACCGCCGGTCTATCTATTTTGTCTGGGCTGTGTGAATGTGAAGAAGTGGGAAATTAATCAATGCTACAGTGTATTTGCAGGCCATCAATATTTTATTTTCTTCCATTCTTAGGTCCAACGTTGAAGCTGAAGAGACCAGTTGTTCACAAGATGTATGATTCAACAATTCAAGCTCTCTATGAAGGCCTATGATGCAGCATTGGATATAAACGTCACGAGAGAGTCCCGGAGTAGCCAGAAGGATCTTATCTAAATGTGTTCTAAGCCTGCTTGTTCTCAGAGAGATGCTATATAATGATATCATGTAGGCCATAAAGGCTGTTAGACTGTCTAACAGTGAAAACGTCTTTGGTGTATGTTGATGAATGTATTGTGACCAAATTAAGTCATTGAGGAATTCATTGGTTTGAATATCTCAGAATACGCATAAAGGGGCTGATCTAATTTATAACTAGGGCCAATCCAATCCAAAATATGTATCAAGACTCAATCAACCATCCCCTGATTGAGGTGGTCAGCTACCAGCATGAGAAATAACCTGTACCTACCGTAATCTCCCGCATATAAGGCGCGTCTTATACGCCAAACAAAAGGCTGCTGGGTCTTATACGTGGGAGGAAAATTTGGGATGCGCCTTATAGGGGGGTTATTTGTACCATAGAACAGTACTAAATTAACAAAAATCTGCTCTTAGAGGTGCGCCTTATATGTGGACTTGCATTCTCTGAGTTGGGGGTGCGCCTTATACGTGAGCTGCGCCTTATACGCGGGAGATTACGGTAGACTCAATCAACCACCCCCTGATTGAGGTGGTCAGCTACCAGCATGAGAAATAACCTGTATCTAGACTCAATCAATCACCCCCTGATTGAGGTGGTCAGCTACCAGCATGAGAAATAACCTGTATCTAGACTCAATCAATCACCCCCTGATTGAGGTGGTCTGCTACCAGCATGAGAAATAACCTGTATCTAGACTCAATCAACCACCCCCTGATTGAGGTGGTCTGCTACCAGCATGAGAAATAACCTGTGATAAGGAATTATGTAATATACACTTGTGAATTTGATGAACAAAATCATGTTATCATGTCGACCGATTTCAAAAGCTGTACTACTAACTTGGCACTTTGTTGGTTTTAGGGCACTCTTGCTTCTAAATTCAATATCAGAACTTCAAGCCAATGACGTAAATCAACCCACCACATAACTGATGCGTGAATATGTGACAGTTTGAACTTGAATGTGTGATATTGTTTTTTTCTATCATTTCCACCCAAATACACTTGTCATGTTTACGCAAGCCAAAAAGACAGAGACGTGTATATGTATTTATAATGATTATGATGTCTAATTTATTGGATTCCACAGGAATAGAATTATGTGTAACGTTATTTATGATTGTGTTATGTGTGCTTTTACAGCTGGATTAGTTTATTTTAAAGAGATGATGCCCAGGGTGTTTTCTCTCCTGCCCAGCCAAAGCAGTGTGGCTCCTAGCCAATAAACGACTACTGTACAAGTGCCATTTTTTCAGTACACACACATTGTACATGTACTTACTCAATAAGAATACTGTAGTTTATGAAAATTAATACCTGTAGTTAGATTAAAACAGAATAAACATTTTTTTGTCTTTCTGTATTTTTCTGTGCATTGGTTGTGGTATCCACTGAACTGTACTGCCCCCAATAAGTGGTGTCTATTGCCTCATCTATGATAATATGATTTCATTGATTTGTATGCATTACCCAAAAATGGGTTCCTTTACCGCTGATTTTGTGCTATGATTTTGTTGAGTACTTAACCTAAAGCACCCTTGGGAGAGCTGACTCCGTGGCTGTGAGTGAGTGAGTGAGTAATAGATGTTTAACGCCATTTCGACAACTAAGGTCATATTCATGGCGAGAATTACATTACACAATTTCACAGGGGAATGTGTCAGTGCCCACGCATATGTGCACCACACACACCCGAGGGGATAGGAAAGAGGAGAAATAGACCCTTTTAAGTGGGATAGGGAGGCCTGCCGTGGCTGTGAAGAAAAGTGCCAGCTAATTATTTACAAATAGCAAAAATATTTTCATGAATAAGTAAATAACTATTTTTGAAGCTTTAATACCATTTCTTTACAAATATATCCCCACCTATAAGGCACACCCCCAACTTCTACTGATCCCTTATGGCGTAGTAGGGGTCCATGGCTTATATGGGGGTAAGATTGTACCATAAATCCTCGCATATAGGACACTTCACGAAAAGGATGCACCCTGAGTTGAAGTTCATTTTATAGGACGAACCTGGGGTCATACTTTGGTACTATCATATAATGTAAAATTTCCATGTATAAGACCCGTTGAGTTAGGGCAAATTTAGGATGAAGATGAGTTGGGGAGTAAAGGATACAGATGATGTAATTTCTGTGTATAAGACGAGAGGATTTACAGTAGTTTTTGTCATGAATCTGACCTTATCATTTAAAATGGTGTTAAACAACCATTTCTCGTGTAGAGGTATATAATAATAACTGGTGCCGTCCGGCGTGGCGGGTGAGACCTGTCGCCTGGTGTTCCTGAGGTTCCGGGTAGGTGGCAGCACCTATCCGGGTCCGTGGGACACCTAGCGACGAACCGGGAGCATCCATATAAAAGGCTCTGCGCTCACCTACCACTTCAGAGGCCATGTAGGCCTCCGTACATGTTATATGTAGCAACATGTTTCCCTATCCATAAAACTACAGGGTAACCGGAAAGTGTACTAAATAAACTGTTGGCATACACTCGGAATACTGTCTTTGTCTTTCCTTTCGAATCACGAGACCCAAACCTAACTGGTTAGAAACACAAACCATTACATTGGTGCTGTGACCAGGATATTTTGGTGTGTATAGCCCGGACTATAACGTCCGAACGGCATATACATGGGTTAGATGATTTAAATCAGACTAACCCTGATGGACAGGAAACTGTCCAAGTAAATGTGAATGGTACCCTTGTGGTACAAGCCCATTCGACTCCCCAGGATGATGGATATTCAGCCTGGCAACAATCCGGTCCTCACTACCAACTAGATAGTGAGGAAAATATACCAGACTCTGTTAGAAGGGAGCAGTCTATACAGAGACGGATAGAGGATAATTCTCTCACTGGAGAATTATGCAATTCGATGTTCGAGGCTGGTGGCAGCACTAACCCAGAACATCAAGCTCCTATGCCTACCAAAAGGGTAACATTTGGAGAACTACCGTATGATGTTCCAAGACCAGGTCTGCCAATCTTGGATTATAGTGCCATAGGTGATGCAACATACAGCATACCCGAAGGCGAGGAACTAAAACAACCAGATGTCTTCCTGATGAATGACACCTATGTTGCTTTGAACGAAACATTAAATGTTTTATCTAAGGCGAAAGATGAAGTTGCCACAGAAAAGGAACAACTCGAACACAAGCTTCTTGAATTAAGAAAAGAATTCGACCTGAAGAGAAAAAGCTATATGAATGATCTTCAGACCGCGAGAGACAAACTCCATGAAATGCGACAATCATTCCAAAAGGAGTATGATTCAAAACATGATCTTATACAAGAATATGTAGATACGAATGATCAGCTCTGCCGAGAAAAGGTAAATACAGAAGCTGAAGTAATACACTATCAAACTGAGTTGGAAGACTTGAAACAGCAATGTAACAAGCAAGCTCAGGAAAATCGGTCCGGTTGGGGATAATTACATATAATCAACAACTGGAACAAGATAAAGAAAGTATGATACAAGACATACAGGAATTGCAGGAAACTGCATTAGCACTAGATAAGTATGTAGAAGCGGTACAAAAGTCTGTAGTAAATATAGATCCGAGTATCGTTTCGAATATGCTGGATAACGATGATAGAATGGTAACAATACCATCAAATCAGATAACTGCCACGCCTACTGGCCAGCAGCAGTCACAGCCTACCAGATTTAACCCTTTCGTTAAGGACGGCGCGAACAAAAATGTTAGTTCAGGAGTGTACTCGAAACGGGTATAACCAAGGGCAAAACCAAAATGGTTATCGTCCTAGTTATACCGGAAACCAATCATACGGCTATGGATCTGCCGGCTTTACTGGTGGATCCGGAGGATCTGTGGGTGGAGCTTCACGAGCCTGGTGGAAATGGACCCCCGAATGGACCACCGGGAGGATCGGGATCCGGAATTTCCGGATCAGGAGGAAATGGTAGGAAACCTAATCGTAGGGCCTCCATGCCTGCTGCAATGCAGAATATTTTCAATAGGAGTCAATGCATCCAAAACTTGGATATTGACTGCTACCGGAAGGATGCCAACGGCATGGCAATCATGGATTGGAGCATGCGAGAGGCCAATAGGCTTCGAGGCTGCGCTAATCCAGCAAGAAGGAGTGCTACGATACCTTTTCCTTATGAACCGAATGAGCCATGGAAGGACCGGTATCAGGCCTTTGTGGATGAAGTCAACTGTAGTGGTTGGACTAAAGAAGAAGCCTTGCCTTACCTCATTTGTTGGTTAAGTAAAGGCGGAAAGGTAGCTCTGAATCAATGGAGGACTGCCTATGGGATATCCTTAGGACTGCCAGTACTTTTCTGTCAGTGGACAACCAAAACGTATTGAAGTGGGTAGTAAAAGTGGGGGTACAAAATACCAGTACTTTCTGTCAGTGCACAACCAAAACGTATTATGTGTAATGGATTTTTCAAGTTATTTAGAACCATACAGTAATAATGCGTATTCAATGAAGAATTTCTCTCTATTTTCAATATAATTTTTCATTGGCAATACACATTATCCCACACTGGTAGTTGCAATCATACAGGCAAAACGTTTTAAAATGTTTTGGTATTCCAATGCTGAAGAAAGTTTTAGGAGAAGCTTCCTGTCTGCCAAAATGCCTTGTAGAGTTCTGAAGAGGAAAGTCCTCCAGGTTAAACAGTTTTAAAAGTTCTGACACTCAAATGCTGAAGAAAGGCACATACAAAATAAAACATTAGGAGGAAGAAATATTCAGGTTCCTCCATGTCAAAACGTATTTAAGTGTTCTGAGGAGGAAAATCCTTCAGATCAAAACGTTTTAGGAGACATGGGAATGGACCCAGATGATACACCTTTTCATGCACGTAAGAGATTCAATGATATATGGCACCAGTACATGATATTATGATGACACATTGACCAGAACACGTCATATGTCGATACATGGTACCAGTACACGTCAGATGGTGATACATGGTACCAGTACACGTCATATGTTGATAAATGGTACCAGAACACGTCATATGGTGATACATGGTACCAGTACATGTCATATGGTGATACATGGCACCAGTACACATCATATGGTGATACATGGTACCAGTACACATCACATGTCGATACATGGTACCAGTACACGTCAGATGGTGATACATGGTACCAGTACACATCATATGGTGATACATGGTACCAGAACACGACATATGGTGATACATGGTATCAGTACACATCATATGTGGATACATGGTAACAGAACATGTCATATGATGATACATGGCACCAGTACACATCATATGGTGATACATGGTACCAGCACACATCATGTCAATACATGGTACCAGTACACATCATATGGTGATACATGGTACCAGTACACATCATATGTCGATACATGGTACCAGAACACGTCATATGATGATACATGGCACCAGCACACATGATATGTCGATACATGGTACCAGAACACGTCATATGGTGATACATGGCACCAGCACACATCATATGTCGATACATGGTACCAGTACACATCATATGGTGATACATGGTACCAGAACATGTCAGGTACTATCCGGTACTGTAAGTTCCCTTGTATTTGTGCTGCACAGCATGGTACCAGAACACGTCATATGATGATACATGGCACCAGCACACATGATATGTCGATACATGGTACCAGTACACATCATATGGTGATACATGGTACCAGTACACATCATATGTCGATACATGGTACCAGAACACGTCATATGATGATACATGGCACCAGCACACATGATATGTCGATACATGGTACCAGAACACGTCATATGGTGATACATGGCACCAGCACACATCATATGTCGATACATGGTACCAGTACACATCATATCACCATATGACGTGTACTGGTACCATGTATCACCATATGATGTGTACTGGTACCATGTATCACCATATGATGTGTACTGGTACCATGTATCACCATATGATGTGTTCTGGTACCATGTATCAACATATGATGTGTACTGATACCATGTATCACCATATGATGTGTACTGGTGCCATGTATCACCATATGATGTGTACTGGTACCATGTATCGACATATGATGTGTACTGATACCATGTATCACCATATGATGTGTACTGGTGCCATGTATCACCATATGATGTGTACTGATGCCATGTATAAGTTAATGTGTTGATCCGGAGTACCGGTAATAATAATAACTACATCGTTATATTAATAGACAAGTTATAATAATAAATATGGAATAATAAGGAGACATTGGGTTTGGTGAGAATTGATTTTGTCAATACCAATCCTATACATGCCTTTATTAAAATAAGACAATAAATTACAATATAATACAATAACATAGCAATATATAGAATAAATATAATACAATAAATAGTAATATACAGATAATACAATATCACAGTAAAGTTTAAAATTTCCAGCACCACCCAGCGTGGTGTATGCTGTCCGCGTACATGAAGCCAATTGACCGTTAGTTCAACTGCTGGAGCTTATATACTGGAGGAGAATGTTATGTGTGACGTCATAGAAAATCATGCGCACAGACAAATAGTACCAACGTATCACTCATTAATTATATATATATACCTGGGAGTATATAGTTCCATAAGTTAATGTGTTGATCCGGAGTACCGGTAATAATAATAACTACATCGTTATATTAATAGACAAGTTATAATAATAAATATGGAATAATAAGGAGACATTGGGTTTGGTGAGAATTGATTTTGTCAATACCAATCCTATACATGCCAACAACCGCCAAACACAATGTAACACATTCCATAGTATAACACTAAAACATTACATCTAAAGCAAGCAAACTATCCTTCGATTCATGTAGATATTTAAAAATGGCATTAGACTTCCAGTTTGCTCGCCTCATAATATCCTGAACACTCAAGCCTGCATTTCTTAGAAGGGTAGCACCACCGTGCCTAAGTGAATGGCTTGAAACTTTAACAGACAAACCACATTGTAAGACAATAGACTTTAACCTCGTATTCACATAGTTATATTGCAACGGTCTAGATTGAAAAGAAAATAGAAACCTGCTATGCTTACAGGCTCTCACACACATGTTAATATACCTAGCCGGGCACAAATCAGAACTATCATCTCTCTTTAGATACACAACATATGGAGACTTGCCAAACTGGTCCGTTTTAGAAGAAATAACCCTGATCTCTATACAATCAGAAGACACTTTAACATTCCTTTTCAAAAAGTTATGAGGTGACTGGACTACATGCCCAACCCTGAAAACACCCCTGTAACATAACAATATAGCAGACCAAAATACCACATCTTCCATGAGATTAAAATCAAGTTTCGATTTAATTTGAACCATATCTCTAGGACTCAGAGGGTAGGTTGTACTACCAGACCCTTTACATAGCCTCTCTATCCCATCAAGAGTCTTTTTAACCACAAAGTTATTACTATAATCCAAATAACCTTTTAATTTCTGATAATACCACACAGCAGATAAATAATTCCTGACTGAGATAGGTTTCATAAAATCCGACAGATACACACAATACAAAGAAGCTTGAGAAGGAGAACAAGGAAAAAGGGTAAATTTAAATCTCTTACAAAATTTTTTGTACCTACTAAGTTGCTGCCTACGAGTTTTACGAGTAGATTCAGCTACACCCTTATACAAGAATTTTTTCCTTCTCCTCTCCAACTCCTTGAGGTCTGCAATCATAACAGCACATGTTATATTCAGTCAAAACATCTTTACATTACTTAGGGACACCCCTGTAATTTAGCCTAGACAAATGGTCAGCTAAAATGTTCTCCTCTGACCTAATATACGTGGAATATATTTCAATATTATGGACAAAACATAGCCAAAAAATTTCTCTCAACCAAGACATGCACAATTTATTCTTGGATCTACCGGTATTTAACATAGCCAAGACCTGCATGTTGTCTGTGATACAATGAACTCTAGTGTTACTAAACTTCTTCACCCAGCGTTTTAGGCCCACCATAACCGGGTAGAGTTTGTATACATTGATATTTCTGTGGTGGATGTTGAGATTATCAAGTTTAGGGGCCTGAACAAAATGATCCACACAGTCCAATATAGGATTAGAGTCATCCCAAGTTCCATACAAATAGTCTCTACCAAACCAGGCACCAAAGCCTTGTATAGAAGAATCGGAATACATAGGGGTACATGCATTATCATTCAAAATGATATTTTTGCAGTTAAAAATCCTACAAAAATCCCTCCACCACAACAGGTCATTTTGGGTTTCCTCATTAAGTTTAATAACACCTCTATTCCTAGCCTTTGCACAAAGATCGAACAATCTTCTGCTAAAGGTTCTTCCACCACGTACCACCTGGGAACAAAAAGACATTAAACCACCAATCTTCTGGAGCGTCTTCTTAGATACATTTTTTACCCAAACACTCGTCTATTGCTAGACTCATTTTATCTAATTTCTTTTGTGGTAGAGACAGTTCCATACATGTGGAATCAATGGTTATACCCAGAAATATACACACTTGACTGGGCTCAGTCACTTTTTCCTTCGACACAACGAACCCTAAATATTCCATACACTCAATAAGGATGTTCCTCTTACGTAAACATTCCTCCTTAGTTTGGGCTATGATAATAAAATCATCTAGGTAATTAACTATCCTATCCACACCATAAAATTTAGCTACTGCAGTCAAAAAATCAGATATTCTACTAAATATATATGGAGCACACTTTAGACCAAATGTCAAACGGTTACTTTCAAAAAATTCATCTCCACTACCAAAATTCCAACTGAAACCTTGATAGCCCACATGTGGACCATACACACTAATACTCCTGTAGGCAGATTTCAAATCCACCACACACATAAAGTCGTTCCTATCTAGTTGACAAGTAACAGTGTTAATAGAGTTGTAGGAGAAATTTTTGGATGTTGTGCTCATAAAATTATTAATAGATATACCTGCTGGCATGCTACAATCAGTGATAGGTCTCAATTTACCATTAGACTTCTCCACACCACCTAAAGAATGGATACACCTAGGCTTATCAATTGTCTTCGTAACCAAGCCCTGGGCTAACTCATCCTTAATCATATCACACATTTCACTATAAAATCTATCTTCTAAGATAGACTTATAATTTTTACAATCATATGTTGTATCACAACCTGGGTCAACTATTTTGAACCCCTCAGTAAAACCACACCATAGAAAATCAGATTCCACTTGGTTTATATTAATAATATCTGACTGTCTTAAATAACTAGCCAGCCTGCATGGTAAAATTTGAGCTTTCCTACCATAAATGAAATGCTCACACTCACAAATACCATTGACACAACTATCATAAACCCTGATGCTGGGTCTATTAACACACTCCACCGTAAACAGTGGTTCAAACTCACCCTGTACTGGGCCACTATAAGACATAAAAAGATTCTTGTCGATATTACAAGACTTATTAACATCATTTTCATTATTTTTACCCGAAATGACTGGAACGGGAGGCTCAGGAAGGTCTACCACATGTACTACATTAAAACCAGGCATCAAAATATCAGATTCTAACGTAGGACCTTGCCTAAGAGGAAACTCCTAATCTTTTTTGTTCTTCTGGCATTTCTCCTTGCCATGATTTGACATGCTACAAACATCACAAATGTGACGATACCTGCACGGGTCCTCCCTGCAACCCTCAGCCCTGTTGAAAGCATAACAGGTTCGGTTGGATTGTTTAGACTTAAAAGACTTTGGTTTAACCCCACCCACCTTCTGAGCCTGTACCGTTCCGTCATAGGATAGGTGCCTAAGGATATCCTCACTTTTAACATCACCAAAAGATCCCACACCTTCACAATTAGCTCTGTTCTTAACCGACGAGTCGTATGATACAAGAGCCTTAAGGGTGTATATTCTAGTAGAGGATTTTTCTACTAATACTTCGATATGTTTAACCACATCGAAGACATCCTCACCCTCCTCTATCAACTGTTTCATCATTCTTACGTTAACGAGCAGCAGTTTCTCGATACTATCTAATTTTTCACCCTTTTTCAAGAAATTTCTCTGGTCAAACATACCTCTAGACTTTGGAGTATGTCGACGACCGTTCCTTGAGGAGATAGACCTAATAGAAACCGATGAATCCGTCGAATTACTACGGTATGGAGACCGCGGTAGTCAGGCGAGCGCTGCCGGCCACGCCCCCGTTGCTTGGTTACCGTGTTGTCCATGGAATGTTTACCAACACCACGTGTACGACCCGTCTCCGTCTCGCCACCTGCTGCTGAAGTAGATGTACGTCTAACCGCCTGTCCCTCCAATAGGAACTTGATATTTTCTAGCTGTTGCTCCATACGAGTAGTACGTTCCTCCAACTCTCCAATATACGTCTGGTCAACGGTTGGATCCAATGAAACCCCTGTAGCAATTGGGGAAGATAGCCCTTGACCATCCCCATCAGATACCACACCGCTCGAAATCCTCAAATTGGCTTTATTCCTAGATTTTCTAGGCGACTTCTTGGTCTTGGACCTTGGTCCGCCACCAGCTGCTCCTTTCCTACCCATGGTATTAGGCGAACACCGTATTAACTTGGAAAAACGGATAAAACCGTTTAAAATTTCCAGCACCACCCAGTGTGGTGTATGCTGTCCGCGTACATGAAGCCAATTGACCGTTAGTTCAACTGCTGGAGCTTATATACTGGAGGAGTATGTTATGTGTGACGTCATAGAAAATCATGCGCACAGACAAATAGTACCAACGTATCACTCATTAATTATATATATATACCTGGGAGTATATAGTTCCATCATCATATGATGTGTACTGGTACCATGTAACACCATATGATGTGTACTGGTACCATGTATCACCATATGATGTGTACTGATGCCATGTATCATCATATGATGTGTACTGGTACCATGTATCACCATATGACGTGTACTGGTGCCATGTATCGACATATGACGTGTTCTGGTACAATGTATCATCATATGATGTATACTGGTACCATGTATCACCATATGACGTGTACTGATGCTATGTATCATCATATGATGTGTACTGGGGCCATGTGTCACAATATGACGTGTACCGGTACCATGTATCATCATATGATATGTACTGGTACCATGTATCACCATATGATGTGTACTGGTACCATGTATCACCATATGATGTGTACTGATGCCATGTATCATCATATGATGTGTACTGGTACCATGTATCACCATATGACGTGTACTGGTGCCATGTATCGACATATGACGTGTTCTGGTACAATGTATCATCATATGATGTATACTGGTACCATGTATCACCATATGACGTGTACTGATGCTATGTATCATCATATGATGTGTACTGGGGCCATGTGTCACAATATGACGTGTACTGGTACCATGTATCATCATATGACGTGTACTGGTACCATGTATCACCATATGACATGTACTGATGCCATGTATCGACATAATAGGATGTGTACTGATACCATGTATCACCATATGACATGTACTGGTACCATGTATCACCATATGATATGTACTGGTACCATGTATCACCATATGATGTGTGCTGGTACCAGGTATCACCATATGAAGTATTCTGGTACCATGTATCATCATATGATGTGTACTGGTATCATGTATCACCATATGACGTGTACTGATGCCATGTATCGACATAATATGATGTGTACTGATACCATGTATCATCATATGATGTGTACTGATGCCATGTATCGACATAATATGATGTGTACTGATACCATGTATCATCATATGATGTGTACTGGTATCATGTATCACCATATGACGTGTACTGATGCCATGTATCGACATAATATGATGTGTACTGATACCATGTATCATCATATGATGTGTACTGATGCCATGTATCGACATAATATGATGTGTACTGATACCATGTATCACCATATGACGTGTACTGATACCATGTATCATCATATGACGTGCATTGGTACCATGTATCAACATATGATGTGAACTGTTACCGTAATCTCTCGCGTAGAAGGCGCAGCCCGCGTAGAAGGCGCACCCCCAACTCAGGGAAGGCTGGTTCATATAGAAGGCGCACCTATCTCCCCTGAATTGCAACTGTGAAAAACCAGCGCATAAGGCGCACCCCTAACTCAGGAGGTCTGGTCCACATACAAGGCACACCTTGTTCACGGACCACATACAAGGGGCTCCTTGTAGTTGGGGAGAGCCTTAAATAGGTTTCAAGTTTTGTTGTCTATGATGCTGATCATATGATATTTTTAATGCCACCAATGAGGTGTGACCAGAAGTAGATCTTAACTCTAACATTGTATCATCAGTTTTTATTGTTTCTTTTCTTTATTTAAGCATTCCATCAATGTTAAGGCATGTTAGGGAATGAATTTAAATCATCACATTATCTAAACATGGTTTGAACATCTGTTCTTGAGTCAAATACATAGCAAGTATATAGGAATGGGATAGTGGCTTCACCTGGTGGCAATTCTAGGAATCATCCATGCCTATACACTTGCTATATATGATAAAGTGATGATTTAAATCATTCCCTAACATGCCTTAACATTGATGGAATGATTCCTAGGATTGCCACCAGGTGAAGCCACTATCCCATTCCTATACACTTGCTATATATTTGACTCAAGAACAGATGTTCAAAACTATGTTTAGATAATAATTCATTCCCTAACATGCCTTAACATTGATGGAATACACAAATAAAGAAAAGAAACAAAATAAAAACTGATGATACAATGTTAGAGTTAAGATCTACATCCGGTTATACCTCATTTGTGGCATTAAAAAAAATTATATGATCAGCATCATAACCATTTGAATAGCAGCCGGGAGGCGTGGCGCAGTCGGTAGCGTGTCCGCTCACAGGCCGTAAGGTCGTGGGTTCGGTTCCCGGCCCGGCCAGGGCACAGTGGTGGTTCCAAACGTCCCCGTAAGGTGTCGGTTGAGTTCCTCCCTGCTCTGGCTAGGCTGTGCTGGAAAGTCTCTCGGCGGTCATGGCAGACAAATGACTTAAAACAGGCCTGTCCATCTCTCACTATGCCTATGTAGTGACGGATGTTAAAGAACCATTGCCTTGGTAAAAGTGTAGGGGCGTGCTTTCTATCTTCCCATACATGCGGTCACCATCATCCCCCCTCCCCATTAGACTAGGGTCAGGGCAAGCAACGCCACAAGGGTAATCTCACTTCGGTGTGGATACAACCCGCGGGACCTCTCACCCTTGAGTGTCGGCCGCAAGGAAGGCACGAGGTGAGATAAAATTCGAGCCAGCCATTTGAATAATGAAGAAACCCCGCGTATAAGGCGCACCCCCAACTCAAGGCAACCAGTCTCCCACGTATAAGACCCACCCACGATCTGATTCGCGTATAAGACACGCCTTATACGCGGGAGATTACGATATATGTTATGGCCACTGTATAAAACCTCAGGCCAAAACGTTCTGAAACGTTTTACAATGATGGGAACTCTAATTCATTACACATTAATATGTTATGGCCATTGAAGAAAGCCTCAAAAACGTTCTAAAATGTTTTACAATGATGGGAACTCTATTTCATTACACATTAATACATAATGGTCATTGTAGAAAGCCTCCTGCTAAAATGTTCTACAATGATGGGAACTCCTCTTCATTACACATTAATACGTTATGGCACACAGCTACATTAGGAATTCTCCTTGTATCAAACTCAGAACAGAGGAGCCAAAACCTGCTAAAACATATTTGAAATAAATTAGCAATTGATTGATTAATTAGCTCAAAACATGAAATATTGAGTTATTTTGAGGTTGCTTACAATATTTCAAGTATTTCTCCATCTAATGAAAAGCTCATTGATAATCTTGGTCAAAGGCATCAATCACCACATTACCTGGCCATGAATATGACTTGATTTTTCATTTTTGAAAAAATTAGCCAATTACCCTCTTTCAACACTAATTAATGAGTACATGCATATGATTGATAGAAATCATCTTTTGATAACATAAAGAGAAAATAGATTAAATCTTAGATATAAAAGTGTTTTTTTCTCAAGTTATCCCCTTTTACAGATATACTATGTTAAAATCCACTGAATAAGCAAAAATACCTGGCATTTGGGGCTCCCTAGCCTCCAGATTACTGGTATTTTGAGGGGCCCTTTTCACTACCCACATCAATACGTTTTGGAGGACCACTGACAGAAAGTACTGGTATTTCAGAGGCCCACTTTTACTACCCACATCAATACGTTTCGGAGGCCCACTGACAGAAAGTACTGGTAATTTGGAGCCCCACTTTTACTACCCACATCAGAACGCTATGGTTGTGCTAAGGATATATGGTACATACGACCAATTGGTCGAGTGTGCCGCCTACCTATTCGGCTCTATCGTAAGAGAAGATCCATGGGTCACTTTTAAGAAAAGGACTCAGAAACCGAAGGAATCCCATAAGGTCTTCGGTTTAGAACTACAAGATCTATTGTCTAAAGCTGGACCAAATTGGGCACATGATGATGATTGTTATCTGCAGGAGTTGTTTACACAATTCTTTGACGGATTACGGGATGATGACCATAAGCAAGTAGTATGGGATTCGTGGAAGGATGAAACCTCCTTCAGCGATCTGTTTATGGCTATCGATGGCTATGACAGAAAGAGATTAGTGGGTTTATCCCATAGTCCCTTGCGTACATCCCCTATACAGTACTCGGAAGCACCCCTCGTGGCTCCCGGACTGGGTCAGATAGCTCCCGTAGAGTTGCAGGACGTCAATTCTGACAACGAATATGTGTCTGATGAAAATGGAGAACACATCGGTGCGGTTCAAATCGCAGGCAAACATATACCAAAAACGGTATCGTAAAATAGGTCCGAGGGACAAGAGCAAGTCAGGAATTTATAAACCTGTTGCTTGCTGCCCCCAAGTAACTAAAACTGTAGATACCCCAACCATGGCTGCATCAGCCGCACCTACGGATTTACTGGAGACCTTAGTCACTCGTTTGACTGAAGCCCTGAGGCGCCACTGAGTGGATAAATCCCGAAGGAGGTGTTTCAGATGCCAAACTCTGGGACATTATGCTGCCGAATGTACAGCCTATAAACCGTTGCCCAGACCACTGGGTAGTTATTCTGTAAGTAACAGTTAGCCAGGGTTGGTAGTACCCATCTACCCCTGGGTCATCCTTGTCTGGAATACCTAAAAGGATGTGGATTGACTCCTGGTGCTGACAATGAGATTCCTGTTGTTACGGAAACACATTCCTTGCTGAAAGGAAAACGGTGGTATGTTTGCCTTACTGTCAACGGAAGGTCTGCGGAATTTCTAGTTGATATGGGAGCTAGTCACTCCTGTGTCTCCAAGAAATTCTATGATCTTATGCCAGATGAACATGAAACTCCCATATCAGGAGGAAGTGCTCAGACGGCCGATGGCAGTAGAATGCGGACGTATGGTAGAATGTGTTTGAAGTTGCAGATGGATGGCATACATGACTTTGTCATGGGTGTGACCATTGCAAATATATCGGATGAGGGGATACTCGGGTTGGATTTCGCCTCCCTGTATGGTGTGGTTTAGATTACTGAATGACAAGAATCCCGTGGATATGTCAGACGATTTGAAAAAATTGTATGACGAGACCCTCCTCGAAGATCCGGAACATAAAAAGAGTTTACTCAAATTGTTAGAGCAATATCGGAATGCCTTTGCTAAACCTGGTGAACCTTTAGGGCGAACCACGAAGGTTTTGCATAGTATTGACACAAGAGATGTGCAACCATTCAAAATCCCGTATCGACGATTACCTCTGGCTAAGAAAAGGGTCGCAGAAGAGGAAATCAATAAAATGTTAGAACAGGATGTGATAATCCCGTCTAATAGTCCTTGGAGTAGTCCTGTGTGCATGGTAACAAAAAAAGATGGTACCATTTGATTCTGTATTGATTACAGAAAGTTGAATGGAGTAACGAAAAAGAATTCGTATCCATTACCCGGAATAGATGAGACCATTGATTCTTTAGGTGGTAATAGCTGGTTTTGTACTTAAGATTTACAATCCGGATATTAGCAGGTAGGAATGAATCCTGCAGATATGGAGAAAACGGTGTTTTCCAGCCATATCGGGTTGTTTCAATACGTTATGCCTTTCGGTTTGTGCAATGCACCAGCCACCTTTGAGGCAATGATGGACACCTTGCTAAGTGATCTACTATGGAAAAGGTGTCTAGTATACCTAGATGAAGTAATAGTCTTAGGAAAAAACATTCGAAGAATGTTCGTATTATCTCAAATTGGTGTTGGAAGAATTATTTCTAATGGTCTTAAATTAAAACCAAAGAAATGTCATCTGTTCAAACAGTCCATAAATTATTTGGGCCATATCATTTCAAATGAAGGAATAAAAGCTGATCCGGAGAAAATCGAATCAGTTACAAATTGGAGTAGACCCAGAAGCCCGAAAGAAGTAAGGTCATTCTTGGGATTCTGTTCCTATTACCGGGAATTCATACCAAATTATTCAAGGGTTAGCTACCCTTTGCAAATTCTGGCTAATTGGACCCCTGGGTATACCAAGGAAAAATTTCCTTGGTGTTATGAACAAGATCAAGCCTTCAAAAAGCTAAAGGATCTGTTCACGAGTACTCCAGTATTGCAGTATTGGAATGAAACGGATCACTTCATACTGGATACGGATGCTAGCAATGAAAGCATTGGTGCTGCTCTGTCACAGGTCCAAAATCGAGTAGAAGTACCAATAGCATTTACTAGTAATACCTTGAGTAGAACTCAAGGTAACTACTGCACAACTAAACACGAGCTGTTAGCAGTAGTAGTATACACAAAGAAGTTTAAACATTTCTTATGGGGAACTGATTTTACCTTACAGACAGATCACTCCTCGTTAAGATGGTTATTGAACTTCCGAGATGCTGAAGGAATGCTCGGCAGGTGGTTAGCTCATCTGTCTGAGTACGGCCTAGAACATGGCCAAATTCAGCATAGACCCGGAGTGAAGCATATCAATGCAGATGCCTTGTCTTGGATACCAATTCGGAAATGTGATAATTCCGGATTGTACTGACTGTGGAGCACATAGAGCGGTATTAGCTGGGATTCGAATATCTTTCGCAAACCCAGATAGACAGCGTCTTGGATTGGTCTATGAAAACCATAAAGCAATACCAGGAGGCTGACTCGATAACTGCCAAGCTTTTGCAATTGGTACCAGAGGGTATACGTCCAGCCAGACCAATAGTTTCGCTGGAAAACCGAGAAATGAGAAGATTTCTTGCTCAATGGACTGAGTTAGAAGTCCTAAAGGGTATTTAATACCGATGGACGCCATGTAAAAATGGTGAGAGAATTATGCAAGTGGTTATTCCACATGTAATGAGACTTGAAATAATGTATTATTGTCACGGGCATAAGACCAGTGGTCATTTTGGAAAGAAACGTTCATTAGCACGCCTATCCCAAAAGTATTACTGGCCTGGAATGTCACAAGACTTATTAAGATGGATCCTTACCTGTCCTGATTGTTGTAAATACAAACCAGGACCGGGAATGGGTAAATTACCCCTCTCTCAAGAACTGTTTGGGGTACGATTCGCTCGAGTTGGTGTGGACATCATTAGTGGGTTCAATAAAACTGCTAATGAGAACACCTGTATGATGGTAGTGTGTGACTATTATACTAAGAATACGAAAGTCTTCCCACTACTGGATCACAAAGCCGTGACATGTGCCAAAGCCTTTGTCAAAGGCTGGGTACTGACTTTTGTGTGCCCTTGATGCTACATAGTGATCAAGGTCGAGAATTCGAATCTAACTTATGGCAGGGTATGTGCGAATACTTAGCTATTTGTAAGACCAGGACTAATCCGTATTGCCCTCAAAGCGACGGTTTAGTAGAAAGATTCAATAGAATTCTTATCCAAGTTCTCAAATCACTAGTGAATGAGAATATGGATGACTGGGATGAGCAATGCCACTTTGTAACGCATGCTTATAACAGTACCGTACATTTGAGCACTAATTGTTCTCCCAACCTACTAGTATTCGGAGAGGACCTATAATGCCTGCCGACCTAGTATTCGGAGTTGTAGGCATGGACCCTGAACTACCTTGCCATGTAGTTTTTGTCGAATGTTTGAGAGACAGGTTCTGAAAAGCTTACGAATCTGTCCGAATCGATTTAGAAAAGAGTGCTCGTTGGCAAAAAGTGGGTTACAACATGGACTTAAAAATGAGAAAGTTTAAACCCGGTGATAAAGTGCTGAGGTTACATGAACCTTTGCGGATTGTTAAATTAGCATCCAATTGGGATGGGCCATTCACTGTAACCCAGATTATCAGTGATGTATGGTAATTATCAGATCCGACATTGGACGATTCTATAAATCGAATGTCGTGAGGTTGAGAATATGGTCTGGGAGTGAGACCTCCACAGAAATGTATGGTGAAAGATTCGATAAGGTTATGAATGTGAATCGAATCCCTGAACAGGAGCCTGACCCGAGACCCAAAAGGAAACGGGGCAGGCCAAAGAAAGTATCTATGGGGAAGCCACCAACGTTACCTAAGAATAAGCGTGGTGGTGTAAAAAATAGTCTCGGCGGGTGTAGACACCAAGAAGAGGAAAGGGGTTCTGAAGACTGCAGGATCCCTAGAGAAGGCTCTTCGAACTGTCAGGTCCGGAAAGGAGTTACCCGATGAAGGGGTAATTGTCCGTCGCAGTCCTAGATTAGCCCAGAGGACTGCAGTGACCTAACCCGTATACACAACGAGTGTGTTGTCCTGTAATCCTGTTTAGTGTAATGTGTTATGCGAAAGCCTAACAACTTACCTGAAAGGTGTATTTGTCGTCGCTGTACGATGTACCAGTGGGTAGTGGACGGATAATCCGGTGGATTTGAATAAGCTTTCCATAAACTCCACACAAACCCCCAGACGAGTCGACAGCATAAGCGATAATAACATCAAAACCTTCATTTGTTTACATTTTCACGGTCTGCACTTGTTGAGCGTGTGACGTCATGGCGTCCAGTCTTGGCTGACCTCTCGTGACCCCGCTTTTGAGCATGGAAATGACGTCACGGAACCTGGCGTAACGCCACATTGTTTTTAGTAGTAAGACGAGGCGGACGAGTTTTTCGTCCGCTCTCCGATATACTACTAAAGGCGTTCACCCCGACAGAGTCAACGCCCTAGGAAGGAGACTCTGTGTTGTTCCGGCACCTGACGCCCTTAAGTCAGGGTAGGAGTGCTTATACTCCCAGATTGGATTCCTCCATGCCTATGGCTGAGGAATCCGTGACCGTGGCTAAGCTATCCAGTGACCTGGATAAGCTGTCACCCACTTCCGAATCCCTCACTCGTGAAGAATTGTCTCCAGTAACCCCGGAGGAGGATGAACTGATGGAAGTGGATGTACCCCACGCGGATCAGTCATTCGAAAAGAGACTGGAGGAGTTCAATCTGAACAGTCAAGGAGCAGCTATTTCCCCGCTGGCATCCCCAGCATAAACAGCCGAGAAAACGTCCTTTGGATACTAGCCCGTCTGAGTCAACCGAACAAGTCGATGGTCAAACCGATACCCAAGGTGAGACTCTGAAATCCAGGAGGACCCTATAGACATGGAGGACTCCCGACTACCTGCCATATATGACGGGAGGTGTCTGTATATCCATCCGGAATTACAGAACCAAGTTACCAGTGATGGGGAACCTATTCGCGTAGACCCCCTGATCCGGAAAGCCGTCGAGGACATTATGTAACTCGAGAGGACGCCACTGGAGTGGCTTATGGATTGGACTTGGTAACAATGCAGACTGATAGTAGACCCAGAGTTCCGTGACATGGTATACCAGGCCAATAGGGCTATCGCCATGGGAGTCTATCAGAAGCCTGATAAGACCACATGGAATATGGTACGAACAGATGTGGACTGGGTGGGCTGCAAAACCGATAAGGTTGGGCAAGTCTATCCACATCCAGAAACCTCTCCATACACTTAGGGAGTTTTGTACCGCCGCTACTACATTGTAGAAGCCGAAATCGAACACACTCGAACCTTGTCTACAATTCCAATAGACAGACATGGTGCTCTGAAGATGATCATCACTAGTAGAGTGACTGAGGAAATCAGAGCCCGGAAAGAGTCGGACCGAATCGAGACAGAAAGGAAGCTGAGGGAAACCAAAGCTCCTCCTATCCCGACTATGAAAATGGCTGGTAAAAGTCCGGATACCACCAAGGCTTCAACCAGTGGTGCTTCTGCTGCGACTCCCAGCCCTAAGCCAAAGGATAAGGATGCCCCTAGGGATCCGAAACCTGAAGCCAAGGCGAAGGACACAGCAGACGAGGAGAAATGGGAATTGTCCAAGAATCGGAGATCTTCCACTCTTTAGGAGAATCTTCGTTTGAGTATGATGATGATGCAGCACCATCGAACCAAACCGAAGCAGAGCGTTGGAGAAACACAAAATCAGGGTTCAAGGAACGGTACCCACCTGTTTCAAGGACTGTGTGCACGGATACCGCAAGAAGGATGGGGCTCCGTTGTATGCCTGTCCCGGACCCATCAATAAGAATGGAGAGTCAGATGAGGATTGGATGTGGTTATCCGATTAAGATCCGAATCCGAGCAAAGCCTATAGGAAACTATGGCTTACGTTGAACGCTTCTGACAAGTACTATACTAACACTCAGAAGCGTAAGCTCCGTTGGGTGCTGGAGAAGTGGTATGGCGATCGTCAGAAAACCTGCCCCTTCTCCATTTGCCAAGATGCAAGCGACGAGACTGTCAAAACCTGGAGCACTTCCGCTCGGTTTCAAAGGCATCTCGTCGAGACACTTCCACCATCATCCGGTTTACATTTGTGACCCGACGATCAGCAAAAGAGGGAAAAAGTGCACTACGATGGTAACTTACAATCCTCGAAGTGACTTAGCGAGACACCAGAAAACAGCCCATGCGGATGGTCTGGATCTCGCTCGGAAGAAGGTCATGGAACTTCATCGGGAGCTTATGCGAGAGGTAGATAAGCTAGATACGGAAGCCTGGTCTAAAGTCAAACCAGGTGACCAAGTCCTTTGTGCAGTTAACAGAGGGAAAGAGTCAAAGCTCAGAGCTAGGATGGTTCTTACCACTGGCCGAGGTAAACTAGATATGCACGATAGCATCTGGAAATTGTGCGAGGAATCTGGCCGAGAGGGTAAACGTGCCAGAGAGAGGAACCGGAGAGATCAAATCCGTGGACAACCTGGTAGTATCTTACAAGGTCAGAATCAAGGCAGGGAGGATCGCTCCAGATCCCCGCTGGCACGCCATCGGCATGAACAGTCGCAGGTACCTGTTGTCTTCAAACAGCCTGCGCCTGTCGGATCTTACGCATCGGCCGCACAACATCCGGGTAAACTGGACAAGAAGGCATATCCTTCTATGTCTCAGAGACCCGGACCGGAGAGTCAATCTCTAACTGTAGGCAGAGGTGGTCGCTTGGTAACCAAGAAACCCGCCCCTGCGGCCGCCGCTGGATCTTCAGCGCAGATGACACAGGACCAGATACAACACTACATGGCCCTCGGCATGAAGCAGAATTTACCACCCGGATACTGTATTCCCACAGTCCAAACTCCAGGTGTGTCTTCTGTACCGGCTAACCCATCCGGAACCGCTAGTAACACTGCAGCAGGTACACAAGCACTCCCTCCGAGTGCTACACCACCTGTTGTTGCGATCCCGAAACCAGTCGATGCCATCACTATTAAAGCTAGTCCGGCAGAGGTCTGGTGTGATAAGTCTCGCCAGGGAGAAGCGGATGTCCAAAAGGCCATCTGCACCCACTGGGAGAAATGTGTGAAACAGAGAGCCACAGATTACCACCAGGGTCTTCTGAATGACACTCTGATGTGTTTCCAGGAGGTGAGCAATGCTGAAAAGCAATGCCTGGAAACAAAGATTCGAGCTGATGTTAAATCACTCAAAGAGGAAGCCGTAGCTGCCAAAGAACAGTCAGCCATGGATGTTCATGTCCTCGAAAAGAGAGTGAATGAGGAAGTTCAAAGGAACACTCGACTGAATACTAAATTCATGAGAGTGTTCAGAGTGGATTTGGATGAGTGGGTGGGACAGCACACCCGAATCCGCTCTAGCACTTCTTAAAAAGAAGCATACCAAGCACTCTGCTTAGTATGCTTTCGGGTTCCATTCTATAACCAGCCCATTAACCCAGAATGTATACAGAGTATGCAGTTTATTATTTGAAACTCCATACATTCTAGCTACATTCTAGCGACCTAGCCTCGGATACTTTCTTACCATCCGAATAGTTATTGATGTACCGAACAGATGCTGTGTGATGTGGAATACCTGTTACAACTGCCTATATTACTATGATGTTCTATCTACACCTGGATGTATATGTTTCTTTTCACAACCTGAAACTATACACTACTACAATAGACTCTGGATATACCTTTCGGGACCTTCTTGTTTACTACTACTACATGGACATTACGAACACTTACTACAGGATTAGTTGGCCCGAGTGCCTTCACTTTAGGATTCACCCATCCGGAAATATTACTATTAACTTTAGCACTTCTAGAGGACTAGGGTAGCTGCCCTATCAACATCCGTGATATCTTAAAGACTTTAGCACTTCCTTCCCATGGTTAGCTGACCATACCCGGACTACTACACCACTTACACATCCACTACATCACCAAAAGGAGCATCCAGATAATTAATTATGTAACAAACTGTATGTATCACTGTCATCTATGGTCGATATTAACTAAAGTTATATTAGTAAAAGGTTTATTGTAAAACCTAATCTAAGCCATAATTATGTATTTCAATTGCATGCTTAATAATATACGAGTCCAGATCTACTATCATTGTATAATACTATAAAAACACAGATTTACTAGATCTGTAAAAACCCATCTAGTTAATAAACCAGAACATATTACACTTCATATTATTATTCGAATGTGTTACCTGGTGATAGAACGTTAGATTGTAAATACAGTGGTACAAAAAGATGTGTATAATATTCTAAAATAACTTTGTCTATACTAATGTATAAGACGATTGGATAATTTTTTTTTCCGAGTGTACCATAATAACCTAATAACTCTGTAATAGTTCTTATCAGAACTAAGGTTTCATATGTATAAAAAAAGTAATAATGTTACGGTTAGTCTTTTTCAAGACTAATAATGGTTCATATGTTGATAATTTAATTACGAGGTTTCATATCTTGTTCATACGTTCATTACATATACAGTGAAATTCCGTTTCAATGAATTCTGTTACAACGAATTTTCGTTTATAACAAACAAATGTCTCTTTCCCAATTCAGCCCCTTACATTTCTATAGTAAAAAAGTCCCTTTATAATGAATTTCACATGACCTAAATTCGTTTACAACGAATTTGTTGGGGCGACTTCAAAGATGTAATGAGTGAATTTTCCTTGTATCCCCCCCCCTTTGATTGTGGTAAGGGTGCATAGGGGAGGTGTGTGTGTGTGGGGGGGGGGGTGTTGCCGTTAATCCCTCACACATCACCCATACTAGGGAGGTGGAAGAGGGGGCAGAGCAGGGATTTTGATGCTGGTATGGCATGGGGTGGAGGGAGGGGAGGAGAGAGTGTTGCCGTTAATCTCTCACACCTTCCCATACTGGTAGGGGGGAGGTGTCTGAGGGTGCAGAGAGGGGTCTTTGATGCTGATATGGGCGGAGGGGGGGTATGGGGAGATGTTGCCTTTAATCCCCCACAGATTCTCCCTACTTGATGGGGGGGGGGGGGGTCTGGGGTGCAGACGATGCTGGTAGGGGCCTAGGGGCTAGGGGGAGATGTTGCCCTTCATTCACATTCCCACATCCTGTGTCGGAACTGTAGGGTAGCATAGATTCTTCATTCTATATATTATTTTTTGAGATTTGTGAATAATTCAAAAAACTTTTCTAAGCAGCTAATTGTAAGATGCTTCTATATATAGACATGGAACAAAGCCTTAAACTTAAAGGGGATATTTGGTAGGTTTTCAAGACTTCTAATGTGATGTTTGGATACAACAAAATTCGTTTATAACGAATTTTTTTGCTTGTCCCAAGTAGTTTGTTATAACGGAATTTTACTGTATCTGACTAGGTACTTCCATATTGTACTTACCTTAATCAGGGATGTAAGTCAGGTGTCATAAAAAAACAGGAAGTCATATAAATTGACATAAACATATGATTACAGGGGCCAAAGTACCAAATAAGGACTTAGAAGTATTTCTTAGCATGACAGATTCAAACATGTGAGGCCTATGTAAGATTTATATTCAAATCTATAAGAAAAAATTAAAATACCCATTATTTAGCTTGTAGGTCCCACTGCCCCCTGCCTCCCTATAGTCCAGCAAGCCCGATCAACCTACCCATCCACCATCACAACACATGCAGTACAAATGTACTACTGGTACTGCCAGTACCACTGTGACTTGTCAGTTTCATACAGATGGGCCAAGTCAGTCACAGACACAACTAGGTCTGCATACCAGGTTAGTGAGATGCTACAGAACATATACTATGACTAAGAGCTACCCATACACTTTACACACTGTTGTAATAAGGCATGTATGCTCAACACAGTCCAACCATTACTGTACAAAGTGAAAACGTTCAATCATTGTAGTCCCACACTCGTTCAGCTACTAGATGTTTACATGAATGGGGGCTGTTCTCCCAAGCGGATCACCTCCCCCATCTCTAAGTACCATACTGACACCAATGGTGGCAGCAGTAATGTTGATGCTAGTCTAATAGGGGGTAGCAGCAATAAGGGGAACAGCCATCACTGGCACAGACTGACGTCTACAATATAAAGGAACACACGGGGAAACCAGCTCTAGCTGAATTTATTATTGTCCAATGCGGAGGCTGTATCATCGTGAACTAAAGCCCTTTGCCTGCCTTTTGGTTTCTTCCAGAAACAGGCAAAAACAGGCAACACCCGGAGGGGGTGTAGGCCACATAGGGGCAGCCTGTGTCAGCCCCTGACCGGCAGCACAGCAGTATGTGTGGGGCAGGGCCTGGGTGAGAGGTGGCCGTCCTGACCTCCCCTGCCAGCTGGCAGGACACAGAGAACAACGGGATGGGTCCCAGGGATGAGAGGAGACTGTCCTCAGAGGTCCTGTTTGCCGGCAGCAGTGCAGGAAGGGTAGTTAAGACCTGGGATGTGATTTTTTAAGAAAACATGAAATCATGACAAAACCTGAAGACTTACATCCCCGTTTTATGACACCTGACTTACATCCCTGTATATACAAGTCAGATTATTGAAAATGAAGAGGTATGTGATAGATTTTAATGTTCAGATTTATCCTCTGTAAGCATTAAGCTCCTACTGCTAAGGTTTTTTTAATATCAACTTAAATATATTGCTGTCAACTTGCTGTCATGTCGCCTCATTCCAAGTGTCAACATGGGTTCATTTAGTGCATACTATTCGAACTTCATTATCAGCTGTCGGCACCGTAAAATCGTTCAACAACGTGACAAACATGGCATAATGCAGAATAATAAGCAAGGGATCATTTACTAACAACACTGACGGGGGGGGGGGGAATAAAAAATGTCCACAGTCAAGGGTAGGGAATAACAATTTTAATGATCAGTAATATCGGGGTGATTTTCGCCCTTCTCCATGAAAATATCTGGATATAATTTGTGTATATACATCTTTATATATATTGATATATAGGTATATCATAGAAGCAATACACAAAGAATAATGCATCTATAGCTCGGCGAGATACATAACAGATGCCACTATTCCAACTTTACCTGGAATCTAGCCAACAAGTGGTTGACATTATTTATCATTACTGATCAGATTTATATGTATGAAGCGAAAATATTTGCATCCACAGGTGCAACAATAATAATGAACCATTTAACAGAAAAAGCCAAATGGTAAATGAGAGTGGACCACTCACGCAAGTCAGGGAGCAGTGTTCGGTTGTAAAAATTAATACTACGTCTGCCGAAGTGCCAACATTTTTGAGGAAAAGTGGAATGTATCTAATTTTGTGGGGATACCAATTTAGTTTATGGTTTTTTTTTTACATTTAGAGGCAAAATTCTAAGGAGGAGCCCCTGGAAGAAGGTAGTCGTTAACTTAATGTCCCATATTTTACAGGTACCGACTGCATCCCCAAAAAGGTTGGTCCCCTGCCATTTACTGTTCAAGCGTGGCCTTATAAACCATTGTAGTGGTAATCATAATCAGAAAATGCCCATAGATATTAACTGATATTGAAAAGCACAGATCACCTAACATCTGAGTAACAGGGTGAGCAGGTACATCACAGATACTGCAAGCATATCGAGTTTTTAATAATGCCTCAAAGCTTCTTGGTCATTTGTCTTTATGATACACCATAAGCACTACCATTAAATCAGTTATATTGTGTCTGTGCATCATGTAATATCACATGTAAAATCAGGAGTTGCTCTCATTGCACAAATTAATCTCTTCTAAACATGCAATGTAGCACCGCCATGCCTGATGTGTAAATGGCTTAGACAGAGGGGCAGGGTAAATCATGTAAACGGGGTAAAATTTAAGCCAATGTCCCCAGAAACCCATACCCATGTACCGTAACACCTCAGTTATAAGCCGACCTCGGCTCTAAAGCTCAATCTAAGTTTACATAGAAAATTTTGGTGTGTAAGAAAAACACTCAAATGTATAATTCTTCTGTTGTATATCCAAACTTAACCTAACGGGCATAAGCCATATTCAAGGTTATAAAGAGAGAAAAAAAATCAACATGTGAAAAATAAATGATGAGGGTGCGTAAATAAGGGAATTTACGGTACTAACTAAATGCTGAGAAACAGTGACTAAGTATTTGAGTAATTAGTAACAAATACTGACTAAGTGCTGTCAGATACTGACTAAATAACTGATGAATAGTGACTAAGTGCTGACAGAGTGACTGCCAATCAGGGCATGATGCACCAATGAATTAATGCACATTTCTCTGCTGTTTATCAACAGATTTCTACATGTAATATATCAATTTCAAGGTTTTCTATCATACCGACTCCATATTTTAAACTTTTACACCCTTGATGGTTGATGAGACAGTGCATCATGCAAGCTAAGGCATGATGCAATCTGTCTCAGGAATTATGGTGACATTGCACAGATTTTACGCAACTTCCAGTTCCTTGGTTCAGCAGGCATGCATGTTATTGCAGAAATTTACAAACTCGCTCTGCACCAAAAAGCGCTCATGACAGTATGAACACTGCACATGCATGCAATCTGTCCCCAGCGCAACCACTAGAGTGAGTGGTCTCTGGCAGCCAGCTTTTATGGTTAAAAGTAGTTCTGGCCGCTGGTTGCTGTAGTGGTAAAATGTAGGCAGGTACCGTAATATTCCCCAGAAAATGGGGACCCGTAATCCCCAAATAAGAGAGGTGGCAGCACCGGCATGTGCAAAATCACGCTTTGCCAAAAGACATTAGCGGCAGTATCATTGTGATGACACCTATCACTGTAATTCGAATTTTGGTGATTCAAAATGGTGGCAGCTCAGATCATTAAATTTTTTCTCTATATAATTGTAAGATATTGTGGTGTACGCTTGCTGCAGGACTCTGTGGGGCAGGCTGGTTCGGTGCCACACCACGAGGGGGCACGTCACCGTCAGTGCGTAGATAAGCCACTGCGGGATGCGGCCTCGCACACTCGTTCTGCACTTGCAGAGTTCGCATCGGGAAACCACCGCGACAACATCTCTCCAGCCACTCCAGCCTTCCAGAGACCCACACCGGCCTTCCAGCCTACCAGAGACCGCCACAGGCTCCCTACCCACGGCGAAGCTATCTTCCCCGGACCTACCAGCTGCATCTCCCGGCTCCTAGGACCTATACCACGGCGAAGCTCTGCCTCACGGGACCCTGACTCGGTCTACCCCGGCTCTCTCGGAAACTATACCGGCTCACATACCACTCACCCCCGCCAACCCTGGACAAGCTCCTGTAGCCTGCTGTCGGTCTCCTGACAACCTACATCAGCTGTCCTAACCCCCAGCACTGTGATCCTGCCTACCATACAAGCACAAGACTGTCTTACAGCCCTGCTCTTTGTGGTACACAAGACACAGTGAAAATTCCAGCACACCCAAGCCCTGCCTGCTAGCACTGCTTGGATAGGTAAAATTGATGGTAAAAATCTTCTACCCTACAACTAATGAAAATATAATAAACTAATCCCTGCTATTTAACCTGCACACTGTAGGTTACACACTTTATTCTTCTGAAACGCAAAAACCTCTCTATCGTGGTCCTTCTACCGCACCGCGATAATCAAATCCAATTCTTCAAAAAACCCAACCATATTCCACCCAACACCCACCTCCATATTAAAAGTAATCCTCATAAATCACGGAATCAAGGAAATAATCAATTATTTCCATTCTTTATTAGCTCACCTATTACCTGACCTCTAAGTAGGTCAAGTTAAGAACCCCAAAGTTTGGTGCACAGTCAGTGCCACACACCACTTTAGCACCTTCACACCTTCACACCCTACCTGCTGCAGCTCAGCAGTGGCCCACCACTGCTAACTCCAGCTTCTCACCTTGGCCTATTCAGCCACTACACACCAACACCTCAGGCTGTACACTGCTAACAGTAAACACAGTTATCTTACTGGTGTATACTGTTCACAAAAAACATCCTAAGGAACCGGTTACAATCCAAACCACCATGTCGCGTAAAAACAAAAACACCCCCAGTGCGGACAAATTTCTGAAAGCCCCCAATCCCAAAGACAATGGGAAAATCATCCAGGGATCTATTGAACTGGAAGAATTTTCCACTCCCAGTGGCCCTGGGAATAAAGGAGGGATTGGCAGCTCACCTGCCCTTGGTTAAAAAAGGGGGGGGGTTGCTCCCCCCTCTGTCGGCCTCACGGTCACCACCCAAGGCACGCCCGTTACGGGGGGCAAAAAGGGGGGGGACCCCCCCCCTCACCCGCGCGCACGGAGGCCGTATCGGGCACCCAAAGAAGGGGGGGACCCCCCCCCACTCCCGCGTGCGTAACTAGCCCCACGAGCAGGATCGTGGAAGGGGGGAAAAAGGGGGGGAAGAAACCCCTCCCTTCCGAGCAACCGGCTAGCTGCCCAAGCTCACCTGCCATGGTGGGGGGGGTAAGGGGGGAACCTCCCCACCCCCCTCCCAGCAGGCAGACCCACTTCCGGCTGCAGCTACACCCTGCTCCCTCCCCTCCGATACTGGGGGCTCTGCCCCCCCCCCATGACGAGGACAGCCTCGCGACGACCACCCGACACGATACACATGCCAATCTAATGGCAGACGACCCCCCCCCGGTCCCCCTCACTGAGGAGGACCTGGACAGGTATGAATACGTGTATAAGTCAGATAACTTTAATGACGCCCCAGGCTCGTTAAGGGCTAACCTGGTACAGGAACTAAGACTCCTCAACACCCAGGTCATAGACAGGATCAAGAATGTCCCCATCTCTCACAGGAGACGCTCTACGCTCACCCATCAAATCTACCTTAGTGGTAAGCGCAGAGCAGGGGCCATCATGACCCTCAGCCTATTCATCAGAGAGGCCTACCACTCTAACCATGTAGTGGCACAGGTCTTTGAAGAGATCAGAGCCACGGTGAAGGAAATCTTTCACCACGCTAACTGCCTCTGGTCTATGTTTGGGGCCGACCCAAAAAAAAATGCGAACGTCGAGAAAACGTTCAAGCAGTTGGACGAGACTTACTCGACTAAGCTCAGATTCCTGTGCCAGAAAGCACAAAGAATTGTTGAATCGCTAGGAACTCACAATAAGCGAGATGCCAGAGAATGGCAATCCCCTGCGTTAGTGCTAGTTAACCCCAAGGCGTACACCCCCCGTCATCTCCGAGGGGTAGCCAATCTTTGCAATTCACCCCCCGCATCACCAAGTGGACCTGTGCCCCCCATGGGGGTTCCAGAGGTTCCCTCGCCCCAAGCTACTCCCCCGCCCACACACTACCGCAATCCACCCACCCCCGCCCCCCCACAGGGAGCGGGACCTAGCTCCGCCAACGACCCTCCCGCACCCCCTGCGGACAAGGGCCCATCAGCTGACATTGGTACCTTTGCCCCTCAGACGACCAAACCCAATCCCGCACCAACCCCCAAACCCCCGGGCGCAGGGGCTGGAAAGGGAAATAAAAGACCAACCTCAGAGCAAAAATCAAAAAACCCAACCCCCGAGCAAAAATCCACCCCTGACCTACCACCTGTCCAGGGCACCTCCGACGACGGGAAACACAAGAAAGTCCCCCCTCTTCCCAGGAAGAAGGCGGACGCTACCCCTCGATATTTTCTCTCGGTGCTTCACCCTACAGACCCCTTGCTGGGACTTAGGGAAGCTGAAATCGTACACAAGAGGAAACCTGACGTTGTACAATTGGCGGACATCAGAGCCATAAGAACACATGGCAATCTAGCTCTCGCATGTGAAGAGTCCGGGCTTTTCTTTTCCATGAAAGCCAATGGTAACGGCACCTTCCAAGGTAGGATCCCTGCTGTACCCCTCTCTGAGGAGTCTTCCAGCAAGGCACCCACCCCAATTGAGATCCCTGACAGCCCCCCCCCTCCCAAATCGCCCAAAGTAGTATCCCCACAAACCAACAACAAGGTGAAAGATTGGCCCAGAAAGGGGGTCTACCCATACGTAGTAACCACCCAAACTGCCAGGCCGCTATCTCTCGGGGACTTCAGACGTTCTGATATCCATCTGGCTTCGGTGGAAAAGGTCTCCTACCCTCCACTATATGAGAGAGAGCAAGTCATCCTATCTTGGCGGGCCATCGCCACCGATAGGATTCATACCGCACAGGGGGTGCTACGCATCAGGCCCGCCCCCAGAAGGCCCGCACGCTGCCAGAACTGCTGCGAACTCAACCACATTGCAGAGGACTGCACCAATGCCTCCAGATGCAACTGGTGCGCAGGAATGCACGCCACTAACAAGTGTGCTGTCAAGCACAAACGCCCTCTCTGCTTCAACTGCGAGGGGGACCACGCTGCCACGGACAAATGCTGTCCCATGTATGTGAGGAACTTCGTAGAGCTAAACCCCTCATACCATCCTAAGTATGCCAAAAACCTAAAACCTAAGAGGGGTGATGGCATCAGCCTCAGGCCTAACCTGGCCAAAATCAACAGAAACCCGCGCAAAACCACCACGCCTTCAACAACAGAGACAACGAAAGATGCCTTCCCACCACTCAATGGTAAGTCTGCCCCCCCCCCCAAAATCTCTCCTCGACATGAAATTTTCGGAGACAGTGAAGGCCTCCCACGGGGACAAATTTTCAGCCAAGGTCTGGAAATCTGCACCCAAGAACATCGAGATGTGCCTCCAGCCCAAGGTACCGGTCAGCTCTGCTGACAACAAGGCACCACACCCGGCTAACCAAACTACCAAACCCTCCCCCGATCTAACCCCAGCCGAGACCTCCTCAGTACCCCCTAAGGGGAAAAATCATGAAAAGAACCGCAGGTACAGGGAAAAACTGAGAGCCAAGAGGCAAGCCCTCAAAGCTCCCAAAGCTCCCCGTACCCAAGAAGTCAAAGGTAAGGTATCTGATACTAACTCGCTCGCCAGCCAGGTCGCGCAACTCAAAGATGAGATCAACAATACACAGAAATCCAAACCTACACAAGCAAAAAAACCCAGCCTAGCCCAACAGGTTGCCCTCCTTAAAGAGGAGCTCCAAACGCTCAAAAAGGGTGGCTCGGTTTCATCCAAAGTCAAAAAACCCTCCCTTAAGGAGCAAGTAGAATTATTAAAAAAACAAATTGAGACCCAAGCTACCGCTCAGACCCCTCCTGTACAGGAGGAACCCTCCAACCTCGATCTGGCCAAGGCCATGAAACAAATGCACCTGGCCCAAAAGAGCATAATGGATAAAATGTCCCAAGGACAAAAAGCATGGTGGAATGGTCCCCCCAGCCACAACAGCTGGTGGAACACCCCATCATCCTTCTTCTAAATCAAACATTCCAAACAACTAGAAAACCATAATGGAAAATACAACCAGAAGGGACTTTAGCAACCTACGGGTACTATCCTGGAATATCTGTTCTTTTGGCAAAAGGAAAGAAACTCTCATTTCTTATGTCTTTCAGAACGATATAGATGTCGTCTGTTTACAGGAGACTCTAGCCACCGGTGAAAAGCCAGTGAAAATTCCGGGATTTAAGGCGTACTCTTCCAACAAAAAGGAAGGTACTAGGGGCATCTCGACCTTAGTGAGAAATTCTATCAAATCACAAAGAGTCAGAACCCCTCACCTCAAAACCCGCACGGAAGCTATCACTGTGTCGCTGACTCTCCTTGAACAAACTGTAACTATTACTAACATTTACCACGCCTGTGGTGAAAAGGCGGTAGAGTTCATAAAATTCATGAGGAAAAGCCCAACCAAACATCTCATTGTCGGAGACTTTAACTGCCACCACGAATTGTGGGGGAGATTAAACTCTAACCGAGCAGACGGTACTGCTCTAATCAATGCCTTGTTTGAGACACCTACCCTTTCGGTTATTAACAATAGAGAACCCACTCGTAAGAGCGGGTACTCTATGGATCTGAGCACACTGACCGCCGACCTTGCGGATAATAGCAAATTCGAGGTAGATGAAAGACTCATGTCCGACCATTATGCATGTATCACCACCCTTGAGGAAAAACAAGTAACCCCTCCAAAACCAGAACCCAGATTCAACCTAAAAAAGGCCAACTGGGATCTTTTTAATGAGGTATTTCAGGAAGTCATAACAAACAAACAAAACCCAACTTACGATGTATTCAAAACAGCCCTAGACTATGCCATGGCTAAAGCGATACCAAAAACCACACCTAACTATAAAACCAACAAAAGATGGTGGTTCAATACTGAATTATGTAAAAAGCCTCCAGGCTTGTCAACATCTCACACCGAACCTTCAAAAAATTTAGAACTGAGCTTAACTACCTAATATTCAAAACCAATATAAAAAATGCGCAGATTTACTACGCTAGAGAAAGGGACAGAATCTGGAACATCTGGATATCAGAAATGAATGAGCACACCTCACTCAATGCCATGTGGGATAAAATCCAAATCCTCAAGGGTAAAACCCCCCAGCCCCTCCTCCCCGAACCGGAGAAGGAGGCAGAAAAACTAGCATTAGAATTTACTAATCGAACCAAAAATACTAACCTACCACTGGGGCATCTACGCGTCCTTGAACGGCTCAAACCCGAGAGGATTAGAGCAATTAGGGAAGCCACCCTCACCCCAAGTAGTGGGAACCTCGATAGCAGCATCACCATCCACGAAGTCAATAGACATCTTGGTAACACCAAAAACAAAGCCCCAGGTTCAGATAGGGTACCTGTACAGGTACTCAAAAATCTCAACCAATCTAACCGACTTATTCTAACTAGAACCCTAGACGGCATTTTTCAATCCACGTCCATGCCCCAGGAATGGAAACAGGGCCACATTGTCCCTATTCCCAAACCAGGGTCGGACGCCAAAAGACCTATCACATTACTCCAAACCACCTCCAAGCTACTAGAAAAAATTGTTAAGGATAGAACAGTGTATGCCACTAAACTAGCCAATCACGCTCCTCCTGAGGAGCAATTCGGATTCAGAACCTTCAGATCAGCCCAGCATTGTTACCTTACTAAACTCAACCATGTGTATGAGGCTAAAGACAGGGGACACAAAGTCACTGTCACTTACCTAGATCTGGAAAAAGCTTTCGAATTGGTGGATCACACTGTTCTACTTAACGCCCTAGCGAAAAGAGGGGTTAGAGGTAAAGTGTTAGCCTATATTGAGGAGTATCTCAGAGGCAGGACTGCCAGAGTAGCATACCAAGGTACCTACTCGGACTACCTGCCCCTAGGGAATGGAGTGCCTCAAGGGGGTATCCTTTCCCCCACCATCTTTAACATGGTAATCCAAGAAATACACGATCTCGACTTACCACACACCAGATTCATATCCTACGCAGATGACATTGCGATGATTGTTACTGCCCCCAACAAAATCTGTGAAAAAACCCAGCACTCCCTTGACCAGCTCGCTAAAAAATGCGCGCAGCTGGGCCTTAAAATCTCGGCATCAAAAACTAAAATTATGAGATACTTTAAACCCCCACCAGAAATAACCCTCACTTTAGACACTCAGCCACTAGAATGGACCACGGAAATGAAATATTTAGGCGTCATCTTTGACTACAAACTTAACTTTGTAGCAGAGGTCAAGTATCTAAAAAACCGCATAATCCCCAGACTCAATCTTATGAGAAGCATCTCAAGTAAAACAAATGGAGCATCCAATAGAAACCTGAGAGCACTGTATGTAGCGGCGGTCAGATCACTAGTCGACTACGCCGCCCCCGCACTACTAACTGCTATTCCCAACCAAAATGCTGAAGAATGGTTTACTCGAAAAAACCCCACTCTTACAGCCATCAAGAAATTACAAGTCTTGCAAAATTCTGCCCTTAGAACCATACTCAGGGCGCCCATGGTCACCAAAACACATTCCATGCAGAGAGAAACTAACATTGGACCCATCCTCTCCAGGATTTACGAAATTGCCCACAAAACATACATATCACTAGCCTCTAACCTAGATTGCTACCTGGCCAGGGCTATCAGACAAAAACACAAACTGTTAGAACTCAACAACATGAAAAAAGTCCCCACGCTATCAGCCAGACTTAATGTCATCCTCAGACATGGCTTTAACAATGGTGACCGCCTATTCGATCGTCCTTCTACCCAACCCAAAAACCCTCTGAAGCACATATCTATTAACACCATGGTGATGCATGAGTACACCAAAAAAATAACGGCTCCAACCATTCTAAAACAATCAGTGTTAGCACAAAATGAAATCTTAAGCGCCAAATATCCCCACCTGGTGAATGTATACACGGATGGTAGTATAAACAATAAGTAGGTTCAAACAATTATGAGCCCCTCGAACGGTAAATCCGGCTCAGCGGCTGTTAATACCAGTAATTCGGAAATTAGAAAAGAAAGAGTAAACGATCACTCTTCCACCCTGACCACCGAATTAATGGCTATAAAAATAGCGCTAGAGGAATGGGACGAGGGCATGATAATTCACACGGACTCCCTCGGCGCCATACAAAAAGTGAGCAACACCTTCACGCATAACAAATTAGCAATCAAAATTCAGAAAATTATTTTAAACAGAAAAAATAAAAATCTTGAAACCATTCTGCACTGGATCCCATCTCATTGTGGGATCAAGGGCAACGACTGGGCTGACACAGCAGCCAAAGAAGCCACCGAGCTACCGGATATATACCAACCCGCCCCAATACTTTCTAAAACCCAGGCCAACAATAAAATCCTTAGATATTCTAAAAAACTTTGGGAAGCCATAGAAGCTAAAGAAAGATCCCTTGCTCCGGGATCGAGATCCTTTAGGTGGTACCAACTAGTATGCTCACTCGTCCCCCCGCGTAAACTTAGTCCTAAAGTCCAATACGTGGCCACCAGATTTAGGTTGGGCCACAGAAGATGGGCTGATGTCCCACACTACACACACTGCTATTGTGGAGACAAACAATTTAGCATGCCCCACATTCTAACGTCTTGTAAATACATGAATTATGAGCCCCTACTGAGCATCATTAATCAAACCAAACATATCCCCCTCCTCAGTCACCGTGCTGCTGCTATGATAAAACTATCAGCTGACCAGGGATACGCGCCCCTGGTCAGCTTCTACAGATTAAACGAAGATTTATTATACTAACCCCCCTCTCAAACCGCGACTTTTATCCAAATTATAGTCACCAAATATATTTACAAAAAGGCAGACTGAGGGATATGTCACACTTCACGCTGTCTTAACACTCTTGCTCGATCCCTGGCTCAAATAGCAGGGCTTTGCATCATAGTGTTGACACAGCCAGAAGAGTACAATCATCTCTTTCTCCATATAGAATTTAAAAAATTATTTGGTACATAAAACCTTGTTCTATAAACGCAAACACGACACCCAGCTAAAAAATCATATCTTCTACAAGTTTGGCAAAATAGGACTGTTCTAACGGGGTTGCTAAGCAACCCAGCTCCACCACCAGTACGGGGATTTCCCAAAAGAACCGAAACCGGACGGTTCAAACGAACTGCAGGTTGCCATGGCAATCTCGTCTGGACCGTCCGCTTTCTGGAGACGATAGGTCTACTCGCGTGAGGGGAGTTATACATGACACAAAATCATCAATTTTTGGAATTCTGAAAATTCCTTTGGGGGGACGCCTTCTCAGGGGTCCCCCCTTCTACTGCCCAGAAAACTAAGAAATCAAATAATTAGAAATACCCCTCCCAGCCCCACCCCCTACGCCTAGACTTTGGTCTGGACGTTGACATTAAAATTGCACGATCGGACCCAAATTTGTATGAGCCCGCCCCCCACCCGGGGCCCCCCCCCCTCTGAAATGTGTGAACCGAAAGACAGCATTCAGCCGTCGCTACAGCAGGTGGCAATAACTACCACCTTGTATTCTCAGCTTCTAGCCTGCATGATGCCACCTTCACCGCCTCCCCCGGAGACGCTCACGGCATCATGCTGCGCCGCTTGGCACTTAGAACCTGAGGCCTAAAATGTCTGATTGAAGGGGGGGGGGAGCGTGAGGGATGCTAACACCCTTAAGAAAAGGGTTCCCCATACCTCCCCCCTCCCTCTGGTGCTGGTGACAATCAAGTCTGACACACAGGTCCTTGCTCGATCCTCACTCCGTTGGTGAGGCCTGGCATCTATTACTTGTGTGTGGACAGACTTGCCACCTCATATAACCAATACAGGGAACCAAAGATGTAATCACTAAATGAAGACTGAGGAGTATGTCACACTTCACACTGTCTTAACACTCTTGCGCGATCCCTGGCTTAATAGCAGGGCCTTGCATCATAGTGTTGACACAGACTGGGGTGCACAATCAACTCTTTCTCCATGTAGAATTTAAAACAAATTGGTACATAAAACTTTGTTTTATATATACAAACACGTCAACAGCTCTAAAAACCATATCTTCTACAAGTTTGGCAAAATAGGACTGTTCTAACGGGGTTGCTAAGCAACCCAGCTCCACTTCCAATGCGGGGATTTCCCAAAGGAATCGAAACCGGACGGTCCAAACGAGCTGCCGGTCGCCATGGCAATCTCGTCTGGACCGTCCGCTTTTGGAGACGATAGGTCTACTCGCAAGAGAGGAGTTCAACATGCCATAAAATCATCAATTTTTGGAATTTTGAAAATTCCTTTGGGGGGATGCCTTCTCAGGGGTCCCCCCCCCTCTACCCAAAAAGCTAAGAGATCGAATAAGTAGAAATATACCTCCCAGCCCCACCCCACACGCATAAACATTGGCCTGGGCGCTGACTTTAAAATTGCATGATCAGCCCCAAAATTTGTATGAGCCCTCCCCCCACCCGGGGACCCCCCCCTCTAAAATTGATGAACCGGAAGTAGGCTTTCCGCCATTGCCACAGCGCACGGCGTAAACCGCCACATCGTATGCACAGCTTCTGGCCAGTTGAACGATGCCACCGTGATGCGCATCCCTAGGAATTCGCTCACCGCGTCGCTCACCATGTCATCTGACACCTATGAACCCAGTTGAACACTGATCAGCCAATCAGAACCTCCCCTCTGGTCACATGTCCTATCACTCACCTGAAGTGACACGTAACACCTGCCATGCCACGGTGCTACATAAACACCACCCACCACCTTCCCAAATCAGTACACTGCTACTCTCAGTACAGTGAACATTACCTGGCCTCCAGATCTCCTACAGACTCTACCCTCTGCACCAGAAGACCACCACTGCTGAAATATGTCTACAATACTATTCTCTGATTCTCAGGGATTAAAAATTGAAGACACCGACATGCTCAGGGTGAAGGCCAAGTCCGGTGCTATGGCTGAGGACTTGGACTCCATGCTGGACGTGGTAGGCGACATCTCAGCATACAACTACGTTGCCATATGGGTAGGAGGAAACAACGCCCACCCTAGAAGGGGGGGACAGTTCAATCCTTCAGCCTTTAAACGGCATATTGCTGGCTTCTGCCGGCGCGTTTTGACCATTAGCCCTAATACGCAAATTATCATCGTGAGTGCAACCATGCGTCAGGCCCCTGCTAAGTTCATTAACATCCCCAGGGTGAATGACGTGCTCAGGGCAGTAGCAAATGAAGGAAAATATCATTTTGCTAATGCCTATAGAGCAGTGCACCGGGCTAAAGTAAATCCAAAATTAAAACCCTCTGACGGTGTCCACCTGACCCATAAGGTCATCGGCACTGTTACGGCCTTGATAGCTAGCACTATCAAGAACTCTGGCATTAAGCCTCTTCCAAAACCAAACTCCCCTAACACTCAAACCGTGTATGTTAAGGGCAGAAATTCAATCCTCAGCATGTTCTATGAAGCACCGCTCAGGTTTGATGGTTACGACTATCCTACCGCTGAACATGCGTACCAACATCAAAAGTGCATGGCCTTTGGCTTTTTTGATGCAGCCAGCCGAATAATGCACTCGCCAAACCCTATGGCCGCCAAGGCGGCCGGTAAGGTAGCTAACGCACGCGCCCCACAGAATCAGATGCTCAAATTGGTGCAACTAATCCTGGGTGCACGTTGGACACAACAGAGGCAGTTCAAAGAAGCTCTGTTGCTTACCAGGGGCTGTCCCATCATTCACAATGTGAATGACGACTTCTGGGGTCAGGACAGCAATGGCAAAGGAATCAACGCCTATGGGCGTAGCCTTTCTAAATTACTAGCTGAAAAACTCGGTAACAGACTTTAGGCCCCATTCCCAGAACCTCCAGTGCTGCAAACTGGGTTATCAAAGGCCTGCCGTGTCGGCTACACGTTAAAGTCCCATATAGCATCCTTATTCCAAATTAACCAACTTCCGAAACTCACTTCCACACCTAACTACTCCCTAACAAACACCCAAAATTCAAAATTCCCCATACTTTACCGGCTTAATTCCACCAACAGACCACCTCTTTCCACCCCATACAGGATTTTATTTTTTGTTCGGTGTGACGGTCTACTCCGACTAGAACACCTGTCCCTTTCAACGCTTCGCGCTTGGGGGGCTTCAAATCATAAAAAAAAAAAAAAAAAGCGGCCTCGCCAGTTGACATCTCCGTGCCAACCTGTAATGACCGACCCGGCCTCCCCAGCAGAGTCAACTATAGGAAGGACGCCTTGTTTACCTCTCGTCTAGCTATTTAATGACTGATCACAACTGATGTACAATTGATGTATTAACGGCTTTTATTATACCAAAGATTACACGGGTGCCTTGTTCCCTAACCTGCAGCAAACGTCTCTGGTCTTGTGTCCAATTCATCATTACAGTGGTGATCGCGGGTATCTTAGCCGAAAACCCTATTGTTTTCTCCTAAGGGAACCCACTTGAACAGATATTTGGTCACAAAATCTAGAAAAAATGGTGAGTAGGGGTACGTCTAGTGACGGTCTCATGAGAGAAGAGAGAGAAGAGATGATGGCAGGGGTAAGGGGGACACTGGTGCAGATCAACGACGAAGTTATGGTGTGGGTACCTGCTGGTCCCGCAGTCCCGGGTCCCGTACCCCGCAGGTCCCACAGTTGGCGGAACCTTCGCTCCCCGTAGACAAGATTCTCCCACAGTTTCCAGCTCGAGCAGACACCATGGAACTGCCAGGAGAATCGACTAAGTCTTCTTCCCTAATGTCTGGGGTCCATTCTTCAGGGGGAGCTCCCAGGCCGGAATTAGGAGGAGTGGTGGGAGAAGGGCTGGAACCCCATACCAGACTGTCTCCCGCGGAGGAGGGCATGATCGGGGCGGAGGGTGGCCCCCAGTCTACGAATAAGAGTCTGGTACCTCGGGCGAAAGTCGGTGACTTTGCTCCGGTGGGTGGACTCGGGGCGAACCGGCTTCGGGAAAGGAGGGAAACGGTACCCTAGTTCATGCCACATCCTCAAATGGGGAGATGGTCATAAGTAGTGACAGTGGGTAACTTAGCCGAAAATCCTATTGTTTTCTCCTAAGGGAACCCACTTGTACGGATAATTGGTCACAAATCTAGAAAAATGGCGAGTAGGGGTACGTCTAGTGACGGTCTCACGAGAGAAGTGAGAGAAGAGATGATGGCAAGGGTGCGGGGGACACTGGTACAGATCGCCGACGAAGTGATGGTGCGGTTACCTGCTGGTCCCGGTTCCCGCAGTCCCGCACCCTGCAGGTCCCGCAGTTGGCGGAACCTTCGCTCCCCGTAGACAAGATTCTCCCACAGTTTCCAGCTCGAGCAGACACCATGGAACTGCCAGGAGAATCGACTAAGTCTTCTTCCCTAATGTCTGGGGTCCCTTCTTCAGGGGAGCTCCCAGGCTGGAATTAGGAGGAGTGGTGGGAGAAGGGCTGGAACCCCGTACCAGACTGTCTCCCGCAGAGGGGGGCATGATCGGGGCAGAGGGTGGCCCCCAGTCTACGAATAATAGTCTGGTACCTCGGGCGAAAGTCGGCGACTTTGCTCCGGTGGGTGGACTCGGGGCAAATCGGCTTTGGGAAAGGAGGGAACCGGTACCCTGCTTCATGCCATGTCCTCAAATGGGGAGATGGTCAGGAGTAGTGGGTGGTCCCCCCCTCCCCACCCGGAAACAGAGAAGGATCAGCAACCGCTAGCGGTTAGACCCAAGGGTCATCCTGTTATGCCTCCCCACAGCTTTCACGATCGTATGATGGCAGCAGGACATGGCCCCTGGCAGGGGGAGCGAAGGGATTACTTGCCTTGGTCTGTGCTTGCGCCTTCCGTGGCGTCGATCCCCAGGAAAGGAGCGCCTCGCGATTTGCTACAGTGGACCCATATCCTTGACCGTCCCAGACACCCGCCCATCTTATAGCTCCCGCCCATTTTATAGTTCCGACCGCGGGGGAGCTGGTGCCGGAGGGGGGGGTCGGCTTTAGCCTAATGGAAGAGATCAGCAGCTAACCATGGTCTTTGGCCACCGGCTCGGTCCGGGCCAACTTGAGAACTTAACCACTCGACTGTGAGGGATGGGTACTCCGGAGGCTGGGGGACCAGTAACCTGGGAGGGATGGTAGGAGAGCCCCGTGCCTCATCGGCTGTCCCTCGGTGTCTTTCTACTGACACGGTACGGGAGTGGGGCCCCAGCGACAAACTGTCCAAGCCAATTTTTATGCCCAGGAAGTTTGACAGTACAGGTCACTTACCTGAATACCTTGCCCACTTTGACTTATGTAGAAGAGCCAACGGGTGGAATAACTCCGACGCCGGCATCTTCCCCAGCCTAAGCTTAATCGGGATTGCCTGCCGTCTAATAGCTGGCATTGAGACCGGTACCGAGGCTGGTTACCTGTGTTTGAGGGAAGCACTGGTCAACTGGTTCCAGCCCCCCAATCAGAGCACCGTGTACAAGGCCAAGCTACGGTCTTTAGAGCGGGCAAAGGGCACTTGCTTGCAATCACACGCAGAAGAAATACAGAGGTACATGCATATGTATTGTCCGTATCTGTTATTATTTTGTATCATTTTAATATATTTTAACATAGGGAAAAACAGGGCTCAGGTGGCGTAAGTACGGGGTAAAAAGGAGCGCCCTCTTCCCAAGAACGCGTGTACTCTGTGGAAGGCCGACTCATGCAGTTGCGAGGGAGGTGGGAAACAGCGCTCTCTCTCACGTCGGGAACCTGGCCCATCGTCCTTCAGGTGGCTGACATGCCAACTGAGATCATCCTGGGATCTAACTTCCTACGGACGCCCGTATGATGGTGGACATGGCGGGTGAGCGACTGGTCCTACCCGCATCTCCAGTAGCCACTCCAAGCGCCTCTCTGGCCTGTCGGATAGTCAGCCAGAAAATAACGGTCCTAGGTCTGAGACGGTAGTGGATGGTTACGTCGTTGGGCCATGGGACAGCGAAAACCTAGGCCTGGTGGAGGGCCTGCGTGAAAAAAAGGGCAAGAGAGGCATCCTGGTGGGGAGGGGCCTCATCGATCCACGGGAGAAGGTGGCTCCGCTGCAACTCCTCAACCCAGGGCAGGACCCTGTTATTGTATACCGCGACATGGAGCTAGCCACGGTGGAGGAGGTGGGCGGGGTCCTTGCTGAGGATGAAGTTGATGCTCCATCTCATTGTCGAGTGGTTGCCCCAGAGGACCCTCGCATTGAGCCTGTGGTAGAGTCTGGTGAGTGGAGTGGAAGGCAAGGAACAGGAGCAGTTGGAAGAACTACTGCGCTCCCACGCAGAGGCGTTCCAGTTACAAGCAGGGGATATAGGTCAGGCCAGCTTAGTTGATCATCACATTAGGACCGACGGCCACCCGCCTATAAAACAACCACGTCGCCTGGCTCCTCATCACTGAAGCTTAGTGGACACAGAGGTAGACAAGATGCTCGACGCACGCACCATCGAGCCAGTGGAGGGGCCTTGGACGTCGCCAGTAGTCCTGGTAAAAAAGAAGGATGGCTCGATGCGCTTCTCAACTATGGATCTGGTCAGTGGTTACTGGCAGGTGGCTATGGACCGGGAGAAGACGGCTTTCGCCACCCACCGGGGGTTATATCAGTTTACTGTAATGCCCTTTGGGCTCTGTAACGCCCCCGGTACTTTCGATTGTCTGGTGGAGGTTGCCATGCGGGGACTCCAGTGGAGCTCCTGCCTGGTATACCTTGACGACATCGTCGTCTTTTCCCATACTTTTCCAGAGCACCTGGTGCGGCTGGGGGAGGTTTTAACCCTACTTCAGAAAGCAGGATTGAAGGTGAAGCCTACTAAGTGTCAGCTGGCCAGGTAAGAGGTGTCATTTTTAGGTCATGTTGTAAGTCAGGAGGGCATTGCCATGGAAGCCGTACACGACTGGCCAACCCCAACGTCGCTTACGGAGGTGAGGAGCTTCTTAAGTTTGTCGCTTACGGAGGTGAGGAGCTTCTTAGGTTTGGCTGGTTACTATCGGGCATTCATCCCCCAGCTTCGCTACCCTGTCTAAACCTCTCACGACATTGACGGACAGGGGCCAGGTTTTCTGCTGGGATGATGGCTGCGAAACCGCCTTCCGCCAGATAAAGCTGTTACTCACAGAGTCGCCTATCCTAGCTTACCCACAGGAGGACGGTCAGGTCGTTCTCGACACCGATGCCTCTGATATGGGACTAGGCGCAGTGCTTTCTCAGCAACAGAATAACCGGGAGGTGGTCCTATCGTATGGAAGCTGCACCCTGACCTGCACCCTGACCAAGACAATTATTGTGTGACCCGGTGCGAACTCCTGGCAGTTATCTTCGGCCGCAAGAAGTTTCGCCACTACCTCTTGGGCCGGCGAGTGCTGATTCGAACCGACCACGCGGCTTTGAAGTGGGTTATGTCGTTTAAAGAACCCGAGGGACAAATTGCACGGTGGCTGCAATTGATGGACATGTTCGATTTTTCAGTCGAACATCGTCCTGGCAGTCGACATGGCAACGCGGATGGCCTGTCCCGCATACCCTGCCGCCAATGTGGTCGCGCTGATGAAGCGGAAGGGGATGCGACTGCTCGTTGACCACGTGTTCGGGCTCACCCGCAAAGGTTCCGGACCAGGCAGAAGAGATGCGTGAAGAATGGCAGAAAGACCAGAAGGAGGACCCTCTGATCTCCCTAGCATTACCCTGGGTCGTGAACGGCACGCCGCCCACCGAAGAAGAACTGCATGGTAAACCATACCCGCTTTGATCGCTGACGGCTTAGTTCAGTTTTGAAATCCGCCAGGGCTTACCCAGACCCTGCGCAAATTTGCAGAGAGGTGGTACTGGTACTGGAGTTCAGGCGCGACATAACCTACTGGGTGGCCACCTGCCCCGAGTGTCTAAAGAGGAAGCCCCCCCATGCCCCCCCACCAGGCCCAGATGGGGCACGTCCCCGTAGCCCTCCCCATGTAGCGCATGGCAGTACACCTCATGGGCCCTTTCCCGCCTACTCCCGAGCCGCGGGGAAATAAGTACATCCTGGTCATGATCGACTATTTGACCAAATGGACAGAAGCAGTTTTGCTCCCAGATCAAGAGGTGGCTACAGTGGGCTGGGCTTTCGTAGAGACCATCGTCTGACGACTCATTCTGCCTGCTTCGCTCCATTCCGACCAGGGCAGAAACTAGGGGCTTGAACCACCTAGGAACGTCCGTGGCATGGCAAGAGAGGAACTACAATCTCCACGCGAAGGACAGGAAAATAGCTGTGGGCGCCACTGTCTATTATTTACATCCCATCAAGAAGAAGGGTGTGAGCCTGAAGATCTAACGCTTCTGGATGGGCCCGTGGGAGGTAACCCGCCATTTGGCGGGATATGTCTAGGAGATCTGTAGGGACAGAAAAACGAAAATCGTTCATTGCGACTCTCTTAATGAGGTGCCCCCTCTGCTGGCTAGACCCCCCCAGAGGAACCACTTTACGCCCCCCACGGCGGGGGAGGGGGAGGGTTTCATCCAGGTTACCTGGGGAGCCCCCCTGAAGTGCCCTGTGAGAAAGGGGACATTATCTATTATCTGGTACCACCTACCTTAAAAGTGGGGCTGTCAGCCCCGCTCTAGGTAAGAGTGGGACAGCTCCTGGAGGGTGGTTGAGCAGAAAAGAGGTGGTCTCCTTCTCCTAAGAAGGGGGGCAGTGGAGCTCCTCGCCCTCCCGGAAATGGTACGAAAAGCCCCGTCTGTAGGACCTGGCTCAGACCCCTACCTTTGCCTAGGCGAAACATCCGGGAAATGGGGTAGGTACCACAGCGCTCCCGGGAGGGGGCGGCAAGGGGGGGAAGTTCCTCCGGTCCCGCAGTCTACGTAGCATCCCGCCGCGGGAAGAAATTATCATCATATGTGATTCCCCATGTCAGTGAGAAAACAGAGCAGAAGGAGAAGTCGCCAGGTCCCGCAGTGGGTGCGACTCACGGAAGAAAAAGGAACAAGAAGGCAAGTCCTGCAGCTGGGGAAAGGCGGCAGGGAGTGGAACAGCCGACCCGGCGCAGCCCCAGAATTCCGACTTTTTCAAGGAAATCCTCATCTCCAGGGCTTAGGCCTAGCTTAGAAGGTCGAGTGAGTGGTAATCAACTACCAAGGCGAAAGGGCGGCGAGGGACATCAGAAAGTCCTCGAGAAAGGCACCGATCTCCGGGGGACGAAAGGAGGGGGGGCCCCTGGAACAGCGTGGTCCCGCAGTCCCGGGACCCGCAGATGTCCGCACGGCATGATGGAGAACTCAGGATTCCTTGCACCGTCTGCGGACTGGATTTCTCCAGAAAGCAGGCCATGACAAGCCACAGAGAGAGGCAGCATCCTGAGGGAGAGCTTACAGGGTGGTTTTGCCCCTATCGGCAGACAGAATGCACATATGCCATGGACCGACAAGAGGATATGCTGTGACATATCAAGAACCGCCACCGGGGGCAAGGTGGCGCGGATCACCCGTGGGTGCAGGACAGTAAACGGATGCCAGCCGGTTGAGTTGTACCCGGCCTAGCAGCAAGCAGCCCCTCCCCTCGGAAACCAGTCTCCCTTCACCTCAGGCCTCGTCGGAGAGCGAGGACGACTCGCCTGGCGAGGAATCAGACGGGTCTGCGCCATCCTCCCCCGAGGATAGCCCCTCACCTGCGGCGCGGGACCTTACATCGTCGGACCTGCCGGCTAGGGAGCGCCAATAACAAGGGAGTCCCACACGGTCCCGCTGTGGGGCGAGCTCCGCTAGCAAGAACGGTGATAAGGATGCTACCCCAGCACCGGAGAAGATGGCTGCCACGCCAGTCACCTACATCCGCATCCTCTTCTCTTCGGAGGATGACTTGGAAAGAGGACCTGGGAAACAGTGGACTTAACCGGACAGATTGAAACAGCTGAGGAGAGTGAAGTGCCCAGGAATATGGGGGTTCCCTCGCCTCTGAGCCGCCTCAGGTGGAGGAGACATCCCGCCTCACTTCGATGTCAGGCCTCTCTACGGTCTCCACGGCGACTGGGGGGCTCATGTAGAGCTGGCGCCCCAGGTTACGCTGTTGGCCCTACCTATCAACCACTCTGGTACCTCGGACCCTACAGTTGTTCCGGATCCCGAGGAAGCGGGTGGCTTTTCCAAGTCCCCGCAGGGCATAACGGTTACTCAAAGGGGGGTCCTACCGAGCCAGCGCCCGCTATGGGAACCGCGGCTGGTGCTCCAGGGGTTGCTGTACCGCAGGGAGGCGCGGGAGTGTTAGTGTCAAATGAGGCCATCAAGGAACTCGTAGAGTCCGCCAATAAGCACCCCACACAGGAACTCGACAACAGCAGGGCTAGTAATATTAGGGCATTGTAGTATAGCCTCACTCTGTAATAGGTGCATGGGGGCACCATCTTGCGATAACATGTTACTAATTGGTTCACTTTCCCTCATCTCGTTTTTATGTATAAAGGTTAAAATAAGGAGGGAAGAGTGTGGCAGGGCTGTCAAGTCTCACTTTCTCACGCTCTCACGCATAGACAAGGCTTTCTCACGCATTTCTGGCCTGCTGGGCATTCCAAAACTGAAAGAATTTTTCAGATATTCCAACTAGAGGCAAAGTTATATAGTGATTCTCAGAAGTCACCAGAATGATTGTTTTGACATAGAAACTTTCAAAATTTTCTCAGGAAATTAAAATGCCCCAACCAGATATCAAAAGAGGCTTAGAAATTAATTGATGAGGGACAGAATGTTAGGGAGGGACATATTATGCCAGACTTGTAGTAGGGCCTATACTGATCAACTTGGATGACACGCAGTTCTAGGTTTCCCTCCTGGAAATTACATGTAAATTAAATGGAATAACTTTAATAATGGAATAGATGGGGGGGATGGTAATTCTCGAGTGGGACATTTCTGGAGGGGGATTCCAGTGGGGAAATTTCTGGTTGGGAGTTTTCCCCACTGATTTTCTAAAAACAGCTTCAAAATGCTTCAGAACACACTATTTGGCTTGTATATTTTCAAAATTTTCTGGGGGGCCATGACCCCCCTACTTCTGTTGGGTTAGGGAGTGATCATTTTTAACAACAGGGGGGGCTGGTGCATTTGTGCGTGGATGCGCGAAAAAGATTTTGACCCCCCCCTCTCGAGGGGGTAAAATTTTTTCGAGCCCCCCCATAAGGGACAAAAAATCGCACGCAATTGTCCCCTTTTAGCCAATAGTAATGCACGGGGTTTTCCCTGAAAACAGATGAAATTATTTTGACCCCCCATCAGAGGTGTTGAAAAAATTCTGACCCCCCCTCAAACCCACCAGCCCCCCCCTGTTGTTAAAAAATGATCACTCTCTTACTTCCCTTGCCATTCATGTTGCTTTGCACTGCGATGCGGTGCACCGCGCAATATTTGTCCATTTTCTCAAAATCTCACTCATGTCCATTCTCAGAACTTGACAGCCCTGGTGTGGCGGCACGCATTCACTTGCCCCGGGACTCAATATGTATGAAGGATCTACTTTGGGGAGATACTGGTATTGACATTAATGGTGAAGACCCAACACTTGAATTGTCATACTAGTAATTATGCATGATCAAGTTGTCATATGAGAAATATCATATGACTAGTGGTGTATGGAGTAAATACATTAAGCTCTCATGAAAATTAGTGTTACTTCCAGTTATCACTGGTTTATTCAGCTTTAGGCAACATGTAAGAAATATCAATCACACAGTTGTTAATATGTAGGTAATTTGTACATACAGTAAATATACAATAGTTTATAAAGTATAATGTTCTGTTCCACTCCACCTGTGAGGTAATAATAATACAATGTCCAGCATAGTTCTAGGTGGGTTCCCACACCTAGCTCCTGACCTGCTGCTTAGAGGAATAATGTGATAATGAATAACTTTACCCTCTGGTGGATGTCTTGAGGAAGATACCCTCTGGCCACTAATGATGGAAACCAATGCCTGTCTAGCATAGTTTCACCATAGTGCAGTGGTATAGCAGGTAGCAGGAGATGACTGGAGATGTTACCTCTGGAGCGGTTCTTGGTGTTCTGATTTCTAGGAGGTGCAGCCAGGCTATTTGTAGCAAATCTTGGAAAAGCACCTCAGACTGACTGGGGCCAGTGGCATCTGCCTAACTCTGCAATTGTTTGAGGGGAGGCTTTCATGTGTCACTGGGTCCACAAAGGACCCCCATGGGCGCCGCTGTGTCCCCCATTGTCTTGGTCGGTTCTGTAACTTCAAACCCCCATATCTCGGAAGTTTACGCCGTTACAACCGCCATTTTGCGCATGCGCGGAGTTGAATATGCCAAGTTTAAAATGCCCGCTTGATAGGTGCGTAACTCGCGCCGGTTCGTCTGTAGTGCACTCGGAGGTCGAATCAGTCTCCATGGCGTAACTTCCTTAATAATGGGAGTTCCGCCTTGATCTTGGGCTCATTTTGACCGTCCAATTATGGGCTTTCCATAAATGCTTTGATATTTGACCTAGGTCGCTCAGGAGCGACGCTAGAGCGACCGGACGGTTATGGCGTCGTGCTTATGTAACCCATTGTTCAGTTATTAGGGTGCTCAGACACTCATGACGGCGTCTGCGGTGCCCAGGCACCCGTGACGGCCGGTTGCATTCACTTACAACTTATTAGTTTGTGCACTGAACCATGAGGTCGCACACTGAGACCCTCATTTTTATTATATTGTGCAGTGAACCATTAGGTCGGACCCTTTGATGTCATAAACTCTGTCTAACTGACTTGGCTGGTGTGCAGTGGGGCATGAACGCTCTTATACAAAGTTTGAGTGCTCTTATAGCTCTTAGAACCAACCTATGTATTAATTTCTTAGATATTCTTTGATTAATACAATAATATGTTAGAATTTATGGAATAATAAAATGGTATATCATAGAATCATGGTGATATGCACTAATTTATGCAGGAAATACCCTTTCAAAAATTGCCAGTATCACCACAATTCAGCAAGTGGTATCACAGTAATTCAGTTGAATTACGGTGATACCAGTGAAAACTGCTAAAGTTTGCGACACAAAAATCATTGCATACAGAAGCATATCTAACCTACAGTGAGACCTGTCTCTTGAATATAATGCAGCAATTTAATTGCTCGAAAAGTGAAAAGCTTTTTTTTTCTCTCATTTGGATGAGTGGAGTAATTGATCCTGTACTGTTGAGCTATGAATGTGAATATGAAATAAAACACAAAGTCATTGCTTTTGACTTAAATCATTCATTGGAATCTTTTTCTTTATTTGCTCAACAGAGCAGGAGATAAATATTGCAATCAATAAATTGGAATGAGGGATGGGGCTGCAGGCACTGCTGGAGTAAGCCAGGGGGGAGGGGGTTCTGATGCAAGACAGCCGCTACTCGCCTGTGATTGGCTCCCATGAGTTGTGCACTCATCCTGTTGCATCAGCACTCCCTCACCCAGGTTATTAGCACCACCAAGCCACTATTCGCATAACTCCTGCCAAAACTGCGCTATTCGCACCACATTGCCAAAAAGGCGGGAAAGTTGATACATGGATCAACATCATATACCTTTACCATTGGAGGCAAAAAGTGTCTTATGGCCGCCAACCAACTGACTCTGTAGTATATAGACAATTACTCAAAATTTACAATAGTTGGTACTGAAATACCTTTTCCTGTAAGACCCCTACATCATCTCCTTTAATGGCACTACAAATTCATTAAGTAATTCTGCCTCTTATATATAAAATTTCCATCTTTTTTTAAACTTATTCGCACTACCAAAGTGACTGAAAATGAGGGGACCCTAGTCATCTCCTAAAACTCTTTTCGAGTTAACTAGATGTGTATGCCTTATGAACTGCTGAAACATCCTCTATATATATGCTAAATGTCACCTCTTCTCTTTGTTTACAAATACACCTCTGCCATTTTGAATCACTGCAATTACAGCGATAAATGTGTTCACGGTGGGTATGGGCCTATTAACTGTTGATATGAACGGCGAGTGATGCTCAAATATGGAGTTTCCTATGCTTAACTTCTACTGCAATAGCAACTATGAAACACTAGGGCATTGATTAGGAGAGGATAAAAGGCATAACTGGCACGAGAAGAGTCATTCGCAACTGAGAACGTGAACAATAAATGCCAGTACTTACTCGCTATTTGTCAGCAATCTTGTTAAACCCCTGTGTCAGTTACTCTCTCACACCCTGTGAATTGTTACCCATGTATACACACAGCAATATCATCCCTGATGAAGGTCTAAAACAGACCGGAATCATTTAACACCAAAGGAGCAGTGCCAGATTGAGTGGAGTGAAGCACACTCAACCAGCCCTAGAGCGCAATCTCATAATTAAAGGTATACACTACCAGTATGGTGAAAACCTATATGAAACATTTGATGGTTTATGTGTTGCCATGGGAGTTGTCTATGATCCTTGGAATGACATCTTAGACATTAAGCGCACCAATAATGGTTGGAAGGCACCGATTAAAGTGTGTCTCTCCAACATGAGAATTAAAAGATCTGTATTAGACAACAAGTGGAAGCTTAGAACCCCCGTAAAAGAAGACCAAGTCTGGGTGCAGCATGATGAGCCTAAGGAAATTAGAGACCAGAAGAGAAGGGTATGTGGCCTAGCCATACAAAAGGGGTTCAAACCCAAACTGGTTGAGTCAGGAATAGTTATTGATGGTAGCTACTTCCCAAATACAAGACTTCATGAGGTCAATGAGTCTCTCACACTTCCTGATCTCATAAATAAACCTTCTCATAAACACAACCCAGTAAGTGTCACTGCTAACCAAGAAGTAGAGGCTGAGAAGAATGAACATAAACTGGATACTGCTAGTAGTAAAGCTGTGAGCTCTCCAATCAAGAAGCCTACCACAGTTGATGCTTCTGGTGTAAACAGCAGTAAAGATAAGGTTATGGGGATGAGCTCTCCAGGATCTATTAGTACTGACAATAAAGATGATGATGGTGAAGATGATGAACAAAATCCTAAAGTTCACCAAAGGCAGACCAAACCTGGTCTGATCTACAGGGGCAAGAACAGTTTCTTAAGCAACTGGTACCCATGCACATTTAAAGCTGATGTCCTTGGTCAAACCATGGAGTTCTGTAGTGTAGAGCAGGGTTATTTCTATTGTAAATTGGGAGAGTTAGGTTACCACAGGCTTGCCTCAGACATCATGAAAATTACCAGTGCCAAGAAAATCAAAAACAAATGTAAGCATTACAAAGCACCACCAGGCCATTACTGGCACAGTCTCACAGAAATATATGACGGCACTCATTAGTGCCAAGTATGATCAATGTGAGGGGCCAAGAAAATCACTTCTAGGAACAGGCTCAACCGTCCTAGTGGAAGGTTGTAGGGATATGATCTGGGGCGCGGGTTTGTATACAGTTCTGAAGCATATGATCAGGGTAGAGTGAAGGGGCAGAACCTACATGGTAAGATAACCATGGCAACCAGGTGCCTGATTAGAGAGAAAGAGAGAAATAAGCCATTGATTGTGTTGTAATGTTAAATAGTGGTAAGTCGACAGTGTCCCTTTTCTTTATGGGTCACCATAGACTCAGTACTGTATTCTTGTAGAATTGGATGGGCCTGATCTAATATGTGTAGTTGCTGCGCCATTACAAACAATAACATATACTCTTTATAAAATATGCATCTATATAGAAACAGAATAGAATGTGAATCTGAGAACATATTCGATTGTTATGTATTGGTTGAGGTCGATATCAGTAATAGGTGTAGAAACCGCGCCATTACTGTATATCACCTCTTAATTTATGACAAGCAATCAATCTTGTATGTTAATTAATTAATCCTGTAATTGTAAGTATCTAATAGATTAAGGGAGTGTTTACCCTAAAATCGTTAGGATAAGAGTTTATTTATTCATTGAGCATTGTATGCAAGACTTTTTTATAGTTGGTTAAAATACATTATCTTGCTAATTGGTGACTATGGAGATTCTGGCTGTTTAATGAAGTTGAATTTAATCAATGTATCCACAGGTTGGTTTCAATAGTAATCCAATACATTCCCTTCTCTATTGTTTTTGCTTCTTTAAATCTGGATCAATTATGATATTTGACAAAATGCATTAAATTCCTCTTTCTTAATTCTAAATTAGGTAAATAATCTTAAGTGTCACTTTTGCTGTCCTTCAACTTATGGTTTGTGGTGTTAGTGATTTTAGGGAGAGGAGGGGACTGGTAATTTCATCAATAAATTGTCGTAGTTTTGAAGACAAATATAATGAAATCTATGGGATATTAGGAAGGAGTGACATAATATGTCTATGTGAAACCTGGCTGAAGCCTGCCTCACCAGATGGCCTGATTAATAGAGAGGATAGGTTACTGTATAGGAATGATAGAATTGGTAAAAATTGTGGAGGAGTTGGCCTAAGTGTGAAGGCTGGCCTAGGGCAGTATATTAGAGTTGTAAATGACTTTACCATACAGACCATCGATTATGAAAGTATTGCTATTATGTTAAACCTTCCTGGTGAAAAGGATTTATTGATTGTATCTATCTATAGAATCCCAAATACAAATGTACTAAATTTTATTAATTTCTTACGATCCATCGCTGGTTACGAATATAACAACAATCATGGTAGGCATGAGACTTGGATCTTAGGTGATATTAATCTCAATATGTATGATGAAAATGATGCAGGGTGTGAAAGTTTCAGAAATGTGTGCAAGGATATTGGATGGAAAATACTAATTAATGAGGTGACAAGACCATTTAGTGGTACTTGTATTGATAACATAATTACAAATAGCTTAGATGTAACTAATGCAAGTACGGTCTCTGCCCTAATTTCTGATCACCTCCCAGTTTTTGGTTGTAGAGGACATGAGAATATCAGTTATGTTAGCACTAAGTATAGAGGAAGAGATTATAGAAACTTTAATGAAGACAGATTTAGAGATTTTTTAGAATCATGTGACTGGAAACCCTATTATAATATTACTGATGATCTTGATATATTATGGGATATGTTATTGACTCCGTTAATTGAGTATTTGGACACTTTTCACCCTCATGTTGAACGATACATTAAAAAAAGTAGGAGATCATGGATTGATGATGAAGTTATGGATTTAGTATTTGAAAGAGAAGGATGGTTACGTCTCTATAGTGCCAATAAAAGTGTTCAGGAAAAGCAAGCCATAAAGGATTGTCAAAGAAAAATTAAAAAGAAAATTAAAGCAAATCAAATTGGTGGTGTCATGCAAGAGTTGCAAGTAAGTTATGGTAATCCCAAAAAATTCTGGAAACACAGAAATAACGTGTTTAAAAATTCGAATTCTATTGTGTATCCAGACATGAGACATCATATAACTGGTGCTGATGTAACTTCTGATGATGTTTGTGAATATGTAAATGACTATTTTTGTAATATTGGTAAGGATCTGCATATTGCTGCTGTTGGAACTGATCAATATCTTGTGGATAATAATCTAGATATAGATGAACTATTGGCAAATGAAAACTTCTTAGATCAGAATATTAAAGTAAATAAGTGGGATGTCCATTTTGCTCTAAAAGAAATTGATAAAAATAAGTCATCAGGCATAGACGGAATAAGGGGAGATATACTACATTGTGCATTATTGTTGTTGATAAATCAATTCACTCATCTGATACAAATTAGTTTGGACAGGGGTATTTTTCCAAAATGTTGGGCAATGGCAGTTGTAAGACCATTACCTAAGGATAGGGATTTGGCAATGGTAAAAAATTGGCGACCCATATCAATACTACCAATGCCGCCTAAAGTCATTGAGAAAATTATGTATTATTACTTATGTGAAAGTATGAAGAAAAATGGTACTTTTTGTGAAAACCAATATGGTTACAAAAAAGGACAGGTACTGGTGATGCCACTTTTGACTTTGTTAATGAGCTTTATGAATGTAGAAACAATGGTCTGATAACAGGGGCTCTATTTATAGACTTCACTAAAGCATTTAACAGTGTATTACATTCAAAATTGCTAATTAAACTCAGTAAACTTGGTTTGAGTAAATCTAATTTTCTATGGTTTAAAAGTTACCTGGAAAATAGAAAACAACAAACTAGCTATGGTAATAAATTGTCCTCAAACCAAGATATTGATTACGGTGACCCTCAAGGATCAGTTTTAGGTCCCCTGTTGTTTGTCCTATATATTGATGATGTTGTTAAGGTCTTAAAAAAATGCAAGATTAAACTGTATGCTGATGACATTGTGATTTATAGTTCTAACAAAGATGTAGACTTGGTTAATGAGAATTTGAATGAAGATGTAATTAACTTTAAGCATTGGGTTATCGAAAACAGACTAACAGTAAATCCAACTAAAACAAAATTTATGTGGTTTGATAGTGCTCATAAATTAAAAAGATGTCCGGATTCTACTATAGACTTTAATGGCAGCACTGTGCAAACTGTCACCTTCTTTCCATATCTAGGTGTACATATTGACAGTAAACTTAGTTTTGATAAACAGATTAAAATTATTAAAAGAAATGAATGCAATAAACTATTTAGGTTTGCTAAGTTAAGAAAGTTTTTAACACAAGAGCAAAGTGTAAAGATATACTGTTGTACAATCAGACAAATTATAGAATATTGTTCATTTATAAGTACTAGTTGTAATGAGGATGGTCTTGCGGCATTACAACGGCTGCAAAATAGAGCTCTTAGAGTTTGTCTGAAATGCAATATTAGACGGTATAGTGTGAAGGAGTTGCATGAAATTTGTAAGGTTCCAGTGTTAGAGAAAAGATTTGACATGCTATTATTATGCTTAATGTATAAGAAATCAAAGATTGTGTTAAATAGACCACAATCTTATAATACAAGGTCTCAAAAGAAGATTGTTTTTGAACTACCTAGGGTTATTACTAGACACTATAAAAGATCGCCATGGTACAGAGGGGTGGCTCTCTGGAATACTCTACCTGAGGAGATTCAGAAAGCTACGACAAAGGTAAAATTCAAAGAGGGTGTAATGAAGATAGAAAATATAAGGTTGAACCTGAAATTGGGTTATAATTGATAATGAGAAGCAGGTGTGGAAACTGTGCCGCTTCATATTCATATTCATACTCACATTCATATCCTTTTTCATGTTTACATCCATATTGATATTGCTGATGTTCCCATATGCATATAACAGCATATACTACCAACTCTAATTATCACTTATTTGAACTAAAGACAAGGTGTATTTAGCTGTAATCATGATGTACTGAAATAATGTGTAGACACACAAATCTCTATGTACGACATATTATTTACTATCTATCTCTTTTTGCTTTTAATTTGTTTGTCTGTACTTTCTATGTTAATAACCTATTGAGTGAATATTGCCAGTCCCTATTTTTCCATCTGCTGATTGTGTTCATATTGACATTTGTCAAGATCCATGAAGTTATTGTACTGTTTCAATTGTGACTTTCCTTTGAAAAATCAATAAAACTTGGTCTGCTCTATAGCATTATTTAAATGAACATAGCAGTTCATTAATGCAATGAGCAAGTCCAAAAAAAAAAAAAAAAAAAAGATTGTACTAGGTTGACACTACATGTACTTTCTTGGTAGGTGTTTTTATGCTATGTGTGTTATTTTTCAACTGACCAACTCTGTGGAGCTACCATGGAGCATGTGTCGCTAAGGCAGTATAATCAGGGCCGGACACCAACCCTGACATAGTGCTGACCATTTGCAGCTAACAGAGCAGAGGGCAAGTCTTTAAGTGGTACTTCTGTGCTGACCAGCGCTTCATACGGGTACTTGTCTGCAGTGCTCACAACAAACCTTACCGCCTCCTCCAGATGTCTTGGTGTGTAATTGTGGACCCCTGTCACACAAAATGAGGAATATCACTTTAATAATATTCACACGTAGCAGAGGCGTGGGAAGCAAATCTTCATTGGGGGGGGGGCCCAGCTGGGGGCCCTCCATGACCACCTTGAATTATCGACTCAAGTGCAATGACGCCTATACATACCTATATAGGATTTGTATAGAAAGATAATTTTTGGTTAATTTTAGATCTGAGTTGAAGCTCAGGCCCCCATTTTCCCTTTCCCATTACCACATTGATGTAATTTGAGATGACAGTTTTAGCTTCTTATCCAATTTATTATGACTTCTTGGCCAATTTTGGGGGGGCCCAGACATACTCAGGCCCCACCTCCAGCATGATTGGGGGGGCCCAGGTCCCCCTGGCCCCCCCTTTTCCTACGCCCCTGTGTATTATCCACATGTATTACTTTTAATGCTGTGCTAAGGCCACACATGTGTACTGGGGTAGTTACAAAATGATTTCAAGATAAATAGCTCCTTAATGATCCATTATGTTTATCAATTGCTGACTTGAGTCAGCAATTTAATAAACATAATGGATCATCAGGTTGTTCCACATGCAGCTTGTACCAGCTTCTGACTGAGGTTGTGATAAGTAAGGGTGTGGTCACTACTTAATATCAAGGTAAGATTCTGACAAGGAAGTGGTGCAGTCGGAAAACTTATGAGTTCATAAACAATATTCCCTTTTTATAATGAGAAACCTACAGACCTTTGAGAGTGAGGCACTTCCTGATAAGTGTCTCTGCAGTTATGTCTAGATGGGAGTCAGGATGTACAAGGCCGACCAGTATATAAGTCCCACCGGGCCGCAGTGCGGAGAGACCAGCAGCGATTACACTCCTCTGTCCACAAACCTCCACTACGGCATCCACACTGTTTGCCTCTGGGCCACAACCCAACACTCCATCTGAAATACAAAGTGTTATCTCCACAGATATAATGTGCCCTGAATTCCTGGATTAAGGAAATCAGTTAAGCAGGGCTTAGCCGTGGTGATTTATTTTGTCATGGTTAATGATTATGTTTCTTCACTGATTAACCCTTCATGAAAATAAATAAAAAACTCAGCGATACTGTGTGGCTGTAGTACATAACAAATAGAGGGGATTATATGCCACAGGGGCTGCATTCATGCATCATGATGACCAATAGGCAATATATAAGTATATATAGGTTAGCTGCAACAAAACAATTCACTACAGGTACTTGGAGGTGCCTAGGACTATTATAGAATCAGAGAGACTATATAATCTGGAGTGCGTGCTCCCGTTTCTAGGTCAATATGTTCGTTATCTAGGTCAACCCAGCTCCAAACTGCTACCCCACTTCCGGTTTTGGGATTACCAGTGCAATCCCCATAAGGCTGATATTGATGGTAATGAAAACATCAGTTTTCTAAGGAAATATTGAACAAATGGGCTTGAAATTTGTAGCAAGTCATGCAATGGCACCAAGGAACACATTGGCGGATCATGGAGTCATGTGACTTGATGTCTCTCAGGCCAAGAAGAATTAATTGTAAATAATGGAAATATCATGGAGGTTATAAGGAGGTGATTAAAAGTTAAATACCCCCACTCCCCTCAAACAAACACTAGGTAATTTAGAGGTGTGGCTTAGATGTCTACATCAAAGGTGACAATTATCATGGGGCATCACTCATCACACCTCAAGGTGTGGAGTGTTCACACCTACAGGTGTGGAGGCTAATGCCTGAAGTCTGAGCTACAACTACATGTATCCATGTACTGGTACCCATTGGGCCTCAGTCAGTTTTTGGACATGTAGTAAACTAGGGAGAGGGTACAGAGTCCAGTCCAATAAGTAATATCAGAGAAGATATACTCTATATACATAATAATACATCTACTTACATGGACTATCAGAATAAAGGAGGATTTCGCCAATACTGATACTATGCATATGGAGTAGGAGAGACTATTTACCAGTGCCAATGCCATGGGAATGTTATTCACTTCATCAAGGAATAGCATACTATATTTACAGAAACATATTTGTATACATCAATGCAAAGTTTCACATGGATTTCTTGAAAAAGTCAGTAAGGTAAGTCACATCAGGAATGTGATCAGGTATAGATACTGCATATCCATGCATGGCCACCTAGATGACATCCCTAGAACAAAAAAATCCTCCTAATCTACTGAGCCAAATAATTCCATATTCACACACAGTGTGCCTACATACCTGTAGAACCCTTGCTGAAATTTTGCATTTGTTTGTTAAAGAATTTGCACAGAAAGATGCTATATTACATATCCCCACAATGTGCCCTATGGGGATTCTACCAGTTATCTCAAAACCGGAAGTCAGGTAGCAGTTTGGGGTGAGGTTGACCTAGATAATGAAGATAAGTCAGGCCCGTAGTGCACAGGCCTCAGAGCTACACTTCCAGTCTCTCTCTATATTCTATGTAGAATCTATCAGCTGGCTCCAAGACGACCTGTGAAAAAAACAATTCACTACAGGCATTACATAATATTATATGCGGGTATTCTGATGAGGTGCCTTGTACTTTTACATTCATGGGCATAAACTGGTTAGGCCACTAAAATGCCTTGCCTAAAGTTAAGTTACTGCCCATGCCATGCAGGCATCTAGGATTTCAGTAGATGAGCTATTGGTCAAAATTTCAACCCCTATGTATACATGTACATGATTTATTTTCATTCATGAAAATAAATCAATAAGTGCACCTGTATACTAAGTAATGAAGTGAACTCGCCTACTAGGACTAAGGATCCTGCTCCCCTAGTACCAACAGGGGGAGTATTTAAAGCTATTTATACCACACTTGGGTGGAAAGACAATGGAAAAGCAGAGGTAATATATTGTGTATAGCTGCTGTAAGTTGATGCGGTCCACTGAGCACATGCACACTCCCCCAGTACCCAGCTTGTGAATGGTTTTGAGTGGGTGACAAGTGTGGCACCTCGTTGGGCAGTGTAGCCAGTATATAGACAACAGGCTGTTATACTCGGTGCTTATCTACCACATAAGTGGGGAATGATTGTTACTATAGCACTTTAACATGAAAGGAGGGAGACAAACACCAAACTTGTCTAAGCCATCTTGGGATGCTGAGAGAGATAATTTATTCAAGTGCACATGGGCGGAAGTGCTTGTTATCCAGTGGTCTTTGCTGCTACTACTTTTAGTGTTTGGTTGTCACCAATTTTAACAGTTACCTCCCCTCAACCCCCCCCCCCCCGTTGATGAATAATTCTTTCAACTCAGGGTGTATCTTATACAGAGGATCCGCCTCATATAAAGGAGATTTAGTAGAGTAGATTTTTTTTGTAGATTGTGTAGAGGTATATAGTAATATCTGGTGCCCTCTGGCGTGGCGGGTGAGACCTGTCGCCTGGTGTTCCTGAGGTTCCAGATAGGTGGCGGCACTTGTCCGGGTCTTTGGGACACCTGGCGACAAACCAGGGGATCCCTATAAAAGCCCTACGCTCACCTGCTACGTCAGAGGCCATGTAGGCCTCCGTACATGCTACATGTAACGACATGTTTCCCCAATTTTTAGTGACCGGGTAACCAAAAGGTGTACATAATAAACTCGTTGGCATACACTCGGAATACTATCATCTTTCTTTTAAATAACAAGACTCGAACCTAGCTGGTAAAAACCTAAACCACTACATTGGTGTCGTAACCAGTTAATTCTGGCGTGTATAGCCCGGACTATAGCCGAACAGCTTATACATGGGTTAGATGATCTCAATCAGGCTAACCCTGATGGACAACAAATTGTCCAAGAAAATGGAAATGGTACCCTAACGGTGCAGACCCATTTGAATCCCCAGGATGACGGGTATTTAACCTTGAGACATTCACTACCAAATAGGTAGCGAGGAAAATATTCCAGATTCTGTTAGGAGAGAACAATCCATACAGAGACGGATAGAGAAAAATTCACTCACTGGGGAATTATGTAATTCGATGTTCGAGGCTGGTGGTAGCACTAACCCGGAACATCAAGCACCTATGCCTACCAAAAGAGTAACATTTGGAGAACTTCCGTATGATGTTCCAAGACCAGGTCTACCAATCTTGAATTATAGTGCCATAGGTGATGTAACTTACAACATACCTGAAGGCGAGGAACTAAAACAACCTGATGTCTTCCTAATGAATGACACCTATGTCACCTTAAACGAAACACTAAATGTTTTAGCTAAGGCGAAAGATGAAGTTGCTACAGAAAAAGAACAACTTGAATTAAGAGAAGAATTCGAACTGAAAAAGAATACTTATATGAATGATCTTCAGACCGAAAGAAACAAACTCCATGAAATGCAACAATCATTCCAGAAGGAATATGATTCCAAACACAGTCTTATAAAAGAATATGTAGATACAAATGATCAGCTCTGCCGAGAAAAGGTGAATACAGAAGCTGAAGTAATACACTATCAAACTGAGTTGGAAGACTTGAAACAGCAATGTAACAAGCAAGCTCAGGATAATGAATCCGGTCGGTTGGGGATAATAACATATAATCGACAACTGGAACAAGATAAAGAAGGTATGATACAAGACATACAAGAATTGCAGGAAACTGCAATAGCACTAGATAAGTATGTAGAAGCAGTACAAAAGTCTGCAGTAAATATAGACCCGAATGTCGTTTCAAATATGCTGAATAATGATGACAGAATGGTAACAATACCATCGAATCAGATAGCTGCTACCCTGACTAGCCAACAACAGTCCCATCCAGTCAGATTTAACCCGTTTATAGAGAACAGTGCAGACAAAAATGTTAACTCCAGAGTATATTCTAAACCGGATGGTAACATTTCTGGGGGAGTGGGATCTGATGGTTCCCATCCGGTTTAGAATATACTCCGGAGTTAACATTTTTGTCTGCACTGTTCTCAATAAACGGGTTAAATCTGACTGGCTGGGACTGTTCCCGGTCCAAATGTCATGCGAGCACAGGTACCTAATGAATACGCTGTGCCGTCCCAACCAAGGATAGCTTCTCAACCTGTACCTTTATCCTAGTTTGGGATAACGGGTCCGAGAGGGAATGTGACACAAAGTACTTATGTTCCACAATCAGTACCCGGTGGCCGAGGCCCATCCGGAAGTTCCGGACGAACTAATATCGGAAATGGTCAAAATGGCTATTATTCAAGTCCACATTATGGAGGATCCGGGAGAGGATCATCTTATTCGGGGAATGGGTATAAAACCAAGGACAAAACCAATATGGTTATCGTCCTAATTATACTAGTAATCAACCGTATGGTCACGGATCTACTGGCTATGCTGGTGGGCCTGGAGGATCTGCGGGTGGAGCATCTGGAGCAGGTGGGAATGGACCCCAGGGTGGAGAGCCAGGAGGGTCAGGATTCGGAAATTCCGGATCAGGAGGGGATGGTAGAAAACCTAACCGTAGAGCCTCTATGCCTGTTGCAATGCAGAGTGTATTCGATAGGAGCCAATGCATCCAAAACTTGGGTATTAACTGCTATCGGAAGGGTGCTGATGGCAAGGAGATCATGGATTGGAGTATGCGAGAAGCTGATAGGCTTCGAGGCTGCGCTAATCCTGCAAGGAGAATGGCTAGGATTCCTCCTCCTTATGACCCGAATGAGCCATGGAAGGACCGATATCAAGCCTTTGTGGATGAAATCAACTGTAGTGGTTGGACTAAAGAAGAGGCCTTGCCTTACCTCATTTGCTGGTTAAGTAAGGGAGGAAAGGTCGCTCGGAATCAATGGAGAACTGCCTATGGAATATACGGCACATACGACCAACTGGTCGAGTGTGCTGCCTATCTATTCAGCTCTATTGTGAGAGAGGATCCCTGGGTCACTTTTAAAAAGAGGACTCAGAAACCAAAGGAATCCCACAAGGTTTTCGGGTTAGAATTACAAGATTTATTGTCTAAAGCTCGACCAAACTGGGCTCACAATATTTGATTGCTATCTGCAGGAGTTGTTTCCACAATTCTTTGGTGGATTACGGGATGATGACTATAAGCAAGTAGTATGGGATTCATGGAAGGATGAAACTTCCTTTAGCAATCTGTTTATGGCCATCGATGGCTATGACAGAAAAAAAGAGATTAGTGGGTTTACCCCATAGTCCCTTGCGGACGGCCCCCATACAGTACTCGGCGGCACCCACTATGGCTTCCGGACTGGGTCAGATAGCTCCTGTAGAGTTACAGGATGTCAATTCTCATAATGAATATGTGTCTGATGAAAACGGGGAACACAGCGGCGCGGTTCAAATAGCGGGCAAATATTACCGCCAGAAATGGTATTGTAAAATAGGTCCGAGAGACAAGAGTAAACCAGGTACTTATAAACCTGTTGTTTGCCGTTCCCAGGTAACTTAAACTGTAAATACTCCAACTGTGGCTGGATCAGCTGCACCTACGGATTTAGTGGAGACCTTAGTCACTCGTCTGACTGAAGCCCTGAGACGCCCCTGGGTGGACAAATCCCAGAGGAGATGTTTCAGATGCCAAACTCTAGGTCATTATGCTGCCGAATGTATGGCCGATAAACCGGTACCAAGATCACAAGTTATTCCGTAGTTAATACGGAGGTAAACTGAAGAGGGGTCTCTTGATGGGCAGGCAAGAGGATCCCAGTGACATAACTTGCCATAGTATCACCAGCCGTGATACAGACTCTCATATAGAAGCAAATTCATCTAACGCTGGATCAGGAAATGAGATCCGGGGGTTGGGGAACCCGATATATCAGGTGTCCAGGGACCACAGGGGAAACCCAGTATCGGTAAAGAGGTAGACAGCTACGAGTTAGCCAGGGTAGGTAATGCCCATCTACCCCCGGGTCATCCTTCTCTGGAATACCTGAAAGGATGTGGATTGACTCCTGGTGCTGACAATGAGATTCCTGTTGTTATGGATATGCCTTCCTTGCTAAAAGGAAGACGGTGGTATGTTTGCCTTACTGTCAACGGAAGGTCTGCAGAATTCCTAGTTGATATGGGAGCAAGCCACTCTTGTGTCTCCAAGAAATTCTATGATCTTATACCGGATGTGCATGAAACTCCCATATCAGGAGGAAATGCTCAGACGGCCGACGGCAGTAGAATGAGGACGTATGGTAGAACGTGGTTGAAGCTGCAGATGGATGACATACATGACTTTGTCATAGGGTAACCATTGCAGATATATCGGATGAAGGGTTATTAGGGTTAGATTTCGCATCATTGTACAGTGTGATGCTAGAACCGCAGTCTGGAGTACTGAGTGTGAAATACCCGTATCCTGTTAAAGTAAGGTGTGTGTTACGACAAGTAAGCAGTATGGCCTCAGTGGCACAAACTGTCCGGATTCCTGCGGGAGTAGCTTGTGATGTACTTCTACGAAGTGATCCCGCGATGAGGAATCAGGCCGCAGTAACAGAACCGGATGTGATAGCCTTATCTAGTGTTGGATTAACATCTGTGGATACCATTGTGGCTAACACATCCTTGACAGTAGTACCGGTTTCGAACCAGGGTACTAGATCTATCTATTTAAAGAAGGGGCATGTTTTTGGAAGTGTAATACTTTCTGAAACGGTCACAGGTAGTAGTCTTAAATTACCGAATGACGATGATTCCGAGGATATCTCAGACGATTTGAAAGCACTGTATGAAGAAACCCTCCTCGTGGATCTGGAACATAAAAGAAGTTTACTTGAATTGTTAGAGAAATACCAGAATGCATTTGCTAAACCTGGTGAACCTTTAGGGCGAACCACAAAGGTTTTGCATAATATTGATACAGGAGATGCGGAACCTTTTAAGATTCCGTATCGACGATTACCTCTGGCTAAGAAAAGAGTCGCAGAAGAGGAAATCAATAAGATGTTAGAACAGGATGTGATCATCCCGTCTATTGGTCCTTGGAGTAGTCCTGTATGCATGGTAACCAAAAAAGATGGTACCATTCGATTCTGTATTGATTACAGGAAGCTGAATGGCGTAACGAAAAAGAATTTGTATCCATTGCCCAGAATAGATGAGACCATCGATTCCTTAGGTGGTAATAGCTGGTTTTGTATTCTAGATTTACAATCCGGATATTGGCAGGTAGGAATGAATCCTACAGATATGGAGAAAATGACGTTTTCTAGCCATATCGGGTTATTTCAATACAATGTTATGCCTTTTGGTTTGTGCACTGCACCAGCCAACTTTGAAGCAATGATGGAAACTTTGTTGAGTGATCTACTGTGGAAAAGGTGTCTAGTATATCTTGATGACGTGATAGTATTCGGAAAATCGAAGAATGCTCTCATAACCTCAAATTAATCTTGGAACGAATAATTTCTAATGGTCTTGAATTAAAACCTAAGAAATGTCATTTGTTCAAACAGTCCATGAATTATTTGGGCCGTATCATTTCAAATGAAGGAATAAAAGCTGATCCGGAGAAAAACAAATCAGTTACGAATTGGAGTAGACCCAGAACCCCGAAAGAAGTAAGGTCATTCTTGGGATTCTGTTCCTATTACTGGCAGTTTATTCCGAATTATTCAAGGGTTAGTTATCCTTTGCAAATTTTGGCTAACTGGACCCCAGGAATTACCAAGGAAAAATTTCCTTGGGGTTATGAACAAGATCAAGCCTTTAAAAAGCTAAAGGATCTGTTCACGAGTACTCCAGTATTGCAGTTTCCGAATGAAACGGATCATTTCATACTGGATACGGATGCTAGCAATGAAAGTGTAGGGGAATGTGATTTCCCTGCACGCGATGTGCTGACTCTCAGGGGCCGGTCGTCGTGTAATCACATGTCCCCTCTCTGTGTCACCCCAGTCCAGGCATGGATGGAAGGTAGAAAACGTTGTACAGGGAAGTAGCTCAGTGGTAGAGCAATCGTCTGAAGGCTGAGATGTCCCGGGTTCAACTCCCGGTTTCCCTAAACGTTTTTGCCGTCCCCTACAAAAGCATTGGTACTCTCTTTCACAGGTCCAAAATGGAGAAGTACCAATAGCATTTGCTAGTAATACCTTGAGTAGGACTCAACGTAGTATACACTAAGATGTTTAAACATTTTTTATGGACAACTGATTTTACCTTACGGACGGATCACTCCTCGTTAAGATGGTTGTTGAACTTCCAAGATGCTAAAGGAATATTAGGCAGATGGCTAGCTCACCTGTCTGAATATGGATTAGAACATCGCCAAATTCAGCGTAGACCCGGAGTGAAGCATATTAATGCAGATGCCTTGTCTCAGATACCAATTCGGAAATGTGATAATCCGGATTGTACTGACTGTGAAGCACATAGAGCACTGTTAGCCAGGATCGAATACCATTCAAAACCCGGATAGACAGCATCTTGGAATGGTCCATGAAAACCATAAAACATTACCAAGAGGCTGATTCCTTGCTCAATGGACCAAGTTAGAAGTCCGAAAGGGTATCTTATACCGATGAAAGCCATGTAGAAATGGTGAGAGAATTATGCAAGTGGTTATTCCACATGTAATGAGACGTGAAATTATGTATTATTGTCACAGACATAGGACCAGTGGTCATTTTGGAAACAAACGGTCTTTAGCACGCCTATCTAAAAATATTACTGGCCAGGAATGTCATAAGACTTATTAAGATGGATTCTTACCTGTCCTGATTGTTGTAAAAATAAACCAGGACTTGGAATGGGCAAATTACCTCTCTCACAAGAGTTATTTGAGGTACGATTTGCTCGAGTTGGTGTAAACATCATTAGTGGGTTCAATAAAACTGCTAATGAAAACACCTGCATGATGGTAGTGTGTGACTATTATACTAAGTATACGAAAGTCTTTCCACTACCGGATCATAAAGCTGTGACAGGTGCTGAAGCCTTTGTTAAAGGCTGGGTGCTGACTTTTGGTGTGCCCTTGATGCTACATAGCGATCAAGGCTGAGAATTTGAATCTAACTTATGGCAGGGTATGTGCGAATACTTAGCTATTTGTAAGGCTAGGACTAGTCCGTATCGTCCTCAGAGCAACGGTGTAGTAGAAAAATTCAATAGAACTCTTATCCAAGTTCTCAAATCACTAGTGAATGAGAACATGGACGACTGGGATGAGCAATGCCACTTTGTAACGCATGCTTATAACAGTACCGTACATTCGAGCACTAATTGTTCCCCCAATCTGTTAGTATTCGGAGATTTAATAATGCCTGCCAGCCTGGTATTTGAAGTCATAGGCATGGACCCTGAACTACCTTGTCATGTAGTCTTTGTCGAATGTTTAAGGGACAGATTCCGAAATGCTTAAGAATCTGTCCGAATTGACTTAGAAAAGAGCGCTCGCTGGCAGAAAGTGGGCTATGACGTGGACTTAAAGATGAGAAAGTTCAAATCTGGAGATAGAGTGTTGAGGTTGCACGAACATATGCGAAATATTAAACTGGCATCCAATTGGGATGGTCCATTCACTGTAACTCAGGTTATCAGTGACTGTACGGTGATTATTAAATCCGACATCGGACGATTCTAGAAGTGAAATGTCCCTAGGTTAAGAATATGGTCTGGGAGGGAGACCTCCACAGAAATGTATGGTAATGGATTCGATAAAGTTCTGAATATGAATCGAATCCCTGACCAGGAAGCTGACCTGAAACCCAAAAGGAAAAGGGGCAGGCCAAAAAAAGTACCTATGGGGAAGCCACCAACGTTACCTAAGAATAAGTGTGGTGGTGTTAAAAAAGTCTCGGCGGGTGTAGACGGCAAGAAGAGGAAAGGAGTCCTGAAGGCTACAGGATCCCTAGAACAGGCTCTTGGAACTGTCAGGTCTGGAAAGGAATTTCCTGATGAGGGGGTAATCGTGCGTCGCAGTCCTAGATTGGCCCAGAGGACTGCAGTGACCTAACCCGTAAACACAATGAGTGTGAGGTCCTGTACTCCTGTTTAGTGTTATGTGTTATGCGAGAGCCCAACAGCTGACCTGAAAGGTGTGTTTGTTGTCGCTGTATGATGTACCAGTGGGTAGTGGACGGATAATTTGGTGGATTTGCTTAAGCTTTCCATAAACTCCACACAAATCCCCAGATGAGTCGACAGCATGAGCGATAATAACATCAAAAACAATCATTTGTTTATATTTTCACGGTCCTCACATGTTAGGCGAGTGACGTCACTGCGTCCAGTCTCAGCTAACCTCTCGTGACCCTGCTTTCGAGTGTGGAAATGACGTCACAGAACCTGGCATATCGCCATATTGTTTTTGGTAGTAGGTCGAGGCAGACGAGATTTTCGTCCGTTTTTGGCCGCTCTCTGATTTACTACTAAAGACAGAGTCAAGGCCCTAGGGAGAAGACTCCATGTTGTACTGGCTCCTGACGCCGTTAAGTCAGGCTAGGAGTGCTTAGACTCCCGAATCTGATTCCTTCGGCCCAATGGCTGAGGAATCCGTAACCGCGGCCAAGCTATCCGGTGACCTAGATAAGCTGACGCCCGCTAGCGAATCCCTCAACCGTGAGAAATTATCTCCTGTATCACCGGAAGAGGATGAGGTGATGGAAGTGGATACACCCCACGTGGATCAGTCATTCAAAAAGAGACTGGATGAGTTTAACTTGAACAGCCCAGGAGTCGCTATTTTCCCACTGGCATCTCCAACGGGAACAGCCGAAACAGATGCAGAGGACTGCAGTGACCTAACCCATCAACTTGAGAGGACGCCACTGGAGTGGCTTACGGATTGGACATGGTACCAACGCGGATTGATGGTGGATCCGGAATTCCGCGAAGTTGTGTACCAGACCAATAGAGCTATTGCCATGGGAGTCTATGAGAAGCCTGACAAGTCCACATGGAATATGATGCATACAGATGTAGACTGGGTACGTTGCATAGCTGATAAGGCTGGGCAGGTCTACCCGCATCCGGATACCCTCCAGTATGACTTCCATACACTTAGGGAGTTTCGTACCGCTGCTACTGAGTTCGAGAAGTGGGACGACGGCTATTACATTGTGGAAGCCGAAGTCGAGCACATGGTGCTCTAAAGATCATCGTCACTCATAGAGTGACGGAAGAAAATAGAGCACAGCAAGAGTTAGACAGAGTCGAGAAGGAAAGGAAGCTGAGGGAAACCAAAGCCCCTCCCATCCCGACAATGAAACTGGCTGGTAGGAATCCGGATACCCCCAAGGCTTCTACCAGTGGTACTTCTGCTGTGAGTCCCAGCCCCAAGCCAAAGGATAAGGATCCTCCCAGGAATCCTGAACCTGAAGCTAAGGCGAAGGACCCGAAGGATGCAGTAGATGAGGACAAATGGGAATTGTCCAAGAACAGGAGATCTTCCAACCGGAAAAAGAAGCATCTCCAGGATTCTGTAAAAGCAGAAGAGTATGCTAGTAATTTAAATATTAGCGAAAACACGGAAGACTCCATGCAAGTGGACTCATCCGAAGAAGACTCCCTAGGGGAATCTTCGTTTGAATATGATGATGACGCAACTCCATCGAATCAAACTGAAGCGGAACGCTGGAAAAACGCAAAGTCAGTGTTTAAGGAAAGGGTACCCACCTGTTTCAAGGACTGTGTATATATGGATACAGGAAAAAGGATGGGGCTCCTCTACATGCCTGTCCCGGATCCGTCAATAAGAATGGCAAATCGGATGATGAGGACTGGATGCGGTTATCTGATGAAGATCCGAATGCGAGCAAAGCATATAGGAAACTATGGCTTATGCTGAATGCTTCTGACAAGTACTACACCAACACTCAGAAGCGTAAGCTCCGCTGGGCACTGGAGAAAGGTATGGGGATCATCAGAAAACCTGCCCAGTCTCCATTTGCCAGGATGCCAGCGAAGATACTGTCAAAACCTGGACCACTTCTGCTTGATTCCAGAGGCATCTCGTCATGACACACTTTCACCATCATCCGGTTTACATTTGTAATCCGGCGATTGGCAAGAAAGGGAAGAAGTGCACTACCATTGTAACCTATAACCAGTGTAGTGTCCTGGCGAGACACCAGAAGTCAGCCCATGCGGATGGTCTGGACCTCGCCCGGAAGAAGGTGATGGAACTTCACCGGGAGCTTATGCGAGAGGTGGATAAGCTTGACACGGGAGCCTGGTCTAAAATCAAACCAGGTGACCAGGTCCTCTGTGAGGTCAGCAAAACAAAAGAATCTAAGCTTAGAGCGAAGATCGTTCTCACCACCGGGCGAGGAAAACTAGATATGCACAAGAGCCTATGGAAAATGTGCGAGGAATCTGGCCGAGAGGGTAAGCTTGCCAGAGAGAGAAACCGAAGAGATCAAAACCAGGGAGAACCCGGTAATGGTTCTTAAGGTCGTAGCAATGACAGGGAGGATGGCTCCAGATCCCGTAGCTGCTAAAGAACAATCAGCTATGGATGTTCATGTCCTCAAAAACAAGTCAACGAGGGGGTTCAGAGGAACACTCGATTGAATACCAAATTCATGAGAGTGTTCGGAGTGGATTTGGATGAATGGGATGGCACACCCGAATCCGCTCTAGCACTTCTAAAGAAAAAACATACTAAGCACTCTGCTTAGTGTGTTTCCGGGTTCCATATTATAACCAGTTCATTAACCCGGAATGTATACAGAGTATGCAGCATTTTATTTGAAACTCCATACATTCTAATGACCTAGCCTCGGGTACCTCTTATTATCCGAATAAATATGGATGCTGCATACAGATGCTGTGAGATGTGGATTTGCTGTTTCCACTTCCTGTCCTACTACTTATGATATTTACCTACACCTGGATGTATATGTTTCATTTAAAATCTTACTCCGTGGCACTAAACAATCCTACAATAGACTCTGGAGATACGTTCTGGAATATCTACATATTTACCACTATTTGGACACTTACGAACATTCACTTCAGGATTAATTGGCCCTAGTGCCTTTACCTTAGGATTCATCCATCCGGATATATTACTACTACTACTAAAGGAACTTTAGCACTACTAGAGGATTAGGGTAGCTGCCCTATCAACTACCGTGTTACTTTTTAAAGACATTAGCATGTCCATCCCGTGGTTAGCTGACCACTACCGGATTAATCTATACCTACCACATCTACTTCATCACCGAAGCAGCATCCGGATACTAAATTTTCTTATAAATTGTATGTATCACTGTTTCCTATGTTTGATGTTAAGCATATTATATTAGTAAAAGGTTTATTGTAAACCGAACCTAAACTATAACTTGGTTATCCTAGTTGCATGTTTAATAATATACAGGTTCAGATCTGTGATTATTATATAATAATATAAGACACCAAATGTGTTCATATATTAGATCTGTAAGACCCATATGGTTAATACACCAGGACATTGTATTTTCATAATATGATACGGATATCTATAAGAATATTACCTGGTGGTAAAAAGTAGTTCGGTACAGTGGTACATAAGTATGTGTATATTTTTCTAAAAAAAAAAAAAAAACCAAAAAAACTCAATTTGGCTATACTGATGTATAGACGATTGATTTTTTTTTTCCGAGTGTACTGTTATAACTTAATAACATTATAATAGTTCTTATCAGAACTAAGGTTTCATGTGTATCAAAAAGTAATAATGTTACGTCTAGAGTCTTTTTCAAGACATAAAAGGTCATTTGTTATTAATTCATAGATAAGGTTCTATATCGATCGTTATTGACCACTTTCTGCTGCTAAGCGAAAGTGGTCTATTACAACTGCATCGGCCCATAGACTTTGCCCTGCGCTCTACCCTCCACTGTAAATCAATGTACCGATTGCACCCTGGTTCCATACCCTCAACTGGTCTATAACCCCCTCCCCTCACCCCTAAAGCGTAGGGCCTGCCAGACTGGACACATGAGTGGAAGGTGGGAGGTGTGTGTGTGTGGTGCGGGGTTAGTGGAGAGTGGTTAGTGGCTAGCAGGTTGGCTACCACTCCCGGGCCACGGATCTGACCCCAGCAGTATAGCAGGCAGTGTAGTTGTTACTTGCCACAGTGGCCAGCTGTTCAGGACCAATGTTGTTTTTTTCCATCAAAAATCCTGTTATCGAGGAGGTCTAAAACTGTAAGCGCAGGCTTTAACATAAGCCCAGGTCTCATACAAGCGCATGGGGTAACATGGGGTTGAAATGAATAAGTGCCGGTGTGCTTAAACGGACGTTACGTAACCCAAATATGGGTGGAATAAGTTAACTCTGGTTGCAATATGTGTGGAATATGGTTGGAGTGAGTAGAATATAGGCTAAATATGGTTAGAATAAGTGGAATATGGGTGGAATAAATGCATTGCGGAAGGAATATATGGTTGGCATAAGTGTGGAAAATGGTGCATTAAGTGGAATGTTGGTGAAAAGTGGATTATGGGTGAAAGAGTGTAGAATATGATGCAATAAGTTTGGAATATGGAAGTGAAATAAGTGTGGAATATGGGTGGAATAAGTGAACGGTGTGTGCACTAAGTGTGGAATAAGTGTAAAATAAGGTGAAATATGGTGTAGACTATGGGTCCAACAAGTGGAATAAGTGTGGAATGTTGGTGGAATAAGTGAACATGTGTGGAGTATGGGTGGAATATGTGAAGTATGGTTGGAGTAAGTGGAATATGGATGAAATAAGTGTGGAATATGGTGTAGACTATGAGTCCAATAAGTTGAATAAGTGGGATATGGTTGGAATAATTGGAATATGGGTGGAATAAGTGAACTATGCATGCACTAAGTGTGGAATATGGGTGGAATAAGTGGACTATGGGTGGGGTAAGTTGAATATGGATGGAATAAGTGTGGAATAAGGTGGAATGGTGTAGACTATGGGTCCAATCAGTGGAATATGGTTGGAATAAGTGGAATATGGGTGGAATAAGTGAACTATGCATCCACTAATTGTGGAATAATGGGTGGAATATGTGGAGTATGGGTGGAGTAAGTTGAATATGGATGGAATAAGTGTGGAATAAGGAGGAATATGGGGAAGACTATGGGTGGAATAAGTGAAATATGGGTGGAATAAGTAGAGTATGGTTGGAGTAAGTGGAATATAAATGGAATAAGGTGTAGACTATGGGTCCAATAAGTGGAATATGGGTGGAATAAGTGAACTATGCATTCATTAAGTGTGGAATATGGGTGGAATAAGTGGAGTATGGGTGAAGTAAGTGGAATATGGATGGAATAAGTGTGGAATAAGGTGGAAAATGGTGTAGACTATGAGTCCAATAAGTTGAATAAGTGGGATATGGGTGGAATAAGTGGACTGTGTGTGGAGTAAGTGGAATATGGATGGAATAAGTGTGGAATAAGGTGCAATAAGTAAATTATAGGCAGAATAAGTGGATTATGGATGGAATAAGTGTGGAATATGGTTGCAATATGTGTGGAAATTGGGTGCAATAATTGGAATATGGGTATAATTATTGAAAAAAAATTGGAATCAATGTGAAAAATTTGTGGAATGTGGTTGGAATGAAGGTGAGATTGAATGTGAGTGGAATATGGGTGGAAAAGTGTGTAATATAAATGTAATAATTATGTATTTAATTGCATGAAATAAATTGGGAATATGGACATAATAAGTGGAATATGGATGGGAAAAGGTGGAATAATGGTGAGATAAGTCAAATAAGGTTGGAGTATGTGTGGAATATGGGATGAATAAGTGGAATATGGGTGGAATAAGCATGGAATAACTTGACATATTACTGCTTACAGTGATAGATTACTGTACATTGTGAGAGATAACTGACTGGAAAGAGTAGATAACTAGAGACCGGTTTCTGTAGATACCGTAATCTCCCGCGTAGAAGACGCGCTGCGCGTATAAGACGCACCCCAAACTCAGCACATGCATTTTCGCGTATAAGACGCACATTTTAATGCTCAATTTTGTAAATCCAGTACTGTTCTATAGTAAAATTACCCCTCGTATAGGACGCACCCCCAACTTGTAGAAATCATATAAGACTCACAAGGCATTTGTTTGGCGTAGAGGACGCGTCTTATACGCGGGAGTTTAGGGTAGTGACTGATAACCACCTAGAGTTTGAAAATATTGCCAAAAAAAAATAAAAATTCATATCTTTTGTTCTACTGAATGGATTTTAAAAATTCAAAAAGCTACGTGCACCTAGGGTCCCCCAGACCCCTCTGGCCCACATTATGTCCTATTAGGACTTAGGGGAAGTGTAACATATCAAAAGAAAGGTCTTGGTGTCCCTTGCAGATTTGGGGATGACTAAATCACGGGAGATTACAGTACTATCGAATTCATGTTGTAGTGTGAACTATGATACTTTGCTATGGTACGGTTGTATAACTATAATTAATCCTCTATTGTACGGGTAGACATTTTGTATATGTTATCCCTATATAATATCTAATAGTTATAACTCCTACCTATTGTCTGGGGGAGTGGTGTAGAGGTATATAGTAATATCTGGTGCTGTCTGGCGTGGCGGGTGAGACCTGTCACCTGGTGTTCCTGAGGTTTTGGATAGGTGACAGCACCTGTCCGGGTCCGTGGGACACCTGGCGACAAACCAGGGGATCCCTATAAAAGCTCTACGCTCACCTGCTACGTCAGAGGCCATGTAGGCCTCCGTACATGCTACATGTAACGACATATTTCCCTAATTATTAGTCACAGGGTAACCGAAAGGTGTACATAATAGACTCGTTGGCATACACTCGGAATACTGTCTTCGTCTTTCTTTCGAATAACAAGACTCAAACCTAGCTTGTAAAAACCTAAACCACTACAATTGCATAAACCAGGACTTATCTAATGCATTCATGGAGCCCTCGGTCAGGTTTCATGCACTTTTCCCTCTTTATGGTTTTTATATTTCAGTTCACCTATTTCTATGTGTACACATATTCTTCTGTCCTCTGATATATGTATTTACAAAATATTAATATCAGGCAGATCTATGAGGTGTGAACAGGGGATTTATGAGAGGTAAATAAGTAAACATCAATAGATGGGAAATGCATGTAGCATAAGTGCTCCTCGTTTGATCTGTTGCAGCTTCAGATCAAGGCTCACTGTTGTGTTAGTGGCCTGTTCAAGCGCCCGGGCGCTTATAGATTTCAATACTCCTTTAACCCGGTCCTTATTCGTGTGGCACTAATTTAATACTGTTGTAATGGTTCGAAGTAAAACCAGACAAGGTATCTAGGGTTAGTGCAACATGCACATATTTATTTCAGTAAAGGTTCACATCCAGCTCGAGGTTAAGCGCTAAGTAAAGTAACTAGCTCAGAGAAATGTGATCTGACTCCGATCGTGGGCAGAGCCAGACTAACGCCTTCCCCGGCCCCAGGTAGGAGCTGGAGCAGTGCAAACAGTGCTGCCACCACCCCGCAGCGACCAGTGGTTGTTATGACCTCTAGTGGCTACCGGTGATGGGCGCACCGCTCGAACCGCCCTCTTGAGGAAGATGCTCACACTATATCACGCTCTACGAGCCCCTACACTACCCCCACCAGAATAAGGAAAGGGGTGTATAGAAAAATATGTACATTTTGGTAGAACAAATTCATTATTCTACAGTTAGAATAGGGCTCGAAGTATTATACAAGAGTTCAAAGTAGAACGTGATATGTTATTTGTGTGACGTCTTATTAATATGAGTCGACCACATAAATTATAAGGTGAATTAATTGTATAAAGACATAGTTAGAATAAAATTAGGAAAAGGGTCAAAACAAGTTCGAAAGAACAAGTTCAGATCCGTACACACAATAAAAGTATTAATATGTATGACTAATAACATACCGAGTTGGTTTTTGTTTACAATACCATATGTTTGTACATAACCCGAAAAGCAAAAATTTTACGGCTCACGTATAAACCCTATATAATAGTTTTTTTTTTTACACAGTTTACAGTAACTGTGGGTTTTCGTATTTATATTCATATCTACCACTATTAACCTTTACTAATTAATGAACACATTTGGTTTGTACCTGAGTGCTATATTATATGGAGTGTACTAGAAAAATATACTTCTTGAAATGCATTTCAAGTTACAGATCTCGTAGCTTTATGGCACAGACTAACATTTTTATAGTAATAAATATCTTTTGAGATCGAACTTAGCATTAAGCTCCTCCAGGGTCATTTCTTTCGAAGTTTGCGCGGTGGTAACTTTGGTGGAGTAGCAAGCTCCACCTTCAATACTCGAGGCAGCGTCAGGGACCTTGCTAGCAGCATTCCCGTCACGAGCTGTCACGTTCCTCATTTTCTGCTCTTCCTTCTCGAGCTCGGGGTCTGCCAGTAGAGCATCCTCCTCATCTCTCACTGGCGAGTTCTTTGGTGACTCGGACATGAACGCGTAGGTTCGTTCCTTTGTCACTCCTTGGGGTAGCAGGACCTCGGGCGAGTGGACGCTTGGCAAGCGCTCCTCGAACCCTACCAGACCATACAGTATCGGGTAAGCAGTTTGCGATCTGATTCGATCGTCCTCACAGATAGCATCAACGATGGCGACTAGGCCATCACTGATGCACATTGCTTCAGCTAGTCCGAAATAGTTCTCAAACCAGATGTCAGCAATATCGGAGACTCCTAGATCGGTGCACCCTCGACAGATTCTTCTCTGCAGGTCGTAGGGGATCAGTCGAGGTGGCTCACCCTTGAGTCCTAGATACTGCGGTGGGCAGTATCTATTTTTGCCTGTGGCCGTCTGGATAAACCCTTTGGTCACGTTCACATATCCGACGGCTGGGGGTCAGTCAGGCAGAGTCACAGAGACTTCGTTAATTACCGAATGCGTTGTTCCCTCAGGCGCATTCGATTTTGGGGTCGCAGGGACGGTCAGTTCTGCACCTACAGGGATGCTCAAGGTGCTTGAAATCGTCTCGGGGAGCGTCCAACGCGCATGCGCGGCTGCACTGCATCACTCAGGGTTCACTAGCGCCACCCTTCCCGCTCGCGGCAGGCATTCGTACTACCCTGGATAACCAGGGTTCGGAGGTTTTGTTTTCTCCATAGGCCGTTGGTGGGTCTACCTCCTTCTCTGTTTATATCGACGGGAGTTTGGCCGAAGAACATGTAGCATCAAACATACACGCCAGGCTAGCTGTTTGCCACCCACAGGGACCATAAACAGGGTGTAAGTACGCGTTGTAGCCGTGTTTCGAATCGTACACGAGGTATCTCAACCTCCAAACACATAACTATACATGTAAACAAGACTCTACACTCGTGATTTCGGAACATTAAGTAACGGCAGTCTGCCCAGCAATTCTGGGACTGCGCCTCACTTCTCTACTTTGGTTCTTCAACTGAGTATCACAAGAAGGTTCAGTGGAAGATGCCAACTTCTTCCACCTACCTCGGATTCTCCGTTCCGCTGAGACATTTTTATCACGATTAGGTCTTAAATTCGTGTCAGTGTCGACCTTCTTAGATCGTCCCCTTCTAGACTTCGCATCACTAATCTTCTTACAGGGTCGACCCCTCTTACGTCTTGCGTTTCCCTTCAATTTCCTTGACAATTCATTAGTCTTGACTAGGGTCTCATCTTTCTCTTCATTCAGTCTTTTTGAAATCTCTTCACATTCGATATTAGCGGCGTCACACCCTCTCCAACTCCTCAGTCTGCACACATTGGACTTATTCATTTGGCCAGTTGCCAAACTCATCAGCATTACAGTACTTTCTGATATAATCTGAGTGACCACATGTGGGCCATCCCAGCTCGAAATTAGTTTCTTACACCTTAAAGGTTCATGAATTCTGAATACTCTATCGCCAACACTGAAATGTCGCATCTTCAGATTAGTATCATATCCAACTTGCCATTGAGCATTCTTTAGTAACTCATTTTGAACTATCTCGTATGCTCTCTTGAATTGGTCTCTAAGAGATTCCACAAACATCACTGTACATGGGGCTTCAGGGCTTATCCCTATAACTCCATATACTAAATCCGCGGTCATTATGATATCCTCTCCAAATACTAATGAATTTGGAGAGCAGTTTGTTGCGGAATGTACAGTGCTATTATAAGCATGTACCACGAAGTCACATTGTTCATCCCAATCATCCTGGCAAGAATTTACCAAGGGTTTCAGGACTTGTATCAATGTTCGATTAAACTTCTCTAATTGCCCATCAGACTGGGGTCTGTATGGGTTAGTTTGAGTTTTACAGATGGCTAAATAATGGCACATTTCTTGCCACAAGTTAGATTCAAACTCTCTCCCTTGATCACTGTGTATCATCAATGGAGCTCCTAAGTGTAGGACCCACCCTCTCACGAAAGCACTTGCAAAGGTGGCAGCCAGGTTTATTTTTCCCGCATTCCGGGCAAGTCATTACCCACCTTGTGATGTCGCTGTGCATGCCTGCCCAGGAATACCTGCTTGCCAGGCGTTCCAATGTTCTCTTCTTCCCGAAGTGTCCACTGGTCTTATGCCCATGACAATGGAACATAATATCGCGTCTCAGTGCCATAGGTATCACTATCTGTAGAACCTTTTCCATAGTAGGACAGGTTTTCTATCGACACAGTAACCTGTCAAGAACTTCCAGCTCGGTCCATTGAGCCAAGAACTTACGGGTTTCTCTGTCTTTGAGGGACAATGCAAGCCGCACGGGATTAGCATTTCTGGTCAAGAATAAAATCACCCTTTTGATTGCAGGATCAGTTTGTTGAAATTGTTGGATGGTCTCTACTGGCCATTCGACAACATTTTCCATGCATGCATACAATAGGGGTTCGAACTGTCTGCCTCGAACTCAAGCAACTACTGCATTCTGAGCTCCACAATCATCACAATCAATCTTTTGGCACTTTCTGATAGGCCTTCGGGACAGGGCATCCGCATTAATATGCTTCGAACCTGCTCGATGTTGGATCTGGCTGTGCTCCAACCCAAATTCTGACAGATGTGCCAGCCAACGACCAATCATTCCTTCTGCATCCTTCAGATTAAGGAGCCACCTTAAGGAGGAATGGTCCGTTCGTAGTGTGAAATCAGTACCCCACAGGATGCGAAACTTTTTAGTATACACCACTACAGCCAGTAACTCTCGTTTGGTGGTGCAATAGTTTCGTTGTGCCCTGTTCAATGTGTTACTAGCAAAAGCAATAGGTACTTCGACTCCACCCTGGACCTGCGATAGAGCCGCACCAATGCTATCATTGCTAGCGTCTGTGTCCAATATGAAATGATCATCCACTGTGGGATATTTCAATACTGGCGTGTTAGCAAACAGGTGTTTTATTTGCTCGAAGGCTAAGTCTTGTTCATCACTCCAGGGAAAGCGTTCCTTTGCTCTACCTGAGGTCCAATGTGCTAATATCTGCAGGGGATAGCTCACTTTAGAATAATTCAGGATGAAGTCTCCATAGTATGAGCAGAACCCTAGGAAGGATCTAAGTTCCCTCGCATTTATGGGTTTCTGCCATTCGGATACTGTCTGAAGCTTTTCCGGGTCGGCTTTTACACCGTCGGGAGTTATTATATGACCAAGATAAGTAATGGATGTTTTAAACAGATTACATTTCTTAGCCTTTAGCTTCAAACCGTTAGCTAGTATCTTTTTTAAGACTAGTTCGAGGTTATAGGCACAATCCTCGAAAGTCTTTTCAAATACTATGACGTCGTCGAGATATACCAAGCAACTCTTCCAGAGAAGGTCACTTAGCATTTTCTCCATCATAGCCTCAAAAGTGGCTGGTACATTACACAGCCCGGAAGGTAGAACATTATATTGAAATAAGCCCATATGGCTCCAAAAGGCTGTCTTCTCCATATTTTTCTGGTCCATCCCGATTTGCCAATACCCGGATTGGAGATCTAAAGTACAAAAGTAATTTATTCCCCCCAAGCGAGTCTAATGTCTCATCTATCCTAGGTAAAGGATAAGAACTCTTATTAGTTAAGCCATTTAACTTTCGATAGTCTATGCAAAACCGGATAGTTCAGTCCTTTTTCGTAGTCATACATAAGGGGCTGGACCAAGGGCTTGTGCTAGGCACAATAACTCCCTTCTCCAGCTGGTCCAAGATTTGCCTCTTGGCCTCTAACATCTTCTTCAGAGGTAATCTCCGATAAGGTATCTTTCAAACAGCGAATCAGGTGTGGCAGGGCCTCCTCAGGGGTCCATGCATTTCATCGCGTGAAGTTCGAGAACCATTCTTTCCAGGTTTTCACACCTTCGTAGATCTTAGGGATGATAACCTGTCGTTTGGCCGCGTTGTTTGTGCGTACCAATTTATGACATTGGTTGACACTCAATTCCCTTCACTGTGCGCCGTGTTCGAAGTATTGGCTGAGCGGTTCAGCATATCTTCTAGCACACTGCTTCGGGATCTGCGTCTCGAGGTTCCCCCCGTGGCGCCACTATCTCCATGTGGGGCAGGTGTTGGCCCTCCAGTGGCACCAGCTGCGCCACCCCCAGTCGCCCCCTGATTTCCCATACCTAAAGGTTCCGGTTCATTCACCGAATCGTCATCATACGACAATTCGAAGGCCCCTCTTCCTCGTTTGGGGTACGATTGTGTTCTGTACTGATGTGATCATCTTCCCCCAGCATTACTCCAGCCACGCTGAAACTTATTTGACGTTTCTCTGATTCACCCCGACCAGATTCATGCGTGGGGTCATAAACACCGTCGTTTCGGACATGGACCTCTGCGTTGTCATTCACGAAAGGGTCATATCGGTCTGGTTTCCTCAAAGCTTCAGCTGGTGTTGAAGTCACTATAGGTGCTGTACCCTTTATAAAGGTCGTATCCGAAGGTATCTCCCTATCCAATATTTCTTGTTGGTTCAAGTCCAATTGTGTTACTGATGCACTGGTGTCGGTTTCGAATGATCCGTTATGTTCATTCCCATTTTCATCATCAAGACTTGTTTTCACTGTTGTTATGTGATCCTCTATTCCTGACACATATGTGTCTAGAGCATGTTTCCTTTTTGTCGAGTTAGCAATCTCGAGACATAGCTCTTGCTGCTTCAGGAATAAGTCTTGATTGCTATCTTTCATTGAATTCATTATATCCTCATTTTTCAAGAGGCACTGATCTCAAAGTTCTAATAGCTTACTCGCTTCATACTTGTATTGTTCCATTTCGGCCTTCATTCGGTCTGCCTCATTTCTCAATTTGATGTTTCGAATTGTAGAGGTGGCTTCGTGTTCTTCGAGATCAACTTCCTGTTTGAGTTTCTCATTCTCCCACTCCGATCTAGCGAGTTCGAGTTTCTTCTGAATCACATATATTTGGTGTTTGAGGTTTCGGTTTAATCTCTGTTTTTCTCCTGTTTTCTCTTTTAATTCCTAGATTTTTTGTCCATCAATCATTGTTGCTCCGTTTCGTATTGATCACACTGCTTTTCCAGGTTCCTAAGTCTTAAGACTTTTCTTTCAGAGTCTTCGACTCATGATAATCCCTAGTGTAGTTGAACCTTATTCATTGCATCGTCTCTCAATCTTGCCTGCTTATGCAAGTATTTAGCTGCCGATTCTTTAACATTTCTCGAACCTCCTATGTTGAATACCAAAACATTCAAGGCATCCAAGGATCGTCTAGTATCAGGTGTGTGAGTTTCTGCTGTGGCCAAAGCTTTTCGTTGGGCATCAGCAGTCATCATAGTTATTGGTGTCATCTGTTCTGTGGAATCCATACTTATTCTGTATGTAGAATTCGTAGCTGGAGCAAGCATTTCTCGTGTTAGAGGCTTCCGAATCACTTGCTCCACTTTGGGTCCACTAATTGAGGTGTACCCTTTTATCCAGTTTTGGCTTGCACCATCAATATTGTCTTTTTCGGTGGTTGTGGATCCCGAGGCATTCGGAGTTCGATCTCGGGATCCATCGTGCTCGTGTTTGGCCTCCAGGGCCGCGCACTAAACACCAAGAACTGTAATGGTTCGAATTATTAAACTTGTATGGTTCGAAGTAAAACCAGACAAGGTATCTCGGGTTAGTGCAACAGGCACATATTTATTTCAGTAAAGGTTCACATCCAGCTCGAGGTTAAGCGCTAAGTAAAGTAACTAGCTCAGAGAAATGTGGTCCGACTCCAATCGTGGGCAGAGCCAGACTAACGCCTTCCCTGGCCCCAGGTAGGAGCTGGAGCAGCGCAAACAGTGCTCCCACCACCCTGCAGCGACCAGTGGTCGTTATGACCTCTAGTGGCTACCGGTGATGGGCGCACCGCTCGAACCGCCCTCTTGAGGAAGACGCTCACACTATATCACGCTCTACGAGCCCCTACACTGTCTTTAGTTAGTTAGTTAGTTAGTGTTTAACGGCACGTCAGCTACTGGTGATGGCTATTTGTGCCTAAAGGTTTTATGGAAGAAAGTTTCTACTGTTTAAATTTGACTGTAGTATCCCAGGTTCTTGACATATGCAAGTATTGTATCCGGTCTGCAGGTATCAAATAACTCTTTCAGTGTTGTACATTGATGGTATTGTGCCCTGATGGGGCACTGGCTACATTCCACAAGGAAATGTTCCACCGTCAGGTGTTTTTGACACCTGTTGCAAAGCGGTCTGGGTTCTCTCTTCATCAGGTGTGAATGCGTTAGTCTGGTGTGGCCTATTCTTAGTCTGTTCATGACAATTTCTTCTCTTCTGCTCTTGCATTTGGCTTTCTTGGTTGTGCCTATCTTGGGCTGTATTTTGTAGAGTTTATTGTCTCTTTCAGCGTCCCATGACTCTTGCCACTTTTGGTGGATGTATTTCCTGATTTTCCGTTTGAGGTCCTCTGATGGTAGAGGCATATCTATTGGAACTTGATTTGTTGCATCCTTGGCAGCAACGTCTGCTAGGTCATTGCCATGGATTCCTTCATGGCCTGGTACCCAAGCATACGCTATCTTCTTTCCAGCTAGAGCAAGACTATTGTGTCGTTCCAACACTCTTTTCACGAGAGGGTGTGTCCACTTGCTATGCTGCATTGCTGACAGTGATGATTTGGAGTCAGATACAATCAGGTAGTTGTTGCCTTCTGATGTCTCAATGTGATCTTGTGCTAGGTATAACGCATGTAGCTCTGCTGTGTAGATGGAGGCTTCGTCTGGCAGGCGTTCTTTGAAGGCATGGGGTCCTAGAACGGCTGCAGATGCTGTTTTGTCTGCCATATGTGATCCGTCGGTGTAGATTGGTACGTGATCTCTGTAACTATCACGCAGTTCATTGAATGCTGCTTGATATGTGGTGCTAGATGTTACCCCTTTCTTAAGCGCGGTAAGGTCCATTCTGACCTCTGGTTTGTGATATGTCCATGGGGGCATTTCCGGGTACTCTACATTAAGTACATTATCCAGAGACATTCCCGCTTCTTCTAATAGGTGGGATACCCTCACCCGAAGGGGTGCAATGTATTGGTTCTTCTTTGCTTCATATTTTGCCTTGTGCTTGGGGTTTGTCAACAATGCTGCGGCTGGGTTGTTAGGATTTGTGGCAATCCGGATAGCATATTCAAGGGAGAGTTTCTCTCGTCTAAGGGCTAAGGGTAGTTCTCTAGCAGCGACTTGCAAACTCTTAATTCTGGATGTTCTGAATGCTCCCAAACAAATGCGTAGTCCATGGCTCTGGATCCGCTCTGCCATTGCTAGGTATGACGCCCAGGTTGATCCATAAACACACAGACCATAGTCCAGTTGAGACTGGACCAGTGCTCTATATAGTTTGAGGAGTGTGTCCTGGTCTCCACCCCAGCATGGATGTGCCACTACTTTCAGTAGGTTGAAAGCTTTGTTACATTTATCCTTGAGGTACTTAATATGTTTATCAAAGATAAGTTTGCGATCTATGACTAGCCCAAGGAATTTGGTATTTTCCACTACAGAAATACGTTTGTTGTTGATTTCAATATTTGGTTGTCTGTCTGTTGTAGTGCGGTAGTGGAAGTGCATAACTGATGTCTTGTCTAGAGAAAATCGGAAGCCATTTTGGTCTGCCCACTTCACTGTTTCATCTATGGCAAGTTGGAGGTGTCGTTCAATGGTTCTCAGGCTCTTGCCACGGAAACACATGAAGAAATCATCAACATATAATGTTCGGCCTATCTCTGGCTTCAGTTCCAGTTTAGAGACGATGTTGTTCATCTTCAACAGAAATAGGGTCACTGAGAGAATGCCTCCCTGTGGAACTCCAGACTCCTGATTGAAGACATCAGAGTGGATGTTGTTTACTCTGATCCTGAAGCAACGGTTTGATAGGTATTGGTTGATGAAATCAGGGAGCCGACCTTTCAGGTCTGCATCTTTGAGGTCCTTAAGGATACCATATTGCCAGGTGGTATCATATGCCTTCTCCAGATCAAAGAAGACTGCTACCACTTGCTCCTTATTTATAAAGGCATCTCGTACATAGGTCTCGAGGGTAGTTAGGGCATCCTGTGTCGAGCGACCCTTTCTGAAGCCACATTGCTCTGTCTTAAGGATCTTTTTCTTTTCTAGGTACCAGACCAGTCTGGTGTTTACCATTCTTTCCAGGGTTTTGCAGATGCAGCTCGTTAGAGCTATGGGTCTATAGTTCTTTGGGTTTGACAAGTCTTTGCTTGGTTTTGGGAATGGAAGCACTATGGCCTCTCGCCAGTGTGGTGGAAAGGTACCTGTTTCCCAAATGTTATTCATGATACCAAGCAAACACTGTTTCGAGGGTTCTGGTAGCTGTCGTAGGAACTCATAAGGGATGTTGTCTGGACCTGGGCAACTGTTCTTACTGCTCCCCAGGGCTGTCTTCAGCTCATCCATTGAGAACTTTAGGTTGTAGTCTTCATCTCTGTTGTTGCCAAAGTCAATGGGCGTTCTTTCTGCCTTCCTCCGGTGAGCATTGAAGCTCTGTGTGCCTCCATTTAGAGAAGATGTTTCTGCCAGTGTTGAACCGATGCTATCAGCAATTTCTTTGGTATCTGTTATTTTTCTCCTACCAATTTGCAAATGGTGCACATATGTCGTAGTGTCTTTGCCTTTCATCTTCCTGATCATCTTCCAGATCTTATACATTGGTGTATTGCTGTTAACCTTGGAGACATAGGCCATCCAGGTTTCCTTCATGGCCTGGCGAAAGGTTCTTCGGGCGTGTGCCTTAGCCCTTTTCCAGGCGATGAGACTGGGTATGATTAGGTTCTTTTTGTAAGTCCTTTCAGCTTCTAGTCGCATCTTGCGGGCTTCTCGACATTCATCATTAAACCAGGGTTTATCTTTGGTTTTAGATTTGTTGGAAGTTTTTGGAATGCTCTTTTCTGCTATTGTTTGGAGGGTGGCTGTAAAGGTAGCCATAGGGTCTTCCTTTTGTAGTAGCTTTTCGAGATTGAGTTCCTTTTTACTGAGTTCCTGGAATGTCTCCCAGTCTGCTTTATACAACTTCCATTTAGGTATTTTGTCCATGGGACCTTGATGGATGTGTTCTATAAGGATTGGGGTATGATCACTGTCATGACTGTCTTCTGCAACATCCCAGGAGTAGTCCAGGAATATGGATGGGCTGCAGAGTGTAATATCAATGTGTGTCCAGGTTTTAGAGGCTGCACTGTAATAGGTTGGTTTTCCAGTGTTCAGCAGGCAAAGGTTTTGTTCATTGATGAGATCCTCAATGAGAATGCCTTCCTGGTCATTTCTGGGGCTGCCCCAGATGGTATTGTGGGCATTAAAATCCCCAAGGAGGAAGAAGGGTTTGGGTAGTTGTTTGATTAGATTTGTCAAGTCCTGTAGACTTGGGTAGGGCAGTGATGGTGGACAATATAAATTACAGATAGTGACAGATTTTTCACAGGTGATTTGGGATGCTTATAGAGGAGCAGCAAAGGGGTCCTCAGGAGTGATTTAATTCTCAGAATTACTGAAAGCTACAACATGTTTCTTTATGTTGTCCTATGTCTCTGGGTATGGTAAAGTGACGTTGTGGGTGTGAAGTCTCATGCAGGCACCTAGAAATCTGCACGTCTATGTAATTATCTCTTCAATTTATAGGTCCCATTTTTTAGGGTGGAAAAACAAACAAATCCATTTGCCTTTGCTCTAATATTGATGTTATAGGAATTCTGATGGTACCTACCCCCCCCCAAAGTGGACCCAAGGAAAATGCTGAAACTTTCTATTTGTTGATAGGACAAGTGGTTACCTAGCAACAGCTACATATACCTAGCAACAGGCCCTTTTCGAGACATTGATCTATACAATGTCTCCTAGTACCTACACCCTTAAATTAACCCAAGGAACATAATGATGCTTTCCATTTGTTGCTAGGGCAAGCAGCTACCATTGTCTAGCAAAATGCCCTTTCCAATACAACAATAAGCTACACTTGGAATGGGTTAAAACATATACAGTAAGGAAACAACCTTTTATCGATATGATACTGAGAAGCTCCATACAGTAATTTACAGTGACACTCTGATGGTACCTCAAATAGAGCCAAGGAAAGTGCTAATGCTTTCTATCTGTTGCTAGGACATGTAATTACCTAGCAATGGGTACTTTTGCCTAGCAACAGGAACTTTCTGGGTTATTGACCTTATGAAAATGTTTTGGTACCTGCTCCCCTAAAATGGACTGAAGAAACATGCAGAGGCTTTCCATTTGTTGTGAGGAGAAGTAATAACATAGCAACAGCTGCTTTTGCCTAGCAATGCAATGAGCCCTTCCTATGACAAAAAAAAAGAGCTATGCTTGGAATGAGCTGAGGAATAGATAGTATGGAAACAACTTATTAATATGGTATGCTGAGAACATACTAATATGACATGGCATTTTGTCAGAAATATATTATTCATGCTAAAGACTGTAGAGGAACAGAAATATATATACTATAAAACCTTGCTGGGGGGGGGGTGTGCTATATAGAATGGTACTAAACTACCTAAAATCAAGCCCTGTGTGTGCCTTTTAGTAGAACCCTTTCTTCGACTCAGGGTGGGTCTTATACACAGGTTGTGCCTTATACATGAGGTATCATGTTAGCATGTGGTTTGAAGACATACAAAATGATTTTCCATCCTGCTGCAAAATTGTTGTTGTTTGAACAATTCTATGTCTCTTTTACCCTAAAAGTGAGGAGTCATTCTTGGCAAAGATTCTCTCAGAAAGGAAGAAGTAAATCTCCCTTACAATGGCCTGGTAGCGTGAGAAAGGATTTTGCCTGGTATACCCTGCTTATACCATGGGCACTGATGGGTACAGATTAATTATATAGTGTCTGAAAAGCACTGGTAACTGCAAAGTTGTTGTTCTTTGCACTCCATTGACCTTGTAATAACCTTCCCTGACCTGTAATTCCACAGACAGTGACTCTTTGGGAATCCCCTGACCTTTGTATGCTGTGACATATTGCAAATTGTGTCCCATTTTCATATACTGGGAGCATTTGATGAGAGAAGTCTTTCTTTGTCCATTGAAGTACCTCAGTGATCGTTATCTATACAACTTGCAGGGTCACCCAATGCCTTAAGGGGTCAATTAGTTCTTATGAATTACATACTACATGTGCTACTAATTATTTGGTGTGATCTTAAGGAACTAGTACAAAATTCACACTTCTGTCGGTGACTCTCAGCCAGCCACTCAGAGTTAGTCATAAGCAGAGATTGCCTAGAGGTTGTCAACCTTTGCTTGGTAACTGAGACCTCAGTTCCAAGGAGAAAGCTGCTGCAGGAACAATTCAAACCATGGTTATGGAACCAAGTGAGAATTACTCATCTTACTCACTTACAAGAAGTCCAGTGCTACTTAATTATTGACCCTAAGACAATACCTGTAATGTCACTCCAATATCAAGAGTTGTAATTACTCTAGCAAGAGCTATAACTACCCACAGAAATCCATGTACCTGTAAATATACCAAATGTTCATATCATTCCAAGTTGCCTATTAATAAAATCATTTCTCTATGCTCTCCCTGCATATAAACATGATTGTGATACCAGCACCCTGCACAGTCCACAAGCCAAGTCTGGAGGTGGTAAATATGACCTGTAGCTGTTGACACTAATAGGTATGTAGTTGTCAGCGTTGGAAGTCCAATACCTACAAGGCAATAACCAAGGCCCTCTACTCTTCAGCTATCTGGCCTCTGCTTAGCAAATGCTGAATGATTAGGCAGGCAGTAAGAGATGGATAGATTGATTGAAATAATTTCATTGGCTTAACCATCGTAAAATTGCATGCTCTTCCAGCAAGCCAAGGATGATAATAAAGGATTGAAAATTTGCAAAGGATATAATGTTATAGATATAAGAAGGTTAGGGAGATGTACCATGAAAGGCCCATTACAGGCCTACCTTGGTTTTGCATGTCCATAGACAACCCTATTTTGGTATCTTACTCAGGGGCATCCTAATGCTTTAAGGGTACTTTATCCATTTGTTTTGTCCATACAATATCATCCTGGTACACGAGTTCTGTTATGAGAATACTGATGAAAAATGTGGAGTCACTGTAGATTGATTCTCTCCTACCCCATCCTGATCCACATAGATAACCTCTCCTTGGAAAAGCACTGTCCCGATAGCTCAGCAGGTAGAGAAATGGCCTCAAGGTCTGGGGATCCCAGGTTCGATTCCCGATTGGGATATGGACTTTTCCAATGGTGACGGTTACAAATGATTTGTTGCGCTATGAATAAACTACAGCAAGACCCATTGTGTGTGTTATTAAATCTTGTTGACCATAATACTGTTGACCTTCACCTCATGACCAGCTCTCCAATGAACATTTCCACACATAGTTGGTCTTTGCTTTCTCAGATTTGGAAAAAAAGTGAAAGGAAAAATGCCTGAGGAAGCAGATTATCTGAAAATTTTAGTCAAATCTATAAAGCATAGAAGCAGTTGTGAGGGACCTTTGAAATTGAAGGGTTAACAAAGTGAGGGTTGACCATAAAATTTTCAAAAACTGATCAAATCCACACAAATACAAGTTTATGAACATGGCCCCTAGAAGTGGTTGCTAGCCTCAGATGGTTCTAATTCTATAACGTGAAGTTATAGATTTTTGAGTTGTCAAAAACACAAAAACCTGCTGGTAGGAGGGGAGATTGTGTTTCATCGCAGATGCTACATTATAAACTTTCTGCATCTTCTAGTTTGGTCAAAAATACATTTTTGATGAAATACTATTTTCAATTATTGTTTGGACCTCATGAACATCATAATAGGTAGGTGTTTCAATACTGTCTATTATTTATAGGTCACCCCTCATGCTCTCTTTGAAAGGGCTTGCTAGGCAAATGTAACCATTGCTACATAATTGCTTATTCTAGCAACAACAAGTTTCAGCATGTTCAGCATGGTAGGTACTATCAGAATGTCACTTTAAATCAGTGTATGGACCTTCTGAGTATCATAATTATATTAATATAAGAGGTTATTTCCACACTGTTGATTCCTTAGCTCATTCCAAGCAAAGCTCTTCCCTTGTCATAGGAAGGGCCCATTGCTAGGCAAAAGTAGCTGTTGCTAGGTAACTACTTCTCCTTACAACAAACGAAAAGCTTCCGCATGTTCTTTGGGTCCCTTTTTGAGGGGTACAATCAGAATTTCTATGAGATCATTGCCTTGGAAAGATCCTATTGCTAGGCAAAAGTAGCTATTACTAGGTACCTGCTTAACATTCTAGCAACAAATAGAAAGCTTCAGCACTTTACTTCAGTCCATTTTTAGTAAGGTGGGTACCATCATAGTTTCACTGTATATTACTGTATGGAGTTTGTTTGTTTAGTTTTACGTCCAGGGGCCATCGAGGAACTCATTCAAACTGTATGGAGCTTCTACATGCGGTATCATATCGGTAAAAAGTCTTTACTGTCTATACCTTAACTTAACCTGGAGCTTATTAATTTTAATTCAACAAAAATAAAATATCCAAAAAAATAAATCGATATGAGCGAGGTTTTATGGTCCCCAATAAATGTACTCACTTTTTGGACATACAAGTAATGTAGAGTAAAGGTCATTTAACTCCTTACAGTTTTTAGTTCTGCATCATTCTTGCCTTCCATATCATAAGCTACCGTAATCTCCCGCGTATAAGACGAAGTGCGCGTATAAGACGCACCTACAGTTTTGGAAAATTCTCAAAAAAATGAAAAATTAATAACTTTGGTTCTACTGAATGAATTTTCAAAATTCAAAAACCTATGTATAGCTTGAGCCCCCTGGACCCCCCTGGGCCCCCTTATATCTTATTATGACTAAGAGGGCATGTAACATATCAAAAGAAAGGTCTTGATGTCCCCCTTGTGGATCCAATGAGAACTAAAACCCCACGTATAAGACGCGGCTTCACTGTAGTTTCACTGTATATTACTGTATGGAGTTTGTTTGTTTGTTTAGTTTTACGTCCAGGGGCCATCGAGGAACTCATTCAAACTGTATGGAGCTTCTACATGCGGTATCATATCGGTAAAAAGTCTTTACTGTCTATACCTTAACTTAACCTGGAGCTTATTAATTTTAATTCAACAAAAATAAAATATCCAAAAAAATAAATCGATATGAGCGAGGTTTTATGGTCCCCAATAAATGTACTCACTTTTTGGACATACAAGTAATGTAGAGTAAAGGTCATTTAACTCCTTACAGTTTTTAGTTCTGCATCATTCTTGCCTTCCATATCATAAGCTACCGTAATCTCCCGCGTATAAGACACAGTGCGCATATAAGACGCACCTACAGTTTTGGAAAATTCTCAAAAAAATGAAAAATTAATAACTTTGGTTCTACTGAATGAATTTTCAAAATTCAAAAACCTATGTATAGCTTGAGCCCCCCGGACCCCCCTGGGCCCCCTTATATCTTATTATGACTAAGAGGGCATGTAACATATCAAAAGAAAGGTCTTGATGTCCCCCTTGTGGATCCAATGAGAACTAAAACCCCACGTATAAGACGCGGCTTCACTGTAGTTTCACTGTATATTACTGTATGGAGTTTGTTTGTTTGTTTAGTTTTACGTCCAGGGGCCATCGAGGAACTCATTCAAACTGTATGGAGCTTCTACATGCGGTATCATATCGGTAAAAAGTCTTTACTGTCTATACCTTAACTTATTCCAAGTATAGCTCATCTATTGTAGTGAAGAGGGCCTTTTGCTAGGCAATGGTAGTTGCTTGCCCTAGCAACAAATGGAAAGCAAAATAATGTTCCTTAGGTTAATTTAAGGGTGTAGGTACTATGAGACATTGTATAGATCAATGTCTGGGAAAGGGCCTGTTGCTAGGTATGTAGCTGTAGCTAGGTAACAAATTGTTGTATGTAGCTGTAGCTAGGTACTGTAAACGTTGATATTTTCGCGTGTATAAATTTTCGCGCATTTGAGAAAAAACGCAATTTCGCGTGTATTTGAATTTGTGAATTTTGAATTAAAAAAATCTATGGGAATATAAACAGCTAAATGAAATAAATGAGATATATTATCAATTTCAATTTTCGTTGACCAGTACCCCAACAGAGATGCAAATACAATGTGTTACATGAATAACTGAAAGCATTTTAGCACCTCACTCTTAGTCTGTGTTAGTTGCAGTATGACAATAGGTGTGAAAACTTCAGCACAACACAATGCCCCTATTGAGGGTACTAAGTTTTACCTTTAAATATTCATGATAAGATTTGTTATGACCCTATGTGCTGTCAGTATTCCTAGCATTCTGATTGGACAAATTTTCACGCTGGACATAAATTCGCGAATTTTTAATTTCCGCGAAATTCGCGAAAATATGTACAGCGCGAAATAAAGTACGTTTACAGTAGCTTGTTCTAGTAACAAATAGAAAGTTTCAGCATTTTCCTTGGGTCCACTTTAGGGGGGGGGTAGGTACCATCAGAATTCCTATAACATCAATATTAGAGCTGGGGCAAATGGATTTGTATGTTTTTCCACCCTAAAGATATGACCTATAATTTGAAGAGATGATTATAGACGTGCAGATTTCTAGGTGCCTGCATGAGAGTTCACACCCACAATATCACTTTACAATACCCAGAGACATAGGACAACAGAAAGAAGCATATTGTAGCTTTCAGTAATTCTAAGAATTAAACTCCTTAAATAAGGCCCTCTTGGGGCATCTGCTGCTCTACTATCAAGATTAGTTTCAAGAACCCAGCACTTATTTGTGACCGGAGCTTATTTGAGGCTCTATGCTATATGCTGGGTTTTACGCTATATGAAAGTTTCCGTACTTAAACTAAGTTAAAGGTTTCTTTAAAATGGAAATATAGAGCGGAATCCAGAATTATACAAGGATTCGTTATCAGTTTATTTTGGGGGTACTTCATATTAAACAGCAATAACATGGAATTCAATCACTAATTGTCTGAACAGTCTTAGAAAAAAGTATGTCAGTTATCAGATGAATCTTACAGCCAGTGCTTACCAGGATCTAGCGGTATGCCACCAAAACGTGGCACCATTAGTAGGCGTTGATGATTGATGTCTGTGCACCACACTGTACTAAAACCACGCTCCCGCAGTAGTGCGCAACCATACAGTCCCAACAAACCAGCACCCTGTTGGTTAATACACATATTGGGTAAACAACAACTTAAATATTGCGTACATCCTGTAGGTACATTTAGACAATTACGGGGATGAGATTCCTGAAATCAGGGAAATCCCTCAAGAGTTTCATCCCCATAACTGAGGAAGAAAGGGCTTAAATAGTACCCTGGGTTTTATGGTTGTGGTAATTCCATCTAGGCTCACTACCACCTCTCTGTGGCACATGCACACCATCTCTACCTAGTTAGGGTCTAAGCACAGGAGAGTACAACCACACTATTCCCAGCATCTGCTGTGCACCACTGCCCCCTACCTATAATACAACAAACTACCTTCACAGTACTGGGATGGGTTATTTGTAACGAATGTATAATATTTTCTCAGAAATATGGCCTGTGGTATTGTTTAATATCAAATATATGTTATCTTGGCAAGACATAGTAAAAGTTGTATCCACTGTTACTTTTTTATGATTCAATTTGTAAACGCAAATTGCAATTTCATTAAAATACCATATATTAGATATACAATGTACCGTAATCTCCCGCGTAGAAGACGCGTCCTCTACGCCAAACAAAATGCTGGGGAGTCTTATAGCTTTCTCTCAAGTTGGGGGGGCGTCTTATACGAGGGGTAATTTTTCTATAGAAATGTACTAATCTTACAAATTTCAGCATTAAAATGTGCGTCTTATATGCGAAAATGCATGTGCTGAGTTTGGGGTGCGTCTTATACGCGCAGCGCGTCTTATACGCGGGAGATTACGGTAGATCTAATAATTCAATAATTTCCTCTTCAAAACCTCACATATAAGTCAACTCCCTAACCTGGAGCTTATTAATTTTAATTCAACAAAAATAAAATATCCAAAAAAATAAATCGATATGAGCGAGGTTTTATGGTCCCCAATAAATGTACTCACTTTATGGACATACAAGTAATGTAGAGTAAAGGTCATTTAACTCCTTACAGTTTTTAGTTCTGCATCATTCTTGCCTTCCATATCATAAGCTACCGTAATCTCCCGCGTATAAGACGCAGTGCGCGTATAAGACGCACCTAGAGTTTTGGAAAATTCTCAAAAAAATGAAAAATAAATAACTTTGGTTCTACTGAATGAATTTTCAAAATTCAAAAACCTATGTATAGCTTGAGCCCCCCGGACCCCCCTGGGCCCCCTTATATCTTATTATGACTAAGAGGGCATGTAACATATCAAAAGAAAGGTCTTGATGTCCCCCTTGTGGATCCAATGAGAACTAAAACCCCACGTATAAGACGCGGCTTATACGCGGGAGATTACGGTATAAGCCACATTTTGGTCTACTTCAACTTGTAAGCCCTTGTTTTAATGTGTGTAGAATATCATATATATCGGTAATCTTTATGTGAGATGTATTTGGACGTACCTGGATGAGCGCCACACCCTGGCCGTCAGGTGCTGAAGGGATCGTGCTGATTGCATTAACCATGGTGGCCAGAGCACAGTTCAATGGGGCGGCCACACGGTCAGAGATCTGCTTAGGAATGGGAAAGACCCCTGTGCCTGGCCGCAGCACGATATGACTTGCGAAGCAACCATTAAACCCAGCACCATGATCACTCAGTGACATGTGGCCATACTGAAAACAGCTTTAATGTATATGTGCCATCTCATGTGTAACAGGCCAGGTTTACTGCACACATCTAGACCTTAGCATTTACAGTCCTTTACATGTTGAGTTCTGTGTAGTTACTAGATTGTAGAACATTTATTTAGGGTCTCTAGGTATGACTGATATATGTACTTTGTAATAAGGTGTGTATGTATCCGTTACATATTTTGATAGTATATCTACCTTCTTGAGATGGTGGCACTTTTGAGGCAGATCACGTCTACAGGATGTGCACTCATTACATGAGTCTATCACAGTGAAGGTCACTCGGTCACCGACCCTGACATCTTGACCAGTTCTCCGCATGGTAACCACCTCTCCCACTGCCTCATGTCCCAATACACTGCAACATGTACCAAATATCAATGTTGAAATATAAATCGTCGCCTCAGTGCAACAAGGTTGTAACTAACATTTTGGTAAAATTGAGTTTTCTTCTGTTTTAACATCTATTGACCCTTATCTACCTTCTATGAAAGTATTGGCTCTGTCTAAGTATGGTATAGGTCTCTCCCCAGAGTGTCTACAGGCTACAATGCAATAGGATTGTGTCAACTGCGTGCTATAGTAATTGAAACACTTCAGCCTCTCCTGCAAAACTTAAGATATGCCCTACAGACTCAAAGTGCAGTGTATACCGACTTAGCTGGTTTAATTATCAGCCAATGAAACAACACCAAGTATTCACTGCGGTCCTCTCGGGGCCAACTGGTACCCATCTGATAGGTATTTTCAGTAGAACTTGCTGGTAACAAGCTCCAGCAATGGCTGTGCCCATGGGACAACCTGCTACCTTGGAATACACGGACACTGTTTATGCTGCCCCTTTCAGTACTGCAGTATAAAGGTGCGGAGGATTTAGTATTTGGACAATCCGCTTCCTTGGTATACTTCTTATTGACTCTTTCAGAAACATAGCTTTTTGAATTTTGAAAATTCATTGAGTAGAACAGTAAATGTGTCATTATCTTTTTCTATATTCTCCATAAAATCAGGGTGCATCTTATACATGGGATATTACGTATAGTATTAATCTACGCCACATCAAGTTGTAGCCATTAACAATGGCTACAACTCAGGGTGTGCAGCGTATCTACCATACTCATTGGTTATCTCACTGATATCAGCATATCTAAACTCACTGATATTAGCATATCTAATGGGGGTATTCCACCAAAACCAATGATATTGCCGGGCCGATTAGGGTTTTTCCTCATCCGCGATGGTCATCGTGTATGAATCTGGGATGAAAATTGTCGCCTGATTTGCCCACAGGGAAAATCGGATGCCCTTTTCTGCCCACTTTAATCGCTCTTCCACCGAGGACAGGGTGACCACCGGATACAATCTGTGGTGATGATGATCAAATTTTATCTCACCTCGTGCCTTCTGTACGGCCGACACTCAAGGGTGAGAGGTCCCGCGGGTTGTATCCACACCGAAGTGAGATTACCCTTGTGGCGTTATGCCTGGACCCTAGTCTAGTGGGGAGGGGGGATGATGGTGACCGAATCTATGGGAAGATAGAAAGCATGCCTCTACACATTTACCGAGGCAATGGTTCTTTAACATCCATCACTACATAGGCATAGTGAGAGATGGACAGGCCTGTTTTAAGTCATTTGTCTGCCATGACCGCCGAGAGACTTTCCAGCACAGCCTAGCCAGAGCAGGGAGGAACTTAAACTACACCTTACGGTGACGTTTGGAGCCACCACTGTGCCCTGGCCGGGCCGGGAACCGAACTCACGACCTTACGGCCCGTGAGCGGACGCGCTACCGACTGCGCCACGCCTCCCGGCTTACAATCTGTGATGAAGGTGTTTTACTGTATAATTTTATAGGAGTGATGCCACCTTGTGCATACTATAGAGTACAGATATAGGTCTCATGAATCCATTAGATTCCCTCTGTAGTATAGGTCAAGGGGAACTAAATCCATTTCCTCTATGTTTCTATGTAGCATAACACACAAAAACAGCCGCCTAAAATGTTCGTTGGTAAAAATTTCAACCATAGCACGGTTAACTCATCCCTCATACACAATGTAACAGAATGTTGGATAGGCTTAACCCTGAAAATCTTAAATAAGGGATTGATATGTGCAGTGATTGCCATTCTACCCTATTTTGGGCCTAAAAATCTCCATTGGCCAGATTAACTTTTGCATGCCTCATAAAATCCCCAAGGCCTGGCATAATATAAAAACACACCTACTATTCCATTTATTAACTATTTGGGAACACCTGTGATTTTTTTTTCATAATTTTACCAATATTTCTTGTCTAATTCTAAACCAATCAGCTGTCAGAACACCCTTCAGTGCAGTCCTGAATACCATATGACTCACGAGAGGGCAGCATTTACATCCATGTAACCTTAAATATGGCTTGATAACCCAACAATGTAACTAGAATATGCTCGGATATAGGTCTGTCTGTTTCAATTCATGCATCATACAGAGGGAATCTAATGGATTCGTGAGACCTATGTGTGTACTTTATAGTATGCACAAGGTGGCAGCACTATAGTAGACTTGACTTTTATTATTTGTTTCATCTGTCATCCATGGGTTATATAATGTTACAGTGTTCATTTGATTCACAATTTCACATAATAAGACATGCACATACAATATAATGCCAACAATAAAGGACTAAGAAGGTAATCCCTATCGTATTACTACTTATGCACAATAATGAGGTAGCTGGTACCCTGACACCCATTTTGTGACTTTCAAGAATTAGTAAGGAGTAAGAGAGTGAACCTAATCATCAGCCGAGAGGCGTGGCGCAGTTGGTAGTACGTCCACTCACGGGCCGTAAGGTCGTGAGTTTGGTTCCCGGCCTGGCCGGGGCACAGTGGAGGCTGTAAGGTGTCGTTTGAGTTCCTCCCTGCTCTGGCTAGGCTGTGCTGGAAAGTCTCTCGGCGGTCATGGCAGACAAATGACTTAAAACAGGCCTGTCCATCTCTCACTATGCCTATGTAGTAACGGATTGCCTCGGTAAATGTGTAGGGGCGTACTTTTTATCTTTCTATAGATTCGGTCACCATCATCCCCCCTCCCCATTAGACTAGGGTCTGGGCACAACGCCACAAGGGTAATCTCACTTCGGTGTGGATACAACCCGCGGGACCTCTCACCCTTGAGTATCGGCCGTAAGGAAGGCACGAGGTGAGATAAAATTCGAGCTGCAGCCTAATCATCGCCGGGAGGCGTGGCGCAGTCGGTAGCGCGTCCGCTCACGGGCCGTAAGGTCGAGAGTCCGGTTCCCGGCCCAGCCGGGGCACAGTGGTGGTTCCAAACGTCGCCGTAAGGTGTTGTTTGAGTTCCTCCTTGCTCTGGCTAGGCTGTGCTGGAAAGTCTCTCGGCGGTCATGGCAGACAAATGACTTAAAACAGGCCTGTCCATCTCTCAATATGCCTATGAAGTGACGGATGTTAAAGAACCATTGCCACGGTAAATGTGTAGGGGCGTGCTTTCTATCTTCCCATAGATTTGGTCACCATCATCCCCCTCCCCACTAGACTAGGGTCCGGGCACAACACCACAAGGGTAATCTCACTTCGCTGTGGATACAACCCGCGGGACCTCTCACCCTTGAGTGTCGGCCGTAAGGAAGGCACGAGGTGAGATAAAAATCGATCATCATCACCTAATCATCGAAAGGACTACCACTTTCAGTAATGTGGGTCCTACCCTGCCGGCCCGATAGTTAAGCCTTCCGATTCTCATCCGATTTTTTTTTTTGCCAGGACAGAAAAAATCTGGTGAGAAAAAAACTATTGGAGACCGTCGCCGACTGTTCCTGATGCATTTGCGATTTTTTTTTAGCTCTTCCACTCAACCCGATTCTTGGCCGATTTTGACCCCATCGTCTCCGATTCTCAATTTCGCCGATGCATCGGAAATACAACGGCGATGCAATATAGGTATATGTGGTACCAAAAAACGTGACTTTCCATGGCTTTTCTTTTCCTCTGGTCGCTGGGATTTCGGATTCAATTTGTGGACTTTTTTTTTGCCTCTGTTCAGCTAAAATGTTGACTTAAAAATTCTGTAATCCAAATTACCGGCACTATAAGAACATGGTAAGAATTTTAGAGAAATTTCTAGCTTTAAAGATTTTTTTTTATCACATTTTTCCTAATTTGTCATCCGTTTTTCATGAAGATTAGCTATGGGTCTATAGTTGAGAGCTTAAATAAGCAAATGTCTTTACATATTTTTCACATTTGTCATGTTTGCATGTAAGAACAAAAAATCTAACATATCTGCTGCTTAACTACACATATCTGCCATCATTCTCTATAAAAAAAAATTAAAGAAAAGGTATCCGACTGATCCTAGAGCCATGTTACTGGAAACACACAATTGTTTTTTTGCCTAATGTATACATGTATTCTTAGGTACACGCAAGACACAATATTAATTTGTTCTGTCACGGTTAAACTGATTAGTGAAAGTATTCTTTCATTTCGTCATCCCTGAAGAATCTTAAGCTAGCCAATATCACCCTCCATCCTATAGTCAAGACCATATCAGTGATCTATTTTAATTGAGTGGGCTGATGGTATCTGATGTCTGAGATAGAAGCTATATTATGACCTCCCAGTGGGAGGGCTTGCCAAATTCTTCGGTCTTAACTATATTACTCTTTTCGTGTATACAGTATATTTTTTTCTGATCAAAAACGAAGAATAGCAGAAAAGGACCGTACCGTGACTAAAGTCAACCACACCTTCATTCATTGATGGCACAGGTAATGTTATCCTTCTGTTCTTTCAGTCAAAGGTTTGTGTCCAAAGACCAAGCTATTCGCAATACCTGTAGCTATGGTACACATTTATACCTGGGATACATATACCTGCACTTGTGGTGTTGCCACACCTCTATGGTGTATGTAATGCAATACTCCGTGCATAAGGCGACCCCATATATGAGAGATCGTGGAATTGTCCAAAAACAACATCATACTCAATGGATTTTCAAAATTCAAAAAGAAAGGTCTTGAGGCCCCCCCTGGATCCATGGAAACTAAATCCCCACATATAAGCCGTGCCCTATATGCAGGCCATTATGGCAATGAGGTTTAAAAACATAATATCCTGCGTATAAGGGGCACCCAGAATTTGTTAACATGTTTGAAAAAATTAAAATGATATAACTAGTGTTCCAGGCAATAGATTTTGAAAATTCAAAAACCTATGGGCAGCTTTAGGCTCCTACCCCCTTATACTACTGTAGAAGGGTGGGGCACCATTGAGCAGAATTTAAAAAGATGTTTAGCCCCTCCTATTATAGGACCTATAGGGGACCGAGGTAAGTACCGCGAGATTCAAAGATGGCGGCAGAATAGACTCAAGCCGTACCACTCAGAAGTAGGTCACAGTGCTGAGAGATGGGGCAAAATTTTCTAGATATTTCAGTAGCCATATAGCTCACATTTTCGGGATGAGTCTTCAGCATTCTATGAGTCAACATTATGACTCCCTACACCTGACTCCATTTTGAAAATTGAAGAAGACTTTCAGAGAAATTTTGATCTAGGTTAAACCTCCTATCCCTTCAGCACTGTGACCTACTTCCGTCTGGCACGGTGACGTCACAAAAACGCTCTGGTTCGAGGCTAAACAGCGATCCTGCAGAAACCACTTCGACTCCCTATACGGCACATGGCTATTGTACTATTGACCAATGGGAGGCATCCCTGGCATAAACTGCGGAGTCGGGGGCTGAAGGTGTTAGTCATAGTGGAGTCGGGGTCTAATGGCGGCCCCCATCTGATAATGGCTATGTGAGCTATAGGGCACATTAGGGGTCCATCCTCTTGTATAAGACATGCCTTATATGCAGGGTATTACGGTATACACTAGTTTCATCAACCATGATACAGTCGGTGTTGACCTGACCATTTTGGCCATGCCACAGGGGCTCCACTGGAGGGGTGATTCTTAAGGAACAGGGGGTGGTCAGAGTAGGTTTACCACCTGTCATTACTGTGGTGGACACTGGAGGAGAGATAATAAACATCAGAGACAGCTGAGCAACCCCTACCCAGACCCGTGATAACCAGTAACACACTCCTCAAGGGAGAGATAATCTACATTTAATTGGCTTAATGCCCTCAAGGGAGCTGTCTTGTGGTGTGTTATAACCACCAACACCAACCCCATGCACCCCCCTCTGCCCCCTTTTCTCAGCTCTCAAAATTGTAAGGTCACTCATATTTATCTAAGCCTAGGTAGATTTTGGCTAAAGATAGTGCCTTAATTGGCTAATATCGCAGGGATGGGTAGATGAACATTTTATCTCTATGTAGCTGTAATTTTTAAGGTGAGGGGACATTTCTTCTATACAGATGCTTTCCTCTTGCCTGACAGGTTTTTTGTTACACGGATCTCTCCCCGATAGTATGTTAGCTGTTGTACTTATCCCAGTTATAAAAAATAAGACTGGGAAAATTAGTAGTAAGGATAATTACCGGCCCATAGCCCTAGTGAGTATCTTATCAAAGGTACTTGAAATGGTTCTTTTGACCAGACTGCAAAAGTACATTATGACTTATGACAACCACAGGGTGTCTGGCAGACCCCTTTGAAAAAGTAGGACAAAAGAAGGACTGAAAATTTTCAAAAAGTAGGACAAAAGTAGGAAAATATAAGAAAAAATAGGATATATGTAGAATAAACAATGCATGTGTAGTGGTTCGTCTCGTTAAGTTAGATTAAGTAATCATAACGAAGAGAGAGAAAGTTTCCGGGTAGGCAACCAAGCTTTTATTTCATAGCTTATGTTACATACGATCACGGCCTCAGAGGACTACATGCTGCTAGGGCATTCGGTTACCCTTTCGGGTAACGACCTGGTTGAGCAGTGGGTAAAACCACTACTGGAGAACATGGGGGTAGAACCAGCCTTATATAGGGGAAAAGCCCGTGAAACTCAGACCGGCCACGTGACGTGTGGCGGACGAGTGGTAGGCCCCCTGGTGTAATGGATAAGAAACCCAGAGGCAGGTGCTGCCACCTGCCATCCGGATTCCCCCACCACACCCGAAGACCTAGGTCTGAGTCCCACGGGTACATGAACGTATAAGTGTAAATACCATACTCCTACACTGCCCCCCTTAGACAATAACTTAGGGGTAATCAAACTGCAGTGTATTAATAACCTGATTGTTTACAATACTAAAAAGGGGTATTAATTACACTTGCTCGATGTGAAATAGGCTATTGTATGAGACTATCCTATTTCTGAAAAATTATACAATAATAGCATCGAGTATCATTTCATTTCCACCAGTAACTATAACAACCACATATGATAAATATAAATATCACAGATAATATTAACATTTGACAACAGTAGGGTCCTGAAAAGGACCGGTGGTTGTAATTATTAATCGTATGACAATTATTAAACCCGGAAAAAGATTTTCGACTTTTTAAATTAACAACTTTGTCCACTTTTAAAGTGAACTTAACAATAACGATGAGATATGAATAATCATTTTGATTCCATATGAACCCAATAAGGTATTGACCTGAGTAATATAATACTAAGTTTAGAGAAATCTGTTGGACCTTCTCTATTTTATAGAAAAATATTTATATATTTGAGACGTAGCTCAATTTATACCTTAGTGTTTGATATTAACAAAGTACAGAAGAAGTATAGTCTCTTAATATGTTGAGACCAGGAATGACCTATCTAGACAGTTATAGGTCTAGTACTACCTTAAATAACTTTTAGGATATGCAGATCCAGTATATTTATAGGTAAGTACCTTTATATAATAACATACCTTTATAAAAGATATTAGAGTTATAAATACAGTTTTACATGCAATATAATACTATTAACAAAGTTTCGTGTTTCTTGGTAGGAGAATATAAGTGGAGCCGGATGCTGCTGATGTCTTGGTATGGGCGAGCTGAACCCTGATGCCTGAAGTGCTATGTTTAATCCAGGAATTTGTAGATTTTGGGCGAGCTGAACCCTGATGCCTGAAGTGCTATAGAAGAATATGTTGATGGGCGTAGCTAAACCCTGTTGCCTGTAGTGCTAGCTAACTGGAAGTAGTAGTAGATCCAGTTGTAGACTATTGATGGACTTTATGGGCGTAGCTAAACCCGGATGCCTGTAGTGCTAGCTGACAAGTAGTAGTGTAGTAGTAAATCCGGTTGTAGTTTAGAGTCCATATTAACGTATTCCAGTATTAAAGGTCCATAATTCAATAATAGGTAGTCATTATGTAATAGCACAGCACAATTATAATATTGACAGCATTCGTACTCCTTCTCCAAGGTGAGTTGTTTATTTGTTTTTTTTCTTTCAGTTTCCGGATTAGAGTACAGTTTTATACCCGAATCGATGCGGGTTGGATAAAAAAAAAAAAATTCTCATCCAACAATACATAGGTAATAACACCTCAGGACACACAATCATGTCCGACCTTCATGCAACAGTTTTCACTGTTCCATGTTCTCCTCGGGTGGCTGGTTTGGACCCGGTTGTTGAGCCTGTGGCTGAACAAGAGAGTCTACACCAGCTCCATCCGTAGGTACAGCCAATGCAGGGACAGCTGGTGTTAATTTCACCTTCTGGCGTGCTTCGAACAAGGTCAAAGCATGTCCAGGTGTGCTGTCCCAGTTATCCATGATAACTCCAAAAAACTTGAATAACTTTTGTTGGTTCTTCATGTTCGTTGCTCGTTCCAGGTCGAGCATCTGAAAAGCTGTTTCCTTCTCGGATAAGGCCTCTTGCCGCAGATTAGCAGCTTCCTGCTTCTCTTTGGCAACATCAGCCTTTATCTGAGTAGAGATTCGGTTGATCTCTGACTTCTGGATCGCTGGAGTGCTTGACACAGTCCGGTGGTACATGTCCAAATGGAAGTTTTCCAAGTGGTGCTGCAACGTCTCAAATTGCTTGGTTTGAATGGTACAAGACAATTTGTTCTCCTTCTCGAAGAAGGTCTCTACCGTCTGGATCATCTTAGGCCGATGAACCACAGCACCAGGTGGGGGTACCTGACCCTGAGGCTTCGGCTGCGAACCAGACCCACTCGCAGTGACAGCTACTTGCGTATGCGAAGAAGCAATCGCAGTAGTAGCCACACTCGCGGTCGTAGGAGGGCCTTGGTTTGGTAGTCCCTGGGCTAGGGGTAACCGCGACAATTCCCTTCTAAGGTCTGTAACCGTCAACAATGGTGCGGGTGGACGTTGTCTCACCACAGCACTCATTGTAGGTAGTGGAGCTTGACCTCCTCCTGCCGGCAGTTCCTGCTTGACCCTCCCGTACTGATCAAAGATTTGCATCTCTGGTCCGGGTGGGCCCATAGCAGGGTAATGCTTCAGGTCTCTGACATTCAAAGGCGCACGTGTTCGGGAGGGTTGACCACCCGGTCCACTGACACCAAAGAATGTCGGGTTCTTTGCACCACCTCGTGGGGCTGGTGCTCATCCATAGTGGGAAGGAGTTCCAGTAGGAGAAGGAAGACGTGGCTTCTTCCGTCCTCCATTCGTCTGTTTCTCTAGCTCTTCCAGTGGTGACCTGGATCGGCTAGGAGATTCGGACGCCTGTCTCTTCCTATCTGCCGCAGAGGGTCCCTGACGGTAATCCCTGCGGCTTCGGATTTGTTCTCCGGATGGAGTTACATAAGCCCCACCCCGGCGGCGGGCCTTATTACTCCTCCATTCATTCAACAAATCCTACTCCTCCTGAGCATATTCCAATTTGCCAGACCCGGGAGTCTGGGCAAACTGAGCCTTCAGCTTCTGGTTAGTACCAGGAACCGTTGGCGCAAACTGCTTCGTACTCGGTGTGAGAGAAGCAAGTTTCTCGGCATTGAGGCTCTTAAGGTTGCCATAGAGCTCAGAGTGAATTTTTATCACTCTATCTATGGCTGCCTCCAGACCCTCTCCATGCGAAGTCACATAGTGCCGGACCATGTCTCCGCGTCGGGGAGTGACACATCCTGTGCATTTAGCACATTTCTTGCCAACTTCTCGATCGTAGACATATTCTGGCCTCTGGTGCATGTGAACTTCCACAAGATGACGAGGGAACTCGTCTTCCTCGATGAAGAATTCAACCTCACCTTCACTTTGAGTACAACGTTGAAAGAGACAATCCTTGCGATCCTCCCCGTAGTACTCGTCCAAAGCAAACTTTACTTTACCCTTCTGGTCATAGTTGTACAGGCCATTGGGTGAATTCTTAACGAATTCCCAATAAATCCAGTACATATTGGCCGGTTTCCTGTCAGAGAGCTTCTTGCGAAGCCACTCCTCCATATCCTCACGCCTCTCACAGGTGATCCGAGGGGGTAGCCTCCATACGGATTTGCTCCCCTTCAGGTGTCCCCTGTGTAGAGGAATGAAGTCTGCAAAGTTGGTGTAGGGGCCGGCATCGTTGTATATATATTAGTGTGGATCATCCGAGAGACGTGCTCGTGTGGTGCTCGTTCCTTCTATGCCAACCAGGTGTCGCTTCGCGATACCCATTTGGTACAAGAGGGGGCAGCACCATGCCTCGCGTCCAGCTTCTACTAAGAAGCCGGACGATCCGCAGAAGGGGACTGGACTTGCTCCAGTCAAGACGTACACATGTTATAGAGCATACGTGAATAAAGGCCTACCCGAGCGGTAGGGGTAATCTGGGGCTTTGCCCAACCCGAATCACTCGTGTTGTGTTGGTGTCTTTAGTGATAAGTGAGCCAACGAGCCACACAACATTTAAGTCGATACGAACCAGTTGGTTCGGGGGTGGAGCGCGGCCAAACGGCCGAAAGCCTCGGTAAACCCGATGCGGATCCCTCGAGCCCTGGACTGGAGGGATTCGAAGAGGATGGCTTCACATCCCAGCATTTGTTGTTAGACTGGAAACCGGGTCAACAACATGTGTTCAACCCGGAGGGTGTCCAGACTGTTTTCTCGACACCCGGTCTAACAGACGGTGCCACCAGAAATGGGGACGGTATTGTTAAGTTGTATCCGGGCACACCTCAACAGTTCGCCACGGATACAGGATTATTCAGGGGGGTACTGAGGCCCCCATGTTTGAACTTGAGCGATTGGTCCCAAGTATTGACTAGCAGACGCCAGCTGGGACCCATTATCCCTGCAGGCTCGGCTAGTACCTTGGATACACCAAAAGCTCAAGGCCAAATGCAGCGTACCGCGACTCCTACAGGCGCTGCACTAGATGGGGCAACCGGGGTGGCCCCACTTATGACATCGTCTGATCATGATAGCGATGATGGAAAGGCTGTAAAGGATCCGAAGGTTCCTTCAGCAACCCCGAAGACTAAGCCCCGAGAGACATTGCCGAGAAGCTCGGAAAGGCACTCTCTGGGCCTATCTATAGATGAAGGCTTGTCTGACTCCATGTTTAACCCTGGAGGCAGCCGCAGGTCAATATACGGACGTCAGATGGGCCCCGGGTATAAGACTACCTCGGCCTATTTGAAAGCAAAAGAACAGGTAGAGCTACAGGCTAAGAGGCAGCATGAACAATTCATGGCAGCCCAAAATAAGATAGAGGAGGAGACGAAGGCACGGATCGGTAAGCTCCGTTCCGTCGAGCAGGAGGCGATTCTAAAAGAATCGGACCTCAAGTATCGCTTGTCTTCTATAGCCCACCGATTGGAGCTAAGAGAGAAAGACGAGAGAGAAAAAGAAAGTAAGTTGGCTGACCTAGAACTCGAGGAAGCCAATAGACTCAGAGCAATTGACAAGGCTAGAGCCGAGGAAGTTTCTAAGGCCCGGGACGTAAGCAAATTACAATCCGAATTGCATGCCATGGAGGAAAAGTTGAAGAAACTTCAGCTCCGTAAAGCAGAGACAGAAGCCAGGTTGGTCTCGGAACAGGCCGAGATCCGAAGGGAGACCAGCGAATATCAGAGGTCTCAAAAGGAAAAAAGTGAAAAGTATCGCTTAATAAAGGATACTTTAAAGCGAGAGGCAGTAGCTGCCCAAGAAGAACGGAACCGAGCAGACAATGAGAAGATTAGACCCGAGATCTTATCTGAAAATGCACAGCTAAGGGAGGAACAGCGAAACCTTACTACGGATGTAGCTACCCTCACAATAAATAAGTCTGCCATGGAGAGTTATTTACAGGAACAGGAGCAGACGAATGTTCCCCCAGCGAGTAAGGACTTAAACCCTAACTCGACATTTGTTAAACAAGGAGACCCAGTTTCCTGTTCAACACCGAAGCATCCGGCGTATAATCCATGTGTCAATGATAATGCGACACGGAATGTAGATCAAGGGGGAGTATATATCAGAACCCAAGATAAGCACGGCCGAACTAGTAGAGTCCGGATAAGTGAGGTCCCGATAGTCCACAATTTAGACCCGGACTTCGTGCCTAGGGATGGTTCCGACACTAGCGCGTACACAAGTGGGTTTCACATACACGTGGATCAGACAAATGACGTCGGATTGGGAGCAAGTAATACCAGCAACCAACAGAATCCTCCTAGCAGTGGCAATCAACCGAACCAGGCCGGTCCGCCGCCCAATGATGGTCATCAGGGCGGTGCTAACTATACTAGTGCCCAGGGTGGGGATGGTACTTCGGGTAACGGCCCCAACGCAGGTAGCGATGGTGCCTCGGGTACCAGCCCCAACCAAGGGGGTGGAGGCTATACAAACTACAGTGGTTCACAGTGGACGTATAACCAACCACCACCACCACCAAACAATACAAGCTTTGGTGGGATGGGAGGCAATCGAACCTTAAATGAAACCAAGGCGATTGAATGGAGTAAACAACAATGTACTAGATTGATGTATGCTCACAATTCAGCCCGAAGGGTAGCTGTCATTCCAAAGGAATACGACGGTACTCGACCATGGAAAGAATGGTTTGAAGATTTCATCGATGTGATGAATTGCAATGGTTGGACCCCATACAAGGCCAAGCCGCATCTTGTAAGATGCCTAAAAGGTGGGCCGGGTCGTATGGCTGTGGAGCAATGGCGCACCTGGTACGGTCTCGTCGGAAGCTTTGAGCAGTTAGTCGAATCTGCTAATGGACTATTGTGTAATATGGTCAAGGAGGATCCGATGGTCCGCTTTAAAAAACGGACCCAGAAGCCCAACGAAGCTTTCAGGGCATACGGTATGGAACTGCATGTGCTGTTAAGTAAGGCCAGACCCGGTACAGAAAACCAGGACTGGTATATGGACGATTTAATTACTCAATTCGTCAAGGGTCTGAGAGACCGAGACGAGCAGATAGCTGCTAGAGATGCCTGGAAAGAATGTATAACGCTGCACAGCATATTTAACGGTATAGATATGGCTGTGAAGAAACGAACGATGTTAGCTGGAGACATCCCGAATACCACGGGTTCGACTCCAGTATCGTCGGTAGTTCAGCGATCCGAGGTACAAAATACCAGGATGACTTTGAACTGATCGACATCGAGCAGGAGGACGGCACCTTTTGCTCGATGCAGCTTAGGAAAAACACTTCAGGTAGGAAGTATATTCCAAGAAAGGCGTTTAGTAAATCGAAGGATTCTAAATCGCCATCCGAGGTCAGAGGTGACTCGAAAGCTGGTAGCAAGGCTACTAAGCCCTCTGACAGCGCTGATAAAGCGAGGGGTCAGTCTCCGGACATGACCAAACTGATGGAGGAAATGTGTAAAAAGATTACAGATGCCCTCCAAGCCAACCGGCAGAGACCCAGAGTGGACTGCCGGACGGTTAAGTGTTTCAGGTGCCAGCGCATGGGACATTATTCCTCTGAGTGTACTGCTGCAAAGCCGGTAATGGCGGCTTTCTATGAAGCCGAGGACAACGGCGAAGAAGGCCAGAGTGCTACGGATTCCACTGATGTAGTGGGAAACTAGTGGGGGTTGTATCCATGGCATTGGGTATAACCCCAGGAGGGAACGAATGCCAAAATGCTACCGGGGGTAATCCGGTGTAAGATTTCGAATCAAATTCACCTGGAGGCCGGGTGGCTGTGGGTGCGCACCCCTGCATTACGGCCGGGGCCAGGCCTTGATTTACGAGAGTTTATACTGCAGCTTCAAGCTCCAATTAGTGCTTCCAGTGTAAGCTTCAGTTGTAGTTGGGTTTACGAAAACATAATTTTGCCTGAGTGGAGCTTAAAGCTCCAGATGATCTTTGAGGTCATCTTGGGGCCTCCTTGAACTTCAAGATCGAGAGATCCTTCCCACAGATTTACAGTAGAAAGGGTGGAATATGTACTGAGAATGAAGTGTGGATATTTTCAGGGTTGTAGATATTACAGTTAGAGGTCCTGTATCTGTAGATACTGCCGGAAGGCCACAAAACATGTACGTTTCAGATCTAAATCATAAGCCTACTGCTCTCTGATGCTTTTGATACCAACATCATGACCTTGAAAATGTCAGTAGTTTCAGGGCTATTTTCTTCAGCACAGGGTTATGTTACAGATTGATATATCAGTCATGAGAAATTTCTGACCCTCTACCTTAGGAACTGCAATTGCAACTTTACAAGAATTCTTTTAAAGAAAATGCATTTGGCTTGTGCAAGGAGCATCATTTCTGTCGCTTGTCATACCTGACTCATTGAATCTTCCGCTCCCTATAATGGGTCTGAGATTTTTACCCCTCCCACAAATCCACCAGGGATGAAAGTCAACAATGACAAAAAACCTTGAAAAAAGGAAACAACTTTAAATACACTGTATATGCCCTCCAATCCCATCCATAAGTGTGTTACAGGGTTCGTGTGGTGGGGGGGTGCAGTAGGGGTTGTATAAGGGTGTAGTTTGTTCTCAAATAACAGGAAAAGCTGTTTTTCAAGATGTTGTTCGGATACTATACCTAAAATGTGCACATTATGGCCCTTTTGCAGAGTATGACCTAGGATCCCTTTAGAATGCTACTGTATAGCTGTTTTCTAAGGTCTTGTTCGGATAGCATACCCAAAATATGCACCACCTGGTAGTGGTGCTTTTGCACAACACGACCTATGGTCCAAGTACAATGTTAAATGTATGGAGATGGGTCAAATGGTGCAGGGAATATATGACCAATATAGTTACATGGTGAAAGCATAACGCGCAGAAAAGGGGTATACTATCCGACACTCTTCTAGCATAGGAACTATAGCTTGCTGCTAAGGCTACACTGAAGAGTGGAACAAACACTAATATAGAGGGGAAAATTTTCAAGGAAAAACTTGAGAATCCTTGAAAACCTTGAACTAAATACTAGCATGTTGGCACTGTATGCAGTGTTGTGGGACCTGACTGTGTGCATGTATGCAACCTCTGGAGGTAATTTGTGACTCCTTTAGCCTGTTTTCAGAGGATTTTCAAGAAAACTTATTTTTCTTAAGTGAGTGAAAAAAAAAACCTTGAAATCAAGGAAAACCTTGAACTCTTTCATCCCTGATCCACCACTCCTTCCCACTCCCCATTGTTTAAAAAATTATCACTATCACCATATATGTTGGATAATTTCCGTCATTGGACCATTTAAAGTATTACGTAAAATCATAGGCAGGGATGGTGGGGTCATGAAGTTTGTTACGGTACACTTTGTTACAGAGGGAGGGGGGGGGGTCTGCTAACAAAAATGAAGAATACATACCATGGATAATTTCGACAATTTACAAGCATTTTAAGGCAATTTTATAGATCTTCTTGTGATTCTTGTCAAATTGAGTGGAGTCAAATAAATTTAGGAATATTGATCAGAAAACCCCACACATTGTCGCTTGGAATCCAAAGCTATCTGCTGGATCATTATTGGTGCATAGGGTTGACAGCGGTGACAAAGCTCCACATGTTCTTGGAAACCGCACTGCAGCTTTCAAGCTTCACGATCTTACCATAGCTCCAGATTACATCTGAAGCTTTGAAGACCTAGTTCCAGTCTCGTAAATCAAGGCCAGGGACCCTAGTGCTTATGTGTATGGTGGCGAGCATATGGAGGCGAGTGGCCGCACTGGGGGAGAGGAAGGATGGATCAAGGAGTTGATTCGAGTGTGTGGGACACGCCTTCCCCCAAGTCATCCGTGTCTGGAGTTTTTGAGAGGGCTCGGATTGAATCTTGGTGATTCGGGAGACTTTCACCAGTTTACCAGCAACCCATCCCCTTTGGGGGGGTGAGTGAGTGAGTGAGTAATAGATGTTTAACGCTATTTCGACAGCTAAGGTCATATTCATGGCGAAAACCCCTTTGGGGGGGAGACGGTGGTATGTACCCATATCTGTGGAAGGCCGGGTAGGAGAATTCTTAGTGGATACTGGAGCTAGCCATTCCTGTGTGTCAAAAGGGATGGAATGATGAGTTGATAAAGTATAAAATCTCATCTGAAAAAGAGGGGTTTGGGACCAGAGCCACCGATAGGAAGTCTTGTACAAATGTCCAGGGAGTAGGCAGGAAATTATATTAAGGGAGGAAATAATATTAGGACTTTTGGACTTTTGCCGCACTTTTGCCGCACTGTACCGTACCTATACTATACTATACTACGTGCATGTTCCCTGGGTAACCAGGGTGCTCCCTGGGGGTAGGGCGGCTATGCATTTTCCCATATGTTGAGTTGTTTTTCTATCATGTCTAGTTTGGATGCTGTCCTCTTAAGTAGGGTTAGGTTGTCAGTGAAGATGTCTTCTAGTTTGATTTGGGTTGTGGAGTCTTGGTTGTTATGTATGGTTGGGCACGTTTCTAGTAGGTGTTGTTGGGTTTCTGGAGTGTGGCCACACCCCCTACACTCTTGTGTGTGGTGCATTTTCCTGTAGTTATCTTTCGCTCTTATCATTCTGGTTCTGGCCATGAAGATTCTCCTTGCTTGTTCTTTAGTTAGTTTGGTCAGGTAGTCATGAGATTCGCAGCTGTATTTCCTTTTGTTTTCAGTCAGGTAATTGAACTTGCTTTTTTTTACGCCGGTTGTTTTCATGCAGAGTGCTTGTTTTGCCTTCACTGCTTTCTTTATGGTCGTTTTGCGCTTGGTGGTGGGTAGGTCTGTCAGTATGTTGATCGGGGTTTGGAGTTCTTCGGATGCTTTTTTGGTCTTCTGTATCCATGAGGTCGGTCTTGCTCTCGTGTTTGCTATTGTGATCTCTTCGCCTTGGGATTTAGTTATTTTGGTCAGGTAGTTGACCTGTAGTTCTAGGATTCTGTGTTCTATGTCAAGGATTCTAAGCTCATCATATATGCATTCCCTTGGGGTTGCTTGGGGTAGTCGTAGGATTCTTTTTAGTTGGTTGTCTAGGATTTGGTTGAGGGCATCAGTGTCTTTTTTCCTTGTGTTCCATGTTTCAGCACCGTAGGTTATTGTCGGGATGATGCAGGTCTCCACGAGTTTCCAGATAGTTTCAAGCTCTATGTTGTTGTAGTTTTCATTGCCCGCTATGTATAGGACCGTTTGTAGGGCTCCCTCTGCTTTATTCTTTATCGTGTCTATATGGTCGTCTAGGTTATTCTTTGAGTTGAGCGTTTCGCCCAGGTACTTGTATTTGTCTGTTTTCTCTATTTCCATGTCGTTGATTTTGGGGTTGTCAGGGTTAGTCGCTGTTCCAATTTGTAGTATTTTTGATTTGTCTTTGCCGAATACTACTCTTAGGGTGTTTGAGACTTTTTCTGTTATCTTTAGCACTGTGTGTTGGTCTTGGATATTGTTTGATACAATAGCTACATCGTCTACCCAAAGCAGGCATCTTGTGTATTCATCCACTGTGATTTCTCCTGCTTGTTTCAGGTTGTTAATTTTCTTTGCTATTTCATCCATTAGTAAGGCATATTGTGTCACTGCTAGTACTCCTCCTTGTCTTATGCTGTCGTTTATGGCTATCGGTCGTGTTGGGCCGTGTTTTGTTTTGATAGTGGCCGTCAGGTTTTTGTTGAGTAATTACCTTGGCACCGCCTCCCTCCGTTTGCCGGCAATCGTATGAAGATCAGAACCACATATGGTTGCCAGACGAATCTTGACTAATATCTCACCCTCCTGTATTTCTGGTATGGACTGTCCATCCTCGTATAGCAGGGACGGGTCTCTGTCCGCCCCGAAAAACACGTAGCGTGAAGCAGAAGTCATGGTAGCCAGCTGAACTGTGAGTGTGACAAGCCAGCCGAACTGTGAGTGTGACCCGTCGCTGCCGCTGCCGCTCCGCCTAACACATTTGTACGGCCATCGTACAGCTAGTCACGTGATCGAGTAATTTGGTCATGTGACTGTACAATATGGCGGCCTCAATGTAGGAGAACGAAGTGAGTGCTGGAAGTGGAAGCTTTCAAAGTTTCATACTTTGTATCCAATTTCATATATCCCGGGCACTGTAGAAGGTATGCATAATAGATAATCTGAATACTGGGTATCTAGAGATCTAGTCACAGATCCAGGGTTGCCAACTTTTGAGAATTGAAATGAGTCATAAGGGTTTTTCACGTGACGTCAGTTTGCCGTGCATGATGGTGTTGGAGATCTACCAGTACCACAACTTCAACTCACACTGGCATAGAGAATACATTGTGGCAATATACCACCCTGTATTACACTGAGGCTGTATAAAATCTTATTTTTCTCCCAATCTTGTACCTTGATCAAAAAATTCTTTTTACCACTATCAGTAGAGATAGAGGGGAGTATGCAGAACTCAAAATGACTAAAATGTCCGATTTATATAAATGTTGAAAATATCATGTGGAAGTTGAAAAATGGCCCCTGTGGGATCAGCAGGGGTAGATCAGTGACTGTGTGGCTTGCCTTACTCAAGGTACTGTAGCGACCTACTTCCCTGTACAAAATCCTGATTTTCTCTGAATCCTGTACCTCAATTGAAAAATCCTTTTCACCACTAATAGTAGAGATCAGGGGGAGCATGCAGAACTAAGAATTATTGATGTCTTATTTATATAAATGTTGGAAATATGTGGAAGGGGAAGGATGGTCCGTGAAAGATGTGACAGTGACTGGCTAGCTTTACTGTGGCAATCTACTACCCTTTAGAAAATCCCAATTTTCTCCCAATTCTTTTTTTTTTTTTTTTATCAAAAAGTCCATTTCACCAGTAAGAGTAGAGATGTAGGGAAGTATGCGAAACCAAGTTTTATCAATGTCTAATTTATATAAATGTTAAAAATCTATTGTTGAAGTGGAAGTATGTCTGCTTCCCCCTAGACTGTAGTGCGTGAGCTGCCTCTTGTTTACACTTGAGATCTCCACCAGGGCCGCCGAGGGTGTGAATACACAATCGCTGAAAAAGCTCTATAGCCTACTAGGTATATCACATGAAAATTAAGATAAATTATTAATGAGTTTAGAGCTAAACCCCTGTGTCTATGTTGTGCAGGAGAGTGTGAGAAATTCAAATCTTTTGGAATCTTAGTGATATCTCATTTCGTTATTGCAGAATTAGTATCTAGAAATCTGACATTTTTGTCCCAAGTATTCAGGCAATTTGTTATGACCTTCCAGATCCCAATTAGGCCGTTTTATTCTAATAACTTGGATTACGGATCTGGCGACGTGAGTTTTAGCAAATTGCAAAAAAAAAAAATTTTTTTTTTTTCTTTGCTTATCCCCGATGGGAATTTTGCACTATTTGACACAAAAAGAGTAAAGTTGGAAAAGAAATTGATGTAGTTATTGCACAACCTTCCATTTTTTTGTATTCCAGTGGTCGAAATTTCTCTATATTCCTTTGTTTGATGTCCAAAAATTGGATTTCCATGCCACTTTTTTTTTTTTTTTTGCCTCCCGGCGGTGGGTATATTTGGGTGTCAGATACGGGGGGTCAGTGTGCTTTTTTTTGCTTTTTTTTACCGATGCCCGACCTTACAGATAGGTGAAAAAATCCGTAATCCAAGTTATCATAATTAAATGGCCTTAGCCATAATAAATGAAGAAATGAAATATAGGTAAGTTAGTAAAATGTCAATTCCATGGGAATGAATCACAATATCAGCACAAATTAAAAATCTGACCCGGATGTTGACCTGAACGAAATTTTACCTTTACCTAATTTCCTGTGACCTATATATCTGACCTACATTAGCTCATGACCTAGATTCTGATATGATCAAATACATAGGAACAGAGGCTGTAAAATATGAAGAAGTAGACATTCTGTTAACCTAATCACTGGTATTTGACCCTAACAAAGGTATTTGACCCTAACATTAACCTCTAATGGGTTTCCTATCGACCTAGTTTCTGGCTGACCTATATATTCGACCGACATAAGCTCTTGACCTAGATTTCTTGAAATAATTTTTTCCTGTGTGGTAGCAAGTTCACATGGTTGGGAAATTGTCAAAAATCAATTACCGTAATCTCCCGCGTAGAAGACGCGCTGCGCGTATAAGACGCACCCCAAACTCAGCAAACGCATTTTCGCGTATAAGACGCACATTTTAATGCTGAAATTTGTAAGATTAGTACTGTTCTATAGTAAAATTACCCCTCGTATAAGACGCACCCCGAACTTCAGAAAATCCTATAAGACGCACAAGGCATTTGTTTGGCGTAGAGGACGCGTCTTATACGTGAGAGATTAAGGTAATTGCTTCCAAAATCGGGGAGCCTGTAAAACAAGTTTATCTTATTAGGTATTGTAAGTGTCACACCTGTATGATGTACATGGATCATGCAGTGATGTTTTAAAACTGCCAAATCACCACCGCGGACCTTTAACACAGAAAAATGTGTTTTCTTTTAGTTTCATTCTACTTTTTCATATTGGACAACACAATGTTTAGAAATGGCCCATTTTCCCAGAGAAAGTTTCCTATAGGTAAAATGAACCATGATATACCAAAATAACTTCTTACATGTGTTCATTTAATCTTTGTTCTGTAAGAATATGCCAAATTTAGTGCAGTTTAATTTCCAGTGCAGAAATTTGTTGGGTCACAAAAAATTCGTCACGAATGATGGACACTGCCAGGGGAGTGGTGCAGGCAGTGTTTAATGTACCTAATGTCATTGGTGAATATCTCTAAAATTAGCGCGCGGCGCCCCCGGGGGGCCACTCTGTATCTTTTCTATAGTAACCATGTGCGTACACCACCCCAAATTTTCGACCCTTATAGGGGGGGGCAATATTCAGCAAATATATGCCCCTTTTAGCGAGAATTCCTGGCCTTTGTATCTATAAAGACAAATCCTCAATTTGAGCACCCTATTAGTTGGATGGCTGGGTTAATGCTAGAGCTTGTATTCTATTAGCCAATTTGGCGATTTTGTTAATATTTTGATTAGCCAAATTCGGAATTGATTAGCCAAACACTTTTTTTTGTGCATGTAACGTAAATCAACATTTAGTCTAAAATAATGATAGGACAATCCCCCATTCTCAATGTCCCAATAGATTGAGAAAATGCAGTGGGCAATCTTCTCAAAACCATAAATTGAGAACACTTTCATATGATTAGCCATTTTGGCGATTTTTCAGGGTCTGGCATTAGCCAAATTGAACTTGGATTCGCCATTGGCGATTTGGCAAGAGGCTAGCATTATCCCTGGATGGCTTTGAAAAATGTACCCCTTTCCTGGCCATATTTTGAAAATTTTCTGGAAAAAGTACCCCTTTCCCTGCTATTTTATGATAATTCCCTGGAAAGAGGTACCCCTTTCCCAGTAAAAGTTTTGATAATTTTCTTGAAAAAGTTTGAAATTTGAGAAAAAAAAGTAATGATCCCATGATATCAAACCTAACTCTGGTTCTAATTGGATTATTTTAAAAATTCTTTCACTGTTGGATAGCCCTTCAAAAATGTAACCCTTTCAGCCCAAATTGGGCCCAAAAGGGTTCCTTTTAACGGGACCGGGCGGGTCCGCTCCCACCGCAGGACCCAAAAAGTACCCCTTTCCCCCTAGTTTGTGTAAGCACATGGTTTCCAAATATCCCCAAGTGGCCCCCCCCCGGGGGGGCGCCGGCCTTGCTACCGCTACCAGTATTTGTGGCATAGCAACATATTACTAGATCTACTCTTCAATATTCCCCATTAGAAAACATTTGTCCTGAAGGTGTAAAAATGTGAAATTTTGATGGCAGACATTGCAATCTGGTAGATTCTGGTAGATTTACCTATCCCTCATCTGTATATCCCTTGTACCCATCACACTCCTTCCTATTCCCTGCCTGTCCCTTCACCTACCTATCCCTCTCCATGCATACCCCTGCATGCAGGGGATGGAGTATAGTTATAAGGAGAGGGATAGGTAGAAGAGGTAGGGAGGGATAGGCAGATTGATAGGCAGACAGGTAAGCACGGTAGGGAAAGGTAGAGTGGGAAGGAGAGGTGTTAACTGGGATAGATCAGAGATGTCAGACCTTCAGAGGTCCGTCTATTTTCAGATGTTCAAACTTTCCTAACAATCAGACATCTCAGAGGCTTCTTCAAACTTGTGGTTATCATTTAGTAGAGAGAACTACATTAATCATATATACTCGTACAACATTTCCTTTCTACTTTTAGCTAGCATAAGGGGCGCCGCATAAGGCTGTGCATAGTTTAAACTTCAGCAGATGGAATTAAGCATGCCTTGTGCTGCCCTCTAGCCTTTTCTAGGCAAACCACCTTTCAGAGATCAGAGAATCTCTGAAATCTCATTTCAGAGGACATGAATCTAAGCTGGCTGCTGTTTGGCTGAAATTCTGATGCAGTGTTTTAATTGTCTTTCTATGACCATCCATTCTAGAGATGGTTTTAATGCTGTTTAGTGAGGGGAACAGGGGTTTTAATGCTGTTTAGTGAGGGGAACAGGTTGAAATGAAGAAAAGATTGGTGATCTTAGCATAATACTTTGGGGAATGGGTGCTTTGCTAACACCCAAAAATTTTCAGAGGTTGAGCCCATACCCAACTGACATCTCTGATAGATAGATGAGGGGACAGGTAGGGGTAGGTAGGTTAGGGATGGATAAGGGGATAGGCAGAAGAGTGGATGGTATAAAGAGGGATAGGCAAATGGATACAAAGGCATGGGAGGGATGGGTAGAGTAGGGAGGAGCAGTGGAGGGACATGTAGTGGTACAGTTATGAAGAAGGGGTGATAGAGGAGGCATAGGCATCAAGAAGGATAGGCAGGTGCAGAAACAAACAATAGGAAAGTAGGGGGGGGGTTAGGCGAAATGAATAGGTGCAAGAGGAGAGACATACAAAATGTGATAGGTAGGCATTAGAGGGATTGGCAGAGGAGAGAATGGCAAACAGACAGGTGGCTAGGCAGAGGGTAAGCATGGGAGGGATAGGTAGGGAATAGGGATTAGGAAGGATTGGTAGGTAAAGAGAAAGGGGATGGGGAGGAGGGTAGGTGTAGAAGAGGTAGAGGTAGGCCTACAGAGAGGGATACATAGTTGGAGGGGCAGGGGAGGATATAGAAGGGGCATAGACAGAATTCGGAGAGGGATAGGCAGATGGATGGACAATCAAAAAGAAAGCATGGGAGTGTTAGAGTATAGAGGAGGGGTACGAATTTAGAGGTATAAGTTTAGATGGAACAGACAGGAGGTAGGTAGGTGAGAGATGGATGAGGGAATATTTTGAACAGTGTGTAACAGTTCGTTTTGACTTATATGCTGGGTGGCTCTTTGGCTCGCTTAACACTAGAGTCACCAACACAACACGAGGATTTCGGGTTGGGCAAAGCCCCAGACTTCCTACCGCTCGGATAGGCTTTTATTAGAGAAGATAACACATGTCTGGACTGGACCAGGTCCAGTTCTCTTCTGCGGTTCATCCGGCTCCTTGGTAGGAGCTGGACAAGAGGCATGGTGCTGCCTCCTCTTGTACCAAACGGGTATTGCAAAGCAACACCTGGTTGGCATAGAAGGAACGAGCACCACACGAACACATCTCTCGGATGAAGCGCACTAATATATACACAACGATGCCGGCCCCTAAACCACCCCCCTAGACTTTACCTAGGGTAGGTGTTAAAAACTACCTATTGTTTAAAGTTATATCACAGTATGTATAGGTAAGTCTATTAATTCAATGTTGTACAAAGTGTATGACATTATGGGGCATTATAAATAATATGTACATAATAATAGGCATCGTCATATATAAGCGGAAGTAACTAAATAATAACATAAATAGGAGGTGGTGCCTTATGCACCATCAACCTATGGTGGAATATGTGAGTAACAATGTTACAAAGTTATTATAGTTAAGACGTGATTAAATATATATATTATTAAGGATATGACATAGTGTGGTACAAAGGTACTATATACAATATGAAGTGTCAATGGACCCGAGAGGTAAGGTAACCCGAAAAAAAATTTTGTGTTTAGTTTATATAAAAATATAGTTTATAGAAAAATAAGTTATATTATACATAAGAATATGACTTGTCCTAGGTGTCCTACCTGGGTAGCAGGATCACCCTTACAATAAAACTAAACTTCCGGGGAACCTGGAATGACTGGTTTCTGCAGCTCCATTCGGCGACGTACGTGTGGTGGCAAGCCACATTGCTGTATGTAGTGCCCTGGTGAGAATGGGAAGATGGAGCCCCCTGTTTGTATGGTAATCCATGAATGGTTCGGGTGGCGTCCATCTTAGCTGCAGTTCGTCATTCCAGTCCGCCGGATCTGGGTAGTCCTCCGGGAAATTAATCTCTGGCATCTCGTATGCCTTTACCCTCGGGTACTGGTAAGGGGAAGCCGGCAGATGGACACTTACAAGTCATCAGACTCGTCTCCAGTGTCCATCTTCTCAGCTGGCTCCGGATTAGGTTCTGGAGCCGAGCTGCTACTCTCCACGGTGAGAAGCTTAAGAGTATCGGATAGGTAGGGAATAGGGATTAGGAAGGATTGGTAGGTAAAGAGAAAGGGGATGGGGAGGAGGGTAGGTGTAGAAGAGGTAGAGGTAGGCCTACAGAGAGGGATACATAGTTGGAGGGGCAGGGGAGGATATAGAAGGGGCATAGACAGAATTCGGAGAGGGATAGGTAGATGGATGGACAATCAAAAAGAAAGCATGGGAGTGTTAGAGTATAGAGGAGGGGTACGAATTTAGAGGTATAAGTTTAGATGGAACAGACAGGAGGTAGGTAGGTGAGAGATGGATGAGGGAATATTTTGAACAGTGTGTAACAGTTCGTTTTGACTTATATGCTGGGTGGCTCTTTGGCTCGCTTAACACTAGAGTCACCAACACAACACGAGGATTTCGGGTTGGGCAAAGCTCCAGACTTCCTACCGCTCGGATAGGCTTTTATTAGAGAAGATAACACATGTCTGGACTGGACCAGGTCCAGTTCTCTTCTGCGGTTCATCCGGCTCCTTGGTAGGAGCTGGACAAGAGGCATGGTGCTGCCTCCTCTTGTACCAAACGGGTATTGCAAAGCAACACCTGGTTGGCATAGAAGGAACGAGCACCACACGAACACATCTCTCGGATGAAGCGCACTAATATATACACAACGATGCCGGCCCCTAAACCACCCCCCTAGACTTTACCTAGGGTAGGTGTTAAAAACTACCTATTGTTTAAAGTTATATCACAGTATGTATAGGTAAGTCTATTAATTCAATGTTGTACAAAGTGTATGACATTATGGGGCATTATAAATAATATGTACATAATAATAGGCATCGTCATATATAAGCGGAAGTAACTAAATAATAACATAAATAGGAGGTGGTGCCTTATGCACCATCAACCTATGGTGGAATATGTGAGTAACAATGTTACAAAGTTATTATAGTTAAGACGTGATTAAATATATATATTATTAAGGATATGACATAGTGTGGTACAAAGGTACTATATACAATATGAAGTGTCAATGGACCCGAGAGGTAAGGTAACCCGAAAAAAAATTTTGTGTTTAGTTTATATAAAAATATAGTTTATAGAAAAATAAGTTATATTATACATAAGAATATGACTTGTCCTAGGTGTCCTACCTGGGTAGCAGGATCACCCTTACAATAAAACTAAACTTCCGGGGAACCTGGAATGACTGGTTTCTGCAGCTCCATTCGGCGACGTACGTGTGGTGGCAAGCCACATTGCTGTATGTAGTGCCCTGGTGAGAATGGGAAGATGGAGCCCCCTGTTTGTATGGTAATCCATGAATGGTTCGGGTGGCGTCCATCTTAGCTGCAGTTCGTCATTCCAGTCCGCCGGATCTGGGTAGTCCTCCGGGAAATTAATCTCTGGCATCTCGTATGCCTTTACCCTCGGGTACTGGTAAGGGGAAGCCGGCAGATGGACACTTACAAGTCATCAGACTCGTCTCCAGTGTCCATCTTCTCAGCTGGCTCCGGATTAGGTTCTGGAGCCGAGCTGCTACTCTCCACGGTGAGAAGCTTAAGAGTATCGGAGCTTGTATCGCTAAGGAGGCTCAGAGCACCCATACCCTCAGACGGAGTATCCCCCGCTGCGTCAGTAGTAGCATCCGAAGGGATGACCAGAGACGACGCGCTGCCGGTCATCCAGATGCTTACCGAAACAAGAGGAAGAATTTTAGATCCGCCTCCTTGTACCGATTAATGTACTTCAAGTTCTCAGCAGCGTGGAACTCTTTAAGCTTCTCGGCTTCCCTCTGTTTATCCCAGCAGGATTTGTAGGCCTCCTCGACCCGCTTTATCTCCTGCTGTTTGATCTTATCTTCCTCTCTCTTCTCTATCTCAAAGATCAGATTGAAGTTGGCTTCGGTCATAACCCGCCAGTAGTCAATTGACCGTTGGCGGTGCAGGGACTGCCATTCCGCCATCAGGTCATTCTGGATCTGGCAAGTATGCTCGTCTCGATGGTCGACGAACGTATCCGGATCCTGAAGACCTGCCAATGTACTGGCCACTAGACCCATCGTGGAGACCCGAGAGCCCCCAGATGATGTAGCAGCTGGTACTGGTGCCGGAGATGACACAATAACAGGCGGAGTGCCTGCGTTAGGGACTACCGAGCCCTCCACCGTCGTACCTCACCATCCTCGGCCGGTGCCAGGGGTTGGCCGGGTGGACTCGCATCCACCACGGCCTGTACCCCGGCTTTTCGGTCGACCCGAGGGGGACAGGAACTGTGACTTGGGTCCCGCAGGTCCCATGGCAGGGAATCTCGCCATGTACTCCTCGTATGCTTGGCGCTGCTGTTGGGACGACTCCTCTCCGGCCCACCAGGCACTGTGGCCGGTTTTGGAACCAAAGAAGGTGCTCCAATCATCCTGACTTCTGGTGTCTACACCCGGGGGCTGCTGTGCCGTGTAGCCGGGCAGTGGTGGTACGACCTGGCTAACCACCCAATGGGTCTGGTTGCCAGGCATTTCCAAAGCCGAGACCTGTTGTCCCGACTGGCGACGATCAGCTGGATTGGCTGGTCTGGACTGATCCTTATTGCCAGCCGGGCTTACGGATCGGTCTGCTCGGGTTCGCTTGGGGGTGGCAGTGGCCGGAGCCTGGGCCCCGGCTGTTCCCCTCAAACGAGCCTGCTTTCCTTTCTCACGTTTGTCGTCACCCTGCCACTTCTTCACTTTGAGATGCACCTGTGTGGGCATTCTGAACTTTGAAGTGGAGGGGTTTACTGCAAAGTAAGTGGTAACTTTACCACTTCTCCAGGCGCAAAAGTCGGGTTCAAACGCCTGCTCTCGTACATCACTGGGGTTCAACGTAGCCCACTTCGCCAGGAGCTCGTTGAAGCACTTAACAGCACGCTTGCGTGTCTTTTCCAGACCGGTACCGTGGGCTGTCTGCAAATGCAGAGCCAGGTCCCGGCACCGGTTGGTCATGAAGGTGCCGTCACACAACTTGCTGGGGCGGTCACCAGGGACACACCTCATCAAGGGCTTGTGGTGCATGTGGTGCTCCATGATATGCCTGGCGAACCAAGGCTTCGTATCAAAGATCTTCTCCCCTGTGATTGAGAGCTGACACGACTCGAACGGGCACTTGCGGCGGCTGCCGCTTGGTCCTCATTGGGTCATAGCCCATTGAACCTTGGTCCTGGACTCATAATAGTAAATCATACCCAATTTGGACTTGAGCTGGTCAATCCAAATCAGGTAAAATTTACTGACAGGGGTGTCGTGAGGACCGGACTTCATCCACTCCTCATCATCACTGTGACCATCTTTGTTGACGGCGCCCGGGCATATGTAATGGATTGTGTCATAAGCACAATCCGAGAAGCAGCGAGGGACGCGTTCTTTAAATCCCTCGGCTGCATTCTTCCACATCCACTTCTGATTCGCGTCCTTTGGGACGTCCGTTTTACTGGATTCCTTGTCCTTGCCCCGGGTACTCCTCCTACTACTGACTGGCCTGTCCGAAGCAGCACTCGACTGGAGCTGAGCCTGCTGCTTGCGGCTAGCTCCTTCTGCTGTGCTTCAAGCTCACAGCGCTTGGCTTCCACAGCAGCTTGCTGACGAGATATGTCCTCATCCGAGATAGCACCAGCCGCCTCAGGTATACTGGCGCCTGGTTCCTTCTTGGACTTCGACCACGCGATCGCTATCCGAAGGTCCTCATCCTCGAAGTCAGACTCGGTTAGTGGCCCCTTCGGTGAAGTTTTTGCGGACCAATTTCTTGGTCCGCCCGGTTTCCACCGACGACTGCGTGACGGTAGAGTCAGTGTCCATGTCAGACTCCGACTGGCTTGCCCTCCGGGTGATCCCTTCGGACAGTAGGACAGCTCGTGCCAAATTCTCGTCATACATCATGGCTCCCGCCAACCGTTTATAGTTGCGGAGCCATGATACTGGCATACTCTCAGCCAGCTCATCAGAGCATGAGTCACTAATGCCTTAAAGTCATCTGGAATAGTCTCGGGTTAACCGGGTACTGCCGCTAAGGGGCCGTAACCAAACATCGATGGATGCATGGGGATGTACGTCCCCCACCTAGTGTAGACAATTCCTTCGGCTTCGTCTACGTGGGCGAGGCGCTGAATGGACGTCTTATACCCTGGAGGGTACAACGGTATGTCCAAGACATCCGCTCCTGATCCCGACGGGTCAGGTGGATTTCCCGGATCCGTTGCTGGAGGTACTGGACCTGAGTTTGGTGGAGGAGGCATCCGCTCCCTGTCAGTGACCTCGGTCGACATGGCAGCGAGACAGTTGGCGGCTTTCTGCACTTCTGACTCTCTTCCGAGGTCAGCATTAGAGGAGTCCATAGATTCCTCCACCCGAGACGCGGCTCCTGGGGCCTCGTCTTCACCCAACTCAACATTGGCCGTTTGACGCGCAGCGTCAATCGTCCCCTGCGCCATTACAGCGGACGATCTTCCAATATAAAATTGGCAGTAACAACGTTACTCCTCCCGAAGGATTCGTCCAACAAAAGAAAGATAAAAAACCACAGCTAGAGCTGCCGGAGGGCGCAAAACAACTGGAGCGAAATCAGTGGCGTCTTACCACCACGATTCCGCCCTAGTTATAACCAATATGGCGTCTGACCTCTCATCCCGGGAGATCCCGCTGCGAGCTATCCGGTGACCTAGTTCCGCTCATTCCCACCAACCGTTTAGCGCCTCCTAGCGGACTAGAATCGAACTAAGGTTCGGCTCGGTATACGAGACGCTTGTTACTACCGGGGTGCTATCATCTGGAGCTTGGTGGTATATACATCGCTTTAAAGCGGATGTACCGGTTAATCCGACCACCACTCACGGGATACGGCTACCCGGGGAACATGCATTCGACGCCCCAGCGTATGTTATTCGCCTAAGGCGAATTACACGCAGTAGCTCGTTGTGTACTGAGTTAGGTAACGGCGGACCTCAACCGAGGACTGCGTCTGACACCCTGGGTCAGCATTTTATTTCTTCCGGCTTTACATACGGCCTTCTACGGGTCCCGTTTAGCCATGGCGGGGCCCTTCCCATATGTAATGCCTTCACTCAGCGAGACATTTTTCCATTTCTTACAATTGGGCCGTTTCCGACCCGCCGTCTTCTCTTTAGAAGCTTCCTTCGCCTCCGGATGCTTCCTAGGCCGACCTCTAGGGCGTTTCTCAGGTACCACCACACTAGGCCTACTTATAGTTGATTTAGGGGGTTGGTATCCGAACTCCCTCTCTGCCGCTTCGCATCCTTTCCAGGGCCTGAGCTATCCTACATTGGTCGTCCACCTTCCACCTTCTACCAGTGTAGCAGTCTTCCACCATCACCGTTGACTCGGACATGATGTGTACAACCTTAAACGGACCCTCCCAGGGTGTTACGAGCTTCAAGTGTTCGAGTGGCTTGTAATACCTTAGTACCTTGTCCCCCACGTTAAAACATATTCTCCTTGCATTGGTGTCATACCCCACCTTCTGCCATTTAGCACTCTTCAGCAGTTCTTTACGAACGGCCTCGTATGCATGCTTGAATCTACCCCGTAACGACTCCACAAACAACACAGTGCAGGGCGCCTCCGGGTCTATTCCAACCACTCCGTATACTAAGTCGGCGGGCATAATTATGTCCTCGCCGAACATCAGAAGGTTTGGGGTGCAATTAGTGGATGAATGGACGGTGTTGTTGTAGGCGTGTACTACAAACTCGCACTGTTCATCCCAGTCGTCCTGGTAGCTATTAACCAGGGGCTTCAGCACTTGTATCAAAGTCCTATTAAACCTCTCCACCTGTCCATCCGATTGTGGTCGGTATGGGTTGGTTCGGGTCTTACATATTGCTAAGTAATGGCACATTTCCTGCCATAACTCTGACTCAAACTCTCTACCTTGATCACTGTGCATCATGAGGGGTACACCCAAATGTAGCACCCAGCCTTTTACAAATGCCTCAGCACATGTAGCGGCTTTGTGATTAGGAAGAGGAAACACCTGAGTGTACTTGGTATAATAGTCTGTGACGACCATCATACAAGCATTCTCTCTGGGCGTCGTTTTAAATCCACTAATTCCACCTACACAATATGCCATCTCGGATCTCCAGCTCGGTCCATTGAGCTATCAATCGCCTCGTCTCTCTATCTTCTAGAGATAACATTCGTCTTACCGGCTCAATACCTTTCCGTAAGTATTCCAATATGCGCGCAGTGGTGGGATCCGACTGTTAAAACTTCTTGATGGTCTCCGGGGACCAATAGAGATAACTGCATACAGCCTCCTCCCAGGGGATACGGGGGGTGGTATATACCAACCCGGCGACCACAGCATTGTGGGCCCCACAGTCTTCACAAGTGGCATTTTGGCACTTTCAGATTGGCCGTCTCAATAAGGCATCCGCATTTATATGCTTTGCACCTGGCCGGTGCTCTATCTGCTTATGCTCTAATCCGAACTCGGATAAATGAGCCGACCATCTTTCAATCATCCCCTCGGCGTCTTTAAAATTCAAAAGCCACCTTAGAGACGAATGGTCAGTGCGTAAAGTGAAGTCAGTTCCCCACAGGAAATGCTTTAACTTCTTCGAATACACCACTACAGCAATAAGTTCTCTTTTAGTGGTACAATAGTTACGCTGGGTCTTGCTTAACGTGTTGCTAGCAAATGCTAATGGAACTTCGACTCCGTTCTGGACCTGAGAGAGTGCCGCTCCTATAGCATCATTGCTCGCATCGGTGTCTAGTATGAAATGCCCTTGGGGGGTGGGATATTTCAATACCGGTGTGTTTCTAAATAAATCTTTTATCTTTTTAAAAGATTCTGCCTGCTCGCTGGTCCATGGGAAGGGTTCCCGAGCCCTACCCGGTGTCCAGTGAGCTAAGCATTGCATGGGAAAACTTACACAAGAGTAATTCCGTATAAAATCACGGTAATAGGAACAAAATCCTAGAAATGATCTAACCTCCTTAGCACTCGTGGGTCTATCCCAATTTTCCACAGCCTCAAGCTTCTCTGGATCAGTGCTTACCCCGTTGGGGGTAATGATCCTTCCCAGGTATGTAACTGTTTTCTTAAACAGATTACATTTCTTAGGCTTGAGTTTTAGGCCATTGGCTAGAATCCGATCCAGGACCAGCTGTAGGTTCGTGTGGCACTCCTGGAATGACTTGCCGAACACGACAACATCATCCAAGTAAACCAGACACTTCTTCCACAGCAGGTCACTGAGGAGAGATTCCATCATAGCCTCGAACGTAGCGGGTGCATTACACAATCTGAAAGGCAAGACATTATACTCATATAGTCCCAAATGACTAGAGAATGCAGTTTTCTCTATGTCCTTGGGGTGCATCGGTATTTGCCAATACCCGGATTGTAAATCAAGGGTGCAGAACCATTGGTTCGCACCCAAACTATCTAAGGTCTCGTCAATCCTAGGTAGAGGATACGAGTTCTTCTTTGTCATACCGTTCAGTTTCCGGTAATCGACACAGAAACGGATTGTACCGTCTTTCTTTGTGGTCATACAAACAGGGCTGGACTCCAGCTGTTTTTGTATTTCCTGTTCACATATTAACTTCTTAAGAGGAAGTCTACGATACGGTATTTTAAAAGGCTTCTCGTCGCCCACATCAATAGTGTGCAACACCTTATCGGTTCTACCTTCGGGTCCTCCCTCCGTGCCGAAAGCATTTTCATACCTTCACAGGAGGTCCCCTAGGTGCCGTTTATGTTCCGTATCCTGTAAATCTGATTTATTAATCAATTTTTGAAATTCTTCATCCAGTGGATGCCTACTAACGGGGCTCAGTGGTTTATTAAACTTGGCCTCGGCGACGTGTTCTACCGAACTCATCACCCCAACACTGTCGCCACATTTCAGATAAATCACTGAGCACGTTCGTTTAGTCATGGGTAATACAGACTATGCTGCATTCGCCACCAACGTATCCAACCCGATGCTCGATAAATGTATCGTGTCGGGTTCGAAGACTCCCGTCTCACGCTTCTGGGCTATTGCTCCGCCACAAAGGACATCGCAAGTCGTACCCGGAGGGATTTTCACCGTATGTATAACCGAAGCTACTGAAGACACTTGTCTCAATACACATTGTACGTGCGAGCCATAGGGGTTCCGGATACTCATCATCCCATCCCGCGGATCCAACATAGCCCCATATAGGCTCGCAAAATCCAGACCAAGGATTCCATCGTCACTAACCTCTGGGATAGTCGGCGAAAGAACAAATTCTTTGCCTCCTATCCGGATAGGCATAAAAGTCCTCCCAAAAGTTCTCATACTGCTTCCATCAGCCGTGCAAGCATTTACCCCCGTTTTGAGGTTCTCACGACTGCCGGCCACCGAGTCGAAGAATCTTTTGGACCCACAGGAGTGGCTGGCTCCAGTATCCACCAAGAATTCTCCTACCCGGCCTTCCACAGATAAGGGTATATACCACCGTCTCCCTCCCAGTGGGGATGGGTTACTGGTAAACTGATGAAAGTCTCCCGAATCACCAAGATTCAATCCGAGTCCTCTTAAAAACTCCAGACACGGATGACTTGGGGGAAGGCGTGTCCCACACACTCGAATCAACTCATTGATCCATCCTTCCTCTCCCCCAGTGCGGCCACTCGCCTCATAATTGTCACCACCACCACACAAATTGACACCAGGGTCCCTGGCCCCGGTCGGAGTGCTGGGGTGCGCACCCACAGTCACCCGACCTCCAGGTATACTTGATTCGAAATCTTCCACCGGGTTACCCCCAGTAGCCTTTTGGCATTCATTTCTCCTTGGGATCATACCCAATGCCATGGATACAACACCCTCTAATTTCCCACTACCTCGGGAGCATCAGTATCCTGATTATCTGTCTCGGGTTCGGCTTCGGCTTCATAGTAGGCCGCCATTACTGGCTTTGCATTAGTACACTCAGACGAATAGTGCCCCATCTTCTGGCACCTAAAACATTTTACAGTTCGGCGATCCACTCTGGGCCTCAACCTACTGGCTTGGAGTGCATCAGTTATCCTTTTGCAGATCTCCTCCATCAATTTACTCATGTCCGGGGACTGACTACTTGCCTTGTTAGAGCTGTCTGCGCCACGCCATGTCTCACAGGACTATTCTCTACTATTGTATTAAAATCTACAATGCTATGGTTTTATTGTAATAATGTTGCTAAATATCACTCAAAAGGATTAATTGATATGTAGATACATATTGGAGGCAAGGTATTTACCAAGCCTCAGATTCCCCAGGGTGTTCTTTTTATGCTTTAGAATGAGAGAGTTCAAGATAGTGATATGTGCTATGTATGATGGCATGTAACATCACATAGGGGCAATATTTAATTTTAGCCTAACCATTTTGGTGGGAGAGCTTTGATCATTATCAGTAGGTAATTAACTCGAAAAGTGAGTTATAAGGAGACACCCTTGGGCCCTGCACTTTCAGTCATTTTGGTGGTGTGAATAAGTTTGAAAAAAAAGATGGAAATTTTGTATATAAGAGGCCGAATTACTTAATAAATTTGTAGTGCCATTAAAGGAGGAGATGCAGGAAAAGGTATTTCATTACAAAGTTTTGTAAATTTTGAGAAATTGTCAAAATTGTACAGACTCAGTTGGTTGGCAGCCATAAGATGCTTTTTGCCTCCAATGAGGAAGGTATATGATGTTGATTCATGTATCAACTTTCCCGCCTTTTTGGGCAATGTGGTGTGAATAGTGCAGTTTTGGCGGGAGTTATGCGAATAGTGGCTTGGTGGTGCGAATAACCTGGGTAAGGGAGTGCTGATGCAACAGGATGAGTGCACAACTCATGGGAGCCAATCACAGGCTTTTCACTTTTTGCAACAGAATGAGTGCACAACTCATGGGAGCCAATCACAGGCTTTTCACTTTTTGAGTTATCAGCAATTTACATTGCTGCATTATATTTTGAATCAGTCTGTATATTTGATATGACTTTGTATAGACAGGTATATGACTTGTGGTTGATTGGATCTACGGTAAATATACCTCTTGATAGCAACTTGACTTGATATGTTAATGTTGGAAGCATTCCTTGACATCTCCTTGACAGCAATGGCATGATACCAATGATAGTGGGTAATCAAGCACATAGACTTTATGTCACACTTATTTCAAGGAGGCCTGTACTTAATGGGTTAAGGAGTATATCGAGATAGCTCAGCGTAGCTGAGATGAATTGTATTGCAATGGTTAATGATTACGATTTGGGTGCTAAGTGGGTATGGGGTATTGTAATGATTCTTGTATGTCTTAGTATGTAGAGACAGTTGCAGGTGAGTGCAGGTGCAAATATAAGGTACTAGAGGCCTGATTTACATAAGGGGAGGGTGGGAAGTCAGTATCAGGGGCGTAGGAAAAGGGGGGGCCTGGGTCCCCCCAATCATGAAGGAGGTGGGGCCTGAATATGTCTGGGCCTCCCCCCCCCCAAATTTGCCAAGAATGCATACACAAAATGAAAAAAAAAAGCTAAAACTTTGCATCTCAAATTAGATTAACATGGTGATGGGATAGGGAAAATGGGGGGTCTGAGCCTAAAGTCAGATCCAATGTTCACCAAAAATACCTTTTCTATACGGACTCTACATACGTATGTATAGACGTCAGCGCCCTTCTGCCGACAATTCAAGGTGGTCGCTATGGGGCCCTTGCTGGGCCCCCAAATGAAGATTTGCTTCCTACACCTCTGAGTACGGGTCATCGTGACCCATACTCAGATATGTTATATGTTTTAGTATGTAAGGGTGGCGTGCAGGCGCCAATATAAGTTGATAGGGTAAAGTGACCATGAGTCGTCCACCTGGATCATCTTACCACCTACTAGTTAGGCTAGGTTCTTTGTAATAGTAGGAAAACTTGCAGGGGTCATCTAAAAATGGATATAAATATTACACAGATGTCTTACTCTTTCCATCCAGCAATGTTACAACTATCATACCCATAGTCATGGAGCTCTTTGAGCACCCATTATTTAATAGATGTGAATTTTCCTTCATCAGTACCATGAGTCAGCCACTGTGGTACCTTGAGTCAGCCACATCATAAAATGACTCAACTTATTCATAGTAAAGAGTGTGCTTTTGAAGCAAAACAAGGAAAACATTTATTCCCGGCTGAGTGATCTTGGTCAGAGTGTTTCTGGAATAATTTTACTAATTATAATACTAATTAATACCATTCCTTGGGTAAACATAAATTATAGCAAACTTATCCCCATTTATCAGCTGTCCGTTATTTCAAAGTGGCTGTCAATCTATCAGAAGACCTCTCTACCTAATTGATAGAATATAGTTGATTTTGTTGAAAAAATAATGGATAGTGCTAGATTCCCTTTCCCAAAGATGGAAAGATAGCAGATGCTACAGCTCAACATAATCTAGCAGTGTAAATAACTTAGAACCCAATGAAATGGTCACTACTAAGTTCATTTTGGACCAAAAAGCAATAGTGGCCGACTCAAGGTACTTGTATAGTGGCCGACTCAAGGTACATGTATTGCTCGAAGACACCTTGGGTCAGTCTTATCATACCATGAGTCAACTTCTATACAGCAGATTGTTGACTTTTGTACTGAACACCATAAAAGGAATAATTTCAAGTTAAATGATGTTCGACAGAGTATGAATGCAATGCTTTTTCCAATTTTAGTTAGGTTTAACTCTGTCAATATCACATTATCACTCATCTATCATTTTGTTGCTAGAAAATCATCGGAAACCTATATCTGACTTCAAGAATAATTTACAAACTCTAGTGTCATCTAGAGCTCCTGGAAGGTCCTAGACTTATATTCCAAAAGATGCTAAGATAGCTTATAGCATATCTTGCCATATAGCACCAGTGCAAATAGCTTAGAATCCACTAATATATTAGTTAACTCATTCATTTTGGGCCCAAAACCAAGCAAAATGGCCGACTCAAGGTACCTGGACGACTCAAGGTCACTCTACCCTAGAGGTCTGAGTATTTGAGGGGAGGGTGCTAGCATAGCATTCATACCTCTTTGTAGAGGACTATGGCACTGCGTGTAGGCCATGTGCTGGTATATAATGATCTATTTATAGTCATCTAATGATTGTATACTGGCAGTAGACTTGAATAGGCCTATTGCTATGATTATCTGGTGAGGGTCTTAGTACTGAACCAGTGCTATGATCAAAGTGTAAATATTTATGGGACTTGGACAAGGCCTAAGCACCCTAGGTCATGGTCTGCTTATTTCAGTAGATGAGCTATAGTGGTCTAAATTTTAGTGCCGACCAACACATGCAAATGAATTGGATTTCAGGAAATCCAATTCAATAACAGCCAATACCAAGCTATGGCAGGTTGTGTTTGCATCCAATGAAATATTAAGATGTTATCTGTGTTCTGAGAATCACATGAGTTGCACATAAATCACAGACTGATCTGTCATGCCAACCTAATACATAAACTGCTTTCAATGATACTTTGCTGATGTTATTTGAGCCAAAGTAGTGACAGTTGGTTTTGTATTTAGGTCTGCAGAACTTGTATGAAACCCCTGTACAATGTGTGGCTTATTGGTCATTTCAGGCTCTGGCTGCAGCTCAAAGTATATTACTTTGACTCAGGGTCCAGCTTATAAATATGGCTTGTTAATATTTGAATCTCATTAGATCTACATATACACATGTAAATGTACTTGGCTATCACATGATCCTTGGAATGTGGTTGGTTTACAAGCAATACACTCATGATGTCTATTGCCCAGCAATAGATATCTTTAGTAAAAAAATCTGTGATCACTAGAATACCTGGTGGTTTAAAATTATCTTTTTATTTCTGGAGCATCTGTGTGTCAGTTGTTAGGCTACTTGTTTTGCAAAAGCTATTATTTTGTTAACAATTACCAACTGCACAATTGTTAAATATAATCATTTCCTATTTTGGGGGACATTTTGAGGTATGATTGTTATTAAATACATTAAGTCCATGGATGCTTAATTCTCATCAATCCCAAATGTCTTTTTTCCGAATATACTTCTTGATATAGGTTGCTAAGTAAATTTGTTGCTGCTAGGCAATCAGCTATTCTAGGAGTAAAGTGAAAGCCTCAGATGTTTTTGAGGATATAAGACACACTACAATGGCCACTACAATTATCCAGTAAAGAATATTTTTCAAATAGAAGATAATGCTGAAGTTGCATGTTTTCATTATACTTGCTATATCATTTTTTTTTTCTATATTCTCTGATCAGCACACTGTATTTTGGTACAATATTGTGTTTTTACAATGGCATGGACCTTCTTTGTCTCGGAAAGGGTCTGCTAAAATCGGCTGTTGCTAGGGAACCGCTTGTCCTAGCAACAAATGGTTGGCTGCAATGCAATCGTTGGGTCCAATTTAGGGGGGGGGGGTAGGTACCATTGGAATTGTTGTAAGATGAATATTAGTGCCAGAACAGGTAGATCAATATGTATTTTAGCTCTTAAAAATGAGGCTAAAATTTCAAGAGATGGTTGTATAGAATTGCAGATTTCTTGGTGACTGCACAAGCTTTCATTGGTCAAACATCACTTTTCTATACCCAGAGACATTGGACAACATAAAAAATCAAGTTATAGCTATCAGTAATTTTACGAATCAAATAACCCCAGAGGGCCCCCTGTGCTGCTCCTCTACTTGTTTAGGATGTGATACTTCACTTTCTTATAAAATCTTCTTGCTCTAACAAACTCTATCCTGCATTGGTTATTATTTCTGTCACTTCGAAAGAAACGTATTTCCCGTTAAATACACGTATATGCTTCTTAAGGTTTTTTTTTCGTCTACCTTTGAGACATTTTCATGCCTCTTATAATGCCCTTTTTTTGTCTTGGCTGGTACCTATTTTCTTCAGCGGCAAAGAATCTTTACCTACAGTAAAGATAATTTGAGCAAGATCATTCAAAGCTTTGTCTGCATCATTGAACTGTGTGGTTGTATAGGATATAAGTTTGTCCCGAACATCAATGTTATTCATATTATTCATGTAATAAATTGTATGTATTTTTATACTCCTCTTCCCAGACAAATTTGTAAATAGGTTTCAGTGTCTCACTGCATTCTTGGTTTTCGAGGTTGTTGGAAACATTTACCTTCAGTACGCACAACATGGGACTATGATCTGAAAACCACCTTTGGTCCAAGATAGAGAATCTAATTATGTCACTATACAACAGAGGTGAGGCAATACAATAATCAGCAGTGGAGGTACCGTTATAAGTAACACAGGTGGTCTTACCCCTGAGTTCCACCATTGTTCTCCCATTGACAAGGTAGTGGTGGCTTTGGTTTAAGATAGACAAGAGTCTGCGCCCAGACTGTCGTGTTATCTGTGGGGTTGTTGTTCTCCCTTCATTTGAGATGCCTATTTCATTTATCAATGATACATCTTCTTCAATACATGTCTTGTGCTTTCTCACCTGTTCTGGCATTAAAATCACCGAGGAGCATAATGTCTCCATGTGCACTATATTTTGCAATTTCGTCTTGTAATGTATCCATATAATCTTTTTCTATATGTTTGTGAATCTCTAACCCTTCAGGTGGTACATAACAGTTACAGATATACACATCGTTTCTGAATCCAAAGAAGCCTTTATCCAGCTTAATCCAGAGGTAGTATTTGCATGAGCTGCCAATCTTATTGATTCCTTTGGGAAGATACCGTAATCTCCCGCGCACAAGGCGCGTCTTATACGCGAATCAGATCGTTCATGGGTCTTGTACGCGGGAGCAAGCCTGCCTTGAGTTGGGGGTGCGCCTTATATGCGGGGTATCTCCAACTACCAATAAAAGTGTTTGGAAATGTATGTGCACCCCACTCACTGAGAGCTTTATTAATTATTTTATTGACCTTTGGGAAGGTACCGTAATCTCCCGCGTACAAGGCGCGTCTTATACGCGAATCAGATCGTTCATGGGTCTCGTTTCTGAATCCAAAGAAGCCTTTATCCAGCTTAATCCAGAGGTAGTATTTGCATGAGCTGCCAATCTTATTGATTCCTTTGGGAAGGTACCGTAATCTCCCGCGTACAAGGCGCGTCTTATACGCGAATCAGATCGTTAATGTATGTGCACCCCACTCACTGAGAGCTTTATTAATTATTTTATTGACCTTTGGGAAGGTACCGTAATCTCCCGCGTACAAGGCGCATCTTATACGCGAATCAGATCGTTCGTGGGTCTCGTTTCTGAATCCAAAGAAGCCTTTATCCAGCTTAATCCAGAGGTAGTATTTGCATGAGCTGCCAATCTTATTGATTCCTTTGGGAAGGTACCATAATCTCCCGCGTACAAGGCGCGTCTTATACGCGAATCAGATCGTTCATGGGTCTTGTACGCGGGAGCAAGCCTGCCTTGAGTTGGGGGTGCGCCTTATATGCGGGCTATCTCCAACTACCAATCACCATAAAAGTGTTTGGAAATGTATGTGCACCCCACTCACTGAGAGCTTTATTAATTATTTTATTGACCTTTTAACCAAGAGAATCCATGCAGCATTATAATCAATCCTCCTGGTTGCCATAGCACTGCTGCCACCTGGTGGAATGTTCTGATTTCTAGAAAAACAAATATACGAGGGGTAATTTTACTATAGAACAGTACTGGATTTACAAAATTGAGCCCTAAGAGGTGCGTCTTATACGCGAAAATGCCTTTGCTGAGTTTGGGGTGCGTCTTATACGTGCAATGCGCATCACCGTATTCTACGCGGGAGAATACGGTAACTCTATCCTTTGATAAACTGATAGAGGAGAAAAAAAAGTAAGGCTCAGCCCAGTTTTGCAAATACTACCTCTGGATTATCCGTGTAGGGGCACGGTTTATAATAAGTGTCACATAGGTACGAGTTGGGCAGTTCCCGAGTGGGGTGTACACTCGGGTCTGAGAACGGTATGCTGGGGCGAGCGCTGGCAGCACTGCTCTCCGAGCTTCCTGCCTTAGACTCGAGAGGTCACCACCCAACCTTAGGCTATATAAGGCCAGGTTGGTCGCTGCCGGAGAGAGAACCCTCGCGGGCTCTGTACGATCAGTAAGCACTTCCCTCCTCTGGTTACGAGAACTTACCTAGTAACTCCTTGTCTGATTGTCTGAATACCCTGATACGAATACATTTGAACTCAGAAGCCCTTAGTCGGATTGTAAGCAGGATTCTGAATAAACCTTGTTGCCTCTTCTGTACCGGAGATTGTCTTTCGGTAGTTCCGGATTAGACATACGAACCCCAAGTCAGAATACTTGACCATTACACTGGTGCCGTGACCTGGATTGGTTGAGTAAGAGTACGCATCTGTGGCTGAACAGGATAATTCAGTTGATAAGAATGAGGCAGTCTCTACTACGCCGCGAAGTGTAAGAGCTGCCTATATGGAATATAGGACTCCAGTTCAGGATGTTGAGGAATCGGAAAGCACTGATTCGGAAGTAGATCTGGATGCATCCTTGGTTCCGGATGTGACTCTAGCAGACAATCAGACGGTTCCGAATATTAGAAATTCAGAATTGCTTGGGGATGGGGCCTTCGGTAGTCCCATCCTGATAGCCCAGCTACCAGTGACTGAACCTCGGAAGAGAAGGGAGTCTATCCGTATCATATCTTTGGCCAACAAAGGAGTTTTTTTTTAACTACTTGAGTACCGCTATGTTGTCGGAATCTGTCTTTAATCCCGGCGGATCAAGCCAGCCTGCTCCCATGGGATTGTTAGGGTTGGGTAAATACCGCGAGGAGAGGAGTGGTTTCGAAGCTGAACAGATGGCTCATGGAATGGAAAAGAAGGTGTGATCAGGAAAAGGTCAGGAATGAGAAAATGATTGAGTTTCAGAAAAAGGAATGTGAATGGAAGAAAACTTAATTATTAGAATTGGAAACTTCTGTAAAGGAATTTGTATCTGAAGTGGAAGGGTTAAGAAGGGAGAAATATGGATTGGAAAGAGTTTTGGAAGAGTTGGAACGCAATAGGGTAACTAAGTTGTCCCGGCTCGATGAGATTGATGATCAGATAAGAGGGAAGGAAACGCAATATGATTTGGTAGTACAGAGGTTTGAGAAAACCAATGAACAGTTGAATCAAATCAGTACTGCACTAGAAGAAAGAACCGGAGAACATGATGAAACGTCAGAACACTATCAGATAAGAATAGAAGCTTCTAAGAGTCTCTTGAATGACTTGAACAAACAAGTCCAAGTCCAGCAAGAGGTGTATGACAAAAACAAAGAAATTATCAGGAGACAATCATATTCGGGAAAATGATAAGTTGATTAAGGACATTAAGGAGAATAACCAGGTTCTATATGAAGAACAAGAGGATCTGATTTAGGAAATTACTCAGATACGGTATCAGATGACAGGGATTGGAAGTGAAGGAGGCGAGGAAATAGAAAGCCTCGATGTAAGTAGTATCCTAGATGGGAATCAGGTTAAGGCAGCTGTCTGTTCGTCAACGCCTAAACCTATCCTGATATAGTCCCTTTGTGAACGACAAGGCGGACAGGAATGTGGTAGGTGACCGGTATCAGATAGAGATCGGAATGTCCGTTTGAGTGTAGGTCAGAAGGATACCACCTTTACGACGGATGGGGAGTATCAGTATATAGACACCAGGGGGCAACCTATGTCCTCGCCACGTGTCGATGATACTACGCTAGGTGGCGTCGTGGGGGATGTATATAAGGAAGGCAAGGGTGACGGCCAAGGGGATTCTGTTGTTGGCGACCGAACCTATCAGATCTCTGGAGATTCAGGATTCAGTACAGCTGAAGAGAACAATAACACTCCGAAGCCTCAGTTGATTATGAATAAACCCATACAGAATCAGCTATACCCGGGAACGAATCCGGAAACTGAACCCAACTCGGGAACCAAACCCAATATGTATGGTAATGGTAGCTGGGGCAATACGAACAATTCCAATTCGGGATGCTTTGGAACCTCAAGGTCTGGTGGGGGTGATGGTAGGAAGAGTAAGGAGCAAAAGATGTTGGATTGGAGTTTGGAACAATGCACTAGGTTGAGAAGCAAAGAAATCTCTGCTAAGAGAAATCAGATTGAAACTAAACCCTTTGACGGATCAGAACCCTGGAGGGATTGGTTTTCAGATTTTAAGGATGATAGGGAGGTTGATGGTTACTCTGATGAGGAATCGGCTCCTCTTCTAGTAAGATGTCTTAAGAAGGGACCAGGAAGAATTGCTGTTGACTAATGGAGGGTCCAGTACCAAGGAAATTGGACGTATGCCCAGTTAGTAGAATTATGTAGTGGATACTTGGGAGGTATAGTGTCTGAAGACCCCATGACTCAGTATAAGAAAAGAATTCAGAAAGCAGGGGAATTGGTAAGAGTATACGGACTGGAACTTCAGATCCTGTTAAGGAAGGCCAGGCCTAACGTAACCCTAGATGATGACTACACCAATAGTGTAATGATCTCTCATTTCATTAAGGGGTTGAGAGAGAAGGATCATCAGGATTGTGCGTATAGGGCTTGGAAGCGTGGAGCCAGTATGAATACTCTGTTTGATGCGATTGAGGATTTGAATCTGAAAAGGACATTCCTTACCGGATATATGCCTCAGGAAAGTAGAAGTTCCTTAATGCCTACTTTGAAACCGGTAGAGAAGGTTGCGGCTGCCCCTGTGTCTGAAGTAGTAAATGAATATGAGGTCATTGAGTTTGAGGAGGAAGATGGCAGCTCTGCTGTTAGATTCCCTAAGGGAAATGGTAAGAAGTTTGTTTCTTGGCGTAGTTTTACTACCCAGCCTAAGAAGGGAGAGTCGGAAGATAATAGAGTGAAACCTCCAGTACATAAGCCGGACGATCAGAAGAAAGAGACCCGGGACTCTTCTCAGGATATGAAGCAAATGATGGAAAGTATGATGAAGTCTTTTAGGGAGGAGTTGGAGAGTCACAGGTGGGGAAGACCTCGGTTTGACAAATCCAGGGTAAGATGTTATAGGTGTCAGAAGATGGGGCACATCGCCTATGATTGCCGAGCGTCCTAACCCGTGTCTCGAAGTGTTTCAGGAATTGAGGAGGTGATTGAGAATTCGGAAAATTAGAGAGGGTTGAGATTGTGGCTGTAGACTCAACCCGTAGAAGTAATGTAAGCCAAAGTACTGTCAACAGTGAATCGTCTGAAGAATCCGGAATGAGTACATCTGGCAGGGCAGGTGAGGAGGCTGATCACCTCTCCCTTCCCGGGGCCAGGGAACCTAGTGAGTCAGTTAATCGGAGGATTGAGAGTGTACCAATTACCACTAGGGAAGAGGAAGGGCTGTGGGTTTCTGAACTCACTCGTGTATGTGTGGCACACCTTCCCCCAGATCATCCTTGTTTGAAGTATATAAGGCAACGAGGATTGGATCTTGGCATTTCGGAAGATTTCGATCGGTTTACTGGGAACTCATCTCCGTTGGGAGGTAGGAGATGGTATGTGCCTGTTACGATTCAGGGTAGGACTGGGGAATTCTTGGTCGATACGGGGGCTAGTCACTCGTTGGTTTCCAAGCGGTTCCTCAGCCAGTTGCCGAATAAGACTGAGAACCTCATAACGGGGGTAAAGGCTTGTACGGCCGACGGATCAGATATGCAGCTTGTTGGTAAGGCATTTATGAAGGCAGAAATTGGAGAACGAGAATTCGTTATATGTCCCAATTATAGCGGAGGTTAAGGATGATGGTATACTAGGATTGGATTTTGCTAGTCTCTTCGAGGCTGAGTTGAACCCAAGTCAGGGTATTTTGAGTATCAGGAAACTGTATGACATCCAGGTTGTATGCCTGCTCCGACAGATCAGTTCAGTGGCTAGTGTGGTAGACACAGTTAAGATCCCTCCGGGTGTCTCCTGTGATGTGTTGTGTACCACTGAAAGGGCTCTGAAGGGACAGGAGAGTTTGTTTGAACCGAATACTGCCCACCTGGCTAGTATTGGATTGGAATCTGTAGATACTTTGGTAGGGAACCCGTTCTGGAATGTGCTACCCGTGATTAATCAGGGAGGTGAAACTATATACCTCAAGAAAGGTTCTGAAATAGGAGCATTAACTCTGGTAAACGCGGTAAAGGATTCGGTCAGTTAGCCTGATGAGGAAATGATTCCATCAGGGAAGGTGAAACTGTGAAGATGAACAGCTGGATAAGATTATTGAGGATTCTCTTTGGAAAATGGCTATCAGAAAATGGAAGTACGGAATCTGTTACGAAAGTATGAGGAGGCATTCGGTTACTCAGGTGGACCCCTAGGTCGGAACGATAAGGTCTTGCACCATATCAACACTGGAGACGCTGAACCTTTTAAGATTCCGTATAGACGTTTACCTCTGAAGAAAAAGATTATCTGTGAAAATGAGATTCATGATCAGTTGGAAAAGGGGCTGATAGTACCTAGTACTAGCCCCTGGTCCAGTCCCGTGGTGATGACTACTAAAAAAGACGGTAGCATCCGCTTCTGTGTGGATTATAGGAAGTTGAATGGCATGACTAAGAAGAATTCATATCCTCTCCCCATGGTTGATGAAACGTTGGATGCCTTGGGTGGAAACAATTGGTTCTGTACTCTGGATTTGCAATCCGGGTATTGGCAGATTGGGATGAACCCTAGTGACATTGAGAAAACCGCGTTTTCTAGTCATCTAGGATTATTTGAATACAAGGTTATGCCATTTGGTGTCTGTAATGCACCTGCAATGTTTGAAGCCATGATGGGAACTCTTTTGGATGATCTGTTATGGAAGAGACTTGTTTCAAATGGATTACGTCTGAAGACTAAGAAATGCGAATTGTTTAAGAAATCCATTACATACTTGGGAAAGATAATATCCCCAGAGGGTATTAAAGCTGATCCTGAAAAGGTGGAGAGTGTGCAGAATCGGGAAAGACCAGTGACTGCTAGGCAGATCAGGTCGTTCCTAGGATTTTGTAGCTATTATAGGGATTTCATTCCGGGTTACTCACGAGTGAGTTTTCCCCTACAAAGTATTGCACATTGGACACCTGGACGGGCTAAGGAACCCTTCCCATGGGGTAAGGATCAGGAGGATGCATTCGTTAAGTTGAAGGCTCTGTTTACGGATACTCCGGTGTTAAAGTACCCCAATGAACTTTATTTTAGATACGGATGCTAGCAACGACAGCATTGGAGCAGCACTTTCTCAGGTCCAGGATGGTGTGGAAGTTCCGATCGCGTTTACTAGTAATACTCTGAATATAGCCCAGAAGAATTACTGCACCACTAAGAGGGAACTCTTAGCTGTTGTGGTTTATACGAAGAAATTTAGACATTTTCTGTGGGGTACGAATTTTACGTTAAGGACCGATCATTCATCACTCCGTTGGCTACTTAATTTTAAGGATGCTGAAGGAATGATGGGAAGATGGTTGGCCCACCTTTCAGAATTCGGATTGGAGAATAGTCAGGTACAGCATAGGTCAGGAAATAAACACACTAATGCGGACGCTCTCTCCAGGAGACCAATTAAGAAGTGCAATCTGGAGGATTGTGATGATTGTGGACAACATAACGCAGTCATTGCGAATGTAAGAATGCAGTATAGGGATCATCCTGAAACCCTAATGGAATGGTCACCCGAGACTATTCATCAGTTTCAGAATAAAGATTCCGTTACTAGGAAACTCCTGGAGACAGTCCCACTTGGAATAAAACCTATGAGACCTGCTATCAGTATGGAGAATAGGGAGATGAGAAGATTTCTAGCTCAGTGGACCGAGTTATAAGTTAGGGATGGAATTTTATGTAGGTGGAAAATAAGTCCAACTAATAAGACTCTTCAGATTGTCATTCCGAGTGCTATGCGTCGGGATATTATGTATTACTGCCATGGCCATGTGACAAGTGGTCATTTTGGGAAGAATAGATCTCTGGAAAGACTTTCCCAGAGATACTATTGGCCGGGGATGAGTGGAGATCTGCTTAGATGGATTGCCACTTGTCCTGATTGTTGTAAGAATAAACCTGGTGAGGGACTAGGAAAAAATCCCTTAATTCAGGAGTTGTTTGGAGTACGATTTGCCAGAATTGCAATTGACATTATTAGTGGGTTCACTACAACCCCTAGGGATAACACTTGCAAGATGGTAGTTTGTGATTATTATACGAAGTATACGAAGGTGTTCCCTTTGAAGAATCATAAGGCTGTTACTTGTGTGGAAGCATTTGTAAGAGGCTGGGTGTTGCAGTTTGGGGTTCCCCTCATGCTTCACAGTGATCAGGGAAGGGAGTTTGAATCGGAATTGTTTCAGGAAATGTGTAATTACCTGGCTATCTGTAAGACACATACGAATCCGTATCGTCCTCAGTCAGATGGCTTGGTAGAAAGTTTCAACCGGACCTTGTTGCAAGTTCTGAAACCATTGGTAAATAAGTATCAGGATGATTGGGATGTTCAGTGTGATTTTGTAGTGCATGCATACAATAGTACTGTGCATGCTTCTACTAATTGTACTCCGAATATGTTGGTTTATGGTGAGGATATTATCATGCCAGCAGACTTGGTATTTGTTGTGATCGGAATAAGCCCTGAAACTCCATGTTCTATAATGTTTGTGGAGTCGCTGAGGGATAACTTTAAGAAGGCTTATGAACTCGTTCGGAATCAGTTGGAGAAATCAGCAAAATGGCAGAAGGTGGGTTACGACACTGGGTTGAAACCTAGGTTTTTCAGGGTAGGTGATAGAGTCTTACGATTCTATAAACCCCTTGATAATCTGAAAGTGGTTTCCAGTAGGGATGGCCCACATTGTAAAGTTAGGAGCATTCCCCCTCCAACTTTAGTGGCTTTGTAGGCAGTTATTATTATTATAATCCCATAATGGACTATCATCATTAGTAATATTAGAGGATTCTGTATCGAGTATTAGGAGGAGAGTATACATGTACCTGAATTAGGTACAAAGAGGGTTCACGTCATGACTGGCCGACCTCAACCCTCAAGGGCCTTAATTGAATCTCTGCCCCCATGGGGACCACCCATGGACAGGAGTCGGGTGGGAAGATGGTTTATGAGCTGTGATCACCCCAACTCATACCAACCCACAGAGGCAGGTGTGGGGCTATACAGTCATGGCCTCATACCCCACCTGGTGGCCATAAAGGTGTGCAACAAGAGAGGATATTACAGACTTCCGAATGGGAAGGAAGGTCCTTCTATGTCAGAAAAAGGGGGAAAAGCAGAATGATTAAGAGATGCCAGTATATATAATGTGGGACTTCAACTATTATTGTTATATATATAACTTCAGGAATATTTGTATATTAGTAGATACTGTGTTGGCATCCATCTATAGGTTCTTACCAGTAGCTGGTGAGTGTATCTATGGGATTCCTTGTTACTCCCCATATCAGTACATAATGGTCACTACAGAGGACAATCGAGTCGTGCAGGGTGTGAGTGGGTGACACCACAGCACACACCCCGCCTCCTACAGATTGGGGGTGGGAAGAGATCGTGACCGGTAGTGCTTACATCCGATTGGTCCAAAGTGACTATTTGTATACATCAAGGGGGAGTCTCACGAATGTATCAAAGTGTGCTAGAATGTATATTGATAGTAATTGTATTATGAGAGTTGTTTATTATGTGAAGGGAGTTGAGATAGTGGAACTGTATATATTTATATTGCTATACCTATTGTACTATTGCATTAATGTATAAATGTATTATCCTGAAATGATTGTTACCTATCAATTACCAAATGGTCATTCCCTAGTGTCGGAAGTTTGTGGTTCCTTCACCTGTCGGGGGGATGACGTTGCTCACTGTGTTCCACTTTCCATCTGTGATGGAGATGTGACCAGATCTGAAGGGGGTTCCCCTGTGTGGGGGCTGAGTCTTACATAAAATAAAGGCCAACAGGCCAGATAGACAGAAGCTTCAGGGCTGTGACGAGAGAAGGACGGGAGATCCTTGGGAACCTGAAGCTGGAGGCTATTTCTAAAGCAAAGTTTGACTTGTGACTTGTTTGTTGGGGGAGTCCTAGGTAGTGTTGCTATAGAGATATAGTTATAGTGAGAGACATCAATAATCAAGAGGAGGCCTGAGTAACAGTTATAATTATCAGAAGACCTTTACAGTCGAGACACTTATATCTACTGTATTATCACTCAGTCTCATCAGAGCAAGGGTCTGGCGATTTTACACTGGCGACCACGACGAGACCGGGTGCTGATTTAATCACAGCCGGGCTCAACCACCAGAGAGGGAGAATCAGAGTGAACCAGTTGGTATGAACATTATCGAAAATCTGTCTGAGAGAGACGCTATCCTCTGCCGGGACGCAGTCTACAAGCTTGCTTGTCTAGCAGAGAGATCACCACCCTACACTGCAATTGGGCTGTCCAGCGTACGCATAGAAGGCAGCCTTATAGGAGGTGTAGTGGAACTATCAGACAGAGCTAGAGAGAAAGGTATCCTCCTCTCGGTCAGGATCGACAATAACTTGCTGCCCTGCGGCCGACGTACCTGAAGCACTCGATACCGGTGAACAGTCAACAGTCCAAACAGCAAGATGGCGGATCAGTTGGTCCAAGTTCAGATCCAGCGGCAGGAGATGGAGGGGACGTGAGACACACGACGTCGACTAGAACAGCACGCTCATTATATCGGGTCAGTGGATGGCACTGACCGCCAGCAAGTGCGAGCATGGATCGATGCGGTTACGGCTGCCAAACCTTGGACACGAGCTAATGACCAGCTTACCCTGGAGATGGTTGGCTATCTGGCTACTGGAGATATGGGTAGCACGATAATCAATATCATTGACAGCCTGGAGGCCGCCGATCAGACATGGGCTACAGTGCGAGATAGGCTGACGGAGCTCTATCTTGACGAAGATGAGCGGGAGTATAGACGCGAACGGGTGGAGGAAATGAGGCAGGCGCCGTATCAAGACAGCAGGGAGTATGGGCGGAAGTTCCAGGCCGCAGTAAAACGAGCATATACTGCCGAGGAACTGAAAGTGCCGTTGATGGCAGATCAGCTCATCTGCCTGTTCATAAAGGGACTGAGAGAGAAGGATGTGCGAATGCAAGTGCACCTCGACCGCCCAGCCACCCTCGATCAAGCTGTCCAGAGTGCCAATGGTGTGGCCAGAGCAGTTGGCAGAGCAGAGGTAGAGAGCCGACAGGAGGTGCCAATGGACATTAGCGCTTTACCTCTGCAGGCCCCAGGAGAGACTGCCTTCAAGGAGCAGGTCCTGGCCTCCCTGAAACAACTTGAGGGGAGCTTTAAGGGCTTGCAGAAGCAGGTCAATAAACTAGAGAAGGTGCAGTCCACCCAGCTGGTGGCTACGAGTGAGCAGGCTTCCCGTCCCGCACCAAGACCCGAGCAAGGAAGACAAGTCCACTGGGGCAGACCGGCATGGATCGATGGGCAGCCTGTCTGCTACAATTGTGGTAACCAGGGGCACATGGCAAAGGAGTGCCGGAGACAGATGGCGGGAAACGAGTAGGTGCACCAGATACCCGCTCGTGTGTCAATATCAACATCGAAGATCTCACCGCACACACCCTTATAGATTCTGGTGCCTGCCGAAGTCTGGTGAGATATGATTTTTTCCTCGCATTATGCAGGAAGTTACACCGAGTTCCCATGACAACTGGAGGTGAGGGGTTGCGAGGTTTGAGTGGTCACCCTATACAGACTAGGGGTAGGGCTACCATTTCTATCTTTGGTAAGCCCCTCCAGGTTTATGTGACAGACACTTTGTATCATGACCTGTTACTGGGGGATGATGGGCTGAGGCTACTCAGGGCAATCTTGGACTACCAAAACAACAACATCATATTGGACGGGTCTATCTTGAAGTGTATGCCTGCAGTGGTAGAGGATGCAAGCATGGCCGGGGTAGCAACAGACACGGACGAATGGGTCAAGAGGTGGCCCCAGGTGTTTGCAGCGGAGGGTGCCCCCAATGGACGTGTACCCAGTGTGGAGTTGGAGATAGACACTGGGGATGCACGGCCAATTAGACAAAAGCCTTACCGCATCCCCCTTACCAAGAGGATAGCAATAGAGACTGAGATAGACAAGATGCTGGCTGAGGGGGTCATAAGAGCGAGTTCTTCCCCCTGGGCCTCACCTATCACCTTGCAGCCCAAGAAAGATGGATCCACGAGGTTTTGTGTAGATTACCGCAAGCTCAATGCAGTGACCAAGAAAGACTCGCACCCACTACCTCATATCCAGGATATTTTTGACTCTCTGGCAGGGGCCAAAGTATTCAGCACCATGGATTTGAAATCAGGATACTGGCAGATCCCCGTCAGAGAGAGAGATATAGAGAAGACTGCCTTCTGCAGTCACCGAGGACTCTTTGAGTTTACACACATGCCGTTTGGACTATGCAACGCCCCTGCTACCTTCCAGAGGACTATGAATAGGGTATTGGCCCCATTTATTGGCCGCAGTTGCATGGTCTACATTGATGATATAATTGTCTTTTCCAAGAGTGAGGAGGAGCACAAGGGGCATCTTAATGAGGTGTTTGCTGCCCTAGAGGCCAACGGACTGAAGTTGAAGCCCAGCAAATGCCACTTTGATGTTCCTAAGGTAGACTTGCTGGGGTTTGTAGTAACAAAGGATGGCATTGAGACAAATCCCGACAAGGTGTCAGCTATTGTGGACATGGAGGCCCCCCGAGATGTAACAGGTGTGCGCTCATTCTTGGGCATGACTGGGTATTACAGACAATGCGTAGAAGGTTATGCCAAGATAGCCGAGCCCATGACAGGCCTGTTACAGAAGCGAGTACCCTTCTGCTGGGGGCAGGAGCAGGAAGAGGCCTTTGACACATTAAAGCAGGCCCTTGTCTCCTCAAAGGTGATGGCTCATCCCCAAATAAATGCACCCTACAAGCTTTTCACGGATGCTTGCGATTATGCAGTAGGGGCAATCCTTGTACAGAGTGACAAAGACGGTATCGAACGACCTGTGCAGTATGTGTCAAAACAGTTGGAAGGCGCACAACTGAATTGGGCCACCATAGAGAAGGAGGCCTATGCGGTCATATATGCCCTAACAAAGCTAAGACCCTACCTCTATTGGGCGTCCTTCGTGATATACACGGACCACAAACCCTTGAAATCATTGTTCTTGTCTGAGGTCAAAAACACTAAGATCCAGAGATGGGCCGTGCTGATTGCGGAGTATGGTGCCCCTATTGAGTACCGAAAGGGTAAGAACAATGTACGTGCCGACATGCTATCTCGGATCAGGCCAGTGGAGATGGCTGTGGTTGACACTGTGGATGAGTGGGTGGCGGCGGATGATCTAGAGGGAGAAGACCCCACCCAGGTTCCATGGGAATTTGATCAGTTGGAGAAAGGGCAGCTCAGGGAGGAGCAGCGAGAGATGCCACAGTATGCCCTTGCAAGTGAACCGGAGTCTGGTTATGAGCTTAAAGATGGACTCCTATACACCACACGGCCGCCTCCGGGAGGTGTGGCCTATCCATGCCTAGTACTACCTCCTTGCGCCAGGTATCGAGTCATACGGCGGGCTCATACTGAGGTAGGACACCAAGCTGTGAGAAAGACTCTAGACAGGCTGCAAGAAGCCTACAAATGGCCAGGGCAACGCACAGATGTCTCTAATGTGTTGCAGCAATGTGCTCGGTGTGTTGTTCACCGCGATAAGCGACAGTACCCTAAGCCATCCGAGATGCCAATAGCGGCATACCCAGGCCAAATTGTGGGCATGGACCTTGTTGGACCACTTCCTGATTCACACTACGGCAACAAGTACCTGTTGACCCTTATTGACCACTGTACTGGCTGGGCTGAAGCGAAGCCCATCCCATCAAAAGAGTCAGCTTGTGTCTTGCGTTATTTAGAGCAGGAATACTTACCGCGGTTTGGTTCTCCAGAGGTATTGGTCACTGACCAAGGTACCGAGTTCAACGCCACACCCCTAAGAGAATTTATGATGGAGGTAGGCATAGAACACCGACGCACCGTACCACCCACAAACCAATGGGCGCGTAGAGAGATACCACAGCACAATCAAGTCCATCCTCCGGAAGCTTGTCAATAATCAAGCAGCTGACTGGGAGGACAGGCCTTGTGGGCACATCTCATTGCAACATCAACGGTAACCGGATTCACACCATTCTTCCTGCAGTACGGACGTCGGCCAAGAGCGCCACTTACCTGCATGCTAGGACGGACAGAAGGGAGTGACCCGAGGGCGATAGGTGCACGCATTGATGAGCTGGCCAGGGCATTCAAGCAGGCGGCGCGGAACACTGAGGAAAGCCGCAAGTACAACCGGAAACGCCTTGAGGAGAGAGCACGGGCTGGTGATGTGCATGCAGGTGACCACGTGGTAGTAACTGCCCAAGAACGGGCTCCATTAGACTCGAAGTGGGACCACCTGTACCTTGTGACTTTAGTGCGTGGGCCTGTAATTACCATTGTCAATGAGCGGACCGGAAAGAGGAAGGTGGTAAACCGAGACAAGCTACAACTTGTGGACCCGGATGCACTGTGGGATGAGATCCGACCACGAGTCACCTGAGCCAAACGGAGACACCTACGAGGCCGCGCACCTGCTGTTGACACAGAACCACAGGCAGCTGCACCAGAAAACCCGACCACAGATGAGGAGGATATAACTGAAGAAGGAGAAGCCGACCAGCCAGTTGCAAGACAGCCACGATGGAGAGCAGCTGAGCCCCCTGCTGAGGAACCACCTGCACAAGCCCAGAGGAGACTTGCCCCTACACTATTAGGAAAGAGAAATAGTGATTACCAGATTGTTACCAGGAGCCAAGTCAGAAGACAGCTTGGTCCCTCCTTACTGGGAAAACGTGAGCGAGACGAAGAAGAGGATAGAGAGGCAAAGAGGCAATGTATAGCTTGTGTCTCTGCCTTTTGTGCTTAGTCTCTTGTGGCTTAAGCACAAGCCTCTTCTCAGATGACTGTGTCCTTATACAACAGCAAGGAGAGGCTAGGACCATTGGAGCGGTGTGGACTGTAGTAGTGACAATCAATCCTCCTACCCCTCTGCCCATGACAGTGTGGGTAGACCGGGTCAGGCAGGGTATTAGATCTGCAGGACACAGCCTCTCCATTGGGGATTAAAAGGTCTGGGAGGCTCGGTTGTCGTCCCTCAGCATGCAAGGGCCCGCACAGTTGTTGGGCGACCAACCAGCGCCTCCTATACACTCAACCCGACGGAAGAGAGGCCTCATAAACCTAGCCGGTGAACTAAGCAAGGTCTTATTTGGTACCGCTACTGAGAAAGATGTCGACGGCCTTCGACGTATTGTGTCAGCAGTTGCCATGGACAATAGTCTGGTTCGCCACAACCTTGAGAGCATGGTAACAGTGGTGAACCAAACCAGGAGATACGTAAGAGAGAATAGGATGGACCTGCAGGCCATCCAGGAACACGAGGAGGCACTCCGCGTTCAGGTAGCTAGAAATTCTAGACTACTAGATCTACTTGAACAGAGAGTGAACAGTTTATCAATGTCGCGGATTCTAGACCGCACATTGACCGAGTTGGAGCTATTAACAAGAGTCCCAGCTCCAGTTTGAGCTCTATAGGAAGCAAAGGGTTGAACTCGAACGGGGCTGGCTGACCGAGAACACTTTATCCAAAAAAAGAACTTGGTGACATCTTAGATATATTGAAGAAGAAGGGGTTTGAAGTGGCAGGACCTGAGTGGTACTATGAGAACACACAACTTGAGCCACTCTGGACTGAGAGAAATCAGCTGGTATTCTATGTGGACATTTTTGGACTTTCTAGAGTCTCTTACCTACGATATCATTTAACCTATTATCCAGTGTTGTTTAATGAACATTATTTGCGTGTCATTAGTGGGGCACCCGAGATTGCTGTGAACACCCAGACCGAAGGTATGTTCCTGCCAGTACACTGTGTGGGCAAAGACCCAAGAGTCTGCACACAGCAGAAAGAGGTTCTGACCCCAACATGTGAAACTGCACTTCTTACAAACCGGACCCGCCAACTCTGTAGTGTAACTGTGAGCAAGCGAGGTGGGCAGCGGTCTGGAGTGTTCCCACTGAATGTTGGACATTTTGTTGTAGTTATGTATCAAGATACGCCGGTTATGATGAGATGTGAAGGTAGGGCTGCAACAAGGGTACATGTCATTGGGGCTAAAATTGTGGAAATTCCCGGGGGTTGTGAATTAGAAACATCAAAATGGAGGGTTAGGGGTACTAAAGTGGGTGCAAGTAACTTCACTAGTAGTTATCGAGAGAATACCTATGTACCATCGCTGAACTTTACATGGCCTGCCACTGTTAACGAAGATGTCATCAAGGCACTGAAACTTAACAAGAGAGTAGAGGTACCACTGGTGGAATTGACGGAGTGGGACCATCATCGATCATTGATTGTACCTGCCAAGTCCATTCACCTATCCACCATAGTTTTTAGTATGTTTGGGGGCATGATCTTGACGATAGGTATGCTTGGGCTCCTTGCATGGTTTGCCAGGAGGTGGGTAATGCGTCGGGCTGCGTGGGCACCCGAAGCAGCCCCTCGGCGGTGCGATACCCCGAGAGAAGGCTTGTCTGAGCTCACACAAGTTGAGCTTGCCTCCCTCGTAGCTTGAGCATCAATGTGCTGCCCCTTTTTGCTTTGCTTTCAGTATATCCCGCATAGGCTGCAACTTATAAGTATTCTAGTAAGAAATTGAGTTTGAGGGCATGGCATCAAACTTCTGGTGGGGGAGGTGTGTAAAGTTAGGAGCATCCCCCCTCCAACTTTAGTGGCTTTGTAGGCAGTTATTATTATTATAATCTCATAATGGACTATCATCATTAGTAATATTAGAGGATTCTGTATCGAGTATTGGGAGGAGAGTATACATGTACCTGAATTAGGTACAAAGAGGGTTCACGTCATGACTGGCCGACCTCAACCCACAAGGGCCTTAATTGAATCTCTGCCCCCATGGGGACCACCCATGGACAGGAGTCGGGTGGGAAGATGGTTTATGAACTGTCATCACCCCAACTCATACCAACCCACAGAGGCAGGTGTGGGGCTATACAGTCATGGCCTCATACCCCACCTGGTGGCCATAAAGGTGTGCAACAAGAGAGGATATTACAGACTTCCGAATGGGGAGGAAGGTCCTTCTATGTCAGAAAAAGGGGGAAAAGCAGAATGATTAACAGATGCCAGTATATATAATGTGGGACTTCAACTATTATTGTTATATATATAACTTCAGGAATATTTGTATATTAGTAGATACTGTGTTGGCATCCATCTAGAGGTTCTTACCAGTAGCTGGTGAGTGTATCTATGGGATTCCTTGTTACTCCCCATATCAGTACATGATGGTCACTACAGAGGACAACCCGAGTCGTGCAGTGGATGCTGGTATATTCCGGTCTCGCCTACCACATTGAGGTTTTGGGGACGGAAGGACAGATGGGGAGTGAGGGATGGGTGTGAGTGGGTGACACCACAGCACACACCCCGCCTCCTACAGATTGGGGGTGGGAAGAGATCGTGACCGGTAGTGCTTACATCCGATTGGTCCAAAGTGACTATTTGTATACATCAAGGGGGAGTCTCACTAATGTATCAAAGTGTGCTAGAATGTATATTGATAGTAATTGTATTATGAGAGTTGTTTATTATGTGAAGGGAGTTGAGATAGTGGAACTGTATATATTTATATTGCTATACCTATTGTACTATTGCATTAATGAATGAATGTATTATCCTGAAATGATTGTTACCTATCAATTACCAAATGGTCATTCCCTAGTGTCGGAAGTTTGTGGTTCCTTCACCTGTTGGGGGGATGACGTTGCTCACTGTGTTCCGCTTGCCATCTGTGATGGAGATGTGACCAGATCTGAAGGGGGTTCCCCTGTGTGGGGGCTGAGTCTTACATAAAATAAAGGGCCAACAGGCCAGATAGACAGAAGCTTCAGGGCTGTGACAAGAGAAGGACGGGAGATCCTTGGGAACCTGAAGCTGGAGGCTATTTCTAAAGCAAAGTTTGACTTGTGACTTGTTTGTTGGGGGAGTCCTAGGTAGTGTTGCTATAGAGATATAGTTATAGTGAGAGACATCAATAATCAAGAGGAGGCCTGAGTAACAGTTATAATTATCAGAAGACCTTTACAGTGGAGACACTAATATCTACTGTATTATCACTCAGTCCCATCAGAGCAAGGGTCTGGCGATTTTACACTGGCGACCACGACGAGACTGGGTGCTGATTTAATCACAGCCGGGCTCAACCACCAGAGAGGGAGAATCAGAGTGAACCAGTTGGTATGAACATTATCGAAAATCTGTCTGAGAGAGACGCTATCCTCTGCCGGGACGCAGTCTACAAGCTTGCTTGTCTAGCAGAGAGATCACCACCCTACACTGCAATTGGGCTGTCCAGCGTACGCATAGAAGGCGGCTTTATAGGAGGTGTAGTGGAACTATCAGACAGAGCTAGAGAGAAAGGTATCCTCCTCTGGGTCAGGATCGACAATAACTTGCTGCCCTGCGGCCGACGTACCCGAAGCACTCGATACCGGTGAACAGTCAACAGTCCAAACAGCAAGATGGCGGATCAGTTGGTCCAAGTTCAGATCCAGCGGCAGGAGATGGAGGGGACGCGAGACACACAACGTTGACTAGAACAGCACGCTCGTTATATCGGGTCAGTGGATGGCACTGACCGCCAGCAAGTGCGAGCATGGAACGATGCGGTTACGGCTGCCAAACAGTGGACACGAGCTAATGACCAGCTTACCCTGGAGATGGTTGGCTATCTGGCTACTGGAGATATGGGTAGCACGATAATGAATATCATCGACAGCCTGGAGGCCGCCGATCAGACATGGGCTACAGTGCGAGATAGGCTGACGGAGCTCTATCTTGACGAAGATGAGCGGGAGTATAGACGCGAACGGGTGGAGGAAATGAGGCAGGCGCCGTATCAAGACAGCAGGGAGTATGGGCGGAAGTTCCAGGCCGCAGTAAAACGAGCATATACTGCCGAGGAACTGGAAGTGCCGTTGATGGCAGATCAGCTCATCTGCCTGTTCATAAAGGGACTGAGAGAGAAGGATGTGCGAATGCAAGTGCACCTCGACCGCCCAGCCACCCTCGATCAAGCTGTCCAGAGTGCCAATGGTGTGGCCAGAGCAGTTGGCAGAGCAGAGGTAGAGAGCCGACAGGAGGTGCCAATGGACATTAGCGCTTTACCTCTGCAGGCCCCAGGAGAGACTGCCTTCAAGGAGCAGGTCCTGGCCTCCCTGAAACAACTTGAGGGGAGCTTTAAGGGCTTGCAGAAGCAGGTCAATAAACTAGAGAAGGTGCAGTCCACCCAGCTGGTGGCTACGAGTGAGCAGGCTTCCCGTCCCGCACCAAGACCCGAGCAAGGAAGACAAGTCCACTGGGGCAGACCGGCATGGATCGATGGGCAGCCTGTCTGCTACAATTGTGGTAACCAGGGGCACATGGCAAAGGAGTGCCGGAGACAGATGGCGGGAGACAGTGTTGCTATAGAAATATAGTTATAGTGAGAGACATCAATAATCAAGAGGAGGCCTGAGTAACAGTTATAATTATCAGAAGACCTTTACAGTGGAGACACTAATATCTACTGTATTATCACTCAGTCCCATCAGAGCAAGGGTCTGGCGATTTTACAACATGTCATAACACAGATTATTTCTGAAACTAGCTGTTTTATAAAAGATCTGAACGGTCATGTAAGAAGGTGTCATGTGGAAGTATTGAGACCCTATAGGGGTAGAAAACTGGTGGAAGAAGTGTATGGATTAGGTCCGAATGTTATTGGGTAGAGCAATTGCATTGGGTGAGGATGAGGACTCGGGAATGGTTCCAGATGAGAAGGTGATATCTGGAAAGATAGAGAGGAAACCATGGAAGTTGCCTATGATAGGTAATCGGAAAAGAAGAAGGAGGAAGAAGAATGTGGTGAAAGTGATTGAGAAGGGGGTTAAGAATGAAAAAGTCTCGGCAGGAGTTGGAAAGACAAAGCAATCCGGGAACAGAGGGACTAGGTCAGCTCCCGGGAACGAAGCCGCGTGTCCCAATACTAAGATTAGAACTGAGAAGGAGGGCATGCGCCGTAGTGCTAGGATCGCACAGAGAGGTGGTGTTACCTAATGAAACCTTATCTGAAGTTCTAGGAAGTATTGAATCCTGTACACAACGATGTATTGTTCTGTACGATGTATGTATGTTTATATGTATGTATTGTTACATGTTATGACAGTAGCGGTGTCAACTGGGTTGACAGTGTATTCAGAATGCGAACACGAGTAGGCGGAATCGCTCTAACCTGCTCTATTGTCTGCAACTTGATGGTTCCCGTGGGTGATGGACGGAAATATCTGACGTATCGGTATAATACTATACGTAGTCTCCATAGATACTCCTGAAGAGATTAAGTTGAGAAGTGATGATACGACTTTGAAAGTGTGTTGTTTACGAGCGTGCAAGCATGTGTCGTGTGACCTCATTTTCAAAATGAGGCCAAGACGGGTATGTGGCCTTTGACCCCGATTAGGGTTCTCGCGGGAAGATCCGCCATCTTGTCAAATCAGGCATGGTGACCGGTAACGGCTGCACGCTTGGGCGACTTGGGAAGCGAATTTACGCGGAGAAAGGCAGTCAGGAAGTACGAATCTGTCCATTCGGTTAATAAGATTGTTAAGAGACAAACCTGTCGTACTTTTGGGTATTGTGGATTCTGGTTTTGGTCGGAATAACTCAGAATATGTTGTGCGAAGACGTTAAGATGGAGGTTGAGAAGCAGGTCAGTCCGGTTAACTCTGAAGACGAACGCTTGCTGGAAGATACGTCTGCGGCTGGCGATTTGGTTAAGAATATGAGCTCGGATGATGTTAAGATGGAGATCGACGTGGAAACTATGGAGAATCCCACTTCTGCAGAAAGTGTGGTTCCCGTGGAGTCGAGTCGGAAAAGGGATACTCCGGAACCCATTTCGGATGTCACACTCGGTAGCGAAGACGGTGCGGAAGCATCGCGGTCGGAAGAAGATGGCCTCCCCTGTACTTTGGATGCACGGGAAAGTCGGGGTGTAGTCAACTATGAGACGGGAATCATACGTTGGCTCAACGGTGACACTATCTATATCAAAGCAGATAGGGTATGGGATAAGAAGTTGGAAAAAACACATAAACTCAATAGGAGATGGAGTCGGATGATTAAGGAAATGACCCCGGAGGGTGTCGTATATCCGGATTTATGGCGTCAGAATTACATGGACATGGCCACCGGTATGTCTATGTGTTCTAGCTTCTACCAGTTGGTAGTAGCTGTTAAGAATAAATGGGATAGCGAGCACCCGGATCGGGATCCAGGTCAGACTTTGTTCCAGTTTGGTGGGAATCCATGGGTTAAGGAGACTCCGAAGACCTTGGACGAACTAGTTGAGCAGGATATGGCCCGTTCCGGACGCATGACAACTAGGTCTGCATCCCAGGTCCTTAATCCCTCATTTGGTAATTTGGAAGAACAAGAGTTGGTTAAGGAGGAGACTAGGATTCAGAATGAGGCTGTCAGGGATGAGGAGCTAATCAGAAAACAGGAGGAGCAAGATCAGATTATCCTGAAACAGAAATCAGAATTAGCTGCCATTCAGATGGATGAGGCAAATAAGGCGGACATGGCCCGTATTAAAGTTGCTCAGACTCTGACAACACATGGACCAAGTAAGAACGCTACGGAGGAAGGGTTTGAAACTAAAATCACGAAGAGAGCTCGGGATCTGCTTAAGAAGAGAATGAAGGTAGAAAAGAAGGAAAAGGAAAGATCAGTAGGGAAACCTATGACTGAAGATGATAGCTTGGAAATAAGTACATCAGTAGGTCATAAATCTGAAGACACGGAATCGATTAAGGATGACACTGACAGTAACCAGAGTGAGTGGGACTGGTCAGTTGACATCGATCATCCGGAAATGTACGATGATGATGATGATAAGATGACTCCGGATGAGAAGAAAATCCAAGCTAATGTCAGAAGTGAATTTAAGATGTTCATACCTAAGTGTATGATGGAGTGCAAGCGGAATAAGAAATATTTCAGTTGCCCTCCGTTGATTGATATGAATGGTGAGACGGATTTGGAGGAATGGATGCGGGCTACTAGGAAGGACAAACCTTACTACATGTTCTACGTTAAGTGGGTTGAGGAGACATTGGATAATCGGAATGAAGAATACTATGATTTTGATGCGTACAGTAAGATTAAATGGGCAATTGACTCTTGGAGAGAGAAGGAGAATGAATTGTGTCCGTTCACTATCTGTAAGGACACACCGATCAGATATTCCACCCATATCCGGATGATCAGGCATATAATGGAAGAGCATATGCATCACCATCTGGAATACATATGTTATATGGATGTCGGTAAGACTGGACGTTACTGTGAATGTCTGAAAACATGTCGGATGGGGAAGTTAGTGAGACATCTGTAGGATGATCATCAGATGGGAGTGTTTGTAGCTGTGGATAAGGTATTGGATTTGCATCAGATGTCGGGCTTCCCTAGCCCACTTAAAAGGGTCTATATCTCCTCTTTCCTATCCCCTCAGGATGTGTGTGGTGCACATATGCGCGGGCACTGACACATTCTTCTGTTATATTATCAACCTCTGAAGCATGGGATAGCCACTTAGTGCCGCTAAAGTGCTGTAAAACACAAATCAATCAATCATTGCATCAGATGTTGGCTGAGTGGGATCGGTACAAAGTTAAGAATTTCGGTAGTCTGACTGCCAAGGTACCAAAGTTTTGTCAGGTATCTAAGAACGCTAAGTCCAAGTTTGAAGCCAGATTTGAACTAAGAATTACGACAGGAAGACTATGGATCAAGTCAGAACACTTTGAGAAGATGAGAAAATACCGGGGCGATGTAGCCTACAGAGATTCGAAGGGAGCCAGTAGTGCAAAACAATCTAGGGTTTACCTGCAAGGAATATACATATTCCGTGTGATTCAACGTCCGGCTCCAGTCAGAATATCTGGAATGAGTTTGGAAGGAGGACGCAGTTACAGGTACCATCCTAGAGCGTCTAGTTCGGGCCAGGAGCAAGGTCGGAAGAATTCGAATTCTGGTATGGGACAAAGATCACCGTTGGGATCTCTGCAGGGTGCAGCCCCACCCAGATTCGATGAGAAAAGTAGGAAGGACTTTCCAACTCTGGGGACACCCGGAAAAGAAAGTCAGTGTCTGGACAGGTACGGTAAACCTAAGAAAGAGACAGCCCCAGTGGCTAGTCCTTCTGATGAGTTTAAGGTTCCCCAGGATGTCAGATATAAGGATATGACACAATCTGAATCGTTAAGTTCTGCTGCTGATTCAGGTTCAAGAAGATGGAAACATGCCTCCGAATCCTCACGGTCTGAATCGGAGGGAGAACCGACACCAGTCAGAAGACCACCTACTAGGGATGCTGTACCCCTTTGATCAGATGAGTGATGAATCATTCAAAATTCAGGAGTATGCAGTTAGAGAGTGGCAGAAGACGCATGAGGAGATGGCAGTTTCGTATCTGAATAATGTGGTGCACTCAGTTGTACAGCTGACTCAGAACGCTCAGAATTTGGAAATATCCAGAATTGAGAAGGATAAGAAGGAAGAATTTGATCGTAAGTTGAAGGAAATGTTGGATAAGGAGAAAAAGGCAAATAAGAACAATGATCTTTGGAAGATGGAGGTAGCCAGAGCTAGGTCAGAAACAGATACATTAAGTATGCGCTTTATGAACACCTTTGGGAGCCCCATGGCAAGTTGGAATGGAACCAGACGCCATGCTAAGTATCTGTTGGATAAACAGATTGCTGAGTACGGTCTAGAACCAGAACCGGAAACACCTTATTCAGATGAAGAAAGTATGGAAGATTAGGTTATGAGAAAGGTTAAGATGTATGAATTCGGTACCTACCTGGAGGAGACAAGACGTGTTCCCGGATATGCTGATGCCGATTGACCCTATCCTGAATGGGGTTACTCCTACATCTTGACCGTTGACGATGGATTCCGTGACTGTGGGATCTGTGGTAGCTGATTCGACTATGTGTGATGTGATGATATACCGATACATCAATCTACATATGTTTTAACCTTTTGCTAAAGCGCATGATACGAGTGCTAAAGCATACATGATGACTATTGGATACTTTATTAACATCAGGACACCATCTGTTTATACCCAGCAGTGATTACGAATGCTGGAATATGAACAATATCTACAAAGTGAACTGTTTCTACACTTGCAAGTCGAGTCTTGCTAATAGGATTACGTAAATGGACATTACAACTCCAGTTCCTGATAGAGACAATATTGGATTATACGTTTACACAGCTACCCTGCTACCATCGTCGGAAGGAAGACTTGGAACACCACATCGGGATATAGACTCTATGAACAATTTGCATATTGTTCTGATATATACAAAGCCTATATTATTTTATTGATATTTGTACGGTATTCTACTACCCTGGTAGTTTACCAATAGACATGTACATCTGGCAATTGTTAAGACCAGACTCAGGTTATTATACTGTGTGTGTTCATATTTTTTTTCTTTCCGGTTCAGTAAGAAAATAATTAAGGACCTTACATGTATTTATATATATAGTGTATAGTATATGTACTATAGTCTGTACAGTAAATTATTTTTATGAAAAAATTTACAAGGTCTAGAGGTAACATAATTATCAGGTTCTCAAATCACTACTATTACAAGTAATAGGTATCTGAAATTATACAGTACCAATGTAAAGACATTGATATTGATTCAGAATACTCCTATATATCTTTCAAGGTTGTTATGTATAATAACCTTAATTTCTGTATTCCCGAATGTTGTTATTGGGTATATTCTGTTCTAGGTAAAGAGTGTCTCATTGTGCGTCGTATAAATGACAATTCATTATCTGGTTAGATGTAACATGATTACTATATCCATTCGGTATTATGTTTGTATACATCTAATATAATTATTACCAGATTGGTAACCAGGCAACTCGTACGCTAGCCATGTGCCCTAGTTGGTATAATTGTGTTAATACTATAACTTAATTACTACCCAGTTGTGTAGCACCTTGTCATAGTCTTGGTGGGGGTAGTGTAGGGGCATGGTTTATAATAAGCGTCACATAGGTACGAGTTGGGCAGTTCCCGAGTGGGGTGTACACTCGGGTCTGAGAACGGTATGCTGGGGCGAGCGGTGGCAGCACTGCTCTCCGAGCTTCCTGCCTTAGACTCGAGAGGTCACCACCCAAACTTAGGCTATATAAGGCCAGGTCGGTCGCTACCGGAGAGAGAAACCTCGCGGGCTCTGTGCGATCAGTAATCACTTCCCTCCTCTGGTTACGAGAACTTACCTAGTAACTCCTTGTCTGATTGTCTGAATACCCTGATTCGAATACATTTGAACTCGGAAGCCCTTAGTCGGATTGTAAGCAGGATTCTGAATAAACCTTGTTGCCTCTTCTGTACCGGAGATTGTCGTTCGGTAGTTCTTTCCGGATTAGACATAAGAACCCCAAGTCAGAATACTTGACCATTTCACTAGGTAGTGTCACATCTATAGCTTTATATTGCTCAAATGGTGATAGATTGTTATCTGTAATTAACAAACGAACCACACAACGCCATTGGTTGAACCGGAAGTGCTTTATTTTTACGACCTCTCGATACTAGAGACTTCCGCCCGCTCACACGGATACGACAGGTAGGTTTGGGTGGTAACTGGACACCTCGGAAGCAGGGACACCTCGGAAGCAGACATCTTGGAAACAAATGACATTTTTAAATGATTGTTTAAACAATTTTAAAACATATTCTTGCCATTGCATGATTCTATGGCGTAGGGACAGTATCATTAGGGTTACCTGAATCACGCAATTTATTTTGTTTGGCCTGAGTTTTTACGGTACTCCCCTATACCTTCAGGTAACCCAACCCTACCTGGCAAAAAAGGGTTGACCCTAGAATTTTTTCTCCGACTTTAAAGAATTGTTTTATTTTCAGCGTTTTTTTTTTTTTTATCCATTTTAGTAGTCTCTGAGTACCCGCAACATCCCAGAGTCACTGCATGTGGATCGTCACAGTTAGGCCACAGGGTGAGCCACCAAATTATGAAGTTTAGTTCCAACAAGAGGGGGAGTACAAAATTTTTGTGGTTTTGTATAGGTAATGACCATAGGAATCATATATCAAAAGTTCTCCGCTCACCTCCCTGCAGTTTTTGCGTAGGTCAAGGTCAAAGGTCGAGAATTTCCCTCTTTATTCCTATATAAATCTGTAAAACCCAGTAATTAATTGTATGTTGTCTATGGACTAGGCTAAAAGGCTAGAGGAGGGCATTATGGTTTAGTCTAAACCAGAAAATCATGCTGATTTCAAATATAATTGATATATTGGTGTGAGTATAATAGAAGTACCCGAAAAATGGGGTTTAAAAATAAAAAATATTATTGAAAAATATGTTAAAATATCAAAAATCAGTAAAACATGAAATAAACCCTCAAATAATCCACCTAACACTTAAATGAGTTAGATGGTGGGTGAGGAGAATAGTAAGCAAGACCTAATTAGGTTATTAAGCCTTGACCTACTTAATTAGGTCAAAGGTCACAGACACAATATCTGCCATATCTGTGGTTCTAGGAGGGCTTTCCGCACAATTTTAAGTTCTAAATAGGGATTTCTGACATAGAGGAATAGATTGGACTAGGTTTAAACCTACTAGGATGCATTTGCAAGTCTCAAAATCTGAAATCAATATTGAATGTCTGTGTGAATACAGATGTGTGGTCAGAATGATTTAAACAGATAACATCACAGGTAATATTGTAATATCCCATTTGTGATGGGTAGAGGGGCTTAAAATAATCGTATGTAGGCTGGTAAGTGTTTAATCAGCTTGCAATAATTAGATTTTTAGGCCTTGACCTATATCTAATTAGGTCAAAGGGCACAAGAAACATGTTTGCCAATATCTCTGGTATTAGCAGAGCTTTTCACACAATTTTAAGCTCTAAATAGGGGTTTCTGATATAGAGGAATCCATTAGAATTTGTTTGAACCTCCTAGGATGTGCTGTCATGTGCATGAATCAGAAATCAACAATTTTCCCACCTTTTGAAGAAGCTAAAAGCTAGTACATGAAACCTGGAGGGTAAGTACTAGGGAGGGGCACTCGATTCACCTTTGATGAGGGTGTACAGCCTGGCCTGTGACAAACAAATCCATGGTGATAGTGGTTTTGGGATAAAGGTGACCCTTAATCCTGAGGTACACCTATGATCAGAAGGGTTTACTTCAAAAGGGATAGATTTTCATGAAAACTAGAACCTAAATGAGATGGATTGTCATCAAAAAGTGGCCTTGTCAGCTGCGCACACCTGTCTCTGACATATAGGAAGTGCCTCTGGTTTTTTTGTGCTGTTCTACAAGGTTTTTTTTCAGTACTAAGGTATTTCTTATGCTGGACTAGCATGACATTTGCACCTGGGGATCTTGGAATCCCTCCCCCCCCCTTATACCAGTGTATGTTGGTAAAGAAGTCTTGGAAAAGTTTGAGAGAAATCCCTCCCTGCACCTAAAAGGTGCACCAGGGGTCCATTTTTTAGTTCAAACAGAGCTGTATACACAACGTATAACAACAGGATAACTCCTTAAGAGGGGGTGCCTTACCAATTTACCCCTTATGCTCCCCCACAAGTGACCATTCCACTCCTTATAATAGGTCAGCCCACCCCAGCCCCTATCCTTGCATTATTTTGGGCAAGACCAAGCCTATACAAGTGATTCAACAGAGTTACATGATCAATACAACAGGGGGCACTACCAAAGAAAATTGTGCACTTTGGCTGCTTCCAGCGGGCATTACATAATAGATTTCTACGGGAATGTTCACTAGTATGACCATAAATATCTCAATATTGGTTGTATTGACCAATCAAGCACATCAATAGTTTTGTGTTAGTAATCCTCATTGAATGATAATGGTGGAAATATAGTATTAAGTAAATTAAAGTAGATATGGCACTACAGCAATGGTAAAGAATAGACAAATTGTCATTTTCAGCCAATTTTGTGAAAGAAAAATGTACTCTAGCATGAGGCTGAAATTAATTATGTCAATTAAGATCATTGGATACACATGTAACACTACTTGGATGGCACAATTTGCCTTCTTTCTCATTCATTCGCATGTATATGGTTGGAGACACAGTTGAATATAATTCCATGTTTAGGGCTCACATAGACAACAGTGCATTCTAGGAGGTTAAAACATACACCAATAAATTCCCCTATGTCAGAAACCCGTATTTAGAACTTAAAATTGTGTAGAAAGCTCTCCTAGAACCAGAGATATCGGCAAATATGGTTATTGTGCCCTTTGACCTAATTAGATATAGGTCAAGGCCTAAAATCTAATTATTGCAAGCTGATTAAACACTTACCAGCCTACATATGATTATTTTAAGCCCCTCTACCCATCACAAATGGGATATTACAATATTACCTGTGATGTTATCTGTTTAAATCATTCTGACCACACATCTGTATTCACACAGACATTCAATATTGATTTCAGATTTTGAGACTTGCAAATGCATCCTAGTAGGTTTAAACCTAGTCCAATCTATTCCTCTATGTCAGAAATCCCTATTTAGAACTTAAAATTGTGCGGAAAGCCCTCCTAGAACCACAGATATGGCAGATATTGTGTCTGTGACCTTTGACCTAATTAAGTAGGTCAAGGCTTAATAACCTAATTAAGTCATGCTTACTATGCTCCTCACCCACCATCTAACTCATTTAAGTGTTAGGTGGATTATTGAGGGTTTATTTCATGTTTTACTGATTTTTGATATTTTAACATATTTTTCAATAATATTTTTTATTTTTAAAGCCCATTTTTTGGGTACTTCTATTATACTCACACCAATATATCAATTATATTTGAAATCAGCATGATTTTCTGGTTTAGACTAAGCCATAATGCTCTCCTCTAGCCTTTTAGCCTAGTCCATAGACAACATACAATTAATTACTGGGTTTTACAGATTTATATAGGAATAAAGAGGGAAATTCTCGACCTTTGACCTTGACCTACGCAAAAACTGCAGGGAGGTGAGCGGAGAACTTTTGATATATGATTCCTATGGTCATTACCTATACAAAACCACAAAAATGTTGTACTCCCCCTCTTGTTGGAACGAAACTTATTTTCTAAGGACATTATTGGGGCTCACCCTGTGGCCTAAGTCATTAAATTTAAGTTTGATTAAAAAAAAATGAAGAAATACATTCGACCTACCCTACCCAATTTCTTTTCAGCATGTTACCTGAAACAAGTGATTTTTTTTTTGCCCTTATCTTTAAACAAAGACGTTTTTCTTTAAAACAGATCCAATTTAATGCAAGAAGCATGGCTACTTGGAATCTTCTACGGGACCTCTGTGCAGCACTTGAAAAAAGCAGCTCTCCACAATCTGATATAAATTCAACAGAGCGGGCTGTTAAAGTGTTTGAAAACATATCAAAACTGACACCACTTCTAGATCAAACCACTCCTGACTCTTTCAGTGAACCAGATAACCTTGTCCAAGAACAAATATTAGTGCGCATTGTAGATAGCTTGTGTTTACTTTGCCATATCCCAGAATTACGTGGTCATGAGGATGTCGGATTTGAACAATCAGACTTTACAGTGGTCTTACGGAGGTTAGAGCGAGTGCTTCCTTTCCTCATAACTCTCATTCGATACATCAATAGACTCATTCAAAGAGAGCTACCAAGGAGGACATCTTTTCTTCAAGGAATCATCAAAAATGTTTTGTTAGTCTTTGGAGAGCATGCAAAACCCCATGTGTGGACTAGTGAGAATACCATCACAACAGGCAATGAGCTGCTCGAAGCAGTCCTGGCGGTGACTGCATGCACTAACCTTAATGACCTGCTCTGTGACCCTCCGGCAGAGTCGTGCGTCACCAAGGGTTTGTTTGGATTGCTTCTCAGAGATCTCATACCTAAATTACAGAAAGATGTTTTGAAAAGGAACCCTGGTAGTATGGCAACATTTGAATGGATTCTCCATGAGGTGAGCTTAATACTGAAAATTCATGGTATACTACAGTATTTTTTGTTGATATACCAGTGTGTTATTTCAGTGAAATTATTTAAATTGTACTTCTGTAATTTTAGTATTGAGAGAAATCAAGAGGTTATAAACTACTCTAATATCATATAAGCATATACAAGTATGCAAATCATCCCTACATGTTAAGTTGCCTTTCTTTACATTAAGGCCATGAAGGATGCTCTCTTATGACCATTTTTTGAGGTTTGATTTGATTTTTTTTTATTAATTACAATAAACAAAAGAGGAAGGTTAGGATCATCATTAGCGAGCCATTGTATGAATCAAATTACCTGGTACCCTATTTTGACTGAAGAATGAAAAAAAAAACACGAACAGATCGAAAGTGCACTACATGCAATACAATAGAGGTAATATTTGACTCCTACAGGTCCACTTTCCACATCTGGGGTGCCAGTTGGCTGTGGTACTGCCGCCCTGCTTACTGCTTACTGATGACCATGAAGTGGGCTATAAGGCTGCAGGAGTGCTCTGCCTGCACCATATAGTGAGGGAGGTGACACGGGAGGAACTGCGGCATCATGGCCATGCTGAGGTGATGTATGATGCTGTGCAGCAGGCGCTTTACACGCGGGAAGAGGCTGTGCTGGAGGCAGCCCTGCCCACCGTCATCTCATTGCTTGCTGTAGTGGAAACCCCGCCTTCCAAAGCATTGCCACCCCGACAGGAAACACGGTAGGATTTATCGAGTCCTAAAATAACTAATTCTAAGGCTTAAAGGGTGTTGGAAGCAATATGACTTGGAGGTGGGGTGCAATGTGCCCCATAGGGTGTGTTGGCAATTTATATGAGCAGCAAGTTCAGCATTTTGTATTTTTCAAAGTCTAGAGGGGATGGCCCAAATTTGGAAAAAGCTTGATTTCCTGCTCTATGACGTCAATTTGTAGGTGAATGGCCAAGTTTACTATCTAAGTGTTAAAGGGTTTTTAAATATGGGGAGGCCAAAATATATTCTGCCCCCCCCCCTCTCCCCATGTCTGACATTTGGGGTTGGTACCTCTTTAATCACTAATATTGCAACCACACTCCCAACTTTCTCAGGCTATACCCATCCTAGACCCTACCCACCATGCCTGAATGTAGAAAACCAAACTTGGCAGACATGGTAATATTTTTTGCTCTCCGAATAGGGGGGGGGGGGTGTTAAATGGCAAATTTTGCTGTTTGGTTTCGGGGACAGGCTCAAACTATGCATTTTGCCCCAAAAACACGGGAAATCACAAAAATAATCTTTTTGAACCCCCTGACACCCCCCCCCCCTTATGGGGGGTCAGAAGTTCGTCCATATAGTGGAAATACAGCCCAAATTGAGACTTTCAGTGTTCTAATCAAACCTCATGAGGAACTCATGAAAGCAGTTAGAAATAGTCATTTGAGGCCTAAAGAGACCCTTAGAAGCCATCTTATTGTGATGATATGGTATAACCTCCCCTGGGGAGAAGGGTGGGCTTTGCTAAAATAGCGATAAATCAGCTATTTTTGAGGTATTACCGTAATCTCCCGCGTAGAAGGCGCAGCCCACGTAGAAGGCACACCCTAAACTAAGGGAAGGTAGGTCCACATAGAAGGCGCACCTGCCTCTGATTTAGCATTTTGACAACCCGCATATAAGGCGCACCTTTAACTTGGGGTAGGCTGTCCATGTATAAGGCACACCTTACATGTGGTAGACCCCAAAGTGTTAAAAAGATTTCTGTGTAAGATGCTAGTTATATAAATTTTAGAATGCCACAAATGAGGTGTGAACAGAAGTAGAACTCATCTCTACCATTGTAACATTTTTTTTTTCTCCATTTGAGCATTCCACCAATGTGGCATGGACATGAATCATCACAATATTTAAAATTATTTGAATATATTTTTGGAGTTATCTATGTTCATCTAAGCACTACAATCATATTGAAATTCTGTAATGCTGCCATCTAGTGTGAATACTAAGAATCATTTAAGGGCAAACAGAACATAACATCAGATGGCAGCATATAGAGAGGAGAATTAAATTGCTGCATATATGTTTCTCTTGATTAAAGGGCCAATAGTATAATTAATAAAGCTTTCAGTAAGTGGGCTGTACATATTTTTCCTAACACTTTTGTGGTTATAAGAATGGTATGCCTAATTTAGTAATTTATGAGTCTTCAAACCACCTTTTCTTTGATTAAATCAAAGACATGACTTTTGCTGGCCATTTCTTAAAACAGGGCCGGGAGGCGTGGCGCAGTCAGTAGCGCGTCTGCTCACGGGCCGTAAGGTCGTGGGTTCGGTTCCCGGCCCGGCCGGAGCACAGTGGTGGTTCCAAACGTCGCCGTAAGGCCTGTCCATCCCTCACTATGCCTATGTAGTGACGGATGTTAAAGAACCATTGCCTCGGTAAATGTGTAGGGGCGTGCTTTCTATCTTCCCATAGATTCGGTCGCCATCATCCCCCCTCCCCATTAGACTAGGGTCCGGGCAAAACGCCACAAGGGTAATCTCACTTCGGTGTGGATACAACCCGCGGGACCTCTCACCCTTGAGTGTCGGCCGTAAGGAAGGCACAAGGTGAGATAAAAATTCAATCAATCAATCTTAAAACAGGCCTGTCCATCTCTCACTATGCTGTGTAGTGATGGATGTTAAAGAACCATTGCCTCGGTAAACGTGTAGGGGCGTGCTTTCTATCTTCCCATAGATTTAGTCACCATCATCCCCCCTCCCCACTAGACTAGGGTCTGGGCAAAAACGCCACAAGGGTAATCTCACTTCGGTGTGGATACAACCCGCGGGACCTCTCACCCTTGAGTGTCGGCCATAAGGAAGGCAGGAGGTGAGATAAAATTCGATCATCATCATCATCTGAATTGGAATACGTAGGTACCCCCCATGTATAAGGTGCACCCCCAACTAAGGAAAACCCTATAAGGCGCACCTTAGATCTGGTTCGCCTTATACGCGGAAGATTACGGTAGGTTTTCTCCAATCCAGTGCTTGTTCCGCCATGATACATCCGAATGAGGTCAAATTAGGCAGTGTAGACCAGTATAGAGACTCTTGAACAGGGGCAGATTCAAGGGGACCCCCCCAAGACCCCAACCCCCAACCCCGAAAGCCTCTGTAAATGGGCCTTACTTATAACTGTGAGTCTTAGGAAGTTTGGCATGGGACCCTGTCTGTGTACCCCACACTAGATCCACAGATCTGCTTTGCAGAAAATGGTCTCTTGTCCTTCATGTGTAGCAAAATGATATATTGCAAATACTGGTCGTCTTCAATTGTATATTCATGCCAGTTTTCGAAGTTCAGTGGTTTATTGATGTAGATGCGTGCCAGACTGTCGAAACATAGCGTTTGACTCAGAGGAAAGTTTCATTTCAGACAATTTTGAGGCCTTTAACAGAGTTCAATGAGGAATTTAATTGCACAAGAATTGGCTTATACATAGGATTCAATGGGGAACACTAAAGTTTGATAATGAGGTGTTTTTCATGTTATATTATCAATGGACATTTTAGACTTTAAATCATCAATGTTTTTCATTCAAAATGAGTTCATAGTGACCACTAGAGTGTTTACTGTTTTTTGGGGTCCAAGATTTAATGATAATTTGAGCATTTATAACTTTAATTTGAGATTCAAAATTTGAAGTTGATCAATTTGAAATCGTCGCCGCAAACCAGCGCCTAGGACTCACGGAGGACCCTGAGCCAATGACAAAGTACAATTTGTCAAGAAACATTCTGTACCGTCTATGTTTGTCACTCACTTATTAGCTGGGAGGTCTACAATAGCTCAGCTACTGAAATCATCAGTGCATGACCTAGACCGCTTAGGCCTTGATGAGGTCCTTTCAATAATTCATTTTTTTCTGTGCCACCATAGGTATAATACTTAAGACCTTGCCTCAGACTAAATAGGCAATAACAAAACGGATTTATATAAGACCTATGCAAGTCTATGTTTGTCACAGGTTGTTCTGGGCCACCTGGTCGTCTTGGGGCCGCCTGATAGTTTTTCTTGTTGATTTCATGAAGCCGAGAAAGCCTTCCATTAACCCACTAAAGGCCACCTACATATATATATATATATATATATATATATATATATATATACATATACATGTACACATAAGTATGATGAGCCTTATTGGCCCCGGGTATCCCCTGGGCTATTGGAGCCGGGTTTTCAGTCAGATCCACAAATTTGTAATCACCAACTTTAGGGTGTAATCATTCAGTGATATACTGTTAGTTTACACATTTTTCAAAAGCCAAAGGAAAGTTTCAAATCTCATCTCTCAGACAACATTTTGTCCTTTATGGTGAGTGATGTCTTACTCTACGAAAAAAGCTGCTGTACTTATGTCATGTTTTTGGGAGCTATACTGACTACAAGTTCTTTAACCATTGGGTCTATGGGTCAGATAGATTTTGGTGATGAAATTAGCACATGGAGTCCTATGGGTAATCACCAAGTGAGACACTTTTTTTCAGCAGGCAATGTTTACAGTGTCCAAGCTATACACATAACACATTGGGGACTGAGCGATAAACTAAGCATGCTAAGGATAAAGTTTTCTGTGGGGGCTAGGTGTCCAGGGGGCCAGGTTTCCAAGGGGCCAGGTGTCCAGGGGCTAGGTCTCCAGGGGGCCAGGTGTCCGGGGGCCAGGTGTCCGGGGGCCAAGTGTCCAGGGGGCCAGGTGTCTGGGGGGCCAGCACACCAGGGGGCCAGCGGTCCAAGGGGTTTAGTAAGAGAAGATTATGCCAGACTGGTGTCAGTACATATATAGATAATAGTCTCTATTTGTAAGTAATTACCGTAAAACCTCGCGTATAAGACGCGTCCTCTACGCCAAACAAATCCCTACTGCGTCTTATAGGATTTCCTCAAGTGTTTGGTGCGTCTTATACGAGGGGTAATTTTACTATAGAAATGTACTAATCTTACAAATTTCAGCCTTAAAATGTGCGTCTTATACCCGAAAATGCATGTGCTGAGTTTGGGGTGTGTCTTATACGCTCAGCGCGTCTTCTACGCGGGAGATTACGGTAGTCAATATTTCGCAAGTGCTGATTCCTGTGACCCTACAGGGTTGATAGAGGGTTTTATGGTACCTACCCTGAGCCTTCTGTGCTTCAATGCACAACACCCAATTTTTATATGGGGGGGGGTAGTAGACCCTGGGCCATATGTGATATATATCACATGTTAAATCTTTATATAAGGAGTTCTAAGTGGCATGGCATATTCGGAGTCTTGGGACTGTAAAAACGCGTGCCATTCCCATATTAGGAGCCCCAATAGCGTGGCATTATATTTGGAGGAGTTATTGCGTCCAATTACCTAAATTACTCTGTGGCCCTTGAGGATGAATAGGTGTCCATACATGTGCCTGGGGAGCCAGCTACCCGCCCTACCCACTAGAATCTCGCCTATAGCCCCCATAATAGACACCCAATACCCCCCCCCTCTAGGGGGGGTATTGGGTGTCTATTATGCCAGGCAAAATCAGCTGGCTACTCTGGTTACTCACCAGGGCTGCATTCATGCATCATAATGACTTAAGGGCAAAGTACACTGAACATAAGTTTGATACACCCCTACAACATTGTATTTCGCCATGAAATAAATTATTTGTCTTTAAAAGATCACTAAACATGTCAGTAACTGTACTATACTACCGAGATACGTGCCGTAACTATCGCGGTAGTATAGTGTGTATCAGCAAAGCATTACTTTAGTAATGAGTTTTTGGCTCATTCAAGTAGTATAGTATGTATCGGCAAAGTTATGGCCATTTTTGTGATGTCATAGCTTTAAAACATCAATATCTAAGCCTATGGTATCATTAATACCCTCAAAACATCGCTAAAATTGCTAAAATTATAGATAACTTTGTTCCCATTGTGCAGATTTGAGAATAAATATCGCCATGATGATCGCCAGCTCGAAATACCCTTAAATCATAGGTCACACTATGGAAAAACTCCTATATGAGGTTTTTGACTACCCCCCTGCACCCCCTTTTGCCAGTCCTGCACTGGCATGTAGCCCCCCCTCAAAAAACCCTTTTTCGACCTCTTCCTGCCTTAAACATAGCCTTTTTTTCGCCAGTTGAGCGCAAAACAGGTATCTTGTGGCAGAAGGTAGTGCGCGTCCACACCATGGTAAGGGCACAGGTGGACTGGCTGGGCCGAAAAGGCACCTAGTCAAAATGATTATTTCGCCTATTTTCCGAAACCAATTTTTTAGGGGGGCATGTCCTTTAGGGGGACGAAACACCCCAGATTGATACTAAACATTCCATATCCGCGCATATTATTTGCATAATTAGCATAATTATCCAGTATCTTGGTACTTTTCCATATATATAGATGTGTGTCATTGCTGAATGGATGTCTTTCCATTTCTCCATTCTCTGGTGTTTGATTGAAAATGTTGACGCCATTCTGTGTTTTAATTTGTGTTTTAATCTGTGTTTTTATGGTACATGTATTGAGTTTAAGGCTATAACAGGTTAGTATTAGTGCTATGGTATGATAGTAATTGCTCACTATTTGTCAGCGGTTAATCAATATATGTTAGTAATTAATCACAATTTGTTAGCAATTAGTCAATATACGTCAGTACTTAGTCATTATAAGTAACACAGGGATCCAGGCCATATATAGCGAATTTTGATCTTCAAAAGTTATCAGATGGATGTTAGTGACCAATTATTCAATATATATTAGTAATTACTCACTATTTGTCAGCAATTAGTCCATATACCGTAATTTTCCTCGTATAAGGCGCGTCTTATACGCCAAACAAAATGCTGCTGAGTCTTATATGTGGGAGGGAAATTGCCTTGAGTTTGGGGTGCGCCTTATAGGGGGGTATTTTTACTATAGAACAGTACTAAATTAACAAAAATCTGCCCTTAGGGGTGCGCCTTATACGTGGGACAGGCCTCCCTTAGTTGGGGGTGCGCCTTATACGCGGGCTGCGCCTTATACGCGGGAGATTACGGTACGTCAGTATTTACTCACTATTTGTCAGCACTCAGTCAATATATGCCAGTTTTTATTCATTCTAAGGGTAAAGGTAAAAATAAGAGGAGCAACAACCGCTCCCCCTCTGCCCCCCGTGCTAAAGAGAGTCAGGCCCGCTCCGCCTCCCCATCAGCACCCCTGAATTTTCAAGCCCCCCACTCTGCCCAAGGCCCCACTGCCCAGGCCCAGAACGGGGGTTGGCAACAGGCCCCCTCCCGCAGCCGCCAGGGAAGGAGAAACCAACAAAACCAAAACCAGGGGGCGAGACTACCACTGACCATGGCCGACCTGAAACGTGCTATCAGGGAGGCACTCTTGTAAAGTTTGACTCGCCCACCTTGAACATTGACAATGACTTTCCAGAAAATCCCCACCATTGACTCTGTATCAAAAACCATTATCAAAGTTGAGCAATCATTGATACCTGTTACCAATGTTATTGAAGAAACATTTTCTGTCATGAACCATTCCATGAACAACTCTTATGACGACCCTGTTGTTAGTTTTAAGCCAACATGGGTGACCTACGTAGGGACCGCAGGCTCAAGATCAAAGCATTTTTTGATCCACTAAATTCCGACATATGCCCAATATGGTATGATCCTGAAGATAGCCCTGCAACTGATAACTCCCAACCCAACGATGATAACCCACTTCTGGTTGCCATAGAAAGATCAAAAGTTATCAAACAGTCCAGCAAGTGGCAATCACCTGCTGCCCCTGTACCACTCAAAGCCTTTATTTTGGCAAATGAAACCGATCTGAACAAACTTATGGTCAAATCACCTCATAACCAAAACATTTGCAAATCAGAAAAAAAACTCCTTAAAAAATTTAATTAAAAATCGCAAGATTATAATTAAACCAGCTGATAAAGGGGGTTCTATAGTCATACAAAACAGAACTGACTATGTGACAGAAGGTCTCGGACAACTTTCTGACACGAAGTACTACAAAGAAGTCCCTTCAGACTTAACAGATATTCATAATGACTATATAAATGACCACATTGATAGGCTACTCAAGCTTAAAGAAATGACCTACTCTTTCTCTCAGAAATTGCGAACCATAAAACCAAGAACGGCACAACTGTATCTCTTACCAAAGGTACATAAAGGTAAAACACCACCCCCAGGTAGACCCATTGTCTCTGCCAATGGTTGCCCCACTGAGAAAATCTCCTGCTTAGTGGACCACTATTTAAGACCTTTTCTACCACAGACAAGGTCTTATCTTAGAGACACTACTGACCTACTTATAAAATTACAATCTCTGGGCCCTCTGCCCAAAGACTGTATTTTAGGTACCTTGGATGTAACCTCCCTGTACACCAATATCCCAAATGAAGAAGGTGCCATGTCCATCTACAAGCACCTTTTTCGTAACAGGACCCCCAAGAAAGGAGAAATGTCAAATGAGGCCATATACACCCTACTGTATATAGTACTCACAAAAAACAATTTCGACTTTAATGGGAAGCATTATCTACAGGTTGGAGGAACAGCCATGGGAACCAGAGTAGCACCTACATATGCTAAACTCTTCATGGCAAACCTCGAGGAAACCAAGGTATACACATATAAACTTCAGCCATTACTTTGGCTAAGATTTATAGATGACATTTTCTTCATCTGGCCACATGGCCAACACGAACTAAATGAATTCACTCTCTACTTGAATAGGATCCATGACTCCATAAAATTCACTGTGGTGACCTCCGCCACCCAGGTGGATTTTTTGGATACCACCATTCAACTAGACAGTGAGGGGAAGATCACCACTGATCTTTATACCAAACCCACAGACAGCTGTTCATACCTCCACTTTAAATCTGCCCACACCAGACACATCATCAAAGGTATCCCCTACGGCCAATTCCTTAGAATTAGACGTATCTGTTCTGATGACTCTAAGTTTTCAGAACATTGTATCCAAAGAGGCAAACATTTTGTCAGACCAGCATTCATAGCTGAATGCTTCTACAAGGCTAGTCAAAGGGACCGAGCTTCTCTCTTAAAGCCAAAACCCATTAAAGCCAAGACTGAAATGGAACCATCCTATTTGGTGTCCACATACAGCCCTGGCTTTAATGGCCTACACAAGTTGGCCCAGAAAAATTGGGATTTACTAGGGAGATCCTGCAGTACCCGCCAAATTCACCGGGAGGATTTTAGGATGTCCCACAGACGTCCTAAAAGCCTGAAGGACCTACTTGTAAAATCAAAATTGGACCCAGAGGAACCCCTCATTCCTAAGCCCAATAAAAACAGGTGCCTATCCTGGCCAAAATGTAACTATTGTCCCCAGCTGAACAAAAGTGGCAAAATAAAGTGCACAGTCACTGACAGGACCTATACCAGTAAACACAATGTGTGCTGCTCCAGCACAAATTTAATCTACTGCATCACCTGTAAAACCTGTGGCATGCAGTATGTCGGCCAGACAGAAAATGCCATAAAGACTAGATTTTCCGACCACCATGGTAAAATCAGAAGAAAAGAATTCCGCCATAGTGAGGTGTCTCGCCACATGAATTCTTGTTCTAAAAGAGGTAAAGACACAAAACACAGAGACATGACCATCACTGTGGTGGACTTTATCCATGCTCACCCAAAATCTGAGAAGGCCAAACATCTCAGGAATTTGATTGAGTATAATTGGATCCAAAGGCTACACACAAATGCCCCCGCGGGCATGAATGTGAGCGACCCTTTTATCCATTGATGACATACCTGGGTAGAGGAGGGGGTGATAGAGTGGTTGCCCACGTACAATTAACTCATTTTCCCTTATAGGGACATAATCTCTTGACCCTCCTCCACCTATTAAATAGTGCTATGACCCCTAGGTCATAGAATAAATTGACATGCTTGCAAATCATTTTTATGATTTTCCTTGACCGCCCAAAATAATTTCTATTGTCACACTTACCACATAGAAATTAAAATAAAATTATCCAGTATAATTTTCCAGTCACCCACTTGATTCATTTTAGGACTCTAGTCCTAAAAATAAATCTTGGCAGGTGCCTTTTGGATTTTATTGACACCAAAAATCCTAATTTTTACAGTCAGTATAAATCCCCTCATCTGTCCCAATGACCGGTGTACCGCCATATTAATTTCCAATTTTTAGACCTAGTCTGACTATTTCAAATTAATTTATTTCATGCAGTCTGAAGATCCCCACAGGTGAAACCGCCAGTTACTCATAATAACACACTGTTGCTAGAGTACACAATGCCCTGATTACCCATACACATGGCAACCAATCATTGTCCCCAATACATCATGAGCAACTCTGAGCTGTTCCTGATTGGTCAATCTAGGTCACATGTCAAGCACTATATAAGGGCACTTTTTCAAAATCAGTGTCATTCCAGCGGTAACTGCCAACACAGTCACACCCCGTACTCATCAGTTTTTATTCATTATATAACAACACTTAGTCCACATATGTCAGTAATTACTCACAATTTGTCAGATATTAGTCAATATATACCAGTAATTACTCGCCATTTATCAGCAATTAGTCAATATATGTTAGTAATTACTCACCATTTGTTAGCAATTAGTCGAAATATGTCAGTATTTACTCACAATTTGTCAGCAATTAGTCAATATATACATCAGTACTTAGTCACTCTATATCAGCAATTATCAATACATGTCAGTATAAATTTACTCACAATCTGTCAGCAATTAGTCAATGTATAACCGAGGAATAGCCATTGATTCAATTGTGCATCCTCCCTTGAATGGTATTTGTCAAAATATGTCAGTATCTATGGACTATTTGTCAGCAATTAGTTAATATATGTTAGTAATTGTTCACTATTTGTCAGCAATTCATCAATATATGTCAGTAATTACTCACTATTTGTCAGCAATTATTCAATATAATTTATATTAGTAATAACTGACTCTTTGTCAGCAATTAATCAATATACATCAGTATTTACTCACTATTTGTCAGCACTCAGTCAATATATGCCAGTTCTTAGTCATTATATAACAACACTTAGTCTACATATGTCAGTAATTACTCACAATTTGTCAGATATTAGTCAATATATGTCAGTAATTACTCGCCATTTATCAGCAATTAGTCAATATATATTAGTAATTACTCACTATTTGTCAGTAATTAATCAATATACGTCAGAACTTAGTCACTCTATGTCAGCAATTATCAATACATGTCAGTATTTACTCACAATCTGTCAACAGCTAGTCAGTATATTAGAGAGAAATAGCCATTGATTCCTCCTCCTGTGCAGCCTGCCTTGACTGGTATTTGTCAAAATATGTCAGTATCTATGGACTATTTGTCAGCAATAAGTTAATATATGCTAGTAACTATTCACTATTAATTTTGTCAGCAATTAGTCAATACATGATAGTAGTTACTTACATTTTATCAGCATTTAGTCAATATATGTTACCGTAATCTCCCGTGTATAAGACGCGTCCTCTACGCCAAACAAAATGCTGGGGAGTCTTATAGCTTTCTCTCAAGTTTGGGGTGCGTCTTATATGAGGGGTACTTTTACTATAGAAATGTACTTATCTTACAAATATCAGCATTAAAATGTGCGTCTTATACGCGAAAATGCATGTGCTGAGTTTGGGGTGCGTCTTATACGCGCAACGCGTCTTCTGCGCGGGAGATTACGGTAGTAATTGCTCACTATTGACGAATATATGACAAATTGTGAGTAAATACTGACATATATGGACTAAGTGTTGTTTTATGGTATCGAACAGTGGTCATACACTGTTCGGGGGTATTGGTACTTAGGGCCTCCCACCTGTCTGACCCAGTGTGACTACCTGTCACCTCACTGTCCACTCACCTGCACAGGCAGGCCCACACAGTCATTCAGTCAGCTCACCGGTGCAGAGACAGTTCAGTTCTGTATTTTTTCTCATTTTCTTCATCATGGGAGTCATTTGTGACTCTTGTGAGGAACAGTACCACGGGAACTCCAGACTGTGTCCTAGGTGTAAGCACCCTAACCCCAAATGGGACCCACAACAGCAGTTAGGGGCCCTAAAGGAGCAAGCAGGCCATGGAGGACCACCGGCCACAGTGGAGTCACCCAGTCATGGCCACCTGGCAGCCGCGCAGGATGCCGGGGCACCCGGGCAGGACGCTGGGGCCACGGAGGATGCCTTTGATGCAAAGATACAGGATTTGCAAGCACAAATCGAGGCAGAGAAGGCCAGAGAGAAGGAGATACAACAATTGGGCAGGCAGAAGGAGTTAGAGTTGGAGTTAGCATCTATTCGCATATTTTGAAGGATATCGGCCAAGGTGAGAAGGCTTGGAGTGGCCTTATGGCAGCCTTTGATTATTCTGATCCTAGTGCAATACCACACAAATATCCACTGGTAACTGGGGAACAATTGCAAAAACTTTTGGTAAGAGACCGGGGAGGGGACCCGAACGCACCGAGACATCATAACATTCAAGATGGCGGACCGGGCCTTCCGGTTGGCAATGATACAGCTACTCTATGGACAAATTCAGGAGATATTAGCCATCTACAGGCCCCTGCAGGCCCCCAGCAGCTCATAACAGGTATGAACAATGTTAGTTTGCAAAATGTGGGCAAGGATTTCCTTTCTGGGACCTGCGCGGTACCAAGCAGTGGCCACGGGTACCTGGTATAAACCAGCCGGCGCGCACGAACATTTTGGACACTTCTTACTCTGCTTACTTGAGGTGGGTCCAGCAACAACAACAATTATACAGGACCCAGGGTGGTCTGTTACCTGACCTGCCCCCTGTAGCAACCCAGTTACCACCCCAACAACAACAGTCAGTTCAGCCTCCTGCAGGGGGGTCACATCCCTTGCATCATGTTATCACAGCTCAGCAGCAGCAACTTCAGGCTATGCAGCAACAGCTGCAGCAACTACAGCTTCAGTATCAGACCCGTCCCGCAGGCAATATCGGGGTTACCAATCACCACCCCTGGGGCAACCCTGCCCCTCTGTTCTCTGCGGAAGTAAGATCTCCATACCTTCAAACCCTTCAATCAGGCTTGTCATCGGCAGGCCTGACAGCGTCATCACTAGGCCTTATCGACGGAAACTAGAACAGTTTATTCTCAAACCAGGGGGGTGTTTCAGGTATTGATGACCCATTTCTCAAAAATATGAATTTGTTGTCAGAAGCTAGTAAACATAAACGCTCTACAAACTAGACCGCAACTATCAGTCAGCTAATCAGGGTGGTAACCAAAGTCAGGCATGACAAAGCAACACTGTTCCGGAGTTCAGCTGGAATAGCACTTATGATATGAAACTTAGTGGTCTTTTTCCTTCCACCTTTGATGACATTTGTTGTTGTGTTGATTTATATGAAGTTCTCCTTTATGGGACATTAACTCACCTCATTTTCTATGTGGGGTCAGATCTCAAATGAACTTAGCAGGATTATGCTATCAGGGGGCCATAGTCAAGTGTACGGCAAGGGCAGTTGGGACCCTAACGCCCACTTCCTCCTAGACGGTATCTGTCATGGGTTTAAGCGGACCCAGGCGTGCATATAGAAGGTTACTGGTGCAAGAACTATGACTCAGCCACTGTTACAGCCTACGAGGAAGTTAGAGAGATCATCTCTGAGGAGTTAGCCTCGGGTAAGCTAACGGAAGTGAGTGTCCAACCTCAGTGCATTCACGCTTTGGGTGCAGTTAAACCCTCTGGAGGCACCAGGCCAATAACCGACGCGAGCCGTCCCGACTTGTGCTCAATTAACTGCTACATGAGTCAAACTTCAAAGTACTGGCATATATTGACTGATTGCTGACAAATAGTGAGTAATTACTGACACATATTGACTAATTGCTTACAGTGAGTGAGTAATTACTGACATATTGTCTAATTTCTGATAAATAGTGAGTAATTACTGACATAGACTAATTGCTGACAAAGTGAGTTTATTACTGACGTATATTGACTAATTGTTGTTATATAGTGACTAAGTACTAACATATATTGACTAATTGCTGACAAATAGTGAGCAATTACTAACATATATTGACCAATTGCTAGTGAGTAATTACTAACATTTATTCATTAAAATGCGAGTAAATAATGGAAAGGTTTCAATATTTAATCTTCAAGAGGTCATCTGCCACTACAACAATGTTGTACCTATCAGTTACTTTTTTTTTAAAAGTATCTTAAACCTCCTTAAGCCTTCATATCATAATGTAGGGGCCGGCATCGTTGTATATATATTAGTGCCGTTCATCCGAGAGACGTGTTCGTGTGGTGCTTGTTCCTTCTATGCCAGCTAGGTGTCGCTTTGCGATACCCCGTTGGTACAAGAGGGGGCAGCACCATGCCTCGCGTCCAGCTTCTACTAAGAAGCCGGACGAGCGGCAGAAGGGGACTGGACGTGGTCCAGTCAAGACGCTCAGTATAATCTATTGAAACATTGAATAAAGTCCTACCCGAGAGGTAGGGGTATCCGGGGCTTTGCCCAACCCGAACTACTCGTGTTGTGTTGGTATCTCTAGTGATAAGCGAGCCAACGAGCCACCCAACATATAAGTCGATACGAACCATTACACTGGTGCCATGACCAGTTGGTTCGGGGGTGGAGCGCGGCCACATTGGCCGAAAGCCTCGGGAAACCCGAAGCGGATCCCCCCAGCCCTGGGCTAGAGGGATTCGAAGAGGATGACTTTACATCCCAGCATCTGTTGTTAGACTGGAAACCCGGTCAACAACAAATTTACAATTCAGAGGGTGTCCGAACTGTTTTCTCGACACCCGGTCTGATGGACGGTGCCACCACTGATGGAAGTGGCATCGTAAGATTGTATCCGGGTACACCCCAGACGGCGGCACCGGATACAGGATTATTTAGGGGGGTATTAAGACCCCCAACTTTGGACTTGAGCGATTGGTCCCAAGTGATAACTAGCAGGCGCCAGCTGGGTCCTATGGTACCAGCAGGCTCGGCTAGTAGCTTGGGTACCCCAATGGCACAAAGCCCTATGCAGCGTACCGCGACCCCCCCGGTAGCGGTACCAGGCGGGGCAAACGGAGTAGCCCCATTAATGACATCGTCGGACCATGATAGCGACGATGGTAAAGCTATAAAGGACCCGTTGGTCCCGAAAGCAAACCCGAAGACTAAGCCTCAGAATGCCGAACCGAGAAACTCGGAAAAGCATTTCCTGGGCCTATCTTTGGACGAAGGCTTGTCTGACTCCATGTTCCACCATGGAGGCAGCCGCAAGTCGATTTACGGACGTCGGATGGGCCCCGGGTATAAAACTACCTCGGCCTATTTGAAAGCCAAAGAGCAGGTAGAGTTACAGGCTAAGAGGCAACATGAACAATTCATGGCAGCCCAATTAAAAATAGAAGAGGAAACTAAATCTCGGATCGGCAAATTACGATCCGTTGAACAGGAGGCGATTCTAAAAGAATCCGACCTGAAATATCGTCTAACTTCCGTAGCCCATCCATTGGAGCGAAAGGAGAAAGACGAACAAGAAAGGGAGAAAAGATTGGCTGAGTTGGAACTCGAGGAAGCCAATAAGCTCAGAGCAATCGAAAAGGCTAGAGCCGAGGAGGTTGCTAAGGCCCGGGATGTAAACAAACTACAATCCGAGTTGCATGCCATGGAGGAGAAGTTAAAGAAACTTCAACTCCGAAAGGCAGAGACAGAGGCCAAGCTGGTCTCAGAACAATCCGAGATCAGGAGGGAGACCAATGAGTACCAGAGGTCTCAGAAGGAGAAAGGTGAAAAGTATCGTCTACCGAAGGATACTTTTAAGCGAGAGGCATTGGCCGCTCAAGAGGAGCAAAACCGAGCTGTTGCAGAAAATGAGAAGATTCGATCCGAGATCTTATCAGAAAACGCACAGCTGAGGGAGGAACAGCGAAACCTGACTACAGATGTAGCTACCCTCACAATAAATAAGTCTGCTATGGAGAGTTATTTACAGGAGCAAGAGCAGGCGAATGCCCCTCCTGCGAGTAAGGACGCAAACCCGAACTCGACGTTTGTTAAACAGGGTGACCCAGTCTCCTGTTCTACACCTAAGCATCCGCAATACAATCCTTTTGTCAATGACAATGCGACGCGGAATGTAGATCAAGGGGGAGTCTATATCAGAACCCAAGATAAGCATGGCCGAACTGGTAGAGTCCGGATAAGTGAAGTCCCCATAGTCCACAACTTAGACCCGGACTATACACCCCGGGATGCCTCCGACAGTAGCGCGGAGACTAGTGGTTTCCACATACATGTGGATCAGACCGAAAGTGTTGGGTTGGGAGCTGGTAATGACAGCGGCTATACGAACCACAGTGGTTCAGAGTGGACGTATACACAGCCGCCGCCACCACCTCCATCGGGCAACACAAGCTTCGGTGGTATAGGGGGCAATCGAACCTTGAACGAAACCAAGGCGATTGAGTGGAGCAAACAGCAATGCACCAGATTGATGTATGCTCATAATTCCACCCGAAGGGTAGCCGTGATTCCTAAGGAATATGACGGTACTCGACCATGGAAAGAGTGGTTTGAAGATTTCATCGATGTGATGAATTGTAATGGGTGGACCCCATACGAGGCCAAGCCGCATCTAGTGAGATGCTTGAAAGGCGGACCGGGTCGCATGGCTGTAGAGCAATGGCGGACCTGGTACGGTCTCGTAGGGAGTTTCGAGCAGTTAGTGGAATCTGCTAGCGGACTGTTATGTAACATGGTCAAGGAGGATCCGATGGTCCGCTTTAAGAAACGTACGCAGAAGCCTAATGAAGCTTTCAGAGCATACGGTATGGAACTCCATGCCCTGCTAAGCAAGGCCAGACCCGGTACTGAAAACCAGGACTGGTATATGGACGATTTGATTACACAATTTGTCAAGGGTTTGAGAGACCGAGACGAGCAGATTGCTGCGAGGGATGCCTGGAAGGAAGGCATAACATTGCACGGCATATTTAATGGTATAGATATGGCCGTGAAGAAGCGAACGATGTTAGCCGGGGACATACCGAATGCCAGCGGCTCGGCTCCCCTAGCATCAGTAGTCCAGCAGTCTGAGGTAAATATTACCTCTGACGACTTTGAATTGATTGAAATCGAACAGGAGGACGGCACCTTCTGTTCGATGCAACTAAGGAAAAATGCTTCAGGTAGGAAGTATATTCCAAGGAAGGCGTTCAATAAGCCAAGGGATTCTAGACCATCATCCGAGGTCAAGAGTGACCCGAAAGTTGGCGAGAAGGCAGCCAAGCCTCTTGTAAGCACTGATAGAGCGAAGGGTCAGTCTCCGGACATGACCAAACTTATGGAGGATATGTGTAAGAAAATTACAGATGCCCTCCAAGCCAGTCGGCAAAGACCCAGAGTGGATCGCCGAACGGTTAAGTGTTTCAGGTGCCAGCGCATGGGACACTACTCCTCCGAATGTACCGCTGCTAAGCCGGTAATGGCCGCCTTCTATGAAGCCGAGGACAACGGCGAAGGAAGAGAGAACGCTACGGATTCCACTGATGTGGAAAACTAGTAGGGGTTGTATCCACGGCATTGGGTATAACCCCGGGGAGGAACGAATGCCAAAATGCTACCGGGGGTGACCCGGTGGAAGATTTCGAATCAAATTCACCTGGAGGCCGGGTGGCTGTGGGTGCGCACCCCTGCACCTTGGCCGGGGCCAGGGACCCCAGTGCTTATGTGTATGGGAGTGAACATATGGAGGCGAGTGGCCGCACTGGGGGAGAGGAAGGATGGATCAAAGAGTTGATCCGAGTGTGTGGGACACGCCTTCCCCCAAGTCATCCGTGTCTGGAATTTTTGAGAGGACTCGGATTGAATCTTGGTGATTCGGGAGACTTTCACCAGTTTACCAGCAACCCCTCTCCTTTAGGGGGGAGACGGTGGTATGTACCCATATCTGTGGAAGGCCGGGTAGGTGAATTCTTGGTGGATACTGGAGCCAGCCACTCCTGTGTGTCCAAAAGATTCTTCGACTCGGTGGCCGGCAGCCATGAGAACCTCAAAACGGGGGTAAATGCTTGCACAGCCGACGGAAGCAGAATGCGTACTTTTGGTAGGACGTTTATGCCTATCCGTATAGGAGGCAAAGAATTTGTTCTTTCGCCAACTATAGCAGAGGTTAGTGATGACGGAATCCTCGGACTGGATTTTGCAAGCTTATATGGGGCCGTCTTGGACCCGAGGGATGGTATGATGAGTATACGGAACCCGTATGGCTTGCATGTCCAATGCGTATTGAGACAAGTGTCTTCGGTTGCATCAGTGATACACACGGTGAAGATCCCACCGGGTACCACTTGCGACGTCCTTTGTGGCGGATCAATGGCCCAAAGGAATGAAACTGGAGTCTATGAACCCGACACGGTGTATTTGTCGAGTATCGGGTTGGACTCAGTGGATACATTAGTGGCTAATGCAGCTTGGACTGTATTACCCATGACTAACAGAAGTGGTTCAGTGGTTTACTTGAAGCGAGGCGACAGTGTGGGTAGGATGAGTTCGGTTGAACACGTCGCCGAGGCTAGGTTCAATAAACCACTAAACCCCGTTAGTAAGCATCCATTGGATGAAGAATTCCAAAAGCTGATTGACCAATCAGATCTACAGAATACGAAGGATAAGGATTGCCTAGCGAAACTCCTACAAAAGTATGAGAGTGCTTTTGGTAGGGAAGGAGGACCAGTGGGTAGATCCGACAAGGTGTTGCACACCATAGATGTGGGCAACGAGAAACCTTTTAAAATCCTGTATCGTAGACTTCCTCTCAAGAAGAAGTTAATTTGCGAACAGGAAATACAAAAACAGTTGGACCTAGGGGTCATCGTGCCGAGCTCGAGTCCCTGGTCCAGCCCTGTTTGTATGACCACTAAGAAAGACGGTACAATCCGCTTTTGTGTCGACTACCGAAAACTGAACGGTATGACAAAGAAAAACTCATATCCTTTACCAAGGATAGACGAGACGTTAGATAGCTTGGGCGGGAACCAATGGTTTTGTACCTTGGACCTACAATCCGGGTATTGGCAGATACCGATGCACCCTGATGACATGGAGAAAACAGCGTTCTCCAGTCATATGGGGCTATTCGAGTATAATGTCTTACCCTTCGGATTGTGTCATGCCCCCGCTACATTCGAGGCCATGATGGAATCCTTGTTGAGTGATCTTTTGTGGAAGATATGCTTGGTCTACTTAGACGATGTTGTCGTGTTCGGCAAGTCGTTTAGGGAATGCCATGCAAATCTGCAATTGGTACTCGACCGGATACTATCAAACGGTCTAAAACTCAAACCCAAGAAATGTAACCTGTTTAAGAAAACAATCACATACTTGGGAAGGATCATCACTCCCAACGGGGTGAGCGCAGATCCGGAGAAATTAGAAGCTGTAGAGAATTGGGAAAGACCCACGAGTGCTAAGGAGGTGAGATCATTTCTAGGATTTTGTTCCTATTACCGTGATTTCATACCGAATTACTCTCGTGTCAGCTTTCCCATGCAGTGCTTAGCTCACTGGACCCCGGGTAGGGCACGGGACCCATTCCCATGGACCAGCGAGCAAGAAGAATCTTTTAATAAAATAAAAGATTTGTTTAGGAACACACCCGTGTTGAAATATCCCACTCCCGAGGGACATTTCATCTTAGACACCGATGCGAGCAATGATACAATAGGGGCAGCTCTCTCTCAGGTCCAGGAGGGAGTCGAAGTCCCAATAGCATTCGCTAGCAACACGCTAAGCAAGACCCAGCGTAATTACTGTACCACTCTCGCGGTGGTGGTGTATACGAAGAAATTTAAGCATTTCCTCTGGGGAAGTGACTTCACTTTAAGAACAGACCATTCATCTCTTAGGTGGCTCCTTAACTTTAAGGACGCCGAGGGGATGATTGGACGATGGTTAGCTCATCTATCCGAGTTTGGATTGGAGCATAAACAAATAGAGCACCGACCCGGTGCTAAACACATCAATGCGGATGCCTTGTCGAGGCGACCTATCCGAAGGTGCCAAAATGCCACTTGTGAAGACTGCGGGGCCCACAATGCTGTGGTAGCCGGGTTGGTATTTAATTATACCACCCCCCGTATCCCCTGGGAGGAGGCTGTATGTAGCTATCTCGATTGGTCCCCGGAGACCATCAAGAAGTTCCAACAGTCGGATCCCACCACCGCGCGCATAATGGAATACCTACGGTCAGGTATTAAACCGGCAAGGCCGCTAGTGTCCCTAGAAGATAGGGAAGCGAGGCGATTGCTAGCCCAATGGACCGAGCTAGAGATCCGAGACAGCATACTATGTAGGTGGAAGACAACTCCCACCAACGGTAGGCTGTTGCAAATAGTGATCCCCGCCCCGATGAGGAGGGATATCATGTATTATTGCCATGGTCACCAAACGAGCGGCCATTTCGGTAAGAAGAGGTCAATATAGCGCCTGCAAAGGCGTTACTACTGGCCTGGAATGAGAGGCGACCTGCTCCGGTGGATCGCCACTTGCCCGGATTGTTGTAAAAACAAGCCGGGACCCGGCCGGGGAAAGCAACCCTTATCCCAGGAATTGTTTGGTGTCAGGTTCGCTCGAGTGGCGATAGACATCATCAGCGGGATCAAGACGACGCCCCGGGACAATACTTGCATGATGGTCGTCACCGACTATTACACCAAGTATACCCGGGTGTTCCCTCTTCCTAATCACAAAGCCGCCACATGCGCGGAAGCGTTTGTGAAAGGCTGGGTACTACATTTGGGTGTTCCCCTTATGATGCACAGCGACCAAGGAAGAGAGTTTGAGTCAGAGCTGTGGCAGGAAATGTGCCATTACCTAGCCATTTGCAAAACCCGAACAAACCCATACCGACCCCAGTCGGATGGGCAGGTAGAGCGGTTCAACAGAACCCTGATACAAGTGCTAAAGCCCCTGGTCAATACCCACCAGGACGACTGGGATGAACAGTGTGAGTTTGTAGTACATGCCTACAAGAACACTGTCCACTCCAAACATGCTAGTGTTCGGCGAGGACATCATAATGCCCGCCGACTTAGTGTATGGAGTGGTTGGGATAGACCCGGAGGCGCCCTGCACCGTGTTGTTTGTGGAGTCGTTAAGGGATAGGTTCAAACAGGCATACGAGGCCGTTCGGAAAGAGCTGCTGATAAGTGCGAAGTGGCAAAAGGTGGGTTATGACACCAATGCCAAACGAATTCGTTTTAATGTTGGGGACAAAGTACTAAGGTACTACGAGCCGCTAGAACGGCTGAAGCTCGTAACGCCCTGGGAAGATCCATTTAGAATTATTCGCATCATCTCCGAGTCTACGGTGATGATGGAGGACTGCCTAACTGGTAGGAAATGGAAGACGAATGTCGGAAAAGTTCGGCCCTGGAAGGGACGCGAAGAGGCGGAGAGGGAGTTCGGTTACCAACCACCTGAGTCTGTCCCTAGTGGACCTAGCGTGGTAGTACCGATGAAGCGCCCTAGAGGCCGGCCGAGAAAAATGCCGGAAGACAAGGTAATGGTGAAAAAGAAGACGAAAGCCAGGAAACGACCTAATCGTAAGAAAAGGAAAAATGTCTCGCTGAGTGAAGGCATTACGTATGGGAAAGGTCCCGCCGTGGCTAAGCGGAACCCAGAAAAGGCCGTACGTAAAGCCGGGAAGAATAAAAGGCTAACCAAAGGCGTTAGACGCAGTCCCCGGTTGAGGTCTGCTGTAACCTAACTCAGTACACAACGAGCTGCTGCGTGTTGTCCGCCGTAGGCGGTTAACATACGTTCCACGGCTGGAGATGCCGAACGCGCCCCCCGGGTAGCTGTATCCCGTGAGTGGCGGTCGGATTAACCGGTACATTCGCTTTGAAGCGTTGTATACACCGCCAAGCTCCAGACGATAGCACTCGGGTAGTAGGCCGCGTCTCGCATGTCGAGTCGAATGTTAGTTCGGATCTAGTTCCCTAGGTGGCGCCGCGGGTGCGGCGGGAAAGCGCAAAACTAGGTCACCGGATAGCCTTTGCGAGATCTCGCGAGACGAGAGGTCTGACGTCATATTGTTCATAACTAGAGCGGACTCGTGGTGGTAAGACGCCACCCGTCTTCGCTCTGGTTAGTGTTGGCGGTGGACAGCCTCTAGCTGTTGTGTTAGCTTGTCCTAACTTTAAACCTTTGTTGGACGAATCCTTCGGGAGGAGTCCAACACATTTGCCAATTTAAAATTGGAAGTCGCCCTCAGTGCCATGGCACAGGGGACGATTGACGCCGCGCGTCAGACAGCCAACGTTCTGTTGGAGCAAGGCGAGGACCCGAAGGTCCCGTCTCGGGTCGAGGAGTCTATGGACTCATCGACTGAGGAGGCAGCCCTGACGCTCTCGGCGATGGCCGAGGCCACCGACCGAGAGAAGATGCCACCTCCACCACCACCGCGCCCGGAGCCCGCGTCTACGGCAGCAGCTTCGGGTGACAGGATTGATGTCCTAGACATCCCTATGTATCCTCCGGGATACAAGACTCGCATCGAGCGTATGGCTCACGTCGATGACGAGGCCGGTGTCGTGTACACCTCCTGGGGGACTTACATCCCCATGCACGCCTCCATGTTCGGATACGGACCGCTGGCGGTGAAACCAGGCGTGCCCGAGGCCATACCAGACGACTTCAAGACTCTGGTTATGGACTCGTGCAGCGACGAGTTGGCTGACAACATGCCAGTCTCGTGGCTCCGCAACTATCGAAAGTTGGCGGAGAAGATGGCGGTCAATGAGAGCTTGGCCCGAGCAGTACTGATCTCCGAAGGCATCACCCGGAAGGCCGCGGAGTTAAGAGAGTCTGAGTCCGACATGGATACAGACTCTACAGTCACTCTCTCCTCGGTGGAAACCGACCGGGTCAAGCGATTGACCCACAAGCCTGCACCAAAGGGTCCTCTCACCGAGAGTGACCTGGAGGTTGAAGACCTGAGGATCGCCATCGAGAGGTCCACATCCGAGAAGGATCCGGGTGCCGAAATACCCGAGGTGCCTGGCGAGATCTCGGAGGACGACATCTCGCATCAGCAGGCTGCTGTTGAAGCCAAGCGAGCGGAGCTCGTCAAACAGCAGAAGGAGCTCACCGCAGCTCGTCGGGCCCACCGAAAACAGCAGGCCCAAAGTAAGGCGAAGGCTTCCTCCGACTCCGACTCCCCGGTCAGTAGTAGGAGAAGCCCTCGTTCAAAGGACAGGGATCCACGACAGTCGGATTCCAGTCCCGAGGTACCGGCGCAGCCAGCCAAGGTGGTGCGCCGGAAGAAGAAAAATGGAGCGAAAGCGTCTCCGGCGGAGCCCACGCCCCCCACCAAGTCGAGGGGTAAGGGCGACCCGAAGACGCCCGCCTCCAAAGCACCAGCAACCACAGTAGCCACCTCGGTTACTGCAGCTTCCACTGCCAGCACCAGCGGGGCAAGCGCCAAGTCCTCTACCAAGGCTTCGACTGGTACTACTACCACCAGCCGAGCCGGCCGTAGGGGAGAAGGCATTTACATGGACAGTGAGGGGAGCGAGAGCGACCCAGAGCTGCCCGAGTCAGCCAGATCTGATTTGGAGTCCGTGACAACGTGGGAAGAGATGACCACGGATGTCCCCAAGGATGACAATCAGAAATGGATGTGGAAGAATGCAGCCGAGGGGTTCAAAGAACGGACTCCCCGCTGCTTCGCGGACTGTGCTTACGACACAGTCCACTACATGTGTCCGGGCGCCGTCAATAAGGACGGTGATAGCGACGACGAGGAGTGGATGAAGTCCGGCCCCTCGGATACGCCAGTAGGTAAATTCTACCTCATTTGGATTGACCAGCTCAAATCCAAATTGGGGTCTATCTACAGCTATGAGGCCCGGACGAAAGTCCAATGGGCGATGACCCAATGGGGGCCATCCGGCAACCGCCGGAGGTGCCCATTCGAATCGTGCCAGCTGGCTCTCACGGGAGAGAAGGTGTTTGAGACGAAGCCTCGCTTCGCTCGACACATTGTGGAGCACCATATGCACCACAAGCCGCTGATGATGTGTGTGCTCGGAGACCGTCCGAGCAAACTATGTGACGGCTCGTTCTCAACTAACCGGCGCCGGGACATGGCTCTGCATCTGCAGAAAGCCCATGGTACCGGCCTGGAAAAGACAGGAAACGGGCCCTCAAGTGCTTCAACAAGCTCCTAGCTAACTGGGCCTCGTTGAGCGTGAAAGACATCAAGGAGCAGGCATTCGAGACCGGATTCTGCTCATGGAAGAGTGGCAACTTGCTGGCCTTCTTCCAGATCAACTTCTCCTCCACCAAGTTCGGGATGCCCAGCGAGGTGCACCTGAAAGTGAAGAAGTGGAGGGGAGATGACAAGCGGGAGAAGGCCAAAGCCCGCTTGAAGGGTCCTAATGGAGGCACAGCCACGGCTACCGGTGCTTCCAAAAGGACCCGCGCAGACCGGTCCGTAAGCCCTTCGGGTAATAAGGACCAGCCTAGACCAGCCAACCCAGCTGATCATCGCGAGTCGGGACAACAGGTCTCGGCTCTGGATATGCCCAGCAACCAAACCCGTAGGGCGGTTAGCCAGGCGGCCACCCCGGCCACACCCACAACACCTGCACCCGCGGAGCAACCCCCGGGCGAAGCCTCTGGCAGCCAGGATGATGGGGGCGAGATCTTCGCTCCCCCATCTTGGTGGGCTGGAGAGGGATCTTCCGGCAAGCGCCCCACGTACAGTGAGTACGCGGCGAAGTTCCCTTCCATGGGACCAGCTGGACCCGAATCTCAGGTCCTAACCCCCTTGGGCCGGTCTAAACCCCGGGGTAGAGGCCGTGGTGGAATGGAGTCCACCCGAGCTCCCCCGGGCGGTGGCCGTGGCCGAGGAGGTATTACGGTTGAGGGCCCGTCTGCCCCTCCAGAAGGCGCTCCGCCTGCCACTGTGGAGGCCGCCGCGCCCCCGCCAGTCATAGTTCCACCAACGGCCCCTCGGGTGCCCGTTATGGAACTAATCTCCGGTACTCTGTCAGGTCTTCAGGATCCGACACGTTTGTTGACCACCGCGATGTCCAAACGGCTCAGATCCAGAATGACCTGATGGCGGAATGGCAGGCATTGCATCGCCAGAAGTCGACTACTGGCGGGTAATGACTGAAGCCACCTTCAACCTGGTCTACGAGGTCCAGAAGAGGGAGGAAGAGAAAATCCAGGTGCAGGAAAGGAAGAATGTCGAGGAGGCAATCCAATCCTGCCGGCGCCAGCAGTTGGAAGCTGAAAAGCTTAAGGAGTTCCACTGTGCTGAGAGCGCCGGGTACATCCGCAGGTACAAGGAGGCTGACCTCAAGTTCTTCCTCGCATTTGGGAAGCACTTAGACGAGTGGGACGGCTTTCCGTCGTCCCTATGCTTCGTTCCGGTTGCCCCACCGGTCCCGGTTGCTCCACCGGTTCCGGCTGCTCCACCAGTTCCAGCTGCTCCGCCCGTTCCGGCTGCTCCACCCGCCCCGGTTGCTCTACCTGCACCCGAGGCAGTGGACAGTCCGTCCGCGGTGATGAGCGCTCTGAGCTTGGGGAGCGACACGCCCAGTGAGGCTTCCACGCTGCTCTCTGTGAGCAGTTGCAGCAGCTCGGCTCCGTCTGCCTCAGCGGAGTCGGCTGAGAAGATGGACACGGATCCGGAAGATCTTTAAGTGTCCATCTGATGGCGTCTTATTGTACCCGAGGGTAAAGGCATCTATCATGCCAGAGGTACTTATCCTTACACTGGACTCGCTGATCTGGGACGGAACCTGCAGTGAAGATGGACGCTAACCCGAGACACAAAAAGGATTACTACACCTAACCGGGGCTCCATCTTCCCACCTTCATCAGGGCACAACATAACAGCAACGTGGCTTGCCACCACACACATGTCGCCAGGTGGAGCTGCAGAAACCAGTCGTTCCAGATTCGCCGGAAGTCCGGTATTTTGTAAGGGCGATCCTACTACCCTGGTAGGACGTCTATTATTATCAGTATTAATATTTTGTGTAAAGCTATTTTTATATAATATTTATATTCTTATAATTAAACCAAACAAAATTTTTCTCGGGTTACTTACCCCACCTCGGGTCGGTTAGTTACTACTATAAAATATTGTTAATACCATTTCACTACACATCTACAACCTTTTATTGCGTCTCTAATACTATAATAACACTGTAACATTGTTACCATCTACTACCCTAGGTCGATGGTGCATAAGGCACCACTTCCTAATTGTTATTATTAGTTACTTCGGGTTATATGCGACGATGCCTCATCATGTACATATTATTTATTATGCCCCTTAATGTTCTATATTCCATACAAACACTTATGTATAGACATACCTATTCGTGTATAATTTATTATTGTATAAAGTTAACAATAGGTATTTGTTAATTACACCCAACCCTAGGTATAGTCTAGTGGGGGTGGTGTAGGGGCCGGCATCGTTGTATATATATTAGTGCCGTTCATCCGAGAGACGTGTTCGTGTGGTGCTTGTTCCTTCTATGCCAGCTAGGTGTCGCTTTGCGATACCCCATTGGTACAAGAGGGGGCAGCACCATGCCTCGCGTCCAGCTTCTACTAAGAAGCCGGACGAGCGGCAGAAGGGGACTGGACGTGGTCCAGTCAAGACGCTCAGTATAATCTATTGAAACATTGAATAAAGTCCTACCCGAGAGGTAGGGGTATCCGGGGCTTTGCCCAACCCGAACTACTCGTGTTGTGTTGGTATCTCTAGTGATAAGCGAGCCAACGAGCCACCCAACATATAAGTCGATACGAACCATTACAATAATAAGTGCATCCTTTACCTTTGTATCCATTACCTTTGCATCCTTGTATCCTACTGACTTATATTGACTAATTGCTGACAAATTGTGAGTAAATACTGCCATGTATTTATTCACAATTTGGCAGAAATGAGTCAATATATGCCAGTATTTACTCACAATTTGGCAGAAAATAGTCAATATATGTTAGTAATTCCTCACAATTTGTCAGCAATCATTCAGTATATGTCAGTATTTAATTACCATATATCAGAAATTAGTCATCACATGTCAGTATCTACTCACAATATGTCAGCAGTCAATATATGTCAGGAGTTACTCACTATTTGTCAGCAATTAACCAGAATATTTCAGTAATAATGCAATAACTGATAATAGAATTATATTAATCTAGAGAATACGACCGAGCAGCTATTACAGAAATGCTGTATTTCTAACTGAAAATAGAATACATAACCATAAGTAAATGAATTCAGAAAATACGACCGAGCAGCTATTACAGCAATGCTGTATTTCCAACAGATATATGAAGTCCTCACTTTGATAAAATCTAGAAACCTGATAATGATCATAGTCATGAAAATGATCATAGAGTCATGGGAGTCCTCGTAATAATTGCTTTTGTTTCACTCTTCTTTAAAAGTTATGACTCAATCCTGGCACGTCTTCTGCAAAGTATGGAGTTGGAATCTGCCATCGGTGTGCGTCGTGTGTATGCATGTCACTTGCCAAGTCTGCTGTGTGACATGGGCCTCAGTCAGTGCCGCCATCTAGTGAGACTGCTGGTAGTTGTTAACTCCTACCTCCAGGTATGCTTGTCGGTCGGGGGGGGGGGGGGGGTGTCAAATTGCTTTTGTCTTTTAGTCAAAGACTTTTGGGCATCAGCTCAATCCATGCATTTGTAGGTGATACCACAAATATATGAAGAGTTTGGTTCCAAAACACAATAAACACCATTTTGGAAAAAATGAAGTTAAGATGAGAAAACAACTTTGCTGGTGAGGAGAGCGTTAAATAGATGTGAAAACCATATTGATGGATTTGTTGCATTTTGGAACAAAACAGTATTTATTGCGTTTTGCAAAGAAATAAATGATAAATCACCATTTGTCTGTAAAAGAACCATCAGTGTAAAAAAAGTACTTGTAAATGTTTCATTTATATCCAACTAAATAAGAAAAGTCAAATATAGAAAAGAAAATCATTTTTTGTGGTCATTATATGGATACAAAAAGAGCGTCATGTTGGATTTATTGCGGTTTTTTTTTTTTTTTTTTTTTTTTGTGTTTTGGAACAAAATGGTTTGGGGGATTTATTGCGTTTTGGAAAAAAATGGGATTAAATCCCCCGATTTATCTGTGAAGGAAGGATTTCAAAATAAAGTGTGGAGGTGTTTTATTTATGGTCTATGAGATATTGGGACTTACAAAAATTACCATCCCCTCTTCAATTTTTTGGAATGATAAATGTCTCATTATCTCAAAACATCCAAAATGGATTTGTTGCGTTTTGGAACCAAACTCTCCATATATTACTCTTGACACTGCTGAAGATAAGTGGTTCTGACCCGTTACGTAGAGCCTCACTATCATTCTATTCAATCTCGGACCATGAAGCCACTTTGGTCTGAGTTGATACTCTTCCAGCCTGGAAAACCCTTTCCTGCCTTGGAAGTGACCACTCCAGAAGGGCAAGCCCTAATTGTGTCATTTGTAAACCTTCTGCTCTGGAAACTGACGTAACTGTGTCATTACCACACTTTCTGGCCAGGAACTACAACGCATGTAGGGGGCACTGCAGTCAGTCGGCCACTGGCTGTATAAATATAGTCTGCTTCCAACCATCTACAGTTGGCAATCAGTGAGGCATTCCGGCCCTTGCTGGTTGGCATCCTGGGGCTCTACCGGGGCGGAGGCCCCCCGGCCGGGGATGGATGGAGGACTGTCTACAGACTCTACACTCTGATATCCTTTCTAGGCGAGATTTCCACGGGTTCCCCGCTGGAGGAGATGCCCTATCCTCGTTGCACCTAGTCACAGACGGCACCCCACTGTTGTGCTAGGCTCATGCTTGCGGCTTATGGAACTCACCAAACTGGACAAGTCTGATGGACGGACCTGGAATTTCATTAGGAGTGATGGAAGAGGGGATGCCAAAGTTCATCGCTGCCTGCAGGACCTTCAACCTGGGGACTAGACGTTTACCCACTGTACTGTGTATTTTTTTTGGATGCACTAGCAGGTAGCCCCCTGGTACTTGTGGACCCGCCTACTCTGAATATGGGTCCTGTCTGGTGCCCCCCCCCAGGAGAGTTGGGCTTGAGAAAACATTGATTGACCATCTACAGAGGTCAGTCAGCTGCTGGTGTTCCCTCTGGTCACTCACGGAATCGGGAATGCCTAATCCAGAGATCCCTAAAACTTTCTCCTGTCACCCTCCTGCCCTTCTCTGACATGCTGGAATCTCCCATAGTGAACTAGGGTCCTGAAGTAGCTTCACTATTGAATCCCAGCAAGGCCACAAAATGGCAACCCCCTACAGAAAGAGATCTATGTGATTACATTGCGGAACCAGCAGTTCCATTCCTGGAAAAGCTTCAACAGCTTGGGGTTTTTGGGCCGAAAAGATGAGAAACTGAGGCCAAAGTGGCTTCTCGGTCCAAGACAGAGTGAAACAATAGTGAGCCACTACCGTAAATTCTCTCGTATAAGCCTTGGCTAGTACCAGAACCCAAATCAAAATGAGGCTTAGAGGATCGGCCCAATATCGGGGTGTGGATTATAGGGGGGTATTTAATCTTATAGAACAGTATAACACTTTTCAAGATTTGGATGCGTCTTACAGCTTCTCCCAAAGTCAGGGGGTGTAGCATATATGAGGGTGCAGCTTATACGATAGAATTTATGGTACATCTCATAAACCACTTATTAGCCAGAACCTCTTACTCTCAGCAGTGTCAACTAGTACCATATAATTAAAATCACATACAGCTAAACCTGCATAATCAAGCAATCAATGAGTTGTGCTTGGCGAACTACCATATAAAGATGTATTGCACATTTCACGTTGCTTTTCTTAGATTCCTGATGGTCCAGCAGAAGAGGCACGGCTTGGAGCGTTGGTCATTCTGTCGACTGTAATTCTACATGCTTGGCCAAGGATCCCTCATCATACAGACAGCATCCTGCAGAGCCTGCTCAGACTTTGCCATGATTTATCTAGCGCTTGTTTCATGGCCGACACGGAGATCAAACAGCAGCTGGTGACTGAAGCAGTGAGCTGTGCACGCCTGCTTTGCAAAGCGAGTGGAGCACGAGTTCAAGAGCAGCTAAGTGCAGTTTTAGACGCACCTGTCAACAAACACTGCCACAAGTTTGTACTGAGTGTCCTATCCGAATATACTTGACAATATCATTGAATAAAGAAAGGTCTTTGCTTCAGTTTGGTGCATAAATAGTCATTTCTTTTTTTATCTTCTTTTTACATCATTCTATCAATTCATCTGACGTGAACAAAGTATCATTCTGGATTTGCATAATAGGATCGTCCTGAGCTCAGGCTGCGTCTTATATGGGGGTGTACCTTGTAAGTGGAATAAAATGTTTAAGGCTGTGCCACAGGTACAAGTATGACTGACTTCCATGTACTATGGCCATAACTCACCAGGGCTGCATTCATGCATCATGAGGCATGATATATTAATGCATCAGCAGCCCTTAAAGGATTAATGGAGGTAGTAAGGAGTAAGCAGCAGGACTATTATTATACAACACCCTGAGCTACCCTCTCACCTTACCTGGGCACCCTCTGGGGAGCAGGGGTAATTTCATTCCATATCATGCACCAGATCCTATCAGATCATTGAATACCAAAATATTTGTGATAATCAAATAATTCACTAGCAGTAACATCATGATCCTTTGCGTAGATTTCAGGGATCCTTTACTAATATTCGGTTACTCTTGTTAGTGCCATGGTCCATACACAGTGTTTACTTTTAGCTGAATCTACCCTATAGACATGAGGCAAGACCCCAGATCGGAGCCCAGGGGTCACTGGTCGGTGCAGGCTAGAAGACTAATCTGTTTGGTTCAAGGTGAGATTATAGTCTATTCCTTTGGCTAAATGGCCTGATGGTAGCCCTACTACCATACCCTGGCCACACTATAGCTTTATACAGGGACCAGTGTTCTATAACCAACCAGCTGTGAAATGTTCCTAGAGACACTGCATTTTCACTGTTAGCAAAAAAAGTAAGATCTATACTGAATCAAGTATGTGATTGACGTCTAGTCAATCACATAATAAAAGGAAAACTGTGTCTTTTTAACCATTTCAGACCCTTCCATGTGGCTTACAGGAGCACACTTACCTCAGCATGAGCATGTGGGCAGCTGGTGTCCACATGCACGGGCCCAGGCCAATATGCTCGTCTTTTTTCATGGGATTACCCTCAGTGAACCACGCCTGAGGGATCAAAGGCTGTGGTTTATCTAGCCCTGCCTATGGAACCAGGCAAATAAAAGAACAGTTGCTATCCTTCAAGATGAGATGGGGAATTAAGCCTTGGTAGCTGTTTCTACCTCTCATCCCTCATTTCATAGATTCGGTCATCGCATTATACAGGGGTAGACATTTTAGTGATTTTTCCAAAAACAACCTTCCTACTGGCCCGGGTGGCCAGTGGGGTTTCACCCCAATAAAATTTACTGCCTCTTATATAGAGGGAAAAACAGACAACATAACTATAAGGGTTTTATTCATCAATATTGATATTTGTGATACCTAGGCCAAAAAAAAAGAAAGGTTTGTTTCCAGTTACCCGACCGACCCTAGCAAAACAGGGCTGCTTTTTTTTTTTTTTTTTTTTAGCTGAACAAATTGATTCCATGGGAGTACAAGCCCTGTAGGATCTGAAGGTTGAATGGTAAGGCATTTGGGGCTTTGGCCAGCCGGGCCCACAAATCCATATGAACTCATTCTATCAAAGAAAGTCTATGTGCCAAACTGTTGTTTTTTTGTGAAATTTTTTTCACAAATTTAACGCTCTATTTCTGCGCATTTTTGTTTACTACCGTAAAACCAGGCATATAAGCTGCATTCTGATTAGGCTACATGCCATAATCTCCACCAGATAAGGTGAATCTTATACGAGGGGGTTTAATTCTCCCTGGATCCAAAAGCAAAACACCAAGACCTTTTATGTTACACTCCCCTAAAAAGTCATGAATAGGATATGAGGGGTCGGGGGGGGGGTCAAGCTACACATAGCTTTTTTGAATTTTGAAAATCCATTCAGTAAAATAAAGGTTGTTTTTTTTTAACTATATCCTGAAACTCTAGGTGTGTCTTCCATGCAGGATGCGCCTTATACACGGGAGATTACGGTATGTAAAACAGTGTGTATAAGCTGCACCCTGCAGACATGTGCTCAGGAAGACTATACTGAGGTAGCGGATTGTCCAATGGGCGCAGCCATGGCTGAAGCTCATTACCAGTGGTTATCAATGATAAAACAGTTATCATATGGGTACCACCTGTTTCCCCCCGAGGGGCTTGCAGTGAATAGTTGGGAGTATTATATGGGCTGATAATTAATACCACCAAGTCCGTTAATGCCACACTAGACTTTTGATATGGTCTATGAGCAGTGGCTTATATGCAGGGTTTTACGGTACATATATTTCATATAACCCTAAATTATGACCACACACTGGTATCCTCTCTGATTCACCATAAAATTTTGTTTCTTTTGATATATAGTGAGTGAGTGAGTAATAGATGTTTAACACCATTTCGACAGCTAAGGTCATATTCATGGCGAGAACTACATTACACAATTTCACAGAGGAATGTGTCAGTGCCCACGCAAAGAGATCTCAATATAAAAAAAAATCAAAAGAAAGAAAGAAGGAATCCGACCTACCGACCCTAGTATCTCAGCTCATGTAACTGGAAACACACCTTTTTTTTTTGGCCCTATCACAAATAGCTCAGGGGACCATTACTTTTCTGATATCATTTGTGTCAGTAGGAAGGAAGGATAAATTATGTATCTGAATATAAAACAGGTGCCTATAATTATGGGGATTAAGCTGGGATTGACTTAGAAATGGACATTTTCTAATTATTATTGTTTTTACATTACCCAGGATTTTCCACCTAAAAATCCCGGGCCAACAGCTTTAGCTGTGGGCCAATAGATTTCTGAGGCCGTTGGCCCGGGTGGCCAGTGGCTAAAAAACCTAGTGTCTACCCCTGCATTGCATAGATTCAGTTACTGCTGTGATGGAAAAGAAGCATGTAAATACATGTACCTGTCTAGCTGTTTTGGACAAGCAGCTCTTAAATACCTGTCCAGACTGAGAAAGAAATTACAGGGCTCGGTATATCTGAAAATCCTGGAGCTAATGCTAGAGAGGCTATAGCCGAGGACCGGGATGAATCCATAATTTTCAGAAAAACAAACTAAGGTGCACCCCCGACATCCCCCCCACCCGGGAAAATTTTCAATTTCAGAGGGCATTTGGTGCATTTCTAGAACTTAATACCAGTATACATGTAGAGGCTATCCTAAACAATTTATTACAACTTTTTAGTGGGCAGAGCAAAGGTGGGAAAAAAAATTGGCAATGGGATCTAGGCCTAGCTCAATGGGCTGAAAGGAATGTCAAGCAAGGGAATTAAGTGAATTTTTAAGTGTGACATAGAAACTTTGGTAACGGGGGTCTAAAGGCATAGCTCCCAGGAAAATTTTGGATTTTGGAGGGCATTCAGTGCGTTGTGGTGCATCTTGAGGGCTATACTGACTCATACCTTTCCAGCCACTCCTTAGGAGTTGGAGTTATGTATTTGTGAAGGACAACACAATTTCTCCTGACCCCTGCTCCCTCTTGCCAAGTTTACAACAGAATTCTAGACTTCTGTTAAGAGGTTACTCTAATCTATGTACCAGTTATATACAGTGATACCTTGATACTCTGCCATGCCAAAAACCTTGAAAATATTGATTAGATCTGAAATTGACATATTATTGAGTGAACAGCCAATTGAATTGTATAAGGAGGGAGGGAGTAATAGAGGTTTAACGCCATTTCGAAAGTATTGTATAAGAATGGTTCTCTGGGTGAACTTGGCGGATCTGAGGGTGGCAGACTATTGGATGGCGGATTAAAGAGATCTCATGCTCATGATCTCACGGCCTGTGCACAGACTGTTACGTATAACAGTGGACCACAACATGTAACATGTCAGTAGCAGCAGACTGTTACGTGTAACAGTGGACCATGGCATTTAACATGTCAGTAGCAGCAGACTGTTACGTGTAACAGTGGACCATGACATGTAACAGTGGACCATGGCATTTAACATGTCAGTAGCAGCAGACTGTTACGTGTAACAGTGGACCATGACATGTAACAGTAGACCACGACATGTAACATGTCAGTAGCAGCAGACTGTTATGTGTAACAGTGGACCATGACATGTAAAATGTCAGTAGCACCAGACTGTTACATGTAACAGTGGACCAAAAAGGCATGTGACATGCCAGGCTGAACAAAGCACAGATCATGATGTGAAAAATTTAATGTCAAAACATGCATTCTGGTGATTTTGGAAATCACTTCATAACTTTGGTTCTAGTGGGAGTATTTGAAAAATTCTTTCACTATTGGAAAGCCCAGAATCTGGAGATTATTCTAAATGTGGTTGTCGCCGATTTCAAGGTCATTGTCGCCACTTTTTGGCTACATGGCGAGTTGCCCAGCCCTGAGAAAGGACTGAATGTCCATAAACTAATGAGACAGTCACATGAAGTGGGGATTCCACTTTTGTTCCTCTGTCAATATATGCCACCGTGGACACCAAAAGCACCTTATGGACAGGTCAATAGTTAACCAGGACCAGACATTACAAAGCCCTTTTGTTGTTTTTCTTCTTTTTTTCATGAGTTAGCAGCTATCGCCTTCCTCTAGTTTTGTTGATAAGAGATACCATAGTTAAATAGTAAAGCTACGCAATAAACAAGTAACAATTATTCAACATGTGACCAGTGAAGCATTTGCTGTTTATTCTGTTCCATACGGGCTAGAGCTCATTCTTCTTTACCGCCAAATCTAAACAAAGCACAAACCATGCCATGAAACACGCTTGAAGCAGCCTGTTACATGTAACAATGGAGCATGGCATTTAACATGTCAGTAGCAGCAGACTGTTACATGTAACAGTGGAGCATGGCATTTAACATGTCAGTAGCAGCAGACTGTTACGTGTAACAGTGGACCATGGCATGTAACATGTCAGTAGCAGAAGACTGTTACATGTAACAGTGGACCATGACATGTAACATGTCAGTAGCAGAAGACTGTTACGTGTAACAGTGGACCATGACATGTAACATGTCAGTAGCAGCAGACTGTCACGTGTAACAGTGGACCATGACATGTAACAGTAGACCATGACATGTAACATGTCAGTAGCAGCAGACTGTTACGTGTAACAGTGGACCATGACATGTAACATGTCAGTAGCAGCAGACTGTCACGTGTAACAGTGGACCATGACATGTAACAGTAGACCATGACATGTAACATGTCAGTAGCAGCAGACTGTTACGTGTAACAGTGGACCATGACATGTAACAGTAGACCACAACATGTAACATGTCAGTAGCAGCAGACTTTTACGTGTAACAGTGGACCATGGCATTTAACATGTCAGTAGCAGCAGACTGTTACATGTAACAGTGGACCATGGCATTTAACATGTCAGTAGCAGCAGACTGTTACGTGTAACAGTGGACCATGACATGTAACATGTCAGTAGCACCAGACTGTTACGTGTAACAGTGGACCATGACATGTAACATGTCAGTAGCACCAGACTGTTACGTGTAACAGTGGACCATGACATGTAACATGTCAGTAGCACCAGACTGTTACGTGTAACAGTGGACCATGACATGTAACATGTCAGTAGCACCAGACTGTTACGTGTAACAGTGGACCAAAAAGGCATGTGACATGCTAGGCTGAACAAAGCACAGATCATGATGTGAAACACGCTGGTAGCAGGATGTTACATGTAACAGTGGACCATGACTAGAGAACTAATTAATAATGGGTTGAAGCACATGATGGCTCATCAATGAACGTTAATATATATCAGTACGTCTCCTAATAGGGCCTATGTCCCAATTTACGCTGCACTGGCCTTAATACATCGTCTGATGGCATTATGTTGGGCTATGTTACAAACTTTACACAACTGTCAGGTGTGGTCACCACCTCATCATGTCAGGCCATCTGTGCCAGCTAATGATATATATATATATATATATATATATATATATATATATATATATATATATATATATATATATTCATATATGTTTATATATAACTTGATCCATGGTGAGCGACCAAACTAGTCCATAATAGATAGACACAAATACCAATAATCTGTCAATTACACATGAATTTGCAACCATATGATAATATACAAATATAAACATTTTATACATCAACAAGAATAATTGGATGGTTGTGACCTAATTATTTATATAGCCACTTAGAAATTAATGACAATTTTGGCATGCAAAACCTGTCCTTCATTATATACTATCAGTGTGTGGTGTACAAAGGTGAATCCTTACTGGACACATGGCTAGTGTGGCAGCATACGGCGGGTTAACACCCCGCTATGATAGTGCATGAGACATGGTAACATTGAAGCTATGTAATTTGAACACTTGACCAGCGATAGTCCTGAAGTTTATTTTGTTATAGGACCAATACCTATGTGTCACGCAGTACACTTTTGAACGCTGTGAATTCCCTTTTTAAACATAACAAATGGTGTTTTATACTCCAAGCATGTAAGTCTCAGGATACAGAGACAACACCTTGTACAAGCGCTATGACTATAACGAATAATAAATAATGACTGGTAGTAGTAAGATCCACTGAAAATTAAGTCAAAAACTAAATAACACGTCCTCTGATGAAAATGATCAAGTACACAGCTTCAATATTTGTAGTCATAGATACGGTAACTTTCCTAGGCCGTTTTCAACAATATACAGGCCTTATTCACATGTATTTACATTAAACATATATATCAATCATCGAATATATATATATATATATATATATATATATATATATATATATATATATATATATATATATATATATATATATATATACATATATATATACACATACATTTGCAGAACAAGTCATGTCAATCTACTCTCAAAATGAATGTAATGAGACAGCAATTTCTCGAACTTAAAACAATGCACAACATAAATACACTGTCCAGCCTAAACTTGAAGAGATCCGTCTTTCGACTGGATAAAAACATGAACACCGTCTGCCTACAGGGAACTTCAGACAGCCTGAACATGGCCAGTTTTTGGGCACTGGGAACTAGTAAATCAACGGTTGATTGGCTGGAAGCATATATTCTGCTCTATCCATGGTTTGTCGTCACATTGAGCATCTACATGTAATTACCTAGTTGACCACAAAGTTTTAAACTTCTACGAACAGCCACTCCAGAGATATATGTAAGGTAAAGGCACAACAGAGAGGGAGCACATACCACGACGTTGTTGGAGTAGTGTCAGGGTGGGGGTCCTTAGATATGGATATAGCACCTATTGTAACATACAGGGAGATGATTGACGCTAGTAGTCTTATCTCATATTGAACAGAAGGGAACCCATGGCGGTGGGTGGTACAGGGGTACGGTAGTCCATAGCATTTACAACCCCCTCAGCATTGCCGTCAGACATGACCCATTGTCCAATTTACATAAGTCAGTAGAACGAGGGACATAGCTAAACAGGAAAAGGCTGATTGGCTGATTTATTTCAAATACATAGATCTACCAACATAAAAAAAGGGATTGAAAAAAAAAGACCGAAGATACTGCCCTTGGTTTATAACACTAACATTTGGGATAAATTACCTCTATTTGAAATGTACAACGTATTTAAGGGTTCAAACAAGAACATAATTCATAAACTAGAACCCATATTTCAGCATCAACCATGAACGCAGCACGACTATTATGTAGTCGTTATGTGAGTGTACTGTTCAAACTGGTGCCCTTGTATGGAGACATTGAGGGTGCACTAGATGCACCTGTTACAGCCCACTCACATTGTACAGCATTAGACAAAAGAGTCATCAAAAGATAGGTGGGACAGGACGCCAGTGCCTCAAGCCGTCCAATGCCACCCTTTCCACTACAGAGGTGAAGCCCTTACATGATACCGAGTATAAAATGGAAGCTGTGTCAGTGTTCAATACTTATAGAGGAGGGCAGGTGACAGAAACAAGCTGTGTAACCACGAGCTGCTGGACTCCACTTCCAGCATAATATCCGGCATCATACACTTTGGCATTCCACACGTCTTTGAACATTTTGCACTTTCACTTTCTATCACAGAACTACCGAGTTCGTTATTAGTAGTACGGAAGCTAGCAACATAAGACTGAATACATTCAGTATAGTATATCAATAGTTTACACAGATGCTAGGTTCTGATAATGATCATAGCAGGCCTGTCCAGTTGTGAGCACCTAATAATAAACATGGCAGACCTTAACTGGCAGAGTTATATCAATCAGGCAGACCATTTCACAAAGTCATGTGAGAAACACCAAGTTTGTGGGGGGGGGGGAGGAGAGGAAAGACCTACCAGAAGTTAACGCAAAGTTCACTGGTTTCAAATTATCATAAAGTTATTATAAAGGTGTCAACAAATGGCGTTCAAAAACGACACACATCAGCATAATTCATCAGTAGGGCCCCCCCCCCCCAACTAATTTATTCCATTAGACAATGGATATCAAATACATCTATGCCATATCATATATCTAATCACCAAACCAAACTCAAGTAGGCTGTACAAAAATATCTGCCCAAATCACGACCTGTTAAAAAAAATCATAAGTGTTGGTGGTGTGCACTTAAATTTAGGGATGAAAGTCACAGAGCACGAAAATCCCTGAAATGATCCAATATTCGCCCCAAAAACCTGGGTTTCTATATGAATGTATAGAGCCCTGGAACTTCAAAATCCCTGAAATCAGGGAATTCCCTGAAGACTTTCATCCCTGTAAATTCACCTTTTACATAATTAATGGGTATTTATTTGATAAATGTGGCTTTACTTGTTGGCTGAACCCCTGTTCTCTAACCAGACTATGCCGCAAGACCTCCCAAAGAAGCCGACCAACCTTTGGACTTTGAGGCTTACAGAGTGTTTACTAGACAGTCAGTCGTCAGTCGTTTCTGAAACCTCCCCAGCCGGGAGGGTGATTTGGGCAGGGACAGTGGGGCTCTAGACATCTGGGCCATAGAAAATAAGAGAAAAAATTCTCAAAATCACAAAATCATTGAAAGGTTAGAAGAAAAATGAACACAGAATTCGAAAATAAATCAGGAAATTTTAAACCTGATGATAAGTAGAAAAATACAGCCAATTTAGTAAAAGAAATAACTCCTCTAAGAAAAATAGAGAGATTTGTAACCCAGGGGTCAGAGGTAGGAGGCCTCAATTGGACCCTTATCTTATCTCTTATCTGCGATCTTCTCAAAACTACTCCCGACTGACCACTGACTGTAGATGGGGATCGGCTTCTGAGGGAGGTGTTACGGTGGTATAGAACTTTTTTTTCTTTTTTTTTGTGGGGGGGGGGGGGACTGGTTCAGTCTTGACATAACAAACATATTTGAAGGGGACGGGTCTATGTGGAGGACAACATATTTGAAGATGTACATAAATGTAAAGAAGAAAAAAAAGGACGTGTTTTCGATTAAATGGTTTTTCATTTGGGAAGGAGCCATACAGAAATTGTAGTGTAGGTTACGGCCCGTATACACACACCTGGTACCTATGCACTGGTCTTTTCACTAAAAGCAGGTTTTGTTAACACTTTTAGACTCCGAACCAGACAAATGTTCCTACGCCACTTTACACGTTACATATCGATCTAGGAACATATGAAAAAGGGCCCTGTTCTATTTAAGACTGTTATTCCCATCCTCTCTTCTGCAACAGTGGAAACGTGAATATTTAACACTTTCAATGTCGGTACTCACTTAAGTCGCACATGAATGACCAACAATTCTATAATTACAATTTTCTCAATGTACACAAAAAATGACATTCTCGGTTAAGATATAACCAATACAATCAATAAATGCCCCCCCCCCGGGCTTCTATGGAATTATGGTATCACGGTAGTAAGAATTTTGAATAAGTTTTACAACGTAAAGATCTTAAGTCCATACCTACTAGAACTCTAATTGGCCTTCAGTCAGGCTTCAAACACTTGTTAACAGTTATCCATACAAATGTATCACATCAAGTTGTATACAAAATATTTCTCTTCCTTTTTATCTGCAGTATAATATCTTTAGAGCCAGCACAGTGTTAGACATGGCAGTGTAATCAGGGCACGTGGGGAGTTGAGCTGAATGTCCTGGTAATTACAACAGTTACAATGGGGATTACTGTACACGATGGGCTGAATGACCCAGCTTCAACACCTGGAAACTGTGGCAGAATGCATGAAGTCCAATGCAGTGTATAAACTCTAGCACTGCAGCGGAGAGTCCTCTAAGAGCGCATTCACTGCTTGTTGATAATACGTCTATGAACACCAAATACATCAACTACAGTATATCGGTGGTACAAATCTTGAGTCAATCTGTCGGTGGGAGAGTAGGAAATACATGATACTGCACTTGAAGACATCTAATTAACTGGGTACTTGAATACTGCACTCCATGTGCATCGCACTTTAGCTGGTTGTAGATAGTTATGGGCAGCGGTGGGGGTCAACGTTGGTAAAACACGGCACCATGCTCATAGTCCCACACACCCTGGCCGCACGGTATAAATCAATTAAGCACCTCTCAGGTCAGTTACGACATTAATAAGTCTATGACACAATACGTGTGTCCTGCTGGAAGCTAGCAGTATTTAGCACTTATTCACTATGGTAGGTCCTTTAATACTTTATTTCTCAGAGGATTTATGTGACAGTCATACAATGATCTCCTCGCCCACCTGCTTCAGCTCAGACCCGGGCAGGGTTTGTGGACGTCCAGCTGCGGGTGCAGCCTGCGCATGTGCTACATTGGAAGTAGGCACACGCCTCAAGGTGGGAGGCCGCCGTGTTGGTGTCTGAGCGCGGTTTTTGTTCAGGTGCCGGAGGCTCTTTGGTGGACTTACAGCTGAAAAAAAGAAGTACAATGTCATAAACACCAAACCACCCAGTGCAGTATTTACTATGTACCAGGGTAAGCTACCGCTCCCCAAGATATTGCTGATGATGGAGAATTTACAAACTGGCCTCTTGTCATCATGCCAACATAAAACTTTAAGGGAGTGATAATTTTTTAACAACAGGGGGGGGGGGCGGTGGGTTTGAGGGGGGGGTCAGAATTTTTTCAACCCCTTGACTGGGGGGGGGTCAGAATTTTTTCAATACCTCTGATGGGGGGGGTCAAAATAATTTCACCTGTTTTCAGTGGAAAACCCCGCGCGTTACTATAGGCTAGAAGGGGACGTTCGCGCGCGATTTTTGTCCCTTATGGGGGGGGGTTGAAAAAATTATACCCCCCCTCAAGAGGGGGGGGTCGAAATTTTTTTCGCGCGTCCGCGCGCAAACCCACCAGCCCCCCCCCCCCCCCCCGTTGTTAAAAAATTATCACTCCCTAAGGTATTTTCGGCTATTTTCTTGTAGTTTGCTATTTTCGTTTCAATACTTAAATCTCAATTGATTTTTAACGCAGAGACAGACTTAATAATTATTTATTTTACACAACTAATTATGAAAACCTGTAAAAAGTGGTGTGTATATGGACGGGGTGTCTATAGTATATGTGGTGGACATTGATTCCATTTCATTTCTATACATATTATTGGGTAGTATATGTTTACGATGTATATGCAAATATATTTGTTCATATGATGTACAGGTACTTCTATGGCTTGTAAACTACGGTCATTAATTACATATTTATGCCATGTCAGTGTTTTACTACAACTCATTGCTCAGGGCATGCAAGAAGGATACCCCGGGGTGCATTGTTCGTTTATGTTGTGTGTTTTACCAGGTTAGGGTCGATGCATGCACATCCCGTTAGACTGTCTGTTGATGCAAACATATACATGATATGTACACGTACATGATATGTACACGTACATGATATGTACACGTACATGATATGTACACGTACATGATATGTACACGTACATGATATGTACACGTACATGATATGTCAGTAGTATTGAATTAGGCATGTTCACTACTGGCACTTACAACGTTAAACTACTGTTATTATCCTGTGCATTCCCTTACAAGGTAGAACCTCGTTTCCTTCCTTACAGGTACCAGGTAGATTGAATGATGGAGTATAACGCATGTCATGACTCTTGGAAATATAACTTTAGATTTCTTAGTAACAAAGTGTACTGGCACATAAAGGGGTGGGGTCGATGGAATGAAGTAGAGTTAACTATATCTTATTACTTAATACCATTTTTTTAAATCTGCAAAACATTTAAGACACCTCCACCAATAAAGCATTAAAGGGCTTTGTCATGTGCCAGCACCCTATCTGACTTATTTTTAAATATCCATGATAATTAACTATAACAATAGGTTTTCTAGTTATTACTTTTCTAGTTCATTTACGGTAAGCCTATTTTCACCATCGTCCCAATATTGAGGAAAGATTCATAGTCTTATATGGTACTTTGGTATCTAGTTACTTACTAGGGTGGACACGCAGCCTTTGTTTTCTATAACAGAGAAGGTTGCCTGTATTTCTATTTCACTCTGCCATCAGAACATCATGGTTTATGTGCATACCAAATACCAGTACCCTCCATGCACCTATTGCTTCATGCAGTATTTAAACACGGACAGACAGGAAGGCCACAGAGGGAACAAAGCCATAATTTGGCTTTCATTGATTGTAGTTCGGTCATATCAATATTGTTTGTGAAACACTCAATACACATCAAGGTTCATGGTCAGTTTTTTTTGTTTGTTTCCCCCTCCCTTTCGGCACTCCCTAAAGCATAGCAAAACTTACTGTAATACCTCGCGTAAAGGCGCACCCCAAGTACAAGATATAACCTGAGTTGACTTAAATGCTATACGGCGCAGCTAGGGGTTGATTTGAGTATTTTAGTAATGTTCTATATTATCATATAAGGCACAATACTATAAGGTGCACTAGTACTACAACATTGCATACAAACCGTGCCTTATACGTGGGGTATTACGGTATTTTGGTGCTTGAGCACCGTCCTCAACCCCACCTCCCTCCATCCCACCTCCCTCCCTCCACCCCACTCCATTTTGCATATCTATCATCACCCCACTTGTGAAAGTGCCCTGGCAATCTCAACCTATTCACTGCCTCCTAACCATGCTAAATGCAAGATATGTATATATGTGTATCCATGTCAACAAGCAGTAATGATTGCACCAGCACAGTGGCTTCAAAATATAGGACAGCATTTTGCAATGCAAGTAACTCGAAAGGGCACTTAATCTCTTCTTTTAGGCCCCTTCTGATACTAACCTCATGTTTTCTTCGAGCATTATCACTGTTAATGGTTGAGCCTATGGAGAATACACCCATTATCGCTCGCATGTTTCATTGGCGAATAACTCCTCTCCTGGCGAGTTAAGCATTGCACAATATCAGCAGGTGTTCAAAAAGGATCCAGATTAACCATAAAGAGGCATGGGACACTGTTATTCTCCTCCATTTTGTTATAATCCAGCAGTTTTGATGGCACCATGAGTCGATCGTCTCGCTGTCCCCCATTTTGGATTTTGATGTTCTGTGTGCATGCGCGACCCCTCCTTGCCGGAAGTAGCATTTTCGACGGAGAAATGATATATTCTATCGATTGAACTTGAAATTAATGGCTTTTTGAATATAATCCATGCATCTTTGGCGATATCAATTGAATTGAATCTGATATATCCTATCTTTTTACTGTTATAGCCCCACAAGTCGATCGTCTCTCTGTCCGCCATTTTGGATTTTGGTATTCTGTGCGCATGCCCGACCCAATTTCCATAGTTATTTGGGTCAATTTGCACCACCAGGGGCTTTGGGATGCGAATTAACGACAGGGCGAAGACGTAATTTTTCATATTTTTAATAAAACATATCGATTCAAATGATATGCTCTTGCCCTTCTTTATCATAATTCTATATTATAACACTGAATAATTACGACAATAGAGACGCGTGGACGGATCGAATGATGGCAAATTCATCAACATTCATCAATTATTTGCACCACTCCGGACCAAAAAGGTGGGAACGTTGAATCTATTCGCACCTCTTATGGGATTTAATATAGACCGGAAAAGTGTCTTACTTTTTCTCTCTGTTAAGAGGCACTGAATGGGTCTGTTTTTTTACCCAACTCATAACTTCTTTTGAGTTAATGAAGCCATAAACCAACGGCTTCATTAGAGACGCGTGGACGGATCGAATGATGGCAAATTCATCAACATTCATCAATTATTTGCACCACTCCGGACCAAAAAGGTTGGAACGTTGAATCTATTCGCACCTCTTATGGGATTTAATATAGACCGGAAAAGTGTCTTACTTTTTCTCTCTGTTAAGAGGCACTGAATGGGTCTGTTTTTTACCCGACTCATAACTCCTTTTGAGTTAATGAAGCCATAAACCAGAGTATTCTATAGTGGTGGTGAGTTTGATTTGGATGTCTGACAGCAGAGCAGTCAACCAAGTGCAGCCACCAACAGGCTGTGACCAGAACTAATTAAAGCTGGTGTAGAGGTATTATACTATAATATACATGTAGGTGCCGTCTGGCGAGGCAGGTGAGTCCAGTCACTAGGTATTCCTAAGTTTGCGGGTAGGTGGCAGCACCAATCCGGGCCTGTGGGACATCTGGCGACAAACACCGGGGTCCATATATAAAGACCGGGGCTCAGCCGCTACGTCAGAGGCCCTGCAGGCCTCCGAGCTCATAGATGTACTGTAATCGAGATTAGCTGCCCCACTACCACCTTCCGGGTAGCTGTAGAGTATCCTGAATTAAACCGTTGGCATACACTTGAATCACTGCCTTACTCCTTCTTTCCTAATCCGTAAGGCCCGAACCACCGAATTGGTCAAACAAAACCATTACATTGGTGCCATGACCAGTTAATTCTGGTGTATAGCCCGGACGTTATAACGTATGAACGGCTAGTACATGGGTTAGACAACCTCACGGAAGCTAACCCTGAAGGACAATTAATTGTCCAAGAGAATGGCAATGGGACAGTAACTGTCCAAACCCATTCGAACCCACAGGATGTAGATGCTGCATCCTGGAGGGAACCCGGACCTCATTATACTCTGGACAGTGAGGAAAATATACCTGACTCTGTACGGAGAGAACAATCCATACAGAGAAGGAGTACCTTAATAGGTCAACAATCACTTGTTGACGAATTAAGTAATTCGATGTTCGAAATTGGCGGTAGTACTAACCCAGAACATCCGGCTCCAATACAAAAAAGGGTAACATTTGGAAAATTACCATATAGTGTACCTAGATCTGGTCTGCCTATTTTGGAATATAGCGCCATTGATGGCGATGTAATATATGCAGTACCAGAAGGAGAGGAATTGAAACAACCGGATGTCCTGTTGTTAAACGAAACTTATGTAACTTTGAATGAGAATTTGAATGTCTTAGTCAAAGCGAAAGATGAAGTGATTAATGAGAAACTGCATCTTGAAGAGGATCTTGTTGGTATGCGAGCCGAATTCGAAACCAGGAAGAGAGAATACATGAAAGAACTGCAAGACGAAGAAATGAAACTTCAAAGCATGAGAGATTCGTTCAATAAAGAATATGACAATAGACACACTCATATCCAAACGTACATAGATACGAATGATCAGCTATGTTGTGACAAGGTCAGTTATGAAACTGCTATAGTCACTATCAAAGTGAATTAGAGAAATTGAAACTTCAGTGTAACAAACAAGCTGAAGACAATGAGACAATCCGGACGGGTATTATAGCATATAATAAACAACTGGAAGAAGATAGACAGAAACTCACTAACAAGCTTCAGGATTTGCAAAACACTGCACTGACTTTAGACAAATATGTAGAAGCTGCACAACTGACTATAGGCAATATAGATCCGAATGTGGTGTCTACAATGTTGGCAAATACGAACCAAACCGTAACGCCCACCAGATACAATCCATTTGTAACTGATGGGGTAGATAAGAATGTAAATTCTAGTATCTATAAGAAACCAGATCATTCTGCATCTGGGGGAGTGGTTGATCCGAACAGTACAACTGTACAAATTGGCTCAAACCAAAATTCAGCAAATAGTGCGCCTACACCCCATGTTTTGAAACATGACTCGGGAGTAGGCCCTGCACCACCGATCCCTGATCTGAGTCATAAAATTAATCTGACTCAGGACAACACAGCGGTAAATACTCCACCACCCCAACCTCGTGTACCGGGCTCAATAAGAAATCTGTTAACACCACCTTCTTATTTTGCCCAACCCGGACATAGCACTCCAGCAGGACCAAGGTTGCCTAACCCCAATCCTGGTCCCAGTAATATACTGACAACTGGACAAGCTTCCAGTTCAGCACCATCTCAACCTAATGTGGTAGGGGGTGCTTACGTACCTAGGCCACCTCCTCAGAGAAGATCCATGGGTAAGCTTTAAGAAGAGAACCCAGAAACCCAAGGAGTCTCATAAAGTCTTCGGGTTGGAGCTACAGGACCTGCTATCGAAAGCATGTCCGAATTGGGCTCATGATGATGATTGCTATCTGCAGGAATTGTTCACACAATTCTATAGCGGATTGCGAGATCCGGATCACAAACAGGTGGTCTGGGATTCCTGGAAAGATGAAACATCCTTCAGCGATCTTTTCATAGCCATTGATGGTTATGATATGAAGAAAAGGTTGGTGGGTCTGGCACCTAACCCGCTACGAGCTGCTCCATTACAATATGGAGCAACACCCGCTCAAATACCTGAGACATTCCAATTGGCTCCAGTTGACCTACAGGAAGTTAATCAGGAAGATGAATATATTTGCGATGACAACGGAGAGTATATTGGTTCCGTTCATGTAGCCGGAAAATATTACCGCCAGAAACGGTATCGAAAAATGAATCCGAAAGGAAAAGGGGGACCTGTTGTAAATAAAACAACGTCCGGGCCAGTCCAGGCAAGTATTATTACAGCTACAAACATCCCTACTGTAGCAGCTGCTGCTGCACCTACCGATTTGGTAGAGACACTAGTAGCACAATTAGCAGACGCTCTGAGAAGGCCCCTAGTGGATAAATCTCAGAGGTGTTTCAGATGTCAAAAACTAGGACACTATGCAGCCGAATGTACGGCTGATAAACCTGTCCCGAGGGGACAGGGAGGTATCTCTGGAATAACCACAGAGCAAAACTAAGGAGGGGTTCCTCGATGGGCAGAGAAGGGGATCCTGATGACAAATCTTGCCATGATACCACCATCCGTGATGATAAGTTGCATATAGTAACAAATTCGCCTAACACCGGAGTGGTTGTAGACACCCGGAAGGTTGGGGAAGCCGATACAACAGGTGCCCAGGGAGCACAGGGGAAACCCAGTACCGGTAACGAGGTAGGCGGTTATTTTTTAGCCAGGGTTGGTAGTGCCCACCTACCCCCGGGTCATCCTTGTCTGGAATTCCTAAAAGGATGTGGATTGACTCCAGGTGTGAACAATGACGTTCCGATTGTCACGGACACGCCCTCCTTACTCAATGGAAGGCAGTGGTATGTGTGCCTCACTGTTAACGGAAGATCCGCTGAATTTCTCGTTGATACGGGTGCTAGCCACTCCTGTATCTCCAAGAGGTTCTACGATCTTATACCGAATGAACATGATACTCTCATATCGGGAGGAAATGCTCAGATGGCCGATGGCAGTACTATGCAAACGTATGGTAGAACTTGTATGAAATTGCAATTGGATGGAATGCATGACTATGTCATGAGTGCCACCGTTGCGGATATATCAGATGAGGGGATACTCCGGTTGGCTTTCGCATCCCTGTATGGTGTGGTGTTAGAGCCACAATCAGGAGTGTTGAGTGTGAAATACCCGTATCCTGTAAAAGTTAGATGTGTACTGAGACAAGTAAGTAGTATGGCTAGTGTGGCACACACTGTCCGAATTCCCGCAGGTGTAGCCTGTGACGCGCTCTTAAGGAGCGATCCTGTGATGCGCAATAAGCCTGCAGTGATAGAACCGGATGTAGTTACTTTGTCGAGTATCGGATTAACTTCCGTAGATACAATGGTAGCAAACGCATCCTGGGCGGTAGTACCGGTCTCCAACACGGGGAACGCTACTATCTACTTGAAAAAAGGACAAGTCTTCAGAAATGTCACACTTTTGGAAACAGTAACCGATAGTAATTTGAAGTTACCTAGGGTAACGGATAACAATGATATCTCGGATGACTTACTACAGTTGTATGAAGAAACTTCATTAGAGAATCCGGAACATCGGAAAGAGTTTTATGATTTGCTCCATCAGTACAGAACTGCCTTTGCCAAACCCAGTGAAAAATTGGGTATGACAACTAAGGTAGTACATAAAATAGATACTGGAGAAGCAGAACCATTTAAAATACCTTATAGATGGTTACCTTTAGCGAAGAAGAGAGTAGCTGAAGAAGAAATAAATAAGATGTTGGAACAAGACGTAATAGTCCCATCCAATAGTCCATGGAGTAGTCCTGTGTGCATGGTAACCAAAAAAGATGGTACTATCCGATTCTGTATAGACTACAGAAAGTTAAATGGAGTAACGAAAAAGAATTCATATCCATTGCCAAGAATAGATGAAACCATTGACTCTTTAGGAGGCAATAGTTGGTTTTGTACCCTAGATTTACAATCAGGATATTGGCAAGTGGGAATGAATCCAGCCGATATGGAGAAAACAGCATCTTCAAGTCATATTGGATTATTCCAATATAACGTAATGCCTTTTGGCTTGTGCAATGCACCAGCTACATTTGAAGCAATGATGAAAACTCTCCTGAGTGACCTATTGTGGAAAAAGTGTCTTCGGAAAGACATTCGAAGAATGTTCTAATAATTTTAAAATGATATTAGAACAAATTATTTCTAATGGTCTCAAACTGAAACCTAAGAAATGTAATATGTTTAGGAAGTCCATAAATTATTTGGGCTGTATCATTTCAGATGAAGAAATAAAAGCTGATCCGGAGAAAATAGAATCAGTTACGAATTGGAGTAGACCTAACTCACCTAAAGAAGTGAGATCATTCTTAGGCTTCTGTTCCTATTACCGGGAATTCATCCCTAATTATTCTAGAGTCAGTTACCCTTTACAAATATTAGATAATTGGACTCCAGGATGTACCAAGGATAAATTTCCTTGGACGCATGAACAGGAATCTGCTTTTCTAAATCTAAAGGATCTGTTCACGAGTACTCCCGTATTGCAATATCCAAATGAGACGGATCATTTCATACTGGATACGGATGCTAGTAATGATAGTTGCCAGCATACTGGAATGGTCTATGGATCACATACAACGGTTCCAGGAAGCTGACTCGATTACTGCACAGCTACTGCAATTGGTACCTAAGGGTATACGTCCAGTTAGACCTGAGGTCTCCCTGGAAAATCAAGAAATGAGAAGGTTTCTTGCTCAATGGACAGAGCTTGAAGTCCGGAAAGGCGTGTTATACCGTTGGAAGCCATGTAATAATGGTGAGACTCATACAAGTCTCTCACCACTTGTATGAGTCTCTCACCATTATTACATGGCTTCCAACATGCAATGAGGCATGACATCATGTATTATTGTCATGGTCATCGGACCAGTGGTCATTTTGGAAGGAAACGCTTGTTAGCAGTCACTTGTGGCGAAGCCTTTGTAAAAGGTCGGGTACTGACCTTTGGTGTACCACTTATGCTACACAGTGACCAAGGTAGAGAATTCGAATCGAATCTCTGGCAAGGAATGTGCGAATACTTAGCTATTTGCAAAACTAGAACCAACCCATACAGACCTCAAGAGTGATGGATTGGTTGAAAGGTTCAATAGAACCCTCATTCAGGTCCTGAAGTCACTCGTAAATGAGAACATGGACGACTGGGATGAGCAGTGCCATTTCGTGACACATGCTTATAAAAGTACGGTACATTCGAGTACTAACTGTACTCCCAACCTTGTAGTGTTCTGAGAAGATTTAATAATGCCTGCAGACTTGGTATTCGGAGTTGTAGGTATGGATCCGGAACTACCTTGCCATGTAGTTTTCGTTGAATGTTTACGGGACAGATTCAAGAAAGCATATGAATCTGTGCGGATTGATTTAGAGAAAAGTGCCAAATGGCAAAAAGTAGGTTATGATACAGATTTGAAAACTAGAAAATTCAAATCCGGGGATAGAGTGCTGAGATTGCACGAACCACTTAAACATGTAAAATTAGCGTCTAATTGTGATGGTCCTTTTACAATAACCCAGGTTATTAGTGATTGTACAGTAATCATTAAATCAGATCTTGGACGACTGTACAAGTCAAACGTGGCTAGACTAAGAAAATGGTCTGGGAGGGAGACCTCCACAGAAATGTATGGTGAAGGATTCGATAAGATTCTGAATCTGAATCGAATAGTGAACCAGGAGAAGAACCAGATACCGAAGAGAGGCAGCGGTAGGCCTAGGAAGGTATCTAAATCAGTACTGCCAACGCTAACACAGACTAAGCTTGGTGGTGTTAAAAAAGTCTCGGTAGATGAAGACAATAAGAAGAGGAAGGGTGTTACGAAGGCCAAGAAACACCTAGAGAAAGCACTTCAAATTATCAGGTCCGAAAAGGAACTATCAAAAGAAGGGATAATCGTCCGTCGCAGCCCTCGAATTGCCCAGAGGACTGCAGTGACCTAACCTGTATACACAACGAGTAATGTTTTTACATTTAAAATGGAACGGATAACAACTGACCCGAAAGGTCTCATTGTCGTCGCTGTATGATGTACCAGTGGGTAGTGGACGGATAATCCGGTGGATTTGCTTAAGCTTTCCATAAACTCCACTTAAATCCCTAGACGAGTCGACAGCATGAGCGATAATTACCTAAAAACATTCAGTTTGTTTATGTTCCGTCTGTAGCATGTGCGTTGCCGCATGACGTCACCACGTCCAGTCTCGACTGACCTCTTGTGACCCCGCTCGCAAGCGTGGTAATGACGTCACGGAAGCTGGCGTGTCGCCATATTGTTTTTTGGTAAGGATCGAGGCGGACGAGCGATCGTCCGTCTGCAGGTTTTTATCTCTAAACAGTTCACCCCCCACCAACAGAGTCGATTCTTAGGAAGGCGGCTCCGATCTGTGTCGGCCCCTGACGCCGTTAAGTCAGGAAAAGGAGTGTTGGACCCCCGTGTAGATTCCTTCAGTCATGCCTGAGGAATCCGTAACCGTAGCCAAGCTATCTGGTGACCCGGGTAAGCTGACTCTGTCTGCGGATGCTTTTCCGGAAGCATTATCACCTGTAACACAGGCAGATAATGACCTGATCAGGGGTGTGAAATCCCAAAACCTATTTCCTCTGAAGCGTAATATACGGCTTGCTAGTTAATGTTTTAATGTTGGATAAAAATGATCTAAATGTTCTTTGGGCAGAATATAACACTCTGTTGTACAAGTATGTTTGGAACTACCATTGGGATGCCCACATTTTTCAATCTGGAATGGTATTGGCAGAAATTCTAAGTCAGACCCCCCCCCCCTTACAAATGGTAAATTCCTTTCTCAGTGGATTTGCATAGATCTCAAGAATGGTCTTTCTGAGCATCAAAAACGCGGATTTCCGCGTTTCCGCGGAAATTTCACACCCCTGCTGATGGAGGTGGATGAATCCGCCGATCGGTCATTCGAGGACAAGCTGGCTTCATTTTTTTTGAATGAGCCAGAAAAGCCAATTTCACCACTTCCTGCCGAGGGACCTGGAGACACTTCGAAGCCAGTAGTACAGCTAGGTGCAACCGGATCCGAAACTACCCAGGTAGACGGATCCAAAGACCAAGAAAGGGGGAGGGAACCGATCCAGGATAACCCGTTCCCAGCATTCTACGATGGAAGGTACCTGTACGTCCATCCGGAGCTACAAGCACAGACAGTGCACTCTGATGGATCTCCAGTTAAAATGGATCCTAAGGTACGAGATGCTATCGAGGATGAGATGCACCCGCTCCAACTCGAGAGGACGCCAATGGAGTGGCTTACGGACTGGACTTGGTTCCAGCGAGGACTCATGGTAGATATTTCCTTCCAAGAGTCGGTTTACCAAGCGAACAGAGCCTTCGAGCTGGGAGCCTATCCCAAGCCTGATAGGTCTCAGTCTCAGTTCGATAGTTTAAGCTCGGATGCTTGGACAAAGATCCGACCAGGGGACCAAGTCCTCTGTGAGGTTCCAAAATCCAAGGATTCGAAACTACGAGTTAAGATTGTCCTTACTCCAGGTAAGGGCAAACTGGATATGCATGAGAGTCTTTGGCAGAAATGTGAAGAGTCCGGGAAGGATGGTAAGAGAGCACGAGAGGGGATCAGGAGAGACCAGAGCCGGGGTAGACCCGGTAATGGTCAGAGTAAACCTAGTACCCAGTCCAGGGTGGATGATCGTTCCAGATCCCCCCTGGCATGTCACCCACACGAACAGAGCCAGAGTACTCCTGTATTCAAGAAAACTGGCCCTGCCGGCTACGCTCGAGCAGCAGCTAAACCAGGGAAGCTGGACAAAGACAGTTTCCCCGTCAATGTCACACCTTGGTCATTGGGAAAGGGAGTCGCCTTGTACCAAAAAAGGCCCCAGCACCTGCAGCCTCGAGCCCAGCCCCACTATGTGAACATGTGGGCCTGGACAAGAGTCTATTTGCAGATGGTTACTTTTGGCTCCCCCTGTAGTCTTAGGAGAAACTAATATCCCCAGGATCATGGTGCAAACACACTGGCCCCCTGAGCCTATAAATGCTTCTCTGTGGTCCCAGTACTCTGCACAATACCTGTATTACCAGTTCAACATGACAGCTACCACATTGGGAGGTAGGGGGTAAAACCTTAACTGGAATACATGTGTTTGCTGACTATATATTGATAATGTCCTATATCTACCATTCCATAAAGATGTCAATTGTTCTACCCAACTAACTACCAACAGTGGAGCAGCTGTCTTCCGTTTCTGTGCATGAGGACATTGTAGCCTATGTAGGCCCTTCACACTCACTGTGTACATGTATACATGTGTCCCACACAGCCCGGAGGGCCTTATGCAGTGTAGTACAGTGTTTCTCTACATTGTGATAGTACTAGTTGTGTAGGCGCCTGTTTGTACAGTAATGGGGGGCCATATGCCTTTGTCTTCATGTCATATTCGGGACAACAAATTTAGTCTAAAACCTAATTATAAAACAGGGGTGACAATTTCTAGGTGCACAATTGTCTTAAAGCATCATTTATTTGTTTACAGGCAGTACTGTGACATCAATACTGGTGTGCATCTAGTCAATTATGATGTCATACTCTGCATGAGATATGGTAATATCGCATATAGGGGCCGGGCCTTGAATAGGAGCCTCCCTTGAATAGGAGCCAGGGGTAGGAGGGCTATGAAATCGATATTGAATATAGGCCAGGCCTTTAAGGGGCTGGGTTTGGCCGACTTTAGAAGACTAAAATTGCAGAACATTAACTTAAGATTGGATTTCATTTTATCTAAGGTATTACAAATACATCAGGAAATGACTGAAATGAGACTGAAAGTCTAGGTAAAGAGCCTTTTGAGCATTATACTACTCTAAATTACACCTGAAAAGGTCAAGGGTCTGTGCCTATACTAAAGGGTATAAAAACCAACGCTGTTCCTTGGAATCGTGTGATCTGTGGTCTTATTTCATGTTTGGATCAGTGGGATACAGACAGCCCATAGGATTAACATAGAAGCTCGTATCTCATGGCCAGTAAGAGGACACCAAATGGTTATAAAACATGTAAATAATTATCTTTTCATGTAATTTCAAAAGAATTTCCAACATTTCTGGCTCAGATAACATGAAATAGATACTAAGATTCATGAGTAGTGGGAATAATTGAGGTTATCTCACTTGGCTTCGCCTCATGAGATAACCCTCAGTCATTCCCACTTCTTGTGAACCTTTGTCTATATACATGTATGTAAAACACAGCACCCACCAAAACAGATGTGATAGAAAAATGGGAAACATACAATCAACTAAAAAGAATTGCCATGTACCCATGCAAAGTGAATAAGATATGCCACTAGAGGGCAGCAGGGTCGTCACAAACCACAAATAGACTTCTGCTCAGACTCTACTATTTGATAGAGTCGGGTCTGAGACTGCAGCACCTGCAGCCGCCGGAGCTCCAGGTGTCGTGTCTCCTGAGCAGGTACAGTTGTACATGCAGATGGAGTTGAAACAGAACCCCCAACCCGGTTACTGTGTCTCTATGGCACCTACGGGTACGTCCGGAAGCCCAACATCCGGAAATACTGCTCCTGTAGTGACAACACCCCCCAAGAGTGTTGCACTACCCATCAAACCGAAGGACGCGATTACCATTAAGACCGGTAACGCTGAAATCTGGTTTGAGAAGTCACGCCAAGGGGAGGCTGATGTGCAGAAGGCCATCTACACCCATTGGGAGAAATGTGTCAAGGAGAGAGCTACAGAATTCCATCAGGGTCTTCTGAATGACACTCTCATGTGTATGATGGAAGTAGGCGATGCTGAGAAGGAATGCCTAGAATCCGTAATCCGAGACGAAGTAAAAGCTCGTGAGGAGGAAGCTATAGCTGCGAAAGAACAGGCAGCTATGGACGTACACGTTCTAGAAAAGCGTGTAAAGGAGGAGATCACCTGAAACACCAATCTGAACACTAAGCGCATGAGGGTGTTCAGGGTCGACATTGACGAATGGGACGGCACTCCTGAGTCGGCCCTAGACCTTCTAAGGAAGAAACACACTGAGAAATCCACTTAGTGTGTTCCGGGTTTCCCTCATAATTTTTTTTCTCTTCTCTACTGTCTCATTTTACAACCAGACTTAGTGTTTGCAGAAGGTAGAATATCTACCTCCTGATATTCCTATACAAATAACACTTAAGTCTATTCTATGTGTTCCGGGTTCTTTTATAACCAGAGATAGCCTTATCAGGATATAGCATGACACCTATCTCCTGATGTTTCTGTTTCGGATTATGAATTCCCTATGAATCCGAATAGTAGTTGTGCTGCTAGGAATACTGCCAGATGTGGATACGTACCTGTTACCTGTTCCTGTTTTACTTACCGGATGGACTTACTACTGTTACCTATCTACTTCCGGATCTACTTTTTGGACTATCACTTTGTCAATTACATCAAAACGGACTACCGTAATCTCCCGCGTAGAAGACGCGCTGCGTGTATAGGACACACCCCCTTCTTGGGAGAAGCATTTTCGCGTATAAGACGCACCTCTTAGGTACCAATTTTGTAAATTCAGTACATTTCTATAGTAAAATTACCCCTCGTATAAGACACACCCCCAACTTAAAGAAATCCTATAAGACGCACAAGGCATTTGTTTGGCGTAGAGGACGCGTCTTATACGCGGGAGATTACGGTATTACTACATATTGACATCCGAATTACTTATTAACATCATTCGGATTATTTCAACGAACAATAGCACACCTAGAGGATTGTGGGTAGCTGCCCCTAATCAACTACCGTGTATTTATATATCTCTACATCTAGGATCCAATAGACAATAGCACTTCCACCCCGTGGTTAGCTGACCACACTTCCTTCTACACACCACACCGGACATACTCCTAGACTACGCACAACAATCTACTTATATTTTGTATAAATGTTCTCATGCAAATTGTGTTTATCACTATTCAAATGTTCATATAACTATCATTTTATACCTGTACTAATGTACCATTATAATTGTCTTACGGATTTTATAAAATAACCGGATCTATCTTCACTTATAATAATATTTGATATGATCCGATATATGTTATAATACACCAGATTGTCATAATTATCCATCTATGACATATCATTGTATAATATTTATCTGGTGCTGGTGATAGTAATTTAGATGCATGAGATTGTAAAATATTTGTAACTTTTCAAGTGTATAAAACTAAAACGGTATCGTGTCGAATATTTCTACTATAGAAATATAATCTAACTACAAGTATCATTAGATAGTATGGTTACGTTTAAAGTCTTTATCAAGACTAAATACATATCATGTTTGTTATAAGAACAAACTCATTAGTGTATTAATATGTGGTTTATTCAATACTTAAACAGATCCGTTTCATATATCTGTTGTTGTCCGCATCGTCGAATTGTATCAACCTTCCTAATCATTATTCTTAACTATTAATACTATCAAGTATGTTAAATATTTATCATATGATACTTTTAAAATGTTGTTGTTATATCTATGGTTATACCTCTATTATTAGGGTAAGACATAATGTAATGTTATCCCTATATAATATATACTATAATAGTTATAACTCCTGCCTAATGTCTGGGTGCCTAGCGTAAAGGTATTATACTATAATATACATGTAGGTGCCATCTGGCGTGGCGGGCGAGTCCAATCGCTGGGTGTTCCTAAGGTTGCGGGTAGGTGGCAGCACCGATCCGGGCCTGTGGGACATCTGGCGACAAACACCGGGGTCCATATATAAAGACCGGGGCTCAGCGGCTACGTCAGAGGCCCTCCAGGCCTCCGAGCTCATAGATGTACTATAATCGAGATTAGCTGCCCCACTACCACCTTGCGGGTAGCCGTAGAGTATCCTGAATAAAACCGTTGGCATACACTTGAATCACTGCCCTACTCCTTCTTTCCTAATTCGTAAGGCCCAAACCACCGAATTGGTAAAAAAAAAAACATTACACTGGTATAAAACCTGATATAGCTTTGTCTGATATGTGTTTCAAAGAATTATATACCCCTTCCCCAGTCATAGGGTGCCATTTATTCTGGTAAGATGTGGTTATTATGTGCACATCATTACAACGGTACAATGATGTGTACATGATGAACCACATCTTAGCAGAATAAATGGCACCCTATGACTGGGGAAGCAGAATAAATAGCACCCTATGACTGGGGAAGGGGTATATAATTCTCTGAAATACATATCAGGCAAAGCTATATCAACTATTATACCAGCTTTAAGTTGTAGATAACAGGGTGATTTTACACTTGTCAGTGGTTTTCATTATTATAGCTATAGCTTCATTACTTTCATAGTGGGTAGATGAGGGTCAAGAAAATAAATTTTGCTAAATAAGTATATTCGTGATGACCACAGCCAATGATGATACCATACTATTCACAACCATATATCAACAGAAAGGAAGAAAACCATGAATGGATTCAAAATGATGTAGGGTAAGATTCGACCACTTGGCATTTCGGTACCTTATGTCGACCACCCTACACTAACTTCTTTCAAATAACATAGAACAACTAATTGGTTGTACCTAATCAACTACAAGAGGTAAAACTTGCATATACCTCATGTATTACTCATAAATTAATAAACTAACCTGCGATGGTGGGGTGGTCGACTTAAGAGTTATTAACATGCCTAGTGTTCGAGTCAGGGGCGATCTGCCCATCCTGGGTATCACCCTGGTACTACACTAGATATTTCATAAAAGCTCCAAGACAGGAGAATGTATACCATGTAGTTCCCAGTACTATTTTATTTTACAGTTTTTCACATACTTTGCATACACTGCTAACCACTTTGCTATGGGTGGATGCTGGGGACAAGGTGTGATAGGTTAGGGACTAGTCAGTCGCAGGGCACCCAGTAAGCAGGGAATGTTAAGGGCACGCTGAGTTTGCATTCATTCTTCAGCCTGGGGAGCTTTTGGAGGGAGTATCTGGTTTGTATTATATATGCCACATGCTAATAATAGACGGTCAGCCCTCTTGCAGCATGAGGTGTGCCACAGGTGGCTGCCATAGCTCACCTACCCCTTCTGCGGCGGGGGCGTAGGTATATAGGCACCCGGGTGCTGCAGAACCGCAGACCTGAACCGGACACAACACAGTCAGTTATCACAACACAAGGTGATGCAGTTTGTATTTATCAGCTGGGGGCAGTCAGTCTGTCCTTACCTGTGTAACCCATGTTTTGTGTCATGACTGACAAAAATTTAAAGAATTTAAGCAAAATCATCCCATTGTAGTTCCGACAATTACATCACAAGACACAAGACCACAATGAGCGGGAACATATTGTCTGACATCTCTTATAAAGAATGCACTCATCTTATCTGCCTTCATAAAGAGATTGATATATGAGGGAATTGCATTATCAAAGTCGGTCAAGTTCTAAGATGTAATAATCGTTCTGTCCAAAAGTCACGGTTTCCTGATTATAATCTGTGTCAGTGAGTTGTATTCTGAGTAGCGGGTACAGGGGGTTGTAGCAGCACAACAACACCTCTCCTCTATTGTTGGGTGTCTGTAACTTGGCAGTAAGGAGTTCGGCGCCATGAGTTCAACTATTCTGGATTTCCACTGCCTATTTTAAAGTCTAAACAAAAACCAGGGAGGGGGGGGGGCTTCAGGGTAAAAAAATGTGGCGTAATATTAGTACATTAGTTCACCACACCCACAATTTGCCTTCTCTGCAAAAACGGTAACTAAACTTGAAATAGCCTTTGTCGAAACATGCTTGTACAGAGTAGCCGTGAACATCAATCACCGCAGTAAACACAGGCAGGATAAGAAAAATCAATTTCCAACAAAACAAGGTATTGAAGTTAAATTTGTATATCAACCAAAGATCTGAGATAATTACCTGGGAATTATACTCCAATATCTTAATGTGTACCTTTTAGCATTGCTAGTACCTTTTAACTTAGCAGAATCATAAAAAAAAAAAACATTTACACTTTTTCTTTCATGGCACGCTTAGCTGGCTGCCCAGAGTATTCTCCAAAAAAAAAAACACAACAAGGTTATGTATAAAAATTGCACTTGATTCAGCCAATGTGAAGTACCTTAGTGACACCCTGATAGACACTCTGTAAAGATATGGATGACCTTGAGAGTGAGTTGGTGGAATGCACCTTACAGCGGCCTGCGCCATAAGGATTCAATAAGTAGTGTTTTCCCGATATGAGACTTAGATGGGACAAAGTTTTACCTGGGAGGTCGAACGTAACTGCATATTCATCATAATTGTCATCCCCTTCGTCAAGTTCATCACCAGTTGAGTCCAGGTCGTCGTTACTTAGGATATCCTCCTCAGAACTACTATGTCGACACTCAAGGGCTGGCATGCGCAACGTCAGTATCTCCCTGCAAGTAGTAGCAATATTCTTAAATAGTGTCAGACACTAAATCGTTCTTACTACCGGGTAAGTGGTTGATCAAATATTTGATTTATAATACACTGTCGTCAAAATCTTCTTGCACATACAGAAGTGTCAACGTTTTCTATTTTTCAAATAAAACAGAGGAACTTGTACCGGTAATTATTCACACTTTTATATCCACAGAATAAAAAAATAAAAAAAAAATCATTACTTACTTCTCTTGCTGCAGTGACCTGATCTGTTCTGAGAGGATTCGTTCTTCTGTTCGGTGACTATCGCTTGTTCCTGGAATTACTGGAGCAGCCTCTGTGTCAGACTCAGCCTCCTCCTAAAACACAACCATTCTGCACTGTATACTCTGACAGCCTTACAAAACAACTAGTCCGCACTGTATACTCTGACATCCATTAACACACAACTAATCTGCACTGTATACTGACAGCCATTAAAACACAACTAATCTGCACTGTATACTCTGACAGCCGTTAACACACAACTAGTCTGCACTGTATACTCTGACAGCCATTAACACACAACTAGTCTGCACTGTATACTCTGACAGCCATTAAAACACAACTAATCTGCACTGTATACTGACAGCCATTAAAACACAACTAGTCTGCACTGTATACTCTGACAGCTGTTATCACACAACTAGTCTGCACTGTATACTGACAGCCATCGAAACACGAGTCTGCACTGTATACTCTGACGTAATAACAAAGCACGAAGATGCGAGTTTTTACCCTGACCCAAGGCCCGAGGGCTTTGCCCAAGATCGCCGAAGGCAATCAGGCAAAGCCCGAGGACCGGGTACAAACTCGCATCTGAGGGCTTTGTTTACGTTCTGACATGAGAAAAAACTTTGTTCTTCCTCAAAATAGTTGACAAATGAGACAGGAAAGCCACAAACAGGAAGTGAGACCGGAAGTGTTTTCACTGGGTCCCCTGACCCAACATGCGCTCTCGACCAATCAGATTGCAGGAAAGGCGACCCAACTGCACTTGAGTGTTAGAACAGCCATTAAAACACAACTAGTCTGCACTGTATACTCTGACAGCCATTAAAACACAACTATCGTAATCTCCCGCATATAAGACGCGTCCTCTACGCCAAACAAAATGCTGGTGCGTCTTATAGATTAATCTAAACTTGGGGTGTGTCTTATACGAGGGGTAATTTTACTATAGAACAGTACTGGATTTACAAAATTGAGCCCTAAGAGGTGCGTCTTATACGCGAAAATGCCTCTGCTGAGTTTGGGGTGCATCCTATATGCGCAGCGCGTCTTCTACGCGGGAGAATACGGTAGTCTGCATTGTATACTCTGACAGCCATCAAAACACAAGGAGTCTGCACTGTATACTATGACAGCCATTAAAACACAGTCTGCACTGTATTATGAGGTAGCAGGTTGTCCCATGGGCACGGCCATTGCTGGAGCTTGTTACCAACGAGTTCTACTGATTACACCTATCAGATGGGTACCAGTTGGCCCCCGAGAGGACGGCAGTGAATAGTTGGTGTCATTTCAATGGCTGATAATCAAACCAGCTAAGTCTGTATACTCTGACAGCCATCAAAACACAACCAGTCTGCACTGTATACTCTGACAGCCATTAACACACAACCAGTCTGCACTGTATACTCTGATGGCCATGGAAACACCACAAGGCCTTCCACAGGACAATCATTGATTACTTTCTGCACTTGGTGATCACTTCATGTATAAACTTGTGTCATCTATCATCACCATTCTACTCATATTGAATGTCATTTAGGCATAAAAAAGTTTTGTGTTCAGGTAATGCTACCTGTGTATGTTTTATGGCCTAGGCCTGAATACTCCTTGAATGTAACTCCTGGAGATGCACACACAACACTGAAGCAAAATGCCTGCTGGACTCAAAACAATTACCGTAATCTCCCGCGTATAAGGCGCGTCTTATACGCGAATCAGATCGTTCATGGGTCTTATACGCGGGAGGCAAGCTGCCTTGAGTTGGGGGTGCGCCTTATACGAGGGTTTTTCCAATTTTGCAATTGGGATTAAGTCAGGTATGATGCTGACCATATATTTTTTTTGAATGCCACAAATGAGGTGTGACCAGAAGTAGAACTTGTCTCTAACATTGTATCATCAGTTCTTTTGATTTCTTTTCCTACATTCATGTATTCTATCAATGCTGTAGCATGTTAGAGAATGAATTTAGATCAAAACATTATCTAAACATAGTTTGAACATCTATTCTTAAGTCAAACACATAGCAAGTGTATATAAATGGTATACTGGCTCCATCTGGTGGCACTTCTAGTAACCATTCCTATTGAATACATGATTATAAATGATCATGATTAAGGTACAGTTTGAGGTAAATTTCAATTGTATACTGTCTTCTGACAGTTTTGACAAATCAACCACATCATGATGACCTATTTACATGATAGCATGAAATCTATCATGTAAAATAGTGATCTAAGTATGGATAACCTAAAATCAATTTACAACTACAGAACTGGGAATACAATCTAACACATAATAATACAAACTGTATCTTGATCATGATCATTTATAATCCTGTATTCAATAGGAATGGTTCCTAGAAGTGCCACCAGATGGAGCCAGTATACCATTTATATACACTTGCTATGTGTTTGACTTAAGAATAGATGTTCAAACTATGTTTAGATAATGTTTTGATCTAAATTCTTTCTCTAACATGCTACAGCATTGATAGAATGCATGAATGTAGGAAAAGAAATCAAAAGAACTGATGATACAATGTTAGAGACAAGTTCTACTTCTGGTCACACCTCATTTGTGGCATTCAAAAAAAATATATGATCAGCATCATACCCAACCTGATGCTAACCCTAACTAAGGCTATCCCCAACTACATCCTGAGTTGGGGGTGCGCCTTATACGCGGGTTTTTCAAAATACCCATTCAAGGGAGATAGGTGCGCCTTCTACGTGAACCAGCCTTCCCTGAGTTGGGGGTGCGCCTTCTACGCGGGCTGCGCCTTCTACGCGAGAGATTACGGTATTGATTCACAATGTCACATGACCCACATACTGGTCTGTGATTGGCCGATGGCTCAACACCACACTACCTACCCTATTTTTTGGCCCTATCCTAATTTTTAAAGGGCATTACTGATATTTACTCAATTCATTACATTGTTATGAATTACCTTTGTTCCATTATTGCGTATACTGGCCCGCACAGCATCCAGTCTGTCTGAAGCCGTTGCAGCTGCATTGTCTAATGTCTTTATATCTGCCAACGTATGTCGGATCCTCTTGATTTGTTCCTTTATAACACTTTGTAAACACCTAGTATGACAGGAAATATGTTTTAATGTAAAATATGGAGTAATGGGTACCGGAATGATACTTGTTCAATGCCCACGCCTATGTGCACCTGACACGGAGGTGATGGGAAAGCTGAGCTTAAGACCCTTTAAAGATGGCCTTCATGTTGAGCCACACTGCAAGTGTTTACTCTCTACCTGAGAAGGTGTCTTGTAGATCACTTGGTCATTAAACCCAATTCATTGAGTGTAAGAGGCTAGTACTTACATAGTTTGTTTAGGGACATGGAGGAGACTTTGTTGTGCAGGCAATGACCTGGTGCACCTGATGATGCTTGGTGCAAAGATGATGGCCAAACTGTTAGCTGACATCTTGTTGTCGCCTTCATGTTGAGCCACACTGCAAAACAAATTTATACATAAAAACAATGAGATCCACCTTTCATGTAGTGTAGGGGTCCATGCGTAGCACAACACATGGTTTACGTGACATGTAGTGTAGGGTACATGTGTAGCACAATGAGACACACATGGTTTACCTGACATGTGGTGTAGGGTACATGTGTAGCACAACACACTGTTTACCTGACATGTAGTGTAGGGTACATGTGTAGCACAACACACTGTTTACCTGACATGTAGTGTAGGGTACATGTGTAGCACAACACACTGTTTACCTGACATGTAGTGTAGGGTACATGTGTAGCACACACATGGTTTACATGACATGTAGTGTAGGGTACATGTGTAGCACAACACATGGTTTACGTGACATGTAGTGTAGGGTACATGTGTAGCACAACACACTCTTTACCTGACATGTGGTGTAGGGTACATGTGTAGCACACACATGGTTTACGTGACATGTGGTGTAGGGTACATGTGTAGCACACACATGGTTTACATGACATGTAGTGTAGGGTACATGTGTAGCACAACACATGGTTTACGTGACATGTAGTGTAGGGTACATGTGTAGCACACACATGGTTTACCTGACATGTGGTGTAGGGTACATGTGTAGCACACACATGGTTTACGTGACATGTGGTGTAGGGTACATGTGTAGCACACACATGGTTTACATGACATGTAGTGTAGGGTACATGTGTAGCACAACACATGGTTTACCTGACATGTGGTGTAGGGTACATGTGTAGCACACACATGGTTTACATGACATGTAGTGTAGGGTACATGTGTAGCACAACACATGGTTTACCTGACATGTAGTGTAGGGTACATGTGTAGCACAACACACTGTTTACCTGACATGTGGTGTAGGGTACATGTGTAGCACACACATGGTTTACGTGACATGTGGTGTAGGGTACATGTGTAGCACACACATGGTTTACATGACATGTAGTGTAGGGTACATGTGTAGCACAACACATGGTTTACCTGACATGTAGTGTAGGGTACATGTGTAGCACAACACACTGTTTACCTGACATGTGGTGTAGGGTACATGTGTAGCACACACATGGTTTACGTGACATGTAGTGTAGGGTACATGTTTAGCACAATGAGACACACATGGTTTACCTGACATGTGGTGTAGGGTACATGTGTAGCACAACACACTCTTTACCTGACATGTGGTGTAGGGTACATGTGTAGCACAACACACTGTTTACCTGACATGTAGTGTAGGGTACATGTGTAGCACAACACATGGTTTACGTGACATGTAGTGTAGGGTATATGTGTAGCACAACACACTGTTTACCTGACATGTAGTGTAGGGTACATGTGTAGCACAACACATGGTTTACCTGACATGTGGTGTAGGGTACATGTGTAGCACAACACATGGTTTACCTGACATGTGGTGTAGGGTACATGTGTAGCACAACACACTGTTTACCTGACATGTAGTGTAGGGTACATGTGTAGCACAACACATGGTTTACCTGACATGTGGTGTAGGGTACATGTGTAGCACAATGAGACACCCATGGTTTACCTGACATGTAGTGTAGGGGTACATGTGTAGCTATTGGCATATTATATACTCTGGCCACATCTGTGTCTGTTCAGGTAAAGTTCTGGTGTGGCTCATTTGTCATGAAATAGGACCCTTTTGATGCTTGCTCTCTTCTGCTTTATTTCAAAGTGGAACATCCATGGATACCGGTAATACCAACTGTGTCCTGCACCCTACATCTTTATAGGATCAAAAAAGGTACCTTATGTCGAAAAAGTGCGTCAAGTTATACTTACTTTGCTAAGTGGAAGATTAGTCTTTCAAGGAGGTCATGATTTGGACTGGGTAGCTTGTCAAATATTGCGTAGAGACATTGTAAGCGCTCCTTCTCGTCATTGATTTCTGAGAAAAGAAGGGTATGAAAATGAGTCAACTAAAATTTCCTGGACTATAATGATGGTGTGTCAGGGATAATTTGAAGGGGTTCCTTAATCTTTGTAGGGGTTGAAACAATATACCGTACATTACATAAAAGCTTGGTAATCAAACTTTATTTTGTTCAGTTTGTTTAGGCAAAAGTAGTGACATTAGTGCTCACCTGCAGCACGGATGAAGTCATCATAATGCTCAAAGGTCAGTAGCGGCTCCGGCATCTCACGGTAAAAGCTCTTAACCACAGATGTTAATACATGGACTGGGTAATCATTGAAATCTATGGTCTCCCCTGTAAACAAAGTAAATATAGTTTACTGCTATCCCAACAAAGTTTAGAGAAAAATGTCACAGGTGAAGGACTCAGTCCTAAGGAACAGGCTTCAATGTCAAATGTCAACTGTCAATTGACAAGTGGTCAGTGATAGTATGAAGCTACTGACATATTTTGATTAGTTACTGACAAATAGTGACTAAGTAGTGATATATTTGGGCTGATTGCTGACAAATAGTGACTAAGTACTGACATGTTTTAACTAAGTGCTGAAAAACAGTGACTATTACTGACATATTATGACTATTTGCTGACAAATAGTGACTAATTACTGATATATTTTGACTAATTGCCAACAAATAATGATTAGGCACTGACATTTTAACAAGACAGTGTAAGTTCAACACGGGCCTCCCTAGCCCACTTAAAAGGGTCTATTTCTCCTCTTTCCTATCCCCTCGGGATGTGTGTGGTGCACATATGCGTGGGCACTGACACATTCCCCTGTGAAATTGTGTAATGTAATTCTCGCCATGAATATGACCTTAGTTGTCGAAATGGCGTTAAACATCTATTACTCACTCACTGTAAGTTCAACACACATTTTTTACAGTGTAGGAATAACAAAGTACTGACATACCGGTACATTGACTTATTGCCGACAAAATGTGAGTAAATACTGACATATTGACTAATTGCTGACAAATTGCGAGTAATTACTGACATATATTGACTAATTGCTGACAAATTTTGAGTAATTACTGACATATATGGACTAAGTGTTGTTATATAATGACTAAGTACTGGCATATATTGACTGATTGCTGACAAATAGTGAGTAAATACTGATATATATTGACTATTTGCTGACAAATAGTGAGTAATTACTAAAATACATTGAATAATTGCTGGTGAATTCTGAGTAAAAACTGACATGTATTGACTAATTGCTGATAAATAGTGAGTAATTACTGACACTTAGTCCATATATGTCAGTAATTACTCACAATTTGTCAGATATTATTCAATAGTGAGCAATTACTAACATATATTGACTAAATGCTTATAAAATGTAAGTAACTACTATCATTTATTGACTAATTGCTGACAAATAGTGAATAATTACTAACATATATTAACCAATTGCTGACAAATAGTCCATAGATACTGACATATCTTGACAAATACCAGTCAAGGCAGGATGCACAATTGAATCAATGGCTATTTCTCTGTTATATATTGACTATTTGCTGACAGATTGTGAGTAAATACTGACATGCATTGATAATTGCTGATATAGAGTGACTAAGTACTGATGTATATTGACTAACTGCTGACAAATTGTGAGTAAATACTGACATATATTGCCTAATTGCTGACAAATTGTTAGTAAATACTGGTATATATTGACTATTTGTGAGCAATTACTAATATACATTGAAAAATTGCTGGTGAATTCTGAGTAAATACTGACATGTATTGACTAATTGCTGATAAATAGTGAGTAATTACTGACACTTAGTCCATATTTGTCAGTAATTACTCACAATTTGTCAGATATTAGTCAATAGTGAGCAATTACTAACATGTATTGACTAATTGCTGACAAATAGTGAGTAATTACTATCATACCATAGGACTAACACTAACCTGTTATAGCCCTAAACTCAATACATGTACCATAAAAACACAGATTAAAACACAAATTAAAACACATAATGACGTCAACATTTTCAATCAAACACCAGAGAATAGAGAAATGTAAAGATATCCATTCAGTGCAAACAGGGCTTGCGCAGGTATTGATGTGTAAAGCTTATCAACAGTGATAATGCACTGGTAACTAGCATTTGGATTTAAAAGGTTTAAACATGTGATCAAGCAATGGCTGCCTCCATTGAACAACTTGTTTGATGCTATATAAAGGTAGAGGAGGGGTCTATCTTTTCTACTGTTCAGATTCCACTAGTCACTAGGTGCAGTCAGTAGTTTATACTTGCAAGCATATGAATTCTATAAGGGACCAATGGAACATATCTATATTATATTGAACAGTACCAAGATACTGCATAATTATGCTAATTATGCAAATAATATGCACGGATATGGAATGTTTGGTATCAATCTGGGGTGTTTCGTCCCCCTAAAGGACATGCCCCCCTAAAAAATTTGTTTCAGAAAAGAATAAGCGAAATAATTTTTTTGACTTGCGGCCTTTTCTGCCTGAGCTGGTCCACCTGCGCCCTGCCTCCAGCCAAAACCTATCTGTTTTAAGTGTCACCGGCGAAAAAGGGCAGGTTTGAGGAAGGAATGGATCGAAAAATAGGCTTTTTTGGGACGCGGGGGCAGACGCCAGTCCAGGCACTGGCAGAGAGGTCCAAGAACTGGCAGTTTTACAAAATAAATCGTATCTCCCTTAATAATAGGAGTTTCCCATAGTGTGACCTATAGATAAAGGGTAGCTCGAGCTGGCGAACGTCATGGCGGTCTTTATTTTCAGATCTGCACAATGGGGACAAAGTTATCAATGTTTTAAAGCTATGACATCACAAAAATGGCCATAACTTTCCACCAAATTGTCGTAGGAAAAAAATTCAAACAGCTATGGACTCCTCTGGAAAATCGTTTTTCTCTCGGAACCCTATTATCGCCCAACGATGTCTCTCTGTCTTCAGGCCTTTTTGGCCTTTCCCCAGCATTTTTGGTCTCTACAGCGATGTTTTGAGGGTATTCATGAAAGAATGATACAGACCTGTTCTCGGACCACCAATGGGGCCGCGCAGCAGGCAGTGTCATGATTTGTTCAAATCGAACAATTTCCTGCAATTTCTCGGTACCATGCGGCAAACAAGGACGAGTTGTGATAATAATCCATGTGTACTGCGACAATAAAGCAAGATTTCTTTCAAATAACATCACATTTGGGCCAAAAACGGACACATCGCTGCATTGTAAACAAACAGCACTTTTGCTGGTGCTGCAGCAGTACCAGCGAACACGTGGCTTCTGGCGCGAAAAAACTGGGTCAGGCCACTACCAACAGCCAATCAAATGGTGAGTATGCACCAGGGTGACGCTCACGCCACTCCGTCCACTCCGTCAGCCAATTAAAGACAGGGACGCTGTAAACACTTTTGCTGGTGCTGCAGCTACTGCAGCAATACCAGCGGTACCAGCAAACACGTGGCTTTTGGCGCGAAGAAACTGGATCAGGCCACTACCAACAGCCAATCAAACGGCGAGTATGCATGAGGGTGACGGATCACGCCACTCCGTCAGCCAATTAAAGACGGGGACGCACGGTCAATGCGTCCTGCGTCCGGCTGGGTAAACTGCCATAAATCGACCATCTGTTTGGGGTTTTGACAAAAGTTTATCCCAGTCCAAAATTTTATTTTGCCTAATTTCATAACAACACTTAGTCTACCTATGTCAGTAACTACTCACAATTTGTCAGATATTAGTCAATATATGTCAGTAAATACTCGCCATTTATCAGCAATTAGTCAATATATATTAGTTATTACTCACTATTTGTCAGTAATTAATCAATATATGTCAGTACTTAGTCACTCTAAAATGTCACAGGTGAAGGACTCAGTCCTAAGGAACAGGCTTCAATGTCAAATGTCAACTGTCAATTGACAAGTGGTCAGTGATAGTATGGAGCTACTGACATATTTTGATTAGTTACTGACAAATAGTGACTAAGTAGTGATATATTTTGGCTAATTGCTGACAAATAGTGACTAAGTACTGACATGTTTTAACTAAGTGCTGAAAAACAGTGACTATTACTGACATATTATGACTATTTGCTGACAAATAGTGACTAATTACTGATATATTTTGACTAATTGCGAACAAATAATGATTAGGCACTGACATTTTAACAAGACAGTGTAAGTTCAACACACATTTTTTACAGTGTAGGAATAACAAAGTACTGACATACCGGTACATTGACTTATTGCCGACAAAATGTGAGTAAATACTGACATATTGACTAATTGCTGCCAAATTGTGAGTAATTACTGACATATATTGACTAATATCTGATAAATTTTGAGTAATTACTGACATATATGGACTAAGTGTTGTTATATAACGACTAAGTACTGTCATATATTGACTGATTGCTGACAAATAGTGATTAAATACTGTCATATATTGACTAATTGCTGACAAATTGTGAGTAAATACTGATATATATTGACTATTTGCTGACAAATAGTGACTAATTGCTAATATATATTGAATAATTGCTGACAAATAGTGAGCAAATACTAACATATATAGACTAATTGCTGACAAATAGTGAGCAATTACTAACATATATTGACTAAATACTGATAAAATGTAAGTAACTACTACCATGTATTGACTAATTGCTGACGAATAGTGAACAATTACTAACATATATTAACTAATTGCTGACAAATAGTCCATAGATACTGACATATTTTGACAAATACCAGTCAAGACAGGATGCACAATTGAATCAATGGCTATTTCTCTGTTATATATTGACTAATTGCTGACAGGTTATGAGTAAATACTGTCATGTATTGATAATTATATATATATATATATATATATATATATATATATATATATATAGTGACTAAGTACTGACATATTTGATTAATTACTGACAAATAGTGAGTAATAACTAATATATATCGACTAATTGCTGATAAATGGCGAGTAACTACTGACATATATTGACTAATATCTGACAAATTGTGAGTAGTTACTGACATATGTAGGCTAAGTGTTGTTATGAAATTAAGCAAAATAAAATTTTGGACTGGGACAAATTTTTGTCAAAACCCCAAATAGGTGTCAGTAGTGTATAATTGCAAGCATATGAATTCTATAAGGGAGCAATGACACACATCTATATATATGGAAAAGTATGAAGATACTGGATAATTATGCTAATTATGCAAATAATATGCGCGGATATGGAATGTTCGGTATCAATCTAGGGTGTTTCGTCCCCCTAAAGAACATGCCCCCCTAAAAAATTTGTTTCGGAAAAGAATAAGCGAAATAATTTTTTTAACTAGCGGCCTTTTCGGCCTGGGCCGGTCCACCTGCGCCCTACCTCCTGCCAAAACCTATCTCTTTTAAGTGTCACCGGCGAAAAAGGGCAGGTTTGCGGAAGGAATAGATCGAAATATAGGCTTTTTTGGGACGCGGGGGCAGACGCCAGTCCAGGCACTGGCAGAGAGGTCCAAGAACTGGCAGTTTTACAAAATAAATCGTATCTCCCTTAATAATAGGAGTTTCCCATAGTGTGACCTATAGATAAAGGGTAGCTCGAGCTGGCGAACGTCATGGCGGTCTTTATTTTCAGATCTGCACAATGGGAACAAAGTTATCAATGTTTTAAAGCTATGACATCACAAAAATGGCCATAACTTTCCACCAAATCGTCGTAGGAAAAAAATTCAAACAGCTATGGACTCCTCTGGAAAATCGTTTTTCTCTCGGAACCCTATTATCGCCCAACGATGTCTCTCTGTCTTCAGGCCATTTTGGCCTTTCCCCAGCATTTTTGGCCTCTACAGCGATGTTTTGAGGGTATTCATGAAAGAATGATACAGACCTGTTCTCGGACCACCAATATCGGACCACCAATGGGGCCACGCAGCAGGCGGTGTCATGATTTGTTCAAATCGAACAATTTCCTGCAATTTCTCGGCACCATGCGGCAAACAAGGACGAGTTGTGATAATAATCCATGTGTACTGCGACAATAAAGCAAGTTTCCGTTCAAATGACAACACATTTAGGCCAAAAACACTGACATCGGCAACAACAACATTTTCGCTGGTACCGCGGTCCTGCAGCGGTACCAGCGAAGTGGCTTCTGGCTGTGTTCGTAAACACCTGAAAGCCTGGTGGTCTACTACTCGTCGAATATGCGACAAAATGAATGAAATACTGCATAATTGTCACAGATATAATTTTTTATTGTCACAACTCATCAGTTTTTATCGCAGGAAACCGGAAAATTGAATTACTCGCTCATATGAGATGGCTAACATGCTGTCCATACAGAAGGGTTTACGAATGCACCAGCGAACACGTGGCTTTCTGGCGCGAAGAAACTGGGTCAGGCCCGGTCAGGCCACTACCAACAGCCAATCAAATGGCGAGTATGCATGAGGGTGACGGATCACGCCACTCCGTCAGCCAATTAAAGACGGGGACGCGCTCAATGCGTCCTGCGTCCGGCTGGGTAAACTGCCATAAATCGACCATCTATTTGGGGTTTTGACAAAAGTTTATCCCAGTCCAAAATTTTATTTCGCCTAATTTCATAACAACACTTTGTCTACCTATGTCAGTAACTACTCACAATTTGTCAGATATTAGTCAATATATGTCAGTAATTACTCACCATTTATCAGCAATAAGTCAATATATACTAGTTATTACTCACTATTTGTCAGTAATTAATCAATATATGTCAGTACTTAGTCACTCTATAACTTATATATCAGTATTTACTCACAATTTGTCAGCAATTAGTCAATATATGTCAGTACTTAGTGGGCTTCCCTAGCCCACTTAAAAGGGTCTACTTCTCATCTTTCCCATCCCCTCAGGATATGTGTGGTGCACATATGCGCGGGCACTGACACATTTCTCTGTGAAATTGTGTAATGTCATTCTCGCCATGAATATGACCTTAGCTGTCAAAATGGCGTTAAACATCTATTACTCACTCACTCAGTACTTAGTCACTCTAAAACAGCAGTTATCAATACATGTCAGTATTTACTCACACTTTGTCAGCAAATAGTCAATATATAACAGAGAAATAGCTATTGATTCAATTGTGCATCCTGCCTTGACTGGTATTTGTAAAAATATGTCAGTATCTATGGACTATTTGTTAGCAATTAGTTAATATATGTTAGTAATTATTCACTATTTGTCCACAATTAGTCATGCATGGTAGTAGTTACTTACATTTTATCAGTATTTAGTTAATATATGTTAGTAATTAGTCTACATATGTCAGTAACTACTCACAATTTGTCAGATATTAGTCAATATATGTCAGTAATTACTCGCCATTTATCAGCAATTAGTCAATATATATTAGTTATTACTCACTATTTGTCAGTAATTAATCAATATATGCCAGTACTCAGTAACTATATAACTAGCTATAGCAATTATCAATACATGTCACTATTTACTCATAATCTGTCAGCAATTAGTCAATATATATAACAGAGAAATAGCCATTGATTCAATTGTGCATCCTACCTTGACTGGTATTTGTCAAGATATATATCGGTAATTACTCACAATTTGTCAACAAATAGTCAATATATATTAGCAAATACTCACTATTTGTCAGCAATTAGTCAATATATATCGGTAATTACTAACTATTTGTCAGCAAATAGTCAATATATATCAGTATTTACTCACAATTTATCAGCAATTAGTCTATCACTGACTAACTGCTGATAGATGGTCGATTTATGGCAGTTTACCCAGCCGGACGCAGCACTGGGCTGTGGTAAACTGACATAAATCGCCCATCTATCAGCAGTTAGTCAGTGCTATTAGTGCTATTTATTGATACAATAGCACAGGTCGACTCATGGGAAGTTGGACTGTCCGATTCTGTGTGCAATCGATGTCCCATGTGAATGCAATGGAACAGGCTAGAGCCTGTTCCAAAAATGACCTTACTTACTGGTTTTGATACTGAACTGTTATTGGACCGGGGACAAGCCATGGTTTTGTGACATGCTATTTATTGTCTACATCGTATTATGGGAGTTGGCCACACAACATTTTGTATAATTGGTCAGGAACCACCCCACCCATAGGAGTTCAACATTTGTTTTTGGTTCACGCCTTCAGTGTTGGGTGAATGGTGAATTACTACAAATTGGGCACCCCCTTGTACCCCTATATCTGCTCCCTCACTCACTCACCTGTAGCCTTGTCATTGATGAGGTTGATGAGCTGTTTGACCTTGCCGGCCGCACCAGCCTTGCGATAGATACCCACAGTGTAGAGCCCATTCAATTCAATAACAGTGATGAGCTTCTCAAGAATATATGGCACCTTTTGATCACCGTCCAGCAGTGAGCGCAATGGTGCACCAATCACTCGATTTGCGGGCTATAACAAATACAATAATAACAATTTATTTATCAAAACTACCTTCAATTAACAAAATTACCGTAATACCTTGCGTATAAGGCACGTCTTATATGCAAGGATGGGCCCCTGGTGCGCCTTACAGGTTGCGAAAAAGTTGGGCCTAAAATCTCCCAAAGGTTTCCCTAGATTAACATATGGTGGTTTTAGGCCAATGGGGTGTCATATCTATTTTTTGAATAAAAAAAAAAAAATGCGGGGGAGGGGGTTACAGACAAAATAATTAAGAATTTTTCAAAAGCATTAGGGTGTGAAATATCGTTAAAATTGTTTAACTGATGGGTTTTGATTTTTTTCCCACTAGGTGGCTTCTGTATCTTGTAGCATTTGTCTGTAATCTTTGGAGGACAGCAAAGGTGACCTGTATTGTACAAGTGTCCTTTGTGATCTCATGTACTACCGTAATCTCCCGCGTATAAGGCGCGTCTTATACGCGAATCAGATCGTGGATGGGTCTTATACGCGGGAGCAAGGCTGCCTTGAGCTGGGGGTGCGCCTTATACGAGGGTTTTCCCGATATCTCAATTGAGCACAGGTTGAGCATGATGCTGACCATATGTTTTTTTTTTAATGCCACAAATGAGGTGTAACCAGAAGTAGAACTTATCTCTAACATTATAGCATCAGTTCTTTGGGTTTCTTTTCCTACATTCATGCATTCTATCAATGTTGTAGCATGTTAGGGAATGAATTTAAATCACAACATTATCTAAACATAGTTTGAACATCTGTTTGAGGTAAATTTCAATTGTATACTGTCTTCTGACAGTTTTGACAAATAAGCCACATCATGACCTATTGACATGATAACATGAAATTATTATGTAAAACTGTGATCTAAGCATGGATAACCTCAAATGTGTTCAGAGCTACATGCACAGTACTGGGAATACAATCTAACACATAATAATAATGCAAACTGTATCTTGATCATGATCATTTATAATCCTGTATTCAATAGGAATGGTTCCTAGAAGTGCCACCAGATGGAGCCAGTATACCATTTATATACACTTGCTATATGTTTAACTTAAGAACAGATGTTCAAACTATGTTTAGATAATGTTGTGATTTAAATTCATTCCCTCACATGCTTCAACATTGATAGAATGCATGAATGTAGGAAAAGAAACGAAAAGAACTGATGCTATAATGTTAGAGATAAGTTCTACTTCTGGTTACACCTCATTTGTGGCATTCAAAAAAATATATGGTCAGCATCATACCCAAACTAATTTCAAATGTACCTAAGGCTATCCCCAGCTACAAGGAGACTCAGACTAGTTCCCTTGAGTTTGGGGTGCGTCTTATACGCAGGGTTTTACTACATACCAATTCAGAGGAGGTAGGTGCGCCTTCTACGTGAACCAGCCTTCTCTGAGTTGGGGGTGCGCCTTCTACGCGAGCTGCGCCTTCTACGCGAGAGATTACGGTAGCTACTCTCTTGTCTTGATATCAAGACATGGTAAAAGTTACAAAAGTCTATTTGTTATATGTTTTACTTACCCCGACTTGTGAATCTCCATAGACACCTTTACATCTGACTAACGTTCGGTTACAACATTTCTTATGCACTGTGTATTTACAAACTGAAAAGCAAAGGGAAAGATTTTAATGAATACATGCACTTCATTATCACGGTATTTCATTTGGTACTATAGAAATCACGATTTTCTGACATTTAGCTCAGCAATACATTTTGATTGGAATTATGTTCATACTTACCGGTAGTATTATTCCACATGCTCAATGATGGTACAAAATGCGTAGCACTTACCTGTACATACATTGCCCTTTTCTACCATCCACATAAAAGATGAGCAAAACTCGCAATAGGTGGGGATACTGAACTGAATGAGAACAAACTTGTGGCCGAGGTGCTCCTGAAAAAGATACACACGTACATATATCAGATACTGATGGATCAGACAACAGATTGATATTTGAAGCTGTATGGTAGGGTAATGGAAATGATGTACAAAATTCTTTTATAGATACAGTGATGCCACTTGCTGGCCAACAAAAACCAGGAAAATTCTATTTCAGACACCCTTTTCCAGGAAACTGAAATATCTTAGTACAGAAATCTCGAGAAAAGAAAACCAGGAATTCCTGGTAAACCAGGAAAAGTGGCATCTCTGTAGATACTATAAGAATATCACTCTGGTATATTTCCAGATCAGAATTCACATTTTTTTATTGCACTAGTGGCTTCGCCACTAGAGTTGGGGCAAATAGTATCCAGGGCTATTACCCATGCACAGAAACGAATGGATTGGCCCTTTTCAAAGCAAATTGTGGCATAGTAGTCATGGCATATGTTGCCTGTAGTCACGGCATATTCTCATGTATTCATGCAATGCTAGCTGTGTTTAGTGACGTTGCTTGGTGACGTGATGTTGCCTGGTAATGTGACGTTGCTTAGTGACATGGTACTGTTCCAAAAAGACATCAACAACATCACTCTCCAAGCAGATGTTTTCGGAAGTGCCCACTTCAAACTTTTACTGGCAGATATCTCACTTAATCACATGGATTCTAGCATGATATTTTAGGGGAGGGGTGTATGAATATGTATTAACAGAAAAGTGTATCATCTGTGCAGGAAATAATTGCAAAAATCTTATAATGATTATGTGTTGGAACAGGAAACAATGGCGGATTTCAGTGGATTCTCTGTCTCTTGTTGCTAGGTCATCTGATGAGAGTATGTGTAATAATGAATACTTTTCTGTGACAACGACTTTTGTTCTGAAGACAAATGGTATTTAGAGGAGCTCCAAGATATGTTAACCCTTGCAAATATAAATAACAGTGAAATTTCAGAGAAAAATCGAGTTAACTAACACTTTCCTCACTGCTTCACAGCATGAAAATTTTGCTTCATCTGGTACCCCAAGGGTACTCAAGGCTGAAGCAGTCAATAATTTCGAATCTATAACCAGCGAACCAATTATGCCTTTTTTAATATAGTGTAATAATTACATAGTAGCTTTCTTTCTCCTTTTTCTTCTTCTCTTTCTTGACCTCTGTTTTTGGCAACTCTTTATTTTCCTTTTTCCTGTTGAATTCGTCCAGGAAACCTCGAAAGGCATTGATGCCGATCGTGACAGGGAAGTCTGCATCCAATTCCTGCTCCTGAGCTCGCGCCTTTAGTGTCTCCTCAAAGTTAATCATCAAGTCTCGATATCGGAATTCAACATTGTTTTTCTGTAAATATAAAGTCTTATTATTAGCTAAGGGTACACACACTTTCCCGTATCATATGGAATTTACTTCAGTAGAATCTAATAGGGTATGTTAGATATGTGTGTGAAAAGGATAGGCCATTCCATATTTTCTTTTCTTATAACAAGTGGCGTCTCCCTCATATACGTTACATGTATTAGAACCAGTCTCTGAGTACTTACATGGTAGGCGACAGACGTCTGTGTAATGAGGTTGGAATAGAACTCCTTCAGTGCGCCCTTAAATACCACATCAAAGACTGTGTCTCTCCGACCACAGTCTTTACTTAATTCACCAATCTGAATTTAAAAAAAAGGCCAAACTGGTTAGGCCCCATGAAACCTGATATAAACATAAAGTATGACAACCAAAGAGATTCAGGTGAACACTAATTGTAGAGATTTATCTGATAGAAGGGATATACATCTTTTATTTTATGCTTTTAAATTATCAAATATCCCTGATAATGTAGATCATAGAGAAATTCCTACACGTTTTCATGCTGGGAAGCGCCTCAAGACATTACTTTCATTAGAACCTATAGTCCTAAGAAGCTGTCTTTTCCGTGCAGTAGAGGCATGGAATAAGTTAAAACCCCGCATTACTCTCATTGACAATAAACTAGAGTTTAAGAAGATTATTAAAAAGGAATACAATTTATGTTACATGTAAAGCATAATGTAATTAGTGCAATTTCTCATCTTCAATATGTGCTCCATCTCATCACTTGTGACATACTAAGGGGCTGAGCGTGTACTGCTTACCATACTTGTTATATACTTTGGTTTATTTGAGCGAAAGTTATGACTTTTTGGTGACTGTCATACCACTTTATTATCTTAATGTATACTATAAAAAGTTAAGGGGCCCTAGTTGTAGCACTGCAATGCGCTGAAGCTAGGTTAATACACATACTTTTGTATTGTATTTTTACCCAATAAACATACATCTTCGGTAACTTATCTTACAGAATATGACAAGTAACCCCATCACCGATTTATTCATCAATAATGTATTGGCATGTAGAAATGTAAAGCAGCTATAAAATAGTACCAAACTACCGGTAGTGTCTATATCATTTATGAATGGCACCATACCTTTGTACAGACAAACCGATCCAGCTGCTGCAACTCAGTAGACCCACGTACAACCAGATCAGTTGGGTACTGCCACTGGGAAGTGCTCGACACACTCCACATGTGCTCTGTCTTCTTCTCCTCCTCACGACGTTTTTTACTCCCTTTTCGTCTATGTTTCCGCTTGTTACGTGGATCTTCTGCTTGCAGAGCATCTTTAACTTTTCGGGCAGGCCCCTCATTCTTCTTCTGCGACCCAGATGAACTACCGGCATCTGTATAATGATATGATTAGTGCATTAGAGACTCCTTAAAATTTCCATTATATAAATCTATATACAATGTACTTTGAATTGTTAAGTTCGTTATAACTAATATATAAGGTAGGTCAAAGGTTTATGTATGTAAAATTCATTATGACCAATTAAGATATTACCGAGATGGGATTTATGTGCGAGAAGACAATGGGTACCTCGCTATAATGGTGTACTATAAGAATATATACCGTAATCTCCCGCGTAGAAGGCGCGTCTTCTACGCCAAACAAAATGCTGCTGGGTCTTATACGCGGGAGGGTAATTGCCTTGAGTTGGGGGTGCGCCTTATACGCGGGTTTTTCCAACATCTCATTTGGGAAAATGCGCCGATGACAGCTTGAACTCATAGCGCCAGCACCGCGGCAGACCGGGAGGTGTCGACGCGCTCGCCGGGGATAAGGCCCACCATGCGCCGATGACAGCTTGAACTCATATAGCCAGCAGCCGGTCGGTGTAGATTTGCTCGGCGGGTTTGACGCCGACCGTCACACCGTGTGCCGATGACAGCTTGAACTCATATAGCCAGCACCGCGGCAGACCGGGAGGTGTCGACGGGCGCTCGGCGGGTTTGACGCCGACCGTGTGCCGCTGACAGCTTGAACTCATAGCGCCAAGCGCGGCAGACCGATCGCTGTAGATTTGCTCGCCGTTTTTTTTAAGCCGAACGTGTGCCGATGACAGCTTGAACTCATATAGCCAGCAGCCGGTCGGTGTAGATTTGCTCGGCGGGTTTGACCGGGGTGTAGGGAACACGTGGGCCGATGACAGCATCGACTCATAGCGCTAGCGCCGCGGCAGACCGGGAGGTGTCGACGCGCTCGCCGGGGATAAGGCCCACCATACGCCGATGACAGCTTGAACTCATAGCGCCAAGCGCGGCAGACCGATCGCTGTAGATTTGCTCGCCGTTTTTTTACGCCGACCGTGTGCCGATGACAGCTTGAACTCATATAGGGGGGTGGGGAGGGGGGGGGGTCGCCTTCTACGCGAAACAGCCCCCCTGTGAGTTGGGGGGGCGCCTTATACGCGGGTTTTTCCAGAAATCGATCCAGAGGAGGTACGTGCGCCTTCTACGTGAAAAGGCCTTCTCTGAGTTGGGGGTGCGCCTTCTACGCGAGCTGCGCCTTCTACGCGGGAGATTACGGTACTATCAAAATATATCCTCATAGGTACCGGATACTGTATTTAAAGGGAGTAGACACGGTCCAGCTGGTTCAAAATTGACCAACAATTTCTCTTAGTAACTTTTAGGGATGTTAGATTGATGCTTAGGTAACATAAAGAAGGCATGAAAACCAAAGGTCATGATGTCCGTTTTTCCACTGGAAGGTATTAAAGTTTGGTGGTCTTAACAATGGCTGCCTATGAGAATTTGTGTTTTCCCACATTTAATTCCATAGAAAAAAAATCTTCTAACAATTTCTTAACCAAACCTCATGTATCTATACCTGAGATCATTAGAATTATTTTGGAACCAAAAAGTAGAGGGTCACAAGCAAATTGAAATTTTCCTGAATAAACTAAAATATTTCTAATTCCTTTAGTATAGGAGTCTATGGGTACAGGAAATATGAAATCCAATGATAAAAATGTATAGAATGCCAATGTATCACACCTAAAGGGTTGATAAAGAAGGGTTATGTCATATAAATTAGGAATATAAGCAAATATTGTCAAATTTGGCAGTTTCATTTTTTGCCACCAGGTGCCGTTTGAGTAGATTGTGTCTACTCCCTTTAAACAGGAAGAATTTGATATGACATTTTAAGGCTGCTACAAGCTGTGCTATATGCTCGCGTATGATTAAAAATGTGTGATGGGGGAGTGGCCATTCAGGCAGTAATGCACAGAAACATATTCTTAAGGCTCAACCTATCGAGAGCCCTTAAGGTTGGTCGCTACTCTTTACCTAAAGTCATCAGAAAATCTTCCATTTTTGGTTTAGATACAACTAACATCATATAGAATTAAATAATGAAAAGAAAAATGGGGGGTCATAAGCTACTTTTTAAAATATAGATTTTTTGAAAAATAAAAGTATTTCATTTTTTTCCTCTCAAATGAATTTACTTCATATCAACCACTAATCACAGAGATATAAAACTTCACATGTAGAAAGCCTTTTTATTGAAGAAAATACCAAAAATAATTTTTTAGCCATATAGCAAGACCTCTGCATTGTGGGTAAAGTTATGCTGTTTTAGGAAGAATTGGGATCAATTTGGCATAATCTTATAACACTTTTGCCTGAAAACAGTATTGAAAGTCATCAGAATTTTTTTTTATACTTTCTCAGAAAATACCTTACATAAATAACATTTTTATTAAAATGATTTTGACATATGGTCCTGTGCATAATTTTTAGGGTTCCGGACACTTGAAATAGAAAAGTACTCCAAAAATGGAACAAAATCTCACATTTGGAGCATTGTATTATGGGTAATATGGCAACAAATATAATATAAAATGGTTTCTAGCTATACCCTTGGATATTCTGAGCATTATAATCACTTTCACAATTTCGTTTAGAACTTTTGAAGGTTAGAAAAATAAGCCATAAAGGAAAGTTGGAAAAATCTAAATTAAATCTAGATGTAAATATACACAAATTTCAATTTTCATCAAATCAGCTTGAAATTACTTGTGAGTATTAAGGACTAATAAAAGTGTGTGCCTACCAAATATGATGCAATTCTGACTAGTGTAATCTATATGCGCAGAGAGATGCACAGTAGGTTAATTTTCAACAAATAGCGACCAACCTTAACCAAGCTCTATGTTGTAACCAGGTTTTTTTTTTTTTATATCTCAAGCTTTATTTAACCCTACAAATAATTAAAGATATCAGGTATGTGATCATTACATTTTGTAACTGGAGACAGTGGGCCCTCTTCCGTCTCGGAATTATCGCTCTCCTCACCAGAGTCTTTCTTATTACTGTTCTTTCTGCCACCTAAAGAAGAAAATCACATAATTCATCGTTATATGATGCAGACACAGAGAAAGTATATATGAGAATAAATTCAGAAGTTCCATGTAGTCAGTCATTCCTTTTTATAAACCCACCGGCTCCCATATTAAAGTCAGTGTCTTTCCCCAGTATGGATACTATTCAATCATTACCGTTAACTGATCTTATTTCAACACGGATCTAACTACCGGGTAAGTCAGATTTTGAATATTTTTATCCTTACAAAGTGGCGGCATAGACAAATCAAATTTCTCTTGAAGCACTATGCTAAGCTATAAATATACAAGAATTGTACACAGCTATCTATTTGCGATTTGCTGTGGACTACATTGGTGAGCACTGACAATATCCGCTAAGATGTAAACATATAACAGCAGACAAAGCCAACTAGTTTGCAGGGATCAAACTACTGCGGCTTTTACACAATCGAGAACTAGTTCAGTTTATAAAGGACTCATGAAAACACTTCACACAAAATCGTATTGTTCACACAAAGAGGAATAATCAGTTGGATGCAAGTCATAATAACCAATCATCAAGCAATTACGCATTACGTTAGTAGATACATCTCCATTCTGCTATGATTCCATGTCGATGTCTTGCCAATATGTGTTAGTTTTCTTACATCGGTTTATCGGGCAAATCGCTTGTACATGTCTTACTGAGCGCACTGCTAATCAATGTATCTTGTTATTGTGTCTTAGGTTCAAGCTGCCTTATCCAAGCTCCACACTGTGTAGCTCCTTGGCCTAATTGTTTTCATGAGTTGCTAAGACAGACATGTTTCCATGTTGACAGTACCAGTATGTTAATGCCACATCTTAGTTCCAAGGTAACGAAGATGTCCTTTACTTTTTGGTTGTGAAAGTAAGATAGAGCAATAACACATGATGAAGGCTGGGGACAAACTCTCCTGTTTACACACAACACATGGGATCACAAACTCTGGTAATGCTATTGGAAGCGTTAAGTGACAACGGAGGACAAACTACGAGCCAGTGACATTATTCCTCTACAGTGGGATTACCTGAAAACAAACAGAGGCCATGCCTTCACCCTTAACTTGGTTCTGTTGGTCATGCAAAAATAACAATACTGATAATCCTGAACAACATCACTGTGCATGTTCAACTGGAGGTGGCTGTATCCAACTAGTTGTATTTCTCTAAACCTGCATTACTTTATAAAGGGAAATTACTGGTAAATAGATAATGGACTACCATAAATCCCCGCATATAAGCTGCAGCTTTAATGGGAGGTTGACACTAGCTGCACCTTATAGGATATGAGGATGTTCCATATAGGTGAGGGGCGGACTATATGCGAGGATTTATGGTAGGAATCAATCATGGAGTCAACACCACTCACGTAGTTACAGGCACAGATCATGTGGTCTGTCTTCGACTTTTGTGTGTTTGGTTGCGGGGGGGGGGGGGCAGATATTGTACAAGACACAGCGACTCCCAACTACAGAGCATGCCAGTTGTCAATTACTTTCTTTTGTTTACCAAACATAACAGCACATGCCCAACAGTATATATAAGCCCAGCAAGTAGTACTCACTCCCATGCTCTCCCAGAAGAGCCTTAAATGAGATTTTAGAGTAGCGCATGAAGGTCGTAGTGGTGCTCTTCTTTGTAATTTTGATGTCATCTCCCTTGACAGTTGTTGTGGATGAGGAGGAAGAGGTGACGGATGCTTGTGCTTGTTCCATGCGTGATGTGTGCATGCCACGCCTCTTTAACGGGCTGACTGATGATGGGGTGCGCACATCGCGCACAGATATCATGCTGCCCCCAGTGACCTTCCTTGTCTCAGCCTGCACACTGGTGTTGGTTGCCTTCTTGATGTCTTTGCTGAGGCTTCGCTGTTCTTTAAGAACAGGGCGGGTAGAGGCCTTGTCTTTCTTCTTGCCTTGGTCCTGTGACACACCACGAACAACCACTGCTGGGACTCTGGTTAAGGCTGCCTGCCGCACTTCCTTGCACACGGCACGTACATTCTTGGTAGAATCTGCTTTATCTTCAGACTTCTTATGGAGGTATGAAGATTTCTTTGCGTCCTTAGATTCGGAGCCTTTAGCCACTTTCCCAGATGAGTCCTTCCCTGGGCTGACCTTATTTTGCTTTGCTGTGACTAACTTCATGGTTGTTGCATCAGCTTTCTTTCCAGGAGGTTTGTCATCATTTTTGGCAATTCTTCGGGTTGGGGGTGTCTGTTGTTTTGTACCCTTGGTTGTGGGTTTTGGGGATCCCGTACCTGTCTTGGTAAGCTTGCTTCTGGGGGGTTCTGTCTTAGGACTGGAACTGCCTGCTCTAGTCGGGGCTGCGTCATCCATCAAACCCCACCTTTTCTGCATTCTTGAATCTACTTTTCTCTCCTTCATTGCATAATCTGCATGTCCGAAATTGAGCAGCTTTTCCTGATTAGCCGGTGTCCGCATCACCAACTCCACCCTCTTCTCTCCCCTCCCAGAGGCCTGCTCACTAGTCTGTTGTCCGAGGTTGGGACTTGAAAACAACCACTGTGCCTTACGTTTGTCCTGAAGGCTTGGGACAGTTTCTTCTGTTTGGCTAGTTCTCCTTGGGCTCTTCTGTACACCCATCATAGCCTCGTCATTGTCAGTCTGACTCACGATGTCTATAGTCTTACTTCTCTGAATTCGCTCTTTGATGGCAAGGCCTGCTCCCTGAGACCTGCTGGAGGCTTGATCTGGTCTGTCTGTGTTGGCGATGGCTTCATTGTGACCAGTTAGATCCACACTTGGAGTATGTGACAGCAGCCATTGGGCCTTCATGGCCTCCTTAGCGCTAATCCTGGCCGCTTCAGACACAATGTCCTCAGGGCGGTCAGTGCTCTCTCTGAAACTGTGTCGTATCTGGGTGATTCTCATTAACTCTGGTTTCCTGGTGTCGGGAGTAGAGCTGCGCCTGCGCTCTAAGCGCACAAACCTTTCTTCTGGAACCACCTTGGATAGCTCCTGGGCTGAGCTGGTTCGTGTTTCTAATGGTGGGCTCTGTAGTGCCTCAAACTTGTGCATAGCATCGTGTGACACATTCCAACGAGAGTCAACTGCGGTGAGGCTACAGATGGAGTCCTGTCCTGAGCTGCGCCGTGAATCATGAATGGAGGTGTGACAGGAGTCAAGGTTGGTGCTTGTCTGGGACAAGATAGAACTACGCCTTGAATCCTCACTTGAGAAACTTATGGATCTTTCATCAGTTTCTATATCTTCAACAGTCCTAGAGATAGCAGATCTTATACTCTCCCTCACAGCATCTGCAGCAGTACCTTGGCCAGGTAAAACATGACCTTTCAGCTGGTCAGTGAACCTCTCTGATTTACTTGAGTGGGTGATTACTGACTGGAAGGTGTGTATCTTTGAGCTACTTCCCAAATTTTGTGAAGTCATGTGGGAGGACTCTAGTGATGTAAATGAGTCAGTCTCAGACTCCACACTCATGCTCTGCGCAGATGCCATCCGTTGTCTACCCGATGTACTGGGCTCGTTAAATCCAGTGGAAAGATCAACAGTTTTAACAATATTTGAGTCAGAGACAGCCTCGTGTCTATGGCTAATGGTGAGCAACCTCTCGCCCTCACTGCCTCCGTCCATGGAATCAGAGTTATTGTTTTTAGCCATAGGTGGCAGAGACCTGGAAAGTTGCAATACTCGTTTGTTGGAGGAGAACTCAGCCCCTGCCATGACATCAGTGACACTGAGCGTGGAGGCCGTATTGCAGACAACGGGCCAATCTCCACCTTCAGCAGGTGCACCTTCCCAGTAATTGTCCTCTGGTGCTGAACATTTGGTAATTGTTACAATACTTTGTGACACGTCCTCTGGGGAATCACCAGACCTGTCAATAACTACCTGTACTGGCTCCTTCTGCTCTTTGTCAATACCAGGCTGTGAGTCTTTCATAATGTGGTTTGATTCCTCCATCTGACCACCAATACTTTGAGTGGACTGGGCAGAAGCATCACTAGGTTTGCTAACAAGTGTGGCCTGCGCTGATGGCTGTGTGCTAGTTGTTACGGGTTGTGAGTCAGTCGTCTGTACAGGAGAAGTGTCTATCGGTGCTACCGTCTCTGTTGACGATGTGGTGTCCCACACAAACACATGATTGTTATCCTCCTCCTCTTCACGAGGTGACTCAAACCCAGGACTGTCTGTCAATGATGTCCTCTCTTTGGGAACAAATTAAACAGAAAGGTGAAAGCACCGGGAGTGGTGGACTTGAGAAAATTAATACAGGCCTACAGAATATATACGCTTTAAAGGAAATCTGTACAGTATAAGGAGTGTTATAATTCTGTACACACAATACAGTGGTGAGAAATATACAGCAGAAACCTCTTCAGTTTTACATGAAAACACCACCTCAACATACTTCAACCTTTTAAGATAATCCCAGTATATCTATAGATTTACACACCTTTTCTCCACAGACGGGTGATAAAACACTTCTACCCATCCCACCACCTTCCCTTTGTACTGCCCTCTTTTTCCTCCCTTGTGGAATTGGTGCTTACCTGCCATGATGTTTTTGATATGGCGTTTGGCACGGTGGAAGGGACTGCGGTGAGACGTGATGCCTGTTTGGCTGCCGGAGTGTGACAGCATTTGAGCCATGTCAGCCACGTCATCCTTCCTGTCTGGATCCCGCTTACCATCTTCACTTGAGATCCTTCCATCCTGTTAACCGCATTATCAACCATGCCTTAGCAACATTGAGACAACGCTAGGTACATCTACATTGTACATATTTTTCAAAGTGAACACCCTGTTGATGACCTAGTTTGCTCCTGATTCTAAGTACCTGATCACTTTAGGTTTAGCTGAGATCAATCTTTAATTCTCATAGACATCATGTGGTATTTATTCTAATGAACATTATTGAGTCATGTGTTTATACTGCATATCTCTACTCATCACATGTATAAATCAACTACCATCTAAGTTCCTGCATATAAGCCACGGCTTACATGCAATACAAGGTGTTTAGTGCCGCTCCAGGTGCAGCTTATTGTAAAGTCTGGTGTGGCTTATATCATGCAGGTTATACACGGGCTTTACGGCCAGAATGTACCCCATAGGCACTCTATACAGAGAGATCAGGAGAGTAACCAACTCACATCCTCTAGGTGATCTGTCATCGATTCTTGCTTGGCAAGAGGAGCTGATATTCGCTTTTCCCGCCAGGCTATCCCAGAGGCCACATCACTTCCAGTTGAGAAGGACTCTTCTGATGCGGATTTCTGTATTGCTGGCCGGATACATATCTCCAGATCACGGGGGCCTTGTTGAGTCCTAAGCCGGGGCAGCAACTCAAACCTACAGCATAAACGGAAGGACAACGAGTGTTGAAGCGATTTATATCGCAGGTAACTTGGAAAGGTTCATACCAACAAGGGGTAAAGCGATTTGAATCGCATGTAACTCTGACAAGTGCTTAAATAATAACTGAGGCCTGAAAAGGAATCATAAAATTTACCAAACCTTCACCAAGAGGTTAAATCCTCCAACAACAGCAAAATATTGAAATTTTGTGATGTCGTGAGTCAGGTGGAAGTGTTGTGACAGTGTTAAACACTTCTCTGGCCCCTATAAAAAAGTTAACAATAAGATTCATGAAAAACACCTCAGTCTTCCCTGCTAAATAATAAGCCACAGTGGGTGACAGGATGCAGTTGACATCGGCACTGTTCTATAGAGGTGGTGGCTCCTGGTGAGAAATGAGTGAACTAGGCAAACTGAAGGGTTGTAGCTGGCTCATATTTTAGCAGGGTAGAACACAGGATGTACTTAACATAGGTGGACCAAGTATCAGAAAATCTCTCCCCTTTCAAAATATCTTATCTATCGCCATACATCCATGTAATATTAAGTGTTAGAATAATGCTATTATACACAGTTATATTCAAGTGGAATAAACCAAGAAGAAAACACTATGGTATAGAATATTCATCTCCCATTGCACCCTAGCTGGAAACACCTCAGTTCTCCCTGCTAAATAACAGGGGTGTGAAATGCCGAAACTCATTTCCTCTGAAGCGTAATATACCAACTCGCGGGGACTCAAACTTAATATGTTCACATTAGATTAAATTGGCCAAATCAGTACTTTGGACATATCAAACCACCTTCTCATGTTGTGAAAAGCTTGGAATTACCATTGGGACAATATCTCTATTCCATTTGGCAAATGATTTGGGATGAAACTTTGAATCTCAGGAAATTCTATTTCAGACCCCCCCCCCCCCCAATAAATGGTAATTTATTTTCTCAGTGGATTTGCAGAGATCTCAAGAATGGTCCTGGTGAGCATTAAAACCGCGGATTTCCGCGTTTCCGCGGAAATTTCACACCCCTGAAATAATGAACAATGAGACCATCACCCTGCTTAAAAAGGGTGGGAAACCTGACACCCTAAGCTGACACCTCCATAGAAAAGCATTGAGTGCACAAAGGATGTTGCACCCATTTTGAGATGACCTACTTTTTTAAAACCTTAATATCAGAAAGATAAGAACCAGATAACACGTAACAATTACACCTCTATGATCCTGAATATGTACACTATTTCATGACAGATTTCATTTTGCCTCATATTTAAGCAATTTCATGTTATTTGAGGTTAGAGTGAACAGTCCCATCTCTGAAACAGGTAATTTAGTTCTTAAATATCACCCTGCCCCCACCTGTCTCTAAAAACTCGGAAAAGTAAACTTTCCGAGTTAAAAATATAGTTGTTCTGCTGGAGGAGAAGTTTAATGTATGTAATTTCTAGCTATGGTAGAGGCGATTTCCAGTGTGAATTGCCACCCAGAGAGAGACCATCTACACCAGTACCAAATATGGCAAATTCTTATGTGTCACAATTTGTGTACTTTTAGCATTTTTTTAGTTTTATATATAACCAAGAATTATGTCATACAAATTGCAGAGGCATACCTGTCAACCGATGCTTGAACTGGTACCTGACGAGTGAGACTGGGTAATAGGGGTACCCTGCCATCTGTCGTATCCAGACCAAATGGCTGCGGTGAGTGAGGTGTAGAGGGTGGTGTGGTAAAAGAGCTACCCCGGCTTTTTGTCCGTGGTGTTTCGACTGACATGTTATCAGGTTCAGAATCATCAAGAATACCACTGCTCCTGGGGGTGCAATGTGAGAAATAGGAGGAGGACTTGGTTATAAAGTCTATGAGACCAACTACAACAAGTCAGAAATGCATTTTTGCACGTGTATGTATGAATCATACACAGAGATGTGATTTTGACCAGGTCCAACTACCGATACTGTAGATCAACCATTTTGTACTGGATCATTTTTTATGACACGCCCCTTCCCCTTCAATGTTGTTTAAATTTTTCAATGGATCTGGGAAAATCACAAGGGTTAACTTTTTTAGCTGAAAGTGTAGAAAACCTTAAGATGTTGGAGAAATCACACCCTTGGACTTATGTACTGTGTCCGACTTACACTTGCAGCCTGCACAAATTACATGTGCTTTTTGCTCCTGTGCAGCAAACCAACTGTCAACTGTGTATTGACAGATGATCAACTTGATTTATTATGAAGTGAGAGATGATATTCATACTGTAATATAGGAATATGAGTGACTTACTCTTCAGAGTCATGGCCTGGTGCATGGTGAGGGAGATCCAGCTCCCGGTCTATAAGTTCCTCTGTACTTGACTCCTTTGTAAGGATGCCTTCATCACTGGCAGAGGAATGTAAGTCGATTGTCTCTGTGCCCACCTTTCCATCCTCCGGTGGACTCGTGTATGGAGGTCCATCAAAGGTATCTGAGACGAGCATGGACTGCGGCATTGGTACGGACTGCTGCTCTGACAACTGCCCCCACTCTTCCTTGTGCAGCTCCTGGCTCCTGCCGCCTTCCGGCACATTCTTTGTACACGGCGCTTCATGAGCAGGGACTTGGTTAGCTGACGGCTTCTGCTGTTCAGCTCGTTGCTGTTCTAACTGTTGCTCTTGCAATAGTTTTTGGTGTAATTGTTCTCTTTCCCGCTCATCTCTCATAAGTTTACATCTGTGCAACCAAAATAAAATTGGTGTAAAAGGTCAGTTTAAATTTGCTGACAATCTGGCGAGTTACTGGCCAGTGCTGCATTTATGCATCATTTGCATTCTATAGGACTGATGCACTCCTATAAGGCCTTCATGATGCACTAACACAGTGCCTGTGTATTACATATTGCAACACGTTGGTGCATCATACTGAGAAATCCTGCCTTAAACGACATACTATCCCTACACATAATTAGTCAGACGACTTTATAAATCAGATTACATGTAACTTGCACCATTGAAGCATGTAATTTTTCAAATCAATCAATACTCCATGGTGGTAGGCCGTAGTAAAGTCTGTCATGGGTGGCCTTGGACTGATAAAGAATTATGCTGGTAGGACACAACTCTTAACAGGTTTGAATCAATTATTTGTCAGAGTGTGATCAACTGAATGGGATAGAATATAAATACAATGGATATACACACCTAGCAGGTAAAATGGCACATCATCTAATGACATCCAGCCATTTGTTAAAAGTTCATAGTAACATTTGTATTGATCCTTATATAAATATATTGGCATTAAGTGGGACCATAGAAGCAGACCAAGGGCATCATTTGCCCACATACCCCAATAAATATAGTGTTAAACTACACCTTAATCACTTCTAGGTTATTCCTTAAAACGTGCACCACTCTTTGTGTTACAAAATCATAGAGGGATTGGCCAAATGCCCTCCAAAGTTCAGCCAGGCATACTGCTATAGTTGTTCGAGTGAACAATTGAGTTACCAATAAAAAGCTACAATATCATGTCAATATTTAATGGTAAGGTCATGGTCAGAATCTAGCTGTGCCTAGTCAATTAAAAGAAGTGAAGAATCGAAAATGAAGAGCAAAATCCAGGTACATGAAAAACTTATAGCTCTGTATTCAATCATAGGGAAAATCATCAGTTCCTATACATTGTACTGAGAAGGAAAATCCTTGGTTTGCATGCCATTTCTCTGTACGAAATATTCCTAATTGTCCTTAGGAACAAAAGCTAAGATATAGTACATATCAATGAGTAAAACCGAAGCAAGGGTTACACATAAACGCCCCAATGGACATAAGCTGCACACGGGTACCAATAGTAATGGGTAACACGGTGAGTTCTGGGAGGGTTTAGTGCTTGTGGGCTGCAAGCGATGTATGTGTATTAGGAATGCTGTATTGTGAACTGGAACATCAAATCACTCGGTGATTGTGTAAAAGTCAATCCTGCAGATCTATACCTCCACTAGCTACAGGAAAAGCAGACAGTACTTCATAGGACAAGCCATCGATACTTCTGTAAAAGCCTCCGTATAAGCCACGTCTGTGTATAAGACGCAACCCCGAATTTGGCATCAGCCATAAGCTGAACTTCAGGCCTGAACATGTAGGCATTCCTTATCATAGACTACATATGTAAAACCCCACGTGTAAGCTGTGCCCTGAGTTCCTGGAGGTCTGCGTTAGAACTCTGGAAATGGTCCACAAGCCACGGCTTAAACCCAGGGTTTTACAGTAGAATACCACTGAAAACAGAAAGGTTAAGATCGTGATGTGTATGGCAACGTGTATGTTTGCACCAGTCCAAAAGGATAGAGCTAGACACTACATATACTTTGCAAGCAGTCAGACCTTAACATCGCTAATGTTTATTGGCTCTTATTTAAGTGGCAGTATGATTTAAGTATCAGTCCATAGCCTGACTTTAGTATTGCGCTTTCCTATTGCTAAGAGGGAGCACATTTAGCATTCACCTTTACAATGCGGTCAAAACAATGACCCCACCTTACCTTCGCACGGCCCCCTTTCGGGCAAAGTGTGATTGCGTCTTGAAGCGGACATCAACACTCCTAGTTGTAGGCAGTCTGCAGGGAACAGATTCTCAAACTCAACAAAGTATCAACGCGTTGGGCACAGCCCACCCAAACAGACTGACAAGCCTCTGCTATTGCCACACCATGCCCATTCCTAGACACAAGATAGCACAGTATGTGCCGTTGTCAATGCCACATTTCTGCTGCACTTGTAAACCCTAGCCACAGACACCACCAAAGAGTGCACAAGCTTCTTAATCATGAGAATTCATAAGCTGGACTGGAACCCCTTGGTCATTCAGAGCTTGCACAAGCAATTCCAGGCTACACAGCAAATGACCCATGCACCGTCAATAAATAGAAAGTGATGAGGGTGGGGACACAAGGATTCTGTCAAGTAGAGTCCATAATGGTTAAACTGATGAAGGTGGGGACATGAAGATGTCAAGTAGAGGCCATAATGGTTAAACTGATGAAGGTGGTAACATGAAGATGTCAAGTGGAGGCCCTGATGGTTAAACTGATGAAGGTGGTAACATGAAGATGTCAAGTGGAGGCCCTAATGTTAAACTGATGAAGGTGGGGTTTGGTGTGGTTTGGTTGATTTTACTTCCACTAATTGTAATAAGTGTTTAGCAGAGGTTTACGGATATTAGTCCATTCTTTTCTCAAGTTTGGATAGGTATTTAAAAGCTGCTTGTCCAAACAGCTAGACAGGTATCTATGTGCTGCTTGCCCGGCACAGCAGTGACCACATCTATGTATGACCGAATCTATGAGATGAATGATCGAATCTTTGAGGAGAGAACACTGCTACCAGGGCTTGATTCCCCTACTCTTCTTGAAGGATAGCCAGTGTTCTTTTATTTGCCTGGTCCAATAGACAGGGCCAGACAAACCATGGATCACTCCGACATGGTTCACAGATCTCATATCTCATGACAAAAGATATGCATGTTGGTCCAGACCCATGCATATGGACACCAGCTGCCCACACGCTCACCCCAAGTCACAAGAAACCCAGAGGTTGTCGACTTTTGCAAATCTGGTATGCCCACTGTTAGAGTAGAAGGAGAATTTGTTTGTGGACTCCCAATGAGGTGGGGACATGAAGATAGCAAGTGGAGGCCCTGATGGTTGGGACATGAAGATGTCAAGTGGAGGCCATAATGGTTAAACTGATGATGGTGGGGACATAAAACTGTTAAGTAGAGGCCTTGATGGCTAAAATCGAAGGAAACTGGCCATGATGATTAAATCAAATTAGTCTAAGAAGAAATTATGAATCATTATCCCTAAAAAATAACGAGATCACGCTTGGTTGAGGACATTATTAAGAGTGAATTGTACATCACAGATGTAATGGCCGAGAGATCGTAGTAGAGATGTGTAATTATGAAGTGATTGAACAAACACTCAGAGACTGTAGGGGACAGAGCTGCAGCGCTGTTAGATGACCTGGGACAATAGCAATTGACTACAGGTACTTAGAGGCGCCTAGAGTGGGTGTGGAAGTTATCAGCCCGTCCCAGAACGACCTGGAATAATAGCAATTCACTGGTACACTGGTACTGGTACACCACAGTCTTCGTCATGGTTGACTGATTTCAGTAGCTGATCTATAGTAGAGGACTTTTGGCTGTTTTTGACATGACCTGCTGTCCCCCTCCTACATGATGTATATATGGCCGAGGAGACAAGTCTCTCAGCCAAAAAATGAAGGAAAGCGAGGCAGTATTAATGCACTACTTATAACATGAACGAGGTCATGGTAAGTCTGGGGGGAAGTCCAGTGGAACATGTGCATCTTGGGACATTGTATTCATCAAACTTATCCAAGTAGATTATGGTACATGTATATCTTTTTAGACAGATAGTTCTCTAACATCTACAACAGATAGCAAAAAAAAAAAAAAAAACAAGTATAGAAAGAAAGGTGTGGATGAGTGGACAAGGAGTAGAGTCTTCCAAACTCAATGCAATTTCAGGCTACCAAGGCCGACACCTCCACATGCGCTGATGCCTATTTATCAGTTTATCAGGCAATAACCTGAAGTTACTGTCTACCACATTACCAGCCACTGACCCGACATGGACAAACATAGACATGCACGTAACATTCCACTCACTATGGGGGGGGGGGGGGGGGGGTAAATACTCATTGCGCCCCTGCAACACTTTACACCACAGTAGACTATGGGTACAAAAGGAGGAACTACTGGGGTGTAATTATTGTGCTAAATCGTCATTCATCAAGATTATTGAACAGGCTAGCTTTTTGTGAAAAAAAGAGAGAAAAGTCATTCATCAATATATGTTGTTTTTAGGTTTCACACAACTTATGGAACGGGAGTACAATTCACCAAACAGGCAGGGTTTGAGTTACAATGAGTCATTGCACAATACTGTATCAACTTCAACAGTGCATGCCATCTCCAACATGTCCCAAACAACGTGCACATATGCAAATGTCTATTTGTATGTGTTTTATCTAGTAAATAAGGTATAACTTTACAAACTACAATTATGGGGACTACTTCAAAACAACTACTTGAGTAACATTATTAAAAGCACTGCAAAACTAAAATACAATTGGGTTATTTCCATATAATAAAGTACTACATTGTACATGGGAACAATTTCCAAACTGGGTGACATGGTGGCGCTGATGACGTACCGTTTACGTGCGAGGTACCCTCTAAGCACACGCTGTATGCACACAGCTGCCTCATGCTGCTGCCGGAGCCACTTCCGTTCACGGAAACCACGGAACGCCTTCTGGATGAGAAGTGTGGCATAGAACTGCAGCCGCAGTTTGTGTAGCTTGCGTTGAGCAAGGAAGGTCCTCACCTGAGCCTGAAGATGAGCAGTTAGGTTTCATTTTAAACCAAGCCTCAACGCATCTCATTTAGGTTACATGTTAAACACTTACACAAACAAGATATGTCATATAAATAGGGGACAAACGATTGAAATTTCAAGGGAATTTGGGAGATTTGAGGAATGAAGAGAAGGGACTTGTGGGTGTTTATATAATCAAGCCCCAGCTGTGGCTTACACCTTTTCCACAAAGTGAGCCGCATATTTAAGCGTTATCCACCACTTCCTGTTACTGGGTGGGTGGTAGTTGGTGGTGGCGGCTTATAAGTGAACCGTTATTGTAGTCACAGGTTTTGTTATGGTTCAAGAATCTTGTTAAAGTGGTGGGCTGCAATTTCCTAAGGTGGTTTCCCAATGCACTCTAACAAAACTGTCCTGAGAGAAGTGAAACATTTATTCATGTTACATTTGGGCTTCCAAAAAACATTATTTAAATAAACAAACCTGTATGACGACTGAGGCCAGGCGCATGCGTACAAAGCGCTGGCGCTCAAGTCTCGTGCGGGCCCACCGCTGGATGTGAACGATGTGTTTCATGATGGATTGGTGGAGTGCGTCGTCCAGCAACAACTTCTCCGCCTCTCGCAGGAACACCTGAGTGCAAACCCATTCATTAGTACCGGGGTATATATAGAGGCAAAACTATAATAACAACTCAATAACAGGAGTTTTGACTCCATTATTCTTTTCACTTGAGACATCCCCTGCCACCAGAAGTTGATGAGGGGAGGTGAGCACGGCAATCATGCCTGTAGCCTCAAGGTAGTGTGGAGGAGCTCCAGGAATTATCACCTCCGCCGTGTTAATAACAGAAGCCATCATATAAAATTTAACGTGTGATATACATCAAATATGGCCCAGGTTTTGACACATATGAGTTGAAGTACAATGTATAGGAAGGAAAGATAAAAAATTCTGACTAGTTGGAGAGTCCAAGACCTACCGTAGGTGACTGGTACTATAGTGACAGTCTAACAGTTGTCAATGGTTATCGCTCGTATGTTTCATTGGCAAATAACTCCTCTCTTGGCGAGTTAAGCATTGCACAATACCAGCAGGTCTTGAATAATGATCCATATTAACCATAAAAATGCATGAGACAGTGTAATTCTCCTCCACTTTTTTATAATCCAGCAGTTTCGATGGCACCGTGAGTCGATCATCTCGCTGTCCGCCATTTTGGATTTTGATGTTCAGTGCGCATGCGTGACCCCTCCTTGCCGGAAGTCGCATTTTCGACGGAGAAATGATAGATTATATCGATTTAACTTAAAATTAATGGCTTTTTGAATATAATCCATGCATGTTAGACAATATCAATCGAATTGAATCGAATACATGGCCTGTATTTACTTTAATATGAAAATTAAACCTTACGACGCACCACTCTGTGCGCATGTGCGAACTCGCACGAGGATGTTCTGCTGGGAGGGAGAGTGTAAAGACTAGTACATATGGTACATATATAGTATGTCAGAGGGCGCACGTAGTAGCCGGTGTAAAGGCTAAGAGATAGAAATCATAACAGCCTACGTCCTCTGACTATATTACTACGTACATAGAGTCCTACACTCACCTTGCCGGAAATGCAATAGCCATAACAAACTTATGGCAGTCTGATTTACAGGGTGGGTCTATAAACGGTCTTAACCGGTCTTATACGAAAATTTCCCAACTTTTCCTGCATCTATCGCATTACATAAATGGTCTTCCGGCCTTACATACTGAAAAAAAGCGTCTTAATTGGACAATTCCCATAGAAGCCCATGTGTTATGTCTATCGCGAAAATCTATCACACAATACTATCCTATGGAGCCTCGTTTTTGTCAGAAATTTAGTCAAACATGCCAAGTTTTTCCTTCAGCCTTTTTTCATAGGTAAACAATTGTTTTTCCAGGAATTGTTATTATCTACAGAAAGACAAAGCTCTAAAGAAAATTTATCAACTTTCCATTAATTTATAGACCCCTTCTTTGTATAAGAAATTCCCACTTAAAGTTGGCCATTTTGATCGACCAAAAATGTTGAAAACCCGCCTCCAATGACCCAGCAGGAGCTGGGCCAAAAAGGAGTTTTTTCTTTTAGGAATACATTTTATCATGTGGTCAAGACTTAAACCTGTGCTAATACAAGTATTTAGATTTCTGTAAGAACCGAGGCATATGCTACACACAGAAATATACTCATCAATGGATTCTAGCTTTAATGGTACTAGGACGTTTTCCTTACTCTTCTATATTATACCGCACAAACTAATACATGCGATACCGACAATTTTAGAAAAGGTGATGTGGTAAATCCATAGAGCATTTTTTTGTGTGTTAGCATGCATTACCGGGTAGCATAACACACATATCAGCAATGGTGAAACAGGCTGTGCAATACAGCGAGGGCAAGATACATAAGAGCAAGGAACTTTTATAAGAACTCATACATAGTGACAAAACAATACACTGCATTGCGAACCATGTCATTCCCTCAGATATTTCAAGTCTTCACCTTTCAAAGCCTTTCAGCTAATATTTATCTTGGCAAAGGAAGACATTACACGATGGCAGTTTCAAGCTTCGCATGAAGCATTCAGTTTAGCCGAAGTTCCATTGATAGATGTAAATATTACAGGTTGGTACAAAGCATCTCATCGGGATTTTGTCCTCATGTTTAAAAAAATAATACAAATTTATATCAGATTTTAATAAAAATTAAAGACAAAAATAAAACATGCCATTCCGACTTTTATTTTAAAGCCATATGTCAATATGTCACTGTCAAATGTGTGTATGCATGCATGCGGATGTGTATGTGCGCCCATGTATGTGTGACACTCCCCAGGACCAAGTGGCGTACAAAGTGCAAGCTGTATGTACATGTATAAAGACCTGACTTGTAATGTGTTTGTTTGTGTGATGATATAAACCCACCTTGCTCGCAGCTATTTGGTAGTTCATGTCCTTCAGATGTTTCTCAACGACATGCTTCACATGCAGCTAAACAATACACAACATGACATGTCACGCCAGAAATGGTGCATAGGCAATGTGGTCAGCCGCCCCGGGTCAGCCGCACAACAGCTGGCCACATACTGGTAGATGCATTAAGTTTATCCATAAGTAATCAGCTGTTAGTGCAATATGCCAAATCAACATTAATTATTGTACAGCTACATACAAAGGATGTCACACTCAAAGGTATAATGAAGGATCCGGAATAATGACTACCTGTAATTATTGGAACATGTTATGTAATTTATAAACTGACATAATTTCATTTACTTTGCACTATTTCTAACTTTGGATAGAAGTCTTCACTACAAAATTACATTAGAGTTTCTACTGTGCTTCCATGTGTAAAATATATTATGCTGCAAGTTATATTTTGGAAATCGCATTTTACAGTCTCTGTGTATGAGATCAGCAGAACAGTTAGTGAAGTACGTGGTTTGTGAAAGGCAGTTATTGAAAGCGTCAGGCTTGTGGTTAGAATATGCATGTTTCCAATATTTATGTTATAAAGTAGAAATCTACACGAAAATTTCCCTTGGTTTCGAGCAATAGTAAGTTTTTTAGTTGTGTTTGAAGAAGCTACTGGGTATGTCAATATTTTCAGGGATTCTCTAAATTCAATTTCCATTATTGTATCAAATGTTATATACATTGTATGGGCAAAGGAAAAAATGGTGCGAGCGAGCGACATTTTTATTTATTTTTTTAAGAATTTTTTTACTTCCAATGGATTCCTTGCTGGAAAAGTGAGGCAAGTGAAAAAAAAATTATTTTAAAATTTTTTTTGCCAAAAATCACAAAGAGAAAACTTATAGAAAGTGAAGCGAGCGAAATCCGTAGACGAGATTTTTTTCAAAGAAAAAAGATTTGTATTTCCGAAAATATGGAGAGGGAAATCCGTAGACCAACTTATTTTTTTTTTGGTGTGGCCTTACCTAGAATATTTCTATAAGGCGCAGCAGGGATCCCTTTTGGCCAATTTAGTTCTGTTCGATAGTGGTGAATCCTTGCATATGAGGCCCATCCTTCCCTTAAACTGATTCTACGAGGAGGCGCAAATTTGAGGAGTTTAGGATCTTTTTTAGGGAAATTTTCACAGCATAGCTGTGATGAATTATTTTATTATGGTTAAGGAACATAGAACTATGTATGCATGCTGTCTGTACGGGGTTATTGTATGGCATGACTAATAAAAAATCATGTTGCCTGTAAGGGGTTATGAAGGCCGTGTGTACTGCTAGGTATTTCTCGAATACTACGAACTGAGCTTCCCCACTACGTACTTCACACCCCCTATGATCCAGGCCATTTGTAGGGAGGTAGAGTCAGTGATCCTGTATTACCTACGATTGGCTATTCAGATGCATGCCTTTTCCCTCTATATCTGTACCAGTCGTAGTGATTGACCCTGTACAATCAATAATCCCCTTCCGATCCAGACCAGGTCAGTACTATTTGGGGCTGCCCAAAACTTAGTGTCTGAGAAATGACTTCCCGGTCACGGCTGAGCACTCCCAATAAGCTTTCAAGTTGAAGTATATACTTGTAGTACGTCTGAGGTGCATGGAGGCCGTGTGTAATGCCTGGTCAGGGCTGAGCACTCCCAATAAGCTATCAAGTTAAAGTATATACTTGTAGTACGTGTCAGGTGCATGGAGGCCGTGTGTACTGCCTGGACAAGGTCTATGGGTCACTGAGTACGATTTGGACAAAATTCTAGCGCGTGGTGTTACATGTGAATGAATTATTTTCAAAATGAAAATAATTCAATAAGGCAAAATAGGGCTTTATGCTCAAGTATAAGCCTTGCCCTATAGCTCACATAGCCATTATCAGCTGGGGGCCGCCATTAGACCCCAACGCCACTATGACTAACACCTTCAGCCCCCGACTCCGCAGTATATGCCAGGGATGCCTCCCATTGGTCAATAATACAATAGCCATGTGCCGTATATATGTGAGATATTACGCTCCCCCCCCAGTCATGTTGCTTCGAAAAAAACCCATAATGGCTTGTCATTATTTCAGCTTTCTAATGGCAAAAGAATTTTTCAAATACTCCAACTAGAGGTGATGTTCCGGTCAATTTGGTTTTCATTCATTTATTTATTTTCTTTACTATTATTTTTTTCAATTTGCCTTTAATAAACATTCTAACTTTTGAAGTTGAAATGGCTTGCATGAGAGAGAAATGGGGCTGCTTAAGTTACCAAGATGCAGGCCACTTTGGACTGCCTTGAGAAAGTTTTCAGCAACACTGTAACCCTGTAGAGGTCTGAATGTAAAGCATTACACACTTGTTGGATCGCGTATTGTGGCCTGTATTTGCCCATTAGGCTGGTTGTGTATCCCACGAGCTGTGTGTGCACGGTGTGGGTCATGGGGCACTGCATGTGTGCATGCATACAAACACGTGGCCATGTGTGCGCGTAACACCTCCATGATGTTTTACAACGTATTTGACAACAGTATTGACTTACAATGTGTCAGTTCATAACATTACAGATACAACATATAGCCAGAGGTACATGACAGCCTACCACATTGTGTTAACGATAATGTGACCATGCGCCTCTAGCTCCTCCCATACAACGTAAGGTGGCATGTGAGTGCTCCTCTATGTTTATCTCATGAGAAATAGTCCCATCTGTTTATCGTATTTTCACATTAAAACGCTGATGTTACATGCATCAAGTACTGATGATGCATGGCATACAGATTTCTACAGTTGGTGGTCAGTCGGGAGTAGTTTTGAGAAGATTAGAGATAGATAATTGAGGCCTTCTACTCCTGGCCCCTGGTTTACAAAATCTCTGTTTTTCTTAAAGAGGTAATTTCTATTACTAAATAGGCTGATTTTTTTTTTTTTTCTATATTTCATCAAGTCATTTCCTGATTTGTTTTAGATTTTCTGTAAATTTTTCTTATAACTTATCAATGATTTTGTGACTTTGGGTAATAGAAAATGGGAGAGAATTTTCTCGGAGGTTTAGACCCCTACTGCCTCAGCCCACATCACCCTCCCGGCTGGGGAGGTTTCAGATACAACTGACCGAGGCCTGTCTAGTGCTAATTGAAAAAAGTTATCCTTAGTCTAACAAGAATAAAGTGAGGCTCCCTCCAGGAAGAATCAGACAATAAGTATCATGTCAATAAATTCGTAAAACGCTATTTCTTCCCCTCCTAATGTATTTCTAAAAACCAAGACTCATTGAGTAAATATCATTCTCAAAAATTGATTTAGCTCACAGACGACAATTTCTTGTAAGCGCATGTTACTCGAAAAAGATTTCTATTAAGATTTCCATTTCCATGAAAAGAAATATTCACAAGTAATTCACATAGAAGTATAAGTGTAAGTGTTAACGGATAATCATGCTACATCACATTACATGTAGCTGCAATGCATGCCCAAAAGTTGCCAAAAGCACGAAGACATGCAATGAGAGCAAAGTGCATAACTAAACCCAATTAGTGCAAGCTATGAGATACCTGCCAGGTGACAAACTTGCCATCAAAGCTACTAATGTCCAAAGCTACCCGTATTGCTCGTTAAAGCAGATAGGTTTCAAATGAGCACAGGCCTTATACAGCCACAGGAGTATGACCATCCCAGTAAAGCCAAAATACATGCGTGTACCGGCATTTCTTTAAATGGACTCAAATAAGTGCAAGTCCTCCGATTTGATAGTAAAGGGTTGAAATTTATAAGCACTGCTGTACTTAAACGAGCAATTACAAACATGTTAAATTTTGTTAGCCAATTAGAGTTTGTGTGCACACAGCTATTACGCATCATTTCTGATTGGCTAAGCAAACTGGATATCGACCCCTCAGTGCAAGAATGGAGTTTTCTTCTGTTTTAACATCTATTGACCTTATCTACCTACTATGAAAGTACTGACAACCTTTCTATATGTGTGTCTACAGGCCCCAGTGCAATATTGCTCTATCAACTTGGTGCTATATGAATTGGAACACTCTCTTGCAAAACTTGAAAAATCCAGTGGAAAGACAACATTCTTGCACTAAGGCGACGATGTGACTGACTATTTTGACCATTTTAACTGTTCAGCAGATTTGCCACCTGGCTAAAGAGCTAAATCCATGGCTACCTTTTGGCCAACTTTTTGTCATCCTTCAGCACATCTATCCTGTCAATTAGTTACGGGTAGTCATACACCGGGTATGTGCATTCGGATAGATGAGCACCAGAAAGTCGCTGGTGGATCTAGCCTTACATAATCTGCATGCAACTTAAAACTTGGTAGGATTGGCTCCCAGAGCTACTGGCCTGGTTCAGTTTTAGGAGGACGCCCTGACCGTGCACAGACACAACCTGACCTACCTTTGTCTTGCCGATCTGGAAGTTCTCCGTGTTTAGGTCCAGGTGCTCCAGGAAGACGCGCACATCCTCCTTAGAGCTGACGAGGCCCTTGGGTAGCAGGATCTTATATTGGTGAATGAACTCCTGAATCCAGCAAGAAACACGCATTAATTGAGGTTCTCTGACATACGATAAAGTAAGCTGCAATATTTATAACAAAGAATTCAACAGAGGATCATTTTAATTGAAAATACTACCACCAAAGCTCTCTCCGAGGATTCTGGCAGGGGTTACATTAATAAAATGTATTTATTTGCATAATTTGACACCAGGAGAGAACGCTTATGACCCAAAAGGGGCACTGAGAAGTTGCGCTTATTAGTAATAGGATTGAAATGTAAGGATATTAAACAATAGAATAGTACTACACTGCTCGAATCCCCAAGCTCCACCGTATAGCATTTTCTTCAGCCCAGGGTGTACCTTATCCACAAGTTATTATGCTACTGACTTGTGAAAAAGTATAGAATGCCCATGGCATGCCACCATAGGTAATACAATGCAAAATCATCTAATACTTGAGGGCTTTTGTCTATGTAGTTTGACATTGATGTTCATAGTGAATGCTCAGAGATCCATTGTATATTATTGGTCTATAGCAGAAAGCATGTCTTACATCAAAGGTAAGCCTGTAGTTGTAGCCTGACTGCCTTATTTTGACTGTAGCCAGCATACCGGTGTAGCGTAGCTGTCGTAGCACAATCTCCTCATCAAACTTGCATGGTGCCTGAACAGGATTGTACAGGGCATGGATCAAACAATCAATATCTCAAGATAACCAAGTTTGGCAAACAATGCAAACTTACTGTAATTTGCCACTTACAAACAAACCTCTTTTTGCTATTCACCCTCTCTCCCTGCTACATAATTTCGCTTGAAGCGCTTTTACATTTTCCATAGCCCAGCTCACAGAGTGACTGCAAAAGGAGCTCTTCTGGGTATACTTTGTATGAATCTTAACCACCAGGTCTTTAGATAAGTATATACATACTGAGGGTATACTCATGTACAAAACTGAGCTGACTACGACGGGGTCCTTAACCAGGGCCTACCTTGTCAGCATTGGACTTGATGCACCGGATGAAGAAGGGGTTAGCTTGGCACAATGTCTCCATCAGTTTGGACAAGGAGTGCTGTAAGAATGTACTTTGTTATTGATATTGGTTAATGATGGCACTTACCGGTAACTGGGAAAGTAAGGATATCCACATCTAGAGAAGTTTCCGAAATATCAACACACATAATTTATACTATAATATATTCACAAAGGCCAAACTTCTCGTTACGCATTTCATTTATGATTACTTTATTTACTCCTGATAATTGCTGAGATATTGCAAACTCTTGTTTCTTACATCCCAAGGCCTCTTACACCTCAAAGATAGATGATAATATTTAGATATACACTAGTATGTACTTACACCAAATTGCGCGCTTACACTTGGAGACTTATTCTTGCTTTTACTACTGCGTGGCCCCAACACAGTCTTGCCGGCCAGTGTCTTCATCGACTTTAGATCACGGAATGTCTGTGGTAAATGACAGTTCATATTCATGGATGGTATCTCTTTGTATAGACCTTTCAGAGATCCACACCACGTCCAATATTTATCTGTATTGTTTAAAAACTTTAAAATATTTGCGATGTGGGTTTTTAACATAACGTTTTAGTGTCCTTTACTGGTGGAATAGTATAATTACATCAGAAGTCTGGATAAATCGTCAGAAAAAAATGCCTGCCATATAATCGTTACACTTCATACACCAAGTAATTACCTTTGCTGGCCTCGTCCGTGGCTTGAATGATTTGCTTTTCCTGTTAATCACAAATGTAGATTTAAGACACATGCTTATATTTCGACTGAAATAATACAACTTAGAAGACACTTGCATGCAATATTGCTAAAATTTGGCTTACGCTCACATGTTCAACATTCTTGTAAGAAATCCCAGGTGAGTTCAAAATCTTGTAGATTTAACACACATGCTTATATTTCGACTGAAATAATACAACTTAGAAGACACTTGCATGCAATATTGCTAAAATTTGGCTTACGCTCACATGTTCAACATTCTTGTAAGAAATCTCAGGTAGGTTTAAAATCTTATTCTTATATAAGTATCCACATAAAGTAAAACTGATTTTATACTTGACAACTGGCAATTCAGATTTAGATCAATACGTCAACAAGTGATTTAGTCTCAGCAAAGCACAACATATATTCTAAAGCTAGACATTTTTTTCCATGTGTTCCCATAAAGTAGAGAAATGTATATTAAATCAATATGCAAGGAAGGACTTAATTCAGTGTAATGTAATCAATGCATATTGGCGTGGTAAGCAATGCAAATATTTTAACCAGTGAAAAGACAAATTTGATAGTTTTCATGCAATGACGTTCATAATTTTAGCTTTTGAATGGGCGCCTTTGAATGTTACTTTTCATGATATATTATGAATAAATTATTTAATGTTGTGTTAGAAGAGCAGTGACAATACATCTTTGAACGCAAGGAAAATGGAAAATGGCTGCAAGAACATACATGATAACGCGGCTTGCTCGCCGCATGACCCGAGAGTCACTCTCGCCCAGCAATAGCCCCTCGGTACCCCAAGCCTCGGCCTCATGCACCGCCACCCCAGAGCGCTCCCCGGGCTCCTGATGCCCGGTACCAGTAGGCCTAGATGGTGCACTGTGTGCTATCAGGGCTGCCCTGCCGCCTCCATCCTGAGCACTGACAGCAGCTGACACCCCATTCACGACATCCACATGAGCACAGATATCACCATGATAACTGACATGCCTATGGTTACGTCCTCTAACAGGCAGCTTCTCTACTATCACCACTTTACGATTATCGCTGCAATGGAACATGGAAATAGAAGAAGAAAGAAAACAAACCAAAAATAATAACCATGACCAACACATAACATACATATTCATGGAGAGAAGAAAGCCAGGTGGGATGTTAAGTTCGTGACTCGGCAGGTATGAGTCAAGATGCTCATCATTCCCTCTCATCACAAACACTGAGGAAAGCAACAACATGTCACTTCATATCAGTCTTTAACAAGTGCTGAACATTAGCCTTGTAGGAATACTATCACTAATTTTGATCAGACTGACTGCGAAAGTACACTTAGAAAACTAGCATCTCTGTTGTGTCCTAAAATTAAACTGAATAAGATAAATTTTGTTCCTTTATTACATGCACCATGGCATCTTTCTAGGCATTATTTGAAAATGGTCAGCACTTGTTTGAGACGCACGGATATAAATACATCATGCAAAAAGTTGGGTCGCCGAAGCCTGGAAAGACAGCCACAGGTGCCATATGTGTCACGAAGAGAAAACAATCAAGACCTCCATAACAAAGATGCCAAAATTCATATGAAAAGTCGTATACATGTATTTAAAACTTACTGAATCCTTTTTAACACTGAGAATGCGAGAGTCACTTGGAAAAGGTTTCTGTATTCACCCACGAGACGAAGTGAAGGAAGAAAGAACACATGTTTTTACACATAAGACTACACCACATGAGTGTCACTGTGACGACTGCCCTCCGCCTATTGCAGAGTAGAAGAGTATGAAGTAGATTCAAATTTACAATCACAAAAATAGCTTAAAAATATATGTGTATATACCAGAACCGAAAAAAGGCCAATGTGGCGTTCCTGACATGCACAAACAAATTAAAAGGTTGACTTTGTGGGTATCTCTCGGGGCGATTTAGCAACATAAAAATGCACTACATGTACATTGAGAGACTTGGATGTTATGCTGAATCTACTCTAATCGTTTACTTATGGTATGGCACACTCCATCCAGGATCATTGTTAGGGGCGCCGATCCCTGTAAGGCTAATTTAATAAGTATGGTGTCTGTGGGAAGAATACTCTGTGGCAATGCAGGTGACAATATTATAATAACCTATATCAGGCCACACCAAAAAATAAGTTGGTCTACGGATTTTGGTTTTGAAAAAATGGTGCGAGCGAGCGAAATTTTTCTTTTTTTTTTAAAGAATTTTTTTTGCATCCAATGGATTCCTTGCTGGAAAAGTGAGGCAAGCGAAAAACAATTATTAAAAAATATATATATTGCCAAACATTACAAAGAGAAAACTTGTAGAAAGTGAAGCGAGCGAAATCTGTAGATGAGATTTTTTTCAAAGAAAAAAAATTTGTATTTCCGAAAATATGGAGAGGGAAATCCGTAGACCAACTAATTTTTTTGGTGTGGCCTCAGTATATATTGCTGTATCCTCACAGAAATCATGATACACTGGGTTAGGGATGTCATTAGATCTACAAATGAAACAAATTGGAACGCAGAAATACGTCATCGGTAGGGGGTTCATTGGGCAAACTAATAGTATGGAGGAATCATTTCTATGGGGAATCTACTAATTGCTAAAACAGTGATTCCTAATGGTCCTTACTGACGGGAACTGAATCTATAAAACTTATGAATAACAGAGGTTGCATGGCTTCAAGTCCAGTTCACCCTAAGATGGACCCTTTGGAAAGCTACCTGATGTAGGGGTTTCTAATAGAAGATCTACTTATCTATCAATAGTGGGACCTAACCGGCGCCCAGGGCATTGATAAGATCACACACTACGTTGTCAGATAGAAGACTTGCCTAGAATACCACACAACAAGTCAAACATGCAGATAGAAAAATATGGGGCTATAGTATGAGGGGCAATGATAACATATAGATACTTATAAGTCAGAGAGACAGGAGTCGTACCTCATATCTCCAGTAGAAGGAAGACTGGTGTGTTGGGTCCGTGGGGTTGGCGTGGATTGCTGTCGAAGTATCGCACCAAACTTGTTCCCTGTAATCAAAGCATTGTTATAGACTTTATTTTTCCCACAAGAGAAAGTTAGAAGGATTTTACCTCTGCAGGGTTGTACATGTACACAGTTACCTTTGCAGGCTGTACATGTACACAGTTACCTCTGCAGGGTTGTACATGTACACAGTTACCTCTGCAGGGTTGTGCATGTACAGTTACCTCTGCGGGGTTGTACATGTACACAGTTACCTCTGCAGGGTTGTACATGTACAGTTACCTCTGCAGGGTTGTACATGTACAGTTATCTCTGCAGGCTGTACATGTACACAGTTACCTCTGCAGGTTGTACATGTACAGTTACCTCTGCAGGGTTGTACATGTACAGTTACCTCTGCAGGGTTGTACATGTACAGTTACCTATGCAGGGTTATACACATACAGTTACCTCTGCAGGGTTGTACATGTACAGTTACCTCTGCAGGGTTGTACATGTACACAGTTATCTCTGCAGGCTGTACATATACAGTTACCTCTGCAGGGTTGTACATGTACACAGTTACATCTGCAGGCTGTACATGTACACAGTTACCTCTGCAGTTTGTACATGTACAGTTACCTCTGCAGAGTTGTACATGTACACAGTTACCTCTGCAGGGTTGTACATGTACAGTTACCTCTGCAGGGTTGTACATGTACAGTTACCTTTGCAGGCTGTACATGTACACAGTTACCTCTGCAGGTTGTACATGTACAGTTACCTCTGCAGGGTTGTACATGTACAGTTACCTCTGCAGGGTTGTACATGTACAGTTACCTCTGCAGGGTTGTACATGTACAGTTACCTCTGCAGGGTTGTACATGTACACAGTTACCTCTGCAGGGTTGTACATGTACAGTTACCTCTGCAGGGTTGTACATGTACAGTTACCTGTGCAGGGTTATACACATACAGTTACCTCTGCAGGGTTGTACATGTACAGTTACCTCTGCAGGGTTGTACATGTACAGTTACCTCTGCAGGGTTGTACATGTACAGTTACCTCTGCAGGGTTGTACATGTACACAGTTACCTCTGCAGGCTGTACATGTACAGTTACCTCTGCAGGGTTGTACATGTACAGTTACCTCTGCAGGCAGTACATGTACACAGTTACCTCTGCAGGGTTGTGCATGTACAGTTACCTCTGCAGGGTTGTGCATGTACAGTTACCTCTGCAGGGTTGTACATGTACAGTTACCTCTGCAGGCTGTACATGTACACAGTTACCTCTGCAGGTTGTACATGTACAGTTACCTCTGCAGGGTTGTGCATGTACAGTTACCTCTGCAGGGTTGTACATGTACAGTTACCTGTGCAGGGTTATACACGTACAGTTACCTCTGCAGGGTTGTACATGTACAGTTACCTCTGCAGGGTTGTACATGTACATGTTGTATACAGTTACCTCTGCAGGGTTAGCTCTCTAGCACCGGTGTGCCATCTGGTGAAGAAACTTTGAAGTTGCCATCATTGTTGACCCAAAATAGAGGGATTACAGGATGGGACATAAATCACGTTTCCCTATAGCTTTCTGAATCTACGGTCATCACTTTACTGACAGCCTGTACTGTTAATATGACAAAGGGAGTGGTTTTAAAAAGAGATAACATGGTTGGCGCTAGTCTTATATATTAGGTGCACGAGCCAGGGTGTCAGTATGAATGTCATGATCGAAGCTACCGTGTTTCAACAGCACTGGTACTCACATGGTGGGGGTTGTGTAGTTGCAGTGCCTGCAGCTTTTCTGTGACGACGCCCAGCATCGATGAATGCAAAGTATGCCCGGAAGAATGCCCTGATGATGGCCCATCTCAGAACGGCTACAGGATCATAGCCTTCCATAGCAAAACATAGCTGGTTAGCATGGAACTATTTCAGAACGCTTTCACTGAATGAGTACTCCTATATGTATTGTTTATTTTCTGGACATTGTGTTAAACAAAAGTGCTTACTATGTCTATTTTTCTGTATACTTCCCATGAATTGAAATATTTTACTGAAGTATTATCATGCTACTTACCTACAAGCTCCCTAACGAAGGCAAGGCTACTGTTTTTGAGCACCAACATTATGTCTTGTCGGATAAGGTCAGAATTCTTTTCCCGGAAGTCCTGTACTTGGTACTTGACTTTACCAGCATAGTGAACGATACTGAACGCGCTTTCCCTCATCTGTGGTACCTCATAACTGCTGTTGTTGGCATGCTGAGCATGGAACTTGTCCAGTAAGGTGGCATTGGTGGCACCTGGGAAGCTGCAAACAAACCCACTTATGATTATATACTAGGGAGATGTGATTGTTTTCTTCAATCAAAACTAGTTCAACAAGTTCTAATGCAGAAAGCCGGCCATAAAAGTTGCATAGGTAAACCACACAACCATTGGTCATGTTAATATGTTTGGACATAGGGCACAGTGCTAAACGCACTCGAAACTCGGAAAGACTGCTACAACATTTACTATGTCTGAAAATGCTGCTCTGTATTCCTGTAATACTAACACAACCTCCAGGCACTTACTTGCACTCTTCATCTAGCAGATATAACAGGCCTGTCGGCTTCTTGGCGAACAAGTCGAGACATTGTGTGTTGTCAATGAACTCAATGTTCTTCCACTGGATTCCCTCGCGCACATACTCCTCCTGTATATTGGAGTAAAGAGATCAGAGAGAGCAGCCGCATCTACTGTTGCCATTCAACACCCTACTTTTATCTCATATCCAATTACTGCATTATCTTAATATATACATATAAAAAAAGTGCATCAACCTGTCACATTTCAAGCCAAATAATTTATCTCACAATTCGTAGATAGTCTCAACTACTTTTTAAAAATCACCTATGATGTTTGAACATTGATATGCTCGGCACATACCTGCTCAAACTTGAAGATATGCTGGTTGAAGTAATAGTGCAGACGTTCATTTGCGTAGTTTATACAGAACTGCTCGAAGCTATTCTTGCCAAAGTCCTCAAATCCAAAGATGTCAAGGACCCCGATGGAGTTGCCTTGGTGTTCGCGGAGTTCCTGTTTGGAAAGCAGTGCATGGTTCACCTGGAGCACGATCCAGTCGAACAGCCCACCATACAGGCACTTGGCCATGGCATCCCGCGTCTGAACAGCCTGCAGTGCCACAAAACATTACGAGTTTTGTAATAGGGCGTTTGCAGGTTGCAAACCTTGCAGATTATCTCGTAGACTCACATGGAACTCTTCCAGGATCGTTGCATTTTTTATTTTCTTTATGTAAGCTTTCACCTTATGTAACTTACCCAATACATCACAAATGGGGAAAATATAAGAACCTGTGAAAGATAGCGAGGTTTGGCCGAGATATGGTTCAGTTTGGTGGAGGGTGTGTCAATAACTTCTTGCATTGTGATGCATTACCTGGTACTATCAGATAATTTATGTCAACTTGTGCAGATACTGATGGAGGTACTTACATCAGCCATATTGTAGCTCATGACAACTGTCTCACCACCGGCTGTCGTCCGCTTCCGTGTCAGCGCTTCAACGAGTGTTGTCTCTTTCACCTGGAAGTTGTTTTATTATACAGGTATAACGGTGTATTTCATGTGACATACGACAGTCCCATACGTTTAACTGAGGAAAGCCGGACCCCACACCTCCTCTGCAATAACATGTGTCAATCCGCACCCCTGGTCATATGCTAAATCATGACATAAATACAGATACTCAGTATCGATCCACTCTTACATGCCTGTCTGATAGAGACCTCTCAGGTGGATCAATGCAAATGTATTGCACTGTCGTGCACTTCTGTCTATTTATACCACTGTGTCACTGGGGCCTTATGTGAATTACACTTGTATATAAAAGGTATGTGATTCAATACGTTTTATACAGTAGGATAGAAGAGGGGTGAGGTCCCATGTTGTCAACTTGAAGCTTTCACTCGGGATTTATAAAATTTAATAAATGTAACAAAAACTTCCAAGGGAACCGAGACAAATATCAAAAGTAAAATGCGGTCTGAAATACGAAGAAATCCTACAATACTAAAACACCCTGGCTCTGGGTGTTATTGATGTATGTTATAGTGTTTGCAAAGCACCATGGTATATTTGATACGTAATGCTCACAGTGACATCTGAAAGTGACAAACGCAATACAAATAGGCCAGTAGATTTTCCTTCTGTTCTGACTGTTCAATGACTAATGCGCCAAAATAACACAGTTAGTATTTAATTTCCGTGTACACATCTTACTGTTACATACTACCTTCTCAATTCAAGCATGAATGTAGAGTATACAGTATACTCCCTGTTTCAAGGCATCTTTAGCTTAACATTTATTTACCTTGAGGAGGCTCGAGATGATCTTGATGGTGGCAATGTTCTTGATGCTAACCGCCTCGTGGTGTTGGTGATCTGCTTTCTGTAATAAAGAATACAATGATATTGAGCGGGACTAAGGTACGACTGGGACAGTAAGACTGGCACAGTAGCCATGCTGAGCCTGATTTCACAAATGACAAAGTTTATCTTTTTTTTCTTTTTTTTTTGTTATTACCAGGACTGCCCCCTGTGATTCTATGAAAAACATAAATCTATGGGAAACATTGAATTCTGAGTAACTATTAGTTACTCAACTCAATGTGATCCCACCCAGGACCCCTACCAAGTTAGAGGCCCATTGCTGGTACTGCTTCTTCCATATACAGCACTATTTGAATATGATTTATTTAGAAGAAATCAGTGTATGTGCTAGTCTCCCTAAAATTCCATGAAAAATTCATATAAATCATGGAAAGTCAACTAAAATCATATTTTATTTGGCATATAAACATGACAATGTGATTAACCTTGTGTTTACCTCAAAAGTCAGCACCTGATGAGATCTAAAGGGATCGAAACCTTGTTCAGTCACCAATACACCTGAATCAGCTGTACAAACAAAGCAACTGCTTGAAGTTTGTAGACCAACCCTGGAGAGTGATCCACTTCTAGGGTCAGGTCAACCTGAGAATGAGGCTCTCAGGTTAGGTGACCCACAATTTTGTTGATTACAACAATTGTATCTATGGAGTCCCCCATGTCAACCAGAGGTGGGAACTTGACAACCGCATCATTTGAATCAAGGTAGTGCTGGGGTGAAGAGGGTTTTAATCTTTGTCTCATATAAACAAAGTTTATCTTTAAAAAAAAAGAGAAGAAGCTGAGTCTAATGTTTGGGAACCTAGCCATAAACTGGCTCGCAAATCAATATTCATTGTTGTTATTCAAATTTTATTTGCTTCTTTCTATTCTTTTTATATAAAAGTTTTTACATGATATACGTTTGTAGATGCGGCTAGCTGTGGTGTAGATTGTGGTGGGGCGGTCATAGACCTCTAACACACATAAATCAGTCTTGGCACACAACCTGGCTTCCAAAGTTCTATATTGATTCTTTGAATCTTTGAATAATGGGAACGCTGAAATGATTGTTTTAATGAATGGTATTCAGTTATTGACCTTCCTGCTGGAACCAAGCAGCCTGACAAGTACGTGTGCTGTTTACAAACACTTACTTGTGTTTTTGTTATAATCTATATCCCTATGTAAATAAACAGGCGGCCTTCTACCAGTGCTACACGGGTGCCATTTGCATCAGGGGCCCACACACAGATGAACAGCAGATTGACTCAAGGTCCCTCACTTTTATGCAGTACCACCCTCCCTCGAAAAAAAAAATAAAAATAGAAAGAAAGAAACAGAAAGAATAAAAAAGAATTACTGCACTTTGAATTTTACCACAATTTGGCTTACCCCAGTAATCTTAGTCTTGTATTGTAAACTTCTGTTATCCGCTACATATTACTGGCCACATCTTCTCGACATGATCTTTTAGAGTCTATGTATAAAGCCTTCATATCATGTCTGTCACAAATGCCAATTTGAGTATCCTTGGGGAAATGAAATACAGAAGTCCTCCGTGATAAAACTGTTTAGTTCTTTTTTTTTCTTAAACTGCTTTGTTGTTTAAGGAAAACATTACCTTCACTATGAAAAATAACCACATTAAAAAAATCACTACCCGGTACGTTTTTTTTTTATTGTCACTAGTATGACAATTTTAATTAATGTTTAATACATTAACAAAAGTATCTGCAGCATCAGACATCAAGAGACACCGTCCTCAAGAGTGTGTACAAGTGCAGCTAGGTGACAGCCCACCAGCAGACGGCACCTGAGGCCTATGAATGGTGGGTGGGGGGGGGGGGGCAGCTCAGCAGCAGGAGGAGGAGGGAGGCAGGTCCAGGAGGTGCTCATCCGTTACTATGGCTACAGGCGGGTGGCGGGCTGGCTGGTGCTGCTGGCTGGGGGACGGTGGCTCAGTGCGGAGCAGCAGCTGAGACGGCGGCCGGCCTGTTGACGGACCAAGCAGCTCACCACTCACCGAGCTGCTCACACCTTATTTGTACCTCTCTGATCACCAAATGTCATCAACAGTGGTCCCCCGGGCCCCATGTTGGGCCACAGCTACATGCCACTCTCATATCCATTCTGCACTGTTCCGTAGTGTTTACATTAAACATCTCCCCCCCACCAACTGGCAAGTCCAGAATGTATCATTAAACCCCTGATACAGTAGTAACCAATTAACTGGCAACTTAACCCAAGGCCATGGCAACTATAAGTGCTAAACAAAACGCCCTAGGTCCACCCGGTGCATGAGATTATGCTAAACCTAATCTACAGTAATGTGCAGTGCACCAGACTGATCCTACAAGTCAAATGCAGTTTGTTTGTTTTTTTTACATAAGGGAGATTAGAGTATAGGGCAAATAGACAGGTTTTTGGCAACATTTTACTTACCCGGCGGAATTCGATGTTACCCAAGTGGAGGACGGCAGCAAGTACACTGAAGATTCTGTAAGATATAACAGTGACTTCCAGGTGTCAAACTTCTGTGCAATACAATTGAAATATATTTCTCTTTTAGCAATTTGAACTCTGCATTCAAATGTAGTACTTTCTGTTTTGACAATGGTCAAAGACTGTGATAATCTAGGTGCAAGGAAGAGCTGACACATTATCAAAGCAGGGAAAGACGAACAAGTTATGTCTTGCATTCTAAGCAGGTAATAAGATGAATACCCACTTTGATACTTTGCCCCCTGACAGAGCTCTGCTGGGTTACCATCGTTAGCTAGATACTCACCTGCGTTGGAGTTCGGTGCAGAAGCCGACCATCTCCATTGACTGTCGTAGCCGCGTGAACTCATGGGCCTCATCTACTGACTCCCCGTCAATTCCCTCTAACGTATAACACTCACTCTGCAAGGCCAATTGCATCATCTTAAATGAACAATGAAGCTGACATAGATCTACCAGACTAGGTTTCAGTTTTTGTTGAGGAAAAAAAATGATGAATACAGAAACATAGATGTTCCCCCAGAATCCTGATATGCCTTTCCTCCAGGGATGCCACTCACTGATCACAATAAATTCGGAAATCCTCCCAATTTTCTCAGTTACCAATAGGAAATACCTATAGGAATGAAGGCCTAAATTTCGGAATTTTTGAAAAGTTAGGAAATTTGGCAATTTTCGAGAATGGGTGGTATTGTTAAGGTATACACGTGTGTACATATACATTGGTGGTAGTGTTGTTAAGGTATACACATGTGTACATGCACATTGATGGTTGTTAAGGTATACACGTGTGTACATGTACATTGGTGGGTGTTAAGGTATGTAGTTACGGTATACACATGTGTAATGGTTCGAGTTCTTATTTAACTTCGATCTAGTTCGAGAGATATTAATGTCAAGTAAAACCAGACAAGTTAGCTCGGGTTAGTGCAACCGGCACATGTTTATTCAGTATCTACATAAGTTTGGAGTGGTGCTATAAGGCTAGCTCGATTATGATCAGGTGTTGTCCTGGCCGTAGCCAGAGACCAACTGAGCTCCCTACGCGGTCCCAGGTAGGGACTGGAGCAGCGAAGACTAGTGCTGCCGCCACCCCACAGTGGCCAGAGATCGAAGCGACCTCTGGTCCCACCGGTGGCAACCGCACCGATGGACCTGCCCTCTCGACTAGGGAGCAAACACTATATACAAAGCTCCACGAGCCCCTACACTACCCCCATCAGATATGACTAGGGTAGAAAACCCGTAGGAAATAGTCTAAAGTAAACTATACAAGGGCTCGAAATGAGTATTTATACAATGGTAGTGTGGAGCAAAGTATATAGGAACTAAGTAACATTATTATATTAACAAACCTATGGTAGTAAATATTATATACTACTTCGAAGTGAAATAATTTCTAACTTTGAGGTTAGGTAAAGTTAAATTATACAACAATAGTTTGAAGAAAATTTGTTATAAGATATATGTTACAAATACCTGAATATGAATGATACATGTTGAGTTTTACAAGAACATATTAGCACAATTACCCGAAAGAAAAAAATTTGAACTCACGTATGAGTTAACATTTTATCATTTTTTTGGTCAGTTCTTCGAACTGATTTAGTTTTATATAAACATATAAGTACCGATTTACACTAAGATATGGCTATGTTTAACTACAGAACACGGACGGTGTAGGTTTGATGACTTAGAAAAATAATATAATAGTACCGTTATAGATACCAACTCTTCAAGATGGTTTTACAGATCATAAGGTACAAAATACTGTAGTTTGAAAATATACATATATTATATGATATGAGATCAACTCATATAGACATAATTATACAGTAGTAGTCACCTTTATGGGTTAACTTAAACATAGCAAAATCGATACAAAATGTGGGGAAGTATGAACCCACTTATTAGATAATAGAAACATATATATATATATATATATATATATATATATATATATATATATATATATATATATATATCGTAATTAAAGATGGCCCACCAGTGTAGTGGGTCCAACCGTAAAATAATAATTAGACTTCGAATGTCTTCTTTTTCGTATCACTGCTTGCCTGCAGATCCACTCGGCGGGTCGGTAGAACTTGGCGGTGGCAAGCCGCGTCGCTGTTGTGCTGTGCCCTGATGAAGATGGGAAGATGTAGATCATCGAAGGTGATTCGAGTCTGCATCCGTCCGGTCATCAAGGCCTCTGCTGCTCTGCCTGGAGGACTCCCAACTTAGAGAAGGTTGGGTCGGTAGTAAATCGACTCACTTCTCAGTGGTCTCCATGGCGCAAGCCTGGTCTGACTTCGAAGATTCGGGAACATCGGGAGTGGCAGAAGCGGCGGATCCAGCTGCTGCACTAGGACACCTCGATGGAGAGGGCCTGCTCCTCGATTGCTGCTTCATGAGTAGTTGGAATGCAGCTTCGGGCGTACCATCCCACTCGGAGAATAAGCACCCGAACACCCCCATGAACTTAGCGTCCATAGAGTCCATTTCCTCCCTTAGCTTTCGAAGCTTCAGGTCGCACATGCCTTTTGTGTTGGCAGCTTCTTTCAGATTCCTTTCTGTGGTTCTACGGTCCTCATCAACTTTGGCGGTAGCCTCAGTTGTGATCCGCTCAGTTTCCCTCCGCTGGATCTCATGAAGGCATTCGAAAACGCCTTCAGTCATGCTGCGGAGGTATGTCACACTCTGGTTAAGGAGGCGTTCTTGCCAGGCTTCGAACACCTCCTTCTGTATCGCAATCGACTGAGTGCATCGCTCCTTGATTTATTCATCGGGGTCCATCGCGCCTTGAACCTTCCCTCCTGCAGTCAGTACCTGAGACTCCGCGCCGGGGGTCATCACGGTCTGCAGGGCAGGGAAGTCGTTCTTCTTCTTTTCTCCCCTTACAACTTGTGCAATAGTATGCACGTTCGATCCTACGGTGATTGGTGTCGGGGGTATCTGGGGTTGATCCACCCGGCCTTGGAACCAGTCATCGTAGCTATATTCGGATCCTGATCAAAGCCAGGTCATAAAGTCCCCAGCATTCGAGTCGCATCAGTGGGGAAATCTGTTCCATACCTCGAGGACCAGTCCGGGACATGACCTCTTCGAGAGTGGGGGAACGCTTCCTCTCTGATGCATCTGGTGGCGCAGGTGACTGCGATTCAGATCTCGAACGCTTCTTGTCTTTCTGGCGAGGGTCGACCCCAGGGTGGGGCTTTGCCTTGCCATGCCTATCCAGGGTGTCCCAGTCTTTTCTCATGACTTTCACTTCCCAATGCATTTCGGGAGTCATGTCGAATCTATGGGACTTTACGTTCCTCGTGAAGTAGGCATCTTGTTTGCCCTCAGCGACATGGCAGAAGTACTCAGTAGTCATAAGGAGTTTGTTTCGCTCTTTCTGCTTCATATCATACCAAGCTGACATGAGCTTGGTGTGCAATTTCTGAACGCGAGAAAGGGCTTCCCTGGCTTTCAGTCCGTGCTTCTTAACAATGTGCTCTGTCAAGTGTCCGCGCCAGCTGGTGACATAGCAATTGCACTTCTTGCTCTCGTTCTTCTCATTACTGCATCGGTAGATCGGCCCATGATGCATGTGCGCCTCCATGAGATGACGGTAGAAGCGATCCTTAGTGGACCACTTCTTCTCAGTCTCATGGAGGTTGACACATACCTCGAAAGGGCACGTTCTCCGTCGGCTACTATAGTTTGAAGCAGCATATTCAAGCTTCGTCCTATGTTCGTAGCCGTAGTAGGTCCTCGCGGTTTTCGAGGTATCACTCAGGCTAGCTACCCATACGCAGTAGAACTTCGAAGGGACTGGATCGTCTGTACTCGTTCTCATCCAGTCCTCGTCATCACTCTCGTCATGACGATTCCTGGCAGGCGGGATCGAATACGAGTCAGCGTATGGTTCACAGTGGCCGAAGAACCTCGGAGTGAACGTCTCAAAGCCAGACCTGGTGTTAGACCAGATCTCCTTCTGCTCTCGAGTTGTAGTGTCCTCGAGGGGCTCGTCATTTTCATCAATGTGTTTCAATAGTTGTCGGTTCATTTCGTCCAAGGACTTGTCCTTGTTGCCATTTCCATTCCCATCGACTTCCATATCGGAAATCTCACCCTTTTACTTACTTCTACAAGTCTTCGGTTCACCGCTTTCCTAAAGAATTGGAGTTAACCCGGTTGGAACTATCCGATTGCCAAAAGCATGTCCGTCTCGTACAGATCAGGATGCGTGCTGTGAGCGAAAATGGGTGCACAACAACTCTCGACGTCACAGTGCGCATGCGCACGGACGGGCTGCGCCACTCCGGTCTCTAATCGGCATGCCACCTTTCCCGCCGTGGCAAAAACTAGTACTACATCGGGCAGTGCCCGTGGTAGTTCGAGGGTTCTTCTCTCTGTTTGGTCGTTGCATTGGTAGGTACCTACGCCATTCATATCATCGGGAGTTTAACAGAAAAACATGCAGTATCATACATGCATGTCAGCTTCGCTGTCTGTCATCCACAGGAACCATGAACAGGGTACTTCGGTGCATCCGGCCCTACTTCGAGTCAACTTCAAAGTATCTCAACTTTCAAAAACAAATAACATTACACAATTCAGGACATATACACTCATTGTGTACCAGGACTTAAGTAATGGCAGACCTTATGGCAATTAGTGGGCTGCGTCTCACTCCTACTCGATATTTCTTTTTCAACCCAGAAGCTCGGGGTGGTTTATCAGAGGGTACCAGTGTCCTCTTCCTACCCCTACTCCTGTGTCCCGGAGAGACATTTTCCTTGTGATCGGATTTTAGATTCACATCAACTCTCTTGACCTTCTTCGGTGTAGCCTTTTTAGGCTTCTTCTTATTCATTTTGTTAGTTCCAGGCGGTGTCCTTAAACACTTAGGTTTCATAAGGATCTCGTCTTTCTCTCTATTCCAATTTTCTGTCAGTTCTTTACACTCGGCGTTGGCTGCTTCTCTGCCTCTCCAACGTCGTAGTCTACACACGTTCGATGTATGTGTCCTACGAGTTGGTAGACTCAATATGTTGACGGTGGATTCGGAAAAAATCTTCGTCACAACATGGGGACCATCCCATCCTGAGACTAATTTCTTAGAGGATAGAGGTTCATGAATTCGGAACACCCTATCACCAACATTGAAATGTCGATGTTTCAAATTGGTATCATAACCAACTTTCTGCCATCGAGCATTCTTCATTAGTTCAATTCGAACTAGCTCGTAAGCTCGTTTGAAGTGGTCTCTTAATGACTCTACAAACAGTACGGTACAGGGGGCTTCAGGACTAATCCCTACCACACCATACACCAAGTCTGCAGGCATAATTATATCTTCCCCAAACACTAGAAGGTTTGGAGAGCAGTTTGTCTAGGCGTGTACAGTGCTATTATAAGCATGTACAACAATGTCACATTGTTCGTCCCAATCATCTTGGCATGAGTTTACCAAGGGTTTCAGGACTTGAATCAATGTTCGATTGAACCTCTCCACTTGACCATCAGATTGAGGTCTATACGGGTTGGTTCTAGTTTTACATAACGCCAAATAATGACACATTTCTTGCCATAAATTTGACTCAAACTCTCTCCCTTGATCGCTGTGCATCATCAGTGGTGCGCCCAAATGTAGGACCCATCCCTTGACCAATGCACTAGCACAAGTGGCAGCTTTGTGGTTTGGCAGTGGGAATACACGAGTGTACTTCATGTAATAGTCCGGGACTACCATCATGCAGGTGTTTCCACGAGGTGTGGGTTCGAGTCCGCTTATGATGTCAATGGCTATCCGGGCGAATCTTACCCCAAACAGTTCTTGCATCAGCGGCATTTTACATATACCTGGCCCGGGTTTGTTCTTGCCACAATCAGGACAAGTCATAACCCATCTGGTGATATCACTGCTCATTCCAGGCCAGTAACAGCGTCTCACGAGGCGTTCGAGCGACCTCTTCTTTCCGAAATGTCCACTAGTTTTGTGGCCATGACAGAAGTACATGATGTCACGTCTCATTGCCATAGGGATCACTATCTGCAAAATCTTGTCCTTGGTGGGACAAGTCTTCCAACGACAGAGCAACCCGTCTATCATTTCCAGCTCGGTCCATTGAGCTAGAAACTTACGGGTTTCTCGATCTTCAATAGAAATGGCTGGCCTTTCTGGCCTCTTACTATTCTTAAGTAGTTGAATAACTCGCTTTATTGCAGGGTCACTCTGTTGGAACTGCTGGATGGTCTCTGGGGACCATTCAACAACGTTTTCCACACAGAGGTCGGGCAATGGTTCGACCTTCCGAGTTTTACCTCGAGTTCGAACCCCCGCTAACACAGCGTTGTGTGCCCCACAATCATTACAATCGATCTTCTGACACTTTTGTATCGGTCTTCGGGACAGAGCGTCAGCATTTACATGCTTCGAGCCTGCTCGGTGTTGGATTTGGCTGTGCTCCAAACCAAACTCGGATAAGTGAGCTAACCAGCGCCAAATCATCCCTTCCGCGTCCTTGAAGTTCAAAAGCCACTTCAAAGACGAGTGATCTGTTCTCAACGTGAAGTTGGAACCCCATAGAAAGTGCCGGAAACTTTTTAGTATATACCACCACAGCCAATAACTCACGTTTGGTGGTGCAATAGTTTCTTTGCGCTTTATTCAAAGTAATGCTAGCAAAAGCAAGAGGAACTTCGACTCCGTCTTGGACCTGAGACAGGGCCGCCCCTATGCTATTATTGCTGGCATCTGTATCGAGGATGAAATGCCCATCCGAAGTTGGGTATTTCCACACCGGCGTATTCGCAAATAAGTCTTTTATAGCTTGAAAAGACTTGTCTTGCTCGTCACCCCATGGGAAACGTTCTTTAGCCCGACCTGGAGTCCAATGTGCAAGTATCTGCAAAGGATAGCTTACTTTGGAGTAGTTCGGGATAAAGTCTCTGTAGTACGAGCAAAACCCCAGAAAAGAACGTATCTCTCTGGCGTTTTCAGGTTTAGCCCATTCGGAAACTGATTGAAGTTTCTCGGGGTCGGCATGAATGCCGTCGGGTGTTATGATCCTACCTAAGAAGGTAATAGATGTTTTAAATAAATTACACTTCCTAGGTTTCAGCTTCAATCCATTGGCTTGGATTCGCTTTAAGACCATTTCAAGATTGTTGGCACAATCCTCGAAAGTTTTCCCTAACACAACAACGTCGTCAAGATATACCAGGCAACGTTCCCATAATAGATCATTTAGCATGGTCTCCATCATGGCTTCGAACGTAGCTGGTGCATTACATAACCCAAAAGGTAATTCGTTGTACTGGAACAATCCCATATGACTCGAAAACGCGGTCTTTTCCATGTCCTCAGGTTTCATTCTAATCTCCCAATACCCAGACTAAAAGTCTAGGGTGCAAAAATACTTATTCCCCCCAAGGGAGTCTAGTGTCTCATCAATCCGAGGTAAGGGATAAGAATTCTTCTTAGTTACCCCGTTGAGCTTTCAATAATCTACACAAAACCTTATGGTTCCGTCTTTCTTTGTAGTCATACAAACAGGACTAGACCAAGGGCTAGTACTAGGTACAATTACCCCCTTCTTCAATTGGTTGATGATTTGCCTCTCCGCTTCGAGCTTCTTTTTTAAAGGTAACCTCATATATGGAATCTTGAAGGGTTTGGCATCTCCGGTGTCAATGCTGTGTAGGACTTTGTCGGTCCTACCCACTGGACCTCCTTCCTCGCCAAAGGCGGGAGAGTAGGTTGTCAACAGGTTTCGAAGCCTTCTTTTCTCATCAGCATTGGTCAGCGAGGAATCGTCAACCAGCTTGTCAAGCTCATCTGTCAGTTTCATCACCGACTCCGGGTTAACCTCACTTTTGGATATGCACTCAGCAAGGGACATCTGTCCCACTTGCTCGTTTTTCTGTAGGTAAATAACATTGTGATTCGGTTAGTGATGGGAATAACAGTCCAAGCTCCACTACAAGGGTGTCGACAGATTCCAATCTCAGGGAACTCAGCCTTTCTGGATTGGGTTTGAACACTGCGTCGGCTCCCCTGAATTGTGAGTTCGAGGAACACAACATGTCACAAGTAGTCCCCGGAGGGATCTTCATGGTCTGTACTACAGTCGCGAGAGAAGACACATGTCTCAATACGGACTTGTACGGGTGCCTAATTTTCAACAACCCATGCCGGGGATCCAACACCGCACCATACAGACTAGCGAAGTCTAGCCCAATAATCCCATCATCGCTTATTTCGGCAATGGTAGGGCACATGACAAAGTCATGTCCACCCATTCTGATCTGTATGAAGGTTTTACCAAAAGTCTGCATCTGGCTACCATCCGCCGTGCAAGCATTTACACCCACAGGGAGTGCATTGTGCTTGCCCGACATCAGTTCAAAGAACTTCTTGGAGACACACGAATGGCTGGCACCAGTGTCTATCAAGAATTCACCGACCTGTTCCTTCACCGATACAGTGACGTACCATCTTTTCCATCCCAGTGGGGAAGGATTCTCAGCAAATCTAACCTGCTCCTCCGAGTCACCGAGCTCCCATCCAAAGCACTTTAAAAAGGCCACGCATGGATGGTCTGGGGGAAAGTGTGTCGCACTCACCCAGGCCAGCTCTCCTCGTCTTTGATGCAGGATTCCTCCTTCCGGCTCCAAGTCCCCTGACCCGCCATCACATCAAAGCTCCTGGCCCCGACTGGAGTGAGAGGATCCTTCTCACTTACCAGACTCCCAGGAGAAATTGGCTTGTTGGATAGTTCGATTTTGCCGTTTCCGGTATTTTGGCAGATCCTTTCAGGGATCAGACCGTTTGCCCTTGATGCGACCCCCTCTAGTTTTCCTCATTTCAGATTTCAGCCTCGCTTTCATGGACAGCCGTCACATGGGCGAGAACGGGCTTTGGAGCTGTACATTCGTGGGCATAGTGGCCCATTTCCTGACATCTATAGCATCTTAACCGAGACCGGTCCACCCTCTGACGAGGCCGTCTCATGGTCATAGCTTCAGTGAATGTTTTCATCATTTCTCCCATCATTTTTGTAACATCCATCTGTGCCTGAGTGGCAACAGAGGTAGTAGTGTTGGATGTTGTCAAAGTAGGTATTGAGGAGGACCTCAAACCTTGAGAGTTTGTTCCCTCCGTGGGGGTGGGCTGAGCGTTAAGTCTGATATCCCGACCAGGAGTCTTTTTACCAAACATATGTCAAGGTATATACTTCCTCTTCATGTCTCGTTTCACTTGGACAGCAGAGATGCTTCCATCCTCCTCTTCGATCTCGATCACTTCGATATCGGAGTCACCCCCATCAGCCTGATGCATGGAGGAGACTGGAGTGGTCGGGGCCATAGCAGCGGCAGTCACCTTCATGGGGACTTTCCCTGCCATCAAGGTTCGAACCTTGTTAAAGTCGTCTATTCCTTCAAAGAGGTCGATCAGCCCCGCATTCTTTCCTTTCCACACAGCTAGGGCGGCCTGCTGCTGTTCCTCGTCCCTGAGTCCTTGTATGAACTGAGGTAGTAGGTCGTTGATGAAATATTCCTCATTCAGGCCAACATTGGGGCAGGCCTTAAGCAACAAGGTTTGTAGTTCGAATCCGAAAGCTCTGAAAGTCTCATGAGGCTTTTGGGTTCGTTTCTTGAAAACCATCATAGGGTCCTCGGTCACCAAGTTGTACAGTAGTACACTCGCAAATTCAACTAAGTTCATTGTAGACTTCATTCCATTTGAACACTGCTATCTTCCCTGGTCCGGCCTTCAAACATCTGACCAAGTGTGGCAGTGCTTCCTCGGGAGACCATGCGTTGCAGTGCATGTCGTCGGTAAAGTTCGAAAACCATTCCTTCCACGTCACAGTCCCGTCATAAGACTTTTGAATGATGGCAACTCTTCGAGCAGCGTTGTTGGTCCGTACCAGTTTACTCACTTGGCCAACGCTCCAATCCCGAATCGTTTCTTCATTGTGGGCACACCCGGAAGTGTTCTTAGATCGATTCAGCAAATGGTCAAGTGTGGCTCTGGATCGCCTTCTGGTCCCAGAAGATCCTCCAGCAGCACCTTTCGGTCCTCCGTTGGACCTGGGGGCTCCTCCAGTGTTATTCGAAGTACCCCCAGTAGCGCCTTGGCTCCCGTCATTACCTGCTCCCAGGTCTCGGGGAGAGGAGTCGTCTTCATATGAGATGTCGAAAGATCCATCCTCATTGGTGCGAACTAGGTCCGAACCCTGGTAGGATCTACCATTTTCATCAGTGTAGGTTCCCAAGGGGACATCTCCAACACTAAATCTCAATTTCTTATCTCCACCCTCATCAGATTTGTGTCCAGGTTGATAGATACCGTCACCGGTAACGTTCACCCTAGCATTATCATTGATGAATGGATCATAGTCTGGTAACCTCTGTTTCACCAAGGCTTCCGCTGGTGTCGAAGTTGTGATTGGTGCCATACCTTTGACAAATGTTTGGTCGGATGGTATGTTTTTCTGTTCTTCAAGTTCATCCAAATCCAAATCGTCGATGATATCACAACTAGCTGGAGTTTTATCTGTATGGAAAGAGTGTTCTCTGCCATCGATGTGGACATTATCATTGTTAGAAGTGTCCTCGGTGGTAGGTTGACTTGTTGATGTCGTCTTCGGTAGTGGTACTGTGTTTTCTAAGCCTGTTACATAACAGTCTAAAGCCTTTTTCTTTTTAGTAAGATGGGCTATTTGCAGACACAGTTCCTGCTGGTGGATTAACAAATCTTCATTGTTATCCTTTATTTCCAGCATTAACTGTTCATTGTCTTTGATCATAGCATTTCAAATCTGTACTAATTTTTCATTCTCGGTTCTCCGGAGATCAATATTTTCTCGGAGTTTATCTTCTTTGACTAACAATTGGTTAAGTTTATCTTCTTGATCAACTTCCCATTGTTCATATTCGATCTCAAATTTGAGTTTCTCGTTTTCCAATTCGGCTTTGGTCAGCTCGAGCTTCTTTTGGATCACTAGATGTTCCTTTTCCAGAGATCTATTTCTAGCTTCCTTGTTTTCCACATTCTGTTCAAGATTGTTCAGAGTGAAGAATAGGATCTTTTGTTCATCTTCGTATTTCTCGCATTGTTTTTCAAGATTTCGTAGACGCAGTACTTTGCATACAGAATTTTCCCACTTCTTTTGTTGGTCATGTCTCATCATCTCATCTCGATTGATTGCTTGCTGTCGCAAGTATTCTTTTGCGGTCAATCCTTGGCTTTGGCTTCCACCTACATCAAATATAGATGTGCTCAAGCCTTTGAGTGACTTCCTATCTGTAATCAGTGTAGCTGTAGCAGTACTAGTGGTAGTAGCTACATGTCTTCGAAGCCAAGTGTTCATCATCATGATGGGACTTCGAGTTTTTGAATCTGAATTGATTGGTTCTGTTAAGTCCAATCTCTTCGGGTTCGAAGTCAGTAGTACGTTGGTAGTTGTCAACTTTGGAGTTCGAACTACCTTCTCTGTCAAAGAATCAGTAAATGTCGTGTAACCATCCTCGGTTTCGATAGTGAGGCCTTGGCCTGTATCTACCGAGAATGGTGGCCCCTTTGCTTCAGATCCAGTGGAGTCACCACTGTCGAACCCCAAGTTTCCTTGGGTCGCTCCGTCATGGTTCGGTTCGACCTCCAGTGTCGCGCACTAAAACCAAGACTGGTCACAGCACCAGTGTAATGGTTCGAGTTCTTGTTTAACTTCGATCTAGTTCGAGAGATATTAATGTCAAGTAAAACCAGACGAGTTAGCTCGGGTTAATGCAACCGGCACAAGTTTATTCAGTATCTACATAAGTTCGGAGTGGTGCTATAAGTATAGCGCGATTATGATCAGGTGTTGTCCTGGCCGTAGCCAGAGACCAACTGAGCTCCCTACGCGGTCCCAGGTAGGGACTGGAGCAGCGAAGACTAGTGCTGCCACCACCCCGCAGTGGCCAGAGATCGAAGCGACCTCTGGTCCCACCGGTGGCAACAGCACCGATCGACCTGCCCTCTCGAATAGGGAGCAAACACTATATACAAAGCTCCACGAGCCCCTACACGTGTGTATATGTACATTGGTGGTAGTGTTGGTAAGGTATACATGTGTGTACATGTACATTGGTGGTAGTGTTGTTAAGGTATACATGTGTGTACATGTATATTGGTGGTTGTTAAGGTATACACGTGTGTACATGCACATTGGTGGTTGTTAAGGTATACATGTGTGTATATGTACATTGGTGGGTGTTAAGGTATAAACATGTGTACATGTACATTGGTGGTTGTGTTGTTAAGGTATACACGTGTGTGCATGCACATTGGTGGTAGTGTTGGTAAGGTATACATGTGTGTACATGTACATTGGTGGTTGTTAAGGTATACACGTGTGTACATGTACATTGATGGTAGGGTTTTAATACCTGGTTAAGGTAGAAGTAGTCATTGGGATGTGACAGCCACAGAGCCTCCTTTTCGTTATCCGTTGCTCCCGCCAGTAGGTAATAGAAAACATGGTAGTTCCTGGAAGAAGAGGAAGAAGAAGAAGATCATGATTGATTGATATGTTTAACGCCATAAGGCTCAGAGTTTTATGGGACTGCATCGCAGAAGATCACAGTCAAAGATTGTTATAATCTAGGTAAAAGGAAGAGCTGATACATCATCAAAGCAGATAAAGACGAACAAGTAATGTCTTGCATTTCAGGCAGAATATCAAGGTACATGTACTTGAGGGCCGGTACATAAAGTACATGTACCAGGGGTGTGAAATCCCGAAACCAGTTTCCTCTGAAGCACATTTTACCACCTCGCAAGGATTTCTAGTTGACATTATTACATAAGATAAAAGTGATTTAACTATTCAATTTGCTATATTATATCAGTCTCTACTGTACAATGAGGCCACAATTTACCATTGGGATACTTTATCTACCTCCATTTGGGCTGACATTAGACCTAACATTGGGAAGGTTCTAAGACCCCCCCCCCCCCCATAAATGGTAATCCACTTTCTCAGTGGATTTGCACAGTTCTCAGGAATGGTCCATGTGAGCATCAAAAACGCGGAATTCCGCGTTTCCGCGGAAATTTCACACCCCTGATGTACATCACTTCAGCCAAGCAAAATCTGGCATTGCCCAAACTGGAAATTTATGTTTCATGTCACCTGAACCTAACTAGCAAAATAGAGCCAATCCTAGCATTTTTTCAACTTTGAGGAAATTGAGAATTACCCAAGGAATTATAATTGTGAAGAGGAATTAAGGTTCTGACAAGCCCAAGTCTGAGGCGACAATTTTGGGTGTTTTGTTTGTTGTTGTTTTTTTTTTGTTATTTCTTTTTCCAGTAAAATAAGATACCTGCGGGAGATTATTGCTGAGACTCGTTACTCTTTGCACATTGGAGGCCTGAGTAAAAAAATAAAAATTGATCTACCTCGCCTAGAATTTTAGGAATCTAGAATACACATTTATCTTTTTTGGATTTAAGCTGTTATGAGATATCTTGATCCCATATGCTAGATATCATGGAGAGCAGAGTGTGTAGTGTATATTTATTATTGGTCACAGCCACTTACCTCTCATTTTGTGCTTGTGATACAATCCTCGATTTCTCCAATAAATATTTCTCCACAACAGCTCTGGAACACAGAAACAGGTCTCGTAAATAAGGTGTTTGTAATTAGATACATAAATACCAGTTAGCACAAAACCTTGAATCAACCTGAACAAACCACTTTTCAATGCTGATTCAAAGTTAGATTTAAATTCGTGTCCACTGGGAGTGCGTAGTACTTTTGTACTACCATAAATTCCCTCGTATAAGCTGCATCCTGACTTTTGGAGAATGCTATAAACTGCATCTGAGGCCTGGAAATTGGCGGTTTAGTACTGTTCCATAATGCCAAATACCCTTGTATAAGAAGCACCCCGACTTCGGGCTGCATCTATAAGCCTTTAATTTGGGTTCTGGTATAAGCCGCGGCTTATATGAGAGAATTTACGGTACTCTCTCATAGTTGTGGCGAGACAATCAAGTCACATATTCCCATTGAATTGTAGAAGTCACATCTGAATACCCAATAATACATAATATAGTATGACCTGATTTTACAAATCATTTCATCATAGACACCATAAAATCTCAGCAGCTCACTGATCTGTACATGGAGTCTGTAACAAAGGCTGTCTGCTGTGAAGCTTGATGACCACTAATCAAGACAGTCGCTGTTGCGACTAATTAACCAGGCGCTACAATAATAAGCGTGTGGCTACTACAGTAAATTCTCTTGTATAAACTGCGGCTTATACCAGAATCCATATCAAAATTAGGCTTATAGGATTAGCCCAATGTCTGTATACCTAATTCCTGTGTACCTAATCACTACACTGATTCCTGTGTACCTAATTACTACACTGATTCCTGTGTACCTAATTACTACACTGGTTCCTGTGTACCTAATGACTACACTGGTTCCTGTGTACCTAATGACTACACTGGTTCCTGTGTACCTAATGACTACACTGGTCCCTGTGTACCTAATGACTACACTGATTCCTGTGTACCTAATTACTACACTGGTTCCTGTGTACCTAATGACTACACTGGTTCCTGTGTACCTAATGACTACACTGGTTCCTGTGTACCTAATGACTACACTGGTCCCTGTGTACCTAATGACTACACTGGTTCCTGTGAACCTAATTACTACACTGGTCCCTGTGTACCTAATGACTACACTAGTTCCTGTGAACCTAATTACTACACTGGTTCCTGTGTACCTAATTACTACACTGGTTCCTGTGTACCTAAGGACTAGGCTGGTTCCAGTGTACCAAAGGATCCTTATATTTTTCAGCAGGTTAACTGAAACACTACTTAATTTCATGCTCTGATACATCCTGATTTACCGTATTCATTCTAAAGAGCGCACAGCTCTAATAAGGGCACATACCCCTTTTGGATGCCAAAGCACACACACCCTTTTAAACATTCTTCGGGCAAAAATACAGATTCTAAGGGTATAGATTCTTAGGGTAAGAATAAGGAGGGAGGTTAACTATTAGAATGACTTTTGTTTTGGCTTTGAGCATAAAAAAAACTCTCCACACATGCGTGCACTCTTTAGAAAGAGTATGGTAATCAAAATTAAGGTGCAAATAGATTCAACACGTTTCTTTTTATCTTCACAAGGGCTCAATGACATTACATAAATATTTATACTCCTGTGTTTTTTTACTCCTCTGCACAAGGACTACGTGAAGTTGTTTGAGTAAACCAGCACAGGAGCATGATGTGCCTGATCTCAGCACACTGCCATGTGATGTTATTTTACAACTGTCACGACTACTATCATCAGAGAGAGCCTGACCCTGTAGCAGCACAGAGAATAGTGTTAGGTATTTGGTGTTTGCCGGGGTGTTTGCATGTTGGTGAGTATGGGGTGGCACATCACTCCTCTTCTGAAGAATGTGCGACTAGTGGCCCCAGTCATGGCAGTGCATACGACGACTTACCACAGATCTCTAAGAGATCTTTGAAGCAGGCGGATAATTACACCTACCTTGGAGCTGTCCTAGATAAGCATCTCATTTTCAAAGATCAAGCCAGAAAGTGTTTAAAAAAAGTTTATCTCCTTAATTTCAAGCTTTGGAAAATACGTCATCTTCTCTCCTTTAATGCTGCACTTGCTATTTTTAAACAAACCATACTACATTTTGATTATTGCTCTTTTCTCATCGATGGAACTACTAAGGGATTGAGGAAACAATTACAAGCGGTGCAGAACCGCCTCCTAAGATGTGTTCTGCAAGTGAAAATTGGAGACATGAACACGGATGACTTACACAAAGTGTGTGAAGTTCCCAGGCAAAAGAATAGCAGAAGAGAGCTACTGCTGTCGCTTATATACAGGAAAAGCAAGATAGAGAAAATTGGAACCACCTTCAGGCGTACGAGGAGTGATAATAAGAAGAACTAAAAAATTGATTGAACCTAGGTTATCTTTAGTGAGGAAGAGCTCTGCTTATAGGGGCAAAAAACTTTGGAGCACCCTCCCTCTGCACATTCAGGAGGCAGAGTCTAAAATTAAGTTCAAGAAACGTGTTGAAGGTTTTTTGAAGACAAACATGAAGGGCAAGAGAAAAGCTCTCATTGAAGACATAAAACGTAGGAAACCTCCGTGATCACCCAGGCATTGGGCTTGCTGACTGGCGTCGAATATTGTTGGCTCTCAGGACTGGATCGGTGTGGCTTGCACAAACATGAATATTGGGATGGGATGCTGCTTATACCTTATTTCTGTTCTTCTCTCGCATGCATTGTAAATATTCATAAAGGATAGGTCGTTTACAGTCTGCCACTAGGGCAGCGAGATGAGCTCATCTCAGCCTCACCAAGCACCATGGTGGTGGTGCCCTTGGCTGAAGCTTCTTAATTATCATACTTTGTAGTCTCGTGGAGGCTGTCTTTCGAACTCTATTTTCTGAGGTTATCTTGTCTCTAGGAGACAAACAATATTGTGCCTTAAGTGCAATAGTTTCTATATTACCAGGTTTTGTACCTCTCAGAGATACACTATTAGTTTCCTCGCGCTACAAGTATGCTGTTTATATCTCCAGGGGATATGCTTGTATAGTCCTTATAGGGGCCTAGTAACTCCTTTATTGGATGATGGTGAGCCAACAATTTGTAATGAAAAGCACGGCAGTATGCAATGATTTACAAAAAAAAACACATTAGTGTCCCCAGTCACGGCAATGCACATATCAGTGGCCCCAGTCATGGCGGTGCACACACACATCAGTGGCCCCAGTCATGGCAGTGCACACACATATCAGTGGCCCCAGTCATGGCAGTGCACACACATATCAGTGGCCCCAGTCATGGCAGTGCACACACACATCAGTGGCCCCAGTCATGGCAGTGCACACATCAGTGGCCCCAGTCTCTATGCTAACCATGACTTTGCTGATTAAACATATACCAGTGTTGCCGAAATGACGCTGGCACACCGGCTTTTGCCTCAGGAGGGCCTTGGGACTGAGGACTTCTCATCCTCCTATTGCACAGTATAGTTATAATGAAGTTTATAAAGCTAGCTTGAAATATCAATATCGTATGGCCTGTGTGCGAGGGAAATGGCCTGTGTGAGATGCAGGCCACTTTGGCCTGTGTGGTGAAAAAGTTTGTACATATCATCCCTTTCATCCAAACAGTAGAAACCAGGATTTGCTGTGAAGCTTTGCTGGGGCGCTCGATGCAGGTGGGGGTCTACAATGTCCCATGTCAATTTATAAGAAATGCCCATATCCCAATATATATTTCCTTTCAATCAAATACCCATGTCATTAATAGTGGCACCACTCCGCGGTGTGGGTACCACAGTTGGTACCCAAACCGAGGCTCAGTGCCCCCCCCCCCCGGCCTCTGACCTCCATAGACACCCTATCTGCTCTTATGAATTAATGGGGAATGTAACATATCAAAAGAAAGCTCTTGATGTCCCCCTTGTGGATCCAGGGAGAACTAAAACCTCGCTTATAAGACGCGTCTTATACGCGGGAGAATACGGTAGGTGCTGTCAGAATAGAACTAGAGGAATGCACCATAGTCGCAAGTAACTTGAAAGAGGTGGGGTGGTAGGTTTGTAGTATAGCTGGGGGGGGGGGCACAAACTAGTATGACATCAGCACTGCAGCTGGTTAACAGACCTCAAAAGAGCGGGAAAAAAGGTATCCCAATGGAATGTGTATTCTTTACCATTGGCAGCCCTAACCGTTGCCTCCCTGCAAAACCACAACATTTTTTAATCCACTTACTGTAGTTACATCACTGCCTCATTTTACCATCAAAGTACACATTTACGATCTATACACATTCTTCAAACACAATCTACACACATTTTCCCCCAATTACAGTTCTTTCATCCTTAATTTAGCCAAAGTTTCTCCATGTCAGCCTCCTTTGGCGTCTTTAATAATCCATGGTGGTGCCTATAACTCTTCCGAGTTAACAATAGACTTAAGAACTTAAGGCCCATCAATTATCAAAATGCCAACGTTTCTCTATGCAATGCCTCATCTTCATGAAGCCAATAGTCTATAGTTGACTAAAGTGTCATTTGTGAGCCCTCATATTGATGCAGCAAGTACGAAGGTACCAAACCAGAGTGACCCCCTTCCCCGGGCCATACTAGTATACGGAGGTAGCAGATTGTCCTATGGGCGCGGCCATTGCTGAAGCTGATTTTACCAGCAGCTACCACTGATAAGAGCCATCAGATGGGTACCAACTGCCCCCCGAGAGGACCGCAGTGAATAGACAGCATCATTTCATTGGCTGGTAATCAAACCAGCTAAGTCGGTATACCTTACTCACTGTATATACCCATCAGGCCACACTGATGAGTGATTGATGTGACTTTAATTGTTGAGTGTTATCAGCTAATTGATAAAGTGCCGGTAGTTGTGTACATTTATCTGGATATAGACAACTTGGTGGGGGAGGGGTGGAGGATGTTATCAACACCGTGCTACAATAGCTGAACAATAAGCCATGCACACAAGGCACCAAATCAAAAAAAAAAAAGAATTTGACATTCTAGGGAGCAGAACTGTGGTTGCTAGGGACCGGGCAAAAGGTCAAATTACATAGGCAATGTACTAGAAAAAGTAATCTTTTTGCTGATTTCTCTTCCAATATTACAATTAGAAAATAATGCATCAAGTATGTTATGTAAATTTTGAATATCTTTCAAATTCTGTAATGCATTTTGCCGAAAGTGGTCTAGATCTTCTCCGATAAGAGTTTTAACACCTTTTGCTAGTACATTTCCTATTTAATTTGACCCTTCATGAGTATTGTTATCAGTAGGGAGATAAGACTGATAAGGGCCGCACCAGTTGCTATGACGTCACTGCTGCTCCCAAGAATGACCACTGCGATGTGACACTAATTGGACACGGCCATCACCCTAGCCCATCACCCATTACGGCAGGCCTGATGCTGGCTCAGCCGCCGCCGCACGGCAGGGCTTACCTAAGTGGCAGGCTATGTAGCCGTGTGGAGAGCCCTGGCCCTGATGTGATAGTACGTCTCCTGTTGTCTAGATGGCGCTTTACACAAGGCCCTACCTGAGGTTCGCCCACCTACATTCTCTAACCAACCCGAGGGCACTGGGGGCTGCTCCCCGTGTGTGCTGCCCGGTAACCCCAGGTAACACGCCGCCTGTACCCCCCCCCCCCCCCCACCACAGTACATGTACCACCCATCACTGTCACCCATGATATCTGCCGCCACTGTGTGTGAACATGTCACCAACTGACTGTACCAATACACACACAAACAAACAAGGAATTGGTGACAGGACTAATATTGTGGGAAGAATGTAAAAAGATCAGAGAGTTGATGAAGATGAGCATGGACGTTTCATGAATTGATCTACTTCTCCAGGGGCATTCCTGTAACAACTAACAAAATGTCTAAGGATAGGGCATTGCCCTAAAATTATCTATGGGCAACTGTGTTCTATGTGCTATGTTAAACTATGCTTTAACTAATTGCTGACAAATAGTGAGTAATTACTTATATATATTGAATAGTTGGTCACACATACTGCATTATTACCGACTTAGGAGGAGGTACTGGCATATATTGACTGAATTCTGACAAAAAGTGAGTAAAATACTGACATTTATTGACTAATTCCTGACAAATTGTATGTAAATACTGACATGTGTTGACTAATTTCTGATATCTAAGTGACTAAGTACTGACATATCCTGAATAATTGGTGACAATGAGTGAGTAATTACTAACATATATTGACTATTTCTGCTAAATAGTGAATAATTACTGACATATATATATTGACTAATTGCTGAAAAAGAGTGAGTAATTACTGACAAATATTGACTAATTTCTGATAAGTTGTGAGCAATTACTGACATATATCGACTAATTGCTGACAAAAAGTGAGTAATAACTAATATATATTGAATGATTGCTGACAAATAGTGAGCAATTACTGACATATAGACTAATTGCTGACAAATAGTGAGCAGTTACTAACATATATTGACTAAATGCTGATAAAATGTAAATAAATACTACCATGTATTGACTAATTGCTGACAAATAGTGAATAATTACTAACATAATTATATTAACTAATTGCTGACAAATAGTCCATATATACTGATATATTTTGACACATACCAGTCAAGGCAGGATGCACAATTGAATCAATGGCTATTTCTCTGTTATATATTGACTAAATGCTGACAGATTGTGAGTAAATACTGACATATATTGATTAATTGCTGACAAATAGTGAGTAATTACTGACATAAATTGACAAATTGCTGACAAATAGTGAACAATTACTAACATATATTAACTAATTGCTGACAAATAGTCCATAGATACTGACATATTTTGACTAATATCTGACAAATTGTGAGAAAGGGAGGATGCACAATTGAATCAATGGCTATTCCTTGGTTATATATTGACTAATTGCTGACAGATTGTGAGTAAATACTGATGTATTGATAATTGCTGATATAGAATGACTAAGTACTGACGTATATTGACTAATTGCTGACAAATTGTGAGTAAATACTAACATATTTCGACTAATTGCTAACAAATGGTGAGTAATTACTAACATATATTGACTAATTGCTGATAAATGGCGAGTAATTACTGACATATATTGACTAATATCTGATAAATTGTGAGTAATTACTGACATATGTGGACTAAGTGTTGTTATAAGATTGAGCAGGTTAGGTCTAAGACCTAAAAGACCCGAGTTTTTAATGCAATTTTCAATGCTATTTTCAATTCAATTTTCAATATTCAATCAGATATTGTGATTACTGACATATGTTGATGAACTGCTGACAAATAATGAGCAATTACTAACATGTATTGACTAATTGCTGACAAATAGTGCATTATTACTGATACATTTTTACAACTACTGACAAAAAGTGAGTAATAACTAACATATATTGACTAATTGCTGACAAATAGTGCATTATTACTGACACATTTGGACTAATTACTGACAAAAAGTGAGTAATTACTGACAAAAAGTGAGTAATTACTAACATAAATTGACTAATTGCTGACAAATAGTGCATTAATTCCGACATATTTGGACAAATTACTGACAAAAAGTGAGTAATTACTGACAAAAAGTGAGTAATTACTAACATGATTTGACTAATTGCTGACAAATAGTGCATTATTACTGACATATTTGCTGACAATGCATTATGCCATCCATAAAAGGGTTAACTGCACATCAATGCCTTGTCTATCAATAAAGGGTTGACTGTGTATCAATGCATCATGCTATCCCTAAGGGGTTAACTGTGTATCAATGCATCATGCCATCCATAAAGGGTTAAGTGCATCAATGCATCAGGTTATCCATGAAGGGGTAAAGTGCATCAATGCATCTTGCCATTCATAAAGGGTTAAGTATGCATCAATGCATCATGCCATTCATAAAGGGTTAACTGTGTATCAATGCATCATGCCACCCATAAAGGGTTAAAGTGCATCAATGCATCATGCCATTCATAAAGGGTTAAAGTGCATCAATGCATCATGTTATCTATGAAGGGTTAAATGTGCATCAATGCAGCATGCTGTCCATGAGGGGTTAAATGTGCATCAATGCTTTGTAACATCCATAAAGGGTTAACTGTGCTTCAATGCATCATGCTATCCATAAAGGGTTAACTGTGCATCAATGCTACATGCCATCCATAAAGGCTTAAAGTGCATCAATGCATCATGCCATTCATAAAGGCTTAAAGTGAATCAACGCATTATGCCATTCATAAAGGGTTAAAGTGCATCAATGCATCATGCCATTCATAAAGGCTTAAAGTGCATCAATGCATCATGTTATCCATGAAGAGTTAAATGGGTATCACTACATCATTCCACCCATAAAGGGTTAACTGCACATCAATGCATCATGTCATTCATGAAGGGTTAACTGTGTAACAATCTATCATGCCATCAATAAAGGCTTAAAGTGCATCACTGCATGATGCCATTCATAAATGGTTAGCTGTGTATCGATCCATCATGCCATTCATAAAGGGTTAACTGTGCATCAATGCATCATGCTATCCATAAAGGGTTAACTGTGCATCAATGCATCATGCTATCCATAAAGGGTTAACTGTGCATCAATGCATCATGCCATCCATAAAGGGTTAACTGCACATCAATGCATCATGCCATTCATAAAGGGTTAAATATGCATCAATGCATAATGCCATTCATAAAGGGTTAACTGTATATCAATGCATCATGCCATCCATAAAGGGTTAAAGTGTATCAATGCATCATGCCATGCATAACGGGTTAACTGTACATCAAAGCATCATGCCATTCATAAAGGGTTAACTGTGTATCAATGCATCATGCCATCCATAAAGGGTTAAAGCAGACATGTCAGTTCAGTATTGGCCAAACATCTGAAGATTATTTTGGGGACTCATAAATGGGGTTTATACCCTATGTATCTCAACAAAACACCTAAAAATGGATGCTTTGGGATAGCACACACCTTTACCAATAAGGAAAACTATGAAATAATCATCAAAAATTCTGTATACATTTTTTCTATAATAAATTATCAACCTCAAACATCTGAAATGTTGCAGGCATCTGAAACTCTGACATGTCTGGGTTAAAGTGAATCAATGCATCATGCCATTCATAACAGGTTAACTGCGCATCAATGGATCATGCCATTCATAATGGGTTGACTGTGAATCAATCCATCATGCCACCAATAAAAGGTAAAAGTGCATCACTGCATCATGCCATTCATAATGGGTTGACTGTGAATCAATGCATCATGCCATTCATAAAGGGTTAAATGTGTATCAATGCATCATGCCTGCCATAAAGGGTTAACTGCACATCAATCCATCATGCCTTCAATAAAGGGTTAAAGTGCAATAATGTATCATTTTATTCATAAAGGGTTAACCTTGCACCAATGCATCATGCCATTCATAACGGCTTAACTGTGGATCAATGCATCATGCCATTCATAAAGGGTTAAAGTGCATCAATGCATCATGCCATTTTTAAAGGGTTAAAGTGCATCATGCCATTCATAACGGGTTAACTGTGCATCAATGCATCATGCCATTCATTAAGAGTTAAATGTGCATCAATGCATCATGCTATCCATAAAGGGTTAAATGTGCATCAATGCATCATAGGGAAGTATGTGCGGCCCCTGGACAGCCTGCTAATCCTGTAAGGATCACAGTGTGAATCAATGCATCATAAACCCTATGCACTGCCCTATGTATACCCCTATAGAAACAGACACCAGTGCATTAAAGGGTTAAAGTGGGTTTTCACAGCTATATCCAGGGTGAGTAGACTTTCTTTGTCCAAGCACTAACAGCCAATATTAAAAGGATAGGTTGGTCCCTGTGCAACCCTATGTGTAATCCTATGAGTAAAAAAGGGCAATATGTGGCTAGGCTATAGATTTGACTTAGCAAGTCTACACTAGAAGGGCGATTCAACATCGGTGAACATGGTTCTTGTAACTATTCTATGGTCTGTCTAAGACCATAGAATAATTATGATAGATTCAGATTAATAATCTAACATCTTGTATACATATATTAATATTTTTGTACAAAATACTTGCTTTCATGGTTTTGGATGTGTGCATCGCAGAAAAGTAACATGATACATGAACAAACCCATTGTTGTTTTTTTTTATTGTTTTTTTTTTGCCAAACACTACGCGTATAGCGTAATACACAATAAACATACATTACATGTGTGCCGGTGGCACAGTCTATCATCTACACATTCAGATAAGGCCCTGTCCACACCCCAGTCACATCTCTGTCCACACCCCCGGTCACATCCCTGTCCACACTTCAGCCACATCCCTGTCAACACCCAAGCCACTTAGAGGTGGAATGTGACCTAGGAACACACTCTTTTTTTCTTGGTCAGATAACACTACAAGACATCCTAACCCCTTTTGATTATATAGAAGGTTCCCAATATCCAACAAAACGTATTGTATATATTATACTTCTCATCGTCTTTTAAGAGAGGTAGAAGGCCTCAATCTGAAACATCCCCTTGTTTAGTGCCGGGTGTGGAATCTGGGGGTGATAAGGTTAACTTAAACTGCTCTGGGTCTCCCTGTCTCCATAACTCTGTCCAAGTTAACTATACTTTTAATCTTACTTACCCATGCACCATGCCATTCTCTTTGTAGTTCACTTGAATAAACTTCCCAAATCGACTAGAGTTGTTGTTATGCACTGTCTTAGCATTCCCAAATGCCTGAAAAGGAAAGAACAAATTATCTTTAACATGTCAGTTGAGAAGGAATCAAAATTCACGGCAATGGTGATGGGGTAAATGGTTGTAATTGCTAACTGTAAATCCTCTATTTTGAAACAGGCCAATAATGCGCATTGTAAATCACTAGTCTCTCATCTTTAATGCACAGACTGCCTTTAATGCATATTATAAAGCTGAAGGTTATATATAGAACACCTGGATACAAATGTGATGTGTGTGTTTGGGGGGGGGGGTGACTCGAGTATAGAAAATTCAAAATAATTTCTTTTTTTTTCTGTTTTATTCATGAAGCAGTCTAATTGTTCATTTCCAACAGCTGCATATAACGATACCGGAACAAGACAGATCAGATGTACAATGCAATGTGGCGTCGCTATTCATGATATTCTCCAAAGTGCAGCACCTCCCGCTGGGCAGCCCAGGTGCATAGATACCCGACTTAATTTTTCACAGAGCCACTCATTTCTAAGCACATTGCCGGGATGAGCATTTATGTGTAGGTGTAGCTCATAACCAGTTTGGGGAACAGCCTAATGATGCAAATTTTGATAAACCAGGAAAGGCAGTTCAGCTACACACTGTAGATGACTACTCTCAGTCAACACCTGAATGCCCATCATTGTCTGACAGCGACAGCATGTCAATCAATGCCAGTCAATGAGTAGGGGCGGATCCTGGAGTTGGCCTTGGGGAACATGCCCCCCTCCCTCAGACCCCCTGAAAATGAGCCTTTTTATGGCTCTAACCTGTATGAGTAGATGTGGGCCAACACCTGTAACCCCTCAGACCACACCACTCTTCTGGATCTGTCCCAGATATCTGACCTCTGCCACTGACTGTCTATCAATATTTTGAGATCTACAGCATGTTAATGGCTGCCTGTCAGTGCCTGACAGTAGCTACCGCTTGTCAGTGCCTGACAGCTACAGCTACAACAGGTGACTGGGAGCAGCTACGGCTTGTCAGGTGTCTGACAGCAGCTACAGTCTGTCAGTGTCTGACATCAGCTACAGTCTGTCAGTGTCTGACAGGAGCTACAGCATGTCAGTGTCTGACATCAGCTACAGCCTGTCAGTGTCTGACAGCAGCTATACAGCCTGTCAGTGTCTGACAGCAGCTACAGTCTGTCAGTGTCTGACATCAGCTACAGTCTGTCAGTGTCTGACATCAGCTACAGTCTGTCAGTGTCTGACAGGAGCTACAGCATGTCAGTGTCTGACATCAGCTACAGCCTGTCAGTGTCTGACAGCAGCTACAGCCTGTCAGTGTCTGACAGCAGCTATGACCTATCAGTGTCTGACAGGAGCTACAGCATGTCAGTGCCTGACAGCAGCTACTGCTGGTCAGTGTCTAACAGCAGCTACAGTCTGTCAGTGTCTGACAGCAGCTACAGTCTGTCAGGTGTCTAACAGCAGCTACAGCCTGTCAGTGTCTGACAGCAGCTATGGCCTGTCAGTGTCTGACAGGAGCTACAGCATGTCAGTGCCTGACAGCAGCTACTGCTGGTCAGTGTCTGACATCAGCTACAGCCTGTCAGTGTCTAACAGCAGCTACAGCCTGTCAGTGTCTGACAGCAGCTATGGCCTGTCAGTGTCTGACAGGAGCTACAGCATGTCAGTGCCTGACAGCAGCTACTGCTGGTCAGTGTCTAACAGCAGCTATACAGCCTGTCAGTGTCTGACAGCAGCTATGGCCTGTCAGTGTCTGACAGGAGCTACAGCATGTCAGTGCCTGACAGCAGCTACTGCTGGTCAGTGTCTAACAGCAGCTATACAGCCTGTCAGTGTCTGACAGCAGCTATGGCCTGTCAGTGTCTGACAGGAGCTGCAGCATGTCAGTGCCTGACAGCAGCTACTGCTGGTCAGTGTCTAACAGCAGCTATACAGCCTGTCAGTGTCTGACAGCAGCTATGGCCTGTCAGTGTCTGACAGGAGCTACAGCATGTCAGTGCCTGACAGCAGCTACTGCTGATCAGTGTCTAACAGCAGCTATACAGCCTGTCAGTGCCTGACAGCAGCTATGGCCTGTCAGTGTCTGACAGCAGCTACAGCATGTCAGTGCCTGACAGCAGCTACTGCTGGTCAGTGTCTAACAGCAGCTATACAGCCTGTCAGTGCCTGACAGCAGCTATGGCCTGTCAGTGTCTGACAGCAGCTACAGCATGTCAGTGCCTGACAGCAGCTACTGCTGGTCAGTGTCTAACAGCAGCTACAGTCTGTTGGGTGTCTAACAGCTAGGGCCTTTTAGTGCCTGACAGCTACAGTCCAGAAGTGAACAAAATCTCTCGATTTATTAGTTTTGAAGCAGCAAAAAAGGGATTGGGATGTTTCCCAAAGCCAGAAGTGGGGTATAAACTGGGCCCTTCGTGAACCTACAGTAGCATGAGTAGTATCATATCTATGAGATGGAAGGAGCCTCGATGACAGAAACCCATGTCATTTGCTACTACAATGTATTCTTTAATAAGGATATTAGGGGATCCTTCACCTTGTATGAAGGTTAAGGCTAGGCCATTAGCCTATGATATTTCTTGACTTCTATGCTCAATGTGCCATGCAGAATATTTATGATAAAGCTAATAATAATTTAGTCTTAGCATCACTGAGTCCTTAAAGGATTAATTGTTTGCCACAGAAAACATGTGCAGTGAGCTAGAACTAATCCTCCTCCCACCTGTATGCCTCAGTGACTGGGACACCCTATGTTCTATCTCTTGGGTGTGAAATCTGAGTGTCCGGGCATGAACCATACAAATGACAAATGCTTCAGTATAGCTGCAGTGGCAATTGTTCAGAGATACCCTATAGACCAGATTTCCCTATATTTTCCTATATCTGTCAGAAACCTCTTTAATCTAATGAGGTTCTGTGCAACAGTTTATATATATATAAATGACTTGCACGGAGAATGCCTAAACATTCTTGATAGCACAAGTCTAATGTATGTAGTGAGCAATTCCAAGCAATAAGTACGAAGGAGAACCCATACTGGTCATCACTGAAGATTATTTTTGTCTCATGAGATAACCCTGTGATGAATAATCTGAGTGCTCCTTTCTCAATGTATGTGTATTGAGAATAGCCGAGGCGTCCAGTGTAGGAGCTCTTCCCTACTGGCAAAAAGAGGTATTTAGTCTTTTTTTTGTATTTAGTCTTAGCTGCCAATGAATAGACATTTTGCTACTCAGCACAAATGGCTCAGGGGTCCAATGCCCATGAACCCCATGCCCAATGAAGCCCCATGACCCATTGTCAAGTGGCCCCGCCATACCTTCCTCTTCTTTAGGAATCAATAGGGAATTGACTTCTCAACCAAAAGTGTCCTATTTTCAGATGCTTTGAGGTACCCTGATAGCTCTATATAGGAATTAAGAGCCACTGAACGACACAAAGGTTTAAAAATCAGGGTTTTTCAAGGGTCATTTGACAATGGCAATTTGCAACATGACATTGAACTTTTCTGTAGTTTTTAGTTCATCCCCTTGGTTCATCCAGGCTTGTAACTAGCACTCGACGCGGGGTGCTTCAATTTTCAATAAGAGGCAAAATGTCCTGATTTTAAGATTGACTCTAAAAACCTTAATAATTGTTCGATTTACAAGCCACAACCCCCCCCCCCTAGTTAAGGCCTGTCATTCACACTAACATTGGAACTTTTTACTTTAGTTCTATGCCAGATCTTAGACTGATCCGCAATGTCTATTATTTTGATTGAAGATTTTAAAAATCTTGTCCTTCCTCAGCAAAATGGATACAGCAAACTAGTGGCTATGACTCAGGGAGACCCTGAGCCAATAAAGGTTATGATGTACAAGTAAGTTGCACATAGATAGTTAGTACTTCAACCTAACCCAAAATCACATCCAGTGTTTTGGTAATAGCCCTGAGTGCCGTTTCTCAGTCTTATACGAGCAGACTAATAAATAGAAAGGGACCTACATGTGCACTGGTTCAAGATTTCGGGCTCTGGTACCACGTGGGACTTATATACATAACATAGTGGCAATGTTTCAATGTTGTGTTTCTCTTATATTGTAATCAACGGTCTTGAGCAAGTCTATTGTAGAGTAAGTCAGCCTTTTTGTAAACAGCCCATGTTGATGGTTGTTACTGAGGTGGCTGTCCTGTACCACAGCTAGAGACAGCACCACGACACAGCGGCCCAGCGACATCTCCATGCTGCTGCTCCTGCTGCTGCTGTGTGCCCCCACCCTGCACTCTGTGCTTAAAACAACACAATCATCAAGGCCCATTGTCATTGATTCACTGTGGCTTTCTTTAATTCTAAATACACACAATGTGTCTCAAGAATTTTCAGCGTTTTTTTTTCCTAACGGTTCCTTTGAAGGGTCTAATATATGGCTTAACTTATACTAGGCTTAACTGCAAAAGAACCATTCCTAAATTTCAGTGGGAATGGGGTATTCCTGGGCAGATTTTACACATATAGATGGCGTCAGATTATTTGTTGATGAGAGCTGGGCGGGCTGACTTAGCTATGTACTACGGAGCCCTGGAGGGGACATGCAAAAAAAATTTTTTTTCATAGTCTGGTTCAAACCAAAAGATTCTGGTTCGAACCAAAAGATTCTGATTCGAACCAAAGATTCCTGTTCGTACCAAAAGATTCTGGTTTGAACCAAATTGAGTAATGGTTGTTTAACGCCAAGCCAACAGCTAAGGTCATATTCATGGCGGAAAAAGTACATTAGACATCACGTCACAAAGGAATACATGTGCCTGTGCCCGTGCATATGGACACCAGACACATGTAAGAAAGAGGGAACAGGAAAGAGGAGATTCAAGGAACGAATATGTGCCAGTGCCCGCGCATATGGACACCACCCACACTCAGAGAGGATAGAAAAGCAAGACATAGACCCCTTTTAAAGATGGCCTGGGGCTGGGGAGGCCTGGGTTTGAACCAAAAGATTCTGGTTCAAACCAAACAATTCAAACATGGAGCCATTAGGTGTCACCCCATTAACATGGTTCCATTAGGTGTCACCCCATTTAAACAGGGACCTGTTAGGCCTCACCCCATTGAAACATGGACCCATTAGGCGTCATCCCATTCAAACATGGGCCCATTAGGCATCACCCCATTCAAACAATGACTATCATGCATCACCACCTGTATATACCCTCTTACTGATAACAGCAACCCATTAGGCATAACCCCATGTAGATTCACTATTGCTGATCAAAGCAGCTGCTTAGTTTTTTTTGGTAAAACCTAGCACTGTATTCACATTGTATAAAAACAACAGATGATGACAAAGTCCTACAGATTAGATACATGTTCTCCATCTCAACATGCATAGTTTGAAAAAGATGTGTAAGCAGATTATGAGTACAGATAGTTTTTGTGTATTACCTCATATCATAAGTAGAGGGAAATAAGTGAATTGGTGACCCTTGGATGATGTGGCCCATGTTTGTGATCAGGGAATAAAGACACTGAATAGTGCTTAAACTGTTTGGATTCATTTAGTAGGCTCCCCATCTACATGAGCTTACATCTAATGGGCTGTAGGCCCCACTAAGAGTGTGCCTACATGGGGTGACACCTAATTGGTTGTAGGCCTCACTAAGAGTGTGCCTACATAGGTTTAAGGCTAATTATATGCTGTCATCAGTAAATGTGTGTCTACATTAGGCTATGCATAATGGGTTGCTGTCATAAGTTAGAGTGTGCCTGCATGGGTGACACCTAATGGGTTGCTGTCATCAGTTATAGTGTGCCTACATGGGGTGACGACTAATGGGATGCTGTCATCAGTAAGTTTCTATCTACATGCAGTGATGCCTAATGGTCTTTCTTTGAATGGGATGATGCCTAATGGGTTCTTGCCCTTGCAATTTATCCTATGTGCCTATATGGGGTTACGCCTAATGGGATGCTGTCAGTAGGAGTTTTACTACTTGGAGTGATGCCTAATGGGATTGTATGTTCTACTGCCTAATGGTTCCTGGTTAGAATGTGGTAATGCCTAATGGGCCCATGTCTGAATTAGGAACCAGAATCTTTTGGTTCGAACCAGAATCTTTTAGTTTGCACCAGAATCTTTTGGTTCGAACCAGAATCTTTTGGTTCGCACCAGAATCTTTTGGTTCGAACCAGAATCTTTTGGTTCACACCAGAATCTTTTGGTTTGAACCAGAATCTTTTGGTACGAACCAGAATCTTTTGGTTCGAACCAGACTATGAAAAAAATATTTTTTTGCATGTCCCTTCCAGGGCTCCGTAACTACCAGTGTCAGGCCAAGAGGCTATTAGTGTCGGCTATTAAGGCCCAGATGTAGCATGGGTAATTGGGTCAGCTTTCTGAGAAGCTCCAGGCGTGGGGACTGCTATGTAGAGGAGTGCTGGTCTACTGCAGCCTCCCCCACTTCCATGTAAAAGCTGGTATAAAATCTGGTATAGCTTTTTCTGATATGTATTTCACAGAATTGTATACCCCTCCCTATGTAATAGGGTGCAATTTATTCTGGTAATAGCTGGCTCATTATACACACTATACAGGACATCAGATTGGCCCATTGGTGGGGAGGTTAATAAGTAATGGTCACAGCCTCCTGGCTGCAGCACTGAGTGGCCTGCTCCCCTGCCACACATCCAAATCAAAGTCACCACCAGCAGGGAATACAACTTTGCTTTATTGCTTCAGATTGAGCCGCTGTGCTGGTGTAATCAAGACTGGATAAAATGCTGGAAGCATTTTATTTTCACACAGATATATGCTTAAATTTAGCATGGTTAGAATTTACTAAATATATTGAGATTTCACCAGAACACTGTAACAAGTGTGGTGATGATAGCCATGTAGAAAGTGGAAGATCCATATAATTGAGATCTTGTAGCAGCTTTAACCCTACTGGTATGTTTAATGATAGCAATGTATGTATATGGGGACCACTCATCACTACCGTAAACTCCCGCATATAAGACGCGTCCTCTACGCCAAACAAAATGCTGGGGAGTCTTATAGGATTTTTTCAAGTTGGGGGGGGGTCTTATACGAGGGCTAATTTTTCTATAGAAATGTACTAATCTTACAAATTTCAGCATTAAAATTTGCGTCTTATACGCGAAAATGCATGTGCTAAGTTTGGGGTGCATCTTATATGCGCAGCGCGTCTTATACGCGGGAGATTACGGTAGCTCAAATCTATAGTTTGGGATGGAACCAGTACCAGTTCAGTTTAGAGTACGAAGTTTCTTTATTACAGTAATTTTAGAGAACTTTATCAAACTTTACATGTGTGTTTTCAAATTCAATGAGCTATCATACACTGCATATCATGAGATGAAAGAAAAGAAATTTTCAACTACAGTACTGTAATCGTCGTAATGAGGGCACATCCCATAATAACTGCACACACCCTCTTTTTGCTCACATTTCAGAATTTCCGATTTGGAGGCTCAATTGAACTGCTAACCATAAACACATTTCACATTTTCTTCAGGTATACTGTGAACTAATTACATAAAATACGGTAACAGGAATTGAAAGAATATTTCCAGTATCAGGGTGCCCAGCAGACCCCTTCGAAGAGTAGGACTGAAAATTTTCAAAAAGTAGAACAAAAGTAGGAGAATATACGAAAAAATAGGACATATGTAGAATAAACAATGCATGTGTAACAAACAAATCTTCAAGAATTGACAAGCTTATATGTAGAATCTATTAGGACAATATTCCAGAACATATTCAAATGGTGCTCAGTTTGTACCTGTATCATTGTTATGAAAACATTATATACAGTGGTTTCATTAAAGGCATGTACTCATCCTTAAAATCCAATACTAAGGTCTAGGGACTTTAAGAGGAGGAAAGGAGCTGGGATTGCAATGTTACATAACACCAGATGCCCTGTTGTGGGGGCCTGGAGGGCTGACCAAGACTCCATCTTGGAGGAGTGTCAATCTCCAAGCACCCTTCCCCCACATTCCTTATGTATTAGAAGCACAGTATATGATTTGAGGGTGGAGAGTGTCTTGTATACAAACAAAAAGTAGGAGGGGCAGGAAATCCACAGGCTCAATACTGTGTAGCTATTTATCAGGCATCCCTCCCTACTCATCACTCCTTTATATCCCTTAGGGAGTGGAGTTTTTTTTAATTTTCCCGTCACCCCCCTCTGAGGGGTCTGACATTTTTCCGTTCCCCCCCCCCTATGTGGGATTTTTACGTCAAATGGGGCAAAAACTTTTTTGTCCCCCCCTAAGAGGGGTCTGAATTTTTTTTTTGTGCCCCCCAAACCCACCAACCCCGCTTTCATTCCACCTGCCTATACCTCCCTGTGCCCCTCCCTCTTCTACCCATCCACCCTTCCCTCTCCTCCCCTAAAAACCTCCATCCTATCTCCCCATCTACATATCCCTTCTATCTATCACTCCCCTACCTACCTCTTGAATCCATCCTCTGCCCCTAGAACTACCTATCCCAGTTTATACCTATCTTTCTTCTCCACTCTACCTATCCCTCCAATGCCTACCATGTCTGTCTATCCATCTGCCAATCCCTTTCCTTCTTCTACCTATCCCCTGCCAATCTTTCCCCTGCCTACCCTTGACCTATCCCTCATCTACATATCCCTTGTACCCATCCTACTCCTTCCTATCCCCTGTTTGTCCCTTCCCCTAACTTTCCCTCCCAATGCCTACCTCTCCTCCATTCCCTATCTATCCCTTCCATGCTTACTTTCTCTCTAACTGGCCATCTGTTAGCCCATCCCTGTCCCTCTCCTATCTGTCTCCTCACCCCTCCCCTGCATACCACTCCCTATCCCTCAGTTATCTATCCCTTATATCTATGCCTCCCCTTCCTTCGTACATCCTAAATCTGTCCCCTGTCCCTTGAACTATCTATCCTTGTCAATACCTATATTTCCTCCCCAATCTACCAATCCCTCCTATATTTAGTCTGCCTGTCTATCCATCTACCTATCGCTCTTCTTCTTCTGCCTACCCCACTGCCAATCTTTCCCCTGCCTACCTATCCCTCAGCTACCTATCCCTCATATTCATACCCTTGTACCCATAGATAGAGGAAGGGGTTGAATGTGGGAAGGCAGGGGAAGGATTGGCAGGGGGATAGGTTGAGGAATTCACAGAGGAGATAGGTAGAGAACAGAGGTATAGGAAGGGATAGGTAGATGAAGGGATAAAAAGGGTGGTATGGGTAGAAGAGAAAGGGAGAAGGATAGGCAGAGGGAAGGCAGGGGTTTGATGGAAGGAGAGGGATAGGCAGGCAGAGGGAGCATTGGATGGTTTAGGGATTATTGGGACAGGCAGGGTATAGGTCGGGGAGTGGTGGGAATGGGGATTGAACAGGGAGGGGCAGACAGAGGGATAGGCAGGGAGATAATATGGGAGGATAGGTAGAGGGGAGAGAGGTAGGCATTGACTGCGAGTCTGCTACGTAAAAATGATGTACACTGGCCATGTTGGAGCACAATGTGTGAAATAAAATAGTAAATTGTTTCTTTGTCATGAATTGTTGCCAATGTATTGGGATTACTGATCCTAGACTGAGATTAAGAAATTGGCTAGTTTTTTTCAGCACACTAACAGGTGAAACTTGTAATGATAAGTCTATGGTAAAAGTTTTGCCTCAACATGGCTGCCATACAAGATCTGTGAGGTACTAACTTTGTGAAACCCCTCTATAGAACTTACTTAAGAGGCACAGTTTTTGTAAAATGTATTCATGTACTGCACAGAGGGTATGTCACAATATCCCTCTCTATGCGGACCCCTATCTATCACTCTCACTGGGGTGACCCCTCATCTCCATCTGACTGAAATTCCCCATCTATTTGAACCCATCACCAGCAGTGCATAGCCTAAAACTAATGGCACTGGAAGGTTAAGGGAGTGCTATCTTTGTACAAAACTATTATGACAATCATAACAACATAACTGCAAGCAATTCTGAATGTTTTCTACATTGGCACTCCATGGTTTAAAATGTAGATTGCAGCCTGAGCCAACACTGACACCATTAGTCTCTTTATTGACATTTCATGTAGCCACCTTTTGATCACTATCAGTCAGGTGTTTGCATTTATTCTGTTAAAGGGTTAACGAGTGAAACATTAGTATAATACTAGTTCTAATGTTCAAAGCATATGTGTTCACCAAGATCACCACGCAACTAACTTTAGCATGATTAAACATCAATCGATACACAAATGGTGTGAGAATTGGCTCTTTCATTCCACAAGCCAATATCTCTGCATCTTTAATGAAGATGTGATTGATAAATACTGCAAATTGCAATGATACGATTCACATGCTGAGTCATAGATATCTTCGGCCTATTATCTAATGTTGTAAAATGAAGTGGGAGATAATAGTAAAACTGCACTATTTATAAACCATGTGGAGGCCCAATGTAGTAGCGCTACAACTCCAATACTCACTTTCTTGCAAGTACTAAAGGAGCGCGACAGACATGGTAAAATTTGAGTACCAGATAATAATGCAACTGATAGTACAGAATTTGCTATCTACCCAAAGTAATGTTACTAGCCAGTACGAGATGAATGGATAAAACATATAAGAGGAGGAAAATCGTTCACATGCCATAGTTATGGTAATAAAATCAGGTACTCCTAAATAATTTACCATGCCTGTGATAAGTTCCCTCAGGTACCTCATTGGGAACTATAATAGCCTATGCATGACACATAAAAAGACTTGAGGGTTGATTTCACTTGACATAAGTTACTATAAACATGTACTGACACAAGCAAGATGTGCTTCAAAGCAACTAACGGTATTTTTATATTGCACGCGCCAAAGCAAAATAAAAGGTATTTTAGAGAAAAAGTAGGAAAAATAGCAAAATCATAAAAAAATAGGAAAATGTAAGAAAAGTAGGATCGGCAGGCACCCTCCAGTATACTAGAGTAACCATATTTGACATCACCATGGTGCACCATCGGATGTGATGAGCATACTGGTGTATAACTGTAGGACATTAAAGTAGGCATATATTACCGTAGTACGGCGGTTTATAATTGCTACCAGTATGAGACCAGCATAAACCAAATGGAGAGGATGTAACTTCTCTTCACTCCATTATCATAGTGGGTGTCGAAATTAGGAATGGCTTGGGAAATATGAGGTGTAACTTTTATCATGTCATCTTAGCAAATGTGTAGACAACGATGGTTGATACCAAAGCTACGACCTCTCAAATGAGTTATTTGTCACAGTGACGATACCTATCACTGTAATTCGGATTGTGGTGTTCCAAGATGGCTGCAGGGCACTTTGTAAACAAAATGAAAGGGTGTGATTAAGTACATACAGAGGGAATTCAGGGAGTTCATGTTGCTCAAACAAGTAGTTCAGATAAGGTCTAGCCTTAGGTTAGACATGTTATACTATACAGGACAAGAGTTATAACACTCCACACCCTAGCAATACCTTGATTCAAATGACATGGTTGTCAAGTCCCCACCTCATGTTGGTAAGGAGGTCCCCATGGAAACAATTGTCAAGATCAACAAAATTTTTGGGTCACCTGACCTGAGAGCCTCGTTTTCAGGTTGACCAGACCTCTGGAGTGGATCACTTTCCAAGGTTTGGTCTGAAAAAAACTCCAAGCAGTTGTTTGGGTTATTTATCTATTTCAGACATATGGTTATATATCTGTTTCAGATATATAGGTGACTGAACAAGGTTTGATCCCTTTGGATCTCATTAGGTGCTAACTTTTGGGGTAAACACAAGGTATATGACATTGTCATGTTTTTGCCAAATAAAAAAGATTTCTTTATTGGCTTCCTAATTTATAGGAAATTTAGGAATTAAAGTTTGGGGAGACCAGCACAGTGAAACAAATTATTTTAATAAAGATTTCAAATAAATGTGCTGTTCATGGAAGAGGCAGTCCCAGGGATGGGGGGCCCTCTACTAGGTAGGAGTCCTAGATTAGGAAGGCATTGTAAAAAGTCACTGACAGTTACTTTGTGTGCAATGTTTCCATCGATTTATGTAATTTCAAAGAATCACAGGGGCTGGCCTGGTAAAAACAAAATTTTTCAACAAGGCTTAAAGGTCTGCCCCCCTTAAAAGGTTTTTAGTTCTGGGGTTGCTTCACTGATCTAAAATTTTGGTGCATCAATTACCGTAAACTCCCGCATATAAGACGCGTCCTCTACGCCAAACAAATGCCTGGGGGGTCTTATAGGATTTTTTCAAGTTTGGGGTGCGTCTTATACGAGGGGTAATTTTACTATAGAAATGTACTAATCTTACAAATTTCAGCCCTAAAATGTGAGTCTTATACGCGAAAATGCATGTGCTGAGTTTGGGGTGCGTCTTATACGCGCAGCGCGTCTTCTACGCGGGAGTTTACGGTAGATTCAGGCCATATGGTACTTGGGTTTTCAGTTTGAACATCCAGTTCCGTTCAATTTTATTTCGCAGTTTTTCTGCATAGTCAGAGAGTGGATTATGGTGTATGTTATCCACAATGTGGACTTCCACATCTTGTAAGCCTCTGTGGTCACCGGAGTTGAAGTGGGCCTCGATGTCAGTGCTCATCTTCTTCCCCTTGATGTTGCCAATGTGGGAATAAAACCTTTGCATGAGTGTTTGTTTGGTTTGTCCCATATACTGGATCTTGCAGCGTTTGCAAGTGATGCAGTAGATCACATTACTGCAGCGACACATTATGTGTGTCTTTGCAGTGAATGTTTGGCCAGTGGCCCCTGATTTTATCTGGCTACTGGTATTCAAGAGAGGGCAAAGTTGGCTGTTATTATTGCCACACACATTGGACGGTTTACCACTAAGGGCTGCCCTATGATTTTCCTGATTTTCAGGATGCAGAGATGTAAGTCAGGTATTGAGAAATTCCCTGAAAAGCTGCTGTTGTGAAAATTAACCCCCCCCCTTCAAAAATTGACATTTTTCAATGTATTCTATTTGTTTCAGAGGCTCTATCTGAAGAATCAGTTTCATTTCTATGTGGGGTATTGGCTGAAATACTAATAGATTTTGAGTACATGCCTGACATATTCAATACATTTAGGAGATGCATCAGTAGATGTACAGTGTGCATATAATTGTATCCATACCCCCTCTCCTTGTTTCATCCTATATGGGCCACCTAAAAGTTAGTTAGTTAAAATGTGTCATGAGCTGAACTTGAATTGTAACGTTCATATGATAAATGTGCCTACAAGTCCTCACAATCTTCAAAATTGTTAAAGACCTTAGTAGGCGTAGGCCGAATTATGCCCTTATTTGTTAAATGAAAGAGGCACACCTTGCCAGTACTTTTAAGCTTCTTTGCTTAAATTCAATTAACAGACCAGTGTAGACTTTGAATAGTGAGCCAACATATGGTCGCCTACTTCCTTGGTACATAGTCCACATCAGGTAGACAATGTACTACATGTATATCTTCAGGTCGGCTTCAGTCATATAACCACACCGAAGGAGGAAGAAGCTGTGTGTGACCTGTGGCCGCTTCCCATGGCACACGTCCTACTATGTGTCCTGATACATTTTTACCTGCATCATGTAGATCATAGCTGAAGTTTACCACTGCTATTTCCGTCCGTCGTGACTTGTTCATGCTTTTAAATAACAACATCACTGGCCGGAGTCCCAGGATATCCCATACAACCCACCCCCACCACTCAATTATTTCGTGTATTTGTGAATCTAAAATGTGGGAGTGTCACCCTTACTATCAAATGAATGTCCCTTATGCCCATCTCCACAGAGATAATGTGTGTACATGTATTTTACATGTTCTTCCTAACAGGTGGTTCAGATGCAGGGCTATGACCCGTAAGGCACCATGGACAATACATGTATGTTTTGACCCTGCAAGGTCAGTGAGACGCCCATGTCTCACGGTCCACCTGTTCTCGGCAAGCTACCGACTTCCTGAGTCAGGACACCGAAACAAAACAGTCACCAGCCAAAGACCCCCCCTCTGAGCCTATAATATATGCTTTAGTATGTATGCCCAGTGGGTCGTCCATTGCTTGATCTGGTACCTCGCGAGATAAGCACTGATAGAACCAGCATGAAGGGTAGCAGTTGTTACATAATGTCATCAAAAATAAGATAATTCCCTTCATTCACTACTTCAGAGTCTTTAGGGGGCATTATACCGAGGTTCTGGGATCCTTAGGAGGGGGCACCATTGCTAGATCTGATGCCCGCAGAGATTAAGCACTGATAACAGCCAGCATGATGGGGACCAATCGTTATGTAATGCACCCTAAAAGGTCTACACTGAATGAATGAAACTATCTCATTGGTCAATATATATCCCGCTAGGTCGGTATATAACAACTAGTCCCCAACATGCTGACTGTTATCAAGGCATATCTCTCCAGGTACCAGATCAAGCTACAATGGTGCCCTTAACTAAGGGTTCTGCTACCCGGGAATGTTTCAGTGAACAAAAAAAAAATCCCTGAAATGCTCAATTAGACATGGGCGTCTCACTGACCTTGCAGGGTCAAAACATACATGTATTGTCCATGGTGCCTAACGGGTCATAGCCCATGATGTAGGTTTAGCATAAAAACGTGTAGGTCTTTGGAACTTGAAAATCCCTGAAATCAGAGAAACCCTGAAGACTTTCATTTCTGAAGTCTGGCCACCAAGCCCTCTATATTCAAGACCAGAGACTTTTCCGAGGCCAAAAGAGCGCCCCGGGGAGGAAACTCCAGGGTGGTTTATAAATAATAAGTAACTTAAACTTAATCGTAGGGGCATGTACTCATGAGTGCCCTGGGGTCAGTTTTATCACCCCCAGGGTCTTCTGTCAACCATAAATGAGCACCAAATGGCTCTTATTTCTATAAGAGTTAATTCACGAAGTGGGTGAGCTGCTCTTAAATAACCTTATCAGTGGTCTGTTTTAATGTTGTGGGCTGATGGTATATATGATGGCAATGAGATAGAACCTATTTTGGGGGATTATGATTCCAAAATTCTCCGGTCTTGACTATAAGACACAAATAGCAGTTACTTGAGTTACACCTGTACACCATCATACTCTCAAGTCACCTTCTGTCACCTCCAGTGTGAGCAGCCTGCAATAAATGCTCACCCAAATTGATAATATTGTGAATGTCCTAATTGTTTGAGGAGACTCTGTTGAACATTAATGGGCTATCATGGGAATAATTTGTTCAGCCTGCCTAGTCAGATGGTATCTGATTCTACGATAATGTAATAACACCTATGACAGGGAATTTTGACCTCCCAGCATGGGGCTTTGCCAAATCCTGCCGTTCTGAGTATAACATGTAGAACAGTTTTAATATAAAAAAGGCCAAAACGTCGCCTCGGTGCAACAAGGTTGTAACTGACATTTCGGTAAAATTGAGTTTTCTTCTGTTTTAACATCTATTTACCCTTACCTACCTTCTTGAAATTATTGAAGCCCTATCTATAATTTATGTGTCTACAGGCCCCAATGCAATAAGGGTGTTTCAACTGTGTTCTATAGCAATTACAATCCTTCTTTTGCCTCTCCTGCAAAACTTGAATTATACAGATAGAACCTTGTTGCACTGAGGCGACGAAAATATGACTCTAGATCAGGGGCATTGGAAGCAAATTTTTATTGGGGGGGCCCAGGGGTCTCGGTTGGGGGGGAGGCCCACTATATTTTTATATAGGTTATATAGGGAACCTCTTCATTATTGGGGGGGCCAGGCCCCCCTGCCCCCCCCCCCTTTTCCTACGCCCCTGTAGATGTGCCTAGGGCATCTGCCTGAACTCAACTCGTCTTATACGTAAGCCTGAAGTACATCTTGTATAGAGGGTTCTATGGTACATGTATCTGCAGTTTTCAATGACAGGAATGAGACACACAGGCCTTATATCTAGCTACAGTGGACAATTAATGATGGGATCTGTGCCTCCTGGCTGACCCATACTCTACCCTATAGTATGGACGCCCAGTGGGGTCAGCCATTGGTTGATCTGGCACCTGGCGAGATAAGTGCTGATAACAACCAGCATGATGTGGACAGTTGTTTCATAATGTACACAAAAGATTCTGCAGTGAATAGAAGGAATTATCTGATTGATTTATAATACATTCTGCTTAGTTCCTATAGGCTTGCTCATCTATGTACATGTTTGTATATCTGATAGCAGTGTGTACTGATAACAATGCCTATTATAACCTAGCTGTAACCCCTGCAGACTTTACACATAAGCACAATGTACACCTGTAAATATATGGGCTGTGCGCATTTAATCACCAGGATCTTAAAACACTTGGCTCTCGTTTTAGATTTCAAAGGTCCAAATTCTACACATGAGAGAAGTGACAGTTTTGGTTTATTTTCTGATCTAAAGTACTAGTTAATACCTGAGTATTTGTGCAGCGTGTTAGACCTGGTGTGTTTGCTAGCCTATCATCAAGAGGCAGCAGGAAGAACCATGTTTTAATAGATAAAAAAAAACACACACACATTAAACAAATCACTCTGCTAAATTGTTACAGCACTGTGTTTCTCTGAAAACACAGGGTACACCAAATGTACATATAATCAGTATGTACAGGTACTTCAATATCATTCCACATGTCAGGCCAAAATCAATGTCTTCAGGTAACCAGACCCTACCTCGCAGAAGGGCAAACCCGAGAATTTTTTTTTCTTCAATTTTGAGAAAACTATATTGTTTTGAGTCATTGCTTATATCCGAGTTGTTCGCAGCTGTTTGTAGTCATGTGCTATCAATCAACTATAATCTTGCTTAATTTACGATTTAGGAGTTCTCAGTAGGTAAATCATGACCTGGCTCCAAAAAAAAAAAGACATCCGATCTCAATGCCTTGTGCGTCTTATAGGATGTACTGAAATTGGGGGTGCGTCTTATACGAGGGGTAATTTTACTATAGAAATGTACTGAATTTACAAATTCCATCCTTAAAATGTGCGTCTTATACGCGAAAATGCTTCTGCTGAGTTTGGGGTGCGTCCTATACGTGCAACGCGTCTTCTACGCGGGAGATTACGGTATTTACAAAATGCACGACTCATGGATACAGTGCCAAGCGGACCAGTCCCTCCACCCCCCCCCCCCCCCACACCTCCCCCGCATCCACATAGCACACACCCCTATCCATGAACTGGGCGAACTTAAAGGCTCCGACATGTGTTGGAAAGTGGAGCATCCTTGTATATAGTACGTCATGTACTATTGTAAGGCAGCCGTGTCACACTGCCTCTGTTCTAACAGACTCAGTACCACCAGTCCACCATCCTTCTATCACATCTAATCTTTTCTGCTGTATGGTGAACATGTATATGTATCTACAGCCTTCTCATGTTGTCCCATGGCCCACTGCTCTAACACCTCTGAGGCTCAATATCCTCATAAAGGTGGTCAGTTTTGAAGGTGTACTCGGGACTCCTTTTGTTGTCTTTTTGTTTTGTTTTGAAATAACCGATAGTTAAGTCTTCCACCGAAATCTTGCATACAGTATCCCAAAATATGCTCTGTCACCAACTTTTACAAATCCTGGATCTGCTTGAGACCTGGTGCCATGCCCACATGTCCTCATTATGCCCCATGACGTTGTTCTCATTAAAACACGGTGACAGCTCAGAACAAAAGAAACAAGCTGTCTTTTTCCCCACATAAGAGTGGGTTATAACAAGGGGTCCATGGTTAGGAGATTATGTTAAGGATTCAATTGAAAATTTAGAATCTAAGATCTATGATCAAGAGGCCCGTGTTAAGGATGCAATTGAGAGGATTCAATTTAGGATCTGTCATCTATGATCAAGATATTAGGGTTTCATATTTAAATTTGACGATCAATTCTGAGTTTAATATCAATTCAAAAAGCAGTTAAATTGCAGTGCGTTTCCCGGATTAGAAATTTATCCCATATTTTCGGCAAAGTAAACACAGCAAAGCTGTAATGCCGTGCATATTCATATCATGTTCTAAGAAGTATAGAATTGATTTACAACATTTTTAATATGATAGTAGATCAAAATTTTCAGAACAAATATTATTTTAATACGGAATCTAAAAGCCCTTCATATGTTGTGTGTTTTGCAATTTATTAATCTATAACATACTTTCAGGAAAGTAAACACAGCAATGCTGTAATGCCGTGCATATTCCTATGATGATCCAAGGAAAAAAGATCATTATATATGAACTCTATGGCCTTTGGAATGGACCTATACTTAAATATATGCTCTGATTGTGGTGCTTCCTCGCTCTCCATGTAAAATCCTGCCCCATTGCTATAGTATGGAGTAAACCTATGCCTGGATTAAAATATGCAAATAAGGAATGTGTGTGAGGGTTGGGAGTAGTGTGGTGGTGGTATTGGTGGTAGTGGTGTCACAATGGTCACTAACATCCATCTGATAACTTTTGAAGATCAAAATTGACCACATATGACCTGGATCCCTGTGTTTCCTAAAACCAAGATGGCCGACACACAAGGAAAACAATAGAATTAGGTAGTTGAGGTGTCCCAATGGTCACTAACATCCATCTGATATCTTTTGAAGATTAAAATTGACCACATATGACCTGGATCCCTGTGTTGCCTAAAACCAAGATGGCAGACACACAAGGAAAACAATAGAATTAGGTAGTTGAGGTGTCCCAATGGCCACTAACATCCATCTGATATCTTTTGAAGATCAAAATTCACCACATATGACCTAGATCCCTGTGTTTCCTAAAACCAAGATGGCCGACACACATGGAAAACAATAAAATTGGGTAGTTGAGGTCTCCCAATGGTCACTAACATCCATCTGATAATTTTTGAAGATCAAAGTTGACCATATATGGCCTGGATCCCTGTGTTTTCTAAAACAAAGATGGCTGACACATATTGAAAAAAAATAGAATTAGGTAGTTGAGGTCTTTCAATGGTCACTGACATCCATCTGATAACTTTTGAAGATCAAAATTGACCACATATGACCTGGTTCCCTGTTTCCTAAAACAAAGATGGCCGACACACATGGAAAACAATAAAATTGGGTAGTTGAGGTGACCCAATGGTCACTAACATCCATCTATAACTTTTTTTTTAAGATCAAAATTGACCATGTATGACCTGGATCCCTGCGTTTCCTAAAACAAAGATGGCCGACACACATGGAAAACAACAAAATTGGGTAGTTGAGGTCTCCCAATGGTCACTAACATCCATCTGATAACTTTTGAAGATCAAAATTGACCACATATTTCCTAAATCAAAGATGGCCGACACACATGGAAAACAATAAAATAGGCTAGTTTAGGTCTCCCAATGTTCACTAACATCCATCTGATAATTTTTGAAAATCAAAGTTGACCATATATGGCCTGGATCCCTGTGTTTTCTAAAACAAAGATGGCCGACACATATTGAACAAAATAGAATTAGGTAGTTGAGGTCTTTCAATGGTCACTAACATCCATCTCATAACTTTTGAAGATCAAAATTGACCATATATGAGCTGGATCCCTGTGATTCCTGAAACCAAGATGGCCGACACATATTGAAAAAAAAAAGAATTAGGTAGTTGAGGTCTTTTAATGGTCACTAACATCCATCTCATAACTTTTGAAGATCAAAATTGACCATATATGACCTGGATCCCTGTGATTCCTGAAACCAAGATGGCCGACACACATGGAAAACAATAAAATAGGCTAGTTGAGGTCTCCCATTAGTCACTAACACCCATCTGATAATTTTTGAAGATCAAAATTGACCATGTATGGCCTGGATCCCTGTGTATCCTAAAACAAAGATGGCCGACACATATGGAAAACAATAGAATTAGGTAGTTGAGGTCTTTCAATGGTCACTAATATCCATCTGATAACATTTGAAGATCAAAATTGACCACAAATGACCTGGATCCCTGTGTTTCCTAAAACCAAGATGGCTGACACACATGGCAAACAATAAAATTGGGTAGTTGAGGTGTCCCAATGGTCACTAACATCCATCTGATAACTTTTTAAGATCAAAATTGACCATATATGGCCTGGATCCCTGTGTTTCCGAAAACCAAGATGGCCGACACACATGGAAAACGGTCCCAAGACTCCAAATAATCCAATGCCACGCCACTTAAAACTCCTAAAAAAGTGCATCATACTTATGTGTACATGTATACATAAATATACATGTAGGTGGCCTTTAGTGGGTTAATAGTCAGTGGTGCTGGGGGAGGTGGTGGCAGGCAGGTATGGGGCCACCACAGGAGCACAGCCACCACCACTATTCAGAGGTGGGTGGGGGGGGGGGGGTATATATACTATATACCATGGCTCTGCCTGAGGTGTCCAGGGCTACCACCACTCTGTCCCCAGGGTCTACAATAACAGGTCCACCAACACCACCACTGCCACCACTTCTATGCTTGACTGATTTGCAGATTTTAATCCAGGTATAGGCATACTCAATACTGTACCTATGACAGGATTATACATGGAGAGCGAGGAAGCACCACTATGAGAGCTTGTATTTAAGAATTGGTCCCCTCCTATAGCCGTTCATTCCTAAGAATGAACGGCAATAAGAGATATGCACTAACTTTCTAATGGCTAAAACGAAGGGTAGGCTTCTACCCTGCATATCTGGAAACTCAGCACTTCTATCCAGTGATAGGTCAATGGTATTAATACCGGGTCATTCACACTTCCGTGTGACTAAACTGTGTTCTGTATCACGAGGCAGATATAGAATGTCTACACAGTTCCTGTACCTAAAGAACACAAGTTCAGGTCGCTCTAAACATGACATCATAAAACCGCACAGCTTCACTCATGACGGGGCTTGTAGTGTGTATCCAAATCTGGATACACCATGGGTTAATTTTAGCCTTAGAGTTTTGCACTTGCAGTTCTGTGGAGCACAGTACTTGTTAACGTTTAGATACCTGATCAGAGATGCCACTCACTGGCCGACAAAAACCAGGAAAACTGGACTTTGGACACATTTTCCCAGGAATTTAACATAATTTGATACAGAAATCTTGGAATCAAAAACCAGGAATTCCTGGTAAACCAGGAAAAGTGGCATCTCTGCCTGATATATGTATCTCAGTTTCACAGGATATCTTAAAATATGGGCACTTTTTATAGAAACTATAGCAAGTAGTGTGTGCCACATGTGGAAGCACCCATATCCGTAAGTGGTCATGTTATACATTCATCCACCCCTATGAATTTCGGGCAATATGCCATAACTTACCATACACGTTGTTTATACTGTAACCAGCTGTACTGACTCACCCACTGGTGGTATCAGAACAATAACACAGCCACCATTCCATACCTGGACACCCTGTCTGTTGTGATAGCTCAAACACTAAATCATGACACTCAAATCGCCTGCCCTAAACATCCTACAATCCGTGCTTTTAGATATTAAACTGTGCTTAATCATAATTTAGCCTAAACAATGTTAAACCGTGCAAGACTTGAGATCAGGAGGTTTCAGGATAAGCCTCCACTCACACAGCCTTGAGACCTATGAACAGGTTGCACAGCCACTTCATGTCAGAGAACGCGTGCACGCACACCCACACACATATATATATATTTACCGTAAACTCCCGCGTATAAGACGCGTCCTCTACGCCAAACAAAATGCTGGGGAGTCTTATAGCTTTCTCTCAAGTTGGGGGTGCGTCTTATACGAGGGGTAATTTTTCTATAGAAATGTACTAATCTTACAAAGATCACCCTTAAAATGTGCGTCTTATACGTGAAAATGCATGTGCTAAGTTTGGGGTGCGTCTTATACATGCAGCGCGTCTTCTACGCGGGAGTTTACGGTATCTAAGGATTTGGGCTTGGACAGTGCTTTTTTAATCCACGGTTCATTATCCAGCCATAACGCACTCTGAGACCTTTTCTTTGTTTTCAAGAAGGTGCTGGTTTCAACCTGGACATATTAATAAATTGGCGAAGCATACAAAGTCAACTACGCCATTGATTTCCTATCAAAACCGTTTAGGTTCAATGGGGAATCGATCCCCGGCCGCTGTGGCAGGAGAAGAGCTCCCTGTCCACTATACCAAGCTGACCGGTACTGGATACCAATGCCCATGGAGGATTTGAAAAAGTGTTCCAACATACCTGATGTTTACACACCTCGTTAGCATAGAATCCAATGGTGGAAGGTGGAGTTTTTAACAGAGAAACATCCTTAGATATCCTATATGAACATGCCATACCTAATTTCTCCATTTTGTTCGAAATAAATAAGAATCCAATGATTTTCCATAGCCATACAGGTCGGGACACGTCCCGTCCGGCCATTCCTTGTTCGCTGTGTATCTGACCTAGTTCTTCAGCCGAAAGTATGTCAGGTACATCCGGGCACCTACCCGCTTCGTCAACAAGACGAAATGGCCGTGTGCGTTGGATCGCTGTGTAAAATCATTGGATTCTTATTTATTTTGAAGAAAATGGATACAAAATGTAGGCGAACACCAACTAGAGATCGTATATTTCGCGGTGCTAGAAGTACAGGACTTGACATGCTTGGATTATACCCGAAAATGTGTGTAAAGGTGGAGGTATCGGGTAGAACAACAAAATGGCCACGACGGCTTGGCAAACCATGCGGATGGCATGCACTTACAAAATGTCTTCTTCTGGATTAATTCTGGGGTTATAAGGTAAGAAATTAATACAAAATGGAGACAAATGTTAGATAAATGCCTTAATCAAGTTATGAGAGAGCACTTGCACGCATGCTCTCTCATAACATTGATTAAACACTACACACACACATATATATATATATATATATATATATATATATATATATATATATATATATATATATATATATACAGCCACTTTACACATACACACATCACACAGCCTTTACAGACATGAACAGGTCACACAGCCTTAACAGACATGAACAGGTCCCACAGCCTTTACAGACAATAACAGGTCACACAGCCTTTACAGACATGAACATGTCACACAGCCTTTACAGGCATGTACAGCCTAAACAGACATGAACAGGTCACACAGCCTAAACAGACATGAACAGGTCACACAGCCTTTATAGGCATGAACAGGTCACACAGCCTAAACAGACATGAACAGGTCACACAGCCTAAACAGACATGAACAGGTCACACAGCCTTAACAGACATGAACAGGTCACACAGCCTTTACAGGCATAAACAGGTCACACAGCCTAAACAGACATGAACATGTCACACAGCCTTAACAGACATGAACAGGTCACACAGCCTTTACAGGCATGAACAGGTCACACAGCCTAAACAGACATGAACAGGTCACACAGCCTTAACAGACATGAACAGGTCACACAGCCTAAACAGACATGAACAGGTCACACAGCCTAAACAGACATAAACAGGTCACACAGCCTAAACAGACATGAACAGGTCACACAGCCTTTACAGACAATAACAGGTCACACAGCCTTTACAGGCATGAACAGGTCACACCGCCTAAACAGACATGAACAGGTCACACCGCCTTAACAGACATGAACAGGTCACACAGCCTTAACAGACATGAACAGGTCACACAGCCTTTACAGGCATGAACAGGTCACACAGCCTAAACAGACATGAACAGGTCACACAGCCTGAACAGACATGAACAGGTCACACAGCCTAAACAGACATGAACAGGTCACACAGCCTAAACAGACATAAACAGGTCACACAGCCTAAACAGACATGAACAGGTCACACAGCCTGAACAGACATGAACAGGTCACACAGCCTTAACAGACATGAACAGGTCACACAGCCTTAACAGACATGAACAGGTCACACAGCCTTAACAGACATGAACAGGTCACACAGCCTAAGCAGACATGAACAGGTCACACAGCCTAAACAGACATGAACAGGTCACACAGCCTTAACAGACATGAACAGGTCACACAGCCTAAACAGACATGAACAGGTCACACAGCCTAAACAGACATGAACAGGTCACACAGCCTAAACAGACATGAACAGGTCACACAGCCTAAACAGACATGAACAGGCTACACAGCCTTAGCATACATGGACAGGTCACACAGCCACTACAAACTTGGAACAGGTCGTCCTGCTTATTCAGCCTGATAGATCTAGATCACATCGCATTTCCTGAATCCGGGAGGTGGTGATGGTGGCATCTACATGTTAGGGTCAGCAACCACAATAGTTAGAGGTTCCAAACCAGGATGAGGAGAGCTCAGGGCGTAATATGTATGTTCTATGTGTGGAAGTAGGCTGTCTCTAGTTAGACTTTGGCAAACGCCTGTTTAGAAATAGCTAGCTGTTTGAAGGTTGAAGGCCTAATATAAACAAAGAACAGATCAATGTTACCATCTGTAAAGTAACCAACTGACACTGGCCTGGTCCTCCCCAGTAGTATTTTATTAACTATTTAGTGCCACACAGTTGTAGGCTCATCTCATCACTCTATTTGCCATTGGTGAGTTAAAGATGTGCCTACTTGTAATATGTACCAGTACATTCCATCAATGTTAAGGCATGTTAGGGAATGATTTAAATCATCACTTTATCATATATAGCAAGTGTATAGGCATGGATGATTCCCAGAATTGCCACCAGGTGAAGCCACTATCCCATTCCTATATACTTGCTATGTATTTGACTCAAGAACAGATGTTCAAACCATGTTTGGATAATGTGATGATTTAAATTCATTCGCTAACATGCCTTAACATTGATGGAATGCTTAAATAAAGAAAAGAAACAAAAAAAAACTGATGATACAATGTTAGAGTTAAGATCTACTTCTGGTCACACCTCATTGGTGGCATTAAAAATATCATATGATCAGCATCATAGACAACAAAACGTGAAACCTATTTAAGGCTCTCCCCAACTACAAGGAGCCCCTTGTATGTGGTCCGTGAACAAGGTGTGCCTTGTACGTGGACCAGACCTCCTTGAGTTGGGGGTGCGCCTTATACGCGGGTTTTTTCATAATACCAATTCAGGGGAGATAGGTGCGCCTTCTACGTGAACCAGCCTTCCCTGAGTTGGGGTGCGCCTTCTACGCGGGCTGCGCCTTCCACCGGAGAGATTACGGTAGTTATGGAATAAAGGGAATTCTCTCTACCTAGATTTTGGGTGGGGGTCACTAATAGAATAAACGGCTTTTTATAATCTTTCCATATCTATAAGGTAATGAGGTGTATCATTTCATGCTGTATTATTTTACTATTGTTAATTTATGTGAGAGACCCAGAGAAAAATATCCAATTCCATGTACATTTGTACTACTTGTCAGAGTTCAACCTCCAAGTTCCAGCTATAAAGTTAACCTTCCATCTTTTACAATTAACCTACAATTTCTTCTTGGTATGTAGCTTTTGGCGACCTTTCACTTTCATATGGTGGATTAAATAAGGAGAGTGGCCAGACCTTAAGCCCTCCCATTGGTTGAAACCACGACATGCCCCGTGGCCGAGTTGCACCAAATCCCAACTCCAACTTTGGAGCTCATTTGAACCCTTTGGGCAGCTGTATAGATTTGTAATGAAACCAGCGCCTGCGGCGCTGCTCATACCAAAAGAAGTGGCGCCACCACGTGCCAAAAGCATTGCAACTCCTACTGTTGTAACTCTGTGCTTTCACACAACTTCTACTTTTTTCTAATTCCCTGGGTCACTTTCGCTGGTTGCACTACAGATACAGTGTGAGTTGCCAACTACGGGAACATTCAAGGTCAAAGCCGACGACTTCCGGGGTAGCCGTTTTGGATAAGTAGTGCAACTAAGGTCCGCCAGCTCCTCCCAGATAATCTATAGGCGGCCTAGTCCGGGTGTCCAGTCTAACAGCGAATAGTGCAGCACTCTATCTGCCCACACAAACTGGAAAGAGCTTGATGGGAAAGCAGTGAAACCACTGCGGTAAGGATATGCCCAGACAGACATGTAGGAGATAGTGCTGATATCATACAGGCACACAGTGGCGGATCCAGGATTCTCTAGAGGGGGGGGCCAAGACCTGGTCATAGTGGGGAGGTACTGCATGCCTCGAAGCACTGCAAGCGAATCGCAGAGGTGAAACTGTGAAAGTGGGGGAACTTGAATAATCTTACAAAGTTTTAAGGGAATCAGTGAGAAGTAGGTGTATATTCAAAGGTTATTACATTAATTCTGTAATTAAATGGAGTGCACTCCCTCAACTGAACATCAAATCTCAGCCTAAATAACACTCAAATCGATTAATACATACCCTAAGAATCAATTTGATACCCTGTTTGCATACCCATTCTCAAATTTTAGACCAATATTATCTTTGTACAAACACTTTCAGTGGAGCCATGCAAAAAGTGACTCCTGCTGCCACCTCCCATCAATTGGTGTCCTGCAACATGCAAGTTAGACCTGCAGGGCCAGACATGGCAAGGGTGAGGGTGGGGGGGAAGTCGGTGAAGTAGACTGGACCTTGTGACTTTTAACCTTAGTAACGAGAAATATTTTTCTTTTAATTGTGAAAATTTCAATTTGTTATCCTACATCTATGTGAGGCCAACAGTGCTTTTCCTCATTATCTAAGCTTTGTAACGATATATAGAACATCATATTCAAAGAATCGCTTCCCTCCCCCTTTCCCTCTCCTCTCCCTCCTTTTTTTTTTTTTTTTTTTTTTTTTTTGGGGGGGGGGGGCAAGGCCCGTTCGGCCCCCCCTGTATCCGCCACTGGCACATGTAGGAGATAGTGCTGATATCATACAGGCACATGTAGAAGATAGTGCTGATATCATACAGGCACATGTAGGAGATAGTGCTGATATCATACAGGCACATGTAGAAGATAGTGCTGATATCATACAGGCACATGTAGGAGATAGTGCTGATATCATACAGGCACATGTAGGAGATAGTGCTGATATCATACAGGCACATGTAGGAGATAGTGCTGATATCATACAGGCACATGTAGAAGATAGTGCTGATATCATACAGGCACATGTAGGAGATAGTGCTGATATCATACAGGCACATGTAGGAGATAGTGCTGATATCATACAGGCACATGTAGGAGATGGTGCTGATATCATACAGGCACAGGCACATGTAGAAGATAGTGCTGATGTCATACAGGCACATGTAGAAGATAGTGCTGATGTCATACAGGCACATGTAGAAGATAGTGCTGATATCATACAGGCACATGGCCCTTGTTGGACATGTTAGGGACAAACTATACCTCCGCTTCTGTTACTTCCGGTAACCAACCACTGGAGGAGCAGTGCATTTCCAGACACCTGAAATAATTCGGCACAAAGGGTTCTCACAGTCCACATGTCATGGTGTGGCATTACTAGTACTTCCACCATTCCCCCTTCCTTCTCTTCATTAGCCCAGAAAACCCCATTTGTGTGATATTTTGAAGATGCTCACAATACAAGTCTACAATATATCACAAAATTCATTCACCTATAGTAACCATTCTATAGACTATAGTCCCTTGAAAACATATTAGAAGACTACATCCGTCTGTTATGTAGCCCTTTTGAATTTACAAATGCATTTATGTAGCTACCGGTAAACGGCAGAACCTTATGTCAATCCATGGTGACACTTTAGAACAAAGGAAGACAGTCTTGGGTTAAATCAATATACAATACCATTCTAGATAATTATATAGATATGTTGAATTTGACTTGCCTAAGTCTATCTTTATTAAAAAAAAAAAAAAAAAAAAAAACCACTTGCTGTAAATACAAAAGAGCAGGGAAGAAGCACCAGGCATTTTATTCCATGAACGGCATGAGCTCTTCTATTCCACAGCCTGTTTATTAATTAGGAAAGCAGCTGAGAGTATCCTGTTCAGATTCGATCAGTGCTGTTTATGTATCAGTTAATCCACAGTTGTGTAGGGTTACACCTTGGATTGACCAATGAGCACTGGTTATACCAAGTAAACCTACAGAACTGTGGGTTAACTGGCTTAAACCTCCGTTACATGAAATAACCATAGCTTGTTTCCTTTGTTATAAGGTGTCAGACCTGTCAAACTGCAGCCACGTGTGTATTGTAGATTAAAATGGTATACATCCAACCCTCTTGTCGTAGGATTTAAAGAGAAATGCAAGGAAAATAGTCGGGGAAACATACTTTCCAAAGTTTTCGGCCCAAATATGATGGGAAAAAAATCAGAAATAGGTGATAAATCTCCTGTCTGAGGTTTAAGAGTTGAGGGGTGACTGTATAAGAAATACGTTTTGCCTCCCTTCAAATTATGCCTCAGATGAGACTGGTATAAATCAGAGTATGACAGAGGTAACAGCTGTCATATATCAGTCACTGGTCGTCATGGTTACCAGGTATCTGGGTATTTATGCTAACACCAGGGATGTAAATAGACACAAGTCACCTTGCCATGTGTCAGGGCGAGAAGGTTGTCATAGATCCCTCTACACCTTGCCATGTGTCAGGGCGCGAAGGTTGTCATAGATCCCTCTACACCTTGCCATGTGTCAGGGCGAGAAGGTTGTCATAGATCCCTCTACACCTTGCCATGTGTCAGGGCGAGAAGGTTGTCATAGATCCCTCTACACCTTGCCATGTGTGGGAATAAGTCGCCAAAAAGGTTGCAAATAAAATATGGAACCTGTTCCTTGTAACTGAAAAAAATGTCTACAGTGCATAAATCAGTCTAATCACATGGCGACTTAAAAGATCCACTAAGGGAGCTTTTAAGTCGCCATAGATGAAGTATATACCTCCACTTCTTTTTTAACCTTGAACAACCAAGCCCCATTTTCTTTTATTCTCCCCCTCCCGGGAAACACTTTCCCTTCCATGGGGATGGCGACAAACAAGAGTAGTATGCAGGGATGGCGACCTAAAAGATCCAGGGAATGGCGACTTAGAAGAAGAGTAGTACCGTAATCTCCCGCATGTAAGGCGCGTCTTATACGCCAAACAAAATGATGCTGAGTCTTATACGTGGGAGGGACATTGCCTTGAGTTTGGGGTGCGCCTTATAGGAGGGGTATTTTTACTATAGAACAGTACTAAAGTAATAAAAATCTGCCCTTAGAGGTACGCCTTATACATGAAACAGACCTCGGGGTGTGCCTTATAGGCGAGGTGCGCCTTACATGCGAGAGATTACGGTATATACTATCCATGACACAGAAAACAAACTTAAAACATGGGAGAACACACCTCAGGGGAAGGGTTTCCTGGGGGGATAGATACAAAAACAGGGGCTTGGAGAAATTTTGGGGATTACAATTTTGGTAGCACAGCTTCATTCACTTGGCAAATTATTTGATCAGGACGGCGACGTAAAACCTGAGTAGTATGTCACAATGGTGACTTAAAAGATCCAGGGCATGGCGACCTAAAATAAGAGTAGTATATACCATCCATGACAAAGAAAACAAACTTAAAACATGCAAGGGGGAGAACACCCCCTTCGGGGGAAAGGATTTCTTGAGGGACAGATAGAAAAAAAAACAGGGGCTTGGAGAAATCTTTGGGGATTACAATTTTGGTAGCACAGCTTCATTCACTTGGCAAATCAGGATGGTGACTCAAAACCAGAGTAGTATATCACAATGGCGACTTAAACGATCCAGAGCATGATTTCTTCACATGTCTACTCATACAGATTTGACAGTATAACTACCGGTATTTTAATGTTTGTACCTGATACCAATACATAGTTGAGCAGGCTGATTGAGTGGGGGGGGGGAGGCGGCTCCTAGTTGTCATAGTTTATTTATAGTAGGCCCCCAAAAATCAACCATCCTTAAGAACTGTATTTGCTATGCACACCATACCTTTACTAAATGGGTCAAAACCAAGGAAGCGCTCAAAATCTGGAAGCCATATTTACAGATGGTATTCATGATGTATTAGTCTTCTACTACATTGAAGGAAAAGATGATCTGGGATGTGTCATGATGAGACCCCTCTACACCCTGCCATGTGTCAGGATGCGACCCCTCTACACCTGCCATGTGTCAGGATGAGACCCCTATATACCCTGTCATGTGTCAGGATGAGACCCCTCTACACCCTGCCATGTGTCAGGATGAGACCCCTGTACACCTGCCATGTGTCAGGATGAGACCCCTCTACACCTGCCATGTGTCAGGATGAGACCCCTCTACAACTTGCCATGTGTCAGGATGAGACCCCTATATACCCTGTCATGTGTCAGGATGAGACCCCTCTACACCCTGCCATGTCTCAGGATGAGACCTCTATATACCCTGCCATGTGTCAGGATGAGACCCCTCTACACCCTGCCATGTGTCAGGATGAAACCCCACTACACATGCCATGTGTCAGGATGATACCCCTATATACCCTGTCATGTATCAGGATGAGACCCTTCTACACCCTGCCATGTGTCAGGATGAGACCCCACTACACCCTGCCATGTGTCAGGATGAGACCCCACTACACCCTGCCATGTGTCAGGATGAGACCCCTCAACACCCTGCCATGTGTCAGGATGAAACCCCACTACACATGCCATGTGTCAGGATGATACCCCTATATACCCTGTCATGTGTCAGGATGAGACCCCACTACATATGCCATGTGTCAGGATGAGACCCCTCTACACCCTGTCATGTGTCAGGATGAAACCCCACTACACATGCCATGTGTCAGGATGAGACCCCTCTACACATGCCATTTGTCAGGATGAGACCCCTCTACACATGCCATGTGTCAGGATGAAACCCCACTACACATGCCATGTGTCAGGATGAGACCCCTCTACACCCTGTCATGTGTCAGGATGAGACCCCTCTACACCCTGCCATGTGTCAGGATGAAACCCCACTACACATGCCATGTGTCAGGATGAAACCCCACTACACATGCCATGTGTCAGGATGAGACCCCTCTACACATGCCATGTGTCAGGATGAAACCCCACTACACATGCCATGTGTCAGGATGAGACCCCTCTACACCCTGTCATGTGTCAGGATGAGACCCCTCTACACCCTGCCATGTGTCAGGATGAAACCCCACTACACATGCCATGTGTCAGGATGAAACCCCACTACACATGCCATGTGTCAGGATGAGACCCCTCTACACATGCCATGTGTCAGGATGAGACCCCTCTACACCCTGTCATGTGTCAGGATGAGACCCCACTACACCCTGCCATGTGTCAGGATGAAACCCCTCTACACCCTGCCATGTGTCAGGATGAGACCCCTCTACACATGCCATGTGTCAGGATGAAACCCCACTACACATGCCATGTGTCAGGATGAGACCCCTCTACACCCTGTCATGTGTCAGGATGAGACCCCACTACACCCTGCCATGTGTCAGGATGAAACCCCACTACACATGCCATGTGTCAGGATGAGACCCTTCTACACCCTGCCATGTGTAAGGATGCGACCCCTCTACACCCTGCCATGTGTCAGGATGAAACCCCTCTACACCCTGCCATGTGTCAGGATGAGACCCCTCTACACCCTGCCATGTGTCAGGATGAAACCCCACTACACATGCCATGTGTCAGGATGAGACCCCTCTACACCCTGTCATGTGTCAGGATGAGACCCCTCTACACCCTGCCATGTGTCAGGATGAAACCCCACTACACATGCCATGTGTCAGGATGAGACCCCACTACACCCTGCCATGTGTCAGGATGAGACCCCTATATACCCTGCCATGAGTCAGGATGAGACCCAACTACACCCTGTCATGTGTCAGGATGAAACCCCACTACACATGCCATGTGTCAGGATGAGACCCCTCTACACCCTGTCATGTGTCAGGATGAAACCCCACTACACATGCCATGTGTCAGGATGAGACCCCACTACACCCTGCCATGTGTCAGGATGAGACCCCTCTATACCCTGCCATGTGTCAGGATGAGACCCCTCTACACCCTGCCATGTCTCAGGATGAGACCTCTATATACCCTGCCATGTGTCAGGATGAGACCCCTCTACACCCTGCCATGTGTCAGGATGAAACCCCACTACACATGCCATGTGTCAGGATGATATCCCTATATACCCTGTCATGTATCAGGATGAGACCCTTCTACACCCTGCCATGTGTCAGGATGAGACCCCACTTCACCCTGCCATGTGTCAGGATGAGACCCCACTACACCCTGCCATGTGTCAGGATGAGACCCCTCTACACCCTGCCATGTGTCAGGATGAAACCCCACTACACCCTGCCATGTGTCAGGATGATACCCCTATATACCCTGTCATGTGTCAGGATGAGACCCCACTACATATGCCATGTGTCAGGATGAGACCCCTCTACACCCTGTCATGTGTCAGGATGAAACCCCACTACACATGCCATGTGTCAGGATGAGACCCCTCTACACATGCCATGTGTCAGGATGAGACCCCTCTACACATGCCATGTGTCAGGATGAAACCCCACTACACATGCCATGTGTCAGGATGAGACCCCTCTACACCCTGTCATGTGTCAGGATGAGACCCCTCTACACCCTGCCATGTGTCAGGATGAAACCCCACTACACATGCCATGTGTCAGGATGAAACCCCACTACACATGCCATGTGTCAGGATGAGACCCCTCTACACATGACATGTGTCAGGATGGAACCCCACTACACATGCCATGTGTCAGGATGAGACCCCTCTACACCCTGTCATGTGTCAGGATGAGACCCCTCTACACCCTGCCATGTGTCAGGATGAAACCCCACTACACATGCCATGTGTCAGGATGAAACCCCACTACACATGCCATGTGTCAGGATGAGACCCCTCTACACATGCCATGTGTCAGGATGAGACCCCTCTACACCCTGTCATGTGTCAGGATGAGACCCCACTACACCCTGCCATGTGTCAGGATGAAACCCCTCTACACCCTGCCATGTGTCAGGATGAGACCCCTCTACACATGCCATGTGTCAGGATGAAACCCCACTACACATGCCATGTGTCAGGATGAGACCCCTCTACACCCTGTCATGTGTCAGGATGAGACCCCACTACACCCTGCCATGTGTCAGGATGAAACCCCACTACACATGCCATGTGTCAGGATGAGACCCTTCTACACCCTGCCATGTGTAAGGATGCGACCCCTCTACACCCTGCCATGTGTCAGGATGAAACCCCTCTACACCCTGCCATGTGTCAGGATGAGACCCCTCTACACCCTGCCATGTGTCAGGATGAAACCCCACTACACATGCCATGTGTCAGGATGAGACCCCTCTACACCCTGTCATGTGTCAGGATGAGACCCCTCTACACCCTGCCATGTGTCAGGATGAAACCCCACTACACATGCCATGTGTCAGGATGAGACCCCACTACACCCTGCCATGTGTCAGGATGAGACCCCTATATACCCTGCCATGAGTCAGGATGAGACCCAACTACACCCTGTCATGTGTCAGGATGAAACCCCACTACACATGCCATGTGTCAGGATGAGACCCCTCTACACCCTGTCATGTGTCAGGATGAAACCCCACTACACATGCCATGTGTCAGGATGAGACCCCACTACACCCTGCCATGTGTCAGGATGAGACCCCTCTATACCCTGCCATGTGTCAGGATGAGACCCCTCTACACCCTGCCATGTCTCAGGATGAGACCTCTATATACCCTGCCATGTGTCAGGATGAGACCCCTCTACACCCTGCCATGTGTCAGGATGAAACCCCACTACACATGCCATGTGTCAGGATGATATCCCTATATACCCTGTCATGTATCAGGATGAGACCCTTCTACACCCTGCCATGTGTCAGGATGAGACCCCACTTCACCCTGCCATGTGTCAGGATGAGACCCCACTACACCCTGCCATGTGTCAGGATGAGACCCCTCTACACCCTGCCATGTGTCAGGATGAAACCCCACTACACCCTGCCATGTGTCAGGATGATACCCCTATATACCCTGTCATGTGTCAGGATGAGACCCCACTACATATGCCATGTGTCAGGATAAGACCCCTCTACACCCTGTCATGTGTCAGGATGAAACCCCACTACACATGCCATGTGTCAGGATGAGACCCCTCTACACATGCCATGTGTCAGGATGAGACCCCTCTACACATGCCATGTGTCAGGATGAAACCCCACTACACATGCCATGTGTCAGGATGAGACCCCTCTACACCCTGTCATGTGTCAGGATGAGACCCCTCTACACCCTGCCATGTGTCAGGATGAAACCCCACTACACATGCCATGTGTCAGGATGAAACCCCACTACACATGCCATGTGTCAGGATGAGACCCCTCTACACATGCCATGTGTCAGGATGGAACCCCACTACACATGCCATGTGTCAGGATGAGACCCCTCTACACCCTGTCATGTGTCAGGATGAGACCCCTCTACACCCTGCCATGTGTCAGGATGAAACCCCACTACACATGCCATGTGTCAGGATGAAACCCCACTACACATGCCATGTGTCAGGATGAGACCCCTCTACACATGCCATGTGTCAGGATGAGACCCCTCTACACCCTGTCATGTGTCAGGATGAGACCCCACTACACCCTGCCATGTGTCAGGATGAAACCCCTCTACACCCTGCCATGTGTCAGGATGAGACCCCTCTACACATGCCATGTGTCAGGATGAAACCCCACTACACATGCCATGTGTCAGGATGAGACCCCTCTACACCCTGTCATGTGTCAGGATGAGACCCCACTACACCCTGCCATGTGTCAGGATGAAACCCCACTACACATGCCATGTGTCAGGATGAGACCCTTCTACACCCTGCCATGTGTAAGGATGCGACCCCTCTACACCCTGCCATGTGTCAGGATGAAACCCCTCTACACCCTGTCATGTGTCAGGATGAGACCCATCTACACCCTGCCATGTGTCAGGATGAAACCCCACTACACATGCCATGTGTCAGGATGAAACCCCACTACACATGCCATGTGTCAGGATGAGACCCCTCTACACATGCCATGTGTCAGGATGAGACCCCTCTACACCCTGTCATGTGTCAGGATGAGACCCCACTACACCCTGCCATGTGTCAGGATGAAACCCCTCTACACCCTGCCATGTGTCAGGATGAGACCCCTCTACACATGCCATGTGTCAGGATGAAACCCCACTACACATGCCATGTGTCAGGATGAGACCCCTCTACACCCTGTCATGTGTCAGGATGAGACCCCACTACACCCTGCCATGTGTCAGGATGAAACCCCACTACACATGCCATGTGTCAGGATGAGACCCTTCTACACCCTGCCATGTGTAAGGATGCGACCCCTCTACACCCTGCCATGTGTCAGGATGAAACCCCTCTACACCCTGTCATGTGTCAGGATGAGACCCCTCTACACCCTGCCATGTGTCAGGATGAAACCCCACTACACATGCCATGTGTCAGGATGAAACCCCACTACACATGCCATGTGTCAGGATGAGACCCCTCTACACATGCCATGTGTCAGGATGAGACCCCTCTACACCCTGTCATGTGTCAGGATGAGACCCCACTACACCCTGCCATGTGTCAGGATGAAACCCCTCTACACCCTGCCATGTGTCAGGATGAGACCCCTCTACACATGCCATGTGTCAGGATGAAACCCCACTACACATGCCATGTGTCAGGATGAGACCCCTCTACACCCTGTCATGTGTCAGGATGAGACCCCACTACACCCTGCCATGTGTCAGGATGAAACCCCACTACACATGCCATGTGTCAGGATGAGACCCTTCTACACCCTGCCAGGTGTAAGGATGCGACCCCTCTACACCCTGCCATGTGTCAGGATGAAACCCCTCTACACCCTGCCATGTGTCAGGATGAGACCCCTCTACACCCTGCCATGTGTCAGGATGAAACCCCACTACACATGCCATGTGTCAGGATGAGACCCCTCTACACCCTGTCATGTGTCAGGATGAGACCCCTCTACACCCTGCCATGTGTCAGGATGAAACCCCACTACACATGCCATGTGTCAGGATGAAACCCCACTACACATGCCATGTGTCAGGATGAGACCCCTCTACACATGCCATGTGTCAGGATGGAACCCCACTACACATGCCATGTGTCAGGATGAGACCCCTCTACACCCTGTCATGTGTCAGGATGAGACCCCTCTACACCCTGCCATGTGTCAGGATGAAACCCCACTACACATGCCATGTGTCAGGATGAAACCCCACTACACATGCCATGTGTCAGGATGAGACCCCTCTACACATGCCATGTGTCAGGATGAGACCCCTCTACACCCTGTCATGTGTCAGGATGAGACCCCACTACACCCTGCCATGTGTCAGGATGAAACCCCTCTACACCCTGCCATGTGTCAGGATGAGACCCCTCTACACATGCCATGTGTCAGGATGAAACCCCACTACACATGCCATGTGTCAGGATGAGACCCCTCTACACCCTGTCATGTGTCAGGATGAGACCCCACTACACCCTGCCATGTGTCAGGATGAAACCCCACTACACCCTGCCATGTCTCAGGATGAGACCTCTATATACCCTGCCATGTGTCAGGATGAGACCCCTCTACACCCTGCCATGTGTCAGGATGAAACCCCACTACACATGCCATGTGTCAGGATGATATCCCTATATACCCTGTCATGTATCAGGATGAGACCCTTCTACACCCTGCCATGTGTCAGGATGAGACCCTTCTACACCCTGCCATGTGTAAGGATGCGACCCCTCTACACCCTGCCATGTGTCAGGATGAAACCCCTCTACACCCTGTCATGTGTCAGGATGAGACCCATCTACACCCTGCCATGTGTCAGGATGAAACCCCACTACACATGCCATGTGTCAGGATGAAACCCCACTACACATGCCATGTGTCAGGATGAGACCCCTCTACACATGCCATGTGTCAGGATGAGACCCCTCTACACCCTGTCATGTGTCAGGATGAGACCCCACTACACCCTGCCATGTGTCAGGATGAAACCCCTCTACACCCTGCCATGTGTCAGGATGAGACCCCTCTACACATGCCATGTGTCAGGATGAAACCCCACTACACATGCCATGTGTCAGGATGAGACCCCTCTACACCCTGTCATGTGTCAGGATGAGACCCCACTACACCCTGCCATGTGTCAGGATGAAACCCCACTACACATGCCATGTGTCAGGATGAGACCCTTCTACACCCTGCCATGTGTAAGGATGCGACCCCTCTACACCCTGCCATGTGTCAGGATGAAACCCCTCTACACCCTGTCATGTGTCAGGATGAGACCCCTCTACACCCTGCCATGTGTCAGGATGAAACCCCACTACACATGCCATGTGTCAGGATGAAACCCCACTACACATGCCATGTGTCAGGATGAGACCCCTCTACACATGCCATGTGTCAGGATGAGACCCCTCTACACCCTGTCATGTGTCAGGATGAGACCCCACTACACCCTGCCATGTGTCAGGATGAAACCCCTCTACACCCTGCCATGTGTCAGGATGAGACCCCTCTACACATGCCATGTGTCAGGATGAAACCCCACTACACATGCCATGTGTCAGGATGAGACCCCTCTACACCCTGTCATGTGTCAGGATGAGACCCCACTACACCCTGCCATGTGTCAGGATGAAACCCCACTACACATGCCATGTGTCAGGATGAGACCCTTCTACACCCTGCCAGGTGTAAGGATGCGACCCCTCTACACCCTGCCATGTGTCAGGATGAAACCCCTCTACACCCTGCCATGTGTCAGGATGAGACCCCTCTACACCCTGCCATGTGTCAGGATGAAACCCCACTACACATGCCATGTGTCAGGATGAGACCCCTCTACACCCTGTCATGTGTCAGGATGAGACCCCTCTACACCCTGCCATGTGTCAGGATGAGACCCCACTACACCCTGCCATGTGTCAGGATGAGACCCCTATATACCCTGCCATGAGTCAGGATGAGACCCAACTACACCCTGTCATGTGTCAGGATGAAACCCCACTACACATGCCATGTGTCAGGATGAGACCCCTCTACACCCTGTCATGTGTCAGGATGAAACCCCACTACACATGCCATGTGTCAGGATGAGACCCCACTACACCCTGCCATGTGTCAGGATGAGACCCCTCTATACCCTGCCATGTGTCAGGATGAGACCCCTCTACACCCTGCAATGTCTCAGGATGAGACCTCTATATACCCTGCCATGTGTCAGGATGAGACCCCTCTACACCCTGCCATGTGTCAGGATGAAACCCCACTACACATGCCATGTGTCAGGATGATATCCCTATATACCCTGTCATGTATCAGGATGAGACCCTTCTACACCCTGCCATGTGTCAGGATGAGACCCCACTTCACCCTGCCATGTGTCAGGATGAGACCCCACTACACCCTGCCATGTGTCAGGATGAGACCCCTCTACACCCTGCCATGTGTCAGGATGAAACCCCACTACACATGCCATGTGTCCGGATGAGACCCCACTACACCCTGCCATGTGTCAGGATGAGACCCCTATATACCCTGCCATGTGTCAGGATGAAACCCCACTACACCCTGCCATGTGTCAGGATGATACCCCTATATACCCTGTCATGTGTCAGGATGAGACCCCACTACACATGCCATGTGTCAGGATGAGACCCCTCTACACATGCCATGTGTCAGGATGAGACCCCTCTACACATGCCATGTGTCAGGATGAAACCCTACTACACATGCCATGTGTCAGGATGAGACCCCTCTACACCCTGTCATGTGTCAGGATGAGACCCCTCTACACCCTGCCATGTGTCAGGATGAAACCCCACTACACCCTGCCATGTGTCAGGATGAAACCCCACTACACATGCCATGTGTCAGGATGAAACCCCACTACACATGCCATGTGTCAGGATGAGACCCCTCTACACATGCCATGTGTCAGGATGAAACCCCACTACACATGCCATGTGTCAGGATGAGACCCCTCTACACCCTGTCATGTGTCAGGATGAGACCCCTCTACACCCTGCCATGTGTCAGGATGAAACCCCACTACACATGCCATGTGTCAGGATGAAACCCCACTACACATGCCATGTGTCAGGATGAGACCCCTCTACACATGCCATGTGTCAGGATGAGACCCCTCTACACCCTGTCATGTGTCAGGATGAGACCCCACTACACCCTGCCATGTGTCAGGATGAAACCCCTCTACACCCTGCCATGTGTCAGGATGAGACCCCTCTACACATGCCATGTGTCAGGATGAAACCCCACTACACATGCCATGTGTCAGGATGAGACCCCTCTACACCCTGTCATGTGTCAGGATGAGACCCCACTACACCCTGCCATGTGTCAGGATGAAACCCCACTACACATGCCATGTGTCAGGATGAGACCCTTCTACACCCTGCCATGTGTAAGGATGCGACCCCTCTACACCCTGCCATGTGTCAGGATGAAACCCCTCTACACCCTGTCATGTGTCAGGATGAAACCCCTCTACACCCTGCCATGTGTCAGGATGAAACCCCACTACACATGCCATGTGTCAGGATGAAACCCCACTACACATGCCATGTGTCAGGATGAGACCCCTCTACACATGCCATGTGTCAGGATGAAACCCCTCTACACCCTGCCATGTGTCAGGATGAGACCCCTCTACACATGCCATGTGTCAGGATGAAACCCCACTACACATGCCATGTGTCAGGATGAGACCCCTCTACACCCTGCCATGTGTCAGGATGAGACCCAACTACACCCTGTCATGTGTCAGGATGAAACCCCTCTACACCCTGTCATGTGTCAGGATGAGACCCCACTACACCCTGCCATGTGTCAGGATGAAACCCCACTACACATGCCATGTGTCAGGATGAGACCCTTCTACACCCTGCCATGTGTAAGGATGCGACCCCTCTACACCCTGCCATGTGTCAGGATGAAACCCCTCTACACCCTGCCATGTGTCAGGATGAGACCCCTCTACACCCTGCCATGTGTCAGGATGAAACCCCACTACACATGCCATGTGTCAGGATGAGACCCCTCTACACCCTGTCATGTGTCAGGATGAGACCCCTCTACACCCTGCCATGTGTCAGGATGAAACCCCACTACACATGCCATGTGTCAGGATGAGACCCCACTACACCCTGCCATGTGTCAGGATGAGACCCCTATATACCCTGCCATGAGTCAGGATGAGACCCCTCTACACCCTGCCATGTGTCAGGATGAAACCCCACTACACATGCCATGTGTCAGGATGAGACCCCACTACACCCTGCCATGTGTCAGGATGAGACCCCTCTACACCCTGTCATGTGTCAGGATGAGACCCCTCTACACCCTGCCATGTGTCAGGATGAGACCCCTCTACACATGCCATGTGTCAGGATGAAACCCCACTACACATGCCATGTGTCAGGATGAGACCCCTCTACACCCTGTCATGTGTCAGGATGAGACCCCACTACACCCTGCCATGTGTCAGGATGAAACCCCACTACACATGCCATGTGTCAGGATGAGACCCTTCTACACCCTGCCATGTGTAAGGATGCGACCCCTCTACACCCTGCCATGTGTCAGGATGAAACCCCTCTACACCCTGTCATGTGTCAGGATGAGACCCCTCTACACCCTGCCATGTGTCAGGATGAAACCCCACTACACATGCCATGTGTCAGGATGAAACCCCACTACACATGCCATGTGTCAGGATGAGACCCCTCTACACATGCCATGTGTCAGGATGAGACCCCTCTACACCCTGTCATGTGTCAGGATGAGACCCCACTACACCCTGCCATGTGTCAGGATGAAACCCCTCTACACCCTGCCATGTGTCAGGATGAGACCCCTCTACACATGCCATGTGTCAGGATGAAACCCCACTACACATGCCATGTGTCAGGATGAGACCCCTCTACACCCTGTCATGTGTCAGGATGAGACCCCACTACACCCTGCCATGTGTCAGGATGAAACCCCACTACACATGCCATGTGTCAGGATGAGACCCTTCTACACCCTGCCATGTGTAAGGATGCGACCCCTCTACACCCTGCCATGTGTCAGGATGAAACCCCTCTACACCCTGCCATGTGTCAGGATGAGACCCCTCTACACCCTGCCATGTGTCAGGATGAAACCCCACTACACATGCCATGTGTCAGGATGAGACCCCTCTACACCCTGTCATGTGTCAGGATGAGACCCCTCTACACCCTGCCATGTGTCAGGATGAGACCCCACTACACCCTGCCATGTGTCAGGATGAGCCATGAGTCAGGATGAGACCCAACTACACCCTGTCATGTGTCAGGATGAAACCCCACTACACATGCCATGTGTCAGGATGAGACCCCTCTACACCCTGCCATGTGTCAGGATGAAACCCCACTACACATGCCATGTGTCCGGATGAGACCCCACTACACCCTGCCATGTGTCAGGATGAGACCCCTATATACCCTGCCATGAGTCAGGATGAGACCCAACTACACCCTGTCATGTGTCAGGATCAAACCCCACTACACATGCCAGGTGTCAGGATGAGACCCCTCTACACCCTGTCATGTGTCAGGATGAAACCCCACTACACATGCCATGTGTCAGGATGAGACCCCACTACACCCTGCCATGTGTCAGGATGAGACCCCTCTATACCCTGCCATGTGTCAGGATGAGACCCCTCTACACCCTGCCATGTCTCAGGATGAGACCTCTATATACCCTGCCATGTGTCAGGATGAGACCCCTCTACACCCTGCCATGTGTCAGGATGAAACCCCACTACACATGCCATGTGTCAGGATGATACCCCTATATACCCTGTCATGTATCAGGATGAGACCCTTCTACACCCTGTCATGTGTCAGGATGAAACCCCACTACACATGCCATGTGTCAGGATGAGACCCCACTACACCCTGCCATGTGTCAGGATGAGACCCCTCTATACCCTGCCATGTGTCAGGATGAGACCCCTCTACACCCTGCCATGTCTCAGGATGAGACCTCTATATACCCTGCCATGTGTCAGGATGAGACCCCTCTACACCCTGCCATGTGTCAGGATGAAACCCCACTACACATGCCATGTGTCAGGATGATACCCCTATATACCCTGTCATGTGTCAGGATGAGACCCCACTACATATGCCATGTGTCAGGATGAGACCCCTCTACACCCTGTCATGTGTCAGGATGAAACCCCACTACACATGCCATGTGTCAGGATGAGACCCCTCTACACATGCCATGTGTCAGGATGAGACCCCTCTACACATGCCATGTGTCAGGATGAAACCCCACTACACATGCCATGTGTCAGGATGAGACCCCTCTACACCCTGCCATGTGTCAGGATGAGACCCCTCTACACCCTGCCATGTGTCAGGATGAAACCCCACTACACATGCCATGTGTCAGGATGAAACCCCACTACACATGCCATGTGTCAGGATGAGACCCCTCTACACATGCCATGTGTCAGGATGAAACCCCACTACACATGCCATGTGTCAGGATGAGACCCCTCTACACCCTGTCATGTGTCAGGATAAGACCCCTCTACACCCTGCCATGTGTCAGGATGAAACCCCACTACACATGCCATGTGTCAGGATGAAACCCCACTACACATGCCATGTGTCAGGATGAGACCCCTCTACACATGCCATGTGTCAGGATGAGACCCCTCTACACCCTGTCATGTGTCAGGATGAGACCCCACTACACCCTGCCATGTGTCAGGATGAAACCCCTCTACACCCTGCCATGTGTCAGGATGAGACCCCTCTACACATGCCATGTGTCAGGATGAAACCCCACTACACATGCCATGTGTCAGGATGAGACCCCTCTACACCCTGTCATGTGTCAGGATGAGACCCCACTACACCCTGCCATGTGTCAGGATGAAACCCCACTACACATGCCATGTGTCAGGATGAGACCCTTCTACACCCTGCCATGTGTAAGGATGCGACCCCTCTACACCCTGCCATGTGTCAGGATGAAACCCCTCTACACCCTGCCATGTGTCAGGATGAGACCCCTCTACACCCTGCCATGTGTCAGGATGAAACCCCACTACACATGCCATGTGTCAGGATGAGACCCCTCTACACCCTGTCATGTGTCAGGATGAGACCCCTCTACACCCTGCCATGTGTCAGGATGAAACCCCACTACACATGCCATGTGTCAGGATGAGACCCCACTACACCCTGCCATGTGTCAGGATGAGACCCCTATATACCCTGCCATGAGTCAGGATGAGACCCAACTACACCCTGTCATGTGTCAGGATGAAACCCCACTACACATGCCATGTTCAGGATGAGACCCCTCTACACCCTGTCATGTGTCAGGATGAAACCCCACTACACATGCCATGTGTCAGGATGAGACCCCTCTACACATGCCATGTGTCAGGATGAGACCCCTCTACACATGCCATGTGTCAGGATGAAACCCCACTACACATGCCATGTGTCAGGATGAGACCCCTCTACACCCTGCCATGTGTCAGGATGAGACCCCTCTACACCCTGCCATGTGTCAGGATGAAACCCCACTACACATGCCATGTGTCAGGATGAAACCCCACTACACATGCCATGTGTCAGGATGAGACCCCTCTACACATGCCATGTGTCAGGATGAAACCCCACTACACATGCCATGTGTCAGGATGAGACCCCTCTACACCCTGTCATGTGTCAGGATGAGACCCCTCTACACCCTGCCATGTGTCAGGATGAAACCCCACTACACATGCCATGTGTCAGGATGAAACCCCACTACACATGCCATGTGTCAGGATGAGACCCCCCTACACATGCCATGTGTCAGGATGAGACCCCTCTACACCCTGTCATGTGTCAGGATGAGACCCCACTACACCCTGCCATGTGTCAGGATGAAACCCCTCTACACCCTGCCATGTGTCAGGATGAGACCCCTCTACACATGCCATGTGTCAGGATGAAACCCCACTACACATGCCATGTGTCAGGATGAGACCCCTCTACACCCTGTCATGTGTCAGGATGAGACCCCACTACACCCTGCCATGTGTCAGGATGAAACCCCACTACACATGCCATGTGTCAGGATGAGACCCTTCTACACCCTGCCATGTGTAAGGATGCGACCCCTCTACACCCTGCCATGTGTCAGGATGAAACCCCTCTACACCCTGCCATGTGTCAGGATGAGACCCCTCTACACCCTGCCATGTGTCAGGATGAAACCCCACTACACATGCCATGTGTCAGGATGAGACCCCTCTACACCCTGTCATGTGTCAGGATGAGACCCCTCTACACCCTGCCATGTGTCAGGATGAAACCCCACTACACATGCCATGTGTCAGGATGAGACCCCACTACACCCTGCCATGTGTCAGGATGAGACCCCTATATACCCTGCCATGAGTCAGGATGAGACCCAACTACACCCTGTCATGTGTCAGGATGAAACCCCACTACACATGCCATGTTCAGGATGAGACCCCTCTACACCCTGTCATGTGTCAGGATGAAACCCCACTACACATGCCATGTGTCAGGATGAGACCCCACTACACCCTGCCATGTGTCAGGATGAGACCCCTCTATACCCTGCCATGTGTCAGGATGAGACCCAACTACACCCTGTCATGTGTCAGGATGAGACCCCTATATACCCTGCCATGTGTCAGGATGAGACCCCTCTACACCCTGCCATGTGTCAGGATGAAACCCCACTACACATGCCATGTGTCAGGATGAGACCCCTCTACACCCTGCCATGTGTCAGGATGAGACCCAACTACACCCGGCCATCTTACTCTGAGGGCCCTCCTGTCCTTAATATTTGGACAAGAGGGCTGGTTGGAGTCTTGTGTTCACCAACAGAAAGGTGCTCAGCGTGATTATGATCATACTTGAGGAGAGACAGGAACTATCCATTTGTTGATGGTATGATCACTCATGGGGCTGTGTACAAATGACGTCATGCAGGAGGGGGGAGGGGGGGTCCCACTCCCCATGACCAAGCATGACAAGGGGGGGAGGGGGGGTCATGGGCTGTATGACATCATGTCATCAAAAAATCACAAGTTTTAACAAAAAAAAAAGATTTGTAAAGGTAGGGAAGTTTAATGCATTCATCTGATATGAAATACCAATACAGGCATGCTTTCCTCAGACATCCACTCAAAGAGTATCTCTCCCATCAATGTCAGTGTTGGTTGACTAGGCCTACTCTATCCTACCTCTAACCCAGGCCCCGTAACACTTTGAAATACCCTTTTAGTTGGACACGTTTTACCATACATAGGATCCCATGTATAGGTTGATCCCTGCAGGTAAGAAGCTCCCTGACCATGAGAATTTGGTAGAAAGCTTCAAAATGACCCGAATTCTATTCTATATGATATATTTCACAATTCAAAAACCCATTGGTAACTTAAGGATTTCTCATTACTTATCAACGGGCCATTCTGTCCTGCAGACATTAATGTTCTGCAGGCTCAGACTGATTTTGGCAGTACCGGATTCCTCAAGAACACAAGGTCTTGAGATTACAGTCAGTCAATCGGTCCCACAGTCTGGCCATTTCTGCAGGCCCGGCAGCAATTTTCACAGCAATGGCTTTTGACACATTGCAATTTCCCTGGTCACCCCCCTTGTTCTAAAATAATTCACAGGCTTTCTTACTGAAAAGGCATAACATCTTTTTGACCCCTTCCCCACCTTGAGGTGTCAAAATCATTTCTCCCTTGGAAACAAACAACTGAATGAGACTCTAGGGGCTATGCCTTATATGCAGGTTCTACAGTAAAAACTGACTGCTTTGTATGTCTGATTGCAATTGATGGTCTTCTGACAATTTGATCCTTTTCTTTTATCATGTATTAGACTATTGATCTAGACAGGACTTTTTTTCAGGGTATTTTGTGACAGGAAATACTTGTGTATGATCAATACCATAGGCATAGTACTCTGTGTATGAGGCTCGGAAATTCAATCCACATATAGGGACTCATAAGCTGATGCTGACAGTGTTCGGCATGTTTTTCTGTTCATTAATTTTGTTGATCAGTACTAGTTCATCTGTTTTATGTTGGATGTATCCTTGATTGCCAATATACACCCATTATGTCCCTTTGAACCATTTCAATTTGTTTATCTAGGCTGGTCACTATTCATGCACTTTGGGCGGGGGGGGGGGGTATCTCTGCATGACGTCATGTTAAGGGGGGGGTCAAGTGTTGTATGACGAAACATGACAAGGGGGGGAGGGGGGGTCAAAAATGGTCAAAAAAAGCATGACGTCATTTGTACACAGCCCCCATGTTACAGGACATATAATGAAAAGATTGAACGTGTGCAATGCACAACTGGCTCAGGTCTTCCACTACTTACCATAGGGGACTGTCAATATAGTGACAGTGTGTCCGAGTCCTCAACGGTTAAGGCTATGGAGAATGCACCCATTATCGCTTGCATTTTTCATTGGAGAATAACTCCTCTCCTGGCGAGTTAAGCATTGCATAATATCACCAGGTCTTGAATAAGGATCCATATTAACCATAAAAAGGCATGAGACACTGTAATTCTCCTCCATTTTGTTATAATCAAGCAGTTTTGATGGCACCGTTAGTCGATCGTCTCACTGTCCGCCATTTTGGATTTTGATGTTCTGTGTGCATGCGCGACCCGCCTCCTTGCCGGAAGTAGCATTTTCGACGGAGAAATGATAGATTTTATCAATTTAACTTGAAATTAATGGCTTTTTGAATATAATCCATGCATGTTTGGCAATATTAATCGAATTGAATCGAATACACCCTATCTATTTACTGTTTTACGCAGAGATGCCACTGTGACTCACTAGCCTACAAAAACCAGGAAAACTCGACTTTTGGACACATTTTCCCAGGAATTTAACATAATTTAATACAGGTATTTTGGAATGAAAACCAGGAATTCCTGGTAAACCAGGAAAAGTGGCATCACTGTATACGAAAAATAAAATCTGAGGACCGGTCACTCTGCGCGGGTGCGTCAAGTCTCCATACCGGAAGTGCGCCGGTCAATATAACAAAAACTACGGTGGTCCGATTTACACTCATATATAAACGATCTTAACCCCTCCTGTACCGAAAATTCCACCTTACCTGCTGAAAAAAAGCGTCTTAATTGCCCTTTTCCCATAGAAGTCAATGTGTTATGTCGACCCCCTGTCAACCGCTAAATGCAGTCCTATGGAGCCTTGTTTTCATGAGAAAGTAAGTCAAACATGTCAGGTTTTTTCTTCAGCATTTTTCATAGGTAAAAGAATTTCTTTTTCGGGAATTATTACCAGCGACAGAAAGAAAAGGATCTAAGGAACATGCATCAACTTTCCATTAATTTCTAGACCCCTTCTTTGTAGAAGCAATTCCCACTTAAAGTCAGAAATTTTGATCGACTAAAAATGCTGAAAAGGTGCCGCCAATGACCCTGGAGGACCTGGGCCAATCTAGGCTCGTGCTAGCCACTCGCCAGATCGCCAATGGTGAATTAGAATGCAATCTGGCGAATATTTCTTATCCTCAATTAGTCAGATTGGCTAATCATTCATCAAGCAGTCACTGAGTTGGACGTGGGGATGAGATGATACATAGGGTGCAATATACCATTGGAGAGCTAAAATCACAGAGAAAACAGTCATTCCAATCTCGTCCTAATAAGATATCATCTGGTAGCATAATTTGAACAATTAAAGGGAAATAATGGCACATTTTTGAGGGCTTGACAAACTCCTGGGTTAGTGGACACGACTGCAAAGATATTGAGTCAAAGGAGTGGGCACAATATTGCCCTTGCACCCAACAGTTTATTAAAATTTGGGTAGCCATATTCAAGTGCCCAGTATAGTACATTGTTGTATTAGGATCAAGCATTTAGACGTGCTGCAAGGTTTTACTCTGCAACATAGGGGCCATTCCCACCACAAGTTTTTTTTTGTGCTAGGAGAACTAAATCATCATGCATTACATGTGGTTACTACTCCAACATAATATTACCATAAATTCTTAGGTGTAAGACGCCCCTTGCATATAGGATACACCCTGAGTTAGGCCGAGCCCTATAACACTCACCTGGGGCTCAAAATTGTTGTCATTATGGCACATTCATGGAATATAAAACCCCATATATATTATAAACACATTTTAAGTTGGGCTAAATCCCATTAGTGCCACATCCACTGCCCTTGGATGGACCATCCTTCTCCCTTCATCCATTTTTTCTCCATAGAAAGCAATGATAAATAATAATATGGATGAAGTCTATGGATGACCATCCGTTGGTAGTGGATGCAGCCATGCAGGTGATGTTATCTATGTGTATAAGCCATGTCTTACAGATGAGGATTTAGGGTATCTATTTTCTTTATATAAATCTGGCTAACTGATTTCCAATCTGGCTAATCAATTCCTTTACAAATCGCCAGATTGGCTAATCCCAAAGATGTTCTAGCGCTAGCCTAGGCCAATAATGTGATTTGGAGAAATTTGGAACCTGTGGGTACAGGATATTACCGTAATCTCCCGCGTATAAGGCGCGTCTTATAGGCCAAACAAAAGGCTGCTGGGTCTTATACGTGGGAGGAAAATTGCCTTGAGTTTGGGGTGCGCCTTATAGGGGGGGTATTTTTACTATAGAACAGTACTAAATTAACAAAAATCTGCTCTTAGAGGTGCGCCTTATATGTGGACTTGCATTCTCTGAGTTGGGAGTGTGCCTTATACGTGAGCTGCGCCTTATACGCGAGAGATTACGGTATGTTGAAAACTGACCCTGCAAAGGGCTTTAGTTCAAGTCAATGAGGAGCATTGCCCAAAGAGACATGAAATCCTCATACATTTTTCTGACCAATGCACTTGAGTATAGGCCTTTGGTAGGGTATCAAGCAAGGACTGCACTGCTTGCCTGTACAGTAGGCTGTAATCACACTGTCTGGTCCAGCTCAACCAGTGTCAGCTGTGGATTTCTCTGGATCTATGTAAGATAGGAAGACAATTCAAACAGATCTGAAAAGTCATCAAATAAATCTACATAGCCAAGTTATCCTATAGATTTTAAACCATTTTCCAAATTGTATGTAAGTGCCTAGCATCACTGCAAACTCCGGACGAGAAAAAAAAACTGAGTTATATGCGGGTTATACAGTAGGAGGCTCACATGTTAGGCACAAGGTTTTACATTACATCTTTGACAAGCAATAATCAGACCATGCTTACCTCGAGCACAGGTCCAGCCCCAAGGATTGTCTGCTCCACGCCTGTGCCATGCACAGCACGTTGACTGAGCGCTGACAAGTGGTGCAGTAATAAGTTGGTACTCTCCGTTTTACCAGATCCTGACTCTCCTGATATGACAATACACTGGTTGCGTTTTTCCTGCAACATAGTATGATATGCAGCATCTGCGATGGCAAAGATGTGAGGTGGAAGGTCACCCAAACGGCGATTCTGGTACATCTTAACATATTTTGGGTTGTAGATGGGGTAGAATTTAAATGGATTAACAGAGATGAGGATGGAGCCAACGTATGTATATATATTCCCATTGTGGAAGCGTGAAGCCAGATTACGCAGCAGTGTTGTCTCATTGAGGTCTGGTAGATTACATAGATCCGGGTACTCCTTATTCTTTGGCTGTTGGAGGAAAGCACTGAGAAAGCTCTCGATTGGATTGGGCTCAGCAAACTCTACCCATGACCCAACTCTGCGATCAGGCTCTTTTCGTCGCAGATAGAAATGGTACTCCGTGCGGTGTGAATCCCCCGCCAGGTTCACCACACGTGGCCAGAGCAGTTGGATCCGGACTGGGTTTTCAACTGGTTCAAGTCTGCGCTCTTTGCACAGCTGACCACCTGATGAGAATGTTTCTGCTAGCTCGTACAGGTCTGGGTTACCCAGGCGCAGCTTTTGTACCGCCACCTGTACAATTTCATCAGCACGGGTGTTTTTGAGTGCCTCAACTGAGATGAATTCGGCACTGAGTGTCAATGCCCCAAGCTGCACACGTACCATGTACGTCTCCATGCTACAGCTCCTGCGCAGTGAGTTGTTGGCACTCAAATATGACATGCTGACAAGTCTTGAAGCCATATTATTTACATCTCATATTCTAACTCTGCTTAAACTGTCCTTGATTTGCTGACTTACCAAACCTGGGCATAAACTATCAATCCCATCCACACACTTCGATAAATCCACATTCCGACACATACTTAAGTGCTGTACTTCTGACTAATTCATACAGATGGAGGGTGAAGTTGGTTGCTTGTGATCAGTGAAGTAACTTCTAAATCTTGGTATTACTAACAGTCCTATGGTGGGCTGCAACAGTAACGCTTCACTGTTGTACTTTGGTGCAGCAATTGATATATGACTGACAGACTCCAGGTTGACGTGTTTCCATGGTGATTCTGTGCCACAAGGAAGGGATGGTAGCGCATGTAGGCCATGGTGCCCACTGGGCTCTACACCTATAACAAGCAGAAAAAGGACAAATTGTACAAGATGGCAACCCATTTTTATTCTGTATTGATCTAATAATATGCCAGAACTATTGTTTTCTAAGTTCTATCCGAAGAGATGAATACTGACATCATGATGCCTCATTTATAACTTAACTAAGGCACAAAAAAAAATTATTGTTTCTTTCAGGTAACATGTTGAAAAAAAATTAGGTTGGGTAGGCCGATTTGTTTTTTATTTTATGAATTTTTTTTTTACTGCGACAAAAGATGAGCCATGAGTCATGGCGAGTCGCAACAACTCACAGTGACTCGCGGAACACTAAATTGACTACAAAATGGCCCAAAAAATGTATAATCTCTTGAAAAAATAAGAAAAAACTTTAGGATCAGCCCTGTTTTGTTAGGTAGGGTCGGGTGAACTGAAACAAACAATAATTTTTTTTGGCCTAACTTAAATCTCATGGGGAAAAAAACATAACAATTTTATAACACATAAAACACACATCAATATGGAACCCTTTCAGCGTTGAAAACACACCCCTGTTTGTTGGGATGCCCCCTGATATTAAAAAAAAGAAAATACACCCCGTGTGGCAGGATAAACCATTAGAGTGATCATTTTTTGATAGAGGGGTGGCGGGGTAGTTGGTTTTCGCCCATACTCAATCCAAAGTTATCAGGGCTGGGCAACTGTGCCCATGTAGCCAAAAATTGGCGACAATGGTCTTGAATTTGGCGACAAGTAATTCCAGATCCCCCCTCCCAGATCCTGGGCTTTCCAACAGTGATGATTTTTTCAAATACTCCTCCTAGTACCAAAGTTATTCCCAGAAGTTAATATTGGAATGCATGATTGGACATTGAAATTTTCAAAATTCTTATCAGACGTTGGACCAACAACCCAACCCCTAAGTCCTACCAATATCCTATACTCCTGCTTCACATTTTTCCCTGCTCGTTGCTCATAGCCTACTGCCTTTCCCTTACCCCATCCCTTGCATCTTACCTGTCTCTGTCTATTTGATTTCCCTTTACTATTACAGATAGGTGAATGACCCATCTCTGCTCATCCTGAGCAACTCTGACCTTGTGGCTAGGCTGATATCGTCGCCTTAGTGCAAGAAGGTTGTAACTGACATTTTAGCAAAAATGAGTTTTCTTCTGTTTTAACATGTATTGACCCTTATCTAGCTACTATGAAAGTACTGAAGCTGCCGATGATATGTGTGTCTGCAGGCAGCAGTGCAATGTTGCTGTTTCCACTTTGTGCCATACTAAGTGTAACACTTCTTTTGCCTCTACTGCAAAACTTGAAACAGGCAGATACAACCTTCTTGCTCTAAGGTGATAATATGTGGCGGGACTCTAAACTGTGGGTTGTCCCATCCCAGCACATTTTTCCTTTTGTCTCACTAGTCACACAATGTATACACAAGAGACAAGTATTTACAGCTAACGCCTCCAACTCTCCGAGTATGTAGGGCTTGACTTCAAAGGTTTGGATTTGTACACTGTTAATGTACAGTAGTAGGATCATGGAGTCACATCCTGGTATGTGTATTCAATATTTAAGGATTCAGAAACCCCCTACCCCTCCTCCCATGCACACAGCCAAAAGACAAATGGCTGTGATAGGGGATTAAAAGCTATCATAGGGGTTAAACCAATGTCAGTCTCAGTGGTCCAATAGACATGTACATGTAGTAACAGTGTTCTGATTGTGGATAATGAGGAGTGATTGGTTGTTTTCAATGTTGCTCAGCATGTGAGTCCCAGCGTGGAGATTGTAGACTGTAGATTGTTGTAAGCTTTGTTGCTTTACAGCTTATTGCATTTCTGGATGAGTTTCTTTGTAATTAGGCCTGTGTTCAGGTTTAAACATGCTCAAAAGAATTAGTGTTTTTTTTTTTAAAGTTCCTGGATCCCGAAAACGGTCACAAAAACATATTAACCAAATCATGTTTTATTTTTCATTGACCAAATTTTTAAAAAAAAAACTATAAAAATGATGGTTAGTTTATGTTAGTATCATTCGTGAGGCTGTGGGCTTTAAAGGGGCCCTGGCATGGTAATGCATGCCAGCATTAAAAAGTCACGTGACCACCCCATGACCAATCAGAGAACCGTGATTTTTCCGCTGGTTCCTGCGATTTTATGATCACTCTTTGAACTGGTACCCATGTTGTTAGTTTGCGATGCTAGCCCCCCTTTAATTTGAAACCAAACATGCCTATATATTGACATTTTTTTACATTTTTCTTTAGTTTTGGGTCATATTTACCAAAAATTTCTAAAAAAAAAATTAGGGTCGGGCCAAAAAAATAGGGTAGGCCTTAGTAAATCGACCCGTACGATCAAAACCTATCAGTAATTATGTACAGCTGTGTCAAAATCCCGCACGCCCAGTACATGTCCAATGGTTGGGCTTATCTAAAGTTTTGAACAAATATACAGAGCAAGGAATGACAGAATGTATTTCATATTTCCAAATTTCAAACTGAATCAAAGTGATATAAAAATGCTTCTATTGGACGTATCAACTTGAATTAAAAAGCTATTAATTGCAATTTTCAAGCTCTTTCATTTGATATATAACTCATGTATTTCTGTTGAGGTCTACAATTTGGGCTGACTTCTCTACCTTTATTATGTACAATGATGTTGTAGGGGCACGGTTTGTAATAAGCGTCACATAGGTACGAGTTGGACAGTTCCCGAGTGGGGTGTACACTCGGGTCTGAGAACGGTATGTTGGGGCGAGCGGTGGCAGCACTGCTCTCCGAGCTTCCTGCCTTAGACTCGAGAGGTCACCACCCAACCTTAGGCTATATAAGGCCAGGTCGGTAGCTGCCGGAGGGAGAACCCTCGCGGGCTCCGTACGGTCAGTAAGCACTTCCCTCCTCTGGTTACGAGAACTTACCTAGTAACTCATTGTTTGATTGTCTGAATACCCGGATACGAATACACTTGAACTCGGAAGCCCTTAGTCGGATTGTAAGCAGGATTCTGAATAAACCTTGTTGCCTCTTCTGTACTGGAGATTGTCGTTTGGTAGTTCTTTCCGAATTAGACATACTAACCCCAAGTCAGAATACTTGACCATTACAATGTCAAAGCTCCCCATGTGCAGTGCATGTTTTATTGTAGGTGTTAAAACTGTTATCTGCATATTTGGGTATAAATGCAGAGTGGAGAATGGCAGAGTTTTTTTATTAATACATTGCTGATATATAAACTATAATAAAGTTGTATAAAAATGGTTCTAGTGGGCGTATCAATTTAATTCAAAAAGCTATGAATTCCATTTGATATTAGATTTGTCTAATTCAATGGAAGTCTGTGTTTTGGCTGACTTCGCTACAATATATGAATCGGTCCTTATATAGCGAAGACAGCCTAAAATCAGTACTTCAACAGAATTTAACAAATGCTATATCAAATGAAAGGGCATAAAAATTGGAGTCCATAGCTTTTTGAATCAAGTTGATACACCCAATAGAACCATTTTTATGACACTTTTTATTTTGGAAATGTAGAAATCTTTCTGTCACTCCCCTCCCTGCATAATGCATTTAAGCTGAAATATACAGATAACACCGACAATAAAACATGCACTGTGCTGGGAGCCCTTTGGCCACACTGTACATAATGGCTGATAGATTCTGAAAGGAAAGTCCGATCTACTAACCAATTACACCCTCTTGCAGCAAAATATTTGTAGATTAACATATCTAAGTGTCATATGATTGCCAGAGGTATAAGTATTTGAAATTTCAAGTTGAAATCAAACTTTTAAATAATTTGTTGCTGAAAAAATTGTTTATATCATGCATTCCTAGATTCAAAATCGCAGAAAATCGCAGCTCTACAGCTGTATTAACTTAACATATTCTGACTAAAAAGAGGTTGAAGAATGACCCTGTGGGTTCTGTTAGCTTCTGTAACAAAAACTTATTTAGGAAAAGTGGTCCAAATTTGTAGAATTTCCAGAGACCGCCCCACTCTTAATAATCAGTTGATATCATCCAAAATCCCCTCAAAATGTAGGTCTAGATGTTGGTCACAAAGTTAATTCATTGTATCATGTCTAGCTCTATCTAGAAAGGACATTACCTATGTATTTCTGCAATAAATGCATGGCTGCAAAAGTCACACTGACAGAGTTGTCTGACAGAATTTACTAAATCACCCATTTGCTTGCTGTCATAGCCAGCAAAAAAAATAAGTGAGAGAAGCAAAATACTATGCCAGTGAGATAGAGGTAGTTTCCCCCTTCAATTTCATACTAACTTGAAGCAATTCTGCCCAATAGAACCATCAGAATCAATGTTTTGGCAACACCTGTTTAGCACTGTGACAGATATGGGGAGTGGGCAGCCAGATTTGGCTGACTTCGCTACCTTATATTATTATCATTAAATGGACATGTCCTTGTCACTTGTTAGGAAATTATTATTATAATAATAATTTATATGAAAACAATGTACGAAAATATACGGCTACAGAGACCTTAGAGTCGTGCTACTAAATAACTTATGTTAGTGTTAGATCAGAGAGTCAAGACAGTTACAGTGGCTGAGTGAGAGGGACCAAAGCCAAGTGTTGAAGTGAAGTGAGACTGTCAGGACTCAGGCAGGCCCAAGTCAGAGAGGCAGAGTGAGGGAAGACCGGAGAGGGAGTCAGAAAGCGGATAGGGAACCACCAGAAATGACGGTCAGTAACATTTTCGAGAGGTCGATCCACAACCTACCTTTCTTAACAATATCACATGATGAGCTTGAGTCAACAGTACATTTTAAGGTCCGTATTCGTTTTATATTAGACAGGTAAATCCAAAATGACACATGAAATCTCCCTACAATTTCCCTTTTATGTATGTCAAGGAAGCGATGATGTGGGCATGCGCACAGCGGTTTGCGGTTGCAAGCGGCGCTCCTTTTGTCAGGACGCCATCTGTCGTAGGAGAGAAGAACTAGGCATACAGAAATAAGTTGTTACGTTGGGTACAGGTCCAAAGGCATAGAGGAAATGTGGGGGGGGGGGGGCACGGGGAAGATTCAAGATCCAGGAGGTACCGGACCCATGGCCCTAGGGACAGTTGGCCCGGGACTGATGGCCCCAGAAAATGAGACTGATGGCCCCACTTTTGGGACTGATGGCCCCACTTTCAAATTTGATGCCCCTGTGTAGGGATAGGAAGTACGTCCGTGTCTCACAGTGCCTGGATTCAGAAGGCGCTGTGCTCACGTGACGTCAGCTGCCGTCGGTCCGTGCGGTAGAAATGAGTTTGTTTACATTCCAGTTTGGCATATTACAGATATCCCTACAACATTTACACCTTACCAGGCTACTTCTATGATAATAATCTACAGCCAGATAAGAAATGATTGTTTACTTCCAACAATTAAAGGAGTAACATGTCCTGAAAGTCTGTTACAAATGGCCTTGAGAATTTGACCTTGCATTTGGGTTGTTTTGATTTTAGCACCTGTAGTCTCAAACCTTTGTGTATAAAATCTACTAAATATTGGTATATGATATACAATAATACATTATATATCTAATTTTTTTTTTCTTGTCCAAACCCTATACATTTCCACTCAACAGTAGGAAGAGAAAGCCATCTTTTGAAAAACAGAACAAAACAGGGGGTTTGAGGCTCAAGCCACTTCCAGCCACTTTTGGCGGATCCAAATAACGTGATATCAGTGCCATATAGCGCTAGCGGCCACTAGGCACTGACAGCGCTCGAGCGGGTTTCGGTGTAGGATAGGAAGGTACCCAGACGGCGTAACAAGCACTTGCGCGCCCTCTATATATCACGCCATATATGCGGCCGCACCAGGCTGTGTGTGTCAGTCACAGAGCAGCCAGCACAGGGTTCACATCCCCCAAATAGGTCAAGATGGCCGGTGTTGTCTAATGATGAGTCTATGGAGGTCACCCCCTTTTCCCAGTTATATTTCTCCTATTAAATCTGGAGCACTTTTGAGCACTCTTAGTGATTTGAATGCATAATGTCTTGCACTATTGATATGTAGAAATAATTTCAAAAGAGACTCTCACATTAATGTGTAAAATCAATTTTGATTTGGCTAATTATCAAATTTAGGGCAGCCAACTGTCAACTGACATCCTCACCTATATTGAACTATCTTCATACTGACAGGTATAAAACACATATCAGACATACACAGACAATGGTGGCCAACATGACTACAATCATCTGTTCTTTGGATTACCCTTTACTTGTCTGTATTAGGCTTAAGAGATGCTAACTCTGAAGTGACCGTTACCGCATGGGCGCCGTGTTTACGGCCATCCCTCCCCACTCACCCTACAGAGGGCATACTGCTTGCTGCGTCGTCTGGAAGGTACCGGTACATCACACAATGCCTGCACCACTCCTCTGGGAGTGTCCATCATTTGTGACGCATTTTTTGTGACCCATCAAATTGCTGCACTGGAAATTAAACTGCACTGAAATTGGCATATTCTTACAGAACAAAGAATAAATGAACACATACAAGAAATTATCTTGGTATTCCATGGCTTATTTTACCTATATAAAAAATTTTCGGGGAAATTGGTGCATTTCTAGACATTTTTGTAGATTTCTGAAGTGGATGACTGAAAAGGTCATCTAAATCAAGTTGTCCAAAATGAAAAAGTAGAATGATACTAAAAGAAAGTAATAGTATGTTTCATGGCGATTCATATAAGGTCTAGTTTGTGCATGTGGACTGAATAGTATAGCTGGTGACTGCAAAAGAAATTCGAAAAATCACATTTTCCTGTGTGAAGGTGCGAAATGGTGATTTGGCAGTTTTAAAACCGTCACTGCATGACACATGTACATCATACAGGTGTGACACTTACAATACCTGCTAAGATAAACTTGTTTCACAGGCTCCCCGACTTTGGGAGCAATTAACTGATTTTTTACGATTTCCTGACCATGTGAACTTGCTACCACACAGGAAAAAATTATTTGATCGCGTCATCAAAATCTAGGTCATGAGCTAATGTTTAACATATACGGTGGCCTGAAATTAGGTCAATAGGAAACCCATTAGATGTTAATGTTAGTGTCAAATACCAGTGGTTAGGTTATCAGAATGTCTACTTCTTCATATTTTACAGCATCTGTTCCTATATATTTGATTATATCAGAATCTAGGTCATGAACTAATGTAGGTCAGATATATAGGTCACGGGAAAATTAGGTCAAGGTAAAGTTTCGTACAGGTAAACATCCGGGTCAGATAGCTTTTTATTTCATGCTGATATTGTGGTTCATTCCAATTGAATTGACATTTTACTAACTTACCTCCCTTTCATTTCTTCATTTATTATGGCTAATTGGCCCATTATTGGGATCCAGAAGGTCACAACAAATTGCCTGAATACTAAAGACAAAAATGTCAGATTTCTAGATACTAATTCTGCGATTCTGTGAGAACGAATTGAGATATCAACATGATTCCAAAAGATTTGAAATCCTTGCACTCTCCTGCACAACTAAGACACAGGGGTTTAGCTCTAACTCCTTATCTTAATTTTCATGTGATGTACCTAGGATAGGGTGGGGTAAGATGCCCTTAATTTACAACTGTGTAATTTCTAAGGAATTTATTGCTACTTACGGAATATCTTATACATTAATCAAAGGATGGAATAACATGTTCTTCATGTGCAAAAGCTTGTCAGCCCTGCCTCATAGAATGTTATGATAAAGCATGTGTGAAAAAAAGTGGGCCTTTTACCCCATCATCTTTTTACCAGCTGGGGTAAGAGGCCCACAGCCTTTGGGGTAAATGGCCAACATGCACATACAAGAGCATCATAATTGGAATAAATGCTCAATTCAAATTCTTATCATAAGAAAAGATACTAAAGATAATCTTCATAAGCTACAACTAAGATTTGCACATCCTAAATAACCTAAAGTAAAGCTTTAGATATTTCATATTGAAGTTCAAGGAATGACAGGGTAGGATAAGGTGAAATACCCTAATAACATGTAAATGAGCTAGTTCTAAGAAAATAATTCCCAAATGATGCATATTTTCCACAATAATCAAGGGATGGAACAAGGTATAATAATTGTGAAATAGGTTGTCAGCCTAGCCTCATGGAATATTCCATTTCAATGTTTGACAAAAAGCGGGGCATTTTACCCCGGACATCGAAAGGCTGGGGTAAAAGGCCCACACCGATGGGCCAAAAGGCCCATGAATCCGATGCTAAGATAATGTTTAGGTAAAAAGCCCATGTAGCTGTTGGAATAAAAGGGAAGGTGAATAAAATGTATATTTATGGCCTACTCTTAACTCCTTTACCTTATAGCACCTGAGCTAATATTTTTAACCCCTTTAACTTGCTTTCCAACAAACCATGCACATTTCAGGACCCTTTTATTTCTGATTATCTTAAATTGAACATGATGATCTTAACAGTTATAAAATATTGAATGTCTGATAAGTCGACTATTTCTCCTCCAAGCATAATGAAAACCTACAAAAGAGGTCTCCTTGAGGTAATCTTTACTTCCAAGTGTTAAATATATATTTGTTATAGAATGGATGTTTACATGATGTTGACTGCTTATGGAGCATGTTTGGTGTATTTTAGTACAAGTTGGGAGGTGTTAGAGACACAATAACCAATGCCTTCCCACTGAGGCAGTGTGTGTAGCCCTGTGGGGTGGGTGCCTGGGGATTAGCTATGACACCTTTCAGCTTGCAGCACTGACTGGGTACACTGTAGTGACTACATAGTGACTAAGAGAAACCAAAGAAAAATGGATTATTAAAAAATGAAATTGAAAAAAAATAAATAAAAATAAAGGAAAATAAATAGAAATTGAAAAAAATGGAATACACACACACACAAAAAAATCACATTCTTCACAACTAGGAAGCTACTACTTTCACACCTGCTTTGAATACACAAGAAATTGAAAAAAAATAAAGGAAATTAAATAGATTGTGTTTATGTATGTATTCAATATAGAAAGCACATCTGAAATTTCTTTTTTTTTTTTTTTTTTTCAACATTTTTTCTTAATAATTATCTTTTTTTCATATAATTTACAATCAAGTGTAACATGGAAAGTGTCATAGATATGCATGATTAATGAAGATAGGTGATAGATGTGGGATGGACCCTGGTTTAAAAGTTGGGGCCATCAGTTTCATTTTCTAGGGCCATCGGTCCCACTTGGGGCCATCGGTCCACAGGGCCATTTGTCTCTAGGGCCATCGGTCCCACATTTGATTCAGGATGGCTTTACTGACTACACCTACATCAGGTTTTCATTCACAATGTTGTAGATAGATATATACCCGGGGATGGGTATATAAGGGAATTTAAGTTGCCTTATTTGGACTTTACTTTTTCCTGTCCAGTGATTATTTATATGAATTTGAATGTAAAATGTATACACTTTGTGAGGGTACCTTATACCTTTTCTGGTGATAGCATAAAATTTGATAGGTATTTGAATTTCTATAGTCAGAGTGCATGGGGTAGGAGGGGGTAAGAGGCCCTTTAGTGTAAAAGGCCCTTTAGCCTTCATAACCAAGGTACTAGTTGTATGCAGCCATTTAGCACTTGGAAGTAAGGATAACTTCAAGGAGATCTCTTTTGTAGGTTTTCATTATGATTAGATGAGAAAAAGTTAACTTATCAGACATTCAAAATTTTATAACTGTTAAGATCATCATGCTCAATTTGAGATAATTAGAAATAAAAGGGTCCTGAAATATGCATGGATTTTTGGGTAGCAAGTTAAATGGGTTAAAATTATTAGATAAAGGGGTGAAGGGTAGGTCATAAAGATACATTTTTTTTACCTTACACTTTGTTCCAATACCTACATGGGCTTTTGAGATGAACATTATCTTATCATCAGATCCATGGGCCTTTTGCCCCATCGCTTTGGACCTTTTACTCCAGCCTTTCAACCTACGGGGCAAAATGACCCACTTTTTGTCAAGCATTCTATTGGAATGTAGGGGCACAGTTTATAATAAGCGTCACATAGGTACAAAATGGGCAGTTCCCGAGTGGGGTGTACACTCGGGTCTGAGAAGGGTATGTTGAGGCGAGCGGTGGCAGCACTGCTCTCCGAGCTTCCTGCCTTATACTCAAGAGGTCACCACCCAACCTTCGGCTATATAAGGCCAGGTCGGTAGCTGCTGGAGACAGAACCCTCACGGGCTCTGTATGATCAGTAAGTACTTCCCTCCTCTGGTTACGAGAACTTACCTAGTAACTCATTGTCTGATTGTCTGAATACCCTGATATGAATACACTTGAACTCGGGAGCCCTTAGTTGGATTGTAAGCAGGATTCTGAATAAACCTTGTTGCCTCTTCTGTACCTGTCGTTCGGTAGTTCTTTCCGGATTTTATCCAGAAAAGACCAATTATTTGGATTATCCAGAGAAGACCTGTATTTTAAGATATCCAGGAGGCCATTTCACCGCGTATATTATACCATCCGTATGTTAAATGCGGAGTCCGCCTTTAATAAAACCGTTTCTGCTCGTGTTTTCTTGAAAAAAATAAAATAAACATGGACCTCCGTCTTCAAACCCGGAGGTCCGTGTTAGAATGCGGACTTTTTACCATTTCAGCTCAGAACAAGGACCCTCTGCCCCTCCACTTTAAGTCCGTCTTCTGTGCCTTCAACGCGGAGGGGTAGGGGATCACTAGGTGTTCAAACAAGGTCCCTTTTTAGTGTATTTTTTAATTAATTTTAGGTCCGCCTTTCATTTTACCCCTCCTCCTTGACATTAAACTGAATGACCTTGACCCTTGACCCCTGCCCGGTGCCATTTTCGATTGCAAGTCAAGATGGGGAGATACTATGTCTTAGCTGTCAAGAGGGAATTTTACCCCAGGCGTGACCCGCTTTCTTTCTACACCCTCAAGAAGTTCCAGCAGCGGTACAGGCTGACCAAGTACATCGCAAGACAGCTGATAAAGAACTATGTGGCCTACCTGCCCCGTAAAAGGCGAGTCCTGAGAGGGAAGCATGCTGTCCCCCACCGTATCAGAGTGAGTACCTTCTTGATATACAGTACAGAGTCCCCCCCCCCTCTCTGAAGGGCATGAACATCTATTAAACGAAACCTATGTAACTTTGAACGAGAATTTAAATACCTTGGTCAAAGCGAAAGATGAAGAAATCAATGAAAAACTGAAGTAATCAATGAAAAACTGCATCTGGTATGCGAAGTGAATTTGAAACCAGAAAGAGGGAATACATGAAAGATGTAGAGGAGGTTGCCGGAGGTTGCCACTGATAAAGCATGCCCGGCGTGTGAGGACCAATCGGTCATGCTGGCAGGTGTGGCCGTGATGATATTAATACTATTTACAACGGTCATCGCGTTCCTGTACAGATATATAAGGAAGCTGTCATCAAGTAAGGAAGATGGATTGTATGTACAGCTGGCATCCACAGACACGGAAGACATGATACACCTGGGGGTGTCGATGGTCCCGTTGGATCATCTGTCTCTGGACCCGCTGATAAAAGACATTAGTGTAAACCACCTGTGTGGCAGTTGTTTGGCAAATGTCACATGGGGTAGAACATTGTTCAGTGAGTCAAATATGGCGGGAGGAAGGCCAAATCCCGTTCTACTACCCATATTGCTGAAGATATCAAATAGACTGGCGACAGCTGTGGTGTCGGGAGAAGAGCAAGTGGTGTTGGCCAGACTGTTAAGGTGCCAAGGGGGAATAGCATCAGTGGTTCCAGTGGGAAGCCCTACAATGGTTTATGATGGGTGGACCACGGTGGGTCACAAACCCCCGAGACGGACACTAGAGGAACTGGAACTGTATAGTTTGCGGTCAGCGGCCAGGTTGGCAGTGGTAGAACCACTGCCCAGTACGTTGAAGCAGGTTTTCAGAGAACCGGTCCTGCAGAGTGGTAAGATTTATGAAGATGCAGTGGATGTCTGATGGACGCGTGCTGGAGTCTGATGGACACGTGCCCGGCCCGGTGGGGGAGGCTCCCATCCGGGACCCTGTTGGCCTCAGGTGTCTATTTACACCAAGAGGGATGACGAATTGTGATGCCCTTGGGGAGCCCTCCACATGTGTGGGGTCCCAGGAGGGGTGTAACCTCTAGACATGCACGGGAGGATTTTACTGTGGTAGCTGACTAATGAAGGAACCAACCAGGTAATGAAAGGGACATTGAGATGGAAAAACGTGACTATAAACTTGCGGGCCTGAAGGCAGAATGCAGACAGAGACTTGACTAGCGAGTGGACTTGAACATCAAAGGCTCTGAGTCAGAACTTTGGACTTTGTCTATTAAATGAGAGAACTGGAGATGTCCAGAACAGCTCACTTTAATTGTTGTTACTGATAAATAGATGGATTTGTGTAATAGTATAATTGGGACTACTGAAATATTAAGGAATTGGAATTGTGACTCGGCATGTGAAATGGACATGGCAGTAGATCTTCATTTGATGTATGTTTCTTATGCACGGACTAGGTAGAGACATTGTTACAGGTCAATATAGGTAGACATAGGGACATCTTGTGGGCCAGTGCTTGTAGTAAGGGATAAATTAAGTGTAGTAGTATAACTGAGTCGCAGTATGACCCTAGGGGTCCGAATGCTATGAGCAAGATGCATATTGAACTGTGTTGTATTAATGTTTTTTGAGATAAGTTGAGTATTGTGGAATTTTTGGATTGTTCTCTGTGTAGGCTGGGGTCGTGATAAGGTTGTTGGGCATGAGTGCCTTGAGGGGTAGATGTAGCCTGCAGTACGGCATGTGGAGATGGTCCGAAGCGTCCCTGGCGGACGGGAAGAGAGGTGAGCACCATTAAAAAAGGGTCAGCAACCTTCGAACCCAGGTAGTCAGGATAGACGATGTATTAAGATAGAAAACAGGTGTGAGTAAAAGTAGAAGTAGATAGAAACACAAAATCGGTCATTAAGGGTTATAAGTCACAAAACAAGTGATAAAGTGTACATAAAATGTGGAGTGAGCTAATAGATGGAAAAGTGGTGTATGTCCAGGAATATTTTCTGTGAAGAAATACAAAATTAGTAGAAGCTTTAGTAGGGAAACATATGAAGTATCAATTAGGAAAGAAAAAAGGGCAGTTTATGGAAGAATAAAGAAGAAAAGAAAGTATCCTTGGACCAGAAACACATAAAAAAGTGTGTGTCGGCGGGTGTACGATGGTGTAAGAGAAATCCATAATGGATAGTAGTGTGTGACCAGCAGTGCTGACAATGATGGGATATGTAAAGTAATTTAATAGAGAGACGAAGAAAAAGGCAGTAAGGCAAGACAAAGTGATTAATATTTAATGACAAACAAAATGAGTTGATGGCGTGTTCCACAGGAATTAAGGTATAAATTGTGATGTTCAGGTCTATAATGAGATTTGAGACGGAAGGCTTGATGGCTCCAGACGAGAGATGAAGGAGATAAACTTCCGAAATCCCATCTGAAAATGAAAGAGATAATTAGTTTAGGACCAGTAGAACTGGAGGGATTATTGATGAATAATGGGAAGAAGAATATTAGATTAGGACATAACTACTTTACAAAGTTGAGTAATAAAAGGGAAATAAATATGAGATGATGTCATGAGACAAATACATGTCTCTGCGCAGGCGCGCCGGGATAACAATAATCCTCGAATAACATATTTGTGGAATTCAGAGTGGGAGACAGAGAGTTCGTTCAGAGGGAGCATGGAGACAGCATTGAAAGTTGGGCACTCATATCTAAGCTAACTGTTAACAGCTAGATACCATTAGATTACAACAGGGAGTAGCCTACACATGTTAAGGAAAGGAGCACTATAGTAGTGGAGATTCAACATGCACGTTTAGTGGTAACATCCTCACCTTTCACAAGCTGAGTAGATCTAGAACTTACTCAGACATAAGCAGTTGGGACTTAGAACAACACTGCCTGGGAATGATAGGGTTTAAACTTATGAACTTAATACAAAATGGAGATAAAAATTAATAGCAGTAATTAACATCAACGGACTCCAGGCCTGGGAAGGACCTCTCCCTCTCCATGCAGGGATCCTCCCTGTGTGGACTTAGGATCCACATTAAGGTTGGACTATCATAACAACTATTAAGACTCTCCATGTGAGTACACTGCATTGCTTAACTAGAAGTTGAATTGGACCAAACTTGCCTGCTGCCTTGCCTGCTGTGTGATAACATGTGATTTTAGGAAGTGGGAGTTATCGCTGGTGAGCCTTAATATGAAGAGGAGATAAAGGTTATTATTTTCCGACTGTATTAACTAGAGGATATGACGGAGTGTTAATCATCGGAAAAGTGTCGGAGCATTTGATGAACCATTGTACCCTTGTTGTGCTTGACGTGTAAGTAGCCGAGGAGAGGAATCAATAAAAGTCTTCAGTCAGGAGGTATCTCTCACTGGTTTTATTTGAGTAGGATCACTGCACAGCTTGATATGTGTACTGGGCTGAGGTAGTGGCATACTCTACCATTTATAAGGAGCTAGCTAAAACCCAACTGCACTTTGTTACACCTATATGCAGCGATTAGAAAACAAGGTCAAAATAACATCAAATTAATGAAGTAAACTCACAGTACAGTACATGCCCTATTCAGCTGGGGTAGCGAGGCAATACTCCTCCCAACTCCTCCCAAGTGGAGGAGTGTGGAGGAGTTGGGACATCCCTGCCTCATTGTGGTAAATCAAAAATTGCAGTTCACCATGGGGAGGAGTCCCAACGCCTCCATTCGGGAGGAAACGGGAGGAATGGCTTGGTCTGGCTCTGCCCAGTCTGTCAGCATACATTCAATCAAGGACGTAAACAACATCTCATAGACCACGTGAAGAGAGTTCATGGAGAGCATCCTTGGGTCAATGCTGTCACACTCGTCCCAGATGCACAAATTATGACTTTTTCCCACCAGCCCAAGATATATAGTGAAGAGGTCCCAGGCTGGTGGTCAAGGTCTATTCCAAGAGAAGGAATATTGATAATTCCTGAATACTCTCCCCAGGAGTTGGCACCACATATCAATTCTTCAGTCACTGTTAGGAAGATATCTGTGTCAGAATTCAACCTGTTCCGGCTATGGAGGACTATGCTATCCACTATGCAAACATCTACTGGCCTGTCTGATCATGTAGATCCATATGCCAAACCAGACAAGACCCGGGGGTGGAGGGGAGCAGGCAATAACCATCACAGGTGGGGAATCACAGCTGTCCTCTTCAATTGTACTAAACAAGGAAAATCCTGGGAGGAGCAAAATCGACAAGAGGGCAGAGTGGTCCTTGAGAGTACAGGAAAACAACCCTCCAAAAGCATCTGATGGGAATGAGGTATATGAAGTGGAGAACATTCTGAAACATAGAATGGTTGGTCATGGTGAGACTAAGATGAAGGAAGTGCTGGTTAAGTGGCTTGGTTGGCCCGAGCGCAATAACATGTGGATACCAGAAAATGGGTTTGTGGATATCAATCAGCTAATGCCCCAGAGCTAAGCAGACATGGTCAGTCATCTATATACTTATGACAGAACTCTTTTAAAAAAGAAGGGGTTCTATGTATGCTGAGTCAGGACACATGTCTCTTTAAGATAACATATCAGCTAAAGGTAGAAGGAAATATCAATGTAAGTGTGATCCAGCTTTTACGGCCTCTGACTATGTTCTAATATAAACAACATCTTTGCTTTCTCTGTTGCCTTTCACTTGACTCTCATCTCTCCACATGAGAGCTAGAATACCACCATGTTCCTGGATAAGTGTGTACCAAAGAAGTATTTCATGATGAATATCCTATCATCAGTATGGGCAGATAGAATTATACATCCATTAGGATTTACACCATTGATTAAGGGATTACAAACAAAAAAGTGTTCAGTTTACATGAGGTTAGGTTGAATTCTCCACATTCTATCACTGACGCATTCACAAGAAACAGACAAATAAGGAGTTCTTTTGCACAATGTCAAATAATTACCCAATGCCATAGTACACTGTGAGGTGATCCTATATATCACACCCTGACTTTGTTTAGATGGTATGGGCACACCTGTGGCTTGATTCTGAGTGGTTCAATACTAATATCATATGATTATATGTCAACTCTAAGCCACACCATAACTATTAAACGATCTCATAAGGAAAACATTTAGATGGACTCATGTCGTCGCTTAAGTTGTAACTACACTTGGGTCAACAAGGTAACAGGTACTTCAGTGAACCCCCTCATGGAGGAACCTCTTACCCTGTTGACCCAAACATGGGTATATGTAAGCTGAGAGAACGTAATGGAGGTTAGATGATCAAAATATTGACCATGATTACCTTATTAGATTCTGAAAGACAGCAGGTAGATATGTAGATGTAATAACACTTAACTTTGCCCACTCACAGTCACAGATTCATATACTAAGTGAGTTGATATCGCCATTTAGTCACATTTGCCTTACTGACCCAAATGTCCACTTATGGTGGAGAGCATTACAGAATGGAGTATTTCAGGTGCTGAGATAACACTGATGCATTTCATTTCCTTAATGGCTGTTTCAAGAATTTAGGACACTTTGTACACCAAATTAGACTAGGCCCTTACCAGCTCTCAGTGTGCCATACTTATATGTCACAGTTTGATCTTTATCATAAATGTCAGAATTTAACACTCAGGGATACCTACTGTACAGTTAAAGGAAAATGCAACCCCCTTTTCATGATGACTTGTTTTGGTAATCTTTATATTGAATAAAGGTTTTCTGGCAAACTAACCAGTACATCTGCTATCATAAGGACAGGCAGCAGGCCTCTCTGGTGCAGCCTGTGACGTCACATTAGACCAAATGCTCTGCAGTGGTGACTGTACAGTACTGCATACATCTCCAAATAAATGCTGTTGATAAGTGTCTTTGGACAGTGCTTGCATATTCCTTTATATTATTAGGACTAAATAATCCCACTGAGTTATCCTGAATGATACAATCCTGTTAGAGACATTACTTATATAATTACAAACATGTTTTGCAACAGCCTCTTTCCTTAAACAATGCAGCACATGATGCATTTGGTCTGTTGTGATGTCATAGGCTGCATTAGATAAGCTGGCTGCCTACCCTTTAGTGGCAACTGGATAGATAATTCGTTTCAGGTCAGCTCCTCCTTGACAAGTGTTTGGGACCACTTGCCAACAGGAATACATCCTTCTTGCATTTCTACAGTAGGAGTGATTTGGAACAGTGATTTATCAACTATTGCATCACAGGAACATTCCAACTTATGGTCAAATGATGGATCTAAAAAGAAATACCCATGAATATAACAGGTGACAAGTGATTAACATTACTAGCACAGTGGAGCCATCTGTGGTCACCAATCAGACTATGGTTGTCATTAAATAGGTGTCTGTGTAGAAGCCAGTTTGTCTGAGATGAACTCAGTTCTGTCAGCTTGGTATTTCGATCAAAAATGAGTACTAAAATCTGGCACATGAGCTGTGCTGCTATCATTAATTGTCAATATGGTACTGCACCAAAACAGGACATTATATGCTGATTCTGGCTAGGATGAAAAGAGACAGTGGGGTATATCACTAGGTACAAAAAGAAAGGTGATTGTTTTACTTGAGGTGAATTTAAAAGTAAGGGTGCAATAGAACAGAATTATAGAATAGACAGAGATGTGAGATTTAGATCTATAAGGGTACAGATCTATATTATATATGATAAAATCTTGTGTAAAGCCACAGCCTCACATCTGGATGGCTGTAGGTAGCACTCAGGGCTTGAACATTACAGATTAAGTATTGTTTTGCAATGTTAGGACCTTGCCTGTAAGCTGCACCTGGAATTGACTAGAGTAGGCGCCTAGAATAGTCTAAGAGCTGCTAATTCGATGTTCGAAGTTGGCGGAAGCACTAATCCAGAACATCCGGCACATATGCGGTACCGGAAGGTGAGGAATTTAAACAACCGGATGTCATGTTGTTAAACGACACCTATGTTACTTTGAACGAGAATTTGAATACCTTGATCAAAGCGAAAGATGAAGTAATCAATGAAAAACTCCATCTAGAAGAAGACTTAATCGGTATGCGAAATGAATTTGAAACCAGAAAAAGTGAATATATGACAGAATTAGAAAATGAAGAAAGAAAACTTCAAGAAATGAGGAAGTCATTCAATTAAGAATATGACAATAGACACACTCGTATCCAGACATACATAGATACGAATGATCAATTATGTCTTGATAAGGCTAAGTACGAATCTGAAATAAGCCAATATCAAAGCGAATTAGAGAAACTGAAACTTCAGTGCAGTAAACAAGCTGAAGACAATGAAACTATCCGGATGGGCATTATAGCTTATAATAAACAACTGGAAGAAGACAGACAGAAACTCACGAATGAGCTTCAGGATCTGCAGAATACTGCACTGACCCTAGATAAATACGTAGAAGCCGCACAATTGACTATAGGTACTATAGATCCAAATGTGGTATCTACAATGGTGGCAAATACATCCCAGGATGTAACGCCCAACAGATACAACCCATTTGTTACTGATGGGCGGATAAAAATGTAGTTTCCGGAATTTACAAAAAAACGGATCATTCCGCATCCAGCGGAGTAGGTATTCCGAATAGTACCTGTATACAAGCGGTAACGAACAAAGGAACCACCAATAGTGTATCTGCACCTCAGGCTGCTGCGCTTGATACGGTTGTGGGTCCGGCTTCACCTATACCAGATCTCAGTCATAAAACTAGATGGACTCATGTTAATACAGCTAGTGGAAATAACGCTACACCAGTGGCTCAACCACAGGCACCGGTACCAGTGAGAAATTTACTTACACCACCGTCGTATTTTTCTCAACCCGGACATAGCACACCAGCAGGTGCAAGATTGCCTAACCCGCCCTCGGGTCAGAGCAATGTACCTAATGGTGGACGATTCCCTAGACCGAATCCTCCACAACCCAATGTGGTAGGGGGTATGTATTTACCCAGAGCAAGTCCTCATGGATATAGTAATAACTATAATCCCGCAGGAGGAAGTAACTACCATTATGGGAATACATATAACTATGGAGGGAATCAAAATAATTCCTATCCCGGGTCTGCATCTTCCGGAACAACTGGAAATGCTGGTTATGGAGGTGGGTATCCTAACGGTCCTTCCGGGAATTACCCCAATAATGGTCCACCCGGAGGTAATGCCCCAGGCGGTCCTGGTGGATCTGGATCCGGAGGATCAGGATCGGGGGGAGATGGCAGGAAACCAAACTGGAGAACTTCCATGCCTGCAGGGATGCAAAACCATAGAAGCCAATGTATCCAAAAACTGCTACCAGAAGGGAGCAGATGGCATGGAAGTCATGAACTGGAGCATGCGAGAAGCAGACAGACTGCGAGGATGTAATAATCCGGCTCGTAGACAGGCAAGGATACCCCCTCCCTATGATTCGAATGATCCATGGAAGGATAGGTATCAGGCTTTTGTCGATGAAGTCAACTGTAGTGGTTGGACAAAAGAAGAAGCTCTGCCTTACTTAATCTGTTGGTTGAATAAAGGCGGAAAAGTAGCCCTCAACCAGTGGAGAGCAGCATACGGAATATACGGCACCTATGATCAATTGGTCGAGTGTGCCGCGTACCTATTTGGTTCGATCGTTAGAGAAGATCCATGGGTAAGCTTTAAGAAGAGGACGCAGAAACCTAAAGAATCTCATAAAGTCTTTGGTTTAGAGCTACAGGACTTGTTATCCAAGGCACGTCCGAATTGGGCTCATGATGATGACTGCTATCTGCAAGAATTATTTACACAATTCTATAGTGGATTGCGGGATCCGGATCACAAACAAGTAGTTTGGGATTCTTGGAAGGATGATACATCCTTCAGTGATCTCTTTATATCGATCGACGGTCAAGATATGAAGAAAAGGCTAGTGGGTCTAGGACCTAACCCGGTACGAGCAGCTCCAGTACAATACGGAGGCGCCCCTGCTCAAGTATACGAAACTTCCCAACTGGTCCCAGTTGATTTGCAGGAGGCAGACCAGGAAGACGAATATGTCTCCGATGAAAATGGAGAATATATTGGGTCAGTCCAGGTAGCTGGAAAGTATTATCGTCAGAAACGGTATAGAAAAGTTCATCCGAAAGGAAGAGGAGGGTCCGTTGCTAATAAAATAGCTTCCGGATCTATTCAAGCAGGTAACACAGCTACAGTCGCTCCTACCGTAGCAGCCACAGCTGCTCCAACGAATTTGGTAGAGACATTGATAGCCAGATTGACAGAGGCTCTGAAAAGACCTCGGGTTGATAAATCCCAGAGGAGATGTTTCAGATGCCAGAAATTAGGACACTATGCATCTGAATGTATGGCTGAGAAACCTGTCCCTTGTAGACAGGAAGGTGTCTCTGGTATAACAGCAGAGGAAAACTAGGGAGGGGTCCCCCTATGGGCAGAGAAGGGGATGGGAATACATATAACTATGGAGGGAATCAAAATAATTCCTATCCCGGGTCTGCATCTTCCGGAACAACTGGAAATGCTGGTTATGGAGGTGGGTATCCTAACGGTCCTTCCGGGAATTACCCCAATAATGGTCCACCCGGAGGTAATGCCCCAGGCGGTCCTGGTGGATCTGGATCCGGAGGATCAGGATCGGGGGGAGATGGCAGGAAACCAAACTGGAGAACTTCCATGCCTGCAGGGATGCAAAACCATAGAAGCCAATGTATCCAAAAACTGCTACCAGAAGGGAGCAGATGGCATGGAAGTCATGAACTGGAGCATGCGAGAAGCAGACAGACTGCGAGGATGTAATAATCCGGCTCGTAGACAGGCAAGGATACCCCCTCCCTATGATTCGAATGATCCATGGAAGGATAGGTATCAGGCTTTTGTCGATGAAGTCAACTGTAGTGGTTGGACAAAAGAAGAAGCTCTGCCTTACTTAATCTGTTGGTTGAATAAAGGCGGAAAAGTAGCCCTCAACCAGTGGAGAGCAGCATACGGAATATACGGCACCTATGATCAATTGGTCGAGTGTGCCGCGTACCTATTTGGTTCGATCGTTAGAGAAGATCCATGGGTAAGCTTTAAGAAGAGGACGCAGAAACCTAAAGAATCTCATAAAGTCTTTGGTTTAGAGCTACAGGACTTGTTATCCAAGGCACGTCCGAATTGGGCTCATGATGATGACTGCTATCTGCAAGAATTATTTACACAATTCTATAGTGGATTGCGGGATCCGGATCACAAACAAGTAGTTTGGGATTCTTGGAAGGATGATACATCCTTCAGTGATCTCTTTATATCGATCGACGGTCAAGATATGAAGAAAAGGCTAGTGGGTCTAGGACCTAACCCGGTACGAGCAGCTCCAGTACAATACGGAGGCGCCCCTGCTCAAGTATACGAAACTTCCCAACTGGTCCCAGTTGATTTGCAGGAGGCAGACCAGGAAGACGAATATGTCTCCGATGAAAATGGAGAATATATTGGGTCAGTCCAGGTAGCTGGAAAGTATTACCGTCAGAAACGGTATAGAAAAGTTCATCCGAAAGGAAGAGGAGGGTCCGTTGCTAATAAAATAGCTTCCGGATCTATTCAAGCAGGTAACACAGCTACAGTCGCTCCTACCGTAGCAGCCACAGCTGCTCCAACGAATTTGGTAGAGACATTGATAGCCAGATTGACAGAGGCTCTGAAAAGACCTCGGGTTGATAAATCCCAGAGGAGATGTTTCAGATGCCAGAAATTAGGACACTATGCATCTGAATGTATGGCTGAGAAACCTGTCCCTTGTAGACAGGAAGGTGTCTCTGGTATAACAGCGGAGGAAAACTAGGGAGGGGTCCCCCTATGGGCAGAGAAGGGGATGGGAATACATATAACTATGGAGGGAATCAAAATAATTCCTATCCCGGGTCTGCATCTTCCGGAACAACTGGAAATGCTGGTTATGGAGGTGGGTATCCTAACGGTCCTTCCGGGAATTACCCCAATAATGGTCCACCCGGAGGTAATGCCCCAGGCGGTCCTGGTGGATCTGGATCCGGAGGATCAGGATCGGGGGGAGATGGCAGGAAACCAAACTGGAGAACTTCCATGCCTGCAGGGATGCAAAACCATAGAAGCCAATGTATCCAAAAACTGCTACCAGAAGGGAGCAGATGGCATGGAAGTCATGAACTGGAGCATGCGAGAAGCAGACAGACTGCGAGGATGTAATAATCCGGCTCGTAGACAGGCAAGGATACCCCCTCCCTATGATTCGAATGATCCATGGAAGGATAGGTATCAGGCTTTTGTCGATGAAGTCAACTGTAGTGGTTGGACAAAAGAAGAAGCTCTGCCTTACTTAATCTGTTGGTTGAATAAAGGCGGAAAAGTAGCCCTCAACCAGTGGAGAGCAGCATACGGAATATACGGCACCTATGATCAATTGGTCGAGTGTGCCGCGTACCTATTTGGTTCGATCGTTAGAGAAGATCCATGGGTAAGCTTTAAGAAGAGGACGCAGAAACCTAAAGAATCTCATAAAGTCTTTGGTTTAGAGCTACAGGACTTGTTATCCAAGGCACGTCCGAATTGGGCTCATGATGATGACTGCTATCTGCAAGAATTATTTACACAATTCTATAGTGGATTGCGGGATCCGGATCACAAACAAGTAGTTTGGGATTCTTGGAAGGATGATACATCCTTCAGTGATCTCTTTATATCGATCGACGGTCAAGATATGAAGAAAAGGCTAGTGGGTCTAGGACCTAACCCGGTACGAGCAGCTCCAGTACAATACTGAGGCGCCCCTGCTCAAGTATACGAAACTTCCCAACTGGTCCCAGTTGATTTGCAGGAGGCAGACCAGGAAGACGAATATGTCTCCGATGAAAATGGAGAATATATTGGGTCAGTCCAGGTAGCTGGAAAGTATTACCGTCAGAAACGGTATAGAAAAGTTCATCCGAAAGGAAGAGGAGGGTCCGTTGCTAATAAAATAGCTTCCGGATCTATTCAAGCAGGTAACACAGCTACAGTCGCTCCTACCGTAGCAGCCACAGCTGCTCCAACGAATTTGGTAGAGACATTGATAGCCAGATTGACAGAGGCTCTGAAAAGACCTCGGGTTGATAAATCCCAGAGGAGATGTTTCAGATGCCAGAAATTAGGACACTATGCATCTGAATGTATGGCTGAGAAACCTGTCCCTCGTAGACAGGAAGGTGTCTCTGGTATAACAGCGGAGGAAAACTAGGGAGGGGTCCCCCTATGGGCAGAGAAGGGGATCCCAGTGACAAATCTTGCCATGATATCACCATCCGTAACGATAGTTCGCATAAAGTAGCAAACTCGCCTAACACTGGGGTGGTTGTAGACACACGGAAGGTTAGGGAAGCTGATATAACAGGTGCCCAGGGAGCAGGTAGACGGCTATTTTTTAGCCAGGGTTGGTAGTGCCCACCTACCCCCGGGTCATCCTTGTCTGGAATACCTGAAAGGATGTGGATTGACTCCAGGTGTGAACAATGACGTCCCAATCGTCACGGACACGCCCTCTGTTCTAAACGGAAGGCGGTGGTATGTTTGCCTCACTGTTAACGGAAGGTCTGCCGAATTTCTTATGGATACGGGTGCTAGCCACTCCTGTATCTCCAAGAAGTTCTACGATCTTATTCCGAATGAGCACGATACTCTCAGATCGGGAGGAAATGCTCAAACGGCCGATGGCAGTACCATGCAAACGTATGGAAGAACTTGTGTGAAATTGCAATTGGATGGAATCCATGACTATGTCATGAGTGCCACCGTTGCAGATATAGCAGATGAAGGGATACTCGGGTTGGATTTCGCATCCCTGTATGGGGTGGTTTTAGAACCACAATCAGGAGTGTTGAGTGTGAAATACCCGTATCCTGTAAAGGTTAGGTGTGTACTAAGGCAAGTAAGCAGTATGGCTAGTGTTGCACACACTGTGCGAATTCCCGCGGGTGTAGCCTGTGATGTGCTTGTGAGAAGCGATCCTGCAATGCGCAATAAACCTGCAGTGATAGAACCGGATGTAGTTACTTTGTCAAGTATCGGTTTAATATCTGCAGATATTATAGTAGCAAATGCATCCTGGTCGGTAGTACCTGTTTCCAATACTGGAAACACTACTATCTACCTAAAAAAGGGACAAGTTTTTGGAAACGTGACCCTTTCGGAAACTGTAACGGATAGTAAGTTAAACTTACGAAAGGTAACAGAAAACGATGAAATTTCGCATGACTTGTTAAAGTTGTATGAAGAAACATCGGAAAGAGTTTCATGAATTGCTCTGTCAGTATAGAAATGCCTTTGCCAAACCTGGTGAAAAACTAGGTACGACAAATAAGGTACTGTAATCTCCCGCGTATAAGGCACGTCTTATACGGGGGGTTTTAGTTCTCATTGGATCCACAAGGGGGACACCAAGACCTTTCTTTTGATATCTTACATGCCCCCTTGGTCAAAATAGGACAAAATGGGGCCCAGGAGGGCCCAAGGTGGCCCAAGCTACCCATTGGTTTTTGAATTTTGAAGATTCATTCATTAGAACCAAAGTTATGAATTTTTCATTTTTTTGAGAATTTTCCAAAACTCTAGGTGCGCCTTATACGCGGGCTGCGCCTTATACGCGGGAGATTACGGTAGTACACAAAATAGATACTGGAGATGCAGAACCCTTTAAAATACCGTATAGGCGGTTACCTTTAGCAAAGAAAAGAATAGCTGAAGAGGAAATAAACAAGATGTTGGATCAGGATGTAATAGTCCCATCCAATAGTCCATGGAGTAGTCCTGTATGTATGCTAACCAAAAAAGATGGTACTATACGCTTTTGCATAGACTACAGGAAGTTGAATGGAGTAACGAAAAAGAATTCGTATCCATTACCGAGAATAGACAAAACCATTGACTCCTTAGGAGGTAACAGTTGGTTTTGTACCCTAGACTTGCAATCGGGATATTGGCAAGTGGGAATGAACCCATCAGATATGGAGAAAACAGCATTTTCGAGTCATATTGGACTATTCCAATATAACGTAATGCCGTTTGGCCTGTGCAATGCACCCGCTACATTTGAAGCAATGATGGAAACTATATTAAGTGATTTATTGTGGAAAAGATGTCTCGTATATCTTGACGATGTAATAGTCATCGGAAAAACATTCGAAGAATGTTCTAATAATCTTAGATTGGTATTAGAACGTATTATTTCTAATGGTCTCTAATTGAAACCTAAAAAATGTCACATGTTTAGAAAGTCCATAAATTATTTGGGCCGCATCATCTCTGATGAAGGAATAAAAGCTGATCCCGATAAAATCGAGTCAGTAACGAATTGGAATAGACCTAAATCACCCAAAGAAGTGAGATCATTTTTAGGATTCTGTTCCTATTATAGGGAATTTATTCCCAATTATTCTAGAGTCAGTTACCCATTACAAGTAATAGCTAACTGGACTCCAGGAAGTACCAAGGAAAAATTTCCTTGGACGCATGAACAGGAATCTGCTTTTCAAAAGCTAAAAGATCTGTTCACGAGTACTCCCGTATTGCAATATCCGAATGAGACGGATCATTTCATACTGGATACGGATGCTAGTAATGACAGCATTGGTGCAGCTCTCTCGCAAGTCCAAAATGGGAGGGAGGTACCAATTGCCTTTGCTAGCAACACACTGAGTAAAACTGAGCAATTACTGCACGACCAAAAGAGAACTGTTAGCAGTAGTTGTATATACAAAGAAGTTCAAACATTTTTTATGGGGGACGAACTTTACTTTACGTACGGATCATTCCTCTTTAAGATGGTTATTGAACTTCCGAGATGCTGAAGGCATGTTAGGTCGATGGCTAGCCCACTTATCCGAATATGGGCTCGAACGTCACCAGATTCAGCATAGACCCGGAGTTAAGCATTTAAATGCTGATGCTTTGTCTCGAATACCAATTCGGAAATGTGATAATCCGGATTGTACTGATTGTGGAGCTCACAGAGCAGTGCTAGCAGGGACTCGGAGGCCCTTCGAACCCCTAGTTGCCAGTATACTGGAATGTTCTATGGATCACATACGACGTTTCCAGGAAGCTGACTCGATAACTGCACAGCTACTGCAATTGGTACCAAATGGTATACGTCCAGCTAGACCAGAGGTCTCCCTGGAAAATCGAGAAATGAGAAGGTTTCTTGCTCAATGGACTGAGCTTGAAGTCCGAAAAGGCGTGTTATACTGTTGGAAGCCATGTAATAATGGTGAGAAAATCATGCAAGTGGTTATACCACATGCAATGAGACATGACATTATGTATTTCTGTCATGGGCATCGGACCAGTGGTCATTTTGGAAGAAAGCGCTCATTAGCACGACTCTCCAAGAAATACTATTGGCCCGGCATGTCACGAGACTTGCAAAGATGGGTAACCACCTGTCCAGACTGTTGTAAAAACAAACCCGGACCAGGGATGGGCAAACTTCCCCTGTCTCAGGAACTCTTCGGAGTTAGATTCGCGAGAATCGGGGTAGATATCATTAGTGGACTTAATACAACCGCTAATGACAATACCTGTATGATTTTAGTGTGTGACTACTACACGAAATACACCAAAGTATTTCCACTACCGGACCACAAAGTAGTCACTTGTGCCGAGGCCTTTGTAAAAGGTTGGGTACTGACTTTCGGTGTACCATTAATGCTACACAGTGACCAAGGCAGAGAATTCCAATCGAATCTCTGGCAAGGTATGTGCGAATACTTGGCTATCTGCAAAACTAGAACCAATCCGTATAGGCCACAAAGTCTGAACATATGGACGATTGGGATGAGCAATGTCATTTTGTGACACATGCTTACAACAGTACGGTACATTCAAGTACCAACTGCACTCTGAATCTTTTAGTTTTCGGAGATGATCTAATAATGCCTGCAGACTTAGTATTTGGAGTCATAGGAATGGACCCGGAACTACCTTGTCATGTAGTTTTCGTCGAATGTTATACCGATCTAAAGCATCGGAAATTCCAATCCGGAGATGCAATTTTCGTCGAATGTTATGATACCGATCTAAAGCATCGGAAATTCCAATCCGGAGATAGAGTTCTAAGACTACATGAACCACTTAGACACATAAAATTAGCGTCTAATTGGGACGGTCCTTTTACAATAACCCAAGTTATTAGTGATTGTACCGTAATTATTAAATCGGACCTTGGTCGACTTTATAAGTCAAATGTGGCTAGACTGAGGAAATGGTCTGGGAGGGAGACCTCCACAGAAATGTATGGTGAAGGATTCGAAAAGATTTTGAATCTGAATCGGATAGTAGAACAGGTAAAGAACCCGATACTGAAGAGAGGTTGAGGTAGGCCTAAAAAGGGATCTGAATCAGTGCCACCCACTCCAACACCGAAGCGTGGGGGAGTTAGAAAAGTCTCAGCAGGTGAAGACAAGAAGAAGAGGAAAGGTGTTTCGAAGGCCAAGAAACACCTAGAGAAAGCTCTTCAAACTGTCAGGTCCGAAAAGAAACTATCCAAGAAGGGGATATACGTTCGCCGCAGCCCTTGAATTGCCCAGAGGATTGCAGTGACCTAACCTGTATACACAACGAGTGTAGTGTTTACATTTAGAGGAACGGATGGCAACTGACCCGAAAGGCTTATTTGTCGCCGCCGTATGATGTACCAGTGGGTAGTGGACGGATAATCCGGTGGATTTGCTTAAGCTTTCCATAAACTCCACTTAAATCCCCAGACGAGTCATCGACATGAGCGACAATTACCTAAAAACAATCAGTTTGTTTATGTTCCGCTTGTAGCATGTGCGTTTCCGCATGACGTCACCGTGTCCAGTCTCGGCTGACCTCTCACGACCCCGCTAGCTAGCGAGAAAATGACGTCACGAAAGCTGGCTTGTCGCCATATTGTTTTTTGGCAGTGTTCAGGACGGGCGAGCAATCGCCCTCTTTTGAATTACTGTCGATAAACGATCCAGGTGCGCCTCCAGAGTCGGTCTCCTAGCAGGCAGGCTCCGCTAAGTGTCGGCCCCGTCGCCGTGAAAAGGAGTATTTAACTCCCGAGGTGATTCCTTCAGTCATGGCTGAGGAATCCGTAGCTGCAGCCAAGCTATCCGGTGACCCGGATAAGCTGACTCCGTCCGCAGAAGCTTTTCCGGAAGCTTTGTCACCTGTTACACAGGCGGAAAGCGAGCTGATGGAAGTGGAGGAATCCGCTGATCGCTCGTTTGAAGAGAAGTTGGCTTCATTCTCGCTGAATGAGCCAGAGAAACTGTTGTCACCACTTCCCACCGATGGACCTGGAGACGCTTCAAACCCCGAAGCAGCAGCAACCGGATCCGAAACTGCCCAAGTTGACGGATCTAAGGACCAATGGAAGCCGGCCGTGGACGATCCGTTCCCAGCAGCCTATGATGGTCAGTACCTGTATGTCCATCCGGACTTACAGGCACAGGTAGTGAACCCCGACGGCACCCCAGTCAAACTGGACTCGAAGGTGAGAATGGCTATCGAGGGTGTTATGCCTCCCGAACAGCTGGACAGGACGCCACCAGAATGGCTCAGAGACTGGCCTTGGTTCCAACGGGGACTCATGGTTGACATCGCCTTTCGACAGGTGGTGTATGAGGCAAACAGAGCCTTCCTGCTAGGAGCTTATCCAAAGCCGGACAGGTCTCAGTGGAACCTGACGAAGACCAACATTGACTGGGTAGGCTGCGTTTCGGAACCCGAAGGCCAGACCTACCCACGCCCTAGTGCTGTCCGGCCGGAGTACCGAACAAAGAGGGAGTACCGGGAGGCTGCTGCTAACTTCGAGCAGTGGGACGATGGCTATTATATAGCCGAAGCCGAACTTACGGAAGTCCAGAACACCTCTCTTACAGGACTGACATGACAGGAGCGCAGCCCTTCGGACGATTCTCGTCCGTCGTCTGACTGCGGAGCAGGAAGCCCTGGAGCAAGCTCAAAGGGAAGCAGAGGCACCCGCACCTCCAATCCCCGACCTGAAGCTAGGCGCCAGAAGTTCAGCCAGTTCTAAAACAACCACTGGCAGTGCTACCGGGAAAACCACAAGTCCGGTAGAAGCATCTACTTCCAGTGAATCCGGAACCAAGGATCCGGAAGACTGGACTGTTAGTAAGAACAGGAGGTCTACTTCTCGGAGACTCAAGAATCTTCCAGATTCTGTTAGAGCCGACCCGCAAGCTAGCACCTCAGCCACCCACAGCACCGCCATGGAGGTAGTTTCCTCAGATGAGGAATCGTTTCATGAGTCCTCAGTAGAGTACGATGAGAAGGTGACTCCATCTACTCAAACCGAGGCCGAACGTTGGGCTAACGCCAAATCCGGATTCAAAACCCGGATCCCAACGTGCTTCTCTGACTGCGCATACGGAGTAAAGAAGGACAGTTCTACTCTGTATGCCTGTCCGGATACAGTCAACAAGAACGGTGAATCCGACGATGAGGATTGGATGCGTCTTTTGGACGAGGATCCCAATCCGAGCAAAGCCTATCGTAAGATGTGGCTTATGCTTAACCACACAGAAGGGTATTACACCTATACCCAGAGGCGCGAGCTACGTTGGGCACTTGAGAAGTGGTACGGAGACGATCAAAAGTCTTGTCCCTTCTCCATCTGGCAGGATGCTAGCGATGTCTCGGTCCAGACCTGGAGCACTTCAGCCCGGTTCCAGAGACGTCTGGTAGAGGCCCACTTCCACCATCACCCGGTTTACATTTGTGATCCGAGTTATGGTAAGAAGTTCCAGCCACAATGTTTGAAAATGTACATCTTATATGCAAGGTGTGCTTCATATATGATAGTACACTAATGAAATAAGGTCGAAAGGAACATTTTTTGACATTGTAGGAAAAACAGAGACAATTCTGTTGTCTGATAGGTTTAAAGTTATAATGCTGTATATTTTTCAACAACCTAATGGCCTAGATTAACAGAGGTTAATATTTTGGCATGTAGCTTGTATGACTTAAGTAAACCAAGTGTACAATTCCAGACATTAATGGAAATAGGGAAAAGAATTGTGTATTGATTTTAAAAATATGAAATGCTACAAAATAATAATAGTGATGCTTGTGGAGAGGAGCATTATTGGAAGATAATGGATGATGCCACCAAGTAAACAATTACTGCTTGAATAAATTGTAACTATTGCAGAGGTCCTTTATATGTTATGTAATAAATATGATGAAAAAATACAGTTTTATTTTCATTACTATATATTATATAATATAACACAAAGTAAAACTAAATTTTGTGATTTGATACTTCAGTAATGGACTTTACATAAAGATAAATAGCCCAACTCCAATCTAGTTTGGGCGAATATTTTATTGGACCTGGCCAATAAACATACATAACCAGGCCTAAGTAACACAATTAGAAAGAAAAAAAATCTCCAATGTGAGACCAGTGGTCCTTCCAGGGGCTAGGCAATATGGCCAACTAAAAGGGCCACCAGTGAAGGAACCTGTTACATAACACCTGAATGGAAGTGGTGACATCTAGTAATATATTGGGAACTGCTACTGCCCATTTATCACCACTTATATGCGCGCATATAAGTAGCTTATTTATACTGTGAAACCCTGTAAGAACTGTAGCTTGTATGTGAGTTAAAAAAGAGCTATTAGGTGCAGCCAGTACAAGGTGTATCATAATATAGTACTAATCTGACAGAAATTTCATTGATAAACATCTTCAGGGGTCGCAGCATGCAATAACTTGAGAGCAAAAAGATGGAATGGCATTGCGTTAACTTCTTTTACTAATTTACCTCCATCATACAACTAAATAGACTGTATGCTAAATGGTTATATAGGAAATGTGTCACACTCACACCCTCTACCTTCATTTAAGTCCTTTTGTATGCTAGTAGCTAGTCTGACTTTTTGTTTAGAGGATGCTAACCCAAGCAAAATTCCCTGTTCTATGTCCTCTGCTTTACAAGGTCTAAGTTCTTCCTGTAGTGTAAATAATCCCATGTTCCTGACACAGCCACACTCATTTTCTGAACTCATATTGGTATTCATACTCTGATTTTACACTTTAAACATGGTAAAAGAAATGTATGTATAGGTCCCATTTACAGGTGTATGGCTCTACTCAGAATAAAAAACCCACAAAACAAACAAATGTGGTTATGCACATTCCCTTAAAAAGGTGTCACATTTGGAAGTATCACCACAAATAAGTTGGGGTCACAAAACTCACAGGTAGATAATATTTCCCTTTGTGATCTATTATTGTATTATGGAATCATGTTGACCTGTGATGCAAGAAAAATTGTTTGTGATATGAACTTAATCTTAATGATAATAAAACCCTGGGCAAGCAAAATGGTGCTACTTCAATTGACCCACATTCTAAAATATCAACCACTGAAAATGCACTGTGTTGTAGACTACCACACTTGATCAACCTTGAACACTCTTATCTCTAAGTATTAGAACATGATTATAACATCTACAGTTGCCAAATATATTCCCACAGATGTCACAGATATTGTGCATTGCCATCCTTTCCCCTTGTGGAGTGTGGGGAAAACAATCTCAATGGCAGTCCATGGGGGAGAAGAGTCTTCCATATCAATAATTGCCATATTGTATCTGTAAAAGACAATAACCTTGGGGTCTTATGTCTCCAGAGAGCATAAAGGTCTCCATATGCATGGGTGAACCCACATGCTGGTTGTTTGTCATGGGATTCTTCATCAGTGGCCTATGTGAGAGTTGTCAGATCCCTCACTCAGCCCCTCCCTGAGGCAAATCAAAGAAGTTATATTTATGACTCACAAGTGTATAGGCCTTTTCTAGGCATAAATTTAGATTTTTGAATAGTAGTCTTCCTGTTGCATGACCTTGATGTCTGGATCTAACTAAACTACAATTCACTGGGATGGTAGGTGCTATCAGGTAAGCAACTTTATATACATGTTCAAGGTAGATATATATGCACACATCCCAGAAAAAACTATAACCTATCAACCTCTTACCTCACTTGACCATTTCATGGGTATTTGTTGTCAACATCACCTTATAGGGGGGGGGGGTGCCAGCATTACCATACACAACATGGGATATACAAGTTAAACCTGCCTATGTTTCTTAATCTAATTGTATTGCAAATTAATCCTCACAGAATTCCTCACTGCTATGGGTATCCAAACAATAACAGATATGCAGCAGTTTGACCATTGATGATATAAAGTAAATCATAACCAACAGACCAAGAGCTAGCTACTGCACATGACCTAACCAATGCTGTACTGGAAAAAGTGTCTGTGGAATACTAAAGATACTGCAATAAAGGCAGTATCTCTGAAGCATGTGCAACTTAATTCTCCTTTATCATGTGGCAAAAGCCAGCCAATCAGAAAATTGTAATCTGATTGCAGACAGCTGAGGACAACTTTTATAAATGTGTGTCAACCATCAAAAGGCAGATGTAGATCAAGCACTAGAGGTGCCAACACCTGTCCCACTATCCTGGAATCCATGTATTATATTGATTCAATTCAATCAGTAAGACCCTGATCAACTTTCGAAATTAGAAACATAATCAGCTATCTTCATAACATATGCAGCACATACTCTGAACAGTATAAAATAATATCTATTAGGTCAATAAATCTATCAGATATCACCCTGTTACCACATTCAGGTGGAATGTAGATCAACTGCCACTTACAAATGAAGATCAATTACAAGGGGTGTCAACATCTCTTCCTTGTTAGGCTGAATCTCCCACTGATGTGATCTTGGTATCCCAATCATGTACTGTTTACTATGAAGTTAATCGTGTACTGTTTACTATGATGTTAACAAATGATCCTCCATGTGTCTACAAATGCTAGATACATATGGTCTTACAGTGGAGGGTAAGCACTTCTAAAGGCATTTCTATTCAGATTATACAAAGAAATTAATTAAAAACCACATCGAATTTAGGCCATAGGTCAAAAAGAAAGGGCATCAGTACCTATTACTGAATGCCACAATCTCGGATTTCTAACCATTCACTCTTTTATCTTAATAAAATATTATGGAAGAAAGTACCACAATACCTAGCATATAAGGGGCATCTTACACATGAGGATAAAATCTTATAGAACAGTACTACCAATAATTCTCTCGTATAAGCCACATCCCTTTTATAAGCCGCACCCTGCTTTTGGGAGGAGGCTATAAGCCACATCTAGGGCTTGAAAATAGTCAGTTTAGTTCTATCGTGTCAAAACCCCTCATATAAGTTGCACCCCAACTTTGGGCATATCCTATAAGCCACACTTTTATTTGGGTTCTGGTATAAGTCACAGCTTATACGAGAGAATTTACGGTAACATGGCATAAATGTTCCTCCAGGTGCGCATTATGAAATCGGCCTAAATTAGGAGTGTGCCTTATAAGCGAAGTGCATGTGGGGTATTATGGTTTGTTTCTAACCAGACATACAGCAGCAAAAAAAGCCTTTCCCGCCAAAATTTAATGTAGGTCAACTGTCAGGCACAGAACAACAGAGGGCAACCAGTGCAGTCTGCACCTGCCACCTACCATGCATCTAATCAAACTGTTTAAACCACAGCTTATCCTAGAACATAAGCTAAGGTGCGGCTTATAGCATGAACCCAAAGTCAAGGTCCATCCTATATTTGACACTATAGAATAGCACTAAACTTTCAAGCCATAGGTGTGGCTTATTCAAAAGTGGAGGGTGCTGCTTTTATGAAAGAATTTATGGGATGTATTCTGAATATAGCACATCTCCCCATCATATGCATATAGATATCTTAATCACTGTCAGTAAACTGCCAAAGGCAACTATAAGCACTAAGCCAAAATGTTAATGATATCATGCCAATATTCCAATTCCAATGATATTTATGCATAGTTTGACTGCCACACATCTCGTCAACATATACATTTACATTTGTCATATCTGTTAGCACTCACCCCCTCCCTGAGCCAAAGTTCATGTCTGCCCATTCATCAACCACCTTTCCCGCCAAAACTTAATGTAGGCGCGGAACAATAGAGGGCAACCAGTGCAGTCTGCACCTGCCACCTATCATGTTCTTTTAACCAAGCCACACATATCTGATACTACCAAAAACAACTAAATGCATCTTATCAAACTATTTAAACCATGGCTTATGCCAGAACCTAAGCTATGGTGTGGCTTATAGAATGAACCCAAAGTCAAGGTCCACCCTACATTGGGGTATTTGACACAATAGAATAGCACTAAACTTTCAACTTTCAAGCCATAGGTGTGGCTCATTCAAAAGTGAAGGGTGCTGCTTATATGAGAGAATTTATTGCATGTATTCTGAATAGAGCACATCTCCCCATCACATGCACATCGCTCTTATCCAAGTAGCAAAAACAGCATTTCAAAGCAGACACCCTTCCCACCAAAGCTTAATGTAGATGATGCAATCTGCACCTGGCACCTGCCCTACCTTTATGCCCATTAGTCGTCATGGTGCACCAAAGAAGTACTGGTGAGTGCTTTCCAGCACTTCATTGGTGCATCATGCCGACCCTCCTGGGGTGTATTAGTCTCAGAGCGTTGGCATGATGCAGCCCTGGCAAGTCACTCACCAGGGATCCATCCATGCATTATGACAACTAATAGGCACATTAATGATACATTAATGCATTAGTAGCCCTTCAAGTCTTAACAAAGCACCACACATCTCTAACTCAACCAAAGACAAATATATCCATCTAATCAAACTACCATATTGGCCTGTCTAAGCGCCCAGGCGCTCATTAATTTCAAATAGGCTCTACCCCCAGGGCTTTTTCAAGACAGATGCTTATACAAGAGTGGGATTGTATAGTGTATTTGGAAATTTCACCATCCCTTACCCTGGCGCTTTTCAAGACCGGCTCTTATTCAAGACCCGGTGTTTATACAGGCCAATAAGGTATTCATATTATTATTCTATCATTGATTACATATATATAATTGAATATCCGGTAAACACCTTCGATTATATCCAATGACCTATATATGTGACAGGATCTGCGAAAAAGGCCCTTAGTGCAGGGTGCATTAAGGTCCCTATTCCCAGTACATGTCACATATTCAAAAAGTCACATTAGCACTGCCAGCCAATCAGCTATCAGCATTATGTAGAGGTGCGTGTTGTATATAACCATAGTGTTGGGTACCGTCTGACGTGGCGGGTGAGTCGAGTCGTCGGACGTTCCTCAGGTTCCGGATAGGTGGCAGCACCGATCCGGGTCTGTGGGGACATCTGACGACGAACACCTGGGTTCTTATATAAAGCCCAGGGCTCAGCCGCTACGCCAGAGGCCCTTCTGGCCTCCAATCATGTAGGACCATCTCTTAATATCTGTTAGCTGCCCTATTACCAACTATCGGGTAGCCGTGAGTGTGTATTTTAATAAAGACTATCCGTTGGCATACACTTGAATCACCGTCTTACTCTTTCTTTCCCGAATCGTAAGACCCGAACCCCCAGGTCCGTAAGACCAAAACCATTACAATTATATTCAAACCCCCACTATCATTCAAAAGGCATGCCTGTCAACCACCTTTCCCACCAAAACTCAACGGTCTGGAACAGAACAATAGAGGTAGGTCAACAGGTGCAGTCTGCACCTGTCACCTGCCACTTGCGCCCCCATCTCTTAACCAAGCTACACTCAACACTCACACTACCCAAAACAACTTTATGATTCTCATCAAACTATTCTTATTACTATTCCAACTTTTATCACATATTCTGAATGCCTCACTTCTCTGCTACACATACACATAAATATCTTTACCATATTCAACCTCGTTCACCCATAATTCTTCTTTTAACCAAATTATCTCCTGCTCACCCACACCTTACTACTATATTTGGTAGTATAGTTATAAGAAGAGTACAGGTGAGCCCCATTGGATCACTCAGCAATCAAATAATGTTGCAAAACACTGCCTCTATAGCTTATATTATATATATTGTAGCGGTAGCGCTAGGCTGCTGCAGGGCCCTGCGGGGCCGAGTAGTATGGTCCAGTGACACTTGGGGGCACGCTGTTACAGAGTGCTATAAAACAGCACTCCGGGCAGCAAGTCCCCCAGTTGTGCTTGAGCTACGCTAATGGAAAGAGCTCCTGATGCACAGCTCTAGGAAGGACGAGAGACCTGCAATTGATGATGCTTGATGTAACTGATTTTACCCATTAATACAAGTTCCCTAAACCGTACTGGGCTGGTGTTCGCAATTTCTTTCCCTGTGCCTTACTCTACCGTTACAGTGGTGACAGGGGTGGTTTTGACTTTTCGCCCGAATTGTCAAAAGAATCCAGATTTTTTTCAGTAGAGTCTGTCCAGGGAATGCATAATGGAGTCCGGTAATTTGTTGTCTCCGATGGAGAGGGGGAGTTGATGGCGGGGGTCCAAGCACCCTCGTCTACGTGGAGGCCGTGTTTCTTAGAAAAGGGGGAGAGAAAGGGGACACAAAAGATCCTAGTAGTTGCCATTTGGCGGATGTTAGTGGAAAGTTTGGAGATTGACATCGCCCCGCGGTCCCACGACGCAAAGGAGGCCCCGCGGCCCCGCAGCGCGAAGGGGGCCCCGTGGCTCCACAAAGCGAAGGAGGCCCCACAGCCCCGTGGCCCCACAATGCAAAGAAGGCCCCGCGGCCCCATGGCCCCGCAACTCCACAATGCGAAGGAGGCCCCGCGGCCAAGCTGCCCCACAACGCGAAGAAGGCTCCATGGCATTTAGATCTACAGGGTGGCCCCACGGCGCCATAGCATGACAATGGCCCCACGGCGCCGCAGTTGAGAAGAAGTGGCCCGCGGCTCTGCATTTATATCTACAGGGTGGCCCCCACAGCACCACACCACAACAATGGCCCCGCGACTCTGCAGTTGAGAGTGTCTGAGGCCCCACAGCCCCGCAATGCGATGAAGGTGCCGCGGCCCTTCGGCTCCACAACGCGAAGGCCCCGCAGCCCCACAACGCAAAGGCCCCGCGGCCCCACAACGCGAAAAAGGCCCGCGGCGCCCCAGCATGACAATGGCCCCGCGATGCCGCAGTTGAGAAGAAGTGGCCCCGCGGCTCTGCATTTAGATCTACAGGATGGCCCCACGGCACCACAGCACAACAATGGCCCCGCAATGCCGCAGTTGAGAAGAAGTGGCCCCGCGGCTCTGCATTTAGATCTACAGGGTGGCCCCACAGCGCCGCAGCACGACAATGGCCCCGCGACACCACAGTTGAGAAGAAGTGGTCCCGAGGCTTTGCCTTTAGATTTACAGAGAGGCCCTGCAGCGCAGCAGTGTAAAGATGGCCCCGTGGCGCCGCAGTTGAGAAGTGGCCCAGCGGCTCTGCAGTTCAAAGTACAGGGTGGCCCTGTGACCCAGCAGTTGAGAAGAAGTCGCCCTGAAGCTCTGCAGTTAGTTCTATGGGGTGACCCTGTGGCCCAGCAGTTGAGAAGTGGCTGCGCAGCTCTGCACTTCGAAGTATGGGGTTGACCCTGCAGCCAAGCAGTTGAGAAGAAGTGGCCCCGAGGCTGTGCATTTAGATCTACAGGGTGGCCCAACGGTGCCGAAGTACGACAATGGCCCCATGGCGCCACATTTGAGAAGAAATGGCCCCACGGCTCTGCATTTAGATCTATGGGGTGGCTCTGTGGCCCAGCAGTTGAGAAGAAGTGCCCCCGCGACTCTGCAGTTCGTAGAACAGGGTGCTCCAGTGGCCCTGCAGGTGAGAAATGGCCCCACTGCACCACAGTTGCAGAGTGGCCCTACAGCACCGCAGTATAGAACGATCCCTGATGGTGTTCAGACGATGAGTGTAGGTATGCAGATGACTCCTGGTGGCACAAGTGCAGAGACAGGTTGTGGTGGCACAGAGGCAGGTCATGGTGGCACAGAAGTAGGTGGTGTAGGCACAGAGGCAGGTGGTGTACAGAGAATACCTGGAGGTGTGCAGATGATTTCTGGAGGTGTACAGACGATTCCTGGTGGCGCACAGACAATCGCATAGGCAGGTCATGGTGGCACAGAGGCAGACATTGTACAGAGAATTCCTGTAGGTGTGCAGACATTTCCTGAAGGTGTGCAGATGATTTCTGGAGGTGTGCAGACAATTCCTGGTGGCACAGAGGCAGGTTGTAGTTGTACAGAGACAGGTTGTGGTGGAACAGGGATGGGTCGTATTGAAACTGAAGCAGATCCAGTTGACATAGAGGAAGGTCATGGTGAGACAGGTCATGGTTACATCTGTCATGATGACACCGGCCGAGAGACAGGGGCAGGTCATGGTGATCTCCATGTTATCCCTGATGGTGTATACTGAATCCCTGGTGGTGCGGAGATAAATCTTGGTGATAGACAGCTCATCCTTGATGGTGCACAGTTGATCTCTGGTGACAGAGTGATAGTTCCTGGTGACACAGTGACAGTTTCTGGCGGCACAGGGGCAGGTCCTAGTGGCACAGGGATAGGTCCTGGTGGTACAGGGGCAGGTGATGGTGAGATGGAAGCGGGCTTTGGGGAAATGGGAGCAAACAGTAGTGGTGCCCAGTCCACTCCGAGTGCTGCAGCGACACCCCAGAGACAGTCTCCTGGTGACATAGAGATGACCTCTGGTGGTGCCCAGTCAGCTTCTGGTGACCAGTACACAGACTTTCCTTGGTGGTGCACAGATGTCCCCTGGTGGTGCCCAGTCATCTGTTGGTACACATACTTTCCTTGGTGGTGCCCAGTCATTCCCTGGTGGCACATAGACATCCCCTGGTGGTGCACAGACATTCCCTGGTGGTGCTCAGTCATCCGCTGGTGGCACCCAGATTTCCCCTGGTGGCTCATAGACATCCCCTGGTGGCACACAGACATTCCCTGATGGTGCACAGACCTCTTCTGATGGTACCCAGGCACCTCCTGATGGTCCAGAGACGTCCCCTGGTGGTGCACAGACATTCCTTGGTGGTGCCAAGTCATCCACTGTTGGGACACAGACATTCCCTGTTGGTGCACAGACATTCCCTATTGGTGCACAGACGTTCCCTGGTGGTGCCCAGTCACCTCCGGATGCCCTGCGGTCAAGAAGTGACCCCATTGCTCTGCGGTATGAGCTACAGACAGGAGACCACAAGAGGTCCTTCTGTGAGGTTAAGACCCCAGGCGGCCCCAGCTGCAGTTCAGGAGACCCAGAGGGGCCCTACTGCTGGACAGAGGACCCAGACAGTCTCACCTGCCGTCCAGGAGTTGCAGGGATGTCCTACTGTGGGGCATCGGCCCCAGGCAGTCTCAGCTTTAGTGCAGGAGACCCAGGGTAGTTCCACTGCGGTGCTGAGGCCACAAACAGCCTCATCTGCAGTCCAGGAGACCTAGAGGGGCCCTACTATGGGGCAGAGGCCACAGACAGCCCCAGGTGTGATGCAGGAGACCCAGAGGGGCCCTACTGCGAGGAGGAGGACCCAGACAGCCTCAGCTGCAGTCCAGGAACTCCAGGGATGTCCTACTGTGGGGCAAAGGCCCCAGGCAGTCTCAGCTTTAGTGCAGGAGACCCAGGGGAGTGCCACCGTGGGGCTCAGGCTTCAGTGAGCCTCACCTGCAGTCCAGGAGACATAGAGGGGCCCTACTGCAGGGCAGAGGACCAAGAAAGTCCTAGCTGCTTTACAGGTGCCCCAGGGAGACCCTACTGCGGGTCAGAGGCCTCAGATAGCCCCAGAAGCGGGGAAGCCACCTTAAGGAGGTCCAACTGTGAGGTAGAGGCCTCAGGCACTCTCAAATGCGAGATAAGAGACCCGGGAAGGTCCTACTGTGGGGCAGGGGTCCCAGACGGCCCCAGGAGCAGTGCTGGAAACCTAGAGGGGCCCTACTGTGGGGCACATGACTCAGCCAGCCCCAGCTGCTGTAAAGGAGCCCCAAGGAGGTCCTACTGTGCGGCAGAGGCCTCAGACAGTCCCAGAAGCGAAGGAGTCCCAGAGGTGCCCAACTGTGGGGCACAGGGCTCAGACACTCTCAGAAGCAGGCTAGGAGCCCCAGGGAGGTCCTATTGCAGCGCAGATGTTCCCTGGTGGTGCCCAGTCACCTCCGGATGCCCTGCGGTCGAGAAGTGACCCCATGGCTCTGCGGTATGAGCTACAAACAGGAGACCACAAGAGGTCCTTCTGTGATGTTAAGGCCTTTAGTGCAGGAGACCCAGGGGAGTCCCACTGCAGTGCTGAGGCCACAGACAGCCTCATCTGCAGTCCAGGAGACCTAGAGGGGCCCTACTGCGGGGCAGAAGCCATAGACAGCCCCAGGTGTGATGCAGGAGACCCAGAGGGGCCCTACAGCGGGGCAGAGGACCCAGACAGCCTCAGCTGCAGTCCAGGAACTCCAGGGATGTCCTACTGTGGGGCAAAGGCCCCAGGCAGTCTCAGCTTTAGTGCAGGAGACCCAGGGGAGTGCCACCGTGGGGCTCAGGCTTCAGAGAGCCTCACCTGCAGTCCAGGAGACATAGAGGGGCCCTACTGCAGGGCAGAGGACCAAGAAAGCCCTAGCTGCTGTACAGGTGCCCCAGGGAGACCCTACTGCGGGTCAGAGGCCTCAGATAGCCCCAGAAGCGGGAAAGCCACCTTAAGGAGGTCCAACTGTGAGGTAGAGGCCTCAGACACTCTCAAATGCGGGATAAGAGACCCGAGAAGGTCCTACTGTGGGGCAGAGGCCCCAGACGGCCCCAGGAGCAGTGCTGGAAACCTAGAGGGGCCCTACTGTGGGGCACATGACTCAGACAGCCCCAGCTGCTGTACAGGAGCCCCAGGGAGGTCCTACTGTGCAGCAGAGGCCTCAGACAGTCCCAGAAGTGAAGGAGTCCCAGAGCTGCCCAACTGTGGGGCACAGGGCTCAGACACTCTCAGAAGCAGGCTAGGAGCCCCAGGGAGGTCCTATTGCAGCGCACAGGCCCTGAGCAGCCCCAGTTGGTGCCAAGGATACCCACGGAGGTCCTACTGTGGGACAGAGGCCGCAGACAACCTCAGTTGGTGCCCAGGAGATCCACAGAGGTCCTACTGCTGGGTAGAGATCCCAGACAGCCCCTGCCAGAGGCAGGAGATGCACAGAAACCTTCCCTGGTTGAGGGAGGAAAAGTTCCTCTGGTGGAGGGAGGAGGATAGAATAAGTAAACCCTGTTCATGTACCAAAAAATTCTGCTACAGCTTCATAATTCATAGAATGGTTCCAGGAGGGACCCCTTTAGGAGGTGCGTCCGGTAGCATGCCCGGAGCCAGTCGGCTTCCGCGGTAGCCGTCCCCCACGCCGGACTGGGGGATGGCCAGTTGGACGAGAGGGAAGCCTGAAGTCACCATGTTGGATGAGGGAGGCGACCCTGAAGTCACCATGTGCCTGGCGAGGCATGTTAAATGTGTCCGTGGTGCCTGATGAGGCACCTTAAAGATGCATGTGGTGTCTGGTGAGACACCTCAGCGTTGCCAGAGAGGGCGGGGTCGAGTTTCCAGCGAAGCAGAAGCTGGTCTTCCCAGGGACGCTGGGTCAGCGGCCACCAAGGCTGAGACCCTGAAATAGTTTAAGGATGGGACATTGGCTTGAAACATAAGCAGAGATCCACGATGCCATTGCTGTTGACGTTCCATGTTGAGAGGGCCCGAGGCCCAGAAGATGCCGTTCCAGTTGATGTTCCATGTTGAGAGGGGCCGAGGCGCAGAAGATGTCATTCCTGTTGTCGTTCCATGTTGAGAGGGGCCGAAGCCCAGAAGATTCCATTTCCGAAGATGCAGTTCCTGTTGCCTTTAAATGTTGAGAGGGGCCGAAGCCCAGAAGAGAACCTGTCCTGGATTCTGGTGGATCTACTGGGTAGATTTACTTCTGTATAGTATCAAATTAAAGGATAAACATAGCTCTATCTCACTGGCACATTATTCTACTGCATTTCTTTTTTTTTAATCACTTCAGAGGGTAAACATTTGAGTGATTTTAGTGATTCTGTCAGACCAACCTGTTTGAGTAAATGAGTGCATTTATTGCAGAAATACATGGATATTACCTTTTATAATAAAAGTTAAATGAAATGCAATATTATATACTTGTAACCAATGCATTGGCCTACATTTTATTGGGATTTGGCAATTTATTCAGCAATTATTAATCGCAGGGGGTTCTCACAAACTTGTTCAACTTGGGATCAATTTTTCCTAAAAAATATTTCTTAAGGAAGCTAACAGAACCAACAGAGGTATTCTACAACACCTATTTAATTAAAATAAAGTTAGTTTATAGATCTATACCTATACTATAGCGCTGCGATTTTCTGCGATTTTGAATCTGCTGAATGCATACTGCCAAAAAGTTGATGAAAAAATAATTTCAATTTTAGATTTAAACTTGATAATTAGAACATTTCTTCCTCTAGTAATTAATAACCATTTAGATATGTTAATCTCCTATTTCTCAGCTTTAAGGTGGTGTCTTTGGTTAGTAGATGGGCCTATCTTATTAGAATCTATGAGTAATTATGTACAGTGATGTCCAAATCCCCCATGTGCAGTGCATGTTTAATGGTCGGGCTTATCAGTAAATATGGGCAAGAATGTGGGTAGAGAAATAACAGAAAGATTTCCATAATTATAGAATAAAAAGTGGCATAGAAACACCTCTAATGGGAGTATCAACTTCATTCAATAAGAAATATGTGGCAAGGACCACGGATAGGAGTTGCCACTCCCACGGATAGGAAACAAGAGAGCGTTTATTTTAAAACAGTTGAGTCGAGAGTATGTCTTGGAGAGACAGAAAGGAAACGAGGCAAGGGTACAGAGCCTAGGCTTGATGACTTGCCCATGACTTTCCCACTATGTCATTAAGGACACATTTAGCTGCTTGATTGTCTTCCTCCCCCTCCCAACACAACTACCAGCACAGCTCTGAGTATTGAGGCATGCCTGAGTACCCCCCTCCCGACCATAGTCCCATAGTCCCATCCATCCATCCATCCATCCATCCATCCATAGACAGTCATTGTTGATCCTACAGTTAACATCACAGACAGTGTAGCCAAGGTGATGTGACCTTGTTATAATTACTTGTTACATTTCCTTCCTTTCCCATGGGAAATGATTGGAAGCCAATCTCCTTAAAGGGCCCAGCTATCTCACTGCTGATACTTACCATAGAGAAACCTACTAGGCTCCTCTATGTACTCACCTAGATTCAACTCCAATGCAAGACTAATGTTTTGTCTATGAGAGAATCTTGGAATTAAACCTATCAATAAACCAAATTGGAAGGCCCTCAAAATCAACTATATCAAAAGATATTTGCCCAGATAACCATGGCACGCACTGCCCCCATACCTACTCTATGCCCTCCTCTTCTAAGAAATCTGAAATCTGTCTATAAGTGGGGTTAAAAACAGTTTGATTACCCTTTTATTTAGGGTGAAAAGAGCCCTAAATCCCATGCATTTCTCCATAGGAAAAAAAACCAACAGTAATTACCATGTCACAGCCATCAAAGTACACCTTAAATGTAAATTCTATTACATGGATAGCTTTGTCTTACTTTTTGTCTCACTATATGACTAATTTTTTGGGTTCAGTTGTAACAGAAATAGGGCTAAATGACAGGTTTTGATGGTCTATGCAAATTCTTGGAATCTAAATATAAGAAAAGCATACCCCATGAAATGTTTTTTTCATTATTTATCAAAAGCTTTTCATGTAAATAGAAATATGACTCATGGGGTCTTTGAAGGGTGTGATAGGGCATATGCTGTGTAATGGAATAGTTTTTTGGTGGTGCATGTAATCTGCTAGAGGCCAAAATAGCAATTGAAACTTGGTAATCATAAGAAACTCGGCTAAGGGCTAGTAGACAAGAGGTCAGAAAGGTGGTGTCAAAAGCCCTTGCCTCGTTTAATTACATAATAGCTGGTTGCTTCTCTATCCATAGGTGATGTCACCACTGCCCTGTGACGTCACATATGGCATCACAGGGTGATCGTGACGTCCCTCACCTAATGACGAAAACCGAAAACATAATAGGAGTCGCCAGGCAACTCCTAAAAAAGCTATGAACTGCAAATTTTAAGGCTAAGCCCTTTCATATGCTGTAAGACTTGTGTAATTCTGTTGAAGTCCTGGTTTTTGGCTGACTTCGCTACCTCCGTTACTCTATGTTTATCCTGTACACATAGGGTAGAGTGACCTTGAGTCATCCAGGTACCTTGAGTCGGCCATTTTGCTTGGTTTTGGGCCCAAAATGAATGTGTTAATGAATATATTAGTGGATTCTAAGCTATTTGCACTGGTGCTATAAGGCAAGATATGCTATAAGCTATCTTAGCATATTGTCAGTAGACCGTTATAGGTATTGTACTTATCATATTTATTTTTCACCTTGACTCTACCATGTAACCCAGTGTCCGAGTGTCAGAGTCTACCCACAAGCCAAACCATACCAAAGACCAAAAGCTGGCGGTGTCAACTGCACTCAGTGACCCCGCCTCCTCCCACTGGAGGATATGCCATCAATCACAATCAGCTCGCTGCATTCCTAGCAGACAATGGTTAGACCAACTCCTCCCGCTGGAGGACATGCCCATTGATCATGAGCAGCTCACAGCATACCGGGAATTTCCAGCAGCTATATTTAGAATCATACTGAACTCTGTGAACCCCAGTGCTACGTTTAGGATCCTCCCTGCATACCTGCACTGGAGTTCCCCAGTTACTATATTTAGCTCACCTGATACTATTTTTAGGATGAGCTGGGTGAGCGGCTCCTACTACAAATACCTGTGGAGGGAGCAGCTCACTCATCTTTCCACCTTCATACTTCATACCTCACACACTCACGTGAGACCAAGGCCCTTGGCTCAAGGGCTAGGCTTGGACACTGTTGGGCACCCTCATACTGTATCACCAACTATACCTCGTGGACTTCAATGAATAAAGTGGATATCAAACTGGATTCCTGATTCGTCTGTATTCATCCTTATTCATCATTTACGGACTCGTTGACAATGGTGGAAAACCCTCACGTATCATCCCACAACTTACCACCTCTCATGAGCCATGGACAACAGTGAGACCCTACCAAAGGAGCCAGCTCCACAACGTATCCCTAGATCAGCAAGAAGCCACCAGTACACAGTACACCACCCCGATAGACTCCTCGCCAGACGCGCTCCAGCTGGACCCAGTGCTGCCAGTCCATAGACGTACGCATAAACAAACACCTGTGAGTTCAAACGCCCTACATTTTTCGTCCACCATAGTGGACACCAACACAGGTGCACCTACCAGTACACCAGCAGGAGCCCCACCACCAGGTTTAAACCTCACCTTACCTGGTTATTCACCCTCAGAAGTTGGGACAACCTCACTGTACCAGACATCCAAGCCCACCCATCAGTAGCAGACAATTACTGGAGGAGCATGCTAGACTCAGCAATCCACAGGTGGAGAAAAAACAGACTCAACACAGGACGTGCACAGCAGATAGCAACCGGCGCTACACCAAGCTACCAGTGTGGTGAGAGTCCCTCTGTTTTTCTAGACAGGATAAACCGTATTTTAGAAGAGCAGTGGCAAGACAGCTCCAACCTCACCAATTTGCTAAGGCCGCACCAAAACCCACAGCCTGATAGCGGCCCACCTGGAGGCAACCCTAGGCCTTATTACTCCTACTCTACCTCTGAGGAAGACAAGGCGACACCTCCAGTACCAAATTCATCCCTGAGCACGCCACCAAGAGCCAGATCCTTTGAGAGGCCATACCCCACCCATAGACCCAGGAGAAGGGTACAATCCTCCTCCCCTCACAGACCAAATACACCTGTATTTTACAGACTTCAAAGAAGCTTGGACTCTGCAGCTAGAAGAGGCGACCTCGTGGCCACTACTCCCATCCTACACAGAAGCAGTCACTTCCCCGCCCACTTACAAACAGAATCCACCTCTGAAGAAGACACAGAAGTAACCTTCCCCCACCTGCATAGAGCATCTGCCTATCAAAACATGGCCACTGCAGCCCCACCCCCAGAGTACAACCAGGATGACATGACGAGGAACATAGTCAGAGAATGCACCCAGGCAGTCAATGACTCCCTCTCCAACCTGTTAACAGGACAAATGAACTTATTGTCTGCCGAAATAAAAAGGATTGGAGACGACTCCTCCCGCCAACTGTCAAGGATAAATGACAGATTGAATGATATGGACACCTGGAAATCACACCTGGAAAATGACATTAGCCACATACAGAGAAGAGCAGCTCAGGACAATGCTGATGTCCTGAGAAGGTCTGAAATAGCGTCAGCCAATCTGTCTGACAGAATCAACAAAAACATTGATGGAATGAGAACTGAAATATTCAGGGCTATTGATAGGACAAGAACACCTACCAACCAAGGCCAAAACAGCCATTTCTCACCCACCAACACTAGGCTACCCCCCTCAGGCCAACCTTCAAAGGTTATGAGCACCTCTACCAGGACACCGACATCATTACCGGTAGGGTACAGGCTCAGCCCCCCAAGCCTTTTCCAAAATACAGCCCGAACCACAGGTGCCACGCCCACCCAACAAGGCGCGACACACGCAGGTTTTGGTAGTTCGGCCACAACCCACCAGATGGCGCCCCCTACCACTCGTCCATCACCGGTAGCCGCCACATCATTTTCAGGCAGTGTTTACAACCATGTATACACACCCCACCAGGCACACACGCCCTACAACAACCCTATACCAATGTATGGTTTGTTTACAAACACACCACCTGCCCAAGCAGCTGCCCACCACCCTGCAGATTAATCCACACCAATGATACCAAATCTAGGACAATCCAATTTCTCCACCCCCACTGGATATAGGAGCTTTGAACCTGAGCGACTCACATCTGCTCAATTAAGCTGTTTCAACAAGCCAGAACCCTTTGACAAGCCCTCACCCTACAGGTCTGCAGCCAGATTTCTGGCAGAATTCAAATTCTATATTAGAAATGCATACCCCCGCAGCCCAACAATGCATGCATCCTGTATGTATACCTTTTTAAAGGGCAGAGCAGCACAATGGTTTTTCACAAACATTTTTGACAAACCAATCATGTATGACACTGAGGCAGTCTATACCGCCTTTCTCAGCAGGTTCAACCAGCCTGACCCTGCCACAATAATCAAAGGATATAGAAACAGAAAACAGCAACCCAAAGAGACTGTAGAGGAATATATAGCAGATATGACCTTATTGCTATCCAACAGCAACCTGGATGAGTCTGTACAAGTGGACTATCTTATAAATGGCCTCAAGGATGAAATAAAAAATGTTGTACTCTCAGACAGCCCCAAAAGCATTAGGGAAGCCGAGACAGCAGCATTAAGACAAGAATTGGTCATAGAAGCAGCCAAAGCAGCCCATGCCTCAAACCAATCTTCAGACTTGTGCGCCATGAACTACAACAACTACAATGGGCAAAAGAACAACAGCTACAATGGCAACAACAACAACAACAATAACAGATCCAGGAAGGACCAGTACAATAACAACAGTTATAACAACAAGCCCCCTGGAAACGGCAACAATAAGCAGTATGACGATAAATCTAAGTCAGGATACAACCAAAATCAGCAAGGTTATAACAACTCCAGATCCGGCTCAAACAACAGATCAGGCTCCAAGAATAGATATCAGTCACCAGGCAGGAGCAGATCTCAGGAAGGCAACAAAAGCAGGTCCAAGTCCAGCGACACAAGAAACAATTTTGTCTTCATCCCTGTCGCCTCCACCCCCACCAACACCCGCCAGGTGTCCTTCCAGAAACTACTAGTCCCAGCAGATTTCCCGATCCCTGATGACTGGACCCAGCAACAAAAGAAATCTAGGGACCCAACACCAGGCAGAAATGACAACAAAAAGATAGGAGATAACCATCCTGACAACCAACCTCCTGATTCTGGACAGGGAGAACACTACAATGACAATATTGAATAGGACCCAGGGGAGGGCCACCATGCATTTTACGGCCCCGCCCCCACTTTGGACAACAAAATTGGAACGTCCCCCACATGCCATATTTCACACATAAATGATGGAGCAGAATTAAATTCAGCAGAACAACAGAACCACGACCCCCACCCTGTGAACTGTGATGAAGACTCCTCATCAGACAGTGAGGACCTCTATGAAAACCACCCTCCAATTAAAAGTCGAGACCAGTAAGTATGGGCAGCAAGGTAAGACCTCTTACATTAATACTGAATTGACTAAAGGTGCAGTTAATGTTGATGTCAATGGCAGTTCTTACAGAGCCCTAGTAGACTCTGGAGCCTCCCTTTCCGTTATCAGCCAGAAAATGGCAGATAAAATAGTATCAACCCCCAATTTCAGACATGGTAGGAGATCCCGTATGGTAATCCTACTAGCTGATAAATCCTCAGTTCAGGTCAACAATTCTATCACCATAACCTTCTTAATCGATAACACAGAGTTTAAAACAAGACTACATGCTGTCCCAAAGCTAAATCACCCCCTATTTCTTGGCGTAAACTCTATGACCAAATATAGGGCCAAAATTTCCTTTGGAACCAAATCTCGTTCACCACACTTCATAAGAGCAGCCAAAAAGGGCACAATCTCTTTCAGCCCCATGCCCTCCAGAAAATCAAGAAAAAATTCCTAAGCGTCCATTATAGTTCACAAGACATTGTGTCAAAACACTCCCCACCCACAAAAACCCCCTCCATTAATCCCTACAGGCGCCACGTGCCCCAACCAAATTAATCAACCATTAATAGGCCAACCACTTAAACACACTGACAGCAACAGTCACAGCCCAACGACCAACCCATTAATACTAACAACCATAAAGATTCCTATGTACAGAAAACCAACACTATCTTGATTAATTGTATATACAACTACCTACCCCTTCTAAGTGGAACGCCAAACACTGGCAAATGGATTATCAGATAATTAGGTTAGGTTACCCACGCCACATACCGACCGCCCAAGGCAGCGCTGTATCCTCGGTTTGTGTATAAACTTCAAAACACACATGCGACGGCTTGTTACCACTTCAAGACCACTATTTCCAATGATAAGCCTATTGTAGGAAGATGGACCTCTGACACCCATACCCCATGTTTACACCACTGTTTTCGCCAACCTTTAAGTGCTGTGGTGGCACATATACAAATCAATAACACGCCACCCTCAAGGTCTTTGAGGACCACAGGGTTGCCATAGTAACCATATCACCTTGGCTAGGGATAAAACACCCCCCGCCAAGCTCCCCAATATTCTATTTTTAGACAATACCTCACCACCAACCAATCCAGGCCAGGTTAACCCTAATTTGCATAAGGGGCCGTACAACCCTTTCTGCATCCACCCAATAACATTTGGCCTACGCCCTTTCAGGGCAAGACATACCACCTAATGGGAGATCTTAGACTGGGAAGTAGCCAAACTCAGTCTCAGGTTCATAAGCGCTTGCCCACCCCCATCTGATCACAACACAACCCACAACCAATACCACCACACCTTAAACACAGCAACAAGTGTCTGGAAAGGGATCATGGCAGACCCATCGTGCAACCAGCCCAGGTAGGACTATCTCATGGGTCTATTTTAGCATTTAGGATTTTTAACAGTCGTTCTAGCATTGTACATGATAGTAGTTTTATTATCATGGTGCCCAGGTACCCCTATTAACCAATGGCGGTGTGAGCCCAAAGTGTGTGTAAAATGTGGAAGAACTTCTCCACTATCCTATAATTTTTAACACTGATAACCCAACATACTAAACCTCTTCAGCCAAGCAAACTCCCCACCTTTACCTCTCCCCTCACTCACAACCCCAACCCCCCCACAACCCACGACCCCTTGTAAATACTTGACCCTACTAACCTCCCATATTTTGTGACTAAGCCAATGCTGTTTAAACAAACCCCACCAATTACATCCAGTGGCGATAGGTTTCCTTTGAACCCCTCCTTTGACCCTCATGTGGGGATCAAAACAAACCACCGGCCACCCCTGACATCCCTCAATAATGGACTCTCCCAGTCACCCAGTTCACCGGACAGCCCCACCTAGAACCTTCATGTGGGGATGATTTCAACATCCTTTATAACTCTAGAACCTGTACATCAACTTATACTGCCTAATCACTGCCTTACTTGTCATTTTGGTATTTTTGTTGGTCGCCTTGTGAACCATACACTATCACCAATTTTGTGACTAAGAATCCCCCCCCCCTTTTTTTTTCTTGCTCTGTTTCTCTATATGGAGGCCAGCGACCTGATGGAGGAGGCAAAGACATCACCGACAAGCCAACATCCAACAACCTCAGCAGTGGTAGACCAGACACCAGAACTTACCACCAAAGGGTCTTGTGAACAACAATCGCCATAGAAAAAGAGAATAATCTCAATAGCAATTCCTAAATCTTTAATATTCAAGCTATTGTTAAAACTTATGGACTAAAAGTGTAGAGACACGCTTTCCTTTCTGACCACCCATGGACACTACAAACACTGACCCAGTCAGCCTAGTCAACTGATTATGAGGCCAGTCCTTTTTGTTTTTCACAAGGCCACGATACATAACCAAAACAACACGCTGCATTTTTATTTTTTTTTTTTCTACTTAAGAACCTTATGAAGACCACAAGCCAAGCAGCAGGTTTTTGTGATCTTAAGATGCCATAAGGTTCTTTTCTTTCATACTGTACCATTTCAAACCCAACCATGTCAAATATTTATGGGTTTTAGCTAGTTCATATTTTTCTAAAATTTCACAAGAACCACTGGCAGCCAATATTTTTACAGGATCAACTGGGATCCAATCTAGATATCAGCCAGAGCCCCCCCCTTTTTTATTTTTGTATTAACCTTGTCACTCTCAACCAATGATAACCCCAGGTAGACTGAAGGCTAAAACATGCTAAATTTCCCTTTAACTAAGACAAACCCTTTTACAATTAACAGATACTTCTACGGATAAATCAACCAAGACCAAAAATCCAAAATTTTTTTTTTAGAAAAATTCCTCAAACATATTACCTAAAAGCCTTCAGACTCCCTAAGCCTTATCAGTATTATAAGGACTGATTGATTGATTTTGCCAGTCATCAATTACCTTACCTCTGTTTTTATTTATTATGTTGTATTGTATATTGGCTCAAGACCTAAATACTAAGTGCCTACCGGTACTGCAGCAGACTTCAATATTAACTTGTCTACCTCAAGGTCTGCCTTAAAGCCAATAACTGCATGTTTCAGGATAGTTTTTATTCCTTTATCTTTGTGTGAACTTTAGAGCTAGATAAATAATCCAGCCCTTGTATCCTACCACGACCTGAATTTTTCATATTCTTCTTGTCAAAATTACAAACAACACCTCTTTGGCACAGTTTTGTTTTGCACTGTTCATAAATTATTCATGTTCAACCAAAAACCAATATTAAATATCTCCTTAATACTGTAAGGGGTTGTGGCCTTACGGACCTGGGGGTTCAGGTCTTACGATTCGGAAAGAAAGAGTAAGACAGTATTTCAAGTGTATGCCAACGGTTAGATTTATTACTTAATGCACACTCACGGCTGCCGGATAGTATAGAAGGGGCAGCTAATAATGATTAATAGTGATCTACATTCTGCGGAGGCCAGAAGGGCCTCTGACGTAGCGGCTGAGCCCTGGGCTTTATATAAGGACCCAGGTGTTCGTCGTCAGATGTCCCCACAGACCCGGATCGGTGCTGCCACCTATCCGGAACCTGAGGAACGTCCGACGACTCGACTCACCCGCCACGTCAGACGGTACCCAACTCTATGGTTAAACAATACGTACCTCTACACCACTCCCCCAGACATTTAGGAGGGTGTTATAGTTATAGTAATATTACTAGGATAACATTTCTATATGTCTAAACCATTAGTAATAGAGGTACAACCATAGATATAACGTTAACACCATGTTAAGTATGATTCGAATGTCAATTTTACAAATTTGATAGTGTATATAGTTACAGAATAACAGACCGGATGTTGTAATATGATACGAATTAGTTGAATGAGTAACAGTTATGTGTAGCGAAACTGTTAATTAACCTTTCATACCATATAGTAACAATCTATGTTTACGGTATAAGTATTAGGATAAGTACCATAATTCGTATATATGTGATAATAACAGTTATATGTAACGGAACTGTCCAATATCGAATAAATCACATAATAACATCCATATAAGTTTGTAGTTATTAATAACACATTTGATTATATAGTCTTGAAAAAGACTTTAAAAGTAACTACACTATCTATTGACATATAATCATATGAATCCGTTAAGGATTCCGTGAGTAGTACGAGTAGAACCATTTGTATTATACACTTGAAAAGAAAAAAATCACGGTGTAGTAATGAATATAATAATATATATGATATCACCATGTACCAAATAACCTCTATAACACCAGATTAATATATTTATAATACAATATGTCTCGCAGGACAATAATGTTTACGTTCTGGTGTAGTTTATCGGATCTTATATTATTAATATGAACAGCAATTTGAGATCCGTACCAATAGATATATATATACCCGTATCACAATATATAGTAAGTTATGACCATAGTGTGGATATGCACATACAAATAGCATTATAGAAAAATAGACATATGACATTGTGTACAATATAAAGAATGGTAGATGCTGCTGGAGTCTTCTGCTGTGGTTTTCCGGATACTAGAAGGTAAGTGTGGTCAGCTAACCACGGGATGGACGTGCTAAAGTCTATTAAAGTGAACACGGTAGATGAATTTGGGGCAGCTACCCACAATCCTCTGGAAGTGCTATAGTTCATAAGTATATCCGATGGTGTAGAGTAGAAGTAAAGTGCAGATCCGGTTTTGTCAACAGTGTAGAATCGTAATCCATTTAAGTATTGTTGACATAAGTAAAAGGTCCAATACAGGCTGGTCCGGAAGTAGTAGTAACATGTAGTATAAGTCCATTCGGGATTATAGGTGAATTGTAGAGGTAAATTGTAAAGTCCATCCTAGTAGGTGGTTAGCACAGATAGCAGCAGGAGTCTGGAACCGGCATCCGGATACGTTTGACAGCAGCAAGTCTACTATCTGATTGTTTATAAGTGAAGTTCTGAATCCGAATAGACTATTCAGGGTACAATAAGGATTATACGGCCTGAATTATACAATAAGCTGGTCATAAAAGGAACCCGGAACACAAAGAACAGGTGTTCATATACTAATGAAAAAGACATTCGCAGACCTGTAGGGTTCCGCAAAGACTATATCTGGTTATTTAGTGGGGAGAGAAAAAAAATTTAGAAAAAAACCCGTAGCATGCTTAGGCGGATTTCTTCGCATGCTTCTTCTTAAGAAGAGCTAGAGCCGACTCGGGAGTGCCGTCCCACTCATCGAGATCGACTCCGAATACCCTCATGAACTTGGTGTTCAAGTTGGTATTCCGGGTAATTTCCTCTTTGACACGTTTCTCCAAGACGTGTACGTCCATAGCTGCCTTTTCTTGGGCAGCTGCGGCAGCCTCCTCCTGGGACTTTACATCGTCCCGAATGAGGGTCTCGAGGCGCTGCTTTTCAGCATCCGCAACCTCCTTCATACACAACAGGGTATCATTAAGAAGACCCTGATGGAATTCTGTTGCCTTCTCACGGACACATTTCTCCCAGTGGGTGTAGATGGCCTTCTGGACATCTGCTTCCCCATGGCGAGACTTCTCGAACCAAACTTCCGCATTACCGGTTTTAATGGTAATGGCGTCTTTTGGTTTCGCAGGTGCAGCGACAGCCTTGGGGGGAGTCGATGCGGCCTGAGGACCACTTCCGGGTGTGGGGCTCCCGGACACGCCTGCTGTTGGCATACAGTAGGTAGGAGGATGGCTCTGCTTCAATCCCATTTGCAGGTAAAGGCTTAACTGCTCCTGGGTGAAGTTAGTTGGGAGGGCGGCTGGAGCGGATGCGGATCCGGCGGCAGCAGGTGCTGAGGTCTTCTTGGGAACAAGTCGACCACCCTTTCCAACGACCAGGGTCTGGCTCTCAAGTCCAGGTCCCTGGGTCAAGGACGGAAAGTTACGGGGGTTAACTTTCCCAGGCTTTGATACGGCGCCTGCGTATCCGGCAGGTTCGGGTTTCTTGAACACCGGAGTGCCCTGAACCTGCTCGTGGGGGTGCCAAGCCAGAGGAGACCTGGAGCGGTCGTCTGCTCTGACTTTAGTGGTGGTCTGACCATTACCGTTACCACCGCGGTTCTGATCCCTTCTGCTCCTTTCACGAGCTCTCTTTCCCTCCTTGCCGGATTCCTCGCATTTCTGCCAGAGAGACTCGTGCATGTCCAGCTTACCCTTTCCAGGAGTCAGGACAATCTTTGCGCGGAGTTTCGAATCCTTGGTCTTCGGAACCTCGCAGAGGACTTGGTCCCCTGGTCGGATCTTAGACCAAGCATCCTCGAACTATCGAACTCCTTCATGAGTTCCTGATGAAGCTCCATGATACGCTTTCGGGCCCCATCCAAACCTTCTGCGTGGCATTTCTTCTGGTGCCTCGCCAGATCGCTACGTCGGCTATATTGAACCTTCGTAGTGCACTTCTTGCCCTTCTTACCATAACTCGGATCACAAATGTAAACCGGGTGATGGTGGAAGTGGGCCTCTACCAGATGCCTTTGGAACCGGGCTGGAGTACTCCAGGTCCGGACCGAGACATCACTCGCATCCTGGCAGATAGAGAAGGGACAGGACTTTTGGTCGTCACCGTACCACTTCTCAAGAGCCCAACGCAGCTTTCTCCTCTGGGTATAAGTGTAATACCCTTCGGTGTGGTTTAGCATAAGCCACATCTTTCGATAGGCTTTGCTCGGATTGGGATCCTCGTCCGAAAGACGCATCCAATCTTCATCATCTGACTCATTATTTTTATTAACTGAGTCCGGGCAGGAATATAAGGTAGAGCCGTCCTTCTTTACTCCGTAGGCACAGTCGGAGAAACACATCGGAATCCGGGTTTTGAATCCGGATTTGGCGTTAGCCCATCGCTCGGCCTCGGTTTGAGTTGATGGAGTGGCCTTCTCATCATACTCAACCGAGGATTCGTGCACCGACTCCTTGTCTGACGACTCAACCTCCATGGCAGTACTACCAGTGGCTGAGGTGCTGGCTTTCGGCTCGCTCTAGCAGAATCCGGTAGATTCTTGAGCTTCCGAGCAGCGGACCTCCTGTTCTTACTGACCTTCCAGTCTTCCTCCGGTTCCTGGGTTCCGGATGCGCTGGAGGTCGAGGCTTCTACCGGGGTGGTAGTACTGCCGGTGGCTGATGCAGAACCGGCTGTGCTTCGGGTGGCAAGCTTCAGGTCGGGGATAGGAGGTGCGGGTACTTCCGCTGCCCTCTTAGCCTCTTCCTGGGCCTCCTGTTCTGCAGTCATTCGGCGGACGAGAACCGTCCGAAGGGCTGCACCTCGGTTCATGCCGGTTAGTGAATTGTTTTGAACATCCACTAACTCCTGCTCGGTTATGTAATAACCGTTGTCCCACTGTTCGAAGTTGGCAGCGGCTTCCCGAAACTCCTTCGTGGTCCGGTACTGGGGCCGGGTGGCACAAGGACGTGGGTAAGTCTGCCCCTCGGGTTCCGAGACGCAGCCTACCCAATCGATGTTCGTCGCCTTGACGTTCCACAGAGTCTTATCCGGCTTCGGATACGCTCCGAGCTGGAAAGCTCTGTTGGCTTCGTACACTGTTTCGCAGAAAACAGCGTCCACCATGAGTCCCCGTTGGAACCACGGCCAGTCTCGGAGCCATTCGGGAGGCGTCCTGTCCAGCTGTTCGGGAACCATGAGGCCCTCGACAGCTATCCTCACCTTCGGGTCCAACCTAACTGGTGTACCGTCAGCATAGGTCACTTGTGCCTGTAGTTCCGGGTGGACATACAGGTAGCGACCGTCGTATTCTACCGGGAACGGGTCAGCCACTGCTGGCTTCCACTGGTCCTTTGGCCCGTCGACCTGTGCGGTCTCGGACCCAGTCGCTGCGGGTTCAACACTCGTAGCCCCTCCGGATCCCTCGGGTGGGAGCGGAGACAACATTTTCTCTGGCTCATTCAGTGAAAATGAGGCCAGCTTCTCCTCGAACGAGCGATCCATGGGTTCCTCCACGTCCATAATCTCGCTCTCTTCCTGTGTAACAGGTGACAAAGCTTCTGGAAAAGCTTCTGCGGACGGAGTCAGCTTATCCGGGTCACCGGATAGCTTGGCTGCAGCTACGGATTCCTCAGCCATGACTGGGGAATCACTCACGGGAGTAAACTACTCCTTTTTCCGGCTTTTACGGAACAATAATAGGAACAGAATCCTAAAAAGGACCTCACTTCTTTGGGTGTTTTAGGTCTATTCCAATTCGTAACTGATTCGATTTTCTCCGGATCAGCTTTTATTCCTTCATCACTAATGATGCGGCCCAAATAATTTATGGACTTTCTAAACATGTGGCATTTCTTAGGTTTCAATTTGAGACCATTAGAGATAATACGTTCTAGTACCATTTTTAGGTTATTAGAACACTCTTCGAATGTTTTTCCGAAGACTATGACATCGTCAAGGTATACAAGACATCTTTTCCACAATAAATCACTTAGGATTGTTTCCATCATTGCTTCAAATGTTGCTGGTGCATTGCACAAACCAAACGGCATTACGTTATATTGGAATAGCCCAATATGACTCGAAAATGCAGTTTTCTCCATATCCGAAGGATTCATCCCCACTTGCCAGTAACCTGATTGCAAGTCTAGGGTACAAAACCAACTGTTTCCTCCTAAGGAGTCAATGGTTTCGTCTATTCTCGGTAATGGATACGAATTCTTTTTCGTTACTCCATTCAACTTCCTGTAGTCTATGCAAAAGCGGATAGTACTGTCTTTCTTTGTTACCATACACACAGGACTACTCCATGGACTATTGGAAGGGACTATTACATCCTGTTCCAACATCTTGTTTATTTCCTCTTCAGCTACTCTCTTTTTCGCTAAAGGTAACCGTCTATATGGTATTTTAAAGGGTTCTGCATCTCCAGTATCTATTTTATGTACTACCTTATCTGTCGTGCCTAGTTTCTCACCAGGTTTGGCAAAGGCAGTCCTATACTGACAGAGCAAATCATAGAACTCTTTCCGGTGTTCCGGATGTTCTAATGAAGTTTCTTCATACAACTTGAGTAAGTCTTCCGAAATTTCATCATTTCCTGTTACCTTTTGTAAGTTTAACTTACTATCCGTTACAGTTTCCGAAAGGGTCACGTTTCCAAAAACTTGTCCCTTTTTCAAGTAGATAGTACTGTTTCCAGTATTGGAGACAGGTACTACCGACCAGGACGCATTTGCTACAATAGTGTCTGCAGATATTAATCCGATACTTGACAGAGTAGCTACATCCGGTTCTATCACTGCAGGCTTATTGCGCATTGCAGGATCACTTCTTACTAGCACATCACAGGCTACTCCCGGAGGGATTCGCACAGTGTGTGCCACACTAGCCATACTGCTCACTTGTCTCAGTACACATCTAACCTTTACAGGATACGGGTATTTCACACTCAACACTCCTGATTGGGGTTCCAACACAACTCCATACAGGGATGCGAAATCCAACCCGAGTATCCCCTCATCTGCTATATCCGCAACGGTGGCGCTCATGACATAGTCATGTACTCCATCCAGCTGTAGCTTCACACAAGTTCTACCATACGTCTGCAAGGTACTGCCATCGGCCGTCTGAGCACTTCCTCCTGATTTGAGAGTATCATGTTCATCCGGTATAAGATCATAGAACCTCTTGGAGATACAGGAGTGGCTAGCTCCCGTATCCATAAGAAATTCGGCAGATCTTCCGTTAACAGTAAGGCAAACATACCACCGCCTTCCGTTTAGAACAGAGGGCATATCCGTGAGGATCGGAATGTCATTGTTCACACCAGGAGTCGATCCACATCCTTTCAGGTATTCCAGACAAGGATGACCCGGGGGCAGGTGGGCACTACCAACCCTGGCTAGCTCATAGCCGCCTGCCTCGTTACTGATACTGGGTTTCCCCTGTGCTCCCGTGGCACCTGTTATATCAGCTTCCCTAACCTTCCGGGTGTCTACAACCACCTCGGTGCTAGGCGAGTTTGCTACTACATGCGAACTATCATCACGGATGGTGATATCATGGCAAGATTTGTCACTGGGATCCCCTTCTTTGCCCGTCGGGAGACCCCTCCTTAGTTTTCCTCTGTACTTATTCCAGAGACACCTTCCTGTCTACGAGGGACAGGTTTCTCAGCCATACATTCGGGAGCATAGTGCCCCAGTTTCTGGCATCTGAAACATCTCCTTTGAGATTTATCAACTCTCGGTCTCTTTAGAGCTTCTGTTAATCCGGCTATTAATGTTTCCATCATATTAGTAGGAGCAACAGTGGCTGCCACAGTTGGCTTCGCCGTAGAGGTTACATTGCCAGATTGAGTTGGTCCGGAAGCTGTTTTACCAGCAACGGATCCTCCCCTCCCTCTCGAATGTACCTTCCTATACCGCCTCTGTCGGTAATACTTTCCAGCTACCTGCACTGATCCAATATATTCTCCGTTTTCATCGGAGACATATTCATCCTCCTCATCAGCCTCATGCGAATCGACCGGGGCTAATTGGGAAGTTTCATATATCGGAGCAGGTGTACCTCCGTATTGAAACGGTGCTGCTCTTACCGGGTTAGGTCCTAGACCTACCAATCGTTTCTTCATGTCATGTCCATCAATTGATATGAACAGGTCACTGAAGGAAGTGTCATCCTTCCAAGAATCCCAAACTACTTGTTTGTGATCTGGATCCCGCAATCCATTGTAGAATTGTATAAACAACTCCTGTAGATAACAGTCATCGTCATGAGCCCAATTCGGACGCGCTTTTGATAGCAAGTCCTGTAGCTCCAAACCAAAGACCTTGTGAGATTCTTTAGGTTTCTGTGTTCTTTTCTTGAAGCTTACCCATGGATCTTCTCCAACGATTGATCCGAATAGGTATGCGGCACATTCAACCAATTGATCATAGGTGCCGTATAATCCGTATGCTGCTCTCCATTGGTTGAGGGCTACTTTTCCACCTTTATTCAACCAACAGATCAAATACGGCAGAGCTTCTTCTTTTGTCCAGCCACTACAATTGACTTCGTCGACAAAAGCTTGATACCTATCCTTCCATGGATCATTGGAATCATATGGAGGGGGTATCCGTGCCTGTCTATGTGCCAGATTATTACATCCGCGTAGTCTATCTGCTTCTCGCATGCTCCAGTTCATGACTTCCATGCCATCTGCTCCCTTTCGGTAGCAGTCAATGCCAAGGTTTTGGATACATTGGCTTCTATCAAAGATGGTTTGCATCCCTGCAGGCATGGAAGTTCTTCTGTTTGACTTCCTGCCATCTCCTCCCGCTCCTGATCCTCCGGATCCGGATCCTCCTGGGCCGCCTGGAGGGTTCCCTCCTGGTGGACCGTTGTTAGGATAGTGTCCGGATGAACCGCTAGGGCATCCACCACTGTAACCGGCATTTCCAGCTGTTCCAGAAGATGCATACCTAGGGTAAGAATTATTTTGATTCCATCCCGGATTATAGTTATTACCATTTTGGTAATTACTACTTCCTGACGGATTATAATTATATCTATATCCATAGGAAGTTGTTCTTGGTTGGTACGTACCGCCGTTAACATTGTTTTGTGGCGGGTTTGGTCTTGGAAAACGTCCATCATTAGGACCATTACCTTGACCCGGAGGTGGGTTCGGTAATCTTGGACCTGCTGGTGTACTGTGGCCGGGTTGGGAGAAATATGAAGGTGGTGTTAACATATGTCTTTGTGGTCCCGGTACTCTCGGTTGTGCTACGGGTGTATTATTGTTAGCTCCAGTAGCACTATCGTGAGTCGCTTTAATTTTATGACTCAGATCTGGTATTGGTGGTGCTGGACCTATTGTATCCAGCATAGGAGCTGCTGGTGTAGGTGCGTTTCCATTACCTGCGGTATTATCCGGTTTCTTATAGATTCCGGAAACTACATTCTTATCAGCCCCGTCATCAACGAATGGGTTATATCTAATTGGAGTTGCATCCTTGGATGTTTTTCCCAACATTGTAGACACCACAGCTGGATCTATATCACCTATAGTCAGCTGGGTGGCTTCTACTTATTTGTCTAAGGTTATTGCAGTAGTCTGCAATTCCTGAAGCTCGTTCGTGAGTTTCTGTCTATCTTCCTCCAGTTGTTTATTGTAAGCTATAATGCCTACCCGGATGGTTTCATTGTCTTCAGCTTGTTTACTACACTGAATTTTCAATTTCTCTAACTCGCTCTGATAATGGCATATTTCGGATTCGAATTTTGCCTTATCAAGACTAAGTTGATCGTTCGTATCTATGTATGTTTGGATACGAATGTGTCTATTGTCATATTCTTTATTGACTTTCTCATTTTCTGAAGTTTTAATTCTTCATTTTCGAGTTCCTTCATGTACTCTCTCCTTCTGGCTTCGAATTCATTTCGCATGCCAGTCAGGTCCTCTTCCAGCTGAAGTTTTTCATGGAATACTTCATCTTTAGCTTTGACCAAGGTATTTAGGTTCTCGTTCAAAGTTACATAAGTTTCATTTAACAACAGGACATCCGGTCGTTTAAATTCCTCACCTTCCGGTACCGCATAGGTTAAGTCGCCATCTATAGCGCTGTAATCTAATATTGGTAGTCCGGGTCTGGGTAATCTATAAGGTAGTTCTCAGAATGTTACCCTTTTTGGCATCAGTGCCGGATGTTCTGGATTAGTACTACCACCAACTTCGAACATCGAATTAGTTAACTCGTCAACAAGTGATTGTTGGCCTATTAAGTTACCCTGTCTCTGTATGGACTGTTCATGTCGTACAGAGTCTGGTAGATTTTCCTCACTATCATTATAGTGGGGTTCGGGATCTCTCCAAGATGCAGATTCTAATAATGATTAATAGTGATCTACATTCTGCGGAGGCCAGAAGGGCCTCTGACGTAGCGGCTGAGCCCTGGGCTTTATATAAGGACCCAGGTGTTCGTCGTCAGATGTCCCCACAGACCCGGATCGGTGCTGCCACCTATCCGGAACCTGAGGAACGTCCGATGACTCGACTCACCCGCCACGTCAGATGGTACCCAACTCTATGGTTAAACAATACGTACCTCTACAATACTGTAAATTTTCAACTTAAATGATAAGATGTAATACCTACACATCAAACATATTGTCAGTAAACCTTTTCTCACAAACTTCCTCCTTAAAACCTCGCGTGGAATCGAGTAGGAATGTGGGGATTTGTCAGTAGACCGTTATAGGTATTGTACTTATCATATTTATTTTTCACCTTGACTCTACCATGTAACCCAGTGTCCGAGTCTACCCACAAGCCAAACCATACCAAAGACCAAAAGCTGGCGGTGTCAACTGCACTCAGTGACCCCGCCTCCTCCCACTGGAGGATATGCCATCAATCACAATCAGCTCGCTGCATTCCTAGCAGACAATGTTTAGACCAACTCCTCCCGCTGGAGGACATGCCCATTGATCATGAGCAGCTCACAGCATACCGGGAATTCCCAGCAGCTATATTTAGAATCATACTGAACTCTGTGAACCCCAGTGCTATGTTTAGGATCCTCCCTACATACCTGCACTGGAGTTCCCCAGTTACTATATTTAGCTCACCTGATACTATTTTTAGGATGAGCTGGGTGAGCGGCTCCTACTACAAATACCTGTGGAGGGAGCAGCTCACTCATCTTTCCACCTTCATACTTCATACCTCACACACTCACGTGAGACCAAGGCCCTTGGCTCAAGGGCTAGGCTTGGACACTGTTGGGCACCCTCATACTGTATCACCAACTATACCTCGTGGACTTCAATGAATAAAGTGGATATCAAACTGGATTCCTGATTCGTCTGTATTCATCCTTATTCATCATTCATGGACTCGTTGACAATATTTTGGAATATAAGTCCAGGACCTTCCAGGGACTCTAGATGACACTAGAGTTTGTGAATTATTCTTGAAGTCAGATATAGGTTTCTGATGATTTTCCAGCAACAAAATGATAGATGAGTGATGATGTGATATTGACCAAGTAAAAGAGTTAAGCCTAACTAAAATTGGAAAAAAGCATTGCATTCATACTCTGTCAAACATCATTTAACTTGAAATTATTCCTTTTATAGTGTTCAGTACAAAAGTCAACAATCTGCTGTATAGAAGTTGACTTGTGGTATGATAAGACTGACCCAAGGTGTCTTTGAGCTATACATGTACCTTGAGTTGGCCACTATACAAGTACCTTGAGTCGGCCACTATTGCTTTTTGGTCCAAAATGAAATGAATGAAGTTATTTACACTGCTACAATATGTTGAGCTGTAGCACCCGCTATCTTTCCATCTTTGAGAAAGTGAATCTAGCACTATCCATTATCTTTCAACAAAATTAACTATATTCTATCAATTAGGTAGAGAGGTCCTCTGATAGATTGACAGCCACTTTGCAATGACGGACAGCTGATAAATGAGGATAAGTTTGCTATAATTTATGTTTACCCAAGGAATGGTATTAATTAGCATTATAATTAGTAAAATCATTCCAGAAACACTCTGACCAAGATCTCTCAGCTGGGAATAAATGTTGTCCTATGGGTCTGGACCCCTAAATTCGACAGGGTGACATGGCCATTTCTTAAATTCGACATGTGACATGGAGCTTAGTGACAAGGACATGAAGGAGCAGAAATTTAGTGACATGAGACATGGCCTTATCTTAAAATCGACATGTGACATGGAGCTTAGTGACAAGGACATGGGGAAATAGAAATTTAATGACATGTGACATTGCTTTTTCTTAAAATCGACATGTGACATGGGGACCCCCCATCTAGACCCCCTGTCCTTGTTTTGCTTTAAAAGCACACTCTTTACTATGAATTAGTTGAGTCATTTTATGATGTGGCTGACTCAAGGTACCACAGTGGCTGACTCATGGTACTGATGAAAGAAAATACACATCTATTGAATAATGGGTGCTCAAAGAGCTCCATGACTATGGGTATGAAAGTTGTAACATTGCTGGAAGGAAAGAGTAAGACATCTGGGTATTATTTATATCCATTTTTAGATGACCCCTGCAAGTTTTCCTACTATTACAAAGATCCTAGCCTGACTAGTAGGTGGTAAGATGACCCAGGTGGACCACTCATGGTCACTTTACCCTACATGCCAACACGACAGGTGTCGTATGCTAAATCTGGTCCATGCAAAATCTGGTCGCCAAAGTTTCATTATTTCTAAAATCCCACTTTGTCCAAATTATAATTCTAAGGCGTAGGGACAGTATCATTAGGGTTAGGTATTAATCAAATTCTATTAGATCTTGGAGGATGTTATCATGGTTCTTTACTTTCAAAAGTAAAAATGATTTGTTTCGAGGCTATCAAAAAAGTTTCACTCTTCAAGCAGATAACTATCTGTTTGCATTGGATTATAGGGTAAGGGATATGTTTGGAGAATGAGCGACCATATTTCTCACGGACCAGAAAAAGCATGCGACACCTGATTGACCGGGAGACTCCCGGGACCACGTGTCCCGGATTTTGACAATTTTTAAAGGTTTCTCCTGGATTGAAATTCTCCCCTTAGGGAGTGGTCATTATTTATCAACAGGGGGGATGGTGGGTTTGATGGGGGGCATAAAAATTTCAGACCCCTCCCGAGGGGGGGCTAACAAAATTTTGACCCCTCTTGGGGGGGGGCTAAAAAAATTTACCCTCTTTTGAGCTAAAAAGCCTGTGCGCTACTATAGCTCAAAGAGGGGAATTCTCCGCGCCTCCGGTTTGGGGGGGGCGCAAAAAATTTTGACTGTCGTTGAGGGGGGGGCGTAAAAAATTTTCGCGCTTCCGCGTCAAACGCTATAGAGCGTTTGGGACAAACTTGTAGGGATCTCCCGAGGTCTCCCGGTTTCGGGTCCTGAAATGTTGGCATGTATGTGTACAATCCTGATCGACTCATTCGTTGCACAAGACTTGTGCCAAGTGTTGCGGAACTTCTCTCGCCAACGTTGCCCCAAGGCCAAGCTGCTGCCCACATAGACAACATCACCACACACAACAAGGAATTCCCGGGAAATCCACATGTTATGACGTTTGCAATTTAGTCTTTCAGCAGAGGTTTTGTCAACATTTATCAACGGACATTACGTAAAATATGCTTGAAGAGTGATCGTTCCGTCGCCTCTCTCTGGCCTATCGGGGAATCACGTGACAGACGTCGGTCCTTTCTGCGAGTCCGCCACAGAGACAACACTTTGTCTGAAAGCGTTGTCGAAAGAGACTCAAAAATCCAAGATGGTAAGTGTCATCCATTATTCATTTCCACTTAGTTTTACTGTTTAAGGTGTTTTCTATGAGATTAGTAAGGTTTCGTGCGTTGTTGTGCTTTGGAATCTGTCTACGAAGGTGTTTATTGGAAGATGTGTCAGGGAATGGCTAACCCGGTTTCCGCCGTCTACAAATCAATGGGCCTGCTGTAGTTCACGATGAGGACAATATTAAGGCAATATTAACGTTTTCATTTCTGTCGAATAGCCTGATGAACTCTACTGCCTCACTGTGTTGTTCTTTCAGTTGTCAGATCATGAAATGTCAAATTTCCTGATTGATTCTCAATTTTTCTGAAAGGAAAAACAGACATAAGTTTGAAAATTTCGCAATCAACAGCTGCATCGGAGCAATGTCAAGGACGCATGCTCTCACTGATGACGTATGGTCAGTGGTCGATGACTAAAGGAATTAATGGCAACTAAGTTAGCGATGTCACACTATCTTAATCACTTTCAAAATGGCATGGCCGCATTTGACATATAAGTCGACAGTTGTCATTTAACTTGTCAGTCGTTCACATTTCTTCTTTGTAAATATTCTTTTGTCAAAAAGTCTTAAGTACCGTATGTCAGCGTTGGGGCTGATATGAGCCTGGACTGCGTCATGGAAAACTGTGCCAGGCTTGGACTTGGAGTGTTTGTGCAGGGACAGGTCTCATTGAATAGGTTATAAGTATGGGAAATATTGGATGGTTGAACTGCCTGAGAATTTGTACCCCAAGTACACAAAATTCCCTTCAATTTAGTGTTTAATTTTTTTCACAACTCTAATTAGGTAATTTATTGTCACCCTAATTAGGTCAATGTGATCAATACCCCCTGATCAAATACATGAAGGAATAGAGGAAGTCATTCAAAAACATATAGAAGAGGTAGTATATGGTCTTAGCATCAACTCTGCCAAATATAAAGAAAATCAAACATTTAGCACATAGTTTTCTAGGATCAGCAGAAATTTTAAATTGATAATTTCTGCCCAAATTAAGGGATTTTACCAACTTTTTATCTTTAAAAATTGATATTTCCAGGTCAGAATGACCTGGGATGAACTTCATTATGATGGCAAAGATCCAGGCCATCAGGGGATGTAAGGTTTTCCATGATACAGCAAGTTTAAAAATCAGACCAAAATTATGGAAAGGTCACACTGGTTATGTCTTTGTACAGTTTAAAATGATGATGAAAACAATGCCCACCTACGATCATGAAAACCCCATAACTTCATCAATTTTTCAGTTTAAATGATAAATTCCAAAAGCATTTCATTTAACTCGAAAAGCGAGTTATAAGAAGACACCCTGGGGCACCTCACTTTTAGTCATTTTGGTGGTGCGAATAAGTTTAAAAAAAGATGGAAATTTTATATATAAGAGGCAGAATTACTTAATGAATTTGTAGTGCCATTAAAGGAGATGTAGGGGTCTTGCAGGAAAAGACATTTCATTACCAAGTTTCGTAAATTTTGAGAAATTGTCAATAATGTACAGACTCAGTTGGTTTGCAGCCATAAGAAGATTTTTGCCTCCAATGGTGAAGGTATATGATGTTGATCCATGTATCAACTTTCCCGCCTTTGGCAATGTGGTGCGAATTGCGCAGTTTTGGCAGGAGTTATGCAAATAGTGGCTTGATGGTGCAAATAGTGGCTTGGTGGTGCGAATAACCTGGGTGAGGGAGTGCTGATGCAACAGAATGAGAGCACAACTCATGGGGGGGGGGGCATCCACAAATGATATGCTGAAGGGGGGGCAGGCCCGGCATGACGAAATAAATTTTCCATATGCCTTCAGCATTGCAAAATTGGCAAAAAAAAAACATGAGGGGTCTAAAAGGTCAAATTTTGCCTGATGTATTTTATGGATGGCCCCCAGGAGCCAATCACAGGCTTTTCACTTTTCGAGTTATCAGTAATTTACATTGCTGCATTATTTACTAACATGTGTCTCCAAAGTCTGTGTTAAAAGCTAAACTATCAGAGATCTTTACAATGTTAGGTGACATACCTACTTTCAAAGACCCAAACTTCAAAATCGAAGGACACAACATTTCTTCCGCAAAGGGACTAATGGGACGTGTTATTTACAGCTGCCATACACAAAGATGCCACTTTTCCTGGTTTACCAGGAATTCCTGGTTTTTATTCTAAGATTTCTGTAATAAATCATGTTAGATTCCTGGGGAAATGTGTCTCCTGTTTTTTGTCGACCAGTGAGTGGCATCTCTGCATACCTCTAAGCCCATACTCCATAGTACTTATTACCATGTCGATTTCAGTGATGTAGCTAGCAGTGCTTTTATTTAATATTTAGAGGTACACTTGTAAACTTTAGTGATGTAGTTACTTGGGCCTTGACCGTTATTTAAAGGTATTCCCTCAGATTGAAGAGCGAGAAAAAAACCCACTAAATTCGAACCAATTTGTCCGTGATTCATTCCCCTATTTAAAAAAGTGACAAGATATTCCCTGTGTGTAAAGGTACCTTAGGCCACCCTTAAAAATATGTTCGTTTTCTGTCCAGAGGCCTGGTGAAATTTTTTTCGAGAATGGGAAAAATTTTTCTTGAGTTCTGAAAAGAAATTTTATTTTCGTCCATTAGCACAAGAATATAGGTTTCCAATCATCGAATCCTAGAACGCGATGACAAATTCTAGGCGACGAGTAAAAAAATTTTTCCCCTCCCTCCCTCATAGGTCTGAAAAATCCTACCCTCTGGACAGGAAATGGACATATTTTTAAGGGTGGCCTTAGATCAAAATCAGATGTGAGGTGAGGTCACCTGGATAGTACGACATGTACCATTACAGAGGCAAGTTGGGGGGGGCAGCCTCGACCAGCATCTATTGATACCAGTTAATCAGCCAACAGCTCTTTACTGAACTGGATGTGTATTCCATTTTATTGTTTTATTGCCCCCATTGATCCAGATAGAATCTGATTGAAGTGAGATGTGTATTCACCCTCCAACTGATGCTTTTGGTAATAGATAATTGTGCTGAGAGAACTAGCTCGCTGCCTAGGCGTCGATGACGAGTCAGATGAGATGTGACCAGCCCATACTGTGTGACTGCTGGATTTGACAAGCCGGGGGGCAGGGCACTCCTTAAGTTAACATGAATGTTTGGGGCTGACATTTTTAATTCTTTCTTGGGGACGTGAGTACTTATCACATCGAATACTGTATTCCAGTTGCAGTCCTGTAAAAGTCCTAGATAAAAAGGGAACTTGGTGTAAAGTCGGGAAATCAGCACTTAAAAATATCTGTAGGGGTGTAATCATTACCTGTCTTGCATTGCCATGTATTCTAGCCCTAGTTGGTCTTTGTTGTTTCATGTACTGTGTTCATAGTCATAGACTAGTGGAATCGAGAGTACTTTGAAACTTGCCTCCTCACCAACAGACCCTTGGGTCAGGATGTCCTCTTTTTTGAGAGTTTGAGACAGACAGAGAGACAGAGACTATACCTGACATCACAATCTTCCCGTGTAGTTCGTCATTGTGTGTTTTATAACTCCCTGAATGTCAATATTAATTCAACCTTCTGTGTCAACAGGTGAACTTTACCATAGACGAGATCCGTGAGGTCATGGACCACAAGACCAACATCCGGAACATGTCTGTGATTGCCCATGTGGACCATGGCAAGTCCACATTAACTGACTCGCTGGTCAGCAAAGCAGGTATTATTGCCGGGTCAAAGGCTGGAGAAACTCGCTTCACAGACACCCGTAAGGATGAACAAGAAAGATGCATCACAATCAAGTCAACGTGAGTCACTTTGTCCATTTCCCTTCATGTCTTTGTATATTTTTCACCCTAACAACAATATTTCAGCACCCTAATCTAAGACAAAGACGGGCTTCCCTAGCCCACTTAAAAGGGTCTATATCTTCTCTTTGCTATCCCCTCAGGATGTGTGTGGTGCACATATCCGCGGGTACTGACACATTCCTCTGTGAAATTGTGTAATGTAGTTCTCGCCATGAATATGAGCTTAGCTGTCGAAATGGCGTTAAACATCTATTACTCACTCACTCTAGGACAAAGTTCAGTGTTGTCGAATACTTTTTATCGACGCAGGCCACATTCATTGGCCTGCATCTTTCGCAGGCCATTTCCTGCTCACGCAGACCATACTGATATGAATAATCTAATGAACCAATGTAATCATCATAACTTGACAAATTGAAAAATACCCAAATACAAAATATCTGCACAAAATGGTCCTATCCTTGGTTATATTGGTCGGATTTGATAAATTGTTTCACCATTAAAAAGAGGAGTTCCTGTCAGGCCATTCTGGCCTGCATCCCAAGGCCCTACGCCAGCCAATTAGATTAAAAGCCGGGGTCATTTTGGCAACACTGAAAGTTGTTTGTTGGATGCATACTAAAATAACATTGTTCCTATTTTCAGTGCCATCTCTATGTACTACCAACTGGCAAGAAACGATGCTAAAATGATCCCAAGCAAGGAAAACTGTAATGTTGATGGGCTTAAGGAGGATGAGAACCCTGGATTCTTAATTAACCTGATCGATTCCCCCGGTCACGTCGATTTCTCATCAGAAGTAACTGCTGCTCTACGTGTAACTGACGGTGCTTTGGTCGTAGTTGACTGTGTTTCAGGTGAGATTTCTTCTAATCCAAACTAAGTTCACTATTCCTGGAGGGCAGCAACATGTGATCTTTCTCAATTAACCGAGAGGTTGAAATTTATCAGAAGACAGAAAGGGTGTTAAACCTCGAGACCAAAAGGAAGAAGGGGATATTTGGTTTTGGTTAACTGCAACAATAACTGCTAGCTTTTGGGGGAAAAAAGTCCCCAATACTTTCAAAACTGAGGGCTGACCGTGTTTTGTTTGGTAGGGCCGGGTTACCTTAATTAAATTTTGTGGGCCTCATCAGAAATTATCTAGACCCCAGCACCAAAATGCAAATCCGAAATATTTCAATTTATTTTGCATCAGGCCAAAAAAAAGTAGTTTCAGGTCAATCAACCCTACCTAGCAAAACAGGGCCGACCCTAGCTTTTTTCTGCAATTTTGAAGAAGACCTTATATTTTTAGGTGGCACAGGTCACGAGTCATCGTACCAGTTAAAAGTAATTTGCAAAATAATGAAAAATCCGACCTTATTTTTTTCGGCATATTACCTGAACACAACTTTTTTTTTTCTTTTTTTGGGCCTCACATATGATAAGCATTATTTCACAAACCCAATGAAAAAAAAAAGCCTGCTACAAACATCTTTTTTGCCCCTTCTCACTGAATCTCTGGTAATTAACCTCAGGTTTGCTCCCGAGAATATTACTTAAGTTCCATACCATGGTTGCTGTTTCATACATTGACTGAAATGTAGCAACTTGCAGATAAACCCCAACTGGACACAGTAAATTGACTACCGTATTCAATGTAATTAGCGCACATGCCCCAATAAGCGCACACCCTCATATTTTGCAATTAAGATCCCAGAGATGCCACTTTTCCTGGTTTCCCAGCAATTCCTGGTTTTGATTCCAAGATTAAATTATGTTTAATTCCTGGGAGAATGTGTCCAAAAGTCCAGTTTTCCTTGTTTTTGTTGGCCAATGAATGGCATCTCTGAGATCCCTCTAACGTAGTAGCATCGTGTAGTATTTCACACCTTTAGTATCACCTCAACACTCGCAGGTACACTCTAACATATATACTGGCAAGGATGTGCGCTTATTAGAATCATTTTTATGGGAGACTGTTAACAATAACCTTTCTTAATTACCTTATAAGGTCTTTAGTAGTCATAACCTAGGCCGGCTCCCATTATAGTTTGCACTCAAATACTAGCTTGAAGGGCCTTAAACGAACCACTTTTGTTGAACATTTCTCATTTCCTTTGTGATAAAGTAGCTGGAATAGTTTAACGTACCCTCTGTCATAGCTACGGACCAAAAAAAGTAATTATATCTTGTAAGGTTAAGTCTATAATTGAGTTTGTTTACACAAGAGTCATACGAGTGTGATCGACATTTTTGAAAGTCATCGCACAAGTACTTCATACATATGATACCAGGGGCACCACTCTCGCCTGCTGCGCTTCAGTTTAAATTCAATTGTAATTCTCGCATCTTTTTGTGTTAACTTTGCTTGAAAGTAAAACGCTTGCTTGTTCATTTTTGTATTTGCACACGCCTCTCACGCAAAACCAAGCAGGTTGAATCGTATATAGTCCTTTAATTTTGTGCACAACGAAATATATCGGCTGCAAAATAGAGTTTTTTCACGTGACTTCACACTTTGCTCTGGAGATCTGCTGGAACCCCAACCCACGCTACCCATAGAGAGTGTATAGTGGTGATCTACCCTTTACTAAATCCCGATTTTCTCCCAATCCTGAGGCTTCATCAAAAAATCCTTTTCACCACTAATACAAGAGATATAGAGGAGTATGCAGAACTAAGAATTATGGATGTCCGATATATATACATGTTGAAAATTTTATGTGGAATTGGAAGAATGCCCTGTGGGATTGGCAGTGAGTGTGTGGCTTGCCTCACTCAAGTTAAACAAAATTCCACTTCCACATTAGATTTTAAACATTCATATAAATCAGACCTTAATAATTATTAGTTTCACATACTCCCCTATATCTCTAGTATTAGTGGCGAAAAAGTTTTATTGATGAAGCCTCAGGATTGGGAGAAAATCGGGATTTAGTAAAGGGTAGTAGATCGCCACAGTAAAACTATCCACTCCCTGTCAAATCACACGCAGAACATCCTTCCATTTCTATTTAAGATTTTCAATATTCATATAAGTTAGACATTCATAATTCTTAGTTCAGCATACTCCCCTCTATCTCTATTATTACTATTAGTGTTGAAAAGGATTTTTTGATCGAGCTTCAGGATTTAGAGAAAATCAGGATTTTATACAGGGTAGTGGATCGGTACAGTAAGCCTCCCCCCTAACCTGCAGTTAGAGTTTACACTTAGGATCTCCACCATTTCCTCTTTAATCTATAGTAAAAAAAAAACCGGTCATAATTGTTTACAATTGGACAGACCCCTAATGTCTTGTTTGTTTTCATGTTTTAGGGGGAACATTTTTTAAGCGCACTGTGTGCTAATTACGTCAAATACGGTATGTTAAGTCCAAATGTACACTAGTAGCTAACATCTTCTACAAATACTTCATTCAGTCGATTTAATGTATTTTGCTTGGTTCTTTTGAAGGTGTGTGTGTGCAGACAGAAACTGTCCTGCGCCAGGCCATTGCTGAGCGCATAAAGCCCATTCTGTTCATGAACAAGATGGACCTTGCTCTACTGACACTCAAACTGGATCAGGAGCCATTGTACCAGACCTTCCAACGTATTGTAGAAAGTGTGAACGTAATCATTGCAACATATGCTGATGAAGATGGTCCAATGGGAAATGTCACTGTAAGTTAAGCCTTTTTATTTAGCCCGTGATTTTTACTTGATATAGTTTTTAATAGTTGACTTTGATCTCAGTTGCGTTTCAAAACTTTCAGTCACACATTGATGAAATCATACATTATCTTCTAATTGAGTAACTTCCCGGAAATATACATCCTGACCACATTTGATACACTGTTTATTATCTCATTTCCAATACGTAGTTCCTCTGTTAGTGGAGTCAAAAGCAGCTGAACCTAAAGTGCACAAGAAATTAAAGTCCTTGTACAATATTACAGGTTGAACCAGCAAAGGGAACCGTCGGCTTCGGATCTGGCCTCCATGGCTGGGCTTTTACCCTGAAGCAGTTTGCCGAGATCTATTCAGAGAAGTTTAAGATTGAGGTTCCTAAACTTATGAAGCGTCTCTGGGGTGACCAGTTCTTCAACCAGAAGACCAAGAAGTGGACTAAGAATCAAGGAGGAGATGAGGATAACATCCGTGGCTTTTGTAAGTTCATTTTGGACCCCATCTTCCAGATGTTTGATCTGTGTATGACAGGAGACAAAGCCGATGTCTTCAAGCTGTTGGAGAAGCTGAACATCAAGCTTACTGGTGAGGATAAAGATTTGGTACAGAAGCCATTGCTGAAGTGCATCATGCGAAAGTGGCTGCCAGCTGGCGACACTCTACTGCAAATGATCTGTCTCCATCTTCCATCACCTGTGACCGCCCAGAAGTACCGTGTGGAGATGTTGTATGAGGGACCTACTGATGACGAAGCAGCAAACGCCATTCGTACATGTGACCCTAAGGGACCTGTTATGATGTATGTATCCAAGATGGTGCCCACCAACGACAAGGGTCGTTTCTATGCTTTCGGCCGTGTGTTCGCTGGAACTGTTGCATCTGGTCTTAAGTGCCGCATTATGGGCCCCAACTACGTACCTGGCAAGAAGGACGACCTCTACATCAAGGCCGTCCAGAGGTAAGATTTCATTACAATATCAATAGGCCAAAACCATCTCTAGTGGCAATGCATTGCTCAATTTGCTTTTGAGCCTATGACAAACCATCTCAAAACATGCTCTTTAGGCCATGTAATTATAATTACTTGGATTACGGAATTTTTAGGTCCAGAATTCCAGCGGACAGGCAAAAAAAAAATAAAAATAAAATTCCCAAATTAAAAAAAAAAGGGCATGAAAAATTCTATTTTTGCCACCAAATTTCACCTTTAGACCATCAAAGGTCAAATATTGATAAGTTTAATGGAAGGCAAGGAGAAAATGTGGGTAATTAGCTGATGAACATGGACCTTTTTTCCAGTATTTTTCTTGAAAAATCCCAGCGGCCAGAGGCAAAAAAAAAAAAAAAAAAAAATTTCATTTTGTAAAAATCCCAGCGGCGGATCCGTAATCCAAGTTATTATAATTAAATGGCCTTATGGAAGAACTAGATTATCTACGTTAGTGGATTTGCCAGGTTTTGTATAAAAAAAATTCGTCTTTCCCCCTTTACCATAGTATCAGTGTCTAATATTTCTGGCTTGCAGCATGCACTTGTTCTAAGTTTATGATTGGCCTGTACCAGACATAAGCTGTCTTACTACGTGCTAGATTATCTACGTTAGTGGATTTGCCAGGTTTGTCGTATCTTTGGGCAATCCTCTTTTCCCTCCACCACACATTTGATAAATATCTACTGTAGTACATGTACCTCGTTAATAGGGTGTATTCCGTGTATAAGGCCACACCAAATTAAAAGATTGGTCTATGGATTTCCCGCCCCTGTTTTTTCAGAAATTAGAATTTTATTTTTATTTGAAAAATAACATGTCTATGGATCCCGCCCGCCTCATTTGCAGGGATTTTCTTTTTTTTTTTGATCAAGCAATAAATATATAATTAATAATAAAGGTACATGAATGGCAGACCCCTCATTGGATAGGCATAAATATGCAATGGCAAAAAAAAAAAATCGCCCTCTCCATATTTATGATGTTCAGAATCCATAGACAATAATTAATTTCTAGAAAATAAAAATAAAAATTTCGCCCTCCCGCACCATATTCTCAAAATGAAAATCCATAGACCAATTTTTTTTATTTGGTGTGGCCTAAGAGTCAATATCCTTAAAGCTGCGCATGCGGTATTGTATAAATGAGAAAATCCTACATACAAGGCCACCCATGATTTGTGGTAATCACAAGACGACCAATTATTCCACATTAATGTAGGGGCTTTAATCCATCGGGTGTCTTATGATTACCACTAATCTGGGTATTTTCGTCATTCTTTCAAGAGATGTTGATATTTTGGGGTAATTTATTATAGAAGGATGATAATAAGAGTGCATGCATCTGTTTTTGAGGGGTGTGGGGCGCATCCATAAAGCTATGAATTTTATTAAAATAGGGAGGCTAAGTCATGTCATGTGACAGCGCATCCTGGGCACAGCATATCGCCCACAGGCTTGAAGGCCCAGGATTATTTTTTCTTGCAATCAAATATCTCTGGAAAGACTAGATGTTGAGCCAAAAAAAATATATATGGTGTGTAGGGGATGTCATGAAAATACAGTTCCAAACCAGAAAATCTTATGCGACATGGTTTATTGGGAGACTAATCCTCCCTATAGTCAATAATGCTTTATATTGTCATAAAATATATTTTGTGTGGGTGGTTTAAGGGCCATCTTGAAGGTACAATACCAAACCAAAACCTCGCTAATCTGACTGGTTCTGTCAAATTTGTGTCTTTATTTTAGATAGTGAATACATTTGGAAATATTGATCGAAAAAGCAATTCCGTAGGGATCGAACTTGATACACTGACATACTGTTAAACCATAACAAAAGGTCACCACATGGAAACTGCATGGCTGCACTTCTCATATGAGAATTTAGGCCTGCAAAAATTCACTGCACTTTCAGTCATTTTGGTGGTGCGAAATAAGTTTAAAAGGAATGTGGAAATTTTGTATATAAGAGGCAGAGTTACTTAATGAATTTGTAGTGCTATTAAGGAGATGTAGAGGTCTTGCAGGAAAAGGTATTTCATTACAAAGTTTTGTAGATTTGAAGAAATTGTCAATATTGTACAGATTCAGTTGGTTGGCAGCCATAAGAGGATTTTTGCCTCCAAAGGTGAAGGTATATGATGTTGATCCATGTATCAACTTTCCTGCCTTTTTTGGCAATGTGGTGCAAATAGCACAGTTTTGGCGGGAATTATGCGAATAGTGGCTTGATGGTTTGAACAACCTGGGTAAGGGAGTGCTGATGCAACCGGATGAGAGCCAATCACCAGGGTTGCCAACTCTCACACATTGGCACACGCTACAGTAGAGGGTGGCGCAGTAAATAGTACGGCCAATTGCGTGAGAGTTGGCAGTCCTGCAATCACAGGCTTTTCACTTATCGAGTTATCAGCAATTTACATTGCTGCATTATATTAAGAGACAACCACCTTTTCTTGGTTTGAACAAGTGGAAGTTGGGGACGGGCTGTTTGAAATGTCATTGATGCAAGGAGAATTTACACTATATAACCGCCACATGCCTGTGCGAGGGAGATAATTCCTCCCCTGGCACTACAGAAGCCAACCTGGTTTATGTGAACTCAGTTATCTCAGGTTCATCTGCCTGGGCCAAATTTGATTTGTCCGGATGCATTGAATGAAATCTTGTGTTTTGATTTAAAAGATAGTTTGGGTGAGGGGCTCAAGTGTATTTTTATTTACTCATCTGGGATTTTCGGACATGCATATTGCAAAGAGACCTTAGGCTGCATAAAATTGATAATCAGCTTTGTGGACAGTGCCCGCATCCCTTAAAAACGGTCGCATCTACTCTTTATATTCATAGAATTTTAACAGTTTTGGAAACCTCAAAATGTGTACTTTCTCATCCTAAAATTGCCAGATTGATTATATGAATGGTTGATGTGCTGCAAGATGATAGAAAACATGTTTTCCAGGGTATTGGGGTGTACATCAAAGCCACATTTTGTACTTTGCAACGCAGTGTTATGGTTTAGATTCTACTTAAGTGCTCCATGAGAGGAGAAAGATAAGCAGCATTTGAAAGGGCAGACAATGCTTAAAACTCTGAATTATGTCTGTGGACCATATTAAATCGCATCGAATTGACATAAAAATAAAAAGCCACCTCCCTCATCATTTCAAATGAGAGGAAAAAAAACTTTAACCTCCCTCGTTGCCGAAATATCATAGAACAAATAAAATATAAAGCCTCCCTCCCTCGCTGCACTTTTTCTAAAAGTGTCCACAAAGCTGATTATCGATTTTATGCAGCCTTACCAGGTAGTTATAGGGAGGACATTGTATTTGTGCCCTCGCCATGAATATGACATTAGTTGTCGAAATGGCGTTAAACATCTATTACTCACTCACTGTATTTGTGCTTCTATATATTGTAAATGCCATGTCTATTCTCGTATCTCTGGTAACTGTATGACAATGTGCTGTTCGTGTTTGCAGGACTATCCTGATGATGGGACGTTACACTGAGCCGATTGAAGATGTACCCTGTGGTAACATCTGTGGTCTTGTTGGTGTTGATCAGTTCCTTGTCAAGACTGGAACCATCACCACATTTGAGAAGGCACACAACATGCGTGTCATGAAGTTCAGCGTCAGCCCTGTCGTACGTGTTGCTGTTGAGTGCAAGAACCCAAGTGACCTGCCCAAACTTGTAGAGGGTCTGAAGCGTCTTGCTAAGTCCGACCCTATGGTTCAGGTAAGCTCAATCATTGTGTATGATGTCAATTTATCCATAAAGAAAAAAACAGACAAAGATGCCATGCATGATGGTCAATAGTGTTAATCCACTGTAGGAAAAATTTGCTATAGCTATTCATGCTATGCACTTGTTCTAAGTTTATGACTGCCTATTTAGCAAACATAAGCTCACTTTAAAGTGCTAGATTATCTACGTTGGTGGATTTGCCAGGTTTGCCGCATCTTTGGGCAATCCTCTTTTCCCTCCACCACACATTCTGATTCCAAAAGCCTAATCTTAAACACAAGACAAACTAATGCTTGCAAGGAGAAGGGTCGATCATTAGACTACCATTATTAATTAACGTGTTTAAAAACATCCAAAAGGAGCCAGGGAAGCATTTTTGAAGCATTAGTACTCTAATGTATACCAATAACCTCCCCACTCAAAGGCTCTCCCCCCAATTTCTGCTGATCCTAATGGCGCAGTAAGATAGCATTTCTGATTCGAATGAAGCACAACAGCTTTTCACAAGCTGTGTTGAATTGTGCTGAATCAGTACTGTACAGATCATCGACATTTGACACTAATGAGATTCCATTGCCACAGTGTTCAATTGAGGAGTCTGGAGAGCACATCATCGCTGGTGCTGGAGAATTGCATCTGGAGATCTGCCTCAAGGATCTGGAGGAGGATCACGCTGGTATTCCCATCAAGAAGTCTGACCCAGTTGTCTCCTACCGTGAATCAGTCATGGAGGTATCTGATCGTACCTGTCTTTCCAAGTCTCCAAACAAGCATAACCGTATCTTCATGAGGTGCCAGCCTATGCCAGATGGTCTTGCTGATGACATTGAGGGTGTAAGTTGAATTCTGGTGTCTTAACTTTGAATAGCTTTATCAATTTAAGAGGTAAAGATTCAAGACCTAAAACAATTATTTAAGCATAGACAAGTGTAGAAGTGCTTTAAGTGACAATCATTTTAATCCCTACTAATAAACTATGAAATTATAGGTTATAGAAAGAAGTAAGAAACTAGTCGAATCATTTGCAGATGTTGCACAAGCAGTGGGTACTTGTGTGCTCGGGTGTTCCTTTGTTAAAGCTATGACTTATCATTTATCCAGGGTGAGATCACTCCACGCCAAGAGTTGAAAGAACGTGCACGCAAACTGGCTGAGAAGTATGAGTACGATGCCACAGAAGCACGTAAGATCTGGTGTTTCGGACCTGAGGGAACTGGTGCCAACATCGTTGTAGACTGCACAAAGGGAGTGCAATACCTTAATGAGATCAAGGACAGTGTCGTAGCTGGTTTCCAATGGGCCACCAAAGAGGTGAGATCATGGTTATATCAGTGCCTTTGATAAGTAACAAAATGATGATCCAAAAGTTATAATGTGAGTTAACGCATATTGTTTTTAAATTGGAGGGCATTACTTTCACACTAATACTCATGAACAAATGTAACGGCCTTTTTATCTGCCTCACAGGGTGTGCTCGCTGATGAGAACATGCGTGGAATCCGCTTCGACATTCAAGATGTAACCCTACATACTGATGCCATCCATCGTGGTGGTGGCCAGATTATCCCCACAGCTAGACGTGTATTTTATGCCAGTGTAATCTCCGCCTCTCCAAGACTGCTGGAACCCGTCTACTTGGTTGAGATCCAGGTGAGTATGGATATGTGGCAATGAGTGGACTCTGAAGGTAGTACCGATCCTGTAGGGAGAGCAAGCAATGAGCAGGGATGGAAGTCTTCAGGGATTTCCCTGATTTCAGGGATTTTCCAATTCCAAAGCCCTATACATTCATATACAAAATCAATATTTAGATGGGTTCTTATTGACAGGGGTGTGAAATTTCCGTGGAAACGCGGAAATCCGCGTTTTTGATGCTCAGAAAGACCATTCTTGAGATCTATGCAAATCCACTGAGAAAAGAATTTACCATTTGTAGGGGGGGGTCTGACTTAGAATTTCTGCCAATACAATTCCAGATTGAAAAATGTGGGCATCCCAATGGTAGTTCCAAACATACTTGTACAACAGAGTGTGTTATATTCTGCCCAAAGAACATATAGATCACTTTTATCCAACATTGAAACATTAGCTAGCAAGCCATATATTACACTTCAGAGGAAATAGGTTTTGGGATTTCACACCCCTGTATTGAGCATTTCAGGAATTTTTTTTGGACTCGGTGACTTTCATCCCTGAATGAGGTGGTCTTAGCCAAAAATAACAGACTAAAAGTTTACTCAGATCATTAATTTGGGTGAATGGTATATAAGCATTACGGGTCAACACCCAAGAGCACTGTAGGTTTACTACCCTAAGACGTCACCTATGATGCAACTTTGATATTCGAGAAATGTTTTACAGTTGAGCACTAATTTGATATATAAAATATTCAAGCCTATAGCTTTGGCTGCTCCATTGTCGCATGTAAACCATGATGCCTAATGTTCGAGTTATTATGGTGGTCCATGTTATGCAGCGATAACATTTTAATTAATTGATTGTGCTTGCAGTGCCCAGAGGCTGCTATTGGTGGTATCTACGGAGTTCTGAACAGACGTCGTGGCCATGTGTTCGAGGAAGGCTCAGTTGGCGGCACCATGTTTGTTGTCAAGGCCTACCTGCCAGTAAACGAGTCTTTCGGTAAGTTTTCTATGCACTGTAGAGACTTGAGGCCATTCAGTTTAAGTACTGTAATCTCCCGCGTATAAGACACGTCTTATATGCCAAACTAAGGCCAGGTGTGTCTTACAGGTTCTCCCCACGAAGGGGGTGCGTCTTATATGCGAGGTCTTTTTACTATAGAACAGTACTGAATTTACAAAAAAAAAAAAAAAAAAAAAAAAAAAATCACCCCTAACCGGCCTTTCTTGAGTTGGGGGTGGGTCTTATACGTGAACCGCATCTTCTATGCAAGAGATTACAGTACTTGGATTACAGACTTAATTATGAAAGCCATTGACATTCACCTTTTTAGCAAAATTAGGCCATGTTATTCTGATGATTTGGATTACAGATTCTTCTCCCCAATTATATGAATCCTTAATCAAAGTAATAAATTAATGGCCTGAGACAAACGTCCATCCTTCTTAAATTCATATATTTTATAACCTCTATTTCCTCTCTAGGATTCACTGCTGACCTCCGCTCCAATACCGGTGGACAAGCTTTCCCCCAGTGCATCTTCGATCATTGGCAGCTCATGCCGGGTAACCCCTTCGAAGAAGGCAAGGTCAACACAATTGTCATGGATACAAGAAAACGCAAGGGACTCAAGATGGAGCTCCCAGTACTGGAGAACTACAATGACAAACTATAAGAGAAATTCCATTAGCTTAAATTTGTCTTCAATGTATTTGTCAGTCAAGTGGAGGTCCAGCATACCTGCGGGGATCATGGATGTATTTATTTCACGTGTTAAGTACAGAGCCAGAAATAATCTTGAGCATGACAATAAAGAAAAAAAAACAGGAAAAAAATTTTTCAAAAATAAAAAAATTGAAAAAGGACGAGGAAAAAAGGACGATGTTGTTCTATGGCGGACTACAAGTTATGTGCAAAGATAATACTATCAGCACAAAATAGGTGTTGCAGTTGTGTCTAAGTTCCACACAATGGACGAAATGAAGTGCTTACTTGTGCAATTACTTGCAGGCATTAATCCTACACTTATTGAATACAAAAAAAAAATGAATAAACCTAAAGCATACAGAATAATTTCTTGCTCTTAGTCACTGAAAAGTTGATTGTTTGGTACACGGATGTGAAATCTCTGCGGAAATCCGCGTTTTTGATGCTCAGAAAGACCATTTTTGAGATCTATGCAAATCACTGAGAAAAGAATTTACCATTTGGTGGGGGGGGGGGGGTCTGACTTAAAATTTTTGTCAATACCATTCCAGATTGAAAAATGTTAGCATCCCACAGGTAGTTCCAAACATACCGCGTTTTTGATGCTCAGAAAGACCATTTTTGAGATCTATGCAAATCACTGAGAAAAGAATTTACCATTTGGTGGGGGGGGGGGGGTCTGACTTAAAATTTTTGTCAATACCATTCCAGATTGAAAAATGTTAGCATCCCACAGGTAGTTCCAAACATACCTGTATAACAGTGTTATATTCTGCCCAAAGAACATTTAGATCACTTTTATACTCTATTAAAACATTAACTAGCAAGCGGTATATTACGCTTCATAGGTAATGGGTTTCGTTATTTTACACCCCTGGTACATCAACAATAGGCACCCTTAGCAAGTGTTATTGAACAAGTAATTAATGGATATGTCTTATTCTAACCTTGCGCATGTGAGAGCTGGGGGGGGGGGGGGTCACAACCATATCAATAGACTTATTTCTAACCAAGCCTTTCCCCTCAGGATGTGTGGTGCACATATGCGCGGGCACTGACACATTCCTCTGAAATTGTGTAATGTAGTTCTCGCCATGAATATGACCTTAGCTGTCGAAATGGCGTTAAACATCTATTACTCACTAACCAAGTATTTCTCGTCAGTCCCTGCGGCGCACTAGATAGGGACTTGGATTTGGGATCAGGAGACTGCAGGTTCGACCCCTACCCTGGCAATGAAAACTTCGCAGGTTTTAACATGCAGGCCTCCCTAGCCCACTTAAAAGGGTATTTCTCTTCTTTCCTATCCCCTTAGGATGTGTGTGGTGCACATATGCGCAGGCACCGAAACATTCCTCTGTGAATTTGTGTAATGTAGTTCTCGCCATGAATATGACCTTAGCTGTTGAAATGGCGTTAAACATCTATTACTCACTCACTTTAACATATGACATGTAAGGTGTGCATGTTATCCATGGATAACAGCACCGGGTGCCTGTTATCATTGGATAACCACACACCTTACAAAAGTCATGATGCATGCATCATGCCAAGCAATATCGACAGGTATGTGCATGGGAATATCCAGGAAAAGCACTCAGAATCACAGAAATCGTGTAATAAGGTGACATAATTCCTATGTGCTAAATGGAATCTATTATTGTATTTTGATGTAAAAGTACAGTACACAAAATGTCTCAGGGTTTAATTCTGCCTTAAGGGAAATAGGCATGCACCTGTCTAGCTGGAACGTCTCCCACTTTATATACATATTTACCGTAGCGCAGCCGCGTTTCCGGTATCACCCAAAAAGCCATGACACTTGTATGGGGAAGCTTGATGTATTGCTCAGACAATCCACCTTAAAAGTAAGAAATTAGAACCATCCTCTATTCTAACTATGTGGAATCTAAGGGGAACCTGTTTGGCACACACTTTAAACCTGATATTTCTTTGCAAAACAGTGTATTATTATAGAAAAAAAAAAGGTAAAGAAATGACACATTTTTCTAATAAGACACTTGAAATTTACGCTGTTCAAGTATCGCAATATCTCGTGCATATTGCGAGAACTGACGAGAGGTGGTGCAAGCTGGCCCCAAACACCCATACCATAGGTCTATGCTTTAGAAATTGAGACTGTCAACAGAACTGGTGACAAAGAGACGTAGACAGTACAAACATGGCAGAATGGTGAGCATCGAAATGGCTTCATGACAGGTTAGTAAAAGCGATTTGAGCTGTCCCATTCGATACAGTGATAGTATAGGCACCTCTTCAAGGCCTAAACATATAACTTTTGCCAGCCATGGCGAGAAAACACCAAAATGGCGTCTGTACAAGGAGACGATTGGACACCAGGGCAGAAGACTGGCATGGTGCTGACGGAGTATGTAGGGGATGGTCCCACCCGAGCTGTCCGCTGTAGGTGTTCTCCTTTGCGCTGCGTTTCTTGAACGTAGTTCAAGCAGTCTATATAAAAACCACCCAGAGTATTATGAACGCTACCAGCACTCCCATAACCTGTGCAGTGAGCCAGAAAGTCGCCAACTTCATATACAGTCATGTCTCTAAACCGGCAACCTCCGTTTGAGATAAGATTTGGCTGGTTCCTGAATCGGCTGGTTCTCTGAATCATGATTACAGTAGACTTCAATGGCTATAATCAAATCTGTTTCATGGTATAGGTGGCTGGTAAGTGAATCAACCGACCTATTGAAGACCGGTTAACCCTTTAGAGATGGCATGATGCACTGATACTTAACCCTTTAGAGTTGGCATGATGCACTCATATACATTTAACCCTTAAGAGATGGCATGATGCACTGATACACATTTAACCCTGTAGAGATGGCATAATACACACTTAACCCTTTAAAGATGACATGATGCACTGATAAACACTTAACCCTTTAAACTAAACATAGCTGCTAGGAATTCCTGGCATGCAGTAAGCTGCTCATGATTAACGGGCGTATCCTCCAGTGGGAGGAGGGGGGGTCACTGAGTGCAGTTGACACTGCCAGCCTTTGGTCTATAGGTGTGGATTGGCTTGTGGGTAGACTCAGACACTGGGTTACATGGTAGAGTCAAGGTGAAAAATAAATATGATAAGTACAATACCTATAATGGTCTACTGACAAATCCCCACATTCCTACTTGATTTTACGCGAGGTTTTAAAGGAGGAAGTTTGTGAGAATGGTCTACTGACAATTTTCTTATGACTGTGTAGTATAAGGGTATTATATCTTATCAGATTGGTTACAATTATTGGTGCCAAGGCAGTATTCACTGCTGACTCTTGGTGGAACATTAATAAAACTACAAATAATACAAAAATAAATGCTGTGCCAAGGAAGTATTCTCTGTTGACTTTTTGGCAGAGGCGTGGATAATTCAGATCGTGAATATTTATTCTTAGAAAACAATCCCACTGTCACCAATACCAAATGATAGACAGTCTTTTATTTTTGTGTGAACCCTAGTATTAGATACGTAGCCAGTTCCTGTATATCTTTCTAAGAATAAAACAAAATGCTATTCTAAGACATGCAATCATTGGCTCCGTGGCAGACCTTGAGGTAGATACGTACAAGTTATTGGTAAGGCTTGCTACCGTACCGGTAGGCACTTATGACTTAGGTCTGAGCCAATACATAATACGATATAATAAAATAAAAACAGAGATAGATCAACTGATGACTGGTAATGTCTATCAACCAATTCTTGTAATACTGACCAGGTTAGGCAGTCTGAAGGCTTTGGTAATATTGTTTAAAGAAAAAAAAATTGAATTTTTGGTTGTGATTGACCTGTAGAAATATTGCTTATTTGGTGAAAAGGTTTATTTTGGTCGATGGAGAATTTAGCATGTTACCCTTCAGTCTACCTGAGGTGATCATGGGTTATGAGTGACAAGGTGAATACAAGAATGAAAGGTGGCTCTGGCTGATATTTAGATTGGATCTCAATTGATCCTACAAAAATACAGGTTGCCAGTGCTCCTTATAAAATCTTTGAAAAATATAAACTGGCTAAAACCCATAAATATATTTGACATGGTTGGGCTTGAAGGTAGTACATTAATTGATTGATTTGTGTTTTACAGCACTTTAGCGGCACTAAGTGGCTATCCCGTGCTTCACAGGTTGATAATTTAACAGAGGAATGTGTCCGTGCCCGCGCATATGTGCACCACACACATCCTGAGTGGATAGAAAAGACGAGATATAGACCCTTTTAAGTGGGCTAGGGAAGCCCGTTGAAGGTAGTACAGTGTGAAAGGAGGACTTTATGGCATCTTAAGATCACAAAAACCTGCTGCCTGGCTTGTGGCCTTCATAAGATCATTAAATCGAAAAAAGATAAAATAAAATGCAGCGTGTTGTTTTGGCCATTTATTGTAGCCTTGTAAAAAAAAGAGAACTGGCTCTAAAATCAGTTGACTAGGCTGACTGGGTCAGTGTCTGTAGTGTCCATGGGTGGTCAGAAAGGAAAGTGTGTCTCTACACTTTTAGTCCATAAGTTTAACAATAGCTTGAATATTAAATATTTATAGAAACTAATATTGAGTTTTTTTTATTCTTTGGGCATAGACTGCCCAAAGAATAGTTACAAGAACGATGTTCACCGATGTTGAATCGCCCTTCTAGTGTAGACTTGTCATGACCAAGTCTCTAGCCTAGCCACATATTGCCCTTTTTTACTCATAGGATTACACATAGGGTTGCACAGGGACCAACCTATCCTTTTAATATTGGCTGTTAGTGCTTGGACAAAGAAAGTCTACTCACCCTGGATATAGCTGTGAAAACCCATTTTAACCCTTTAATGCACTGGTGTCTGTTTCTATAGGGGTATACGGGTCAGGTCGCCAGAAAGCAGTAGATTTTGTGTTTTTGGGTCATTTTGGACTTTTATGGCTCTGGAGAAAGAAGTTGTGAACCAATCTTGTCTTACATAGACTCATTTGATAGAGAACACTTAGGGCTATCAGAAAAATGTAAATTTGTGGTCATCCATCAAAGACTTTAGGACTTATAGCCTGCCGAAGTGAGAAAACAGACAAATTTGTTCTTTTTTATACTTATTGTATTTTTTACAAGTGTCCTGTATTGAATAAAAAGACTATAGAGTATCCCAAAGTTATTTTTTGTATTGTATATGATCATAGGTATCATTTCCATGAGGTTTGGACATGTTACTAAGTGAGAATATTTCATGATGTGTCTTTCAAAATGGAAATCTGTAATTTGTAACGTCCGGTACCTAAATCTAAATCGGTTATAAAACATGGAAAAAATGAAACTTCAAAATCTTTGTTATTACCCATATGAAGGGCCCTATCGTCCCCTACTTTGGTGAAGAAATTGTGTGTCTAACAGCATTTGTCTCCATATGAGAGCAGCTTATGTGAAATAATTCTGATAAAAGTACCGGACGTTACGTAACGTCCGGTACTTTTATCATCATGTAGGAGGCAGTCTACTGTGCATGCATAACTCAAATTTTGTTCCATTCTGTAATTGAGGTCAATAATAGACATATTGGCCTTGTTATTTCATGTGTATGTTATGCATAATGGGACATTCTTATATTACTGAGAGCAACTTCAATTACCTCCATATTTCATTATTTTGGTACCGGACGTTATATGACACAAAACAAGCAATAAAAATGAAACCGGATGGCCTAGATTGGTATTTTTTGGTCTTCTGAGCTGAGGAGATGTACCTTGACAATTTTGTTAAGGTTATATAAGGTAATTAGAAAATTAGTTTTTCAAGGCCTTCAAGGGCAAAATCTTACACTTTCTGACGACCTGACCCATACATAGGGCAGTGCATAGGGTTTATGATGCATTGATTCACACTGTGATCCTTACAGGATTAGCAGGCTGTCCAGGGGCCGCACATACTTCCCTATGGCCACCAGCACCAGTAGAGACACCCAATACCCCCCCCTTAGGGTGTGTTTTAATTGTGTTTTCCACACCTCCCAGAGCCCACATTACCTGCAGAGGCGTCCTATGGCATGAAAACGCGGCCCTAACACGTCTTATTGCTATACAATCACTACCATAGCCCACATTACCTGCAGAGACGTCCTGAGCCGTGAAAACACAGCCCAGTCTTTGTATTGGCACTCACTTCATCATTATAGTGGTGCATTGATGCTCGTAACTCAATAACACTGTATACATGAATGTAGCTCTAGTAGTTATTGAGCCTGTGCCTAGTGTATTTGTATTCTATGCTGTGCAATCCCTATGCACCATAACAATCTGCTCTACACACTCCAAACTCACCTGTGCCTTGCTATAGTGGTGCATTGACGCTAGGGACTTTTTGGAAGCTAACTTTCTTATGCTTGACCATAGGTGAAAATAAACATCACCATGATGATCGCCCCCTGCACCCCCTTTGCCAGTCCTGCACTGGCATGTAGCCCCCCCTCAAAAAACCCTTTTTCGACCTCTTCCTGCCTTAAACATAGCCTTTTTTTCGCCAGTTGAGCGCAAAACAGGTATCTTTTGGCAGAAGGTAGTGCGCGTCCACACCATGGTAAGGGCACAGGTGGACTGGCTGGGCCGAAAAGGCCACCAGTTAAAAAATTATTTGCTTATTCTTTTCCGAAACAAATTTTTTAGGGGAAATGTTCTTTAGGGGGACGAAACACCCCAGATTGATACCAAACATTCCATATCCGCGTATATTATTTGCATAATTATCCAGTATCTTGGTACTTTTCCATATATATAGATGTGTGTCATTGCTGAATGGATGTCTTTCCATTTGTCCATTCTCTGGTGTTTGATTGAAAATGTTGACGCCATTCTGTGTTTTAATTTGTGTTTTAATCTGAGTTTTTACGGTACATGCATTGAGTTTAAGGTCATAACAGGTTAGTATTAGTGCTATGGTATGATAGTAATTACTCACTTTTTGTCAGCAATTAATCAATATATGTTAGTAATTAATCACAATTTGTTAGCAATTAGTCAATATATGTCAGTACTTAGTCATTATAAGTAACACAGGGATCCAGGCCGTATATGGTGAATTTTGATCTTCAAAAGTTATCAGATTGATGTTAGTGACCATTGGGAAACCTAAACTACCTAATTCTATTGTTTTCCATGTGTGTCGGCCATCTTGGTTTTCAGAAACACAGGGATCCAGGCCATATATGGTGAATGTTGATCTTCAAAAGTTATGAGATGGATGTTAGTGACCATAGGGACACCTCAACTACCTAATTCTATTGTTTTCCATGTGTGTTGGCCATTTTGGTTTTCAGAAACACTGGAATCCAGGCAATTTATGGTGAAGTTTGATCTTCAAAAGTTATCAGATTGATGTTAGTGACCATTGGGAAACCTCACATACCCAATTCTTTTTTTTCCATGTGTGTCGGCCATCTTGGATTTCGGAAACACAGGGATCCAGGCCATATGTGGTGAATTTTGATCTTCAAAACTTATGAGATAGTTGTTAATGATCATAGGGACACCTCAACTACTCAATTCTATTGTTTTCCATGTGTGTCGGCCACCTTGGTTTTCGGAAACACAGGGATCCAGGCCATAATATGGTCAATTTTGATCTTCAAAAGTTATGAGATGAATGTAAGGGACTATAAGGACAACTCAACTACCCAATTCTATTGTTTTCCATGTGTGTCTGCCATCTTGGTTTCAGAAACACAGGGATCCAGGCCATATATGGTGAATTTTGATCTTCAAAAGTTATGAGATGGTGGTTGGTGACTATAGGGACACCTCAACTACCCATTTCTATTGTTTTACATGTGTGGCGGCCATCTTGGTTTTCGGAAACACAGGGATCCAGGCCATATATGGTGAATTTTGATCTTCAAAAGTTATCAGATGGATGTTGGACCAATTATTCAATATATATTAGTAATTACTCACTATTTGTCAGCAATTAGTCAATATACGTCAGTATTTACTCACTATTTGTCAATATATGCCAGTTCTTAGTCATTATATAACAACACTTAGTCCACATATGTCAGTAATTACTCACAATTTATCAGATATTAGTCAATATATGTCAGTAATTACTCGCCATTTATCAGCAATTAGTCAATATATGTTAGTAATTACTCACCATTTGTTAGCAATTAGTCGAAATATGTCAGTATTTACTCACAATTTGTCAGCAATTAGTCAATATACGTCAGTACTTAGTCACTCTATATCAGCAATTATCAATACATGTCAGTATTTACTCACAATCTGTCAGCAATTAGTCAATATATAACCAAGGAATAGCCATTGATTCAATTGTGCATCCTCCCTTTCTCACAATTTGTCAGATATTAGTCAAAATATGTCAGTATCTATGGGCTATTTGTCAGCAATTAGTTAATATATGTTAGTAATTGTTCACTATTTGTCAGTAATTTGTCAATATATGTCAGTAATTACTCACTATTTGTCAGCAATTAATCAATATATGTCAGTATTTACTCACTATTTGTCAGCACTAGTAATTGTTCACTATTTGTCAGCAATTCGTCAATATATATCAGTATAATTTTACTCACAATTTTTCAGCAATTATTCAATATAAGTCAGTACTTAGTCACTCTATATCAGCAATTGTCAATACATGTGTAATGGTTTTAGTCTTACGGACTCGGTGGTTCGGGCCTTACTAATCAAGAAAGAAGGAGCAAGGCGGTGATTCAAGTGTATGCCAACGGATAGTTTATTATAGGAACACTCACGGCTACCCAGTAGATGGTATAAGGGCAGCTAATAGATATTAAAGGTCTTACATGATCAGAGGCCAGAAGGGCCTCTGATGTAGCGGCTGAGCCTTGGCCTTTATATAAGGACCTAGGTGTTCGTCGTCAGATGTCCCCACAGACCCGGATCGGTGCTGCCACCTATCCGGAACCTGAGGAACATCCGACGACTCGACTCACCCGCCACGCCAGACGGTACCCAACACTATGGTTTGTATTAACGTACCTCTACACTACTCCCCCCGACATTTAGGAAGGAGTTATAACTATTGTATTATTATATAGGGATAACATTACGATATGTCTTAACCCTAATAATAGAGGTACAACCAGAGATATAACATTAACATCATGTACAGTATCATTCAAAAGTTAATTTCATGTATGCGATAGTATTTATAGTTACGGATTAACAAACCGGATGTTAAAGTATAATACGAATATGTGGAAAAGATAACAGTTATGTGTTACGGAACTGTTAATTAACATTTTGTACCACATAATAATATCCCATATTTACGGTATAACTACCAGGATAATCGCTATAATTCGAGTATGTGGGAAGATAACAGTTATATGTAACGAAACTGTTAAATAATGAATAAACCACATAATAACATCCTAATGAGTTCGTAATTATTAACATAAAAAATGATTATGTAGTCTTGAGAAAGACTTTTAACGTAACTATACTATCTAATTATACTTTTGTATAATATGACCATCAAATCCGTTAGAGGTTCTAAGTTTTAGAAACTTTATGACATGGAACCGTTCTGTACATACACTTGAAAAGAAAAAAACAGTAGAATAACGTATTATGACATCATCATATACCAAATAACCACTATAACACCAGATAATTATATTTATACAAAAATATGTCGCGCAGGACAGTTATGATAATCTGGTAGATATACACTATGAAGGTATCGGATCATGTTAAGTGATATGAATAGTGACAAGAGATCCGTATTAATATTAACCCGTATGAAAGTATACAATAGTGTATCATCATAGTGTAACTATACATATAGAAATAATATTAGCAGGAATAGTTATATTATATACATGAATATATCGAATGCTGGTGATGTCTTGCGCCGCAGTCTGCCGGATGCCAGGTAAGTAGGTGAGGTGGTCAGCTAACCACGGGATGGACGTGCTAATGTCTATTGTAATCCAGGGTAATATATATATATATATAAACACGGAAGTTGAATTAGGGGCAGCTACCCACAATCCTCTAGAAGTGCTATTGTTCATGAGTAGATCCGAATGGTGTGAAGTTATAGTCTGGTAGTCAACAGGTTATAATCGTAATCCTTTGTATGTAGTTGACATAGTGTAAGTCCAAAACTGGTTGATCCGGAAGTAATAAATAGTGTAGAGAAGTCCATTCGGAACATTAGTAGAATATCGTACAAGTCCATCCAATATAGTGGTCAGGAACGGGTAACAGCAGAAGTCAGGTTTCGAGGTAGCAGCATCCGGATGCGACTAGCAGCAACAAATCTACTATCGGATTTTTATAAATATGGATCCTAATCCGAATAGAACTTTCAGGATATAATAATAGGTATATGTCCTGAATTAGACAATTATCTGGTTATAAGGGAACCCGGAACACATAGAATAATTATAAGTGTTCATTTTCTTTAAGGACATTCGCAGATATATAATTTTCTGCAATAGCTAAGTCTGGTTATCAAGCTTTTGGGGGAGAAAAAATATTGCCAAGTAACCCGGAACACACTTAGGTTGATTTCTTCGCGTGTTTCTTCCTAAGAAGATCTAGAGCCGACTCGGGAGTGCCATCCCATTCGTCTATGTCGACTCTGAATACTCTCATGAACTTAGTGTTCAGATTTGTATTCCGAGTTATCTCTTCCTTGACTCGTTTCTCAAGAACGTGTACATCCATAGCTGCCTGTTCCTTTGCAGCTAAGGCAGCATCCTCCTGAGCTTTAACTTCGTCTCGGATTACAGTCTCGAGGCGCTCCTTTTCAGCATCGCCCACCTGTTTCATACACAACAGGGTATCGTTTAGGAGACCCTGATGGAACTCTGTTGCTCTATCACGCACACATCTCTCCCAGTGGGTGTAGATGGCCTTCTGGACATCCGCTTCCCCCTGGCGAGATTTCTCAAACCAAATTTCGGCGTTACCGGTCTTGATGGTAATCGTGTCCTTTGGTTTCGGAGGTGGTGCAACAATCTTGGGAGGTGTTGACACTGCCTGCGGGGTACTTCCGGATGTGGGGCTTCCGGACGCCACTGCCGTAGGGAGACAGTAGGTGGGCGGCGGGTTCTGTCTCATCCTCATCTCCATGTACATTTGTACCTGTTCAGGGGTGAAGGTCACAGGCTGGGCTGCTGCAGTAGTTGCAGATCCGGCAGCAGCAGGTGCTGAGGTCTTTTTAGGGACTAAACGACCTCCTTTACCCACAACCAAGGTCTGGCTCTCGGGTCCAGGTCCCTGGGTCATGGACGGAAAGTTACGGGTGTTAACTTTCCCCGGCTGAGATACAGCACCTGCGTATCCTGCAGGTCCGGGTCTCTTGAAGACAGGAGTACCCTGGGCCTGCTCATGTGGGTGACGTGCCAGGGGGGATCTGGAACGATCCTCTGCCCTGGGTTTGGGGACAGTAGTTGACTGACCATTGCCGTTGCCACCTCGGTTCTGGTCTCTTCTAACTGTCTCCCTCGCTCTCTTTCCTTCCTTTCCGGACTCCTCGCATTTCTGCCAAAGAGACTCATGCATGTCTAATTTACCCTTGCTGGAAGTCAAGACAATCTTGGCACGGAGTTTCGAATCCTTGGTCTTCGGAACTTCACAGAGGACTTGGTCCCCTGGTAGGATCTTCGACCAAGCATCCTCGCTCAGACTGTCGAACTCCTTCATGAGTTCATGATGCATGTCCATAATGCGCTTACGGGCTGTATCAAGTCCTTTGGCATGAGCCTTCTTCTGGTGCCTTGCCAGATCACTACGACGGTTGTACTGTACCTTCGTAGTGCACTTCTTCCCCTTCTTACCATAACTCGGATCACAAATGTAAACCGGGTGATGGTGGAAGTGGGCCTCTACCAGATGCCTCTGGAACCGGGCTGAAGTGCTCCAGGTCCGGACCGAGACATCGCTAGCATCCTGGCAAATGGAGAAGGGACAGGACTTTTGGTCGTCTCCGTACCACTTCTCAAGCGCCCAACGTAGCTTGCGCCTCTGGGTATAGGTGTAGTACCCGTCGGTGTGGTTAAGCATAAGCCACATCTTGCGATAGGCTTTGCTCGGATTGGGATCCTCGTCCGAAAGATGCATCCAATCGTCATCGTCGGATTCACCGTTCTTATTGACTGTATCCGGACAGGCATACAGAGTCGAACCGTCTTTCTTCACTCCGTATGCACAGTCGGAGAAGCACGTTGGGATCCGGGTTTTGAATCCGGATTTGGCGTTAGCCCAACGTTCGGCCTCAGTCTGAGTAGATGGAGTCACCTTCTCATCGTACTCTACTGAGGACTCGTGTACCGATTCCTCGTCTGAGGAAACAACCTCCATGGCAGTGCTACCCATGGCTGAGGTGCTTGCTTGCGGGTCGGCTCTAACAGAATCTGGAAGATTCTTGAGTCTCCGAGAAGCAGACCTCCTGTTCTTACTGACAGTCCAGTCTTCCGGATCCTTGGTCCCGGACTCACTGGACGTTGATGCCTCTACTGGACTGGGGGTTTTTCCGGTAGCACTGCCAGTGGTTGTTTTAGCACTGGCTGAACTCCTGGCGCCTAGCTTCAGGTTGGGGATTGGAGGTGCGGGTGCCTCCGCTTCCCTACGAGCTTGCTCCAGGGCTTCCTGCTCTGCAGTCAGACGACGGACAAGAACCGTATGTAAAAGCCCTCATCCCACTGCTCGAAGTTAGCAGCGGCCTCCCGGTACTCCTTCATTGTTCGGTACTCAGGCCGAACAGCGCTAGGGTGTGGGTAAGTCTGGCCTTCAGGTTCTGAAACGCAGCCTACCCAGTCGACATTGGTCTTGGTCAAGTTCCACTGAGACCTGTCCGGCTTTGGATAAGCTCCAAGCAGGAAGGCTCTGTTTGCCTCATACACCACCTGTCGAAAGGCGATGTCAACCATGAGTCGGAACCAAGGCCAGTCTCTGAGCCATTCTGGTGGCGTCCTGTCCAGCTGTTCGGGGGCCATAACACCCTCGATAGCCATTCTCACCTTCGGGTCCAGTTTGACTGGTGAGCCGTCCGGGTTCACTACTTGTCCCTGTAAGTCCGGATGGACATACAGATACTGGCCATCGTAAGCCGCTGGGAACGGATCGTCCACGGCCGGCTTTCATTGGTCCTTGGATCCGTCAACTTGTGCAGTCTCGGATCCGGTTGCTGCTGCTTGGGGCTTCGAAGCGTCTCCAGGTCCATCGGTGGGAAGTGGTGACAACAGTTTCTCTGGCTCATTCAGTGAGAATGAAGCCAGTTTCTCCTCGAACGAGCGATCAGCGGATTCCTCCACTTCCATCAGCTCGCTTTCCGCCTGTGTAACAGGTGACAAAGCTTCCGCAAAAGCTTCTGCGGACGGAGTCAGCTTATCCTGGTCACCGGATAGCTTGGCTGCAGCTACGGATTCCTCAGCCATGACTGAAGGAACCGCCTCGGGAGTCAAATACTCCTTTTCCCGGCTTTCACGGCGCCGGGGCCGACACTGGACGGAGCCTGCCTGCTAAGAGACTGACTCTGGAGGCGCACCTGGATCATTAGACGGCAGAAATTCAAAAGAGGGCGATCACTCGCCCGTTCCGAACTCTGCCGAAAAACAATATGGCGACAAGCCAGCTTTCGTGACGTCATTTCCTCGCTAGCTAGCGGGGTCACGAGAGTTCAGCCGAGACTGGACACGGTGATGTCATGCGGAAACGCACGTGCTACAAGCGGAACATAAACAAACTGATTGTTTTTAGGTAATTATCGCTCACGCTGATGACTCGTCTGGGGATTTAAGTGGAGTTTATGGAAAGCTTAAGCAAATCCACCAGATTATCCGTCCACTACCCACTGGTACATCATACGGCGGCGACAAATGAGCCTTTCGGGTCAGTTGCCATCCGTTCCTCTAAATGTAAACATTACACTCGTTGTGTATACAGGTTAGGTCACTGCAGTCCTCTGGGCAATCCGAGGGCTGCAGCAAACGTATATCCCCTTCTTGGATAGTTCCTTTTCGGACCTGACAGTCTGAAGAGCCTTTTCTAGGTGTTTCTTGGCCTTCGAAACACCTTTCCTCTTCTTTTTGTCTTCACCTGCCGAGACTTTTTTAACTCCCCCACGCCTAATCGGTGTTGGCGTGGGTGATACTGATTCGGAACTCTTTTTAGGCCTACCTCGGCCCCTCTTCACTATTGGGTTCCTTACCTGGTCTATTATACGATTCTGATTCAGAATCTTTCCTGATCCTTCACCATACATTTCTGTGGAGGTCTCCCTCCCAGACCATTTCCTTAGTCTAGCCACATTTGACTTATAGAGTCGACCAAGGTCTGATTTGATAATTACGGTAAAAGGACCGTCCCAATTAGACGCTAATTTTATGTGTCTAAGTGGTTCATGTAGTCTTAGAACTCTATCTCCGGATTGGAATTTCTGATGCTTTAGATCAGTATCATATCCAACTTTCTGCCATTTGGCACTCCAAATCGATTCGGACAGACTCGTATGCTTTTTTGAATCTGTCTCTTAAACATTCGACGGAAACTACATGACAACGTAGTTCCGGGTCCATTCCTACGACTCCAAATACTAAGTCTGCAGGCATTATTAGATCCTCTCCGAAAAACTAGAAGATTCGGAGTACAGTTAGTACTTGAATGTACCGTACTGTTATAAGCATGCGTCACAAAATGACATTGCTCATCCCAATCATCCATATGTTCATTAACAAGTGACTTCAGGACCTGAATAAGGGTTCTATTGAACCTTTCGACCAATCCATCACTTTGTGGTCTATACGGATTGGTTCTAGTTTTGCAGATAGCCAAGTATTCGCACATACCTTGCCAGAGATTTGATTCGAATTCTCTGCCTTGGTCACTGTGTAGCATTAATGGTACACCGAAAGTCAGTACCCAACCTTTTACAAAGGTCTCGGCACCAGTGACTGCTTTGTGGTCCGGTAGTGGGAATACTTTGGTGTATTTCGTGTAGTAATCACACACTACCATCATACAGGTATTATCATTAGCGGTTGTATTAAGTCCACTAATGATATCTACCCCGATTCTCGCGAATCTAACTCCGAAGAGCTCCTGAGATAGGGGAAGTTTGCCCATCCCAACAGTCCGGACAGGTGGTCACCCATCTTTGCAAGTCTCGTGACATGCCAGGCCAATAGTATTTCTTGGAGAGTCATGCTAATGAGCGTTTTCTCCCAAAATGACCACTGGTCCGATGCCCATGACAGAAATACATAATGTCATGTCTCATTGCATGTGGTATAACCAATTGCATGATTTTCTCACCATTATTACATGGCTTCCAACAGTATAACACGCCTTTCCAGACTTCAAGCTCAGTCCATTGAGCAAGAAACCTTCTCGTTTCTCGATTTTCCAGAGAGACCTCTGGTCTAGCTGGACGTATACCCTTTGGTACCAATTGCAGTAGCTGTGCAGTTATCGAGCCAGCTTCCTGGAAGCGTCGTATGTGATCCATAGACCATTCCAGTACACTGGCAACTAGGGGTTCAAAGGGCCTCCGAATCCCTGCTAGCACTGCTCTGTGAGCTCCACAATCAGTACAATCCGGATTATCACATTTCCGAATTGGTATTCGAGACAAAGCATCAGCATTTAAATGCTTAACTCCAGGTCTATGCTGAATCTGAATCTTTTCACGAAACTTTAAGGGGATTGAATGGGCTTTAAGCAAATTACAGCTGAAATAAATTATTTCTCACATAAAACCCTCACTGCTGTGAGGTTTTATGTGAGAATTTCACGAAACTTTAAGGGGATTGAATGGGCTTTAAGCAAATTACAGCTGAAATAAATTATTTCTCACATAAAACCCTCACTGCTGTGAGGTTTTATGTGAGAATTTTTCATGTAAGAATTTTTCATCCTGGCACAAGTGTGACAAGATTTTCTCACTAAACGGTCTTTTCTAGGATCAGCCTTGACCCTGTCCTAGCCACATGTAAGGTTCAGCCTTTGGCTCTTGCTTGTTGAATAATTGACATTATGCCCATAATTTCTTCAATGATAGTTTACTGAGGGGCAAGTAATGCACATAAGGATCAATTATGGTGAAATACATAAAATTGGTGTAGATGGTGGGTTTAGTTATTCATAGATAAACATAGATTGATAGGAAAAACAGGTAATAAAGAAATCTGTGTAATTATGTAAATAGGCTAATTTGGTTGGATATGTGAAATTATGGTCCATAAAGGTTAATTAGGGCCATCTTAAACCAGAACCAGTGAAATAGCCAACAAGGAATAATCAACTCAAATGAGTTATATTAATTAGCCTATAAATCAGCTAAAATTATAAATGTACCTGAACCTTTTTTACAGCTAATCAGGTCAAAATGCATAATGACCAGTAATAATTACTGAAAGTTTGCAAAATAGGTTAATTAGGACACAGAGAAGGTAATTTTTATTAACCGAGGTAAACAATAGATGAACCTAGCACCCAGGACATGGCATTGATCAAAACTAATTAGGTCAAACGAGCATGAAGTTGGTCAGATAGTAATTTGGTCAAATGAGTCTCATCACAGGTAAACAGGGTTATCCAGGTAAAAATGGAATGGCTGATTTTTTAAAATTAAAGAATAATTTGATTAAACGATGTACCGTATTCATAATGGCAAAGGGGAAAAGTCCTTAAGAAATTTCCTAACATGAGGGAATAGTTTTCCTCACATTGGTGAGGGTTTTACTGAGAATCCTCACAAAAGTGTTTTTGGGTGTGAGACAATCATATGCAACAGTAAACCCCAAAAATCCTCATAAATGACTGTGACAGAAATTTCTCACTGCTTATGCAACACCCCCCAGTTCTCTTTTGGTCGTGCAGTAATTGCGCTGAGTTCTACTCAGTGTGTTGCTGGCAAAGGCAATTGGTACCTCTCTCCCATTTTGGACTTGCGAGAGAGCTGCACCAATGCTGTCGTTACTAGCATCCGTATCCAGTATGAAATGATCCGTCTCATTCGGATATTGCAATACGGGAGTACTCGTGAACAGATCTTTCAGCTTTTGAAAAGCAGATTCCTGTTCATGCGTCCAAGGAAATTTTTCCTTGGTACTTCCTGGAGTCCAGTTAGCTATTACTTGTAATGGGTAACTGACTCTAGAATAATTCGGAATAAATTCCCTGTAATAGGAACAGAAACCTAAAAATGACCTCACCTCTTTGGGTGTTTTAGGTCTATTCCAATTCGTTACTGACTCGATTTTATCGGGATCAGCTTTTATTCCTTCATCACTGATGATGCGGCCCAAATAATTTATGGACTTTCTAAACATGTGGCATTTTTTAGGTTTCAGTTTGAGACCATTAGAAATAATACGTTCTAATACCAACTTGAGATTATTAGAACACTCTTCGAATATTTTTCCGAAAACTATTACATCGTCAAGATATACAAGACATCTTTTCCACAATAAATCACTTAATATAGTTTCCATCATTGCTTCAAATGTAGCTGGTGCATTGCACAAGCCAAACGGCATTACGTTATATTGGAATAGTCCAATATGACTCGAAAATGCTGTCTTTTCCATATCTGATGGGTTCATTCCCACTTGCCAATATCCTGATTGCAGGTCTAGGGTACAAAACCAACTGTTACCTCCTAAGGAGTCAATGGTTTCGTCTATTCTCGGTAATGGATACGAATTCTTTTTCGTCATTCCATTTAACTTCCTGTAGTCTATGCAAAAGTGTATAGTACCATCTTTTTTGGTTACCATACATACAGGAATACTCCATGGACTATTGGATGGGACTATTACATCCTGATCCAACATCTTGTTTATTTCATCTTCAGCTACTCTTTTCTTCGCTAAAGGTAACCGCCTATACGGTATCTTAAAGGGTTCTGCATCTCCAGTATCTATTTTGTGTACTACCTTATTTGTCGTACCTAGTTTTTCACCAGGTTTGGCAAAGGCATTACTGTACTGACAGAGCAATTCGTAAAAATCTTTCCGATGTTCCGGATTTTCTAATGAAGTTTCTTCATATAACTTTAACAAGTCATCCGAAATTCCATCATCTTCTGTTACCTTCCGTAAGTTTAACTTACTATCCGTTACAGTTTCCGAAAGGGTCACGTTTCCAAAAACTTGTCCCTTTTTTAGGTAGATAGTAGTGTTTCCAGTATTGGAGACAGGTACTACCGACCAGGATGCATTTGCTACTATTGTGTCTACAGAAGTTAATCCGATACTTGACAAAGTAACTACATCCGGTTCTATCACTGCAGGCTTATTACGCATTGCAGGATCACTTCTAACAAGCACATCACAGGCTATACCTAGGGGAATTCGCACAGTGTGTGCAACACTAGCCATACTGCTTACTTGTCTTAGCACGCACCTAACCTTTACAGGATATGGGTATTTCACATTCAACACTCCTGATTGTGGTTCTAAAACCACCCCATACAGGGATGCGAAATCCAACCCGAGTATCCCTTCATCTGCTATATCCGCAACGGTGGCGCTCATGACATAGTCATGTATTCCATCCAATTGCAACTTCACACAAGTTCTTCCATATGTTTGCATGGTACTGCCATCGGCCGTTTGAGCATTTCCTTCCGATTTGAGAGTATCGTGTTTATTCGGAATAAGATCGTAGAACCTCTTGGAGATACAGGAGTGGCTAGCACCCGTATCCATGAGAAATTCGGCAGATCTTCCGTTAACAGTGAGGCAAACATACCACCGCCTTCCGTTTAGCACAGAGGGCGTGTCCGTGACGATTGGGACGTCATTGTTCACACCTGGGGTCAATCCACATCCTTTCAGGTATTCCAGACAAGGATGACCCGGGGGTAGGTGGGCACTACCAACCCTGGCTAAAAAATAGCCGCCTACCTCGTTACTGATATCGGGTTTCCCCTGTGCTCCCTGGGCACCTGTCATATCAGCTTCCCTAACCTTCCGTGTGTCTACAACCACCCCGGTGTTAGGCGAGTTTGCTACTTCATGCGAACTATCGTCACGGATAGTGATATCATGGCAAGATTTGTCACCGGGATCCCCTTCTCTGCCCCTAGGGGGACCCCTCCTTAGTTTTCCTCTGCTATTATACCAGAGACACCTTCCTGCCTACGAGGGACAGGTTTCTCAGCCATACATTCGGATGCATAGTGTCCTAATTTCTGGCATCTGAAACATCTCCTCTGGGATTTATCAACCCGAGGTCTTTTCAGAGCCTCCGTCAATCCGGCTATCAACGTCTCTACCAAATTCGTTGGAGCAGCCGTGGCTGCTACAGTAGGAGCAACTGTAGCTGTATTACCTCCTAGGTTGGTTCCGGAAGCTATTTTATTAGCAGCGGACCCTCCTCTTCCTTTCGGATGTACTTTCCTATACCGTTTCTCCATTTTCATCGGAGACATATTCATCTTCCTGGTCCGGCTCCTGCAAATCAACTGGGGCTAGTTGGGAAGTTTCATATACTTGAGCAGGGGAGCCTCCGTATTGCAATGGAGCTGCTCGTACCGGGTTAGGTCTTAGACCCACCAACCTTTTCTTCATATCGTGTCCGTCGGTTGATATAAAGAGATCACTAAAAGATGTATCATCCTTCCAAGAATCCCAAACTACTTGTTTGTGATCTGGATCCCGCAATCCACTGTAGAATTGTGTAAACAATTCTTGCAGATAGCAGTCATCATCATGAGCCCAATTTGGACGTGCTTTGGATAGCAAGTCCTGTAGCTCCAAACCAAAGACTTTATGAGATTCTTTAGGTTTCTGTGTCCTCTTCTTAAAGCTTACCCATGGATCTTCTCTAACGATCGAACCAAATAGGTACGCGGCACACTCGACCAATTGATCATAGGTGCCGTATATATTCCATATGCTGCTCTCCATTGGTTGAGGGCTACTTTTCCACCTTTATTCAACCAACAGATCAGGTAAGGCAGAGCTTCTTCTTTTGTCCAACCACTACAGTTGACCTCGTCGACAAAAGCCTGATACCTATCCTTCCATGGATCATTCGAATCATATGGAGGGGGTATCCTTGCCTGTCTACGTGCCAGATTATTACATCCTCGTAGTCTATCTGCTTCTCGCATGCTCCAGTTCATGACTTCCATGCCCTCTGCTCCCTTCCGGTAGCAGTCAGTGCCCAGATTTTGGATACATTGGCTTCTATCAAAGATGTTTTGCATCCCTGCAGGCATGGAAGTTCTCCTGTTTGGCTTCCTGCCATCTCCTCCGGATCCGGATCCACCAGGACCGCCTGGGGGATTACCTCCGGGTGGACCATTAGTGGGGTAATTCCCAGACGGACCGTTAGGATATCCACCTCCATAACCAGCATTTCCAGTTGTTCCGGAAGATGCAGACTCGGGATAGGAATTATTTTGATTCCATCCCTGGTTATATGTTTTACGATAATGGTAGTTACTTCCTCCTGCCGGATTATAGTTATTACTATATCCATAGGGAGTTGCTCCTGGTAGATACGTACCCCCTACCACATTGGGTTGTGGAGGATTAGGTCTAGGGAATCGTCCACCATTTGGTACATTGCTCTGACCCGAGGGTGGGTTAGGCAATCTTGCACCTGCTGGTGTGCTATGTCCGGGTTGAGAAAAATACGAGGGTGGTGTAAGTAAATTTCTCACTGATCCCGGTGCCGGTGGTTGAGCCACTGGTGTTGTGTTATTTCCACTAGCTATATTAACCTGGACCTGTCTAGTTTTATGAGTCAGATCCGGTATTGGTGGAGCTGGACCTACTACCGTATCAAGCGTGCAAGCCTGAGGTGTAGGTGCACTATTAGTGGATCCTTTATTAGTCGTCCCCTGTGGGCATTACTATTCTGGATACTCATTCCGCTGGGTGCGGTATTATCCGTTTTTTTATAGATTCCGGATACTACATTTTTATCCGCCCCATCAGTAACAAATGGGTTATATCTGTCGGGCGTTACATCCTGAGATGTATTTGCCACCATTGTAGATACCACATTTGGATCTATAGTACCTATAGTCAATTGTGCAGCTTCCACATATTTATCTAGGGTCAGTGCAGTATTCTGCAGTTCCTGAAGCTCATTCGTGAGTTTCTGTTTGTCCTCTTCCAGTTGTTTATTATACGCTATAATGCCCATCCGGATAGTTTCATTGTCTTCAGCTTGTTTACTGCACTGAAGTTTCAATTTCTCTAATTCGTTTTGATATTGGCTTATTTCCGATTCGTACTTAGCCTTATCAAGACATAATTGATCATTCGTATCTATGTATGTCTGGATACGAGTGTGTCTATTGTCATATTCTTTATTGAATGACTTCCTCAATTCTTGAAGTTTTCTCTCTTCATTTTCTAATTCTTTCATGTATTCACTCTTTCTGGTTTCGAATTCATTTTGCATACTGATTAAGTCTTCTTCTAGATGGAGTTTTTCATTAATTACTTCATCTTTCGCTTTGACCAAGGTATTCAAATTCTCGTTCAAAGTAACATAGGTGTCGTTTAACAACAGGACATCCGGTTGTTTGAATTCTTCACCTTCCGGTACCGCATATGTTACGTCACCGTCTATGGCGCTGTAATCTAGAATCGGTAGTCCGGGTCTGGGTATACTGTATGGTAATTTTCCAAATGTAACCCTTTTTGGCATGGGTGCCGGATGTTCTGGATTAGTGATTCCACCAATTTCAAACATTGAATTACTTAATTCGTCAACAAGTGATTGTTGACTCATCAAATTACTCTTTCTCTGTATGGATTGTTCCCTCTGTACAGAGTCTGGTATGTTCTCTTCACTATCCATTTTATAGTGAGGTTCAGGATCTCTCCAAGATGCAGCGTCTACATCTTGTGAGTTCGAATGGGTATGGATCACCAATGATCCATTGCCATTCTCCTGGGCAGTTGATTGCCCTTCAGGGTTAGCTTCCGTAAGGCTGTCTAACCCATGGACTAGCCGTTCGGACGTTATAACGTCCGGGCTATACACCAGAATTAACTGGTCATGGCACCAGTGTAATGGTTTTAGTCTTACGGACTCGGTGGTTCGGGCCTTACTAATCGGGAAAGAAGGAGCAAGGCGGTGATTCAAGTGTATGCCAACGGATAGTTTATTATAGGAACACTCACGGCTACCCGGTAGATGGTATAAGGGCAGCTAATAGATATTAAAGGTCTTACATGATCAGAAGCCAGAAGGGCCTCTGACGTAGCGGCTGAGCCCTGGCCTTTATATAAGGACCTATGTGTTCGTCGTCAGATGTCCCCACAGACCCGGATCGGTGCTGCCACCTATCCGGAACCTGAGGAGCATCCGACGACTCGGCTCACCCGCCACGCCAGACGGTACCCAACACTATGGTTTGTATTAACGTACCTCTACACATGTTAGTATTTAACGTAATCTCCCGCGTATAAGGCGCGTCTTATACGGGGGGTTTAAGTTCTCATTGGATCCACAAGGGTGACACCAAGACCTTGTTTTTGATATCTTACATGCCTCCTTGGTCATAATAGGACAAAATGGGGCCCAGGAGGGCCAAAGGTGGCCCAAGCTACCCATAGGTTTTTGAATTTTGAAAATTCATTCAGTGGAAACAAATTTTTCATTTTTTTGAGAATTTTCCAAAACTCTAGGTGCGCCTTATACGCGGGCTGCGCCTTATACGCGGGAGATTACGGTACTCACAATCTGTCAGCATTTAGTCAATATATAACAGAGAAATAGCCATTGATTCAATTGTGCATCCTGCCTTGACTGGTATGTGTCAAAATATGTCAGTATCTATGGACTATTTGTCAGCAATTAGTTAATATCATTATGTTAGTAATTATTCACTATTTTTCAGCAATTAGTCAATACATGGTAGTAGTTACTTACACTTTATCAGCATTTAGTCAATTTATGTTAGTAACTGCTCACTATTTGTCAGTAGTTAGTCTATATGTCAGTAATTGCTCACTATTTGTCAGCAATCATTCAATATATATTAGTAATTACTCACTTTTTGTCAGCAATTAGTCGATATATGTCAGTAATTGCTCACAATTTGTCAGAAATTAGTCAATATATGTCAGTAATTACTCACTCTTTTTCAGCAATTAGTCAATATATGTCAGTAATTATTCACTATTTATCAGAAATAGTCAATATATGTCAGTAATTACTCACTCTTTGTCAGCAATTATTCAGGATATGTCAGTACTTAGTCACTAGATATCAGAAATTAGTCAACATATGTCAGTATTTACATACAATTTGTCAGCAATTAGTCAATATATGTCAGTATTTACTCACTTTTTGATTGATTGATTCATTTGTGTTTTACAGCACTTTAGCGGCACTAAGTGGCTATCCCGTGCTTCACAGGTTGATAATTTAACAGAGGAATGTGTCAGTGCCCGCACATATGTGCACCACACACATCCTAAGGGGATAGGAAAGAGGAGATATAGACTCTTTTAAGTGGGCTAGGGAAGCCAGTTACTCACTTTTTGTCAGCATTCAGTCAATATATGCCAGTACCTCCTCCTATGTCGGTAATAATGCAGTATTTGTGAGCAACTATTCAATATATGTCAGTAATTACTCACTGTTTGTCAGCAATTAGTTAAAGCATAGTTTAGCATAGCATCTAGAACACAGTTGCCCATTAATAGTGACCTGTGTTAGGGCACTATTCTATGGATGAGAAGACTCTTGTCTTGGTTCTGTAGATGTGTTTATTGTAGATTGGTAGAAGGAGTACAAGCACTGTTATCAGGGTTTGTGTGTATCTGAGCATCTAAGTGTGTCTCCGCAGATGCTCTGCGAGTACATATAGGCAGGGGCATTCCCCGTGTTACTATTCTTGGAGCAGCTCTCATTGGACAGTCCCCTGATGTCACGCCATGACTGACGTCATAGCTGTGACATACATAGGATGACCAGCAGAGCCCATTCATGAAGAGGGAAATCAATACAGAGATGGTACTACAGATTTCTTAGAACTGAGTCACACAACAAGGTAACAGTGTTCTTAGGAAATGTTTGTTGGGGAAGGGAAAATAGAATATGGGAGAGTGACTAATAAGGGAGAAGTCAGAGATGATGAAACAGGATTGTAACACCATAGATCATTTTAGGGCAATGCCCTATCCTTAGACATTTTCTTTTTCTGCGGCGGTTGTTGTTTACAAGACCCTTTGGTGGTAAGTCTAGGTGGCCCAGCACATTCAGGTTAAGGGAGCGACCTAGGGAGGTTCTCTTCCTGGACCTGGGCTTCTTGCTGTTGGGGACAAATCTTACCACTTTGCTGACGTGCATTCTGTCAGGTTTACCTGAGTCAGACTGTGAGTCTTGGTCAAGACCATCCAGCGAGTCCATGTCTACTGGATCTGCCAGGAGGGAAACAATAGAGTCACTGTCTTCTTCTGATGAGTCGTGAGTGGATGTCTTGGGTAAGGGTCCCCAGACCTGGGGTGAACTAACTGTGGTGAAGGTGTTTGGTCTGTTGTTATTATTGTGGATGCTGCATGGGCAGCTGTAGCTGTGCATCAAATGGGGGCAGGCTGTCCCTAGGGTTATAGAGCCAGTAGGTGGCCCTATTGGAGAGCAGACTCGTGTGCTCCAGTGGGGGAAGCCGATTGGAGCTGGGGTGCCTGGTCTACCACTGCTGAGGTTGTTGGATGTTGGCTTGTCAGTGATCAGGTCGCTGGCCTCTATATAGAGAGACAGAGCAAGAGAAAAGGGGGGAGATTATTAGTCACATATGTCAATAATAGTGTATGGTTCACAAGGTGAACGACAAAAATACCAAATTGACTGAAAAAGGCTGTAAATAGGCAGTACGGGTTGTGTCAAATGTACAGACATCTTTAGGATGCACTAACAAGCTAGGCGGGAGCCTGGTTACTGGGGACTATGGGTTAGTTCTGGCATGTGGCATAGATGGCGCCGCTGTGTGGGGACCTTTCGTATTTTAGTTCTGATGTAAGACACTGGTCGGCACCAGTGAGGCGGCGTTTGTCCAGCATTCGTGTAAATGGTATGGGGAAATGGTATGGTGAATGGTGTAGACTTGCCATGAACTGGTGGGGTCATGTGTGGGTGTTGTTTTGACACTATGGTAGGGGGTTTGGGGCCAAAAGGTAGGGGGTGGGGGTTGAAATTTTGAAATTTGGTGATGAAGTTATGGTTGGAAAATATGGTTCAAAAAAGGAACTTGTTCCCGCGGTAGGGTCTGCTATAAAAGGATTTGGTGCCTATTTTGGCATCAGAAAGCTACTAAGATTGATTGACGAGAGACTCGTGTTAAAGAAGAAAAAGAAAAATCGGTGCTAAGAAAGATGATCATCCGCGCAAAACTCATGCTGATGCCGTCAGGGCTGATATTCCTGGCGGTCGTGTTGGTCGGGCTGTTTGGGTGAGTACAGATACGAGGAAGCGTATTTTTGAGGAATTAAGGAAATTGTGAGGAAGGCACAGCATTGCTGTGGTGATTTATTTGTTATGGTTAATGATCAGCTTTTTTATTTAATAATACAATCAAGTTTGAAGAAGAAGCACAGCATAGCTATTAAAATACAAAAAATGTTTAAAAATAACACCGCTAAGTTGATGATATATGAAAGTAATGATGATATTAATCATAGGTTGAATATATAACATTGTATTGTAAGAAAGAACAAAAGTGTTATAAATATTGAAAGGTGGTAAATATTCCCAAAACTTCCTCGGGTCCTAGACACTTATTCAGATTAATTAACCATGAGATGAGTTATTTTAGTGTGCCGACATGTTTCGGTCTTTGCAGACCTTTGTCAAGGCTAATTTATTTTGAAAGTATCAAACATGTGGTTAAAGTGTACATGGGAGCCTTTTCAGGCATTACCAAGTAATGGTTCCAAATGTCAACAAATGTGGTTATGACGATAACAGTCAATATGATAAGATAGCTCCCAAAATTGGTGGCCTGAACATTTTTGTCAAAGGGCTCCCAAAACATGGGGGTAGGCCCTGAGAGTTTTAGCATCCTATCTTCAACATTATTTATAAGTCACATGGTAGAGAAAAAAAGACCATGGAGGGTTGGCCCTAATGTGGGGATGTACCAAGATATGACCCATAAAGTGATGATAACCTAACAGGTAAATATAGGTATATGACTAGATTTGCTCAGTAGTTCAGTACTGTTATAAATATTTTTTTATTATTTATTATATAATCTTATATACTGGCTTTTCAAAAAGGAAACTGTCAAGAAAAAATTATCACACTATAGTGCATTATCATAAGAACTTGATATTCACATCAAAATTGAACTTCATAATCATTGCGAACAATCGTATGGTCATTTTGGAACTCGTTTGCAGACATGAAGTGAATGGTAAGTGTAAAATGCTAAAGAAAGTAGAGCTTTTCACAAATGAAATTGTCAAGAAAAAAAAAGGAGGCATGTATTTGGTGGATTAAGGAAATCAGTTAAGCATGACATAGCCGGGGTAATGTATTTTGCCATGGTTAATGATAATGCTTAAAGTGTGCATCAATGTAGCAGGTCACCCATAAAGGGTTAACTGTGCATCAATGCATCATGCCATCCATAAATGTTTAAGTGTGCATCAATGCATCATGCCATCCCTAAAAGGTTAAATGTGCATCATTGCATCATGCTATCCATAAAGGTTTAAGTATGCATTAATGCATCATGCTATCCCTAAAGGGTTAAGTGTGCATCAATGCATCATGTAATCTATAAAGGGTTAAGTGTGCATCAATGTATCAGGCTATCCATAAAGGTTTCAGTGTGCATCAATGCATCATGCCATCCATAAAGGGTTAAGTGTGCATCAATTCATCATGCAATCTATAAAGGGTTAAGTGTGCATCAATACATCCCTAAAGGGGTAAGTGTGCACCAATGCATCATGTCATCCATAAAGGGTTAAGTGTACATCAATGCATCAGGCTATCCATAAAAGTCTAAGTATGCACCAATGTATCATGTCATCCATAAAGGTTTCAGTGTGCATCAATGCATCATGCCATCCATAAAGGTTTCAGTGTGCATCAATGCATCATGCCATCCATAAAGGGTTAAGTGTGCATCAATGCATCATGCCATCCATAAAGGTTTCAGTGTGCATCAATGCATCATGCCATCCATAAAGGGTGAAGTGTGCATCAATGCATCATGTCATCCATAAAGGGTTAAGTGTGCATCAATGCATCATGCCATCCATAAAGGGTTAAGTGTGCATCAATGCATCATGCCATCCATAAAAGGTTAAGTGTGCATCATTGCATCATGCTATCCATAAAGGTTTAAGTATGCATCATGCTATCCCTAAAGGGTTAAGTGTGCATCAATGCATCATGCAATCTATAAAGGGTTAAGTGTGCATCAATGCATCATGCCATCCATAAAGGGTTAGGTGTGCATCAATGTATCATGCTATCCATAAAGGGTTAAGTGTGCATCAATGCATCATGCAATCTATAAAGGGTTACGTGTGCATCAATACATCCCTAAAGGGTTAAGTGTGCACCAATGCATCATGTCATCCATAAGGTTTAAGTGTGCATCAATGCATCAGGCTATCCATAAAGGGTTAAGTGTGCATCAATGCATCATGCCATCCATAAAGGGTTAAGTGTGCATCAATGCATCATGCAATCTATAAAGGGTTTAGTGTGCATCAATGTATCAGGCTATCCATAAAGGTTTCAGTGTGCATCAATGCATCATGCCATCCATAAAGGGTTAAGTGTGCAACAATGCATCATGCTATCTATAAAGGGTTAAGTGTGCATCAATGCATCAGGCTATCCATAAAGGTCTAAGTGTGCACAAATGTATCATGTCATCCATAAAGGGTTAAGTGTGCATCAATGCATCATGCCATCCATAAAAGGTTAAGTGTGCATCAATGCATCATGCCATCCATAAAGGTTTAAATGTGCATCAATTCATCATGCCACCCATAAAGGGTTAAGTGTGCTTTTTTGAAGATGTTCGTCTTGATGCTTCAATGAAGAGCTGGCGAGACATCATGATGTGCATCATGACCCCCTTAAATAGCTAATTGGGGCCATGTGCAATGTATCATGATGCACCAATGCAGTGGTAACGATTCTACTCACCAGCACTGTTTTAGTGCATCATGATGCCCTTAAATAGCTAACTGAGGCCCTGCACAATGTATCATGATGCACCAATGCAGTGGTAATGATTCTACTCACCAGCACTGTTTTAGTGCATCACTGCACAGCCTAGAGGCTATAATCATCTACTTGTCAGTGTGTTTGGAGTGCTTGGGACAGATTGTTATGGTGTATAGGGACTGCACAGCCTAAAGGCTATAATCATCTACCTGTCCACAAGTTTGGAGTGTTTGTGACAGATTGCTATGGTGTACACAGGCATAAAGTAGGTAGGTCAACCTGATTTCAATGGGAACTAAACATTACACCATGTGCTAGACGCTATGATTCATCTAGTAAGTCTATGCCCGTGGAGGTCTAGGATTTCAGTAGATGAGCTATTGGTCAAAATTTTGAACACATGGTGGCTGATGTAAAATGATTTATTTTATGAATAAAATAAATCAATAATAGATATGTTTGTAATTTTGCCTTGGACGCAAAGACATTACCTTGAGCCAATACGATGCTGTTCCATTTCAATTTATTTAAATGGATGTTTTTCCATGCTAAATCTTTATCAATTCTCCTGATTCTTATGCTTAAAAGAGTGCTGATTAAGAATATGCATGTTTCTACCTTATAAAATTTAATGGCAAGGCTGTGTATGGCTGATATTCAAAATGGCCAACAATAGATTCAGATGTCACATTGAATTACATAAATGTGCAGTCTGGAAAGTATCTTGTGGGTCCTACCCCCTATAAATAAGCTTAGCAGAATACAGTGCTGCTTTTGTTTTGTTGCTAAGTGATGTAGTTGCCTAGCAACAGCAGCTTTGCATAGCAACCAAGCCTGAAAATATGCTCGAATGCTCATATCTGCATGGTTTCCTTTCAGCAACATACTCCTCTGATGTAAACTTGTATATAACTCTTCTGTGACTTCCATCATGGACTAGGACTATAGGTGATAAAAGGTTGCTAGGTAGTGTGGTGGCCTAGCAATAGCAGTTTTGCATAGCAACAATTTCTAGGTTTTAACCTGTAGGCATATACTATGGCTTGTGCATAGTCTCCCCTCAAGGACATAGTTCACTGATTTCAAATTACATATAGCTCCCTTGTACACATCACATAGTATGAACATAGGTAGAAATAATTGCTATGTCATGTGGTAGCCTAGCAACTGCAGCTTTACATAGAACCCCATGTCCAAATCTATTCAGATAGCCACAGACAAGTGTATGGTCTCGCCTCAAGAACTTGTATGTATAGCTCCCCTGTCCACATCTCAGAATAGAAGCACATATAACACATTGGATCATGTGCTTGATGTGAATCTACCTTTTAAAATCATCTAATTGACAGAGATCATATGATGAGATAATGGTAAAATATTTGCCACATCCACACCCTGTGTTATTTTGTATATGCATATCCATGCATATGTATCTCAGATCATCCATGATTACACAGGATTGTAATTCCCAACAACTGTCCCCTCCTCCCTCCCTCCAATATCAAATTCCTGTATCCACTGTCATATCATCAAAATTTACCATTGCTGGTACTGATAACACACATTTAGAATACAGAATATTAGCTCTCAGCCTCATAATGTACTGCATGCATAATTGATTATCTCAAAAGCCTTGGGCAGCCTACTTGTCTGAAAGTAGGTGCAAGGTGGAATTTGCATTGACCTTAGGCACTGCTGGTTTAATTCATATATTGAGAAAATGAAAGAGAAGGATTGGAATACAATTGTACAATTCTCAGGATATTCTCTCATCTGTTACCTCTTCAGAGCATCAGACCTAGTGTTATCCATCCTTACGTATCTCTGAACATTACATTCTGGTTCAACTTCTCTCATAGCAGTGTGATCCCAGCAGCTGGTGATTATGCTGCTGGACACTTCTGAGAAGGCATGTTGATCTGTTGCAGTTCATTATCCCCAACACATTTGGTGTAGTGAATTACTGATAATACTAGTGAAGGCCACTGGCACACAGACCTTGAGTATCTTCTACCATTCCACATCACTCACAGTGGACATGGTGGTGGATTGGTCTAGCTTATAGAAGAGGGAAGTGTCATTGATATTGTACAAATTACTCCTATCATATCTAGAAAGCAACTGAAGCTACTGTTGTGATTCTGTCACCATCACTATAATCTGCAGTCTCTCTCTCTCCATGGATCCTATGAATGGAGATAATCTTCCTGCCTTTGACAATTGATAGCCATCTTTTAAATTAACCCAGGGTTTGGACATTGAGATGCTCACCACAGTGCCATGTCATCTATTGCATCTTTTAAACAGCAATCACAGACTTGACCACTAACTCTGTAATTCATTTTTCAGGAAGGTTTAATTAATATGGGAGAGAAAGAAAGCATTGTATATTGAATGACTCTGATGATACATAACTGAAAATGGACAGAATACCTAATGGGGGGTTTATTACATGTGTGACCACTATCAATGACATCTGACATATAGGCACAAAGTGACAAGTAGCTATTAAGATCAAGCTAGCCATATTAGACAATAGGCTGGCAACCTGTCGTATATTGGAGAAATGATACAAGATGCTACCAGTCAATCATCCCCTGTTTTCACCCTAACTCACAAGGTGCACCCTATCACCCCAATGCTTCACTGTCTCTCCTATACAGATATTTAAAATATAAAGTGTGATTGGAGATCCCATCTAGTGGTGTTTAAGTGAACTATTCAGGATCTGGGGGAAAATAACCCCCCCCCCCCATCTCTAACTTGAGCTGACATGAAGTAAAACATTCCATCTTGGGATTATGAATGCATGGGATAAATAAATGAATAACAACAAACCTCACATCATCCAAACACACATTTACTACCTTTTCTGGGATGGATGATCTCTTAACCAAGCCAGACTCTTACTGATCACTTCAAAATCATAATACTGAAGGTTTACTTTAAAAAAATTATCTGTCATTTGAGGTCTGTTCAATGATCCTAGCACTCATCATCCCCAGCAAGGGTAAGTAAGCCTGTAGTTCCTATCCAGATCTCTATTCTATTTGAGCAATGGTCTAGCATAATCATGAGTATGCCCTTTACCATCAAGGTTCCCTCTCCTAACCTACACTACTATTAAGAACTGTATGTTGCAATACATCCCTGAGGCGAGACCATACACTTATCTGTGACTACCTGCATAGATTTAAACATGGGGTTCTATGTAAGGTTGCAGTTGCTAGGCAACCACATGACATAGCAATCATTTCGACCTATGTTCATATGTGATGTGCACAAGGGAGTTATATGCAATTTGAAATCAGTAAAGTATGTCCTTGAGGGGAGACTATGCACAAGCCATAGTATATGCCTACATGAATCTAGAAATTGTTGCTATGCAAAACTGCTATTGCTAGGCTACCACACAACCTTTTATCACCTATAGTCCTAGTCTATGATGGAAGTCACAGAAGAGTTATATACAAGTTTACATTAGAGGAATATGTTGCTGAAAGGAAACCATGCAGATATGAGCATTCAAGCACATTTTCAGGCTTGGTTGCTATGTAAAGCTGCTGTTGCTAGGCAGCCAAATCACCTAGCAACAAAACAAAAGCAGCCCTGTATTCTACTAAGCTGATTTATAGGGGACAGGACCCACAAGATACTTTCTAGACTGCTCATTAATGTAATTCAAAGTGACATCTGAATCTATTGTCGGCCATTTTGAATTTCAGCCATACACAGCCTCGTCATTAAATTTTATGAAGTAGAAACATGCATATTCTTAATCAGAACTCTTTTTAGCATAGGAATCAGGAGAATTGATAAAGATTAAGCATGAAAAAAACATCTATTTACACAAAGAGGGAGATTATTGAAATGGAACAGCAGTGTATTGGCTCAATGATTGATTGATTTGTGTTTTACAGCACTTTAGCGGCACTAAGTGGCTATCCCGTGCTTCACAGGTTGATAATTTAACAGAGGAATGTGTCAGTGCCCGCGCATATGTGCACCACACACATCCTGAGGGGATAGGAAAGAGGAGAAATAGACCCTTTTAAGTGGGCTAGGGAAGCCCTGTATTGGCTCAAGGTAGTGTCTTTGCATCCAAGGCAATAATGTGTGTCATAGTCATCAAGGATTTCTGCAGAATGTCTCATATAACTCAGTAAGGTTTGGCCTACAAAAATCATATCAGATATTGTGCTTAGATGGGGATAAGGGCAAGTTTTATACATGTATCTGGAGCGCATTTAAGATTTTCAGTAAAATAAAAGGAACATTGTAATTTCAATCTTCCGTCTTCCCGACTGTCTGGTACACTCAAATCTTAACATAAAAACATGTATTAGGGCTTAATAAAAAGCTTATTATGTCTTCTTTCAAACAAGACCAATAGCTTTAGGATCCAGACAAGGTAAGATAGTCTTAGAGCTTGGGGATTGAGCATACCCCTTGAATAACATGGTACCAAATTTGACCCAAAAGTGGTCTGAACCCACACATGGATAATGAGCCAAAACCGGTAGTGCATCCCAAGATAATCAATGTTAACATCATGAATCTTGTTCAGGGGACCCTAAGGATCGAAAAAATACCCGTCGCATTGGGATGTGCGGGGGGTGCATGGTGGGCCCTATCAGCCCCTGGCCTACTTGCCTTTTTGCTGTGAGGCAAGTGTGGCAGGTGGAAACATATTTGGTTGTGTCTGCTAGCATAGACTTCCAATATACCCTAGGTCGGAGTGCTGACATCATCCTACTTGAGCCAAGATGGCCACCAGTAGGTGAGTCATGAAAATACTGTAGTGTACTTGTTACCCATTGCTGTGGTATAACAATTTGAAGTACAGTATTGGTTTTTCTCCAATTTATGGGGCATATATGGACTAATGTACCATTTACCAAGGTGTATGTCTGGCCTTGGTTGATGATTCTATTTCCTTGTGCTTTTGGTGCAGGCAAGGTCCCATCCTCAAGATATTGTATGAGGGGTAATAGTTCCTTGTCCTTCCTTTGTTCTAAGCCAAGGTTTGTACCTGAGATAGATGTGTCCGGAATCTGATCCAGCAATTGATTTATATCTAGCACATGTTGTTTTATTCTGTCTCTTTCTTTCTCTTTTTCATCAACTCTTGGCCTATCTTGTGCCTTTAATTGGGGTGTGTCACTCTTGTTTTGGTGTGTAGGCTCCTTTGGACGGCCTATTCTCGCCTTGGTGGGAGTGGCAACCTTTTTCTTTAAAGGCACATTTTGCTTATTGTCAATTTTCTGTCTCTCAGAGTTCTTTGATTTATTAGATGCAGTGTCCTTTGTGACATTTTTCCTGGCAGGTGGGGTTTTGGTAGGTTTGTTTTCTGTGACCTTTTTCTCATTTAGAATAGTTTGTGATTGTGTGGGGGGCTTTGGTATGCCCTCCTGAATCATTTCTCTAGTCTTTGAGCGTGTGGTCATAGGACACAAATGGTTTGATGTCTCCTCTCCCTGCATTGGTTCAAAGAATCTGACTGTTTTGGAAGTTGCTTGAGTAATAGCATATACTGTGTCTTCTGAATCTTCATCATCTGAGTCAGGTGGGGTGAAGGGTGGCTCCTTAGGAGTTGCCTTGAGCATCTGATTGAGTGATGAGAATTCAATTGGCTCGAAGTCATTGTCTGGAATGAGTTGTGAGTATTCTCTCTCACAATGGCAAAACACATAGTGTGTAGATTGTTTCAAGATACCCTTAATGGGTGTCTCTTGTCTTTCAATGGTGTTGGGTGGATCATCCCTTTTGAATGGTACTTTCTTTGTTATTTTTGCAAACTTGGTTCTACTGGCTGCTCTAACTCTCCTTGGTGGGGGTGGAGGGTTAGTCATGGGTCCAAAATCTGGGTATTCTTTTCTAGACATAGCATCTGGTGGTGTGTTATCATCACCCTTCACATGTTGAATGGTGAATGAGAATTGTTGTATGTCTAGAGCCCATCTGGCCCATCTATGTGTGAGTCCTGTGTTGGTTAATAGTGGAATTAGGGTTGCATGGTCTGTGTATAATTGGAAGTGTCTAGTTTCTAGGTAGTGTCTGAAGTGTAATACTCCATACACAACTCCCAGTAGTTCTCTCTCTGTGGTATTGTAATTTCTCTCATGTTTGGAGAGGGTTCTACCTGCAAAGGGTACTGGTCTGAGCACTCCTTCATTATCTCTCTGTGAGAGTTCAGCTCCTAAACTCACATTGGAAGCACCAGTTGCCAAACTGAACTCCTTCTCATAGTTTGGATATCTGAGAAGAGCATTAGTAGAGAGGGCTTTGAAAGCATTATCTGCATCCTCTGTCCAGACGAATGCTTTGATATGTGTTTGTAGATCGTACAATGGTCTAGCAATTTGGGCATAATCTTTGATAAACTTCTTGAAGTATTGGCATAGTCCTGTGAAAGATCTGACATTTTTGACTGATTTTGGTGTTTGGAAAGTTTTGATTGATTCCACCTTTGTGGGGGATGGTTGTAGTCCCATGGGTGTGACTCTCATTCCCAAGAAGTCTATTCTGTCTATGAAGTATTCACATTTTGATTTCTTCAATTTGAGTTTACCAACTCTTAAGCTGTTGAAAACATCTTCCAGGTCATGGAAGTGTTGTTCGATTGATGGTGATAATACCAATATGTCATCTAGGTATGGTAGGGCACATTTTTATTTGAGTTTGTTCAGAATCAATGTTACTAGATGGCAGAATCCCAACAGGGGCCGTAGCAAGTCCCATCGGCATCCTTTGGTAGACATATTTTTTGTCATTTGCTATGAATGCGGTTTTGTGCTGGTCCTCCTCTCTTATAGGAATTTGAAAAAATCCCTGTTGGGCATCTAGCTTACTGAATACTCTTGGTCTGAGTGACCCTATCATGTCTAGAGTGTCATCGGCCCGGGGTGTAGATAAGGCTTGATTATTGTATTCTGGTTCAGATGAAGAAAATCTGTTATGAGCCTATGGCCTTCCGATGCTTTTTGTACTGGGCCCAGGGGCCCTCAGCACATTTTCTAAGAATCCCCTGTTTTACTAACCTTTCACATTCTTCCCCTATTGCGGCTTGTTTTTCTGGTGTTTGTCTATACGGTAGGAAATGACATGGTACTGCTTCAGGTTTTACATGTATAGAGTGGGTATACAGGTGTGTAGCACCAATGTCTCCATCTTTTCCTACAAATATATCATCATATTTGGTCAGCAGTGATTCTAACCTATCATGCTGATCTTTTGATGTGAGCACAGATTTTGGTGGAACATTCTCTTCCAATTCTGGCTCGAGGTCATGTGCCTCACTATGTATAGCTGCTATTTCAGAGAGTCTGATTTAGTTAGGTTCAGGGTCAGCATATGTAGACTCACAGTCTGAGTCTGTGTCACTGAATGGAGGTTCATCCTCAGGCCGTATGGCTGAGATGGATTGATCAGTGTGTGGGGTAGTGTCTGACACATGTTGGGGTTTTTCTAAATCAGATTCTTTGACTTCCTGAAATAGAGCTATGATGGCACCCTTTTTGATTTTATGTGGGCGCCTGCTGGTGTTGAGTAACACTAGCGGATGTTTGTTATTTTCCCTGGGGGTTACTGCTGCCCTTTGAACTAGATATGGGGCATTGTTATTTCTCTGGAGGTTATCTACTACTCCAGTTTTGCCTTGAAGTGATTGAGTAGATGTGATTTTACCCAATACTGCAAGTTCAGAGAATGGAGGGATGGTAAAATCCCTCACTGCCCTAATGGGTTTGAGAATTTGTTCAGGATCAACATTGAATTCAATTTGGGATTTTGTAGTGCTTAAGAAATCTGTGCCAAGAACAATGGGCTGTGTGAGGTTGGGAATTACAGCAAACTGGTATTGGAATCTAACCTTGGATTCTAAAATTCAGCATAGCTGAATGTCTAACATGACACACTGATCCATCTGCCAAATGGATGTTGATTTTTGACTTCCTTAGTTGGATATGGAATCTCTTTTGGAAATCCATGAGGAATGCTTGTCTGACACAGGTGATAGTGGCACCTGTATCAACCAAACATTGTACATCTGAAACATCATAAAGATTTGCATTGATACAGCCATTTTGACGAAGTACAATAGAAAGCTTGGTACTCTCACCTGTATCCTTTGATGATGAATCTGGTGGGGTGATGTGTATCACTGATGGACGTCTCTGTCTGTTAGATGGTAGATTGGCACTAGCAATTGTCTCTGGTCGAATGTTTGTTAATCCTGAGTGGTTTTTTGAATTTGGGGTGTCAGAGTGTACTGGCCCATCGGCACTGTGATATCCTAGTTTTCCTGGTTCTGTGGGGTGGCTGTGACGTTTGCCACCAGAAGTTTGGAGATTTGATCCATCACATGAGTTGGTATGTGGGGGTTACTCTGCTGGTTTCCCTGGTAACCTCTTGTGTTGGATTTGTTATTCTCCTGATGTGAGTTGGAACCCTGGTTATATTGACCAGAGTTGCTGTAGTGACCAGAGTTGTTGGAACCCTGGTTGTTGTAGGATCCAGAGTTGTTGGATCCCTGGTTGTTGTAGGAACCAGAGTTGCTGGGTCCCTGGTTGTTGTAGGAACCATTGTTGTTGTAGGATCCACTGTTCTAGTTCCTATGTGGACTATGGCTCCTGCTGTTGGATCCTTGGTTGTATGATCTGTCATTACTTGGAGTTCTATCTCTCTTATCACTGTGTGAAGAGTTACCACTGTTGGAGTTGGAGGAGTTGTTGTCCCTTTTACTGTTGTGTCCCCCCTAGTTGTTGTTGTTGCCCCCCCCCCCACCTCTATCTCTATTTGAGCGGTAGTTGGGGTCATAGTTATTTCCTCTATATCTGCCGGTGGGGTCTTTGGAGACAACCTTAGCTTCCTGTTGCCTTACATGGGCACTGGACATTAGGTTGACATCTTCTTCCACTGAACTTGTGGTGACTTCCTGGACCTTTCTCTGTGGGTTAGACTCCTCATCCCTTACTTTCCTAGATTTATCTTGGGTTTCAGCTTCTAAGGCTAGTTCTAAGGCTTGGTCAAAAGAGTCTAACTTCTTACTCTGAAGAGCTACAGAGATCCAGGGCCTCATGCCTTGGGTAAATGTTCTGAGTAGGGTTTCATCTTTTAGGCATTACACACTTTTCTGAGATAGATTGCATAATCAGATACAGGTTCATCTATCTCTTGTGCACGGAGTGCAGTCCTGGAGATAATATTGTCTTGGGTAGCAAAATACTCCTTTAGTTCATGTACTACATTGGACCATGTCAACTTATCAGGTGTGGCACTTTCCTTGAAGGTTTCAAACCAAGCCAATGCTTGCCCTTCAAGGTATTTAGGTAGATATGTCACCATAGTGTCACTCTCTGTTACTTTGTATTTGTCCTTCAAGTACTCTAGGAATTTGTGGTCAATAAATAGTGCTGTTGACATGAGTGGTAGTGGGTGAGAAAAAGTTTTGGGTTTGGTTACCTCATGTTGCCTGATCTTCCTGTTATCATTTTGTTGTCTGTCTAGGAGCCTGGTCATGTTGGACATCATGGAAATCATGACGTCATCTTCGGATCCAGAGGCAGATGGTGTGACGATAGGTGTGGTGGAGGGTGTGGGAGGCTGGGAGGCTTGAGTTGATATCAGTTTCATGAGGTCTGCTATCTGTTGTTGCTGCTTATCTAGGGCCTTTCGCTGGTCCTCCATGGCCTTCCGCTGGTCCTCCATGGCCTTCTGCTGGTCCTCCATGGCCTTCTGCTGGGTGTCTATTGCCGCGTTTCTCTCTGCCAACTGTTGACCGAGGATCCTCTCCCTTTCTTTTGAGGCAAGGGCCTGAGCATCATGTTGGGCCTTGTTTGCTTCTAGGGCAGTAACTGCATCTTGGATGTTCTTCTCATAGGCCCTTATCTTCTCAGCTGCCTGATTGGGTTGAGGGCCTTCATCGGTGTCCATGGTGGAGGTTGTGGGAGATGTGCTCTGGAGGAGTGGCTATGAGAAGACACAGGTGGTTTGTGGACATCACCTATGGCTTGGTAATGTTCCTGATGGCTGGTGCAAATGCATTGTATGGTGCATACACACCCTTTGAGGTGCGTAAGTGTCCTATAGGATATACAGATGTCCTATGATATATAAATACATCTGGACAAGTTGGTGACCCTCTAATGATGCATGGGAGACCTCACTGACATGTGGGAGACCTCGCTGAAGTGTGAGAGACCTCTCTGATGTGTGGGAGATCTCGCTGATGTGTGGGAGACCTCACTGAAGTGTGGGAGACCTCACTGATGTGTGGGAGACCTCACTGACGTGTGGGAGACCTCACTGACGTGTGGGAGACCTCACTGACGTGTGGGAGACCTCACTGACGTGTGGGAGACCTCACTGACGTGTAGGAGACCTCACTGACATGTGGGAGACCTCACTGGCATTTGGGAGACCTTACTGGTGACCTTTTGAACATGGTGGTAAGGTCACTGGGTGGGTGGAGTGGGATTTGCTGTGTGTGTGGTATTTCCTGGTAATGCTGCCAGCTTGACTGATAAGAGCTTGTGTAATTTGGGATCTTAGTAGGATGTTCTCCACCACTTTGTCATACTAGTAATTGTGCATGATCAAGTTGTCATATATCATATGACTAGTGGTTATAGTGAGTAAGAATATCAAGCTCTTATTAGTGCTATTCCAGTTACCACTGGTTTATTCAGCTTAGGCAGAACATGTTATGTATCAGTAATAAAATGTTAATATACAGGTAATTTCCACACATAGTAATTATAAAGTTGGTTAAAAAGTATAAAGTTATGTTCCAATCCACCTGTGTGATGATGATGATATAGCAGAGCTATAGCAGGTAGCAGGAGAGCTGGGCTGGAGATGTTACTTCAGTGGTGGTTCTGGAGATTCTGACTTCCAAGAGGTGCCTGCCAGGGGTATAAGTACCCAAACCCTGGCTTGGCCCTCCAGACTGACTGGAGCCAGTAGCATCTGCCCTAGTCTCTGGTTGTTAGTGGGGAGTCATTCAGGTCTCAGTGGGCGCTCAAAGGGACCCTATAAACGCCACCACGACCCCCATTGTCTCGGTCCGTTTGGCATGTTCAGACCCTCATAACTCCACTGTTTCTGTGTCTATAGCCTCCATTTTGCGCATGCGCGGAGTTGAATATGTCAGATTTCCACTCCCCGCTTTCCGTGCGCATAACTTGTGCCAGTTTGTCTGTGGCGCATTCGGAGGTTGAAACAGTCTCGGTTGCATAACTTCCTTAATAATGGGAGTTGGGCCTTAATCTTGGGCTCATTTTGACCATCTTATTATGGCAATTACATAAATGCTTTCATATTTGACCTGGGTTGCTCTGGAGCAGCGCTAGAGTGACCAGAAGTTTATGTTGTTGTTACTTAAGTAACCTATTGTTCAGTCTTTGGTGCTCAGACACCCGTGACGGCGTCAACGGTGCTCCGCCACCCATGACAGTCGGTTGCATTGACTTTAAAACATCATATACACTATTAATTGTGTTCAGTGAATCATTTGGTCGGTAGCTTTGACCATTAAATAATTATATATACCTTTGTTATGTGGTCAGTGAACCATGAGGTCCGTTCTTTGGTCTTATAACTTATGTATATTTGATATAGCTGGTGTTCAGTGGACCGTGGACGCTCATGTGGACATTCAGTGTATTAATGCCTCATATTTTCATGCATTTATACAATCATATGTTAATATTATTGGAATAATAAAATGGTACGTCATAACATATAGGTTCCATTTTGAATGATTCATTAAGAACAGAAGGCAAAACGGTCAAATGACGACAAGTGGTGCCTATCGACCATATGGGATATACGGTACCTATGACCAATTGGTTGAATGTGCCACATACCTGTTTGGCTCTATTGTAAGAGAAGATCCATGGGTTAGCTTTAAAAAGAGGGCCCAGAAGCCCAAAGAATCTTATAACGTCTTTGGATTAGATTTACAGGATTTACTGTCGAAAGCATGCCCGAATTGGGCACATGATGATTATTGCTATCTGCAGGAATTGTTCACACAATTCTATGGTGGATTGCGAGATCCAGACCACAATCAAGTGGTCTGGGATTCGTGGAAGGATAAGACGTCCTTTAGCGCCCTCTTCATTGCCATAGATGGTTATGATATGAAGAAAAGGTAAGTGGGTTTGGCTACAAGTCCGTTGCGGGCAGCTCCATTACAATATGGAGAGACCTCTGCAATGATTCCGGAACCATTCCAGATGCCCCCTGTGGAGCTTCAGGATGTTAATCCTGATGATTGTTTGTTTGTTTGTTTAGTTTTACGTCCGGGGGCCATCGAGGAACTCAGACATTCAAGAATTTTAAACTATTCAATAGTAATGGTAGGCTGCAGGCCTACCTCGGGTTTGCGCATATGAGTGGGTGGGTGTGTGTGCGCGCGTGCATATATTTATGAGTCTGCTTGTAGCAGTGGGACACGGCTCGTAGCGGTGAAATACCACTCGTGGCTCAAGGCCCCTCTTTATCGTGCTGCCTCACGCAGGTAACATGTCGCAAACTGTAGACACATCACCCGGTCGGTCACATTATCCTGACACCGACGGACCAGCCATTTTTCGATTTTTTTTTTTTTTTTTTTTTTTTATTAAATTATATGTATGTATGATCTATATGTACTTATATAAGTTTGATTCTTTGAGGAAGTTCAGGAGTTCTTTTGTTTCTATTGTGTTGAAGACAGCTTTCAGTGTTGATGCATTTTTAAGATATTTTCTTCTGTTGCTTGCAGTCCTTCGACAGTTGAGCAATATATGCTTAACTGTGAGTTCAGTCTTGCATTCTTGGCACATTGGTTGGGCTTCACGTTTCAGATGGTGTTCGTGTGTAAGCCTTGTGTGGCCAATTCGTAGACGTGTTAGTTTCACTTCGTCTGATCTGGATAGTTTTCTTTTTTCACCCTTTCCTTTCAGTTGAGGCTGAATGGAGTGTAGGTTGTTCTCATGCTGCTTCTTCCAGTTAGCTTGCCATTTCAGTTTCACATATTTCTTGATGGTTGATGTCAGGTCCGTGTGTGGGATTGGCACTTCTCGAGGTGTCAGTTTCAGTGCTGACTTTGCCGCTTCATCTGCTGCCTCGTTTCCGTCTATGCCAATATGGCTCGGCAGCCAGCAGAAAACCACATCTTTCTTTGCTTTCTCAAGGTTGTTGGTTTTGTCCCTGATATCTTGTATCAAAGGATTGTTTGGTTCATATTGGTTCATTGCTTCAAGGCATGACTTGGAGTCTGACAATCCTGATGAGGAATGTTTCTGATGATAATGGGGAATATAAAAAGTCAAAACAGGTACTGGTGGTGCCGCCACACTTACATTAGTCCCATTTGTGGCAGTAGTCACTTGAGGAGTACTAATGGGAGATGGATTTGCACTGACTATTACAGTGTGTGCACCACCCCCACTAGACAATCTACCGGGTTTATAAATACCACCCTGTACATGTTTATCTGCACCATCAGTTACAAACAGATTAAACTGAGTAGGACCCAATGCAAGTGCCGATGTCTGTATACTACTTACAGTACTATCATTTGTACTGGTAGCTGTTTGCAGACGATTTGCCGATTGTACTACTACAGTATTGTCCAATGGACCGATGGCTTGTTGGGTTTGTTCAACATAATCGCCCAAAGCAGCTGCAGTATCTTGCAAGTGTTGCAATTCCTGTAGATAATCATCCCGATCACATAACAATTGCTCGTTATATCTCAGGATACCTACATGGACATTCTCATTGTTTTCGGCTTGTTGAACACAACATTGTTTCCCGATTATATTTATCATGATCCGGAACGGTGAAGGTAACATTCCCAGACGTTATAGCACTGTAATCCAGTGGTGGTAATTGTCCTGGGATATCATAAGGAAGTTCACCAAAGGTAACCTTCCTTGGCATAGGTGCAGGATGATTTGGGTCATGACTACCACAGTGAATCTGCTAATTCAAGATTAACAGAATAGTATTAGAACAGAACAGAATTACGACGGACCACTGTGTGTGCATGTCCGAACTCGCCTTGCAGGAAATGCGATAGCCATAACAAGAATATGGAGGTCGTGTTAAACGGTCTTCAACGGTCCTATACGAAAATTAACTCCTCTTTTCTTGAAACCATCGCATTCTATGACCCTTCTTCAACTTACCTGCTGAAAAAAAAGCGTCTTAATCGGACAATTTCCTATGGACCCTCATTTTCATGAGAAAATAAGTCAAACATGTCAGCTTTTTTTCATAAAGATTTTTTTTCCAGGAATTGTGCATGTACAATAGTACATGCACAGTTTCAATTTTTGCCACCAGATGCCTTTTGAGTAGATTGTGTCTACTTTAACAGAGTCCAGTTTCTTTTTCCATTTCTGCTTTGCCTGAAGTTTCTGAACTGACTTGCCCGAACTGGTCGTCGCTGACATAGGTCCCCCAGAATCACTTTACTCATCGCGGTAGTATCCTCTTTCATCTGGACCTTGTCTGAAACCTAATCTAGTCTCAGGTTTTCACCCAGAAATGACAGTCTCAGTTCTATGTCCTTCATGCTGCCTATGACCATACATTTGATAATTTTATCTGTTGACCAATTATTGAAATCACACCTATCTGCATACTCCCTAAGGGGTGCAGCATAGTCTAGCATACTCTCTCCTTCCTTTGCTTTCTGGCTCATGAGCTCACATAGGGCAAAGTTATTGGATTGCTTGGGGAGGAATCTGCTATTTAATTTAGCAGACCCTGGGCCAAATAGCAAATTTGGCGAATTCTTTAGGTCTGGCATTAGTCAAATTGAGCTTGGATTCGCCATTGGTGAGTGGCTAGCATTATCACTGAAGTTTTAAGCAGCACCTGTTCCAGTTTGAACAGTGACCACTTTTTTAGTTTTTAATTATGAAATCGTTGTGCCGTCTAAAATACTTTTGCACCCCTCCAGAAGGGCCGAAATTGCGTGTGAATGCGCCCTTTTGACCTCTAGTAATGTGGGGTTTTTTTTTGCTGAAAACAGGTAAAATTATTTTGCCCCCGCCCCCAGCAATGGCAGAAAAAATTTACCCCTCCCCTCAGTCAAGGGGTCGGAGAAATTTCTCCCTAAGCCAGTCGCATGCTTTGATAAAGTAGCACTTGTATACTTCAAGCTGATAATCTTTAATTTACTTGCACCCAAAGCTCAGGTGCATGTTGTTCTCCGATGTCCCTGTGCATCCTTTGTGAACTAAAATCAACCTTTAACCATGGCATGTCTTGTTCAATATCTAAATCAAAGTGCAAGTGACCAAAAAGTACCCTCCAATATTTGTTGTACTTTTATCAAGTGTAAAATACAAAGAACACACAGACTAAAGTCTTTTTTTTCATATTTAATTCTGTTCCCAATAGAGTACACACACTTTTAGGCAGTTAACATACTATAATATATATACACGTCTCGTGATGAACTTTCTTCTCTCTTCATCTAAGCCTTGTCCACTATGAAAAGGTAGTGGATAGCATTTAAGTTATTTTGGTAATCTGTAGATCTTCAATTAGGCATAGTAGTTGAGGTTAGCCTTCTTCTTGGACTGGACTTCGAGAATGGCATCCATATAATCCTCATGACTCAACTCTGTTGCACCACGTCGCAGAGCTATCATACCCTGTTTGGATAAATAGGAGAGGCACTTTACCATTACAGATTTTTGTCGTATGTGTGTGTGTGTGCAATTACATAACCTCGTCTGACACAAGTGAAACTGAATGCCTTCTCTCCCCCCCCCCGTAAAAATGTGGCGGTAAAGCCCCAACTCCCATCCCTAGTTATCAGTGTGGAGTAGTGAAGCAAGCCAAAAGGGTGTGAATGTGCAGTGGTAGCACCCCCTTCAGCTTCTAAATATGTGGGAAATTGGCCCTCAAGAATCTTCACAGACTTGGCGGTTTCCATTAAATCTATTTACTCTAGGAGCACCTTATAGGATTCTCTTAAAGTCAGGGGGTGTCTTGTACATGAGCTATGTCTTTATATCTGGAAGAAACTGTGGTAAGGTCTAGAAACCTAATAATAAAATTAACATAAGCTACCGGAGTTATAGAATAAAAAAATACAAGTAATGTAAAATCCAACTTACAGCTTCCACACAGACAGCCTTGCACATGGCACCGTTGAAGTCATCCGTGCAGCGTGCCAGCTCATCGTAGTTCACATCTGAGCTCACGTTCATCTTCCGTGAGTGGATCTGCATTATGCGAGCTCTTGCTTCTTCATTAGGTGTCGGGAATTCAATCTTTCTGTCCAGGCGTCCTGAGCGCAGCAAGGCAGGATCAAGGATGTCCACTCGATTGGTAGCAGCAATAACCTATACATTGACAGCAGAGTTCCATTATGAATACAAAAAAACACCTTCTTTCATACACTATCTTAAGATATTGGTCATAATGAAATTGTTTAAACAATGAATTTAGCGGGTCACAAGACACACCATAGGCTGCCTAAAATTGATCACCAGCTTTGCGGACACTTTTTGAAAAAATATGGCGAGGGAGGGAGGCTTTTTATTTTATTCATCATATAATATTTCGGCAATGAGGAGGTAACTTTTTCTTTTTCCCCTTATTTGAGATGAGGGAGGTGGCTTTTTAATTTTATTATTTTTTTCAATTTATTTAATGAAATTTAATATGGTCCACAGGCATGATTTAGAGGATTACACGTTATCTGTTGCTTCAAATGCCACTGTGTTGCAAAGTACAAAATCTATGCTTGTCTATGCTGTTGTGGCTTTGATGTAAACCCCAAAACGCTGCAAAATATTTCTCCAATTAAATCATCTTTCAACATATCAATCATTTACTTATAGGGATGTAAGTCAGGAATGGGCAAAAATCAGGAAGCCATACATTTACTTGATGTAAAAGCCTTCTAATTTTTCCAAACCGCCCTGCTTACCACTCATATAATGAAAGTAAATGTCATTCAAAAATTTCAGAAATCAGGAAATCCTGATAAATCCTGAAGACTTACATCCCTGCACATAATCTATCCAACAGTTCTAGGTTGAGAAAGCAGACATTTTGAGGTTTCCAAAACTGTTTGAATTGTAAAAATTGATTAAGTAGAAGTACCATAATAGTGGTGCTGATTTTTTTTATAATTTTTTCAAGAGATGCAGATTTTCTAGGTTATTATTTTGTAGAATGATAATAAAAAGGGTACATGCAGCCACTTTCAGGGGGTACGGGCGGTGTCCGCAAAGCTGACTATCAATTTTATGCAGCCCTAAAAATTACTAAAAACTGGTCAAACATGGGTACTTGAGACATTATTATGCAATGACCTTCACTTCAAGTCTTAATACCAATAGTAATTATGGGGGACCATTAGTGTAACATTGCAGCTATAAATAGTTATGACTCAGGGCCGCCATTTTAGGAGAGGGGGTTGTCAAGAAAAGGGAGTAATCACTCAGATGGCATTTGTGACAAAACTGGTCAACAGAAATCTATTAAATTCGAATGGAGTGTACAAAAATGTTGTCTAATTGTGTTGTTTGTTTTTGAGTTACATACTGGGGCTCAATTTTGGGTAGTGGAGAGGGGAAGTGGAACTTTGTGTTTTTTCCATACATTTCTATAGTAATTGCGTAGCAGAATCTAGAAAAGGTGTAGATCTGAATTTTGGTGTGAAAGGGGGGGATTGATAATAAAAGTGGATCCTGAGAATATAAGAAAAACCTATGGTTAGAACATTATAGTCTTTTGCCCATTGAAATACTGTGTAAGCCTACCAAAGAGTGGTATAATTAATTAAGGGTGTCACTGTGGGTTAATGACCAATAGTCTGTTCTTGATAGGTATTTCTAGACCAATCAATGTGTGCTGTGATAGGCTGAACAGTCTTGACTGGCTGAGGCAAGATTGACATGTGGGTAGTTACAACTCTCCAGACCAATTAAAGGCTGCTCTGAATAGGCTGAATGTTATACTTACCTGTTTGCTAATATGTTACATCATTATTTATATTATCATGTCCCAATGTAGCATACATCTCTTACTCCTAAATGTAAGTGTACTTACTGTGCTGATGTAAGCTATTCATTGAAATCCCAGAAACAATCCCATTATTGCATCATCCCGTATAGACACTGCCCAATCAAGAGGATAAATTCAAATGTTATATCTGTCTTTTGATTTATTTATTTATTTTGTATTTTTTTGCCAAACCTGTACCCTTGTTACGGGGGTCCTCCTATATACGAGTAGCTATATCCAATTTGACAATCCAACAAAATCTGACTATGGTCCCCCATATATGTAATGCTTTCTGTTCTTTTCCTTTGGATTGCCGTCTAGTTATTACTCTCTGACCTGGGACACTTTTTCTGATAGGATTAAGGTGTAACTAGCTGACTATTATAGACCAACCACACTGAACCCCCATCAATATATAGGCCAACCACTCATCATCAACATATAACCTGCTACATAGCAATATCTATTGCCGGATTCTTGGGAGAGGTGTGTATTTGTGGTGGTATTTGCAAAATATTTAGTTTCATGAGACAATGCTAGTGCCATAGAACTGTAGCATTGTTAGCTGACTTGGGTATTAATGGCATAAGTATGCAGTAGGGGTCAGCACCTTCTTACCCATGATCCAGGGAAGACAGCTGATAGCCTATATTTGACATGAGGATTTCTGACAGGTATAGTTGGTCTAGAAATACTTTTTGAAAAATCATAAAAAAATCAACCAAACAAGATAGGAATAAACTGGTTGCAGATGTGGATTGTATTAGATTTCGTCTATTCCAGATTATACCCATGATATATTCAGTAGAATCTTAAGAAATGTGCTATTCTACCTACTTTAGGTGAGCCTACTCTACAAACTAGATGGGATATACATGACAATATTTCAAAAAGAATATATTTCATAATTGACAATACTCCATAAAGAATGTACACATAAATACTGTTGGCAATCATGAATATGACATAACATACTTTGATGTTGGAGTTGGGCATGAAGCCGTCGAGTTGGTTCAACAGCTCTAACATAGTTCTCTGTACCTCACGATCACCAGCCTTCTCACTGTCAAAACGCTTTGTGCCTAACAAAATACAACATGACGAAAATTAGGTAGCATATGGGAGGATGGATTCTAGACCATATTGGACTTGAGCAGTTAACATTCATCAACTATGGGAGTCATTTACACTCATGCTATTTCGGAGTCGTTTAATTGCAGTGAAGAATGTTGCCATGCAACGATTTGATTATGATGTCAGAGCCAGCCTAAAAAGGCTCCTGCGAACAGTCCAATTATATATTAGGTTAAGAAATTGATATTGACAAATGCCCACAATAAGCAAAAACCTGTTTATTCTTCTATAAATAGACATACGACAACTCCAATCTAGTTTGGGCAAATATTTTATTGGACCTGGCCAATAACCATACATAACCAGGCCTGAGTAACACAAGAAGAAAAAAAAATCTCCAATGTGAGACGGGTGGTCCTTCCTGGGGCTAGGCAATATGGCCGACTACAAGGGCCACCAGTGAAGGTACCTGTTACATAACACCTGAGTGGAGTGGTGACATCTAGTAGAAATTGGGAACTGCTACTGCCCATTTATCACCACTTATATGCACCCATATAAGTAGCTTATAAATAGACATACGACAACTCCAATCTAGTTTGGGCGAATATTTTATTGGAGTGAGTGAGTGAGTAATGGTTGTTTAACGCCAAGCCGACAGCTAAGGTCATATTCATGGCGGAAAAAGTACATTAGACATCACGTCACAAAGGAATACATGTGCCTGTGCCCGTGCATATGGACACCAGACATATGTAAGAAAGAGGGGACAGGAAAGAGGAGATTCAAGGAACGAATATGTGCCAGTGCCGGGCATATGGACACCACCCACACTCAGAGAGGATAGAAAAGCAAGACATAGACCCCTTTTAAAGATGGCCTGGGGCTGGGGAGGCCCGATATTTTATTGGACCTGGCCAATAAACATACATAACCAGGCTAACACGCCAAACGGAATAGAGAAGAAAAAAGAAAACCCAGATATTACATGAATAAGGCGCTAACCATACGCCGTTCAAGATGAATAGGAGCTTGTTTGATTTTGTCAAATAATGCAACACACTCAATGATTTCCAATCACCAATGTTTTTGATGTCCAATAGACTGAAACCTGCATCTGCCAGGGCAGATGCGCCTCCTCTGCGTAGCGAGTGTGAAGACAACTTATCAATGCCTGACTTGGCACACAACTTGTGGAACTTGCCCAAGTACCATGGGTAAATGCCACGACACCATTGGCCATTTTTCATGTATGACACTACTTGTGAGTCACTGGATGGGTAAATCACCATGGATAACAGCAAGGTCAGGTAACGGTGAAGGCAGAAGATTAAGTCATTGATGAGTGTGAAAGGTATGAACAAGACCCGCTCTTTAAATGAAATAGTCTTTGTACGGCGAAGTCTGACAGAGACACCCCAGACTTCCCAGGTCAAGTCTGACAAGCAGACTGCTAGTCCTTGTTCGACAACATTGGACTTACGTAATAAGCCCCTAAAGCACATGATAACAGTGATCCAAAATGCCACGTCCTCAGAACATGACATATCCAACAGTTTATAAATACACTTTAAGTCCTGTACTGACGCTGGTCTCGCCTGGTCTACATGATCACCTAGGGTCCTTCGAATACCTCTCATAGTGATGTAGAGTTCAAATGTATTAGGGTTGACATGTGAATATCCTAGGACCTTATGCAATATCCAAAGTCCTCCTAGGTACTGTCTAATGGAGCTGTAGCGCAATCTTTCAGCTAGGTGTGTAACATAATTATAACAACACGACTTCTATACTAGCAGGGAATGGAACAAGCACACCATATAATATGCAAAATTCCATATAAGAGTTCCATTGACTCTTCCTAGTACGCTCTGTGGCTCCAGCCATCCACTGTGACTGGTAGTTCCGTAGCTTGCGAGTCAAGACATCCCTTGCAGCAGAAGTCATTTATCAGAAATGAAGGCAATCCTTTTGCACATGTTTTATCTGTACAGCGCGACAAAAAGTCAGAAACAACATTATCTTTAGATTTAAACGCGAGTCACAACAATATGAAAATTATGTACAACTGATAACCAAAACAATTCTCTTATCCACCACATACAGTGAACACTCCGTGATCTGCCCGTATTTATCATACGTTGGACTTGGGTATTGTCGGTTCTGACTATAACTTTTGTATCCGACCAATCATTTCCCCATCGTTGCGCTGCGGCAACCACTGGCCAGATTTCTAGAAGGTTAATGTCTGCCGACTCATCATATTCACAAGGGGGTTCAACAGTATGATGTAAAGGAAAATGATTGTACAATTGCTTATAGGCAGGTAGCTTCCATGCACCTACTAACCAATCACCATTATAACATGAGCCGAATCCAGTTAGTGATGAGTCAGTGTCTATGACAGGGTGACAATCAAAAGTACATAGAATTTTGGCAGAACCATTAAATACATAACTGAACCTTTTCCACCAGCGGATGTCATCCATAAGCCAATCTGGTAGTTTAACCACCGTGACACTATCAGCCATGTATTTGAGTAGGTTAATGACTCCATGCGAAAATGTCCTGCCTCCCCGAATAACTCTACTAGCGTGTGCCAAATGACCACACAGTTCTTGTAACTCTTTTTTGGTAGCAATAGTTTTACCCAAGAACTTGTAGATCTGTACTAATAAGTTGTCTAACTCATCTGGGGGTAAGCTGATTTCCATTTTCACTGTGTCAATTACCAGACCCAAATACTGGACTTTGGTAGCAGGGGATAAGATTTTTTTCTGTGCAGTATGGAACCCGAGACATCGAAGCAGATCTACCATAATCGCCTGACGCCTCGCACACTCCTCATAGCTGTCAGCCACAATGACAAAGTCATGAAGGTAACCGAAGACATCGAAAATACCTCTGCGATTCATACACCGGATGACAAACTCGGTTAGTTGTGTAAAGATAAATGGTGCACACCTAAGACCAAATGATAAGGCTTGATCTTCAAAATATTCCGGCGCACCATCCAGACTCCACACAAAACCTTGCTTGGAACTATCATCCGGATAGACAGCCACACTATGATAAGCAGATTGGATGTCCAATACACATAAAAACGAGCCCTCATTTATGACATTAGTAACATCATCTACTTGAGTATAATGAAACGGTTGGCAAGTTGTATACATAAAGTCATTGATACTTTTAAGATTATCATTGGGATCACCACGGCTGCAGTCTGTTATGGGTCTTAAACTGCCGTCTGGTTTTAAAATAGCCCCCAGTGAATGTATACACTGAGGTCTATCAAGAACCCTTTTGACTTTACCATCAATAAACTCCTTCCTTACCACCTCATCTATTTGGCATTTTACACCTTCTTTGATTATGGAATAGTAATTTTTTTGAAAATAAGAACCATCATAATCCACATCAACGATTTTGAAGCCATTACGAACACTGTCTAGGATATAAGCATAATTACAATCAACTTCCTCAAACCCCATGCATTCATCAAAGAAGGCATGTGGGTTGAGTTGGAGGCACATGCCATCTAAGACATGAACGGTATCACAATCTAAAGGACAAGGTCTAAACCATTCAACACCATCGAAAAATCTGGAATTGTGGATAGTAGGAGTTAATTTAATATCTCCAGTATCCGGTAATGACTCTGAAGAAATGACATGATTTGAACCACAAGGAATTTCGAATTTGTTGACATCCCATAATAAACTGTATTCCAGTTCACTGGTATTGTCAAGAATCATAGGAATTTATAATTCCACAATCTACACCAGATTCTTCGGAGTCACTAAATCCTGAGTCAGAATCCACTAAGGCCTGATATCAATCGTTTGATTTTTTAACAGTGCACTTTAGTTTTGTGTGATTACCCCCACAAGAACGACATACATGTGGGTGAGGGCAATCTTTGGCGTTACAACCATTATCACCGTTAAATGCATAGCAACAGTGTACTTCATCTGACTTTTTCTTTTTGTTCTTTTTTCTCTTACTGCTAGATCCCGCACTAACACCAGCACCACTTTGTGATGCTGGAGGCTGGATACCGAGAACATTACTTAAGTGCTCAGCACTCAGATTCTCAAGACCAACACTGTTTGAGAAGATGTTGTGATCGAAATAACAGAATGTGTGTTCACCACACGATTCTCCCCGCTCACGCATTGCAAGATCATACTGAATCAGAGCATCCTCATTGTAGAATGCTTTCTTGTCAGTTAGGAACTTAAGATGTTTACCATAGATTTTACATGGTAAGTTTCTAGCCAATATGCTATTCAAAAGACCCATGCTAGCAGAAATAGCATTCAAGGCGGGTTTGTTTACTTTGTCATGCGGCATGTGCTGTTCAATGTCATAAGTCACAAACTTACTGCCACTGGCATTGTTAGGTGAGAATATTACTACTGGAGCGCCTTGGGCCTGTTGTTGTAGTTGTTTGTTAGGATACCATGCTGTTGGGTTTTGTAGAAACTGGGACTGTTGCCCAGACTGAACACCGGGAGCCTGAAACAGGGGTTGTTGACCCGGTAGAATTTTAGCAGCCTGGTATTGTTGTTGAGGATCAGGAACAACACCAAATTGATACACAGCCTGTTGTTGTTGGGATGTTGGCACTGGGACACCATACATGTGAGAAGCAGTCGGGGCACCATATACCATAGGTGTAGGTGGGAATTTGAGCCTACCATCTGGTGCCCTAAATTGACCCACACCAGGCCAATTGACAGTCTGACTAACAGGTGTGACAGGTGGATAGTAGGGTGTGCCATCTTTGTAAAACAGCTGAGGAACAGTATTTCCCATAGTGGGTTGGGATGGAACCACACCCTGAGTAGCATTAGGACTAGTAGAACTGTCAGTTGCATGATATTGTGGATCAATACCACCAGAAATGCCTGAAGTATTGCTTTTAGGAGGTATATTACCATTTCTCTATTGTTTCCACAGTAAGAATTCATGATAGTCCTTGTCTAACTCATCCTGGAACTGTGTTTCACCCACTGGATGTTGCGGTTGATTCTCCCGGGGGACCGGGTGATTGTACTGGGAAGTGGGCTTGTTTTCGCGGGTGAGCAACTTGTTAAATTGGGTGTTCTGGTCTCCTGGAGGCAATTTTTTACTCAAGTTAGGCAAATCAATCATACCTGAGCTGGAATCAAGGCCAGATTGGCCTGCGGAGGGTCCAATAACACTAGAATTAGGCCTAAAAACATTGCTTGCAGCCGAAAACCGGCTTTCCGGAAGTTCAGGGCGGCCATCTTGGCCTCCGCAGTGAAGGATTGAGCTGGCTTGTGGTTGGCCGGTCATAGCAGAACCATGGACGTTTGGCCCCTGTGACAAGGAGTCTGTGGCATTGTGGCTCAAAGATAGACCATTCGATCCATTTTCCATAGGTCCAGCATTGGGTCTAACCGACCCTGCCGGGATAATGGTACCATCAAGGGCAAAAATTGCCCCTCTCCATGCCCTTTCACCGTCCTCTAATTCATGCAATGATCTATTATTTGCCGCTCTAATGCTTGCTAATTCGAGCTCTAATTCTCTATGCTGGGATATACGCACAATATCAGCCTTTCTAGTTTTTTCAGCCTCAATTTCGCGAAGCAAATCACCGTTTTCTCCCAAATAATCCGTAGTCCTCCTCAGGCTCACCATGTTGGCCGTCCTTCCCCCGAGGCGGCCGGTCGTTCTGCTTAGCCTCCGTGGTACCGGTTGCTCCCTGCTCGTCACGGTTGGCTGAATCCGGTAATAATTCCGAATCCTCCGAAGAATAACGCTTCCCCGGGTGGGCCACCCCACAGTTTGGGCACTTGGCCGCATTACCGTGGTAAGACATATCGCAGGTCACACATTTAGTCATGATGATTGGTACATTCACAAAAAAAAATCTTCAATGTGAGACCGGTGGTCCTTCCTGGGGCTAGGCAATATGGCCGACTACAAGGGCCACCAGTGAAGGTACCTGTTACATAACATCTGATTGGAGTGGTGACATCTAGTAATACAATTGGGAACTGCTACTGCCCATTTATCACCACTTATATGCGCGCATATAAGTAGCTTATAAATCAGTTCTCCATGTGTTCTATTTTAAAAATAGGTACAGGTATACAGGGGTAGACACTAACATTTCCGGACTTTGGCCATCCGGGCCAGCAGTTCAGTATTTAGCAATGTATTTTTAAATTTTCTACTTGCCAAATGGCCAATTCTAAAGGATTTCTAGAAATAATCACTGGCCCACGGCCAAATCTACTATAGCTCAATGCAGCAAGTTGGGAACCTAAAACTTAGTTTTACCTAATTTTTCCTAAGAAATGCTGTAGTTTAGCCAAAAATTATCCGATTTACATAATATTTGCAGCAAATAATAGATGACTCATTGCTTTCAGGCCAGGGTAGATGGTATTACATTAATATAGTGCACAGTTTACCATTGAAGTACAAATTATAAATTTAAAAATCATTAGTTTAAAAAAATTGCTGTTTTTCAAGGTTTGGCCCTATATATTTTGTGAAAAAATATTCTAGTCATCAGTTTTTCATAGAGAGTGCATAAAACTGACCCATCAAGTTTATAAATGAGTATGCTTTTTTTCCCTACCTCTATGGTGGCTCATTACACTATGGTCACCCACTGATACCAGAATTATCCATTTTTATGTTCTACGTGATCATCTTTAAAGGCATGTGAAATATCTAAGTGATAAAATAATTGTGAGAAGAATTAGGCATCTTATGATTCTAGTCTTTGGTGCCGACAATGCCTTTGTTGCTATTTACAGCTAAATAGCTCAATAGTGCATCATAATAGGCCTCACATGCCTAATATGGGGTTCTAATAGCATTTCAATATGGTTTTCAATGAATCATCAGGTCAAAACAACAATTGATGATGGAATTTAATAGAAACAAAAGAGTTTTGCACCATGGACCTGTTCACATTGTTCAGGTCTTCAGATATTCTTATCTTGAAAATGATGAAGACATTTACAAGCATTGTGCTTTTCCAGCCCGTACAGGACCTACAGAGGGCATTTTGTCTAGTCTGGCATGTGTTATGAGGGAATAATGCATAGCAAATGATTCTATTTTTATATTTTGTTATGATTTTTTAGATAGAATCATACACAAGACTTGTCTTCTGCAGCATATGCTAAAAGGTCCCTTGAATGAAGGCATTTTACATGCACAGCTGCCTCCAAAACTGGAAAACACTCAGGTTCCCAACTTGCTGCATAGAGCTAGTCATTGGCCACCGGGCCAGTGTTAGTGTCTACTACCCCTGGGTATACCACAGAGTCGAGTTTTGGCCAAACTTTTATAAAATGTCTCAATGAAATTCAAAATGGATTTTCTACTGACTATGAAACCAGCATCACTCAGACAGGGAAGCGACCAGAGATCAGCAATTTTAATGCATTCCCTCCAACGAATTCCAAACAGCAGTCTCAATTTGCCAATATTGAATCAATATTTCATCAAATAGGTACATACCAATAGCATCCAGCTCATCAATGAAGATAATTGCTGGCGCTTTCTCCTTGGCGAGTGAGAAAGCATCTCTGACCAGTTTTGCACCATCACCTATGAACATCTGCACTAGCTGTGGGCCGGCTAACTTGAGGAATGTTGACTTAGTCTGAGCGGCACATGCACGCGCTAGCAGCGTCTTACCAGTACCGGGGGGTCCATACAGCAGTACACCTGTGGTAGACAACAGAGAATGACATGGGTCAAAATTATTCACAATGCACTATCCCATATTATCTTTATAATGCATGTTTATCAGGGATGTCACTCACTGATCCCTAAAAAAATCGGAAATCCTCGCAATTTTCTCAATTTATAATAGGAAATACCGTGATCTCCCGCGTATAAGACGCGTCCTCTACGCCAAACAAAATGCTTGGGGGTCTTATAGCTTTCTCTCAAGTTGGGTGTGCGTCTTATACGAGGGGTAATTTTACTATAGAACAGTACTGGGTTGACAAAAATCACCCTTAAAATGTGCGTCTTATACACGAAAATGCATGTGCTAAGTTTGGGGTGCGTCTTATACGCGCAGCGCGTCTTCTACGCGGGAGATTACGGTACCTATAGGAAAAAAAAAATCGGAATTCCTAAAAAGTTAGGAAAAGTGGCATCTCTGGTTTATGTAGCCCTCACAAGTAACTTGTCAACAATGCTTTCCAGTATATTTATTTCTTTTCACTATTTCAGTTCATCTTTTCTCTATTTCCTACATCATGCTAGAGCAATAGCAGTGGTACACTCTCGAATCGTTGGCATGATCTTTCAAACAGCAGAACAGTAACGGTTACCTACCAATAACAGTTAGGTCTCAGTAAGGTTCGAAGATTAAAACATATTCACACTGAAATGGAGTGTGAACATAATTTACCTTTTGGTGGCTGGATTCCCAAGGTCTCAAACCGCTCTTTGTGTGTCATTGGAAGCACGACTGCTTCAATAAGCTGTACAAGGTTACAAACACCTAGTATTATAAACACATATTTTGGGTTGGAGCTGAGTGAATTTCTGCAAACTACTAAGCATTGTTGTATAATAAAATCATCAATATTGTAAACTCCTGAGTATAAGGCATGCCCGTGTATAAGCCGCACCTACTGTGTTGGCTGATCCTTTAATATGGGTTACATTCAATTTAATAGTTTATCATACTGAACAAAAAATTATATAAAGTAAACCTTATACATGTAGTTATTTATAGTCTCAATGTCACCAAGACTGGATATGAGCTTACCCGGTATTAGGACAAGTGCCAAGAACGTCGAATATGATATACCACACCCTTCAACCCTACTATTGGCAGGGGTAGACACTTAACATTTTGGACCTTTGGACCACCCGGCCAGTAGTCTGGTATAGAGCAATGTATTTTTAAAAATTCTACTGGCCAAATGGCCAATTTTAAGGGAAATCTAGAAACCATCACTGGCCCACAGCCGAAACTACTGTCCATTGGCCACCGGGCCAGTGTTAGTGTCTACCCCTGTATTGGGTTTAACAATTTTAACTGTCAAATGCGAAAGTGATTTAATACCTGTACACATAGTGCTGCTTACCTCTTGGATCTGTTTATCTAACCCTCCAATGTCACTGTACTGTTCTGTTGGTCTCTCATCCACTTCCATCGCCTTGACACGAGAATCATATCTACAAACAAAGTATTCACATGTAGTAACACTACCAGAACATTGTATTGTCTTAGGTCGATCGTTTATCAAGAAATGTACTAATATTGGGCAGTTGATGAATACCTGTTACTCGTGGCCTCCGCGAGGGGCCTCAAGGAGGTCACTTTTACCTTGTTGACTCAGATGCAGTCACACCCTTGTTGACTCAGATGCAGTCACACCCTTGTTGCACTGATCATCACACAAATTGACATTATGGCATTTATCAACGAATACGGGAATACATGCATTGTACTTACTCTGCTGGCAATGTTTCCAAAACAAGATAGGAATCTTTGTTCACGCCCTGAAAAAGAAATTTTTCAAACATGTATACGGATTGTCTGATAGACTTCATTAAACACACGAAATGCGTGTTTTTATTTTCATGCGTTAACTTTTGAGTTTTATGCTAAAAACGTTCGTCAAGTAGATTCCTTTTTCCCTCCTCCAATGTGGTTTCCCCATATACCGGAACATACATCCATCAAATACTGAGTTTACTGTGCTGCTACACCTATGCATTATATCAGTTAATATCCAGATATTCCATGTACTCACCACGAGGTCTCCTGGTTTCAGGTTCTCTGGGTCTACAAGTCCAATTACTGGCAAGAAGTACGTCTGTTTGATAGCAAGAAACAACAGGAAAACTGTAAGCTTCTGTCTTTACAAGTTTGGATGTGAGATAACTTCCGGTCCATATATACAGCAGGCACTTATTTTGGTTTCCCCCCCTGGTACTTATTCAAGACACTGTGCTTAACACTTTAAGTCCAATATTACATTAATGCATGCTGCCCACTGGTCATCGTGATGTACAAATGCAGCCCTGGCGAGTGACTTGTGAGGGCTGTTCGATGCATCATGGTGACCTAATGACATTATTTTCCAGAAGCTATATGGGTCCACCATTTAGAATTTTGCTGCTTCTGCTGAAACTGGCAAAACACACTGATAAGACATGGGTACCTTGTCCCTGGATAACGCCCACTTCCAAGGACAAGCTGATTCCACCTTATCAGATCTTATCAATTCATGTCGCCACAAACCAGCTCCAGTCCTGCTTCGTTTAGTATTGTGTTTTATGGTGTTAAATACCTGCCTATGAGCCGCATCCCATGATTTGGTTGATCCTTTATGTTGCAAACGTGCCCTGGATCATGTATAAGCTGCAGCTTATATGCAAAGTTTTAGAGCATATAATAGTTCATAGTAATTTTTATAAGCATCTTGGTTTGGTTACATATGCTGGCGTTGTATCTGACAGTCATTTCTCTCACAATACCATTAACCAGCTTACCTGTCTTGTTGATGTCTTGATAACGGCACATTTTCCTTTACGCTGTGAGTCTAGGTCAACATTTGCACCATCTTCTTCTGCCTGATCTTGAGGGTCTACATCTAGCAACTAGAATAAAACCATAGTGTTGTAGATTTTAATACAATAGTAGAGAATAGTCCTGTGAGACATGGCGCAGCGACTTGTAATCTTGTGTCTAGTTTCAGTTGGTGAGACAGATAGGGCATACTATCATCTGGGCTTTTGGTAGTATATAGCACAAATTCAACCTGAACTACCCACTTTAGCTAAGTACTAATAGTCTGTAGACTGTCCATTCTGCATACACCTCACTCAGCTGCCCCAGGGACCTGTCTTATTAAATGTTCAATACCATAGTCAACAGGTGTGTCATTATGAGTGTACACTGTCTCAGATTGCCAGTAGCCTGCTCTGCCTCCCCCCCCCCCACACACACACACACACCCAACTGCCAATCACTTGTAATAGTCTGTACCTCGTCACGGGCCAGTGGTCAGCAAACAGGCCAGATCACTCCACCTCAGTGTAAGTACCTCGGCGTACATACATGTTTTCAGTGTTCCACAAAATCGTTTATATAATGAAAGGAGTAATCAAATTAACCTTTCATCACCAATAGTAGATACATATTCTGAGATAGCATTATTTCAATGTAAACTAAATACTTTACACAGAAAAGAATGTAGCAGTTCCACAAGGTGGCCTTACACTTCAACCTCCTCTGATTTACAAAAATGCCATATGGCAACACACACTTTTGCACTGATTTCTCCATAGAGATCTTCGACAGTGAATACGTTGTTCACATACAGAAAATATGATCCAATTGTACCATAACCCATTGAGATAAAACCTGTACTACATATATATAGTAGTTTCAAAACGAACAATTCTAAAACAAAGGCTACAGGGATGCATTTCTGAATCTTAAAATGCTCTAATGCTAATCTGCCATAGGGCTCCAAATGATGAAATGTCTTATCTGCGAATAAAATCAAAAGTATGAGATATATTCTGAAAATTCCTTCACTGATAAGTAAAGTACACACACTGTTGTTATTACATTAGAATAGTGAGCAGGAATAGTCCATAGCAGAGGAGCCACAAACAAAAATAGATTGCAAAGCCTCCCTATCCCTACACCGTGGCGACTGTGAACCATACACTAGTCTACTCATCTCACGAGTAGTACTCACTAGTCGCCGCGCTAAAAATGAAGCATGCTAACTGAAGCATGGCTTTACCATCAGCTATTTTGTTGAAATCCCTTATATTCTTAAATATATACACGTATACTTCCAGCATGAAATATTTTCTCTTTAATTTCTATGATGAAATTCAAACATACTGGGTACTAAAACTTAAGACCAAAGAGCAACATTATTCCCCAGAAGACAAGACAAATTCAATAGTTAATCACAAGAGCTAACATAAAATTAGAGAATAAAACACAAGAAAACTTGCCTACCTCTATAACATTTGAGACGAGATAAGGTAAGGTCTTGTTAACTTTTATCTTTTCCGCGTTTTCCTTAATCTTCTCTTTTTGTGCTTGTAATTCATGCGAGATCCTCATAACCTCCGATTTCATAATCTGGAAATGGATGATGAAAAAAAAACAACAACAACTTAGATATATGTTTCTAGGAATCCGTCTTTTTATATTCATTTATTTTTCTATTTATTTTGTTTCCTACATGTTGATTGAATCACAATACAGCTCATGTTATCTTTTACGCAAAAGTTAAGATTATGGAAAGTAAGTGAAATATCTTGTACATTTACTGAGAGATATATTTATTAGAAAAATACTATTACCGGGTAATACTTAGAGCGAGTAAATAGTGGTTGTTTTATCGTCATTTCGGTTTCACAGGCCATATCTTTTGGCAATATTTTACTTAGAACTGGAGAAGTGTGATCACTGGTATATAAGTGAATACAAGTCTATACCCACTTATATAGACACTAGCGACACGGAAAGGACAAAATAAGATAAGATAACGCCTTAGAGAAGAATAATCTAAAGCATTGCACTGCTCACCTTTATCTCATTGTCGAGAAGTCGTGTTCTGCTGACAATTTCATCAGTTCCCATGCGAAGAACTTCCTCTCCAAGAGCCTCCTATTCATTCGAGAAAAAAGGCCTTTGTAGCATTATAATGTAAGGAATAGTGATGAATCCGCCAAAGCTTAAAATTGGGGGAGGGGGATCTTGAGAAACAATAAAGACTGTTACACGCGGATGTGTTTTCATTTGGCAATTGCCAAGGAAACTACTGATGCCAAGAGTTCCTGCTAAATATGTTTGTTTGAGATCTGAACTTTTATTGGCGATGTGCACAGATTTGGTCTTCAAGCAGCTATGAAATTGCACTTTGAGATCTCAAACCAACATTGCGGCCCTCAGTTTTGAGCACTCATACAGTAACAGTAAATCAGGGGTAGACACTAACGCTGGCCCAGGAGCCAATGGCCCGTGACTTTGTGTTCTGACAGGCCCCCGATTTTCTCCATTAATACCCTCCTGTTGCGCAAGTGGCCCACAGGATTGATTGAAGGTAATTCAAGGGGAATTTTCCCATACCAATAGGGTAGATTAACCTAAAGACGACCGTTCCTGTGCAGGCCTTCAATGAGTTTTTTGTAGTGGGCAATATCTCTGAGAGTTTAAGGTCCTCAGACTTCCAAAAGACACTGAATGAAAGCTAATTGTTTAGGCTTTTTTACCTGCTATATCTTGAAAATCCATGTGTATAATATATATCTAGTTTATCACCCTTACTAAGAACATTCCATTTACCATAATCCACGCGTAGAAGGCGCAGCCCGCGTAGAACACCCCGAACACAGAGAAGGCTGGTTTGTGTAGAAGGCGTACCTTCTCTGAATTGGTACACTGAAAAAACCCGCATATAAGGCGCACCCCTAACTCAGGGGGTCTGGTCTGCGTACAAGGCGCACCTTGTGCATGGCCTGCCCACAAGAGTCTCCTTGTAGTTGGGAATAGCCTTAGGTACGGTTAAGATCAGGGTGCGTATGATGCTGATCATATATTTTTTTGAATGCCACAAATGGGGTGTGACCTGAAGTAGAACTTATCTCTAACATTGTATCATCAGTTCTTTTGATTTCTTTTCCTACATTCATGCATTCTATCAATGTTGTAGCATGTTAGGGAATGAATTTAAATCATAACATTATCTAAACATAGTTGGAACATCTGTTCTAAAGTCAAACATATAGCAAGTGTATATAAATGCTATACTGGCTCCATCTGGTGGCACTTCTAGGAACCATTCCTATTAAATACATGATTATAAAAGATCATGACCAAGGTAGGTCAATTTCCATTGTATACTATCTTCTGACACAGTTTTAACAAATCAACCACTTCATGATGACCTATTGACATGATAACATGGAATGTATTATGTAAAAGCATGGATAACCTAAAATCCATTTACAACTACAGTACTGGGAATACAATCTTAACACATAATAATGCAAACTGTATCTTGATCATGATATGAATTTTTTTATGTAATCCTTCCTAATCAGTGGTTTCTACTCAACTAAAGGCATAACTCTCTCTGTGAGTGGTAGTTGACTCAAGGTGAAATGGTGGTCATCTCAAGGTGAAATTGGCATGCCTGGGAAAATGACTCCTAAACAGAAAGTACCGTAAACTCCCACGTATAAGACGCGTCCTCTACGCCAAACAAAATGCTGGGGAGTCTTATAGCTTTCTCTAAAGTTGGGGGGGCGTCTTATACGAGGGGTAATTTTTCTATAGAAATGTACTAATATTGCAAATTCCATCCTTAAAATGTGCATCTTATACGCGAAAATGCTTCCCCCAAGAAGGGGGTGCGTCCTATACGCGCGCTGCGTCTTCTACGCGGGAGATTACGGTATTTAACATTTCTGAACATTTGTCTATGTCATCATTTACTTATGATATATATCTGTAGGGGCAGTATTTCTGTGTACTCGGTGGCAGACCCCCAGGGGCGGGTCTCCGGGTAATCACTGCCCCCCTAGTGTGTATCATACCGATCCAGGTGTGGATGGAAGGTGGAAATGTCAGGTCAGGGGAAGTAGCTCAGAGGAAGAGCAGCCGCTTCGAAGCTGGAGGGCCCCGGGTTCAAGTCCCGGTTTCTCCAAGAACATTTTCACCGACCTCTACATATCTATGTCTAGAATCAATATTTGGTACATGTGAACAATCTCAATGTTCAGAATCTGCAACCAAAGTTAAAGATTTCTGGAGAAATGGCCAGTTGGCTATGATAAAAAACAGTCAAACATGGGTACTTTAGTGTATTGTTATACAATGATAACTACCGTAATCCCTCGCGTAGGAAGGCGCAGCCCGCGTAGAAGGTGCACCCTAATCTCAGAGAAGGCTGATCCACGCCTTTAGTTGAAGGGTCACTTACTATTTCGGAATTGGTTTTCCACTAACCTCGCGTAGAAGGCGCATCCCAAACTTCTGGGGTATGTTTCACGTAGAAGGCGCACCTTCTATGTGATTCTATGCGATTTGTGTATGATGCTTATCATAAAATTTTACAGTCACAAATGAGGTGTAGAAAGATGTAGAACTTAACTCTAACATTGAATCATCAATTTTTCTATCTCCATTTGAGCATTCTATTAATGTCATGTTCGGGAATGAACAGAAACCATCACATTATCATAACATAGTTGAGTGTCATTTTTAATTTATCTAAGTTCATCAGCAATATAAAAAAATCTCTCTTGGTTTGGTGCTGCCATCTGATGTCAATTTTATGAACCATTTAAGGACATACAGAACATAAAAGGGTTCTGAATAATTTTGGCTCAGCAGTTTATAGCATTCCCCCAAAGTCGGGATGTTGCTTATATGTAGGTGTGGCTTATAATTACATGTTGTTGCTTCAGTGCAACAAGGTTGCAACTGCAATGCAATGAGGCATTTTAAAGTTCCCATCCATGCTGAGGTTTTAATTATCAAAGTCCCTTCTTTCAAAACAAAGGTATTTTATACAATTGTTCCATAATATGCTCAAAGTTACATACCGTATTCTCCCGCGTAGAAGACGTGCTGCACCTATAGGACGCACCCCAAACTCAGCACATGCATTTTCGCGTATAAGACGCACCTCTTAGGGGGGATTTTTGTCAATCCAGTACTGTTCTATAGTAAAATTACCCCTCGTATAAGACACACCCCCAATTTCAGTACATCCTATAAGACCCCCCGCATTTTGTTTGGCGAAGAGGACGCGTCTTATACGCGGGAGTTTACGGTACTTCTAGGAATGATTCCTAGAATTGACACCAGGTGAAGCCACCATCCCATTCCTATACACTTGCTACATATTTGACTTTAAGAACAGATTTCAGACTATATTTTTAGATGATGTAATGATTTAAATTCACTCCCTAACATGCTACAACATTGGTGAAATGCTCAAATATAGAAAAGATACAAAAAAAGTGATGATACAATGTTAAAGTTAAGTTCTACATCTGTTCACACCTCATTTGTGGCATTCAAAAAGTCATATTATCAGTATCATAACCTTTTCTCCCAATTGAGATATCGGAATAACCCGCGTATAAGGTGCACCCCAAACTCAAGGCAGCCTTGCTCCCGCGTATAAGACCCATGAACGATCTGATCCGCGTATAAGACGTGCCTTATTCGCGGGAGATTACGGTACTCAACATATCATGGGTGGCCAGTCCATGGGATACTATAACACCTCTATTTCAAAAATATTAGAGGTTCAGCCTCATACAGTAGATGTAAAAGTGTGAAAAACAAGGTGGCAAGTGGTCAACTCAAGGTATGTGGTCGTCTTTAAGTTAACCTACCCTATAGCCATGTTATATATCGTTGAAAAGAGAAAATCATTACAAACCTGACTACTGAAATGAATATTTTCTGTAATTTATGTGGGAATAACTATGATTTTGTCTCTAGAATAAGTGGCCTGTAGATATAGGTCCAGGCCCATATATCTTGAAAGCTGCAGGCCAGGGTGGGCCCATGGCGGAAAAGGTTAGTGTCTACCCCTGGTTAAAATGACAATGTAGCACTTCAACTTCTGAAATGGTGTTTTTGAACAAGAAGCAAGTCAGGACTGTACATCATTTGTAAACAAATGTTGAGATCCTCTAAGGGATATTATCATAGTTGTGTCTGCTTCTGAGGTATCTAATGCATGCGTCAAGAGATATATTTTTCGAGGTGTCCACTATTCTTCTGGAGAATTCTTTATCTTTGGGGAGATAAGCCTAATAAGCCTAAAGGCAACAGCATATGGGCCAGATTCAGTTCGTAATTAAGGATGCCTGATCAGATCGGGGATATAAAACATGTTTGATATTGAATGACTGGATCGAACTTCCCACGTCACAATTGGCCATTCTAACACTAGCTGTTCAACAGTTGGGTCCACTTTAGAATAATGATTATGATAATCTGATTCGCAGAGAGCCAGTACTGGGCCAGGGGACAAAGCACTCCCAGGAAAAGCACTTGTAGTTTGTGGCCTTCCTGTTTGTTTGCAAGTATATTTGGAGGAAAATCAAAGTCTTTCCTCATGTGAGAACTTTAAAAAAGCCCTCAGATGCGAGTTTGTGCCCTACCTGGGCCTTGGTTCTTGGGCTTTGCCTGATCGCCTTCAGCAATCTTGGACTTGGGCAAATCTTCCCTTACAAGGGCACAAACTTGCACCTTTGGTGCTTTGCCTTTATAGAGGAGCAGCAAAGTGGTCCTCAGGGGTGATTTAATTCGAAGGATTACTGAAAGCTACGTGCAAGTCCAATGTGGGAGAAGTCGCAAATATCTAATCTTCTTGATTTTTGCGAATGTTGTCGCATGCCGCTCGGAAGTCGCATAAACGTAGTCGCAGCAGCTGATCCACTGGAGGAAGTTTTTTTTTGCGAGAAGTCACGCATGGTGTCAGTCGCAAGAAATTCATGCCAGTGGTTCCCCCGCTTTAGCCTAAGTTTAGGGCCTGAGTACGACTGGCGAGTGTCGTATCCCAGAAGTTGGCGCATCCCAGAAGTTGGCTGCGCATGCGCAATCCTTGTTTAAGCCTATTATCGCTCACGGGCCACAAACATCAATGAAAATAAATAATATTTTGAAAACATAAAAACCATGATAATATCACTCTCTTCTTATAGAATTTGAAAGGACAACAACCCTAATGATACTGTCCCTATGCCGTAGAAATATGAAACGGGTAAGGGAGTGATCATTTTTTAACAACGGGGGGGGGGGGCTGGTGGGTTTGCGCGTGGACGTGCGAAAAAAATTTCGACCCCCCTCTCGAGGGGATGAAATTTTTTCGCCCCCCCCCATAAGGGACAAAAGTCGCGCGCGAACATCCCCTTTTAGCCTACAGTAACGCGCGGGGTTTTCCACTGAAAACAGGTGAAATTATTTTGACCCCCCCCCATCACAGGTGTTGAAAATATTCTGACCCCCCTCCCCCACCAGCCCCCCCCCCCCTGTTGTTAAAAAATGATCACTCCCGAAAGTTATTTTGAAAATTACGGCCAACTTCTGGGATGCTCGACTTTCGGGATACGACAGCGAGTATGGGTCAGCGAGTATGGTTGTCCATCTATATTACGTGAGGTTCGGCCCTTGTAACATCAGGGGTTACTGGAACGATGATCCCAAGGAACGATGATCCCACCGGAACGATGATCCCATTTTCTCCTCCCCAGGAACGATAATCCCATCTTAAGGAACCATGATCCCACATTAGAATATCTCTCATTCCTTATATTTACTGACCCATCTGCACTAGTATTCCATGCTTTGTTGATGATTTACGCATGGAAATTGATAGAAATGATGATTAATAATGATTAAATGCCCAGAAATATCTGAAAAGGATTTTTTTCCACACTGCAGGCTACTTCTCCAGGCTACTTACATACCCTACACATAATAGGCACAGTAATATCCAATTTTTATGATTTGTTGGTGATTTATGCTTAGAAAAAGATAGAAATGATGAATATGACTAAAATGCAAAAAAAAAATGTCCGAAATTGTCTGTACCTATAGAACTAGATCTATCATCGGAGTGATTTTTTTCGTAATTATTTTACATAGAAGTAATTATTTTGTAAATATTTATTTTTTACTTATATTTCTTTTGATTATTGGGGATACATATCATTTACATGGATTAATCATAGGGTTTCATGGATTAACAGACAAACTGTGAGTACTGTACCTACACACACATTAGCGTATTGTCACTCTCAAATTCTTCCTAGATTTCATGGAAAACTCTTCATCTAAATACCACTTTGTCAATTACATGTTCAGAGATAAGATACAAACACAATATAGCCATATTTGAAAAGTGGGGCCAACATTCCGTAGTGTGGGGAATCCACACCTGTTTGCCACTCCAAGATCGTTCTGTACGGGTGTGGGAGAGTTGTAATACCAAATGTTGGGGGAGTGCGGGGAGAGTTTCCCCGCACCCCTTCCCCTCTCTGGATCTGTCTAAAAATAAGTGGACATGTAGATACATCCCGGATTAATCTGTCCTGAAAGTATGGATGCCGTACAATCATTTTAAGATATGAAAAATGAATATTTTGCATACCTGCCCTTCTTGCTAGTGTGCGTTTTTTCAAAACAAAGATGGCCCCCATGGGAAATTTAAACCCTCACCCGGCCAACTTCTACCTCCTGTATCTAAGTAAATATGGAGAGTTAAGCTTCCATTTTTTCAAATGTTGCAGATGTGAACATAATCTATTGTTCTTCTCTTCTACAGCACCCAGTTTTAACTCTAAATATATCGGTGAGATACTTATAAACAAACTGCTTGCAACTTCCGGTTGCAGCAGGAGGCACGGTTTCACCAAGGATTGAAGAGTGTGAGAGACTGTCGCCAAGCAGAGGCAATCCTAGGCATAGTAGTAGTAAGAGGGAGTGAAGGCTCTAGTCCCAACTCTCCTTTGCCACCCATGAAGGGTCTAGGATCAAAGAGGGGTACCTCAGTAACCAGCTCTTGTCCCAAGTCTCCTTTGTCCACCTGGGGTGCCAATGCACAGGTAGAAAATTGGGAGAACCAGCAAACGCAGTTTCACCCTCTGACCTTACATATAGAAGTAAACAGGAAGCCTCACCGGAAGCTGGACTGACCTCATGGCAGGAGGCAGAACCAGTAGCTGAAAGATCTTATAGTAGAGAGGAGCCGGTCCCTAACATCATATGCCTAGCCTCTAGGGACCGGTTGGCAGGTCTATCATTTCGTTAAGATGGGATCATGGTTCCTATAAAGCTGGGATCATCGTTCTGGGTAGTTGGATCGGCGCCCAACTCACATACTTGTGACCTACTTCATAGGGTCTCAGATCTGTGACTACGTTCTGGGATCATCGTTCCTTGGGATCATCGTTCATGTATTCACATCAGGACTCGGCTTGATTTACGGTAATAATACACCAATTATCGCCCACCCAATAAAAAAACACGGCAAACACTTGTATGTGTGACTTGCGTCGAAAAATATTCATCTTAAACATACTAAATGACTACGTACCAAGCATTGCTACAATTATATTGACCTTTGGAGTCAAATCACGAATATAAACCTTGGTTTCTCTCTAGTATTTTGAGAATGACGAAGCCGTTTTCGGATGATGGAAGCCGTGTCCGGCGACGTCAAAATATGACACTCGCCAACAGAGATTACGGGCTACGTAAGACTTCCAGTTGGATTCTGGAATGTCCCTACAGATCCCAAGTGATTTATGAATTCGCTACTGTAAACAGATTGTTATTATTTTCAATATATTTACCTCTCCATCTTCCCAAATTGCTTTGTCCTCGAGCGATGCCATGTTGCTGAACTGATCACGTGACTCCCACGAAAATAGCACTACTTCCACCACACTGGCCCCACATGCGCATCAGCACTTCCGGTACATATGGACTGATGCATGATGTAAGGTCAGCGTCTGCAGGCTGGGTGGCACAGTCTCCTGTGTCATGTTGCTGGTACTTTCATTCCCCATACCCATGACTGGAACAGATTCAAATAAAATTATTGAAATCTTTACTGGGGCTACCAGATCTTAATACGAGTATGCTATATTAAAGGGTGGCTAGCATGGATAAGACGTACCCGCGTTAGTGAGTCACGTGACCACACATTGACCAATCAGAGCGCTACAAATTTTCCGCTGGGTCCTGCATATTTGTGAACGATCTTTTGACAGGTACCCATGTGGAAAATCTCCGTGCTAGCCCCCCTTTAAATGGTGATTATTTTAGGTTGACACATATTTTTTAGTAGAGTATTTCAATGTGGCACAATCTCCTGTGCCACAACAAACAAAGACAAACCCTGATCATTTTCCACATGGCACATGCTGCTTCCTGTGAAATGGACCATGTGGACAAATGAAGATATTCAGACAATATGCTCCATCAATTGGTCATGTTTACATATCTCTTAGCCTGTTAGGGAGTGGTCATTATTTATCAACAGGGGGGGGTGGTGGGTTTTCGCGCGGACGCGCGAAAATTTTTTACGCCCCCCCCTCGACGGCAGTCAAAATTTTTTGCGCCCCCCCCCCCGCCGGAGGCGCGGAGAGTTTTCGCGCCCCCTCTTTGATCTATAGTAGCGCGCGGGCTTTTTTGCTAAAAAGAGGGTGAATTTTTTTAGCCCCCCCCCTCAAGAGGGGTCAAAATTTTTTTAGCCCCCCCCTCGGGAGGGGTCTGAAAATTTTACGCCCCCCCCTCAAACCCACCACCCCCCCCTGTTGATAAATAATGACCACTCCCTTAGATGTCTAATTATGTCAGCACATGTGGTAGATCATTTTTTTAAAGTGCATGGAGGTAAAATGCATAGATTCATACACTTGCCACATGTCCATGTACCATTGTTTATTTACATCTGAAAGCCAGTTTGTAGTGGCATCTGGTGTATACATATTGATATTGATGGTTGCGCCATCTAGAGGTAAATAAGCCCGCACTCCCTTATTATACTTTATTAGTGTTCTCTGAAGCGCCTCTGCTTGAAGAGTGGTGCTTCCCGTGTGGCCCCAGTTCGTAGTCTACCGCTTAGTTTGCCCACCAAACTACGTCGCCGGAGAAGTTGCTACTTCCACCATACGGATCGCTTTGAAACTAGAAAAAAAAGAATCCACGCACCCTGACGGAAGAACGAAGAACAATATAACATTATTCACCAACTATTCGAGGACTATTTCTATGATAACATCAACATCTTACAAGAATATTCCGAAGATCACATCATAATGGGATTTTGAGGATTACAACTGTGGTAAGCTCAAGATGCTCAACATGTTTCAGAACAGCAGATTTAAAAAAAAAAAAATTGGCAAAATGGGCGATAAAAGGGCAAATCTTTAAACTAGTCTACTAGAAGACTGATTTTTTTTCAGCGAATGTGCAGGATACCGATGACGGCGGTCTAGCTAGTCCTGAGGACTAAGGCGTCTGCCGCGTCCGCGCTGGACCTGTTTGCCGCGTACGCTGCAGCGGCCAGCAGCAGCCACGCGCCGACATCTAGTCCTCGGGACTAGAACGCGCCTTTACTCGCCGTTCTACGCTTTAGTCCTCAGGACTAAACAGGTGGTCCCTGGGACTATGAATCTCATCCCCAGGGAACCATGACTATTCTCTACTCTTGGATGATTATGAGTGGGTGTGGACCACTAAATTTGACATGGTGACATGGCAATTTCTTAAAATCGACATGTGACATGAGAGGTTCTTAGAGGTGACATGGGACATGGGGATTTAAGTGACATGTGACATAACCATTTCTTAAAATCGACATGTGACATGAGAGGTTCTTAGAGATGACATGGGACATGGGGATTTAAGTGACATGTGACATAACCATTTCTTAAAATTGACATGTGACATGGGGGACCCCCCATCCACACCCCTTTATGAGCCAGGGTCTAAGTCCCAAGGACTATAATCTAGTCCCTAGGACTGTATCTTTAGTCCCTGGGACTACACAGAGCAGTCCTAGGGACTAAGAAGTAGTCCTCAGGACTAAATTTGAAGTCCTGGGGACTACATCCCTAGTCACAACTACATTAGACATCAATCAATGAATTAGTCCTCAGAACCACATGCATTAGTCCTGAGGACTAGGCAAATGTTTTTGTAGTCCTCAGGACTAAACAAGTAGTCCCTGAGTCTACGAATTAGTCCCCAGGACTAAAAGCTTAGTCCTGGAGACTAACAGCACAGTCTTATACAAAGTCATGCGGTCTGCAGGGTAATTCATGGGATTAATGTACAATTAGTCCCTAAGACAATATCCTCATATTCTTAGTCCTGGGGACTAGGCTTTAGTCCTTAGGACTTAAGCATCGCATTTTTATTAGCTATAGTCCTGAGGACTACCACTACGCCCGCGCACCTACGCGCACCGCGGGCGGCTCCGTTTAGAGTCCGCGTATTTGCGTTAGCGTGGACGCGCCAGTCACCTTAGTCCTCAGGACTAGCTAGACCGCCGTCATCGGTATTCTGCAGCGAATGTGTATTCACACCCTCGGCGGCATGGGCTCTACCTACTACCTATGGAGCGTTCATTATTTATGGCAGGGGGGGGATGACCAAATGAAGGGGGGTTCATTTTTTTGGAGGTATTCAAAGGGGGGGGGTCATTTATTTTCAACCTATTCTCAGAGGGAGGGTCGCTTTTTTTCAACCTATTCTTAGAGGGGGGGTCATTTTTTTTTAACCCATTCCCGAGGGCCAGGTAGTTTCCTGTTGGGGAGTATTTGCCAATGTGATGCAAATTTTATGACAATGGAACAAAAATTTTCGCGACGCCTTGTGAATTTTAACTATTTGGTTTTCAGTAATAATTCTAGATATAATTCTGCCCAACATTTTGTTACCAGCTACCTATAATTCATATCCTTTTGATTATGTTATATGATCAGAGTCTTACTCCTTTGTGTGTCAAAGGGCGGTTAGCACGGATAAGATGTACGGGTACCTGTGTTACCAACTCACATGACCACTCCTTGACCAATCGGGGCATCGGAATTTTTCCGCTGGTTCCTACAGATTTGTGAAAGATCTTTTGGCAGGTACCCATATTAAAATTTGACATGATAAGCCCCCTTTAAAACATGGATGAGGCCAGTCACTACCACTCTGGTATATGTATACAGTTTTCCCTGGGGTGTAACACTGTTCAGCTCTTGAGATTGAAGTATTTGGCCCAATTTGTGACACAATGTTCCTTGTTCTTTTGCTCGCCCTGCTGATTGTTTCAAAAGATGTCATCATGAAAATAAGTACTTTCCTTTAAAGGGGTACTGGGAAGGGTATGGTACACCACAAACAACACTTTGTGGTGCTACACCATACACCTCACATGAGTGAACAGGGCACCAACAAATTTGTCAGTAGTAAAAAATATTACATGCTAAAATCACCGCAACTCGCAATCAGATCTTTCCAGATTTAACTCTTGTTTTCACCCATTGATGAAATCAACCCTGACAAGAATAATGTCTATAACACCCTTCAAATTGATATAAAAGCTGAGATTACAATGAAATCTAAAGAGAAAGACAAGCTACAAAAGTTTATTTCTGTACCGTATATAAAGTTTTTGAAAAAGAAACCAGAACCAAGTCCCTCAATCAGAACAATTTTTCCATTGGTCAGGAGTAGGTCACATGGAATATTTTACTAAGACATACCTATTTTAGCTGCATCAGTAGTAGCCCATGCTAGCCGGCCCTTAAAGGGGGGCTAGCACGGGAAAAAACAATATGGGTACCTGCTCAAAGATCGTTCACAAATTCACAGAAACCAGCTAACAAGAAATGCGGTTGTGACCGCGTAAAAAAACGCCTCCCGCCGTTAATGTCGGTATTCAGTAATTTTGTATTGTGAGACCTCATCACATGGGGCAAATGAAATCATCATAGCGCACTCCCGTACCGCTTCGCGGTACCGCCGCTACGCAGCGTGGGAGGCGCTAAAAAAAATGCGCATGCAGGTACGTCTTATCCATGCTAGCCTTCAAATTGATATTTAACCTAGAGGTAAATCAATCAACAGCAGTGTATTCACAATTTGACTGCTCCAAAGATGACACGTAACTGAAATGGTTCTAAAGCTGCTAATATCACCTTGTATAATGAATGGACCTGATGTAGCCTCTGTTGAACGTAGTTAAATGTGGTGGGAGTCATTTTCTTTCAATTTATTCTGAGGGGGGGGGTCATTTTTTTTCAACCCATTCCTAAGGGGGGGGTCATTTTTTTTCAACCCATTCCGAAAGGGGGGGGTCATTTTTTTTCAACCCATTCCGAAGAGGGGGTCAGTTTTTTCTCACGTATTCATTCTGACAGATTGTCGTCCCCCCCCTGCCATAAATAATGAACGCTCCCCTAGATGGCGCCACGGTCTGATAATCACTAATGCATTGGCTAATAGAAGGGTGAGCAGGCTCAGGGGTAAACCTGACACCAGTTACCCCTCACCCCAGCAGATTGATGATTTACACATAGTTATCATGAGAATTTCATGGGGAATAAGCTATGGCCTGAAGCTGAGTATTCAATAAAGATATTGCAGTGGTCTGATTATGCTGACATGCATTTATCAGGGAGAATCAGGTGTTCATTCCAGCCAACATCAATGACACCAGTTACCCCTCACCTGGAATCCAGGAAGTGTGTGACTGCAGACCTGGTGTACATGCTCAGTGGCCAAGCTCCTCCCCTTTACCTGAAGGTAAACATAGACCTTGTTGACATATACTTTGTGATTAAGCCAAATAAGGTATGAATGGATGATTCCCTTTGAGAATAATGAATTTGATTCTTTCCCATGAGATATTTTGCATGGTATGTGTAAATGATTTTGGGTGACATTGTCTTGAAACGACGCACCTAACAAAAAGGTTTTGGGGCAAGACTGTGGACTACAGAATGACACCATCTACCCCACACCAGTAGGGAGCGGTCATTTAATAGGGAGTGTTATTTAAAGGGAGTGGTCATTATTTAACAACGGGGGGGTTGCTGGTGGGTTTGATGGGGGGCGTCAAAATTTCAGACCCCTCCGGAGGGGCAGGGGCTAAAAAGATTTTGACCCCTCTTGAGGGGGGGCTAACAACGTTTATTCTCTTTATATATATGCACCAAATTCTATATTCTTTGGTATCATTATGTTCCTGATTTATGTATATTTCATATCATGTAAGAAAGAAAACTGCTATGTGCAACATAATCTATCATAATATATTGACATTCAATCAACTGGCCCATTCTGCAAATTACAAGCAGTTAGAATTTGTACAGAATCCATAGTCTCTTATTGTGAATATGAGTGATGCATCTACCCCACACCAGTAGGGAGCGGTCATTTAATAGGGAGTGTTATTTAAAGGGAGTGGTCATTATTTAACAACAGGGGGGGGTTGCTGGTGGGTTTGATGGGGGGCGTCAAAATTTCAGACCCCTCTGGAGGGGCAGGGGCTAAAAAGATTTTGACCCCTCTTGAGGGGGGGCTAACAACGTTTATTCTCTTTATAGCAAAAACGGCAGCAACCTACTATAGATCAAAGAGGGGTGCGAAATATCTCAGCACCTCTGGTTCAGGGGGCGCAATAAATTTCGACTGTGTTCAGGGGGGTGTAAAACATTTTCGCGCATCCGCGAAAATAACCACCAGCACCCCTGTTGATAAATAATGACCACTCCCTAAAAACCTGAGTCTTTTTAGCAAAAAAAACTGTGCGCTATTACAGGTCAAAGAGGGGCACAAAACATTTGACTGTCATTGGGGGGGGCGTAATAATCTGTCGCACATCCTTGTCAAATTTGAATGTGCCTCCAGTACCAGGTATGGGGGGGGGCCGCAAAAATTTGGACCGTCGAGGGCGGCAGTCTACTGGTACTGTTGGGGCATTAGGTTTTTAATAGCCTGCTTAAATTTATGCACCACCTCCCCAGCTCTTCATAAATGATAGCAGTGGGGGTGGGGGGGGGCAATAATTTTTAACCCATGACTGGGAGGGGTCAATAATTTTTAACACCTGTAGATCTATACTCTCCCCCCTAAAAATCTTAATGGGCCTCTGTGATCTATAAGGGAGTGGTCATTATTTATCAACAGGGGGGTGGTGGGTTTTCGCGCGGATGCGCAAAAATTTTGTATGCCCCCCCTTGCTGGCAGTCAAAATTTTTTGCGCCCCCCGCGGAGAGTTTTCACGCCCCTCTTAGTAGCGCGCTGGCTTTTTTTGCTAAAAAGAGGGTGAATTTTTCTAGCCCCCCCCCCCTCAAGAGGGGTCAAATTTTTTTTTAGCCCCCCCCTCTGGAGGGGTCTGGAAATTTCACGCCCCCCCTCAAACCTACCACCCCCCCCGTTGATAAATAATGACCACTCCCTAAGGCCAGTATCCTGGGCAGGTCACATGATTCTGTGCCCTGTAAGCCTAAATCACAGACAAGCCTTTGGGCCTACCGGTATGGACCACCTACAGGCAAATCTGCTGTTGCAACAGACTCAAGCAGAGCTAGGGTATAAATATATTTCCTGTGAACACAAAAGAGGTGTAATAGTCAGTGGAACTACATCCTGCAACACCTTACATATTACTGTATTTGTTAGTAGCCATATTGTATTTATAATTCCACTGGTGTTAAGAGTGCTGATGCTATTGTCTTTTGTATACATTAAGATAAATTACATTTGACCATTTGTAGCCAACCTTTCACTAGTTTAAGGACAGAACCTGTAGGGAAACTCTCCCAATGAAATGCCCTGCCATCTAGTGTGAAGATCATTCAGTGACCACATGGCCACAACAAAGCACAACATTGGCTCCGCCCACTTTCTAGACTAAAGCATGCAAAGAAAAATATAAGACACACAAAATATTCATTTTTAGGGAGGATGTGTCAACTAGATTTTAATATTTCAGCCATTCTTGGTAAAAAATATTTTTTTATTGCCCTTCACTGCAGATCTGCAACTTGACCTAGTTAGACCGTTCATACTCTGATCTAGCTATACCCACACAGCCATTCTGAAACATCGGTCGTGCTCTTGCTCGGCGGCCTTGGTGGAGATCCCACCCAGCAAATCTTCGTGAAGTTGAGTCAAAGTGTGTGAGCCTTCAGGCTTCATGCAGTGCGCTCCTGGAAATTTTGTTTGTGTCAAGCATTGCCAGGGGCAGGGTTGACTCAGCTTCACATAGTCATAGACTGACACATGCATTATGACTCATCTTCACACACAATGATGCATGGGTTATGACACAGAATGACGCATGGGTTTTGACGTAGTAATACACACAATGAAGCATGGGTTATGACACAGTATCACACACAATGACACACTGACCAATTTGTGCTTGCTTGGGGGGGGGGGGTTGTGGATTTTTATTTTGTGGCTTTATTGTCAACATCAATTCATCTGATTATCCTGTTTCCATGTAAAGATATCTTTCCTCACAATATTAAGTTTTACCCACTCTCCTTGAAAATGGCTGGTTGTGGTGTTGATAGATGATTCCTTGTAGTATTCCTGGGTATACCTGTTCAAATCAAAACAAATAACCATAAACACAAAAGACAAACAGTCTAAATCTAGACCAACCCACTCCCACCTAAATTTGACAATGAATGACCATTCACTTAGTCCCCAGATACCAGAACTTATAACTTAGCATTCCGAATCCCCTTAATTTCCATAGGCTTTATTCATAGTTCTAAATCTACTATTATCTTGGGGTATTGTCACTAATGCTTGGAATTAGCAGTAAGGCATGTTCAGACATAATCAGTAATAATAATATATTACTGTAGAAATACCTATCAACTGGGATTTGAAGTACAAATTAATCTAGAACTGTGTGACCACCTACCAGAACATCTATCCTCCTTGGCTGTCTCTGCTTGTCTGTTTGAACTCAGGAGGAGAACAAAGAAATGGGAGGGAAATTTAAAATGGACCAATCAGAACACAGAATACTATGTTGTGTGTCACTAAGTTGTGTCATTATGGGTGAGAGTTGACAGAAGTTGACACATGCTCACACAGTCTGTTATACCCATATTTGATACAACATCTACCCCTTTTATCACTCAATACAGACCATTTTTACCATCATATTAAGAATTCCTATCTATTTCCCCTAATAATATGTGACCTAGCTGATCACTAGACATTAAACAGTCAAACTCAGTGCTAAGTCCCATAGACAAAACAAATCATCTTATTTGTCTTATATATGCACCAAATTCTATATTCTTTGGTATCATTATGTTCCTGATTTATGTATATTTCATATCATGTAAGAAAGAAAACTGCTATGTGCAACATAATCTATCATAATATATTGACATTCAATCAACTGGCCCATTCTGCAAAATACAAGCAGTTAGAATTTGTACAGATTCCATAGTCTCTTATTGTGAATATGAGTGATGCATGCTGACAATTGTTCATCAAGTCGTCCCTCACATCTTCATGGACGTGATTGAGTGATTGTCAAGCAGTGTGGGAGTGGGCAACTATTGACACATGTTGGTGTATGCTTACCAAATCTTCCCTCACATCTTTATTGAAGTGAGTGATTGTTCGTCAAGCTGAGTGAGAGTTGACAACTGTAGACACATGCTGACACACACTCACCCAGTCTCCCCTACCATCTTTATCACAGTGAGTGATTGTTCATTAAGCTAAGTGAGACTTGACCAGTATTGACACATGCTGACGAACATTCACCCAACCTTTCCTACCACCTTTATTTAAGTGAGTGATGGTTTGTCAAGCTGAGTGAGAGTTGACTCAGTATGACACAAGACGACTCAGTTCATTATCATGCAAAAGTTATCACACTTCATCACTCACCATGACTCATGTTCACTCAGATTTGCTGGGCAAGTGTAAACAATACACAGCAAACACATTGTATGATTGTAGTCTAAGGGGAAGCAGACATACTTCTACTTCCACATTAGATTTTTAACATTTTTATAAATCAGACATTAATAATTATTAGTTTCGCATACTCCCCTACATCTCTAGATCTACTGTTAATGGTGAAAGGGATTTTCTGATGAAGCAACAGGATTTGGAGAAAATCGGGATTTTGAATAAAGGTAATTTATCACCACAGTAAAGTGACACTGACTGTCACATCTAGCACAGACCAACCTTCTACTTCCACATAAGATTTTCAATATTTGTATAAATAAGACATGCTTAATTTGTAGTTCTGCATGCTCTCCTTTATCCCTGCTATTATTGGTGAAAAGGATTTTTGGATGAAGCATCAGAATTTAGAGAAAATAGGGATTTTGTAAAGGGTATACAGTGAAATTTCTTTACAACGAATCCTGTTACAACGAATTTTCCTTTATAACAAACTAATTCCAATGTCCCAAATCACCCCCATACATTTCTATAGTAAAAGAATCCCCTTACAATGAATTTTAGATGGCCTCAAATCGTTTACAACGAGTTCTTTTGGCTAATACAATAATTTATCCAACCTTACAATGACTTCAAAGGAAGCTAGGTCTTTTGTTTGGCTTGTCCAACCGCTACATTAGTGAGGGTGAGGGTAGGGGAAGCTGGGAGGGGAAGTGTGAGAGGTGTCACAGGGTGTGATAGGGCTTCTATATTCACCTATACCTAGTGCTCTGGGTGAGGGTAAGGGTAGGGGGGGGTCTGGGTGGTGTTAAGGTGTGTGATAGGGCTTCTGAGCCCGCTTAACTAGTGCTTTGGACGTGGATAAGCATAGGGGAGGCCTTGGTGCTGTTAGTTTACCCTTAATACTTTCTTAAATACATGATTTGGATACAAGGAAATTCGTTTATAACGAATTTTTTTTGCTTGCCCCAAGCAGTTTGTTATAACGGAATTTTACTGTAGTAGACCGCCACAGTAAAGTTAGCCACTCACTGTCACATCTCGCAAAGACCATCCTTCAATTTCCACACAATCTTTTCAACATTTATTGTCACGATGGCCTTGGCCATTCGTGACGGTTTACTTCAGTATAGCCATCGCTAAAAAAATAGCCCATATTCGGAATTGCCACCAGTCTGCCAGCCTTGGCTATTCATTTTTTTTTGTCCTTGCTCCTAAAACCTATGAACCCTAGTGTATTGGCTATTAGCAGTAGACCCATAATCTTTTAAATAGGCCTTGTACAAGTCTAATCCTCATGTTGTGACACCACTGGGAGTATAGCAGTAATGTGTTAGGCTCTACCTTTTCCTCATGGTCATGTTACAGACTGTGTGGTAGCAGCAGCATTGCTTTTGCACAAATGCTTCAAAATGACTTAATTTTGAAAAATGAACCTACAAAATGACTTTATTTTGAAAAAATGATCCTAGTGATGTGTTGGACAAGCCATCTTGAAGATAATTTTGTATGGGAAGATTATTTCATTCATCTGTTTTTGTCAAAAGTTTGCTACATTCAGGATCCCTTCTACTCCTATCCTGGCCAGGCTGGACTCCGGCCAGTGGGCACTCAACTCTTGCCCTCCCACCATCACAACCCCCCTCCCTACACTGTAAAATAAGTGTGTTGAACTTACACTGTCTAGCTTCTCAACACTACCACGACCCCCCCTACACTGTAAAAAATGTGTGTTGAACTTTCACTGCCTAGCATTGATGCACATTTAACCCTTTATGGATGGCATGATGCATTGATGCACTTTTAACCCTTTATGGATATCATGATGCATAGATGTGCAGTTAACCCTTTATTGATGGCATGATGCATAGATGTGCAGTTAACCCTTCATGGGTGGCATGATGCATTGATGCACATTTAACCCTTTATGGATGGCATGATGCATTGATGCACATTTAACCCTTTATGGATGGCATGATGCATATATGTGCAGTTAACCCTTTATTGATGGCATGATGCATAGATGTGCAGTTAACCCTTCATGGATGGCATGATGCATTGATGCACACTTAACCCTTTATAGATAGCATGATGCATTGATGCACACTTAACCCTTTATGGATGGCATGATGCATTGATACACACTGAAACCTTTATGGATGACATGATACATTGGTGCACACTTAGACCTTTATGGATAGCCTGATGCATTGATGCACCCTTAACCCTTTATAGATAGCATGATGCATTGTTGCACACTTAACCCTTTAGAGATTTATTGATTCACACTGAACCCTTTATAGATTGCATGATGCATTGATGCACACTTAACCCTTTATGGATGGCATGATGCATTGATGCGCACTTAACCCTTTATGGATAGCCTGATGCATTGATGCACACTTAAACCTTTATGGATGACATGATGCATTGGTGCACACTTAACCCTTTAGGGATGTATTGATGCACACTTAACCCTTTATAGATTGCATGGTGAATTGATGGCACACTTAACCCTTTGTGGATGGCATGATACATTGATACACACTTAACCCTTTATGGATGGCCTGATGCATTGATGCACACTGAAACCTTTACGGATGACATGATACATTGGTGCACACTTAACCCTTTATGGATAGCCTGATGCATTGATGCACACTGAAACCTTTAAGGATGACATGATACATTGGTGCACACTTAACTCTTTATGGATAGCCTGATGCATTGATGCACACTTAACCCTTTATAGATTACATGATCAGCATTGATGCACACTTAACCCTTTAGGGATAGCATGATGCATACTTAAACCTTTATGGATAGCATGATGCAATGATGGACACTTAACATTTTATGGATGGCATGATGCATTGATGCACACTTAACCCTTTATGGATGGCATGATACATTGATGCACACTTAACCCTTTATGGATGGCATGATACATTGATGCACACTTAACCCTTTATGGATGGCATGATGCATTGATGCACACTTAACCCTTTATGGATGGCATGATGCATTGATGCACACTTAACCCTTTATGGATGGCATGATGCATTGATGCACACTGAAACCTTTATGGATGACATGACACATTTGTGCACACTTAGACCTTTATGGATAGCCTGATGCATTGATGCACACTTAACCCTTTATGGATGACATGATGCATTGGTGCACACTTAACCCTTTAGGGATGTATTGATGCACACTTAACCCTTTATAGATTGCATGATGAATTGATGCACACTTAACCCTTTATGGATGGCATGATGCATTGATGCACACTTAACCCTTTATGGATGGCATGATGCATTGATGCACACTGAAACTTTTATGGATAGCCTGATACATTGATGCACACTTAACCCTTTATAGATAGCATGATGCATTGATGCACACTTAACCCTTTAGGGATAGCATGATGCATTGATGCATACTTAAACCTTTATGGATAGCATGATGCAATGATGCACATTTAACCTTTTAGGGATGGCATTATGCATTGATGCACACTTAAACATTCATGGATGGCATGATGCATTGATGCACAGTTAACCCTTTATGGGTGACCTGCTACATTGATGCACACTTTAAGCATTATCATTAACCATGACAAAATACATTACCACGGCTATGTCATGCTTAACTGATTTCCTTAATCCATCAAATACATGCCTCCTTTTTTTTCTTGACTTGGATCCAATGAGAACTAAAACCCCCCGTTTAAGACGCGCCTTATACGCGGGAGATTACGGTAGTAAATCATTAATCTTTTAAGCCAACGTGACATTACAGCTATGCTGTACCTTCAGAAATCATTAAAATTTTAAACAAATCTTAAATCAAAATTTTAGTCCCTTGAATTCTCGTATAAATCGGACATTCATAATTCTTAGTTCTGCATGATCCCCTCTATATCTACTATCATTGGTGAAGTGGATTTTCTAATCAAGCGACAGGATTTGGAGAAAATAGGTATTTTATATAGGGTAATAAATCGCCACAGTGCATTATCTATGGCAGTGTGAGTGGGGTGCCCAGTGGCAGATCTCCAACACTACAATGCACGGCAAACTGACGTCACATGTAAAACCCTTATAAAAAAAATTTCTATAGGTAGGCACTTACATATTTGTGAGTGTGCGCCGCTCTCTCGCATAGGTCCCGGTATTTGTTCTGCACTCTCTTACAGCCTCCAGGCATCCTTTCTCAATCTGAGGGCCCTCCTGTCCTTAACATTTGGGCTAGAGGGGTGGTTGGGGTCTTATTTTCCCACAAGAGAATGGTGGTCAATCTGAGTATAATAAAACTTGATATATAAACTGTACGCTTGTTGTTGGTATGAACAGACATGTTACAGGACATAATGAAATAATGTGATTTGGAGAAATTTGGAACTTGTGAGTACTGGATTTTATGTTGTAAACTGACCCTGCAAAGGGCTTAAGTGTAGGTCAATGAGGAGCATTGCCTAAAGGGCCGGTCAGACTGGTCGTAGGGCCAAGAAAGCTACGATACGATTTTCCGGCCAGAAAATCGGAGATAAAATTGTGAAGTGTGGCATGGTCCTATTACGCTGAAAATCGTCCAAACACTCACGGTTTTAAGATCATGGATGTTTGGTGTGCACAACTTTCAAAATTGTGGTAAAATCACGTCATAGTCATGGACTTTTTATCGAAGTCGTTGCTTTCCTACGACCAGTCTGACTGGCCCTTAAAGAGACATGAAATACTCATGTATTTCTCTGCCCAATGCATATGAGTGGGCCTCTGCTAGGATAAACAATGACTTCACTGCCTGCCTGTGCAGTAGGCTGTGATCACAGTGGACCTGGTGAATACCTCACTATCCAGTTCATCTGTGGATTTCTCTGAATCTATGCAAGATAGGAAGATGATTTAAAGCGATCTTAAAAGTTATGAAATAAATCTATGTGGTCAAGTTAATTCTATAAATTTCAAAACACTTTGAGCATTTTATGTATGTGCCTATTATTGGTCTAGGCCCAAGGCCAACGGCAGTAAGGCTAAGCCTATTTAAGGGTACACTGTAGACATATGGGTGTTCCGTACCTCCAAAATACCCACAGGTAACAGGGCCTGTATATGGGTCACTCTCCGACAGATCAACGGATGAGTGGGGTCAGGGAACTTTAATCAGATTCTTATCTTTAGGGACGAGTCATTTATTGCTAGGCAGGGGGAAGATGGATTTTGGCAGTTTGCCAGATTTTTTCCGACCCCCCCTCACTATGACAAGAATGATCGCGATCCCCCCCCACTAAGGGAGTGGTCATTATTTATCAACAGGGGGGGGGGTGGTGGGTTTTCGTGTGGACGCGCGGAAATTTTTTACGCCCCCCTTCTACGGCAGTCAAAATTTTTTGCGCCCTCCCCCGCACCAGAGGCGCGGAGAGTTTTCGCGCCCCTGTTTGATCTATAGTAGCGCACGGGCTTTTTTGCTAAAAAGAGGGTGAATTTCTTTAGCCCCCCCCTCAAGAGGGGTCAAAATCTTTTTAGCCCCCCCCTCGGGAGGGGTCTGAAAATTTTACGCCCCCCCCTCAAACCCACCCTCCCCCCCCCCCTGTTGATAAATAATGACCACTCCCTAAGAGCTGATTTTGCAAAATGACCCCCCCCCCCCAAAAAAAATCGGATATGCATATGGAATAATGCGTCGCGATGGGTATTTGAATTGCCCATACCGTAAATCCTCGCGTATAGGACGCCCCTCGCATATAGGACGCACCCAGAGTTCAAGGAAATGCTTTAAAGCATATCTGGGGTTAATTTTTGGTAATTTTAGTACTGATCTATCATTGAAAATCCTCGCATATAGGACGCACCCACAACTTCTGACCATCCTATAGGACGCCCCTGGGGTAGTTCTAGTGTACAAGACGCGTCCTATATGCGAGGATTTACGGTATTTAGTTTTGACCCCTCCAGTGTAAAGGTTTATTGGGTTTTGCCCCCCCCCACCAAGGGGCTCTTTTTCAAAATGCCCCCCCCCCTATATCTAACAAGCCCCCCCCCCCCACCTAGCAATAAATGACTCCTCCCTTAACAGGGAGGGGTGGGGGTGGGAAAGAAGGTGCATGGCTGTAATACACATCTTAGTTCAAACAGATTCTTATCTGGATAAAAGGGGGTCATCCGTCGGAGAGTGACCCATATACAGGCCCTGTTACCTGTGGGTATAGTGGAGGTATGGAGCACCCAGAGGCCTACAGTGTAATTAAAGGGGGCTTGCACGGCAAAAGCAATATGGGCCCTGCACAAAGAACAGGGGCCGGTTGCCCGGTAATCACTGCTCCCCTAGTGTGTATCATACCGATCCAGGTGTAGTTGGAAGGTGGAAATATCAGGCAAGGGATCGTGGTGTAATGGTTAGCATGCTGGAATGTTATGCCAGAAATCTTGGTTCAAGTCCCAGTGATCCTAAATATTTTCACCATCCTCTACACTATCATATAAAACATCTTACTATGCGTGCTGGTAGTAGGGGGATGGGCTAAACTTTCAAAATGGTGGTAAGGAAACTTTTAAATGTGGGAATGCATATGATATTTATGTACATGTAGTAAAGGAATTTTCATGATAACAATATAAAGAAGGATGCAAGAGAGCTTACAGAAAAGGGTCTTGGTGATAATAACAACTCAAGTTAACTCCAAAAGGAGGGCACTTTACACCGTGAGTAAAGGTTTGTCTGTCTACTAAATGTTAAGGAAATGGGTATGTCCCTGTCATCCCCGTCTCTCACCCCCAAATGTTCCAAACTGCTGTAATTCACCTCAAAGCTTTTCAAAAGTTTTTCCCCAACTCCAGCTCCCCCACCCATGTTGACCAGCATGGGCATTCTCAATTTAGTCATTTTAGCAAAATTTGTGTGTGAAGTTAGGGTGTGTGTGTTTGTTTCAACACTGCAGAACAGTAATAAACCAAGGATATTCCACACCGGGGTGGATAGCCCCCCGGTCTCATGGCCCTCAACCACATAGCCCACTGTCCCGTAGCCCTGTGGTTTCCTGGCCCCACTATCCCCTGGCCCCCATTCGCAATTTTTACAATATAAAACTTATATAATTCACTACTAAAACATCTGTACAGCTTCTTTTAGTCCCTATATCTCCATTTTACCATAATAAAACTCTGCAAAGCCATCTTTTCTCCCTTGTTTACACCCATACCTATAGTACCTACCTCAGTACCTACTAATACCAATCCCTTTCTTCTTTTTTTTATGTCCTATAAAATAGGCATTTATTAACCCGAAAGGGGTTATAAGAGCTGGGGTAAAAATGCAATTTTAAGATGACTACTAACAGTGGGAAAAGTGTTAAATTCCATAGAAGGTGCAAAAAACCAAACATTCCCACGTTTTTGGACCGGCGTGGTGCAAATAGTTGATGAATGTTGATGAATTTGCCATCATTCGATCCGTGCGCGCGTCTCCAATGTCGTAATTTCAGAACAAAGATGGCGGATATCAATTTTTTGTAAATTATAATATAGAAATATGATAAAGTAGGACAAGAGGATATCATTTGAATCGATATGTATTATTAAAAAGATAAAAAATTATGTGTTCGCCCTGTCATTAATTCGCATCCCAAAGCCCGTGGTGCTGCAAATTGACCCAAATACCTATGGAAATTGAGTCGGGCATGCGCAGAGAAAACCAACACCAAAATGGCGGACAGTGAGATGATCGAGTTGTGGGGCTATAACTGCTGGATTATACCAAAATGCATGGATTAGATGTTAAAACTCATTAATTTCAAGTTAAATCGATAGAATCTATCGAATTCTCCGTCAAAAATGTTACTTCCGGAAGAAGGGGTTCGGGCATGTGCAGATAGAAGCAAAATCCAAAATGGCGGACAGCGAGACGATCGACTTAGGGTGCCATCGACATTGCTTGATTATAACAATATAGAGAATTACAGTGTCTCATGCCTTTTTATGGTTGATATGGATCCTTATTCAAGACCTGCTGCTGTTTTGCAATGCTTAACTTTCCAAGAGAGGAGTTATTCGCCAATGAAATATACAAGCGATAATGGATGCATTCTCCATAGGCTTAACCATTGACAGTGATATCGCTCGAAGAAAACATGAGGTTAGTATCAGATTAAGTGCCCTTTCGGGTTACTTGCATTGCAAAATGCTGTCCTATATATTTGTAACTCAGGGATGAAAGTCTTCAGGGAATTCCCTGATTTCAGGGATTTTGAAGTTCCAGGGCCCTATACATTCATATAGAAACCCATGTTTTTTTGGGCGAATATTGGACCATTTCAGGGATTTTCATGCTCCGTGACTTTCATCCCTGGTAACTGCACATGGCGATTTTCTGTCACAATATGAAGACAGGATATACCAGATTGAATACATTTGTTTCCTGGAATATATATAAAAACAGTTTCACAAAAAGCATATTGGCATCATGTTAGTATGTTGGTATGTCGGTAATTCCAGTAAATTACTACAGTAAAATTCCGTTATAACAAAGTGCTTGGGACAAGCAAAAAAGTTTGTTATAAACGAATTTCGTTGTAACCAGATTATGTAGTTAGAGTGCATACAGACGATCATAATACAAGTTAGGAGGCTGTAGAACCCCTTTCACACCTATTCACATGTCTCAGATCTCCTATAACCGCATACACACATTAATAACATAAGTAAGGTGGCTGTAGAAGCCCTATCACATATATTCACACCTCTCAGATCTCCTATACCCGCATACACACATTCATAACACAGGTTAGGCGGTTGTAGAAGCCCTGTCACACATATCCACACCTCTCAGATTTCCCCATTGAGGGTACAAGGGAGGCTTTTGAAGTCATTTTAAAGCCATGTAAACTATGGTACAAGCTCAAAAATTCGTTATAAACGATTTTAGGCCATGTTAAGTTCATTGTAAAGGGATTTCTTTACTATAGAAATGTATTGGGTTGAATTGGTAAAGTGAAATTGGTTTGTTATAAACGAAAATTCGTTGTAACAGGATTCGTTGTAATGGAATTTTACTGTATATAGCATATCCAATGGTGTTTCTATGGGTTTACAAAGCTTGTGTTTGTGTATGATTTCAAGAAATCTCTAGTACAATATAATTCTAATCACATATATAGACATTTCAATTTACCTGCCTGCCACTTTAAGAACATTTCTATAAACAATATGAACAGGGATGAAATTATTTACATTTGATGATAATAAACAGGTTAACACATGTTTCGCTTTGAATGGTAATGTATGAGGTACTGATTGATCACTCTTCATCTCTTTTGGGCTAATAATCACAGTTTTGTGTGGGGCATGAGTTAGGAACATTACAATATTCAGCTTTGAAGAGCAAAGACTCATTAGGTCTTTAATCGTAAGTGAGTTTACTGCCTTCTAGTTCTCATCTCTTGTATATATTTCTCCTTCATACCTTTCACATCTGTACCATTTCGCTTTTTGATCTTTTTGAATTTTCCTTCACTGATATACTGGACCTCACATGGTAATTCGTTTCACAATTTTATACCTATAAAGTGGACTTTTTTTGAATGATTGAAGTCTATACCGCCTTTCAAAGAAAACTATCTTATCATTCTGTCTTGTCCTCCTGTCTGTATGAGTATACAATTCCTCTTAGACTATTTTCTGTATCTGAGCCTTCCTATACATTAATGAAGTGAGCAGCTCCTTTCTCTGTGCCTCCAGCATTGGTACTTCACATCTGGCATGCAGCCCTACAATAGTTTCATGTCTCTTTTTCACCTTAAGGCAGATTCTTAATCCCTGGTTTTGTATTATTTATAACCTTGCAATATCTGCTACATTAGCAAAGTCAGTGATAAAGCAACAATAGTCAAATATGGGGAGTATACACTGTTTGTAGATCGATATACTAGCTTTCTCCGTTAGAAGATGTATAATTTTTGCAAGCTCAAAAATAGAGGCTGCGGCCTTTCTTACAGTATCATTTAAGAAGGAGGCCATAGTGAGTTTACTATGAATGATGACCCCTAGATATGTGTATTTGTGTTTAAGTTTCTGTCCATTTCTATTTACATCTAGATTTTGTAAATTTGGTGCCACATGCACTGAGTCTTATCAACATTGATAGTCATAAGGTTGTTATCACACCATAGACCTATTCTATTAAGATCCACTTGCAGGTTTCTGATAGCCATCCTATCTCTTCTTTCATTTGCATAGAATACAATATGATCTGCATACATAATGACCTTTGAGAAATGTATTTCCTCTGTGATATCATTAAGAAAGAGAGTAAACAACAATGGACCCAGTACTGTGTGGTATTTTGAGATAAATCAGTCTGCGTTATCCTGTGTCTGCTCACTGCACCCTGGCAGATTCACTGAGCCCGAACGATGATGGTTATCCACCAAAACGCATTGCCACTTTGTCGACTTTGTCTCTCAGCTCACAGACGACTTTTCTTGGCTCACAGACAGCCGATATATGCTCCCACATTTACCTACCACTTTCCACAGTATGCATAGCGCGTCTGGCAGCCCATAACCTGTGGTATTTTGAGATAAATCAGGAGACAGGAGATCCACACCTAATGCCATCATGGCGCTGGTGCTGAGTACTTTATTCACAAACTGCCCACTAGGGGTCTCTACTTTACTGGATAACAGTTTGGCGCCATTGACTTTGGTTTGCCCATTCTCAACATACTGACCCTTGAGGTACACGTAGGTCAGTTTTTCCTCAGTAGAAGCATTATTGCAAATTGTCGTTTGAATGGTATGGTTTTGGAGATAGCTGTGTAGCCATGATAATGTGCTGTGGTGGAAACCAACCTTTTCAATTTTCTGCAATAATATGTTATGATCTATGGAATCAAATGCCTTGCGCATATCTATGAAACAGGCTGCTGTGACATGTGACATCTTTGTAGTTAAATAAATCAGAGACAAAATCAAAAACTGCTTCTCCTGTTCTCCTATTTTTCCGGTAACCATACTGGAACTTAGACAATAAGTTATTTGAATCAATGTGAGTCATCATGTTTATGCATTATCTTTTCCATCATCTTCCCAACCAGAGGCAAGATGCTTATTGGCCTGCAATTTTTTTATGCTTGTTAGATCTCCAGACTTAGGAAGTAGCTTGAGCTGCGCCTTTCCCCATTGTAACGGGAAACTTGCTAGGTCTGCAGATGTTTGGAATAGATTACCAATTGTGGTACAACCACTAAGAAACAATCCTTAAAAACCCTTGTACTAATTGTGGGTATACCTGATGGCTTACTAGTATCAATGTCTTTTACATGCCCTCATACATCAGCTGGATTTACCTTAACTTTTTCTGAACCATTATTTTGTACAGTGTACTCTCTTGCACTTGGTCACTTATAATCATGTTCAACATAATTTGGCTTGGCCTTTGCTAGTTCTTCCCCAATGGTGGCAAAAAAATTATTAGCACACTCTGGCACACTTTGTGCTTCCAAGAAGGCTTGTGTGACACTGTCCTTTAGCATTGGAGTTTCTGAGGTTTTTGGGACTTTAAGTAGACTATTAAGATGTTTCCAAAAATCTTTTGGGTTCTTTTCACAGTTTTTCAGTTCATCTGTAACAATGTTGGACTTCTTTTTCATAATCAAATGTTCCACATATTGTCTAGCATTTGTTACTTCCTGCCATAATAAGCCAGATGGATCCCTTTTTTATGTTCAATAACTAAGTCATCCCTGTTATGCATTGCCTCTAGCACCTCATTGTCCATCCATTCTTTCTGAGAGTCTTTGAAAGTGAAGGTCCTGATAGGGCACTTTTCATCAAGATACACTGTGATCGCATTGAGGATAAAGTCCCATTTTTGTTCAACTGTTGGTAGCATGTAGAAAGCATCCCAGTCTTGCTCTCGCATGCAATCTTTTATCATTTTTTTTTTTTTTTTTTCCAGCAAAGGCCCTGTCAACACAGTTGTTGACAGCACCTAGCAACTGACATTCACCAAGCAACCACCCCCCTGGTTACTTGTGATGTCACTGGTAGTCTTGGATACAGTTACTGTGATGTCATAGAGAATGTTCACCTTTGAACGTTCAGATACGCGGTAGCTGCCAAACAGTAAGGACAGGGTAGATATTTCGTGCTTCTTAAACATTTTTATCATATTTTCTGCACTATTTGTAATTATGTTATCAATAGCAGTGCCGCATTTTTTGTTTAACCGGGTTATCTTGTCAATCAGCAAAGACCACCCCTGTAATCTACAGAGTGCTAGCAATCATTTGCATTTAGGTGTCTACTTTCCTGGCATCAATATTAAGATCTCCCATAATGAAAATCTCACTCTCTACATTTTCCGCCAGTCTCTCAAGGTGTTCTATAAATGCATTCATATTCCCTTTTGGTGGCCTATAAACAGTACAAAGTGGTATGTTCTGATTTCTAGAATAACAAACCAGGTGGCAGCAGTGCTATGGCAGCCAGGAGGATTGATTATAATGCTGCCTGGATTCTCTTGATTAAACCGTCATTAATACAATTAATAAAGCTCTCAGTCAGTGGGGTGCACATATATTTCCAAACACTTTTATGGTGAGCAGAAAAGTATGCTTCATTCAACAGTTTAAGGGTATATAGAGCACCATGGTATACACTACATCTTTTCTTTGGTTAAAGAAAATACATGACCATGCTCCCACGTACAAAACCCATGAACGATCTGATTCGCATATAAGACGTGCCTTATACGCTGGAGATTACGGTAGTACACTACCATACCTACCTAGTACACTACCATCACTACCATACCCTAGACACTACCCAGTAACTACCATAGACTACCCAGGTGGGGTGCACCTAAGAGAAAATTCAAATTTTCTGTGGGGGGGGGGGAGGGCTGGCCCCAACTCACAAATTATGAAAAAAAACTCCTTTCCAAATCCGCATTCATAACAAATGTATCCAAGTATCATTGCGCTACATATTCTTGGGAGCATCAGTGACGTCATAAGAACCAGTGTGGCCCTTATGAGCCTTATCTGTCTACTGATAAGAATCCTCATGAAGGGTTTAATTAAATAGGAAATGTACTAAAAAAAAAGGTGTTATCAGAAAAGATCTAGACACCGAACAGCAAAATGAGTTACAAATTCTGAAAGATATTAACAATTTGCATTACATACTTGATCCACTATATTCTATTTTTTTTAGGTTTAAAAGTTTTTATTGCCAAGTCACAAATTATACATGAGTGATAAAATCTGACAATAAAGGTGATATCCTTAGGTTCACAAGGTTCTCAGTTTTAAACACATAGTTAATGCGATTAATGATTTATGTAAGATGATGAGGGATGAGAAAACAGTAAATATAAGGGTAACAGAAAAAGCACCATATACAAAAGGAAAGAAGAATGTACAAGAAATTGATCCATGTTGAGAAAAATACCATGAAAGCAGATTCATAATCTGCACACTTGAAATTCACAATCACAATTTTAATAATTGGGCTTGATAAAGAGACAAGGGGAACTTAAAGATTTGAGATTTTAGAAAAAAAAAAAAAACTTTTACAAAAAAACTCACAAAATACTGAAACTAACATTAATATATCCAAAGAGACAACCTGTCTGGTTTTTACTGATTTAACGAAGTACATTTGATTATATCAATTTTATGTATATATGTAACACCCATCTATATGCAGCAGCAAGCTCTTAACGCAAAACAATACACCCATGCATCCAGCTACAATTATGTCAGATATAGCAGTTGCATTAAGAAGGCGGTAGGTGAAGTCATTACAACCCATCACCCACACCTTCTTAAATAGTCTAGCAGTCCAGAACAACAAAGTGAGGTCACTACAACCCATCCCCGTTTCCTGGCTGACATTTGACCCAGACACAGTGAAGTGAAGTACAGGTGAGGTCATTACAACCCATCCCCACATCGACCACACCATGAATAGGTCAAAAAGTTAGACACTTGTTAGACTATAATCAACTTTATATTTCATAAGTAGCACCTTCTGGTGGTGTTGCGGTTTTGGTCAAATCAGCAATTTTAGCTATTCTTTGCTTAAAAACGAATTTGTTTGGGCTACGCTGATGCCAGGCATTTAGACAATTCCACAGTGTTGTACCTCTGCCCAGTGGGGAGTTCAAATATCCACCATTTGTTGCATCCTTGGCAGCAACGTCTGCTATGGCAATGACCTAGCAGATGTTGCTGCCAAGGATGCAACAAATCAAGTTCCAATAGATAAGCCTCTACCATCAGAGGACCTTAAACGGAAAATCAGGAAATACATCCACCAAAAGTGGCAAGAGTCATGGGACGCTGAAAGAGACAATAAACTCTACAAAATACAGCCCAAGATAGGCACAACCAAGAAAGCCAAATGCAAGAGCAGAAGAGAAGAAATTGTCATGAACAGACTAAGAATAGGCCACACCAGACTAACGCATTCACACCTCATGAAGAGAGAACCCAGACCGCTTTGCAACAGGTGTCAAAAACACCTGACGGTGGAACATTTCCTTGTGGAATGTAGCCAGTGCCCCATGAGGGCACAATACCATCAATGTACAACACTGAAAGAGTTATTTGATACCTGCAGACCGGATACAATACTTGCATATGTCAAGAACCTGGGATACTACAGTCAAATTTAAACAGTAGAAACTTTCTTCCATAAAACCTTTAGGCACAAATAGCCATCACCAGTAGCTGACGTGCCGTAAAACACTAACTAACTAACTCCACCATTTCTGGCTCTAAGAACTCTAAAGCGAATTTGGTCCTCCGACCTCAGCCCCTCGTGCCTAGGAGCATCATCTATCATTTCAGGGCGTGTTGACAACTTAAACATATATGACAATGTTAGTTGTTGTCTTCTCTTATTTAACTTACAAACATCAGCAGTTTTATACATATCATCTTCAGTCATAATTCTGCCACGGAAACAAATCTTTAAACCTTTTAATTGTAGCCTCTCCAATTTTTTCAAAAAGAATTCATTCGCTCCATCATGCACAAAACTTGCATAGTCAAATAAGCTGAGAACAGTTGATTTATAAACCTGTATACATACATTCTCTGTTAGTAGATGGCGCAATTTACTTAGAGTAAATAGACGATTATTCACTTTAGCAATTAGTTCGTTCATCGCTTGACCAAAACTTAGAGCAGAATCAATTTTCAATCGCAAATAAGGGTAACAGTTTACTTTCTCTAATTTTTCATTATACAAATAAAAGTTATGTGGTCGCCTCTTTTTTAGTTTTTGAGCACCACCAAGCCAGCACACTTTGGTTTTATCAGTATTGACGGTCAGCCTTTTCGAGATACACCATTTTCCTATATTTTCAATCGCTTTTTGTAATCGGGGCTGTGTACAAATGACGTCATGCTTTTTTTGACCATTTTTGACCCCCCCTCCCCCCCTTGTCATGTTTCATCATACCACACTTGACCCCCCCCTTAACATGACGTCATGCAGAGATACCCCCCCCCCCCCCGCCCAAAGTGCATGAATAGTGACCAGCCTAGATAAACAAATTGAAATGGTTCAAAGGGACATAATGGGTGTATATTGGCAATCAAGGATACATCCAACATAAAACAGATGAACTAGTACTGATCAACAAAATTAATGAACAGAAAAACATGCCGAACACTGTCAGCATCAGCTTATGAGTCCCTATATGTGGATTGAATTTCCGAGCCTCATACACAGAGTACTATGCCTATGGTATTGATCATACACAAGTATTTCCTGTCACAAAATACCCTGAAAAAAAATCCTGTCTAGATCAATAGTCTAATACATGATAAAAGAAAAGGATCAAATTGTCAGAAGACCATCAATTGCAATCAGACATACAAAGCAGTCAGTTTTTACTGTAGAACCTGCATATAAGGCATAGCCCCTAGAGTCTCATTCAGTTGTTTGTTTCCAAGGGAGAAATGATTTTGACACCTCAAGGTGGGGAAGGGGTCAAAAAGATGTTATGCCTTTTCAGTAAGAAAGCCTGTGAATTATTTTAGAACAAGGGGGGTGACCAGGGAAATTGCAATGTGTCAAAAGGGAAGGGGTCAGAAAATTTTCTGCACCTCTGCATGGAAATCTACTGCACCCCTCGCAGTCAATAAAACATGTGGGACCAAGGCCATTGCTGTGGAAATTGCTGCCGGGCCTGCAGAAATGGCCAGACTGTGGGACCGATTGACTGACTGTAATCTCAAGACCTTGTGTTCTTGAGGAATCGCGTACTGCCAAAATCAGTCTGAGCCTGCAGAACATTAATGTCTGCAGGACAGAATGGCCCGTTGATAAGTAATGAGAAATCCTTAAGTTACCAATGGGTTTTTGAATTGTGAAATATATCATATAGAATAGAATTCGGGTCATTTTGAAGCTTTCTACCAAATTCTCATGGTCAGGGAGCTTCTTACCTGCAGGGATCAACCTATACATGGGATCCTATGTATGGTAAAACGTGTCCAACTAAAAGGGTATTTCAAAGTGTTACGGGGCCTGGGTTAGAGGTAGGATAGAGTAGGCCTAGTCAACCAACACTGACATTGATGGGAGAGATACTCTTTGAGTGGATGTCTGAGGAAAGCATGCCTGTATTGGTATTTCATATCAGATGAATGCATTAAACTTCCCTACCTTTACAAATCTTTTTTTTTGGTTAAAACTTGTGATTTTTTGATGACATGATGTCATACAGCCCATGACCCCCCCTCCCCCCCTTGTCATGCTTGGTCATGGGGAGTGGGACCCCCCCCCTCCCCCCTCCTGCATGACGTCATTTGTACACAGCCCCATCGTGAGGCCACTAAGTCCACTTTATTATTGGATGTATACACTACCAAGTCGTCGGCATATAACAAAAATTTACAATTTTTTATGACACTTGTCACATCGTTTATATATGTAATGAATAACAACGGCCCAAGGACAGACCCCTGAGGTACTCCATACCTGACAGACTTAGTGTCAGAAGTGTAACTTTCAATTTTAGTATATTGAGTCCTACAACTTAAGTAGCTCATTAGCCAGTTTAATACACAATCACTAAGACCAATTTTACCAAGGACTTCAATTAAGTGACCATGATGAACACTATCAAAGGCCTTTTTAAGGTCTAAGAAACAGGCACAAGTAAGATGGTCCCTGTCTCTGTTTTCATATATGTCATTCAAGAAGGTGAAGATGGCATCACCTGTTCCAAAGCTTTTTCGATAACCAAACTGCTTATTGCTCAAAATATTGTTTTTTTCAAGGATTTCGCATAAATGCATGTGCATAATATGTTCGGCAATTTTAGATTGGACTGGAAGAAGTGAGATTGGTCTCCAGTTCTTGATAAGCTTCATATTGCCAGATTTTGGTATCGGGCTCACACGCACCCGCTTCCACTCATCAGGGAATATGGAAGTATCAAACGATAGTTGGAACAACCATGTCATTTGAGACAACAAATACTGGAGAGCTGATTTGAGAATATCACACATGATTCCTTCCATGCCGGAGGTCTTATTAATATTTATATCATCAACAAGAATCTTGACCAATCCAACGTCAACTTTGATTCTTTTTACACTATCACCAACTGGTTCATCAAAAACCTGTTTGCACGGATGTCCCCGTCCAGTAAGGCTATGACATAACACTTCACCAATACCAGAAAAATACTCATTGAAATAATCTACAGAGTCCTGTTTAGACTTCATAGTATCATCATCGCCTATTAGCTCTGGTGGCTCAATCGGTTCAGGGGGTTTAATCACATTATTTACCACTCTCCAGAATTTCCTAGGATTGGCCTTACTCTCTTCCAACATATCCTTGACATGGCTGGCTTTTGCATATTTAACAGCTTTATTAATACGACAATGCAGAGATCTAGCTCTTTCTAGGTAGATTTTCTCTCTAGTTTTAACAAACATATCCACATTGTCCTCCCTATCATGTATTAGAGACAGTATGTCATTCGTCATTCAACAATTTCTTCGATTAACAACAAGTTTCTCTATCCACGGACAACAAGTATCGAGGAAAGTATTAATGTGATTCTCGATATAAGACCAGGCTTCTTCATGATCAGTAAGATCATCTTCATGATCAGTAAGATCATAAAAGGCATCCCAATCAGCCTCACTCAACCAATCTTTAAAATCTTCTTCATTGAAATTCTTACACATACGTACAAAGACTTTTTTTTAACATAATCTATCTTGTCTTTGGTTTTAACAATGAAGACAGGCATGTGATCACTCACTAAGAAATTCAGAACTCCTGCACACAGGTCATTATTATAGTTAGTAAAGATATTATCTAGGCAAGATGTAATTTTTGTATATGGTCTAGTGCATTGATTGATTAAAAGATGATAACCTTTATCACTACACAGATCATTCAGTTTCTTATTAGTTCCGGATAATTTTTCACGCACAGTGTTTATATTTATGTCTCCCAGAAACCATTGCTCAGTATTTTCAAGGTCACAAGCTGTCATCAATTTACTCAGGTGTTCGAAGAAACCATCATACTTCCCTGAAGGCGGTCTATACAGTGTAACTATTTGCATAGGCTGTATATTCTTAATTGTTACATCAAGCACAAGACATTCCACATCACAGTTACTAATGCTTAAATCATGCCTGAGTTTAATATCCATCGAAATATCATCCCTTATATAGGCACATATGCCCCCTCCCTTCTTCCTACGCCTATCCAACCTAAATAGTTTCATGCCCTCCCATTGAATCAGTTTGTCGTCGTAGTCTGGATGTAGCCAGGTCTCACTCATCGTCACAATGTCAGTTCCGTTCAAATGATCAAAGATTTCGTATCTCTTGTTAAACATACTCCTTGTGTTTAAATGTACCATTTTAAGTCCCCTTAGCCCTAGGAAGTCACTAATTCTCACAGTACTCAAAATGGATCAATATATTATATACAAATATACAAGTCCTACCTTAAACAAATAGGACAGAAGATGGACCCACCCATGGAATTTACCAACCTAATGTTCCTTAAGTGGATCACAAGAGAGAGGACCAGGGGTGCGGACAAGAAAAGATAAATAATTCTCAGCCCCGAAGTCCATGAATTATACATAACTTGTAACTTGATAACACTAGATAAATAAATAAATTAATATGGTTAAGCCGCGATACCATTAACATAAGATGTAGTAGAGAAAAGAAACATGCAACACTGCTAAAATAATTCGATAACTTCTAATAAGTCCAAGAAACCCCCCCAGCTCAGAGCTCACTAAACCCCTACATACTAAATACTAAATTCAACTTCCAAATCCCAAGTTAGTTAAGACCAACAACTACGAAATATTTTATTATAATTTTATTATAATGAAACCGGATTTATTAAGCATACAAATATTTCCATATAGTACAACCAGCTTAAAACGACCACACAATTTCACCCTCACCAAACAGGACATGCAACACTGAAGAAGAAAAGATTTGATTACGATATGCACATAACAGATATAAGCATGAGAGAGCATTGATTTATTTATATTACATCCAAATTCGAATATCAAGTTTATTAAATCAAGATGCTCACAAATAATGATGGCACCAATAATACTATATATAATTGGAATTTGACAAAATTTAAAAAAATAAGTAAATAAATCATCTTATAGTCCTATAGTCACATGCACTATCAAAGTACTAGCAATATGGGAGTTAAAGTCTAGGTAAGGTCATTACAACCCTTCCCGATTGTCACACTCCAAGACACACTAATCACCAAGTGTGAGCTTCTTAATTCGTTCTAAAACTTCATCGAGTACATACTCATCCATTTCATCTTGACCATCTGGCTGGTCATCGTCACTCTCTGAATCAACTGGTCCTTCACCTACAATTGGACTCATTGGTGGGTACATTTTTATTATAGTTAGCGCTATTATTTCAGCTGCTTTGGTCATGAAGGTATCGTTTGGATGGCACCCATCGCGCATCCTATTAGGACCATATCTGCAAGCAAATCTTGGTCCCTTGCCAACTTTGCGTCCCTTCTTCCCCCTGTTAGTTTTGTTCTTGTGGAACAAACTGTGCAACTTACATGTGGGTACCAAGTTTATTCAATTGAGGTACTGAACGTCCCCCTTCAATCTTTTGATTGTCTGATTTACCATTTCTTGTTTCAGATCAGGGATAATAGCCTTATTAAAGGTCATTAAGTCCAGTCCATACATTGTACACACAGTATACTGTGTTTCAGGGTGAGATTGGGTGAGGCGCTGGACTAACCTACTCAGCCTTACTGTGACCACTGCCCTACCACTAGCTACATTCTCATGTGGATAGAAAATTACCCGTTTCCCATTGACGTACTTCTTATTTGTGAGGTCACAGATTCCAGCTATAAAAATGACAAAGTATATGGATTCTTTTCTATCTCCTTCAGGACTTCACGATATAGGGTTTCACAATTCCAACCAGAGTGTGCACACTCTGAGATCTTGTATTCCTCACTATATTTCAGGGCCTTCCATACTAACATGGCCAATCTAACTGCCCTGGAGTCCCCAGCTACTAAGACAGACATTTTCAAGGTGTGGCAGACAGGAACACTGTTCAAACACGCCAGTAGGAATAAGCAGGAGGTTGAAAGTATCAATTTGTATGCAGGCATAATATATGTCCACGGAGGATCTGTTATAAATTTGTCAGGACTATGCTACAATAGAATACAAAAGTGTACAAATGCACCAGAATCATTGCACAATAAAGTACAGAAGTCAAGTTCAAGATTCCTGAATCAGGAAAGACACACTGTCAGTTCAGCTTTTCATGTACTCATCCCTTACTTTCTGCAGCAGAATTCTGTGCTTATTATCCCCAGGGAATGCAGCATACCGTGCATTTTTACTTCTTGCATCATACGGCCAACCAGTGCCCCACGTTCTGCTTCCAGTTGCTTCTGCCAATACGCTCGGGGCTGTAAGGACAAGCAAGTCACGAATTTCATCATTTTGGCCAAATTTCGCCATTAATAAATCCAACATCAACTGACTCTCCATTCCCCAGAATGGACTATCCTTAGCTGCCCTGTTCTCCTTTTCATCCCCCTTGCGCTTTATCTCACGTGGGTCCGACATAGCAAGTACCTGCTGTGCAGCAGCAGTTTTCCCAATTGCTGTCAGTTTACAAACAAAATAACCCTGCTCTACAGAATTAAAGCGATAAGAGTGAGTGAGTAATAGATGTTTAACGCCATTTCGACAGCTAAGGTCATATCCATGGCGAGAACGACATTACAAAATTTCACAGAGGAATGTGTCTGTGCCCGCGCATATGTGCACCACACACATCTGAGGGGATAGGAAAGAGGAGATATAGACCCTTTTAAGTGGGCTAGGGAAGCCCGATTAAAGCGATAAGAAACCCCTTTGAATGTAAATTGGAACTCACATCTGAACCAGTTTGATAGATAAGCTGTAGATCCCTGGTATATGATTCCCTGCTTTGTTGTTTGAATGTGGACTTCATGTGTTTTGGCAGACTGAGACCCATTACGGGTTCTCACAGTTCCAGTTCCAACCAGTTTGCTGAGGCGTTCAGGTACCTTATCTAGGTTAGCTAGGGTATACTTTTCACCATCTAGGGTGACACTATTCTTCTCTAATTTTGCCTCAAGCCCACTTTTTTTTACCGCATCAACCAGCTGTCTGGCAGCATCCTTTTGGTCCCTATATGCCACTGTCTCATCATTGGCCAGCCATATCCCGCTCTTTTTTATGGTACCATCCTGTTTTTTTTCGTTTAGGGTCCATCTTTTACTAAGTATCACAGATTTAATTGATTGGTTGCTACAGCAAATAAGAATGGGTACCTTCTCTTTTTTGGGGACCTCGCCATCCTTCAACACATCAGACTTTTTCATCCTTACTAATTCCAGGAAATCACCGTTGTTATGTCTCACACCTAGTTTATTCATCAGATCGCCTATTTAAGGCCTCAAATCCTCTCCCTGACAACTCTCTATACCGTATACCACAATATTTCTCTCCTGGGACGTTGTGCTGTGTTTGACCGTCCTCATAGAGGACACCATGTTGGCATATGTTCTCTCTTCATGCTCAGACCTTTTCTTTTGCACAACTGACTCACCGACCCTACATGCTAGTTCATTTAGTTGTGTGGCGTTTGCACCAATCCTCATATCTTTGTCAGTATTACTTGTGGAAATCAGGGTGTTCAGTTTCCCAATTTAACCTGCAATCTTGTTGTGGGCAGTTGTCGCAGAGTTTCTGATAGAGGTTTGAAGTTTATTATCTGTACTTTCTAGTAAGGCAGTCAGCCCAATAACTTTGTTATCCACCTCATTTATCTTCAGTCTAAGCCTCTCTTCCATTTTTTCCATGTTTCCACGGTGCTCTAGATACCTATCATCAAGGTCTTTTTCCTAGGTCTTTGACCTCAACTCTTCTATTCTCCAATTCACCTCTCTGAGTTTCCCTGTCCATCTCCAATGACCTCATTCTCTCTTCATTTCCAGTCCACTCATCCTCTAAATTTGTCATCCTACCACCGGTATTCTCAAACTGCTCCTCAAGATATACTACTCTACTATCTAGATCCACATTTTTGCTCTCAACCCCAATAATGCGTTGCATCACACCCTCATGTTGGTTCTTCAACATTTCGGCAAATTCCCTCACCATATCCATTTTGAATTCTTCCATTAATTGTTTATGAGCTGCCAGACTAATTGGTGTTACCCCTGGATTGACAGGGGACAGACCCCCCCATATGCCCCTTTAATTTCCTCTTGGATACTACTAGCCTCTCCTGTTTCCCCATCTACATCTTCATCGAGTGCTCCACATCCTTCAGAGTTATCACCCACATGAGCTCCATCTAGAACTTGTACATTGTTATCATTCAAGGGCTGAACAGCTCTTTCAAAGATCACATGAGCTTGTTCTTGTATATGTTTCTTAGCATCTGGAGAAGTTGTGACTGAACCAGACGGGGATGCGGGGTCCATTTCACTCGGACTCCTTTTTGTGTTGTTTGATGCGCCAACTGTACTGTCAGCAATCTCCATGGCAATTAACTACGTTCAGGTAAAGATTAATTGTTCACTACAGGTTAGTTAATTCTTCCTCATAGACCAAGTAAGGGCTTAAATAATGATCATTTCGCTCGCACGGAGAAGAAAGACTTACGTGCGCTATGTGTTCGTTATAAAAAAGATTTATTGTTCGCGACAGGTATACTCTAAGTCCCACAGTGTGTCCTACTCTAGGTAGAATTTGCCAAAAACCGTCTTCGACAGCTCTAAGTTGTTGTAAAACGGATTATTTGTTTTACTCTCAGTAATTCACCAGATAAACTAAATCTAACCCCTAGATTACTAAAAGGATAGTTAATTCTTCCTCACAGACCAAGTAGGAGCCTAAATAATGATAATTTCGCTCGCACGGAGAAGAAAGACTTACGTGCGCTACGTGTTCATAGGGAGGCGAAGTCACGTCACGTGCGTGCGGATTCTGAGCTCAGCATATTATCGCCTGCAGGCTTGAAGGATAGGGGAATATTTTAGGCCTAGCATAACTTTTTTAAGAATGAGTGTTGAGCCTTAAAAATTCATATATGGTGGGCCTTCAAGTCAATTCAAATATTGGTCATTTTAGTTCCAAATCAGAATTTTTTTTACGACATAGTTTATCGCGAGACTTAGGCTCCCTATTAGAAAAAAAGATTAATTGTTCACGACAGGTATACTCTGAGTCCCACAGTGTGTCCTACTCTAGGGAGAATTTGCCAAAAACCGTCCTCGACAGCTCTAAGTTGTCGTAAAACAGATTATTTGTTTTACTCTCCGTGAATTGCCAAATAAACTAAATCTAACCCCTAGATTACTAAAAGGATAGTTATTTCTTCCTTATAAACCAAGTAAGGGCCTAAATGATGATCATTCACTCCCACGGAGAACAAAGACTTCCGCGAGAGAGTGAGCGATAATCGAGGAATGTATCGCTTCCGGATTTTGGGGAGGAACAAAATTTAGGAATTTAAGTATCAAAGTTGTGCTAATTCAAGATATACACCACTACAGGTAGGCCTAAATACTTTCTACTACCTCTTATTTAAAAGAAAATCTCACCAATAGGTTAAATATTCCAAAATTCCACATAAACTACGGGGCAGGCGCTAAGTACGTGTTCACTCGCTCATGGTTGCTCTCTCTCACCACAAATAAAAGGTTACTTTTTCTAGTACATTGCCTATATAATTTGACCCTTTGCTGGGTCCCTAGCAACCAGGGTTCTGCTCCCAAGAATAGGGGGGGTGGGGTCATGACATGTGGTTGATACTGTGGTCGTAGATATTTCTGCTGGTATAAATTTTCATGGAAACAGCATAATTCTATTCTTTCTACCAAATTATGATGTTGTATTGGCCATTTTGATGTTAAATCGGTGATATTTTCATGTTATATCGGCGAAATTGTTGTTGTTTACGTCGCCATTGCCCTATGAAGTCATCAGCTACATACTGCGCTCTGATTGGTCAATGCAAATGAAGTGGGCGGGGCCTAGTTGAAATGCTGATTTCTGATTGGTTTTAAGGTGACTTAATGTTATAAATTTAGGGAGCATATTTAAAAGTTTATTTTGGGGGGATGGTAGATGCAAAAATTTTAGTGGGGGTTCGGGGGCAGAGCCCCCGAAAAAGATTAGCTCTCAACTCTATGTCCGTTTTTCAGTGGTACCGAACGCACCGTCGATGACCTGCTTTTGGGACTGGTCCCCTGTCATTTACCTTAAAAGCTCGGCCAACTAGCATACCACACTGTCGTTTGGTACTATCGTTTGGTATGTTTTTACATATCACAGGACCAGGCAAATACTCCTTAGTCTCTTTATAAAATCATTTGTGAGTGTAATAATGTGAGGTATGGATAGGTACTAGTTGGTACTGAGGTAGGTACTTTGAGGTATGTATAGATACTGAGGTAGGTACTTTGAGATATGGCTGGGTACTGAGGTAGGTACTTTGAGGTATGGATAGGTGCTGATAGGTACTCTTAGATATGGATAGGTACTGAGGTAGGTACTTTGAGGTATGGATAGGTGCTGATAGGTACTCTTAGATATGGATAGGTACTGAGGTAGGTACTGTGAGGTATGGATAGGTGCTGATAGGTACTGTGAGGTATGGATAGGTACTGATATAGATACTTTGAGGTATGGATAGGTGCTGATAGGTACTGTGAGGTATGGATAGGTGCTGATAGGTACTGTGAGGTATGGATAGGTACTGAGATAGATACTTTGAGGTATGGATAGGTGCTGATAGGTACTGTGAGGTATGGATAGGTACTGAGGTAGGTACTTTGAGGTAGGGCTAGGTGCTGATAGGTACTGTGAGGTATCGATAGGTTCTGATAGGTACTGTGAGGTATCGATAGATACTGAGGTAGGTACTGTGAGGTATCGATAGGTGCTGATAGGTACTGTGAGGTATCGATAGGTACTGAGGTAGGTACTGTGAGGTATGGATAGGTGCTGATAGGTACTGTGAGGTATGGATAGGTACTGAGTTAGGTACTGTGAGGTATGGATAGGTGCTGTTAGGTACTGTGAGGTATGGATAGGTACTGAGGTAGGTACTGTGAGGTATGGATAGGTGCTGATAGGTACTGTGAGGTATGGATAGGTACTGTCATATACCTATTTCTCATTATCCTTTATAATTGTTATGATTGTAATAAGTCCTATATCTACCAATATTGTACTATCCTACTATAGTAATAGCTTTGCACTGAAGTTCCTGTATTAATAACATTCCCGTTCAATTGTATTAATGGATGGTAAAACCTTCTGAGTGTCTCCCACCTATGTCATAGATGATGATGCTGGAGGGAGCAGCTAATGAGGAACCCTCCTACGTGTATGTTCCTAAAATAGTAACAGGCCCATTAAGGGGAAACCCTAGGCCTACGCACTAACGGTATAGTTATGCTGGAGGAGCGGCCCTCCTCCAGCAGAGCTGTTCAGAACAAGACACCACCAACACTGTACCTTTCGGTGATACCTCTACAATAAAGCCAGCTGAAGACACAACTAAGGACTTAACTCTCTATCATCTAACATAAGAAAGAGGCACAACATTAGCTTCTTTCAGTACTGAGGTAGGTATGTGAGGTATGGATAGGTGCTGATAGGTACTGTGAGGTATGGATAGGTGCTGATAGGTACTGTGAGGTATGGATAGGTACTGAGGTAGGTACTGTGAGGGATGGATAGGTGCTGATAGGTACTGTGAGGTATGGATAGGTGCTGAGGTAGGTACTGTGAGGTATGGATAGGTGCTGATAGGTAGTGTACTAGGTAGGTATGGGTAGGTATGATACTGTACAAGGTAGGTACTGGGGAGGTATGATACTGTACTAGGTAGGTACTGGGGAGGTATGATACTGTACTAGGTAGGTACTGGGGAGGTATGATACTGTACTAGGTAGGTACTGGGGAGGTATGATACTGTACTAGGTAGGTACTGGGGAGGTATGATACTGTACTAGGTAGGTACTGGGGAGGTATGATACTGAACTAGGTAGGTACTGGGGAGGTATGATACTGAACTAGGTAGGTACTGGGGAGGTATGATACTGTACTAGGTAGGTACTGGGGAGGTATGATACTTACTAGGTAGGTACGGGGGAGGTATGATACTGTACTAGGTAGGTACTGGGGAGGTATGACACTGTACTAGGTAGGTACTGGGGAGGTATGATACTGTACTAGGTAGGTACTGGGGAGGTATGGTAGTGTACTAGGTAGGTACTGGGGAGGTATGATACTGTACTAGGTAGGTACTGGGGAGGTATGATACTGTACCAGGTAGGTACTGGGGAGGTATGATACTGTACTAGGTAGGTACTGGGGAGGTATGGTAGTGTACTAGGTAGGTACTGGGGAGGTATGATACTGTACCAGGTAGGTACTGGGGAGGTATGATACTGTACTAGGTAGGTACTGGGGAGGTATGACACTGTACTAGGTAGGTACTGGGGAGGTATGATACTGTACTAGGTAGGTACTGGGGAGGTATGGTAGTGTACTAGGTAGGTACTGGGGAGATATGATACTGTACTAGGTAGGTACTGGGGAGGTATGGTAGTGTACTAGGTAGGTACTGGGGAGGTATGATACTGTACTAGGTAGGTACTGGGGAGGTATGGGGCTGTGTACAAATGACGTCATGCAGGAGGGGGGGAGGGGGGGTCCCACTCCCCATGACCAAGCATGACAAGGGGGGAGGGGGGGGTCATGGGCTGTATGACATCATGTCATCAAAAAATCACAAGTTTTAACAAAAAAAAAAGATTTGTAAAGGTAGGGAAGTTTAATGCATTCATCTGATATGAAATACCAATACAGGCATGCTTTCCTCAGACATCCACTCAAAGAGTATCTCTCCCATCAATGTCAGTGTTGGTTGACTAGGCCTACTCTATCCTACCTCTAACCCAGGCCCCGTAACACTTTGAAATACCCTTTTAGTTGGACACGTTTTACCATACATAGGATCCCATGTATAGGTTGATCCCTGCAGGTAAGAAGCTCCCTGACCATGAGAATTTGGTAGAAAGCTTCAAAATGACCCGAATTCTATTCTATATGATATATTTCACAATTCAAAAACCCATTGGTAACTTAAGGATTTCTCATTACTTATCAACGGGCCATTCTGTCCTGCAGACATTAATGTTCTGCAGGCTCAGACTGATTTTGGCAGTACGGGATTCCTCAAGAACACAAGGTCTTGAGATTACAGTCAGTCAATCGGTCCCACAGTCTGGCCATTTCTGCAGGCCCGGCAGCAATTTCCACAGCAATGGCCTTGGTCCCACATGTTTTATTGACTGCGAGGGGTGCAGTAGATTTCCATGCAGAGGTGCAGAAAATTTTCTGACCCCTTCCCTTTTGACACATTGCAATTTCCCTGGTCACCCCCCTTGTTCTAAAATAATTCACAGGCTTTCTTACTGAAAAGGCATAACATCTTTTTGACCCCTTCCCCACCTTGAGGTGTCAAAATCATTTCTCCCTTGGAAACAAACAACTGAATGAGACTCTAGGGGCTATGCCTTATATGCAGGTTCTACAGTAAAAACTGACTGCTTTGTATGTCTGATTGCAATTGATGGTCTTCTGACAATTTGATCCTTTTCTTTTATCATGTATTAGACTATTGATCTAGACAGGATTTTTTTTCAGGGTATTTTGTGACAGGAAATACTTGTGTATGATCAATACCATAGGCATAGTACTCTGTGTATGAGGCTCGGAAATTCAATCCACATATAGGGACTCACAAGCTGATGCTGACAGTGTTCGGCATGTTTTTCTGTTCATTAATTTTGTTGATCAGTACTAGTTCATCTGTTTTATGTTGGATGTATCCTTGATTGCCAATATACACCCATTATGTCCCTTTGAACCATTTCAATTTGTTTATCTAGGCTGGTCACTATTCATGCACTTTGGGCGGGGGGGGGTATCTCTGCATGACGTCATGTTAAGGGGGGGGTCAAGTGTTGTATGATGAAACATGACAAGGGGGGGAGGGGGGGTCAAAAATGGTCAAAAAAAGCATGACGTCATTTGTACACAGCCCCTATGGTACTGTACCAGGTAGGTACTGGGGAGGTATGATACTGTACTAGGTAGATACTGGGGCGGTATGGTAGTGTACTGTGAGGGACAATCATCTCTTGGGCGATTTGACTAGAGGGCTATGTGTTTGGGGGCCATGGGTCAGGGGGCCAAATGGATTGGGGGCTACCAACCCTAGATCCGCATGAATACATGCCCCTGATCTTGTTTAAAACTCTTTTACAAGGTAGCGGTGCATCACACAGGCAGTCTTGGATTCTAAACAGACTTTACACATAGAAAGCTACCGTAAACTCCCGCGTATAAGACGCGTCCTCTACGCCAAACAAAATGCTGGGTAGTCTTATAGCTTTCTCTCAAGTTGGGGGTGCGTCTTATACGAATGGTATTTTTTCTATAGAAATGTACTAATCTTACAAATTTCAGCAGTAAAATGTGCGTCTTATACGCAAAAATGCATGTGCTAAGTTTGGGGTGCGTCTTATACGCGCAGCGCGTCTTCTACGCGGGAGATTACGATACATGCTACTATTTTCCATCATTTGCTCCAGACTTTTCAAAATTTACTCCAGTATTTTGGGTGTTAGCCACCCCTGAAACTGGGCCCTTCCCGGCATCATCTAATTATAAGTCGCTGTCTAGATAAAAGTAAAACAAGGAACCTGTCAGTATCAAAAGGAATATCTAATGAATAGAAATGAGTTTAACCTTGTATTATGTATAGTGATATTATTAACTACAACAGCGACTTGAGCAGTCAGCGACTTATTACTAGAGTTACTATAAGGGAGCTGATGAATAAAAAACGTTTTTACTTGTATTATATCTAGTGATAGTATGAACTACAACAGCGACTTGAGCAGTCAGCGACTTATTACTAGAGTTACTATAGGGAAAAGCTAAGATATTTAAATCCATTCAAGGGGAAGTTTCCCCAGGAAAAAGGGTTTCTTTTAAGGAGCCAATATATGAAAAAAAAAATGGGGCTTGATTTTTTTTGGGGGGGGGGGGCGGGAGAAGGTATGTGACGCAGGATTATTCATATAAATTGATAAACTACAAGTTTTCCAAATGGCTAGAATGAATAGGTCGCTGTCTATTTCATAGAAAGTAATACAGGCTAGAATGAATAAGTCGCCTTCTCATTATTACGTATCAAAACAGGCTAGAAGGAATAGGTCGCTGTCTCTTTATTATGTATCAAAACAGGCTAGAAGGAATAAGTCGCTGTCTCTTTATTTTGTTTCAAAACAGGCTAGAAGGAATAAGTCACTGTCTCTTCCATAGGCAATAACAACAAAAAAGGCTAGAAGGAATAAGTCACTGACAAATTAGAAAGTAGAAATCACTATTGTAACTGAATAAGGGTAAATTTTCTTTTTTCTTTTTCTTTTTATTTGGGCAGGGGTATCAATCTCCTTTTTTTCCAAGATTAAGACATGGTAAATAATGCTATAATAACAAAGATTATCCTTATTTCAGTTTCAGGAAGCCTTTCTGTATTTCCCACAATAGATATTATATGTCGCTGACAACAAATTTGATAATAGAATAAGGGGCATATCTATTGTTGCAATAGGCATGACCCTTATTCTGTTATAACTGAATAAGGGGCATATCTATTGCTGCAATAGATATGCCCCATATTCTATTATCAAAATTCCATCTAAAAGATATAGGGTTCCACATTTTACCCACAACCTTACATTTTTACATATCTTTGTGGATTTGACGATCTTGGCATTTCCTGAGCGACTTGAAACAGGAGAAGGCCGCAGGATTTATATCATGTATGTGTGTCAAGCTTTGAAAACTTTGTTTACAGCTGCTGCCTGATCTGCACCAAGATGGCCTCCAGTGTGGATGCTGCTGACCTACAGCAACTAGCCTTCACTGTCTATGGTAAGTGTGTACAGGAACTAGCCTTCACTGTCTATGGTAAGTGTGTACAGGAACTAGCCTTCACTGTCTATTGTAAGTGTGTACAGGAACTAGCCTTCACTGTCTATGGTAAGTGTGTACAGGAACTAGCCTTCACTGTCTATTGTAAGTGTGTACAAGAACTAGCCTTCACTGTCTATGGTAAGTGTGTACAGGAACTAGCCTTCACTGTCTATGGTAAGTGTGTACAGCAACTAGCCTTCACTGTCTATGGTAAGTGTGTACAGGAACTAGCCTTCACTGTCTATGGTAAGTCTGTAACAGGAACTAGCCTTCACTGTCTATTGTAAGTGTGTACAAGAACTAGCCTTTACTGTCTATGGTAAGTGTGTACAGGAACTAGCCTGCACTGTCTATGGTAAGTGTGTACAGAAACTAGCCTTCACTGTCTATGGTAAGTCTGTAACAGGAACTAGCCTTCACTGTCTATGTACAGGAACTAGCCTTCACTGTCTATGTACAGGAACTAGCCTTCACTGTCTATGGTAAGTGTGTACAGGAACTAGCCTTCACTGTCTATGGTAAATGTGTACAGGAACTAGCCTTCACTGTCTATGGTAAGTGTGTACAGGAACTAGCCTTCACTGTCTATGGTAAGTGTGTACAGGAACTACCGTAATCTCCCGCGTATAAGACGCGTTTTATAGGGGGGGGGTTTAGTTCTCATTGGATCCACAAGGGGGACACCAAGACCTTTCTTTTGATATCTTATATGCCCCCTTGGTCATAGAACATAGAACATAAGGGGGCCCAGGAGGGTCCAGGGTGGCCCAAGCTACACATAGGTTTTTGAATTTTGAAAATTCATTCAGTAGAAACAAAGTTATGAATTTTTCATTTTTTTGAGAATTTTCCAAAACTCTAGGTGCGCCTTATACGCGGGCTGCGCCTTATACGCGGGAGATTACGGTAGCCTTCACTGTCTATGGTAAGTGTGTACAGGAACTAGTCTTCACTGTCTATGGTAAGTGTGTACAGGACCTAGCCTTTACTGTCTATGGTAAGTGTGTACAGAAACTAGCCTTCACGGTCTATGGTAAGTGTGTACAGAAACTAGCCTTCACTGTCTATGGTAAGTGTGTACAGGACCTAGCCTTCACTGTCTATGGTAAGTGTGTACAGGACCTAGCCTTCACTGTCTATGGTAAGTGTGTACAGGACCTAGCCTTCACTGTCTATGGTAAGTGTGTACAGGACCTAGCCTTCACTGTCTATGGTAAGACTGTAACAAGAACTAGCCTTCACGGTCTATGGTAAGTGGGAATCCTTGTATATGGGCCTCTTTTGATTGCTGATAGGCCCAACGGTCCCAGTCATAAAGAAAAAATATACAGGAAAGCTATTCTGTCAAACAAATACTGAACCTCCATGCGCTGACCTTGGGCTTCTCTAATTCAGTGTCTAATGTGCATCAGTATACGAATAAATATAATGAAATTGAATTTCATCTTGACATTTACATCCCATCACATTTTCGAATTTTCATTTCATTCAATAATCAGTATAATGAGTATTAGATAAAGACAATATCAGACTACCCATGACCTTGTTTGTCTGCAGACTTGATCCGCGACATCCGTGATCCAGAGAAGCCAGAGTCTCTGGAGGAACTGGAAGTTGTGTACGAGGATGGCGTCGCTGTAGAAATGTTGGAGAATGATCTCCCCCTTATTATCATAGAGTTCAAACCAACAGTGCCACACTGTTCTCTTGCCACACTCATAGGTAAATTGTCTTTCTCTGAATTGAAACTTAGTTTATTTACAAGATATGGTTGGTTTTGATTGTTTTCTTTTTTTCGTTTTTTAATTCTAAAATTTTATTTGAACCCAAATTATTCTCACGCCTGTAAAATACATTTCTAGTTCTTATCAATTATTAGAATATTTCCTTACTGGTACATTTATTACTCTAGGCATTTGGCACATATTGAGAGAAAACAGATCAGTCTGCTCCATGCTCGCTACCACAAAGTGTCAGCTTTGACTGTACGTATCCACTATGTATACTGAGGTAGCGGATTGCGTGGCCATTGCTGAAGCTAGTAAGGGGGTGCCTGTTCTATATATAGATATAACTATATATAGAGAAGGCACACCCTTATTGGTGTTAGAGTGGGTAGAATGGTCTGAAATAGAAGATTGCTTCTGCTCAGAAAAAAGCTATGTAGAGGTAAATTATCTCTCCAATCTATCTGTCATCTAATGCTTGGTACCCCTTTTAGCTGGGGGAAATCCAAACAAAATATACCCCTTTTGATGGGAATCAGCTTGGAAAAGTACTCCTTTTGCTGCTGTTAGAGTGCAAGAAGACAAACTCGCATTTTGAGTACCCTTTCAACAGATTTGTCACATAAAATGTACCCCTTTCCCGGCCATATTTTGAGATTTTTCGGAAAAAGATACCCCTTTCCCGGCCAAAAATGTCAGAATTTCCTGGAAAAAGTACCCCTTACCCGGCAATATTATGAGGATTTGCCTGAAAAAAATCGAGATTTTAAGGAAAAAATATACCTCTTGATATCAAACTCTAATTTTGGTTCTAATTGGAATATTTGAAAAATTCTTTTGTCGTTGAAAAGTCCTTTAAAAATGTTCCCCTTTTTGCCCAAATTCAGCCCTAAAGGACCCCTTACAACGGGTCCAGGTGGGTCTGCTCCTAGGGTCCAAAAAGTACCTCCTTTCCTGCTCGTTTGTGTATAGACATGGTCTCCACATATCCACAAGTGCCCCCCCCCCTGGTTTCCTGCCTGCATGCTCCTGAGCTACCCCTCTTACTGCTTGGTCATGGCTCAGCATAGTTCTGTTACGAACCCAGACAATAGCCTTTCTGGGTTCTGGTTTGTGTAATGGGCTGACAATTGAGGAGCCTGTAAAGTGTGGCTGGTCCCTTTTCAGTTTCCCTCTTTATACTGTTGGCATCTACACATAATCTGGGGCTTGGTATTATCAAATAAATGCCTGGTACTACCTTGAATTAGTAGCTGGTCAGAATCCAAGTTGAATGTATCACCTTCCTGCCTTTTAAATCCACCACCATTTTGTTTTGACTGGAAGTGCCCCAGTGAGCATGTGCAAGGGTAAGTCCCTAAGCTGGTAACTAGCATGCGCATCAGCACTTCCGGTACATATGGACTGATGCATGATGTATGGTCAGCGTTTGCAGGCTGGGTGGCACAGTCTCCTGTGTCAGGTTGCTGGTACTTTCATTCCCCATACCCATGACTGGAACAGATTCAAATAAAATTATTGAAATCTTTACTGGGGCTACCAGACCTTTATACAAGTATGCTATATTTAATGGTGATTATTTTAGGTTGACACATATTTTTTAGTAGAGTATTTCAATGTGGCACAATCTCCTGTGCCACAACAAACAAAGACAAACCCTGATCATTTTCCACATGGCACATGCTGCTTCCTGTGAAATGGACCATGTGGACAAATGAAGATATTCAGACAATATGCTCCATCAATTAGTCATGTTTACATATCTCTTAGCCTGTCAGATGTCTACTTATGTCAGCATATGTGGTAGATCATTTTTTTAAAGTGCATGGAGGTAAAATGCATAGATTCATACACATGCCACATGTCCATGCACCATTGTTTATTTACATCTGAAAGCCAGTTTGTAGTGCCATCTGGTGTATACATATTGATATTGATGGTTGCGCCATCTAGAGGTAAATAAGCCCACACTCCCTTATTATACTATATTAGTGTTCTCTGAAGCACCTCTGCTTGAAGAGTGGTGCTTCCTGTGGTAACTAGCAACACGGTTTGACCGGCCTGTGCTTGGAGAGTGACAGTAGAGTAATATAACAGTACAGGGAGAGAAGCTAACTTAGCTGGCAACCTGCTGCAACTCTCATACTCGGGACAGGCTTGTGTCAGTCTAATTTCCCATCCTCTAGATGGCGCAACATACAGTATTTCTATGTAGACACCAGATGGCAGTGCAAGCTGACAAACATATTACAACAATATAAAGGGCTGAGTCATGTATTGCCAGTGGGGAGGGGGGGGGGGGCATTTGGAAAAGAACCCTTTCAGTGGGGCAAAATCCCAAAGTGGATGTACTGCCTGTTGGCAAACCCAAACCACAGCTTCAGGATTTGCTAACATGAACATCATTGGCACGCATGCAGAAACGCGTAATTGATGCAGGTACCGGGACTGGTGCCGGTACCCTTGTTTTTGTATACGGTACCAGCTAGTACCCGGTAAAGGCGACCGCAGACAGGGCCGATTCGGTCGGTAGTTAGGGAAGGGTAGCCAATCGGATCGGGGGACATCGAACATGTTTGATATTGACAGACTGGATCGGACGTCCTCCGCAGACCTTCCCGACTTCCCGATCTGCCGATCCAGTCGGGCCCGTCTGCGGTCAGCTTAACAGTAGAACGACATTTTAAAGGGGGCTTTGAAAATCACCATGCTAGCCCTCTTTTAGTAGTAAACTAAAAGTCATATATGGTATTCTGTGCTCCTCACATGTCATAGCTTTTGTAGGCAAAAGTCCCCCCCCCCCCACTTGCGCAGGTCAGTCACAATAAAAACAACTGTAGACTGGTCCAACCCATAAGGTGACCGCAGACGGGCCCGACTGGGTCGACATCCTGACGATCGGAAGCGTCTGCGTGGATGTCCGATCCAGTTGGTCAATATCAAACAAGTTTGATCTTCCCGATCAGATCGGGTCGGTACTCCCTGGTTACCGATCGATTCTGGCCCGTCTGCAGTCGCCTATAACCTAATTTGGGGGGGGGGCTCGTTTTGCAAAATCAGTTCTAAGTGAGGGGCAGTAAAAGAATCTGAATGCTGTTAGGTAGTTTTCCCACATCAATGGAAACCCACCACCTCCCCTCTTGTACATATAATGACCACTTCGTTATACACCACACAACAGCCATGTGCTTTTGTGTGGACAAAGGAGAGTGGGGACTAGAAACTTTTTTTTCCAACAGCACAAACATACAACTTGTGGCCTAGTGTTGTCATATTTTGGTCCAAAATGACCAAAACAGGCTTGATTTGGTAAAAATATATTCATTTCTGGGTGGACAAAGGAGAGTTGGGACTAAATTAGTTCATCATGCACACACCAGGGGCACCCTTCACACGCTCTTACTCACTACCCCCTTTCCTTTTCCGGCCCCACTACCGGAAAAGGAAACAGCGCGTGACTAGCAAGGGTTACCTACTGTGTTAGGAGAGTTGCCAACACTGACCCATGGCCATGTCACCTGGGCCATGTGTGACCTTGGTCAGAATGTAAACATTGCCATGTGCTTTCTCACTCTCCAGGCACAACTCCCCAAAAGAAAAACTTCCCTTTGCAAATGGGCAGAGCATTACTTCCTCTGATGGCCATTCCCAAAACAAAATTTGAAAACCATTCTGAAAATAACTGTCCAAAAAGGATTAAAAGGGATTAATAACATATGCTGACAACAAGGTAGGCTTGCAGAGAAGTGTTTTAGGAAGTGATTTGATCAAAGTGTATAACATTTGGTGGTACCATCCCAGAGTTTGGAGACTGTGGTAAAGGTAGGCATTCTGACTCATAGCTGTTAGGGGAAACCAGGCCTACGATACAGTGTACTCGTAGGCCAAACAGGCCTAGGCTCAGCAGTCCAGGGTGCCTCCCTTATACAATGCCATAACCATAATAGCCCCACAGGTGCATCTGGACCTTCTGCACAGCTTGGTCACGGCTCAGTAGTCCCAGTTACTAGTACCTGTTCTTAACCTGTTAAAAGCTGCTAATGCTTTGGGACCCTCGAGGGAATACCATACTTTGCCCCCCCCCCGTAATATAGCCACAGTATGCTATATTATTCTATGATTTCAAAATTCACTGCCAGTCTTCCCTAGAATAGCAGGCACACCCTTCCAACATGTGTTACTCTTAACTACAATGTAGTATTGAAGTGTTGTATTTTTACCAGTGGTTATCGCAGATAACATATACCAGATGGGGACCATCTACCCCCAAGAGGTCCATAGTGAATACATGTAGTTGGTATTATTTCATTGGTTGATAAATAATCCTGCTGTCAGTATTCTTGGAAGCAGCCCTGGCGTCATAGCAACCAGCACGGCCCTTATCAGCCTTATCCCCCTACTGATAAGAATCCCCAGGAAGGGTTATACCCGGTAATAGGAAATGTACTAGAAAGATGTGTTAAAACTCTTATCAGAAAAGATCTAAACATCCCACAGCAAATTGCATTACAGAACCTGAAAATATTAAAATTTGCATAACATACTTGATGCACAATTTTCTAATCCCAATATTAGAAGAGAAAGCAGGAAAAAGGTTACTTTTTCTAGTACATTGCCTATATTGTTACGGTCGTGATTCAGCAGTGAGATGGAGACGGGCTTGGGCTTGTGGCCGTATCACAGACGGCCTATTTATTATAACAAGAACAAGAAACAAAAAAGAAAAAGAAAAATTACAGGCATAAGCAAAGCAGCAAGCAAGCACGACCTGTCATGGCGGGGGGCCCAGGACCAATAACATGGTAACCAGGGTGGCAGAACTCCTTAGAAACAGGTACGCAATAGGTCCATAGTTAGAGCAATGGTGCCCAAGCATAGTACATACGCTCCCCAGCAGGAGACTGTGAGCAGTGGTATCCCTTGTACCAATACTCGAAACAGCTCCAAGGTGCTGTTTCCAGTCATAATCTGACCCTTTGCCAGCTCCCTTGCAAATTTATATATATATATATATATATATATATATATATATATATATATATATATACACATATATATATATAAATTTGCTTTAACATGCATTTCGGTTGCATACATTGGAGATTTGTGTTTTGTCTTTTTCATGTCATTAATTACCATTGCCTTTTAGGTTTGTGTATGCGAGTTAAACTTGAACGGAATCTTCCAGAAAAGCACAAGGTGAGGGATACTGTGCGTATTACACTGTATATGCTGTATGATTTCGTGATCACTCAATATCGTGAAAATAAAGACATTTTTTGTTGTTTTCATTCACTCATACATGTATATAGATATCAAGTCGAGTAGTTATTTCATGTGAAGACAATAAATGCTGGTTTCTTTCTTGATCAGATAACATCAAAGCTGAGGATCGGGAAGTTAAGAATGATCTCCAGGTTCCTACAAAGTATGAACCTTATATTATATGTACAATAATGACTATCTACTCCATCCTTGTACTTGGCCCACCCAGTCCTTATTGCCCACTCCTACTTACAGATGGACATCATCATCAAGGAAGGAACACACACAACACGGGACGAGAGTGAGTTCACTTACCGTAATCTCCCGCGTATAAGGCGCGTCTTATACGCCAAACAAAATGCTGCTGAGTCTTATACGTGGGAGGGACATTGCCTTGAGTTTGGGGTGCGCCTTATAGGGGGGGAGGTAATTTTACTATACAACAGTACTAAATTAACAAAAATCTGCCCTTATAGGTGCGCCTTATACATTAAACAGTCCTCTCTTAGTTGGGGGTGCGCCTAATACGCGAGCTGCGCCTTATACGCGAGAGATTACGGTACGTATTTACCCCAAAAGTTTTCCACCCTTGTAGATAGTCGTTCTGCATTAACTATGGCTTATGGTCCGGCCATACCCAAGGTTCGGTAATGATGCTGCCTGAAGTCAGTGTGGGCCATGTATATGTAATTACACATTGCACACGAGCAATACTCATCAATATTAGGGATATGTTTATTGCGAGATGGGACACTTATCGGTAGATCCATTACGTAAGTAGCCATCAGCAAAAAGAAATTACAAAAATAATTGTTCAATATTCTGCACTTGCATCTGTTTTTTTTCATTCGGTATATAAAAGGGAACAACCATAGTTTTGTTCTCTTCTATTTCCAGTAAACAAACAGATCAACGACAAAGAGAGGATATCGGCAGCTATGGAGAACCCCAACCTCAGGGCTCTGGTAGAACAGTGCATCGTGGAGAGAGACATGTGATAGCCGTCCTAGATTTCTATTTTACATTTATGTCAATTTGCCAAAATGCCAATGGAAAGCTGTGATAAATGATGTTTTTCTTTTCAATAGGAGTGCGGGGGTCGAGGATTTAAATGGGTGTACATAGTAAGATAATATATCGGAATATAAGTATACCAAAGTGCTGTGTGAATTGACTCGGACATGAACCATTAGTTATGATAGTAGGACTGACGATTATTAAAACATGCTTGTGTGGAAGCAAACCTCTGCTGTTGTATGATTGAAGTATCCTGGAAACATTGTATAAAACCATTGAGGTTTGATTGATGTCTCTCTGTTCAACATAAAGGAAACAACCAGTACTTGTGTTCTTTTACTGAGTCAAGTGATTTGTAATTACTTAACCCATTTTATTATCACATGGAAAATAAATAGGGCAGTGCATAAATGTTACTTTTCCTGACCGTTTCTTGATTCCAAATTACTGGCTACAATCCCTATATCAAAGATAGGCAATGAGCTGCCCATTTTACATATGATACAATAACATATATTCATCAACATTGTACTCTGTATTATTATAATTTAGAATGCTATATCGTCGCCTTAGAGGAAGAAGGTTGTAATTGATATTTTGGCGTAAATGAGTTTTTGTCTTTTTTATCATGTAGTGTGACCCTTATCTAGATACTCTGAAACTTTCAGAAAGTACTGAAACTCTGTCTATGGTACCGGTATCTGTGACTACAGGACCCAGTGCAATATTGCAGTTTCCACTATAGTAAGTGGAACACTTCTTTTGCATGTCCTGCAAAACTTGAATTACAACCTAACTTCTTGCACTAAGGCGGCGATATGACCTGCAGGACATTTCAGAGAAAGTTACAGGTGTCCACAACAACTCTGACCTGCCATGGAGGTATATCTCTATGGACCTGCATTTTCGCTCTCTTCCATGATAATGTTCTTTAATCATAAGAACTGAAATCGTACATATACATGTTGTGTATGAATAAATGGGCAACATAAAGCCTACTCCAGATTAGTTTCTACCTAAGTGATATGTGTTCTACAGAAAAAATTGAGAATAGATGTTGGTATTCGGAATTAAAGAAACAGATAAAGCACAAATCATCAGAAAAAAAACAACAAGACTAGACCAAATTTTTACAAAATGCATAGGATGATATTCATCAATGATTAAGCGTCTATTATTTGATATTGTTCATAGCTGTAGGGTACACGTATCTCTATGGTTGACAGTTATGGTGCTAGTTTTTCGTGTAAAAGTGAACCATTGTTTGCAAACGCTATACTCTATAACTGAACGCTTTTAATATCACAGGTAAATTCAACTACCCCGGTACTCAGGTCATATGCATGTCGCTTCAGCTTATAATCAGGGGTAATTATATTACGATGAAGATAGATGTGAGATGTGTATGTAATCTGTAATAAAGATTCAACAGTTTTAACCCAGTTACCATATCGTTTTATAGCAGTTTTTGCTGTCATTCTGTAAGTACATATATATATATATATATACATATATATATATATATATATGGTATCGTGGATAGCGAGCTCGCCTCCTGCCACTGCTGCCGGGGATTGATACATATATATATATATATATATATGTATATATATATATACATACATATAATATATATATATATGTATCGATCCCCGGCAGCAGTGGCAGGAGGCGAGCTCGCTATCCACGATACCAAGTCGACCGGTGGTAGAAACCAATGTCCATCGAGTATTTGAAAAAGTTTTCCGACATACCTGATGTTTACAGAACTCATTAGCATAGAATTCAATGGTGGAAGGTGGAGTTATTAACAGGGAAACTTCCGTAGGTATCCTATATTAACATGCCATGCCTAGCTTCTCCATTTTGTTCGAAATAAATAAGAATCCATTGATTTTCCATAGCGATACATGTCGGCACACGCCATTGCGGCCCGCTGACCCAGTGGTTCAGCAGAAAGTAGGTCAGGTACATCCGGGCACCTCCCCGCTTCATCAACAAGACAAAATGGCCGTGTACCGGGCCGTGTGCGTTGGATCGGTATAGAAAATCAATGGATTATTTATTTCGAAAAAAATGGAGACAAAATGTATGCGAACGTAGAGATCGTATATTTGGCGGTGCTAGAAGTACAGGACTTGACATTATTGGATTATACCCGAAAAATGTGTATAAAGGTGGAGGTATGTCGGGCAGAGTGACAACATGGCCACAGCGGGTTGGCAAAGCAAGCGGATCGCATGCACTTACAAAATGTCTTCTCGTGGATTAATTCTGGGGTTATAAGGTAAGAAATTAATACAAAATGGAGGAATCTATGAGATAAACGCGGTCGTGGAATATTAAACCATAAACCCACTAGTGCTGTCTCATAACATGGATTAAAGGCATAATATATATATATATATATATATATATATATATATACATACACTGTTGTACAATACTTTGTGCGGTAATATAAAACAAGAAGATGAATTGTGTGCTTCATGTTACCTGATCTTAAGGGCATTATAGATGATAGGGGATCACTCCCTAAGAGGATAACTGCCCAAACTATATGACCGTTTTTACCGGTAGGGCCGTTCACCCAGCACCATCAGAAAAGATATGGAAAAACGTACCATGTCTAGCATACTAAACTGTCATTTCATAATGATATCAAAGCAAATTCTATCGATCAACATTATACAATAGATGAAGCAGTTGATCGTTCCTTTATAGCAGCAATGATATCATATCCCCAATATTCTACACACAAGGCAGCGTCAACTAATACTTCTGTTTTTGCAGCTGCTAGGGTGTTAGATATCTTTAAATGCCATCATATTTACATGCTAGTCCTGTGTGGAGAAAGGACTCCAACGGTCCTTCTCAAATTGGAGTAGTACAAAAGTCAATGGAGTCCAAAATCTAAGCACCACAGAGTTTGTTATGAATCAGGGCACCATTACTAGGGCACACTCTGACATGAAGGCACTATAGATCGCACATATTTGGCCACCATCCCCGAAACAATTCATGGGCATGCACTCCATTTTACCATGCACACTCTGCACATGTTAGGCTCTGTATTTCCACCAACAAGTCTTACTTGGTCTAGTGTTTATCACCTCCTGACTTCTCGGTATTTGGGTACATTTCTATGGTATACCCATTGTTTATTTTTTAAGCACCTCAAAGGCTAGTGTCTACGCCTTGCCGGCTGTCTGTTTATTCCGAGCCGATTCAATGAGGAATGGTGCTCCTTTTTGAACAGTGGCAAGTCGTCTCTCCCCAAGTAGCTCGACGTGGAACTGAGAGCCCGGATGACGTAGCTCAGGCGGCACGTAACCAAATGCAATACTTTTCCCCACATTGTAGCCGTAGGTGCCAGATGTTGTCATACCGACCACCTAGAATGATACAAAGTGCAGGTTAACAAGCTTAAAGGTGAAGTGAACCCACAATGGATAGGTTGTATTTACATTGCATAAACCAACAATGCACGTGACATGGGAATGTGGGAAGCACCGTAGTATACCCCGCATATACTGGCCTTAGATGAGGGGATTGAGCAGTACTGCCTACATATCAGGGCACAATTTCACATGTGCTTAAGAAGTTAAATTATTTTGACAAAACATTCACACATGCCAGCCCTACCTTGTCATTGTGCCAGATGGTATCATTTCCCTCTGCCTCCACATCTGTGTCTACTGTCATGAATACCAGGTGACGCTTCAACCCGTCTGCCTTGATTTTCTTGATGGCCTCCTTCCCGATGAAGTCAGCACTCTGTACGATGTATATTCATCAATTAGCAATTCTTAGTGGAATTGTGGCAGATTTCCCCTATACATTATAATATAAATATATATATATATATATATATATATATATATATATATATATATATATATATATATATATATATATGGCTCATTCCAAGATTTACTGGACATGTGGTTTCTTGGGCATATAATAGCAAGGGAAACACCTCACGCGTTCACTCACGTCTTATGTAGATGGCAAGATGGCCACGCAGTGGTCGCCATGTTGGTTTGGGGGAAACTTTTTTTGTTTGGTATGTTAGATATGTCCTTCCTCTATCATATTAACCATGTGAGCTCACCCTTGCACAATGGCCACACTACACCTGTACTTTATTTCTTGAATTCACTCACACCTCATTTCCTGTATTGTCTGAGTGTATTTATGGGTATATGATGTATGGCTGAGTTGTGGCCATTCTCGTAAAGGTTGATGATACGTGAGGCGTGAGTGAACCGCAACTATTTTGGATGGTTTTTGGATGGATAAGGATAAAGTGTTAATGAGTAAACCTATGATCTTGTGTGTTGTTGCTACCATTTCTATTCCATAATAGACATATGTGATTTATTAAAAAAGAGTATTTGGTGTACTTTAGGATATTATTCTGTACCGCATGTCAGGATGCGCTTGCGAGAAGTGTAAAAATTTGGTGAATTTATATTTTCAAAGTCATGATGAACACTGAAGATGGTCCTTATATATGTTTAAATGACTCTAGATAGGTAGTACAACCTCTTAACTTATTGTCTGAGTGTATTTATGGGTATATGATGATGTATGGCTGAGCTGTGGCCATTCTCGTAAAGGTTGATGAGACGTGAGGGTGAGTGAATTCCGTGGAATATATAAGTCAACGCAGGCGCTGAAGACACAGTACTAGTATTATATAGCAGGCAAACTGCCATTGTTATATAAAGTACACATATTGAAGACAATGGAGACCTATTATAATGATTGTATAAGTGTTTATTACTGTGCTAGGCTAAAGTAAGGAAATTGGAGAAGTAATTCCTAATTTTTAGCATTTCCAATATTTTTATCGATGCATCATTTCAAGAGTTTCCGACTCTTACTTTAGCCTTTTGGTATACATAAAGATATATATATAGTACCAGTTTGTACACAGAATTTGGTGCAGCTAGATCATGTTGAATGAAACTTTTTAATAAGCCAAGACATAGGGCTATCAATAAAAAATAATGTTATTAAGAAATACTGAGTTTGTAAATTCCAGACCCAGGCCCCCCGTCCAGTAAATATTGGAATGACCCATATATATGTGTGTGTGTGTGTGTGTGTGTGTGTGTGTGTGTGTGTGTGTGTGTGTGTGTGTGTGTGTGTGTGTGTGTGTGACTGATCTGATAGATGACCGGCTCCTCATGTCCCCTGTCACACCTATGAACCTGCCATGTCCCATGTCGAATTTAAGAAAGCACCTATCTCATGTCACTATTGTTTTGCCTCATGTCACTAAGCTTCAAGTCACATGCCAATTTTAAGAAATGACCTTGTCACCATGTCAAATTTAGTGGTCCAGACCAGTCTTGCATATATCATTATGCAGTCTGATGTGATACATGTCAATATGACGACAGACCTTCTCATGACCTTTATCTGGAGCGTGTAGGTATGTAACTCACCTTCTTCATTTTGACAAAGAAACCAAGTCCAGCCTCCAGAGGATTTTGATCTTTAGTCATCTGAAAAATATACATACTATGTAGTTATCTCCATAGGCTACGGAATATCTGGTGGTAAATGAACTATCTTGAGAGGGTATACTGTGCAGAGATGTGTGTCAAGTCTAACCAATTGCACGTACTACGAAAAGTAATGGAAGCCAGTTCCCCTACTGAAGCAATGTTTGCAGCTAAAAGTTGTAAAAAATCAAATGAATGGCTTGATGATGAGGAATCCACCATGTACAAACTGGTTGAAATCAAATTCAACAATCCTCTCCTCAGAAATAAATTGACAGCTCATAAAGGAAGGTACATGTATGAGGCCACAAATAATAAAAATTATGGCTATGGTTATCATCTAGGTCAGAAAGAGGATATTGTTATTGCAAATGTGGCCATGTCCGACTGTGCAAACAAACTGGGAGAAATTCTGGTTAAAATACGTAGACAACATACAGGTGAGGACCCCCTCAAAACTGCTGAAGAAGTAAGACTGGAATTGGCAAGAAACCAAGATATTAACCAGCTCCAGACCTAATCCAGTCACTCCCTATACCACCAGAGCTGATTACCATCAAGTGAATGCCCCTGGACATTGAGATCTGTTTATTGGACTTTCATTCGATTTTACATATTGAACTTTATTAAATAGTGTACCAGTACAAATATTTCTAATGCTTTTTATTTTGTTACTTAAATGTTCCCCACATATAGAAATACACTTTCTGCATGTCTTACAATTGTATATGTTCCCTGGTATCTCAATACCCTTCTAAGCTAGTATACGACTCAACCCCATACCGGTACCAAGGGTGGCAATAAGGCCTATACCCGTGTTATGGTACCTAAATTATCCATTACTACATTGTACCAACTATTTTCTATTGACCAATATCTTGATTATATTCCCAATTTTGTAAAGAAGGGAAATGAGGGAGTGTTGAAATACCTGGTTGTACTCCAAGTTCTACCATGTCTCAAGACGTAATTAGACTGGCTGGCACTAAAGGTATTCACTTTGTTCATTTGAACGCCAGAAGCCTAAGGGCTAACTACCCCACTATATGTACAGAACTATATAATGATAAGGTGGAAATATTTTCATTTTCTGAGACTTGGTTAAAGTGTGAGGACCCTGAAACCTCGTACCAATTTTCTAATTATATTAGATATAGATTAGATAGGCAAACTTTAGATGGTAAGGGAAATATTAAAACTGGTGGAGGCTTATGTTTTTATATACGACATGATGTACCTCATGATTACTGTGCATTTGAAAATTTAAACCTCTCTGAAGAACACATTGAAAGCCAAAATATCCTGGTTACAAAGGCACATATGAAGCCCATAATTGTATTTAATGTATATAGACCGCCTGAAGAAGGCCTCAAACAGATATTTATTGACTCGCTACTAAATATTATTGATAGTATTAATGACAGAAATAATTATGAGATTATTATTATGGGTGACTTTAATTTTAATATTAGAGATGATAATGATATGGTCAATCAACTGCTAAATAAAATGAAGGGTCATGGGTTTATGCAAGAAATTAAGCAATCTACTCGTAAAAATGCTATACTGGATCTGGTTTTTACTAACTTAAGAAGAAACTATATTCAAACAGGAATACTGGAATCATATATTTCTGACCACCTACCTGTCTACTTGGTTAGAAAGAAATGGCATATTAAACCTGATAAAACTGAGATTAATGGTCGTTCATATCTTAAACTTTCTGATGATCTGCTGCTTGCCAAATTTGATAATTATGACTGGACTGTATTTAATCAGGCTAATAGCTTAGACACTGTTTGGGATAAATATGAAAAAGCTGTGCGTTCAATCCTAGATACTTATTGTCCTGTACATAAGTTCACTGTTAACAAGTTAAGGGATCCATGGATTACCCCACAAGTGATAGAACTCATTAGAGATAAAAATTCTAAATTAAAGACAGCTCGTAGATCTGGAACTGAAAATGATTGGAAAATTGCTGATAAATCTAGAAATAAATCAAACAAATTGGTTAATAAAGCACATAGATTATTTTATAAAGAACAAGTGGAATTTTATAAAAATGATCATCGTAAATTTTGGCGTGTTATAAACAAATTAATTCCTGGTCATGAGAACAGAACTAGTGATATAAATTTAGTGGATCATGAAAACAACAATATAACTATTTCTAGAAATGAAACCTCTGACTTTATCAATGACTACTTTTCTAACATTGGACCCAAATTAGCCACTAACATGCACACACCATGGAAAAGTTATGACCCCCCTAATGTTAACATTATGGAAAATTTCCAAACCAATACCCAAGAAGTTATTAGACTTGTTCACGATATTAACTCACTCAAATCTTCTGCCATCGAAGATTCTAAAAAAAAGTTTTCTCTCATGATCCTGATAAATTAGTTAGAATATTTAATTTGTCCTTTGCAACAGCCTCGGTACCCGCCAAATGGAAGATCTCTCAAGTTACCCCTATACCTAAATCTGGTAATTTAAAGATGGTTAATAATTACAGGCCTATCTCACTGATTCCTTTACCTTGCAAATTAATTGAAAAAAATGTTCATAATAGATTGTATGGTTTCTTAAATGGTGAAAATATCTTAACATTTATCAAGGTGGTTTTCGCGCTGGCTATAGCACTGTTGATACTCTATCTAAATTCACTGATGATATTAAAAGAGACCTTAATGTTAGGAATTCCACTGTTGCTGCTTTCATAGATCTGAGGAAGGCTTTTGATACCGTAGACCCGTCTGTACTTCTTATTAAACTTCATAATTATGGTATTAGATCTGATACACATCACTGGTTTAAAAATTATTTGGCTGATAGAAAACACATTGTTAATGCTAATGGTATTGCTTCTAGAACGTGCAGAGTGGTTTGTGGTGTCCCTCAAGGATCAATATTAGGACCCTTGCTCTTTCTGGTTTATGTCAATGATGTAATTAAATGTATTAAAAATTGTAAAATCAGATATGCTGATGACACTGTTATTTATACATCTCACAATAACTTTGAAACTGCTAAAGTGTGTCTGCAGGAAGATTTAGAGATTTATAACACTTGGTGTGAGCAAAACAAGCTATCTGTTAATATTGCTAAAACTAAAATAATGATTTTCTCATCATGTACCGTGAAACTTAATACATTGTCAGCCAATATTACCATGAATAATATGATGCTACAAGTTGTACCAAGTTATAAATATCTTGGGGTCATATTGGATCCGCTACTGAATTATAGTCTACATATCAAAAATCAGGTCAAAACAATTGCTCATAAAACTTACCTGTTATGTAACCTAAGGAATTATATTGATACCAATTTATCACTAAGAATTTTTAAAACTACTATTTTACCATATATGGATTATGCTGACATTATATTCCACACCACCTATGAAAAATACCTGGAAATGCTCCAATACGCGCAAAACCGTTGTCTAAAAATCTGTCTCAAAGTACCACATCTCACAGATACCCGTTATGTTCATAATATAACAAACTGTAATCTTTTATCTGATAGAAGACATATACATTTATTGAACTATATATATACACAAGATCTAGGTGTAATGATTATATTGATCATAGGCAGATAAGAACAAGGCAACATTACATTTGGCTCCCACATGTAAGGTATTATTCCCTAACACTGTCTCATATATGAAAAGTGTTGAATACTTTGGTGCCATTAGTTGTAATGCTCTCCCTACCATAAGACGAAACTCTGAAACTTTGTCAATCTTTAAATCAAATAATAAAAAATTATTACGTGAACTTGTTCCTAGAATCGGGTGAGCGGCCCAACTTTTGAACCTTCCTCCCTCTATCTTGTTATACTACCTAACCAAATTATTCTCTTTCCATTCTCTAAATTACACTAAATTGAACTTCGAATAAGTCCCATGTTTTACCAATCTCTCCCACTATATTGGTACATTTCTCTATATATTTCTCTTTATATTCTCATTTTGTGTGTCAACGCTATACAAATATAATAACAGTTTAGGCTGGACCAGAAGTATCAACCCATACACCCTATGTGGTGGGGATGAGGTCCAATACCTTCTTTAGTCTCAGTATCCCCAATTGTTATTATATCGTATCTCTTTTGTATGGGTTTCTTGTTATTCCATAACCTGGTTTATTTGTTGCTGTTATGTTACTATCCTATAGAAAACAGATATGTATTCGGATACCTTGTACTTGTTCAATGGCTTTCTTCTGATCTGAGACAATAAAGAAAATTCAACTCAAAAAAATCTATGGAAAATAAAGTGATATGTTGTCATAAAGGTTATTCTGCTAACTTATGACATTCTAAAATGTGCTAAAATATCTAATGATTATATGAAATATTTCTGCTCCAAACAAAGAAAACCTATGTCCTGTATTTATTCCTATCCTAGTTACAAATCAGGTGTCTAATTTCCTTTAAAGGGAGTCTGTGTGGAAGGTATACTAAACGCTACTCAAAGTCTCATACTAGCCAACAGGTGGTGGTGAGCAGGAATGTCAATGGCCATCTAGTGAAGTGTATTGTGTTGTGATTAGATACTTCATTTTGAGGCAACAATATATGCATAGCACAAGAGATGAGCATTTAGAAATTATTTAGACATGTTTCCACAAATTTTCTAATCAGTCTTTTTAGCGGATATGCCAACTTTAATACGTCACATATAAGGCACAGCTTTTAAACTATGGGTAGTTACCGCATTGTACACGCATGATTTATTTTAGACACGCTGACTTAAAAGGCCTTTCTTTCCTCTTTTGATTTCATCCTGTACCGAAGATTTTTAGCAATCTATTACCATGGTGATGATTTGCTGGGTTCTTTGATTTACTCACCTCTGCACCCCACATCCGGAACCCCTTTTCTAACCGGAGTGAGTTCAGCGCAAAAGTTCCAAAGTCACCAACACCAAACTCTGTACCTGCCTCCAGTAGTGCCTCATAGACCGTCTTGATGTCGCGCAGATCCATGTACATCTCCCACCCCAACTCACCTATATTACGGAAGGAGCAGGATGAATTCTCAACACATCTAATAATTCCTCCCATCTTAGGCATGGGACCACCTACCTGAAGGTATACTGAGGTAGTGGATAGCAGTTATCATTGATAAAGGTTATCAGCTGGGTACCACCTGCCCCACTAAGAGGCCCGCAGTGAACAGGTGCAATAAATTCATTGTCTGGTAATTTATGACGCTAAGTCGGTATAGACTCAGGGTACCTTCAACTTTTAATAATGGTCGCTGACCCATTGTTGGCATACCATAGACTGACCGAGTGTCTGCCTTTAGAGAAGGTGATATAATGTTGAGTACCTGTATATGATATCCTGACAGCTTTCACTGGTACGCCCTCTATGGTGCAGTCTTGCACAGTGAGGAAGGGGAATGCCTCATTAGATACATTGTTAGAAACCAGTCGCGACATGATATCACGTGACAGGGGACCAGCCAATCCCAATACGCCATAGTCCTCAGTGATGGTTCGACACTTCACATCAAATTTACCATCTTCTGCTTTCTCTTGCATCCACCTATGGCAAGGCAGTTTGAAATTATTGCACACATAATCTACATAGTTGTATGCACCACAGGGCAGCTTAGTGGTGAAAAATCAGACAAGGAATGTTTCAGTGACTGAACAAATTTGGAAACAGGCGAAAAGAACCTCAGTGATTGCACAGAATGAAAAGCACGTACCTGAGGTCGTGAAACTCGTTGCTGGAACCAGTGACGCACCAGAAGGTGTTTGGTTGGGTCTGTGTAACAGTCAGCTCAGCGTACACACGCCCCCTAGGGGTCAGCATGTGACTTATGTTGGTGTGCCCCACCTGTAATTAAGGAGGACATATTAGGGAGTGGTCATTTTTTAACAACGGGGGGGGGGGGGGTTGGTGGGGGGACAAAAATATTTCAGACCCCTCTAAGGGGGGGGACAAAAAAATTTTCGCCCCTTTTGAGCGAAAAAGCCAGCGTGCGACTATAGGATAAAAGGGGGGGGGACGAAAAAATTTCAGACCCCTTGGAGGGGGTGACGGAAAATTTTTTCGCCACACATGCGCGGAATTTCACCAACCCCACCCTGTTGCTAAAAAATGACCACTCCCCTAACGCATGGCACAATCTAGACCCAATGGCCATCCCAATGCTCTAAACTTGTCTCAATAGATACTAGTTCTATATATATCCAGCAGGATAACCATGGCTTAAATATATTGCGATCTGTCGAGTAAGGCGGTCACGATGCATGAATGCCACCCTGATGAATTGAGTGAGTGAGTTATGATTGTTTAATGTCATTTTGACAGCTAAGATCATATCGTTGGCAACCCTGTGCTATGTATAGACATAGACAATGTTTTCTAAAAGATGATAAAAGACATCATATAATTCTTTCCTTTGGTACATTGTTCGCACAGATGTAGTCGATGAACTTGCATGCATCAGGTCCGGTGACTTCCAACTTTCCAAATGGACTGAGGTCAATAATGCCAGCCTTCATCATGACCATGTTGGATTCCCTGCCCACTGGTCCAAACCAGTTGGTGCGGCCAAAGCTTGGCTTATAGCCCGCCTCATCTCCAGGCAGTGCGAACCAATGGGGCTGTTCCCAACCTACACGGTAACATACATGAAGAATGTAAGTTAGTGAGATATTCTAAACTTTTCGATGTTGCACAGACTAAGACTGAAGCACATTTTTTTTCAGAATTTCAGAAACCGTTCACACAATTGATTTCTTGTATGTTATCCTACTACCTAGACTACCAAAAGTACCTGGTAAACAGAATGTATATAGTATCTACCAGAAAGTGTTAAATTAATCAAATATTTTAGAAAATGAACATTTCTGGTATCTAGATACCTGAACCGATAATAATTCACCTCTCTGTATACTACTCACATACGATCTCAGTACAGACAGTTTAGTATACTACTTACATACGCTCTCAGTACAGACAGTTTAGTATACTACTCACATACACGCTCAGTACAGACAGTTCAGTATACTACTCACATACACTCTCAGTACAGACAGTTCAGTATACTACTCACATACACTCTCAGTACAGACAGTTTAGTATACTACTCACATACACTCTCAGTACAGACAGTTCAGTACACTACTCACTACACTCTCAGTACAGACAGTTCAGTATACTACTCAAATACACTCTCAGTACAGACAGTTTAGTATACTACTCACATACACTCTCAGTACAGACAGTTCAGTACACTACTCACTACACTCTCAGTACAGACAGTTCAGTATACTACTCAAATACACTCTCAGTACAGACAGTTCAGTATACTACTCACATACACTCTCAGTACAGACAGTTCAGTACACTACTCACTACACTCTCAGTACAGACAGTTCAGTATACTACTCAAATACACTCTCAGTACAGACAGTTCAGTATACTACTCACATACACTCTCAGTACAGACAGTTCAGTACACTACTCACTACACTCTCAGTACAGACAGTTCAGTATACTACTCAAATACACTCTCAGTACAGACAGTTCAGTATACTACTCACATACACTCTCAGTACAGACAGTTTAGTATACTACTCACATACACTCTCAGTACAGACAGTTCAGTACACTACTCACTACACTCTCAGTACAGACAGTTCAGTATACTACTCAAATACACTCTCAGTACAGTTTAGTATACTACTCACATACACTCTCAGTACAGACAGTTCAGTACACTACTCACTACACTCTCAGTACAGACAGTTCAGTATACTACTCAAATACACTCTCAGTACAGACAGTTCAGTATACTACTCACATACACTCTCAGTACAGACAGTTTAGTATACTACTCACATACACTCTCAGTACAGACAGTTCAGTACACTACTCACTACACTCTCAGTACAGACAGTTCAGTATACTATTCAAATACACTCTCAGTACAGACAGTTTAGTATACTACTCACATACACTCTCAGTACAGACAGTTCAGTACACTACTCACTACACTCTCAGTACAGACAGTTCAGTATACTACTCACATACACTCTCAGTACAGACAGTTCAGTATACTACTCACATACGCTCTCAGTACAGACAGTTCAGTATACTACTCAAATACACTCTCAGTACAGACAGTTCAGTATACTACTCACTACACTCTCAGTACAGACAGTTTAGTATACTACTCAAATACACTCTCAGTACAGACAGTTCAGTATACTACTCACATACGCTCTCAGTACAGACAGTTCAGTATACTACTCAAATACACTCTCAGTACAGACAGTTTAGTATACTACTCACATACACTCTCAGTACAGACAGTTTAGTATACTACTCACATACACTCTCAGTACAGACAGTTCAGTACACTACTCACTACACTCTCAGTACAGACAGTTCAGTATACTACTCAAATACACTCTCAGTACAGACAGTTTAGTATACTACTCACATACACTCTCAGTACAGACAGTTCAGTACACTACTCACTACACTCTCAGTACAGACAGTTCAGTATACTACTCACATACACTCTCAGTACAGACAGTTCAGTATACTACTCAAATACACTCTCAGTACAGACAGTTCAGTATACTACTCAAATACACTCTCAGTACAGACAGTTCAGTATACTACTCACATACACTCTCAGTACAGACAGTTTAGTATACTACTCACATACACTCTCAGTACAGACAGTTTAGTATACTACTCACATACACTCTCAGTACAGACAGTTCAGTATACTACTCACTACACTCTCAGTACAGACAGTTTAGTATACTACTCACTACACTCTCAGTACAGTTTAGTATACTACTCACATACACTCTCAGTACAGACAGTTTAGTACACTACTCACATACACGCTCAGTACAGACAGTTCAGTATACTACTCACATACACTCTCAGTACAGACAGTTCAGTACACTACTCACTACACTCTCAGTACAGACAGTTTAGTATACTACTCAAATACACTCTCAGTACAGACAGTTCAGTATACTACTCACATACGCTCTCAGTACAGACAGTTCAGTATACTACTCAAATACACTCTCAGTACAGACAGTTCAGTATACTACTCACTACACTCTCAGTACAGACAGTTCAGTATACTACTCACATACACTCTCAGTACAGACAGTTCAGTATACTACTCACATATGCTCTCAGTACAGATAGCTCTGTTAACTACTCACACTCTCAGTACAGATAGATCTGTATACTACTCACATACACCCCCAGTACAGATATCTGTGTACTACTTACACTCTCAGTACAGATAGCCCTGTTGACTACTCACACTCTCAGTACAGATAGCTCTGTTAACTACTAACACTCTCAGTAGAGATAGCTCTGTATACTACTCACATACACTCCCAGTACAGATATCTGTGTACTACTTACACTCTCAGTACAGATAGCTCATTATATTACTAACACACACTCTCAGTACAGATAGCTCTGTATACTTCTCTCGCTCTCAGTACAGATAGCTCTATATACTACTCACATACACTCCCAGTACAGATATCTCTGTGTACTACTCACACTCTCAGTACAGATAGCTCTGTATACTGCACATACTCTCAGTACAGATAGTTCTGTATACTACTCACACTCTCAGTAAAGATAGCTCTGTATACTACTCACACTCTCAGTACATTTATTTCTGTATACTACTCACTCTCAGTACAGATAGCTCTGTATACTACTCACACACTCAGTACAGATAGCTCTATATACTACTCACAGTCTTAGTACATATATTTCTGTATACTACTCACACACACTCTCTTTACAGATAGCTCTGTGTACTACTCATACTCTCAGTACAGATAGCTCATTATATTACTAACACACACTCTCAGTACAGATAGCTCTGTATACTACTCACACTCTCAGTACAGATAGCTCTGTATACTACTAACACACACTCTCAGTACAGATAGCTCTGTATACTACTCACACTCTCAGTACAGATAGGTCTGTATACTACTAACACACACTCTCAGTACAGATAGCTCTGTATACTACTCACATACTGCCTGTACAGATAGCTCCAAGCTGGGGAGTGAGTGAGTAATGGTTGTTCAATGTTATTTCAACGGCTGAGGTTACATTCATGGCAAGAAAACCACCAAAGATATCAACCAATGGACGAATGTGTGTCAATGCCCATGCATATGTGCACCAGACACACAGAGGGGATGGGAAAGAGTAGATGAGTAGATGAGGAAGCCTTCTCTAAGCTGGGGACATCAATAAATCTGATACCTCCTCTACTGCATCTCTGGTGACACATTTTGATGTTATATACACTGATTACCGTAATCTCCCGCATATAAGGCGCATCTTATACACAAATCAGACCTTGGATGGGTCTTATACGCAGGAGGCAAGCTGCCTTGAATTGAGGGTTCGCCTTATACGTGGGTTTTTCCAATATCACAATTGTATGATGCTGACCATATTTTTTTTTTGAATGCCACAAATGAGATGTGACCAGAAGTATAACTTATCTCTAATATTGTATCATCAGTTCTTTTCCTACATTCATGCATTCTATCAATGTTGTAGCATGTTAGAAAATGAATTTAAATCAAAACATTATCTAAACATAGTTTGAACATCTATTCTTAAGTCAAACACATAGCAAGTGTATATAAATGGTATATGAATGGTTCCTAGAAGTGCCACCAGATGGAGCCAGTATACCATTTATATACACTTGCTATATGTTTGACTTCAGAACAGATGTTCCAACTATGTTTAGATAATGTTATGATTTAAATTCATTCCCTAACATGCTATAACATTGATAGAATACATGAATGTAGGAAAAGAAATCAAAAGAACTGATGATACAATGTTAGAGATAAGTTCTACTTCTGGTCACACCTCATTTGTGGCATTCAAAAAAAAATATATGGTCAGCAACATACCTAACCTTATCTTAACCCTTACCAAGGCTATCCACAACTAGAAGGAGACCCTTGTAGGCAGGCCATGCACAAGGTGCGCCTTGTACGCGGACCAGACCCCCCGAGTTGGGAGTGCGCCTTATACGCAGGTTTTTCAAAATACCAATTATGGGGAGGTAGGTGCGCCTTCTATGTGAACCAACCTTCCCTGAGTTGTGGGTGCGCCTTCTACGCGGGAGATTAATAATGGAAAATCTCCTTGGAGCTGGAGGATTTGCCTCAAAACCTCCGAGGCGAAGCCGAGGAGGTTTTGTGGCAAATCCTCCAGCTCCAATGAGGTTTTCTTACTTATACTCCATCCACAGAAGTTTATACAACAGTAAAACCATGAATATAAGCATATTTTGACATAAACTGTAGAGGCATAGAAGAGGATTTGAATCTTCTATACTGGCTGTGAATCAAAGCTTTGATAAATATATGGTCTTCCAGGTTACAACCACCAGCAATCTCAATAGTATAGTGGTTCGCAAGTTTGACTTTGAATCTCAGAATGTGGGTTCAAGACTGCATGGGGACAATGTTTTTAACATACACATACAAAGTAAAAGGGGTATCTATAAAAGGCCTCTGAAGCTCCTTTTATCCTGTTGACATTCAGGGGATATCCATTATAATACATTATTTTTAGAATTTGTTGCAAAATAGACAGTGGCTAACTGAGAAGGAAAATAAAATCACACCAGGGGTTTGAACCTGTGTGGTCTAGATTTCAAGTCCCAGGCCTTAACCACTATACTACACAGACTGGTCAGACTATCAAAGTGAAAGTACCCTGTTTATCTATAATCTATTACTCAGTCATAGTGGTAGCATATCACCATTCAGTAGATGTTCTAACACCCACAGTATCATCTGAGGACTCATGGTGTATTGGTTAGCACATGAGACTCAGGATTCCAGCACTGTCTGGTGCATGGGTACGAATCCCATAGGGGACAGTATTTTCTCAAGAGTTTCATCTGCTCTTCAAAAATGACCTGATTCATAAAACCTCCTGCTACACTTGACCTGTTTCACAGAACCTCCTCCCAGACCTGACCCAATTCATAAAACCTCCTGCTGGCCCTCCCAACTGTAGAATGTGGAAATAAACCTACAGTTGGAACAATGGGGTGCAGAGCCAGGTGGAGTATAAAGGTAGTAAAACAACACACACTTACAGGGTAGAAAAATCGTTTCAATACTGTACCTGCATGGACGCCCATTTCTGCACCCCGTTCCTGCAGGCGTGAGTAGAGCCCATGGCAGCGGGCGGAAGGACGGCCCATATTTCGCTCCTCGTGTGGATGGCCTATCTTATTGTTGAAGCCATACGATTCACGTGCCTTGGCAAAGGTGTAGGCTTGGTTGGTCCATGTTGGTGAGAAGCGATTAGGATCACATTCTATGAGGTCATACGGGGGCTCACCATTGAGGATCCACTCAGTGAGGTACTTGCCGACTCCACCCCCATGGATGATGCCGTACCTATATGTAGGAAATATTTAGTGATACACTCTTATCTATTAGCCAATAGCACATATATAATTGATCACTGCTCTCCTAGCATATCAAATTGTAGTTTAATTCCCATCCCTATTTATCCAGGCATGATTCTGGGTTTTTAAGAAATACCTGAAGTGGTACCTACATCCCTACTCTGGGTGAGATCTGAGGTGACTTGTATCGAAGTCTTAAGACCTGCCCCACTCCTCCCTCCCCCTCGTCCACCACCACCAATATGATCAAAAGAATTTCTCACTGGATCTGTCCAAATCATATTATGTGAAAGATGACCCTTTAATCTTCATATTGAAATTTACGGAAATAGCCTCTGTCTATAAATAATGCCTACCAAAATCATATCATTAATTTGATATCACAGATGACATACCCAAAGCCTACAGCAGACCAGTAGTTGCGAAGGCCCTGATAGGGGCCTACCATGGGCAGGACGTCAGGGGTGTAGACGATAGGGCCTGACACTGTCTGCACTATCTCGGCCTGCTGTAACACGGGGAACATCTCCATGGCCCATTCTATGTTATCCTGGATACGGTCCAGGTCCGGCTGGTACAGCTCCTTGCCAAAACCTATAGTGACAGGTGCGATTAGTAAAACCACACAAAGAACATTGTTACTATTACTAGATATATTGTGGTATAAATTAAGAATCTGCATCTATTCACCTGTATAAATCGTTTCAGAATCCATGTTCTGCTTCATTTGACGCCATGATGGAGCAATGGCAAGTCACATTGTATTGGTGCATGATGCCAATCGAAATCAGCAGATCCACCAAGAATACATCAAGCTCGTAGGGTCAGCATGATGAATGTGTGTTGCTGTGGTGGGTTACTTGTCAGGGCTACATTGATAAAGCATTTGTTGAATGGGCAAAATAAACTGTAAACCCATTTTAACCACTGTGTGGCTGTTATAGTTAATGACCTTACATGGTGATAACACTAAGCCTGTTCATTATGAGTATACAATAGTATAGGACCATAACCTGGAGGTGGACCATTGATGTACCAGTCCTCCATCAGGCGCATCTTGTCAACAGCTTCGTAAGGCCCAAAGAGCAGACCAGAGCGCTCCATGCGCAGGTAATACGATCCCTCCAAGTCTCTGATCACCGGGATCTCGTGGGTGAGCGCCTTGACCTCTGGGATGGTGGTGGTGACAAGGTACTGGTGGTCGACAGGTACCAGTGGAAGATCCAGGCCCACCATCTTACCCACCTCTCGTGCATGGAAACCTACAATGTAGGGGAAATGATGAAACCTGTGCTTCACCTAATAGATGCGGCTTATACGTGAATCAGAGTCCTCCTCCAGCCCGGTCGTTCGGCATATAGAATGTGCACAATGTCAGAGTGTGGCTTATATATAGGAACACCACTAAAGTACAGTATAAAACCTTCAATTTTCAAGCCTCAGGTATAGCTTATGGCTTCTCCTAAATTAGGGGGTGCAGCTTTTACATGAGTGCAGAGTTTACGGTACACTTAAAAGGTTTGGCTACCTATCCGTTTGCTTCTTGTTGCATATTACTATGATCTTATCATTGCACCTCAACTACTCAACACACTAGATTCGCTCATTTTAATCTCTAACTTTAATAGTACCTGCAGCATTGACAACACGTTTTGCCTTGACGCCCCCTAGTGGTGTGTCGAGCTCCCAGCCTCCATCAGCGGCCTGCCTCATGGCAGTGACGGGCGCCCCCTGGTAGATAGTGGCTCCATAGGAGCGCGCTCCAATGGCCATGGCCTGTGTGACTGAGTAGGGATCTATGTGGCCGTCATCTGGTGTGTACAGTCCTAGCAGCACCTGGTAATGCCACATGCACGTATTATACCACCATTCTGGTCTCTAGTCTAAAGTACCTATTTCTGGATAAGACCAGTTCATTATCAGTGGATATACGCACTGTTATGAATTTTGAGTGTGTATGCTTTCAACTTGAAATATTGATATTCTATTGATAATTTTTTTATTACTCGTGTGGGATAGATTAGCTATACCAACTTGCACTGTGAGCTCGTTGGTATACCTGAGTTTATACCACGATTCTGGCACTTCCGGTGGTTTTATATGCGAAATAGCCGTGCATTATTCTGCATATACCACCCATGTGCATTTTTTAAATTTTTGGTATATACTTTTTCAGGGTCAAGTTGGACTTGGAATATTTTGGGAAATGCTGGCGGACATACAAAGTCAGTCTAGCCATGGTTTCAATGTGAAAAATCGTCCCAACTCGTAGGAGAATTGAACCCCAGCCGCAGTGGAGGTAGGAGAAGGCCTTAGCCATAGCGCCACATTGTACGGTGAAGAAATCCAATGCGAAAGTAAATAAGTTCTAACCTGAGGTCCTAGTCCTATGTTTTCACTCAGTTTTCGTCTTGATTCCAAGCTTGTCATGTTATAATATCAAAGTCCCAAGAAGTATTCGATCCATAGACGAGGAATGCGTGCTAATTTTCTCCATTTTCTTCAATATAAATAAGAATCCATTGATTTTTCCATCGTAAGCGAGTCGCGGTCCGGCCATTCCCACCCGCCTCCTTGTCCAACGAAAGTGTGTCAGTGGCCCAGATGTGGATATAGGTCAACTTCTCGTCGTGCGAGGAAGACGCCGAAAATTTCGGACCGTTTTGGAATATCAATGGATTCTTCTTTATTTTGAATATATTGGACATAATATGTATGGAGGGATCATCTAGAATGTCTAAGGATATGTATGTTTTAATATCTGGACTTGTCATGGTTGAGTTCCATACGAAAAGTGTGTGTAAACACAGCGGTACCTCTCCTGGCAAGGAACAAAAACAATGGCTTCGCGCAGAGCGGACCCGGGCCGTATCGCTTGCTTTTACAAAATGTCTTCTCGTGGCTATAATCTTTGGATCTCAGGTAAGAAATTAATACAAAATGGAGGAAATGTTGGTATAAACCTAATAGAAGCTGCGCGGCTCGGGTATATACAGAATGTACAGCCCTAGGGCCCCGATATCCATCATCTATTAGCTTACTATCCCACACTTGTTGCCGAATAACGTTACATTATTTCATTGATATCTACATGTACTTATAAACAAACTCAGAGTATGGCGCATGCGGGTGCAGCATTCACAAAGAGGTTGATGGAAATTTTTCTAATTAACCTCATAGTGATGCTTAGGACTAGATATGAGGTACAAAAGCCGACGTCTGAATGACCGAATCGACGATGGAAATGGGAAGTATTTCAAAAAGGAAAAATGGAAATAGAAATTGAAAGGAGATGCGGGTCACCAAGCCAGAAAGTATGCGTGGACAAAGAAGTTATATACCACTACACATAAGGAGCCTGCCTATATAAAACAATGTGCGCCATTGGCCTATAGAATGAGCCTGAATTGCATTTTAGTTGAGGCTTTTATACTATTTTAGAACAGTTACTGAACTGCCTGCTAAATATCAAGCCCTAAGTGCTCCTGATAGTATTTCCCTCAATCAACTGAGGGTGATTCTTTGATTGCCTACCTAGCCCCCCCCCCGGCCAGTCATGTTTTAGACAAGGAAAAGGCTTCAAATATTTTTGCAAAATCAAGGGGGTTCAAAAACTGTAATAATGCAAAAAAAAGACGGTATAAACCTTTTGAATAAGTGTATATCCTGACGGTGCTATCATACAATTTGGGCTCGAAAAACTGTAAATTGACCATTCTTGATTTCAATTATATCCAAACTGACCTGATAAAAGTCTATCCTCATTTAAACTCTTGCCCTCATCATCCACTCTATGATACACAAATATCTCCCTGATAACCCAAAACCTGCCACCCCATAACTTGGCCAGTAGGTGCATGCTCACCTTATCTGTGTTAAGTATAGGGACGCGCTCCTTGATCTCGTCCACCTCCATCAGACGCTGGGGGGCCAGGTTCCAGCCCTGTCGCTGCATCTGGTACTTGAACTCCTTTACACGCTCCTCCACAGTGGCCAGCCGGATACTGCCGCAGACGTGTAGTCCCACGTCCTGGGGTTATAAGGATACATATTTTAATAAAACCATAGTGTTGTAGATTTTAATACAATAGAAGAGAATAGTCCTGTGAGACATGGCGCGGCGACTTGTAATCTTGTGTCTAGTTTCAGTTGGTGAGACAGATAGGGCATACTATCATCTGGGCTTTTGGTAGTATATAGCATAAATTCAACCTGAACTACCCACTGCAGCTAAGTACTAATAGTCTGTAGACTGTCCATTCTGCATGCACCTCACTCAGCTGCCACAGGGACCTGTCTTATTCAATGTTCAATGCCATAGTCAACAGGTGTGTCATTATGAGTGTACACTGTCTCAGATTACTAGGAGCCTGCTCTGCCTGCCCACCCCCCCCCCCCACACACACACCCAACTGCCAATCACTTGTAATAGTCTGTACCTTGTCACGGGCCAGTGGTCAGAAAACCGGCCAGATCACTCCACCTCTCTATAGAGGGGGAGCACAGTGTAAGTAACTTGGTGTACATACATGTTTTCAGTGTTCCACAAAATCGTTTATATAATGAAAGGAGTAATCAAATTAATCTTTCATCACCAATAGTAGATACATATTCTGAGATAGCATTATTTCAATGTAAACTAAAAATTTTACACAGAAAAGAATGTAGCAGTTCCACAAGGTGGCCTTACACTTCAACCTCCTCTGATTTATAAAAATGCACATATGGCAACACACACTTTAGCACTGATTTCTCCATAGTGATCTTTGACAGTGAATACTTTGTTCAAATACAGAAAATATGATCCAATTGTACCATAACCCACTGAGATAAAACCTGTACTACATATATATAGTAGTTTCAAAACGAACAATTCTATAACAAAGGCTACAGGGATGCATTTCTGAATCTTAAAATGCTATAATGCTAATCTGCCATAGGGCTCCAAATGATGAAATGTCTTATCTGCGAATAAAATCAAAAGTATGAGATATATTCTGAAAATTCCTTCACTGATAAGTAAAGTACACACACTGTTGTTATTACATTAGAATAGTGAGCAGGAATAGTCCATAGCAGAGGAGCCACAATCAAAAATAGATTGCAAGGCCTCCCTATCCCTTACACCGTGGCGACTGTGAACCATACACTAGTCTACTCATCTCACGAGTAGTACTCACTAGTCGCCGCGCTAATTATGTGTGGGTATTATGGAAATACTGTGCCCCAATGACTTAAATATAGCACCATTACTTGGTATCATGAATATTTGAATTTCAAAGCAAAGTAGCATTCAGGGCATTCATATTTTACATACCTGGCCCGTCTCTTCCTCCAATTTACCATAGAGGTCCAGGCTATAGTAATGAAGGTTCTTCACGTTTATACCTGGGTGAAAATGGGTAGTCAGTCCAGCCTGAAGATGGAAGAAACGGCAAGACTCATGAATAGTTTGAAACGTATTATGGTGCACCGTCTGTGCCAATGATTGAGAAATGCTGAAAGACACAATGAAGCATGTAATCTAGCCTCTTTGCCATCTGTCTGCCTACCTCCCTCCCTGCATGTCTGCCTCCCCCCAAAGTCTGTCTCTTTTTTGCCTCCCAATGCTTCTTTTCTCCCTCCCTGCTTTTCTGACTCCCTGCCTCCTAAAGTCCCTGTCTGCTTCTCTGCCTGACTGCCTCTCTCCCTGCCTTTCTAGCTCCCTCCAAGCCTCCTCATCCCTGTCTGCCTCACTTCCTGAATGCCTACCACTTCCCTGCCTGCCTTCCTACATGTCTGCCTCCCTCAAAATTTGCCCCCTGCCTTCCAAGACATCTCGGCTCCCTCCCTGCCTCCTCCCATCCCTGTCTGCCTCCCTTGACACCTCCCTGCCTTTTTGACTCTCTTACTGCGTCCTCATCCCCACACTGCCTACCTCCCTGCATTCTTGACTCCCATCCTGCCGCCTGTCCTCCCTACTCCTCCCTCCCTGTCTGCCTCCCTCCCTACCTTCTTGCCTCCCCCCCCCTCCCTACCTTCTTGACTCCCTCCCTGCCTCCGGTCCTCCCTGTCTGCCTCGCTCCCTTACTACCTACCTCCTGTCCTCCCTATCTGTCCATTCCTTCCTTAACTGACTACCTGCATTGTTTCCCTCCCTACCTGCCTTACTTCCCTCCCTGCCTTCCACCCCATGGTACCCTGCCCTCTTGCCTCTCCCACCCCCCAGCCTTTTCACCTTGCCTTCATGTCTGTCTTCCCACCTCCCTCTCTCGGCCTCCCTGCCTCCCCTCTGGCCATATCCCTACCTGCTCGTCCAATCCCTGTCTGGTTCCATGTCTGCCTGCTTGTCACCCTTCCTGCCTTCTTGCCCCCTCACCCCCGAGCCTCCCTCTCATACATTCATGCTTTTCCTCTTGCCTCCCTCTTTGCTTGTCCCACGTTCATGGCTGCTTGTCTTCCTCCTTCCATCCTTTCTGTCCTCTCCCTGCTGTCTCCACTGCACCCTCAAATGTGTGTGTTAAGGTGATGTAAGTGGGGTACATTATTTAAAATATGAAATAGATACATACCCGTGTCAAAAAAGGTCCAGTATTTGAAAAACCTTCAGTATAAGAAAAAAGATCTTCCATGAATGCATGAAGTATGAAGTTTATTATTCGACAGTGAGTCTTTTTTTAAATGCTGAAACCCTTGCATCCCTAACCCAGAGTTGCTGGCCTATGGTGGCCGTGAATCAATCAGCAGTCACTTCTGTAAACTTACAGCGTGCCATGTAGAACCAGCGGTCAGTTCTAACTTCTCCAACAGCACCACATCCTTCTGACCAGCCTTGGAAAGGTGGTACGCGATACTTGTTCCGACCACACCACCACCGATGATCACCGTCTCCGCTGTGTCCTTCAATACTTTACTGTTCTGTAGGGTGGGCCTGCAATGTAATGAATGAGCACTGAGAACTGATCTGACACATTGAAGTACTACCAATCAAAATAGTGCATTATTACTGACATATTTGGACTAATTACTGACAAAAAGTGAGTAATTACTGACAAAAAGTGAGTAATTACTAACATAAATTGACTAATTGCTGACATATAGTGCATTATTACTGACATATTTGGACTAATTACTGACAAAAAGTGAGTAATTACTAACATAAATTGACTAATTGCTGACAAATAGTGCATTATTACTGACATATTTGCTGACAATGCATCATGACATCAATAAAAGGGTTAACTGCACATCAATGCCTTGTCTATCAATAAAGGGTTGACTGTGCATCAATGCATCATGCTATCCCTAAGGGGTTAACTGTGTATCAATGCATCATGCCATCCATAAAGGGTTTAGTGCATCAATGCATCAGGTTATCCATGAAGGGTTAAATGTGCATCAATGCATCATGCCATTCATAAAGGGTTAACTGTGTATCAATGCATCATGCCACCCATAAAGGGTTAAAGTGCATCAATATATCATGCCATTCATAAAGGTGTAAAGTGCATCGATGCATCATGTTATCCATGAAGGGTTAAATGTTCATCAATGCTTTGTAACATCCATAAAGGGTTAACTGTGCATCAATGCATCATGCTATCCATAAAGGGTTAACTGTGCATCAATGCTACATGCCATTCACAAAGGCTTAAAGTGAATCAATGCATCATGCCATTCATAAAGGGTTAAAGTGATTCAATGCATTATGCCATTCATAAAGGGTTAAATGTGCATCAATGCATCATGCCATTCATAAAGGGTTAAATGTGCATCAATGCATCATGCCATTCATAAAGGGTTAACTGTGTATCAATGCATCATGCCATTCATAAGGGTTAAATGTGCATCAATGCATCATGCCATTCATGAAGGGTTAAATGTGCATCAATGCATCATGCTATCCATAAAGGGTTAACTGTGCATCAATGCATCATGCTATCCATAAAGGGTTAACTGTGCATCAATGCTACATGCCATTCATAAAGGCTTAAAGTGAATCAATGCATCATGCCATTCATAAAGGGTTAAATGTGCATCAATGCACCATGCTATCCATAAAGGGTTAACTGTGCATCAATGCATCATGCTATCCATAAAGGGTTAATTGTGCATCAATGCATCATGCTATCCATAAAGGGTTAACTGTGCATCAATGCTACATGCCATTCATAAAGGCTTAAAGTGAATCAATGCATCAAGCCATTCATAAAGTGTTAAATGTGCATCAATGCATCATGCCATTCATAAAGGGTTAACTGTGTATCAATGCATCATGCCATTCATAAAGGGTTAAATGTGCATCAATGCATCATGCCATTCATAAAGGGTTAAATGTACATCAATACATCATGCCATTCATAAAGGCTTAACTGTGCATCAATCCATCATGCCACCAATAAAGGGTAAAAGTGCATCACTGCATCATGCCATTCATAAAGGCTTAAAGTGAATCAATGCATCATGCCATTCATAAAGGGTTAAATGTGCATCAATGCATCATGCCATTCATAAAGGGTTAAATGTGCATCAATGCATCATGCCATTCATAAAGGGTTAACTGTGTATCAATGCATCATGCCATTCATAAAGGGTTAAATGTGCATCAATGCATCATGCCATTCATAAAGGGTTAAATGTGCATCAATGCATCATGCTATCCATAAAGGGTTAACTGTGCATCAATGCATCATGCTATCCATAAAGGGTTAACTGTGCATCAATGCTACATGCCATTCATAAAGGCTTAAAGTGAATCAATGCATCATGCCATTCATAAAGGGTTAAATGTGCATCAATGCACCATGCTATCCATAAAGGGTTAACTGTGCATCAATGCATCATGCTATCCATAAAGGGTTAATTGTGCATCAATGCATCATGCTATCCATAAAGGGTTAACTGTGCATCAATGTTACATGCCATTCATAAAGGCTTAAAGTTAATCAATGCATCAAGCCATTCATAAAGTGTTAAATGTGCATCAATGCATCATGCCATTCATAAAGGGTTAACTGTGTATCAATGCATCATGCCATTCATAAAGGGTTAAATGTGCATCAATGCATCATGCCATTCATAAAGGGTTAAATGTACATCAATACATCATGCCATTCATAAAGGCTTAACTGTGCATCAATCCATCATGCCACCAATAAAGGGTAAAAGTGCATCACTGCATCATGCCATTCATAAAGGCTTAAAGTGAATCAATGCATCATGCCATTCATAAAGGGTTAAATGTGCATCAATGCATCATGCCATTCATAAAGGGTTAACTGTGTATCAATGCATCGTGCCATTCAGAAAGGGTTAAATGTGCATCATTGCATCATGCCATTCATAAAGGGTTAACTGTGCATCAATCCATCATGTCACCAATAAAGGGTAAAAGTGCATCACTGCATCATGCCATTCTTAATGGGTTAAAGTGTGTCAATGCATCATGCCTTTCATAAAGGGTTAAAGTGCATGAATGCATCATGCCTTTCATAAAAGGTTAAAGTGCATCAATGCATCAGGCCATTCATAAAGGGTTAACTGTGTATCAATCCATCATGCCACCAATAAAGGGTAAAAGTGCATCAATGCATCATGCTATCTATAAAGGGTTAACTGTGCATCACCGCATCATGCCACCCATAAAGGGTTAAATGTGCATCAAAGCTTTGTGAAATCCATAAAGGGTTAACTGTGCATCAATGCATCATGCTATCCAAGAAGGGTTAAAGTACATCAATGCATCATGCCATTCATAAAGGGTTAAATGTGCATCACTGCATCTTGCCATCCATAAAGGGTTAAATGTGCATCACTGCATCTTGCCATCCATAAAGGGTTAAATGTGCATCACTGCATCTTGCCATCCATAAAGGGTTAAATGTGCACCACTGCATCTTGCCATCCATGAAGGGTTAAAGTGCATCAATGCTACATGCCATTCATAAAGGCTTAAAGTGAATCAATGCATCATGCCATTCATGTCTTAGACCATAGAATAATAAAAACACACATTAAAACACAATTTAAAACACAGAATGACGTCAACATTTTCAATTAAACACCATAGAACGGAGAGGTGAAAAGGCCTTGATAGATTCAGTCCTGAGTTATTTGGGTACAAGTGCTCTCTGATAGCTATCAGTGTAGCATGCTGGAAATCAGCTCAAGAAATGGCTGCACACATTCTACATCCTGCAATATCGGTATATAGAGGACCTATATGTACCCCCTCCCCCTCACACACACTGGCGGTGCGTTCGGAGTACGGCCGAGGGATCAATGCTGGTTTGTAAGGCCACCTCCTATTGGTCATCCCCATGTGGGTCAATGTTGATCCCTGAGTCAAGTTACTAGCCTCCCAAGCATAGTTAGGGACTGGTACCTAACCAGACATGGCTGGGGTGGAAGGGGGTGGAGGGAACCAGCTGAGGTGGGGTAGTTAGCGTTCAAAGTCACCCTTACCCATAATGCAATAGATATCGTTGGAAAACCGTTGCCCGAACGCTTCGACAGAGACCAGCTGGACACTGTAGACAAGGGAGAGGTGCATTGGTTAGTAAGACAAAGGACACCTACACCAGCATGAAAGTGAAGGGGAAGGCATCCACATTTTGGCAGCTCCAGGGCTCCGTATGTTTGAGTCTTGTAAAGTTTATCCCCCGGGGGGGGGGCAGTTGGATATATATGAACACCATGATCAGAGGCGTAGGAAGCAAATCTTCATTGGGGGTGCCCAGCGGGGTCCTAATTTGAACACCTTGAATTATCGGCTCGAGCGCAATGATGCCTATACATACCCATAATAGAATTTAATAGAAAAGTATTTTTGGTGAATTTTAGATCAGATTTGAGGTTCAGGGCTCCATTTTCCCTATCCCTTTAACATATTAATCTAATTTGGGATGGAATGTTTTAGCTGCTTTTCCATTTCATTATGACTTCTTGGTAATTTTTTTGGGGGGGGCCCAGATATAATCAGGCACCCCCTCCTTTATGATTTGGGGGGCCCAGGCCCCCCTGGCCCCCCCTTTTCCTACGCCCCTGCCATGTGCGTACAAAAACTAGAGGGAAAGGGGGTACCTTTTGAGTCTTAGTAGTTAAAAGGGGTCCTTTTGGGATCAATTTAGGCAAAAAGGGGTACATTTTTAAAGGCCTTCTGAATGGCGAAAGAATTTTTCAAATACTCCAACTAGAACCAAAGTTGGGTTTAATATCAAGAGGTCATTACGTTTCTTGAATTCTTGACTTTTTTCTGAAGTGAATTGTAAAATTTTGGCTGGGAAAGGGGTACCTTTATCCAGGAAATCATTTTTTTGGACGGGAAAGGGGTACCCTTTTCAGAAAAAAATATCAAAATATGGTCGAGAAAGGGGTATATTTTATGGAAAAAATCCGTTGAAAGGGTCCCCAAATTGAGGGTTTGTCTTCTTGCACTCTAACAGCAGGAATAGGGGGTTCTTTTCCACGATAATTCCCGTCAAAAGGGGTCCATTTTTGTTGAATTTTACCCCACTAAAAGGGTACGAAGTCAGGGGCCATGTACGCACATGGTTACTATAGAAAAGATTCTCAGGAGCTGAACTCTGGTTGCTAGGGACCTGGCAAAGGGTCAAATTATATAGGCAATGTACTAGAAAAAGTAGCATTTTTGCTGTTTTCTTTTCAGATATTGGGATTAGAAAACAATGCACCAAGTATGTGATACAAACTTTGAATATCTTTCAGAATTTGGAAAGCATTTTGCTGTATGATGCCTAGATCTTTACTGATAAGGATTTTAACACCTTTTTCTAGTACATTTCCTATTTGATTTAACCCTGCTGATAAGGGCCGCGCTGGTTGCTATGACGTCACTGCTGCTCCCTAGAATAGGGAGTCCCCCCCCCCCCGGGGGGTTTATCCACATGAACAACAGGCAGTGACTAGTCACTTTTCCTGTTCATGTACATGCATGCCATGATGTAGTTAGAAGAAATACACAAATAGACAAAGGCCCAATTTGTTTGGGCCTGGTTCAGTGTTGGGTCCTGCCACTCTTGGTGGGGGCGGGGGGACTTGAGGTGCCACGCCCCCCCCCCCCCCTTCGTAGGCGTGGCTACCTTTCGAGAGTTGAGGGCGGGTCTCACATTCACAAACACCTTTTTTAGATTTTGCCGCGATAAATCATAAAGGGCCCGGTAGAAGGCCTAGGCTTAGTTCTCGGGAATGAATCTATATACAAAAACTGAGAAAACTGATGGCCAGATACATACTTGACGTTCTTGTTGTCTGCGGCAGTGGCGGTCGTGGCCAGGGTGGTGCTGAGGGCGCGCGCTGCCTGGCTGTGTTGGCGGCCGGGGAGGCGACCTAACGCCGCACGCAGGGCCGGGGTTCGAACCCCGAGACGAACCCTCCACATGGTCATCCTTCAAGGACCTTGTATCAGTGCCGACAGACTCTAGCTAGCTAGGCGGTAGGGTTTGTGTGGCCGAGAATCCAGTTCAAACAATGATGTGCTGTGTATTGGGCAAAATAACAGAAGGAAATAAGGCAACCAGGGCACACATCTAGGTCATAGTCGAGTTTGTGAGTATGACTATGAGCTGTTCAGTGTGGTTTCACATGAGGCATGCGGTCGTGGATAAATTTGTAGGTGCCCGCTCCCGCTCCCACACAACCTGTCACCGCGTGACTCCTCCGGCGCTACCATTACCGAGCGCGGCGTAGGGGTGGAAGGTTGTAGGTCCTTTTTCGCGGTCAGTTCTTCCTTGTCTGGTATTTATCTGCATATCAGCTGGATAGGTATATGAGATGTGAGGGGCAGAGTGCCATCCTTCCAGAGCCTACATATTGATAACAATACCTGTGTACAGATATTGAACTCTTGCCTCTATGAGGGCCCTAGACCCCTAAAATCGACATGGCGACATGGGCATTTTTGAGCTTAGGGAGTGATCATTTTTTAACAACGGGGGGGGGGGGGGGCTGGTGGGTTTGCGTGCGGATGCGCGAAAAAAATTTAGCCTATAGTAATCCGCGGGGTTTTTTCACTGAAAACAGGTGAAATTATTTTGACCCCCCCATCAGAGGTACCCGGTATCGAAAAAATTCTGACCCCCCTTAAAACCCACCCCCCCTGTTGTTAAAAAATGATCACTCCCTAAGTGACATGGGACATTGGCACCTTCTTAAAATCGCCTTGGGGACATGAACTTTTCTTAAAATCGACACAGTGACATGGACATTTCTAAAAATCGACACAGTGACATGATCATTTCTTAAAATCGACATCGGACATTGGGGACCCCCCATCAAGGGCCCCTCTATGGAACGGGAGAATGGGTAAAGAAAAGAGGAGGAACCTCTCTTTGAAAAGGGATAGGACGATTTTATACAATGTAGCCTAGTACCCAAGACTAAGCTTGAATACTTGCGTTGTATTCTCAGATACCATATTGTTCTAGAACTTATAGACAACTTTGATTTGGACTATGCGTGGACCAGGGCACTGCCACTTGTGCAGGTCTTAGGGAGCATTCACTACTTATGGCAGGGGTGGGGGTGAGCAAATTGAGGGGGGGGGGCATTTATTTTCAGGGTATTCTTAGGCAGTGGCGGATACAGGGGGGGCGAACGGGCCTTGCCCCCCACCAAAAAAAAAAAAAAAAAAAAAAAGAGAAAGAGGAGAAGGAGAGGGAGACAGAACATGATGTTCCATATACCATTAGAAAGCTTAGATCATAAGGATGCTGACTGTTGGCTTCTTATATAGATGTAATGAAAGCTGATTTTTTTCCAGAATTTTAAAAGAATTATTTCTCTTCTCGAGGGTTCAAATAAACCTTCCAGTGACCCCCCCCCCCCCTTCCTCCACACACATACATTCACACCCTGTCCCTCCCAGTATGTCTGGTCCATTACATGTACGTGTGACTTGCACTTTGCTGTTACAGCACATCAACAAGGCTGTGTATGAAGTGTGACAATGGGGGGGGGGGGGTGTCTGGGGGCATGCCCCCAGGAGAACTTTTTAACAATCTAGAACAGAAATGATGCATTCTTGTGCATTTTAGCCTGCCATATCTCTGATAACCATGCTCATCTCCACCAAAAAAAAAAGGGAAGTTGATGCACATGAATGCATCTTTCAACTTGTCTGGTCTAATGAGATTCCATTCTGTGTCTTTCTTTTATGGAGGGGGGGAGGGGGTGATCTTGGTATAGTTTTGAGCTGAGGATATTTATGCAACAGAACGCACCATTTGACGTCCAGGATTCCAAAATTTTCCTGGGGATATCCTCAGACCCACCACCAACAATGAGGATTGCAACTCAATGTATGTTTACTTTTAAGGGCCAAGTTGAATATGTATATTGTGGTATGATTGTGAAAATGCAATCAGAAAGCATTGGTTCAATTATTGAGTTTCACAATTTTCTTTGGGAGAGAAGAGGTGGGAGAGCATACAGGTGTGCCAGAATGCCACAGAATGCACCATTTCAAGTCTTATATTTCAAAATCTTCTGGGGGGGGCCAAGCCCCCCCCAACCCCCAAACTTTTAAATATTTGGGAGTGAAGCTTATTACAAATTTTCCATTCTATCTGGTGTTCAAAAATGCACCAGAATGAAAATTTTGTAGAGATCATCAAGGTGATTTGTTTATATACTGTATGGGAGGACATACATATCACCTTTCCTTCAGGATCTTTAACATTAAAACAGATTTCTTATCTAAAATTGTACAGACTTGACACTTAATATTTTCAATTAGAATGCATCAGAATTCACCATTTCAAGTATAAAGCCTCAAGTTTGACCCCTGTGCTTCGCTTCCGGTGCTCAGGACCATGTAGTATCTCACCACTTTCACTAGGTCTTGGCCCCCCCCCCCACAGAATCCTGGATCCGCCACTGTTAGGGGGGGGGGGAATATTTTCAGGGTATTCTTAGAGGGGGGGGGGTGTTTGTTTTTTTATCTATTCTTAGAGGGGGGCATTTGTTTTTAGGATATTTATCCAAAATGCCATGAATTTTGTCACCATAAATTGTCTCCTTTTGATATACCAAAGATAATCAAATTAATCCAGTTCAGTCAAATCCAATTGGATGGAACTATCTTCAGACATTTTTTTCATTTGATCAATACCAATGTCAATGTGCTTTTCTTGTTGATGAGTACCAGTACATGCAGCTATATCTGATGTTTAACCTATTTTTTCTAGAAGTAGCACATTCTAATAGAGATGATATGTAATATGCACCATATTCCAAAGAATCTATGAGTCTATCTTATGAACAACGAGATTTGTCATGCTGGCGATCTTACATTTCCCAGCAGAATAACTGCATAAACTCATCCCACTTAAATCTCCTTCAAATTGTGCTGTAAAGGTTCATGGAAAGAAAACATACTGTAATCTGCTTATAAAGCACATCGTTTAAGATGCACCCTGAATTGAAGGAAATCCTATAAGGCACATTGAATGGGGGCTGATTTTTTAACGTTTTAATAGTACTGTTCTACAGTGAAAATCTCCCACCTATAAGATGCACCCAGACTTTGGGCTGATTCTATAAGTTGGAGGAGGGGCTCTAATTCACATATAAGATGCACCTTACACACAGGAGTTTAAGGTAATGCTTGCAATCATCCCTTAGGCCTACAAGCAAGCAGCCTAATATCTAAGGTGTATCTGAGTTGAGACCAATTCTATCAGCTATCCCTTGGGTGTATGAACCCTTTAAGGGCAGAAGACACATGAATTATCTGGCCATGGGGGCAGCTAAAGAGCCTACCGAATTCATTCTAATAAACGCACCTGCTCTATGAATATGGTATATGGTATTCACAGTTCCTCTCCAAGGAGGGCTATAATGGACATTTATGCCTCCATGGTGTCGCCTATAGTCAACGCTAGACCAACCATGGCGGTGTCTACTATAGTCAAAGTTAATCATTAAAAGGTTAAAGTACTACTCCCATGAATTATAACTAAAAGAGAGGTCTTATTACTAGCTTATCTAAATTTGCAGTAGAGGGCAAGGCAAGCCCGATCTGCAGCTTATTCTAGACTATGGCGGTCATATTGAAAAGCACGGTAATCCATGCATATTTGCTGGCCCCAACTGCACCATATGTCTACAGCATGGAGATTGTGACAGGTCCTGGATGTTCAAACAAAGATGGCAGCTAATTCACATATTAGCCTAGGTCAAGAGGCTTTCCCTACACAGATTAATTGCCTAAACATAGCATTTTCCACATTTAGGGTTCATTCAATCCATCTGTAAGACCCACTTTTGCCCAGATGGTCACTGAGTATGTGAATTCACATATCAACAAACCCGGCGGCGTCACGGTGACCCCTGTGCTAAACATAGACAAGCCAGTGGGAGAGTTCCATACATGCAGCCAATCAATGATGACGCCGGGTAGGGGGGTGACAATCTGTAGATAGTGTAACAATCTATATAATTACATGTATCACACAATGCACACTGCATCAGGCATGGTTTTGACATTTATGTTAGATAAAAGAATATTCATGGAGTGAGTGAGTGAGTAATCGAGGTTTAACGCCATTTCGACAGCTAAGGTCATATTCATGGCGAGAACTATTTTACACAATTTCACAGAGGAATGTGTCAGTGCCCGCACATATATGTGTACCACATACATCCTGAGGGGATAGGAAAGAGGAGAAATAGACCCTTTTAAGTGGGCTAGGGAGGCCCGGAATATTCATGGAGGATCGTCATGGGGGGTGCTTTATTTTCTACATTTACTTGGGGGGGCATTTATTTTCAACCTATTCCTTGAGGGGGGGGCCAAAAATTTTGGACATATTCTTTAGGGGGGGCCTTTTGTTTTTGACCTATTCTTTTTCGCCAAATGTTCACCCCCACCCCTGCCATAAATAATGAATGCTCCCTTATACTAAACTCACTTGACGACATAGAGGACTGTGCTCTGACTACAGTGTAGATACATCCCTCAGTATGATGAGCAGCTCATGAAGCATGAGCTACTCGCCCCACCATCCCTGTACTAGGACTACTGGGAACACCTATGCGTACCACCTAGTTAAGTACATTCAATGACATTTTGGAGTGAACCCTCGGCAATACAGTCCCTGACTGAGCTCTCCTCCCAACCCCATCCCTTTGCCAGTGTGTATCGATAGGGGCAGTCGAACATATTTGAAGTTGGTATATAGGGGCAGGCCCCACACCCAGGGGTATTGGTTAAAAACTAGTAGATCAGGTCTTTGGGGGCCATAATCCCCAGAATATTTTGGGAAATTCTCCTTTTTATTTGATGTAGCCTTGGCGGATTTGGGCATATGTAAATGGAATTTTACAGGGGTGACGGAACATGTTTGAAGTTGGGGGGGGGGGGGGCAGGCGCCCTAATCATGAGTATGAGTTTGAAAAATACACTGGTCATGATCTTGTGGCCGTAGGCGTCCGAAGAAATTTGGAACTTTTACCCTCGAATTGCTGTATTCTTGAAGAAACAGGAATATGTTTGAGAAAATCTTTGGATTTTACCTTGATATTCACACATTTTTGGGTATTTTGAGGTTTATTTTCGTTTATTCCCAAAAGCTGAGGGGGGGGGTGAAACATACCCACCCCCCGCCCACCGCCTAAGAATTTTACCTTGATATTTGCATGTTTTATGGCATTTGAGCCCACATTTTCTTTCCACTCACAAAAAGTGCGGGGCCAAAACATACTCTGCTCCCCCCCTGCCCCCTCCGTTCCACCACCTCGGCCCCCTATGCCTACCGTAATATCCCACGGGGGGACGCTCACCTTTTTTCTGATACAGGTGTGCGACTGGACCTATGAGAACCCTTACTCTTGATGGGGGGGGGGGGGGCTTCAAAACTGCACCCTTGTTAGGGCACTTTTCACAAAAAGAAAAAAAAAGAGAAAAATCTTACCAGTAAACTTTGCTTTTGGGAATTGACCATAATGGCATATATACATTCCTTTTGATTCGAAAATTTTCTTGAAATATCTGGAAATTGTAGCCAAATATAGTCATTTCCATGAGATCTCTAGTACATTGTATTTTAGTGGACTGTTGTTGGGGTCAAAGTTTCACTTTCTTTGGGCGATACTAAACGGAACATAGGACCCTTGTTAGGGGGATTTTGACAAAAAAGTGCCCTTGCCAGCCGCACATGTATATATATAAGCAAATGTCAACTCACAGTGAATAATTTAGGATCGTATTCCCAGAGGTGCTTCTGCCCGTATTCAACGAGGCCTTATAGGCCGAGTTGAATGCGGACAGAAGCACCGAGGGGAATACGATCCTAAATTATTCACTGTGATTTGACATTTGCATTTATGCCATGGCCCTACAGGGTTAAATTGCTTTAAAATAAAGAAACACAACCATATTTACTGTTTTTTAACGTGTCGAGTCGTCCCGGTTTGTTTTCATCCGCCATGACACCTTGCTCGACGAAGTAGGTCACGTGATACAGAGCTACCCGCTACTTTTAGTTTCAATATAAATGGGCAATATCTTCTTTTTTAACATGGCGCTAACACTTAGATATACCTTAAACAATTCATAACATATTATTTAACTAGTTCAATCATTCTTTTTTGCGTAAAACTTCTAATAACCATACCTAAATACAAAACTAATTAGCTCTGTATAAATTTCAAAATGGCGCCGCTGAATATGCGAGGATCGTATTCCACCCCCCCATTGAATACGGCGTAAGTAGTACTAATCTATAGTGTCGATGATATTAGCCATGGCATAAATATATATATATATATATATATATATATATATATATATATATATATATGGGAACGTTGCCTAATTTGTACCACCTATGAACCTTTTTCTGTCCAGTGATTATTTCTATGAATTTGAATGTAAAATTTATACACTTTCTGAGGGTACCTTATAGCTTTCTGGTAATAGCATAAAAATCTAGGAATTTGAATTTCTCTAGTCACGGTGTGCAATTAAAAATAAAATCAAAGCTTAATGTGAAGTCACTTCCCCACAGAAAATACTTGAATTTCTTCGTATAGACCACCACAGCCAACAACTCTCTGTTGGTGGTACAATAATTTCTTTGAGCTTTGCTCAACTAGCGAAAGCAATAGGAACTTCCAACCCACCCTGGACCTGGGATAAGGCAGCTCCTATGCTATCGTTACTAGTGTAGCGGAATTCCCCGCAAAGGGTGGTGCGGGGTCTAGTACTTCTCGTTGTGTTCTTACTAAGAGGGGAACTAGAAAGCTCCAAGTTCGGACCACTAGGATGGCGTTAACACCAGGTCAAGGACATAAGACAACCTGGGGATTACAGTTATACATTCTTTTATTCTAAAGTAAAATATTCAACAAGGTGGTCTCTATCAGTTACACTATATTTCTATATCAAACGGGCCAGGACATTGCTAAGCCCACATGTAGGTGATAACTATGGATAGGGGCCAGGTCTTCGCTAAGCCCAATGTAAATAAAGTTAAAGTTGATGGGGCCAGGACATCGCTAAGCCCACACATAGGTGATAACTATGGATAGGGGCCCGGTCTCTGCTAAGCCCAACGTAAATAAAGTTAAAGTTGATGGGGCCAGGACATCGCTAAGCCCACACGTATGTGATAACTATGGATGGGGGCCAGGCGGGGGGCCAGGTCTCCACTAAGCCCAACGTAAGTAAAGTTTAATGGCTCCTCCAGCTGAGCTAGGGATGGCCCGTAGAAGTTGAACGACTCTTGCCGGGGGACGCCGGTGTTGGGTGGAGCGGGGGTGACGCGGCCCTGCATTAAAGGTGTTCGGTTGAGTGATTCGGATTCATGTTAAAGTTGTTCTGTTCCAGTGGGGTGGACCCGGGAAGGTGCGACACGGTGTTCGGTTGAGTGACTCGGACTCATGTTAAAGTTGTTCGGTTCCAGTGGGGTGGACCCGGGAAGGTGTGAAGACTGCTCCTGGTTGGCAGTGAGGTGGTGGAGACTGCTCCTTGTTGGCAGTGAGGTGGTGGAGACTGCTCCTTGTTAGCAGTGGGTTGGTGAGCTGGTGGTGAGTTGCTCCTAGTTGGCAGTAAGGTGGTGGAGACTGCTCCTTGTTAGCAGTGGGTTGGTGAGCTGGTGGTGAGTTGCTCCTAGTTGACAGTGTGTGTGGTGAGAGCCAGTTTGGTTCTGCCTGACTGAGCAGGCTGGACTGCTTATATAGAGCTTGGCTGGGCCTGACCACCTGACCAGCCCCAGCCAATGGAGGAGGGCCTAACAGGACCCCATAGGACCCAACAGGGCCCTGACAGGGCTGCCCTGATTGGCTGGAATTTCAGTCTGAATTTATGGAATAATCAGACAATTTCTTAAAAATACAACAATGCCATAATGGTCTATGACCCCAAGTTAGTGGGAGTCACTACTTGAATTATGTAAATATGTCCAGAATTGGCCATACTGGGGGTGCCAAATTTGGGGACTGGCTTGGGGCCAAAATGGCTACTGCCTCTATTTTCCCAGTCCAGATCAGGCTGTCAATTGACTTAAAAATACAGTGGTTTGCACTAATATTTTGTCAATAAAACTAAAGAGGCTACTTTAATTAAAGTCATATCTAACCATAGTGCTACTTTAAATTGTGTGACTTTGTGCAGATAAGGCACATTTTACAAAGCTTGGGTAGAAACAGGGCCCCGTGTGCGGGACCGGTTACTTCAGTCCCTGTCCATAAGTGACAGGGTGAAGAAGGAAGCTGGAGTGCTGTCACTGTTTCATCAAAATATACCCCTAAACTAAAGAATACAGACTAAACAAAGGTTGGTAGGGGTGCCTAAACTTCCCGTCCACCTCCCTGACTATGACATAAAAATTGTCTTAGTGTAGATTTGTGAGATTGATGTGGGAAAGAAGGTAGCTGCATGGGCGAAAATAGGGGTAACTGCGGACAGGGCTCCCGTGAAGAGTGGCAGATCCCCGGGGGGAGGGCTGGGGCAGCCCGGCAAGGTATGGGAGCGGTCGACGCCGTGCGTTCTCGTCACACTAGCATCAGTATCTAGAATGAAATGATATTTCAATACAGGTGTACTGGCAAACAGTTCCTTTATTTGCACAAAGGCCTCATCTTGCTTGAATCCCCAGGGAAAACGTTCTTTCCTAACTCTAGGCGTCCAGTGGGACAAACTCTGTATAGGAAAGGCGACCCTGGAATATCCGGGTAAAAAGTCCCTATAGTAGGAACAAAAACCAAGGAAGGATTGGACTTCTTTAGCATTCGTGGGTGAATGCCAATTTGACACAGCATCCAGTTTCTCCAGATCAGCTTTAATCCCCTCATTTGAGATTATTCTTCATAAGTAGTTAATGGATCTCATAAAGAGATCATATTTCTTAGGCTTCAGCTTAAGCCCATAAGACATGATTCTTTCTAGAACCAAACCTAAATTTTCCAAGCATTCCTCAAAAGTCTTACCACAGACTATCACATCATCCAAATAGACCAGACATTTCTTCCATAATTAATCACTTAATAAAGTTTCCATCATGGCTTCAAATGCCGGGGGTGCATTACATAACCCAAACGGCATTACATTATATTGGAATAGTCCAACATGACTGGAAAATGCCGTCTTTTCCATATCTTTCGGATGCATACCCACTTGCCAATACCCGGATTGTAAGTCTAAGGAGCAATACCATTGATTGCCTCCAAGGGAGTCTATAGTCTCATCGATTCTAGGACTTCTACCCCCAAGACATTTACCCCCTAGGCATTTACCCCCAGACTTTTACCCACATGCCATTTACCCCCATGACATCTGCTGAGGTCCAACAGAATAGTTCAAAACTGTGCAAACCTTGTGAAATACCTCTCAATTTAGGGGCCTAGATCTCGTGGCCTTCTGCTCATTTATTTCATCTGATCAGGGATAAAATAAAGTCAACTTTCTTCTTCTTTGGGACAACCCTTGTGTGTATAAGAGCCGCAGCTTATATGCAGGGTACTGCGATCATAACCCTTGTGTATATGAGCCGCAGCTTATATGCAGGGTACTGCGATCATAATAACCCTTGTGTATATATGAGCCGCAGCTTATATGCAGGGTACTGCTATCATAACCCTTGTGCATATATGAGCCGCAGCTTATATGCAGGGTACTGCGATCATAATAACCCTTGTGTATATATGAGCCGCAGCTTATATGCAGGGTACTGCGATCATAACCCTTGTGTATATGAGCCGCAGCTTATATGCAGGGTACTGCGATCATAACCCTTGTGTATATATGAGCCGCAGCTTATATGCAGGGTACTGCGATCATAACCCTTGTGTATATGAGCTGCAGCTTATATGCAGGGTACTGCGATCATAATAACCCTTGTGTATATATGAGCCGCAGCTTATATGCAGGGTACTGTGATCATAACCCTTGTGTATATATGAGCCGCAACTTATATGCAGGGTACTGCGATCATAACCCTTGTGTATATGAGCTGCAGCTTATATGCAGGGTACTGCGATCATAACCCTTGTGTATATATGAGCTGCAGCTTATATGCAGGGAACTGCGATCATAACCCTTGTGTATATATGAGCTGCAGCTTATATGCAGGGTACTGCGATCATAATAACCCTTGTGTATATATGAGCCGCAGCTTATATGCAGGGTACTGCTATCATAACCCTTGTGCATATATGAGCCGCAGCTTATATGCAGGGTACTGCGATCATAATAACCCTTGTGTATATATGAGCCGCAGCTTATATGCAGGGTACTGCGATCATAACCCTTGTGTATATGAGCCGCAGCTTATATGCAGGGTACTGCGATCATAACCCTTGTGTATATATGAGCCGCAGCTTATATGCAGGGTACTGCGATCATAACCCTTGTGTATATGAGCTGCAGCTTATATGCAGGGTACTGCGATCATAATAACCCTTGTGTATATATGAGCCGCAGCTTATATGCAGGGTACTGTGATCATAACCCTTGTGTATATATGAGCCGCAACTTATATGCAGGGTACTGCGATCATAACCCTTGTGTATATGAGCTGCAGCTTATATGCAGGGTACTGCGATCATAACCCTTGTGTATATATGAGCTGCAGCTTATATGCAGGGAACTGCGATCATAACCCTTGTGTATATATGAGCTGCAGCTTATATGCAGGGTACTGCGATCATAACCCTTGTGTATATATGAGCCGCAGCTTATATGCAGGGTACTGCGATCATAACCCTTGTGTATATATAAGCTGCAGCTTATATGCAGGGTACTGCGATCATAACCCTTGTGCATATATGAGCTGCAGCTTATATGCAGGGTACTGCGATCATAACCCTTGTGTATATATGAGCCGCAGCTTATATGCAGGGTACTGCAGTCATAACCCATTTTTTGGAGTTGCTTGCCACCTAGCGGCCGGGAACGCAGCGACCATAGCAACTTCATTATGTTTTCGGTTTGTCAGTGACGTCACGGTCACCTTGTGACGCAATTTGTGACGTCATACGTCGGCCGTGACGTCACACGTTGGCCGCAGATTGGCAACTCCTATCTGTGGTCCTTGCCACATTTTTCTTGTTTTCATATTTCTTGCATTACTTATATATGGGTCAGGTCGCCAGAAAGCAGTAGATTTTGTGTTTTGGGGTCATTTTGGACTTTTATGGCTCTGGAGTAAGAAGTTGTCAACCAATCTTGTCCTACATAGACTCATTTGATAGAGAACACTTAGGGCTATCAGAAAAATGTAGATTCGTGGTCATCCATCAAAAACTTAAGGACTTATAGCCTGCCAAAGTGAAAAAACGGCCAAATTTGTTCTTTTTTATACTTTTTGTATTTATTACAAGTGTCCTGTATTGAATAAAGAACACTATAGAGTATCCCAAAGTTATTTTTTGTATTGTATATGATCATAGGTATCATTTCCATGAGGTTTGAATATGTTACTAAGTGAGAATTTTTCATGATGTGTCTTTCAAAATGGAAATCTGTAATTTGTAACGTCTGGTACCTAAATCTAAATCGGTTATAAAACATGGAAAAAATGAAGTTTCAAAATCTTTGTTATTACCCATATGAAGGACCCTATCATCCCCTACTTTGGTGAAGAAATTGTGTGTCTACCAGCATTCGTCTCCATATGAGAGCAGCTTATGTGAAATAATTCTGATAAAAGTACCGGACGTTACGTAACGTCCGGTACTTTTATCATCATGTAGGAGGCAGGCTACTGTGCATGCATAACTCAAATTTTGTTCCATTCTATAATTGAAGTCAATAATAGACATATTGGCCTTGTTATTTCATGTGTTTGTTATGCATAATGGGACATTCTTATATTACTGAGAGCAACTTCAATTACCTCCATATTTCATTATTTTGGTACCGGACGTTACATGACACAAAACAAGCAATAAAAATGGAACCGGATGGCCTAGATCGGTATTTTTTGGTCTTCTGAGCTGAGGAGATGTACCTTGACAATTTTGTTGAGGTTATATAAAGTAATTAGAAAATTAGTTTTTCAGGGCCTTCAAGGGCAAAATCTTACACTTTCTGACGACCTGACCCATATACCCATACAGTATATCTCACACGAATCTATTTCTATATTTTTCTAGAGCTCGGCGGTCCTACTGGGAGACTCTTCGTCCATCCACTGGGAGGCCCTATTCAGCCTCTCTCTCTCCAAACCGGACAACTGGGGCAAAACTGCTGTGAGTAATCATAAAGTCTGGTGCATTCTAGTTAGACGATTTGGGGACTGGGGTGGGGGGGGGGGGCTTTATCTCACTCCGGATTGGGCTGGTCTGTTCCAGCCCCCATCTGTTGTAGCCAAATACTATCAGGAGTCATGGTATAGGAAGACCACATAGGAAGATCACATCCTAATACATAATAAAGTGTTACATACAATTCATGTACATTGTATCAGAGACTGGTCCATCAGTAAACAATTGTGCCCCATAGAACCATGCAGCAGTAAAACTAGAAAGTTTTTTTTTTATTTATATAAATCGTTATATAAATGCTCAATTATTTAATTGTCTGTATCATTATACATGATATAGGACGCTTAACGAATCACAAGGGAATTTCTTGCAAGGAGTTTTTATTAGATCAGATGATATTGATGCCTCACTTCTTTATTGGCCCAGGGTATCCCCTGGGCTATTGGAGCCGGGTTTTCAGCAGATCCACAAATTTGTAATCACCAATTTCAGGGTGTAATCATTCAGTGATATACTGTTAGTTTACACATTTTTCAAAAGCCAAAGGAAAGTTTCAAATCTCATCTATCAGACAACATTTTGTCCTTTATGGTGAGTGATGTCTTTCTCTACGAAAAAAGCTGCTGTACTTACGTCATGTTTTGGGAGCTATACTGACTACAAGTCCTTTAACCATTGGGTCTATGGGTCAGATAGATTTTGGCGATGAAATTAGCACATGGAGTCCTATGGGTAATCACCAAGTGAGACACTTTTTTTCAGCAGGCAATGTTTACAGTGTCCAAGCTATACACATAACACATTGGGGACTGAGCGATAAACTAAGCATGCTAAGGATAAAGTTTTCTGTACAACGCCTAACTCCCGGTGAATTGACATTTGACTTGCTCAAGTGAATAGATTTATGAGGGAGGGATTTGGGAGCGAGGGGGCTAGGTGTCCAGGGGGCCAGGTTTCCAGGGGGCCAGTTGTCCAGGGGCTAGGTCTCCAGGGGGCCAGGTCTCCAGGGGTCAAGTGTCCAGAGGGCCAGGTGTCCAGGGGCTAGGTGTCTGGGGGCCAGGTGTCTGGGAGGCCAGCACACCAGGGGGCCAGCGGTCCAAGGGGTTTAGTAAGAGAAGATTATGCCAGACTGGTGTCAGTACATGTATAGATAATAGTCTCTATTTGTAAGTAATTAGTCAATATTTCGCAAGTGCTGATTCTTGTGACCCTACAGGGTTGATAGAGGGTTTTATGGTACCTACCCTGAGCCTTCTGTGCTTCAATGCACAACGCCCAATTTTTATATTGGGGGGGGGGGTAGTAGACCCTGGGCCATATGTGATATATATCACACATTAAATTTTATTTTCAGTGAAATTGCATTCAATCACGAAAAGCACAAAATTTACTTCACAGAAGAAACCCCTTTGCATTAATCTCTAACACTGACATCAATTTATTTCACCTTGCAACGAGATGAGATACTGAAACAGAAGATTGAAGCTACTACAGAGGATGAAATCAGTGAGCTGGCCAAAATTAAAAGTGCTGCTAGAATAAGACGATTTATTGAAAACTGTATGCATGTATGTGAGGCCGCGCAGAGTGTATGTCAGGGTAAATGATGACAATTTATCGTTTAACAATGTGCCATAGGTTTATTGACCTCTGTTTGGAATGATCATATATAGTGAATCTACGGCAGTCCAAATGCTTCATAATTAGGAGGGAACAGATTACATTGACTGCTCCAGCAAAACACTATGTATATACCACTCCTCTGGGAAGGTACCACAGCGTTATGTAGATGCTTCTTGTGTGCATATTTAGTTAGAGGGAGTACAGATCTGAATTATTGGCATGGGTAGACACTAACTTTTCCAGCCACTGGCCACCCGGACCAGTAGGTTGAGAAATCTACGGGCCCGGAGCTAAAACTGTGGGCCCAGAATAGCTAGTTTACTTTTAAAAAGATAAATTAAAGGGCATTTCTCATTAATTCAGACAATTACTTAGCAAGAATGGTTAGATTCCTGATGATTTCCTCTTTCCAATAACATGCCTATACTATTAGGAATGGATATCTCTCTAAACTTCTATGGGCCATCCCGGGCCCACAGGAAGGAAATTCCTGAGAAAACTATGGGCCCACAGCCCAAACTGCGGGCCAATGGCTCCCGGGTCAGCATCAGTGTCTACCCCTGATTGGTATATGTTTTATGTGTTGTATGTTATTAGTATATCAAAAATCATATAATCACTGTCGTCTATCCTTTATGCTGTTGATTAAAACGATATTGTCAGAAGAAAAGTACATGTATCATTGCTTTTTTCCACTAATCGGTGAAACTGAAATTAAAACATTTCTACAACCAAATAATCCTCACTTTATGAGCTATCCTTTCCTGCTTTGATGTGTCCCGCGCTGTGCAGAACAAAATGAAGAAATAAAAATGAAATAAAAGGCGCGACATTAAGATTTCAATGACTACAAAAGCTGCACTGGTGCAGCATATAAGCAGCATCCCCAATTCTGACGATGCTATATAAGCCTCAAATGGGAAACATTATCCTCAAATCATTTAGCAAATGGGAGCTTGCATAAAGTGTATTTTTCACTATCATTTTTATTTCACTTTTGGCCTTTCTCACCACGGACAGGCTCGCAACCAAAATGAAAGAAAAAAAGTTACTATAGATATATTGGTTCTGTTGCTGAAAAGGGCGAAGTTTTAGTTTGCTCTGTACAGAGGATCATTACAAGGTCCAGTATTCGCAATCAGAGGGCCCTAGACAGTGGGGTCCCATGTCCATTGTCGATTCTAAGAAGTGGTTGTTGTCCTTTGTCTCTCATACCCATGTCCTTTGTCGATTTTAAGAAGTGGCTTTGTCCCTTTTCTATAAGCCCATGTCCCTTGTCGATTTTAAGAAGTGGCCTTGTCACTTGTCCCTCAAGCCCATGTACCTTGTCGGTTTTAGGGAATGCCTTTGTCCCCTTGTCCATTTTACCCGTCTGGGGCCCTAACCAGGGGTCGTTCGAGTTTAAGCACATAGATAAAAGCACTTCCTATGATTAACGCGTCTATGTGTCGGCCTTATCGGTCTGAGATAGGAGAGGGACGAGCCCCCAAGCTGATAACGGCCCAAGCCAAAACAATAATAAACACCCAAATACATACGCACTACACACAGAGCTAGATTTTATATACGCAGGTCTATTGCTATTAAGAAATCACCATTCATATTTAAGTTTATGTGTTGGGCCTTATCAATTGCACGTGCAAGTATCCCTATTTACAGGTCTTAACAGTGTGTCACTTTTATTGCAGCTTATAGTTCTACAGTTGGATTATTTCCAATCAGTTCATCAAATGACTAATAATTTTACTCTAATGTTGCACCATGCACAGTGTGGATGTTTATTGCATCTAGAAGATCATTTTATATCTCGATGAGAACCAATAACAAAAAGTAAGTTTATTTGATAAATTCGACATTGCTTTCGGTTACCGATTTGTATCATACTTTTGGTTTGATCTAAGTCAAGTATGTCTTGTATGTCTGTGTCAACAAGTCTCATTTGACATTCTTCCTTTTGAATTATTATATAACACAACAGTCAACACGGATTCTTGGATGACACTAAGTCTGATTGCTTGATATAGCACATTTGGGCGTCAAAGAACAGTCCTAAATAAACTGGCATCACAATATCTATGTACATGCTGCCATAAATCTGTGTATTGTTGCTTAGATTCCACGTCGGACAGCTTGTAAATCAGAATTAAACGAAGATTTATTATCGTGTAAAGCATCTTCCTCAGAATATATACTGAGATACTATATAATTAAGTGATTTACAAGGAAATTCTGAATAAATTGCCTTTTAAATGCAATTCCCCCAAATCCAGGTACAAGCAAAGTTAAGCTTTGCCTACAGAACAAAAAGAAAAATGTACAGCCCCAAATTAATTGCATATGATAATGAAAAATAGTTTATATTTTGATGAAAAGGGGAGGGCATGTGTTTGTGTGTTTCGCCTGTTTCTAGAGCAGAAGATAAGAAAACAAAATACGAAACCCTAAGCTCCAACTTCTGAATGAAGAGATAGTGGGAACCGGCCCACACTAGATAATTGACTGTTCCTCCTGTAGTCAAGTTTGATCTGGGAGTACAGTTACCTGGAACCGGTGTAGACCAGAATGAACCAGTTGACTTAAAGTTCGTGCAGAAAATCCCAATCACATTCTACATTCTTTAATAATAGCTTATACATTTTCCACATATAAGTAGGCGGTACACAGGAGGCAGGAAAAAGACTGTAGGTACGATGTAGGTCTACTATAGGCAAGTGAATCTTTTGGTCTGTCGGTGGTTGGTGGAATGCCCAGCACCAACTCAAACATATACGTGTAATTGTGTTGCCTAATACACAGAAAATAATCCAAGTTAGTAAATACTAATCTAACTTAGACAAAAATACCCATTAGGCAAAATACCCAACATGTTAGTAACATCTTACAGGCTTCCCTAGCCCACTTAAAAGGGTCTATATCTCCTCTTTCCTATCCCCTTGGATGTATGTGGTGCACATATGCACGGGCACCGATACATTCCTCTGTGAAATTGTGTAATGTAGTTCTCACCATGAATATGACCTTAGCTGTCGAAATGGCGTTAAACATCTATTACTCACTCACTCACTCAGTAACATCTTAATAATGTGTTAGTAGTATTACATAACCTATTAAGGCAAGCTGACTTGACTTAGCCATGTCTAAGGGGTAGTAGTTTTGTCTAAGGGGAGGCAGTTTTGTCTAAGGGGTAGTAGATTTTTTCACACCAGGTGGCAGTGTGCTTTGCATGAGGATTTTTATGGTAAGTGCATATTATGGAAAAGCCTATGAATGTCAGAATAAGGATGCTTTCAATTACTATCGACATAATAATGATTTAACAGAATACACTTAATAAATATATATTTGTTATTGAAGGAGCAATGAAGAATAATGAAAACACCTTTTCTGTGGAAATTTAATTTACTCATATATCCACATCTTTGACAAAATGATAAACCCAGAGCAACTAAGTTCACAGGTTGCAAAGAAAATGATGTGAGGTATTGAACTTGCTTCTCAAATGGAGAGGCTCTGTTCTGGATGTCTTAACCTATGTGGAGTTTAAACTTACCATTTCAGAATTAAGAGAATTTCTATGTTGCTTGAAAGTCTATGTAGTTAGTGGAAAAGTCTAAGTAAAGTTAGGAGAAATCAGGCAAGTTGGGCATTTTTCCTAAGGGTTAGGCGTAAACTCCCAAGAAAACTCCGGTGGTTTGGGGACATGCAAACTCCCAACCTGGGTTAGCAAGTCAAACAAATGTTTAATAGGCGAAAGGCCTAAGATATTTAGAATATTTTTTTGTGTGTAGGCCTATGTGCATGGATCCCAATTTAAGTAAAATGAGGAGAGGAAAATTTCCATCCAGAAATGGCTATTATTTGTATTATTTGCACACATAATTACCAATCTGCACATGCAATGTCAATGGGCCTACAATATCACACTGTTCGATTATTTAAAGACCATGGGAGTATCCAGATCGCAGTCTCTGTCTGTTGATAAACACATCATTTATTTGCCCCATATACCCCAGCGCCAATCAATCATACCCCGCACCTGTTATACCACCTTCCTATATAGAGCTATATCTAGTGCCACGCCCACTGAATACTGTGTGATGTTCTCCGCTTTGACAAAGTTCGATAGCGTATCACAGGATGTGAAAAATATAGAAACATAAATTGAGAGATATAGAAGTCACAAAAATGGGGTTGCCACTTAAAAGCTGAACAGGACTTAACCCAGTGACTTATCACTATCAGCATATCATTATTATCAATGCGTCCGGACTCCACCAGTTGTATATTGCGCCACGTGGTCGTGCAGTTTGTTTACAAACACACTACCTCACCACCCCTTTTGGAAGTGGACTCGACCATTTCCCGCCAAACCCTGATATAGTGACTGCCCTCGTGGAGGAGAGGTTAGTATAAAAAGCCGCTGCTAGAAGAATGCAGCACATTCAACACAGGAACAGTAACAGATCAAGACAACCAGCAAAAAAAATTCAGTGAACATCGTCGTCATGTCTTCAGTGAGTAACTCTATTTCCGATTTATTCGTGCTTTCTTTGAGATTGATGATTTTATAGGCCTTTTAAGTGTTATTGCTTGTTAAACTTGTTTCTTCGTCTAAGTTCAGTCTTATAGACTATGCCCCACTTTGGGCCTTTTTAACTGTTTTTTTTTCTTCTTATCTAATATTTATATCATAATCACAGAAACAAAACCTCTCCTCAGAAGTTTCAGTCTAGCCCTGTTGTCAGTGTTGACGAGGGAGACAGCCCTGAACTTGAAGCCATAGAATCCCTGCTCCAAATACAGCAAGCGCAACCCCAAAAGTTTTAGTTGCGTGCTCGGACGTGTTTTCGTTTGTTGCTTGCTAAAACAAAGGTTTTTGTCCTGGGCTTTTGTTGGGCCTAACTTAGTAGGGTAATTAAACAGTACTTAAGATTTTGCCCAGACAAGTAGTAGACCTAGCTTAATCCTGCTAAATCCCCCCGCAGCTCAAGCTGTTACAAATAGTCATTGCCCGGGAGTCAATGAAATCCAGCCGCACCGCCTCTCAGTTTTACCCCATCCGGTACCCCATCATAGTAACATTCAGTTTAGATCTATAACCCGGGAATTATACATATATAGCATATTGATGAGGGCATGTAATGCATATGATTGCATCAGATAAAGACATAATTATGATGTCTGATAGGACATGTCTTTTTTACATCCTATATATGACATATCTTTTACATCAACATCTAGTAAATTCATCACATAACAAGAAATGCGGTTGTGACCGCGTAAAAAAACGCCTCCTGCCGTTAATGTCGGTATACCAGTGTTTGATGACATGTCTCATAAAAGCAGACATAAAGAAGATTTCACAATTATCAATTTCTCTATTCAGTAATTTTGTATTGTGAGACCTCATCACATGGGGGCAAATGCAATCATCATAGCGCACTTCCGTACCGCTTCGCGGTACCGCCGCTACGCGTCGTGGGAGGCGCTAAAAAATATTTACCTCCTAATGACATAATTATCTGGTCGGTTTCACGTAATTACATGAATGTAACAAGTTTTGGATGTCTTTTTTACGTAAGGTGCTAGCTGGGTTATTCACACCTACAATTAGGTGTATGGGTGTGTATGCTGCATTGCACCCTGGGCATTGCACCTACCATACAAGACCCATTACAAGTCGAGGATGGGTTACACAATGCAACGAAAAATGACTATTAAATAGATCTATCTGTCTTTAAATCAAATGGTTTCATGTGAATAATCATCCTTCCTATAGTATTCCACAAATTCCCACAAATACATGCCAACATTTCGGGGGACAAAACCGGGAGACCTCCGGATATTTGCAGTAACCTTTCCCAAATGCCCTATACAGACTTTATCGAGCAGTGTCGGCTGCTTTAGCGGGTTAAAGTTAGATACAAAATCAAGTATTTTCACAATTTCTTTTATTCTATGAATGTTTTTCTCAGGGTAAAAAAGGCCAAGTGATGCCAAAATCCGGGAGATTTTACATGTTTAAAGTGCATAAATCTGTGAAAATCCGGGAGATTTAAGGGGAGAACTTCAATCCGGGAGAAACTATAAAAAATTGCCAAAATCCGGAAGACTCCCGGCCAATCCGGGAGTGTTGGCATGTATGCCCACATTGCACATAACATCTCCACTAGGAATCTTCTGTGAACTCCCTACACATTTACTGAGGTGGTTCTTTTACACCCAGTACTATCCCTGCTAGTAGCACAATAAATAGCTACTAACAGGCATGGCAACTGGTAACCATCTGATAGGTCTTATCAGTAGAACTCGCTGGTACAAAGCTCCAGCAATGGCTGCGCCCATGGGACAACCTGCTACCTCGAAATACCAAGGGGTCTGTGTTTATGCAGAGATGTCACTCGCTAGTGGACAAAAACCATGAAAACTGGACTTTGGATACATTTTCTCAGGATTTTAACATAATTTAAAGGTATATTCCACCATCTATTCCATCGCCACCTGGTGGCCAAAAGTTGAAACTACCTAATTTTGCCTAGACCATGATATATGCTCATTTTCCTTTTGTATATTCCTTAACTGATCACTATTAAGCTATTGAATGGTAGACTTTTGCATTTTCCCACCATAGCACCTAGATTCACTACCCGCCAACTTCATAGATTTCTGTAGTTGAGGAAAAGGAATTTCTTTTTCATAAATCTGTAGCTTCCAGATTCTGCCAGTAACCCTTCAATTCTTTGCTCATAAAATGTGCATAATGATTGTAACTTAATTCCTATAAAGTCTGGTGAACAAATTCATGACAGTTTCTTTCCTGTAGTGAGAAATGTAAGAAATTACAATACTTTTCATTTTCACTTTTTTCTTTGAATTACTGATGGCTCTTTTGTTTGTCCAATGACTACCTGTTTTTATTGCTTGATCATGGTAAGGATGATGTCTACTAGAACTATGAGAAGATAGATTAAGATATCACTGGTCGATTTTTCAATATTTAGGAAAATGTTAGAAAATGGGGGTTTCTCCCATAAGCGTCAATGGTTAAAGACTCCCCATCTTCAGATGTCAATAAATCTTAAACTAGCCAATGAACCATGTTTTTTTTTATTGATTCACCCATCTCATAATACATAGATCTAACATAATCCCAAGTGATTTGGAGAAACTGATGGTAGTTTAGGATTTACCGAATAGTGGAATATACCTTTAATACAGAAATCTTGAAATCAAAACCAGGAATTCCTGGTAAACCAGGAAAAGTGGCATCTCTGTTTATGGTAGCCCTAAGCCTTGAGATTGTGAGGCATAAGCTTGAGTATTCATTTAGATTCTCCTTTAAAAATCTTTTTCTTTAAACTTCAGGGCAAGAAAGGTATCCTTGAGCGTCTGGCAGAAGGTCCAGTGATTGGGGATGGAGGATTTGTCTTTGCTCTGGAGAAGAGAGGTTATGTGAAGGCAGGACCATGGACTCCAGAAGCCACAGTGGAACACCCAGAAGCAGGTAGGGGAAACCTATTACCCATTACCAACTTTTTTGAGTAGATATATTGCAGCATAATAGCTCTCTCATCAGCATAGCCCTTTGTTAGAACAATGACCAAAGCATTTAGTTATCACTTGCTCTCTGTTACCTATGTTATGGTATACCTTTTACAAGTGATAATGATCCTTTAGATATCTTTTGATCATGAAGTCTATCATTAAGACATCTGATTTCCATTTCACAGTCCGCCAGCTGCACCGTGAGTTCCTGAGGGCCGGTGCTGATGTGATGCAGGCATTCACCTTCTATGCCAGCGATGACAAACTAGAGAACAGGGGAAATGAAGCACAGTCAAAGTTCACTGTAAGTAACAATTGCCTGAGTTAAGACTTACGTTTCACCATATTGTATGGTCCAACAGTATACATTTTGCAGACCATATTCTATGAAATGTCAGTATTTTTTCTTTCTTTCTTTCATTAGTGGGTATTTAAGGGAAGTAGTGTGTGTGTGTGTTTAAAATATTCTATTTTTGGGTACAGTTGTGCTGAATCCAGACATAAACATACCTTAATCACATAAAATTCTACCCTAGTGCAAACGAAAGAAGCACCCTTAATCTGCTATTTTACATGGAATTAGACTTGGATAATCAGATGATATAAATGGCATCCTCTTGATTTAGGGAGCTGCAATAAACCAGGCTGCCTGTGACCTGGCTCGGGAAGTGGCCAATGAGGGGGATGCTCTGGTCCTGGGTGGCATCTGCCAAACTCCCACCTACTTGTCTGGTAAAGGCAAGGAGGCAGTTCAAGCTGAGTTACGCAAACAGATCCAGGTCTTCGTCAATAACCAAGTGGACTTCTTACTCTGTGAAGTAAGTTTGTAAGATGCAAGAGACATTAGATTTGGTATCATGAGTGAATAAAATATTGGATTTACATCTGTCATCGCCTAATTGTTAGCTTCAAAGGAACTAAAACTTGAAGAACACAACACAGGAGTCTATGAATCAAATTGAAACCATTGTGTCCAAGGAAGTTGATACACATAAATTGTGTCCAGGGGGTAAATAAAGTACATATACCCTTTACTGTTAGAAAAATTGTCACAAAAGTAAAGGGAAACTAATGATCGAAGTAGCGGTTTTGGAAAATTAACAAAGGAAGAAATATATCATAACATCGCCTCAGTGCAACAAGGTTGTACCTACATATTTCAAGTTTTGCAGGAGAGGTGTGCAATTACTATAGCACACAGTTAATACAACATACCGGGGTATTAAAGACAGAGCTTCAATACTTTCGTAGTAGGTAGAAATGGGCCAGTAGATGTTAAAACAGAAGAAACCTCAATTTTGCCAAAATGTCAGTTACAACCTTGTTGCACTGAGGCGAAGATATATGCTGCACACAGGGGTTTGTAAAGACCTGATGTATAAAATGGGTATATACATTATCTTTGCAGTACTTTGAACACATTGAAGAAATGGAGTGGGCAATCGAAGTGTGCAAGGAGACCGGTATGCCGGTGGCAGCAACAATGTGTATTGGACCTGAAGGGGATCTGCACGGAATCACAACAGGAGAGTGTGGTGTTAAGATGGCCAAGGCTGGTATGTATGATATATGAATGGCGACAACGTTTATTTGTATGTCATCAGTTAGCTTTCAAGTGCATTTATTTAAAGTATGCACGTCTGCTAGGAAAACAACATTTTAGATATCCACTGGGTTATATTATATTAAATTCCTGAAAATGTCTTATTAATAGGTCAAGTATTTCTGCCCTAAAACAGGGAAATCATGTGGTCTGTATTAAATCTTGGCCCAAGAAATAACCAGTAACTTCTGAGTGTCGATAGAGGGAGTCCATGTGCTGTACAAGGGTGTTTTGATTGTAGACCTCTTTATTCATTGAGACGAAAAGTCCCGTAACTACGGCAACGGTCCGACGTCGGCACACTGGATGCCGGGGACAAACTGGTGCTCTGCGCTCTACGCTCCCCTTTACGTATCATAATGAAAATGCTACACTGGAGTCCTGCACGTATTTTAAAGGCATATTACGGGCATTATACTGCACCAATCTCTTATTTATAAATACAGTATCATCATCCCTCCCATTAGATCATACTGGCTTAATGACAGTATGAAGAGTGTTATGTATTTGGAGAATTTACATGTTGAACAGTGTGCGCAACACTGAGGCAGACAAAATTGTCCCCCGGACAATATGGCGCAGCCCGTGCTCACGTGACACGTTACCTTGGAGAATTGCTACGTTACGTAGTTACCGTCCGCACGAATGGGACATATGGGGGAAGTTAGTAATGGAAAAGTTACCATGTTTTCATAAAGTTAGATACTTGTCTCTTTAGTGGACATTGCAACTCTAGAAAGAGAGACATGGGCTAACTATAGAGTCTCCTAGTTTGCCTTGAATTAAGGAGGGATCTATAAGCTGCACCTAAAGATTGAATACCCAGGGTTTATACTGTTTTACGCGATTGATAAGTATAAGCCACTCCTTGATCCCTCCATTTATCAAATGGCAAAGCATAATATTCGAATTTCTGACAAAGGATTTGTTTAAAGCTGGTATAAAAGCTGATAGAGCTTTGTCGATTTGTATTTCAGAGAATCATATACGCCTTCCCTACTTATAGGGTGTCATTTATTCTGGTAAGATGTGGCTCATTATGTGCACATAATTTGACTTAAGTTTCAGCTGGTCTCTCCTCTTTGGCGGGAAGGGAAACCACTTGGTTAATTAGTTCTTGTCACAGCCTGATGGTGGCAGCACTGAGTGGTCTGCTCTCCTGTCAGACATCCAAATCAAAGTCACCACTCCTATAGAATATGCTGTGGTGTAATCAAGACTGCTTGTCAACATGGATAAAATGCTGGAAGCATTTTATTTTTACACACATATATGCTTGAATTTAGCATGGTTAGAATGCACTGAATGAAATGAGACTTTGCCAGGACATTTTCACTAGTGGGGTGGAACATCTATATGCTTCAGCTCTTGTCCCAGCTTTAACCAATTGTTAAAGCTTCACTCTCCTACCAAACTACACAATGATATCATTTTCTCATTTCAGGAGCAGAAATAGTAGGCATCAACTGCCACTTTGACCCACAGGTGTCCTTGGCAGCCATGAAGGTGATGAAGGATGCTCTGGATGCTGAAGGCCTCAGCCCGTACCTAATGGTGCAGCCCCTAGCCTTCCACACTCCTGATGCTAGCAAGCAGGGATTCATTGATCTACCAGAATTCCCCTTTGGTGAGTTTGAAGAATTTTGCCTGTTATTCAAGGAAAGCACCGATACTTTAGATGGGTATGAGTGGTTGCATTCATTCTTTTTCTGTTATAATGCAAAGATACATCGAAAATGGATGTAGATTAAGCTTGATGCAGTGTGTTGATAATTCATATTCAAATGTTTGATATGTTTCCCACCTTTACAGCTTTGGAGCCTAGGATCTGCACTAGATGGGAGATGCACAAGTTTGCACGGGATTCCTACAACATGGGGATCAGGTACATTGGTGGCTGCTGTGGTTTTGAACCATACCACATCAGAGCCGTGTCTGAGGAGCTGGCCCCAGAGAGGAAGAGGTTTGCAGAGGGCAGCCAAAAGCACGACATGTGGGGCGGTGGTCTCCGAATGCACACAAAACCATGGGTGAGGGCCCGTGCACGCAAAGAATACTGGCAGAACATCAAACCTGCTTCTGGGTTACCATTCTCACCAGCCATGTCCAAACCGGACCAGTGGGGAGTGACCGCAGTATGTATTTTTCTTGTTGTTCAACCATAGTCTCAGATATTTGAATTATGATAAAGAGGATATTTAGTTCATTTCAGTATTGCACATGTAATTTTGATACAACTCACCATTTTCTTACGGCATTTGCACTAAATTCCCATATATGACCAATAGCCATGGATCATTGTCAAGTAGCTGGTCAGAGGGGTCCAAAATAAATTTGCAGTATGGTTAAATCCTTTTGTGTTCATAAGGTACATATATTGGGCTATGGTGCCCATATATGAAGGAAGGTTAAAAATACATATTAGGATGACTACAGTACAGTGCCTTATTACATGATTGTAGATGTGACCACACACTTTCTATTCAATGCCATAGCTCAGAGTTGCAGTCAGGCAGAATAACTTATATGAAATGTTCCTTTCATATCAAGGAACAACTAATATATATTGGTTATACTTAAATATCAAGCACCTTGCAGTATGACTGCATATAAGGTCGTAGATGTGACCACGGTCATAGAAGTTACCACGCATTTGTATTCAATACCATAGCTCAAAGTTGCAATAAGATAGAATAATCTCATTAACCCTCATTGTTCCTTTCATAATAAGGTATAATTAACATATAATACTGATACCCAAGTATCAAGTACCTTGCAAGAAAACTGATGACATGTCCAAGGTCGTAGATGTGACCATGGTCGTAGATGTGACAACAAATATACTTTTCTTATGATATCTCTGGTAGTATGCAGAATATAATAACCAAACTTACAGGGTTTATTGCTTTCATATAGAGGTATAAGGGACACATAGTAAGGATAGTTAGATATCAAACAATTAGCAGCATGGCTGCATGTATGGTCGTAGATGTGACCATGGGTAAACTACCCCATATTAAGATCGTAGCCTCTGGGCCATACAGTTCTACAGGTAGGTTCAATTATTTTTGGGTGCTACATAGGTACATGTAAGGTCTCTGCATGGTAGATCTTATTAGTCCATATACTGTGTCTTTCCTAGTGTAAGGGAACCTGAAAAAGGTTGTAGATGTGACCACTCACCAATTACACAAAATGCTTTATGCACCTATCCACCACAAAAGATTATCCATGGATCTCCAACTGTTACTAAAAAGGCCTCTATCCTAGGGGGATTATACCAGGTGCAATGAATAAGGATTTGGCCCTGTGTTTATTTATTTCTTAACAAGGGGAAAAAATAAGTTCCTCTTTTGTACCCAAAAAATTACCCTTTTTGGCTGTTCTGACCCCTGTAGATCTCTTATAATGCTTCACAGATAGGCAAAACTATGGTTCCCCTTCTAGCCCTAAGCCTTGACGACCAGAATGCATGATTAACACAACTACATCTATCATTTTGAAGAATGTATTGAAAGGGAGGCAAAGACAACCTAGTTGACGACGATTCATGGCTAATGGTCATATAAAGAAAAAGGTGATAGCCCTTTCTGAAATATAATGCCTAACCTCAATGCTTGAACGATAAATAGATTCCAACATGAAACTGACAATTATTTGACATGTTTCAGGGTGACAAGATCCTTCAACAGAAAACCGCAACAACATCTGAAGAAGAGCTCAAGGGCCTGTTCCAAACGCATCAGCAGAAGGCTTGTGAAGCCGGGGGAGAACGTTAACGCCATGCCAAATATATTATGACAGGACTTAATATTAGTACTTGGTACAGACTTTTCCTTAAATTATTTTAGGATGTGACAGGCGTTGTTTAGTTGTACAAAGGATGTATGTATTTTGAAGAAACTGTTGAATGGAAGATGGGTTTGTGAATACGCAGCTGTTAACTCAAAGAGTTGACCCATATAAATGTAAGTGCACTTTTCACTGTGCAGTCTTGAGAGCCATATCTTTTAAGACATCCGTATTCATGTATCAGTTGGGGAAAGTAGTATTACCAGGGACCTTAAGTTTACATAGTCAAAATAAATTCCGACATACTCTACTTGGCTCATCGTTTATATAACCATGCACGCAAATCATGGCTCAAAGTTTGTGTGGTAATTGTTCAGGACAAAGTCTTGCAAAAATAGTTGATAAAGAAGAATTGGTGATATACGATTTTGTGATCTACTGTATGTACTATGTAATTAAACAATCACAAAAATATTTACAGACTGGTAATTATCGTCTTTATTACTTCTGTACAAATTAGTCATGTTACATTTGTACATAGTTCGGTACAAATCTTATATTCATGGGATGAGAATATTATATACAAAAAGGACACACTTAAAGCGCCGTGTTACTTATGACAGCCCTCATGCTGCTGGACCTTATGACGTCAAGGTCATCATAGAACATGGGTGACTGGTAATTATTAACATACTGTATTTGCTTTTGTACCAAGGACCCTTAGCGTAAAGGACCATCATGGTAATTTATAATCAGGTCTTGCAGGAACTGATGGACATTCAAACCATTTTAGACAGCGGGGCATTTCTTCATGAAAGGAAAGAAAATATAACGCACAACTAGAGTATGGACATCTGCAATGATGGATTCAAGTGAATAAATCAAATTGTTTTCTCTTTATATTCACACTGATGACTGAATGAAACTCAGGACAAAGGTCCTGAAAAGCAAACCGTTTGTAAAATGGACAAGACAAATTGTTATTTTCATCTTAAAATCGTGTCTGAGGCATTAAGTCAAATGTTTAGTTACCTGATCCTTCAAAATTTAACTTGGTCTGAGAAATATGCAGTGAAACTCTTACTGACTTTTTTTTTCACTGAAGAGCTAGTAATGCAACCAGATTGACCAGGTACATAGAGCGATTGAAGAGGTTAAGCGCTTATCTTCTTTGCCGACTTATGTATCAAGGACTGATAAACAACACACCATAAAATGAACCTTATACGGGGCTGCTTCTATGTGAGGTTCTAGCTAGTTTGGACAGGGACAAAAAGCCTCCATTTGATGTAACATGTTACAACCCCCCAGAGGCAGTTAGCAGCGACAGCAGCTACCAAAATGTGGGGGATGGGCTATGATTATCATAATTTCGAGCTCAAATAGCCACTGTATGGTGTAGGCTGTGTAGCTACATTGTATTTATAGCCACCTATGTTAGTCTTTTTCAAATTTCAAACCTCCATTAATTAGAACAAAATACCTAATTGAAAAATTTTCTTTCAAATCCATGCCTCTATAGATGCATCTTTTATGTGTAAGAAGTAGCTCATGTGCAAGAAGGTACAGTAGTGCTTCGGATGGGATCAACCACTCCATGTACAAACTAAAACCACACAAACATGAGGAACTTATTGTGAAAATTTACCCAAAGTATATTCTTAGTCGAAAAAAAAACAACACCAAACAGCTCAAGTTCATCCTTTCGAAAATATGTAAATACTGCCTAGCCTATGAAGGCCATGATGAAGTGTATTTGTGGATCAACACGGTAAATGGTACGCCCGTACACCCCCTCGCGGGCATACCTTTTACCATGTTGATCCACATTTATTGCTGCACCTTCCCGGTGTGCATCACACCGAGATTGTAAGTAAATCACCTTAACTCATTTTCTTGCAGATACGCCTGCGGTAATTAGTATTGAGCGTGCTTTTGTATAATCACAATACAGCTCGTTAGACCGCCCTCGAATATTTTATTCACTAAAATCAAAGCCCTGGAGTATTATCTTTCACTAAATGCCGCAGGTAAGGTATTACCTGCTTCATAGCACACATGTGGTGGACTATATTGGTATATGTTGTTCATGAATATAAAAGGATATTTGTCAGGAACAAGTTGGAACTACATCATGAGACTCACAACTGGAAAGAGGTGACGGTTTTAGGTTATCTGTATATGAAACTGCAACTAATGATTTAGAGGTGATTTTACCAAACCTCTTAAGGGCTGCTCAAAAGAGCATTGTGCTCACATGTCACCATACCAGATTGAGACACTCCCGAAGGCCTATCATTACATGCAAGTGTAGTTCTGGCGAATAGACTGACCAACACGCCGGCACTGCATTGGTGTATCACAGGGATGCCACTCACTGATCCCCAAAAATGTTCTCAATTTACAATAGGAAATACCTATAGGAATGAAAGCCAAAAATTCGGAATTCCTAAAAAGTTAGGAAAAGTGGCATCACTGGACTATCATGATAGTGAAGTTGTCCGTATCAGTAGACAAATTTATCATTCTAACTATATAACTGGTTATTGCAAAGAGCAGTCCTTGATACACTCAAACCATAATGTTTCAGTGTATGGTGAGAGTACTAATAAGATTTTTTTTACATTTATGCTAAACTTCATTTACTGTCTAACAGGACTTGGTGTAGAATTCTAGTTTTCTTTATATTTCTCTCGGAATATATAAGTAAATGTCCACTCCCATGGAATATTTTTGCACCATATTCACCGAGGTGAGGCTGCCTGTATTCCACGAGGCCGTATAGGTGGAGTTGAATGCGGACAGGCCTCACCTACATTTGCATTTATGTCATGGCCTATGGGGTTAATTTGCTTTTAGATAAAGAAAAACAGCTCAGCTCCATTCAAAATCCAAGATGGCGGACCCCACTGAATAAAACCATATTGTATTCCATGCCCCCCATGGAATATGGCTGTTCTAGTACTAATCTATAGTAACGATCATATCTGCCATCACATAAAGCATTAGTCTGAAATCCTGTGGCAGATTTCAAGACAACAGAAGACTGGATATACATTATTAGACAGATTTGATATAGACTACCATATTCCCAAGCAGTCAATGACTGACATGGTGCAGATATATGCCACCAGGTGGGGACAGGGTGGGACCAGTTAGAAGGTTACACTTGGACGTGCACCGCGCTATGACGTTACTATGGCAACGGCGCCGTGCTGCACCATTTCCGCGCTACACTGAAGCAGGCAGCATACCGGAGATATGGGGATGGAAACTCTCACACTTTTCCAGATATTACTATAGATTATATTGAAATATTTTATTATTAGCACAGCTCACCTTACAATCTTTAATTGCTCCGCCCCCACTGGTACGGTGCCTTCAGGAATAAGATCCAGTTAACTATTTAAGAAGGGCAAGGGACCCGGCTGAGGGGTCCCCCATGTCACTTGTCGATTTTAAGAAATGCACGTTTCCCATGTCTCCTGTTACCCCTAGTTACAGTAACCTATCATGTCCCTTGTCGAATTTAAGAAAGCGTCTATGTCATGTCACTATTTTCTTTTGCAATATGTAACTAAGGCTCATGCCACATGTCGACTTTAAAAAATGGCCATGTCACCATCTTGATCCATATTTTATGAGCCCTAACCATGGGCCCTGGTAGCCAGCCATGTCTTATGAGGCCAGCGTTGAAGGACCTCGAGTCGCCCCGTCAGAAAGGGCGGGAAGACAACTGCCCGTATGCTGCCTACTCCTGTGTAGCGCGGGAATGGTGCAGCACGGCGCCGTTGCCATAGTAACATCATAGCGCGGTGCACATGTCCAAGTGTAACCCAGTTAGAAGGACCGCTAATGCATTAAGTCCATTGGTCGTCATGGTGCATGAATGTAGCCCTGGCGAGTTACTCGCACCATACCGACCCTACGGTTTGATACTGCTCCCAGGGGGTCAGCATGATGCCCCAAAGAAATGCTGGCGAGCAGTCTCGCCAGCACTTTATTGGTATATCATGACGACCAATGGGCGTGATTCACTCCTGCATTAGCGGCCCTTAAAGGGTTAATAACCTCATGATATCACATGTGTACGTTATCAGGGAATGTACTGACAGTAGAGCACCAGTGTCTTGATACACAGTGTCACACGTCAATTCTCAGCTTCACCTCACCATGACATGGCTGTAGCATATTCAGGGGCCACCAATATGTATGTAAGTATACACACCCTCCTAGAGTATCAATAGCTAAATGTATCTTACAAATTTGTCTCATGCACACAATGTGCTTAATACATCGAGTACAGTAGCCCAAGTCTCCTAATAGTCATATCGGTGATTGAAATATCATGTTCATAAGTCATATGTAAAGTCATTACAGAGAAATACTCTTTACATATTTGAACAGGTCAAAGACAGTTCTCTTTCTATACTGATATTTATGACGACTAAAAGAATTTGTGCGACTTTGCAAAAGGCTATCTTAACAATTAAATTCAAGAATAACAAAGTTTTATTTGTTTTAAACAAGAACCACACTGATTATGTACAAGAATTAAGTATGATATTATCACTAGTCTAACACTATACAGTTTTACATCCGTATTCACATCAGTGCCATGTTATATGAATCTAAGTTTTAATTATCTCTCATGTCAAAAATATAGGGTCATATCAACTCATAGAAACGGACAGGTCCCTGATTTTTTTTTTTGTGGGGAAACTGTGTATCAATGTGACATGTTGCAGAAATGTAGAATGTGTTACTCTTGCCTATTTCCAAAGCGTTTAACACCAAAGAGGGCAAAGGATAGAAAGCTGCCATGGCGAAACGTACACAGAATAAGCAAGTTTCTTTAACCATCTTAAGCCTATATTCTATTGCAGCAACCATCCATAAGATAAGATAATGATTTCCTATATTGGCGAGACGGTTTGTGTGAAAAAAAGATAGCCATATTAAATCACGCTCTTTAAAGAGGCTGGTTCCCACTTTAGCACAAATCTAAGAAGGTGCCTAACCAGTCCAACACTAATACCGGTAGTTATCACACATGTGGTTGGTTGTTTGTAAGCATACAATCGAAATTCCACCAACCTGTACATGCATCTACCCCCTTTCACAAAATTGTGTGGATTTCTTTATATTAATTCAGACGCCTACTGAACTGCCAGTGACAGAATGTAACACAGTACAAACTATATGATATGTAAGTATAACACATAAACTTAGCGCACAAGCCAGTACTGGGGCGACTCGTTTAGTGACTGGCATAGCAAAGAAGTTGACATGGTAACTTAAATATGAAAGGGCGTCATCATCCTGTGAAAACCTTACAATGACACAAGACTGGGTGATATTATTATTACATTATAGTATCAACATTGTTACCTTAGCTGTACTTGCCCGACATGAGTAAATGCTTCAAGTACGTATTCAGCATGTCGAAACTTGACAGTTGAGGTCCCATCGCATACCTCAATGTTTACAACAGTGAGATCTATGGGCACATTAAATCTCTATTGGTGGCACAGTTCCTTTTGATATCATACAAATAGTGACCATCTAAACACCAATTATTTTGTCAGTTATGTCATCTTTCCTCCCTGTATATCACCCATTATCATTCCAGGAGTGGCTACATTTTCAATGTCTACCTAGCACTACTGGGCTTCAGTCATACTCGTCTATTGGGTCAAAGTGGTTACTACTGCCTCGTGGTGGTTGTCTGGCAGAGGAGGAGGAGGAGGAGGTGGAGGGTTCCATCTGGGCGGCTTCCTGTAACAACCCTGTGTCGGGGATACCTGGGTTGCCCGCAGCGGGTCCTGATGTCGTGTCCTCGCCTTCCAGGTTCTTTCTGCATACTGGGCAAGTTCCATGCTGCACAACAACATAAGAGCACATTGAATACTCTGTTTCATGAAGTCATTCAGAGGTAGCACACCTGGTTGTTTAAAGATGGACTGGACCTGTGCTTCTTCACTTACGGCTTATAAATACACAAGGTCAACTGCGTCTTATAGCATCAGAAGTTTTTACTGCACCTTATAGGCAAGGAATTTGTATTATAGCAGTATAAAGAGCTGAAATCAAGTCCCTGGTGCGCCCTATGGCTTTGCTTTCAACTCAGGATACTATTTATACGCCAGGTATTAATGTAACAGGACTTGAAGCTAGAAACCTGAAATACAGGTGGCAGCATACTCCAGAAGGAATAGTAACAATACTGCCCACCAGGGGGCAATACTGTGACTTGTATTCATAACAATATAAGTTATACTGATAATACTCACTTAGTCACTTAGGGTAGTTGATCCTAAATTGTTACATCATTGGGATCTAAGGTTTTGTAGATTATTTACGATAGGAATTTAAGAGACAGGCCATATTGTAAAACCCTGTGCATATACTGTGTGAAACCGACCCAAGGAGAGACATACATATATGCGCCTTATATGTGAGATATCTGAAAATTAGGACCAAAACTAAAAGTCAAAACCCAGATGCGTCTTCTAGGATTCTCTCAATATGGGGGCGTGCCTTAATGTGCAGGATGTACCTGGTTTGTCTGGTTTTAAAGGTAGTTGTGCCACATTGTTATACTAAGATGTACTTACCAACTCCAACCAGGGTGTGATGCAGTCTGAGTGGTAATGATGGGTGCACGGCAGGCGCCGCACCATCTCGTCCAATGCGAAGTCCTCCATACACACGCTGCACTGAAGTGTCTTATCTATAAAGTAACATTTAAGCTATAAATATGATTCTCATCATAACACATGTGTATTGCATGTTTCTGAGAATGAATGAAAATTGATAAATTAAAACGGGAAGTCCATTCGGAGTATTTGTTCAAAAAACCAGAAGTAGATCCACTTATCTGTGATCATTGATTCTATTTATGATACCGTAATCTCCCGCGTATAAGGCGCAGCCTGCGTATAAGGCGCACCTAGAGTTTTGGAAAATTGTCAAAAAAAATGAAAAATTCATAACTTTGGTTCTACTGAATGAATCTTCAAATTTCAAAGACCTATGTGTATCTTGGGCCCCATGGACCCCCTGGGCCCCATATATCCTTTTATGGCTAAGGGGGTATGTAACATGTCAAAAGAAAGGTCTTGGAGTCCCCCTTGTGGATGCATTTAGCACTAAAACCCCCCGTATAAGACGCGCCTTATAAGCGGGAGATTACGGTAATCACTCTTTTATGCACAGATATCCAAGAATATATTCCTACCCTTAGTGGCTTTTATTAGAACGTCCGTAGACATTTCATCCACTTACCTACTTGCTCCTGTGTTATTTTGATTACGGGTAGCATGTCTATTTTATCCTTTGGTGCAGGTGGTGGTCCAGTTCCATCTAATTGATTCAGTAACTGCAAGAAAGGGAAGTAAGCAAATGAAAACCAAGTCTTTCTCACTGAGTGTGACATATTGTCTTAAAACGGTGTGTTCTTTTAAGAATGAACACAAGAGTTTCGTTTTTTTTTTTTGTTTTTTTTTTGTGGGGGGGGGGGGGGGGGTTAAAGTAAAGCATTGAATATGCCTGGAAATCAGCACCACCAGGTTGATGACACTCACCTGTGTGATAATGGAGTCGAGACCACCAGCTCCCCATGCATAGTCTCCAGGGTTTCCGTACAAGTTGAACATTGTTCCACTGCAATGTAAACCAAAGCTCTGAGTATGAATGTCAAACTACCATCTTACGTCGTGTAAAAGCCTCAGCTTATAAGTTAAATAAGACTCCTGACTGCTCCTTCTGGTATCAGCCCCAAGTGAGGTTGAACCTTATGAGAATGGTCCGTATGTACTAAACTACTAAATTTCAGACCCCAGCTGTGTTTATGTCACTGGCTTCAGCTCAGCTGCAGATTACGACGTTACACATTATCATAATACCGTAAATATTAATTTCTGAAATTCTTATTTTTAATTACTTCTAATGACGTTGAACTTTTGGGTAAATCTAGTCAAAATCATTTCTGTCCCCACAGATATATGGAGCCATGGAAAACATTGATGACCAATTGTGGGCACTTTTAGATTCCGTAGCCTCACTAAACATAGGCAAAATGATTGTATCGCTGTGAACTCTTGCAAACTTTTGGCATAAAAAGCTTACAAACCAAAAGTGTCTTAAAATGGGATCGAAAATTCTTTTTTTTTTAATATCCACTGACATCTCCTATATTTTTAATCATCAAGGTATGAACATGATATCTCTGGGTGCTTGGCATTCTAAACTTTCTATGTACATATGTTATTTTTCTCTAACATGAAGAGATATGCCCGAATTTTGGGTTTCAAAATTGTGAATTTGGTGTGAATTCGACAACAATTTGGCATCTTACGCAAATTTGGCACAAACCCGACCCCCTCTCCTAAAACTCAGTTACGAGAGTTAAATATAGGACAGCATTTTGCAATGCAAGTAACTCACACTTAATCTCTTCTTTAAGGCCCCTTCTGATACTAACCTTATGTTTTCTTCGAGCATTATAACAGTCAATGGTTAAGCCTATGAAGAATGCACCCATTATCGCTCGTATGTTTCATTGACGAATAACTCCTCTCTTGGCGAGTTAAGCATTGCAAAACAGCAGCAGGTCTTGAATAAGGATCCATATTAACCAAACAAACACATGACAGTGTAATTCTCCTCCATTTTGTTATAATCCAGCAGTTGCGATGGCACCGTGAGTCGATTGTCTCGCTGACCGCCATTTTGGATTTTGATGTTCTGTGCGCATGCACGACCCCTCCTTGCCGGAAGTAGCATTTTCGATGGAGAAATGATATATTCTATCGATTTAACTTGAAATTAATGCCTTTTTGAATATAATCCATGCACCTTTGGCAATATCAATCTAGTTGAATCGAATATATCCTATCTTTTTACTGTTATAGCCAGCCCCACAAGTCGACCGTCTCGCTGTCCGCCATTTTGGATTTTGGTTCTATCTGCGCATGCCTGACCCAATTTCCATCGGGATTTGGGTCAATTTACACCACCATGGCTTTGTGATGCGAATTAACGACAAGGCGAACACATAATTTTTTTATCTTTTTAATAAAACATATCGATTCAAATGATATCCTTTTGCCATTCTTTATCATATTTCTATATTATAACACTGATTAATTAATTAAAGAAAAAAAATAACGACCACTTTTACGACAATAGAGACAAGCGCATGGATCGAGTGACGGCAAATTCATCAACATTCATCAATTATTTGCACCACTCCGCACCAAAAACGCGGGAAAATTTTGTTTTTTGCAACACCTATGGGATTTAACATAGGGCTAAAAGTGTTTTAGTTTTTCTCACTGTTAGTAGGCACTGAATAGGTCCGTTTTTACCCTGACTCTTATAACTCTTCGAGTTAACAAAGAAACAAAAAACATTCTGTGGGACTTATTCCTTATTGCTTTATGGCTTTTTGTTATCAACTTGTAAGTTCTGCAGTCTATTTTCATTCAGAAAGCAAATGTTAATACTTCAATCACATTGTGGATGAATACAATACTACATGTACCAGTACTTACAGTGGGATGGATCCTGTCCGAGCAAACATAGCACCTCCAGTAAGTCCCGTTAACAGCTGTTGAACAATGCTGAAATAAAGTAAGTATGTATATGTGTTAACAAAAGAAGCACATATAGAAACAGATAACCCGTATTTTCATAAATAAATTTTAGACATTTGTCTCTTTAGCAGACATTGCAACTTAGCATTCAAGAGAATAAAATTGGGCGTTGTGCATTGAAGCACACAAGGCTCAGGGGTTCCATGGGGGTCTGGGAGACACTAGTTACACATAGCTTTTTTTAATTTTGAAGATCCATTGATTAGAACCCAAGTTATGTTACTTTATATTTTTCCTGGATAATCAAGACCAAGAGGAGACAACCGTCTTAATTTCAGACGGTTGTCACTGAACCAGAAGGATCATATAAGAACAAAGAGAGAAATTTTGGTTTGCCAGCGGAGAGGGAGGTAACTCTATGGGGAAGTGGATTGGTGGTTGTCTCTTTTTGGCAGGGTTATCCTTTTTTTAAATGTATAATTTCAAAGGGAAAACAGATATTTCTGGCAATTGTTTTTGATTAATACATCCTTATCACACAATTGATGATGTACATATCTGGTTTTTGTGGAAAAAGATGGATGATTTCTATTTTTAATGAATTATTGGAAAAAAAAATGTACACATGTGTTATGCCTCACCTCTCTATAGCTTGGTGCCGCCCAGTGCGTGGACCCGTCCGTCGGAACATGATGCGGCCATGTCTGAATGGGTGCCGGGGCATCATGGGGTCCTCAGCCTCATCGTCGCCTGCCATTGGAACATCACCGTCAGGGTCGCTGCTACCACTGCCGTCAGCTGTACGCCGGCTGTGTACCTGGTCACGGTGCTCTGTCAGACTGTCCAGGAACGTCTGCCCCCATAGCTACAAAAGAGAAAAGTCACTACGGGAGTTCACTCATGCCGTTAGGGCTATGTTGCCTCAAATGCTATACAGGTGTTGTGGATGATACTGTGGGCGCAACCATTACCTGAGCTAGTAACAGTCAGGATTCAGTGCTTAGACTTACCAGGAGGGGCACCAGCTGTACCCTAAGTATTATGGGATGCATCATCAACTAATGAGAGAGTTCCCTTCATTCTTATGGTACAACTGGTACCCATCATGATGGGTACAAGATCAAGTAGAACCCTGCAATAGGGGTGATACAAGCGGAAGGGATATAACTTGAGCCATTTGTGTTGGTTTCACTTTTTTTTTTTTATTCATTTACCCCTTGTCATTGACACTTTTCTATGTTATCTACTCTCCCGTGTATAAGGCACATCCCACGTGTCAGGCTCCCCTGAGTTTAAATAAAAGCTTTTAGGCACACCTAGGGCCTAGATATTGAAGAGTTAGTCCTGTTTTATAGTAAAAGTACCCTGCCTATAAGACGCACCTGGAGTTTGGGATGATTCTATAAGGCAGGAGGCAAGATTCGTGTATAAGACGTGCCTTATACGAGGGGGTTAACAATATATTCTGATTAATTAAGATGTACTTTAGGCCACACCAAGAAAATAAGTTGGTCTACGGATTTTGATTTTTTTTTTCTCTTTTTTTAAAGAATCTTTTGGCGTCCAATGGATTCCTTGCTGGGAATTTGAGGCGAGCAAACAATTTTTTTTTTTAATTTTGCCAAACATCACAAAGAAAAACTTGTAGAAACTGAAGCGAGCAAAATCCGTAGAAAAGATTTTTTCAAAGAAAAAAAAAATTTGCATTTCCGACAATATGGAGAGGGCGATGCATAGATCAACTTATTTTTTGGTGTGGCCTAATGAAAATATTGCCTTGGCCATGTAAATTTCTAGTAATACGAGGATGTGCTTACTTGAGGATTTGAGAATGTTGATATGTCTGAATGGTAAGGATTGTTTTATGATTCGTTGAGACACTAATCTTTAAGAAATTTTTAGATAGGTACAGCAATGCTGTAGTGAATTCTTTATTAATATTTGAAGATTAGAATTCAATATTCGATAGGTAACATTTTTTAATATTAATATACTGTATTTATTATAGATATAAATATCAGTCCATATATGTCAGTTAATACTCACTATATATCAGCAATTAATCAATACATGTCAGTATTTACTCAGAATTCATCAGCAATTAGTCAATATATGTCAGTATTTTAATGAATAAATGATAGTAATAACTCACTAGCAATTGGTCAATATATGTTAGTAATTGCTCACTATTTGTCAGCAATTAGTCAATATATGTTAGTACTTAGTCACTATATAACAGCAATTACCGTAAACTCTCGCGTATAAGACGCATCCTCTACGCCAAACAAATCCCTGGTGCGTCTTATAGGAATTTTTCAAGTTTGGGGTGCGTCTTATACGAGGGGTAATTTTTCTATAGAAATGTACTAAATTTACAAAATTGAGCCCTAAGAGGTGCGTCTTATACGCGAAAATGCTCTTCTCAAGAAGGGGGTGCGTCCTATACGCGCAGCGCGTCTTCTACGCGGGAGATTACGGTAGTCAATATACGTCAGTAATTACTCACTTTGTCAGCAATTAGTCAATATATGTCAGTAATTACTCACTCTTTGTCAGCAATTAGTCAATATATGTCAGTAATTACCGTAAACTCCCGCGTGGAAGATGCGCTGCGCGTATAAGACGCCCCCCAAACTCAGCACATGCATTTTCGCGTATAAGACGCACATTTTAATGCTGATATTTGTAAATTCAATACATTTCTATAGTAAAATTACCCCTCGTATAAGACGCCCCCCCCAACTTGAAAAAATCCTATAAGACTCCCCAGCATTTTGTTTGGCGTAGAGGACGCGTCTTATACGCGGGAGTTTACGGTACTCACAATTTGTCAGATATTAGTCAACAGTGAGCAATTACTAACATATATTGACTAAATGCTGATAAAATGTAAGTAACTACTATCATGTATTGACTAATTGCTGACAAATAGTGAATAATTACTAACATATATTAACTAATTGCTGACAAATAGTCCATAGATACTGACATATCTTGACAAATACCAGTCAAGGCAGGATGCATAATTGAATCAATGGCTATTTCTCTGTTATATATTGACTATTTCCTGACAGATTGTGAGTAAATATTGACATGCTTGATAATTGCTGATATAGAGTGACTACGTACTGACATATATTGACTAATTGCTGACAAATGGTGAGTAAATACTGATATATATTGACTAATTGCTGACAAATTGTGAGTAATTACTAATATATATTGAATGATTGCTGACAAATAGTGAGCAATTACTAACATATAGACTAATTGCTGACAAATAGTGAGCAATTACTAACAATTATTGACTAAATACTGATAAAATTTTAGTAACTTTTACCATGTATTGACTAATTGCTGACAAATAGTGAATAATTACTAACATATATTAACTAATTGCTGACAAATAGTCCATAGATACTGACATATTTTGACAAATACCAGTCAAAACAGGATGCACAATTGAATCAATGGCGATTTCTCTGTTATATATTGACTAATTGCTGACAGATTATGAGTAAATAGTGACATGTATTGATAATTGCTGATATAGAGTGACTAAGTACTGACGTATATTGACTAATTGCTGACAAATTGTGAGTAATTACCGATACATATTGACTAATTGCTGACAAATAGTGAGTAATTACTAATATATGACCAATAGTCACGAATCATTGTCAAGTAGCCTGGCCAAGGGGTGCCAAAATAAAATAGCTGTATGAGCTATTCCTTTGGTATACATTAAGTACAGGTGTTGGTGTATAGGCCTCATATATGAGGGAAAGTTAAATATGTATACTATTTCTACACCACCCTGCCAAAGTAAGGCATGTCAAGTTCTGTGTGGTCACATCTACAACCTTATCCCTATGCAGGGATTCATAGGATATAGATGTACCAGTTGTCATATGCCTATGACTGTTAATAATAATTAAGAAAAAAAAAACAAGCATGAAGGGAAATCACTTTTCTTGTAGATTTTTGGCCACTTTATATTATTTTTGGCTAAGGAGAGAATAAGTGTACTTGGAAAAAGGCCTAGCAGAAGCTAACATGCTTCTTTCCAGTTAGCATCACTCCTTGAAAAAGGGACATAGGCAATGCATTTTATCATTAGCAGATAGAATATCCCTTCAGCTTCACCCTGGTATATAGATATGGGGGTCTGGAACTTATCTCTGGGTACTAGAACAAATAGAAAGAGGTCGTAGACGTGACCACGCATTCCCTGTGAGGAGGTAAAATGCAGGTAAAATGCCTATAATTGATTCAACAAATTCTTCAAAATAAGATATGTAGTGGTTTTTTTTATGCATTCCTGTCCTCAAGTCTAATGGCTTAAAGGGAGAGCATGGTTTTGCCTATCTGGGAGGCATAATGAGTGAGCTACAGGGATTCAAAAGGGTCAAAAGGGTCGTTTTGGGGGCAAAACAATGACTTTTTGTCCTCACTTGTTCCTAAAAAGAAAGGTTAAAGGGCCAAATGCTTATTCACGTCATCTGGTAAATCCCCCCTAGGGTAAAAAAAGTTTTTTGATAGTTGGGGATCCATGCATCCATCTTTTGTAAACAAAATAAGATGCTCACAGTACAATACCTTTTTGCATGGTCGTAGACGTGACCACACACTTTATATTCAATGCCATAGCTCAGTAAGGCAGAATATCCTCACTAACATGCAATGTTCCTTTCATATCAAATAACAAGTAACATATAATTGTTATACTTAAATACCAAGCACCTTGTAGTAAGACTACATGTATGGTCGTAGACGTGACCACGGTCGTAGACGTGACCACTCATTTGTATTCAATACCATAGCTCAGAGTTGCATTAAGATAGATTAACCTCATTAACCATTATTGTTCATCTCATAATAAGGTATAATTAACACATAATAAGGATACTCAAGTATCAAGTACCTTGGCGGAAAACTAAAGACATATCCACGGTCGTAGACGTGACCACGGTCGTAGACGTGACCACGGTCGTAGACGTGACCACACCTATACATTTCTTATGATATCTCTGGTAGTATGCGGAATATAATAACCAAACTTACAGAGCTTATTGCTTTCATATAGAGGTATAAGTGACACATAATGAGGATAGTAAAATATGAATCACCTAGCAGCATGGCTGCATCTATGGTCGTAGACATGACCACATGTGAACTACCCCAAAATCAGATCGTAGCATCTGCACCATACAGTTCTAGAGGTAGGTTCAATTTTTTTTGTGTGCTGCAAAGGTACATGTAAGGTCTCTGCCTGTTAGATTTTATTAGTCTGTGTACTGTGTATTTTCTGGTGTAAGTGAACCTCAAAAGGGTCATAGACGTGACCACTCATAGATTACACAAAAGGTTTTATGCATCCAGTCACCACAGAAGATTATCCATGGATCCCCAACTGTTACTAAAAGATTGTCTACCATAGGGGGAACCCACCAGATGAGATGAATAAGCCTAAGGTTCTTCATTTTTATTTTTGTAGCAAGTACAAAAAAATCAGTTATTCATTTTTACCCCAAAAATCACACTTTTTGGCTGTTCTGACCCCTGTATCTCACTTGTCATGCATCACAGATATGCAAAACCATGGTTCCCCTCAAAGGTCCTTGGCAACAAGAATACATGGAAAACACAACTACCAGGTACATCTATTATTTTGAAAGATTTAAAAGGGAGGCAAAGACAACCTACTTGACGACGGTTCATGGCTATCCGTCATATATTGATTAACTGCTGACAAATAGTGAGTAATTACTATCATACCATAGCACTAATACTAACCTGTTATAGCCTTAAACTCAATACATGTACCGTAAAAACACAGATTAAAACACAAATTAAAACACAGAATGGCGTCAACATTTTCAATCAAACACCAGAGAAAGGAGAAACGTAAAGACATCCATTCAGCAATGACACACATCTATATATATGGAAAAGTACCAAGATACTGGATAATTATGCAAATAATATGCGTGGATATGGAATGTTTGGTATCGATCTGGGGTGTTTCGTCCCCCTAAAGGACATGCCCCCCTAAAAGACATGCCCCCCTAAAAAATTGGTTTCGAAAAAGAATAAGTGAAATGATTTTTTGGACTAGGTGCCTTTTCGGCCCAGCCAGTCCATCTGTGCCCTTACCATGGTGTGGACGCACACTACCTTCTGCCAAAAGATACCTGTTTTGCGCTCAACTAGCGAAAAAAGGCTATGTTTAAGGCAGGAAGAGGTTGAAAAAGGGTTTTTTGAGGGGGGGCTACATGCCAGTGCAGGACTGGCAAAAGGGGGTGCATGGGGTAGTCAAAAACCTCATATAGGAGTTTTCCCATAGTGTGACCTATGATTTAAGGGTATTTCGAGCTGGCGATCATGATGGCGATATTCATTTTCAAATCTGCACAATGGGAACAAAGTTATTGATAATTTTAGCAATTTTAGCAATGTTTTGAGGGTATTAATGATACCATAGGCTTAGATATTGATGTTTTAAAGCTATGACATCACAAAAATGGCTATTAGAACTTTGCTGATACATACTATACTACTTGAATGAGCCAAAAACTCATTACTACAGTAATGCTTTGCTGATACACACTATACTACCGAGACTGAGGAGCGGCTGTTTTATGTTGATTTTGCCGAAACCCAGACTAGGTGTCAGTAATTTATACTTGCAAGCATATGAATTCTATAAGGGAGCAATGACACACATCTATATATATGGAAAAGTATGAATATACTGGATAATTATGCTAATTATGCAAATAATATGCATGGATATGGAATGTTTGGTATCAATCTGGGGTGTTTCGTCCCCCTAAAGAACATGCCCCCTAAAAAATTTGTTTTGGAAAAGAATAAGCGAAATAATTTTTTTAACTAGCGGCCTGAGCTGGTCCACCTGCGCCCTACCTCCAGCCAAAACCTATCTGTTTTAAGTGTCACCGGCGAAAAAGGACAGGTTTGAGGAAGGAATGGATCGAAATATAGGCTTTTTTGGGACGCGGGGGCAGACGCCAGTCCAGGCACTGGCAGTGGTCCAAGTACTGGCAGTTTTACAAAATAAATCGTATCTCCCTTAATAACAGGAGTTTCCCATAGTGTGACCTATAGATAAAGGGTAGCTCGAGCTGGCGAACGTCATGGCGGTCTTTATTTTCAAATCTGCACAATGGGAACACAGTTATCGATACTTTTAGTCTATTACACCAATTAAGCGATCTTTTAAGGACAAATAAATGCAATGGAACGTCAGTTTCAACTGCTAATAAGTACATCTACATGGAGAGGTGTGGGGAGGGTACCTATTGGTGCTTGTGTTTGGCCCTGTAGGCGCCGACCAAATGAATAGGAAACGGCGCTAATAATAGCACTAGGGCCAGGCAACAGGAGAGACCACCATGTGTGTGTGTTTGGCGCTGTAGGCGCCGACCAAATGGACATGAAACGGCGCTAATAATAGCATTAGGGCCAGGCAACAGGAGAGACCACCATGTGCTTGTGTTTGGCCCTGTAGGCGCCGACCAAATGGACAGGAAACGGCGCTAATAATAGCGCTAGGGCACCGGATTTTGCATGGCTACAGACACTAGCATGCTACATTTTTAGAAACAGAGGTACCTGAAGCCGTTCTGAGGTACCAAATGGCTTCAGGTACTTTGGTCAAAAAGCAATTAAGACACTGTAGATACATGTATCGAGGATTCGCTCACTAAAGTGAATGAATCCAATAACACAAAAATCGATGTAAGTGAATGTGAAACAAACCTCTTCAAACCGTGCAGCAGGATCGACATCTGGAACATTGTTCTCTGATGCACGCTCATCAGCATTGCTACAAATTAAATAATGTCGACTGTTATCTAAATGTCTATGGCAATACTGGAACCATATATGTATTCAACCCACGCATGTGATTGAGGCCACTCGGTTATATTCATACAATGTTTAGTCTATACAGTAACATATAGTGTTTTGTAAGAGTAATATGGTATCAAAGGTTATTTAAGTAACGACCTGCTTGAATATGGTCGAACCATTGGTAAAATTCGATGAAATTTTGGCCAAAATGATAAATTCCTAGTTATGTTAGAGGAAAACAATTCAATACTTACTCAAGCATTTCCTCTATAAACCCAGATTGACATCTTGGACAGGTGAACTCCTACAATAAAAAGCAATGGAATCCATTAATATTAGAATAAGCTAAAGAAAAAGAACAATAAGAACAAGAAGTAGAAACAAATTGAAACTAATCAAAAAACAACAATTCCTCCCCCTTGATAATTGTTACATTCTTGAGTACCGTAATCTCCCACGTATAAGACGCGCTGCGCATATAAGACGCACCCCAAACTCAGCACATGCATTTTCGCGTATAATACGCACATTTTAAGGCTGAAATTTGTAAGATTAGTACATTTCTATAGTAAAATTACCCCTCATATAAGACGCACCCCAAACTTGAAGAAATCCTATAAGATGCAGTAGGGATTGGTTTGGCGTAGAGGACGCGTCTTATACGCGGGAGTTTCCGGCAGTAGCACCTGAGTAGTAGGTCACCTTTGCCACTCCCGTTTTTAATGTTTTTTTAAGTGCATATAATTGCACCAATATGTAAATCATGGATTAGATCTGACACATACCCCATATTTTCCCAATTGTTCCAGCATCAGAGAATGGGGTTAGGGGGAGGGGGGGGGCCAAGGGTCCCTAGGTCCCATAGCTTTTTGAATTTTTAAGAACTGTTCATTAGAAAATGTTTTTATTTCAATTTTTTTTTTAACTTTCTCCCAAAGTTAGGGTGCGGCTTATAGGAGGGTGTGGCATATACACGAGCGTTTACGGTAGATTTGTAAATTAAGGATATTCAAACTCACAACTTTGCTCTCATGTTTGTTTGTTTAGTTTTACGTCCGGGGGCCATCGAGGAACTCAGACATTCAAGGTTTCTCGGACATTAAGTCCTTTCTTTTCTTTTTGGACAGGTATTTATATGCTGCTTGCCCGACACAGCAGTGACCGAATCTATGAATGACCGAATCTATGAGATGAATGACCGAATCTATGAGGAGGGTCGAGGGGGAAAACCGCTACCGGGGCTTCGTTCCCCTACTCTTTTCGAAGGATAGCAAGTGTTCTTTTATTTGCCTGGTCCCATAGGCAGGGCCAGACAAACCACGGCCTTTGATCACTCAGACGTGGTTCACTGAGGGGGAATCCCATGGCAAAAAACAAGCATGTAAGCCCAGGCCCGCGCATATGGACACCAGCTGCCAACATGCTCACCCCAAGACACAAGAAACCCCAAGTTTGTCGCCTTTTACGAATCTGGTATGCCCACTGTTAGTATGGAAGGAGATTTCTCCTTGTGGACTCCCAATGAAGTTATTCTGCTCCTTCATGCCCTCACATGAAGGTCCCCACTCCACAGGGGGCTTGCTCTCATGTGATTGTAAATAGTATATACCACTTATAAGCCCTTCCACAATCACCATAACCACTCACAACTACTGTACCTTTATAACCACCCAGCATAACCACAAGAATCTCAAAACCTGCCCATGAGTAATGTCTGGAAAGGGAGTGGGGGTAGGCCAGTGATGCCGAATGGTGAGTGAGTGAGTAATGGATGTTTAACGCCATTTTGACTGCCGAATGGTGCTGGCTGGCTTTTACCAGTGTAGAATCTAAATGGCCGGCATAGGACGTTTAAAAAGTTTTAGACAGCACTACCAGCTGGCCTAAAACCAAGGTTATTTAAGACAAGTTTCACAAGATATGTCTAGGAGGGTTAAGTTAACGTGTGTTGAAGCGATTGAACTCGCAAGTAACTTGGAAAGTACAGGTCTGGCCATTTTGGCACTATAGTGACAGCAATGCGAAACACTTATATAGAGCTGTAGTAGTTGTTAATATTAAGAAATATCCCAAAGAAGAAACGTACTCCATACATATTGTGCACCCGCCATTTTGGATTTTGCCGTCAACTGGCTAGGTATGTCGTCCTATCCGTAACAAATTTTTCTCAAATTATTTCAAATCATTGTTATTAGCCTTAAGGCCTGTTTTTGCATGGATCCATCTTCTTCTTCTTCGTAAACTATAATACAGTAAAATTCCATTACAACGAAACCTGTTACAACGAATTTTCGTTTATAACAAACAAATCTCCTTGTCCCAATTCAATCCCATACATTTCTTTAGTAAAAACATCCTCTACAACGAACTTAACAACGAATTTTCTAGGCACCTCATAGATGTAATGAGTGGAAAATATACTGAAAACAGAACATATGTCTATCAGGGGAACACTTTTCCTTTGATTTCTCTCCACCTTTGATGATGGTAAGGGCATGGTGGGGGGGATAGGGGGAGGTGTTGCCGTTAATCCCTCACAGATTCCCCCTTACTGGGGGGGGGGGTGTTAAAACGGACCTTTGATGATGCTAAGTGTATGGGGAGGTAGGGGAAGGTGTTGTCCTTAATCACTCACACTGAGTGACAGTGACACATTTCCCATTGGGTGGGGGTGGGTGTAGAGAGCAATGCAGGTAGGGGGAAATGTTGCTGTTAATCCCTCATAGCTTCCCTTCCTGGGGGGGGGGGGCACAGAAGGGTTTCTGATGCTGGTGAGGGTTTGGACAGCTAGGGACAGGTATTGCAGTTTATTCCTCATGCATATTCCTAGCTGGGGAGTTCTGAAACCAACCTATGGGCAGGTGGGGGGGGGGGAGATGTGGTGTTAATCATTCATTCATTTCCCCACCTATTGTTAAACGACAGTAAAATGAATATAATCATGTGTTAAATTTTGTTGAGATTTGTGAATATAATTCAATAAAATTTGTCACTAATACTCCTGCATTGGTTGCTATTATACATGAGTGGAATGAATGGGATATTTAATAGGATTTCTAGCAAGATGTTGTTTGGTTACAACGAAATTCATTTATAACGAATTTTTCTGCTTGTCCCTAGTAGTTTGTTATAACGAAATTTTACTGTATACTACCGTAATCTCCCACGTAGAAGATGCGCTGCATGTATAAGACGCACCCCAAACTTAGCAAATGCATTTTCGCGTATAAGACGCACATTTTAAGGCTCAATTTTGTAAATTCAGTACATTTCTATAGTAAAAGTACCCCTCGTATAAGACGCACCCCCAATTTCAGTACATCCTATAAGACTCCCCAGCATTTTGTTTGACGTAGAGGACGCATCTTATACGCGGGAGATTACGGTACTATGATTTCTTTAACATCAGCTATATTTGTATCAAATTGACACACACTCGCAATGTAGTAAAAGTTTAACTGCTCGGACGGTTTTTGGCAAAAACATTGCAATATATGATTTTGTATTCAAAGTCCATCATGTATATGACACCCGATCCACCCAGAGCTGACACCATAAGCTGACAACTGCATAGAAAAGCATTGAGTCCACAAATAGTCTGCACCCATTTTGAGGAGACATATTTTTTTAAACCTTAATATCAGAACGATAAGGACCAGATAAGAGGTAACAATTACACCTCTAGGATCCTGAATATGTATGTAAACTATCTCATCACGTTTCATTTTCTCTCATATTTTAGCATATTGATGTTATATGAGGGCAAAGTGACAGTTCTTTCCATTTTGTGTTCTTAATGGACACTAAGGACAGACACTGGAATGGATAAAGAATAGCTTTGATACGAACTTTAGCCTGGGAAAAGACGATTATCCGATATCAAACATTTGAATTTTTTTAAAGAATTAACTTATTGCCCTTTATAGAGTTAATTTAACTCTAAGGCCATTCCAAAAAAAAAGTTGTTTCTCATCACCAAGCAATGGAAAAAATGACGAGGGAGGATTATTTTTATTTATTTTTTTTGGTAAGCAGTTGATTCAGATCGAAATCTATGCATCAAGGTTGTCCGCGGGTAAGAAAAAATGCCTTTTAAAAGTAAAGTTATCATCAACATTTAATAAGTGTGAAAATGGTTATTATTCATAGCTAGCTGTATTACTGCGAAGCTTTTATTTGATACCAAACTTAACAACCTTTGTCCATTTTTCAATATATTTCTATCAGAAAATTCTAAACAAAAATAAAAATAAAATTCTCAAATTATGATTTTTCTGACGAGGGTGGTGATGAGCGATAGATCTTCTGAGCTTTTTTGCACATTATAGGGCATGTTTGGATTGGAAATTTCATGGAACGTACCAACTGAGTCCTTGTAGTACAATTTGTCGACAAGTGGGGCCTGCGGAAGGCCTATTTGGCCTGAAAGAGCTTTGCTACTAGCCTGAATCTTGCCAACCGGAAGGGGGATCCGCCATCTTGGATTCTGCAGTGAATGTTGAGATGCGCTTGTGCTTGGTCTGTCAATGAGTTCATGTCAGGGACCAGCGAAGGGCCGTGGACAATTTGATCAGGTAGGACTGAATGGCCTTGGTGCAGAGTGTCTCTGACATTGACACCCTCAAGTAGACTATGTGTACCATGTTCAGTAGTCTTGGCACTGGGGCTAATCATCCCTGTCAGACCCTTCGCCCCGTCTCCGTAGATTAACATGGCACTTTGCCAAGCTCTAATGCCATCGTCCAAATCCCTCATCGTCCTTTCATTTTCTGCCCTGATGGTAGCTAATTCTAGTTCCAACTCACGTCTCTTAGAAATCCGCTCAATTTCAGATTTTCTGGCCCTCTCAGCCTCTATTTCAAGCAATAGATCAGCATTTGGGTCTGCAGTGTCATCTCCCGGGACCGGGCTTTTCTGCCCGGGTGCTGTGCCTTGTTGACAGGGGCTGCTGTCGATTCCCCGGACGCGTCGTCCTGGTGGGCGTCCCCGTGGTCGTCCTGCATGACCGACTTCTGATCCGCTGGCTTCGTTTGGTTCACTATGTATTCCCCCGACTTCCATCTGGGGTTGGGGCACGTGCATTCTAGACAAGCGCGCTTGTTACCATGATATTCATGTTTACAAGCCCCGCATATAACCCCCATAGTGAAGAAAAAAAGAATTTTTTCCCAGCTGTGACCAAGCACCAGACCCTCCAGCCTGAGGGTTGGAGGTCAGCACCTGACAGGTAACACACCTGTAGTGGATAGCAGTCGCTCCACCTGAGTATCAATACCAGTAACAATATAATTATTCCCTTACGATTTTCTTCAATTCCTGTTGCTTCATCCAAAAATCCTTTTCACCAATAATAGCAGGGATAGAGGGTAGCATGCGGAACTAAGAATTATCAATGTCTTATTTATATAAATATTGAAAATCTTATCTTAGGATGGTCTGTGCGAGATGTAACAGTGAGTGTCACTTTACTGTGCCTGTGGTGTTAAACTATACCTTATATACGAAATCCTGATTTTCTCCAAATCCTGATGCTTCATCAAAAAATCCCTTTCAACAGTAATAGTAGAGATGTAGGGGAGTATGTGAAACTAAAAATTATTAAGGTACAATTTATATAAATGTATCTAATGCAGAAGTAGAAGTAGGTCTGCTTCTCCTTAGGCTTCGACTACAATGCCATTTGCTGTGTATTGTTTACACTTGGGATCTCCACCAGGGCTGCCGAGGTACCAAGTGTGTCTGTTGTAGTCTGTTTGGTCAGCCAATCTGGCAGAGTGGCCATTTCTCACAGAAGTACTTACTGTTCAGGTCCAATGCTTCTACCAACACTTCCCCCAATGTATATCCAAAGATTCACAATACACAAAGCACTTGAAATACTTGTGATAATTAATAATCCAGGTGATTTTCAAATCTGCCTCCCTAACTCCAAATCATTGTCGGCCATCTTGAAGCCAGGTGTAGCCACCTAGTGCCAAAAAGACTACACTATTCTTGGTTGGTTAGCCCTATGTTTCAAGAGCAGTCTAACACCAGTTAGCACCCCAGCATGTTGACAATGGAGGCCATTGAGGTAGTGATATCTAAGCTCAAGATAAACATGTCAGATTTATTGGATATATCTCATGTTTCAGTTAATATAAGCTGATGTACATGAAAACTACATGTTTGTGAATAGGAGGGACAATTTCTATTTGGGACAAGGGCTTTCACCCGTCCGCTCCTCAGCACTACCTTGATTCAAATGGCTCTGTTGCCAACTGCCCTCCTCCAGTAACTACGGGGGGTCTCCATAACAATGATTGTGTAGTACACAAAAGTGTGTATCACCTGACCACAAAAGCCTCGTTTTGGGGTCCAGCATCCCCTGGAGGAGTTCACTCTCCAGGTATACTGTTGTTCATCACCAAGCATTTTCTTGGTGCCTGACATTGATTTTAATGATAAGGTGGTGATGTGAATAAAGGTTTCGATCCTGCTAGATCTCATCAGGTGCTAAAATGAGGTTTACAAGGTGTGTGGGTTTGCCACTCTTACAGTCTATATTATCAATTTGATATCATAGGAATGTCACTTGGTGACTATAAAATTAAATAAAGGAGACTGTTTACATGATTCTAGTTCAACAATTGGAAGAGTCTAGGGTCATGTATTAAAAACAGTGGGGTAAGCTACCCAAGTGGTTCAACAGGTTTCAAAGCCTGTTTTTGTAAATTAATGTGTCACCAAAGCTCATCTAGTCATACCGTAATCTCCCGCGTATAAGGCGCGTCTTATACGGGGGGTTTTAGTTCTCATTGGATCCACAAGGGGGACACCAAGATCTTTCTGAGCTCATCTGCTGCTTTTGGGGTCCAGGAGGGTCACGGGGGTCCAAACAGCACATAGCTTTTTGAATTTTGAAAATCCATTCATTAGAACAAAAGTTATGAATTTTTTTATTTTTTTGACCATATTCTGAAACTCTGGGTGCGCCTTATACGCGGGATGCGCCTTATACGCGGGAGATTACGGTAGATTAAATGAATTCTTTTGGTTAGCATTTCCACAAATATTTATTATTTGGTGGGTAAGATATACCGAGTATCATCAAAAAAAAAAAAAAAAAAAAAAGGAGGGACAATTTTTAGGAACTGAAAGCGAGTACTTAGGGAGTGGTCATTTATTATCAACAGGGGGGGGAGGTGGTGGTAGGTTTGAGCGGGGGGCGTAAAAATTTCTGACCCCTCTCGAGGGGGGGGGCTAAAAAAATTTTGACCCCTCTTGAGGGGGGGCTAAAAAAATTTACCCTCTTTTTAGCAAAAAAGCCCGCGCGCTACTACCGTAATCTCCCGCGTAGATGATGCGGTGCGCCTATAAGACGCACCCCTAACTTGTCAATGGGTGATTCACGTATAAGACGCACCTCTTAGGTACCAATTTTGTAAATTCAGTACTGATCTATAGTAAAATTACCCCTCATATAAGACGCACCCTCAACTTGAAAAAATCCTGTAAGAGCCACCAGGCATTTGTTTGGTGTAGAGGACGCGTCTTATATGCGGGAGTTTACGGTATAGATCAAAGAGGGGGCGCGAAAACTCTCTGCTCCTCCGGCGCGCAAATTTTTTTTTACTGCCATCGAGGGGGGGCGTAAAAATTTCCGCGCATCCGCGCAAAAACCCACCCCCCCCCCCGTTGATAAATAATGAGCACTCCCTTAGGGGCTGTGTACAAATGACGTCATGCAGGAGGGGGGGAGGGGGGGTCCCACTCCCCATGACCAAGCATGACAAGGGGGGGAGGGGGGGTCATGGGCTGTATGACATCATGTCATCAAAAAATCACAAGTTTTAACAAAAAAAAAAAGATTTGTAAAGGTAGGGAAGTTTAATGCATTCATCTGATATGAAATACCAATACAGGCATGCTTTCCTCAGACATCCACTCAAAGAGTATCTCTCCCATCAATGTCAGTGTTGGTTGACTAGGCCTACTCTATCCTACCTCTAACCCAGGCCCCGTAACACTTTGAAATACCCTTTTAGTTGGACACGTTTTACCATACATAGGATCCCATGTATAGGTTGATCCCTGCAGGTAAGAAGCTCCCTGACCATGAGAATTTGGTAGAAAGCTTCAAAATGACCCGAATTCTATTCTATATGATATATTTCACAATTCAAAAACCCATTGGTAACTTAAGGATTTCTCATTACTTATCAACGGGCCATTCTGTCCTGCAGACATTAATGTTCTGCAGGCTCAGACTGATTTTGGCAGTACGGGATTCCTCAAGAACACAAGGTCTTGAGATTACAGTCAGTCAATCGGTCCCACAGTCTGGCCATTTCTGCAGGCCCGGCAGCAATTTCCACAGCAATGGCCTTGGTCCCACATGTTTTATTGACTGCGAGGGGTGCAGTAGATTTCCATGCAGAGGTGCAGAAAATTTTCTGACCCCTTCCCTTTTGACACATTGCAATTTCCCTGGTCACCCCCCTTGTTCTAAAATAATTCACAGGCTTTCTTACTGAAAAGGCATAACATCTTTTTGACCCCTTCCCCACCTTGAGGTGTCAAAATCATTTCTCCCTTGGAAACAAACAACTGAATGAGACTCTAGGGGCTATGCCTTATATGCAGGTTCTACAGTAAAAACTGACTGCTTTGTATGTCTGATTGCAATTGATGGTCTTCTGACAATTTGATCCTTTTCTTTTATCATGTATTAGACTATTGATCTAGACAGGATTTTTTTTCAGGGTATTTTGTGACAGGAAATACTTGTGTATGATCAATACCATAGGCATAGTACTCTGTGTATGAGGCTCGGAAATTCAATCCACATATAGGGACTCATAAGCTGATGCTGACAGTGTTCGGCATGTTTTTCTGTTCATTAATTTTGTTGATCAGTACTAGTTCATCTGTTTTATGTTGGATGTATCCTTGATTGCCAATATACACCCATTATGTCCCTTTGAACCATTTCAATTTGTTTATCTAGGCTGGTCACTATTCATGCACTTTGGGCTGGGGGGGGGGTATCTCTGCATGACGTCATGTTAAGGGGGGGGTCAAGTGTTGTATGATGAAACATGACAAGGGGGGGAGGGGGGGTCAAAAATGGTCAAAAAAAGCATGACGTCATTTGTACACAGCCCCTTAGTTCAGACTAGCCATGTGTTTGTGCCACTATAGACTTGTATACATCTTGGATCCTGCCTGTGAGCAGGCAGGTATTTCGGCCTAGCCGAGGGTGTGAATACACATTCGCTGAAAAAACTCTATAAGGCTTAGCCTTAGGTTACTGGACTAGACCAATACCTGGTACTAGGAATAACACCCCTGCACCCACTCCCGCGAGTCCCTATCTGTCACTATAGTAAATCAATCAATATGATTTTCTATTTTAGGGCTCTTTTCCACTGTCAACATTAACTATTTTCATGTTCAAAGGGTAAAAATAACAAAGGAATCAGAATTTGTGGGTCAATTTACTCTAGATCCAGTCATTGATTTATTATCTTATCAGTTCTCAAGGGGTATTGGTATGGACAGACTGTAATTTCTATAATACCTTTAAATATAAAATGCTGATATTTTTGTTAATTCTTAGTCAATTTTTACATTTGAGACCTCTATTGAAAGCTTAAGACATTATCAGTTATCATAGAGGGAGAAAGAATGAAATATCTGGACAGATTGTATATATTTTAGAAGAGTTTTGACTTAAACCCAAAAATATCAAAACTTAATATTTGTGTAACCTTTTCAAACTTATATGGGATAAACACAAAAGTGTGTACTTTTAGGATCTTTAATCAGCTTTTTATTATCTATTAGCCCAAATTAACCCAAAGCTAAAGAGTATAGGAGAGTTGAGTAAAAAAATCCACAAATTTCAGGTCCGCTTATCACACTGCCATTTAGAAAATTTTGACTTTCCAACATGATCTATAATACTTATCTTAGTTCCTTTTGATGCAAAATATAGCCCATTAATCCCCCAACTGGTGTGCTTACAGTGATGTAATTGGTTACCCTCTATGATCATTCAATCAAATTTAATTTAAGATTACGTAAAGCAAGGTCTGAAATGTGTGAGAACCAGTGCAGCCTGTGCACAGTGGGCAGGGACTGATAAGACCCACACTGGCTGGAAATCCACCGAGAGAAAATATTATAGAAGTTCCACCTTTAACTAGGGATGGGCACCCAATATTAAATTTTTAACCATCCAATTGAAAAATTATACCCTAGGAAGAAGAAATCTTTGCCAACATTATGCTTTTTGAATAAATGTAATACAGTAACTAGAAGAGAAGCAATGCATTTTTGAATATAAAAAAGGTCAATATCAGCTCAGTGAGGGAAAATTAGGTCAAATCATGCCTCACTGACCACACTCACTGAGTGGTGCATTTTTGACACTATTATTATCTCTTTTAAATGCTCATAATTTTGTAACAGTTTAAGTTAGAGAGAAGCCAGTCACATCAGTGGACAGAAAAGAGTTTGGTGGTTCTGGGAGTATAAATTGTTTTATGCTTTGATATGGAGAAGTCTATCATATTTTGATGGAAACTCAAAATTCCCTGTGGTGGAGTAAAATCACACAGGTCAGTTTTGTGCAATTTTAAGCAAAATATGCTGTTACTGTTTTACTTCTAGCACTTTTCAGCATACAGATAGATAGGAATAGATTTTAGATTCTTGTAGAAGACAAAATTGCGGACATTTTGGTTGTAGTTCTAAAAGGTGAACAAATACTTTGAAATTTCAAAAAAAATTGTTAAAAATCTGAATTATTTTTTTCCAATTTGAAAATTTCAAAAATGTTTTTCCACATTAGCCAGGAAGCTTGATATCTTAAGTTTCAAATTGCTCCAAAAAGCATGTTATTTGGTAAAGAACTGTAGGAATTACAACAAATTTAGTAACTGATGTCAGGGTCAGAGGCACTCCGGTCAGAGCAAACATTGTCATTTGAAAATTTCATTTATAAAAAAACTACACATTCCACAAGAAAATGCATATGGTATTCCTATTCTATGGGTCTTTTTACATAACATACCAAAAGATGGTATTTTTCCATGGAACAGAAGTAACAAAATTCAGGTTTTGAAGTTGCTCTATTTAGTATAGTGACAGAGAGGCAGCGTTCAGCAGTAGCTGCTGGCGCCCATCCCTACTTTAACCCCTCATAACTTCTGTTCTAGTACCATTATAAAGACAATTTAAACACCATTAAATTACTCAAGTTGCCAGCTTCCCGGTGATGTAAAATTATCCGGGTAGATCTAAATCCAAAATAAAAGTAATCCCTACTGGTACTACCGGCGGTAGGCTAGGGCCTATCCCTAGGCCTAGCCTAGGGTCAGGCTATGTGAAATTTGAAAAGAAAACAGCGAACACATGGCTGTTTCTAGTGTATAACTTTGATAACCATATTGAAATTGACCCTTAGACTTAGTTTCAAATAGTGCATTGCTCTCAACTCAAGACTCAAGAATGGACCACCTAGACGCCCCACTTAGACATCTCAGTTTAGTCTTTCAAGTTTGGGTCAGTGGCCAATACGTCTACGACGACTGTTTCTTGACACACTGTGACTGTGGCCAGTGTGGGTTGTTCCTACCGTGGTAACGACGGTACAGGGACTCGATTTACAGCTTGATATCGAACAGATATCAATCATGAAACCGTTATTATTCGATATCAGTTTAACCAGAAAGATTTCAGTTTCGTCACTGTATACTTACTGGTAATGTTGGATTAATCAAAACTGAACATTGGTGACAGAAGAATCTGTTTTGACGCTGCTCTACTGCTGCTTCTGCCATTTTCTTCCGTGAAAATATCCCTTCTCGAGATTTCACGTGTGTTGCGAGATCACAAATGTAAATACGGGTCGCGGTAGACCGAAAGGAGCGAAAAAGAAGCAACTCGAGAGTGATCGAAGAAACATTACAACTCTCTGCTTTGTCCTGCCTAAGTAAGAATTACAGAGAAGCTATCGAGATGTCTAATATATGTGAAAACCTGCAGCTCTTCTGTGCAGTCTGCAAAATAGGAGCATATTCGGTAAGAAACTTTGCTGCATTTTGCCGAGCAGAAATGACTTGTCGCAACCTGTTGTTGGTGACACTCTCTCGAGTCTCTGCGACTTACACTGATGAACCCATTTCAGCATTTTAAAATGGATTTCATATTTACTGATTCATTACAACTATGTACCAAGGCAGGCACATTAAACTCCCACACGAAATATATGTGTGAAATATTGACACCGAAATAGTGACCGTCACCAGCGCAGGGGCATGAGCGATAATTGAGGCAGATGCAGATGTAAACAAACATCTATCTAATGTAATGACCTACAGTCTGGACTGGAGTGTGTCGTGTGATACTCCGTAGACCTCCGAGGGTCCCGACCCTCAGAGACCAAAGGTGTCTGTTGGTAGTTTATCTACTCAGCCAATCTGGTAGAGTGACCAATTCTCATAGAAGTACTGGTAACTGGACACCTCGGAAGCAAAGACACCTCGGAAGTACTCTGTAGACACTCTGAGGGAACCTCAGAGACCAAGTGTGTCTGTTGTAGTCTGTTTGGTCAGCCAATCTGGCAGAGTGGCCATTTCTCACAGAAGTACTTACTGTCAGGTCCAATGCTTCCACAAACACTTCCCTCAATGTATATCCAAAATTCATAATACACAAAGCACTTGAAATACTTGTGATAATTAATAATCCAGGTGATTTTCAAATCTGCCTCCCTAACTCCAAATCATTGTCGGCCATCTTGAAGCCAGGTGTAGCCACCTAGTGCCAAAAAGACTACACTATTCTTGGTTGGTTAGCCCTATGTTTCAAGAGCAGGTTAACACCAGGTAGCACCCCAGCATGTTGACAATGGAGGCCATTGAGGTAGTGATATCTAAGCTCAAGATAAACATGTCAGATTTATTGGATATATCTCATGTTTCAGTCAAAATAAGCTGATGTACATGAAAACTACATGTTTGTGAATAGGAGGGACAATTTCCAGGAACTGACAGTGAGTACTTAGTTCAGACTCGCCATGTGTTTGTGCCACTATAGACTTGTATACATCTTGGATCCTGCCTGTCAGGAGGCAGGTATTTCGGCCTACTCGGAAGTAGACACCTCGGAAGCAGAGACACCTCGGAAGCAGACATCTGAGATCTCGGAAGCAAATAATTTTTTAAAATAATTATTTTAACAATTTTAATACAGATTTGTGCCATTCCAGGATTCTACGGCATAGGGACAGTATCACTAGTGTTGTAGGCTTTCAAATTCTATAAGATGAGAGGTATAGTACCGTAAACTCCCGCATATAAGACGCATCCTCTACGCCAAACAAATCCCTGGTGCGTCTTATAGAATTTTTTCAAGTTGGGGGTGCGTCTTATACGAGGGGTAATTTTTCTATAGAAATGTACTAAATTTACAAGATTGAGCCCTAAGAGGTGCGTCTTATACGCGAAAATGCTTCTCCCAATAAGGGGGTGCGTCCTATACGCGCAACGCGTCTTCTACGCGGGAGATTACGGTATCATGGTTTGTCGGCTTTCCAGATGTCTCTGCTTCCGAGGTGTCCTAATGTCTGCTTCCGAGATGTCTGCTTCTGAGGTGTCCCTGCTTCCGAGGTGTCCAGTATTCGAAGTACTTACTTTCAGGTCCAATACTTCCCTCAATGTATATCCAAAGATTCACAGTACACAAAGCACTTGAAATGCATGTAATAATTGATAATACAGGTGATTTTCAAATCCCATTCCCTTTACTCCAGTAGGCTGAAATGGAAGCCATTGAAGGAGTGATAGTGTAGGCTAATCATAAACATGTCAGATTTATTGAATATATATTGTGCTTTGCTCATTACATGTTGCTGTACATGAAAACTTACATGTTTGTGAGTATGACTAGAGGGACAATTTCTAGAAACTGACAGTGAGTACTTTGTTCAGAACAGCCAGGTGTTTGAGCCACTATAGCCAGGAATACATGTTGTTCTGCCTGTAAGCAGGCAGATCTCTCGGCCTAGAGTGTGACTGAGGGCGTGAGGCTGTACGTGTGACACCCTGAGGCTTACTGACTGTAAGTGATTGCTACTAAGGGAGTGTGCATTATCTATCAATGCCGGGGGGGGGGTCAAGTCTTTATTGCAGATGTGCAGACATTTTTTTACGCCCCCCCCTCCTCGACAGCTGTCAAACATTATGTGCCCCCCTGCGCCTGGGCCACTTAGATCATAGAGGCTCGAACTGTGGGCCCTGCCCTCAGACTCAGTTTCAAGAAACAATCTCCTCTTCTGACTGAATTACTTACTTCTTGTGTGCCAAAAGGTCAAAATTCTTGATTTTGATACTTTTTTCCCATTTGGTAGATTTAGGGGTTGTCAAATTAATTGAAAATTAAATAATCCAGACTTATATTACTGCAGGAGATGGAAGATCTCCAGTGCAGTGCTCTGGCACAGTGCCAAAATTGGCAGATGGCGGTTTCAGTTGTGGTGCACACTTGAAAAAGGGTCTGGATTTCTTGTATTTCCACTGATTTTGTTCAAAATGCCATGATCATCAGCAAGATAAAAAGACTTCACAGGGATGTGATTTCTCCTACATCTGTAAGATTTACATATTTTGAGGCTGTCTTTGATTTTTTTGAAATACCAAAATGAGCCACAGCCGTTTGTCTGATCAAGGTTCCTACACATTGGCCAAAATGATATCACATCCCTGCTTCAAGATACTGGGCCAATTGTGGGTACTGTATTCACAGCAGTGGTGAAAAGGTTACTCTACCAACTTGGCAGAGTAACCTTAGTTAAAACAGACAGACTAGCTCCCCACCCCTAAGGGGGCAGCTTTCAATGGGTGGGGGCTCTCGACCTAGGGCCTCTGCGCCCCTGTTTACCTATTCTCTCTGTCGGTAATGGTCATTGTTTGTAGGTGGCGCAACAGCTAGTACACATTAAAGTACCAGGATGTTGCAAACAAAGGCCATGGCACTGCGTGCTCTCCTCTATGAAGCAAAATGGGAGAGCTACACTGACCACCTGTGCTATCTTTGGAAGCCGAGTGTGAGCTTAAAAACCTTAGATGAGCTACGAACTCAATTTATGATTGATAACATGATATATTCTTTGACATATATGAGAATGTGCTCCCTAGCTCATCAACTTGTGGAGAAATTTGAGTTTAAAAGAATCTCACCATAGACAGCAATGGTGAACATTCCCCTATTCACCTGTGGCCTACAGACTGCTGAGTACAGGCAGGGCTCCACAGTAGCTCCCGGGAATCTGCAATCGACAGGAAGAAGGCCTATGCCATGGTAGTGTATACCAGCACCTGCGGCGCTGCTCGCACGAAAAAGAAGTGGTGCCACCACGCGCCAAAAGCATTGCAACTCCTACCGTTGTTACTCTGTGCTTGTCACACAACTTCTACTGTTTTCTTATTCACTAGGTCACTTTCGTTGGTTTCTGTCAGATAGAGTGTGAGTGGCCAACTATGGGAACATCCCACGTAAAAGCGGACAACTTCCGGGGTAGCCATTTTGGTAAAGTTAGTGGAACTAATACAGGCTTTTCTTTGCTAAAAACAGGCTAAAGTTCTAACGCCCCCCCCCAACGTGGGTCAAAAGTTTTTACTCCCCCCCCCCGACTCAATCCCAACCACCCCCATTGTCATTAAATGAATAATGACCACTACCTAAGTTACCTCTATTATAAAACAAAAACACCACGACCAGACATATCAGGAGGGGACTGTACGTCCCACTAGTGGGCACAAGGATATGGTTATATGCATCAAATGCAGTACCGAGCCGCGCACTGAATTGTACATGCCAATCACCCATCCCACTGAGAACATGGTGCCAAACACACATCCCCCCATTTTATCTCTGTACAGCAGAAATACACCACTGCCATAGACTACCGCTACACACTGACTCAGGGACCAGTCTAGTCCTATTATGGATAGACTGATGACAAGGGCAGGGTGAGGGGGAATTTGATTGAAGTTGAAAGTGTATTCTACACTTTTACCTTCAATCAAATCTTTATCTTGAGGGCACTGGCCAGTGGCAGATACAGGGGGTGGCCTGGGGGCACGCCCCCCGACCCCCTGAAATTGGACCTTGACCAAAGCAGCCCAGGGGCGGATTCAAGGGGGGCGGACGCGGCGCACGCCCCCCCCCCCACCCTTTTGGGTCGGCAAGGAGAGTTTTGAAACCAGTGGATTGTCAGCTACATGCAAGTTTTTACGGTTTTTAAATCGGACTAATATTACGGTTTCTACAGCTTAAAAGAAAGCAGGACAATTTAGACAGCAGTGGACAGGGTACTAAGGGCAGAGACAGGGTATGGTACACGGTACTCGGGGCATAGACAGGGAATGGTACATGGTACTGAGGGCAGAGACAGGGTATGGTACACGGTACTCGGGGCATAGACAGGGAATGGTACATGGTACTGGGGACAGAGACAGGGTATGGTACACGGTACTCGGGGCATAGACAGGGAATGGTGCATGGTACTGGGGGCAGAGACAGGATATGGTACATGATACTGCGGGCATGGACATGGTTTGGTACATGGTATGAGACTGCGGGCAGGGTATGTGAGTATGAGGGGGCAGGGTATGTGTGACTGGGAGCAGGGTGTGAACATGGGGAAGAGTATGTTAGGCTGGGGGCAGGGTATATGGAACTGGTACGGGGATCTTAGACTTTGGTCGGTGTGCCTGAGGGTGGGGACAGGGGCAGAGTAGGTGAGGGCAGAGGGTACAAGATACCTCTCTCACTCCTTGTCTCCTCCTTTTCTATCCTTTTTCAATTGAGGTACCCCAACCTCAAATCACAAAAAAATAATAGGAGGGTAGTGTTAGAGGAAAAGCATTGGCAGCTGGGATGCAGGGTTGAGAAGAGAGGTGGAGCAAAGGTTCAAGTCGGAATCAGAGTGTGGAATAGAGGGGAAAGGCTGGTATAAGAGGTTAGGAAAGTCAATAGGCTAAATAGATGGGAGAAAATAGGGCAAGGCAGATAAATTCTAGTAGAAAAAAAGTGTCTAATCCTTTACCTTTTAGAGCTCTGAAAAGCCACCAGAATGCATCATTTGCATCCTAGATATCAAATATTTTTCAGGGAGGGCATCCCCCAGACCCCCATAGCCACATCCCTGAAATACGCCTGTAAAATGGCTGCACTGTGCTTGTTACTAATATGAACCCCACCTTTGATACATATGTGCCAATGGGGGATGCTCAAAATCACCCCCACCCCCTTTCTGAAAACCCTGGATCCGCCCCTGAAGCTGGTATAAAATCTGGTATAGCCTTTTCTGATATGTACTTCATAGAATTGTGTACCCTTTTCTATGTAATAGGGTGCAATTTATTCTGGTAAAAGTTGGCCCATTATATGCACAATACAGGACATCAGTTTGGCCTTTTGGTGGGGAGGGAAACCACTTGGTTAGTTGGTAATAGTCACAGCCTCCTGGTGGCAGCACTGAGTGGCCTGCTCTCCTGTCGCACATCCAAATCAAAGTCACCACTAGTAGGGACTTTGCTTTATGGCTTCAGTTGGAGCCACTGTGCTGGTGCAATCAAGACTGGATAAAATGCTGGAAGCATTTTATTTTCACACAGATATATGCTTAAATTTAACATGGTTAGAACTAATGAAATAGATTGGTATTTCACCAGAACACTCTAACAAGTCCTGTGATGATAGACATGTAGAGTGCCGAAGATCCATATATTTGAGATCTTGTGTAGCAGCTTTAAACACTTAACTAAAGGAAATGTGGTGGCGAACCCCTGACTGTAACCCCCTCCCCCGCCCCAACCAAATTTTCTTGACTATGCCGCCCCACACTTACGGATCTCGATTTTGAAATTGGGAAGTCATCACTTACATCTTGCACCTGGACTACATCTCTTTGTTTGTAAACAGAGCCATGTGCTTGCTCCTTTCAAACTTCCCGGATATTTTTCATGAAATGATAAAGTGGCTTATTAAAGTTCAAGCAATATTTTACTACTTAGTCTATAATTTAAGTATTTTGCTTCTCCCGGACATTATAAAGCTTTGTAAGTTGTGTCAGCTGTGTGGATGCTTAGATTTTAGGCGACTGGCACAGTCACGTACCGTAATCTCCCGCGTATAAGGCGCGTCTTATACGCGAATCAGATCGTGACTGGGTCTTATACGCGGGAGGGTAATTGCCTTGAGTTGGGGGTGCGTCTGATACGCGGGGTACCTCCGACTTCCAATCCAGAATGATGTACACAGACTGATGTATTTTCTTTAACCAAAGAAAAGGTGTAGTCTATACCATGGTGCTCTGTATACCCTTAAACTGCTGAATGAAGCATAGCATTCTGCTCATCATAAAAGTGTTTGGCAATATGTGTTAACCCCACTCACTGAGAGCTTTGTTAATTATATTATTGACCTTTTAATCAAGAGAATCCATGCAGCATTATAATCAATAATCCTGCCCTAGTGTGTGCTGCCACCTGGTGTAATATTCTGATTCCAGAGATGGAAGTCTTCAGGGATTTTCAAGTCATAAATCCCTATACATTCATATACAAAATCATCTCTGTGATTCCTAGAATAACATCAGGTGGCAGCACATACTAGGGCAGGATTATTGATTATTATGCTGCATGGATTCTCTTGATTAAAAGGTCAATAATATAATTAACAAAGCTCTCAGTGAGTTGGGTTAACACATATTGCCAAACACTTTTATGATGAGCAGAATGCTATGCTTCATTCAGCAGTTTAAGGGTATACAGAGCACCATGGTATAGACTACACCTTTTCTTTGGTTAAAGAAAATACATGACTAGTTTGGGTGTTGGGTCTAAGTTGAATTTGAATATACTTAAGTATGGTCTACCCTGACACCCTAGGGTGCGCCTTCTACGTGAAACGCACCCCAGCAGTAAGGGGTGCGCCTTATGCGCGAGGTTATTCAAAAAACCCATTCAGAGGCAGCAGGTGCGGCTTCTACGCGGACCTGCCTTCTCTGAGTTGTGGGTGCGCCTTCTACGCGGGCTGCGCCTTCTACGCGGGAGATTACGGTATGTAAAGCAATCACAGTAACAGTGCTAAGAAATGAATGTTCCATATTTTGCAGATATTTTGTCGAATGTGCTGCAAGGGTCCACCACCTCCACGTCCTGAGTTTGCAGCAGTATGTATTGGGCTTGGGGAGTCAGGGAAGACGAGCCTGCTCACCGCGTTATGTAAAGAGGACATGAACAGTATAGAACCTACAAGAGGGTTCATCATAAAGGCCGTCCAGTTCAACAATTGCATTATGAATATCAAAGAGATAGGAGGTTGGTCATTGTCATTTGGAGTATTCTTCATTTCAGCATGGGTGTGATGAGATGCTTACCTTCACCTACCATCAATGCCTTTGGGAGGCAAGGAACACCTTCCCACCCTCCCTCTCCCAACCAGGGTTTGATTGAAATTGCTTTCTGTAGATCAGTAAGTTATTCTATAACCCGGGTCCATATGGTCCAGTGCAGTATTTCAATAAGTGCAGTATTTTAGTTTAATGTAAGATGGTTTCTTCACATTTTTTTCAAACAATATCAAGTGAATTTTAAAACTTTTTGTAGGTGGAGAAAAAGTCCGTCCATTCTGGAAGCACTACTACCGGGGAGCTCAGTGCATTATCTTCGTTGTGGACAGTGCGAGTCCACATGACGAGATGGAGGAGGCCAAGGATGCGCTGAGTGAAGCTCTCGGTAACATCACTCTTAGGAAACTACCGTGCCTCATTCTGGCCAACTGTCAGGATAAACCAGGGGCTAGAAATGAAGACCAGGTAATGTTCTGATTAAAAATATAATGACTTTATCAAACTGATTTTGCAGTGCTAATATCTTTGCTAACAGCAGCATTTGTATAAGAGATTACCGGTAGTACAATCTGAAGTGTGAATGGGTAAGTGATATTCATAAACTACAGTAATCTCCTGTATGTAAGGCACATCTTTTATGCGAGGTTTTAGTCCTACCTAGATCCGGAAGGGGGGCACAAAGACCAAAAACCTTTCCTTCAATCCACTCACTCTATCCACTTGTTTCAAATCTATACTATTCAATAAGTATTTGTTAATCCACAGTTCTTTAGGGTTACGAGGTATAACCAGTGCCACAAGATGTGAAACACCTTGGATTGACCAATAAGCACTGGTTATACCAAGTAACCCTACAGAACTGTGGGTTCCAGATCGCAACGATAGATGTTGTTGCGGTCTCATAGGAGATGCGCATGCGCAGTTCCGTAGATGGCAGACTGCTGTGTATTTCCATAGGAGGAAGACGTCTCGCAATTTGGCTTACAATTTTGAGTGAGTTTTAGCACTTTTACTATACTTCCATTTTTCATATCTGATTTTATTCTTCTTGGGGGGGCGGGTTAACTCGCCTTAAAAGTTAAGATTATGCCTCTTTAGGCTAATTTTCTCAATTTTGTAACGATCTCTGCTTTCCTGCCGGTCACGGAGAAGCAGTTGGGTTCCTATCCTGATCGTTCTACTTTTGGGCGAGTTTTCTTACCTTTTTTGCATCATTAAAGAGTAATCCTTTAATATATTGTTAATTACCGTAAACTCCCTTGTAGAAGATGCGTCCTCTAGGCCAAACAAATGCCTTGTGCGTCTTATAGGATTTCCTCAAGTTTGGGGTGCGTCTTATACGAGGGGTACTTTTACCATAGAAATGTACTTATCTTACAAATATCAGCATTAAAATGTGCGTCTTATACGCAAAAATGCCTGTGCTGAGTTTGGGGTGCGTCTTATACGCGCACCGCGTCTTCTACACGGGAGATTATGGTAACACTGTTTTTGTTTAAATTCTCATCCATATTTTCGAAAAAACAATTTCGTATCCTTTTACGACATCAACAATAATTTAGAACTGTTTGGCGGCAAAATCTTCGGCCATTTCCGGTCATTTCTGGTTCGGTGCCGAACGGATTACTACTTTTCGGCCCGTCGTTTTTCGGTTTTATTTGTTGATTTGGTCCTAATTGAGATGGAATCTCTTGAAAAACTGTCAGATTATTCCTTTTTTAACCGTTTTTACACTTGGTTAATCTCCAATTTACTTTATTGTGTGTTATTTGTGTTTTTGGGTGATAATGGAGGTAGTTCCCATAGACCCAGGCCTGTACTGTCACTCTAGTGTCAGTCTGCCTGCTGGGGTGGTGGTTGAGGTTATCTACCTCCACACTCCTGCTTAGGGTAACTTAGGAGGATTTCTCTTCCTTTTACCTGTCTGGCTACCTTTTTTATCCCCAAAACTAACTAAATTTGTCAATTTTAGGCTTGTGTTCTGAAGCTTTGATTGACAATTGATGTTTGTCAATTTACCCATAGGTTCATAATCTGGAACCTCAGTTGACATCATCAAACGAAATAATTTCAGTAGACCTTTGCACTGGTTAGATTGTCACAGATATGCCTCTTGATGGAGTTCAGTCTGTTGACCCACCTGGCTATGATCTGAGCTGGTGGACTTAACCTATGGTATATTAAAATTATTTTGTGCCTGATACACTCAAAAGTCAGACCGCTGCACATCTCCACATTAATTTCTGATGAAATGAAGTGGCACTAGCCATCCCGTACTCACAGACTGACTTGTGAATGAAATGGCTGTGTATCAGGGAGGTTATCTACACCAATAAGACACTGGACTCTGTGCTCCCTGTACAGATAGGCCACTGTTTTAGAATTTGGGTACAATTCTTCAACAAGTGACTCCTTTCGTAACTGTCCGGACCTGCGGTGGGACTTGTTACTGGAGTTGGGTGTAAGAGGACCTTGACACCACCAGAGTTGTGGCCCCCGGCACAATACTGGCAAGTTGATTTCAATCAGTGGTTCGATTTTCTACCATTTTCGCTGATTATGATAGGAAATTTTGACCTGTCTCCCTGGGGAGGGCAGAAGTCTTAAGAATGGTGTCTAAACACAGCTGTATAGGTTGATACTTGTAAATCTGTTTTTTATCTATACCTTATGCCGAAAAATTTCTCATTTAGAGAAATTTGAAAGACTAGCCTCCTCGCAGAGGGCTGATTGTCTTTTTATGACTGTGTCCCGTGGCTGTCTAGGTTGTGAATTGCTAATTCAGTTTACCTATACTTTATGCTGGGGAAAAAAATTTCTCAACCTGAGAAATATCACAGTTGGTCACTAGCTAGGTTAGGTGTTGTTTGAAAATCAAAAATACCTATACCTTATGCCCAAAAATTTTTCACATGCTGTGAAATCGTGTTAATGTTATAAATGTTTATAACTGTGACCAATGACTGATACAAAAATTCTTTTGAATTTTTGCAGATGTCTGTCATGGTGAGCCTACCGCAAGTAGACAAGAAAGTCAAGACTCTCAGACAACAAACGACCGCCCAAACTAGAACCTAAAGATCATCCCTCACATAAGGCCAAGCCTAAACCTAAGATGAAGCCAACTGCCACCAAACCGAGTAAGCCGGGCTTTTCTGAAGAGGAAGAAGAAGAGGAACAGCAGGTGGAAGAGGAGGAGGAAGAAGAAGAGCAGGAAGGCTCTCAAGAGGGCTCAGACCATCAGGAAACTGATGAAGAGGAGGAAGAAGAGGAAGAAGCTTCAGAACCTCCAAGTCCACATAGATCTCGCCATAAATCAAGTCACAAACACAAGAGACACAGAAGGTTGCGTTCGCACTCCCGGCGCAGACACAGGTCTCGGACCAGGTCCAGATCCCGGTCACGCTCTAGACGGGGCAGACACAGGTCGAGATCGAGGTCATACTCTAGATCACGGAGGCACAGGTATAGATCAAGGTCGAGGTCACGTAGATACAGATCAAGATCCAGATCCTCTTCTCCCAGTTCAAGGTCAAGGTCGAGGTCTAGGCAGCGTTCAAGGTCTCACTCGAGGCGACAAAGACCAAAGAACTCTTAAGGTCAGCAGAAGACCAAGAAACGTGCCCAGTTGTCCCCGGTTGAGACAAATGCTCCAAGAAGAAAAAGACAAGTAAGTCATCTGATGAAGATGATTATACGCAAGAGGACGATGATGAAAACGTTAAAGATCCTTTTAAAGGCTAAAAGAGCGGGGCGTTTGCAGAAAAAGCCCGAGAGATCCTGAACAAGGAAAGTGGCCCCAAGAAGTCTGCTTCTATAAATGCCGGTATAGCTGCTACCATCCAGAGACTGCTCTTGAATGCCAATGCTAAAGACTGTAAGCCTAAAGTGACTGAAGAGTACCCAGAGCTTAAAAACGTGTCGGCCATGGTGGTACCACCACTTGAAGCTTCTATCAAAAAGAAGCTAGATAAAAGAGACCCAGATGAATAGATGTGCAAGGCGCAAGCTGCCATTATGGCAGCCATTACTGCTATCATCCAACCTTAACGTTGATGGTGGACAGGGGTGAGGATGACGAACAGTTAAACGAATGTACTAAAGGTGCCATTGACTGCCTAGAATTGATGGGGTACGCCAACAACATCCTAGTGAGGCATAGAAGGGAGAATTTGAGGCACAAAATCAATAAAGACATCAAACAAGAAGTCATAGAAGCTCCCATGGAAGGGGCACGTTGTTTGCTGACGATTGTGACTGAGACTGCGGAAGAACGTGAGTTCACAAAGAAAATACTGAAGTTGCGTTAATCCACGGTTAAGAGGCGGGGTGAGAAGACTTACCAGAAATCCAGGTTGGATTTTTGCCAGAGAGACCGAAACCGCAGAGGCGGAGGGGGTCGCTCCAACTACCAGAAAAACCAAAGCTACAGCAACCAGGCCAAGCAGGGCAGTCGCGGAGGTCCCTCAAAACGAGGAGCGAAAAAGTAGAAAAGGTGCGTAGTTCGAAGGCCTTGATCTTAAAGATGCATACTACACTTTCCCTATCAGGGAACCCGATCGGAAATATCTAAAATTTGTATGGAATAGCTTGTGCCCCTCGAATTTTCACAAAGTTACTAGCAACAGTTTTCTGTAATCTGCGCCAACAGGGGTATATGGCTTTTCCCTACATTGATGATACCTTCATTGTAGGTGAAACATTCTCTGAATGTAGAGAAGCCATGACCAAGTTGGCGCACTGGCTAGACTCTCTAGGCCTTGTAGTTCATCCAGGAAAGTTGGTCTTGACGCCGTCTACTTCTTTGGAATTCTTGGGGTTTCTGATAGATACACAAGATATGACCGTGTGGCTACCTTAGAGTAAAGTAGATAAAGTTCAGCAGGTAGCATCAGAAATCTTGAACGCCCATAATCCTAGCATTAGAAATGTAGCTGGATTGGTGGGAATGTTCAATGCCTATTCCAAAGGGGTAGAATATGGTATGAGTCACTACAAGGCTCTAGAACGTTGCAAGAATCGAGCACTGAAAGTTTCAAAGGGAAATTACGAAGCCACCATGACTTTAGACAAAGAAGCTAAGATAGACATCAAATGGTGGATTAATAATTCCCAAGACCCTTGCTTAATTCATAATTTTACTCCACATCTCACCATTGACACAGATGCCAGCATGCAGGATTGGGGAGCCCATCTCGGTGACCATACCATAGGTGGGCGGTGGTTGCCGGAGGAAAAGGACCACATTAATGTCCTTGAACTCCGAGCAATCAACCTAGCCCTGCATAGCTTAGGGCGAGTCATGAATATCCACGTACATGTACGTACGGATAACATGACCGCCTTGCATTATGTGTCAAGGATGGGTGGAGTAAAATCTCCCGGATGTGACAGAATTGCTAGACTCATTTGGGGTTGGGCTGAGGCAAGAAGGTCCTGGATTACGGCATCCTTTGTCCCGGGTATTTTAAATATCAAAGCGGACAGAGCATCCTGTGTCTTTAAAGACAATCTAGAATGGAGCCTCAATGATCGCATATTCGGAAGAATATGCAGGATTTGGGGCAAACCAGAATGGGACCTTTTTGCCTCAAGGCTAAACAACAAGTGTGATTGCTATTGCTCCTGGATGCCAGATCCAGGAGCGTCCCATTTTGACGCCTTTACCATGTCTTGGGAGGGAATTGATGCTTACGCATTTCCTCCTTTCAGCTTGGTCGCCAGAGTCATCAGAAAAGCCAAAAGGGAAAAGCCTTGTCCTGGAAACCTCGAGTCGAAGGGACGAGGGTGTTTCATCAGAAACATAGGTCTTCAGGCTTTGAAACTGTAAAGCAGGATCTAATCCGTAACCAGGGGTGCGATCGGAGAACTGCTGAATTTTTACTAGAAAGTTGGTCCACTGGTACACGGAAGGTGTACGAGACTTATATGAGCTAGTGGGCCACTTTGTGCTTAATTCACCAGGTCTCCTATTGCTCCCCTTCCCCTTTTGAGGTGTGCTGGTTCTTACGGCTCCTCTCGGGCAGGGCTTTCGGTACTGTTAACGCCGCCAGATGCGCGTTGTCGGTTGTAGTGAGAAACCTTGACAACGGGTCAACCATGGGTACCCATTATTGGGTACGCAGGGCCATCCAGACCGCCTACAGAAGGAATCCTCCTTCTCCCAGATATACCCACTTCTGGGATGTTAGGCAGGTTTTCAACATGTTTCGGCGTTGGGGTGCCAATGAAGACCTGTCACTCCAGTTGTTGGGCTTCAAACTGGTCATGTTGATCCTTCTAGTCACGGGCCAGAGGGGTCAAGTCATTCCAGCGCTTGATCTCCGAAATGTGTTCTTTTTGGCTTCAGGATCTGTACGTTTCGTTTTAAAGAATCTAATGAAAACAGCACATACGGGAGAACCACTCAAGGAACTGGTCCTGGAACCGTTTCATAAGGAGACTCTGTGTGTCGTCTGTGCTTTAAAGTGGTATGTCCAGATCACAAAGCCTTTTAGGAGGGACAAGAAAGGGCGAAAGAAACATTCGCTTTTCTTGTCCTACATTAGACCACATAAGGAGATCTCACAAGACACTTCTAAGAGGTGGTCCTTGCGGTACTTTCTGCGGCTGGAATTGACACCAGGGTATACCGAGCTCACTCCACCAGGGGTACTAGCACTTCTGGTGGAGGGAAATTCGGTGTATCCACTGCAGTAATGCTTCGTAATGGAGACTGGAAACATGCCAAGACAATGGCGAAGCACTATAACAAACCCATAGAGAAACCCAACCCTCCAAAATCGCTTGCTAGAATTCTCCTGGAGGACTCAATTGAGTGACTGGACTAAATTGATTGATGCTCCTCTAAGAGGGTACACCTCAATAAGGGGAGAATTTCTAATAGTTTGCCTGAGCTATTTCTTGAGGCTAGCACTATGAATAGGTGCCTCATGTGATTAAATCAATTAGCCTTTTATTTTGGCATTGTTGTTTGCCAAGTTTTGAACCCGCAGATAAGGGTAAAATAGAACTAGTCTTTTCATTTGGCTGTCGAAGAACAGCTATTTTTTCTTTCATCACCTGACTATTGTGCTAACGTCAGGTGAATAAAGTTATTCACTTTTCCTAAAACAGTCCTGTGTTACAGTCCTCCTTTGTGGGAATTAGTAACATTAAATAAGATAGGACTATGGAAATGGGGCAGTGAATCGGCTGAACTTTAAAGTTTCCTATGAGACCGCAACGACATCTATCGTTGCGATCTGGAATATAAAATTAATCAATACTAACATGTAAGTTGAAGATTAATTGTTGTTCCAGGAGCAACGATAGATCGTTGCGGGGTACATAGGCCCACCCATCTTCCCTAGGATGAATAGATTAGTGACAGTCAGGCATAATCATTAATCTACAGTATTCAAGCTTCCTTGAATATAATATCTATATATAGATCTTATTCGAAGATACAAATTCATCTATATACTTTACGACTAGTAAGATAATAGATATTTAAATATTAATTTCCTATGTACCAAAAACGAAATTTCTTTCAGCGATTGATTCACTGCCAGCGGACGTCTGACATCTACGGATCTGTGCATGCGCATCTCCTATGTACCCTGCAACGATCTATCGTTGCTCCTGGAACAACAATTAATCTTCAACTTACATGTAAGTATTTATATTAACTGGCTTAAACCTCCGTTACATGAAATAACCATAGCTTGTTTCCTTTGTTCTAAGGTGTCACCGTGGTTTAATCTAACTTAAGTCACAGTTGTGTTACAAAGGCTCCATCATATATAAAAAGAAATTAAGGTAAAAATAACCACGTATGTGAGGTGTGTACTTGATAGCAATTTAAGTGCGGTCCACCCTAGCCTTTTATCAACTGTTTTATTCTTATTCTGTCTACCTTTATAGCTATAGTCTTATAATGTTAAAAGACCACAGATAGCAAACATCTTCCGATAATGGAGAATGTCAGACATATATGGATGACATTTCCTCTTCATATTTTCTTCGTTATTTTTTTGTAGATTCGTACTGACCTGGATCTGACAAAGTCATGTGAGGGGCGACCATGGGCTGTTCACTTGTGTAGTCTGAACGACATTCAGGGTGTGCGGGATGGGTTCGCCAAGCTGAGCGTCTTCCTTATTGCACCCGATGAAGAGGAGCAGGTTGTTCAAGCACCGACTGCCACAGATAACCGCATCTAGAAACCATCGTCCAAGTCTCAGATAAAGTATCAGCTCCATAGTCTATATAAACTCACCATTGAAATGTCCCAGCAGCTGTGAATTTGGCTGTGTTACATAAAGCCCAGTGCTTTGGCTCATCTTTTTGTATCTAATTTACAGAAAAGGCTCGCACATGTCTGGGACGGATTGTGTGAAATTAAACAAGCTTGTTCTTCCTGATCCAATCAGATTATAACAAAACTTCACATAGCGGGTCAATCTGAAGACACATGGACGCACTGATTCCACTAGTCATACGACAAAAAAGACTTCGGGTCTCGATTACTCCCTTTTCCTTTTCATAAAGAATTGAGGGAAGTGGTGTCTGGCCATGATTCAAAATCGGGAACAAAATGGCTGTGGAGGAAATCGGTGTTTTTAAAGTTTGTTAAGTAAGCATCAAGTTGCAGGTCATACCCAACTTGAATACTTGAAGTTTATGCAGGGAGGGTGCTTTAAACATCCATTTTAACTGTCTACTCATGATTTTAAAAAAAGTATATATATTTAAGTTTGTTCGAAGTTTCATACTCTAAAGGATGTCGTACCCTAGGAGAGTGTTTGAATCCTTTATAGTAGTAAAAATAAGGTTATGCCACGGATTTGTGTTTAAAATCGGTAGTTAATGCTTTTCTAGTTGTGAACCCGATTTGCTCTGAATAGCCCTCTGAAATTATATCGAGTTTGATATAATCCTCCTTTACGTGAGGGATGTTACTTCATGATTTTTATTAAGCTTTGTGTACTATTAGATGTTCTCGGTTGGTGTCTAAGCTAGTCAGGGAAAAGTGAAGACATAACAATAGAATGACGTTTTATGACACCGAAACAAATTTGATCCCAAATATTTGTGTTGCAATGCTGACTGTTGATATGTTTTACCTTTTCAAGTTTTTTTTTTAGTTTTTTTAAATATTCATTTATCATACTGGGATATGTATGTGTAAAGCAAGCTTCTTATAGCAAAAGGGAAAGAACAAATTTATCTTCAATGTGTTGAAAGTGTCAAACTTAGGCCTAAAAAAGATACTGTTAACTATTCTCAATAGATTATGACACATGCATGAAACACAATATTGTGACACAGTTATGTTCAAAAGCAAACGCCGTAGACTTGAAACAAAGACAGTGCCTTGTATAACCTGAACCAATATGAGTCTTTCTTATTACATGTACCATGAACCTGAACCAATATGAGTCTTTCTTATTACATGAACCTGAACAATTATAAGTCTTTCTTATTACATGTACCATGAACCTGAACCAATATGAGTCTTTCTTATTACATGTACCATGAACCTGAACCATTATAAGTCTTTCTTATTACATGTACCATGAACCTGAACCAATATGAGTCTTTCTTATTACATGTACCATGAACCTGAACCATTATAAGTCTTTCTTATTACATGTACCATGAACCTGAACCAATATAAGTCTTTCTTATTACATGTACCATGAACCTGAACCAATATAAGTCTTTCTTATTACATGTACCATGAACCTGAACCAATATGAGTCTTATTACATGTACCATGAACCTGAACCAATATGAGTCTTATTACATGTACCATGAACCTGAACCATTATAAGTCTTTCTTATTACATGTACCATGAACCTGAACCAATATGAGTCTTATTACATGTACCATGAACCTGAACCAATATGAGTCTTTCTTATTACATGTACCATGAACCTGAACCAATATAAGTCTTTCTTATTACATGTACAATGAGTGGTTATTGATATTCACCTGAGAGGTCGTTTGAGGTAGTGGTTATGATGTGATACCGATAGTTCATTTGTCAATGCACATTTTGTACAAAAGATGTCTATATGACAATGGATCTCAATGACCTGCAACTGATTGCATACATGTAGTTATTTATATTATTATACAATTACAATTATTTATACATGAATTTGGATATTACTTTAACATTAGATATTGCTTAAATGTTTGTGCCACCAGCGGGTACAGAATGCCAACACATTGTAATAGTTTATCTTGCGTGTCGGTGTAAAGCGATTCCCACCGTGTTGACACTACCGTCCTATCAGATGGTTTCCATTGTGGCCCACAATGTGTCCAGCACCAATCGATACTCAATGGACCCAGTGGCAATGATACCATTATATAATGATACCATTATATTTAAACTCTTACCGCCTTGCCATGAGCACGGTAGTAATTAAGGCTACCTACTTTGGTCCCCATAATACTTTGTACTCTAGGTTGTCTTTGTTAATGAATGCCCCCCCCCCCTCACAGGAGAGGTGTGTGGACCCTCTCCTCCTGGTGAAGCATTGATGCAAGGGGTTCGAACTTCTAAACAAAAATTAAAGGTAAACTATAGATGGTAGAGAGCAAATGCACCAGTGGGCCAAAGTAAACGATTTGAGATAACTGCCTCATCTCCCTCGTATTAAGATTTGGTTCCTATGCCTCAGTGCTTTATTTCCCCATGTGATGAGGTTAAGATCTCATTGTCTATTGGCATCCTTCTGATAGTATGTCCATCGGCCCTTTTATCACGAATAGTTCTCCACGCTACAATGCTCACATCCTGGCATTGACTTCACTCCACATGGCGTCCCTGGGGTCTGAATGCCATAAGCTATTAGTCGTGCTAGAATCCTGGGATTAAATTTGGGCCAATTTAATACTGATTTAATATAGAATAAAATGACTTAAAAGGCTCACCCTGTCTTCAGGCAGATTCTATAAGGTGCAGCAAAGGCTATCCGTGTGCATAAGCCGCTCCTTATCCCGGGGTATTAGAGTTGTAGACGTGTAATTAGAACACCGCTAACCACGACCACGTCCTGCACGTGGTGATGTGCCATTCCATTTCACACCATGCACACTCATATATACTCATTATATCATGTGTCAGATCTCCGTCCAACAATGTAGCATTTATACCCTAGTAGGTCTGTTATACTAAGCCACTGTATTTGAATGTGTAGAAGATGAAGGTGATTAAGATCAAATAAATTAGTTGTGTAAATGTGATTAGGGATATTTACGGGCATATCTCAGACATGAAACGGCCCAAAATTTTAGGGTTTTGAAGTCCAATTAAACTATGGACTACTACATTATGTAAACCATTATGTAGAGGTCGGCGAAAACGTACTTGGAAACACTGGGTTTCGAACCCGGGACCTCTCAACTTGCAAGCGAGCTACATCCCCAGACCTGACATTCTCTACCTTCCTCCTACATCTGGATCGGTATGACACAAGGGGGGGGCAGTGTTTACTGGCTGACCAGCCCCTGGGGGCTGGTGCAACCGGAACGGGGACAGATAGCATACCGTCATGGACTCACAGCCAGAGCTGGCCCCTACATATATATGTGACAGTATATATATATATATATATATATATATATATATATATATATATATATATATATATTCTAAACGCACTGTGTGCTAGTTTCGTGAAATACTGTTATTGTAATTTAACTGTTAATACCGTAATCTCCCGCGTATAAGACGTGCTGCGCGTATAAGACGCACCCCAAACTTAGCACATGCATTTTCGCGTATAAGACGCACATTTTAATGTGTAAATTTGTAAGATTAGTACATTTCTATAGAAAAATTACCCCTCGTATAAGACGCACCCCCAACTTGAGAGAAAGCTATAAGACTCCCCAGCATTTTGTTTGGCGTAGAGGACGCGTCTTATACGCGGGAGTTTACGGTAGATACCTACGAGGATATTAAAGGTTAACTGAATATAGTATTTGAAATGTGAAATTTGATTTTGTAATATTTAATAGTCATGTTATGGAAGGGAAACATCTTTGTTTTAGTTTTATAATAAAATGCAACTGTGAACCATTCCTATGTGATGCAAGCGAGAATGCCTTAGTTGCCATACAAAAAATGCAACAAGGGAGACAAATAAAGGATATCATTGTGATAATTTCACCTATACGTATCTTTTGTCTCATGTTAGTATCGGTAGTCATGGTACTGAAACTGAGTCACAGCGCTCCCTGTTGGATGTTCCCTATATGTTACTATTAAATATTAATCTGCAGTAAGGCCACATATTTTGACTTCCAAGATCTCAAACCCTTTTCAGGGGAGAGGGGACCTGTGACCTAACCAGAGATAGACATGCCAAAGTTCATTGATTTTGGTTCAAGATTTTGAAAGATGCACCTTTTGCCTTCATGCATCATGATCCTTTGGGAGTGCATTTAAAATGCTTTTGGTTTAAATGATGCACTTTTCAACTTTTATTTTCAATCTGGTTTTTGACTTTTGCAGGGCAGGCAGGCCCGTAACCCCCCCCTCCCCCCAAAAAAAAAAGAAAAAAAAAAAATCAAATTCCAAAATTATCGTTATCTACTGTGCACAAGACACGAATCTGAGGCTCCCTACACGAGATGCGTCTTGTAATATGCGCGGGATTGTGGTATATTTTGTTTTCAGATCCACCTACTCCAGGGCATGAAGCTAATAACTCAAGTTTGATTTCATAACCCCTTTACAAAAGAATTTAATAGTTGACTTCAATCCAACCACCAGCCTTATCAATAACAAGCGAAATTCACGATTTTCAGTTTTATTCATTTCAAATATCATGTGACATTCATTTCCTGTTTACATAAACCACCTTTATTTTGTTCAAAATATGAGCATCAGGCATTTGATTCGCTGGACACACTCGCTGACTAAGTCCTATGGTACACTCATTGGCTGCTGGAGTATTAAAATGTTATTTATAATTATAACATGGTGCATTTCTACACATACAAAACCTAGCTTTATTGCAGCTCCCCTAAGCAGTGTCCCTGGTGCATGTAAACCATTACAGGTAGCAGCTCATCTGGCGTCTAGAAAACCACCTTTACCACTCATGGAAATAAATAAGGCCCCCAAGCGGGATTTAAAGTGGCATGGTCCGATTTTTTTGATTTTTCAAATTGTTTTCTATATAATGTAATAACACCATATTTAAACATGTGTGGACTCTTTATTGTTATCTTTAGCCCATACATGCTTGGAAAGGCAGTCCCATGGACCTTGTCATTAGCATTTTACAGTATATTTTCAATGGATGGAGTTTTGGCGTGCACTCCAAAACTAGGAAATAGGGTATAAATCAAACAATTCTTTCAAATTTGAGCCTAATTATGGGGAAGGAGAGCCAATAAAGTACCGTAATCTTCCGCGTAGAAGACGCGTTGCACGTATAAGACGCACCCCAAACTCAGCACATGCATTTTCGCGTATAAGACACATTTTAATGCTGATATTTGTAAGAGTAGTACTGTAGTACCCTGAACTTCAGAAAATCCTATAAGACTCCCCCGCATTTTGTTTGGCGTAGAGGACGCGTCTTATACGCGGGAGTTTACGGTAGTCACTGTAGGAAGTATGATCTATCTATGTGAACATCCTGGTTAATTTTGGAGAAGATTGATTTTTTGGCCAGAACCATCGGACTATGCCACTTTAAGTAGCCAGGGAAATAAATAGTTGGCCAGGTATTCACCATAAAAAAATCTGTAAATTTATCATTTGCTTTCCGGATTTAATAACCATTTTCCTGGATACCTATTGAAATTGATCTACTGAAATATATAAATACTGTAGAATATTATTTGAGATGCGAATTTAATCCCGAATTTCCCAGGGAGTCCTAAATCAATCACAAATGACCAAGTAGAGAAATATTCACTTACAAATAAAATCAATCCGGGTGGATCTAGGTGGCCCTTTTCTTTGGCTTGCTGTAGAAACGGACCCTTCATCAACAACATCGTATACTTGTTGTAAAACTCAGAATGACCAATATTCATATATCAGTGAAACGTAAAGTGCCCATATATACAATAAAGCTACTTTGTTTTCTCAAATCAATGCTTAAAGTAGCCCCTTTTTCTCCCTCGAGTTACTAAGTATCAACAGTAGCAGCACATGCTGTTTTTACTCATGAACGCAGGTAATATCTGACTTTTGCATGATGCACATTGGAACATGTAGTGAAGCTGATGCCAAGTGGTGGTGTGTGCCATCTTAACCCTTTATGGACCGCGTAACGCTTTAATGCACTACACCTACCATAGTATCCCGCATACAAGCTGCGGCTTATACAAGGGGATTGCATTTTCACTGATTCCTTAAAGTGGGGGGGGGGGGCGGGGGGACTTTGAGACCTATCAGTTGATATATTACTCTACCCATTAACCCTTACAAAAAAAAAACGTTGGGGGAGGGGGTCTAAGCTATATGTAGCTTTTTGAATTTTGAAAATCCATCGATTTTTTTTGTGCTATCAATTATCTCGTATTAGCCGCTGCTAGTACAAGAACCCAACCCAGGAGGGTGGAGGTGAGTGAGTAATAGATGTTTAACGCCATTTCGACAGCTAAGGTCATATTCATGGCGAGAACTACATTACACAATTTCACAGAGGAATGTGTCAGTGCCCGCGCATATGTGCACCACACACATCCTGAGGGGATAGTAAAGAGGAGATATAGACCCTTTTAAGTGGGCTAGGGAAGCCCAGGAGGGTGGAGGTAGGAGTCAGATATCATATACCCAATACGTTCCCAACTATTCCAACTTTACAGGGGGTCCCATATCTTTTTGAATTTTGAAGATCCATTCAAAGTTATACAATTTTGAATTTTTTTTCACAAACTCAGGGGGCGGCTTATATGAGGATGCGGCTTATACGAAGGGATGAATCCACAAACTCTGTGTGTCCTATACGCAGGGGCGCCATATATGTGGGGTAAAGGTACTTTGAATAAATATCTTGATTCTTCACGATACAAGAATGCAGCCCTTGCAAGTAGACTTGCTAGGGCTTCATAGACTTGTTAGGGCTTCATAGACTTGTTAGGGCTTCATAGACTTGTTAGGGCTTCATAGACTTGTTAGGGCTTCATAGACTTGCTAGGGCTTCATAGACTTGTTAGGGCTTCATAGACTTGTTAGGGCTTGCTAGGGCTTCATAGACTTGCTAGGGCTTCATAGACTTGTTAGGGCTTCATAGACTTGCTAGGGCTTCATAGACTTGTTAGGGCTTCATAGACTTGTTAGGGCTTCATAGACTTGTTAGGGCTTCATAGACTTGCTAGGCTGCATTGATTCAGCCATCATACGGCCCCTTGGGAGTGCATCAATCCTGTAATCTGCATGATGTATGAATGCAGGCCTCGTCAGTAAACTCACCAGGCCTATAAAGCATAATGCGGTCCTTAAAGGGCACACTAACAGGATTTATATCACAGACACCATTTGTACACAATCATATACAGGCTGATTTCCTAATTAATGATCAATAACAAAACGAAAAGATTTATATGATTCAGCGATCATAAACTCAAAATGACCAGTAACATGAATTAATCCTTAAAGGGTCAAATAATGCACTACGTCCATTGATGCAGTGCTATAACTCATCACGCCATGCCTGTATGATGCAACCGTGATGAGTTGTTGTCTGCTGTGCATCACAACAAAACAAACAGAAGGCAACATATTCTTCTATAAGATTTAAATATGTGTTATATCTCAGACAAACATACTTGTCTAAGATAACAAGGTAGCGTTTGCTTTAACTTTATCTTAGCTATTTGTCTCCAATTCAAAAAGTAACGCGTCCAGTTCCATAGTCTCGACTTATTAGTAACAAATAGTACTAGCATATAAGGACTACTGGTAATTGCAGAGAAATGGTGAGTTAGTACGGACATACATTGCACGATTGCTGACAAATGTTGAGTAAATTACTTTCATATATTGAGTAAATCAGTCCCACCCACCCACCCACCCAGTGTGGGTGATGTGACCTTTTTACAATTACCTGTTACATTTCCTTCCTTTCCCATGGGAAATGAGTGCAAGCCAATCCTCTTAAAGGGGCCAGCTATCTCACTATTGATACTTACCATAGAGAAGCCTACTAGGCTCCTCTATGTACTGACCTAGATTCACCTCCAATGCAAGACCAACATGGCCTCTATGTTATTCCCCATAAGGAAAAGAACAGTACTTTTGCATGCATATCACTCATCACTGACTAGTGTAATAAAAAATGAACATGGTATGACCTGCTACTATTCTCCTAGCACACTCTGATCACAAAATTACCTACAGGTGGTATCTCATTTTGACATACTGATGTGTACAAAATACACTATGCACCAAAATAATCCCAATCACCACCCAGTACCCACTTTTTAAATCAAGAAATTAAAAAAAAATACATGGAATCATCCTAGGGACACCAAACTGGACTATGTTATTTCAAACCTCATAGACATTGTCCATGGAAAGAATTAGTAACTTTAAACTATGATAAATCACTTTTTCCTAAAGTACTTAAAATCAATAACCCAACTGGTAACAACGGTCCACTTTACTGAAGCTTAGAAAAGTTAGACATGTTTGCAATGGAAACTGGACGCGTTAATATCATTACCTGTCAGGCAAACAGGAACTATGGCTCCGATTTTTTTCTTTCATTACCCACAACTGGCCATGTGATCAGGAGTCTAGATGTCAATGGCAAAAAGACCTTACACATCTCAGTATGCCTCCTGCTCTCCCAAACCCTACACACAAGATGCAGGGATGAAAGTCACAGAGCACAAAAATCCCTGAAATACTCAATTAAAGCCCCTGAAATATAGGTTTTATATACTAATATACTAACTCTGTCAACTTGAACATCCCTGAAATCAGCGAAAACCTTGAAGACTTCCATCCATGAAGATGAAACGAACCCAACACAGCCGACAGACAGCTGATAAGAACAGTGTTAAAATATGGAAAGCACAGAAATGAAGACCCCGGTCACACATGATCTCTATGTGCTTAAACAGAACCTAGTTAAGGGCTAACGTATGTTGCTCTATAAAATGTTTGGTACTAAACAACTGTCGCCCAATAAGCATCATATACTTAAAGGGGTATTCAATGTAAAATTGGACAATCTTTTTATGAAGAAAATGTCAAAGTCAGCTTTCAGATATCAATGTAAAAGCTTATAAGCAATTTGTTCTGTGACGTGTTTGCATGGTTTAGGTTTGAATGAATTGCCTATAGAGGATTAATGCAAGAAATTATCCAAGCCCAGCTGAACATAACCCTCCCTTTAAACATGGTGGTTGCTTTTTTCTAGTTTGCCTACGCTTTTTCTTTTGCTTCAAGATGAACCTGAATGAATCTATTACTGGCAACAACAGAACACATCATTTAACATGATGAACAAATTCGGTCCCTGTCAGATCGGGATCTAAGGATCAACTTCACAAATTTTACACATGATTTAAAACATGACATTCATATCTTCAACCACTTAAAACATTTATAGAAATTGACCGTTGGGTGGTGATGTTTTATCTATGGACTTTCACAGGACCTTAGTGGACATTTGAAAATGCTCTGAGGCAACAAACTCATTTATGAAGTGTATACCTTGATAATTGTTTTAGGTATGTCTACAACGGGAGTTAGTGGATGAAAAATGGTTGTTAAAGTCCATTTTCTAACAACTATTGTAATTTTCATGGTAAGAGTAGATGTCAGTTTTATGGATGAATTCATGTGTCCGTATCCAGCACAAGACAAATGAAACTGGAGATATGATAGAGGATGTCCATTAAACCTTTACAGTAGAACTAACAAAGCATATACCTGGTACAGAGATCCGCATATCCTTTACATGTGCAGACAACATGCCCGCCCTTGGTCTTAAAACCAATTATAACTCATACATTCGTATAAACCAGGCAACATTTGGGACAATTCTCTGAATAAGAGTGAAACTTATTGTAAAGCGTAATTGAAAACTCCTAAATGGCTTCTCTGTTCTTTATGACTACACTTTCAACCATTTACATACATTGTAGTACCTTGCATATAAAGTGTGGCTTATATGTGAAACTGACCACATGTGAAGCTTATAGACTGTATTTGGACTTGGCATGCGTCTAAAGCACTGGTTCTACCGCTGTCGGTCGGGCAAATTTTTTATAATCCGACTGATTTTTTTTCTATACTTTTGCAATGTTATAAATTGTCAGAGCTAATACGACCAATTTTTTCTATACTTTTGCAATATTATAAATTGTCAGATTAGCAATAAATTCGCTCGACCAATGGCAGTGGAACCAACGCTTTTCATGTTGATTTGCCATATAGGCACAGTACTATGGTAATTAACTCTAGTGTCTATGTGCTCTACTCTCAGTGGTCCTTGAGTGGAAACACTCCCGAGATAACACATATGCATGTCCATATTAGCATATATATATACGCCTATATACAATAGAATACATTTATTTTTCATATATTAAATATTTCACATCGACCTTTTATCATACTGCTTACTCCACATTCCGTCTCATATAATTACATTAAAACCGCACCCTCCATCTGGACGTGGATGGGTATATTCAGCTAGAATGTGTGACTTGACTGACTCTTAGGGACTATTTTCTTATATTACTACTATAATTACATGTAAATTTATGTAAATTATTATGACCACATGACCTCAGCTTGCAGTCAGGAGGTCAAGTGTCTTATTTTCGTCTAGATTGGTTGAGACTAGGGCCTCTTGGATTTTGCCTTCGATGAATCCAATTTCCTTAAATTGTGACAAAAGTTTCAAGTATTGTTCAGCCTGCAAAAAATAAAAAGAAGACAAAATATCAGCAAACTTTTAGGGGTCTAAATAGCTTCAGACCTGTTAATTGAGAAAATGGTAATTTTACAGCGTCACTCTGGACAGGGGTTGATCAGAATGTAGCATATAACATTTTTATCCTTTATCACGTCTCAATTGATGTCACACGACATATACTACGGTAATATACTATAATACTGCATTTTCTAACCTTTTCTATATTACTGTCAAAGAGAAGCAGTGCTTGTTCGGCGTCGTCTCCATTGTGCCCTTGTTCTGTTAATCGGTTCACCATACACAAATGATCTATAACCTAGAATCGAAGAAAAATGTCAGAAATATAATGCAGCAATGTAAATTGCCGATAACACGAAAAGTGAAAAGCCTGTGATTGGCTCCCATGAGTTGTGCACTCATCCTGTTGCATCAGCACTCCCTTAACCAGGTTATTCGCATCACCAAGCCACTATTCACATAACTCCCGCCAAAACTGCGCTATTCGCACCACATTGCCAAAAAAGGCGATACATGGATCAACATCATATACCTTCACCATTGGAGGCAAAAAGCGTCTTATGGCTGCCAACCAACTGAGTCTGTACAATATTGACAATGTCTCAAAATTTACAAAACTTTGTAATGAAATACCTTTTTCTGCAAGACCCCTACATCTCCTCCTTTAATGGCACTACAAATTCATTACGAAATTCTGCTTCTTATATACAAAATTTCCATCTTTTTTTAAAGTTATTCACACCACCAAAATGACTGAAAGTGCAGGGCTCCAGGGTGTCTCCTTATAACTCGCTTTTCGTGTTAATAAGTAATTGCATAAAAACTTCTCACTCTAGCATAGTTTGGGGTATTGCACATTCAACATCAATATTGTGGATGTTCGCAAATTAAAGCTCAGCATGGAGCGATCATTTGGCATTATCAACGTCTAAAAAGTTTAAAGTCAATATCCATTATGAGTCTTTATTCAAATGTCCTTATACATACCTTCTTATCATCATTACCAAGTTTCTGTACTGCCCTAGCTACTCGTGCGCGAGGGAATCCCATGTCAGTAACGCTCTCTACGTAGCGCTGCGCATCGTGAGACAATCCATCAAACGGGTTAGGCAACCTGGCTTTGACGTTGGAGACTGACTTGGCTGAGGTAGGCGAGTTGGTCGTAGACCGAGGTGTTGAGGGTAAAATGCTGTAGTGGTTCCAATTCTGTAAGATCATGATGGGACTGGGTTTCAGTTTGTTATTTGCACTTTTGAAACCTGATCAGTATATACTTTTTATACTTAGCTTAGGTGTATACTTTTTACACTAAGACTTATCAGTAGGCATTAGTTATTACTAAACCTATGGCATCTGCATCATTCAAATAAGATGAAATCCTTGCCCTAGTGTAAGAAGTGTAACACTGCAAAGTACCGCAGTTAAAACCATATTGCCCTATAGCGACGAAATGGTGATGTGTAATGCCGCCCTTTACAGACTACTAGTATATAAATGATTGAGCCATATCCTACTACTTCTCCACAGTACAACGATCACAAAAAGCCTCTACTTACTGTCACATGTTTCTTTTTTTCTAGACTTATAAAATGCAACATGTTCTTGAGAATAAAGATTGAAAAAAATTAGCCTACGACTAAAACTAAATGGCAATGTGAAACAATGCATTATTTACCCTTATAGGGTGCACGAAAAAGAATATAGGAATCAGTTTCCAACTAATCCTACGGTCTAAAAGCCAAAGAAGTTAAACAAACATGAAATGATGGGTGTTTTCTTGTTATCAATGTGTGTGGTTACTGTCTATTTAACTTTATTGCAACAGCTTCAATATTTCTAACGAGGGCGGGGAGAGGTCAAAGTAGAGTACCGTCTACAAGGGATACTACCGTAATAACCTGCATGTAAAGACCAATTTGTAAGTAAAAGCAACGCTTTCCAAAGGTTTCCACGCCCTTACTGGTTAAAGTCAGTGGCTCCCCACGGGTCTTGACTTTTTAGAATTCATTTATTAGAACCAAAGCTTTGCCATTATAAACCTTTAGAAAATTCCCAAAGTCTGGGTGCATCTTATATGTGGAGATATTACGGTGTGTGGCAGCATGCATATTATCCACTCTGCTCAGCTGATGTTATAGTACCAGTACCCACTATTATGCCAGACAAAACTTAATCTTTGACTAACAGAAGCTCTGATTAAAAGTACATGTACTGGATAGCGCATAATGTAGATCTGATGACTTTATAACATCGGCTACATTGGCGACGCTACATCGACGCATCATACTGACCCTATGGGGCGAAGAACTCCCGACCGGTGGTCAAAAGGCGCCAATTCAGTACTGGTGAGTTATTCGCCAGTACTGCATTGGTGCATCATACTGAGTTATTCACCAGTACTGCATTATTGCATCATACTGAGTTATTCACCAGTACTGCATTGGTGCATCATACTGAGTTATTCACCAGTACTGCATTATTGCATCATACTGAGTTATTCACCAGTACTGCATTGGTGTATCATACTGAGTTAGTCACCAGTACTGCATTATTGCATCATACTGAGTTAGTCACCAGTACTGCATTGGTGTATCATACTGAGTTAGTCACCAGTACTGCATTGGTGTATCATACTGAGTTATTCACCAGTACTGCATTAGTGCATCATACTGAGTTAGTCACCAGTACTGCATTGGTGTATCATACTGAGTTAGTCACCAGTACTGCATTAGTGCATCATACTGAGTTAGTCACCAGTACTGCATTGGTGCATCATACTGAGTTATTCACCAGTACTGCATTATTGCATCATACTGAGTTATTCGCCAGTGCTGCATTAGTGCATCATACTGAGTTATTCACCAGTGCTGCATTAGTGCATCATACTGAGTTATTCACCAGTACTGCATTATTGCATCATACTGAGTTATTCGCCAGTACTGCATTGGTGCATCATACTGAGTTATTCACCAGTGCTGCATTGGTGCATCATACTGAGTTATTCACCAGTGCTGCATTAGTGCATCATACTGAGTTATTCACCAGTACTGCATTAGTGCATCATACTGAGTTAGTCACCAGTACTGCATTGGTGCATCATACTGAGTTAGTCACCAGTACTGCATTGGTGCATCATACTGAGTTATTCACCAGTGCTGCATTGGTGCATCATACTGAGTTATTCACCAGTGCTGCATTAGTGCATCATACTGAGTTATTCACCAGTACTGCATTGGTGCATCATACTGAGTTAGTCACCAGTACTGCATTGGTGTATGATACTGAGTTATTCGCCAGTACTGCATTGGTGCATCATGCTGAGAAAGGGACATATCCCTGAGGAATTATGCAGCACTTATCATGAGAAACCTTTGAACCCTGGATGGACCCACTTATAGCAGAAATGTTAAGTAGTGGAACTGTGCCAGAGAGATGAGCTCTCTTTGGCAACTACAATAACATGTTATAAGAAAGACTACCGGTACTCACAAAGTCAAATACAAAAGGCAACTTCTCTTAATATGGTCTATATGGCCAAACCACAAATTACTTATTCAAACGAAACCGTATTTACGGCAGGCATTCAAAATACTTAGTAAAAGTTAGTTAGCAGAGTAAAGTACTGAATTAATCAAAGTTTATATTTACAGCAGCTCATTCAAAGTAGAACCACAAAGAGAAAGTGGTCAAATCCTTATTGCCGTAGGTTGATGCTTTGATTGCCTCCTTACTCTGACCCATAATTAAAGGACCATATCGTCACATCTCTGCAAGAAGGTTGTAACTGCATCTGGGTCAACAGGGTAAAAGGTACCTCCATGAGGGAGCTCACTGAGGAACCTGTTACCTTTTGCACCCGATGCAGTTACAACCTTCTTGCACTAAGGTGACAACATGTTGCTTGAGTGCATTGTTCCCTTAGATTGATGATTATAATGCATCCCTATTGTAAAGACATATGCATTTTTTGAGAGCTGATGAATTGAAATCCAAAGGCCACGATGCCACCACTCAGAAAGATAAAAAAAAGGAACTATTTACAAAGGCTGCATTTATGCATCATGCTGGCCGTGAAGGGTAGACATAGTCGTGGGATGTTGACCTGATGCAGCAATGCTGTGCCGACAAAGTTACATGCCGGCATGACTTAAAGACTGCCCTGAGGCATCATACTGCCAGAAAGGGATTCATTTAGGATCATGGTGGCAGATTTTGAGCAGGGAGAAATGTCCCATTTTGTGAGAATTTTCTTTTTCAAATTAAATTTGAACAAAAAGTCACTGAGGGGAAAAATACAACATAACTTCTTGAGGTGTGTGCCCTGCTTTCAAATTCTTGGATTCACCGCTGTGGGCAGTGTTTTCAGGCACATGCAGCTTGTACGTATACACCCACACCAATAAATGTGACAACTGTGATAATGAGATCTTTAGAGAATTTACCATGTCGTCTAGCTCCGTCTCCACCTATGGGGTAAAATAACATATCACAATTTGGTGTTTCCAAAGTATACAAAGTAAAGAATAATCTCTGAATTCCCAGTTGAGTAACTAAATGACAGAAAAACTATTTAAGTTAAAACTAGTGTTTTTTTGTTTGTTTTGTTTTTTTGTTAAACAAAGGTATGTAGGTATGTAGTTTACGACCAGGCCGCACCAAAAAGACAATTTGGTCAATTTTAGATTTTTTAATGGATTTTACCTACCTTATCTTCTTCGTTTTAATAATTGGGCTATTTGCTCCTCTTCTAATTTCAATAAAAGAACCACTAGATAATAGGTGTTGCTATCGAAATTGTGTTGGTGTGGTACATGTACATTTTTATGATAACTAACAACAGTTACATCATCGACTCCTAAACACAACATCAATGGCATATTTATCAATGACCTATACCAACCTGATTGACAGATGGTCTGGGAGGTGGTGAGCTAGAACTAGAAATGTCGTTGGGTGAATAGGGTCTTACTGTGGGAGGCGGAGTGTGTGATGAAGGCATTAGTGGTGGTAGTCTTCGTTCGTCACTGCCTGAGATATCAGGAGTGCTCCTTGCACTCCGCAATGGGTTAAGCAGCGGTGGGGTCTGACTGCCCTGAGCACCGGGTAACTGACTAGAATCTGGGTGAGTTAATAAGTGTCCATTGGCTGTGTTTGTATTATGGTTTGATCCTGAATGTCTGCTGTAATAGTTCTGGTAGGGCATGTAGCCCTTGTCCCCAAGCTGTGGTGTATATTTCACATTGCCCGCTGAGGAAAGAGTCACTGTTGCCGTCCCTGAATGGCCACCCATCACACTACTCGGACATGTGGAGACACTTTGTTGAACTAAATATTGAGAGTTTGAAATAGGAGGGAGGGGCATACTTTGTGAGAAGGGATAGGTGGCGTCTCTGGCTGCCCCTTGGTTAGGGTAGGGGGCCGGTGCAGTGTGAGGGGGCTGGTAGTAGGCCTGGTGGGCGCTGGTCTGTAGCAGTACCTGTGCCTGTCCTGCTGTGTATGAATGACTTACCGCCGGCTGCTGGGGCTGCACTGGGTACTGTCCAGAGTCTAGCGACTCCACATCTGGGTAATCCACATCTTGGAGGTTCACTGGTGTACATGGCGGTGAGGGCCGCCCAGCGTCCTGACCATTGTTAACTTCTGCTAATGTATCATTATTTATAGCATCACCAGCACTAGCAGAAGCAGTGTTAGTAGGCGGCAGTGGCTGAACCTCAAAAATCATCTTATTTAGTTCTTCTCGGTCATTTAATACTTTAAGTTCCATGTTCTCAAATGGATCCTGTTCATTTTCAAAGTCAGTCAGGTCAAAGAGACCTGTCTGATTCTTGTTACCACCACTCGGCTTGCGTATGTGACTTGGCCCGATGGGCATTGGTGTGAGAATGGTTGAGCCAAGGTTTATAAACGGGTTGCCAGGCGCAGGAGGCGGGGCAGGGGCAGTATCCTGAGCTGCAGTCTGTTCTGCCCCATTGCTGTTTGTGGTGGCGGTAGTGGCTGGAGTAGGCTCTGGAAGCTCCACCGTCTGGGAGAAGGTCTGGATGCTGTCGCCAACACGCTGCGTGGCGGCCTGTTGCATGGCATCCTGGTTATCCCGCTCCTGTTGGCTCCATCTTAACACATGCTCCTCTCTGCTGAAGTCGTACTGAAATCAACATGAAACGCGTCACACAGGACTCGTCTTACAAAACTCTTGTCCTACAAGTTTGAAACACTGAACATATGGCATTAGCTCTAATGCCGAATTTGATGCCTCCTGCAATCCATAAAGCGTTAACATATCTTTATATTGTTGCAGAAACATGATCATTCATACGTCAACGTAGATTTAGTGCCATACAATTTTCTATTTGAATTCAATACTGGTAAGTCGAATTAAGTAATGCATTTATTTTACCGACTTTCACCAGAAGTGTTTATTACATTTTATTATATTTAAAGTAATTAGATCTTAACTCACCTCCATAAAGAGTATCTCTGAAGGATTCCCAGGTTGATATTCAGCAGGGATGGTAATCTGAAAATATTGATAAATGAAGTGCATTGGAGACTTAGACAACCTCATTGAAACTAAAAAACATTACCTACTGGGTGCACAAAACACAATACTGTCCAATTATAGCCCTTCAATCCCCGCAGTGTGCATTACTGCCTCTTGTGCATATGACGTCCTTGCGTATAACCTAAAAGGCTCACCCTGAGTTGAAGGAAATGCTAAAAGATGTACCTGTTTGATTTTAAACAAGTTAAAATAAAACCATAGTGTTGTAGATTTTAATACAATAGTAGAGAATAGTCCTGTGAGACATGGCGCGGCGACTTGTAATCTTGTGTCTAGTTTCAGTTGGTGAGACAGATAGGGCATACTATCATCTGGGCTTTTGGTAGTATATAGCACAAATTCAACCTGAACTACCCACTGCAGATAAGTACTAATAGTCTGTAGACTGTCCATTCTGCATGCACCTCACTCAGCTGCCACAGGGACCTGTCTTATTCAATGTTCAATGCCATAGTCAACAGGTGTGTCATTATGAGTGTACACTGTCTCAGATTGCCAGGAGCCTGCTCTGCCTGCCCACCCCCCTCCCACACACACACACCCAACTGTCAATCACTTGTAATAGTCTGTACCTCATCACAGGCCAGTGGTCAGCAAACCGGCCAGATCACTCCACCTCTCTATAGAGGGGGAGCACAGTGTAAGTAACTCGGTGTACATACATGTTTTCAGTGTTCCACAAAATCGTTTATATAATGAAAGGAGTAATCAAATTAATCTTTCATCACCAATAGTAGATACATATTCTGAGATAGCATTATTTCAATGTAAACTAAAAATTTTACACAGAAAAGAATGTAGCAGTTCCACAAGGTGGCCTTACATTTCAACCTCCTCTGATTTACAAAAATGCACATATGGCAACACACACTTTAGCACTGATTTCTCCATAGAGATCTTTGACAGTGAATACTTTGTTCAAATACAGAAAATATGATCCAATTGTACCATAACCCACTGAGATAAAACCTGCACTACATATATATAGTAGTTTCAAAACGAACAATTCTAAAACAAAGGCTACAGGGATGCATTTCTGAATCTTAAAATGCTCTAATGCTAATCTGCCATAGGGCTCCAAATGATAAAATGTCTTATCTGCGAATAAAATCAAAAGTATGAGATATATTCTGAAAATTCCTTCACTGATAAGTAAAGTACACACACTGTTGTTATTACATTAGAATAGTGAGCAGGAATAGTCCATAGCAGAGGAGCCACAAACAAAAATAGATTGCAAGGCCTCCCTATCCCTTACACCGTGGCGACTGTGAACCATACACTAGTCTACTCATCTCACGAGTAGTACTCACTAGTCGCCGCGCTAACTAGTTAATTTTACTACCTATAAGGTGCACCCCCTCATTGCAGAGCTTCTATAAGACGACAATGAGCCTCAGAGTCAGCGTCTTATATGTGGGAGATTACACTAGAGTATGCCTGTTGGCCGTCAAGATGTATGAATGAGTTAGGTGACTAACTTGTTATGGCTACATTTACACGCATCGTGTTGACTTTTAAGACGTCTAACAACCCATGCAGCATTATGCAACAACCTTTTAACACGGTGCAGGGCTACGTCCATAAATCATATCTACCCAGCAATACCCGGTCTACGCAGCTGTTAAAGTTTCAGGGATGTGATTTGAAAATCGCCCAAATGTAGGAAGAATTTTTAAGTCCCAATACAGGGTATTAAACGCCACAAAATAGACTTGGAAAAGGATCTTTGTGCATTTAATGGGGGGTCGGGGGGGGCATCCCCCCAGGAGCCCAAGAAATTTGTGAACATCTAGAGGCCAAATGGTGCAGCTATTTAGTACCAGAACCCCCCCCCCCCAGTAAAATATTTTCTCAATGGATTTGGGGAAATCTTGAGGGTGGACTTTTTGGCTCCCAATTGGAGGTTTTACCTCCAATTGGAGGAGAAATCACATTCCTGAGTTCACATCTACTATAGTAAACAAGCCTTACTATTGGAGGTGGAACCAGACGCTCGTCAATCTTCATCCCGACACCATCGATAGCTGTCATGGCGGGATCTGAAAGAAGAAATCAAGAAATAAGTTTTACATCTTATGCATTTGTTGTAAATTTGAAGGAAATTAGCCTTTCATTTCTAATGAGGATCCATCATCTAAAGGTCCCAGGTACTGAGGTACGTGAAAGTACTGGTACCAAACTAAAATGATCGACAGATTTTGCAAAGTACATTTGTGCTCTTTTGAGTTGGTACTGGATACTAACTCATGGTTTAGTCAGTGGGAACAAGGGGCAAGTCCTTTCAATATTGTCGTTCCCTATAAGTATAGTATTAAATGGTATACTTACTACTACTTTGACTCTGGCTCCTGTATACATCACTGTATGCCATGGCTGTTATGACACGACACTCACTTCTGGCTCATCAACAATTCTCTAAATATCAAACATTTTGACATTGTTAGAAAAATAGCTAAGGTCACAGGCAAAACCTGAGGCTATCAGTGATATCTATGCCCAATGGGTTACATACTATGTACTATGATAACATGAATTATTTTACATCCTGAATTTCGCTGGTGACATATAGCACCAAGCATCCCTTATAGGGTTAATGAGTGGGTTGTGTACTGAATTGTTAAGTGTTTGTATAGGTTAGGACTGCGTCGAGGTGACTGGTGGCATCTTGATTACGTCTATAAATGATCTAGGTAGTAGAGAAGAGCCAGGGCCTATCAGTGGGTCGTGCACTGGATTGTTATGTGTTTGTATAGTTAGGACTGCGTCGAGGTGACTGGTGGCATCTTGATTGCGTCTATAACTGATCTAGGTAGTAGAGAAGGGGGAGGGGGTATTAAGGAGTCTATAATAATGGTCATGTGATGACCTGTTCACAGTTTGTTAATAGCTGTGGTAGATGTGCTTGATACTACGGATAACTTTATTACATTGCTGTAATGGTTAAAGCCTATGGGCCACAAAAACAAAATAATTCTAGGACTTTGCAAGCACATCATAGAAAATCGTTGTTTCTCTGTACTAACAACTGGTTACAGTGATGTCGACATTACTGAATCAATAACTGCTCAGCTTAAAAGAAGAAACATTAAAGGGGGTCTAGCACGCTAAGACGTACCCGTCTTAGCAAGTCACGTGACCACCCATTGACCATTCAGGGTGTCGCAATTTTCCCGCTGGGTCCTGCAAATTTATGAACGTTCTATGACCCGGTACCCATGTTGAAATTTGCCATGCTAGCGTCCCTTTAACCGGGGCCTCTGGACCGAGTGTGCACCTTTCACATGTCAGTATCAGGCACCAAGTGCTCATCTTGGAGTGATCATCTCGGATCAGAACTCTGGTTGCCAAGTAAGAACCTGGCAAATGGTTAAAGTACTGGGTACATAGGCAGGAACTAAGGCCAAGAGAAGTCAGGTTAGAGATTACCGTCCACCGCCCGCATGCATTTGAAGGGCCGCATGAGAAATTTTCATTATTCATTATTTCAAGAAAACTTGAAAAAATTCTCTAAAATGTGTTTGGCCTTCATGGCAATGGCCAAAGAGGTACATATTTGGTATCAAATTAAAGCTTATGATGCAAAGAACGCAATCAACATCAGAATCAGTCATCATGTCATGTATATTATTCCCTATTTAACCAAAACAGCTGCCCTGGAAGTCGTCCGCTTTGACATGGGATGTTCCCGTAGTTGGCCACTCACACTCTATCTGACAGCGACCAGCGAAAGTCACCCAGGAAGTAAGAAAACAGTAGAAGTTGCAGTCTCGCTTGGTGTTACAACGATAGGAGTTGCAATGCTTTTGGCGTGTGGTGGCGCCACATGCATAATTTTTTCCACAGTATTTACCAAAGTGTCAATCTTGATATTTTTTTATCTCTTTTAAGATCGCGTCATGTTTCAATCTCTAATCTTCAGAGATAGATTGGATGGAGCCAGCTTGGCCTTGGGGTTTTCTTCGAAACTTAAGGCATAAATCTTTGATAATTGTTTTTCTCTTTAATTTACACTCTATAACACTGAGTGTCAGTGTCACTCAGGACAGTGACTCAGGTGTCAGTGTGTGATCGTTTAGGAGTCACACTGTCACTGTCACTCAGTATCAGTGTATGATGGTCGTGTAGGACTTGGAGTCACAGTGTCACTGTGTGTGATGGTCGTGTAGGAGTCCATTTCCAAACACTGACACTATGCAGTTCTAAGTCACCAAAGCCATAAGGGAGTGGTCATTATTTATCGACGGGGGGGGGCGTAAAATTTTCAGACCCCTCCCAAGGGGGGGGGGCTCAAAAAAATTTGATCCCTCTTGAGGGGGGGGGGCTAAAAAAATTCACCCTCTTTTTAGCAAAAAAGCCCTAAGCTAAGGGTGTTGGACGAATTTATTTCATGATGTACATTGGAGTGCTGTCAAAACTGCAGCAGGGCGGCAGGGGTCAAACCCGGGGTTGGCGGAGGGGGCCGGGTTCACACACGGTGTTGGCGGGTCCACATGCAGGGTTGGCAGGGGAGGGCAGTCACACGCAGGGTTTGCGTAGGGGGTGGGGGTCACATACAGGGTAAGCAGGGTGTGCAGCGGTCACACGCAGGGTTGGCGGAGGATGCCAGGTTCACATGCAGGTTGGCGGACAGGGTGGGGGTCTCAGCAGGGTTGGCGGACGGGGTGGGGGTCACATGCAAGGTTAGCAGAGTGTGCAGGAGTCACATGCAGGGTTGGCGGAGGGTGCGGTGTTACAGGCAGGGTTGGCGGAGGGTGCGGTGTTACACACAGGGTTGGCGGAGGGGCTGGGGTTCACATACGGGATTGGCGGAAGGGGCAGGGGTCACATGCAGGGTAGGCGGAGGGGCTGAGGTTCACATGAGGGTTTGGTGAGGGGTTAACATGCAGGGTTGGCAGAGGGTGTGGGTCTCACACACCGGAACCATGCACGTTGATTGGGTTAAACCCAGGGTTGGCAGAAGGTGCGGGGGTCGCATATGCCTGATATGGGGTTGGCAGAGGGGGCAGGGTTCACAGGGTTTAACATTGTTTTGCTCTCCCCCACTCACCAGATAAAAAAAAAAACTTCCCTTCCTTTTAGGTGTGAAAAAAATCACTATTTGTTCCACAATCCCAGCGCCGAAGGCGCTGGTATCATAATATATACATATCCTTGTTAGGCTTGTATGTCCCATGACAGTTGATACTCCCAAAGATTAGCCACACTGCTGTAATGTGCCTGATAGTATCTGACCTAGTGCCACATGGCCAATGTTTATCATTCTGAAATCATCTAAAGAAAGAGATAATTTCTATACCTCCATTGAATAGACACTAAGACAGCGGTTAACACAGCTGATTTGTGTCTGATGCTCAGCTCAGGATTTGTACACACTACACTACAGTACAGTACATTTTACCAAGCAGTGGCTGAATGCAGGCTCCTGTAGATACAGTAAAACAAGGCTCACTGCCTTTATATCCATTCCACTCCCAAAGTTAATAACACAGATTTGTGTGTTGCTTGGATTACACTTACCTGGCTCTTTTAGGTCATAAACAGCACGTCAATTAGAGTTAAAATATCAAAACCATTTTCTCATGATCACTGTCTGTCTGTCATATATTCCTATGACCTCATTTCCGCTTCCGGGTAGTCTTTGGGGGCGTTCGACAACTGGTTGTTGTGTATTTTTTTTTCTGTCGCTGATCCTTGGGATACTATGGGGCTGTGTACAAATGACGTCATGCAGGAGGGGGGGAGGGGGGGTCCCACTCCCCATGACCAAGCATGACAAGGGGGGGAGGGGGGGTCATGGGCTGTATGACATCATGTCATCAAAAAATCACAAGTTTTAACAAGAAAAAAAGATTTGTAAAGGTAGGGAAGTTTAATGCATTCATCTGATATGAAATACCAATACAGGCATGCTTTCCTCAGACATCCCACTCAAAGAGTATCACTCCCATCAATGTCAGTGTTGGTTGACTAGGCCTACTCTATCCTTCCTCTAACCCAGGCCCCGTAACACTTTGAAATACCCTTTTAGTTGGACACGTTTTACCATACATAGGACCCCATGTATAGGTTGATCCCTGCAGGTAAGAAGCTCCCTGACCATGAGAATTTGGTAGAAAGCTTCAAAATGACCCAAATTCTATTCTATATGATATATTTCACAATTCAAAAACCCATTGGTTTCGGTCCCACAGTCTTGTCATTTCTGCAGGCCCAGCAGCAATTTTCACAGCAATGGCCTTGGTCCCACATGCAGAGGTGCAGAAAATTTTCTGACCCCTTCCCTTTTGACAGGTTGCAATTTCCCTGGTCACCCCCCTTGTTCTAAAATAATTCACAGGCTTTCTTACTGAAAAAGCATAACATCTTTTTGACCCCTCCCCCAGCTTGAGGTGTCAAAATCATTTCTCCCTTTGAAACAAACAACCTTACTCTCCTTTGTCTGAATGAGACTCTAGGGGCTATGCCTTACATGCAGGTTCTACAGTAAAAACTGACTGCTTTGTATGTCTGATTGCAATTGATGGTCTTCTGACAATTTGATCCTTTTCTTTTATCATGTATTAGACTATTGATCTAGACAGGATTTTTTTTCAGGATATTTTGTGACAGGAAATATTTGTGTATGATCAATACCATAGGCATAGTACTCTGTGTATAAGGCACGGAAATTCAATCCACATATAGGGACTCATAAGCTGATGCTGACATTGTTCGGCATGTTTTTCTGTTCATTAATTTTGTTGATCAGTGCTAGTTTATCTGTTTTATGTTGCATGTATCCTTGATTGCCAATTCACACCCATTATGTCCCTTTGAACCATTTCAATTTGTTTATCTAGGCTGTACACTATTCATGCACTTTGGGCGGGGGGGGGGGGTATCTCTGCATGACGTCATGTTAAGGGGGGGTCAAGTGTTGTATGACGAAACATGACAAGGGGGGAGGGGGGGGTCAAAAATGGTCAAAAAAAGCATGACATCATTTGTACACAGCCCCTATGATTGCACATTATTGCACAATATAAATGTTTTATACCTGGTACTAATTTTAAATATCTTACAAACGTATGTCCTGTCAGTTCTCTCTCCATGAATATGACCTTAGCTGTCGAAATGGCGTTAAACATCCATTACAGTTACTCACTCACTCACTCCTGTCAGTTCTGGGTTTCTGTCACTGGTAGATAGCTCTACCGGTATCACGGGGCAATCACGGATATGAGTTCACGAAAGTGCTCGCACATGTTATATTGCCTCGCATAACAAATTAATAACATTTCATATATCAAAAATCGTTATTAATTTGACTTAGAAAAATCAGTATCATAGATTCTAGATAATAAATGTTGGAATATAGATTAACCCGCTGGTGCTGAATATGTAGTGCGAGGCTATTTGTTTTGGCAGGGCCGCATCCACTTTGTAGTTGATTCAATTTGTACACATCATTCTACATCATTTCTACAAAAATACACTCAAAATCAAAAGTGGACAAATCAGCTAAGGTTTGGGGTAGTTCATCCAAGTCTACCCAGTATAAAGAATCGCCACAGTACCGCACAAAGAGAGGCATCGCCATGTATAATGGTTTGGAAGTCTCTGCAAAGCTTCCTCGTTTGATGGGTAAGGATCTGTCACTAGTGTCAGTGTCATGCGCCGTCATTCTCGCAAAACGAGACTACTCGAAATAGAGCTTTTTCAGCGAATGTGTATTCACAGCCTTGGCGCCCCTGGTGGAGATCCCAAGTGTAAACAATAGCCTAGGCAGCAAGCACACTGTAGTCTAGGGGGGAGCCTACATGCTTCCACTTCCACATTAGATTTTTGACTTTAATATAAATTGGACCATAATAATTTTTAGTTCCACATGTTCGCCTACATCTCTACCACTCCTGGTGAAAAAGATATGTTGATCAAGCTCAAGGAATTCGAGAAAATTAGGAATTTTTACAGGGTAGTAGATCGCCATAGTAAAGACTAAAGTTAGACACTCACTGTCACATACTGCGCAGTACATCCTTCCACTTTCACCTTATATATTCAACATATATATAAATCAGACATACATAATCATTAGTTTTCCATTAGGCCATGGGAAGTCAGGTTGCAGTTTACCGTCCAGGACTTTTTGAAAAGTGATGAGGCATTTTTTCATTATTCATTATTCATTATCTAATAAACATAACAAGGGTACGTTGAGGTTGTAGATGAGACCATGTTGACTGCATTCCTTGCATCGTAAGCTTCAATTTGATACCAAATATGCCCCCCTTTGGTGATTGTTATCATGTCCAAATATATTTTGGAGAAATTTTTTCAGATTTTTTTAAACAATGAATAATGAAAATTTTCCATGCGGCCACTTCAAAGGCATGCGGGCGGTGGGCGGTAAACTGCAATGTGAGTTCCATTGGCCTTAGTCGGCCCACCCGTCGTCAATGATACGGTCGTTGACGTCGGGGTTCGCGCTACTTGGCCTTTTTTCAGTCAGCTCAGTTTCCCTTCATATCAGAGATTATGATAAAAAACTGGCCATGTCATGTCCCCATTTCCCCTCTGATGAACAAAGACACATACTTTTAGCCCAATGTACCTTAGAATTCATGTTTCCTGCTTGAAATTTCATAGGATGATCATTTCTCTGATTGCAAACTCTCTTGCTTCACCTCCCGGACGCCATTTTGGATTCTAATTGTAAGGAGCCACAATCTCATACCATTATGAAAAAATTAACATTAATATCTAACTCAGCACTTGTGTTACAAAAAATAACCCTTCATGTGTATGAAAACAATTTTGACTTACTTAATATAATTTTCGTGTAGAATTAAGAATTGTATGAAATATAACTGACATATTCTTCAAGATGAATTTTATTTTGCTCAGTAACACCTGTTGACATGTAGCAGAGTCAAATTCAGGTGTCACAACAATATATTTTGTTGCCTTTTTCATCTATAAATCATTTCTGTTTCAAAACATCTAAATCTGTGTTTTTCAAGACAAAATTGCAAGTGTACATCATACTAGTGGGAAATATGGGATTGACTCAATAACATGACTAAAAACGATTTTACAAACATTTAGAAGAAAATTATTATGGTTGTGAGACATAACGTGACTTCACAGGTAGCGCGAGATCTCAGAGGAGAAGTGAAAGTGGAGACACAATTTAGAACTTGACCACCCACACAAAATACTTGATTTTACTTTATTCAAACAACTATCCACAACATCAATGGCATAGAAAGGTAGATTAGACTATAAGGTATTGATTAAATATTGTTTCATTTGTGAGAGTTCTGGCTCAAACTCAGGAAACTTAGAGACAGCCCAATACTTCTTTGAACCCCCAAATAAAGGACTAGTGGCAATGAGCGGCCCTCCTGTAGAGGGCCACATTGATCGGCTAGTTTTCCATGCTCCCCTATATCTGTACTAAATGAGTATCTTCATCTTCCTGTTTATTCCAAAGGGTGAAATCCTTTTCCAACACATCGACATAGATCATCTCGACGACAAGCACATAAGTGAACAGATATACATAATACAGGAATAGGAAAACCAAGAACACAGAAAGAAGATATGCTGGTTACGTGTACAATTTTCCATGAATTAAAATAATGTCCAGTTCTTTGAATATCACTCTCTTCCCCCCAGTTGATATGACCAGGAGGGATGTGGAAAAGGATGACTGCTACCTGCGACACATGTATACAAGAATGGTTAGTTATCTCCCCCCCTGGGAAGCAAGTTTTTGAGGGTACGATAAAAATTTAATGCAGGCAAAAAAAATGTCAGTGTTGCATAGTTAAGCAGTCTCTTCACAATCCTGTGTACGTCCCCCTCGCCGAGTGGCAGGTAGGAGCTCCCTGGCACCAGCCCTGTTATGAGGATGTAGGCAAGAGAGGGCTCTTGGCAAGGTGGGACGCCCTGCAGTTGTTGGTGGAGCACTGTCATCAGCTGAGGGTTCCTGACCCAAGGACTCTGGGGCCTGTGCAGAGCTAGGAGCAGGCAGTGGCACTGGATCCATGGATGGCTGATCCATCCCTGGCTCGTCCCCGGACATAGATACAGGCGGTGTTGGATCTAATGAAGCAGTACTAGGGGGTTCCAAAGCCGAGTCAGTGGGCATGGTTGGTGCAGACATCGTTGGGCCATGTGCTAACATGGGACGTGAGCTGGTGGGTGTGCGAAATGGGATGAACTTGCGGAGATGCTGACGGTTGCGTACGGTCACTTGCCCTGAGCCATCCACGCGGACGGCATACTGATGGAACTGGCGAACCTCATTCACTACACCTGTACGCTCCCAGCGTTTGGGATGGTTACCCAGCAAGTTCTGTATATAAACATGATCACCCACTTTGAGCTCAGGCAACTGTCTGGTATGGGCACTCCAATTCTCACGTTCTTGGGAGTGGCGCTGTGCATATCTCATGAGGGGTGTACCGGCCCATCAGGATAGAAATGGCATCACGTATGGGTCGACCAAATAGAATCAGTGCCGGCGAGGCCTTTGTCTTGGGGTCAACAGAGTTCCTGTATATCAACATAGCTCGCTGGAATTTATCAACATCTTGAGATCCGGTATGGCCTGTGTTATCCATCAGCATACGTTTGACTGTTTTCACTGCTTGCTCAGCCCGACAGTTAGCATGTGGGTTGGTAACTGATGTGAGGCGGTGTCTAATGCCCCCATCTGAGGTCAGCTCTTCAGCTATGCCAAATGTGACAAATGTCTCACCGAGTCGTCTAACCAGACCATCTGCACCAGACTCTCACTTGAACACCATAGACCAGTTAGAGTACTTGTCCACAACCACAACATAGTCTGTTCCTTTGAAAGTAAAGTAGTCAGCACACACCATCTGGAATGGGTATACCGGGCGAGGGATCTCCGCTGGCGGTTGCATAGGGTTGGATTTGGCTATACAGTGGCAATGAGAGCACTGATCCCTGATTCTTGCAATGTCCACAGTGATGTCTGGCCAATAGCCCGTGCTCGCATGGCACTGACACCCTGGTGGGCAGCATGAAGGGCATTCAAGATGGTTGGGCGGAGTGTGGGTGGAATGATAATACGTTGGCCCATGAGAACCACACCATCTACCACACACATGTGGTCAATATAGCGGTGGAATGGGCGTAAGTCATACGGAAGGTCACGTGAGTCCGAGGGAAACCCGTTTTCTAGTCGGCTGATAAGTTCCACAAAAGTAGGGTCAGATGCTGTTGCCTGACGTCCCATATCCTATGTGACCACAGGGTGGACGGCCTTTAGGGCAGATGTGGCAGCAGCCACGATAGACACATCATCAGCGAGCGATGTGTCCGTGCCCTCAGAGCACAGGCTGAGTAGTGTCTCATGGCGGGACGTTGGTGAGATGTGGACAATGATATCAGATTCAGGTGGTTCACCAGGTAGGTAGAGGCGATCAGGCTGGCTGACAGGATGTCTGGAGGCAGCATCGGGCCCTTGATTTGTTTTGCCGGGCAAATGAACTACCGTAAACCTGTAGGCCAGGGTTTTCTCCTTTAGATTCAGAAGCCGCCGATTACTGATGTCTGTGAGGGATCTGTCATTGAGTATTTGTAGTAATGGTTTGTGGTCTGTGGCAACAATTAGATCCTCACAGTCCAGGACATAATAGCATGTCTGATGGAGTGCATATGCCACTGCCAAAGCCTCCCCCTCAATAGGGGCATACCTGCTCTTGGCGGGGTGCGTGAACCGACTACCGACCAGACACAACTTCCAGCCATCATGGCAGCATGCAGGGGTGTGGGTGAGGCATTGGCAGTACTTCTGCATAAAAAAAAAATCCAATGCCATCAACCGACTGGTCTGTGGCCAGGCATGTGATGCGGGAGTGGTCAAAGAGGCGAACACCCTCTTTCATCTCTGCGATTATAATGTCTTTGGACTGCTGGAATAGCTGGTCCAATTCTCTTGTCCACTGGAACTTAATGGAGGGTTTCAGCAGGGTGCGAAATGGCTTCATCTGGCGGGTCATGGCAAATGCATAGGCTCCTTGGTTGATCAAACCAAACCATGCTCGTGCTCCAGTGATGGAAGTTCCTGATGGCATCCAAGAACTTGGCGCTGGGACATATATTGGTCAAAGTGATGGTGAGGCCCGCAAAGTCAACAGTTTCTTGGGCAAACTGGAATTTCTTAGGGTTCAGGGTGATGCCATTGCAAGCACAGAGATCCAACCATTCGCAGGCCTGGAAGAAAGCTGCTTCAATGGATTCCACCCACATGCATGTGTCATCCACACATTTTACCTTGTTCGGGAAGTCAGCAATGATGGCATCAAACCGTTGGTTGTAGGCATCTCCACTCGACAGGAATCCCTGTGGGGCGACCTTGTATCTATAGCGACCCCATGGTGTGATGAATGTGGTAATGTGACGGTCTTCCTCATGAGTGATAACCATTCCAAGCATCTGTGATGGTCTTCCTCATACCCTGTGGGACGCGGTCAGCCAGGTGGAAAGGTGTGGGGACATGATGGGTTTGGCAGACAGAGTGCCGGTTCTGTGGCTGCAAGTCAACTGTCCTTCTTGGAGAGCCATCAGCTTTGCCTGTGACCACCATCCTGGAACACCATGTGGTGGGGGTATTGGGACTGACCCGTTCAAGTACACCTATGCGTACATCTCGCTCCAGATCAGCAAATACTTCGTCCTGCCAGTGGATGGGAACAAGAGCAGGTTTGTGTACAGCGACTGGTGTAGCATTGGGATCAGCATGTAGCTGGAGAGGTTCACAATACATGAGGGGTAGTGGCTGATGCTCACACACATTGAACGTGGTGGTGTTGTAGTAGTCAATGAGACAGTCTTTTAGAGCCTCCTCAGTCGGTGATAGGCCCAATGGCAAGCAGGTGGATAGGGGTGGTTGCTCTTCTTGGCGTCTTGGGCATGAGCAATCTGGGTAATCAGAGTCCCCCTTAGAGGCCAATGTAGAGAGAGCAGCCGTTGCTGGGAAGTCAGGATGAATGATGCCGAGAGCAATCAGGGCCTCCCTGCAGAGGAAGGCTTTCACCATTGTGTCAGACACATAACAAATTAGCCGAGTAGAATGGATGGCCCCGCCTTGCTCTTGTGTGGCAGCGTGCACAATGACAGCACCAATGGCCCCAAGGTCCTCTTTGATGTCACCACGCATTACTGGGATGAGGTCAGACTTCATGACACCCATAGCAGCAGCAGACTTGAGGGGAATGATGCTGCTTTGGCATCCTGTGTCAGCAACCATAGGCAGCGTGATTGATGACAGGTGGTGGCGTGTTCAATGGTGTGCCCAAAATTAGCATGATCACCAGGAATTGGCGTCAGTTTCACCAAGAGCATCGGGTGAGGTTTGGATGGCCGGGCTATCCAGCGTCCATCAAACACATAGTGATCGATTGGTTGGGCATGACTACAGGCAGACTTGCGGTGACCAGCACCACTTGAGGAGTCCAGCAGGCCAGATGAGGCAGAGCACAACTGACCATAGGCATAGGAGGCACTATCATGGACTGAGTTTGTTGCGGGTTTTGTAGAAATGGCCTTTTTCTGGACCTCCTTCCTACCCCCACCCTTGGGGCAAACTCTGGATGATTTGTCCTGATGGCCCCAAGCACCACAGGATATGCACTTGCTGCAGCAATTGGTGAAATGGCCCTTGATAGAGCATTTGCCACAGGTAAAGGTCCATGCTTCATAGCTCCGGGCCCTGGCTCTGCGATCATTTCTGGGTGCATGGGCTGGGCTACCACATGCCCAACACTTTGACACACCTCCTTAACTGGCGGGCTTAGCATTGTGGTATATGGCACCTGTAGAATCCCCCACTGCACACCTGGTTAGTTTCCCTTGTTCCTTCTGGGCAATAAATGAAACAGTCTCCTCCAATGTTCTGTCAGTTTTAGGGTCGCCAAGCAGGTCAGATAGAATTTCTTGATCAGCGATGCCCCTAATGAGATTGTCTCTATTAATTTTTCTCACTGAAGTCGAATGTGTGGTCGCATCCTGGTTGCTTGCACCCAGCCGAGTAATGACAAAGGGCTGCCTGACCTCTGAGGCTGGCTAGGAATGTCCGAATGCCTGTACCCGGGGACTGGGTCATCTTGCTGATACGGATTCGATTGACCAGAATGCTCTCATCTTTGACAGCGAGTCTCCTGATGGCATTTAGAAGATCTGCCTCTGCCATGGTGGCCACATCATCTTGAATGTCCCGGATGATGTAGGTGCGAAGGTCAGCAGTAGAACAGCGCTGTGGGGATCATAGTGTCATTGATGGTCATACCCACTTTATACATGTCCCACTGTCGTTTGAATGCAGACCACTGGTCAGGGTCACACCCAGCAGACATACTGGGAGGGTCCAGTTTGAGCTTGGGGGTGGCTGCGGGTGCTGCAGGAGGTGGGACTTGAGCCACTGGATGTGCTGACCGGTCATGGATCTGGTGCGCAGCTGTTAGGGCAACCGCAAAGGCGGCATCCATATCCAGTGACTCCCAGGGGCATCCATCGACTGGGCACTGTAATCGTGGCATCTTGACTATTGCGGATCAGGTCACCGCAGCTGCTCAGGTCAGGGTCGCTTGCTTATGACGAATAGTAGCAGTCATAAATGAGTATCTTCATCTTCCTGTTTATTCCAAAGGATGACTGCTACCTGCGACACATGTATACAAGAATGGTTAGTTATGTACCATTAGTGGTGAAAGGGATATTTTGATAAATGGTTACAGGGTATTAGATCGCCACAGTAACTTGAGTGAGGCAAGCTACACATTCACTGCTCTAATGAATCTCGCATGGCATATTTTCTAAATTCCACTTAAGATTTTCAATATTCATATAAATCAGACATTCACAAATCTTAGTTTCGCATGTTCCCCTATATATCCCGGTATATCTCTACTATTACTGGTGAACAGGAAATTTTGATCAAGCTACAGAATTATGGCAGTGGAAGTAGGGTGGACAGTTTTAGAGAATGGTGCACTGTGGGATACAAACAGAGGTCTGAGGCTCTGTCTCTAACAGAACAACCTGCCCTGACCCATTTATGATGTCACAGACTGGTAGCCAATCCAATGACCCGGCAGGTTACTAAAGTAACTAACACACGTCAGTTTGGCCAGGGGTCGAACGTACCAACTGTGCCCAAAATAGTTCTTGCTGTCGTCACCGGTGGTGTCCCTTGTCTCCCTCTATAGATCTAGGAGGCAGGTTGTGGGCTACAATTTCAGGTTGTGCAAATGAATATAGGCCTAGTTTTCCAAAGAAAAGAAGGAAAAAGAAAAAACAGGGGTTCGGGGGCTCTGGCCCTGATCAAGCAATCATGTTATATCCCATCTGTCATATCTCATCTGGTCACTTCAAATATTACATTAAGATGACATCTCACCTGAATTTGGTCACTTCAGATATTACATTTATAAGATGAGATCTCATGTGAAACCAAGGATTCATGATGAGGAAAAAAAGAAAAAGGGGATACTTGTTAGATGCCACCCATCAAATCTCATCTGAATTTGGTCACTTCAAATCTTACATTAAGATGAGACCGGGATCTCATCTGAAACCAAGGATTCTCATTGTATTTATCTTTATCTCATATCATTATTGCCTGTTTTTGTTAACTACTCTAATAAACCATATTCCTAAAAGATTGGTAAGGAAGACATATATACACCTGTACTGCTGATTATAAAAAACTAAAAAAAAACTTAATGTGGTCCACAATATAGGGCATTAGACTATAGGCGGGTCGTGACCTACATACGGGGCCCACGGCATGGTACCGTCAAAATGAGACAACCCGATTACGGGACCCTGCCCAAAATAGTCCATCCTGTTCAACACCGAATTTGGTCACTTTAAATATTAGATTAAGATGAGATCTCATCTGAAACCAGGTATTCATGAGAAGGAAAAAAAGAAAAACAGGGGTTCGGAGGCAGAGGCCCCAATCAAGGGTACATGTTATATCTCATCTGTCAAAAATTGGTCACTTCAAAAAAAGTTGAGATCTGATATGAAAGCAAAGATTCATGTGGTCCACAATATAGGGCATCAGACTATAGCCGGGACCGTGACCTACATGCAGACGCGCATCTGTCATCTCTTCGACACCGCCTCTTTGACTTCGCACCGGTAGTCGGCCCACTTATGAGACGATTATTCCTCAGTTGAACAGGGTTCAGATGTCCCGCCTATGTTCTGCCCATGTACATTGTTGAAAATTTTTTCTCTCTTGTTGCATCCTGCATGGACAAAAGAGTGGTGTCCTGGGTGGAAAAATTTGCTTTTTTACTGATATGTTGAAGTCAAACGCACCTCCCAGCTGACTGTTCTTTTTGCAGGTTCTGTTCATAGTTAGGGGTCATCCATAAATGATGTCACACTCTAGGTTGGGGAGGGGTGTCAAGATTTCGTAACGAAGTGTGACAATTTGCCCAAATGTCCTGGGTGGACTTACATGAGTTCTTTGCAACATTGTACTTCTTTCTGAATTGGGAACTCATGGTTACTCTGATATGTCCCCCAGGACAGCCTGGGTGGACTCTGGTATGTCCCCCCCTAGGACATTGTACTTGTTTCTGAATTGGCGCTAATGTTCACTGCAGCTATTTCAGCATGTCCTGGGTGGACTCTGCCATGCCACCAGACCAACCCATGTCCAACCATGACACCATTCTTGAATTGTCCAATGTCCTGGGTGTACTTACATGAGTTCATTGTGACATACAAATATCTCCCCCCCCCCCAAGACATTGTACTTCTTTCTGAATTGGCACTAATGGTCACTGTGGCTATTTCAGCATGTCCTGGGTGGACTCTGCCATGCAAACATTCCAACCAATGTCCAACCATAACACTGTTCTGGAATGGCATATGCCCGTCCATTTTTCTGGAAGATCATTTAGTTCTTAATGAGGACCGCAAAAAAAAATGTCCTTGGTGGACTTACATCATACATGAGTTGACTGTGACATATGACATTGTACAATCTTGAGGGTGTGTTCGACTACTTTGGATGGTTTTCTACTGAGGATTTGTCCACCCTTTCTCCACCCAGGACAGAGGAGGAAATTTTAGACAGGACAACATTGTGGACAAAGTGCAGACAAAACCCAACATCAAATTCCTGTTCAACCAAGGAATAATCGGTCTAATTGCAGTCGGCAATTCCATCTAATAATTTTCATGGCAGAATATATGCTTGTCTATGTAAATCCAAATTCTAAATCACTTTTTCATTTGTCTACGAGTATCGGTACTCAGAAGCTGAGAAAATTGAATGTGAAATGGATTATGTTGGACGTACCGGGAGGTGTTTTGGGGACACAAGTTTAAATATAGTGTGAATGGTCTCGGAAACTGTGATCTGGGAGTAGATGGGCTTCCCTAGCCCACTTAAAAGGGTCTACTTCTCATCTTTCCTATCTCCTCAGGATGTGTGTGGTGCACATATGCGTGGGCACTGACACATTCCTCTGTGAAATTGTGTAATGTCGTTCTCGCCATGAATATGACCTTAGCTGTCGAAATGGCATTAAACATCTATTACTCACTCACTCACTCTGGGAGTAGATGGTTGTTGGCCCACAAAGGCCTTATAGTTATGAATAGATCCAGTCATGGAAGACTGCTCTGCCATATTCGACCTGTGCCCGTACACTCTGAATAGAATCAATCGGGCTGTACCTAACTAGACCCACATCTAAACGATTATACTTCGATAAACAAGACACCAATGTCTAGTATGCATTTTGGAAGTACTTGGAAGTGGCTTACAACCACTTAACTTTGTGGACATACAATAATCATATAGACAAATAGACTACCCTTCCAAATGCTATCCTTCAAAGATTTAACAATGAAAATCTCACAACTTAGCCAAGTTCAATCAAATATTGGAAATTACAAACTTGCCTCAAGCAAAGGCTTAAGAAATATGGGGGTTTCTGATTCCCATGAACCCCAGCTTTAGATTGGTATCACTGTGATGTCATTTTGGTGAATATGAGGTTCATAAATGGGGAACTTGTACGGGGGTGTGAGCACTTGGGGACTCATGATTCCTCTGCTCACACTTTTGACTGCACTTTACAGTTGCAGCGATCCTAGTGGCCTCCCCCCTCTCTAATAATAGGCGTAGTACCCAGTACACCTCTTGTATAAGGGGGGATCCATTGCCACAAATTTCTTGTGAGTTGCACTCGTAGCGAGAAACTGCAAGAGTCACAATAAACTGCTTTGATTTTTGTAAATATTGTTGCACATTGCTCAGAACTGCGAGAACACACAGAAGAGCTGTAAGTGAATAAATATGCAGCCTATTCACAGCGGTAACTGGACACCTCGGAAGCAGAGACACCTCGAAAGCAGACTCCTCGGGAGCAGGGACACCTCGGAAGCAGACATCTCGGAAGCAAATAACTTTTTTGAATAATTCGTTTTACAATTTTAAAATAGTTTTTTTTGCCATTCCAGGATTTTACAGTGTACGGACAGTATCACTAGGGTTGTAGTTTTTCAAATTCTATAAGAAGAGAGGGATAATATCATGGTTTTATCTGCTTCCAATGTGTCCCTGCTTCTGAGGTGTCCCAGTCTCTGCTTCCGAGGTGTCCCTGCTTCTGAGGTGTCTAGTATTCCTCACGTCAGTGGATCTGCTGCTCATAGCGCACCCCATGGGTTGTGGGAATAAGTCAATTTAGATGTTTCACAATGTGAAGAACCTTTAACCAAGTTGAGTAAGTTTTTAACACATATCCTTTACAGGTGACTCGGGGCGTTCCTCTGCACATGCATACCCGGAACTGGAAGGTGTGCCTGTCAAAATAGCGGATGAGTACATGTGTATTGCCTCAGTGAGTATTAAGGAATTTTGATCCAAATCAGAGACATGGATTTGTTGTCCAAATCAACTGTACAGGTTGCTGGTCACTTGTCCAGATGACTTCACTGATAACCCCCGAAAACTAAAGCCTGAGGGGCATTAGTAAAGAAGCAGTAGATATTCGTCCTCTATATCTAGACTAGAGTCTACTAGGCTCTAGTCTAGAGGTTTAATGTTATTGTTTGTATATCTCCATTTCATCCGTTTCTCCCTGATTCCATAATTTACTTGCCGAGTCTATAACTTCTCAAAAATCGGCTCACAAGCTCTACCAGTTACTTGGCAAGCCTATTGACATGCATTCATGTATCATAGTAACCAACGGGCATGGTGCATCAATGTACGGGCATGGTGCATCAATGTACGGGCATGGTGCATCAATGTATTTAGAGGCTCTTAAACAGCTAACGTGTCTCTACATTCCTTCCGTTTATGTCCGCTCAATCAGTCCGTCCAATTTCTATATGTAAGTTAGATATACAGTTAGACTGTCACGTCTGTCCTATCTGTCTCTTCTCTAGATGTCTGAGTCACTTGATTTGATTAAGAAAAGAGAAGACCTTGAGCAGAGGTACACTGTAAGTACACAGCACTAGTCACAATCCCAAATAATGTCAGTACTTTACATTAAATGTCAAGACAAGTTGAATAAAATTGCATTTTGATCTCGCTTGCTCCTCTAACATTATCTGCAGTGGCATGGTAAGGATATTTCATAGCCATTAGCTTTAAATTGGTTTAATACAAATGTTCAATACACTTGTGTAGTTAATGTCTAATTACATTAGCAATTGGGTTGGTTTTGAAAATTCTCCGTAGGTAATGACATGACGACGAGGACAAGATAGATGTTTACGATTTCATCATAATTAATTGAATTCTGTTTTAACTCTCAGTATACTTTCGAACTGGAATACAAAGTTCTGGAAGAGGCTCATCAGCAGCACTGACAGTTAAAGGTAATTCATTTCTTCAAATGTTCTTGATTCTATGTTCTTGTAAATTGTGTTCACAGAGGTTTTTAGTATGTATCGTTATAGTGGGACTGTTTCTGAAATTATAACAATTTTTTAGCGCCTCCCACGCCGCGTAGCGGCGGTACCGCGAAGCGGTACGGGAGTGCGCTATGATGATTTCATTTGCCCCATGTGATGAGGTCTCACAATACAAAATTACTGAATAGAGAAATTGATAATTGTGAAATCTTCTTTATGTCTGCTTTTATGAGACATGTCATCAAACACTGGTATACCGACATTAACGGCGGGAGGCGTTTTTTTACGCGGTCACAACCGCATTTCTTGTTAGACCCGAGTTCCAAACTCGGGTCTAATATAGGTCTAGTCACCTTTTCGCCTAACTATTTCTTGCTGGAAAGGGTAATGTGGCCCATGAGTCGACCCTTGCAAATTTGTATGGAATAATTTGTAAATTGTATTGGTATTGTATACATTGTAGGACTATTTATGGTAGGTCTACCCATGCCATGGGGGCTTGTCCTCTCACGGCGCCTACACTCTACACATCGTTATAGTAACTCCAATACCCCACCCCCTTCTAAGGCGTGTTTTAATTGTGTTTTTCACACCTGAAATGCCCAGTACCAGCAGTGGCGCCCTGAGCCAGGAAAACATGGCCCTTAGATGCCTGACTGCTCTCCTTTACTCCCATAGCCCACAGTACCTGAAGAGGCATCCTGAGCCGCGAGAACACGGCCCTAACTGGCTGTGCTGCCACTCTACCCTAACCACAGCTTGCTAGAGGCCACACTAGGGTACACATACCTCTTAACCCTCCAAGGGCCGCTGATGCATTAATACATTTTGCCCATTGCTTGTCATGATGCACCAATGAAGTGCTGGTGAGCAGTCCCGCCAGCACTTCATTGAAGCATTATGACGAACCTCTTGTAGTTTGTGTATCAACCCATAGGGTCGGCATGGTGCCAGGGCTACATTCATGTATCATGACGACCAATAGGCATGATGCATTAAAGGGTTAATCCTCGCTCACATACCTATGTACACTCGGGCCCCCCCCCCGCCACCCCCAGCTTCATATAATGACACTAGTAAGCACCAGCATCACTGTGAATCCCTAACCAGTTACCTACTGACTGTGACATGACTACAAACTATAGTTCATCCCTGACTAGTTGGCAACTGAATGTGAATTAACGACAAACTATATTTATATTCAATCCCTGACTAGTTGGCAACTGATTGTAAATTCAACCTATAATCCACCCCTGACTAGTTGGCACCTGAATGTGACATGACCACAACCTATATTCCATCCCTGACTAGTTGGCACCTGAATTTGTATTGACTACAAACTATAGTTCATCCCTGACTAGTTAGCACCTGATTGTGAATTGACTACAAACTATATTCCATCCCTGACTAGTTGGCACCTGATTGTGAATTGACTACAAACTATAGTCCATCCCTGACTAGTTGGCACTTGAATATGAATCCCTAACCAGTTGTCTACTGAATGTGACATGATTACAAACTATAGTTCATCCCTAACTAGTTGGCACCTGATTGTGAATTGACTACAAACTATATTCCATCCCTGACTAGTTGGCATCTGAATTTTAATTGACTACAAACTATAGTCCATCCCTGACTAGTTGGCACTTGAATATGAATCCCTAACCAGTTCTCTACTGAATGTGACATGACTACAAACTGTAGTTCATCCCTGACTAGTTGACGCTTGAATGTGACATGACCACAAACTTAGTCCATCCCTGACTAGTAGGCAATTTGTCAGCAATTAGTCAAAATATGTCAGTAATGATGCACTATTTGTCAGCAATTAGTCAATATATGTTAGTAACTACTCACTATTTGTCAGCAATTAGTCAACATATGAACTTGCTTGAAAATTGCATTAATAACTCGGGTCTTTTAGGTCTTCGACCTAACCTGCCCCATCTCATAAACATTTCATGCCAAAAATATTCTCCGAAAAGCGTAACATGACTCACTCTAGGTGGCCGCTTCTTGGGTTAAAGCGTTAAGGGTAGCAATAAGACTCAAGGTTCATGTTCCTTGGTTGGCATGCTGCACCGATGCAGTGCTGGTGAGTACTCGCCAGCACTAGATTGGGACATAATACCCACTAGAGTGCATCAACCTGTAGGGTCAGTATGACACAATGAGATTATTGTACTAAGATGATTGATTAATGTATTTATCTATTTTGCTTAAACAATAAATCCATTGATTATGTCTCCATACAGGCTTCATAATGAGACGAGTTGGAAGAAAGGCAAACAACTTGGATGACTTCTTTGAAGCCGTGTATGAGAGTGACGAGGAAACAGCGAGAACACTCCTTCGCTCGTCCCCAAATATCAGGAATTCATATGGCTTGACATTGATTGATCAAGCTGTGCTACTTAGCAACCTAAATAAACTACATCAGTTCATAGCATTGGGTTGTGATATCAACTTGATGACTAATGGTCAGACACCACTGTTTGCTGCAATAAAGCTGTGTAAAGTAGACATTGCCCAGGTCCTACTTGAAGCTCACGCTGATGTCAACATCAAGTCAGCCTGTCTCCTCAATGATGAAATAGCCGATGGCTCGGGGAACCCCGAGAGAAACGATCCCCACCACGGCCTGTCCCCTATCTACCTTGCCATACGGTTCAATGATATTGCCATGGTCGACCTGCTCATCAAGTATGGCTCTATCCTGGATGAGCCTTCCCTTCTCCATGGTGCCATACGGACAGGCAACCCCGAGCTGCTTGAGACCTTACTAGTCGCGGGTGCTAATGTTGACCGGGTAGACCACAAAGACTGGACTCCCCTCGCCACAGCCATCATCAATGAAGAACCTGCCATGATCAAGTTACTCTTAGAACATGGGGCTAATGTACATAAAACTATACCTTTTCTGGTCTTTCAGAATTGTAACAAACTTTTCTTCTCACCACTACTACTCTCAACCATCTTTGATGTTACATTGATCCCAATGTTACTGGCATTTGGTGCCAACCCGTGCACTGGCCGCATTCCGCATGGAACCGCTGAACGGATGGATCTCCAACGCTGTATGGCACCACTGTGCAGCAACCTAGGGAGAGACACGAACAGTCTCCGCTACTTCCTGATTGCCAATTGTCCATTGTTATGGTCACCAGGTGACCATTGTCCAGAGGAGGATGCCGTCTCTACTAACTCTCTCCATCAGCACGACAGTGTCCTGTACATGGCATTATTCAAGAAATCTAAAGCTTCAGTGGAGCTACTCTTGAACTGTGGTTTTGATATTGCCAGTTGTTGTGCCCCAACAAAAGAGTTGGTGAGAGATGTTGTCGAACAGAACAAAAGCAGAGAGATGAGTAGCATGTTGAAGTATTCACTGATGACACCGCTCACTCTACTGGCACTGTGCCGGAACACCATACGTCGTAGTGTTGGACTTGGTATCGCTGACAAGGCTAACCGTTTGAGACTTCCACAGGCGCTTATTAACTATGTTCTTCTTAGGGACGTCTTTGTCATTTGAGATGATTTTTTTTCTATATAAAATTTAATTACATAATGGTTGTTTCAATTAATTCCTTCAGTATGTTCAACCTTATCAGTGAAGTGTACATGGGAAATACTACACGATGTTTTTTTTCATTTTTTAATAGTGTACATTTCATGAAGAGTTAAGGTACTCATTAACTACCGTAATCTCCCGCGTATAAGACGCGTCCTCTAGGCCAAACAAAAGCCTTGTGCGTCTTATAGGATCTCTTCAAGTTGGGGGTGCGTCTTATACGAGGGGTAATTTTACTATAGAAATGTACTTATCTTACAAATTTCAGTATTAAAATGTGCGTCTTATACGCAGAAATGCATGTGCTAAGTTTGGGGTGCGTCTTCTACGCGCAGCGCGTCTTCTACGCGGGAGATTACGGTATTTTAACATTACACTTTTAAGGTGTTCCGATATTCTAGCTTTGCGAGACAAGTTAAGAAGATACCAAGTACAACTCATCTTTACACCGTGATTAATATGATTACAATGTATGGGACTTGAAGGAAATTTGTAGAAGTACCCTGTTACTGGGCACTGAAATAAAAAATTCCCCTCATTTCTGTCTTGAATACTTTTTTTTAATGGCGTCAGAAGACACATTTTCTCATGTATCGGTAGTGTTAGTTGGTTGTCCAAAATTATGAAGTGAAGGAAATCACACCCCTTCAGAGTGGGGATTTTAAAAACAAATTTCTTAGGTCTCTCAGCACAAGATTTTAGGTTTCCAGCCCCTCAAATTTAGATTAGAACACGATGGCCAATCATGCTGCCCCTGCTTACTACATTCATGACTAACTCCTCACTCCCTCAAGGGTCTAAAAAAATCCGGCCCTCTGGACATATATCTAGTGTTTTAAATACTCCCGCTGTTGGTACTGGGGAGGGTGGGGGTCAGGACCCTTAGTCCTAGCAGAAGGCGGGCCGGCCCTCTGGACAGGAAGCGAATTTTTTATAAGGGCGTCCTTGTGTGCATGTGTAGGACTTCAGACTGCGTACACATCTAGGACACCAGGACATGCAGATCAAACACAGGAAAAACATGACTCATTTGAGAAAACACTTTATTTGCCTTATGTATCTCACAGAAATGATTTATGTTGTTCAGTAAGGTGAGCATGGACTCGGTATTAGCTATATTTATTACACGATTTCTGTGACTCAGGGTGCGTTTCCTGGATATTCCCATATTGATACCTGTCGATATTGCACACCATGATGCATGCATCATGCCCTTTGTAAGGTGTACTGATATCCATGGATATCAGCACACCTTACATGTCATATGTCATATGTTAAAACCTACGAGAATTCTATTGCCAAGGCAGGGCCCGATCCCATACCTCCTGATCGGAAGACCAGCTCCCTATGCATTGCGCCACAGGGACTGATGAGAATAGCTGCAGTAGAATTTGGTTAGGAGAACACTATAGTGGACAGAGCTGCCTGACCCATAGCCAAGACAGCGACATACTTTATTTCCCCTTGTAAAAGCCTGGGTTTGTAATAGTACTACCTAATACCTAAACCTCCTTACTAAGTGGCAAATTGACCAGGCCTTAACACGAGGATAAATGGTACTGCTGGATGCGTTCAAACCAAGCCAGCAGCTGCCGGGTGCCAAGGTGTGTGTACCGATAGTATAGTGGCCAGCGAGTAGCGCTCCAAACCCCAGGTGCAGGCGTTCGTGTCCTGGCCTGGTTCATCTTTGTCGTGGTGCAAACTGTCAAACCTTGTGCTTCGAGTCCCATGGGGACGTGAATGATTTTTTTTCAAATTGAATTTATTGATATTTTATTGATTGGTTTTAGTGTGTAATAAAGTGGGTAAGGTATAGATATTGTGCACCTCGTTGGTTGTATGCTAGGATATCACACTCGGGGCCGCCGCAGGCCCCAAGTGTGATATCCTAGCAATCAACCAGCGAGGTGCCCGATATCTATACCTTACTTACATACTAGTGGATTTCTTACACATACTAGCAGTATCCATACACTATCATACACACTGCATTTGACATAAAATCAAACGGTGTTCTTCCATTTTGTTCAGATACCCCATTACTTCCAGCAGTTCGTACCGGGTAGTTTCATTTTCTCAATCAAGAAAGGCTTCATCACTCACGATTCTTACTTAACATACCAGGGCAGAACTTACTCAAAATAACAGAATGAAAATAAAGGGATTGACACTTGAGGATCACTTCTGAAAAGCAACTCCAATATATTGATTGCTATCCTAAATCGGGCCTTTTCATCAATAGGGAATGGAATGTGTTCATAGCGTCAATGTACAAAAATATAGATAAGTATTTTCAAAATCACTCACATGTGAAAGGGCCACAAAGCCTATTTCTTTCCCCATTCGTTATGGTCACTTGGTCTACAACGGTGGTTTTGGATACAGGGGAAATCACATATGTGTATCTACACAGGCTGAGCTCAATATTGGAAGACTAAATAGATAGACTGAATGCAAAAAGCAATTCAATCAAAAACAACCATTTCAGCAAATGCTACTCAAGATAAGGTTCACATGGTTTATGTGTACATGTACTGATATATTGGTAATGACTTCTCACATGTGGCAAGCTGCAACATTACATTAGCGTATATACATGTTTCTATCCATGAGTCCGTACTACATTCATCACCGTGCATTGTCAACCATAAGGCCTTTTATTAGATACTACTGCTTTCCCTTTTATCCAAAAGTATCAATATGCTCACCTCTAAGGAAACGTTTCTATGAAATCCTGATCTAACATCTCTTGGGACCAGGAACTGTTTATCAGTAACCCTTGACTGTATAGAAGAGAGACCAGAACTAAGTAACATCAATGTAAGACCTCCAATAGCTACTATAAACTACGAGAGCAAAGGTCTCTCTATATCCTTCTCCAGCAATTACCAATCAACACACTAAAACAAATCTGTGTCCCTGGTGGTCTATTGTGAAGGAGGCCTTCACTGACATGCTTATATGCTTATATACTCCCAAGTTATACAGTCATACATTCAGTATTCATACAGCATATTTATATTTTATTTTTATTTTGTAATTCATTGCATACAGCCGTGCTTTTCATTACAAATCGTTGGCTCGTCGTCAAAAGGTGTCCCAGTACTAAATGCATGTATGATAGTATAGAGCAGTCCAATTCTATAGGAGTCCATGGAACTATATGTGTATATATCCAAACGGTGAGTGCATATGTCCATTATTATAAGGGAGTGATCATTTTTTAACAACAAGGGTGGGGGGGGGGGGGGCTGGCTGGTGGGTTTGCGCACAGACGCGTGTGGCATTAAAAAAATATATGATCAGCATCATACCCAACCTGATCTAAATTGGGATATCGGTTAAACCCGCATATAAGGCGCACCCCCATCTCAAGGCAGCCTGCCTCCCGTGTATAAGACCCATCCACGATCTGATTCACGTATAAGACGTCCCTTATACGCGGGAGATTACTGTATATTGACTAATTGCTGACAAATTGTGAGTAAATACTGACATATTTTGACTAATTGCTAACAAAGAGTGGGTAATTACTAACATATATTGATTAACCGCTGACAAATAGTGAGTAATTATTATCATACCATAGCACTAACACTAACCTGTTATAGCCCTAATACTAGGAGGACGGCTGTCGGCACCTCCACACCTCTACACTACCTTGATGCTACTGGCTTGGTTGCCATGCCCGCCTCACCTCATCAACTTCCGTTGATAAGGGCGGTCTCCAAGTTACATGATGTCACAGTATGACATCATGTATTGTCACCATGACACCAGTATTAGTTACTGGTGTCTCCAGGTGCTGGGGAGTATTGCTCTCCAGGCCTTAGACTAAAACTCCAAACATATGTTTAGAAAATATTGGACATTGTCTAATATGGGTGACTATCAAGGTTTCGACCCTAATAGATCTCATCAGGTGTATAAGAGGTAATTCAAGGCATGTAATCATTGTTACAGTTGCATCCTATTATAAAATTATATAACAGGGGTTATTCCATTGGTGACAATGGAATAAAAATCAAAAATGGAGACAAGATATATAAATGTGTAGAGCAAGGTCTATCACTCTATATCTTATATTTTGGTAACCTGCACTGCGTGGGTAAAATTTAGTGGAAGGAGGACAATTGAGAATTGACACAGTTTTTCCTATAATTCCTGATGCCATAGAGTATGGCAATGGCGGGTCCCACCCGGTATTCAAAGTAATTTTTTGGACGGAGCTCAGGGGTGGAGTACCCATTGTTTCGCAGTGACAGACTGATCTAAAAGTTTGGTGCATCAATTAGATTCAGACCATGGGGGACTTGGGTTCTTAATTTTAGAATCCAGTTCCTCTCTAGTTTGTTACGCAGTTTTTCCGCGTAATCTGTGTGTGGATTCTTATTTATGAATTCCACGATGTGGACATCCACATCTTTGAGGCCTTGGTGTCCATCAGAGTTGAAGTGAGTGCCCATGTCGGTGGTCATCTTCTTTTCCCTGATGTTCCCAATGTGGGGGTAAAACCTCTGCATGAGTGTTTGCTTAGTCTGTCCCACATACTGTTTTTTGCAGAGTTTGCAGCTGATGCAGTATATGACATTTGTGCATTTACAGGTAATGTTGACCTTTGCTGCATATGTCTGGTTGGTGACGCCTGATGTTATCTCGCCACTCTTGTTTAGCAGGGGGCATAACTGGCATTTGCCGTTGTCACATTGTTTTGACGCTTTGCCACTCATGGCTGCCCTGTGTTTTGTCCCTCGTTCGGGACGATAATTAACCCTTGCCCTCACCAGACTATTTCTGAGTGAGGGTGGTTTCCGGAGGCCTACTATCAGACGTGTTTGATGTAGGTGTCTGGTCCTTGCTGAGGTACCCAGCATGTCCCAGTTTGTTTTCACGATTTTCTGTAAATCATTGAAGCAGGGGTGGAAGGTGGTCACCATGATGCACACGTCTTCTTGGTTCTTCTTCCTTTTGGTCACCTGGTATTTCAGGGGGTTGGGTCGAGGTGAGGACAAAGCCCTCACAAATGACTCTGCTACCAATCTTATATACCAATGTTATAGCCCTAAACTCAATACATGTACCATAAAAACACAGATTAAGACACAAATTAAAACACAGAATGACGTCAATATTTTCAATCAAACACCAGAGAATGGAGAAATGAAAAGACCTCCATTCAGTGAAAACAGGGCTTGTCCCCCGGGTGGCTGCAGGTATTGATGTGTACAGCTTATCAACAGTGATAATGCATTGGTAACTAGCATTTGGATCTAAAAATCTAAGCACCTGATCAAGCAATGGCTGCCTCCATTAAACAACTTGATTCATGCTATAGGAAGGTAGGGGAGGGGTATTCCATTTCTATTGTTCAGATTCCACTAGTCACTAGGAGTCAGTAGTTTATACTTGCAAGCATATGAATTCTATAAGGGAGCAATGGAACATATATATATATATATATGGTTCACATAGATTCCACGCGTGGGATCTATGTGTCTATTGACTCTAGTTGCTGCACCTATCTGCCACCTAGTGTGGAACTCATAAACAGGGGGGACTCACACTCTCCCCCCACAGCAGGGGTTATTCAGCAGCAGCAATTCAACCTGCATGGCAGCAAGCAGCAGTGCAAGAACTTTATCTATTTTTTTCTATGTTTTGTTCACCATGGGAGTCATTTGTGACTCTTGCGAGGAGCAATATCACGGGAACTCCAGGTTGTGTCCGTCCTGCAAGCACCCTAACCCTAAATGGGACCCACAACAACAATTGGGAGTCTTGAAAGGACAAGCAGGCCAGGGAGGACCACCGGCTACCACTGAGTCAACCAACCGTGACGACCACGATGACTCCACGGGGGCCGTGGAGAGCGACATGGCACACGGCCAGAACGACGGTTCCTTCGGCCAACAATCTACAACACACCCTGGGACTGATGATGTAAATATACATAATTTAGAACGACAAATTGCCATAGAAAAGGCAAGAGAGAAAGAAATCCAGCAATTGGGCAGACAGAAAGAATTAGAACTGGAATTAGCTTCAATTCGTGCACAAAATGCTCACACGTTGAAAGACATAGCTCAGGGGGAACGGGCGTGGAGTGGCATGATGGCCGCGTTCGACTACCCAAACCCCAGTAACATTCACCATAAGTTTCCTTTGGTATCTGGCGATCTGCTGCCAGGGGTGAGGGAACAAGCACAGAAGGAGGGCAAAACTGAGCAGGATATGCCCAGTTTACAAGCTTACATGCTACGGAGAAGGGCAGAGGAGGCCGCGGGTCCGAACAATAAACAGTTAGTGACTGAGGTTGTAGGCAGGGACCCGAACGCACCAAAGGATGTCAACATTCAAAATGGCGGCGCAAGCCTTCTGGTTCACGGCTCCACGGCTTCTAGATCGATGAATACAGGCCAGACTGGCCTCCCACAGGCCCCTACAGGCCCTCATCAACTTGTCACAGGTTTGAACAATCTTCGTTTACAAAATGCCAACCCAAATAGTCTTTTTGGTGCCCACGCGGTACCCGGTAGCTCCCGGTCGGTTCTTTCGGCCACCGCGGGTGCTGGGTCTAGCTTGAGTGCAATGACAGTCCCTCCCAGCAGTGTTCAGGGAGGTATAAAAGTGAACTCTAGTGCACAACAGGCATCTTCAACTTATTCCCAAGCCACTTTGGATGAGTACCAGCAATTTCTGGCTTGGAGACAGCAGCAACAGCAACATACTCCAGTCTTCACCACTACCCAGGGTGGTCTACAGCAGCAACAGCAACATGTACCAGTTGAGTCAGTAGTTTATACTTGCAAGCATATGAATTCTATAAGGGAGCAATGGAACATATATATATATATATATATATATATATATATATATATATATATATATATATATATTGAAAAGTACCAAGATACTGCATAATTATGTCAATTATGCAAATAAAACCATAGTGTTGTAGATTTTAATACAATAGTAGAGAATAGTCCTGTGAAACATGGCGCGGTGACTTGTAATGTTGTGTCTAGTGTCAGTTGGGGAGACTGATAAATAGGGCATACTATCATCTGTCTTACTCAATGTTCAATGCCATAGTCAACAGGTGTGTCATTATGTGAACACTGTCTCAGATTGCCAGAAACCTGCTCTGCCTCCCCCCCCCCCGCACACTCCCAACTGCCAATCACCTTGTAATAGTCTGTGCCTCATCACGGGCCAGTGGTCTGCAAACAGGCCAGATCACTCCACCTCTCTGTAGAGGGGCAGCACAGTGTAAGTACCTCTGTGTACATACGTGTTTTCAGTATTTCACAAAATCTTTTATATAATGAAAGGAGTAATTAAATTAATGTTTCATCACCAATAGCAGATACATATTCTGAGAAAGCATTATTTCAATATAAACTAAAAAGTTTACACAGAAAAGAATGTAGCAGTTCCACAAGGTGTCCTTACACTTCTACCTCCTCTGATTTACAAAAATGCACATGTATATGGCAACACACACTTTAGCACTGATTTCTCCATAGAGTAAGAAAATAATTTGGGTGTATTATTTTGAAACTTATTTCAATAATAATATCAGAACACCACGCGAGAAAACTTTTTTCTTGAGCATTTAATAATTTCTTAAACCTTCTTAGAAATTTGACTATTGGTTTGACCCAGTATTAAATCAATAGAGTGGAGTTGTACTTGACAAACCCACTGCTAGATGATAAACCCACCTTTATCGGTTTATCTCTATCATAACACCAAGTTTCTAAAACTTGGGACCACTGGCAATTTAATTTGTCACATCTTAAGCACAAACAGATGCCTGATGAGTCCCCATGGGATGAAACTACTCTAACTGTTGTCTAAATCTGTTGAGACCTCCCATTACCATGGTATCCAATACTATGGAAACCGTTGTCAATGTCACTTAGTGACAGAAACACATGTGACTGTTGCCAAGCAATGGTGTTCTGAATGACGTCATAGGCCGAAGGCCTAACCGTCATTCTGAGTGGTAGCGTCATGCTGAACAGTCATCCTCCTCCCCTAGCCTAGTCAGAATTGATTTCTCCATAGAGATCTTTAACAGTGAATACTTTGTTCAAATACAGAAAATATGATGCAATTGTACCAAAACCCACTGAGATGAAACCTGTACTATATATATATATATATATAGTAGTTTCAGAACGAACAATTCTAAAACAAAGGCTACAGAGATGCATTTCTGAATCTTAAAATGCTCTAATGCTAATCTGGTATAGGGCTCCAAATGATGAAATGTCTTATCTGCGAATAAAATCAAAAGTTATAGCCCCTACACATCGTGAGATATATTCTGAAAATTCCTTCACTGATAAATAAAGTACACTGTTGTTATTACATTAGAATAGTGAGCAGGAATAGTCCATAGCAGAGGATCCACAAACAAAAATAGATTGCAAGGCCTCCCTATCTCTTACACCTTGGCAACTGTGAACCATACACTAATCTCACGTGTAGTACCGTAATCTCCTGCGTAGAAAACGCGCTGCGCGTATAAGACGCACCCCAAACTCAGCACATGCAGATCAAAATGAAGGATTTTTTGGGAGTCCAGGCACTGGCAGAGAGGTCCAAGAACTTGCAGTTTTACAAAAACCATCATATCTCCCTTAATAATAGGAGTTTCCCATAGTGTGACTTATAGATTCAGGGTAGCTCAAGCTGAAGGACAACATGGCGGTCTATATTTTCAAGTTTGACAAAGGATAAAAAAGTTATATGCTATAATTCATCCATAAAAGGACTTAAATGATGCTTTAAGGCAACTTAACCACCTTAGCAGTACCATATGCCTGTATGATGTTCAGGAATTCATAGTGGCAAGCACAGTCCTGTTTTATATAGTATAGCTACATGTCTTAAATGTACTATGACAATATGTAGGGGCTATATGCATCATGTAGAGAATATAATCAAATTGATTCTCTTACTGGTGCCTTTTAAAGCACTATGACAATGTGTAGGGGCTATAAGCATACTGAAGAGAATATAATCAAATTGATTCTCTTACTGGCCTCTTGTGAAGCACTATTGCGATGTGTAGGGGCTATAAGCATACTGAGGACAATATAATCAAATTGATTCTGTTACTGGTGCCTTGTGAAGCACTATTGCGATGTGTAGGGTATATAAGCATACTGAGGAGAATATGATCAAATTGATTCTGTTACTGGCGCCTTGTGAAGCACCATGGCGATGTGTAGGGGCTATAAGCATACTGAGGAGAATATGATCAAATTGATTCTGTTACTGGCGCTTTGTGAAGCACTGTGACAATGTGTAGGGGCTATATACATTGTACATCGTGTACAGAATATAATAAAATTGATTCTGTCACTGGGGTCTTATAAAGGCAAAGAAAGAGTTCCTGGCCAAGTACCAGACTGTACTTCTTATGGGATTATATAAGCAGTTCAGGGTCGTTATATGGCCTGGATATTGGACAATTAGTGCCTCCCCCTACCCCCTCGCACTGGACGACCCTATTCACCCAATTTATAAGGGAAAACTACTTGAACCTATTGCCCTTACATACAGTAATATGAGCTGCCACTCTGTCTGGGATAATTGGATTGCGCCTGCCCATTTGAATTAGCTGTAGGGGCTCTGTCTCTACATTGAAGATCAACAAGGCAAAAGGGACATCAGTGAGGCGGCATACAGGATCCTTTTGCCTTGATGATCCACATACATGTTTAGGGAAAAGGATACACCATTGTTAAACCTAAACCTCGATGATATCCATATTAACAGCCTTTAAAAGCACATTTCAATTGAATATCTACATTAATCTATACCTGTCCCTTACAGAACCATTCAATGACATCAATTAGATTTCTAGCACATACTTTGTATTCCTTAGAGTTCCAATAGATACGTCATTCATCTGTAATTCTAATTGCAAATGCACGGTATCTTACTTTATTTGTTATGCAAGTTTGGGCCATCTAATTTGATAATTTGGATTATGTCTTCACCGGCAAGATTTATGGAATGAAAAATAAATGGCTGCACGGAAAACCTATACTAAACTTGGAATTGATTCCATTGGGAGGAGCTTATTCCTTCACATTTCTTTTGTCCATATAAAAATTTGCTGAAAATCTGGTAATTCATTTTAACAAATAACATGGCCTTAATTTTAAAATACATAGGTGTGGCATACTTTCCAGTAGGCCTTACAGACAATGTATACATACGGCAGTTTAACATTTATCAATTCTATCAGGATGATAAAAGATAATAGCTTATATCATATAATATCTCTAATATCTACATTCTACAAAACAGTTTGCTCAAAATTTGTCAGGGTTAATGTCTATATCAAAATACATAAAGTGAACACTTCTTTATATTGCACATTTTTGTCAGAATTTATCAGAATCAGGTCAGTATCTGCCAAACCACAAGTACAGGAAAAAATAATTTGTACATCTTGAAACATCTAATATATAGACGAGTATAAAGTTAAAGCTGTGAATGTACTCACAAAATTCTCCTTTCAATGAAGAGGCAGCCTTAGTTAAATATAGGGTAGCAATGTGCATTGCAGGTAACTTGAAAAGCCAATTTCTTTTTTTTGCTTGAGAGAAAGAAGATCTATGGGAGCCACCTTGAATTAAGACTTCATGGGGGGTGCAAAAATATCATGAGTGAGTGAGTAATGGTTGTTTAACGCCAAGCCGACAGCTAAGGTCATATTCATGGCGGAAAAAGTACATTAGACATCACGTCACAAAGGAATACATGTGCCTGTGCCCGTGCATATGGACACCAGACACATGTAAGAAAGAGGGGACAGGAAAGAGGAGATTCAAGGAACGAATATGTGCCAGTGCCCGCGCATATGGACACCACCCACACTCAGAGAGGATAGAAAAGCAAGACATAGACCCCTTTTAAAGATGGCCTGGGGCTGGGGAGGCCCGCAAAAATATCATGAAAATTGAAACTGTATATATATTATTGTATTATCTCCCTTAGATAAGCTGGTATCAGTGAGAAAGTTAAGGCATGCCTACCATCACTGCAAGGTGACGCTTCTTTGCTACAATGTTAAAGTATATGCATTCCATTTGGAAACCTTTGGGCATTAACTGGCTCTCCAAGCAGATGTGTTGTGGTATTAGAACTACATTATAACCAGGTCACACTACTTGATATCTGCTTGGAGCTAGTTCCTGCCTGTATGCTGATGCCATCCCTCCTCTTCCTCCTGTTCGCACCACCTGCCTCAATGTGGGCCCTCATTTGCATGTATTTGCACCACCTTAGCCTATTTGCACCACCTCAGTCAAAAAGGGCCTGAGTGTTGATCCATGGATCAACATCCCATAGGTTTAGCACTAGAGCCCAAAAGTGTCTTAACTCTACTGCTCTGAAAATGTGACTGACTACTTTGGTTGTTCCAGTCAATATCTCCAAAACCATAAAACAGAAAAACTTAAATCTTTCAATACCTTAAAGAAAACATGCTAACCTCAAACACCATATACAATTTTTGCCCTCTTTTCATGCTTTATTTCAAACACTAACTTCCACTTCCTGTCCCCCATCTGCCTCCAACCAGAGGCACTGAAAATCAGTTTTTTTTTACCTCGCTCTTATAACTCGCTTTTCGAGTTAATAAACCTTCCATCACACAAAACACAAATGGTTACGAGATGACCAACAAGTCTAAGATGACCATAGAATTAATCTCACCAGTTTCAAGTTAGTAACAGATCTGGATGAAAGGTATAAATTTAGTGGATACCTTTGGTCATCCTGAAATATCACAGCTTGAGCAAAATAACAGATTTATGCAAATTGCCACTTTTGCAGAATTTTCGGGTTGGTCACTTCAGATTGGTCCCAAAATTATTTCATATTCATGATTATTTGGTTTATGTAGTAATAGAAGCTCAATGTTTGATTTCACAAACACTTTTGTTTAGTTAGGACATTTTTCTTATTGGTTATGAAAGCTATTTGTACACATGAAAACTATTTGTACACGATCGTGAATTATTCCACAATTGACTAAGGCACAAGCACTTGTATGAAATACATATATTCGAGATACTCTGAAAATATACTTTTTGGTGGACTAGTTACTTCTTGGCGATTTCTTGTCAATTTTTAGCTAATTACCAGGTACTTATTAATCTGCCAGACTGACCCCTCCCCTTCTTCTAGGTATAACAAATAGCAGGGGAGTTTACATATGAACTCCCTATGCATTAGAGGCATTGTCAATAATCTTTCCTCCAGGGGTGACTGTGATGGGTACATTGTCATATGGAGAGCCCTGGGTACCTTGCTCTCCAGGTGTTCCATCACCATTTGTCTCAGGATGGACGTCAACGGGGACTGGGTGTACATCAACTTGAGTACTTGTACCTGAGGGGTCCTTTCCTGTATCTTGCGTGGCTGCACCTACCGAAGCAGCTGCGGCTGCACCAGCAGCAGCTGAAGCTTCGCTGTACAGTGGGAGGCCCGCGGTGGGCTCAGGCACCTCCTCATTCTGCACCAGTCCTGCCGTATCTCCACTGCTGTCTCTAGGCGTGTTTTTCCTGCGGTGGTGCTGCTCATGGTTTCCTGAGTATTCAATGATACTCGGCACTGAAGAAGACTTCTGCAGTCTGCGGCTTGGTGATGCCATAGCCCCCTCTAAGCCATCGTAGGAAAGTGAACGGTTAAGACTGGGCACATCATAAGGCCCGCTGTTGATGGATGCAGAGTCATAGTAGGACTGGAGATCACTCTTGTCATCTTGTACAGAGTGAATGACGGCAATAAGCTGGGCCTCAGTTTCGCGTGTTGTACTCAGACATGACCAGTAGTTGAAGCAGTCCTCCACTGGTGTCGGATCAAACACTGCCATGTGGCCGTCTGCAGTCATATTCTTCTCCTCCTTTTTATCATCGTTTATTGATGCTCTGATTAGAACACCTGAAGCAAACAAAATCAAGGCTAAGTTATGAAATCTTAAAACATCTACCGTAATCTCCCGCGTATAAGGCGCAGCTCGCATATAAGGCGCCCCCCCAACTCACAGGGGGGCTGTTTCACATATAAGGCGCCCCCCTGAGGGTTGATTTTTGTCAATTTAGTAATGTTCTATAGTAAAAGGCGCACCCCAAACTCAAGGCAATTTACCTCCCACTTATAAGACCCAGCAGCATTTTGTTTGGCCTATAAGACGCGCCTTATACGCGGGAGATTACGGTATGGATAGTAAACAGAAAGCTTGGTCTATTCACGTCATAATTGAGTTTTGGGGTTCACAAAGTCTTTCGATGAAGTTCACTTAAGATTAGAATTTTCCATATGGAACTGAATAAAGGAAAATTGCCGATATGTAAAAAATCTCCAATGGAGAGGCTGAGAGAACTTTCTTGAAAGTTTTTGGTAAGGTATTTGATACGTAGGCTATAATAAAGAGGGGAAAAATTAAATTACAAGGTGAGGTTCAAAGCAAATTCACAGAGAGGTTTTTACCATGCTTGAAATATAAATGACATAATATACGTCACTTACCTGCATAACGTAGATTGCCTATTTTCACAATGAGTAAAGTCAGCAGTACAAGGAAGCCTGCCGCTGCCGCCCCTCCAACAACACCAGCAAACACGTAACGATAGTACATGGGTTCGCATTCTGACCCAGCCCTTGAAATAAAAAGAGAATATTTTGTCTTGCATCGACCTCCATAAATGCTTCAAGGATGATGCAAATGCTTTGTTGAGCAGCTAGGTACAAGTGATTATAAATCATTCTGTAATGTGGAAAGTGATTTCTTTTTCATGACCTACCTGCAGGTATTCAGTTGTTGAATGACCAGGACAGCCACACCTGTCAACACCTTCTCAAACACACTCAAGCTGTTGTATACAAAACTACCAGACTCCTGAAAGACATAGCCAAAGGTATCGTTATCAAGATATAGCTAGCTTCAAATAACATCATAAACATTTTGATCCATTTTAACTACATAGTACCTTGCATATAGTGTTTCAGTCCAGAAATTACTATGTACCTCGTGTATGGAGCGCACCTCGTGTATAAGATGCCCCCCTGAGTTGAAGGAAAGGCCCTAGCTGAATGTCTAAGCTTTAGTGCTGTTCTACACAAACATATCCCTGCCTTTGAGAGGCACCCTGAGTTTATGGACATTCATAAAAGGCTTATGCATAAATACAAGGCGCCCCTCCACGTGAGGTATTACAGTAGAACGAATAGTTAATCTCGGAGGACGAAAATTAAGACCGTCCACGCCTCGACAAAAGAAAAAAAAAAATAGAAAGAATAGTTAAGAGATTGCTGATAACTGCTTGTGGTGCTTTACTCACCCTTCATAATCAGTGTTTATCATACACAGTGTACGGCAGTCTTGCCCTCTGCCGTACTAGACCAATTGTAGTACGGCAGAGGGCAAGTGGTCATGAGCCTGATGATAACTGATCTTATCAGTTATTTAATTTTTTTTTTTGTGTGGTGAGCACATCTCCAACTAGCCCTGTCGAAATCTCTTATCAGTTATTTAAGAAATTATTCTGACAACATTAAAAAAAAAGTGTTGAATATAAGGTTTCCTATATATATGCCAAACTCTAAAGGACTGTCTAAACAGTGGTGTCCCCTAGTGGTCACACTATGAACTATTACCTCACTATAGGTGTCTCCCCCTAGTGTTATATAGCTAAATACTTTTACTACATTAGAACCTGTTGGTTACAGTCTGAGCATGCTCAGAAGTCAATGTGCCTTTTGTCCAACAATAAATCTGTCTCACAACTTTGAAGACCACAGCAGAGGCAACATCTCTGTGTTCCTTCCTCTACCACAGCTATAGGTTATGGGCCCAGTCTACATTTATAGTTCTTCACACTGCACACTGACTTCACCACATGGAGGAACACAGTATTTCTGTCAGCTAAGTAGAAATATTTGACAAACTTTATTGTTTGACAGCACATGGTTCTTCATACTGACTTCACCACATGGAGGAACACTATCTGTCAGTTCAGTAACACTGTTTGACAAACTTTATGTTGACAGCACATGGTTCTTCATACTGACTTTACCACATGGAGGAACACTATCTGTAAGTTCAGCCATGTTTGTGGTAAGATGAAGACCTCGTCACTTGGTGGTGCTGACTACTTCTTGACCTTCATTGACGACAAGACCAGATATACTTGGATCTACTTCCTGAAAACCAAAGATCAGGTGTTCGACAAATTCCTTGAATGGAAGGCTTTGGTTGAGAAGGAGACTGGTCAGAAGGTAAAGACGTTAAGAACCGACAATGGTGGTGAATATACTTCTAACAAGTTCAAGAAATACCTCAAGAAGGAGGGAATACGACATGAGCTAACCGTCCCAAAGAATCCTGAACAAAATGGTGTAGCGGAACGAATGAATCGTACCTTGGTAGAGATGGGGTGAGCTATGTTAGGAGATATGTCCAGGTCCTTTTGGGCAGAAGCGATGTCAACAGCAGTTTATTTGAGAAATCGTAGTCCAACTTCAGCTGTTCCGGATGTGACACCATTTGAGGCTTTCAAAGAAAAGAAGCCTGATGTTGCTAACCTGAGACCTTTTGGAGTGACATGCTATGCACACATCCCAAAAGATGAGTGTAGTAGGCTTGACTCAAAATCCAGAAGGTGCATCTTCCTTGGTTATGGAGACAATGTCAAGGGATATCGTTTTTATGACATGAACCACAAGAAAGCTTTATATAGTCGTGATGTTATATTTGATGAAGATAGTCTAGATGAGACTGTAGAAGGAAGTCACCATGTCATCATAGAATCACCGGAAGTCAAGGAAGAAGCAGATGAGGTTCAAGCTCAAGCTCCAGTGGAAGCTCAAGTTGAAGTGCCGCAGGAGGTTCCCATTGAGAATCCTGACCTTCATGATAACTTTCAGCCCAGGAGGTTGAGCCGTCCGAAAAAGCAACCAGACTACTATGACGAGTGGGTCATGATTTCAGATGTGAAGGACCCAGCTAGCTACAAGGAAGCCATGGTGAGACGTTTTGCCCTGTTGTAAGAACAGAGTCAGTTCGTGCACTGCTTGCTGTAGCTGCAAAGAAGAACCTTCTACTTCACCAAATGGACGTCACTACAGCATTCCTAAATGGAACACTTGAGGAAGAGGTGTTTGTAAAGCAACCTAAGGGTTTTGTTAAGAAAGTTGAAGAACATTTAGTCTGCAAGCTCAAGAAAAGCCTATATGGACTTAAACAGTCACCAAGGTGCTGGAATATAACACTTGACAACCATCTCAAAAGTATTAGTCTCAAGTCAACAGCAGATCCATGCATCTACACAGGTAAAGAAGATGAAACAGTAATCGTAGCTGTCTATGTGGATGATATTATCATAGCAACAGAGAATCCAGCTAGTATGGTGAAAGACAAGAAGAACATCTCAAAGAAGTTTGATGTCAAAGACTTGGGTGAACAGAACACCTTCCTAGGAGTTCAGATCAGACAGACACCTGAGAGCATATGGATAAGTCAGCCTGGATACACGTCCAGGATCCTTGAGAAGTTTGGCATGCAGGAAGCCAAACCAGTGTCAACCCCAGTTGATCCTTCTGTTAGACTGACAAGCTCTGTAGGTGATGATGACAGCTCTGTTGATCCGGTACTGTATCAGTCAGCAGTTGGAAGCCTGCTGTATTTGTCCAATTGGACAAGACCTGACATTACATTTGCCGTCAATCAAGTGGCTAAATACAACAGTCACCCTTCAGAACAACACTGGAAAGCTGTGAAACGCATTATGCGATACCTTAAAGGAACCAGTAGTCATGGTATTCAGTACTGTAGAAATTCTGAAGAAGGAATGATAGGCTATTGTGACACAGATTGGGCAGGTGATCAAAGTGATCGGAAATCTACATCTGGATATGCCTTCACACTGGCTGAAGCTCCCATAAGCTGGAGGAGTAAGAAACAGTCTTGTGTAGCTCTATCAACAGCAGAAGCCGAGTATGTAGCATTGGCATCTGCAGCACAAGAAGCAGTTTGGCTACGACAGCTCTTGAAGGAACTGGATGGCCCTATTACAGAAGCAACCTTCATCTTCGATGACAGTCAGTCAGCCATAGCAATGGCAAAGAATCCACAGTTTCACGGACGTACCAAGCATATTGAAATCAAGTATCACTACATACGTGGTGAAATACTGAAGGGAACTGTGAAGCTGCAATATCTGCCAACTACAGAAAGGCTTATACAAAGAAAAGCATCAGAAGCTTACATAGCTTCTTAGAGTATCAGATTAGTTGCACCCAAGGTAAAGTTGGGTGAGAGAGTGCACATGCTAGTAACCACTCCTCTCAAATTTACAAGACATTTCTGCTACTAAAGTTAAAAGCTCAAGCTTAGTCTATGAAGTTTCTACTTTCATATCTTGTAATTATTATCATTATTATTTTTCATTTATGATGTGAAAGACAATTCATATGAGAACATTATATTTATATATAAGAACCGAGAAGGAGTGTTGAATATAACGTTTCCTATATATATGCCAAACTCTAAGAGACTGTCTAAACAGTGGTGTCCCCTAGTGGTCACACTATGAACTATTGCCTTACTATAGGTGTCTACTCCTAGTGTTATATAGCTAAAAACTTTTACTACATCAGAACCTGTTGGTTACAGTCTGAGCATGCTCAGAAGTCAATGTGCCTTTTGTCCAACAATAAATCTGTCTCACAACTTTGAAGACCACAGCAGAGGCAACATCTCTGTGTTCCTTCCTCTACCACAGCTATAAAAAGTACTCACAGTGTTTTCGCCAACCAGAGCCTGGACCATGTTGAGTGCAGATAGTGTTGTGACTGAGCCGCCTGCCCCCAGGACGATCACCAGGCCGAACATCTGCAGCTGGTACACGGGCCACGATGTTTTAATGAACCAGGTCCACGCTGCCGCGCCCATCACAAGCAGTGCACCCATCGAGTACGTCAACTAAAACAAAGCACAATGTCTTAATGAACTATGTCCCCATCATGTAGATCAACTAAAACAAAGCATTATGTCTTAATGTCCCACGTCCACGCCGCCGCACCCATAACTGACATTGTGTATGTCAACCACTCCCTACTCAACTGACCAGTGAGGTCATAAATCAAAAAGCTGCAACAAGTCTCTGGTTGTGCATATGAGACTCTCTGGTATTAACCATATTCACTGCAATTCAACATGAGTAGTTCTACAACATACCTTTGGAGTTGAACAGCGGGTAAGAGGTTTTGTGGCAAAGGGGAAAATGGCTGAACCGGCGAATGCTGCAAATGCATAGACGGCAACATAGACCTAAAACAAAAGGAAATAAACTATGATATCAAAATATCACACATCATACCAATGCTATACATGAAACTACGTACCACTAAACCTACCACTAAACTTTGTGTATCGATCATGAGCACGACCTGATTTTAACCATTTTAATTCTAATTCAATGTAAACATATTACAGGCTCTAGCTATACGGTGCACCATTGTTTACAAGTTGGTACTAGTGTATTTTTATGTTCTGCTGGTATACATAACACACAAAAAGAACACAGATATTTACCTTGTGAAGGTCCATTGTCTGTGTGATGTACAGAGGAAGGTACATAACGGCTACATTAGCTGATATCCGGGTGAACAGATGAAGAAACGCTATCTGTTGACAGACAGAAAGTATGGGATATCTCAAGAGCTGACTTGGATAAATCTTATTGCTGGTGGTACATTTTGAGAAATATAAAATACTGTAAATTCTCTCGTATCAGCCGCATCCCTCGTGCCACATGCAAGGCTTGAACAATGAAGGTTTTCTACTGTTCTATAAGATTAAATACCCCCCTCTAAGCCGCACCATGACTTGGGGCATATTTTAAAAGCCTACCGTTGAATTGGGTTTTAGTATAAGCCGCGGCTTATACAAGAGAATTTACGGTACTTTACACATACATGTAGTTGTTAAATCCTTCCAGCAGCATGGTGCTTGATATTTTATTATATTCATGATCGGTAGTTGTCAACACAGCATGGAAAGGAACTTCAAAATTATCATACCTGATAGTACTGTGGTTCCTTTGCCCACTGCGTCCTTGACATTTTTACAGAGGTGTCGGTGGAGAGGTGCGTCTCGATGAAGAGGTCAAAGCCTGTCTCCTCTGTCCCAATGTGAAATACTGCTGCAGTCACTACACCGGTCACTGTTATCGTTATAGCCAGTGTCTGAATAAAACACAATCATTCCACTTTGAGATTGGATGTGCATGCAATTTAAGTATTGAATTGATTTCATCAAGAGCTAAAGAAAGGGTAGATTCGGTCTACACTCTGACTTGAACAAAGTAATGGAAACAGCAGGGCAGACTTTTAGAGTTGCCGATATACAAATAGGGAGCAAATGTTTTGTTAGAACTACCTGTTAATATACTATTGACTACTTCAAGATTAACTAATGTTTGATAAATAAAGTACCGCAGGTGGTCCTCTTATCCCTTTTTTTAGTACACATTTTCTTTATTGCAGTAATATATGGTTTTTACATTCATGTTGTATTTATGATTTGATTTTCAAATACTACAACAACGCTGGAGACGTACAGTTTAAAGGTAACTGGTTAAAACCCCACAAGTATTAATCTCGAGCAATATAATTTAAGGGAGGCGGCTGTAAATTCAAACAGATGGAATATATAGTGATTGTAATAGAAAACTATACTCATTTTCTTGAACTTATTTACATTTTTGTATCAATAGTATATACAAAAGATATGCTTTCATCACGTGTTACAACCTTTATGGCCTGCAGTTGTTATTCGCAGTTGTGTGCTGGTCCTTGGTCCTTTCCAGTGCATCATTGTTATTCACAGACATGGAACGAGCATTTGAAGAAATAATCTAGATGGCTAGATAATCTCTTCCCTTGTTGCCATATAAAGTGAATTTTATGGCAGACTATATACGTTGCCTAATGCCCCCCCCCCCACCAACGTTGAAATATTTGCTCAATGTGTGCAGATATCAAGAATGGCCCATTTCACCAAATATCCACAAAATCCCATTCCTGTATGTACTGAATACTCAGTCATTAATGGCTGTGAGCCCCTACGTTTTTTCTCTCTACAAATACGAAAGACTGCATATCTATATCATTATCAGCACAATAAGGCCACACCAAATTAAAACATTGGTCTATGGTTTCCCGCACATGATTTTCCTAAATGGAAATTTTATTTTTATTTGAAAAATATTTTGTCTATGGATTCCGCCCACATCATTTTATTGAAAATTGATTTTCTTTTTGCATACTCATGCCTCCATGTCCCTGACTCATGCCTATACGTCCCTGACTCATGCCTCCACGTCCCTGACTCATGCCTCCACGTCTCTGACTCATGCCGCCACGTCCCTGACTCATGCCTCCACGTCTCTGACTCATGCCGCCACGTCCCTGACTCATGCCTCCAAGTCTCTGACTCATGCCGCCACGTCCCTGACTCATGCCTCCACGTCTCTGACTCATGCCGCCACGTCCCTGACTCATGCCTCGACGTCTCTGACTCATGCCTCCATGTCTCTGACTCATGCCTCTTTGTCCCTGACTCATGTCTCTATGTCCCTGACTCATGCCTCCACATCTTTGACTCATGCCCCTGTCCCTGATTCATGCCATCCAGGTCCATGACTCAATCCTCCATGTCCCTGACATATGCCTCTATGTCCCTGACCCATGCCTCCATGTCCCTGACTAATGCCTCTATGTCCCTAACTCATGTCCCTGACTCACGTCTCAATGTCCCTGACTCATGCCTACCTGTCCCTGACTCATGTGTCCATGCCCCTGACTCATCCCCTAAATGTTCATCACTCAGCTCCTAGAGTACCTGAGTAGTATTCATCCCATACAGTTTTATCTAAGTTCCTCATCCAGACATCAAACACTTTCATTTACTTATGGCACATGTTCCTAACAAATATCTACTGACACTTACCCTGAACCACACGTAGTCATCGTCATTGATGATGCTGCTCTTAGACAGGGCAAGTAAGAGCCAAAGTATAGCAAACACCACAACTTTACACATCAGGCCAAGAGTGTACCTACACAAAGAAACATACATAATACGTCACTAGTCTAGAGGTGAGTTTGAATCTTTGAATCGTCTGTATTAATCATAGACAAGCACTTACGGTACTGGTTTGTTCTCAAAACGAGGATACGCATGCTCAGAATATTAAAAGAGTGAAATCTTTAGTTTTATTTAAGGATTGGGATATTTATGATTTTAATTCTTTTAAGATTGAAGGATATAGTAACAATATAGTCCTTTTTGATTTCATTATAGGTTAAGACAGATGCAGCAATGCTGCAGTGAATTCTTTACTAAGATTTGATGAAAATGATTGAAATATTTCGATATGAAAATCAGAATTGTTATGTGTTTGTATACATTAGGGCTGTGTCAGGGTGACTGGTGCCGTATTGATTACATCTATAAATGATCTAGGTAGTAGAGAAGGGAGAGGGGCTATTCGGGAGTGGTATACTGCGTCCAGGTGACAGGTGTCGTCTTGATTGCGTCTATAAATGATCTCGCAGGTACAGAAGGTTGAGGGGCTATTAGGGAGTTGTGTATTGGATTGTTATGTGTTTGTATAGCTTATGGCTGCGTCCAGGTGACTGGTGGCATCTTGATTACACGCCTATAGCATGGGGGCTGTGTACAAATGACGTCATGCAGGAGGGGGGTCCCACTTGCCATGACCAAGCATGACAAGGGGGGGAGGGGGGTCATGGCTTGCATGACATTATGTCATCAAGAAATCACAATATGCTTTGGTTTTGGCAAGAACAAAAACTTTTGTATAAAGATTTGTTAAGGTGGGGAAGTTTAATGCATTCATCTGACATAAATTTATTACCTATAGGCCCTACATGCATGCATTCCTCAGATATCTCACTCAATGAGTGTCACTGCCATCAATGTCAGTGTAAAATCAAGGTGATGTCCAGGCCACTATAAGGGGGCACTACTACTCTATCCTACCAATACCAATTTAACCCTTTTTGAAAACTGCTGCCCTCAGGATCTAAAATGATGCATCTAAAATACCCCTGAACTGCTGCTGTTGCCTCAGGGCAGCATCCATAGTAATCTACATTTTTCTTTTTAAAAGGTGTGATATTTCCCCCCCCCCTCCTTGAGGTGTCAAAATTATTTTGCTCCTCCCCCAATCCACCCCCTATCGGAATCCCACTGTTGATAAATAACGAACACTCCCCTGGAGCTCTCCACCACCCTGTTGCTATTTTCACTGAGGGGATGCTTGGGGAGATGTAAAAGGGACCCCCCCCCCCCAAACTTACTCTCCACATCTTTGTCTGAATAGAACTCTATCGGACTCACCTTATTTGCAGATTCTACAGTACAATGCTGAGGTGACTCGATGATTGCTTTGTAAGATCATAAATTGGAACTATGATTACAATCAATGGTCTCCTGAGAATTTGTGATGCTTTCTGAATTTTTTTTTCTATTAGGCCACTCACTAAAGTCAGAGTTTTCTGCCTGAAACCTATTTCTAGTACACTTGTATATGGTTCAAGTTACAGATTAAATCAATACATTCAATATATCAATACATTCAAGCTATTGAACTATATGATCCTTAATAATAATTGTTCTCGATTTTCTCTTCGCTGACAAGTGTACAGCTTTCGCTGCAAAGAAGGCAGACTATTAACTGTATTGGACTATTGATCTAGACAGTTTTTAGGCCCTTTTGTGACAGGAAATACTTGTGTATGATCACTACCATAGTACTCTGTGTATAACTATAAGGCATGGAAATGGTACATCCTGCATAAAGGGACCCATACATTACATAAGCTGACAGTGTTTGGCATGTTTCTCTGTTCATTTGTTGATCAGTGCTAGTTCTTTTTTCACTTTGCATGTATCTTATCCTTTATTGCCAATTCACACCCACTATATGTCCGTTTGAACCATTTTATTTTGTTTATAACCTATAGGCCTTCACTCTTCATGCACTTTGGGGGGGGGATATCTCTCTGCATGACATCATGCTGAGGGGGGGTCAAGTGTTGTATGACGAAACATGACAAGGGGGGAGGGGGGGGTCAAAAATGGCCCAAAAATGCATGACATCATTTGTACACAGCCCCATGCCTATACACTCATTGAGGCCGGCTGGAGACATTCCTGCCGACCTGGGCATTGTTAGAGTTCTACCAGCACACCTATACAGTCATTGAGGCCGTGTGTAGTGCTAATAGCAATCTATTTATAGTGGAGACGTTCCTGCCGACTGGGCATTGTTAAGAGTTCTACCAGCACACCTATACTGTCACTGAGGCCGGCTGGAGACGTTCGTGCCGACCTGGGCAATGTTAGAGTTCTACCAGCACCCCTATACAGCTATTGAGGCCCTAGGATATCACCAGGCTACATAGGTACCTGAAGTATGACTTGGAGGCCTTATGTAACAAGGATTTAACAAGATTTATTCTAGGAATTTTGGTCAAAAAGCAATTAAGATTGTATGGTAGGTGTATTAAGGATTCTTTCACAAGTGAAAGAATCCAATAATGGCCATGGCGGATCAAAATTTGCAACCTGTATTTTCGCTTATTTCACTTTTTTAGTTGACCTACCAACCTAAGAAATCACATAATTATTCGTTCATGAGTCAAGCTGAGAATATCAATGCATTTTGGCATTTTATTTGATGTCAACTAGCACTATAATGTTCACAGTTTTTATAAAAAAAAGTAAAATACGAACCGGATGGCATTGAGTTCGATCCTTTCGTGATGATTGCGGGTGATCTCTGGTATGAGGTGGAGGTGTGAATTTTGCATGAAGGAATAACCGAGCTGGAAGAACATGACAAAGCCACCATAGTAGATGGTTTTATACAGGGAATCCACCTTAGAACAGCCGATACATGCCATGAAGAGGAAAAGAAACCCTGCCGTCATTAGGATAGTACCTGCAAGTAGTAAGATGCAAGAAAATAAATGTGTATGTGTATTTCATAACGATGTAACATGTCATAAAACGCACTGGAGTAGGGTTAAAAACAAAAAGATAAGACAAAGGGAAAGAAAGAAAAAATAGAGAAACAAGATTTGACTACAGCAAATTTAACTAAACCCATGATGCCAACCTCGATTCTAGTTTGTGAGTCACAGCACTGTATTGCTCTGGTACATCATGGCCATTTTACGACTCAGGTTGGTTCCCTAACTTACTCTATTTTCTTCTGAGTCTTTTACCTTTAACATTCAATTTCCTTTGTTAGATCTAATATGATTGCTAATTATATGTTATATGTATGTCAAACTTACCCACTAAATGCCAGCTTTTCCGCCTTGTGTAGCAGCAGCAGAGAGCGTTCCTGTGTGCACCAATCTGGTTCACCAAGACGCTGGCAATTGCGCCCATGCACTGCCCAAACAGCACGATATAGCCAGTCTGTGCCACATTCACCTCCGCCACATTCATTAAGTACAGCAGCACAAAGTTGTAGTACACCGTTGACGTCAGGTCATTGAAGATGTGACCCATGCTGAAGGTGATTCGCTTACTCACACACGGCAAGCGGTATGCCGGTGCGTACAACTCAAAGTCAAGATCCATCTTGAGCTTCTTCGTCACAGCAATCGGGATGAAAGTTGTCAATGATTATCAATCCCTGAAGGGGTTCAATACTATAATGGTGGGACAATGGTGAGGGTATTGCACATGGCCCGAGGATGAGATTCTGTGAAAGGAGAGGACACCATTTTAGATAATTGACATGCATTATGATATACACACAAAGAACATGGGGTCATTTATATTTGCCATTTAAGTGTGGCATAATGCTTTAAAAGTAGTGGTTCGTTTGTTATGCTGAACGGTCATCCTCCTCCCCGAGCCTTGTCAAAAGTTTTGTTCGTTATGTCGATATGGGTGGCTCTTAGGCTCGCTTAGTGGCTATAAGAATCAACACAACACGAAGGGTTCGGGTTGGGCAAAGCCCTCAGTCTTTCACCCGTTCGGATGGCCTTTTGTTATGTAGCACACTCAGAAGGCAAGGTAATGCGTGTGGACTGGATGAGGTCCAGTCCCCTTCTACCGATCGCCCGGCTCCTTAGTAGGAGCTGGACGCGAGGTGTGGTGCTGCCCCCTCTTGTACCAAATGGGTATTGGAAACGACACCTGGTTGGCATAGAAGGAACAAGCAACACACGAGCATGTCTCTCGGGTGATCCGCACTTGTATATATACAACGATGCCGGCCCCTACAAAAGTACTACTTTGTACCCATAATTGCATGACTGGGAGTATCCCTAATTTGAAAGTTTACCATAGTTATCGTTAAACCTAAATGAGGAGACAGATTTTTTGACACTGTAGTTGCCTTAAAGCTGCTACAAGATCTCAAATATATGGATCTTCCACTTTCTACATGTCTATCATCACAGTACTGGTTACAGTGTTCTGGTAAAACCTCAATATATTCCATAGTTCCATGGTAAATTTAAGTATATATCTGTGTGAAAATAAAATGCTTCCAGTATTTTATCCAGTCTTGATTGCACCAGCACAGTGACTCCATCTGAAGCCATAAAGCAAAGTTGTATTTCCTACTGGTGGTGACTTTGATTTGGATGTGTGGCAGGGGAGCAGGCCACTCAGTACTGCTGCCAGGAGGCTGTGACCTTTACTAATGAACCAAGTGGTTTCCCTCCCCTCCAGCTATTAACAGAATAAATTGCACCCTGTTACATAGAGAGGAGTATACAATTCTATGAAATACATAACAGAAAGGCTATACCAGAATTTATACCTGCTTTAATATTTACATTTGGGAAACCATTTTTGACTAAAGGCTCTAATCCAAATAGGCGACTGTCTTCTATATCATGTAATAAAACCTCATGATCCCCTAGCTGGGGGGCTCTCATTCCCTATGTTAATTTTAACAATTTCTATGTCCTCTGTCTCTGTCACTTAAAGATCTTTTTGTTCACTATCAATTCGACAAAATTACCATGTCTCCTGTCGATTTCAATAAATACCCATGTCATCATGTCAAATTCTATTCATTAGTCCAGACCCATATGTACTCAAGTGATGCTGTTTATATATGGACACTAATAATGTGAGTGGTCATTATCTAATAACATGGGTGTTGCGAGATCCGCGTCACTCGCGACTACCGCGCAGTGCGGCCGCATGGTGTTAAAAGTAGATACTACTGTAACTAACGTTGTAACCGTACTTCCGCATTTCCGTTATTAAAACAACTGTTGTTCCGGCCATGTCGTCGTCCACATGAGTTTCTCACTGAGCAGATAAACCCATCTTAAAACATGATGTCAGAAGTGAGGATTTTTTTTTGACCATCTGCCAGTGGAAACAACAACAATGAACAACTAGACTTTAGTCAATAATGTGAGAGTATTTTTGAGGGTGGATGGCAGGTTGGTAAGGAGATATTTGTGGGTGAATTTCAACAATTGAGACAACAACACTGGACCACCGGTAAGGCTGAATATTTTATTCCTAGTCAGTCAAGTCAAGTCTACAAGTCAGTCAAGTCAACATATTCAGTCAAAGTCAAGTCACTGTCAACCTGTGGTTATTGTCAGATACAAATTGTGCCGTATTTGACATTGTCAAGTCCATGTAAAGACAATTGATGTAGTCACCCTACTTCACCAAACCTTGCCACTCTATACCTAAGTCCCTCAAATAAGCCGCCAAGTCTAGTAGGTGCCTGTCTACGGTGGTACGCGCTAGTGTGTAACAGTCAAGTCAGTCAAGAGAATCAGTGACATTTTTCTTAATACATACAAAGCACTAGTAGGCCTACCCACCTTGTCAAAATGCCTAAATATCAGCCGCCAGAGCCATTCGACTTCACTAAACCGGCATCATGGCCGGATTGGAAAACCAGGTTTTCTCGTTATTTTATTCTCGAGAAGATCCGTGATGAGGAGCCGGACGTGCAAGTTTCAGCCCTGGTATATACTATGGGCCGCCAGGCTGAACATATCTACAAGTCTTTTAAGTTTGCCGCACGCCCCGAGCCCACAGACGACGAGCCCGATCCGGTCGACCCGAAAGACGATTTCGAAACAGTTTTGAAGAAATTTGACGACTATTTTGTCCCGCGGAAGAACACCATCCACGAGCGAACAAAATTCTACCAGCGCTCGCAGAAACAAGGTGAGTCAGTCGAATGCTTCGTAAGAAATCTGCATGAGCTTGCAGAGCACTGCAACTTCGAGGAGAAGGAAGACGAACATATCCGCGATCGTTTAATCGCCGGAATGTTAGACAAGGAGCTATCTCGCGAATTGCAGATGGAGCAAGACACCTTGACGCTTGCAACAGCTACCGATAAAGCGCGACACAAGGAGCTCGTGGAGTCGACCCAGAAGGAAGACACGTCAGTCAATGCCGTCCACAATAGAAGCCAGGGATACAAAAAGTCAACGCGTCAGCCACAGTCAAATCAAGGTCAGTCAAGGTCAAGGTCAGGAGGTCAGTCGAAGCAGAAGTGCCCAAATTGTGGATACGTGCACAGGTCGCCAGGGCCCAATGCCTGCCCTGCGATCGGGAAAACGTGCAAGTCCTGCCAGAAAGTCGGACACTTTGCCTCAATGTGTCGTAATAAGAGCGTCAGAGAAGTCTACGACGATACCGAGGGAGAAGCCCAGTTTTGTGGTGCGGTGAACTTTGACAACTTCATCGGTGCCATAGACTGCGACGACAGTGGCTCAGCCTGGAAAGTCACACTAGACCTCGGAACGTCATCCGAGACGTTCAAGATAGACACGGGTGCAGACGTCTCCATAATGTCCTATTTGAACTACCTCAAAGTGAAGCCGCGACCACCCCTAAAAGACGTCAAAGTCAAATTGTCAAGCCCGGGGGGTCCACTCAGTTGTCAAGGACAGTTCATCGCCAACACCGTCTACAAGGGCCAGAAGTACAACTTCCGTGTCCTAGTCGTGGACGGATCCGGCGAGAGTCTCCTAGGACGAGGAGTCGCCCATCGCATGAACTTAGTCATGCGCATCCAAGCCGTCAGTCAGGACATCGGATGCCTCGAAACAGATCCAGTCAAGATCGTACTTCGAGACGATGCCCAGCCAGTCGCCGTCAACGTCGCCAGACGTATCCCCTTTCCCTTGGTCGAGAAGGTGAGGGAGGAGATAAAGCGCCTAACGTCTCTAGGCATAGTAAGGAAGATCACCAAGCCAACACCATGGTGTGCTCCCATGGTACCAGTCCTGAAGAAGTCCGGCAAGGTCCGCCTCTGCGTAGACCTGAAGAAGCTGAATGTCAACGTCCAACGAGAACGCTTCGTCCTGCCGACCTTGGATGATCTAACCTCTAGACTCACAGGCGCTGCAAGGTTTTCATGCCTCGACGCAGCAAGCGGATTCTACCAGATCCCGCTAGACGAGCGGAGTCAAGAGCTGACTACTTTCATCACTCCGTTCGGTCGCTACTGCTTCCGACGCCTGCCATTTGGCATCACATCAGCCCCCGAGATCTTCATGCGGAAGATGCTCGAAGCCCTGGAGGGGTTAGATGGAGTCTTCATTTACATGGATGACATCCTTGTATATGGGAAGGACGACGCTGAGCATGACGATCGCCTGTCCAAAGTCGTCAGGACACTCGATCGTGTCGGTCTTAAGTTAAACCATGACAAATGCTCATATAAGAAGAAGGAGCTCAAGTTCCTTGGGCACGTCTTCAGTCAAGATGGCATTCGGGCAGACCCCGATAAAGTCCAAGCCATAAACCAGATGCCGCCGCCTACATCTGTCACCCTGCTACGTCAGTTCATGGGAATGGTGCACTACCTCGGATCATACCTGCCCCACCTGAACTCAGTCACCGGTCCACTGAATGATTTACTGAAGTCAGACCGAGAGTGGACCTGGGATGCAGCGCAGGAAGAAGCCTTCCGTGCGACAAAACAGCTGATCGCTTCAACGCCTGTTCTGTCGTACTATGACGTCACCAAACCAGTCATCGTCAGTGCCGATGCCAGCTCTTATGGCCTAGGAGGAGTCCTCCTACAAGAGCATGGCAGAGCGGTGAAACCAATTGCCTACTGCTCTCGGACACTGACCACCAGCGAGAAGAGATACGCCCAGATCGAGAAGGAGTGTCTGGCCAGCGTCTGGGCGTGCGAGAAATTCGACCGATACATCCGCGGACATGGAAACGTCACGGTCCTCACGGATCATAAGCCGCTTGTGCCACTCATCAACACCAAAGACCTGGACGAAGTGCCTCTGAGATGTCAGAGACTACTCATGAGGTTGATGAGGTACAACATCAATGCCAAGCATGTCCCGGGTAAAGAGATGCTAATCTCAGACGCACTCTCGCGGAGTCCACTTGTCTCGACCCTGTCCTCAACAGTCGAGGATATAGAAATGCATGTCCAGTCGGTCGAGTCAACCCTTCCTGCATCAGACGCCAAGAAGGAGGAGCTTCGCACTGCAACAACCAATGACCCGGTCCTCCAGTCAGCTATCGTCTACACACTGACTGGGTGGCCGAAATACGAGAAGAATGTCCCAGACAACCTCAAGAGCCTGTATGCACATCGTGCATCACTGTCAGTCACAGATGGACTACTTGTGTTCGCCTCAAGGATTGTCATTCCAACTTCCATGAGGCCGGAAATACTTGCTCGAGTCCACGACGGTCACCAAGGAATCACCAAATGCCTCGAGAGAGCACGTCTCGGTGTTTGGTGGCCTGGAATCACTAATGACATCAAGAGAATAGTTAGCATGTGCAGCCACTGCACTGAGCACAAGCCGACACAGAAGCGCGAGCCGCTCATGTCTACACCATTGCCACAAGGGCCTTGGTTGCGAGTCGGAGTAGATCTATTTGTCTTCAAAGGGAAGGACTATCTAGTCATGTGCGACTACTACTCCAGGTGGATAGAGGTCCTCGCCTTAACGTCTACCACCACCACAGCCGTCACTGGACGTATGAAGGACGCTGTCGCCCGTTTCGGTGTGCCACTAGAAATAGTATCCGACAACGGTCCGCAGTTTTCGTCAGCCGAATTCGCCGAATTTTCGGCAAAGTATGTGTTTAACCACATTACCTCTAGTCCATACCTGCCCAATTCCAACGGGGAGGCAGAAAGAGCTGTCTACACAGCTAAACAAATGCTGAGTCAGAAAGACCCATGGCTCGCTTTGTTAGTATACAGAGACACCCCTATAGCAGCTACAGGTGCCAGCCCGTCCCAGCTTATGATGGGTAGACACCTACGTACAACCCTTCCAGTACCATCAGCTACTCTGGAGCCCGTATGGCCTAGCCGTGAAACGATCCTCGCTAGGGACCAGAGGTACAAATCCTCCACCTCTAGGTCATACAACCAGCATCATGGTGCTAAGCCACTCCAGCCGCTTGTCCCAGGTCAACCTGTCCTGGTCAAGACAGATTCCCAGAAGGGCTGGACGGAGAAGGGCATCGTTCAAGGAGAAGCCGACACTCCAAGGTCGTATACCATCGAGACCAAGTCAGGTGCCCAACGGAGAAACCGCCGACACCTAATGGAGATGCCTCCTATGGCCACTGCCACAGTCCTACCGTCAGGCAGTGCCATACCACCACCTGCTATCATGACTGAGCGACCGCCAGTCGCAAACAGCCCTGTGTCTTCACCACCCAAGACACCCGATGAGCCTCGTCGCTCAAACCGGGCTACCAAAAAGCCTACTCGTCTAATTGAGTCAGTCTAGGGGAACCTATGGTAAAGATAGGTTAGAGGGTGACGTACTGGAGACCGCTCCCCTCGAGTTTAGTTTAGCTTATTCATATTGATATTTTAATACATCCTGATATAGACTGTTACCAAGAACACTTGCCAAGTCATATGAGTTATTGTTAAACAGTCATAACATTGCCAGTATTCATAAACATTTATTACAGAGACTTACAGTCATTGAACATTGAACAGTCATTTTCATGTTTATCATAGACTATACTGGTGCTATCAAAGTATATCTTTCTCTAAGAGATTCAAGGACAGTGTATCCAGACAATAACATTATTATCTTAAAGGGGGAGATGTTGCGAGATCCGCGTCACTCGCGACTACCGCGCAGTGCGGCCGCATGGTGTTAAAAGTAGATACTACTGTAACTAACGTTGTAACCGTACTTCCGCATTTCCGTTATTAAAACAACTGTTGTTCCGGCCATGTCGTCGTCCACATGAGTTTCTCACTGAGCAGATAAACCCATCTTAAAACAATGGGGGTGGTGACTTTTCGTGGCAACGCGCAAATTAGATAACGCCCCCATCAACAGTGGTCAAAACTCTTTGCATACCCGTGCCAGTGCAGAAAATTCTCATGCCCCCATTTGATGTAGTAGCGGGTGGACCTTTCTAAAAAGAGGCTTCTACCACCCCCTCGGGGGAGATCAAAAGTTTTTTACTGACCCCCCCCCCCTTAATCCCACCCGCTGTTGATGAATAACGACTACTCTACACCATACAGTTTCCCGATTCACAAATTTATGTAGCTCAAGACATCGATGGGGTTAATGTCAATTATCAAAAAATATGCACACATGTACCAAACGTACCGGTACATGTCACAGCATACTCAATGAGAACTCATACCGGTAGTGCTGATCATATATTTTACATAGGGGTATAATTCTAAGACAGAGAAATGTGAATAATATTACTCACCTAGGCCTAGGTGATGTTGTCACATTACACCATAATATCCCTCTTGAAGAGATACACAAGAGAAGGAAACCCCTTCCAGGAGGGTCACTTCACTTTCAACGTTGGGACAGCAGGCGGTCACATGAACACTTTGGTCATATGACTCCAGCAGCTGAACTTTGGTACTCACGTGACCGTGATGGAGATAACTTTCACATAGTCATAGAGCTTACACACGGGTGGTGATAACAGTGACATGGGATCATAAGTGTCCAGAGATAACAAGTCACAAGTTACCACATTAATGTAACACCATCCACATTGACAAATGTGTAGATTAGACCCTCACACACTCTGTATTACTATTCCTACAATATTAGCCTACAGCAGTGTGGTGTGTATTGGCAGGGTGTATGGGTTTGCACACATTAAAGTAGGACACAGCTCCGGCTCCCTGCCCAGGAAATCCCCTGTATCCTTGAACTTTAAGCAGGGCTCAGCTCCCTGTGCTTGTGGTGCCTGCTGCCTCTCACTGAGTGCCGTGTGGCTCTCAGCACCACTCCACAATACACCACTGTTGACGCTGCCAAACCCAGTACCGGGAGTATATGACGAATAATACATACAATATAGACGACCCCTACTGACCCAGTGGGTGGAGGTGGGTGGGCGGGACTGGCAGGCACTAACTGGGTCACACAGTATGGCAAGCCGTCAGTGCATTATTCACAGATTTTCAACAAAATACAATGCATTACGACTTGGTGAAAACAAATACTTAATTTGAGGCCTAAAATAGTAATAAACAAAATTTGTTCTAAACAAGTTAAATTTGTTCATCAAACAATGGAAGAATTACCACTCTCCAGATGTGTTTGTTACAGCTATCAAACTTTTATTTTACAAATGTATAAGGGGCTGTGTACAAATGACGTCATGCATTTTTGGGCCATTTTTGACCCCCCCCTCCCCCCTTGTCATGTTTCGTCATACAACACTTGACCCCCCTCAGCATGACATCATGCAGAGAGATACCCCCCCCCCCCAAAGTGCATGAATAGTGAAGGCCTATAGGCTATAAACAAATTAAAATGGTTCAAAGGGACATGGGGCTGTGTACAAATGACGTCATGCTTATTTTGGCCATTTTAGACCCCCCCTCCCCCCCTTGTCATGTTTCGTCATACAATGCTTGATCCCCCCCTTAACATGAAGTCATGCAGAGATACCACCCCCCCCCCCCGGCCCAAAGTACATGAAGAGAGTATAGCAAATTGAGATGGTTCAAAGGGACATGTATACATACATATTGGGTTAACGTAATGGTGCTGGAAAAAGGTGGGGCTTTTTCCACTGTCCCTGGTCCAAAACCGTGCTGGGCTAATAATGGGTGTGAATTGGTAAGGCCTAAAAAATATTGTTGTGTTCAGGTAATCGGTCGAAAAAAAAAATTAGAAGTTCTAGAAGCGCCAACCTTAAAAAAACAACCCTACCTACTACCTACCATAATTTTTTCGACCTTTATTATATCCATGGGGGTAAATGGTTTGGGGTAGATGTCTGGGGGTAAATGTCCATGGGGGTAAATGGTTTGGGGGTAGAAGTCTGGGGGCAAATATCCAGGGGGTAAATGTCCTGTTACCTCACATCCTCATGAGAGGTAAAGGAAAGGAAATAAGAGAAGAAATCAGATCTAGCCGACAGTTACAGTGGCTTCACTGAATTACAAGTGTAACATTACAAGTGTGGTAATATGATTACACATATATAATTAAGGTCACACTTACAAAACAATCATTTTACTGTAAGGCATAACCCCTAGAGTCCCATTCAGAAAAAGCAGAGAATAAGCTGTTTGTTTCCAAGGGACAGTTTGTGATTTATCAACAGGGGGAGCAGGATGCGGATTGAGGGGGGAGGGAAGAAAAAAATTTTGACACCTCAAAGTGGGGAAGGGGGCAGAGAGAAATGTTATGCCTTTTCTGTGAACTACTGTAGAACAGGAGGGATGATCAGGGCAATCTGTCTGAGGGGGAGGGGGTCATAAAATTTTCAGATTTCTTCACGTCTGTATGGCAATCTACCCCACCCCTCAGGCCTGTTGATGAGTAATGAGCAATCCCTAAATTACCAATGGGTTTTTGAAGTGTGAAATTTATCAAATAGAATAGAAGTTGGGTCATTTGAATCTTTCTACTGAATTCTCAATGCCAGGGTACTTCTTACCCACATAGATCAACCTATATATGGGGTCCTTTGGTTAAATGAGTCCAACTAAAAGGGCATTTCAAAGTGGTATTGGGCCTGGGTTAGAGGTAAGATAGAGTAGTGGACCAACACTGACACTGATGGCAGTGACAATCATTGAGTGGGATGTCTGAGGAAAGCATGCCTGTATAGGTAATATATATTTCATAACAGATGAATGCATTAAACTTCCCTACCTTTACAAATCATTTTTTCTTGCCAAAACTGAAGCAACTTGCAGTTTTTTTTCATGACATGATGTCATGCAGCCCATGACCCCCCATCCCCCCCTTGTCATGCTTGGTCATGGGGAGTGGGACCCCCCCTCCCCCCCTCCTGCATGACGTCATTTGTACACAGCCCCCATATAGTGGGTGTGAATTGCCAATAAAGGATAACATGCATGCAAAGTGAAAAAAAGAACTAGCACTGATCAACAAATGAACAGAGAAACATGCCAAACACTGTCAGCTTATATAATGTATGGGTCCCTATATGCAGGATGTACCATTTCCGTGCCTTGTAGTTGTAGGGGCTCATAGAGCGTTATATATAGTGTTAGCTCCCTATTTGAGAGGGCGGGTCGATCGGTGAGGTTACCACCGGTAGGACCAGAGGTCGCTTCGATCTCTGGCCGCTATGTGCCGGTTGCACTAACCCAAGCTAACTTGTCTGGTTTTACTTGATATTGACATATCTCGAATGAAACCGAAGTTATATAAGAACTCGAACCATTACATAGTTATACAAAGAGTACTATGGTAGTGATCATACACAAGTATTTCCTGTCACAAAAGGGCTTAAAAACTGTCTAGATCAATAGTCCAATACAGTTAATAGTCTGCCTTCTTTACAGTGAAAGTTGTACACTTGTCAGCGAAGAGAAAATCAAGAACACTTATTATTAAGGATCATATAGTTCAAGAGCTTGAATGTATTGATATATTGAATGTATTGATTTAATTTGTAACTTTAACCATATACAAGTGTACTAGAAATAGGTTTCAGGGAGAACTACTCTGAACTTAGTGAGTGGCCTAATAGAAAAAAACAACTCAGAAAGCATCACAAATTCTCAGGAGACCATCGATTGCAATCATAGTTCCAATTTGTGACCTTACAAAGCAATCGAGTCACCTCAGCATTTTACTCTAGAATCTGCAAATAAGTTGAGTCCGATAGAGTTCCATTCAGACAAAGATGTAGAGAGTAAGCTTGGGGGGAGGTCCCCTTTACATCTCCCTTGACACCTCAAGAAGGAGGGGGGGGGGAATATCACACCTTTTCAAATAGAAGCCTGTGGATGACTATGGATGCTGCCCTGAGCACCAGGAGCAGTTCAGGGGTGTTTTAGATGCATCATTTAGATCCTGAGGGCAGCAGTGGCCCTTTTCAAAAAGGGTTAAATTGGTATAGGTAGGATAGAGTAGTAGTGCCCCCCTTATAGTGGCCTGGACATCACCTTGATTTTATACTGACATTGATGGCAGTGACACTCATTGAGTGAGAAGTCTGAGGAATGCATGCATGTAGGGCCTATAGGTAATAAATTTATGTCAGATGAATGCATTAGACTTCCCTACCTTTAAAAATCTTTTTACAAAAGTTTTTGTTCTTGCCAAAACCAAAGCATATTGTGATTTCTTGATGACATGTCATGCAGCCCATGACCCCCCCTCCCCCTTGTCATACTTGGTCATGGCAAGTGGGACCCCCCCTCCTACATGACATCATTTGTACACAGCCCCTAACCAACTATGTTTCCCCTTTTACTGACACATTCCTCTTTGAAATGGTAATGTAGTTCTTGCCATGAAAATGACCTTAGCTGTCTAAAAGGCGTTAAACATCTATTACTCACTCACTCACTTGATAGGGAGCCTAAGTCTCGCGATAAACTATGTCGTAAAAAATTTCTGATTTGGAACTAAAATAACCAATATTTGAATTGACCAGAAGGCCCACCATATATGAAATTTTAAGGCTCAACTCTCATTCTTAAAAAAGTTATGCCAGGCCTAAAATTTTCCCCTATTCTTCAAGCTTGCGGGCGATAATATGCTGAGCTCAGAATCCGTCTGCACGTGACGTGACTTCCCCTCCTTTTAAAGGTCTTGCAGTAATGGGGGCCTTGATGGGGGGATCCCCATGTCACATGGCGATTTTAAGAAATGCCCATGTCCCATGTCACTAAGCAAAAACCCATGTCACTAACAGAGCTAATCTAATTATTATTTAAGTACCCCCGGTACAAAAAAAAATGATCTGATTACTTGGTTGGGGTAGATTATTTAACTTTGCAATTGGCTAAAATACTACATGCAAAGTCCAGACATGCTAAATAACAATATAATTGAGACCATCTCTAGACACTATTTTTCATGTCACTAAGCCCTATGTCAAATGTCAAATTTAAGAAATGGCCCTGTCACATGTCACTAGTATAGCCATGTCCCATGTCGATTTTAAGAAATGGCCACGTCACTGTGTCGATTTTAAGAAATGGCCATGTCACTGTGTCGATTTTAGGGGTCTAGGGCCATAGTAACTCCAAGAGTGCGTCTTATAGTCTGATGCGCCTGGCACATTTACTTGGTCCCCTCTGACACTGAATGTTTGGTCCCCTACCCCAGTCACCTACCTCCCCACGAGGGCGTTATTCCCTTGTCGGCATCCCATACACAGCACATACCAGTGGTTTCAGCTGAGCGCCCTTCAACAAGTGTTTCTCTAAAGAGCACTGACCCCAGCCAGGAACTAAACCTCCGTCGCGTCTATGCAGCCAAAGTTTGATTGTGAACACCAAGTTTAGACCGTGTTAACTGATACCCTATTTTTTTTTTTTTTTTGCTATGAATGCTTTTACTTTCCTGCCAAAATAAGGTCCCACATAAGTTGTGATTTTCACCATCAAGCACCTAATTCGAACATACCGGGTAGATATACCATTTACAGATAAACTTCCAGTGGATCACTGGCAGGGGCGTAGGAAAAGGGGGGGGGGGGCAGGGGGTTCTGGGCCCCCCCAATCATAAAGGAGGTGGGGCCTGAGTATGTCTGGGCCCCCCCAAAATTTACCAAGAATTCATAATGAATTGAACAAGAAGCTAAAACTTTCCATCTCAAATCAGTTTCATATAGTAATGGGATAGGGAAATGGGGGCCTGGGCCTCAATTCAGATCTAAAATTCATCAAAAATCACTTTCCTATACAAATTTTATATAGGTATGTATAGGCACTATTGCGCTTGAGCCGACAATTCAAGGTTGTCGAGGTGGGGCCCCCACTGGGCCCCCCCAATGAAGATTTGCTTCCTACGCCTGTGACTGGTGACTTATTTTCAACCCTATAAAGGCAGCAGGGTGCCTCCAGTTTCACGTTTCTTGGTTGTTATGATGCACCAATGCAGTGCTGGCTCGCCAACAATGCATCAGTGTATCGTAATGAACATTTGGGAAGGCACCAAACTCAGTTTTGGTATGATAAATGCACAATGAGGCATGAGACCATTGGCTAGTTTAGTTGTAGGTAAATCAAGTGCTTCAGGTTTCAAGGAGAATACTGCCAATACTTGCTCGAGTGGCGTGCATCAGGAAGTTTCAATATACAGTCAAATGTGAATTCGTAGTTTTATTTCTCATATTGTAAGAGAAATTGACAAAGTTGGTCAATTTTCTCTCTTGTGCATGTTGTTTCTTTTGGATTTCAGACTATACCGACAAATGAGAAAATAAAATTAAAATAGAATAAAAGAGTGACGACTCACGAGGGAAACCAATAGACCAAATTCATTTAAAATGTACCGCTGTATTCAAGTCTGAAACGTGAAAGAACCCAACCGTTCATAAACAAAGAATCAGGAACCTTATCACAACAGAACCGTTAACTCACATTTTATTTCATACTTCCCCCAATTATAGTACAGTATACTTATGTAGCATTCAATACATTATGCGGTATCCGTAACAAGCAACAATAAAATGAACCTTTCTAAGTCTAATGTTCTATAACTTTAATTTTGCCGAGCTGCCTTGTGGTTTCGATTTCTTTTTCTTGCTGCCTCCTTTTGCCTCTGCTATCCGGGACGTGACAGTGTCCTGCAGTTTTGTAAAGAACTTGGCTGAAGATGTGAGGTCTGTCCTTTGGCTCCCTTTACCATCCTGTAAAAAGGGATAAAGATTTTTGAATATTTACAGAGTACTTAAATGGGATGATAATTTCTAACCAGACTCAAATTCTGTGTACACTCGATGTTTCGGAGCTCCTACGTTTACAGATTTGGAGCGATGAATAGCACCAGCCCTAATACAAAACAGACACGTATACCAGGTTTATTTTAAAAGTTTAGAGTCATTTTAAGACTCCCTTACCACCGGCGCATATATACAAGGCAGGCGCTTGTTCAAACCCGGTTATAAGACGTGACAGCAAAGGTATCAAACCTCTGATTTGTGTACAGCAAATACATGCGGCAATTCAGTGTAATCAGTTCTAATGAGTTAAATACACACCTTAATGAGTTTAACAGCTGATGAAGGCGCCTTGCTTTGTTTCTCTAACTCAGCCAATGCCTTCTCCTTGGCGTATTTGTTTCCAAGTCCTGGGTTCAGTTTCTCTACCAACTTCTGCCTCTTCTCCTTCTCCTTCCTGCGGGCTCGTTTCTCCATCTTCTTTGCTCGCCTGTCTGCCTTCTTGTCCTCTTTAGTTTTTTCAGTGTCTCCCTTCAACTCTTTTCTATCCTTTTCCTGTAGAGAAAGGGGAGATAGATGAAAATCAGTCATAGGTCAGCAAACAGTGAGGTGAAATATAACTGCGTCCATAGACTTAGCGCGTCCAGGGTGTCCAAGATACCCATAGTTTTTTTTTTTACTTTTCATATTCTTTGAATAAAACAGTTATCATGTCATTTCATTTTTTTTTTCTGGACAAATCCACAAGCTCAATTTGTGTCTTATGCGCAAGGACAGCGTACATCACTTAAATGCAGCATGTCGCAGTCATACAGGTTTAAATTCCCAGGTGCTGTAGTTTTCTCCCAATGTCTGGATGTGGTTTACATATTTGGTTCAGAGTATATTACCAAAGTTATTGGCACTTACCAGGATTTCCTCTGGTGCCATCATGGCGACTTCACTGACACTGACCGGGGCGACTTCCTCCACATTCACAGATGGCAAATTGGACAACACCTTCACTTCTGGGGCAGCCTGTGGGTGACAATGACAACCAAATTAGTTTAATGGAAGAATAGATTTCACTGGTTTTCATTCACTATGATAACATGCCATCACCCTACGATTTTATAGGGATAATATTGAAATAAATATTCCCAACCTTGTGATCTGATATTAACTGTAATACGGCATTAAATGTAATGAATTTTCAAAACAAACAAAAATACAAGCCCAAAAAACATTTAGTTAAACATGGACATAAATGAATGTAACATACCGGTTTGGGTGTGTAGTGGAAATTTGCTAATGCGTCGAGTTGAATAAATAGTGACGTCATAGACTTGCGGATACCTTCATGTTCAGGGTCTTCCTGTTCTTCCTTCTCCTTCTGTATGAGGGAATTATACGACGTATGAACATGGAGATAGTGATTGCTATTCCTTCATTTTGTAACAGTGATTTCTCTTATACTTAAAGCTAGTATAAATGGTTGAGTAGCTTTTTCTAATATGTATTTCAGAGAATTATATATACCACTTCCCTAGTCATAGGGTGCCCTTTATTCTGGTAAAAAGTGGTTTCTTATATGCACAGCACTATACTTGGATTTCAACCAGATCTACATGCGCTCATAATGCCCAGAATGAGTGAACATGTGCTATATACAGTTGTAGTTACCTCTGCCTGTTTTAAGTATTCCTCCTCATAGATCTCGCCAAGACTCTTTTTACTCTTTTCTTGATCAAGAACCACTCGCTTCTTGTATTCAAACGGAGTATCGACTGGTTTCACCTTCCGCTCCACGTCATCCCAAGCCTGGTAGAAAAGAATCCAGTATCATCTTTTTGTACAAGCAAGATTAGTAACCAACGATTGTTGTAGAGAGATACATGTGATAGAAACAAAAAAAAAAACAAAACTATCGGGCATGGACTCTTAAACAAGTGTTATAACAAAAATAATTGTATTAGTGTATATTTGCATACAGATTTCAAAAAGTCCATTACTCTCAGTAATGGAAGAAAATTCTTATATATATATATATATATATATATATATATATATATATATATATATATATATATATATATATTTTTTTTATTTTATTGCTTTTGAGTCTATAATCGTTCAACATGTCCCCACATTAGGAGAATTGAATATCACTTTACCTGATCTTTAATACGCTGTTTTATTATATCTTCTAAAGATTTCGTCGTCTCTTCAGTGATCTCTGGAGCTGTAAATACATGTACCAATTTTCAACATCAGTAGAACTCAGAAATGTACAACGGTCAATCTATATCCTGTCTACCACACGGTTTTACACTGTAACCAAATTCCATTTGTTAGTGATGTAATCGCCAGTGAATTATTAAGGTTTGAACCAAAGACTTTTCAATTATATTTTGTATTTAAATATCCACAAGTGGGACAGTGCTTTATACACCATGCAGACATATAAGCCTTACTGTAACCTCGCACGAGCCCAAGCCCCCTGCGCCTTATAAAAGCAGCCCAAAGTCTGGATGCATCCTATAGGCGGGGTATAATTGCATTAAAGTACCGTAGTATAAAAATATTCAAAACCAGGCCCTTGGTGCACCTTATAGCTCAGGGTGTGTCTCATACGCCTTTTGATGCGCCTTATATGCCAGAGATTACGGTAATCTCTCCAAGGCAGGGTGTCGGCGTCATGTACCTATGCAGTACCAGCAATTTATTCACATGCACTATATCAGTGTATGGATGTTACCTAATCTTGTCTGTTGTTCGAATTCGAGGTCTTCTTGTAACAATGAATTTTCTGGCCGTGCTGTCGCTCCAATCTCTCCACCCAACTGCCATGCTTTCTTCTCTAGGTTTGCTGACTCTAGATGTTTAATTTTTTTGGCAAGCTGTAAATAGACGTGAAAACAACTGAAGAAGGATAGATACAAGATATCATATTTATTTCACGTTGATATGCCCGAGATATAGACAGCCAATAGGTTTAACAGTGCAGCACCGTATCTCACACCCCCATGAGATAACCCACCCCCGTATCTCAAGGCCAGTAAAACCACCCAAAACGATCCTAAAACGTGTGAATATTTATCATTTTATGTAATTTCAAAAATGTTTTGAAAATTTCTGACTCAGATAACATGAAATAGATAAAAATGTTCACCTCGTGAGATAACCCTCAGTCAGACCCACTACTCGTGAACCTTTGTATATGTACCATATGTCTTATCCAACAAAGGCGAAATAACAACAAAGTCTTCCAAATGTGAAGAAACCTATAATGAAAAACAATTTTACAATTATGATTAAAATGTCCAACATACCCGTTCCTGTCTCAATTCAAATGCAGACATTTTCTTCTTCTCACAGTCATCTTCATCACTATCGTCCAATAGGTTTCTTTTCTTGGGTTGATTCTCTTCTCCATCTTCCTCCTCTTCACTACTCTCTTCATCGTCCTCCATTTCATCCCCATCCTCTGCTGCCTCCTCTTCTCTCATGTCTTCGTCCTCCTCTTCGGCTTCTTCCTCATCTTCATCCTCACTTTCTTGCTCTGACTTATCTTGTTTAGCAGGCTTGGTTCCATCATCCGGAGGGGCGAAGAAGTCTTTGTAGCGTATAAGGCGGGATGACACTCCCTACAATAAATTACCATGTTAATTTGATGCAAGTACATTGTAGCAGGGTCTCAAGGCTCAGCTACCTTACAATGTGTTCACAAAAGTTGAAAAAAAGAAAAATATGGGTTTCGATTTGATATTTTGTTGCCTAAGTGTAATAAAATTGTAACTCCATCTGGGTGGGTGAACAAGGTAAAAGGTTACTCCTTGAAGGGCCTCAACGAAGTTGCTTTTACCTTGCTGACCCAGTTGCAGTTACAGCTTTATTGCACTAACGCGACAATATTATGTGATATTGGTTCCAAATGCGTCTTCTTCTATCACGCCACTTTGCAAAACGTATAAAGTTATCAATGGCAGGTTGGGTCGAGTTTTCATTTTCTAATTAGATATAAATTGCAAAAAAAGGAGATAATTTCCAGTGAAATATCAAAAGGACAGCCAAATTACAATCATAATATAGAAATATTTACAGGTAAGCAGAAAGGATAGCACATGAGAGGGCCCATGGCCTATTCTTTCTGTTTGCCTCATCACACATCATCAGACTATAATCACTCACTTCGTCCTCTGATGGTATGTCAGCAAACACATCTACATCCTCCTCCTCATCTTCAGAACTATCATCGTCATCGCCGTTATCTCCCTTCTCCTCCTTCTTTCTTTTCCTCTCCTCCTTAGCATCCTCTCTGTCCAGAAAAGACTCCAGGTCAGCAAGTTTGAAGAATTTATCGTCAACAACAGTTTTGCGTTTCTTTGAGGCAACATTTGCCGATCCCTTGTCTTGAGTTTTGCTTTTCGTTTTGTCATTTACCTTTTCCTCTAATTGATCTGTCGTATCCCCAAAAAGACTTCCTTCGTCTTCGTCTGAATCCTCGTCACCTGATTGATCCTTTTCCTTATCCATAGCTGACGCTTTATCTAAAAGTTTCTTCAGTTCTTTCTCTTCTTCACTCTCATCTCCACTGCTATCTCCCCCGAAGTTGATGCCAGCATCGATGGGCAAATCATCCTCATCCTCTTCATCCTTTCCTCCATCTTCTGCTGCTTCCAAACCCACCATATCCTCCTTCTCTTCGTTGTCTACATCACTATTACTGTCTACAGACTGGTTTACAAATGAAGGAGTCTCAAGTCCGGCCTTGAAACTAAGTTTAGACGTTGTCGAAAGTTGGCTAACCCCCAAAAGTAAACTGTCGATGGCTGCTGAGTTTTGGAGTTCTAATTCTTGCCAGACTTGCTCGTCATCAAACCCTGACAGGAGAAGTTCTGGGAGGGCTTCATTATCACGGTGGTCTTCCACTGTCTTTGCCTCGTCGTACACATCCTTTGTTAGATGTTTTAGTTTTGATGCCAAGTCACTGTTGACACTGAAATAAGACAAATACCACATTTTCATATATTTATATAACCCAGTATGTTTCTTTCCTTTTTTTCGTCTAGGATATTCTGAGATATTTGGTCCCTTCTGGAGGTGCTAGGACTGTCTTTGGGTAAGATAACCCTGATATTTAAGTAGGCACTTACCTAGTTTTTCAAGACTTTATCCCATTAAACTTATCTAATGAGCGATGGATAGATCTTGAGAAAAGAAGTGGATTTGCTTTTTAAATTAAGTCTCTATGTCAATTTAAAGTGGAATTATGACCGGTCAAAGGTACCAAATCAGACCCAGAATTCTGCCATAGGTAAGAGTTTAATTTGGATCCAATTTTGTGATCAAGCAAGATGAATCAAAGGTAGACTCGGTCACTAAATTGATTATTTTGGGCAATTTTCTTTTCAGATAAGGAAGATATACCCCCAAGAATGTAAATAATGGTACATATCATAATCAAACAATGTAAAAGCAAATTCTTGTCTGCGCGCTCTGACAGAACCACGGCAGAATAGCGTCTTTGACTGAGGATGTTTGAATGATCATAACTTCCATTTAAATTGTCATAAAAAGCAAAACCACTTATTTTTTTCACAGCTATCATTTTCTCACCTAATAAAATGCATACAATAAGGTCTTAATTGATAGGAAAGTGCCCAACATGGGGGAGGTTGGGACAAGTGTCCAGAGATAACCTCGCCCAAAAAGTTTGCAGGGTCTGTCAAACATACTGCAGCCAACCTTGTGCAAAAATATTCACATGCCTGTTCACTGAATCACTGGAAAAAAACCTTCAACTATGTCTTATATCAAGTTTCTAGCTTAAGTTTTTCATGGGAAGTACTCATTTACCTAATTCTGCAACATTGACCTTTGACCTTAAAATGACCTTGACCTTGGAAAAGGTCATCACATGCATGGTCACATCTGCCTTGTGAAGACCTTCAATCCACTTTTTAAATCATATTTCTAGCTTCAATATGATTTAAAAAGTCCAAGGTCAAGGTCACTCCAAGGTCGAAGTTATGAAATTGGAGTAAAATCAACACATCTCATGATATATCAAGGCTAGAAACTTCAGATAAAGACTGGGTCTAAGGTCAGCAAAAGACAGAGATGACCATGCATATTGTAACCTCCTGGTGACCTTGGAAAGATCAAGGTCATCATATTTCTAGCTTCAATTTACGGGCTTCCCTAGCCCACTTAAAAGGGTCTATATCTCCTCTTTCCTATCCCCTCAGGATGTGTGTGGTGCACATATGCGCGGGCACTGACACATTCCTCTGTTAAATTATCAACCTCTGAAGCACGGGATAGCCATTTAGTGCCGCTAAGGGAGTGGTCATTATTTATCAACAGGGGGGGAGGGTGGGTTTGAGGGGGGGCGTAAAATTTTCAGACCCCTCCCGAAGGGGGGCTAAAAAAATTTTGACCCCTCTTGAGGGGGGGGCTAAAAAAATTCAGCCTCTTTATAGCAAAAAAGCCTGTGCGCTACTATAGATCAAAGAGGGGCGCGAAAACTCTCCCCGCCTCCAGCGCGGGGGGGCGCAAAAAATTTTGACTGCCGTCGAGGGGGGGCGTAAAAAATTTCCGCGCGTCGGCGCGAAAACCCACCACCCCCCCCTGTTGATAAATAATGACCACTCCCTAAAGTGCTGTAAAACACAAATCAAGCAATCAATCTAGCTTCAATAGTTCATGAGAAATAGGCATTTAAGTAATTAAATGACTCTTGATACCAGCTTGGTTGATCACAAAATTTGGATCACAATTAAACTCTTAACTATGGTTAATTGTGGCAGAATGATAGGCTGAACTTCAGGTCTTTGAATGGCCATAACTTTGCTTTAAATTGACATAAAATCTTCATTCACAAAGCAAAATCAATCAGTTTTGCAAGATCTATCCATAGATCACTAGCTAGAGTGCATAGAACCAAGTCTTAAAAATTAGGTAAGTGCCTATCCTAGAGGAGTGGTGCAGGCATTGTCATTGTGACTGTCATGATTGTGTGATGTACCTAACCCGGTAGGTGGTACTTTAACCATTTGCCAGGTTCTTACTTGGCAACCAGACTTCTGATCCGAGATGATCACTCCTAGATGAGCACTTGGTGCCTGATACTGACACGTGAAAGGTGCACACTCGGTCCAGAGGCCCCGGGCCCGGTCCACCGTCCAGTCACTGCCACTGACAGAGGCAGTGACCGTGAGCGATAATATGGGATCACTCATGAAACTCACTCCATCCTATGACTACCACATATTACCACGTATGATTACGGTAATAAAGTGTAAGTTCGTCTATATTAGACTATAACTAAGTACACATACCTCAGGAAAACTTCTGGTTTATTTGTAAGGGTGGCGAATGTATCCAAAACACTTTGCGCACGTTTTCTCGTGCTCGTCGCCATTTTGGCTGTTTACCTTATCTGGCCGTAGTTTCGTTTAAAAAGACTCCTTCATAGGTAACATCTTAATGGTCTTAAATTATTAAACAATAAAGAATATATGTTTGACTGATTTATTTTTACTATAACTTGGAATCAGTTAAATATTGACTTGTATCGGGATCTACTAAACTTTCGATAGATGCCAGCGAGAGGCAGTAGGACATCTCCATCATCCAGCCGAGGGGAATTCAATAGGCGGCACGCCCAGCCATCGGCGCGCGCCCGGACCTGAACGTGCTCGCACTCCAGCTAGAGAGGAGGTGCGCCTGTGGCGCCCGCCGCGTGGCTGGCGTGCGGCTAATGAATACCGTGCAGGTGTCCCTGGGTGTCAGACCGCGGGCCGCGGCGTCTGATGGTCTGACGCGTCTGACACCTCTGACAGCGGGACTACTGCCTCTCGCTGGCATCTATCGAAAGTTTAGTAGATCCCGATTATTGAATGCATGAGAGGTGCGCGGAGAGTGCTCCCGCAGGACTGAAACATTTGCCAATATATTAGTATCCCGTGAACGTAAGCCTGGTAAGGGCTGCAGACCATGTCCTAGAAAACTGTGCCACTATGAGAGGGGGTGTGCAGGGGCAGCTCTCTTTTAGGAGCTTTGAAATGGGATTAATATTAATTGAATAATGCCTCTTATAATTTTTATATCAAGTATACAAGATTTCCTTTCATCTTGTTTTTGGATTTCGGAAAAATTCTAATTGGTTAATTAATTACGGGCTTAATTAGGTCAGTGACTAATTAATATGCTATCTTTTCCATGAAGGAATATTACAAGTTACTCAAAAACCAATGGAAGTGTTAGAGTATTGTCTAAACATTATGTGTACCAAATATGAAACAAATCTATCGTTGCGAACATAGGTTTATAGGACCCGGAAATTAAAGTTATTAATTAATTTTGAGCAATTTTGAGGGGTTTCCTAGCTTTTTTATTTTCAAAAAATCATATCTCTGCTTCTAGAGGCTGGATAAGCTTCATTTGAGTTGCATTACGTCCATAAGATTACTAGCTTTCAGAAAGCATAAAGTTCTATTGATCAAATATGATATGAAATATTAGTAGAAAATATGGGAAAGGTCACATGTCATTCCTCTTTGTATAGTTTAATATTCTGACCAAAAAATGCCCAACCTCGCCTTACTAAATTCCTTCTAGCTCAGCCAATAATCAGGTTAGAATAAACATTCCAAAAGCATGATGTTTCTAAAATGTGGCTCTTCGTGCACTGTTGGATTGGAATAGATCTGATGTATTTGAAAATTTTAGTCACATACCTACGTACAGAGCTGTCTGAGCGGCAGACGGTTTGGAAACCCCCACACTAGGCTAGTCAACTAGATCTATATTGCTTAGAATACTAAACTCTCATCTCTGTACGGCCGTGAGAGTTTAGAAAACCTGATGTTTACTGGTGGGTGAGGAACTCTCTAGTGTGAAGGGGACAAAGCACAGAGCTCCAACCTACTTTCAAGTCTATTTATACCTAGACCTGCCCACCGGTCCCTAAGCATATAATGTTAGGGACCGGCTCCTCTGTGTTATGAGACTTTTCAGCTACTGGTTCTGCCTCCTGCTGCAACCGGAAGTTGCAAGTAGTTTGTTTACATGTGTCTCAAAGATATATTTAGAGACACAACAGGGTTCCCTAGAAAAGATGGGCGAGAGATAATGCTATTATGTACAACTAATCCAAAAATTGGAACTCAATTCATTATATTTATTTAGATACAGCAATTATAACATTGCTGAATAAAGCCTTGCATATGCCACGGCCGCCATCTTGTTTTGAAATGTTATTTTCGTATTTTCGGCAAAATGTTAGCTTTTCCCTGACTTAAACTGATCGTAGAAGGCTGAAACTTTCAGGGTATCTTAAGGGGGATCACATCTAGCTGCCTACTTAATTTTAAGAGGATTGGTTAAGGGTAAGGCTGGGTAAGGGTGCGGGGAAAGTCTCCCCGCGCTCCCGAAACATTTGGTATTATAACTCTCCCACACCGTACAGAGCTCCCTGAGCGGCAGACGGTGTGGAAACCCCCACACTATTTATACCTCCACCATTTTCACGCTCAGCTTGGAAGGTGGCAGAATGACAAGAGATGTGTGCAGGAAACATGCTCTAAACTATTTATTATAAGCCATCCAATTTCCAAAATGAGTGAGTGTGTATCTAACATATTACCCTTTGCAGGGACCTTCAAAATTTTGAGAAATTTAAAGTATAAATGGACGAAAATCTGCAGTCTTTGAGCAGATACACAGGCAGCCATCCACCGAAAAACAGAAAATTTTCTAAACTCTCAGAGCGGTAGGCAGTACAGAGATGAGAGTTTAGGGAGTGGTCATTATTTATCAACAGGGGGGGGGTGGTGGGTTTTTGGCGCGGATGCGCGAAAATTTTTTACACCCCCCTCGACGGCAGTCAAAATTTTTTGCGCCCCCCCCGCGCCGGAGGCGCAGAGAGTTTTCGCAGCCCTCTTTGATCTATAGTAGCGCGCGGGCTTTTTTGCTAAAAAGAGGGTGATTTTTTTTAGCCCCCCCCCTCAAGAGGGGTCAACATTTTTTTAGCCCCCCCCCTCGGGAGGGGTCTGAAAATTTTACGCCCCCCCCTCAAACCCACCCTCCCCCCCCTGTTGATAAATAATGACCACTCCCTTAGTATTCTAAGCTAGGTCTAGCTGGTCTGGACCTGGTTCCAGCGACACACACTGATAAGATGGGACCAGCATGTCCCTGGAAGTGGGTGTTAACCAGGGACAAGGTACGGTATCCATCATGGTATGTCTATCAGTGGGTTTTACCTCAACTAGCGAAATTCAAAATGGAGTTTCCACTATAGGCCTCCCTACTGAGTCCTATAGGCAGGGGGTGTATTCTCATACAATGAATGTGCACAGCAGAGATATAGAGGTATCTTCATGTCTCTGTTCACAGAGAGCAGAAGGACATGCATATCAGATGCTCAGTATCATATTTTCCACTCTTGGGGGATTTCTTGAAACTTTGAGCTCATTTCAAGAACAACTGATAGGTAAGGGAGTGGTCAATATATATCAACGCCCTCCCTCAAGAGGGGTCTGAATTTTTTACGCCCCCCCCCCTCAAACCCACCAGTCCCTGTTGATAAATAATGACCCTAAAAATGTACAGGGGGCATGGTGCCTATGTTAACAAGGACGTGGAAAAATAGAATGAAATAACATATGCCATTCTTTCCTTTTGCCTCTTGAAGTTGCCAGGTGTCATGAGGCAAAGAGACAATGACGATGTAGCATGCATGTGAGGATAAGCCCATGTCATTCCTTATACCTACGATTTGTAAAAGCTACAACCTACAAGGAGGCCCCTCGCAGATGTCGACCCTTTCATCTTGTTGGTCCCTTTCATCTCGTTGATCCACAAATATAATTTAAAATGAAGGCCAGTCTCTAAAACCTTTGTCCTACATATTTCCCGCTTCCAATGGGGAACCTCCACCATTATTCCTTTCACTCAATAGTTAGATAATTTTCGACCAAAGTAAGGGTTCTTAATGACCGTATTGCATTCCCTGATCGTACCACAGGAGCAATGATTGGAGTGAATGATAAAGGGTGGGGATGAGCTCTATAAATCTATGCTGGTACATTTTCACTATGAATAATCTATACATTTAATCAAAAAAAGAGTAGGATTGACTCTATATGTTTACTCTGTATCTACATATATTTCAAAGATAAGCAACAAAACCTTAATCAGATAGAAACGTTCCAGCATTCAGGGACAATATGTTTATCTCAAAATAATAAAGGGTGAGGAAATGAAGAGGAAACAACTTTATCAGAGAAGTTGGGATCACCCATGCTACCCTGTGGAATCCTTATAGGGGGACAAGGGTACAATATGAGATGGGGGTACTATGACATAGTCTTGTGGCTTGTTTAGTGTACATTCACAATATTGTCAAGGGGAGAGATCCCCTGTCCTACCTAAATTTTGCGGGAGGTGCCTGGAAAGCTGATAATTCTATTTTTATGTTGTCTTATATTTGCATTCATTGCTCCTCCTTGGGATGATACTAAGAAAAAAGAAGAAAATAGCATCACTGTGGATAACAGTAATCACGCAGTCATAGGCCTACTTCACTTGCCAGATTGTCTTGTGAGAGCTTTGATACGATGTTTTACTTTCAAAAATATGATACCCTCTAACGATCCTCCCACCCAGGGGTCTGTTACTCAACCCTCATCATGCATGAAAAATAAATTTAGGAACTCTGTCTTGGCCTTGCTTGGTGCTCCCAGGTACAACATGATCCTATAACGACTTTAATGTGAAAGAAATAAGATCATGAATGGGATGGGATATCAGTAGGCCGGAACATATTGTGCAGATACCTAAATATTTTGGGTACAGAGTCACAGGCCCCAGAGGTTTGTTAACCAGAAGTACCCAACATATTTAGGTACCCGCAATCCCTTTTCTGTGCTGCCTGGTGTGAGTAGAGGGACAAACCAATGCCCTTAGTGTCAGGGTGAAAGCTGCCATCCTTGATGGAGGATTACTTTGGGGATTACTTAGAGAAGGGAATATATTCAACAACTAATCCTTTTCTGCTTACTTCTTGCAGTTTCTTAGTACCAACCAGAAGTAACCCTTTTTCATTTAAAGTTACGACCAGTTAAAACAACATACATGTTTAGTTTACTTCTTCCACCACAGAGGGCAGCACCAGTAGCACTGTTCCCGCGCTCATTTATTGAGGATCATGGGTTTACATCCTAACACCCCCACTCAAACTTACGATCGATACATTACTAATGTATACAAATTTGAATAAAATATTTATGATATGATCAATATATACTTATGATCAATACAACTTGTTGATAACACTTGGTGATAAAACATACTTATGAACAATACATGATGGTTTACATTTATGTACCCATTAGTACACTCAGGAACTTCACAAGCCTAGATTTTGCAACCAGCTTTGTGAAAACATCAGCAATGTTTTCTGCTGTATGTACATACTCGAGTTTGAGAGTATTGTTCTGGACTTCATTTCTCGCAAAATGATATCTGATATCAATATGCTTAGACCTTTGATGGTGTACTGGATTTTTAGCTAGTGCCAGTGCACCCTGGTTGTCCCCATACAAAATAACACTCTTTGTTTGCTTAATACCAGTCATGTCAGTAAAAAGTTGATTTAGAAACTTTACCTCTTGGGTAGCAGCTGACAGAGCCATATATTCAGCTTCACAAGTGGATAATGCAACAGTCTGTTGCTTTCTACTTTTGTATGAAATGAGTCAACCTGAATCCATAACCAGTTATGCTCTTTCTGTCATCAGATGCTCCCCAATTGGCATCACAAAAGCCACTGAGTTCTAACTCAGCATCAGATTTTTGGAATGTTAATCCATAATCAAGTGTACCCTTGATGTACCTCAGTACCTGCTTGGCTCTACCAAGATCAGCTTTGGTGGGATTCACCATATGTTGAGATAAATTTGTTGCAACATAACACAGATCAGGTCTTGTGATTGACATACAATAAATGAGGCTTCCCACAATTTCTCGGTACAGCTTAGCATCAGCTAGCTCTTCAGAATCCTCATCCCTTGTAGTATTGGACCCTATATCACAAGGAGTCGATCCGGGTTTACAATCTTCCATTTTGAACCTTTTCAACAACTTTTCTACATATTTGGTTTGGTTCATTTCAATAGATTGATTTTCACACTTGAACTCAATACCTAGGAACCAAGATAACTTACCAAGATCTTTCATCTTGAATCTGGTGGACAGAGACTGTTTCACTGTGTTGAGTGTCTTCTCATCGCTTGCTGCAATAATGATATCATCAACCCAAACTACTACAATAGTTTTGGAATTTTGTTCAAACTTAGTGTAAACACAAGAATCAGTCTCAGACTGTTGGAAACCTTCCTCCTTTAGGTAGGTGTCCAACATGTTGTTCCAGTTCCTACCACTTTGCAGAGATTTCTTACGCTTAGAATACAATTTCTCCCAATTTTCACCTCTAACCTCATAGCCTTCTGGTTATTCAATATAAAGTTCACAGTCTATAGGTGCATCTGATGAACAACATTGTCCTCTTGGACGGCCAATTACATGAGCATGCGAATCGATGTGATGCGGGCAGTGGCTGAAAAAATCTCATGATATATTTAGGACCTGAGAATAACCTTTGGCTACAAACTGGGCCTTGTACTGTTCGTCAGCGTTTTGTCCCATTTTTATGGCATACACCCATCTACCCCCCACTGCAGATCCACCCTCAGGTAGTGTGGTGAGTTCAAAAGTGTCATTGTCCTTAGTAGCAAAAATGGAACTTGGTGGTTTGGGCCCCTATGGAGTTTCAACGCTTAAGAAAGATAATTGCTACCTCTGGCGTGAAAATTGTCCTCGTTTGACCTTACAGCCATGGTGGACACGCTTGGGTTAGTGGAGCATTAGTACCCCTCTCTCACCTAAATTTGTCTGACCCCGCAGTCCAGGCTGTCATGGGTCTTTAAGGACACTATAGAGTTCAGGTGTCTGGACCCTATACATACACTGAATTATTATTGTTAATTAATCCAGCAATATACAGGACCGGGTCACACACAGTTCAGCACTTGATATAGGGTAATAAACATGACAATAAAATGATAAGTTATCTATGCTATTTCATCTAAACATCCTTCCACTTCATAAATAGGGTCGTATAGCGGTAAACGGTGTATACTGTACACTACATAAAGACTGATTTTATAGTGATATTCACTCAGGGTATCAGCATCATAATGGAGATACTGAAGAGTCTAGGAATTCTCATTATTTTATGTATAGGAAGTCACAGCGATGTTAATGTGGAGACATGTGGAGTTCCTGACAACTGCCTCTGTTCTGATAATAGCTGGGTAGTTTTATGTGATGGACCTAATATCGAGTTTCTACCTATTTTCCAAACAGAATCCCGAGTCGCAAGACTACTCATTATTCAGAACACATCAATTAGGTCTTTGAACACTCTAGATCTTGATGTATGGACTGCTCTACATGAATTACACGTTTCTGGTAATATGAACATTCATTGTCATATGGAGAGAGCGCGACTCCTAGATAAATGTGATAGAATGAATATCACATTAATCATGAATTGTGGTGATACCACTTTATCAGCGTCTGCAGTAATAACCACTGAGAACCCAAGTGAAATTACAGTCTGCACTACAGAGTTAAAGGAGCGTGGCACAACAGGTACTAATGAAACTTTCACCCATGATAATGATACTACCCTGATGCCAACCACTCAGGACCCCATTCCACCCAGGCAGGGTGGTGTGTTTGTAGGTCTTGTCATAGCCATTATATCTGCTTCCGCAGTCATAGTGATTATCGGTGCTTTGCTTGTGTTTGGATGTCTGGTCTACATGAGAAGGAGGAGAAGGCATACCCCGAATATCATTTATAATGATATATACCGTATGACTGAAACATCTTTTGCTTAGAAGTGAGTATCGCTGCTGCTACATGAGTGACATGACTTCTCTTGTGGATCATGAGGTTGTTCAAGCAGATCAGTTTCTACTTAGAAGATCATGCACTATGTGTATATCAGGACCTTCACGATCTGGGAAAACAACATTTATAAGGAATCTTCTCATGAATATTAAGGACATGTACGCTGACAATGATGTACCGACTTCTATATTATACTGTTATACGGTGGAGCAGCCTATGTATCTTGAAATCAAGGAAAAATTACCTAATGTTAATTTTCATAAAGGACTACCGACAAAGGAATCTATTCAGGGTCTAGGTAGTCAGGGACATAGAATGATTATTTTAGATGATATGATTACTCGTGTTCAAAAATCTGAAGACATGCTGGAACTGTTTTTAGTTGAATCACATCACCTAGATATCAGTGTTGTTTATTTAACTCAGAACATATTTCATAAAGGTGGGTATAACAGAACTATGAGTTTAAATACCCAGTATATGGTTCTGTTTAAAAATCCTAGAGATAGTAGTCAGATTGCCTATCTGGCACGTCAGGTATTCCCTCAAGCACCCCAAACACTTCTAGAGGCATACAATGATGCTACAGGAAGTGTGAGATATGGGTATTTATTTATAGATCTTACTCAGGAATGTGAAGAGAATATGCGCCTACGTACATGTGTCACACCTGATCTACACACCATAGTATACGCACCCTTAAGGTAAGCTTTCCTGTGGGTATAACTGATCATTTCAAAACAATTTGATTACGATATAATGTCCTCAGATAAAATAGAGAAAAACAAGTCATTTCTTAGATTTATAGCTAATTCTACTAAAAAACAGAGACAGAGTCTCTTAAGAATAGCTACTAAAGATCAGGTCATAGCTATATGTGAAATTATTTTAAACACTCTAGCCGGTAATATTAGTTTATCTCCTAGTGAGTTAAAAAGAGTAGCGGTGTACAAAAAAGATTTGAGACGTTTAGGGTGTAGATCAAGAACCTCATGGAAAATTAGACGTGCTTTGTTTGCTAAAGTAGGTAAAATAATATCTTTTCTCATAGGAAAAGTTCTGAAACAATGAAACACACGGAAAAATTTGTTCTTGTACCTTTTTCTGAATATAATAAAAAAGAATCACTAGGTTCTGAAGGTGAAGTGGCTCAGGAAGTACCCCAGGAGTCATCATGTAAAGAAAATGGACTTTCAGAACATGATAATCGTGAAGAGGTCGTAGCTAATCAGAATAAGTCAAACCCTCAAGAACAGAGCAGCTCTGATGAGAATTTTACAATCGATGATTTTCTGTCTTATCTAAAAAGGTGTGAGGAGAGCTCCCCAAGTATTGAGGGTGGTGCATCTAATACAACATCGACTATTAATACATCATCCATAGATCCTGAGACTAAGAAGCTTAAAAGGTCCTGGCTTATGTTGTAGATGTCTCGATATAGGAAATCAGGACGGGGTAAAAAGAAAAAGGGGTGGGAGATACAGCAGGCTAAGACTGACTATTATAACCCTTCTAAACCCGGTAGTTTTAGCAGTGTGAAAAAAACAGTTTTTCATGATGGACCTAATTCTAAATCAAAAAAATCAAAAAAAGTTTTGAGAGAAAAGTTTAAAAAATGGTTAGAAGAGCAGGAGACTCATTTAAGATTTTCACCACCTAAAAAAGTCCAGATACATTCTAGGATTATTTCACCTAGAATAAATTATATGTGGGATGCTGATTTAATGGATATGCATTCATTGTATCGTTATAACAATGGTCAAAGATTTGTACTGCTTTGTATCGATATTTTCTCCCGTCAAATATATACAGAGAGCTTGAAGAGCAAGAACGCTGAGGACGTTAGCATAGGATTCACTAAAGTCTTTGCTAAAGCTGTTCCTCGGGTTTTACGTACAGATGCCGGTAAGGAGTTTACCGCTCACAAGGTTCAGGATTTGTTCAAAAAACACGAGATAAAACATTACATAGCTTACAACGAGGGTAAAGCTTCATATGCTGAGCGCTGCATAAGAACTGTCAAGGGTAGGATAGCCAAGTATCTTTTCAGTAAGAAGACCTACAAGTGGATAGATGTACTTCCTAAAGTGACTGACTCTTATAACAATACTGTGCACTCTAGTATAGGTGTTGAACCAGCTAACGTGACAAACTCAAATACAAAACAGATATTTGATTACCAATACAATCGTGTTACTAGTAAGGATATAAGAGATAGTCTCAAGAAAGAAAAGATTAGAGTTCAGGGTAGAAGATTTAAAGTTGGTGAGCAGGTACGCCTTGCTGTCAAAAAAGAACCTTTCACTAAAGATTATGAACCTAAGTGGACTGAGGAGGTGTTTGAAGTTACACAGGCCTCTATAAGAGATGGTATACCGGTATATAATTTAAAAGATCTTAAAGGTGAGGAGTTGAAAGGGTCATTCTATGGTGTTGAGTTACAAGGAGCCACACATGATGTAAATAAACATTATGATGTAGATCAGGTGTTGAAAGAGAGAACCGTGAATGGTGTCAAGCAGTATTTTGTTAGCTTTAAAAATTATCCAGCCAAATTTAATGAGTGGATTCCTGCTAAGAACATAAAAGATTTAAAATGAAAGGGTTTTATCTACATCTCAATAAGAAAGATGACCAAATATTATATCCTGATAATAACGGAGGACTGTTCACTATAACACTACCCGAACGTATAACATTACAAAGAGGCAAGTGGTATTGTGGTCTGGTAGAATGCTGTATGGAAGTGTACACTGAGGAGAGTAAGTCGTATTATATATGTTCCGATATTGCTGCTCTGCAGAGTGTAGGGAGAGTGGGACTTCCTGTACTGAGAATGATTACCCCGTCATTTATTACTTTCTCTTCAGGGGGGTTAGTACCTCCTCCAGGGTATAAATCATATCCTAAGGTGTGTGAGAAATGTCTAAAGTGTATCAATTGCTCTCATCCTATACCAACAGATACTGATGGAACTCACACATTCATAGAAAATTATGAATTCAAACACATTATCTATACTCCAGTTAGATTTGCTGAATTTGAGAAGATAACAATTTTCCTAAAAGAAGATAACAAAAACATAAAGGTCACTTCAGCAGGAATTGTCACATGTGTTCTCCATTTTATTCCAGATTTATGAGAAATGGTTATAAAAGATCATATTCATAGCATATTATCTAATAGAAAAGCTGCTGATAAATCACAAAATGGTGGTATTAAACGTATTTCTAGGAAAAATTCTGGTAAAATTATAATTTTAAGAGCAGCCAAAACTCATCAGGTTGAGGTACCACCTGTATCAAAACCACCACTTCTGACTGAGCATGAGGTCACAGTAAAACAGGTTAAATCAGAGTCAAAAGAAACCGACCCACCCAAACATGACCCAAGTAAGGGGTCAAATGAGTCAAACCCTGATCCACGTGACGCTGGGGTTGTCAGTACACCAAAGACTGAATACCCCCCAGTGCACAGAATTAGAAGAGAGAAGGCAACACCCCGGAAAAGACCTACACGTGAGGAGGGGACTGGCAGTCAAAGACCTAAAGTTCACAAGAGGAAAAAACATTCTGATATTTTTAGTTAGCTCTCTCATTACTTACATATATAGATATATTTACATACAACCATACAATATAATGGTATCCATCGCTGAACGTTTGAGGAGAATGTTACGGGGTCGTACCCAGGAGAAAAACATTAGACGTTGCAATAGTGATCCTATATGGCATGATTCTCAAGGCTATATGAGACCTTCCTCATGCTCTGTGAACCCTCCACCCTCACCTCCACTAATTCCACCACCCTCCCCTCCAGCAAGGGATTGTGAGAAGTTGAACATTGAGGGTGTTCATACAGGGGTGGGGGATGAGTCTACTGTGGAGAATGACTGTGCTACCTCATCATGTAAACCCCCCCGCCCCCAGGACACGTCTAAAACATCGAATGCACCTACCCAGACAACACCCACTAAGCATTGTTGTCGCCAGGGTACTACATGCATACCATATATTGAGAGGACCAGAATCCATGTTGAGTTCTTCTCTGCAGAAACTGAGGACACCTGCGATGAGGCGCTTTTCCTAGAGATAGACACAGAACTTCAGGACTCCACAAGCACCACACACAGGGCATCTGATAATACACAGTCTACATCTCATCCAGACCCTAAGTACTCAGGCCGTGAATCACCACCACAATCCACTCCACATCCAGACCCTAAGTACTCTACTCTGAAATCACATCATCAAGACCCTACCAGTAGCCCACCTCCAAGCGACCCCGACACCAGTCATACCAGTGGTGCCAGTGATACCAGTGCTGCATCTCAAGTCGATAGCTGTTATTATACATGCAGTTCATGTGACACTCATTCTGACGTCTCATCAGGGAGTTTTCACATGCATGAAGGAAGTCCAAAAACTAATGCTACATTTAATGTTAAAACTCGTTCTCATTCACCCGTAACCGCTGGGTTCTCATCAGTCATTCCAGACTATCTCACAGCTCTATCCGGACCTTAAACTCCACTGAGCGTTACTGGTGAGTGGTGAAGGTTGTGTATTTCCCATCTAGACATAGAGTTAAGGAAATTGAGGGTCATCATCAGCATCCCTTCAAATACAAGAACTTTACTGGAGGGTGTCAGCTGACCACAGACCCCACAGCATTTCGATAATAAAGGACGTCCCTAAGTGTGGAAACCCAAGGTGTTGATTTAGATAAATTATAAATTGAAGAGACTCAGTTTAGACTGTTTTTGATTATTAATATACACAGATATTACCATGGCTTATGAAGTATCGAAAGTTGATGATCGCAGTAGTGTTGGTATAGGAGAGAGCATGGACTTATTCTCAATGCCCACAGTCGATGTGGGTGTAGGGAAAGTCAGGTATGTAGAGTATAAACCTTTAAATCAACTTAATCAGGATGTTGGATTGGAATTTGAAATACCTAACACGGGTAATAGATACATTGATTTTAGACGTACATATCTTGTTGTAAAATGTCGAATTAGAAAGTCTGATAATACTGATATACCAGCTGGAACTGGTGGTACTACTCTTGGTGATTTTGGTCCTGTTAATAATTTTCTTCATTCTATTTTCTCTCAAGTAGATATTTATCTTCAGAAGCAATTGCTGACTACATCTAATTCAAACTATCCTTACGAGGCATATTTAAATACTTTATTCAAATATGATACCCAATCTAAGAACACACATCTCCAGGCTCAGCTGTGGGCTAAGGATACAGGTACAATGGATGCCGCCAGAGCATCATTAGGTAATTCAGGTTTGACTGTGCGTGCTCTATATTGTGAGAAAAGTCAGACTTTTGAAATGATGGGTCCTATACTAAGTGATGTATGCTGGACTAATAGGTACATTTTGAATGGTGTGGAATTAAAAATGAGATTTTGGCCTACTCTACCTAATTTTCATCTCATGTCGGAGGCTACCAAGCCTGAATATAAAACAGAAATTACCGATGCATCCCTGTCTGTGTGTATGGTGACTCCCTCTCCAGATGCTTTACTAAAGCATCAGGAGATTATGGAAAAGAAAAACTGGGCTGCCGTGTACCCCTATCTGAAGACTGATGTTAAAAAATACTCTATTTCTAAGGGTCATTACTGTTTTACAGCCGATAACATTTACCTGGGAAATGTGCCGTCCAGGCTGATATGTGGCCTTGTTTCAGAACAGGCTACAGTCGGGGCTTATAAAAAAAATCCTTATAATTTTCAACATTTCAACTTGAAATATTTGAATCTCACTGTTGATGGTGAGAGTGTACCCCAGAAAGCACTGCAAATGACTTTTGATAGTAACCATCACAAGTCATCTTTCATTGAGGCCTACATAGCTATGTATGGACGAGAACGTTTCACAGATGGTCGTGATGAGGGGTTGTACATAACACGTAGTGAGTTTGCGAAAGGTTATACATTGTTTGCTTTTGATTTAGAACCTGATATTAGAGAGGAATCAGATGGTACTGTATGGCCTACTATGAAGAAGGGTAACTTAAGAATTCAGATGAATTTCTCAGAGTCTCTCCCTGAGAGCGTGTCACTGATTATCTATTCTACATTTCCTTCAATGTTTAAAATAGATATGAATAGAGCTGTGACCGTAATGAAATAAACCAAGAGTTGTATTTACTTACGTTAATGTATTTAAACCTGTTTATTACAGAAACAACCATAATACTGATTTATTATGTTTCAACAAATTTCTTCATGTTTATCTATCAAGAATACTGTTTTATTACACCATTCATATATATATATATATATATACTTATGCTACCAGAGGTAACGGGTAGAAAAATATACCTATGTATCAGGGTGATGGTTCGAATCAATGTATCAGATACCGTGTATTGATATCTTTGTACTAATACGTATGTCTTAATCCTCACGATTATTTTTCTATACCTTAATCATAAATAAACACGAACAAAGAAAATATATATCAACATACATGCTTCTGTGTTACTTTTATCAACATGTTTCTTTAGTTTATATACTCAGCATTTAACTATTCTGGTCATAAATGTAGTCTTTCATATAGATACAAATAATAGACATATAAATATGTGTTTCTTTAGTTTATATACTCGGCATTTAACTATTCTGGTCATACATGTAGTCTATCGTATAGATACAAATAATAGACGTGTAATAGACTTATCTTATCATGTTGATCCATATATACTTATATAGTCCTGTGGATACCTATTATTCAGAAAGCCTTTTCTTACGGATGCAAGACCTTGTTGATTTAGCAACAGGTGAGAGTAGATCCCCCATGATGAATGATGTATCGATATCACTTCGACGCTTTCTACTGGCTCTTCTTGGATTGATATCGTTAACAGATCCCAATTCAGAGGCTGTAACACTGGGTGTGCCCTTAGAGAACATGTTATCTGATCCATGAGATAAATTCAGCTTAAAACGACTGAACACTAAGCTCTTCCCCTCCTGTACACTGTGTCCTGTATGGGTGTCAGGCTGTGCGGTGAGATATCCCATATTACTATCAGGATTGGGGTTTTTAAAAATTGTATCACCATTGCGGGGGCTCTGCATTTCCTCAGTATGCTCTTGAAAATTACCCCCACTGAGAGCATTGCTGGAGCTAGGGAGGTCTGCATGAGTCATGTTCATATTCTCCTTGAAACCACAGTCAGTTTCTGACATATCAACGCTGAGTGGATTAACACTGGACCCTTGATGAGATCCTGGACCGCAGTCATCGGTGGGTGTCATGATATCGGGTTCAGTGCATGTAGCACGTGTACTGCATGACGCTACGTCACAGTTATCAACATCTCTATCGTTAGGGGGAGTGGCAGTCTCATCACAGCCGCTGCACGTGACACAGTGCATCATGTCACTGGGTGCAGTTTGAACGTTCTGGGTCACTGGACTACCACTGCCAATCCCATTGGATTCCACATCTCTAGGTGTTGAGGTGCTAGGGTCATGGGGTTGTGTGTTAACAGTAACTTTATATTGGGGTGTTTCCTCCCCTGAATTTTTAGACATTTGTCGTGTGTACTGGACACATACCTTGTTAACCTCTACTGTGGGTACTTCAGGTCTATCTATTAGATCTGAATGATCGTTGACCGTCAGATTTAATGTCAGATTAAGATGAACCGTCTCATACACTTTATTAGAATCAGTTATGCACTCAGGTAATGGTGAACCTCCAACCCCGGGATCCCCATTATCCTCTGGCACAGAGGGTGACGCTAGTCCTGAAGTGTCTGGGCGCCCCTCAAAGTCCTGAGATACATCATGCATAGTTGGGAGTTCCGGAGAGGTGACAGACCTTGGATGAACTTGTATTGGCGCTATGCTATATGGCGAGAGAGAGAGAGAGAGAGAGAAAGAGAGATTATTTAGTATACTGCTGTTAAACTGCTCACTCGGACTCAAGTTTTGTCAACACCCATATCTTATTATAAACCTATACGCCCTCTATTTAACATGACACCGGTACCCTGATCATACATCAAGTCTTGTGTTGTTCATCGATTACAAAACAAAACGATAGGTTTAACAAATTGTTTTTATAGTACTCACCTTCCAAACAAACGTCTGAGCATATTTACACCTCTTCTGAGGAAATCCATGATGTTCTACCGATAGAATGAGACTTTCCTGTTCCGGAATTTTGAGAGATAACGTCGTTTTTTGTTCAGTCGAAGGTCAAACTAAACTACCGCATAGAGTTAGCTTAAAACCCTGTAGACGGCGCTCAAATCGTAGAGATGTAGTAGTTACCAGATTAACCGCTAGATGTCCTCACTGCGCTATACTATCCCTGTTCCCGCCACAGTGGAGGGTTCTAGCTCCTGACCTGTCCGAATAACCAGGCCATCATTGCCTAATACCTGATGTCCTCTCTGACCCCTTTGACCTTGGTAGATAACTAGACCTGATTAGAATGCTTCCTTATGACACTGACCTCATTTGGAGATCAGAAGGCGCCAGGAAACAGGGCGGGGACCTACACGCTCAAGACTCTAGGCTCTCTAACTTGAGCCAGAATGCCTGCATTAAAATTCACAGCATATAACGATGTGCTCGTGTGGGATGCAAATGAGGAGGGCGATAAGTTCATGCAGGTTATTTATCGTGTGTCACCAACACTGAATTTGCGCCTGAATTATAATGATGTTAACTCTGAGGAGTGTGAGGCTGAGTTCTGTATAATGCCCAGCCCCGATGATGACACGGAGGAGTATACCATAGAAATAACTTTCGAGGAGTGGCGCGACATGGTTCAAAACATTGAACTTATTAACGATCTAGCAACGGAACCCTGGCCTGTTTTCACTAAATGTGTGACGAAGGGATTCATTTTCCAGAAGACCCCAGGTAAAGACAATTTCACCGTCTTTTCTGCACTAGGATCTTATGACTCGTTCACAATGAACAGTGTGGAATTGATTCGTCTGTTCTCAATGCTGGAGCATGCAAATGTCCAGAGCGTTGAATATTATAAATCACTCCTGCCGGGACATTTTTAAAGACTTATTGCATTAACTGATAATGCTGTTAAGTAATACCATGGACCTTTCCTACAGTGTATCACCAAAGACTCTGTCCTAACGTTAGACTAAAGACTGCGCAATGCATGCCATTCAAATGATACTAGAATGACTGCTTTTTAGAGACCTGTATACTCTAGATTTAAATACTCCAGACTTGAATATTCCAGAATTGATACTACAGACTTGCTACTCATCATGTATGTAGCATGTTTATATCACCCTACCGGGTATGATTATTGACTGCTTCATTTATTTTGATACTACTAAGCATGTGAAATTGTTGAGATTATCTATATATTCTGATAAAAACAAACACATCAGTGTGACATCAGTGTGAAATTTATTTTGTTTTATTGACACTAAATGAATGCACAGATTTGCTATAGGAGTAGCGTTTAGAAGTTTGGGACAGAGTTTGTGACTTACTGGCACACATCAGTATCCAAAAGGTATAGTCTCACCATCGATTAAAACATAACGCTTTGCAAAGACGCATTGAAAACATTTAAGCTGTTCTATAGTGCGTATAACAGCAGAAGCTTTATCACGAGTAATAAAACTTCTGTTCTTTACCATCATTTTGAGAGGCTTGTACACCTCCTGACCAGCTCTAGCTCTCAGTTCAGTAAGTAGTAAGTCTTTCATGCTGGTAAAGTTTATGTTTTCTGATACACTCTGCGTCAGGTTTATACCTTTTATTTTACATATGACATCTTGCTTGTTACCCTCAAAATCACATGTTTTGTAAGCATAACTTTTAGGCCCTGTGGAAACAAATTCATAAATAAAATGACCTTCAGGTAGCTCATTAGTTAGGTCGCCTAGATAATCACCAGTAGGTGGTGTGTATTCGCTACAGTTATGTGGAGGGTTAATGTATGATCTGAATATTATACTATCAGTATCATAATACATGACACGTCTATCCAAACGTTTCAGGATAGAATACAGTTTCATTCGAGCATGAGCTGTAGTGTATGCTGCTATGACAACGTTTATTTTACTGTTAGGTTGTACAAATTCCCTCTTTGATTTGTATTCCACGAATATAACATTTTCATTGACCAGTTGAATGTTGCATATTTCTTTTCTTTTATCAGTTATAAGTTTAAAATATTCAGCAGGTTCTGTAATGTAGACTGATTTCGTTTGATTTTGCTTCTGACCAAACTTACCCCAAAAACAATTCAGCATTAGCTTAGCAACCGCTCTCAACCCAGGGTTATATTCTATGTTATCAGGGTCTAAAAGTATTCCCTCCCTCTCGTAATAGTGGTTAATGTAGGTTTGCCGGTCTTCAGGTGTTTTAACCCAGCTAGGCCAACCACTTTTCTCTTGCTTTATTTTCAGAAAAGCATTGATGTACTCAGTGAAAAGCCCTCCAGTTTTTGTCTTTTTATCATATACAGAAACGTTGTCATAGTGCCATGCCTCATATACTTTAACTATTTTATACCCAGCTCTTACAGCTTCTTTCAGTTCCATGGACACCCATGTACCGGTGATCATACGTTTACTATCGGAGTGATTACATGAGTAAGATTGCCCGTTAAAAAAACCATAAAATGCAGAGAAATAGTCATCTTTATCACTGGTGCTATTAAATATATTATCGGCTGATACAACACACGATTTACATAAGGTGAAATATAACCTATCTTTATACCTCATCGGTAGTACAGGGTGATACAATTTCCTTGGTGGTAAGACAGAACATTTTATCAGCCCTTCAATGTTTTCTATGTCAACATTCTCACTCCACTGTTCAGCAGGTATTACTCTATGCTCACCGCACGGGTATTTACAGTATTTGTTTACATAAGGATACAAACTAGTGAAGTCCATGTACTCAATTTTCTCATTCCTACCGCATTTATGATATGTTTTAGTTGTATCTACTCTACCGCCGTAAAAAGCATCTCTTGGCTGTAAGGGTTCGACAATTGAAACATCATTCATTACAGAGTTGTATTTTACAGTCTTTCGTAGCTCATCAAAATCACAACTCCAGATGGTCTCAATTGAGTACCCTAAATCCCTAATTTCTTCATCAAGTCTCATTGTATTCTGGTACAGGACGCCCATACTTTTACTCAAAAAAGTATTATACACTTGAGATGGGTAACATTTATCGTGACCATGAATAAAACAACTATGGAATTGGTAGACAGTGCGTGAACCTGAATGATACCCGTCTACTTTTCTACCACCTATTCTAAATTCACCTTTTTTAGACCTAGCATGTCTTAATTGAATACCTTTTGTTCTTTCTATATATATTAACCATAGCATACTATGTACTGAATGATTATCATAAGGTTTAAAATGAGCTACTACAGGGATAGTGTTTTCTTTAATGAACATAGTTCTGTACACAAGATTGCAGGCAGAAGCTATAGTTAGACATTTCTCAAAGGGATCGATTTTGTGTTTGCCCGAGATTTCCATAAAAATATTTCTAAATTCCAAGCAACCACGACGGAGGATATGTACATCACTTTTACAATAATCTATTAACTCCTTTTTAAAATTGAAATCACTTAAAAGGTTTGAATCATACCATTTAACAAATTCTTTATGTACACTAGGTTTCATGATCCACGGCATATAGAAATAAGTTGGAGGTAGAACTTGATCATGATGATTTTGATTAGATTTTTTATTGAATAAATGCGGAAAAAATCCTTTACATAATTCAGGAATGTTAAATGTCTTAGGTATCTTAGAGAGAGCCATTGGGAGAAAATTCAGGGAGTCTAAAAAACGGATATTGTATGGAGGGACTTTGAGACTCATTACCTTACCACCATTGTAAATAATACCTGGTTTCAGTATTTTAGAATAAATGTAGGTTAAAATGAAATAAGAGTCATACCCACGGAAATTATGACATATCATTTTACTGTTTTTGTGTTCTTTCACTAAAGCCCATTCACAGAACCTCTCTACGCACTCCTCACCATAAAAAACATGTTGATTTATACCACACGTGTCACAACTAGAAGCAGCGTCAAATTTTCTCTGAGCATGCCCTGATTTAATACAGTCATGACATGTGCGCTCTGCTATACATAGATTGGGTACATGCTTGCCTGTATCTTGAGTACATTCTATATCAAAAAATATATATCGCTGGACTGATAAGTCTTTAGTTTCCGACTCAGAAATAGACTTAACCTTTTGAATATAACAAATATGCTCATTCAAGGTATTATAATCAACATGACAGATACCACATTTTTTCATGAAGCATACATGGCGTTTAGATGCACCCTTATTAATCAAAAGCTTATTTTTTCTTCTTAAGAACATATTACAGGTTCTGCATTTATACCAGGTCTGACACACGGATTTTCTCATTTTTTTTTTTTTACTAGTACCAGAACCACTACCACGATATGCAGGGTATTTTTTAGAGTGAAAATTGAAACAGTCCATACCCTTGAAACTACGGTTGCATTTCACACAGTAAAACCATTCGGCATCGTTCTCAGGTTTATGTTCATGTTTACACAATTTACATATGTCTTTACATGCATGCTGGTGGTGATTATTAGTACGTGCATAACATATAGTACAGAAATGACACCTACCGAAAAAGGAAGGGAGACTTGTAAGAACATCAAAATGACCATCTGAGTGATATAGGCTTATTATCCGGGGTGTTTTAACACGATTATCATAGATTATAGAATTTAAGTGATCTTTAGAAACTATCATGATGCGGTATCCTTTCAGGGCTTTAGACAATTTGTCAAACATAGGCAGTGTTATACGAGTGTTGTAGGGTATCTTAGAGAATTTATATAATTTTTTTACCATGCGTAACTGCAGCAATTTATTTTCACAGACTTTCCGTACTGCGCTGTTCAGACGGTTACCACTGCTGTCTGCTAGAACTTTACCCACAACCAAGGCTCGAATGGCACAGCAATTATCTCTATTCTTGATATATATTACACACCTTTTAATTTTGAGAAGATGAGTGATTGGTTCCCGCCCTGATCCTGAAGGAACTTTGACATGAGTGACTGTTATCGTGCAACCCTTGTTCAGGTTAAAAACACTGAAACTCTGTAAAACTCTGTCTATCTCGGTTAGAATATCTCTAGCACTGATGCTACTAACCGTATTGAAATGTATGAGTATAGGATAGTCTATATCTCTACTGTCTATGGTCATTCTAATTAGATCGTCAGAACCAAATTTCAAAGTCAGTTCTTCAACCAGTTTCTCAAAAACTTCAAAAAGCCGTGCCAAAACATCCTTCATAGATTTAAATTTTTCATTCATATTTAATCTAAAAGTGTATGTTGTATGTCTAACCTGGAATTTTCTTGAAAATTGCTCATTCACCTGACGCAATGAATATAACCCCCCTGATCCAAAACCCTGATCAGTAATGTCTGGGGAATTTTGATCAGTTGGTATAGGTTGAGAACCGGCATGGCTGCTATTCTGGTTATCATTATGATTATCATTATCGTTACCAATAGCATTAAGACCATGACGCCTGTCTAAATGCAGATTCAGGTTGCCACGTTTAGGGAATTCTTTCCCACAGACATGACAGATATGTTTGGTAACTGTGTGAGCTGCAGGGGAGGCACCATTTCCTTTTTTCTCAGGAATGTGTGTTTCAATATGCTTATTGAGATAAAAAATCTTTTTATATGACTTACCACAAACAGGACAGTCAAACATGATTTCAGTCTTGTGAGAATCAGTCTATTACTCAGCTTATCATGAGATGACGCAGTGTTTTAAATCCAGGATCTACAACATCGTCTATTCTATCACAAATATTCTCTAGATCGGGGTCTGTTATATACAAGTCTCTGATAAATGCACTAGCATTAACCAACCAGAAAATATCCGATCTCAGATTATAAACATTATTTAAGAATGTATGCCTGGATGTTACTGAAGGATTGATATATTTCCTAATCTCTATTATCAATACGTCAAAGAAAAGCTCTTTAAACTTTATATCAATATCTCTACCAATATGCGCTAAGTTAAAAAGAATAGGAATTTTGAAGTTCTCAAAGTGTTCAGAGTTACCAGAAAATTCCAGAAAAAAAGAAACAATTTCTCCAGAATCTACAACCTTTACACCACAGCTTGCCAGACCCCGACCTATTTTGAAACCTTCTCGCGATTGCATTACATAGTGAAGGTCTCTTTTTTCTGAATAAACCTTAAAGATAGTGAGAGTTACAATTAACTTTTTAAATATCAGAAGTAATTCATAAGATCTGCTATAACATTTGTTTTCTGAGAGAATTGAGCCTAAACGCCTGTATAAATTCGAGCCAATGTTGTTGTGGATATTATCTAAACTATCACACACATCAAAAAGCCTGTGATAGAGGGTTTTGAGACAATTCAATCTGTCAATAAAAACCTCTATATCAGACCAGTCATGAAGTGTTATAAAACGTCTCTTTATAAAGTATTTCCAGGTCTCTTTTAAAGAAAGAACACCCCGAGCTCTTTTTGAGGCTATAGCAAATCTGTGTAAGCTTTTTCTGTCATGTTCTAAGAATGTAATGACTAACCAAAAAATCTCCTGAGGGAGATCCGAGAGTGAAAAGCTAGAGCTAGAACTATCCATAACATGTGAAATGTTAGAATGTATATGATAACTGACAACAAACCACCTCAGGATATACCCTTTGATTGTAAGAAGTCTCCAAATTTTATAATTACTAAAAATATAAATGATAAGACCTTACATAGATTAAAAGAATAATAATTCTTAATGAATACACTGTGAAAGTGTCTATATGACGACCCTACATAAACTAAAGAGTCAGATTATCTATACTCTTTCTATACGCTCTGACTGCCTCTACATTGAAAACTGAAATACACCCAAAAAAAGTTGAGGATTTCTTGCACGTAATACACGTCTCATTACTCACTGTCCTCCAACTCTTCAATCCTGCCGTCAATGGCCTCTATGTTGTCGCAAAGGGTCCGCCACTGATTCACAGTGAGGACAGCCCCACCCTTTTTAATTGGCTGCCACAGCACCGAGTCTGGGTCCTCAGGGTCCCCGGCCGTCTCTATCCTTAACACCGTGTAAATCGAGACCAATGGCTCTCCAGTCAGATCATCATCCACCAGAATGCACTTCCTGTAAAAGTCAGGAGTATAATGTTTTATTTATTTAGAATAAATCTCATATATCATATAATGAGAGTTATGATAATACTTATAGCATTTGCAATGTAATATAACTTTGTTATTGAACTATGTAATAATTCAGATTCCATGTCACTAGTGAGTAGATAGAGTGGAATTGAAATTTTAATGAGATTATATGAAATTATATTGTGATAGTTATACAGATTCATGTCAGTAGTAGATTAACATAACAAACTTAAAATTATAAATATCAAGAATAACATAAATCAGTTAATCACAAATCATAACATACCTGAATGGTTTAGGAATTCCTCGGCGGATAAACTCAGGCTCAAGCCAGCACAGGACATCAGACTCTCTTTTTGGACCTCTCACGATGGACTCAGTTTGCTGTGGGGAGGCTGAGAATGACCCTCTGCTAACTCTAGGCTCGACAACCCCCCTCTTTGATGCTTTAGACCCGCTCGAGGCAGTCTTAGGTGAAGCTGGAGGGTGTAAAGGCGATGATGATGGGGAAGGTCGTGGTGTTGAAGCGCGTGGCGGCGCACCACCCTTAACCCTACCGGTCTTAGTTGGGGTTTTAAATGGTGTGGCCTGAGATGCCCCCTCGGAGTCTTCCACAGTATCTGTGTCACCCTCCTCATCAGCATCGGCATACGTTAAGGCTTTGACAACCTTTTTGGGCGGAGGTGTAAAAACATCATCATCGCTGGGTGCGTCCTGGACCCAAACGTCCTCGTCTTCAGGCTGCTCAACAGGTGGTTTAGAATTTGAGGGTTCAGGAGGGGGGATGTTCTCGGCTTGAGGTGCTACATGCACTGCACGGCGCGTCTGCTTCCTTTTCAAAGCTGGCTGAGGAAGAAAAGAAAAAAAAGTCTTAATAAAAATCATAAATGATTATATAAATATTATCTATAATAATCAAATGTAATATGTCATAAACAGGAACGCTGTGAGAACTTCAGGTATAAACAGATGAATTATATTCCATGAAAAGATTTATTCATCCTTACATTACGTGTCCTTGCTATAATTGAATGAAAAGAGCTGAAGTTAATAGCGAATAACTCACCTTAGACATTTTGAGGAGTGTTGTCTGATTAGGTTGAAAACTGGGTAAATTTCAACTGAAAGTAGCTCAGGTGAGTCTACAGCAAGGTTCAATATCAGTGTAGCGTTCCCCGCACGCCACACCTTTTTTATACATCTCAGGTGGTCAGTGAGGGTGACCATGCGTCTACACCCCTAAGACCAATAACGGTGCTGCTACGTCATAGTAAACCCCGCCCCTCCTGCAGCCAGGTACCGCTGAAGGACAGAAGGCACCCTGTAGGACTGCTTTATCAAACCTCTGGGTGTCTCTCTATCTCTCTCTCTCTCTCTCTCTCTCTCTCTCTCTCTCTCTCTCTCTCTCTCTCTCTTTCTTACTATGTATGTCCCTTGGTGGTGATGAAAAAAGTTGCTTTTCATCACCATGACCCAACCCTAAATGGCACCCTTAAATTACACCTTTACAACCTGGCGTCTGTGTGAGGGTGGTGTAGGATGAGCCTGGGGAATCAATTACAACCTCCCACAGCCATAAAAGATTACTAACGGCGTACAGTATCCTGTTTTAACGAGGGTAAACACATCTACAGACTCCTGTCCTGTGATACTGTGATGTGTAAAGTTAGATTACTGATCTTGACCCTCAGGTCATGACTGTAGACGTGCATGAGCACCCTGTTATCCTTTGGGGATATGGTGTATACCCTATCATGAATGGGGTAAAGCAATGTTTCATTTATGAAAAAAGGGGTAAAGTCCCTATTCTTTAAAAGGTACTGTTGTATAGTAGTTGGGGTATAAAAGACTGTACAATATCCAGTTATGAAGTAGGGAGTGTAGGTTACAGGGTGAAACCTTTGAACACTTTGATGTACTGTGTGACTCACTTAACACGGCTTTAAAGCATATGGGGTAAAACCACATGCATTACAAGGATCATACGGGGTAGAAAGAAAATAAAAAAGGGTAAAACTGATGACTGTCGTGAACATTATGTATACAGCACATAGAAAAATACATTATGTGTAGGGTTAAATCAAGTCTATGTCAGACTGTTTAATTACTGAGTGTTCTCATCTGATATCCGCTCTAAGTTAAAGTGACGCCAGTCACACAGACAACAGTAGTTCTTAAGACACAGGCTGGGGAGATACAAGTACTTGGAAGCACCATGAATGTTATTAATTCATACATTTACATGATTTTATTCATGTACGGAATGTCGATTACCGATGGTATGCACCATTGTGGACCAGCATTGCGATGCCTCTGTGAGCCAAACACTCGATCGATTCTATGCAGCGGTCAAGGATTAACATCAGTTCCTGAGTTAGGCGTTGAATACAATTATTACAATAAACTGTTTTTACAGTATAATGACATAAGATATGTACGAATAACTAAGGTATACGACATCTTGGATGTACGAAATAACCCTATATCATGCAGAGAACATTTACCTAAATGGATTCTACAAAATTCATGCTCACTGGAGATAAAAGGTTCTGAGGATATGGACCACAACAAGGACCTCATTAAAGAGTATGTAACAGGATATGACGGTGTTGGAACAATTGAGAATGGTCTAAGTGAATCAATTGAAACTACAACGCAGGGAATACATATGGAGACTACAGCACAGAACTCCGTAGAGAGTACAGCCCTGAACTCTGTCATACCCTTAGTGACTACGGGTGACGTGTATGCTCTAGTGAGCAGCACTCAGATCCCTAGTATTGATGACAGCTCTACTCCCACTATATCTAAATTACTCACTACGTATGATGTAATGAAGAATCCAGATTTAGTGAGTGTGTCATGGGGTCATGGTAGCGTGTCAACACATTACGTCAGCACCCCATCACCATGGCTGTCAGGTGAGGCTCGTGGTGAACTGAGTGACAAAGTCTCGCAAAGTGATATTATTATGACTCAGGCGAGCATAGAAACTATGACTGAAATTGAATCTACCTCTAGAGACGGGTCTAATGATTTAACTTCTACCACTGAAGGGTTGCGCCTAATATCTGATGAACCTTCTACCCCCTATCAACAGAATTTCATACCGTTAAAAGCACCTTATAACAATGATTCTAGCACCCCACACAATGACAATGGAATTAAACTAAAGACCTATGGTAGAGATGAGTCAAAGAGAAGTGGTATGAAACTAGAGCTGTCTAAAACGCTGAATAAGGGCAATATTACTGTCGGTATTGGAATAGATGGAAACAAGACTCATGTCATCCTGAAAGGGGAAATTGAGCTGTATGTTCCTATTTTATCAGTGCTAGGAGTCATAGTCGTTATCATTACACTGATCACAATGGTCATAGTTTGGCTTAAGCGATCTAGGTCTGGTACCTGGAGAAACATTTTAATGTGTGGAAACAGTGTAAACAACACCGGCACCAACAACACCGCGTTAGAACTGGTTCCCCATATGAATCAGGACTGGATGTAAGTATGAATCTCTATTGTTGTTATATTTACTCATAATGGTTGTTATAGATATAATAAATCATTACTATGGATATCTGTGTGGAGTCTCAATGTAATAACTCCATTGATGTATTCACTCTATTCTCTAATGAAATGAGTAATAAACGATGAAAATAGAATTAATATTTTATTTCATGATATAAAAGTCCTCATACAATTTCAGGTCTCCAACAGGTAGATCATGCAGGTCCCCTATGACAGCACAGGCCAGTGTTGAATATGTAAATGAGAATCATCAGAACAGGTGAATACCTATATAATATCATGCATACATATACTCATATATTCTCATATATTATATCAGATTCTTAAATGTGTTGTAAAACTCAAAGTTTAAGATTGATTTCTCGCAAGACATACATGAATACCATACAGGGTTCTCTCACGCTCCTCATGCTTCATTTATTGTACTTAAGGTTGACTGACCCTACATCCAGAGACAAAAATGCTGACTGTGGGAACGAGGATACCCGACCCTACTCAGAACCCTCTCAAAGTGCTGCTACTGTGCCTCCCAGTACCTCTAACGACCAATCAGTCTCATGGAAACCTACTCAACCAGGTGCCTGGGTTGGGGGTACACAAGATGTTGAACAGTGTGTTGAACAGTGTGGTGCCAAAAGTTCAGTGCCCGGAAATTTGAAAGAATCGCCTAACTCCTCAACGCTGCACAGAACAACCTCTACCCCTATGGTCTTAAGCATGGGAGAAGACAGGTTCACTACACCTACTGCGTCCCCTATCATTAAGTGTGAAGCAGGCGTCCTTAACAAATGGCTGTCATCGCCTGAACTGACATGTGATGTGCCAGTGACTTCAGAAACCCCCAAACGCCCTGAGTGCATGAGATTGAGATCTGGCCGTGACATTGAATTAAAAGAGCGTGTAAAAAAATCTAATGAAACTAAGTAGACACGACCCTATGACGTATCCTGTGTATTGAGTTACAGTATATCCGGTAATCCGGTGAAATCCGATGTATATCTAGATACATTTAACTGAAATATATAGGTGCAAATATATCTATACTACACTTTAGTATATTACTACATGTACTCAGCATAATATATCCATATCATATAATAATGATTATTCAGCTATGTCGATGTTTAGAACTTCTAATTCATCTCTTTCAATATCATGTGATCTACAAATGGGTCTATACACGTATTTTACCAGTAGCATAAGCAGTCAGAGTTTTGTATAACAAACAATGAGAACTGGTAAAAATTTCACGACCTCTGAAAGGAGCAACAGTGCCCAAAACTCTGAACTTAACACGACGGGATACAATGGCAGGTAGCTGCTGATCAAGCTTATCAAGAATAGCTCTGACTTTAGTCATTCCAGGCATATCATCGTAGTACTCAGTGAAAAACACCCCTGAACCTACTGTATTCTTCACCCTCTTGACTATGACACCGCTTATCATGTCTATACATGTATTCAGTAGAGTAAATCCTTCAGAGAAATTGTATTTAGCAAGAGCACGTATTGCATTCCGGCGAACAATACTGCTCCGTTCATGCCATACCAGTCCTGCTGATTCAAGTATTCGCTGCATCTCTCTGTGATCATAAGAGTCCTTTCTAAAAAGCTGAGTCATTAGATTATGGGATGCCATATACTGATGTCGTGCCATTCTATTATATATGCTATACATTCTAGGCTCCAACCACGATTCCATGTGGGTATGCAATAAGACAAGTTCCATTTGTGCTGCATAATAATTAATTGGTATCTTACCATATCCACAAAAAACAGTCCTGCATTTATTTATGAACTCATCACGAGTGGTCTCATCAGTCTCATTAAATGAGAAATCATTAAAGGAATCTACTTCCTGAGGTGTTGTTTGACCGTACATAACTACTGAGACGTCAGATACTTTCCAAAAATAGTAATAGGATAATGAAAAGTATCCTGCAGTGCTGAAAACGTTAGATAATTCCAAAACAATATTAGGGTGATAAGAAAATGTCTCCGTGTATAACATTCACTGTATAGCGTCTGATAGCGATATAACTGTATCTGATTAGTAGCTCCGACTGGTGTGTAGGAGGTGAACTAGAGAACACTGTAGAAATAGGCCATTAAACTCGTTAGATGGTATACACTGTTTCTGTCCTGTTATTTAAAGGTAATTACCACTAGCATATCTGTGTATAGTCTTATACACATTACATCTGGGACTTGTGAGAATTTCCCTCCCTCTGAAAGGGGTGACTGTCCCCACGATTCTCTGTCTGACTCGTTCGTACACTGTAGAGGGAAGCAGCCTACTGTATTCCTCCACTATAGCTTCAACCTGACCCATTCCAGGCATGTCATGATAATACTCAGAATGGAAAATTGCCGGTCCAACAACTTTCTTAATCTTTTCCACTGTAACATAAACGACTAAGTCAATGCATGAGTTTTCTAGAGAAAACCCCTGTGAAAAATCATATTTCTTCACTACGCGCTTAGCTTCATTGAAACATATCTGAGGTAGTACATCATGTGGCATTCCACTGCTAGTGAGGATGTTCAACATTGAGCGCACATCATACCATCCGTAGTGAATCAACTGAGGAATCAGTTCATGCGAATTGAGAAATTGATCTCGGGCTATCTCATGATACAGTCGGAACATTTTTCTGTGGTGAAATTCCGGTATAAAAGAGTGAAGTAGAACCAATTCCATCTGAGCTGCATAATAATGCACCGGTATTTTACCATACCCGCAGAAAATCTTTCTTAATCCGTCTTTATATTCTTCATATGTTGTTTCTTCTTTCTCCTTGAACTCAAAGTTCAATACATCTTCACGTGTAGTGCGTCCATACATGTTGATGTATGAAGCTGTGTAAAATCAAGTGTATATGTACGTATAGGAAAGTTTCACTGAGCTATCAGTAATGAATTAGCGTATGTAGGAATGAAAGGTTTATGACAAACCTCCCCTCAGTAGTACTACTACTGCCCGCTGGTGAGTAAAAAATCAACTACAGTTTGGCATGTAGGAAAAATGTATGAAATACCCACTAGGGGGAGAGGGGTGCTAACATTCCACCACCCCCAAGCGTAAACCACCCCTCAGTAGTACCACTACTGCCCTCTGGTGAGTAAAAAATCAACTACAGTCTGACATATAGGAAAAATGTATGAAATACCCACTAGATGGCAGAGGGGTACTAATGCTCCACTACCCAAGCGTGTCCACCATGGCTGTAAGGTCAAATGAGGACAAATTTCACGCCAGAGGTAGCAATTATCTTTCTTAAGCGTTGAAACTCCATAGGGGCCCAAACCACCAAGTTCCATTTTTGCTACTGTCCTTCAATGCATCCATCTCAATATCCATTGCGTTCTGCCATTTTTGCGCATTGTCAGAGTTCATAGCATCGGTATATGTATTTGGGATGTGGGATATGTGGTAGCAACAATCAACAGTAGTGGTGACATAATCCTGCAAATAACCAGGTGGGTTACATCCTCTGTGGGGATACCTGGCATTGTCCCTATTGTCCTGCAGGTTTTGACCAAGTTTACCACTTACCACATTTTGAGGAACATCATCAGCTACATCCGGAGCTTGGTAATATTCAGGATCTACCTGAGGTGTGGCACACACCGGTTCATCACTATTGTCTGTTACCTCCTCAAACTTGTCAAAGAACTTCAAACATCTTACTCTATGTACAGTGCTACGCTTTGGGATATACACAAGATATGCTGGGCTACATTTATCATAACCGACAAAAATACCTTTCTCACCGCGATCTTCCAGCTTCTTCTTCTCCTGAACATAAGCATAACATACAGTACCAAATACATGCATACCACTCAGGTCTGGTTTCTTACCTGTGAATGCTTCGAACGCGCACCTCGCACATAAGACGCACCTAGAGTTTAAGAATATGCTCAAAAAAATAAAAAAATCAACACTTTTGTTCTACTAAATGGATTTTCAAAATTCAAAAAGCTACATGTAGCTACAGCTACATGGAATCTCCTGGAGCCTCCTATGTAATATTATTACTTAGGGGAAGTGTAATATATCAAAATGAAGGTCTTGATCTCCCCCTTGCGGATCGAGTGAGGACTAAAACCTCGCGTATAAGACGCGCCTTATATGCGGGAGATTACGGTAGTTTACTTCTTCCACCACAGAGGGCAGCACCAGTAGCTCATTTACCGAGGATCGTGGATTTACATCCTAACACTTAGGGAGTGATCATTTTTTTAACAACAGGGGGGGAAGGCTGGTGGGTTTGAGGGGGGGGGGTCAGAATTCTTTCGACCCCTGGCCTGGGGGGGTCAGAATTTTTTCAACCCCTCTGATGGGGGGTCAAAATAATTTTACATGTTTCCAGTGGAAAACCCTGTGCATTACTACAGGTTAAAAGGGCACGTTCGCATGCGATTTTCGGCCCTTATGGGGGGAGTCGAAATCTTTTTCGCGCGTCCGCGCGCAAACCCACCAGCCCCCCCCTGTTGTTAAAAAATGATCACTCCCTTAGCAGCGCTTACGGGGCTGATGAGAGAAAGAGCCGCCAGATTTTAGCTTGTCTTGGTCCCATCATATTTCTATCCTAACTGTGATCCCATCTTGTTTGGTGGAAAGTCAAGTATCCACGATCTTAGTGTATATATATGGTATGTTCTTAGGTGATGTTATGGGATTGACGAGAGCAAGACTTATTAAATTCTTGCTCTTATTCGTGATCCCATCTGATTCTTGACCTTATTTGGAATCATGTATACCTGGAACCACCAAGCATGGCCCGCATAGGGTTCCTTAGGAAGCCGGTTCTTTTGAATGCCAGATCATAACAATAATGGATTTTAAAACACCAAGCCTTTGATGTAAATATAATCTTATTTGAATATCTAAGGGATTGACATAAGGTTCCACCTCTATTCACTCCTCTCATTCTTGGACAATTAAAACAGAAAATAAAAAAACATGTATCCCATTTACAATACTGTATGAAGCCCTTCCGTATCTCTCCTCCCCCCCCCCCATAATAGCAGTACTGCAGATGGCATGATGTCCCCTGGTGCCTGTGTATGACACACGGGTAGACACTGTACACAGATGCTGCACCAATTTAGCTGAACACATGCTGCATCTGATATCCTGTATGCACGGCGTCCCAATGAGCAGGCCTACCAGAGCTTTAAAATGCAGCCAGAACCAGCTGCTCGCCGCCACATTGAGCTGCTCACATGGCCTGCCTGCACAGTGTCTGCACCAGGCAGTACCTCGCCCTGCTGGCGCCAACATGCGGGCAGCAGCAGCCAGCCGTCTACTGCCAGTGACAGCAACAGTAGCAGCTGCAGCAGCTGCAGCAATGCCAATACACATCAGCATCACATTCACAGCAGCAGTCACGGATGTTCCTGCTGCTGCTGCAGGCCCCTGCTGCAGTCAACAAACCACAGCAGTAGCGGAAGTAGTACCTGGGCACTTCCGCCAGCGGTGAGCAGCTCAGATTTGGGGACATAAGGAATTTGTGTGTCCCTCTCCCAGCTACGTATATCCCCCAGTGCAGGGTGCCATGGAGGCGGACTGGATGCTGGGGACGCAGCATATACCGCTGCTACACACGGCGTAGGTTGCAGAGGACATCCAGGGCTTGCAGGAGGAGCAGGAGCTGGGATTCAAGAGCTGCTCCACTACACCGAGCAGCTCGCTGATAACGGGGGACCCCTGACACCCTGTCCTCTGGCACACATATTACATTGACACACATCCACACACAGCCAGCATTGACACCCTCTGACATCATATTGACACCATATATACATAGGCACCATACTCATAATGACATCATACCTCTAGTGACACTGGAGAGCTTCTCACATTGACAGAAGCCACACAGTGACACATTGCTGTCTGTCTCCAATACAAGCCCACACCTACCTAAATAGCACTTCTCCAAACAGCGTACATCATACCATTTATAACGTGCACAGCACCCACATGTATTGCATTCCGACTGCATACCAATACATCGGGTAACTGGAATACCCCAGTACATTTAAGAGGTAAGTCCAATAAAATATCAATTACCATTGCTGACCCAAATCTTTAGGAATGCACTGGTCACCCAATAGACAATGCTGTATGGTAGTTTTGGGTATATCTGGCCATGTTTGTAGATATACTGTGATTAGGGAGTGGTCATTATTTATCAACAGGGGGGGTGGTGGGTTTTCGCGCGGATGCGCGGAAATTTTTTACGCCCCCCCCTCGACGGCAGTCAAAATTTTTTGCGGCCCCCCCCGCGCCGGAGGCGCGGAGAGTTTTCGCGCCCCTCTTTGCTCTATAGTAGCGCGCGGGCTTTTTTGCTAAAAAGAGGGTGATTTTTTTAGCCCCCCCCTCAAGAGGAGTCAAAATTTTTTTAGCCCCCCCCCCTCGGGAGGGGTCTGAAAATTTTACGCCCCCCCCTCAAACCCACCCTCCCCCCCTGTTGATAAATAATGACCACTCCCTTAATTTGATTTGGAGTTTGATATTCTATATTTATGTGTAACGGTACGTTTATAGGTCTAGAGGACCCGCATCGCTATCACGAAATCCAATAATGTGCATGTATCTGATTTATGAGGTGTTGATATAGGGCCTGATGACACATATAGCTCTAAGTGCAAAGTATTGGCACTAGAATCATAGCAATATAGATGACATTCAGAACTGACAATATATATTTGTTGATTTAAAGTTAGTAAGCCACTAATAGTTGCTTACTAACTTTAATTTATGTAAAGATTATTAAAGTGCATTTAATCTTTGTTAACTCTTTATTTTAAAATGTATTTATACAGCAAGGATGACAATCTACTGGTTGAACAGATGCCAACCATCATACAATTAATCGTGACGTCATCTATACGTCACAACCCTTCACTCAGACGACATTTCGCTGCGTTCTTAACCCAATAGACGCAGCAGGAAGTGACGACATGCCTCGGATACCGTCTGTCTACCGGGGCCCAGCGCTCGTCATTGGTATTGGGGGCGGCTTTGCACTGGTTGGTTTGGTTCCAGTAGCGATTACTCTAGGATTGGGGATCCGGACCTCCGCAACCGTTATTGGCGTTGGATTCATTGGTTTTGGCGTTATGCTAATATTACCAGGTAATTTCAATAGTAATTGGAAAAGATAGAAATAGGTGGGCCTCTTAAAGTTATTTCTGAGGAGCCTACACTGGAGCTCCCTTCAAAACGCACTACAGAAATCAAGGAAACCGATGGGCCTAGCATTGAGTATGGCTTTGTAGGCTGCTCAGAAATAGCATGTTGCATGAATAGACTAAGGCCTAACTCTAAAGAAGCATGTAGAATTAATCCAATGTAATACAGGATTATGATGCAGCGTTCAACCTCTGACTAGTATAGGGAAATGGCTTTATGGTGCAGGGTTCAACTTCTGATACATAAGCAAATGTATACTACCATGGAATATTTTTACATCGTATTCCCCGAGGTGGGACTGGCGTATACCACGAAGCCATTATATGGCTGGGGCAGGCTTCAAAGTCCATTCACCAAGGGGAATACGATGTAAAAAATTCCATGGAAGTGGACATTTGCATTTATGTCATGGCCAAAGGGTTAAATTACTTTAAAATGAAAAAAAACAAACAAACAAAAACAACGCTTTCATCATGAAGGTCATGTGACCACTAGCCATGGAATACGACCACATTGTATTCCATCCCCCCATTGAATACCATGTCTTCAGTACTGTTCTATAGTAACGGTCGTATCTGCCATGACATAAAGGGAAATGTCTCTATGGTGCAGGGTTCAACCTCTGAGTAGTATAGGGAAATGCTTCTAGGACACAGGGCTCAATCTCTGAGTAGCACAGGGAAATGCCTCTATGGGACAGGCTTCAACGTCCAAGTACCCAAGCAGCAATGGAGCATTGGGCCATGCTTGTCCATGCTTGGCCCAACATAAGCCGACATTGGCCCAATATAAGCCGACATTGGCCCAATGTATCCTTGCTACCTGGGTAGTATAGTAAAATTTCTCTATGAGACAGGCTACAACGTCCAAGTAGTATAGTAAAATATGTTTATTGTAGAGGCTACAACGTCCAAGTAGTACAGTAAAATGTCTTTATTAGAGAGGATACAAGGTCAAAGTAGTATAGTAAAATGTCTTTATTAGAGAGGGTACAACGTCCAAGTAGTACAGTAAAATGTCTTTATTAGAGAGGGTACAACGTCCAAGTAGTACAGGAAAATGTCTTTATTAGAGAGGCTACAACGTCCAAGTAGTACAGTAAAATGTCTTTATTAGAGAGGCTACAACGTCCAAGTAGTACAGTAAAATGTCTTTATTAGAGAGGCTACAACGTCCAAGTAGTACAGTAAAATGTCTTTATTAGAGAGGCTACAACGTCCAAGTAGTACAGTAAAATGTCTTTATTAGAGAGGCTACAACGTCCAAGTAGATGGGTCTAGACCTCCAAATTCGACAGGGTGACATGGCCATTTCTTAAATTCGACATGTGACATGGAGCTTAGTGACAAGGACATGGAGGAGTAAAAAGCTAGTGACATGAGACATGGCCTTATCTTAAAATCGACATGTGACATGGAGCTTAGTGACAAAGACATGGAAAAACAGAAATTTAATGACATGTGACATTGCCTTTTCTTAAGATAGACATGTGACATGGGGACCCCCCATCTAGACCCCCAAGTAGTACAGTAAAATGTCTTTATTAGAGAGGATACAACGTCAAAGTAGTACAGTGAGATGTCTCTATGGGACAGGCTAGCCTACACATTGTAAGATGGCCTCGGCAACACGATGATTCACTGAATGCAACTTTCCAGGTTAGCTCTTGAACTAAAAGCCCATGGTTGATTTCAGGTTTTTGCTGGTGTCTAGCAATACAACGGAGAAGGATAGGTTTGTGGTGCGGGCGCCGACATGCCACAGAGGACGAACACCTTCAGTCTAACCAAGCCATTAGGTAAGTTCCTTTTAGTCTTTGAGATCTTTAAGGGTGTATCACTGTATGCAGACATTGCATTGATAGATTAATACTGATACATGTAATGACCGTTTGTCTCCATGACGCATTACAGGGGTAAGGGTGTTGTCATGTTGTCAAAGGGCAGAATGTGAACACTCTGTAGGCCTCAAAGGGGTAACAAATAACCAACTTTGCTTTAAATTTTGTCAATGAAAAATTCTCGTTTTTCAGTAAAACGCCATCGGCATGTAAAGATGACACGATGGATAGTTTAATGACCCCCGTCCATGACAGGTAGGTACTTTATCAGTTATCGCTTTGTGTCTAAAGGCGCCCATCCAATTATGATATCATCCCATAGACCACTAATCTCTCACTAATACACATTTGTGGTATGGGGTGCACAAATACCTTTTATATAGTAAACTAAACGCATGATATCTCAGTTTCCTATTGCGATTTCCTTTAGTGGCGGAGGATAAATCTTCTTGAAATGGCACATGTTTGATTAGCATATATACATGTAACCCACACCGTTCACTTTCATTCACAAATTCTGACATGAGTTGATGCACATATGTATATATATAATCTCTCAGCCTTCACCCTACCTGTCTGAATTTTCTGTTGGATTAAGCCACGGCTTATATATGGGAGGGGGGGGGACCCACTCGCTTTTGTCATTACTCAACTTTTTACCTTTTGGCAGGCGTAAATACTGAACGCGACTTAAGGCACTAGTGTAGTAGGCGTATCACTAAGGAACTTGATAGACATAACATTAAGGCAGGTAGTCACAGGTATTGCGTCAATCTTAAAAGAAACCTGTCAAACTCTAATCAGTTGAATTAGAAATATATAATAAACCCTTTTCATATATTAAGTAAGAAATTATGACCAATGAATCCCCCACCCCCGCAGGCCTTTTTCTCTTAGCATTGGTCTGCGACGTTGGGTCGCAATGTAGTCTTTCTGTCTCCTATAATTAAAAGCCTGACTGATCAGCAATCCAATGATACATGTACTAATAGATCAGCAACCTTGATTGTTGATAGATCTGCAATTGAGAGGAACATGTCCCTACAAATATCAAGATATCAAATGTCCCCTGTCCAAGGAACGGCATAAAAGCAGCTATGTAGACTATCCTGTAATCAATGCATCATCAAGACCTTCCCAATTGGCAGAATAAAAGCATACCATTTACGTTAACGCATTTTTATTGACTTTATAGGTTTTGAAAACGTTTGTTTCAAAGAAACCTATTTAAATATTCCGAAACATTAAGGGAGTGGTCATTATTTATCAACAGGGGGGGTGGTGGTTCCCCCCCCCCCTCAACGGCAATCAAATTTGTTTGCGCCCCCCGCGCCGGAGACGCGGAGAGTTTTCGCTCCCCTCTTTGATCTTTAGTAGCGCGCGGGCTTTTTTGCTAAAAAGAGGGTGAATTTTTTTAGCCCCCCCCCTCAAGAGGGGTCAAAATTTTTTTAGCCCCCCCTCGGGAGGGGTCTGAAAATTTTACGCCCCCCCTCAAACCCACCACCCCCCCTGTTGATAAATAATGACCACTCCCTAAAAGGGTTCTTTTTTGCCAAGTGGGCTTACATGGTTTATAGCTGCCCTAGCACTGAACCACTAAAGTCAAGCTTTATATAACCGTGGTGCAGCTGTATTCACCGTAATGCCAGTCTGCCAGTTGTAATATTCACTTTGTGTGTTTGTTTGATCTGTCTCTAGTTCTGATACCATTGGAGCCTTCTGCACTAGGTAATAGTTGGATATTGTAGATACTTAGAACGTGTATGGGGGGGGGGTCAGTTGTCCTCCAAACCAGAGAATTTGGCGAGACCGACAACGGATACAACTCCAGGTCATTGTAAGCGATAGTTACATGGTAACTCAGAGATCGAGTGCCCATAAATGTACTGTGGTAATAGTTTTACAATCTCTTGGGCCCTCTATTCACCATGGATGAGTACTAACCTGCGAGTGTTCATGAGTTTCAGAAAAGGGTGGCCTGGATTATTCCAATAGTCTAAGGGGTGTGAGGTGATTGTACCTCATGCACTTACACTGGGGGATTAGTCCTTCCTCGTGGGAGGTCTCGTGAAATTCTTTGGCCTCTTGACTGCCAGTGTAGATATACCATGTGAGGTCAGTCTGATACCTCAACGTTTTATATAATTTTTTCTGTAAGTCCTTCTTGTGATCATGAAATCCAAAAATGTTAAAACTGCTACAGTTCACGGACAATTGAGTGGGGATATAAAAAAAAAACACGAGTGACTGACCCTCCGGTTATCGTTCACCGTCTTTAACATCAACTTTCTTCCTCGTGTGTCTGTGAAAAGATTGGTACCTTCTCAAAAGAACTTCCAATCTACATGTGTCCATGTTAACTCTGTCGGAAACAAGCATTTCGACAGAACAGGCATATACAGTTAGAAGCTGTCAGAAGATATCTTTTCACTATCTGTACGTCTCCCTTTGTCTGTCTTTCTGTCTTTGTCTGTCTCCCTATGTCTCTCTGTCTGTCTCTGTCTGTTTCTCTTTCACACAAACATTTCAATTGCGTTTTTTTTTTGTTTTTTTTTTAATAAATGGGTTCCATTCCCCTCCCTAGTGCTCTCTCTCTCTCTCTCCCTCCCCTCTCTCTTTCTGTTTCTCTCTCTCTCTCTCTCTCTCTCTCTCTCTCTCTCTCTCTCTCTCTCTCCCAGCGTCTGTTGTCTCCTCTCTGTATCTCCTCTATAGTCTATAGATTTGTGAAATCTGAGTAAGGATATCAGACTTCCATAATCAAACTACCCGTGTGCTATGCGCTATACAATAGGCTTCCACGCAGTTTGTTAGGAGCACAGCAGCCTCCCCTACACACACATGTTCTGGTCGTACTGCTATTGAAAGTGTTGGTCCAAAGGCTGCTTCCCCCGATGTGCTGCCAGCTTGCTGATGTGAATTTCCCGCCATTTCTTGTGTCGCTAGGAGTAACAGTCCACAGCGTCTGCTTCACGTAGATGGCTCCAAGAATGAGTGGATGGAAGGGTGGAACGAAGAATGCGTCCCCATGGAGGGCCAGAGTGTCTTTGGATGAGACAACAGTTATTGATAATCCTTTTTAAGGACTAACCTTGTTGTAAGTAATACTAATATGCAGTGCTAAATGTGGGATTTTTTTAAAAAGAAATTATGTCCTACTATATCATCAATAATATCACAAAGATTGTTCAGACTGATATTCCATTTCCCCACAGTGCGTATCCTTGGGTTACTATGGGGAGTAGGCCCATATGAATTGTAGTCAGCAATGAGTATGGCAAAATTGTTGATATCGGTTCATTTCAGGAATGATTTCAACAATTTCAGTTTCTGGATTGCATGTTCCTGTTGATCATCTCAATCCCATAACACAAAGGGTGATATATATATTACATATATGCTGCTGCGTGCTTTGCTCTCTTTCATCATACTGGCTTTGTGTTGCTTTGGTAATTTACCATTTCCCTTCATGGTAAAGTTAACGTTGTATCATTTCTATTTGGGCCAAAAAAACAATAAAGGTGTGTTTCCAGTTACATGCCTCAAACATGTTGGATGCTACACTATTGCAGTAGAATTATGAAAAACACAAGAAATGTGAAGCATATGTAAAAAATATAAATGAATGTTATGAACTCTATACCATTAGATGGGGACCTAGATAAGCTCCATCAAAAATTGATGAAAAAATATGAAAATTACGGGAAAATTGTTAAAAATTGCGAAAAATGTCAAAAAATCACAAAATAAAAAAATAATACCATGATCGGCCCTTTTTTGCTAGGGTCGGTCGGGTAACTGGAAACAAACCTTTCTTTTTTAGGCCTTGGGCTGAATAAAGAAAGAATGCTTCCTCTTAAATTTACTGCGACAAAATGATACATAGAAACCATATATATGCTTCTCTACCTGCTTCTTGACATATTTCTTTTGTACAACATAAATTGATATCACCTGTTTCAATAATAAATATTTCATATCGTATTATGAAAAGTAGAGTAATATTGTATATATAGGAAATGGCAAAAGAGAAAAGGTGCAGGTATTTTAAGTATAATTAGATTCAAACTAACAAATTGAGATGTTCTTAGAAACCTAGGTTTCCCAGACATTATTCTGCCCTAAACCGAAGTGTTTTTGGGCTTACGCTGTTATCATTACTTAATTAACTCTCTGTAATTTTCAGCGAGGCAGCAGTAACATCATATGGTGGTACCGATTCCAATGAAAAATCCCAGTTGTACAAACCCGAAATGGAGATAGAGCCTACAAGATAACCTTCCCCAGGCCAGGTTGGAGATAGGATTGGACCTTCTCCGATCGCTAATTCACTGACCGTGTATGTTTAACCCTCTGGCCTCCAACATGTGCATTTATGTATTTCCATGATGCACTATCCTATCCTATAGCAGGTTATTCCCCGTATGCAGTATGATGGTGTATCATTATTACCCTTTGGGAGGGTATCAAAGTGTATCAGAACGATACAGAGTACTGCCCTGACTTACGGCAGTTATCATACAGAGTACTGCCCTGACTTACGGCAGTTATCATACAGAGTACTGCCCTGACTTACGGCAGTTATCATACTTTCCAGTCCTATATATTCACGCATCATGACCACGAAATGCTAGGTAGTGCATTAGGATACCATTCACCAGTCAGAGGGTTGAGAAATGCACCCGTGGAGGATTTCGGGAACACATCATAAGGCCCATATGTATCAACTGGATATTACCGATTTGAAGAATGTGATGTATATATGGAACATGTATAGCTATTCGAAAGATTTAGAATTGTGTGTAAATATAAGCCTAATGTTGCCAGGTTGGGGAAAACATTTGAAGCATATGGTTATTGTAGATGCAAAAAGAAGACACGACCACCCATCTATCATTATCGAACATTGTCTTATATCGTTTACGTTTTCTGTTGTTCTTTTACAAGGGCAATTAAAGAGGGAATTGATCTATCGTGCTTGTCAGCTAATAAACATGATATGCCCCATTCTCCTGAATACTCGTGATATACGTTCGTAACGTATTATACCATACTATACTTTGACGTGTTTATATCCAGTAAATACAATAAGCATATTGTAGCCTATTTTGAAGCTGATATTGAATATCACGTATCTGAAACGTCCTCAATGTTTATAGATTTCCTTTTGGTTCAAATTGATAATCTGTACCAATTTTACAAAGTGTATGTTAGATATTCAGGCTTAGTGTAAAACTGATTAGAAATGTTTGTATGAAACGTTGTACATGTATGTAGTAAGTGCTGCAAAGTGTTTGTTTTACTTGTGATCTCTTGAAAGACTTATGGTGATAATATGAATATAATTTTTTTTTTTGTGTTCTCGGAAAAATGTATCCGCATACACCACACATCCGGCCTATATTATAACATTCACGTAACACTTTGATTGCCACAGACATGCAAATAATGTGAGGCATATGGTGCCACCCAGATGCAGTATATATATATATATATATATATATATATATATATATATATATATATATATATATATATATATATATATATATATATATACACTGGTACATATGGTTCATTGATGTTCGGGTCAGTTCAAAAAGGGAGTTCTAACGGATGATACATTCAGTTTTCCAGAGCAATCGTTCAATAGTAGCTCAATATCATTCAGTATATTACCGTATCCGACTTATGTAAGTCTGTTTGACTACTGGTATATTCGTGTCTATTTTATATTAACATACGAGAAGTGGAACTTGATTTCTGTAATACTCCTGGTACAATATTCTTCGTGCGGTATGGTATGTATGTATTTGGAACTGCCAGTTAGAACGAAAGTCCCCTTTGCCAATTCGGGTGACTTTGACCATACCTTTCCAACAGAAAATTCGGCTTAAGAGATCCAGTGGACTATTTGTATTAGACCAATAGTCCACTGGGCACCTTTGGCCGACTTTGATCATACATTTCCTCCACAAAAATCGGCCGAATAGGCCCAATGCACTGGGCCGGCCCATGCAATGCGGTGCAGTCTACACCATTGAAGTATCTATAGGCCTCCATAACATCAATCAGGTCTACCGTCATTGATATCTACCAATAATGCCACCAATTCAATGAAGATTCACCTATGGAAGCATACATACTTAGTCGTGTTGATAATACTCGGGAATGCAGATCTGTGTTTGTTAAAGTGGCAAAGTCCGATGACTGGGGTTCAAAAGTCAAACTTTAAATCTTTCTTTAAAATAAGTCAGTAGCTCATTATTTTTTCGAAGCTCGTATGAAGATTGGGTAACATATTATGGCCAATTATCTCCTAAATATGACGTTCTTACATTGTCTGCGGTAGATTTAAATAGAATATGAAACCCCGGGGTATGAAACTTGAAGAAAATCAGATTGTAGTACTTTAATCCATTTAAGCACTCAGTATATAGAACGAATATGTACTTATTTGTATTGATTTAAATCACCATAGGGTGTATACCTTCTTCAATTTTGCCAAATGAATCGTGCATGGGACGACAAATGCGAAGACCCATAAATATTGCTCAATAGTGCATCGTATCACGGACCTACGTTTACATGATATCGATATATAGGTCCCCGATGTTTGATAGTGGTCATCTACCTAATATCAAAGTATTTAAATGCAATCGAGAATTGACACAATGAATCGCCACAAACATGTCTAGGGAAATTCTTTATGTTACTTGTCAGAAATATCGATAAGACATTGTCAGAAGTGTTATCACTGTTTCTTATTGCCATGGTCTTATCACAGGATGTGGCATGAGCCGTTTATCAATTGTACTGGTTACATGTACACTGCAAAAATGGTGTTTAGATTTTAAACATGTTTAGGTCTAAACACGTTTAAAACCTAAACATATAGGTCAGTTAGGTGTCTCATCGACTACACATTTAGGAAATGAACACTTTTATTCTAACTACATAAACATTTATGCTAAACATGTTTAGATGTTTAGAGTTGAGACAGTTGAAAAATAGGTGTTTAGCTTTAAACATCAATATGTTTAGATACTTGGATGTTGAATCCACACCAGGTAGCAGCACTACGTTTGACTGGACTATCTGCACACAGATATAATCAACTGTTGTGACAAATGACCCCAAATCCCATGTTTATCATGGTTTCATTTCATAGAATGTCATGTGAATAGAAAGGGCAATAGAAAATTGACTAGATTCAGCTCATGCCACCATCATTACTATAAAATAATCAATAAACTCCATGACTGACACCTATTTGATGTTATTCTGGAATAGATAAGGCATTTTCATTCTGCCGGGAGGTGTGGCGCAGTCGGTAGCGCGTCCGCTCACAGGCCGTAAGGTCGTGGGTTCGGTTCCCGGCCCGGCCGGGGCATAGTGGTGGTTCCAAATGTCGCCGTAAGGTGTCGTTTGAGTTCCTTCCTGCTCTGGCTAGGCTGTGCTGCAAAGTCTCTCGGCGGTCATGGCAGACAAATGACTTGAAACAGGCCTGTCCATCTCTCACTATGCCTATGTAGTGACGGATGTTAAAGAACCATTGCCTCGGTAAATGTGTAGGGGCGTGATTTCTACCTTAGCTCCCTCTAGTGTACAGGTCCGGGTTTCACGCCACGGGACCTCTCACCCTCGACGTGTCCTTGAGGCACATAGGTGAGGTTTAAATTCAAAGCAAGCAAGCTAAGCTGTTGTACTTTCTCAAGTCTCTCATTCTGATGCAGTGTGTAATATATGTACATGTATATAGCTGTGGCTGACATCTTTGGAGACTTTGACAAGTAAATACCTGTTGATGCCCCCCTCCAGTAAATGAGAAAAAATATATATATATCTCTGTTTTTTAATGCATACATGTCTGCAAACCTTAAATATCCATCAAATTATTTAAACATCTAAACACAAAAAATCATAAACACCTAAACACAAAAATTCATATATCTAAACACAAAAGTTTTAACCTAAACACATACATTTCTAAACACTTGAGCTAAGCACATTGTTTGGCTAAACATGTTTAGGAAATTAATGTGATTACAAAAACGTTGCAAGAATATGTTTAGAATTGTGTTTAGGATCTAAACACCATTTTTGCAATGTACAAAAATGTATACACTGATAATAAAACCTATAGTCAGTAGTGACTATACCCACATATTCTGAGCCCCATGGTCAGATGACTATATACCTTAGTCACATATTAGTCAGAAAGATAGTCATTCTGACTATATGTAGAGCTCACATATTGATGATGTCACAGGTTTCTGAGCACAAAAAACGTCACCCATGCAGAAAGAGCACATATTTATGGTTGCCTGGACTAGGAGGAGACAATTACAATCAGGCTAAATCATCATCTTAACCTGTCCATCCATGGAAACTCAATATGTCCGGTCATTAATGGATAGGCAAGTAATCTATTTGTTGTGATATTTGTGGCCATCTCAGTTTAACAATAGTTATTTCGGGTTCAAACTGTTCATCAATGTGAAGGCATATGGCAGCCATCTTTGATTGGGTGGATGTTTGCTTGCAGGTATAGTCAGCAGTGACTGTACATATTAGTCATATTTACTAACTAAATGTTGCTTAGCAACAAAATGATAGTCATCTGACTAAGCACTATTCCAATAGATTTAAGGCATGACTATGTATTGACTATGTATGACTAACTTAAGTTAGTCACAGGTTACTATAGAGGGATAGCCAAAAATCGCACTATCATTTGACTACCTTAAGTTAGTCACTACTGACTAAGATATTAGACTCTATTTCTATCAGTGTAGGCAAGGAACATAGATTTTCATTAAAAGGGTTCTCCACAGACTTAAAATTACAACGTGAAATCTAGTTACGGGTTGCTAATATATATATATATTCAATATACGTTTGGTTAGACTGCAGAATCTGGGTCCCTAATTGCAACGTCGTAGGGTTAGTGTAAGGGTAGGTAAAGGTTTCACTATAAGTGGAGGCTCCACCACGCGATTTTTGGCCACATTCTCATGAAATGTTACTCAGTCAGTGTCTCAGGTATAGGGTGTTAATATTCCCAAATTGTAAACATGAGATTCAAATTTGTAAACATGAGATTCCACCTGCACAGGCTCTGTTGGACCATAGTGTAAATAATACCACTGTGACCAAGTAGGGGTGGTTACTCTCTTCTGCTATAGGTCGAATCCCACATCGCGAAAAATGGCCTCAATGAGGGCCATACAACACAACAGACAAAATCGCAGGTATATTTCAGCCATTTTTCGCCATGTGGGATTCGACTTTATGTAAACATCAACACAGCAAGATATAAATAACAACACAGCAGTCTATCAACCACTCACCATAAATCTCAGGGCCCTGTAAAAATCAAACCTGTCTGATATTGAATTTCAGAGACTCATCAGAGTGAAAGTCTGCAATGTTTACATTAGATCAACTTGATTTAGTAAACAAAAACATCTTTTGACAACAAAAACATGCCTGAGATTGCACACAAATGCGTCACCACATAAACAAAGCTCCCTCAACATTCGATTTCTACTTGAGAATAATAACAAATAGAACTTTGTAGTCTGTTTTTGTACCAGCTTTTGTGAGAATAGCTCCGATTCTTTGCAAAAATCGCATAGTGGAGTCTCCACTATAGAACCCTCATGGGGGGACCTAGATCAGCCGTTCCATATTTTTCAAGCGAGACATATCTAACTAGTTTGAACATTGATTCATAATGACTGATATTGAATTAAAACATAACTTGAAAATTAGTTTTACCCTTTATAAAACTATGAAATATATACACCTTGTTCTTCTATTCTAATTGGCCGATTTTTGAAATTCAAAAACCTACAAATAGCTTAGGGACGAGTCATTTATTGCTAGGTGGGGGGCTTGTTAGATATAGGGGGGGGGGCATTTTGAAAAAGAGCCCCTTGATGGGGGGAGGGGCGAAAAGCCAATAGACCTTCACACTGGGGGGGGGGAGTCAAAACTAAATATGGGCAATTCAAATACCCATGACGACGCATCATTCCAAGTGCGTATCCGATTTTTTGGGAGGGGGTCATTTTACAAAATCAGCTCTTAGTGGGGGGGGGGGGGGTTGCGATCATGTTTCTTATAGTGGTGGGGGGGTCAGAAAAAAATCTGCCAATCCGCCAAAATCCTTTTAGCCCCCCGGCCCCCCCCCCCCCCACCTAGCAATAAATGACTCGTCCCTTTAGCTAAGGCATCGGCAGGGAGTCTGGGTACATCTGACTCCGGTGGCATTAAAAATGACACTGGCGGCCCAGGTTCATTGCAGTATGGGCAAGAACCCTGTGTAACATAAAAGAAAAATGTCTAAGTATGGAGCTATACTCTTTAATATTTCTAAAATTGAGTTCCCGTAAGCGTGCCATCAGGCTTGACTTTCCCTATAAGAACAAACACTGTCTTTGATTTCATTGATAATCATTATTTGTCCATCTATGTACAATATACTTAATGTCTTTATATAGGTCACGCATGTAGGCCTATTGTCAGTCAGCCAATGTACCTACTTTTTAAATAAAATAATAAAAAAAATGGCCTTCTCTATGAATGGGTCGCCGAGGGAATGTTTATATCGCTGAAGACTACATTAACTGTGTGATTCTAAGAGATGAAAGTGAAAAGTGGATTCCTATATAAAGTAAACGGAAAGGATACTTCATATAGTAAATATAAAGTCCACTGGCAATTAAGCTTATTCCATAGCAGACACCCTCTCCACATACTAATAAAGGGGTAGATAACAGAGAAGGGGGTCTGTTATGGAACAAGGCACAATTTTAGGCATGTATGCCTTGTTCCATTATTAACAGAAACCCTCTCCATTTATCTTCGCACATTTCACGCACATACCTATGTGTGCAAAGATATGATGTGCGCTGTAATTTTACTAAAAAAATTCTTTCTAATGATGTGTAGCACTCCATACTTTGACCATTTTCTCATTGGTATAGTTTCTGCTACTCTGGTGTGGGGTTTTCTAATGGAACAAGGAGCAATCTCTGAATATATACTATGCTGGCATGGGTATGTGCCTTGTTCCATTAAAAAGTTTCTACCTGTATGTTTATAGACAGGAGTAGCAACCTTTTCTTCCATTATCTACCTGTTAATATACCCATGCCCGCATCGGTATTAAAGGAGGAACTCTATTTGCCTTTGCAATGGAACAAAGCAGATACCCATGCCTGCATATATACACAGATATTGCACACAGAGGTTCCATTAGAAAACCCCTTAATAGAAACTATAGGCCTACTCATGCCTGCATATTGTGCAGCTGGATTTATCCTTATTCTATTACAAAAGCCCTATTTAAAAAGATTCCTCAATCCCCAACGGAAAGTTTCAATAGCCATATAGACATGACTTAATTGGTAATCAATTCCATCTGAAGTGCTTGTGCTATACTGCAGAGAGCACTGCACAAGCTCCCATTACACCAGATGGCAATGTACAACCTCCCAATTAGGCATAGTGCCACTCACCTCGCAGGGCAGCCTCCCGTCTGTCCACGCCCCTCCTTACCCCCACTCTCCACCCACCCCCTTGCACAACTCCAAACACACTGGGCCAGAGTATAATGCTGGGACAGGGTGGTCATGTGGTCTCTGAAAGTAGCGCCTGGTTATCTCGTCATCTGATACTGTGCCTGTGGTTGGGGCCCCTGCCACTGACTCCCAAGGTTACCGTACTGTCTTAGATGAGCACCCAGGTGCATTTTTAAAAAGGCATCTTTCCCCTAGCCTCCCAGTAAACCAAGAATCAGTAATTATTCTATAGGAATATAGGGGGAAATGCCAACCTTACTTTATGCTGAATAGTTTTGTTCCACTTACAATTGAAGACCTGGCACCTAGATACAACATTACGGTAGTAACACCATCACAAAATGAACATGAACTTCACAACTGTTGCCAGGGGTAAGGGAGTGATCATTGTTTAACAACAGGGGGGGGGGGCGGTGGGTTTGAGGGGGGGGGGGGTCAGAATTTTTTCAACCCCTTGACTGGGGGGGTCAGAATTTTTTCAATACCTCTGATAGGGGGGTCAAAATAATTTCACCTGTTTTCAGTGGAAAACCCAGCGCGTTACTATAGGCTAAAAGGGGACGTTCGCGCGCGATTTTTGTCCCTTATGGGGGGGGGGGTTGAAAAAATTTTACCCCCTCGAGAGGGGGAGGTCGAAATTTTTTTCGTGCGTCCGCGCGCAAACCCACCAGCCCCTCCCTGTTGTTAAAAAATGATCACTCCCTAACTCAGGATCACCAATCGTCACTAGAACTTGCTGGCTACCCATGCATAGCTAAGTGTGAGCCCTGTAGTCATAAACAACAGCGACTTATATTAGCAACCTAAAGCAGGAGTATATATATAAGGAAAAGATAAGAAACTTAAATCATCCAAGGGGGAGGTATTTCCCCTAAAAAAGAGGGTCCTTTGAAGGGGCCTATACAGGTAAAACTGGGGCTTGGCTTTTTTGGGGGGGAAAAGAAGGTTGTATTATTCATATTATTATAGAAAGGAATATACTAGAAGAAAAAGTTGCTGCTCTTGTTCTCTGTGTGTTTGTATACAACAGCAGTGACTTATTCTTCAAAAATATTTCTTTCCATATCAAATAATAGGAATAACATAACTGACATAGACTGACCCATACATGGAGAAGGCGAACAGAGATACCCTGTACCGGTCTTCCATACGTCATATAGTACAAAGCGATCTTGGAGTGGCAGACGGAATGGCATACCCACACAAAAAAAAACAGTGACTTATTATAGCGACGTAATGCAGGAGTATATATGTCACAATAAGGGCGCCCATGAAATGTACACGTGTCAGGCATGTGGGGCTGACCGTCAGCCACCTGGGCCCAGGCACTGACCCCTCACCCAACACCTCTCCGCCATGTGTAGGATAGACGCGTGCCGAGGCTGCCTCTAATCAACTCTAATATGAGCTCACGTCCTGGCTGAATACACTGCAGTAGGGGTGCAAGTAATAGTTGGGGTTGGGTAGTGGCGGGTATGCCTGTGAACAAGGCTTTGCCTTTAAGTGACTTAAATTAGAGGGTAAATGCAAATTATGTAAGAATCTATTCTTTTCCTTTCTATATGAACAAGGCTACCACTTTCAGCGACTTCACTTAGCGACTTATTTTGATCAAACTATAATTGTATGCTACCCCAAAAAAGCCTAGCCCCAGTTTCTGATATTAAGATTGAACAACTTAAAATTCTATCCCTTTATGGGAAAACTGAATAAGGCTTTGCCCAGCAGCGACTTCAATTAGCGACCTATTATGAACAACTTGAAATTCTATGCTTCCCCCAAAAAAGCCAAGCCCCATTTTTTTCTATATGGGCCCCTTCAAAGGACCCTCTTTTTGGGGGAATCCCTCCCCCTTGGATGATTTAAGTTTGTTATCTTCCCCTTATATATACTCCTGCTTTAGGTCACTAATATAGGTTGCTGTATGAAATGAACAACTGGTCATTAGTCTTCTGAATGGGGTGGTGCCAGGCTGGAGTGGCAGTATGTTAATTGCTGTCTGGGGAGACAAAGTTTGTGTACTTATCGTGGCATATATACTCCTGTTTTAGGTCGCTATAATAAGTCGCTGTCGGGAATTCCTTTATAATTTCCGTTTGAAAGTTAACAATTCCTGTCTTTACATAGCGACATAATCCAGGATTAGGCCAAAAAAACTCCTATCAGTTTTATTTGTCTCTGTTTAAGCATTGCTGTGAATAATAATGTTGGTGGTTATGTCCATAGTATATTGAGAAAATAATGAGTAAGATATCCAGATAATTTTTAACAATCTTTGTGATCCCTCTGAGAGAGAGAGAGAGAGAGAGAGAGAGAGAGAGAGAGAGAGAGAGAGAGAGGGGGAGGGAGAGAGAGAGAGAGAAAGAGAGAGAGAGTAAACAAAGTGCATACTCATCAGTTTCGGAAGTGAGGGAGAGGCCTGAAAGCACAGGGCATATATGGAAGCCTGTGGCTAGAGAGTGAAGGTATACATGTAGTTTATAGAGAAGGGACGACACTCTTGTGGCATGGTCATCTCTGTAGCTTCCTAGTCTCCCCTCATCTGAGTGTCAACATTATGCGGTCCTGAAAACACATGACTAATTTTAATAGGGCCCTTTATATAGTAGGGAGGCCAGGGTAAATTGCCCAGTATTATTATCCATAGTTGTTGGTCTCTAGACTCAAGTACTTGGGCCCTAACAGTAGGGCAACCCTACACTAAGCAGTATCTTGAGGCTATCTGACTTGTAGGCACACTGAACTAGTGTGACATCATGACTATAGGCTACCATACTACATTAAAGGGGGAGAAGAAATACAGCACTACTTGAATCAATTACAGTTGATTCATAGAATGTGTATTTGAACTGTATGCCATACCACTGAGCCTAAATATTTTGCAGCATGAATGAGGTGAATATGACCCTTACAACATAGACCAACCCCCACCTAACAACAATACATATTAAATGGCTGACCACCATGTGTCATTCCTTTAAGAACTACCTCCCACTGTCTTCCCCGACAAATAAAGTACATCGAGCCTGTGCCTGAAAGTGTATCACCTATTTAATTTTAGTGGAACGTCACTGTCCACGCCGCGCGGGAAACTAGCACCGCAACGCCTCCTAGTGGGATGAAAAGTTTGACCAGCAGGTGGCAGTAGCGTCAACCCGGTTCACAACGTAAACATTGAGAAGTATTTGAAGTATTTTCTTATCTCAATTTCGAGTTATACACCATTGTCTCTGCTCATCTATCAAGGTATTCAACCAGTCACCTCACATACGTACATCAGGAGCTAATGAAAGTAAGTCATTTGTCATTTCCTTTATGTACTGTTGCAAGTTCAGTAGCCCGGGCGATAATATAGGCATTTTCCCTTTGACTATGCCTGCTAGTGCTACATCAGTACATGTTCAAACGTGTACAATGTTAATGTATCACCAGCAGTCTGTTTTCATCAGGTGACTGGTGGGTAAACACGTGTGTCAGGACTGGAGAGGCAACATGCTTGGAAGTTATAATTCCCCACGATGCATAAAGCTGACCTACCGGTAGTCGTTTTTACAAAAATGACAAGGCCAAGGGAGTGGCAATTATATAGGGGGTGATCATTTCTTAAAGGGGGGCTAGTATGGTAAGGGAGTGATCATTTTTTAACAACGGGGGGGGAGGGGGTAGTTGGTTTAATAGTTTGTGTGCAGCTGAGGGAATCTTTTTTTTTTATCCCCCTTGGCCTCTATATAATAATAAGGGGCGAACATCACGCACAAACATGCCCTTTTAACCTATAGTAACGCGCAGGGTTTTCCACTGAAAACAGGTGAAATTATATTTTGACCCCCCCCATCAGAGGTATTGAAAAAATTCTGACCCCCCCGGTCAAGGGGTTGAAAAAATTCTGACCCCCCCCTCAAACCCACCGGCTTTTTAGCGCAAACGGTGCAAAAATAAGTTTGATCTTTAAGGACTGATCTTTAATATTTTAGTGCACATTTCACAAGAACGTCATTTTTATGGAGTGGGGATTTCTTTTTTTTAAGCAACAGCCTTGCTTTAGGCTTAAACGGGGGGAAGGGGGAGGTTTTGGACTAACGCTAAATCCGACATGGTGACATTTGCATTTCTTAAAATCGAAATGGGACATAGCAGTGGCGGATTTAGAGGGGGGGGGGGGTGCGGGGGTGCGCCCACCCCCCTTTTGCCCAGTACTTAAGAGTTTAACTACACATTTTGGACCCCAAAATTTGTCCAAAAATAGGGGGTGCGCCTGGATCCGCCACTGCATAGTAGGTTCTTAGAGGTGGCATGCGACATGGGGGTTTAAGTGGCATGTGGCATGAGCCTGTGACAAGACATATGAAAAAAAAAGTTGTGTTGTGTCTTTAAGGTAACCGGACCCTACCTAGCAAAACAGAACCAACTCTAGCCTTTTTCCTCCTCAAATCCCCCCCCCCCACCCCAAAATACTTTGTCTCTTTTTTAGTTAATTAATTGGTCGACGAGTCACTTCCCTGAGTCACCTATTTTTTTTTTTCAGCATGGTACCAATACAAATAACTTTTTCAAGTCTGAGCATCGACATGTGACATGGAGAGCCCCCAACCCCATCCAGCACCCCAAAGGCAAAGTTGGGACGCGCCAGGCTTATAAGTATTTGCCATGTTATCAGATCCCGTCTCCTCCATAATGTTCAAAATAAAAGCACATCTCCAAAATTGTAGGATGTTCATTAAATCAGGGGGCGTCTTATACGCAGGGGCCTATACGTCCTTGAGATACCACAGTATTTTTTAGACAACGTGAAAGAGAGGGCTTCTCCTGGCTGACCCTATTTGTGACGTGACGGCAAGGTTTATTTTTGCTAAGCGGTGTAAATGCGTTTTTGATGCCTCTTGCCCCCCTCCCACAAAAGGGGTCCATGTTATTTTCTGTAATTTATCAAATTCTTTTATTTTTGTTCCCATCGATGATGTTAAGTTAAGTTAAGTTAAAAGTGATGTTCACCCCTCTAGTTGTGTTCACACTGGTAATGCCAGCACATCTTAAATTCCATACAGGTGTCCCTGATTGGTGAGGCGATGGGGAGCCGGGTGTCCTTAACCTCCCATATCGTCCCCCTTTTGCTTTCAAATCAAGTTCATGTCCCCTGTGGATTTAAAAAAAAATGGCCATGTCCCATGTCACAAAACCCGAACAGGCCCATGGTGCTATTGAACCCCTTTTTTCAGATCCTGATATTCTCCATGAGCCAAGGGGAAGTTAGAGGTCATTCTCAGTCAATAGCACTTTCCAAAATTGATTTCGCTCATACCCGTGAATCATGTTTTCTCAGTGTTGACTGGGGCTCAGACTGGAATCCATTAGGAAAAGCAAGCAAACTAATAGGCAGCGACTCAAGTTATTAACCCTTTGAAGGTCATAGTGATGAAATGGGTCATGACAATTGTGGGTAGAAACACTGCTAAAGGGCCAACATGATGCCCCAGTCAATAAAATCCCATACAATTCTCTCTCTGTATTTTGATTATATGCGTATACATGTATATTAATCCACTGTTCTATCAATTCATCCGTCATCTTGTATATTCCATTCATACCCGAGGTGTTCAGGAATTGTGAAAGTTGTCAGACTTTGCATATGGCCATTAATGTTGCCGAAATCTACCACTTAGCATAATATTTTATATTTTGAGAGTTTTAACTCTTTCAACCCTTAAAAAAATCATGCAGGTGGGTAACTTGTTGCTGCTACATTGCTACATTGCTGCATCATGATGATGCACGAGCTTGATGCACGGACATTGATTCATAAGGCATCATGGCGTCTTTGAACGGTAAATTGCTGTGACGTGAGGTAGTGCTGAAGTATAGAGACCAATCCCTTCAGTCCGAAAAGGGGCAGACCAGTATTTTTACACTTATACTCCACTTTCAACATGTCTGCGAAAGCTGCCAGAACAGTCAACATATTGATCTTTCTTGGCGGTCAAAGTGGGAATAGAAGTTGTTTGCTTTTCTGGCAGAGAATGGACAGGACTTTTAATCTCAGTATAGATAATTGCACCAGGCACGGTTTAAGTGTATTTTCATTTATCCAATTCTATTCCCGCCGGCTTAGGTCCCACGTTGGAAGAGACTGAGTGTCAAATAAAACCCCATGTTCGCACTTGGCCTGAAAGGTGACACATAATAAAGTGTTTTCTGTAGCTCTTTGAAGGGATGACATTGGAAAGTGCCTCATCCTCGTGTTGTCAACACCACACTGGAATGAATAGAGCTGAGAGTGCTTACGTGTAAGTGCATTGAGTTAGTGCCAGTTTATAATGGCCCTTGTAGATTGTGTTAGAAGATTATCTTAAAGAGTAATCTCTACCTTTAGCCCCCAAAATATGTATGGATATTTCCAGTCACAAATATATGAAGTACCTTGTCTCTAAACCACAAAAAAAATATGAAGCACCAGTAGGGTAGGCTAGCTGGTATTTCAAATCGTTAATTTCTTTTCTTTTACAAAGACGCCAGGGGTAGCATCGAAAATAAAAGACAACAATAACAGCAATAACATAAACAACAAACCCAAAGCAAACACATTGTCCGCTATCACATGAAATGGAAATGTCTAATCATGCCATTGTATGTCTGTCTGTCTTGAATTATTTCCTTGAAATGATGTTAGTCAGAAAAGAAATGCGTGTTAATATTGCAAAAATATTTGAAAGTGGCTCAAAAAAGTGTTATCAAAGTGACCGTGTTTAGCCAACTAGGACAGCATTACCAGCAACACGGAGTCCTTCAGTTATTAGTCTATTTTATGTTGTGCCAAACAGGGCATGGTCCAGTACATATATAACATAAGAAGATATCCACATTAATACCATTAGCATTTAACACCATAGAGCGATCAGCTAGCGCTGCCATAAGTCTTATGGTCAGTAAACATATATAAGTAAACACCAGTACTTGCCAATAGCACCTTTCTCTCAGCCTACATCCTCCTTACATCCCCGCATAACTGCCTTAGAATTAATGCTTTGTTTAGGAAAGTGGGATAGAGTCCCTTGTGTAATGTGCCAAAAAGGCAGATTGTGAATTGATTCATCTATTTTTTCCACGGTTCTTTCTCATAACCGGGCGAAAATTCCGATACAAGCTGAAGTTCTCATTTTATTTCTTATTTGTGAATGATTGTAAGGAAGATACAACACCGGGGATTGTGATACATTTTAGTAACCTTACATTGTGCTGTTATGTATGTAACGTGTAAAAGATGAAATTTCCTCGCCATGATAAAGGTCAAGTGAGTCCATTTGCCCAGCTTGCAATGGTGCATCAGAAAGAGTTTTCTGTTGATTTTTTTTTTTAAATAAAAGGTAAGGACCTTATGTAATGTAAACCCCTGTGTAAAAGCCGCACTGAGTATAAGCAAGCGCCCGCCCTGAGTTTATGGATAAGTTACAAGCCGCCGCCGTTGACTGAAAAGGTTGCCATTTCTAACCAAAAAAAAAACAACACGTAAAATAACTGGTATAAGCCACACTCTGAGTTCAAGGTAATCTCCAAAACGAGTCTGAAATGATTTAGGAGATGTAGCTGATTATGACCCGTGGCGGATTTGGTACAGTAGGGGTACGGCCCAAAAGAGGGGGCGAGCAGACTAGCCAACACTACATTGGTGCATCATGGCGACCATACAACATGAAAATGAAAGCGTCATGTTGTCGTTAAAGGGTTAACTATAACATGTATACTTATCATTTCCCCTTGACCTTTTCTCACAGGTCCCTGAGGACGTTGGATACAATCCTTGGTAGTCAGACAATCATATCAACCATGGATCGTGGTAAGTATAAACTCATTATATTCAACAATATAACCATTGTTTTTCACAGCTGATATAAACAACTAGGATTGGTTCAAGATGCGCTTAAGGTGTCAGGACGTTTACTTAAACCGTGTAAACCGTGTTATAACGGTAGAAAATGTCCACATGAACTTGCCCTTAAACGGTTTCCTTATGAGCTTAAGGGGTCTCACATATTGCATTTTCCCTTGATTAAGTCAGTAAGCTGTAATTGTTACCTTGATTTCACGTGTTTGTTGTGTTCTGATCTGTACTTCAGATACATCACTTATCCTGTTTTTTTTTGCTACTTCTCACCGAGATTCCTATTACACAATGATTTGGTACAATTTTGTATTGATCTGATATTGATATGACTCTTAAGATTTCTTTCTTTTGTGATAGAGGGATTTGGAACCCTGTAATACATATACCGTAAACTGCCGCGTATAAGATGCGTCCTCTAGGCCAAACAAAATGCTGGGGCGTCTTATAGCTTTCTCTCAAGTTGGGGGTGCGTCTTATACAAGGGGAAATTTTACTATAGAAATGTACTGGATTTACAAAATTGAGCCCTAAGAGGTGCGTCTTATACGTGAAAATGCCTCTGCTGAGTTTGGGGTGCGCCCTATACGCGCAGCGCGTCTTCTACGGGGGAGAATACGGTAGTTCCACTTTCTCAGAATGCTGTGAGAATGGTATTCAAACAAATTTCATATGAATCCCATAATTCCATAGGTACTATCAAAACACAGTCTTTCCAAACGTTACCACAAGCGTGTAAATCTTCCCCCTAGAAAGAAGTTCACTATATATCATATCAGCGAAAGATTATGCTACCCATAACCCCCCCCAAAAAAAACAACAACAGCAACAAAACAACAACAAAACAACAAACAAACAACAAAACAAACAAAACTACACCAGCGTGGTGTTAGATTTGCCGGTTCCGTTTAACATGGGCAGGGAGGCAGTTGTTACAAGGTGGTTGAGAGGAGTTATAGTAGCAGTTGGAGCATGCCATGGGACACTTGAGACTCTTAGGCCACACCAAAAAAATTAGTTGGTCTACAGATTTCCCTCTCCATATTTTCGGAAATACAAATTTTTTTTTTGTTGAAAAAAATCTTGTCTACGGATTTCGCTCGCTTCACTTTCTACAAGTTTTCTCTTTGTGATGTTTGGCAATATTTTTTTTTTAAATAATTTTTTTTCGCTTGCCTCACTTTTCCAGCAAGGAGGAATCTATTGGATGTCAAAATATTACTACTGACCAACATAGGTTTCTATCCAGACTAAACCCCCACTCCCAGAGATTAACACCCGATTAACCCTGCAGGGGGTCCTGCTTCCATAGTTCCACTATTACCCCCTGGGGGAGCCACTGTTAGGTATTCTCTGTAAACCTCTATGGGGGTGCAATTTGTAAGAGCTGCTGCCTTCTGTAGCGTGACATAGCATGGTATTTTACCACCAGATCTCAGATATATATTCTCTGATGAAAGGACGGGGCACTGAAAGGTCGAGTTATCCCTAACAACAATACACTCCGTCAAACTCCTTCAATACTTTGGCAACAACCACAAGAAGGGAGGGATTTTTTTAGAAACATTCTCGCTTGTCGTTCCATTGGTCGTTTGAAATGTGCTTTACACCTTGATGATGTTTTTCCTCAAAATATATTTAGGCCGATCGTAAAGTACCATATATGATAAACTGACCAGGTATTAATCAGGCCAATCATAAAGTGCCTTACATGATAAACTGACAAGGTATTATTTAGGCCAATCATAATGTACCTTACATAATAAACTGATCAGGTATTAATCAGGCCAATCATAAAGTACCTTACATGATAAACTGACAAGGTTTAGCAGAAATGACATCCCAGGGCTGCAGTAATGCGTTGTGCTTACGCTGTAAGGCTCTAAAATCATTGAAGGATCGGTATGATGCTCACCGCCAATGCATTGGTGGAACATGGAGATAAGGAATATAACATTATACTTCCATGCATCATGCGGCCCTGAAGGGGTTAAAGAAGCACTGATTACTGACGACAAATTGATACCGTAATATTGAAACAAAAGAGCCATGGAAGTCTACAGTTTAATTTTCTTTTTCTTTTTTCTGGAATTCCAAATTTTTACCCATAATTTGAATTATGGAAAATTAGGAATATCTCCGAATTTTCAAAGATCAGTGAGTTGCATCTCTACTAAAGTGTCGTTAGATCCTTGAAGAGGTAGCATAGTGGACTACCGTAATGATGGAAAGTAGACTCGTTGTTGCATCTTAACAACAAAAAGAACATGAAGCTAGTTCAAGGGTTTCAACACAAAAGTTTATATTTTCTTTTAACAAATGTACCCGATCTTGTATCTATCTATATCATTCAGATTACCTGGTACATGTATATCAGCATATAATCAGGTTACATATCAGGGTTCCTAGGAGGCTGGTGGTCTGTCAGGGGAGGGCGAGTATGGCAATGGCCGGGATATGGTCAGCCAATGAGAGCTAACCCTGGAGGAGGTCCGTGTGGCTGTGAGGTGAGATTATAGAGGTGTGTAGGGCCCAGTGCCCACCAGTTGCACACCTGGAGGCAACACGTCCTGCTCTATCCACCTGTACGTGTAAGGTAACACTTAGAAGCAGTACCATAACTGTACATTGTACTATAACCTGGGTATAACGTGTAGCAGCACTGACTACCTTCAGCCTCCTATACCTGACGTACACCACCATCTACCCGAGCTCACTAACCAGGCCTACCCTGGACCTCTCCATATTGATATTAGTCTCTCAGACTCCTCATTATTCCAAGTAAGTTTTTGCTCATTCTAATTATGGCTAGCTACATTTCTTTATCCAATATCTCCTATAGTATCCGGTACAGACCAGTGAAAATTTATATTCTAAGTAATTGTAATTTAAACTTTGGGGTTGGGTCGTTGTATTTTCTAAATTAGAGGACAAAATTTACGACAAAGTAGGGCTGTTTTCATAACCCCTTAAGCCAAACATGACACCACAAATCATTGTGTTGATTTTTCACGCTCATATACTTTTGCAATGACAATCTTTCATGAAATAAGAATAGATACATATTCTCCTATATGTAGAATACCATGTATGATTATAGGTACATGGTAAGAAGGGCAACCGTTCAGAGGTGCTACAGCCAAATAGCATACTTCTGGAAACATTCCTGATTTTGGAATCGGATTCCTGTATTATGTAAACCTACAGAAAATTGCTACATTGCGGCCATTGTCACCCCTCCTCAGCAAATCTTAATTTAAAACGTATTAGGAAATAACCCAGTATTGAAAAACAGGCGCCGAGCCATGGGACCTTGGGGAATATTTACATACAGACTTATACACTTATTAGGGACGCTGCTGCTCGCCAAGGAACCTCGCCATGTACTATTGACTGTCCCAGCTGTTTCCAAACGAGAAATTAATTGACTTAGGGCTGCATATAAGGCGAAAGCAAAACACGGACAGGGTTCAATGCATAGAGTCGATCCTAAGGTGGCAGTAGCCAAAAGTAGGGGAGCCTAGCAGATCCAGAGTCCTGCCTTGGAGGATCAATGTAATAACTTAATAGGTCGGCAAACCCAAACAATCATGCCAAGACGTGGCAGCACAGCTGGGGCCTGTGGCGACATCAGCCACAGACAAAAAGGCCGTTTAAACTTACCCACAAGAACTCAAGCTGATCACCATGTAATCCTATTGCGACTTTCAGTGTTCCCGGACCTCGCTCCATTTCACTCTGATAGGCTCTTGTTAACCCTTTAAGGGCCGCTAATGCATTCATGCATCATGGCCATTTGATGCCCTGGTGCATGAATGAAGTTCTGGCGAGTAGACCCGCCAGAATAGACATGAATGTATGATACATGAATGTAGCCTGATTAGAATCACTGGGGCTGCTTTAATACATCGTGACAACTAATGAGGATGCCTCTGTCCTTAAAGGTTTAATATTGTACGGATCCTGCGCTCTGAAGAACCTGTGGAGACTTAGGGACCGGTGTGAGAAAGTAACAAGAAAATAAAGACTGCCACTGGGGAGTCATTCAGGTTTATAGAAAGAGTGTTTTAATCTAGCCCATCTCTTCCCGGGCCATAATGCAGTAGAAAATCAGTATTTCAACAGTAGAAAAACAGTGTGGTGTGACAGTAGTCATTCAGTGTGAAAGCAGCATTAGAAACAGTACCATATCAGCATCTACTGGCTTTCTACTGCTCACCACACAGAACATGGCAGCGGTGGTTCAGTAGCAGAACAGTAGTATTAGCAGCATGCAAGCAGTATTGAATCAGTTGTCCCAATTATGTAAATGAGATGGCAGCATTTAAACAGTATCTACTTATTTAATGCTGCATGACCATATATGGGGTTGGGGCAGTGTTCAATCAGCACTACTGCATGACTACTGCTATATCAGGTGAGCAGTAGATCATACTGAAAACTACTGCTGGGGGCAGGTAGAAGCATAAAAGGAGCAGCTGCTGCTTTAGTACTGGCACTACCAATGACTTTCTAGGTGGTCCTTGCTGGATTTGAACTTGGGATCTTCTGATTAATGTACCAATGCATTAGCCCCCTGAGCCACAACCCCATCAGATATGTGGAACTGTCATTACTCCCTAGTATTGCATGCATCTCATATAGGAGGGAAGTAGTATTGATTCAGTAGTACTGGGTAACTTCTATCATAGCAAGAAGGTAAGAGTAGGCATGTTTGATGAAGTACTGCTATAGTAGAATGCCTTGCATTTTAGGTGATAAGACAGCAGCTTTGTAATTGGCATGATGGTGACCAAAATAATACTGGATGATTCAGTACATTTATGCCTCGCTTTCACACCCCCCAACATCCATGTGTATCCATTACTGGCACTCAATAACATAATCATATGCAAAGGTATAACTATGCTTTTCTTAACAAACACTGGATAGTTTCAGAATTTCATAACTGAATCTTTTGATTACTGTTCACAACCATACTGACATTTACACTATGGACTGTTTCAGAAGCATCAGGTCAGTAGCCCAATAAATAATCGATAAATGGACAGAGCGATACCAGTAGATAGTCAGTAGACTACTGCATCTATGCTGCTGCACAGAGTGTGACATTTTTGGTATCTATTATGATTCAGTTGAGAGTCAGTAGACTACTGATTCTAGCCTGAAAATGCAGTGTATACTCAGTTGATAGTCAGTACACCACTGAGTCTATACTGAAAATGCAGTGTAGAGTCAGCTGTTTTGGAAGTATTTCAGCAGTACCTACTGCAAAATGCAGTTGTTGATTAGCAAATTCTCAGTAGCTACTGATAGGAGAAGTAGATACTGCCTTCTGGTCCGGGTTAGCTGTCAGTTAAAACTAATTTCTTTTCCATATTAGTTAAAAAGATATTTGGATAAAAAACTAGAAAAATATCTCGATAAGTAAAGCATAAGTTACAAATATATTTCAGGAAAAATTTAGCAGTGGGCACTAATTAAAAAAAAGGGTGTGGTGAGATTTTGTACACAAGCATGCTCACGGGTGAATGCGGGTTCTTGTGTGATCTCCATAAACTATCTGGTTATTGTTTGTTAAACAGAGATGTCAGACCCTCAGAGGTTAATCTATTTTCAGAGGATCAGAGGCCCCTCAAATTTAGACTTAAATGCAGTTTCATAGGTTAAGACATCCTTCCACTTGTGAAATGTTGATGAGCACTAGAATTTTCAGAGGTTGGACTACCACCCAACTGACATCTCTGGTTAAAAGTCAGTTATAGTTGTCAATGATATTGTGATAGATGGTGCTTTTAGTGCCCTTTTGGGATATGAACCTCTCTGTAATCAATGCGAATGCAGCAATTAGGGGTTAAAGAGTACATTGTAGTCTATCTACCCAATAAATTTCTAAGGGTTGATAAGTGAGAGAAATGGCTACAATGCATATCATTTCTAAAGTGGTTATCAGAGGCGATTCACTACTTTTATAACGCGTTTAACATTGTAATATTTCATACAAAACACAAGGCCAAAAAAAGGGTTTGTTTCCAGTTACCCGACCGACCCTACCAAAATAGGACCAAAAAAACTTTTTTTTTTTCAATTTTGAGATTTTCAAGAATATATCGTAATTTCCACCAGTTTTTCATGATTTTTCCCCATTTTCCATAATTTTCTATCTATTTTTCTACGGGTCTTGAGTTAACAGTTTCATAAGGCATGTCTTTTCTATATTTTTCACATTTCTCATATACCAGTACGATTTTTATTTGTACAGTAAAGTCAAATAACCTGGCATATCTGACCATACATCGATATACAAACTCAAAAAAAAAAAAAAAATCCGACCTACCGACCCTAGCCCTTTGAGCTATGTAACTGGAAACACACCTTTATTTTTTTTGGCCCAAGCATATAGGCACACCTACCATGCATTGCAGACTTAATCCACTATGCTCTGATAATTCATTGTCAGTGTTTGATAGCTGAAGCCTATTATACCTACCACTTTGTTGGAAGCTGGCAGTACCATATCTAATACATCTAAAACAAACCTTGTCTGAGCTGTAGAGAGATCAAGTTTTTCAATCATACAGTCAGTCGCTAGATTGGGTTCCAATGTATACATGCAGTAATAGGCTTATACTTACATGTGTATTTGTTTTGAGTTTTATTGTTGGTTTGATTTGAACATCTGTCTCTTGTATATTACAGTTTCCACAATGACGAGGGGAATGTATGGTGAACTGATTCATGCATAATGCATCTTAGGGAGTAAAACAATTAACCCAGCAGAGTTATGGTATTTCTGACCAACATGTCTGTTGGCATAAGATCGTTGTTAGACTATAGGGCCCATAATGACAATCAGACTGAACAAATACGTGGTTGTTTAAACACGGTATCCGATTGGGCCCAAAGTACTATCTTATTCTTTGTAGTAGATATCAGAGCATCTACAATCTCAAAATGTAGAATGATGCTGGGGTTTTCGGCATGACATCCATGTCTCAATAAAGTTAGTTTAAGATAAAACTTGTCTGGTCACTAAATATGGTTCTCCGAGCAACATTACAAAAGAATTCAGATCTGTTCAATGTGGCTGATATGTGAGTCACCTAACTTTTTGAAGACCGATATATTGTTTTCCGTAATACATGTACATGTACAGTGCTATGCAAAACTTAGATTGTACTGTGTAATAATTCCTAGGGATAGAAATGGGGAGAATTCCAAAAACATTAACAAATCCTGAACTCTGAGATTCTCCAACACTTCTGCCATGGATTTTTAACATATCTTGCTTTCAGTCCTGTAGTCACAACCTCCAGGAGTATGTGTCACAACCTCCAGGAGTATGTGGCCAGTTTTTAAAGGTACGGGAGCCTTTCTGTTTAGATTCTCACAGCCCAAAGCCTGTTTTTACAAGGGCTTTGTGAGAGTTGTAAAGGCTCCTCTGTGCCTCAGCGTGAGCCTGCCCCAGCTATAGATTTAGTTACCGTCCAAGTTGAACACCAATATTGATCTAGCTGGTAAATTAGCATCCCTCCCCAAACAGGAGCCTAACCAGGCTAACACGATTGGACTGTAAAGGTAGGAAATATTGTGATAGACAAGGGGGTAGGAGATTTGTATAGTCGTAAGTATGCCCAATAGGTGGCAGTGCGATCAATCCCAGCAAATCTCCAGCCCGGACCATAGAAAACCCATACAAGGACCCTCACCAGTTCTCCCCCACAGGGATTGAGTGGGGAACGCTTAGAAAACAAGCCACATATGAGGTTAATGCATATTTATAGTGGGTGGGTAACACCAACTTGGCGTGGGGCAGTTATTTGTATGGGTTCTATGCTCTTCCAGTTTGTTTTTCGGCCATTAAAAGTCTAACCTATAGAGGTGGCAGGTTGAAGTGTCTACTTGTGTGTGTTTGCAGCTTGTAACATACTTATAACCATTCGAGGGCCAGGATGGCGCAGTCGGCAGTGAGCTCGGTTCGAGTCCAACCTGAGTTTACTCAGCTCACCATCCATTCATTGGTGCCCGGACCAAAATACAGTAGAAAATCAGTTTTTAAACAGTAGAAAAACAGTGTGGTGTGACAGTAGTCATTCAGTGTGAAAGCAGCATTAGAAACAGTACCATATCAGCATCTACTGGCATTCTACTGCTCAACACACAGAACATGGCAGCGGTTGTTCAGTAGCAGAACAGTAGTATTAGCAGCATACAAGCAGTATGGAATCAGTTGTCCCAATTATGTTAATGAGATGGCAGCATTTAAACAGTATCTACTAATTTAATGCTGCATGACCATATATGGGGTTGGGGCAGTATTCAATCAGCACTACTGCATGACTGCTGCTATAGCAGTAGGTGAGCAGTAGATGATACTGAAAACTACTGCTGTCATTACTCCCTAGTAGTGCATGCAACTCATATGTCATGATGGTGACCAAAACAATACTTGATGATTCAGTATATTTATGCCCTACATAAAGTCAGTGACTAATTCCTCATTTTCACACACCCCAACATCCATGTGTATCCATTACTGGCACTCAATAACATAATCATATGCAAAGGTATAATTATGCTTTTCTTCACAAACACTGGCTAGTTTCAGAATTTCATTACTGAATCTTTTGATTACTTTTCACAACCATACTGACATTCACAGTATGGACTGTCTCAGAAGTATCAGGTCAGTAGCCCAATAAATAATCCATGAATGGACAGAGTGATACCAGTAGATAGTCAGTAGACTACTGCATCTATGCTGCTGCACAGAGTGTGACATTTTTGGTATCTATTAAGATTCAGTTGAGAGTCAGTAGACTACTGATTCTAGCCTGAAAATGCAGTGCATACTCAGTTGATAGTCAGTACATTACTGAATCTATACTGAAAATGCAGTGTAGAGTCAGCTGTTTTGGAAGTATTTCAGCAGTACCTACTGCAAAATGCAGTTGTTGATCAGCATATTCTCAGTAGCCACTGATAGGAGAAGTAGATACTTCCTTCTGGTCCGGGTGGGTAAAATGAGGAGCACCAGAGATTAATCACGAAAGTAAGCAGAGGGCAGTGACAAAACGTCTGCTCGGCAGCACTTGATTGGTTCATCATATCGACCCTCTAGGAGTGTATCAGCCCTGTAGGGGTGGTAGGATGCATAAATGTACCACTGGTGGGTAACTCACCAGGGCTGCATCACAACGACCTATGGGTATGATGCATTAACTCACTATCGACACTTAAGGGGTTAACCCTACAAGGACTGCATGTATTGCCCAGGCGCTATTTGGCGCCATGATGCACCAATATAGTGTGCTGCATTGAGGCATCATACAAATCCTTGAGGAATCAATCCCATAAGTTATGTAGAGTCAGAGCTGCTGAGGCACTCACCAATGCTGCATTCATGTATCATGACGAATAGGATAAAATGTATTATAGTGCTGGTAAGTAGACCCGCCAGCACTTCATTGGTGCATCATGACGACCAATAGGCATGATGCATTAATACGTCAGCGGCCCTTAAAGGGTTAGGATGCCATGGTATAGCTTCCCTGGTGTGTATTTATGAATGATTGATCCAGGGTAGCTTGTGTACCCCTTGAATAGGTAGGGCTTTGCATACATGTTTCAATAACAAAATGAGTGGTCCTCACAAACGATGGGGCCTATATAGCTGTATAAGTACAAGCAATTAGAAACAGCTTTTGGTTGATTCTAGGCATTATACGACTCTTACAGTTCATGAGTGAGCGATTTGAAACCGCTTTAGTTTGGCCCTATGAATTAATATTGCATCGCCTGCTCTTCTGGTACATATGTGATTCTAGTAGGCATGTATCCTAGGAGAAACACTTGCAATAAACATAATTCCTGTTAACCTGGAAGAAAACACACATGGGTTGAAATCTTACTAAAACCGCGCACATAAGCAGCATCCATGTATAAGCCGGACACAGGCTTAAGTCCATTCCTGTAAACCTCACAGAGCCCATTTAGGTCTCAGTATTCACCCATAGTACCCCTTCTCGTTTGTGAATCTTCAGAAGCTTGCAAGGCATTTCATAATTCCTGGGTAGTTATCTTTACGCACACAGAATTACCATCGTTGCCTACAATGATGTCAGTATGCCATATTGACCAAGTGGCATAAACAGCAGCTTCAAGAGAGGAACGCACACTTCTAATTCTTTAAAGTTAAACTTTTCAAAATACCACAACCATCAAGCATTGTAGCGACCGTTTGACATTTTATATCATAAAAGAGACAGATGGGTCAGAGACATGTATACAGAGATGAGCAAGAAAACGTGCTGGCCACCTTTCCCTGTCATGGCACTTGGTCCTAGTGGCAGAACTAGGAACTAGTAGTACCCAACTCTCCCACAAGGTGGCAGCACCCCTAAACATTGCCCCTACTTAGGTTTTGGTCTTATTAAAAATGACGGGCCTCCCTAGCCCACTTAAAAGGGTCTATTTCTTCTCTTTCCTATCCCCTCGGGATGTGTGTGGTGCACATATGCGCGGGCACTGACACATTCCCCTGTGAAATTGTGTAATGTAATTCTCGCCATGAATATGACCTTAGTTGTCGAAATGGCGTTAAACATCTATTACTCACTCACTCACTCACTAACTATTAAAAATGACCCCCATTTAGTATTATTCTATGAAATGATTCATTGGAAACTTGAAATCAAGGGCTTTCTCACACTTTTTAAATCAAAGTGCTGTGACAATTATAAATAGGGCAAAATAATTATTCATTAGTCAGTCATCCATTGATAAAAAAAAAACAGAATTTCCAGCAGCCAGTTACAAATGGGGACAGTTTTTTTTTTTTCTGGCACTTAGAATGTTCATATAAACTCCATTCAAAAATTGTTGGATAGCCCTTGAACTGTACCTTGGAACTGAAATGGTTTCTAATTGATAGCTGATAGGGAAATTAAAAAATGATAGTCCCTCCTCACCTCTTCACTACCTTGCTTCAAATGGCACCGTTGCCATGCTCGCCTCACCTCATCAACTTCCGTTGATAAGGGAGTCTTCAGGGTGATCATTGTCATTAATAACAATGATGCTTACATCACCAAGGATACACATCTTGATTATGCATCCTCCAGGGCCTGGAGAGATGTCACTCTCCAAGCTTTGGACTTGCCTCCAAACATTTGTTTCGAGGGTATTAGATATTTTTCCAATACTGGTGAAATTGAACAAGGTTTTGACTTAGTTTTGTCTCATCAGGTATTAATGAGGTTATTACAAGGCGTATGACGTTGTCAGCATTAATTTCCACAAATAAAAATGTATTAATTAGGGCGTTAATTTTTGGATATGATGACAAACCAGGGCTTATTTTCCCTATTTTGCTACCAAACACAAAAAATTATTGTACTGGGAGAAAGGGATATGATCTGAGTCCATCCATAGGGCACAGGTCAATCGAGATGCCTAAGGAAATTTATGGAGTAGTTCTGAATTAAGCTGGATCCTTTTAGGGGCAATTTACTGATCATTGAACTGTAATTTTTATGCAGAAAAAGGGTCCGGTGCCATAATATATATGGCACAATTCTCCCCGTCTGGTAATCAATAAATTTTTCAACGGAGCTTAGGAAGGGGCTACAGTTCTGATTTAGGACACTGATCTAGTAGTTCCGTGCATCTATTAGATTCAGTACATAGGGCACCTGAGTACGGAGTTTCAATATCCAGTTCCTCTCTAATTTGTTGCAGAGTTTCTCTGCATACTCAGAGTGTGGATTCTTGTTTATGAATTCCACAATGTGAACTTTCACATCATTGAGGCCTAGGTGACCATCGGAGTTAAAGTGGGCGCCCATGTTGGTGCCCATCTGTTTCTTCACGATGTTACCTATATGTGGGTAGAAACGTTCTAAGAGTTTGCATTGTTTGGCCAACGTATTGTTTGCCGCAACTTGTGCACGGCAAGCAATAGATGACATTTGAACACAGGCAGGATATATTCATCTTCGCCGGGTATGTCTGCTTGGTATGGCCAGAAGTTATCTGTTTTTATGAACGAAGTTGGGGATCTGGGGGGATTTTTTATGGGACCCTTTGTTTTTTAGAAGATAGGTGCATCAACTAAATTCATACCATATGGGACTTGGGTGCGCAGTTTGCTTATCCATTCCCGTTCTAGTTTGTTTCTCCATTTTTCTGCCAGGGCACTTTGTGGGTGGCTTTGGATAAATTCTAAGACAGTTATTTCTATGTCCTTTAATTTCTCATGACCATTAGAATTATAGTGGTTCCCAATATCCATGTCCATTTTTGCGGTGCGAATTTTGGTAAAATGCTCGCCTATTCTGTCTATGACTCGGCGGAAGGTTTGGCCTACGTATTGTAACCCACATCTTTTGCAGGTTAGGACGTAGATTAAGTTAGAACTTCGGCATGTCACATTTATTTTAGCGTCATTTATTTTAGCGTCAAAGATAAGCTAACGCGAGCGAAATTAGACTTCCACTCCGCCAGAAAACATAAAAAAGCTGTCAGCGGGGGTCACTCACATGACTGCGCTATGGCAGAACAGGGGCGGTGTGATTATTGCCCAAGACTAAATAAGTCGGGTACCATCACCTCTACCGTCACCGGAAAATCCTATGACGCTAAAATAAATGTGACGTGCCGAAGTTCTAACTTAATCTACGTCCTAACCTGCAAAAGATGTGCGTTACAATACGTAGGCCAAACCTTCCGCCGAGTCATAGACAGAATAGGCGAGCATTTTACCAAAATTCGCACCGCAAAAATGGACACGGATATTGGGAACCACTATAATTCTAATGGTCATGAGAAATTAAAGGACATAGAAATAACTGTCTTAGAATTTATCCAAAGCCACCCACAAAGTGCCCTGGCAGAAAAATGGAGAAACAAACCTGAACGGGAATGGATAAGCAAACTGCGCACCCATATGGTATGAATTTAATTGATGCACCTATCTTCTAAAAAACAAAGGGTCCCATAAAAAATCCCCCCAGATCCCCAACTTCGTTCATAAAAACACATGTTTACCGACACGGTGGGATAGTGATAATATGAAACATATAGAAATTTGAAAAAATTCCACTTTTCGCTACACCAGGGCCCCAAGTGTTTCTGACTAAACAAATTTTAGTTAGGAACCCGAAACCTGTCTCAGACATTAAATTGCCCATAATAAAAATTATTGGTAATTTAATCATCCCCAAATAAATTATCTTGGGTGATTTAAATTGTGACAATAGTCACATGCCTTGTTCGCCTGTAAAGAGCCTGATGAGATCCAAAGATCGAAACCTTTCAGTCACCACCCAAGGCAATTCCCTTGGGGAATCCCCAAACAAAGTTTAGGGTTAGGCCCCAGGTCATGGTTTTGACCTGTGACCTGGAAGTGATAAACTCACCCCACTTCCTGCGTGACATAGCAACCGCGTAAACTTTTACAATGGTTGCCATGAGACACAACTACGGCGGTTGGATACGGCCATGGTTGCCACAACAGCAAGGTAGCTCTGGCAGGAGTAAGAAGGCCAACCCCTTCGTTCAGTTAAAGCCAGAAGTTATCTGGCCAGTTCTGTCCAATAGGGGACAGCATTTGTAGCTAGGGTTAGTGCATTCTTTTGATGCCTTACCGCTTATGGCTGCCTTATGTTTACCATTCTGATCAGGATGGTAGTTGACCTTGGCCCTCACCAATGAATTTCTTAATGAGGGAGGTTTTCGAGTCCCACAATCAATCTTGTTCCATGTAGGTGTCTGGTTCGTGCTGACGTAGCCATTATGTCCCAGTTTGTCTTCACAATTTTTTGTAGGTTGTTGAATGAGGGGTGGTATGTGGTAAGCAAGATGCAAGTGTCACCTGTGCCCTTCTTAGGTCGCAGACCATAATCCAATGGATTAGGTCTTGGAGATGAGAGGGCACATACCAGGGCCTCCGCAACTAGTCATTTCCGATAGCCCCTACATACAAAGTGTGAGGCTTTGATCAAACTTTGTTTGATGAAGTCATCAGTGTTCATACAGATTCTGCCGATGTGCAGAAATTGCCCGTACGGGATTCCATTTTTGCAATGCCATGGGTGTGCGAATAGGTAGTGGAGATAGTTGTGGGCGTCTGTCACTTTGTTGTGCACGTCAAACTCCAGCCTATTATCCACTTTTTTTCACAAGGGTATCTAGAAATGCTATTTCATATTTTGATTACTCGTGTGTGAATTTGATGGTATCATGTACCTCATTAAAATATTTTATAAAGTTCACCAATTTCTCTTCTCCGTGGTCCCAGAGAAGGAATATGTTGTCAATAAATCATACCCACAGTGTTGGTTGGTACGGATATTCATTGACTAGCCTCTCCTCAAAGTCGGCCATGAGCAGGTTTACAAAAGTGGGTGCTACCCGGGTGCCCATTGCGGTACCCCCCACTTGCAAATAGTGTTCCCCATTGAATTCAAAATTATTGAATTTCAGGACCATTTTGAGTAGGCTGAGGACACTAGAGTTGATTGGTTCTTCAGGTGAGAGGTTACTGTCTGGACGGTGTCTTATTAGCCACCTTGCAATAGCCCTCCTTCCTTCCTCGTTTGGGATGTTTGTGTAGAGGGCACTTACATCTAAAGTGCAAAGGATGGTGGATTCACTTACCTTGTCCTGAGCTTCCTCAGCATGTTTCAGGAAATGTCCTGTGTCCTTGATGTAGGACTTGGTGAGGGGTACTATCGGTCTTAGGATGATGTCCACTAAGGCTGATATACATTCAGTGGCACAACCATTGGCTGATACTATTGGTCTTCCAGGAGGGTTTCTACCTGGTTAATGGATTTTGGGGAGGAGGTAAAAACTGGGGGTCTGCACTCCCCCGTTAGCACCTTTTTAAGAATTCGTGAACGTAATTCATGTTTATGGTGTAGTTCTTTCAAGAATATATTGACTCTTTGAGTATGTTCTTCAGTGAGATCAGTTTCCATCTTTCTGTAGAACTTGGTGTCACTGAGTTGTCTGAGACCTTCAGCAATATAGTCATTAGTGTTCATAATGACTATAGCGCCGCCCTTGTCAGCTGGTTTAATGATGATTTCATTATTCTCTGCTAATTTAGCTATTGCTATCTTTTCACTTAAATCCATGTTATGGTATTTTGGGCTGACTGTTTTCAGTTTTGCTATTTCTAACTCATTAAGTGTGATTAGGGTTTCCAATCTTGAACCTCCTGTTGGGGCTTTGGGACAGTCATTGTTCCGAAAGTCTTTGGCACTTTCTACCATTCGGAGAAGAGTTAGGTTATCATTATTCCCTACTGTTGCTCTATTTGCTTCCCTTTCTGATGTTTCTAATCTTTTTTTGGGGGAGTCGAACTTATATTTCCATCTGAGGGTATTGTGGAAGCGTTCTAAATCGTCATATTTGTCACCTAGACTAGGTGAACCAGGAGTGGGACAAAGGTTTAAGCCTTTGGCGAGAGTTGTGGTCTCAATGTCACTTAGTTCTAGATTCGAGAGATTAACTACCATATTCTTGCGTTCTACTTTGTATGCTGAAAGGAAACGGACAATAGAATTGACATATTCAATTTTATTTAACTCAGGTATCAAGGATGTTGCATTGATGTCAGTGTTTGTTTGATCAGTTAAAGCATTGCTTGCATTTGATGGAACTTCACTGTCTGAGTATTTTGTAACACATGGGAATGATCGAGAGTTTCTCTTGCAGTTTTGTTCGGCTGGTTCGTTGTTTGTTTTTCCGGATCACCATTGTTTTTAAGATTTATTGTTCCGATTGGTTCCTGAACGCACGGAGCAGGGCTCTCTCCCTGTCGGTGAGATCCGTGTCTTGGTTGTTGTAGGACCTTGTCCTGGACCGGGATCTGGAAGAGCCCCGGTTCTGTGGTTGGTTCTGCGTTACTGGACCCTGTTGCGGTCTGCGGCGTCTCTCTCTGTTGTTGGCCCTGGGATTGTTGACTCTGGTACTGGGCATGTTGTGCGCGGTTCCTGGGTCCATCTCCAAAATCCCTTGGGTTACGAGCAGAATTTCCGCTGGCTAGGCGCATTATGGCTGACAGGATGTTCTGGTTCTGGTTGTAGTTTGTTGCATTCTGGTTGTTGCCAGTAGCTCTACCTTGGGTACGTGCGCGGCTCCGGCTTCGACCACGCCCTGTGTTGTTGCCCCGGGGGGAGGGGCACTCCTGGAATTATGGCAACCATGTGCATACACAAACTAGAGGGAAAGGGGGTGCTTTTTTTGCACTATGAACGGATCCTGCAGGATCCTCTATAAGGGGCCTGTTTTTGGACATTTTGGGCTAAAAGGGGTATCAATTTCAAGGAGAAATTCTCTTGGAAAATTCTTAAAAGTTGCAGTAAAAGGGGTTGGTTTTGTGGAAAATTTCCCATTCGAAAGGGTCCCAATTTTTCACAATTTTAGAGTGAGGTGTGAGTTGGGGGTATACTTTTTTGCCATTTTCTTAAAGGGTTTCCCATCAAAGGGGTGCAATTTTAAAAACTAGAGAAAATAAGGGAGATTTCACTGGTGTATCCCGCCAAAAGGGGTATATATTTCTCGAAAATTGCCCTGCTATAAGGGGTACCAAGTCAACAGTGATGTACACACATGGTTACTATAGAATATATATGGAGTGCCCCCCCCCGGGGTTGTTGCCCCTTCCCTGATTGTTGGTGCTAGCGGGGTTGTTGTTGCGTACACCCTCTGATTGATTGGCTCTGGTGTCGTCGCTCTGGTCAGGGGTGGAGTCTATCTGATAGGGAAATTGTTAAGAAGGGGTATAACTTTTAGAGTAGTATACACCATGGATGGGCCATTGATAAAGCAACATTAACACAGGTAACCAACAAGACTAAACGTTCAATGATACACATGTATCGTAGTTCACACAAAAGACGATCTAACGTGTAAGATGCACCCAGACTTTCAGAGACACCTATAATATAAGTTAGGTGTTAGGCTTATTTTCCTCAGTTATGAAGGTATCTCTTTCTTTGGCACGCCACTACTTTTGGAATATCCCTTAAGCCCTACAGTTAACGCAAGGTATTGGGTAGTACATTTGTACATGTATACATGTGCACACTGATTACTATATTGATGTAAGTTAAAAGATCAGACAAGCCGATTTTTCACATTCCACCCAAATGTATCTGCAAATCCCTGACTCACATTAACTTGGCACCACCCCTTAGGTATAAACCTTTATCCCGGCTGAAGGGGCATGGTCCTTTCTTTGTTTGTCAAAGATTATCTGCACATTTCTATAATAATGCAGTGTTTTCCTTGGATTAGGCCCAGCACCAAGTAAAAGATGCAGTGAAGTGACAAATACTTGTCGTGTTTGGGGAAAGAGTATCCTCCAATATACAAAGGCTTATTCCTGTCTAACGGCAAACACTCCCTTTTCTAGGATTAAGGGATCTAAACTTGGGGTGTGATTCCATATAATCCAGCTTAGAAGGCTTAAAGTGTTCCAGGATTTAACCCCCACTTTGATCAGCCATACTACTGTTTGTGCCCTACTTCTTCAGCTTTAAGGGATTTCATGTTTAACACCCCTTAAAACATCACTTTTAAACCGCTGAGTTTGCTAGTCTTTCACATATTCAGCTTTCCTACATCCCACAGACATTTATAGTAATACATTAATGGAACATAGCAGTACTCATGCTTTAAAGTCCCCTTTCATGAATGCACGCTTAGGTCTACTTGTGGATAATGCCCTGCCTACAATGTTTGATATGAAGTTTGAGCTCTAATACCTTGACATATGTACATCTACTTTCACATGGACATGAAAACACGTTAAAATACTATAGAAATGTTGTATTCAAGGACCCTGACAGCAAAGTATAGACCAGTATTCTGGATATCCTACATTGAGAATAAAGGTTAACACAAGATGTATATAGATGAATTTATATGCTAAATAAGTTGCGCCTTTTTACTAACCCCCCAATGGTGAGTCCACACAGTGGCTAGTCGAGGCTAGGCACTGAGCAGTGTGAGAATGCTTTAAAGCTTGAGTGGTCTTAATAAAGGCATCGTGTTGCTGAGGTACAATGCCCTTTTGCCATTATCAATGTCATACCATGGTTAGCCCAAACTGGATATACAGCATGCATTCAGGCTATTGAGGTTTCCCATAATACACTCTGTTCGTGGAGGTTTCCTGTTAATTACCATAAGTAGGTCAGTCACGTGACCAATGCCATTGGCCACCCGGACCAGAATGCAGTAGAAAAGCAGCACTAAATCAGTTGGGAAACAGTGTGGTGTGGCAGTAGTTATTCAGTGTGAAAGCAGCATCAGAAACAGTATTGTATTAGCATCTACTGGCATTCTACTGCTCAGTACCAGAGAACTTGCAGCATAGGTACAGTAGTATTATCAGCATGCAAGCAGTATTGAATCAGTTGTCCCAATTATGTAAATTACATGGCAGCAGTTGAACAGTATCTACTTATTTAATGCTGCATGACCATATATGGGGCTGGGGCAGTGTTCAATCAGCACTACTGCTGCTATAGCAGTAGGTGAGCAGTAGATCATACTGAAAACTACTGCTGAGGGGCAGGTTGAAGCATAAAAGAAGCAGCCACTATTCTAGTAATGGCACTAACAATGCCTCTCTAGGTGGTCCTTGCTGGATTTGAACTTGGGATCTTTGGATTACTGTACCAACACAGTAGCCCCCTGAGCCACCACCCCATCTGCTATGTGGAGCTGTGATTACTTCCTAGCAGTACATGCAACTCATGTAGGAGGGGGGCTAGGGCAGTACTGATTCAGTAGTACTGGGAAACTTCTACCATAGCAAGAGGGTAAGGGTAACAATGTCTGATAAAGTGCTGCTATACTAGAATGCCATGTTAAGGTGATAAGACAGCAGCTTTGTAATTATTAATGATACATGTATACTAGTAAAAATAACAGTGTCATGATGGTGACCAAAAGAATACTTGATAATTCAGTACATTTATTACCTACAGAAAGGCAGTGACTAATTCCTCGCTTCCACACACCCCGACATCCATGTGTATCTATTACTGGCACTGAATAACATTCATATCATGCAAAGAGGTGAAGTATGCTTTTCTCCACAAACACTGGATAGTTTCAGAATTTCATTACTGAATCTTTTGATTGCTGTTCACAACCATGCTGACATTCACACTATGTACTGTCTCAGAAGCATCAGGTCAGTAGCCCAGTAAATAACCCATGAATGGACAGAGCGATACCAGTAGATGGTCAGTAGACTACTGCAGCTATGCTGCTGCAGAGAGTGTGCCATTTTTGTTATCTATTAACATTCAGTTGAGAGTCAGTAGACTACTGATTCTAGCCTGGAAATGCAGTGTATATTCAGTTGAGAGTCAGTACAGTTCTGAGTCTAGACTGAAAATGCAGTGTAGAGTCAGCTGTTTTGGAAGTATAATGGTAAAGGTGAACGATGATGTCAAGGTGTCTGAGTGGAAAATCAATCGATATTTCATCAATAAGAGTGAAATTAAATCCTTATTTACCCATCGTCATCGCGAAATGCTGACCGCCGCCATCTTGAATGTTTACATTTGAAAAAGGCTGCACATGCGCGATAGACCTATGACGTCATCGTGCGGATTTGGCGCTGGTTATTTAACGCAGGGATGCAATACGCGGTCTCAGTGCTTTCTCTATGGAACTACGATATTCACCTTGACATAATTCAGCAGTGCCTACTGCAATATGCAGTTGTTGATCAGTATATTCTCAGTAGCCACTGATAGGAGAAGTAGATACTGCCTTCTGGTCCGGGTGCAGAGCAGGTCACGTGACTGATATAATTATGCTAATTAACAGGAGACCTCCACGAACAGAGTGTATTATAGGAAACCTCAATAGCCTGAATGAGAACTGGATATACTGCTCTGATGTCACTATGCCATAAAGGTAATACATGTGTAATATGTTAGCCAGCCTGAGTGCTGGGTTAGACAAATGCATAAGTCGAACCCAGCAAAAGTCAAGGGCACTGTCTCATGCCTTAGCCTTGGGTACCCAGCCCTTGTGTAGACCGGGCTTCCCTAGCCCACTTCAAAGGGTCTATGTCTCCTCTTTTCTATACCCTCGGATGTGTGTAGTGCACATATGTGCGGGCACTGACACATTCCCCTGTGAAATTGTGTAATGTCGTTCTCGCCATGAATATGACCTTAACTGTCGAAATGGCGTTAAACATAAACTACTCAACTCAACTCAACTTGTGCAGACTTAGACATATTATTTATTCCCTTACTTACTAACTGCATTTATTCTTTTTAGGAAATAATTGTACATGAAGTGCCTTCTTTGACAAGATGCATTGCATGTAGTTATGACTAACTTAAATGCCAACTGAAGACCCTTGGTAGCTGGGCCGCTTCAAGGTTTAATACAACCTATATGAAAAAAAACCCAAAGAGAAAGTCCATTAACAAGATTTTAATTACAATGGTGTATGAATTATATCAAATTTATTGTAGTACAGGAAAATACAGCTTTAACCCTGGAGTTGCCTGTCCAGGTGAGGTTGTTGCTACCTGTGGTGTACCATTTGCCACCCTGGAGGGGCCTGTCCAGGTGAGGTTGTTGCTACCTGTGGTGCACCATTTGCTGCCCTGGAGGTGCCTGTCCAGGTGAGGTTGTTGCTACCTGTGGTGCACCATTTGCTGCCCTGGAGGTGCCTGTCCAGGTGAGGTTGTTGCTACCTGTGGTGCACCATTTGCTGCCCTGGAGGTGCCTGTCCAGGTGAGGTTGTTGCTACCTGTGGTGCACCATTTGCTGCCCTGGCGAAGCCTGTCCAGGTGAGGTTGTTGCTACCTGTGGTGCACTATTTGCCACCCTGAAGGGGCCTGTCCAGGTGAGGTTGTTGCTACCTGTGGTGCACTATTTGCCACCCTGGAGGGGCCTGTCCAGGTGAGGTTGTTGCTACCTGTGGTGCACTATTTGCCACCCTGAAGGGGCCTGTCCAGGTGAGGTTATTGCTACCTGTGGTGCACCATTTGCTGCCCTGGAGGTGCCTGTCCAGGTGAGGTTGTTGCTACCTGTGGTGCACCATTTGCTGCCCTGGCGAAGCCTGTCCAGGTGAGGTTGTTGCTACCTGTGGTGCACTATTTGCCACCCTGAAGGGGCCTGTCCAGGTGAGGTTGTTGCTACCTGTGGTGCACTATTTGCCACCCTGGAGGGGCCTGTCCAGGTGAGGTTGTTGCTACCTGTGGTGCACCATTTGCTGCCCTGGAGGTGCCTGTCCAGGTGAGGTTGTTGCTACCTGTGGTGCACCATTTGCTGCCCTGGAGGGCCTGTCCAGGTGAGGTTGTTGCTACCTGTGGTGCACCATTTGCTGCCCTGGCGAAGCCTGTCCAGGTGAGGTTGTTGCTACCTGTGGTGCACCATTTGCTGCCCTGGTGGTGCCTGTCCAGGTGAGGTTGTTGCTACCTGTGGTGCACTATTTGCCACCCTGAAGGGGCCTGTCCAGGTGAGGTTATTGCTACCTGTGGTGCACTATTTGCTGCCCTGGAGGTGCCTGTCCAGGTGAGGTTGTTGCTACCTGTGGTGCACCATTTGCTGCCCTGGCAAAGCCTGTCCAGGTGAGGTTGTTGCTACCTGTGGTGCACCATTTGCTGCCCTGGAGGGCCTGTCCAGGTGAGGTTGTTGCTACCTGTGGTGCACCATTTGCTGCCCTGGCGAAGCCTGTCCAGGTGAGGTTGTTGCTACCTGTGGTGCACCATTTGCTGCCCTGGTGGTGCCTGTCCAGGTGAGGTTGTTGCTACCTGTGGTGCACTATTTGCCACCCTGAAGGGGCCTGTCCAGGTGAGGTTGTTGCTACCTGTGGTGCACTATTTGCCACCCTGAAGGGGCCTGTCCAGGTGAGGTTGTTGCTACCTGTGGTGCACAATTTGCTGCCCTGGAGGTGCCTGTCCAGGTGAGGTTATTGCTACCTGTGGTGTACCATTTGCTGCCCTGGAGGGGCCTGTCCAGGTGAGGCCGTTGCTACCTGTGGTGCACCATTTGCCTCACTGGTGGGGGTGTGCACAGAGTGGACGTACTAGTTGGTGTTTGCGGGGATTTAGTCGTCTTACGGTGATCAGGGACGTGAGCAGGGGGTGGGCAGTAAATAAAACAACCACCAGATGGCCTGGGTTCTTAATGCTGGTCTGTATTCATTGCTACAGGGTCAGAATCAGACTTGTCCAAGTCTAGCGATTTTTATTCCAGAGAAAAAAGTGTTTAAAACTATTGAGTACTACTAAAAGAGCTCTAGTGAATCAATAGCGAGGTGGAGGGGTACTAGAGAAGAGAGACCAGAGCTTTGGGGCTGCAGCCAGTCTATCGGGAAATGTACTTCCTATACACACATGTATAAAGAAAAAAGAGGTGGGGGGGGGGCAATTCAATGATCTATTAATTCATATAGTTCTTTTGGGGGGATATAATAATACATGTAGAATAGGAATAGCTGTACGCAGATTGAATCATTGGTTTAGCACGATCCTTTAGTGTTAAAACTCCACCTGAGGTTCAGCAAGACTCTTAGCTGCAACAAAGTGGAGGGCTGCTCTGTTAGAAAATCTTTCTCTCAGTCACCTGTAGGCAGATTTCTTATCTTTAAAAGAAAAGTTTTATCCCACACCGGGGGTTGGAGGGAAGGGAGGGGGTCGCAGCTCAAAATCGGCCACTCGCAGACATGGATGAGATCTACAGCCCAGACCTGTTTACCTATAACTACTGGTCACTTATAGCTACTGTTCACCTATAACTACTGTTCACCTATAACTAGTGTTCACCTATAACTAGTGTTCACCTATAACTACTGTTCACCTATAACTACTGTTCACCTATAGCTACTGTTCACCTATAACTACTGTTCACCAAAGCTACTGTTCACCTATAACTACTGTTCACCTATAGCTACTGTTCACCTATAACTACTGTTCACCTATAACTACTGTTCACCTATAACCACTGTTCACCTATAACTACTGTTCACCTAAAACTACTGTTCACCTAAAACTACTGTTCACCTATAGCTACTGTTCACCTATAACTACTGTTCACCAAAGCTACTGTTCACCTATAACCACTGTTCACCTATAACTACTGTTCACCTATAACTACTGTTCACCTATAACCACTGTTCACCTATAGCTATTGTTCACCTATAACTACTGTTCACCTATAACTAGTGTTCACCTATAACTACTGGTCACCTATAGCTACTGTTCACCTATAACTACTGTTCACCTATAACCACTGTTCACCTATAACTACTGTTCACCTATAACTACTGTTCACCTATAACTACTGTTCACCTATAACTACTGTTCACCTATAACTACTGTTCACCTATAACTACTGTTCACCTATACCTACTGGTCACCTGAAGCTACTGTTCACCTATAACTACTGGTCACCTATAACCACTGTTCACCTTTAGCTACTGTTCACCTATAACTACTGTTCACCTTTAGCTACTCTTCACCTATAACTACTGTTCACCTATAACTACTGTTCACCTATAACTACTGTTCACCTATAACTACTGTTCACCTATAACTACTGTTCACCTATACCTACTGGTCACCTTAAGCTACTGTTCACCTATAACTACTGGTCACCTATAACTACTGTTCACCTTTAGCTACTGGTCACCTATAACTACTGTTCACCTATAACCACTGTTCACCTTTAGCTACTGTTCACCTATAACCACTGTTCACCTTTAGCTACTGTTCATCTATAACCACTGTTCACCTTTAGCTACTGTTCACCTATAACCACTGTTCACCTTTAGCTACTGTTCACCTATAACCACTGTTCACCTTTAGCTACTGTTCACCTATAACCACTGTTCACCTTTAGCTACTGTTCACCTATAACTACTGTTCACCTATAACTACTGTTCACCTTTAGCTACTGTTCACCTGGCGTGTATCACTGTGTGGCAGATTATCATTGTGCACTCCTTTCATTGTCACATTATGGTGCGGCAGATGTCACCTAGGGTGAAGTAGGCCCACGTAACAATAGCCGGTTTTAGACAGGTGGTGAATTGGGGTAACCTTTTAAAGAGCTCTCACAATCCATCAATACATTATGCCGTCTGGTTGTCATGATGCATTTATTAGATACAACCCCGGTAAATGTATACACACCAGGGTTGCATTCAAACACCATGCTGCTCCTATGAGGTGATGCACGCCCGATGGGTGGTTGGGCCATGCTGGTGAGTAGACTGAGGAGCACTGTATAGGTGCGTCATGACATCGACAACCAAGGTGCATCGGTCCATAAAGGGTTAAGTCCCTGTCCAGGTAACACTCAGCAGTGACATTCATGTTACACCAGTAGTACCACACCCAGCCCCATGGACGGACAGAGGAGGCTTCACGTCAGTCTGTCCACGCTCCAGCATGTTATACATCAACCATTAGTAATCACCACTCTCAGGTAGGAATACTGTGTATGATATATCATCTGGCCATAATGAATCACACGGTTATTCTTTTTTTTTTACTGCAAAGTGGACAAACAGCATGTGCCATAAGTGGATAGACCAGCTATCTTGTCGTCTCAACCTTTTCTACATTTGAACCAGGAATCCAGTTACGGTTCTAGTGTGTGGTATAATTATGGAGTGAGCATTTCGTTAGAACAATTACTTATAAATAAGAAATATTCCCTCAAACCCCCACTGATACCGTCATCAATATGATATTAATAAAGGAGAATAAGAAGAGATTATAGTGCAACCGACATGTTTCAGTCTTTTCAGCCCTTTGTCAAGGTTAATTTATTTTGACATTTTTGGTATAGTATATAGACTTGGGAGCCTTTTCACGCTATGATGTTATGAAACCTTGGATACAATAAGTGTCGTTACTTGTGGTCTTGGAAACAATTTTACAAAATGACTCCTTAGTTGAATGACCTATATCTAGCTTGTGTATACGATCCAACATGTGTCAATAGAGAATAGCCTTGAGTCCATCTATTATTATCACAGATTCATCCTAGGTCTACTTAGTTTGTGGTGAACATGGAGATGACTAACAGCCGAAATGTAATAAAAGTGATTCAAAATGTATTAAGTCTCAGTCTTTTTCTGTATTCACGTGACATAATGGGTTAGTATGTGCCTGGTCCCTCAGGGTGGTAGATAAATGGTGGGTATTCTTGATGAGGGAGTGGGATGGGGACCCACTCACATGACGTATCGACATTAGATTGGTTAGAACAATTAAACGTTCCATAATGTACGTTTTTCCTCTACAAGTATTACATATATTCCAAAATACCGTATTAAAGCAAGGTCGCATGACCAGTAATGACTTAGTCAGAGATGAAACATTTCCTAGTTTGGTTGGTAGTCTTACTTTTCCATTTGAATTCCTCGCGGTACCCTGACTTTTTTTTCTATAGATAATAAAATGATAAAAAAACGTAATGTTTCCTACTTTATGTTGACCGGGGGTAGTGTACTGAGTAAATCCCCATGAAAATCGAAAAGTGTTAACTAACAATATAGCTCTGCACGTATGTGGTCTATTGTGTTGACCACACGGCCAGCAGGCTCAAATTAATTTAGTGCAGTACTAATCGGATGATGCTTCTCCCAACCTCTTTTGTCCTCAACCCAACCCCATGGGGAGTGGCTGCATGGGGGGTGGGGTAGAGAAAGTACCGGTTAGGGGGTTACTACATGGCTATACAAGGGCAACATTGTGCTATAAAGATGCTCTAATTTGCTGATCATGGTGCAGAAATGGGTTGATTGCTGGCCATGATGCAACAGTGCGACCCTGTCAAGTAACTTGCCAGCACTGTACAAATGTACGCTGCCTAGGTACACCAAAATAGTGCCAAATGGCTCCATTTAGGTGTTTGTAACAGGAAATGGACGTGATGCAGTACAAGGCCATTAGCTCTCTAAAGGCAGCATAGTACTTTTTGATCGTTAGGCTGCAAGGACGCCCGTCGAAAGTGTATTGCCAGTGCTGCATTCATAAAACACTAAAACACAGTCCCAAGATCCTTCGGTGCAGTGCTGGTGAATTGTTCCGTAACACTGCATTAAAAACATGGGTCTGAACAATAAAAGGTTAACTTTTTTATCAGAGACCCCTTGTAGCAGAGTTAGAATGTGAAACATCAGGTGGACTCTGATGCTGCCGGTATGGACATGTATAGGGCCCTAGACAGGGGGGTCCCATGTCCCTTGTCGGTTTAAAGAAATGGCCTTGTCCTCTTGTCGATTTTAAGAAGTGATTTTGTCCCTTGTCACCCACCCCCATGTCCCTTGTCGATTTTAAGAAGTGGCCTTGTCCCCTTGTTGATTTTACCCGTCTGGGGTCCTATGTATGTACCACCGACCAGTATGGCTCTAATCTCACAAGGTTCTGGGTGGTACTAGGCTCCCAGGAGATGCTTGAAGGGGGATTACATGTATTTTGTATCACTCAGGCAGTTTTCAAGTATTTAACAAAAGCCTTAGCCTTCTTCATAACAATTTTCCATTTACTGAAATGTATATCTACTGTATAGCATCATGATACATGTACAGTACATTTATTGTACTGTGGGGGCCATGTCATCATTCCCATATGGCCTCACACATATACTGTATTACTGGCACGTAGTATCTGAATAGACCCTCGGTAAGGCAGGGCTCACACTTGACTCCTTTTCCACCCTATTATACCGAACCCACTACACCACATCGATCTGCGCATGTCACTGGCACCCACTTCCGGCCATGCTAACAAACTAATCAAGAGACCAATTTACTGATTCAATAGAACAGTTTCAGGCTGCATTTACTCATTAGGGTTTTGGTAATTGCTATCGATCTTGGTATTCCTCGTGTATTGTGATACTTTGCTCACATTTATCATCGTCATACAGTTGGTTGATTATGGGTATTGGTCTCCATTTCTGGCCAACAAAGTATCAAAATGTAATAGAATTTTGAAAAATGTCATAAGGAAAAATCCAGATACATTCATAGTGATTATGGTTTGCATTTAGAAAATATTCAAGAACCAGCGGGGGAAAATCTATAAAAAGATTTCTGAATATGAAGTTTAAGAAGCCATTTTATCAATCAAGACTTAGTATGAAGAAATGACCCCCCCCCCGAAAAAAAAAAGAAGAAGAAGAAAAGAAAAGAAGAATTGAGAAAGGAAAAAGAAAGAAATACAAAAGGGAGTGTAGACTGGAAATCTGAATGAAAAGTCCTTTGAAATTCATTAGGTAGCAATTTAAGCTAAGAATAGTGTGAAGCCCTAACATTATGTTTGGTTGGTGTCAATAGTCATCAGGGGGCTGTGTAGCGTAAAGCCTTTACCCTGTCACAGCCACGTGGTGCTTAACTGCTGTATGCCTTTGGTCGTCATGATCTGTATGTGGCGAGTAACTTGATGATGCTGCATTCATGCATCATGCCCACCTCATGAGGTTGATGCACTATCATAAACGCAGCATGATGCACTACAGCAGTTATAGCGAATTACTCCATAACTGCAATTAACATGAACATTGACACATCACGCTACACATAGAGAGCTAAATATTTTTGACTTTAGATGATAGGCGGGGTTGGGGTCAGAGGTCAATATGTGCTCAGTCAGAGGCTACATTTGCTGAGCTGGGGGTATTGTTTAAATGTTTGGATGTGTCTTACCGTAGGAGTGTTAGAGAACATGAGGCTGAGGGTGTGCTTCTAATTATTTATTCTGCCATGTTTATGGGCTGCAGGGGGCAGGTATGTGGTTGGTGAATGGAGCCTTCCTACCTGTGGACAAACTTGACATAACCCCACCTACTGACCATACAGGGCTCTACTCCCCACCCTGCTACAGGACATGCCTGAGCGGGACAACCTTGAGTCCAGAGATGCCACTTTTTCCTAACTTTTTACTTATTTTTAGAAATCCGAACTTTTGGCTGTAATTCCTACGGTGTGTCCTATCATAGGTTCCAAAATTAGTATAATTTCCGAATGTTTAGAGATCATTTAGTCTCGGAGGACAAAAATTAAAACCACCCACACCTCTACACTGCCTTGCTTCTACTCCTCAGGGAGTGTGGGGTTAGTAAAGAGATCAATCTCGGAGGACGAAAATTAAAACCATCCACACCTCTACACTACCTTGCTTCTACTGATCTAGAGATCATTTAGTGGCATCTCTTCTTCACATACAAGGTGAATGAAGGTGGTTCACAGAGAGTTATCAAAAGATGAGAGGAAAAATCTCAGAGGCATAATGATATCCGGTGTAAGAACTGAAAATGAAGAATTCGAAAAAAAGGAGATACATAGCTGGGTGTGAAAGTACGGGGATGGTAGCGAAAATGGTTGGGACAGTGTTCAATCAGCACTACTGCATGACTGCTGCTATAGCAGTAGGTGAGCAGTAGATCATACTGAAAACTACTGCTGGGGGTAGGTAGAAGCATAAAAGGAGCAGCCGCTACTTCAGTACTGGCACTACCAATGCCTTTCTAGGTGGTCCTTGCTGGATTTGAACTTGGGATCTTCTGATTACTGTACCAACGCATTAGCCCCCTGAGCCACCACCCCATCAGATATGTGGAGCTGTCATTACTTCCTAGTAGTGCATGCAACTCATATAGGAGGGGGCAGTATTGATTCAGTAGTACTGGGTAACTTCTATCATAGCAAGAGGGTAGGAGTAGGCATGTTTGATAAAGTACTGCTATAGTAGAATGCCTTGCATTTTATTGATGTTAAGGTGATAAGACAGCAGCTTTGTAATTATCAATGATACTTGTATACTATGTAGAAAAAGTGTCATGATGGTGACCAAAATAATACTTGATGATTCAGTACATTTATGCCCTACATAAAGTCAGTGACTAATTCCTCATTTTCACACACCATAACATCCATGTGTATCCATTACTGGCACTCAATAACATAATCATATGCAAAGGCTTTTCTTCACAAACACTGGCTAGTTTCAGAATTTCATTAATGAATCTTTTGATTACTGTTCACAACCATACTGACATTCACACTATGGACTGTCTCAGAAGTATCAGGTCAGTAGCCCAATAAATAATCCATGAATGGACAGAGTGATACCAGTAGATAGTCAGTAGACAACTGCATCTATGCAGCTACACAGAGTGTGACATTTTTGGTATCTATTAAGATTCAGTTGAGAGTCAGTAGACTACTGATTCTAGCCTGAAAATGCAGTGCATACTCAGTTGATAGTCAGTATATTACTGAATCTATACTGAAAATGCAGTGTAGAGTCAGCTGTTTTGGAAGTATTTCAGCAGTACCTACTGCAAAATGCAGTTGTTGATCAGCATATTCTCAGTAGCCACTGATAGGAGAAGTAGATACTGCCTTCTGGTCCGGGATGTCAATATATTCAGGAACAATCAGGGAAAATCTTCCAGAATCTTCTGTTTAAGTTTGTGATATTTTGTCTTTTCCCCCATAGATATACAGCGGGAGATATACTGATATTTTCTTTACTCAAAATAAGGGTTCCGTGGCTAGGCATCATAGTTCACGTCAAAGGCAGGGCGTTGATGTAGATAAGAGCATTTGTAAATGTCTGAGAACAAATTTTGGTTACTGGTAGCTACATTGCGAGGCATCCTAATTTGATCAAGGAATATGATGATTTTTGGTACCCTGTCTATAAAGGGCACCCGCACTTTGTGTATATTGTCGATTTCACATATAAGGTGCGCCTTATATACGAGGTAGTACAGCAGTGCCGGTAGGTGTAAGAAGAGGCGTGAGGGGGAGGGTCTCTCACCTGGCCAGTTAACCACTCAGGTACCATATCATAGCCAATCAGGCAGGTGACATGACACCTTAATCTGCTCTGTGATCCCCCGCCTGTCGGTGGCTATCGTCTAGGTGTGACATGGGCAGGATCAAGATAAGGTGATCCCCTATAGCCAGTTGGACCATGTAAAGTTAATCCCTTCACCAATAAGTCATATATCAACGTGTGTTGATTAGGGGATCAGATCTGTCAGGGATCAGTCCTCTGAGAGCTACATGATTACTTAAATGCACTCTGTCCCTTTGCCGGCATGATGTACATTTGTATATCTTTTAAAACACACAGGGTAACACACTCTGTCCTCGGGTCGTCATGATATGTAGATCTAGTCCTGGTGAGTGGTTCGCAGTCAAGTCAGTGGTGGATCCAGGATTTAGAAAAGTTTGAGCAATTACCGGTAGCTGTTAAGAAGTAGGCCCCCTACAGACAAAAATGATGGGGTGCATTTCCCACGCTCCTCTCTAAATCCGCCACGTACTGGAGTCCATACATCCTAGTGTAAATCATATGAGACTGATCATGTACTCCTGAAGTGTCGGCATATACACAGGTGCTATTACAGAAGTCGTTACACATCTTGCCGTCCTTAAAGTGTTAAAGTGATGGTTAGGAGTGAGGTTTTTGTAATCGATGATCCACACAGATCTCTGTATAGGGGATTGACGTTTGGGAATACAACAGGATAAATTGGCGACAATTGGTTTACATTCACGACACATTTATTCGAGTAAAATATGAGTAGTATCACTACAAAACGCTCCAAGCACTATTCACAAGGACAGCCAAAACCTGACACTGGCATAGTTTGTGGAAAATCACCCCTCTACCACCAGTTTTTATGTGTATGGGACGTCTACAACACATTTGTATACGTCTATAGACACATCTATGTATAGATTTAGAACATTTAACATGACAGTATTCTTTACATATAACCATGTGTTTTGTAAAACAACCAATAACCTAGGGGACATAAATATCTGACTAGTTCCTGTTTTTTCTCCACAGGTGGTGTTAGTGTCGCCGTGGGGTGGGGATGGCGTCCGGAGAGACGCTCAGTTCGGTGACGGGGCCCTACTTCACTAAGTACCGGGACGACCACTGGGACGCACCCCCCGACACAGCCCAGTCTGCCGTCATGTTCAAGGTAAGCTTTATACGTGTAACATCAGATTCATTCAGACTTAAATGAACAAACATCATACGTATATGTGAACCCCATAGTTCTCTCTTTTCCATTTGAGGTCCACTATGTTCGGTCTTTTGACTGATCCAGCTGACTGATCTTATGAGATTTTATATTGTGGTTTATAATGAGTTAGATGTAGGAGGGGGGAGCCCTTGAGAAAAATTTGAACTGGACATTCTCAAAAAGTAGAAGGAGGTGTCAATCAATTTCAGCATTTACAGTTCTCCCCCAAGACTTCATATCTTCGTTGCTGCATTCTATTTCTATTTCATTTTCAAGGCAGGGTCCATTTCAAATCAAACGGTATCAACTTTTAATTTGCATATTTTCAATAAAAAAATAAGCATATTGTATAACAAAAGTATCAAATATAAGTAGAAAAGGATCATATTGTTACTGTGACCGAAGTTCAAAGAAAACAGATTTATATTTATTCATAAAAATAAACTTCAAAATGTCACTATGGAAAACAGCTGAAAAGCAAACTTTTTCGTTTCCCATTGAAACCTATATATAAGCCAATTTCTTCTCAAGTCAATTCCTCATAGATTCCGATAGTAAAGATTCCAGGATGAATGCAAAGCGTCTGAAATGAAGACGCTTTACCCTCTGTGAGATGACAATTTCTACTCCGAGACAATTCTTGCTCTCGTGAATTCTGCGCATGCGCGACAACTCTACTATAAATACAGCGATCCTTCATCTTTTATTTTAGTAACCATGCCTTGTGGGGTATGGATCTGCAGTACTTTTTCCCTCCAATCGACCTTGTGCCAAACGGCGAATGTTGTGAATGTGCCCCCTACACCACACATTGACTGTCCACCCACTGGCTCCAGCTGTTTCCATCTATTTCTACTGGAAGCAGTGTATGTTTAGTAGATGAATAGTCGACTGTATCCACCAACTGTTAGCATAAACACCACAAGTCTTAAAGGGAGCACAGATGTGCGTGTTTAGTCCTGGTACTGGCATTACCGGCATGTTTAACTTGACAATTGCTATCTCTGTTGAGTACAAGCCATTGTAATATATCGTTTTGAGGTAGCACATTGTGGAGATTAATATTAGATCATCATATTTCAGTTTTGAGCAAGATTAAAAACTTTAGTGTATAAAAAGATAGAAAAAGGGTGTATAAAGTGATTTTGTGATCTATATCACACATTCAATCTTATGAGTGTTGGAGGTCTGGTACATGTATGGACATGGATAGGTACTTGTGGTGTTGTGTGGATAACCGACCCTGAGCCATGTGTGCTTAAAGGCAGATCATTTGTATCAGTGGCTTTATTTGACTTAAAATCTCCATTTTTCCAATTTCAATTTATGTTAAACCATCAGAGGTTATGTTAAAGATGGGCGTCCTCGTGTATTGAAGATATTCACAGGTCTGCCAATTATACTCTGAACTGGCCTTCTTCTTAATAAGGGGTATAAGGGAATTTCCACCTCAAACCCCCCCCCCACACCACCACCACCACCACCTTTGTGGATATCATAATATTACATTTTACCATCCTTCCTCCTATAGGATAAGGAGTACCCCTCAGCTAGTGCGGCCCTGGAGGCCTACATCCAGCAGCACGAGGGCCGGCCGGGCAGCTTCTTCCCACCGGGCCGTCAGCCCATGGAGCCCGTGGAGGAGCTGCTCACCCCACACCTGGCCTCCTCCAGGGCCGGCCTGGCAGACCAGGTGCAGGTGCAGCGGCTCCAGGCACTGAAGAAGATGGTGGACGAGGCTTACCAGAGGCTGGAGATGCAGAGCTTAGGGAGGGGTGTGGGAGGTGGTGCCCCCCACGCCGCACCAGGTTAGTTTTTAATGTTAGTTTCACAGAAAACCAACAACATAATGAAAAATGCGTCCAAAATATAACACTCTCATAACATGTACTAAGCCTCAAGGCGAGTCCTGTCCGGTCAGGGTCAATCTATCTATAATCCAAAATGTGTGCCCAAACCAATGAATATATGATTCTGTATTCTTGATTTTTATAGTTTTGGGATGAGCTTTATAACTGATAATGGGTTACTGGTAAATGTTCTTAATGAAGCATCATGCAGCTATCAGGAGTCCCTCTCCAGTCGGGAGTGCCCTTTTCTAGTTAGGGAGTGATCATTTTTTAACAACGGGGGGGGGGGGGGGGGGGCTGGTGGATTTGTCCGTGGACGCGCGAAAAAAATTTCGACCCCCCCTCTCGAGGGGATGAAATTTTTTCGGCCTCCCCCCATAAGGGACAAAACTCGCGCGCCAACGTCCCCTTTTAGCCTATAGTAATGCGCGGGGTTTTCCACTGAAAACAGGTGAAATTATTTTGACCCCCCCCATCACAGGTGTTGAAAAAATTCTGACCCCCCCGGTCAAGGGGTTGAAAAAATTCTGACCCCCCCCTCAAACCCACCAGCCCCCCCCTGTTGTTAAAAAATGATCACTCCCTTAGATGAATTAAGTAGAGAGAAATCTGCACACTACATAACCCACTTTTAATCATTCCATTTCAGGGCAGAATGTATCAGCAGCCGCTAACCAGACCCTGACTGAGTCACAGCGTATTCTGACATGTATATCTCCCCTACCTGGGGTTACCCCATGTGTGAGTGAGGCCACCGTGTCCACAGACGCCCTGCTTAATGCCCGGCCCCAGTTCTACCCGGCCCCCACAGGAGCAGCTCTGAGCAGCTCCAACCGCCGCTCCAGGGGCTACAAGACCATGCAGGACTATGTAGAGGAGGCCAGGAGGGCGGTGGTCGTAGATCCGGCTGGAGTCCTCCAGAGCCCACCTATAGGGAGCACGGCCAGGCCGACCGTGCTGTCTGTACCACCTTCCAGCCGACAGTATGCCAATGGAGGACGCTCCCCTCCCAACTGGGTGAAGGACCTAAATGGGTCTGTACACACAAACCCATCACCTGCAGGAAAGGGCTACCACAAGTCTAGCAGCCAAAGGACAATAGCGGAGGAGCAGGGTAGGCTCAACCACAAGGACAGTTGGAGCCGGAGTAAAGATGATATGTACCTGCTAGCAGAGGCTAGAGTTGATCAGGGTTTGCGGTCAGAAGGAACCTCCCACTTGGACAAGTTTAGTTTAACTACAGACGATTTGGTCTATGCGACACCAGATGGCCGCAGCCTCAGCGCCATGAAGTATAAATCAGCGGATCTATCCTCACCAGGGTGGTCTTACAACAGTAGGCCCGCACCAACGGGTAACCACCCCAGGAACCAGGAGGCAGCTCAACCCACCACAGCCAACAATATGTTATCTACCATGAGGAGAGACTTTGCTGCCAAACTCCTCCAGGAGGTTGAGGAAGGACCCAGTAGTATAATCACAGGTCACTTAGGAGATGGCGGTGCGATGCATGCGTACCTATCGCCAATTCTGCCCTCATCCCGTGGACCGGCCCCTGCACCAGTAGCTCACCACCCCCCACCTGCCTACTCACCGACCAAGCTGCGCACCCTGGGGCTGCTCACACCAGAGACCGAGCGACTCCTGAGCAACCCGCCCCGGCCGGGTGCCATGCCGGGATATGTGCCCAGCCCTGTGATGCCATACCTCAGTAGCAGCAGTGAAGGTGCCACTACCCCCAGTCCTGCCTCAGACCAGGGTAACCATCATAGCTTCTACCAGCCTTGTCTTTCCCCTTCTCTGTACACTCATAGACTTAGCCCTGCCAGCCCACATCTGCACAGGGAGAGCCTGGCTGCAGCTCGGCGCAGACTTAACTATCTATATTACTAACTAAGACTATGATAAGATGTATAGCTTGAATGCTCACACATAGATATATTTCAATGTAATAAGCGCATGTACTCATATAATCTTCATTTGACAGAATAGTATATAAATTACTCTTTATGACCTATCCTTTGGGTTGGTTATATTCAGAAGTACTAGGGGTTGATTAAAATCATTTATTTTCAAAGGGCGCTGATTACGTTGAATGTGGCACTTTTCTGTACAGTTTTGTATAAAGCCACTCTGAATCTCATCTTCAATTAGATGGCTAAGCTGCAGTTTGGCACTGACTTTATTGTGGAAGGGGGTGTTCTACTAGATAAGACTTACATTTGGTAACTCTCTGGTACTAACCCATGTACATATACAAAGTATTCGACAGTATTTTTGTAACAAAACCTGTACATGTAGATATTAATAAAGCATTTATAAATTTTAAAGCTGAGGTGTTGTACATACATATTGTCAAGGAACCTGTCATTTAAGTTAAATGTGTTTTAGCTTGATAATGCTGAAACTCATAATTTGCGTATGCTTACATGTAGTATGGAAGCTCATGAGTAGGACCTATCATATTTCTATTACGTTTGTTAACTCGAATGATATAGATGTTGGATAGAGTTAGGATAGAGTGTCTTTGGTCCATTTAAACACAGCTTCAGATTGAAGACTATCGGAGATAAGTTCGTGTTTCAAATTAGCCATAAAGTCAAAGTTCGGGTTTCAATTTGGCTATAAAAGTCACCCATATCATGGCGTAATATATGTGAAGATAAACTAGATGAAATAGAAATACAGGTTAAGTTAAGGATGGAGTTGCATTAGAGGACATAATGACATTTTAGGCCCTCTATGATTCAGGTTTTAACTTCAAGCTAGAAAATTACAATTACAATTCTTTGATCTTATTTCGAACAGATAAACTGCATTTAGAGCTATGGTAGCCTAACGTCAGAACGGTGATGTTAATAATACTATCTTAAAATATTATACACAGTATACTTTACAAACACCAGTGGTGTGACAAGAATCATTGCCATGTGAATTAAATGGATACAGGTCTATTTTAACGTTGTGTCTGCTTACATCAACACCATTGACCAAATAAGCCGTTGTTACAACTAACCAGCTAACTCGTCAGGCGTCAATAGAGAAGGCATCTTTTACTCTTCCCTTTACAGGTGTCCTGCCGACAGAGTCACATGACCATCCTGTGGACCCACGTGACCTAAGTACAGACTTCACAGAGCGCGTGCGCGCCTTGCTGCTGGCACCACCTGGCGGGGAGGAGCCGAGTTACTCACCAGGGGGCGTGAGTGAGGGACAGCGGACCGAGGACATCCTGGACGGGGACAGGGAGTGGGAGAGACAACCTTCGTAGTAAGTACATGTTAGATACAGATAATGCATGTTAATTATCTACTTAAGATCTCATGAATGCATAAAGGTGTAAGAGCAAAATGATATCTATTGGGGAGCAATTTATTGGGAATAACTCTTCTCTTCATTAGTATCTAGCCAGAGAATCAACCGCATCAACATTATAGATCTTATTTATGTATAAGGTGATTCTTTACTTCCTTTTTAGCAAACCCCCGAAATATGTATCGGAAGAGTTAAGCTATGGTGCTCGGTTAAACTTGTCAAAGGAGAAAGGCCCGAATATCGTGGATTCCTTTCTTAAAGACTGCCTTGATGAAACCGATAAGGTAAGGTTCTTCACAATTCCACTCAGTAAGGACTTAGTGGTACAACATCAGTTTAGTCGTATCTTCCGCACCATCTTCCTCTTCTGTTTTTCCCTTTTCTCTTTTATGGAATGCACTTATAGTTCTAGAGATTGACGTGTGTAAATTGTTGATTCTCACAACATTGACCAAAATTAATTCAAAATATACTTCAAGCGACAAAATTTCTTTGTGTGCACGTGAGATAAATTTTGCAGTTAGGCTGCTTATGATGTAAATGTACATTTCACACAGCCCAAAGAATAAATGCATAATCCAACTCTTTTCTGTCAAATTTGGCCACGCTTGTGAGAATCAATCAAATAATTTCCAACATGGATATATTTGTAAGGAATACTAGTGTTGTTCGTGTTTTGACTGCCGCGTGCTGGTACTGCCAATGTTAGAGGGAGCACTGTGTGTTATAATGAAAAAAACGAAAGATAAATTATAGTATATTCATTCATCTGAATTGGATTAGGAAGTCTTTAAAAGGCGGCATATTGGAGGGTGGAGGCTTAATGTTCAGTGGTTCATCGTGTCGACCCTTCAGCAGAGAATCAACCCCATTGGGTCAGCATGGCGCAGACACATTACTCGTGAGGAACTTGACTTGACATGAAGGAGACGCTATAAGACACAGCTAGGGCTTGACTTTGAACAGTTTAACATAGTTTCATATTGTAAAATCCTCCCCTATAAGGTTAACCCTGACTTCAGGCAGATTCCACAAGGCACAACTAGCGGTTAGCCTTGCATATAAGCCACGCACTGGAGATATTTGTATATAATGGGCGAGCAGAATTAGATTAATATCCCTCAGTGTAGGACATTTTTCTTTGCAAATTCTATCCCTATCTAAATCAGATGACTCTTAAAAATAAGTCTCTCTTTTTGGTCTGAGTTATTCCATCCCGACCTCTCTCTTTCCCACTTTAGACACCCAAATATGTATAACATTCCTTCTTACTAAATCAGGTAGCTACACTCCTACAAGAACAAACTTAACCACTAAATATATGCATTCGAAAAATTAATATAGCTACAATATAATGATAGAAAAATACAGTTAAAATATAGAGATAGGAAAATACACACAATAATTGTTGACAGTGGCATGAAGTTAGGATTAAAATAGACAATGAAATAAGGTGAACAAAGAAGGCTAGTACTAGTCTACTTACACTATGGAAGTAACGAAGTAAGATGAGATGAGTCCAGTTTAGGCCTAGTCTCATACAGTGCTACCTCTAACTTTCAGGTTCAGCAGAAGTTGCGGATCCGGCGGAAGAAGTTGGCACATAGCCTGCTTACGGAGTGTGTGCAGGCTACCCGTGATACGGGTATAGTGGACAGGGAGAGATGGAATATCATTGACGAGTTTATAGCTGAGTGCCTGACCACCCCGGTCTACATGGGGTGTAGTGGTAGCGGCCCGGGCTGATTCTAACACATCCCGGCCCCGCAACGGGCCCCATCCCATCACAGCCCCACCCCCTGCACGCCTGATACACAGATACTTAGGGGTACGCACAGAAAATTATTAAGTCACCCCCTTTAATCCTTAATCGCCACATAGTGCAATTATTTAGTATGTCCATGTGTCGCCATGATGCATCGTGGAGCCCTGGTGTCTCTAGGCACCAGGGCTACATATTTAGCATCATGCTCGCAGTATGGGGTAGATATATAAGCAAATTGTACATTGTTCTAACCAAGAACCATGAACCCTTACAAGTGTGGCATAGTGTTTGAACGCTATATGAATAAGAAGATGCAAGGCCGGATGCTTTCCTCAAAGAGTTCTGGTTTGGTAAGAATGTGGTGTGTGAACTTGGATCTATTGTAACAGTGATACTGTATTTGCAGAAATTTCTGATCTATCTCAGATTTTTGTATAACGTTAATTTGTTGCAGAAAATTAACAGAAAGAGAAAGAGAAAAATAGCATAAGATTTCCTGCCATCTGTTTGCCAGTTTTGGCATCTCTAGTAGTATATCGACAAAGGGATTTACATCAGACTCATCAGCACCGCATTGGTGACAAAGAAACCTGTTTGCATCACGAAGTCGTTAAAAGGTTATGGTATAACAGTTCCTGTGTTCTTCCTTACAGGAGAAGGCACCGCCCACACTGAGCGGCCCCCACCAGCAGCCTGGCAGTATGGAGGCACTCAAAAACATGCTCTTTAAGGTACAGAGCATGGTGCCACCCCCTGGTGACCAAAGCGTGAACGACCCTGACACTACAGACACACTACAGCCCCCTGGTGATGAACTGGAGAACGACGAGTGTCCTGATCAGCTGCACAAAGAAAATGTCCCTATTCAAGGACAGGTGGCAGAAGAACAGCCAACACAGGTAGGCCTAGTGTTACCGTCCGTGATGCTCCAATGCAGTGCTGGCCAGTCTACTCACTCTCCAGCACTGCATTGGTACCAATTCTTTTGAGAGAATCAGTATACCTTTGTATCCATTACCTTTGCATCTTTGTATAAGGGGGTTCGGCCCGGGGGGTACTTAATTTTTTTTCTGACATGGGTGTGCGGCTGGGCCTCTGACATCCCTTACCCTTGCTTAGAGGGATTTTCTTAAAAAAGGGACCCATGGTTAGAGGGATTTTTGTGACAAAGTACCACTATTTGGAGAAAATCTGATCGAAAATGATGCTATTAATTTTTTTTCTTGAAAACTGACCCTTGGTTAGAGGGATTTTGGAATAAAAGTGTCCCTTTTTTGAGCAAATTGGTCAAAAAGTGACATGCACAATGACTTTTGGCCAAAACAGACCCTTGCTTAGAGGGATTTTTTGCTCAAAAGGGACCCTTGCTTAGAGGGATTTTGCTCAAAAACTACCCTTGCCAGCCGCACACATATGTATCTCCAATATATGAAGTGCCCCCCCCCCCCAGGGGGTTCGGAGCTCAGGTTTTTTGCTCGTCCAGAGTTTGCAGGTATGCTATAACAATAACAAGTTATAAGGCGATCGAAATTGTATTTCAGGAGCGGCAGATGACCTCGAGCCAAAAGTCGCTAGCGGCTTATCAGCACCTTGTATCAGACAGTGCAAGTTTTGAAGAACAACCAGGCACGGAATCGTTACAAAAGTAAGTGTACTCTTTGTCATTTTGGAGGGTATCACCCCTGTGTGATGGACATAGAAGCATATTGGATAAAGCTGCATTCATGCATCATGCAGACAGTCGGGTATGGTGAATAAAAGAAGTATACATGTACTGACCTTGAATACTATCTGTTTTATCCTGTGTGTTTAGAGTAGCTGATTGTGGTATTTAAAAGCCTTAATTACTTATATATTATATAGAATAGTACTCAAAAGCCGTAAAACGGTTAACAGTTGTATAAACTGAGTACATATAAATTATGAATTTCAAGCAAAATTTACTTTTGATATATGCACTGACAGAAGTCGCCTCATACAAATCCCCCTCTTCATCATGAAGTTACGACCTATTTGCATTTTATGTGAATGAATTTACAGAAGATCATACTTTCTATCTTCTCTATTTCAGGGCGATGGAGCACCTCAGTAGACTGAAAACGTTAGTGAAGGAGACAAAATGAAAGAAATGTTAGGTGGCTTCTCAGCGGCCATTTGTAAATGTAAGCCAGGCCTCTAATAGAGGGCGCTACCGTACATCATATGTCCCACGCTATATTACATGTAAACATTTGTAAATAATCTACAGTTGCAGTGCAATCAAATGCATATTCAAAACCATTGTATTGATATGAGCAATCAAGCTAATATTATGTACCTCGCTCCTCTGTAAAATAAACAGTTTTGAATGGCCTTTTCAAACTGGACTTGTCAAATAAACACAGTACATATAACTTATGCTTCCCCTCCTCTGTACCCATCAATTGGTTAATTTGGTTATGGAAAGCTACTTTATGTAGATGTATATCAAGTACGCGTCTATGAATAATCGTGTTTGATGATAAGAGGCTATCGCCAGTATGCACCAGGTAACCTTGTGGAGATTAATTCTTAAAACGCCTTGGGACACAGAAGTACAAACATGTAGTTCACTTGTTATTAAATTAAACGACTGCATGAGGCTTCAGAGCGGTCACAGGGAGTTGGATAACGAGCACGCCTTAATTAACCCTTTAAGGGCCGCTGATGCAGGAGTGAATAATACCCGTCAGTCATCATGATGCATTAATGCATTAGTGGCCGCTGATGTAATTTATACAAGAAGTGCAGGAAGAAACCCTAGAGAGCTACCGGTAAATGTAGTTAGGGCTGTGCTTTGAACATGCACCTGGTTTTCTTTTTAACCCCCGCCCCCATCACCCTCAGGCCTAGCTCGCCCTGGAGGGCCTGCAAAGGTCACCTGAGCTGCCCTGGTCATGAGTGGGGTTCTGGGTAACACTGTTAGTCCATCTCCGGTATAGGTGCCCTTCAAACCATAGGTGGAGCTACCAGTGCCAGGATGTTACCGTGATACCCCCGTATAAGGCACACGGTATGAGGAAATACTTTTTTTAAGGCACACCTGGAACTGTAAGTGTTGATTTTGAGCAGTTTAGCGGCCATCCTTGTGTATAAGCCACCTCTTATACATGGGTTAATACGATAGTACTAGAACTATGAAAAGGGAATGTAACCTTAGGGCCGTTGATCTGGCGCCACCAGAGTTAACAATATTTTAGAAAATATAGAATGGCATAAATTCTGTCCTAATCAATGATTTTCATTTCCAGAACCAAGTAAAACTACTTTTGGAAGATTTTACTTTAGCCTATATCCTATAAGGCACACAACGGGTCCGTCCTCGTGTATAAGCCGCAACTACACGGGGCATTAGTGTACAAGACGATGTAAATTATATATGGTGCAAGAGCAGGCAATGAATAAGCTAAGGATAACAACAGATGGTCCACACACACCCAAATATGATGTTATTGCAGCGTAAGGAACACATGAATAAGATTTGAAAAATGAAAAAAAAATCGGACTATGTCACTTTAATTAGGACAATTGTACACCGGGCATCAATCTGTAATATTGTTTATCAATTGACTCTTCAGATTCAGAAATCAGTTTTTTTTCATACTACATACATGTACATGATTTAAAGGCACAATGGTTACACAGACCTGTGGTGGTTAATCCTAATATTACCATATATAGTATGAAGTTACAGACACAGGCATCCACGCTGAATACATAGGTTTATCCCCCACTGGGCACTGAATGCTGAATCAATATTGACAGTTGGTTGATTTTATGCTGACAATATTGATCAACCTTATGTAAACACTGATTCAATGGTGCCATTTTTGTGTTGTCAACAAACACCCATTTTACATCTAATAATCGGTCGACATCGATGTCGAACAGTTGATATCAACTCAACATTGATGTGTTACCATTGAATCAATACTAGGATGATTTTTGTAATGATTCATTGTTGATATGTCAACATAGCAGCTATTAATATTAAAATAAAAAAAATGTCATATCAATAAATCAACATATAGCACACACCAGTACAATTATTATGTTGAATCCAACATAGAGCACACATGTTAAATCAGTACTGATTCGGTACTGATATGATTATGTTCAACCCTGCACCAAAGTTCTGTTAAAACCTAATGACCGTTATATCAACATTGATTGAGACATCAATGGTAAGGAAAGAGGTCATACTGAATTGCCAAACAAGTGCCTCCTATCACCATTGGTGCTTAGGTTGGCTTTGTGGCCACATAGGTTCAGTTCCTGCCTTGATATGGAACAAGTAATCAATGGATAATTCATGACGCGTGTGTGGTAGCAAAGGATAATTACACGAGGGAGCAGCAACCTGTGAATCATCCATTGACTACTTATTTTATTACACGATATCAATAGATAATCAATAGAATATCAATAAATTCAAGTTGAAAACAAAAATTGTTCCCCCTCCCCGGGAATCGAAGCCTGCCATAGTGTGTGTACACGATCGGTACACACACCTCGGCGCCCAGCAGCCTCTGGGTTGGCGAGAACGCGGACAGCTTCTGGTGGCATTCTAACCAATAGACCACCGGTACACACACCTTGGCGCTTGGCAGCCGTTGGTTTGGTCTGAACCCGTCCCGCAGTCATCGCGGACAGCTACAGCTAAAAAAACTACGCCCGGACCGGGACTCGTCCCGCCTACCTCTAGCGGCTGAGCGCAATGCGCTAACCACTAGATCACAGGGCGACACACCTTGGTGCCTGGCTTGGGTTGGTTTGAACGCATCCCACGGTTATGGCAGCGGACAGCCCACAGTCATCGCCTCCCCGGGCTTCGTCTAGTCAGACCCTGTGGCGCAATGCATAGGGAGTTGGATTTGGGATCTGAGACTGTAGGTTCGACCCCTACCTTGGCAATGAAAATTTTGTGGGTTTTAACATGTAACATATGACATGTAAGAAGGCATGTTATCCATGGATAACAGCACCAGGTGCCTGTTATCCTTGGATAACCCCACACCTTACAAAAGTCATGATGCATGCATCATGGTGTGCAATATCGACAGGTATGTGCATGGGAATATCCAGAAAAAGCACCCAAAATCACAGAAGTTGAGTAAAAAGCAAAGGTGTGGGTTTAAATCCTACTGTCAGGAGTTTTGAAAATGGCTATTCTATTTTCTTCATTACAGAACGTAGGTTCAAACCTAATGGAATTTTGTGTTTTACAATGCTATTGGCTATTATAAAGATGTATTAAGATAGTTCATTGACACTTCCTCTCTGGTGAAACATTCTGGAGCGTATTCGGGACATAACATTTTCAGATGATTCTATGTATGACATCTACATAGTTGATACCTAGAGGCTAATGGCTATGTTCATTTAGGCTTATACACATGTCTTGTTCACTGGAAATCACTTCTGTTAAGAAAAAGCAACTTTAAAAAAGTCAAGTGTGCACTCAAATAGTTTTTTTTTGTAATTCTTAGATAGAAAACTAGGTTAGACAAACAAAAAAAGAATGTAGTTACACGTTTTAAACCTTTCTGGAAATGTTTCCTATCCTAACAGTTTTTGTTCATTCGTCCGTACCCAAACTTTTTCCAAACTTCCTCCAAGCTTTTTTTCCCTAGTAGGTATACCAATTTCAATTGATGCAATATATTGTCCAGCAGAGATCCAGAGGGTATGTTCTATTCATATAAAAAAATCCTTATCATTCACTAAAAAGAGAAGAAAATACACTAGAAAATAACATCCTGATGGCAGTGTGGGTGAATAGTCCCAGGGGCCTTTACTAGTTTCGTGTTTCCTAATTATGGTGATACACGTGCTTTCTACCATTGAACTCTATACTTGAGGACGGCACATTACAGGTGCTTTCTACCATTGAACTCTATACTTGAGGACGGCACATTACACGTGCTTTCTACCATTGAACTCTATACTTGAGGACGGCACATTACAGGTGCTTTCTACCATTGAACTCTATACTTGAGGACGGCACATTACACGTGCTTTCTACCATTGAACTCTATACTTGAGGACGGCACATTACAGGTGCTTTCTACCATTGAACTCTATACTTGAGGACGGCACATTGCACCAAGGCTTCATTGACCTTTTGTAGTCATGTTAATGCCATTTTGTAACTGTTACAATGTGAAAGGTTTACTGTGGACTAATACAGTTCATGTTGTACAGTTTAATATTATACATGGCCTTGTATGGGGTTCAAATGACACTGCTCTCGATGTTTCTCGCCTAATGTATAGAGTGATAAAAGCAACTATTTGGTTAACTCTTGGATTTCGATTTCAATATTGTCCATTAAACTGATTAGTAAATATAGCTTTATTCTATCCACTTCCGGTAGATAAAGCAGGGGCAGACCCGTGGTTAAAATTCAATCTAAGAAATGGAAACAATCTTTTCCGATTGCATTAGTAGAGCTCTGCTTTTGTGAATTTGGATGATACTAAACCCAGATTTCCAAAAACACCTACCTTGGCTGATAACATAGATACACCTGTTCCGATTTCCGAGTGTCAAAATGTCTTTTCGAGTAAGTTGGATTAACGTAGATGTTAATGCTGTACGAGAACTTATTAAATTTTGAGAATTCAATAAGTAGAACAAAAGTTGTTAATTTTTTTCTGGAGATAAATTCACATAATCATAATGCAAGGGCGTCTTATACTCAGCGCGCCTCATACACAGGTGCTACAGTGTTGACCTTTCTAGGAGAGTTTAGAAACCACTATTCTACAAAATATTTCAGAAATATTTAATTTTGCAAGAAAATACACATTTTCATAACATACCAATTCCTCAAAGATATCGGATACATTGAAAAGTATTGTGATTGGCCCTTGCCGAGTCTTTTTTTTTTAGGAATCGCCCTCCTGGGCACACAAAAAATAGCCTGGCAGATGGGAACTTTACAAAAGCAAAGGGTGCCACCATGGAGCTGGGTTGGACTGCATGGTGGGGATGGAAGGAATGCATGTGAACCATGATTCACTATATTCTTACAACACGAAAATGAACATGTAGGTGCTTATCTCCATCAAAGTATTTAAACATATAGGAGTTTGGACATCCTTAGAGTGGTAATAGTGGTTTTTAGCTAGGTCTGGAATTCTCGAGGACGGAGTGATATCCGTCTATATACGCAAAGGATATTCCACAGGCATAGCAAGAACAACAAGTGGGCTTGTAAGGCTTTCATGTAGGACCATAAATCAGACATAATACATGCAGACAGGATGCCCCTACACAGTGAGATCAACCCTTTCAGTCTCTCTACACATCTAATGCAATGCCTGACTCCCATTGACACCCGGGCCAGGTCCTACCTGGACTCTGAAATGAGTATCGACAATACTAGAATCATATATAGTCCAACACTATCATATTTGCTGATTTATGGAGCGAAACTTCAAACACATTTTCTGAGGTTGGAGGCAGGAGTAGCTAAGAACAGAAGTCGTTTGGCAGGTCACATATACATGTATTCATCTACTTTATAAATGTTGTAATATCGACTTATATAGATGTTGGATAAGTGGTAAATCAAGATATTTCATTCATGTAATTCAAAGGAAGCTATGGGTTGTCTGCATGCATGAACACCTTTTACATGGTTGAACGCCTCGTGCTGGCCTCAAAATTTCTTGATCAACTGTTGTTCACATGTAAATTTAGTTACTAGGCCTAACATAAGGACAATACTTCTAATAAAGGCAGGACAATTCTAAAATAAATCTAATTATCATTTCGTCTGATGAAGACACTTTAACAGAGTTGAAACGTTGCCTATTGAATACCATCCACCAGTTTCTTCAATGTTTGAAAAAAGATTAAATAGAAGCTTCAAAGAAATTTTATAACTGGAACTAACTTGTCTGGATTTCTGTGAACATTTCATGGTATACATTATTTCCTAATGATGGGAAATTAAAAATCAATTTACGGTCGTCAAGTCGACTAACCATACCCATCGTATTGATCGCACAGCATCTTCGTAAAAGGTGATCAATTTTAGGAATTCGGGTCATCAATGTGAGGACTTTATTGAGAACCTGGTACTCCCCCATGACACATCAATTTGAGGACAGAAAGTCCCCGAAGTGAGGAACAAATGTCCTCTACATATAGGTCCTTTTTCACTAATAGGTTTTCAGTGTAAAAGTCTTAATCTTTTTTTCTCTCTCTTTCAAAGAGAGCCTGCCTTTCCTGCGCTTTAAGGCCCAAAAAGCGCTGAATACACACACCTTCTGGCCACAATAATTCACGAATGCATCCCTAACTAGAAAATCATTCATTCATACATTGTGACAAACCTATCATCAAGGAGACTGATACATTCCCGAAGGGTCAGCATAATAAGCTTTCTGAACAGACATCACGTGCCTCTAGCTCGCACCACTGATCCTATCTTGGCCGTAACACTATGGGGAATAAAATCACTGGTAGTGCTATAGGCAGGTGATCCAAATCAGGCTGCTGCTAGAGGCACGTGATCTCTGCGAGCCTCATTTTGAGGCCCAACTAGGTCAAGAGGTCATGATGTCACACGCAGTGATGGTGGCCAACTGGCAGCCAGAGTCGGCCACTGGTGTGCAGTGATAGTGGAATTACAAAGATAAGGGATTAATAGTGAACCAAATAATCATGCTCCAAGCTCTAATAGAACTAGAAACAATTAAAGGGCTAATGATACTGTCCCTATGTGACTGACAGGCGTCAGTTGGCCGTGAATTGAGGGTTTGGTGTGTATACAAATATAAAATCACCTGCCTATAGCACTACCAGTGATTTTATTCCCCATAGCGTTACATCTAAGGTAGGATCAGTGGTGCGAGCTAGAGGCATGCAATGTCTTGTTCAGAGGGAACGCATAATACAGTGCTGGTGAATTGATTCATCAGCACTGCATTTGTGCATGTGAAAAAGATAATGAGGCTAAAGGCACCATTCGGCCTGATTCAGGTGACTTGTCAGGTTTGAGACATTTCTCTGTTACTCTACAACACATAACTATTATAAAGCTTTAGGGAGACAAGAATGCTCGGTCAGAGAATAGTGCTATCTCTGTAACATGAGTTGAGGTGGGCAGTTTTATCCTTACTGAGCAGCGTGCTGGTGGACTGGGTGTAATGTGTAAGGGAGTGGTCATTATTTATCAGCGCATGCTGGTGGATTGGGTGTAATGTGTGTGGCAAGTGGAAATGGGCACGGTTATCCATATGGACCAGGGTGCTGATGGACTGGGTGTAATGTGTGACAAGTGGAAATGGGCAGGGTTATCCATATGGAGCAGCGTGCTGATGGACTGGGTGTTATGTGTGACAAGTGGAAATGGGCAGGTTTATCCGTATGGACCAGCGTGCGTGTTGACTTGGTGCCAGTCGGTGTAATGGCTGCAGCTGGCGGGCGTGCAGAACCATGACTTGAAGATGGCCCAGTGCTTTCTCATTGCACGTCGGAACACTGTGGTAAACATGCCTGCATTGAAAACAGATACACAATACAATTAGTATCTCCATACTGTTATTTATATACAAATACAGTGGTCGTACATTATACAATTCTATCTTCGGGCCCTGGATGGGGAGTGAGTGAGTAATAGCTGTTTTATGCTATTTCGATAGCTAAGGTCATATTCATGGCGTGGACTACATTACACAAATTCACAGAGGAATGTGTCGGTGCCGCATATATGTGTACCACACACATACAAGGGGATAGGAAAGAGAAGATATAGATCCTTTTAAGTGGGCTAGGGATGCCTGCCCTGGTTGGGGGGTTACCCATGTCACATGTTGATTAAGATTTTAAGCCACATAAATCCCCATGTCACATGGCACCTCCAAGGACCTATCATGTTGCATGTCGAAGAAACTGCCCATGTAATGTCACATATATTTCCTCAGGTCACTATTGGTCACGTTATTTGTCGACTTTAAGACATACCCATATCACCATGTCGAAATTAGTGGTCCAGAGCCACCATCTTTAGACATATTCCCCACACTATCATTTGCACTTTGTCCTCTCGGTTTTGATTCTGGACCTAAGGCTGGAAATGTTTTTTCTTGTGCTTCAGGACGATACTGTGTAATAGTATATGGTGGCCTGGATGAGAATTTGACTCGGGATCTCCTATTGTGAGTAGTATTTACCCCTTATACATGTACAAAATGATTGCCACAGGATATTATGTGAGTACGATAATATAGAGTTACCTGTATAGGGATCTTTCTCAAGGACAGCAAAGTGAACACTGCGATACAATGTAATACATTTGTATAATGAAAGTTGACTCCACTCTAAGTGAATTTTGTGCTTTGTTAAAGTTGCTATGTCTGTAAAAGAGACACATATCTCACTTGATGAAAACATAGGTTACCCATTTCTCTATGGGCTTCTGTTGTTATCTGAATACATCATTTCCATCGCTAACTGCTAAAAATGACCCATTAAGAGGTCTGAAATAAAAATAAAAAAAACTAGACCCTTCAATAAGGGTCATTTTCCACCACCCAATTTGGTAGTCCTAACGGTCGATACATGTGTCGGCCGAGAGAGACCCACACCCCATCATTGAATCCTATGGCAGCCCCAGCGGCTGCCGGCAATGGTCTACAGGGTCCGCTAGAGGGACCAAATCGTGCTACCGATTGAATACATTCACAACTATTTTACAAGCACTGCCTTGCTCAGGTTCAGGTGGACATTGTACAGTACATATCGGCGCCTCAATGCAACAAGTTTGTAACTGACATTTTGGCAAAATTGAGTTTTCCTCTATTTCGACATCTATTGACCCTTATCTACCTTCTATGAAAGTATTGCAGCTCTGTCTATGCTACATATGTCCATAGGCTCCAATGAAATAAGGTTGTGTCAACTGTGTGCTATAGTAATTGCAACCCTTCTTTTGCCTCTCTGGCAAAACTTGAAATATGCAGATATCACCTTGTTGCACTGAGGCGAGGCGACGATATATATAGGCTCCCTCTATTGACACACAGAGGTGACTGATTACTTCTTGGGCCAGATTTAGGTTGCAGAACACCAATTGATGGGAGGTGGCAGCAGGAGACACTTTGTAGGTCTGCACTGAAGGGTGTTGTACAATGATTATTGGTCTAAAATCTGACAGTGGGTAGGCAAACCAGGCATCAAATTAATCCTTAGGATGTATATTAATCGATTTGAGTGTTATTTAGGCTGATATTTGAGGGTAAGTTGAGGGGGGTGCACTCTTTTCAATTACAGAATTTATTGTAATCAATCACTGCAAAACCCCCAAATCTGGGTATGTCCACACTCTACGGCCGATAGCAGAAAAGTTAATTACATTGTACCACATCTCATGGCCCTAAATTAATGGGAAAAATGTGTGCCTACATGAAAATAACAGTGGCTAAGCCCAGAAATTCGCACAAATATTTAATTTTCGCCCATATGCTATATAAGCCAACAGTGAGAAAATAATTAGTGTCCTGCAGCCTCTACAGGCTATATAGGGCCTTCTACCAAGTTTGTCAAATTTCGCTAAAATGTGTTTATTTTGCTTAGGGTAAGTCAGTTTGACAATGTTATGGTGAGAAAGGGCAAGGGAATCAATAAAATTAATAAGAAATCACTGAAAAATCGTAGTAGCGGAGTTTCGGCCTTGGAGAGGTTTATGAGAAATATTCTGGTGTCAATCCGCAAGCCTGATACTTCTCTCTTGGGGGTGCCAGGTAACCAAAATTATGGTTTTCAGGGTCCGAATGACCTAAATTTTACATTCTCAGCTGTTTCCATCTATTTCTATCGTTCTCAGTGCTCTATGGGAGGCCTTTTCATGCATCGGGGGAAAACATCATTTTTCTCTCCCCGAGCTATGCATCCAATGAATGTCTACTGACACTTAAAAAAAAGTCCTTGTATTCACCATAACTGGTTTTTTTTTCGTCCTCACATGGGGGAGCTTGAATAATGTGTAAATAGGGCCATCTAAGCCATTACACATGGAGTTAAGATGCATTTTGTTGAATTTATTCCTTTATAACATTACATTTCTAAGGGGTTTTCATACATTTTAGCCAGATATTTCTGTGAATTATAGCACCTAGAGAGAGAATAACACTCAGCACCTCAGGTGGTGCCTCTTGGCTATCAGCATGTCAAATTTCTTGGCCCTGTAAACATTTTTTCTATGGGAAAGGACCATACCTCCATGTCAATGCTAGAAATCGATGAAATCTACGGAGAGCACACAGACCGATACCCGCTCTGGGAATTGATTCTCAGAGAGATTTGAGGGGCCTGAGAGGCATAAAAGTAAAAGATTCTGGATAAGACATTACTGGGCCAGTTAATATAAGCTTTCCAAGCTTTTTCATTAACCACCAAGATTCCAACCCAGGCCTTAAGGTTGCAGAACACCAATTGATGGGAGGTGGCAGCAGGAGACACTTTGTAGGTCTGCACTGAAGGGTGTTGTACAATGATTATTGGTCTAAAATCTGACAGTGGGTAGGCAAACCAGGCATCAAATTAATCCTTAGGATGTATATTAATCGATTTGAGTGTTATTTAGGCTGATATTTGAGGGTAAGTTGAGGGGGGTGCACTCTTTTCAATTACAGAATTTATTGTAATCATTCACTGCAAAACCCCCAAATCTGGGTATGTCCACACTCTACGGCCGATAGCAGAAAAGTTAATTACATTGTACCACATCTCATGTCCCTAAATTAATGGGAAAAATGTGTACCTACATGAAAATAACAGTGGCTAAGCCCAGAAATTCGCACAAATATTTTATTTTCGCCCATATGCTATATAAGCCAACAGTGAGAAAATAATTAGTGTCCTGCAGCCTCTAATACAGACCACACAATTTGCTTCTTTTAGGGCAGAAATATTCATTTGACATTTTCAGGTATTAATTGCAATATCACCCAGATTATCATAACAAAATATCTATAAATCATATTTTCCTAGCAGATATGCACACTTTAATTGGGCGAACTGTTATAAAGCACGATGTTGTTTTTAGATGGCTAAATGTATCAGCTGTTTAGATAGATAATAACAGATACGCAAAACAGGGCTTGTGGTCGTTGGTGGCCTTGGTTGTCGCCTTGTTTATGGTATAGCCTAGGAGCGTTTGGAGTCTGGACCTGGAATATTGACCGCAATTCAGAGCAACCTCCCTGTGGAGCGCACACTGAAAATCTAGATATATGTGAAAGTGCGATAAGTTTGGTCATCATTTACAGTTTTTCACCTGATTTCACCTGATGACCCCAAGTTTTATTTAAGGAACAAGCCACCCACGGCTGTGCTCTCTTGGTAAATATAAAGTCTTAATAATAATCCAGATGAATGAACGTAGGAAGAATATAATCACATAGAAATATAGATGTCAACAAAAATGCTCATTGATAGCAGGAAACGAGCAATAGCAATACCATTTAATACTAAATAGGCTGTTATTGGCGCTACAATCTAAACATTTACATGCACTACCCATTATAAATATTCTGAACCCCTAAGCTTCCTATCTGATCATGCCACAAAATCATCACTAGTGATGACATTTGCTCATCACTTATCAGGACTCAAGTATACCGATAAGTTTTTTTCCCCTTCGGTTTTCAGTGTGGCTGTTTTTTTTGTTTTTTTTTGGAAAAGGCACAAGGTCTATAGTGTTTCCGGTTTGGGCCTTTTAGATCACCTGGTTCCCTGCAGAGTAATTGTAGCTCTAGACCCCCTGCCCAACCCTCCAGCTGACCTGGCCCTCTCCGCTATAATATAATACCTGCCTGCCTGTGCTGAGCCCTCCAAGAATAGCACAATGTCTCATGGCTTCATGTTCGGTTGTTGCAATGGGCTAGTCTATAGTAACAGGTTGCCACTGCATGGTATTGATAGCACTGGTGCTCACCCCATACATACAATGTGAAATCATGCTGACCATGCAGATTCGCCATGATTCACCACTGTAGCACTGGCGAGTAGTAGCTAGGGTAGCGTATATGCTTTAGCATTCCGAAGTCTTTAGATGGTTAGATTTCTTACTTCTTATTATTAAGGTGCTCTCTTCTGGGCAGTCGCCCGATCATCCCATGTGGCCCAATGCTGGTACTACATTGTATAGATCTATACACATAACCTAAAGGTAGTGACAGGGTAGATGCCAACGCAAAAAGAATACATATATCGGGAAAGAATGTTGGAGATAATAATAATAGGTTCTGGAAGTCATGGAAGCAAATGCAAGGTAAAATGACCCAGTGTGATATCAAAATGACTGAGTTTGTTGGAAACTTCAAGAGGCCGCAGACTCCTCCACATATTGACTATTTTGATTATGAAAATATGAAAGAAATAGGTACATTTATAGAGATCTTTGAATGTAGCTATGGTTCAGAGGATATAGATGCATTGATACGATCCCTATCAGACTGCCCCATCACTATAAAAGAGGTAGAAGACGCAATGCGATCTCTGTAAGATATGGGGCCTGACTAAGGGAAATAAGGTGGGGAAACTAGAGTCAATACACCTAAGGTACTAAAAATCTTTGCTAAGCATTAGAAGGCAGACAACAACAACTGCAGTATATGCAGATACAGGGAGGGTACCTCTAAAAGTGGGAAATTTGAGCGCTCAGGTACTGGGAAAGAATTGTAAACCTCAAAGAGTCGCACATACTACTTAAATGTTATAAGAAGCTTACTTTGCTTGAAGCTGCTGGGCAGATCAATTGGTATAGTGATGTTAAATACTTGTTGAACTGACTGGGTGAGCGATATACTCAGCTCTGGATTAACCAGACAATTTGTGATGACCCTAAAGCTATCACTGCTGTAACTGGACCAATAAATAGGTAATATATATAACACACAATGAATGAAATAACATCAGCTGGTGATGGGAAAAATACTAAGAACATACAAAATATTCAAAATTGTGTTTAGGCTTGAACGTTATCTATTCTGTATCCCTAACCAAGCCCATCGTACAGCATTAGCTTGGTTCAGACTCAGCTCTCATAACCTAGGTACAGAAATGTTAAGGCATTGTAGGCCCCCTAAACCTGTGTGTGATCAGATTTGTCTATATTGTTCTAGTGGCCATGTAGATGATGAAATACATTTCCTCATCCAATGTGACTATCATAGTGTATCAAGACAGTTGTTTGACAATGTTATGAATTAGAGAAATCAAAACTATCAAGACTTGAATGATGTAGAGAAATTCATTTCTGCTATGAACAATACCGATACTGATGTCATTAAAGCTCTTGCCAAGTTTATATACAATGCATTTAGACAGAGGCAGCAACACTTATTGCCAGTCTATGTATGAGCTGTGTCCTCTAAGTATATACGCTAGCTGTATATGCTTGTGTGCCAGGTGTATACAGAGAGAGGGATAGAGAGTGAGAGAAAAAGAGAAAGAATTATTGTGTGCTTGTGTGTGTTTGTGTATGTGTGTGATTGAGATTGAGAGAGAGAGAGAGAGAGAGAGAGAGAGAGAGAGAATGACTTAGATTTAGTCGTAGAGTAGAGTAGTGGACATATATGTAGTGAAACATTTATGTATGACACATAGGTCAGTAATGATCTCTTTTTTGCTGTCACTAAAATATATAATTATTATTATTAATAAAGGTTGCTTCACATGGACAAGGGGAGACAGGGTCAAATTCTTTTCGACCCATCTTATGAGGGTGGGCATTTTACCTGAGCTCAGCAGACACGCATAACTGTAATTTAAAAGAGCACGTTCATGTGGCGGGAGGGGTGGCTAAAACACCCTCAAAAGGGAAGGGGCAAATTGTTTTTGTGCCCCTTTGATATAACCCACCCATGTTGTTAAAAAACGAACACTCCCTATAAAGTTTATCTATAACTCACCGTACACAATGGGGTCAACACACGAGTTGGAGACAGCGAACAGGAAGAGACCGCGCTGCACTTTGTTGTCGATCTTCTCTGCTGTATCTCTGTGTGATCATGAAAATCAATTCAGTTAAATTTAAAAGTGCCGTATAAAGTCGAATCCCACATGGCGAAAAATGGCTGAAACATATCTGAGATTTTGTCTGTTGTGTTGTATGGCCCTCATTAAGGCCATAAAACGCAAGGACTACTGCAAACTTAACCCTAAACCACTGTGGGATTCGAAATTAGTTCATCATTCCTTGCATTTAATGGCCCTCACAAGGGCCATACAATGCAACACACAAAATCGCAGAAGGTCGAATCCCATGATGCAATCTAACCCTGGAAAGTTCTTGCAATTTGGGAACTCTTGCAGATAGGGGGACTTGCCTTTACTGTAAATTGCAAGGCTGCTAACATGCCATGGCATTTTACAAATCTGACTGTTGCAATTAAATTGACCCCTCACCCTTGCAATGTAGATCTAAGAGCTGCGTCAAATTGCAATGCAATTCTCCTTGATATTGAATTTGCTAGCTGTTGTAGGTAAGCACAGTACAGAATGAGACCAAAAGTGAAGTCTGTGTATAATATATGCAGACATTTTGCATACGAATTGCAGGGTATGGGGCAAGATTAGATTGCATAGTGGGACTTGGGTTGCAAGTTGAAGTGAACACACATCCCTATTTGTCAATGACTTTATCCACGTTTCTGTAAATTGCAAGCGAATTCTGTAAATTGCAGAAACTTTTTACTTAAGCAAGGGAAAATATCTAAATATAAAGATCCAAACTCCAGTGCAAATCTACAAGGGATTCCTTGCCATTAAAGCTCCCTGTAGCCGATATAGGTCTTGCAATATAAGGAGAGAGCCTCAAATTGCAACGGATGACTAAATTGCAGAAACTTTTCAGCTATAATTGCATTGTGGGATTCGACCTAGAGATATTTCAGCCATTTTTCGCCATGTGGGATTCGACCTATAGTGCATTAATACGTAATGTTCAATGTTTATGGTAATGTACAGCCCGGGCAAAATATTGACCTTCCAGGAGTGCATTGCTCGTTCATTGGCATGCCTTATAGCCTCCATCAGTTATGGACTTTTCAAAGAACTTGAGGAAATCAATACTTATAATGCTATAAACTATGTCACATGGTATACTGGACCTAGATCCAATTTTCCAATGCAAATGGAGTGTTTTATGTCATTTTGATGAAGAGAAAAACGCTTATAATGTAGAAATCTTATGGCTTATGGAGAAGAGCTACAGTTTATGGAACTTTAATCTTATCGACTCCAATAGGTCTACACGAGCAACACAAGCCAAATACACATTCTCGTGCAGACTTATGGGGGTCCATCGGAAGTTCCATACACCATAACACTTCTCCATAACCCAATTTCATAGACAATATGGAACTAGTATGTGTTGTTCCTATGACATAGTTTACTGAATCATAATTCTTCTAAGGTCGAATCCCACGATGCAATATAACCCTGGAAAATTCTTGCAATTTGGGAAGTCTTGCAGATAGGGGGACTTGCCTTTACTGCAAATTGCAAGGCTCTTAACATGCTATTGCATTTTACAAATCTGACTGTTGCAATTAAATTGACCCCTCAGCCTTGCAATGTAGATCTGAGAGCTGCATCAAATTGCAATGCAATTCTCCTTTATATTGAATTTGCAAGCTGTTGTAGGTAAGCACAATGCAGAATTAGACCGAAATTGAAGTCTGTGTATAATCTATGCAGACATTTTGCATACAAATTGCAGGGTATGGGGAAAGTTTAGGTCGAATCCCACGATGCAATCTATCCCTGAAAAGTTCTTGCAATTTCGGAACTCTTGTAGATAGGGGGACTTGCCTTTACTGCAAATTGCAATTCTTCTAACATGCCATTGCATTTTACAAATCCGACTGTTGCAATTGAACTGACCACTAACCCTTGCAATGTAGATCTGTAAGCGGGTTAAATTACAATGCCATTCTCCTTGATATTGAATTTGCAAGCTGTTGTAGGCAAGCACAGTGCAGAATGAGACTGAAATTGAACTCTGTGTGTAATTTATACAGACATTTTACATACAAATTGCAGGGTATGGGGCAAGTTTAGATTGCATAGTGGGACTTGGGTTGCAAGTTGAAGTGAACACACATCCCTATTCGTCAGTGACTTTATCCACATTTCTGTAAATTGCAATGGAATTCTGTAAATTGCAGAAACTTTTCGCTTAAGCAAGGAAAATTATCTAAATATAAAGATCTTAACTTCAGTGCAAATCTACAAGGGATTCCTTGCCATTAAAGCCCCCTGTAGCCATTTTAGGTCTTGCAATATAAGGACAGGGCCCCAGATTGCAACAGATGACTAAATTGCAGAAACGTTTCAGCCAAAATTGCATCGTGGGATTCGACCTTTTAGATTGCATAGTGGGACCTGGGTTGCAAGTTGAAGTGAACACACATCCCTATTTGTCAATGACTTTATCCACATTTCTGTAAATTGCAAGAGAATTCTGTAAATTGCAGAAACTTTTCACTTAAGCAAGGGAAAATATCTAAATATAAAGATCCAAACTCCAGTGCAAATCTACAAGAGATTCCTTGCCCTTAAAACCCCCTGTAGCCGTTATAGGTCTTGCAATATAAGGAGAGAGCCTCAAATTGCAACAGATGACTAAATTGCAGAAACTTTTCAGCCATAATTGCATCGTGGGATTCGACCTTCAGGTTATTTGGAAAGTCCATAACTGCATAACTTGACTTGCAGGGGGCATACAACTTGCACAATCGTCTGAACTTATAACTGTAGGCTGACATTTTCCCAAGTATCGGGGTCCATAAGAAAATTCCATAAACCGTACGCAACTTTTCTCCATGAGCCATACGATATCTCCATGAGCAATGTTCTCTTTGGCTAGGCTACAAATCACACATCATTCACATGGGAGGGTGAGATCTAATCATTATAGTTCCAATGACAAAGTTTGTTTCATTAAAACATTTAACTTTCTCAAGTTATTTAAAAACTCCAGTCATTTAAAAAGTCCACAACCTTCCTTATGGAGGCCGTTATTTGCCCATAAGACTTCTGTAAGTCACCTCCATAGCCGAGAAACGCACCCCAGGTCCTGTCTCCACAGGTACCCCTGTCCTAGCTGGGGTTCTCTAATACTAGCATGAAGAAGAATAGTGTATCAAAACCATAGAATGGGGGTGTTCACACTATGCAAACATCAAGCATGATGTACTTTCGTTTAAATTAAGATATCCTTGGCTTTTTGCACAAAGGGCCATCGAGAAATGACGTCATGTGGCAGGGGGGAAGGGGTCCAACCCTACCATGCATCCTACAGTAAAAACATGACGAAAGGGGGTAGGTGACGAAGGGAGGGGGTCAAAAATGGTCCAAATTAGTTTGGCGTCATTTATGGATGGCCCCTAACAAGAAGCTCGGGCATGAGTCACCCAGGAGCTAATACAATGAGGCTTATTGAAAGCGCTACAAGTGTATAACTATATACACAGGTAGAATGAGGACCCGTGGGAGTATAATGTGAAACCAACTCGCCTTTTTTTCGCCATTAAGGTGGAGAAAAAGCTTCTTTTTTTTTTTTTTTTTTTTTAAACTATTCTATAAACTATTCTATAAAGACAGCCTTCTTGCTCCTTGGGTTTGTGTGTAATAATGGGGCATGAGGGCTTGGGGCAAAGTTACAAATAATGCCTTTAGAAATACCCGAGAGTAAGTGAGTGAGTAATAGATGTTTAACGCCATTTCGACAGCTAAGGTCATATTCATGGCGAGAACGACATTACACAATTTCACAAGGGAATGTGTCAGTGCCCGTGCATATGTGCACCACACACATCCTGAGGGGATAGGAAAGAGGAGACACAGACCCTTTTAAGTGGGCTAGGGAAGCCCGAAATACCCGAGAAAAATAGATGATACCATTCACGTACAGGATCATATATGTACCGGAATACCAGTTACCACTACTTAGAATTTTTGAGTATTTTACCCTTGTTAATTCTCCCCTAAATTCGGAATATGAATTCACCTATTTAGAGGTTCAAGTTTACAAGAGACAAATCTTGAAACGTGGGTCATCAAGTGGTTCTTCTATAAATGCGACTCTACAATAGGTTATGTAATATGAGTACTAGTATACAAGATATCAAGTTAATTACATGAGTCTTCAACAGGTTATGTCAGGAATATAAAGGTCGAATCCCACATGGCGATCTATAGCTCCAATATCTCTGCAATTTTGATCCCTTGCATGGCACAGCCTCTAGAAGACAAAGCTTGTTCACCTCAACCTGAATCCAGCAGTAAATTATATACCACTGTAATGGTTCGGCCTCAGATTGGCCGTCTGCTTGTTCGGAAAGGATCATGAATACAAGAATGTCCGGTTCAGAAAGCAACAAGATTTATTCAGTATCCTAATATACAGTAAACTAAGGGTATTCTGAGTAGGTGTGTTATTATTCAGATAACTCTGATTTATGACTACCAGGTAAGGTTTCGGAGTCAGGGAGATCTTAGGGTGTTTGTACAGAATACGAGGGGGATTCTGTCTCACTAGCTTCCGACCTGACTATTATATAGCCACAGGGGTTGGGTGGTGACCCCTTGTGTTTAAGCCAGGAAGCCTTGAGGACAGTGCTGCCACCATCTGCCAGGCGTAACCGGCCTCAACCCGAAAGGACGCTCCGCTCGGAAACTAGTCAACCCGTAAGCCATAGACGCTAATACTAAACCGTGCCCCTACACTACCCCCACCAAGACTATAACAAGGTGTTACATGATGGGTAGTTACTAAGTTATAGTATTGTAATGGTTTGTGTTTCTAACCAGTTGGGTTCGGGTCTTGTGATTCGAAAGGAAAGACAAAGACAGTATTCCGAGTGTATGCTAACAGTTTTATTTGTTACACCTTCCGGTTACCCTGTAATTCTATGGATAGGGAAACATGATGCTACGTGTGTTATGTACGGAGGCCTACATGGCCTCTGACATGGTAGGTGAGCGCAGAGCCTTTTATAGAGATGCTCCCGGTTCGTCGCCAGGTGTGCCACAGACCCGGATGGGTGCTGCCACCTACCCGGAACCTCAGGAACACCAGGCGACAGGTCTCACCCGTCACGCCAGATGGCACCAGTTATTATTATACCTCTACACTACTCCCCCAGACAATAGGTAGAAGTAATAAGTATTAATGTATTATATAGGATTAACAGGGGCGTAGGAGAAGTGGGGGCCAGGGGGGCCTGGGCCCCCCAATCATGAAGGAGGTGGGGCCTGAATATGTCTGGGCCCCCCCAATATTTTCCAAGAACTCATAAGCACAATGGAAAAGAAGCTAAAACTTTACATCTCAAATTAGATTATTATGGTGATGTCATAGGGAGAATGGGAAAGTCAGATCCAAAATTAACCAAAAATCACTTTTCTATATGAATTCTAAATACTCATATATATAGACGCCATCACGCATCAGCCGACAATTCAAGGTCGTCGCGATAGTGCCCTTGCCAGGCCCCCCCAATGAAGATTTGCTTCCTACGCCTCTGATTAACATATACATAATGTCTATTCCTATAATAGAGGTTAAGTTATAATTAAACATCCGTACCATAGGAAAGTAATTAAAATTTACATATGAACATGGATTCGAAAGCAATAGTAGAGTTACGGATAGTTAGATAATATTAAGGTAAGTACAATATGGAAGTACGTAGTCAGATTTATGTAACGTATCTGAACATGTAACAAGATATGAAACCTTGTAATTAAATTATCAACATATGAACCCTTAATAGTCTTGATTAAGACTCTAACCGTAACGTTATTACCTTCATTATACATATGAAACCTTAGTTCTGATATGAACTATTAAAGAGTATTTAGGTTATTACAGTACACTCAGAAAAAAATTAGCCTAATTGTCCTTTACATTTGTGTAGAAAAAGTTATTTTTAGAAAAATATACACATTCTTATGTACCACTGTATTTACAATATAACGTTCTATCACCAGGTACCACATTCAAATAATAATATGAAGTGTAGTATATTTTTTTCTGGTGTATTAACCATATGGGTTTTACAGATCTAGTAGATGAACACATTCTGTGTTTTTATAATATTATACAATGATAGTAGATCTGGACCCGTATATTATTAAGCATGCAATTAAAACACATGGTTATGGCATCGATTAGGTATTACAATAAATATAATTATAGTTAATATCGAGTATAGAAGACAGTGATACATATAGTTTGTTTATATAATTAGCGATCCGGATGCTCCTTTAGGTGATGCAGTGGATATGGAAGTGTAGTAGTAGTCCGGGTATGGTCAGCAAACCATGGGAGGGAAGTGCTAGGGTCTTTAATATATCACAGATGTTGATAGGGCAGCTACCCAGTTCCTCTAGAAGTGCTAAAGTTAATTGTAATATTTCCAGATGGAAGAATCGTAATATGAAGGCACTCGGGCCAAATAATCCTGTAGTAGTGTTTGTAATGTCCATGTTGTAGTAGCAGTAAGGTTCTGAAACGTATTTCCAGTGTTTATTAGTATATAGTTTCAGGTAGTAAAAGTGTAGGTAGGACATCTTAGTGGTATAGATAGTTGTAACAGGTGTTCAGGTATACCACATCTAACAGCATCCGTCTGGTACAACAAAAAAAACTATTCGGATGCTAAGAGAGTATCCGAAGCTAGGTCGCTAGAATGTATAGAGTTTCAATTAATAGACTGTGTATTCTGTATACATTCCGGGTTAAGGGGCTGGTCAGAGAATGGAACCCGGAAGCATACTAAGCTGAATGCTTAGCATGCTTCTTCTTAAGAAGAGCTAGAGCGGATTCTGGTGTACCATCCCACTCATCTGAATCCACTCCGAACACTCTCATGAATTTAGAATTCAGTTGAGCGTTCCTTTGAACTTCCTCATTCACTCTCTTTTCGAGGACATGGACATCCATGGCTGACTGTTCTTTGGCAGCCAAGGCTTCCTCTTCGAGTGGTTTAACATCAGCTTAAATCTTCGTTTCCAGGCATTGCTTTTTAGCATTACTAACCTCCTGGAAACACATCAGAGTGTCATTCAGAAGACCCTGATGGTAATCTGTGGCTCTCTGTTTTACACACTTCTCCCAGTGGGTGTAGATGGCCTTTTGGACATCCGCTTCCCCCTGGCAAGATTTATCAAACCAGATCTCTGCCGGACTAGCTTTAATAGTGATGGCATCGGCTGGTTCCGGGATCACAGCAACAGGTGGTGTAGCACTCGGAAGGAGTGCTTGTGTAACTGTCACAGTGGCACTAACGGTTCCGGATGAGCTAACCGGTACAGGAGACACACCCCGTTGCGGAACTGTAGGAATACAGTATCCGGGTGGTAAATTTTGCTTCATGCCGAGGGCCATATACTGTTGTATCTGGTCCTGATTTATCTGTGCTGCAGATCCAGCGGCGGCAGCAGGGGCGGGCTTCTTGGTTACTAAGCGCCCACCTCTGCCTATGGTCAGAGATTGACTCTCAGGTCCGGGTCTCTGAGACATAGAAGGATATGCCTTCCTGTCCAGTTTACCCGGATGTTGAGCGGCTGATGCATAGGATCCGACAGGCGCAGGCTGTTTGAAGACAACAGGTACCTGCGACTGTTCATGCAGGTGACGTGCCAGCGGGGATCTGGAACAATCCTCCCTGGCTTGGCTCTGACCATCCGAGACAATACCGGGTTGTCCCCAGTTTTGATCTCTCCGGTTTCTATTTCTGGCACGTTTACCCTCTCGGCCAGATTCCTCGCACAATTTCCAAATGCTATCGTTCATGTCCAGTTTCCCTCGGCCAGTGGTAAGGACCATCTTAGCACTGAGTTTAGACTCTTTCTCTTTGCTAACCCCACAAAGGACCTGGTCACCTGGTTTAACTTTAGAACAGGCTTCCGTATCCAGCTTATCTACCTCTCGCATAAGCTCCCGATGAAGTTGGATGACCTTCTTCCTAGCGAGATCCAGGCCATCCGCATGGCCTGTTTTCTGATGTCTCGCTAAATCACTATGACGATTGTAAGTTACCATCGTCGTGCACTTCTTCCCTCTATTATCAATCGCCGGGTCACAGATGTAGACCGGATGATGGTGGAAGTGTGTCTCGACGAGATGTCTTTGAAACTGAGCAGAAGTGCTCCAGGTTTTGACAGTCTCGTCGCTTGCATCTTGGCAAATGGAGAAGGGGCAGGTTTTCTGACGATCGCCATACCACTTTTCCAGTGCCCAACGGAGCTTACGCTTCTGAGTGTTAGTGTAGTACTTGTCAGAAGCGTTCAACATAAGCCATAGCTTCCTATAGGTTTTGCTTGGATTCGGATCTTCATTAGATAACCGCTTCCAATCCTCATCGTCTGACTCTCCATTTTTATTGGTGGGTCCGGGACAGGTATACAATGGAGCCCCATCCTTCTTCCGGTATCCGGAAACGCAGTCCTTGAAACAGGTGGGTATCCGTTCCTTGAACCCTGATTCTGCATTTCTCTGCTTCGGTTTGGTCCGATGGTGCTGCATCATCATCGTACTCAAACGAGGACTCCCCTATAGAGTCATCATCGGAAGAGTCCACTTGCATGGAGCCTTCACTGTTTCCGCTAGTATTGGTTTTAGCAGCGTGCTCCTCTGCTTTCACAGAGTCCGGGAGATGTTTCTTCTTCTGGGTTGAAGATCTCTGATTTTTGGACAATTCCCATTTGTCCTCTTCTGCTACATCTTTTGTCTTAGCCTCCGGTTCCGGATCCTTGGGGGAATCCTTATCCTTTGGCTTAGGACTGGGAATTGCAGCAGAAGCACTGCTGGTTGAAGCTTTGGGAGCATCCGGATATCTACCAGCCATTTTTCTAAGTGGGATTCCAGGAGCTCTGGTTTCCCTCAGCTTCTGTTCCGCCTTGACTTGTTCAGCCTTTTCTCGGGCTCTGTTTTCCTCCCTCACACGAAGAGTGATGATCTTTTTCAGAGCACGGTCCCTGTCCAATGGGACAGTAGACGTGGTTCGAGTGTTATCGATTTCAGCCTCTACGATGTAGAAGCCATCATCCCACTTCTCGAACTCAGTAGCTGCGGTACGAAACACCAGGAGGGTATCCGGATGTGGGTAGACTTGCCCAACCTTGTAAGCTAGGCAGCCCACCCAGTCTACATCCGTTCGTACCATATTCCATGCAGTCTTATCAGGCTTCTGATAGACTCCCATGGCAATAGCTCTATTGGCCTGGTATACCACGTCGCTGAACTCTGGGTTGATTGATTGATTGATTTGTGTTTTACAGCACTTTAGCGGCACTAAGTGGCTATCCCGTGCTTCACAGGTTGATAATTTAACAGAGGAATGTGTCAGTGCCCGTGCATATGTGCACCACACACATCCTGAGGGGAGAGGAAAGAGGAGATATAGACCCTTTTAAGTGGGCTAGGGAAGCCCGCTGAACTCTGGGTCTACCATCAGTCCGCATTGGTACCATGTCCAATCCGTAAGCCACTCCAGTGGCGACCTTTCGAGTTGATGGTCCGTCATAATGTTTTCGACAGCCTTCCGGATCAGGGGATCTACTGGAATAGATTCCCCATCACTGTTAACTAGGTTCTTCAACTCCGGATGGATGTACAGATACCTCCCGTCATATATGGCAGGTATTCGGGAGTCCTCCATGTCTAGGGGTTCCTCCTGCCTTCCTTATTGGTTTGACCATCGACTTGTTCGGTTGATGCAGAAGGGGTAGTATTCGAAGGATGACTATCCGGCTGTTCTGTTGTTGGTTCGGCTGTTCCCGATGGCGATGCCAGCGGGGAAATAGCAGCTCCTGGACTGTTCAAACTCCTCCAGTCTTTTTTCGAATGACTGATCCGCGTGGGGTGCATCCACTTCCATCAGTTAATCCTCCTCCGGGGTTAATGGAGACAATTCCTCACGAGTGAGGGATTTGGAAGCGGGCGTCAGCTTATCCAGGTCACCGGATAGCTTCGCCGCGGTCACAGATTCCTCAGCCATAAGCCTAGAGGAATCAATCCTGGAGTATAAACACTCCTTTCCTGACTTAACGGCGTCAGGTGCCGGAGCAACACAGGGTCTCTTCCCTAGGGCCTTAACTCTGTCAGGGTGAACGCCTTTAAGTAGTAAATCAGAGTGCGAAGAACTCGTCCGCCTCGTCCTACTACTAAAAACCATATGGCAATACGCCAGGTTCCGTGACGTCATTTCCACGCTCGAAAGCGGGGTCATGAGAGGTCAGCCGAGACTGGACGCCATGACATCACACGCTCAACATGTGCGGACTGCGAAAATATAAACAAATGAATGTTTTGATGTTATTATCGCTCATGCTGTCGACTCGTCTGGGGATTTGCGTGGAGTTTATGGAAAGCTTCTGCGAATCCACTGAATTATCTGTCCACTACCCACTGGTACACCATACAGCGATGACAAATACACCTTTCAGGTCAGTTGTTAGGCTCTCACATAACATATAACATTAAACCGGTTTACAGGACAACACACTCGTTTTGTATACGGGTTAGGTTACTGCAGTCCTCTGGGCTAATCTAGGACTGCGACGGACGATTACCCCCTCATCGGGCAACTCCTTTCTGACAGCTCAAAGAGCTTTCTCTAGGGATCCTGTAGTCTTCAGAACCCCTTTCCTCTTCTTACTGTCTACACCCGCCGAGACATTTTTTACACCACCATGCTTATTCTTTAGTAACGTTGATGGCTTCCCCATAGATTTTTTCTTTGGCCTGTCCCGTTTCCTTTTGGGTCAGGTTCCTGGTCAGGGATTCGATTCACATTCATAACTTTATCGAATCCTTTACCATACATTTCTGTGGAGGTCTCCCTCCCAGACCATATTCGCAACCTCGCGACATTCTATTTATAAAATCGTCCAATGTCGGATTGAATAAGCACTGTACAATCACTGGTAACCTGGGTTACAGTGAATGGACCATCCCAATTGGATGCTAATTTAATATTCCGCAAAGGTTCATGTAACCTCAGCACTTTATCACCCGGTTTAAACTTTCTCATTATTAAGTCCAAGTCGTAACCCACTTTTTGCCAACGTGCACTCTTTTCTAGATCAATTCGGACAGATTTGTAAGCTTTCCGGAACCTGTCTCTCAAACATTCGACGAAAACTACGTGGCAAGGTAGTTCCGGATCCATGCCTATGACTCCGAATACTAGGTCAGCAGGCATTATAAGGTCCTGTCCGAATACTAGTAAGTTGGGAAAACAATTAGTACTCGAATGTACGGTACTGTTATAAGCATGCGTTACAAAATGGCATTGCTCATCCCAGTCATCCATATTCTCATTTACTAGTGATTTGAGAACTTGGATAAAAGTGACCACTGATCTTATGTCCGTGACAATAATACATTATTTCACGTCTCATTACATGTGGAATAACCACTTGCATGATTCTGTCGCCATTTTTACATGGTTTTCCAGCGAAACTATTGGTCTGGCTGGAGGTACACCGCTTGGTACCAATTGCAAAAGTTTAGCAGTTATCGAGTCAGTCTCCTGGTATTGTTTTATGGTTTCCATAGACCAATGCAAGACGCTGTCTATCTGGGTTTCGAAAGGGATCCAAAACCCAGCTAATACCGCTCTATGGGCTACACAATCGGTACAATTCAGATTATCACATTTCCGAATTGGTATCCGAGACAAGGCATCTGCATTGATGTGCTTCACTCCGGGTCTACGCTAAATTTGACTGTGTTCTAAGCCATACTCAGACAGATGGGCTAACCACCTGCCGAGCATTCCTTCAGCATCTCGGAAGTTCGATAGCCATTTTAGCGAGGAGTGATCCATCCGTAAGGTAAAATCGGTTCCCCATAAAAAATGTTTAAACTTCTTTGTGTATACTACTACTGCTAACAGCTCACGTTTAGTTGTGCAGTAGTTACTTTGAGTTCTACTCAAAGTATTACTAGCAAATGCTATTGGTACTTCTACTCCATTTTAGACCTGTGACAGAGCAGCACCAATGCTTTCATTGCTAGCATCCGTATCCAGTATGAAATGTTCCGTTTCATTCGGATACTGTAATACTGGAGTACTCGTGAACAGATCCTTTAGCTTTTTGAAGGCTTGATCTTGTTCAAGGCCCCAAGGAAACTTTTCCTTGGTATAGCCGGGGGTCCAATTAACCAGAATTTGCAAAGGGAAGCTAACCCTTGAATAATTCGGTATGAATTCCCGGTAATAGGAACAGAATCCCAAGAATGACCTTACTTCTTTCGGGCTTCTGGGTCTACTCCAATTCGTAACTGATTCGATTTTCTCCGGATCAGCTTTTATTCCTTTATTTGAAATGATACGGCCCAAATAATTCATGGACTGTTTAAACAGATGACATTTCTTTGGTTTAATTTAAGACCATTAGAAATGATTTGTTCCAACACCAATTTGAGATTGTTTGAACATTCTTCGAAAGTTTTTCTGAAGACTATCACGTCATCTAGGTATACTAGACACCTTTTCCATAGTAAATCACTTAGCAAGGTTTCCATCATTGCCTCAAAGGTGGCTGGTGCATTGCACAAACCAAAAGGCATAACGTTATATTGAAACAACCCGATATGACTAGAAAACGCTGTTTTCTCCATATCTGCAGGATTCATTCCTACTTGCCAATACCCGGATTGTAGATCAAGAGTACAAAACCAGCTATTACCACCTAAAGAGTCGATGGTCTCATTTATTCTGGGTAATCAATACAAAATCGAATGGTACCATCTTTCTTTGTTACCATGCACACAGGACTACTCCAAGTGCTATTAGACGGGATTATCACATCCTGTTCTATTGTTTTTATTGATTTCCTCTTCTGCGACTCTCTTTTTAGCCAGAGGTAATCGTCTATATGGAATTTTAAATGGTTCCGCATCTCCCGTCTCGATACTATGCAAGACCTTCATAGTTCGCCGTAAAGGTTCACCAGGTTTAGCAAAGGCATTCTGATACTGCTCCAACAATTCAAGTGAACTCTTTTTATGTTCCGGATCTTCGAGGGGGGTCTCCTCATACAATTTTTTAAATCGTCTGACATATCCTCGGGATCCTTTTCATTTGGTAATCTAAAGTCACTTCCAGTGGCCGTTTCAGAAAGCGTTACACTTCCGAAAACATGTCCCTTCTTTAGATAGATAGGTCTAGTCCCTTGATTCGAAATCGGGACTACTGTCCAGGATGCGTTAGCAACAATGGTATCCACGGATGTTAATCCGATGCTAGATAAGGCTATCACATCCGGTTCTATTACAGTGGCCTGATTTCCTCATCGCGGGATCACTTCGTAGAAGTACATCACAAGCTACTCCCGCAGGAATCCGAACAGTTTGTGCCACTGATACGGATATACGGGTATTTCACACTCAACACTCCTGATTGTGGTTCCAAAACCACACCGTACAGGGAGGCGAAATCCAACCCGAGTATCCCCTCAACCCAAGTATCCCCTCATCCGCAATGGTCACACCCATGACGAAGTCATGTATGCCATCCATCTGCAACTTCAGACACGTTCTTCCATACGTTCGCATTCTACTGCCGTCAGCCGTCTGGGCACTTCCTCCTGATATGGGAGTTTCATGCTCATCGGGTATAAGATCATAGAATTTCTTGGAGACACAAAAGTGACTAGCTCCTGTATCAACTAGAAATTCAGCAGACCTTCCGTTGACAGTAAGGCAAACATACCACCGCCTTCCTTTCAGCGGAGAAGGCGTATCCGTAACAACAGGAATCTCATTGTCAGCACCAGGAGTCAATCCACATCCTCTCAGGTATTCCAGACAAGGATGACCCGGGGGTAGATGGTTACTACCAACCCTGGCTAACTCGTAGCCGTCTACCTCTTTACCGATACTGGGTTTCCCCTGTGCTCCCTGGGCACCTGGTGTATCGGGTTCCCCAACCTTCCGGATACTACTACCCAATCCGGTGTTGGGCGACTTTGCTTCTTCATGGGAACCTGTATCACGGTTGGTGATACTATGGCAAGTTATGTTATTGGGATCCCCTTGCTTGCCCAACAAGGGACCCCTTTTTAGTTTTCCTCTGTATTGCTGAACTAAGCACCGGTTTATCTGCTGTACACTCGGCAGCATAATGCCCCAGAGTTTGGCATCTGAAACACCTCCTTCATGACTTATCCACTCGGGGGCGCCTCAGGGCTTCAGTCAAACGAGTGACTAGGGTCTCCACTAAATCCGTAGGTACAGCTGAAGCAGCCATGGTGGGGGTATCTACAGTTTTAGTTATGGGCGGGCAGCAAACAGCGAGCTTATAAATTCCTGACTTGCTCTTGTCTCTCGGACCTATTTTATGGTACCGTTTTTGGCGGTAATACTTGCCTGCTATTTGAACTGCGCCGATGTGTTCTCCATTTTCATCAGACATATACTCGTTATCAGAATTAACATCCTGCAACTCTACAGGAGCTATCTGACCCACTCCGGGAGTCACACATGGTGCTTCCGAATACTGTATTGGGGATGTACGTAAGGGACTATGGGGTAAACCCACTAATCTCTTCTTTCTGTCATAGCCATCTATAGCCATTAACAGATCACTGAAGGAAGTTTCATCCTTCCACGAATCCCATACTACTTGCTTATAGTCATCATCTCGTAATCCGCCAAAGAATTGTGTAAACAATTCTTGCAGATAACACTCATCATCGTATGCCCAATTTGGTCGGGCTTTAGACAATAGATCTTGTAGTTCCAAACCAAATACCTTACGGGATTCCTTCGGTTTCTGAGTCCTTTTCTTAAAGGTGACCCATGGATCCTCTCTTACGATAGAGCCGAATAGGAAAGCGGCACACTCGACCAATTGGTCGTATGTACCATATATCCCATAGGCAGTTCTCCATTGGTTCAGAGCTACCTTACCTTTCCGCCTTTACTTAACCAACAAATGAGGTAAGGCAAGGCTTCTTCCCTAGTCCAACCACTACAGTTGACTTCATCCACGAAGCCTGGAACCTGTCCTTCCATGGCTCATTCGGGTCATAAGGAGGGGGTATCCTAGCACTCCTTCTTGCTGGATTAGGGCAGCCTCGAAGCCTGTCGGCCTCTCGCATGCTCCAATCCATGATTTCCATGCCGTCGGCACCTTTCTGGTAGCAGTCAATACCCAAGTTTTGGATGCATTGACTCCTATCGAAAATACTCTGCATTGCAGCAGGCATGGAGGCTCTACGATTAGGTTTTCTACCATCCCCTCCTGATCCGGAATTTCCGGATCCTGATCCTCCCGGGGGTCCATTCGGGGGTCCACTTCCACCGGTTGCTGAAGCTCCACTTGCATACCCTCTGGATCCACCAGTACAGCCCGCTGATCTGTAGTTATCTGGTATAACTAGGACGATAACCATTTTGGTTTTGCCCTTGGTTATATCAGTTCCCTGAGTACCATGATCCCGATCCGGAACCTCCGTACTGTGGTCTCGGATGATAGACATTTTGACCATGTCCAATATTATTCTGACCGGCATTTCCGGATGGACCCTGGCCACCGGATACTGCTTGGGGAATGTAAGTATTTTGTATCACATTCCCTCCTAAACCTGTCATCCCAACCTGAGACAATGGTACAGGCTGAGGGGCTACTCCAGATGGAGGTGGCGCAGTATACATATAAGGTGCCTGTGCTCGGACAACATTTGGACTTGGGGCTGGATATCTGGGTCCAGCCAGGGTACTATGTCCCGGATGCGAATAATAAGAGGGGGGCGTAAGCAAACCTCTTACTGGAGCCACTGCCTGGGGTGTAGGTGGCCGAACTGTATTCCTTATAGGAACACTTGCTCGAGGTGGTCTCATTTTACCACTAAGATCGGGTATGGGTGGCGCCCGTCCCATGAGTTTGAGTTTGAGTTTGAAAAACGTTTATTGGCCAATAATATCTTAACATATTGAAGCTTTTACAATTATCAGCTATGGGAAGATACAATCAGTTGATATTAAACAGGTGGTTTCCATGAAACAGTCACATATCACATAATATTCACATATACTATAATTCAGGACAATCACTATTCAGAGTCATATTATCACTTCCTGTAAGTACTTTTTAAACTTTTGCAGATTTTCTGCAGACTGTACATGCACCGGTAGATTATCCCAAATGATGTTACCTCTATACAATGGACTCGATCTATATAATTCTATTCTAGGTCGATTTACTCTGATTTTTATTCTATCGTTGCCCCTAAGAGGTCTTACTGGGGTTATTATATTCTCCGGTTTTTGTATATATTTATACATCATGCATGCAAGTACTACTTTCCTTCTAGATACCAGACTTTTCGCATTGCAAGATAATAATAGGTCAACAACATGTATATCCTGAGGTAGTAATATCTTCTTACAGGCTCTCAGACAATGATTTTGTATGACATCTAAATGGTCTACTAAGGTAACAGGTCCACTCTCCAAAATATAACTACAGTATTCTAACAAAGGAATAATCATCGTCTTATAAATTTTAAGGCTAGTATCTGTATCCAGGTATTTAACAATATTTCTCAATTGTTTCAATTTGGCAATGCCCATTGAATCCATCTTTTTACAATGTTGTTTAAAGTTTAAATCAAAATCAATTACAACACCCAAGTAATTGAAATGTTCGACACATGCCAATTTTGTATTGTTCATGGTAATATCGTATTTAGTAATACGTTGCATGATTGAATGGCACCAAAGGACCTTGGTTTTCTTGACATTCATAGTAAGAATATTTTGTCTACACCACTTTTCAATATTATCCACATCACTCTGCATTAATTTACTCATAATCTCAGTATTCCTACCATTCAGTACCAGCGCTACATCGTCTGCATAGAGAAAGAATTTACAATTGGTTATTACTTCGGTTATACTATTAATATATATGTTGAAGAGCAAAGGGCCCAATACCGTCCCCTGTGCTACCCCACAGTCCAATACTTTTTCATCTGAGGTGATGTCATTTGCTACGGTTACTTGTTTTCTATTATATAAAAAACATTCCAACCATTTTAGACAGTTATTATCACAACCAATACGCTGAAGTTTCCTCATCATTATATCTAAATTTACAGTATTAAAAGCTTTTTTTAAATCCAGGAACAATACAATTGAGTAGTCACCTCTATTTCTAGCTTCTATTAAATATTGTATTAACCCAAAAGTTGCATCTACAGTTGATCTGTTTGGTATAAAACCGTATTGTCTCTCACTAATTATATTCCTATCAATAATATATTTCATCAACTGGGTGTGTATCAATTTCTCGGTCAACTTAGAGAAAATATTTGTCATCGTTATAGGTCTCCAATTAGATACATCTGATAAGTTCCCAGTTTTGGGTAATGGGACTATTTGACCTAGTTTCATAATATCTGGCAACACTCCAGTACCAATAGAGTCATTTACCAGATTCTGTAGTAGATACGGTTTGTGACATAGGAGACTTTTTATAACAATACAGGGTATATCTTTAATACATGAGCTTTTATGTCCCTTTATAGCTTGAGATATCTTCTTACATTGTTGTACAGTCACTTCTTCCAGATTCATAACACTATCATTTATTAATCTGTTTGGGATGTATTCCATACCAACTATTTGACTGGCCAAGTCTGCACCTATATCTATATAATAGTCATTTACAAAGTTGGCAGTATATCGTTCTTCAATAACATTTCCATCAGAATCCTTTAAACACATTGTTGCCTTAGAGCTTTGTCCCTTCCAGACTCCATTCAAGACCTTCCAGAAATACCTTGGGTCTTTATTAAACCTGGCAAGAAGATTTGTGATTACATTTTTCTTTTTAATGACCAGTTTTTTATTAATACTCTTTTGGATCTGTCTGGCTCTGGCTAAGGCTCGGTTTACTGTATTTGGTCTGCATTTTTTAGCTTTGTTAAAAAACCTCTTTTTTACAGTTATCATACGGCGTATGTCTTCATCAAAAAACAAATCATTCTCTCTTACAACACGAGTTTTTATACGGTGGTTTGTATTTAAATATCCATTAATATTGTTTATTATACATTCATACTTATCATTTACATTCATATCATGCCGTGTGAGAATATTCCAGTCTAAATTATCCATTGCATCCAAAAAATCTCTCTCAGAGAATCGTCTCATATCTCTATTGTGTAACAGTAAAGCTTTAGGCTTAGTAGTTCTTTGTTTCTTTCTTATAACATATATAGGAACGTGATCGCCACACAAGTTATCAAGGACACCATATGTTTTAACATATTCACAATTTGTATAAAAATGGTCCAGGGTAGATTTCCCAAAGGGATGATAATAGGTTGAAGGTGTATACAAATATTTAAGTCCAGTCTGTCTTAAGAAATTTGACATCTTTTTGAATTTTATGCAGTTTCTAGCTCTACTGTTAACATTAAAATCTCCCATGATCCAACACTCATTATGGCGGACAGTAGTATGTCCCATACATGTTGTTAAAAAATTATAACACTCCAGGACTTTCCCTTTGGGGGGGCGGTATACAATACAAAAAATTTTGATTTTATGGCCTGGATATTTCAATTTTAAGCATAGACATTCAATGTGTTTATTTACTGTTGTGAATTCCTGTATAACTTCTATATAAGGGACAAATTCGTTCTTAACATAACATGCCACTCCACCTCTTTTACCTCTATGACGATCATTTCTGATCAGTGTCATATTATTTACATGAAGATGGTTACTTGAAATTGATGTCTTCAGCCATGTTTCAGTGATTCCTATTAAATCAAAACCTTGCAGATATGTACTAATGAAGTTATATTTGTCTCGAAGACTCTGAGCATTCAATGCTAGGTATTTTAAACCTGTCTCGGAGACTACCTCCTGAGGGCTCTTACCCATCTTTTAATATACGACTGTTCCACCTGACACTACCAACCAACTGGCCTATTTGTAACATATTTACAAGTGCAAAGTAGATATAGACACTACAGTTATTAGGGTCTAATATCAGGATAACGAAGGTGGTTGCTACCCTATACAGTGGCTCTGTATCACCCAGCAGTGGTATAACTGAACCACAACAAATGCAAGGTAATGGTCCACGTGGTGAGAGACATGATAATTTGAACAACGAGTTAATACATCAGTAAACCTACACCAATAAATATTTATCTCCTCCACTAAACAAATCAAGTAATTCTTATACACCCAATACACCAGTATATTAGTTTTAAGGGACGTTAGTAACATATTATAGTCCCATATCAACATTACATATAATATATTGTACCACAGTCTACATGTTCAGTCTTTTAATACCATACATTCAGTTTTTGTGGACGGTCCGGATACCCTGTTAGTACCGTCCTTTTTTCGAATTTTACATAGTACTGTTCTATATATCGACCAAACCGGCCATCGTATCTCAGTCTTTATTATATATTTAGTTCATTCTCTTTTTGTGTTGATAGCCTCTCTTCGTGGAGTGTCTCCTCTACCAGCTTCACATCAGTCTTCATGATGTATTCTTCTTGTAGTCTGGACCTTAACTCCTCCAGAAGTGTCCCTAGCATGTTTTCACCTCTGTAACCATCCTCGTCTAGGCAGGGGTCATCATAGTCTGCTCCAGCGCTCCAGAACATATCCAGATCGCTATGGACTAGATACAGTTTGTTTGTTTTCCTCAGCAAGTCTTTCAACATACGGTTCTGTATGAACTTTTTGCTTAGGCATAGTTTCATAACCTGTATTCTCATCTTCCTCCACCTCAATCCCTTCTTACATTTCCCTCCTTCCTCTCTGGCTGCTATGGCTTTGGGAGCCTTTATCACCCTCTCTGCACTCTCAAAGTCTTCCATTTCCACACAGCCTACCCACTGGAACATCTGTTCAGCAGATTGGAAAACTATACCTTGGTGTTCAATCTTCACTCCATACAAGTTGCTCAGATAACACCTTTCCCCACAGAACACCACACTAGTATCTGTCTGTCTCATAAAGAGCCTACCTATTGGTAGTTCAGGGGATATTGGCATCAGTTGCTTGGTCTCTAGGTTCTTGTGAATTGGAGTAGATGTCTCAAAGTCCATTTTGGGAGTGTCCTTATTTCTTGTACCTGTATGGGACTTTGGAGGTGTCTTTTTAAGGACAGTGAAGTTGCCTCTGTACTCCTTTTCAGCCATTCTCTGGAGACGTACATTGATTGGTGTTGTCTGGATATTGTTGGCCAAGTGTGTCTGTGAATGTCTCTCATCTCTCTTCCTCTCCAACTTTTTTGTCTGTGTAGGGGTGGTAGGTGTAGGATCTCTTCTTACTACTTGATGTTGGTTGGCAGTGGTATTCTTTGTTACATTTCCATCTGGTGGTCTGTAACTCGCTGGTATCAGTTCTGGTTTGTAATCATCATACAGTACATTGTTTATAAGTACTCGTGTACCTTTAGCCCATGCCTCATTTATGTTCTGTTCCCGGCAGTATTTAGCTATCCTTCTCATGTGTCCCTTCACCTTCCTGACCTCAGGTTCTTCATCTGGATTAACATAGACAGTAGTGTAGTCGCTGTTGGATTTAGCTAGTGATGCCTTTCTTCTCAAGCATGCATCTCTTCTCCAGGTGGTTGAGAAACAGATTAATAGAGCTCTGCCCTCATCTCTGGATGTTGCTATCCTCTTAACCAATTTTAGTTCAGTCTTTTCAACATCAGGTTGTAATGTTTTTACTAAGGACATTGCTATGTCTACAGGTACTTCATCCGGGGTTTCCTTTAGACCTGTTACTATCAGGTTGAACCTCCTTGGGGATTTATACTCTTCATTTATGTCGTATTTTACTGCTGCAGCATAACTAGGGTTGAAACTTTTCACCTCAATGTCCTTTTTGACTGCATCAACAAGTTGTCTGGCTTCTTTGGCAAGTTTAGTGGCAGTTTTAGCTTCCTCCATAGCATTTTCAGCCAGGCTCCTAACCTCTTTGATGTTAGCAGTATTCCGGTGGGCCATGGATCTTCCTTCCTTCTCTATGCAATCTAGATGGTCTGACAAAAGCCTGTTAGAACCGTCCATTTTTATTTTCAGTTCTTCAAACTGACGCTCAGAGGTAACCCTATTCAAGTTCATGTGTTTCATCATCTCACTGAAACCATGTTTGAATAAATTCTTTGAGCCTTTGTACTTCTTCTTAGCTGTATTTACACTATCACTACAGCCAGGAGTGTCTTTGGGCTTGGTTTCCTCCTCACTTGCAGAAGACCAGTCGGTATCATCAAAGTCACTATTTAGGTCTTTGCCTTCATCCTCTATACATGGCCTATCTTGTGTATATTCCCCTCTCACCTTGGTTGGTTCACAGTCTTTGACCCTATGTTTGGATAGATCTATGTTGTCTTAGTTGGTAGGTAGGCGACGTACTATCGACCAAACCGGCCATCGTAGGGGAAAATTCTTCGCTCGGCGGTCGTGGTCTTTTTGTCGGTTTGTTTTTTACATTTTTCACCTCCTTTCTCGGCCTACCTGGACCCCTGGGCTTTGTCTGGACATTCTGCTCCAAGTATTCTTCTATTTCAGCTCCAGAAGATCGTCTATGCCTGTCTTCAACATTCTTTTTCATATATTGACGACCCGCCATTTTTGTTTACATTGACGACCGGTACCTCGATCTGTAGGTCAAAGTCCCCTATTGTCGCTCAGGTGTCTCGATCCACCAGTGTTTAAGGTCGTTTTACTCCTTACCCAGTGGTATCTGTGGGTTTAAGTCTCCTGTTCTTGGTAAAGAAGACGTTCATGTAGACTTGCACTCCAGTAATCCCAGTTATATTTCTTGTAGTATATCTCAATCGGCGAAAATATGGGACCCGTGCGTTCACTACACTTTCATCATGGCGGCATCATGGGTAACTCATTTCATGTGTGGATCTCGCCTTGGATCCGCAGGTGGAGACGTGCTATCAACGAGTGGCTTAGTGGCATTGACTGAACCAGTGGAACCGTCAGAACCCACTCCCCCGGAACCAATACCATCCGGTTTCGAGTACACTCCAGAACTAACATTTTTGTTCGCGCCATCTTTAACAAAAGGGTTGAATCTGGTAGGTTGTGTCTGCTGTTGGCCGGTAGGTGTGGCAGCTATCTGATTTGATGGTATTGTTACTATTCCATTATCATTATTCAGCATTTTCGAAACGATACTCGGATCTATGTTTACTACAGATTTTTGTACCGTTTCCACATACTTGTCTAATGCTAACGCAGTTTCCTGCAATTCCTGTATGTCTGTATCATACTTTCTTTATCTTGTTCTAGTTGTTGATTATATGTTATTTTCCCCAACCGAACCAATTCATTATCCTGAGCTTGCTTGTTACATTGGTCTTTCAAGTTTTCTAACTCAGTACGATAATGTATTACTTCAGCTTCTGTATTTACTTTTTCTCGACAGAGCTGATCATTCGTATCTACATATTCTTGTATAAGATCATGCTTCGAATCATACTCCTTTTGGAATGATTGTCGCATTTCATGGAGTTTATCTCTTTCGGTCTGAAGATCATTCATAAAGCTTTTTCTCTTAAGATCGAATTCTTTTCTTAATTCAAGAAGCTCGTCTTCGAGTTGTTCCTTTTCTGAAACAACTTCATCCTTTGCTTTAGCCAAAACATTTGATGTTTCGTTCAAAGCGACGTATGTTTCATTCATCAGGAAGACATCTGGTTGTCTTAGTTCCTCGGCTTCGGGTATGCTGTATGTTGCATCACCTATGGCACTATAGTCCAAGATTGGCAAAACTGATCTTGGAACATTGTACAGTAATTCTCCATATGTTACCCTTTTTATAGGCATAGGAGCTTGATGTTCTGGGTTAGTGGTTCCACCACCTCGAACATCGAATTACATAATTCTCCAGCGAGAGAATTATCTTCTATCCGCCTCTGTATAGATTGTTCCCTTCTAACAGAGTCTGGTATATTTTCCTCACTATCCATTTGATAATGGGGACTGGATTGTCGCCAGGCTGAATATCCATCATCCTGGGGATTCGAATGGGCTTGTACCAAAAGGGTACCATTCGCATTGTCTTGGACAGATTCTTGTCCATCAGGGTTAGACTGACTTAAGTCATCCAACCCATGTATATGCCGTTCGGACGTTATAGTCCGGGCTATACACGCCAGAATAAACTGGTCACGGCACCAATGTAATGGTTTGTGTTTCTAACCAGTTGGGTTCGGGTCTTGTGATTCGAAAGGAAAGACAAAGACAGTATTCCGAGTGTATGCCAACAGTTTTATTTGTTACACCTTCCGGTTACCCTGTAATTCTATGGATAGGGAAACATGATACTACATGCGTTATGTATGGAGGCCTACATGGCCTCTGACGTGGTAGGTGAGCGCAGAGCCTTTTATAGAGATGCTCCCGGTTCGTCGCCAGGTGTCCCACGGACCCGGATGGGTGCTGCCACCTACCCGGAACCTCAGGAACACCAGGCGACAGGTCTCACCCGCCACGCCAGACGGCACCAGTTATTATTATACCTCTACAGTGTTTACAACAACAACATATCAAACACAAGGCACACGGCTGGCCTACGAGTTGCCTGACTCAAAGATAACAATAATAATAGGGGTATATGATACATACCGGTATGGTTTTTTTAAACATTTGTACATTATAGTATAAAAGTCTTTATGTTGGAACATACCATTTATAATGCTATATTGTAAATCTTTATATGATATACCATACATATTTACATTCAATAATCACTCCCGATAACCCATACCATAGAAGTGGAAGACAGATAATGTCATTCCCTATACCCCCTCATCAACCTTGAACAACTTTAGTTATTATCCTGGATAGGAATGTCATATAAGTATAGACTTTATAATCCCTTTTTAACAGAATAGCAATAATAGTTTTGAGTTTCCACCTCAGTTAGCAATGAAAGTTACCTTACAAATAATCATTTTTGTTTAGAAAATAATACAGACTCCAATAATTAGACCATGTCTATATTTTGATATGAGTGTATCTACTTGAGTCTGATATATATATATATATATATATATATATATATATGTAGAGGTACGTATTCTTTAACCATAGTGTTGGGTACCGTCTGACGTGGCGGGTGAGTCAAGTCGTCGGACGTTCCTCAGGTTCCGGATAGGTGGCAGCACCGATCCGGGTCTGTGGGGACATCTGACGACGAACACCTGGGTTCCTATATAAAGCCCAGGGCTCAACCGCTACGTCAGAGGCCCTTCTGGCCTCCAAGTAACATAGACCATAATTAATCCTTATTAGCTGCCTCTTATATACCATCCGGCAGCCGTGAGTGTATATTAAGTAATAAAACCTAACCGTTGGCATACACTTGGAACACCGTCTTACTCCCTCTTTCCGAATAGTAAGACCCGAACCCCCCTAGGTCCGTAAGACCGCGAACCATTACACTGGTGCCGTGACCAGTTGTTCTGGTGTATAGCCCAGACGTTATAACGTCCGAACGGCTAGTGCATGGGTTAGATAGCCTAGCGGCAGCTAACCCAGAAGGGCAACAAGTTGCCCAGGATAATGGCAATGGATCATTAACGATCCAAACCCATTCGAGCTCCCGAGATGCGGAATCTGCATCTTGGAGAGAACCGGGACCTCATTATAATGATAGTGAGGAGAATCTACCAGACTCTGTACGACGAGAACAATCCATACAGAGACGGGGTAATTTGATAAGACAACGTTCAATTGTTGACGAATTAAGTAATTCGATGTTTGAAATTGGTGGTAGTACTAATCCAGAACATCCGGCGCCCATGCCCAAGAAGGTTACGTTTGGACAATTACCATACAGTACACTTAGACCCGGACTACCGATATTAGACTATAGCGCCATAGACGGTGATATGACCTATGCGATACCGGAAGGTGAAGAATTTAAACGACCGGATGTCCTGTCATTAAATGAAACCTATATGACTCTGAACAAGAATCTGAATACCTTGTTCAGAGCTAAAGATGAAGTTTTCAATGAGAAACTTCAGGTGGAAGAAGACTTGATCAGCATGCGAAAAGAATTTGAAGCTAGAAAAAGTGGATACATGAAAGAATTAGAAAGTGAAGAAATGAAACTTCAAGAAATAAGACAGTCATACAATAAAGAATATGACAATAGACGCTCTCGTATCCAAACGTACATAGATACGAATGATCAACTAAGCCTTGATAAGGCAAATTTCGAATCTGAAATAAGCCTTTATCAAAGCGAATTAGAGAAATTGAAACTTCAGTGCAGTAAACAGGCTGAAGACAATGAAACCATCCGGTTGGGTATTATAGCATATAATAAACAACTGGAGGAAGATAGACAGAAACTCACGAATGAGCTTCAGGAATTGCAGACTACTGCAGTAACCCTAGACAAATATGTAGAAGCCGCACAGTTGACTATAGGTGGTATAGATCCAACTGTGGTCTCTACAATGTTGGCGAAAACATCCCAGGATGCAACTCCAACCAGATTTAACCCATTCGTTGCCGATGGTGCTGATAAGAATGTAGTATCCGGAATCTATAAGAAACAGGATAAGACACCGGTTGGTAATTACCCACAAGGAACTACTAACCAAGGACTACCGAGTGGTGCATCTACATCCCAGGCTCCAATGCTTGATACAGTAGGACCTGCACCACCGATACCAGATTTGAGTCATAAAATTAAAGTGACTCATGATAGTGCTACCGGTGCCAATAATACACCAGTACCACAACTGAGAGCACCGGGACCACCGAGACATATGTTGACCCCACCTTCATATTTCTCTCAGCCCGGCCATAGCACACCAGCAGGTCCAAGATTGCCGAACCCTCCTACCGGTCAAGGCAATGGCCCGAATGATGGACGTTTTCCTAGACCAAATCCCCCCCAACCTAACGTTCCGGGTGGTACGTATCAACAAAGACCAAACTCCTATGGATATAGACCTAACTATAATCCGACGGGAGGTAGTAATTACCAATATGGTAATACCTACAATCAGGGTTGGAATCAAAATAATTCTAACCCCCGTTATACATCTTCCGGAAACACTGGGAATGTAAATTATGGAGGCGGATACCCTGGTGGTGCTTCTGGGAACTACCCTAATGGTGGTCCCCCTGGAGGTGGTCCCCCGGGTGGCCCTGGTGGATCCGGATCCGGTGGATCAGGATCAGGAGGAGATGGCAGGAAGCCAAATAGAAGAACTTCCATGCCTGCAGGGATGCAAACCATCTTTGATAGAAGCCAATGTATCCAAAACCTTGGCATTGACTGCTACCGAAAAGGAGCAGATGGCATGGAAGTCATGAACTGGAGCATGCGAGAAGCAGACAGACTACGCGGATGTAATAATCCGGCACATAGACAGGCACGGATACCCCCTCCATATGATTCTAATGACCCATGGAAGGACAGGTATCAGGCTTTTGTCGATGAAGTCAACTGTAGTGGTTGGACAAAAGAAGAAGCTCTGCCTTATTTGATCTGTTGGTTAAATAAAGGTGGAAAAGTAGCCCTCAACCAATGGAGAGCAGCTTACGGATTATTCGGCACCTACGATCAATTGGTCGAATGTGCTGCATACCTATTCGGATCAATCGTTAGAGAAGACCCATGGGTAAGCTTCAAGAAGAGAACACAAAAACCTAAAGAATCTCACAAAGTCTTTGGTTTGGAGCTACAAGACTTGCTATCGAAAGCACGTCCAAATTGGGCTCATGATGACGACTGCTATCTGCAGGAGTTGTTTATACAATTCTATAGTGGATTGCGGGATCCGGATCACAAACAAGTAGTTTGGGATTCTTGGAAGGATGACACATCCTTCAGTGACCTATTCATATCAATCGATGGACACGATATGAAGAAGAGATTGGTAGGTCTAGGACCTAACCCGGTACGAGCAGCTCCAGTACAATACGGAGGTTCCCCTGCTCTGGTATACGAAACTTCCCAACTAGCCCCGGTTGATCTTCAGGAGGCTAATCAGGAAGACGAATATGTCTCCGATGAAAATGGAGAATATATTGGATCAGTCCAGGTTGCTGGAAAGTATTACCGACAGAAACGGTATAGGAAGGTATTTCCGAAAGGAAGGGGAGGGGCCGTTGCTAATAAAATAGCTACTGGACCTATTCAAACTGGTAACGTGACCTCTACGGCCACGCCAACCGTATCAGCTGCTGTTGCTCCAACTAATGTAATGGAAACATTAATAGCCGGATTAACGGAAGCTCTGAAGAGACCAAGATTCGATAAGTCTCAAAGAAGATGCTTCAGATGTCAGAAATTAGGACATTATGCTCCTGAATGTTTAGCTGATAAACCTGTCCCGCGTAGACAGGAAGGTGTCTCTGGAATAAGTACAGAGGAAAACTAGGTAGGGGTCCTCCTACGGGCAAAGAAGGGGATCCCGGTGACAAATCTTGCCATGATATCACCATCCGTGATGATAGTTCGCATGAAGTAGCAAACTCGCCTAGCACCGAGGTGGTTGTAGACACCTGGAAGGTTAGGGAAGCTGATATAACAGGTGCCCAGGGCGCACAGGGGAAACCCAATATCAGTAACGAGGTAGGCAGCTATGAATTAGCCAGGGTCGGTGGTGCCCACCTACCCCCGGGTCATCCTTGTCTGGAATACCTGAAAGGATGTGGATCGACTCCAGGTGTGAACAATGACGTTCCGATCGTCACGGACACGCCCTCTGTTCTTAACGGAAGGCGGTGGTATGTTTGCCTCACTGTTAACGGAAGATCTGCCGAGTTTCTTATGGATACGGGTGCTAGCCACTCCTGTATCTCCAAGAAGTTCTATGATCTTATACCGGATGAACATGATACTCTCAAATCGGGAGGAAGTGCTCAAACGGCCGATGGCAGTACCTTGCAGACGTATGGAAGAAGTTGTGTGAAGTTGCTATTGGATGGAATACATGACTATGTCATGAGTGCCACCATTGCGGATATAGCAGATGAGGGGATACTTGGGTTGGATTTCGCATCCCTGTATGGGGTAGTGTTAGAGCCCCAATCAGGAGTGTTGAGTGTGAAATACCCGTATCCTGTAAAGGTTAGGTGTGTACTGAGACAAGTGAGCAGTATGGCTAGTGTAGCACACACAGTGCGAATCCCTCCGGGAGTAGCCTGTGATGTGCTTGTAAGAAGTGATCCTGCAATGCGTAATAAGCCTGCAGTGATAGAACCGGATGTAGTTACTCTGTCAAGTATCGGATTAAATTCTGTAGACACAATAGTAGCGAATGCATCCTGGTCGGTAGTACCTGTCTCCAATACTGGAAACACTACTATCTACTTGAAAAAGGGACAAGTTTTTGGAAACGTGACCCTTTCGGAGACTGTAACGGATAGTAAGTTACACTTACAAAAGGTAACAGGAGATGATGAAATTTCGGAAGACTTACTTAAGTTGTATGAAGAAACGTCATTAGAAGATCCGGAACACCGGAAAGAGTTGCTATGCTCTGTCAGTATAATACTGCCTTTGCCAAACCTGGTGAAAAACTAGGTACGACAAATAAAGTATTACATAAAATAGATACTGGAGATGTGGAACCCTTTAAGATACCGTATAGACGGTTACCTTTAGCGAAAAAGAGAGTCGCTGAAGACGAAATAAACAAGATGTTGGAACAGGATGTAATAGTCCCTTCCAATAGCCCATGGAGTAGTCCTGTGTGTATGGTAACAAAGAAAGACGGTACTATCCGTTTTTGCATAGACTACAGGAAGCTGAATGGAGTAACGAAAAAGAATTCATATCCATTACCGAGAATAGATGAAACCATTGACTCCTTAGGAGGTAACAGTTGGTTTTGTACCCTAGACTTGCAATCAGGTTACTGGCAAGTGGGAATGAATCCTTCAGATATGGAGAAAACTGCATTTTCGAGTCACATTGGATTATTCCAATATAACGTAATGCCGTTTGGTTTGAGTAATGCACCTGCAACATATGAAGCAATGATGGAAACACTCCTAAGTGATTTATTGTGGAAAAGATGTCTTGTATACCTTGACGATGTCATAGTCTTCGGAAAAACATTCGAAGAGTGTTCTAATAACCTCAAAATGGTACTAGAACGTATTATTTCCAATGGTCTCAAATTAAAACCTAAGAAATGCCACATGTTTAGAAAGTCCATAAATTATTTGGGCCGCATCATTAGTGATGAAGGAATAAAGGCTGATCCGGAGAAAATCGAATCAGTTACGAATTGGAATAGACCTAAAACACCCAAAGAAGTGAGGTCCTTTTTAGGATTCTGTTCCTATTACAGGGAATTTATTCCGAATTAATCTAGAGTCAGTTACCCATTACAAGCAATAGCTAACTGGACTCCAGGAAGTACCAAGGAAAAATTTCCTTGGACGCATGAACAGGAATCTGCTTTTCAAAACCTAAAAGACCTGTTCACGAGTACTCCCGTATTACAATATCCGAATGAAACGGATCATTTCATACTGGATACTGATGCTAGTAATGATAGCATTGGTGCAGCTCTCTCGCAAGTCCAAAATGGGAGAGAGGTACCTATTGCCTTTGCCAGCAACACACTGAGTAAAACTCAGCGCAATTACTGCACAACTAAAAGAGAGTTGTTAGCAGTAGTCGTATATACCAAGAAGTTCAAACATTTTCTATGGGGAACGAACTTTACTTTACTTACGGATCACTCCTCTTTAAGGTGGCTACTGAACTTCCGAGATGCTGAAGGAATGTTAGGCCGATGGCTAGCCCACTTATCCGAATATGGGCTTGAACATCAACAGATTCAGCATAGACCTGGAGTTAAGCATTTAAATGCTGATGCTTTGTCTCGAATACCAATTCGGAAATGTGATAATCCGGATTGTATTGATTGTGGAGCTCATAGGGCAGTGTTAGCAGGGATCCGAAGACCATTCGTACCCCTAGTTGCCAGTATACTGGATTGGTCTATGGATCACATACGACGTTTCCAGGAAGCTGACTCGATAACTGCGCAGCTACTGCAATTGGTACCAAAGGGTATACGTCCAGTTAGACCGGAGGTCTCTCTGGAAAATCGAGAAATGAGAAGGTTTCTTGCTCAATGGACTGAGCTTGAAGTCCGGAAAGGCGTGTTATACCGTTGGAAGCCATGTAATAATGGTGAGAAAATCATGCAAGTGGTGATACCACATGCTATGAGGAAAACTAGGTAGGGGTCCTCCTACGGGCAAAGAAGGGGATCCCGGTGACAAATCTTGCCATGATATCACCATCCGTGATGATAGTTCGCATGAAGTAGCAAACTCGCCTAGCACCGAGGTGGTTGTAGACACCTGGAAGGTTAGGGAAGCTGATATAACAGGTGCCCAGGGCGCACAGGGGAAACCCAATATCAGTAACGAGGTAGGCAGCTATGAATTAGCCAGGGTCGGTGGTGCCCACCTACCCCCGGGTCATCCTTGTCTGGAATACCTGAAAGGATGTGGATCGACTCCAGGTGTGAACAATGACGTTCCGATCGTCACGGACACGCCCTCTGTTCTTAACGGAAGGCGGTGGTATGTTTGCCTCACTGTTAACGGAAGATCTGCCGAGTTTCTTATGGATACGGGTGCTAGCCACTCCTGTATCTCCAAGAAGTTCTATGATCTTATACCGGATGAACATGATACTCTCAAATCGGGAGGAAGTGCTCAAACGGCCGATGGCAGTACCTTGCAGACGTATGGAAGAAGTTGTGTGAAGTTGCTATTGGATGGAATACATGACTATGTCATGAGTGCCACCATTGCGGATATAGCAGATGAGGGGATACTTGGGTTGGATTTCGCATCCCTGTATGGGGTAGTGTTAGAGCCCCAATCAGGAGTGTTGAGTGTGAAATACCCGTATCCTGTAAAGGTTAGGTGTGTACTGAGACAAGTGAGCAGTATGGCTAGTGTAGCACACACAGTGCGAATCCCTCCGGGAGTAGCCTGTGATGTGCTTGTAAGAAGTGATCCTGCAATGCGTAATAAGCCTGCAGTGATAGAACCGGATGTAGTTACTCTGTCAAGTATCGGATTAAATTCTGTAGACACAATAGTAGCGAATGCATCCTGGTCGGTAGTACCTGTCTCCAATACTGGAAACACTACTATCTACTTGAAAAAGGGACAAGTTTTTGGAAACGTGACCCTTTCGGAGACTGTAACGGATAGTAAGTTACACTTACAAAAGGTAACAGGAGATGATGAAATTTCGGAAGACTTACTTAAGTTGTATGAAGAAACGTCATTAGAAGATCCGGAACACCGGAAAGAGTTGCTATGCTCTGTCAGTATAATACTGCCTTTGCCAAACCTGGTGAAAAACTAGGTACGACAAATAAAGTATTACATAAAATAGATACTGGAGATGTGGAACCCTTTAAGATACCGTATAGACGGTTACCTTTAGCGAAAAAGAGAGTCGCTGAAGACGAAATAAACAAGATGTTGGAACAGGATGTAATAGTCCCTTCCAATAGCCCATGGAGTAGTCCTGTGTGTATGGTAACAAAGAAAGACGGTACTATCCGTTTTTGCATAGACTACAGGAAGCTGAATGGAGTAACGAAAAAGAATTCATATCCATTACCGAGAATAGATGAAACCATTGACTCCTTAGGAGGTAACAGTTGGTTTTGTACCCTAGACTTGCAATCAGGTTACTGGCAAGTGGGAATGAATCCTTCAGATATGGAGAAAACTGCATTTTCGAGTCACATTGGATTATTCCAATATAACGTAATGCCGTTTGGTTTGAGTAATGCACCTGCAACATATGAAGCAATGATGGAAACACTCCTAAGTGATTTATTGTGGAAAAGATGTCTTGTATACCTTGACGATGTCATAGTCTTCGGAAAAACATTCGAAGAGTGTTCTAATAACCTCAAAATGGTACTAGAACGTATTATTTCCAATGGTCTCAAATTAAAACCTAAGAAATGCCACATGTTTAGAAAGTCCATAAATTATTTGGGCCGCATCATTAGTGATGAAGGAATAAAGGCTGATCCGGAGAAAATCGAATCAGTTACGAATTGGAATAGACCTAAAACACCCAAAGAAGTGAGGTCCTTTTTAGGATTCTGTTCCTATTACAGGGAATTTATTCCGAATTAATCTAGAGTCAGTTACCCATTACAAGCAATAGCTAACTGGACTCCAGGAAGTACCAAGGAAAAATTTCCTTGGACGCATGAACAGGAATCTGCTTTTCAAAACCTAAAAGACCTGTTCACGAGTACTCCCGTATTACAATATCCGAATGAAACGGATCATTTCATACTGGATACTGATGCTAGTAATGATAGCATTGGTGCAGCTCTCTCGCAAGTCCAAAATGGGAGAGAGGTACCTATTGCCTTTGCCAGCAACACACTGAGTAAAACTCAGCGCAATTACTGCACAACTAAAAGAGAGTTGTTAGCAGTAGTCGTATATACCAAGAAGTTCAAACATTTTCTATGGGGAACGAACTTTACTTTACTTACGGATCACTCCTCTTTAAGGTGGCTACTGAACTTCCGAGATGCTGAAGGAATGTTAGGCCGATGGCTAGCCCACTTATCCGAATATGGGCTTGAACATCAACAGATTCAGCATAGACCTGGAGTTAAGCATTTAAATGCTGATGCTTTGTCTCGAATACCAATTCGGAAATGTGATAATCCGGATTGTATTGATTGTGGAGCTCATAGGGCAGTGTTAGCAGGGATCCGAAGACCATTCGTACCCCTAGTTGCCAGTATACTGGATTGGTCTATGGATCACATACGACGTTTCCAGGAAGCTGACTCGATAACTGCGCAGCTACTGCAATTGGTACCAAAGGGTATACGTCCAGTTAGACCGGAGGTCTCTCTGGAAAATCGAGAAATGAGAAGGTTTCTTGCTCAATGGACTGAGCTTGAAGTCCGGAAAGGCGTGTTATACCGTTGGAAGCCATGTAATAATGGTGAGAAAATCATGCAAGTGGTGATACCACATGCTATGAGACATGACATTATGTACTTCTGTCATGGACATCGGACCAGTGGTCATTTCGGAAGGAAACGCTCGTTAGCACGGCTTTCCAAGAAATACTATTGGCCTGGCATGACTCGGGACTTGCAAAGATGGGTAATCACCTGTTCGGATTGTTGTAAAAACAAACCCAGACCCGGGATGGGCAAACTTCCCCTATCCCAAGAACTTTTCGGAGTTAGATTCGCAAGAATCGGGGTAGATATCATTAGTGGATTTAATACAACCGCTAATGATAATACCTGTATGATGGTAGTGTGTGATTATTATACGAAATACACTAAAGTATTCCCACTACCGGACCACAAAGCAGTCACTTGTGCCGAAGCCTTTGTAAAAGGTTGGGTACTAAGTTTCGGTGTACCATTAATGTTACACAGTGACCAAGGCAGAGAATTCGAATCAAATCTCTGGCAGGGTATGTGCGAATACTTAGCTATTTGCAAGACTAGAACCAACCCGTATAGGCCACAAAGCGACAGATTGGTAGAAAGGTTCAATAGAACCCTTATCCAAGTCCTAAAGTCACTCGTCAATGAGCACATGGACGACTGGGATGAGCAATGCCACTTTGTGACACATGCTTATAACAGTACGGTACATTCAAGTACAAATTGTACTCCGAACCTTTTAGTATTCGGAGAGGATCTGATAATGCCTGCTGACTTAGTATTTGGAGTCGTAGGGATGGACCCGGAACTACCTTGCCATGTAGTTTTTGTGGAATGCTTAAGAGACAGATTTAAAAAAGCATATGAGTCTGTCCGAATTGATTTGGAGAAAAGTGCCAAATGGCAGAAAGTAGGATACGATACCGATCTAAAGCATCGGAAATTCCAATCCGGAGACAGAGTTCTCAGATTACATGAACCACTTAGACACATAAAATTAGCGTCTAATTGGGATGGTCCCTTTACTATAACACAAGTTATCAGTGATTGTACCGTAATTATCAAATCTGACCTTGGTCGACTTTATAAGTCAAATGTGGCTAGATTAAGGAAATGGTCTGGGAGGGAGACCTCCACAGAAATGTATGGTGAAGGATTAGAAAAGATCCGGAACCAGAATCGTATAATAGACCAGGTAAAGAACACTACAGTGAAGCGAGGCCGTGGTAGGCCTAAGAAGTGTTCCGAATCAGTAACACCCACGCCAACACCGATTAAGCGTGGGGGAGTTAAAAAAGTCTCGGCAGGTGAAGACAAGAAGAAGAGGAAAGGTGTCTCGAAGGCTAAGAAACACCTAGAAAAGGCTCTTCAAACTGTCAGGTCTGATAAAGAACTATCCGAGAAGGGGAGATACGTTTGTCGCAGCCCTCGAATTGCCCAGAGGACTGCAGTGACCTAACCTGTATACACAACGGGTGTAATGTTTACATTTAGAGGAACGGATGACAACTGACCCGAAAGGCTTATTTGTCGCCGCCGCACGATGTACCAATGGGTAGTGGACGGATAATCCGGTGGATTTGCTTAAGCTTTCCATAAACTCCACTTAAATCCCCAGACGAGTCGTCGGCGTGAGCGATAATTACCTAAAAACAATCAGTTTGTTTATGTTCCGCTTGTAGCACGTGCGTTTCCGCATGACGTCAGCGCGTCCAGTCTCGGCTGACCTCTCGTGACCCCGCGAACTCGCGGGGAAATGACGTCACGAAAGCTGGCCAGTCGCCATCTTGTTCTTCGGTAAAGTTAAAGGCGGACGCGTTTGCTACCTCCTTTGATTTTTACCGTCCAAGAAACCCTCGGTGAGCCCTTAGAGCCTGTCTCCTGGTAGGCAGACTCCGTCTGTGTCGGCCCCGGCGCCGTGAAAGCCGTGAAAAAGGAGTACTTGACTCCCGAGTCGATTCCCCAGCCATGGCTGAGGAATCCGTAGCAGCAGCCAAGCTATCCGGTGACCCGGATAAGCTGACTCCGTCCGTAGAAGCTTTCCCGGAAGCTTTGTCTCCTGTAACACAGGCAGAAAGCGAGTTGATGGAGGTGGAGGAATCCGCTGATCACTCGTTTGAGGCGAAACTCAACTGGAGATGGCGAAACTCAACTGGAGATGACTCCACCCGAATGGCTCCGAGACTGGCCGTGGTTCCAACAGGGACTCATGGTGGACATTACCTTTCGTGAGGTGGTGTATCAGACAAACAGAGCCTTCGTGCTTGGAGCGTATCCAAAGCCGGACAGGTCTCTATGGAACGTCAAACAGACGAACATTGATTGGGTAGGCTGCGTCTCGGAACCCGAGGGGCAGACTTACCCACGTCCTTGTGCCACCCGGCCCGAGTACCGGACCATGAAGGAATACCGAGAAGCCGCTAGCACGTTCGAGCAGTGGGACGACGGTTTTTACATAACCGAAGAAGAGTTAGTCGACGTTCAAAACCAGTCGCTAACAGGTATGAACAGGGGTGCAGCCCTTCGGACGGTTCTCGTCCGTCGTTTGACTGCGGTGCAAGAGGCCCTGGAAGAGGCTAAGAGGGAAGCGGATGTACCCGCACCTCCTATCCCCGACCTGAAGCTTGCTACCAGAAGCACAGCCGGTTCTGCATCAGCCACCGGCAGTACTACCAGCCCGGTAGAAGCATCAACCTCCAGTGAGTCCGGAACCAAAGATCCGGAAGACTGGAAGGTAAGCAAGAACAGGAGGTCTGCTACCCGGAAGCTCAAGAATCTTCCGGATTCTGCTAGAGCCGACCCTAAAGCTAGCACCTCAGCCATTGGTAGTACTGCCATGGAAGTTGTTTCCTCGGACGAGAAATCAGTACATGAATCCTCGGTGGAGTATGATGAGAAGGCCACTCCATCAACTCAAACCGAGGCAGAACGTTGGGCTAACGCCAAGTCCGGATTTAAAACCCGGATCCCAACGTGTTTCTCCGAGTGCGCCTACGGAGTAAAGAAAGATGGTTCGACACTGTACGCCTGCCCGGATACAGTGAACAAGAACGACAAGTCGGATGACGAAGATTGGATGCGTCTCTCGGACGAAGACCCCAATCCGAGCAAAGCCTATCGAAAGATGTGGCTTATGCTTAACCACACCGAAGGGTATTATACTTATACCCAGAGGCACAAGCTACGTTGGGCACTAGAGAAGTGGTACGGTGATGACCAAAAGTCCTGTCCCTTCTCCATCTGCCAGGATGCGAGTGATGTCTCGGTCCGGACCTGGAGCACTCCAGCCCGGTTCCAGAGACATCTGGTAGAAGCCCACTTCCACCATCACCCGGTTTACATTTGTGATCCGAGTTATGGTAAGAAGGGGAAGAAGTGCACTACTAAGGTCCAATATAACCGACGTAGTGATCTGGCCAGACACCAGAAAAAGTGTCATGCCGAAGGACTAGATGGGGCCCGTAAGCGGATTATGGAGCTTCATCAGGAACTCATGAAGGAGTTCGATAGCCTGAGTGAAGATGCTTGGTCAAAGATCCGAGCAGGGGACCAAGTCCTCTGTGAATTTCCGAAGACCAAGGATTCGAAACTCCACGCCAAGATCGTCTTGACTCCCGGAAAGGGCAAACTAGACATGCACGAGTCCCTCTGGCAGAAATGCGAGGAATCCGGAAAGGAGGGAAAGAGAGCTCGTGAACGAGTAAGGAGAGACCAGAACCGTGGTGGAAACGGCAATGGAAACGGCAATGGACATAAAGCCAAGGTAGATGATCGCTCCAGATCTCCCTTGGCCCGACACCCACACGAACAGGTTCAGGGTACTCCTGTCTTCAAGAGACCCGAACCTGCTGGATACGCTGTTGCTGTATCAAAGCCGGGGAAAGTTAATACCCGTAACTTTCCGTCCATGAACCAGGGAGCTGGACCTGAGAGCCAGACCTTGGTTGTTGGAAAAGGAGGTCGTCTTGTCCCCATGAAGACTTCAGCACCTGCTGCTGCCGGATCCGCAGCCGCTGCAGCCGCATTGCCAGTCGCATTGCCACTAAACTTCACCCAGGAGCAGGTACAACTGTACATGCAAATGGGCTTGAAGCAGAATCCAGCTCCCCCCACCTACTGTCTCCCAACAGCAGGAGTGTCCGGAAGCCCTACATCCGGAAGTGGCCCTCAGGCAGTGTCGACACCCCCCAAGGTTGTTGCACCACCTGCGAAACCGAAAGACGCTATTACCATTAAGACCGGTAATGCGGAAGTTTGGTTTGAGAAATCTCGCCAGGGGGAAGCAGATGTCCAGAAGGCCATCTACACCCACTGGGAGAAGTGTGTTCGCGAAAAAGCGACCGAATTCCATCAGGGTCTCCTAAACGACACCCTGTTGTGTATGAAACAGGTGGGCGACGCCGAAAAGGAGCGCCTCGAGACTCTCATCCGAGACGAGGTCAAGTCTCGGGAAGAAGAAGCCGTAAAAGCCAAAGAACAGGCAGCTATGGACGTACACGTTCTAGAAAAGCGTGTAAAGGAGGAGATTACCCATAACACCAACTTGAACACTAAGTTCATGCGGGTATTTGGAGTCGACATTGACGAGTGGGATGGCACTCCCGAGTCGGCTCTAAGTCTTCTTAGGAAGAAACATGCGAAGAAATCCACCTAAGCATGTTACGGGTTACTTTTCTAAATTTTTTTTCTCCACTAATAACCAGATTTAGTCTTTGCAGAACCCTACAGGTCTGCAAATGTCTTTTATTAGAATATGAACACCTGTTCTTTGTGTTCCGGGTTCCTTTATGACCAGCTAATTGTATGATTCAGGTCGTATAATTTTTATTATACCCTGAATAGTCTATTCGGATTCGGAACCACACCTACAAAAAAATCCGATAGTAGACTTGCTGCTGTCAGATGTATCCGGATGCTGTTTCCTGACTTCTGCTGCTATCTGTGTTAACCACTACCTAAGGATGGACTATACGATTATACCTCTACTCCCGAATGGATTAAAACTACATATTACTACTACTTCCGGACCAACCTACTTTGGACTTATATCTTATGTCAACTACACTTAAAAGGATTACGTTACTACATGTTGACACATCCGGACTATTATTCTACTACTATTCTACACCATTCGGATATACCTATGAACAATAGCACTACTAGAGGATTGTGGGTAGCTGCCCCAAATTCATCTACCGTGTTCACTTTATTAACCTGGAATTATAAACTTTAGCACGTCCATCCTGTGGTTAGCTGACCACCACACCTATCTTCTAGTATCCGGCAGCCTGCAGCACCAGACTCCAGCAGCATTTACCATTTTGTATTGTATATAATGTCACATATCTATTTTTTTTCGATATTTTTTGTATGTGTAATGACTTACTGTATATATACGGGTACATACATTCTATTAGTACGGATCTCTGATTACTGTTCTTATTATCTAATTAGATCCGGTAAATTCCACCAGATTATTCATATAAATTGTCCTGCGTGACATATGATAATATAAAGTTATTTTATCTGGTGCTATAATGGTTGTTCTGTACACGGTGATATCATATATAGTATCATATTCACTACTACACCGTGATAATAATTTATTTTTCTTCTTCAAGTGTATAATTTATAACGGTTCTATTCGAAATACTCACGAATACTCACATTCATATGGTCATAACATATAAAATGTCATTAGATAGTGTAGTTACTTTTAAAGTCTTTTTCAAGGCTATATAACCAAACATGGTATTAATAACTATAAACACATAGGGATGTTATTATGTGATTTATTTAATATTAACAGTTCCGATACACATAACTGTTACTATCACATATATAGGAATTATAATATTTGTCCTATTACTTATACCTTAAACATAAAATGTTATTATATGGTATAAAAGGTTAATTAACAGTTTCGTTACATACAACTGTTATTCATTTCAAATATTTCGTATAATATTCCAACATCCTAATTGTTATTTGTAAACTTCATACACTATCAAATATATGTTATTGACATTCAAATCATACTATACTTGGTGTTAACGTTATATCTATGGTTGTACCTCTATTATTAGGGTTTAGACATATAATAATGTTATCCCTTTAATACTATAATACAATAGTTATAACTCCTACCTATTGTCTGGGGGAGTGGTGTAGAGGTACGTATTCTTTAACCATAGTGTTGGGTACCGTCTGACATGGCGGGTGAGTCGAGTCGTCGGACGTTCCTCAGGTTCCGGATAGGTGGCAGCACCGATCCGGGTCTGTGGGGACATCTGACGACGAACACCTGGGTTCCTATATAAAGCCCAGGGCTCAACCGCTACGTCAGAGGCCCTTCTGACCTCCAAGTAACATAGACCATAATTAATCCTTATTAGCTGCCTCTTATATACCATCCGGCAGCCGTGAGTGTATATTAAGTATTATACCACGATTTCGGCACTTCCGGTGGGTTTATATGCAGTTTAGCCGTGCATTATTCTGCATATACCACCCTTGTGCATTTTTGAAATTTTTGGTATATACTTTTTCCGGGTCAAGTTTGGAAATTATGGCAGCTATACAAAGTTAATCTAGCCATTTTCCATATTGAAAAATCGTGCCAACTTGTATGAGAATTGAACCCTGGCCGCAGTGGTGGTAGGCGAAGGCCTTAGCCATAGCGCCACACTGAACGGTGATGAAATCCAATGCGAAAATAAATAAGTTCTAACCTGCTATGTTTCCAGTCAGTTTTCGTATGGAATCCAACCATGACATGTTATAATATTGAAATCCCAAGAAGTTTTCGATCCATACACGAGGAATGCGTGCTAATTTTCTCCATTTTCTTCGATATAAATAAGAATCCATTGATTTTTCCATCGTAAGCGAGTCGCGGCCCGGTTAGCTCTATGCGAAGCCATTGTTTTTGTTCCTTGCCGGGAGAGGTACCGCTGTGTATACAGTCACTTTTCGTAATGAATCCAGCCATGACACGTCTTCAAAATAAAACATACATATCCTTAGATAGTCTAGATCATCCCTCCATACGTATTATGTCCAATATATTCAAAATAAAGGAGAATCCATTGATTTTCCCAACGTACGCGAGTCGCGGTCCGGCCATTCCCACCCGCCTCCTTGTCCGGCGAAAGTGTGTCAGTGGCCCGGATGTAGATATAGGTCAACTGCTTGTTGTACAAGAAAGACGCTGAAAATTTCAGACCCGTTTGGAAAATCAATGGATTCTTATTTATTTTGAATATATCTGACATATCAAGCATGGAGTACTCATCTAGGATGTCTAAGGATATGTATGTTTTAATTTGAAAACTTGTCATGGTTGGATTCGATACGAAAAGTGAGTGTGAACATGGCGGTACCCCTCCCGGCAAGGAACCAAAACAATGGCTTCGCGCAGAGCGGCCACGGGCCGTGTCGCTAGCACTTACAAAATGTCTTCGCCTGGCTATATTCTTTGGGTATCTACAAATTTATGGCACTGGAAAATAAATTATAATCATAAACACGGAATGGTGGCCTTATTGGAATCCCGGTAAGCGCTGTCTCCTTGGTATTCCCGCATCTCACCAAACTGATCATTTGTGATTCTAAATCTTCCTGGAGTGTAATTGAGCTGGAATGCTGCCTCCAGTTTCTTAAAGTTGGTCTTCTTCCAGGTATCCCACTTAATAATCAGAAGCTTATGCAGATCTAAAGCTGCTTTCAGAGCCGCCTTCACACTGACCTGATGTTCCTCCTTAAGATGTCTGACCAGCTCACTCTTCCGGAAGGTTGAGAGTCCTGAACAGATAGAACTATTCCTACCTTTGTTCATATAGCACATGTATACAGGGTGATGATGCATGTGCTCCTCAACAATATGTCTGTTAAATCTCATGTGGGAACTGAACTTCTCAGGTTCATCACTCCCACGGGCACAGATGATAAACGGACATGTCATATTGGTTTCCTTATACCAACTCTCAATGGCCCACCCCGGTTTGTCGGAGTACATATTGTCGTCTCAACTTGATATCATCAGCCTTTCACAAATACTTCGGATTAATCCGTCTACTACCCACAGGAACCTCGAGAAGTCAACACTAGCACTATGGCGAACGTCCTCCTTCTTAGTTCTATTTTTAGTACCGGGAGACTCAGCTCTGTTTCCGAGATCTAACCCAGCCTTCAGGCTCCTGGTATGCTTCTTCCTTCCTACGCTTGCCGAGACTTTTTTTTTCTTAACATCATTCTCAATTACTTCGATCACATTCTTCCTTTTTCTCCTCCTCTTCCTAGTACCTAGCATAGGCATCTTCCTTCGCTTATTTTTCTCTTACAGATACTGTAACCTCATCTGGAATCATTCCGGGATCCTCCTCCTCATCTTCTGTGTCTGGTAAGTGTTCAAGCTCGGGTAAATCTATAATCTCAGGCAATTCCATAATATTCGGACCTATTCCATACATCTCTTCCGCTAATTTACCTACCCCTATATGGTCTTAATACCTCCACATGACATCTTCTTAAATTGCCATACAAATCCTTTATAAAGCAAGTAGATTCCAAAATAATCTAGGTTATGACATGTGGGCCATCTCAACTAGATACCACTTTCAATCTATCATGGGGTTTATAGAACTGAAGGACTCTATCCCCCACCTTGAAGAATCTAGGATTCAATCCAGTATCGTATCCCACCTTCTGCCATCTCGCTGATTTTTCCAAATGATTTCTGACCAGTTCATAAGCTTTCTTAAAATTATCTCTTAGAGACTCCACAAACATAATAGAACATGGAGTTTCAGGACTGATTCCAATTACACCAAATACCAGATCCGTTGGCATTATGATGTCTTTGCCATAAACCAACATATTCGGCGTGCAATTCGTGGAAGCATGCACGGTACTGTTGTTTGCATGCACCACAAAATCATACTGAATATCCCAAACATCCTGATACTTGTTTACTAATGGTTTCAGAACTTGCAACAAGGTCCGATTGAACCTCTCTACCAAGCCGTCCGACTGAGGACGATACGGATTAATACGCGTCTTGCAGATAGCCAAGTACTTGCACATTTCCTTAAACAATTCGGATTCGAATTCCCTTCCCTGATCACTGTGAAGCATTAGAGGAACTCCATATTGCAACACCCACCCTCTTACAAATGCTTCCGCAGAAGTAACAGCTTTGTGATCCTTCAAAGGAAATACCTTTGTATATTTCATATAATAATCACACACGACCATCATACACATGTTATCTCTAGGGGTTATGGTAAACCCACTAATGATATCAATCGCAACTCTGGCAAAGTGTTCTCCAAATAATTCCTGAATCAATGGATTTTTACCTAACCCCTCACCGGGTTTATTTTTACAGCAGTCAGGACAAGTGGCAATCCATATTAGTAAATCCCTACTCAATCCTGGCCAATAGTATCTCCGGGAAAGTCTTTCCAGAGACCTATTCTTTCCGAAATGACCACTCGTCATGTGGCCATGGCAATAATACATAATATCCGGGCGCATAACACTCGGGATGACAATCTGAAGAATCTTATTAGTTGGACTTATATTCCACCTATATAAGATTCCTTCCCTGACTTCCAGCTCGGCCCATTGTGCTAGAAGCCTTCTCATTTCCCTATTTTCCATACTAATAGAAGGACAAATAGGTTTGATTCCTAACAGAACTGTTTCCAGGAGTTTCTTAGTGATGGGATCCTTGCTCTGGAACTAATGAATGGTTTCTGGTGACCACTCAATCAAGGTTCCCGGATAGTCCCTATACGGCGTATGCACTTCAGCAATCACTGCATTATGCTGTCTGCAATCTCCACAACTCTCTCGGCCACATTTCCTGATGGGTCTCCTAGATAGGGCATCTGCATTGGTATGCTTAGCTTCTGACCTATGTTGGATCTGGCTGTGCTCCAACCCGAATTCCGAAAGATGTGCTAACCATCTGCCTATCATTCCTTCAGCATCCTTGAAATTAAGGAGCCATCGGAGAGATGAATGGTTGGTTCTTAATGTGAAATCAGATCCCCATAAAAAATATTTAAATTTCTTAGTATACACTACCACAGCCAGTAACTCCCTCTTAGTAGTGCGATAATTCCGTTGGGCCTTATTCAAGGTAGTGCTAGCAAAAGCAATCGGAACCTCCACACCATCCTGGACCTAGGAGAGTGTGGCTCCATTACTAGCATCCGTATCCAATATAAAATGATCTGACGGGGTTAGGTACTTCAAAACTGAGGTATCCATGAATAGAGCTTTTAATTTTCTAAAAAAACTCCTCCTAATCATTCCCCATGGGAATGGTTCCTGATACTCTATAGAGGAAAGCTCACTCAGGAGTATCGTGGAATGAAATCCCTGTAGTAGCTACAGAAACCAAGGAAGGACCTTACCTGCTTAGCAGTCACCGGTCTCTCCCAATCCCGTACACTTTCCACCTTTTCAGGATCAGCCTTAATCCCTTCCAGGGATATAATCCTACCTAGATATGTAAATGATTTCTTAGATAACTCACATTTCTTTGGTTTCAGACGTAATCCATTGGATCTAATCCTTTTCATAACCTCCTCCAGATTATTTAGACACTCCCGGAATGTCTTCCCGAAGACAATCACGTCATCCAAATACACCAAACATTTCTTCCACAATAGATCAATCAGCAGAACCATCATGGCTTCAAATGTAGCAGGGGCATTACATAACCCCTAGGGCATTACCGTATATTCAAATAATCCCAGATGACTAGAAAACGCTGTCTTTTCTATATCACGGGGATCCATTCAAATCTGGCAGTACCCGGATTGGAGATCCAGGGTACAGAACCAGTTATCCCCCTCCAAGGTGTCCAGAGTTTCATCAATCCTCGGGAGAGGATACAAATTCTTCTTAGTCAATCCATTCAATTTTCTATAATCCACACAGAAACGGATACTCCCGTCCTTCTTAGTAGTCATAACAACAGGACTGGACCAAGGACTAGTACTAGGTACTATAACTCCCTTCTCGAACTGATCCAATATCTCGGTTTCGCATATTATTTTCTTCTTCAGTGGTAAACAGCTGTAGGGGATCTTAAAGGGCTCGGCCTCCCCAGTGTTGATATGGTGCAGTACCTTATCTTTCCGACCTAAGGGACCCCCAGAGTAGCCAAACGCGCCCTCGTATCACCCGATTAGATTCCAAACCTCCATCTTCTGATAGTTCTCTAGGGAGGAATCGTCCACCAGTTTGTCTAATTCCATATTTATCTTTTCTTTCCCTGACGGTTAAATATCGGGTTTCTGTATGTCTTCATGCACCTCATTTACCAACGTCATGGATCCAACTTTGGACCCCTTCTGAAGGTAGATGGTTTTATTGCCTCAATTCATAATTGGCAATATGTTCCAGAACGGGTTTCCCATTAAAGTGTCCACTGATTCCAGACCGATACTAGCTAACTGAACCAAGTTAGGTTCAAATATACCCTCTTGGTCTTTCAGATTCCAACCCAAAGTACACAACACATCACAGGAGACGCCCGGAGGTATCTTTACTGTATCCACCATGCTGGCTACTGCACTTCACCTGGATGTCATAGGGCTTCCAGATCCTCAGTACTCCGCTACACAGGTTCAACTCTGCTTCAAACAGACTCGCGAAGTCCAATCCGAGTATCCCGTCATTGTTCATATTTGCAATGGTGGGTGAGAAGACAAATTCCTTTCCACCAACTGACGCCTTCATAAATGTTCTACCAAGAACCTGCATACGGGTCCCATCGGCTGTACAAGCGTTTACCCCCTTTATGAGGTTCTCACTCTTGTCCGGCAAAAGGCTGTAGAACTTATTGGAGATTCCTCTATCCACCTTTCCTCTTCCTGAACGTGGGTACTCTCTTTTTCTACAGACCTAGCATTTTCCCTTATGTTGGAGTCCCCGGCCATAGGAGGGGGGAGGAGATCAATCTAGGATCCCTCCTCCCCGGATGTATTCATTCCGGATTCATCAGACGGTTTATCAGGGACAATACTCTGGCATACAATAGGTCTCCAGGTTGAGCGATCTGCCATGTCCTCAACCCTCCTTAATTTTCTGACTCAGGCTCAACCTCCTCAACAGCAGACATATTCCTGGGAAAGGGTTCAGCTGTTCGACACTCATAAGCCACATGTCCCATCTTCTGGCAACGATAACACCGGATCCTGGACTCATCAAATCTAGGTCTATTGTACCGATGGCCTTCAATGTCTTACTGGAAAGACTTTAACAGACTTTCCATCATGCTTTTCATATCCATGGTCCCGGATGACTTACTCGCGTCCTTCTTAGGTACAATCTCTTCTGGTTCAGGCCCAACTTTCTCTTTGTTCTCGGAACTCCCCTGTCTTGGTTGAGTAGTCAAACTCCTTCTGGGAATAAATTTCTTAGAATTCTTTGGGAATCTTAAAGCCGAAATTGATCCATCATATTCCACTATTTCATATTCTGTCTCACTTTCCCAGACAGCAGCTGTGGCAGTAGGAACAGTGGGTTTCACATTGGGTAGCACTGTACTAGCAGTTTTCTGCGGAACGAATCCGGAAAGGAAAGTCTTCTTTTTATTCAGGTTGGCTATAGCATCACATAGAGCTTTCATGGCTTGTGCCTGGACCCCATGCTTTATAAGCGCAATCCTGATAATCCTTTTCTCGTAATCCCCTCACAAAATGTGAGATCAATTCATCACTCACATAGTAATCATCCATCACCAAGTTAGGCCTGGCCTTTCGTAATAGTATCTGGAGCTCTAAACCATAAACTTGGACAGGCTTGCCAGGTTTTTGAACCCTTTTCCTATACTGGGTCATCGGATCCTCGGATACAATACTTCCCAGATACAAACTACAGATTTCAACAAACTGAGGATACGTTCCCCCATTCTTATATTGCTCCCACCAATGGTCCACAGCAATTCTACCCGGACCTTTCTCCAGACATCTCACGAGTATGGGTAGTGATTCATCCTGATCATATCCATCTACCTCACGGTCATCCGTAAAATCCGAGAACCAATCCTTCCATGCACAGCATGAACCTTCCGATTTAAGCAACTTTAAGCAAAACTTAAAGTTGAGTAATGGCCTTATTTCCAAGGCTTTAATCGACTTTAAGCAGGAGAAAAATTAAATCTGATTAAAACCTAGGAAATAAGGCCATTACTCAACTTTAATCTTTGCTAAAAGTTGCTTAAATTGGAAGGTTCAAGCAGTGATGGTTCCGAACCATCGAAAGGTTTAGCTTCAATCTGACTCTTCTTTCCCGAGATCTCTCGACTTTTCAATCTGGTACCTTGTTTCAAACTCCAATCCAATATCTTCTGATCCTTACTTCTCGTACCACCCCCACCAGATCCATTCAATCCTGGACCACTAGATCCCCAGTAATGTGAGTATAGCTAGGTTCTCGACTAGGGTAAGTCCCACTAGTACTAGGGGTAGTATTATTCTAATTGGTACTAGGTGGGTCGTACTTCTGATTCTCCACCCTATAGGTTTGATTACCCAGAATGGACTGACTGTCGCTTTCCGCCTGATCAGATATATCCCCTAGCTCCTCAGCGCCCCCTGGGGAGGCATGGTCCAAATGGGTAGAGGACAGGACCTGGATCCCCGGGATTAAAAACAGATTCGGAAAGTGAGCCATACTCAACTGATTCAGAAATACCCCCTGGCTAGCCAAGGGCATAAGGTGGATTGAATCCTGCCGCCACCCTCGAGGTTCACTGTTTGGTATTTGAGCCAAAAAAATAGGACTCGGAATCCGATCCTTCTGCCTCATTCCGAGACGGGTCCCTATAATCCTGATAGGCTGTACCTGAGGTCTCATGGTCACCTGGGAACTCACCTTCCGGATACTGAATTCCTTCTTGTTCAGACAGGGCTACGCACTCCTTTAAACTGAAACCTGGTCATGGCACCAGTGTAATGGTTCGGCCTCAGATTGGCAGTCTGCTTGTTCGGAAAGGATCACAAATACAAGAATGTCTGGTTCAGAAGACAACAAGATTTATTCAGTATCCTAATATACAGTAAACTAAGGGTATTCCGAGTAGGTGTGTTATCATTTGGATAGCTCTGATTTATGACTACCAGGTAAGGTGTCGGAGTCAGGGAGATCTTAGGGTGTTCGTACAGAATCCAAGGGGGATTCTGTCTCACTAGCTTCCGACCTGACTATTATATAGCCACAGGGGTTGGGTGGTGACCCCTCGTGTTTAAGCCAGGAAGCCTGGAGGACAGTGCTGCCACCATCCGCCAGGCATAACCGGCCTCAACCCGAAAGGACGCTCCGCTCGGAAACTAGTCAACCCATAAGCCATAGACGTCAATACTAAACCGTGCCCCTACACCACCAATCTCTGCAAGTTTGGCATGGGTAAGGCAATTATAATACATAATTTAGACTGGCCTAAATCGCAGAGATATTGGTAATCTAAATTGTCATGTGGGATTCGACCTTAAGTGTAGAAAGAGGCTACTCACTTGTCAAACCACCACCAAGCCGACATAACGAAGTAAGGCGTCCAGCAAACGATGAACACAACCACTGTGGGGAAAATCATAACATAATCAACAGTTAACATTACTGTCAATGCATCTATCCTTTTTTTTTGTATTTATTACTGGATTTTACGGGCTAAAGTTCGCCCCTCCTCACTCACAAAACACTACAATCACTCAGTTGCACAGTCACTTTGATTTGAAAACTTGGTAGGGTAAGTCGCCCCTGACTCGTCCCTTAAGTCGACCACCTTTTTATTATAGTTCATATTTAAAATTTATGAATAATGCTTGAGGTATGTGCAACGTTTACCTATTGTAGGTACTCAGGTGCAATAAACTAGTAACTCTATGTCATATGAAATTAGCTAGTACCAATTAATGTGCCTAGTGGTCGATGCAGGGGCGACTTACCCTATTGTGCAATCGTAGGTATGTCCTGTGTATTCTACTAGTATGTGTAAGGGAGTGATCATTTTTTAACAACAGGGGGGGGGCCGGTGGGTTTGAGGGGGGGGTCAGAATTTTTTCAACCCCTTGACCGGGGGGGTCAGAATTTTTTCAATACCTCTTATGGGGGGGGTCAAAATAATTTCACCTGTTTTCAGTGGAAAACCTCGCGCGTTACTATAGGCTAAAAGGGGACGTCCACGCGCGATTTTTGTCCCTTATGGGGGGGGTCGAAAAAATTTTACCCCCTCAAGAGGGGGGGGGTCGAAATTTTTTTCGCGCGTCCGCGCACAAACCCACCAGCCCCCCCCCCTGTTGTTAAAAAATGATCACTCCCTAAGGGTGATATCACTTCATAGGTCCCTGTACAGGGGGATCCCATGTCCATTGTCTATTCCAAGAGATGGTTCTTGTCCCTTGTCTCTCAACCCCATGTCCCTTGTCGAATTTAAGAAGTGCCCCCTGTCCCTTGTCTCTAAGCCCATGTCCTTTGCCGATTTTAAGAATTGCTCCTTGTCACTTGACTCTTAACTTCATTTCCCTTGTCGATTTTAAGAAGTGGCCTTGTCCCTTTGTCGATTTTACCCTTCTGTGGCCCTCTTCATGGCATTCCGATGTGGCTGACATCTATGACAGCCCCTGCTGCGAAGGAGGCCATATCAATTTGTGAAATATCCCCCAGAGCAGAGTGCAACCACAGAGGTAACCTCCGAATACCTGACGAAGTAGTTTGATAAAAGCCGGAATTGCACACCTTCTCTCTGCTAAAATGAATACAATACATGTACAAGGAAGGTTTACGCTATTTCTGTCCCTATAATTATCAGTTTTTGTCCTTGCTGCGATTGTTTTAATAGGATGCACAAAAAAAAGATGTGTCTGGGATGGGTTTATTTTTATCTGAATGCCAGACACGGAGGTGGACGCCAGCAGCTCTTTGCATATACATGTATCTAAATGTATATAAGTCCATTGCCGTGCCGTTAGAGGCTTTTGGCTAGTCTCGGCTTCTATACTGTAGCAGTGGTGCAGGAAGAGGAGGGGTTATATAGAATACAGGGCAAGGTCCCTTTGGGTAAAGAAATCTGAACTAAAATGATGTGGAGTAGACACCTCATTATTGGTAATTTACCTCAGTACCAAACACATTGTATGGAAATTTACAGTTTTACCTACCTATCACTATGGTCATTTTGAGGGTACGTATTCTGGCTTTCTCAATTGGAGTAGATGAGACACGCGTGGTTTCAACACGGCGCACGTAGACCGACGACGACTCTGATGACAATGATGCTGCAGCTGCATGAGAGAAATCAAATGCCTCTTATCTAGATTCTTTGGAGGTTATTCATATTTTGTAACATTAGTTTTAGAAAAGTCCTCGACCAATTTCATTTTAATACACAAGAGACCTCAGTTAATGTAATAATTCAAAATCAAATTCTTAGACTTTTTTCTTTTACCTATTCCTCAAAATAGAAGTGAAATTCATAATGGCTCTTGAAACATACATCATATATAGGCAAAGGTACACGAGTGTGGGTCTGTCTTGGGATTATTGCGATATTGTACGACGCCCATAGGGCATAGGTGTAATGCTGGAATAATGCTGCGCGTACTGTAGTGGTTCATTGCTCACTCACTACTTACTGATATAAGTGTTTATCTACAAATGTGTAATTTTTGTAATATATAAGGGGAATCCCCATAGAGAATGCTATGTAATAGACTATGGAGACACACCAGCACTAAGGAAGTAGGAGACTGAATGGAGTGACTAAGGGATGACACATATGATGACTATGCGGGGCACTGACTCAGCCAGGATGTGTCATACTGCATATATTAAGACCAGGATGTGACTCATACATGGTCCATCCATGACTCATCTGTGATTCATCCATGACTCATCTTTGTGGCATCAACCCATCTGGGATAGGCCAGAACTGCAGATATTATTACCGGGATGTGACTCAACCATGGCTCATACATGATTTATCCTGTGACTCACCCATGATTCACCCTATGACTAATCTATTCCGGATGTGAGTCACTAGCAGGATATAAGTCACCTATAGGAGGTGAGTCACCTATACCACATGGGGATTGCCCATGGGCGGGGTGACTCACATGGACATGTTGTGAGTGATGCTACTGGGGAATGGAGACATGACTCAGGTGAACTAATGACTTTGTGGGGCTATAAAAGCTCAGACACACTGCCACTCAGGTAGGGGTGATTTTCTTCATGGACTCTATGCTGGTGAGACTGCAGAACATTGGTGGAGCTGTGAACAACTAAGGAGATTGGACTTATAAGTACAACCCATAGGATTAAGTGGTAGATTGGTTATGGACCTTATGGCCTGATGCTGGTCTCCAGTGATTGGTGTTACTTCCTGATATAGTGCTATAGTATGTTAAGTACTGTGGACATACAGACACCTATAGGTACATTCTCTGGACTATTGACTACAACCTGACAACTTAATATTATTGGTGTTGGTGCAGTGTGTGTGTGATTATCCTCTATCAGAATAAAGCTAAGATCCTTAAAGACCTCTTATGAGTGCTTATTGGACTTGTGCAGTGCGTGGGGTATTGGTCCAGAAATATAACTATTGGATGATATATCTGGGAGAACAACTTGTATATGACTACATTGATATGGAGAATTCAAGGTGAGCTTTAAGACCCTCTTAACACCCTAAATTGACCCCAGTATCCCTTCTAGGGCAGTAGTTTTATCGTATACGTCGTCATTGTATGGCTTTGCCATCAATTTACCTTCACTTAGGGGTATTTCGGCCGAAGAGAAAACTGCTTTGGGTGAAATGAGAAATTAACAAAGTCAGACCAGTCTAAGTAAATTATTGTCCTAGTTGGTTATTATGGAAATTGACCTTTAGAGCCCCACTCATCGGAAATGCTAACTTTTTGGAGGAGCTCACGCTAGTGTTATTGCGTAGTTATACAATACCTTTACTCTGGCGGCTCTTCTTAGATATCTCCATGAGGATGAGGGTGTAGGAGACGATGATGACCACCAGAGGGAGGGCGTACACGGCTACAATGTTAAACAGGTTGTAGGCCAGCTCGTGTGTAGGGGTCGGGAAGAAATGGAAGGTCACACACTGTGCGTAGTCCTTATACAGCGGGTGATACTCTACATGGAAAATTATACTCTGCAAAGGTATAAAAAAGAGAGAGGAGAGGATGAGAGCAAGTCATTAAAATGATATATGTCGTTTTAAATAAAAGCTTGTTTGTAGGAAAGCCCCGGAGGAAACCGTATATTTCGATTTCTTTTGAGAGAGGAAAAGGTGCTTGAATGAGCTGTTGAAATACACACGAATTGCTGCATAACAATCTACATGTATACTATCATTAACCATTTGTTTAAGGGCAGAAAGCCTCAATGCTTGATATTATTGTCTTCTTGTCATATTTCATCAATACACCACCAGTGAGATATTCGCTGACATTGCATTGGAGCATTGGTTTTGGCTACAGTAGATAGCTGATCGTATCGGATTTGATTATAGCCAAATAGAATATTTTTCAACCTGAAACTCAAACTGGACTATGGTGCCGGTAAATAAGGTCGACGTGATGACGAATAAAGCACTGGAGTTCTTTTTAATAACTTTTATTTGGCTAGAAATCATTCATATCGGTCACCAAACAAATAAACCAATTCGTTCATTCATCGTAAATAAATATGTAGGTGAGTGAGTATAAGAGGTGTTTATGTTTAACGCCATTTCGACAGCTATATAAGGTTATCTTCAGGGCAAGAAAACTACATTACACAAGTTCACATGTGAATGTGTCGGTACCTGCACATATGTGCACCACACACATAGAGGGGACGGAAAAGACGAGATTTAGACCGTTTTAAATGGACTAGGGAGGCTCAAACACAGTGTATTTCAAACAAGCGGGTTAACAAACAGAATCAAGGCCGGTATCATTCATAAATGAATCAATATATTGATAGGACAACCTGCTCCTAAGTGGAATTTGATGTCAGTAAAAAATGCGCCCATTGCCATGATTTATTGTGTGACAGTTTCATGCTCAACAGTCTATTCAATAGAACTTTTCCCCTCTACTAAGGCTTGTTTTTCATGCTTTAAATACACGAGGTATTACGATAATTCAACTTAAACGCTGATAAAAACGGAAAGAAAAAAGGAAAAAAGAAAGGCAAAAGAAGAAAGAAACAAAATAAAGATGTTTGTCGCTAGCGGGGTAGTGGGTTAATGTACTGCTGGACCCTCAAGGAGTACAGTGCAACAGATTATGAAAAATGGAGAGATTGATTGTCGTCTAAAATCAAAATGTTTCTAAAAGGTCGAATCCCACATGGCGAAAAATGGCTGAAATATCTCTGCGATTTTGTCCCTTGCATTGTATGGCCCTTGTGGGGGCCATAAAATGCAAGGATTGATCAACTAATTCCGAATCCCACAGTAGTTTAGGGTCAAGTTTGCAATAGTCCTTGCATTTTATGGCCTCAACAAGGGCCATACAACACAAGGGACAAAATCGCAGAGATATTTCAGCCATTTTTCGCCATGTGGGATTCGACCTAAAGGGAAACGATGACACCAGAAGCTTTTACCAAATCACCACCACATTAAGCATCCGTCTCCGGGGCTGTAATCCACTTAAACCATCTGAATGACAGCATTTTAACCATTTTAGGGGGCGGCATAGAAAAGTGCCTCAGGCTAATAAATACGTATTAGATAAACTATGGGTTTAACCAGGGTACTAATTCCCGGCTAGTCCCTTCCTCCAATTCCCTGGCCTACCTAATATGAGAAGTAACAGGGTTGGATCCAGGATCCCTCATTCAGCCCCTAATTTGGGCTAAATTCTAGGGTAAAAAAGTTTGGGAAACTCTTAAGTACAGGGAAAAAAGGGAGGGGGACACCCCCGCCCCCTCTAAATCCGCCACTGAAGTATTCAGGTGGAACCAATCCTGGAACTGGTTGCCCGAACTTTTTGCAAGGAGTCTATTTCAGAACAAGTCAATTCAATTACAGTAAAAGGTGGGAATTCTTCTCTCTGGGTGGAGAATCGGGGGAACTGGAAGATGCGTTACCTACTGGGAGAATCGAATTCCCAATCTTTTCGCAACAGCCTCCAGCCGATGATTGGGAGTGATTTGGGAGTGTATCAAACACTGTTACACTCAAAGTGTTGGCATGAAGCACAATTGCAGTCCTATTGAATTGCAAGTAATATAGATATATACATGTAGGGTCTATGACGAAACATATCCGGCGAATACAGACACAGTGAAAGAAAACCCATTGCAGCACGTAAATGGTTAAATTTGATTTTACTACCAGCCCATCTCAATCTACAGGCCCCTGAGTACGAACAGAAAAACCCTTAATGCAGGTTTACCGTGACTTGTAATTGAGAACGTTTATCCAAATTTAACATCTCATTGATCCTTAATTGGGAAATGGGTATTTCATGTGATTAAAATACGAATGCTTTCATGCTACAAGCTCTATAACAGTGACGAATAGGTTCATGAGGGTTTTAATAGATAAAAGATGACCTATCTGTGATGGAATTGAAGCTCTATAGAATGTCATTATATATAATGGGGTAAAATCATAATGTGTACCCCTGGTATTCCTAGAAAGGGGGAAACTATGTGATATAATATCCCCCACTCACCTGTGGATGTTAAGTATATCTGATGGTATACTGTATTCATTACAGAAAAAACAATTCAAATGATCCTTTGTTTACTGCAAGTGCCCTTTCAAAGATCCAGTGATATGGGTAATGCCCAAGCTCCACTAGGTGACACAGGGCGGCAGCGTTCCTATGCGAAACACTTTGGGGTACCCTTTCTGCTTGGTTCCTCATTACGCATCAGTCTCGCGTGAATGTCGCAGCAATTTCGCGTCAATATCGCACGAAATTGCCGCAATATTCACGCGAAACCAAGGAGCCAAGCAGAAAGGGTACGCCAATGTGTTTTGCAGAGGAACGCTGCCGCCCTGTGCTGCCTAGTGGAGCCCTGGCTTATGTCAGATGTTGCGCAAGTTGACACTCCGTACCTTTGCCCTTTCTCTCTTTCGTTATTGTTAAGATTTCAATTCTTCCAGACACAGTTAAATATTCACTGAAGATTTCCAAGACATACGCTCAGGATTCGAGATTTGTTAAGGTTAGATGTGGCTTCAGGAGGACTCTGTAAACGTGATTCATGTGAATACATAATTTCACGAATCATAAGTTTTACCTGTGGACTTGCTTGATACACGCATGCAGTGCTACTACTAATCGGCACTGGACCCGGACTCTATCACACCATCATATCCACCCCGTAGGGTCGTCATGTTGCGTGAATGCAGCATTCATGTATCATTCAGTGTTGGATCCAGGATTTTGAAAAGGCGGGGGGGGGGCGCCCCTCATTTAGCCCCTAATTTGGGCTAAATTCTAAAGTTAGGTAAACTCTTAAGTAGAGGGGAAAGGGGGGGCCCCCGCACCCCCTCTAAATCCGCCACTGTCATAGCGCCCAATGGCATGGAGTAATGATGCACTGCACCTTCCTAAATGGGTTAAGTTAAGGGCCGTTAAAGGTCGAATCCCACATGGCGAAAAATGGCTGAAATATCTCTGTGATTTTGTCTGTTGTGTTGTATGTCCCTTATTGAGGCCATAAAACGCAAGGACTACTGCAAACTTAACCCTAAACCACTGTTGGATTCGGAATTAGTTGATCAATCCTGACATTTTATGGTCCTCACAAGGGCCATACAATGCAACACACACGGTTGTAGCAGTGACGTCATCGTTATGGCCAGTAGCTGAACGTGAGAGCTCTGGCAATTTGGAAGGGATTATGGTGTATTTAGGAAGACATAGGGAGGAATCACAAGCAGGGTCAGTGTAGAAAGGAAACAGGACACTATAGGTTAAGTTTTCCACGAGGGGAAACCCAAGGTTAGTCTGTATTTCCCAGTAGTTCTTCTCAGTGTACACAGACTGGAGGCTGGTTGTCAGGGACTCCATTGTCAAGCCCTACTGGTATACATAGACTTGCACTACCCCCAACACCTATTTCACTATGGCTGGCGACAGAGGGAAGAAAGACTCTGATGAGGGAAATAAAGCTGGTAAAAGGAATCTTAGGAGCAGGGCAAATGAGACTGATGATGACAATATTGACAATAGCAATATAAACAATGTTGGGTCTGACATTGAGGAAAACGAGGTCAATAAAAGTGGTAGCTCTAATTACAATTCACTAGGAGAGAGTGATAGTGAAGATGAGGGCCCCTTAGATGAATTAACTCTAGAAACCCCAACCATAGGCAACAATCAGCTAATCATGTTGCTAGACAACTACTTCATAAAGTTAGAAAAAAAACTGCCCAGCAGGAAAATGTTCAAAGAGTTAGATAGCAAGGTGACGAAGGGTAACAAGAAGATAACTAAATTACAGGATAAGTTCAATGAGTTTGAGAAGAAGGCTAACTCCAGAATGGATACCATTGAGAAGGAAGCCAGAGAGAGCAGTAGGGCTAGGAAGAAGGAGGTTGAAGATTGTAAGGAAGATTACAATAAACTGATAAAAGAGGTGCAAGATAGGTGGGATAATGAGAGGAAGAAGGACAAGGAGGACTACCAGAAGGAGCTGAGGGTTAGAGATGAAGCTATAGAGAAGCTTAAGAGTAAGAGGGGCTCTTATTCAGCAGCAGTTGTAAATGGACAGGAAGCTGAAAATGATTTCACAGTATACACACACGCTGACAGGTCACGTACAATAGTTGTGACAGGTATCCCTGAGAGGCCAAATGAAGATTTATCCAGTTACCCAAGGCGTATCTGTAATGACTTAAAGGTGATGCTAACTAGATCAGATGTAATATCAGTCACGAGATCTGAAGTGCAGCCCCAAGGCAAACCCCCCCAAACTACTAAGGAAGAGCCAAAGAGCAAACCTCTAATCAAGATCGCATTCTCTAATCTGAATATATACAAGCTAGTTCTATCGAGGAAACATTGGCTCCGTAAATCAGAAGATGGCTACAATGTGTTCCTAAATCCTGATGAGGATGAGGGAACCAGGGTGAATAGAAGACTGCTCAGAAGGGTGGCTCTCAAAAGCAAAGCACTAGGTAAAACTGTTAAAACATTGCCTAATAGCATTGTTGTTGATGGGGTTGAATATGGGCTAAATGATGTGGATAAAATTCCGCCAGAGCTAACCCCAGCTGAAGATGAGCAATTAAACAATATTCAGGGAGACCGGGGCCAGTCTACTGCAAAGGGCAGCAGGAGACAGGGTGGTGTGGGGCCCCATGCAGGCTGTGGGTGGCAGTCAGCAGTAGGTCACAAACAGAAGGTGAAATGCAGTGGGGGCATTCGGAAAACAGCTGCAGGGTTAACCTTCCAAGGTGCTAGTGCCTTCCTGTCTAACTTTTATCCCACTACAGTGAAATACAAAGACGATACTGGCACTGAAAATACTTACAAATCAGTTGAGCAGGCATTTCAACACCAGAAAGCCAAGATTCATAAAGACGAAGGAGCTGCCACAAGAATAATGGGGGCTAAAGATGCACCTACAGCTAAAAGCTATGGAGATGAGGTAGTTGTGACCAAAAAATGGATGGATGAAGAGAGGCTAGCGCTTATGGAGAAGCTGGAGGAGTGTAAATATAGACAGTCAGATGCATTAGCAGACCAGCTCTGCCAAACACACCCCACCCCCTTAATAGAAGCGACCAAGGATTCCTATTGGGCAGGAGCAAATATGTTGGGACATGCTTGCTATGAAAGTGGAGTGATCCTAGGTGAGAATAATCTAGGGAAAATCCTAGAGAGGTTACGTCACAAGTTAGTTCTCGAACGCCCCCAGCCCCCAGTAGCTGTGCCTATACAGCCAGTTACAGACACAGACACACAGACAGAGGAGAAAGACCAAGACACATCTCTACTGGATGAAAATGGGGGGGCAGCAGAAGAGAAAAAGGACCAGGAGAAGGAGTAAAAAGGTCGCCAGTACAGACCCACAGCTGCCTAAATGGCAACCTAGGAGTAGGGACCCCATAACATTGCAAGGGGTGTGCAGTGTTACTACCTCCACAACAGGGGACAGCAGGGTGGGTGCACTAGAACCCCACCTGCATAGTATAGCAAGGGAAAGAGAGGTGAATGTTATCAACATATACTCAGTGAAAGGCAAAGGAGGTGAGAAACTGGAGCATACTGGTAAGCGCCTATTGCACTACTTACAGTACCACACAGTTGATTTTGTATATATCAATACAGAATGTCTTAGGTGGTCTAGACCTAGTCAACCCTCATATATAATTATATACTGGTCGTTGCCAGCGCTTTGAGATGCAATCGCTCGGCACCCAGATCATATTTATATAATGGAATGTTGTGTGAGGAGGTGTTTTGAGTTGCAATCACCACTCCACAACCACCTGGTTTATTTATAATAAGCGTACCATATGATGATTGGCTCCTTGAATTATTATTTGCCCTGAATGATTATGGTGGTGGTATTGTATTATATTTACTACTAGGACACACTAAGTCTGCAGGCAGCTAGTGTGAGCCATTATAAGTCATTTGAATTTGAATTTCCTTTTCTTTAGGCATAGTTTAGATTATATAAGCATTATATAGTATGGTCTAGTATGATAGTGTGAGCTATTATAAAGTCATTTGATAATATAGAGTGTTAGATTATATGGCTTAGAGGCTAGCTAGGGAGGGCTAACACCATTCTCCTGGACATATGCTATGCCCAGAAACACATATTCTCGTCACTATGAATAATTACTTGGTATGCATGTATGTGATTTGGATCTCCACATATGGTTTGTATGTTTCTAGAATTAAGTACATGGGAATGATATTGGTTGTGCAGTGTGGTTTGACTCCCCCCTCCCCACCCCCTCTGATCTATAACCATAGATAGACATAGTCTAGAGGCTGCAAGGGGCTTTAAGGTGGGCTCTGTGAATTGTAGAAGTTATAATACGGAAACACAGCTGGTGGTTCATAATACATTAAATGGCCTTGATGTATGCTGTTTAACAGAGACATGGCTGGATGATACAAGGGGCAATGCTGAGCTTTTCTGGCTGGGCAGACAGTTTTACCGCTTAGATAGAAATAGCTTGGCTGGTGGATTACTGACATATCTCAGAAATGATATCGCCTTGTTTTCGGACAGAATCGAGGAATGTTGTATCATGGATGATGATATAGAGGTTTTAACTGTCAAAATAGCCAAACCCCAGGTAAAGACTAAATACATAGTTAATGTATACAGGCCACCGACTAATACATCTATGGCCAATTTCATAAAAGAATTGGGAAAAATCTTGGATAAAATAATCAATGGTAGAGCTGAGATATGGGTTCTTGGGGACTTTAATATAAATGTGTTAAAGGAGAATGAACCCAGCAGTATTGCGTTAGATGGTCTAGCCAAATCCAAAGGTTTAAAGCAATACATCAAAGGTATCACAAGACCCAAAGATGATAAAGGCACATGCATTGACTTAATTTTTTCGAACTGTCACTGTGTTGAGCAAAGCCATATTATGATAGAACTTGTTAGCGACCATTTTCCTGTGATAGCTGCTAGGAAGAAGGCCAAATCATTTGTCAGGGATATGTCATTTAAGGGGCGCAGTTACAAATCTTATAATGCAGATGATTTTAAGGACCATTTGTCATACTGTTCATGGGAGGACCTTTATATCAGTAATAACCCGAATGTCAAATGGAATATTATTAGGTCAAACATGTTAGAATATCTGGATGTATACTGCCCCATAAAGGACATCACATGCAAAGACCACGCCAACGACTGGATGACCAATGAGATTAGAGAGCTAATGAGGGATAGGGATGAAGCTGTTAGGTTTTATTTAGCAAATAAAAATAAGGTCAATTTTGAAGAAGCCAAGCGACAAAGACGTACCGTTGCCAAGAATTGTAAAAAAGCTAAGGGTTCTCAAGTTAAGGGTGATCTCAGGGAGCACAGACATGACCCTAAAGCCTTCTGGAGGGTAATAAATGGGTTCCTAAACCCAAAAGAGAAGTGTACAATGGCCACCTTTGTTGACCAACAGGGCAAAAGGCATGTAGAAGCTGATGCATCCAGTTACTGCAACAGCTACTTCGCTGGAATTGGTCAAAAGCTGTTTGAAGCTAATGAGTCTAGCTATACCAGACCGGCAGATGAAGAGCTGAACCTAGATAAGCTACTAGAGCAACTTGAAAAGGCCGCACTAGACAGGGGGGAGAATGGCTGGCCCCAGGGTAAGCCAGTCTTCTCTCATGAAGAGGTGGCCAAGGTTGTTAATAACATCTGCATTGATAAATCATCAGGACTGGAGTTCATATCAGCCAGGGTCTGTAAAGATGCTTTCACTGTCATCACCCCTCAACTGAGAAATCTATTCAATTGTAGTATAAGTACGGGAATTTTCCCAGACGAATGGTCAAAAGCCATGGTCATCCCGATACCCAAATCTGGCTCCCTCTCGGAGGTCTCTAATTGGCGCCCAGTCAGCCTGCTGCCTATACCGGGCAAGCTGTTAGAAAAACTGGTCCATAGCTTCGTTACAAACAGCCTTGATAATAGAGGCTTGCTATCTGACAGGCAATATGGTTTCAGAAAAGGGAGGGGCACCGCAGAGGCGGTTCTTAATCTCACTGAAGAATTATACACTACACGTGACGAAGGGAAAGTAGCAGGTGTGTGCTATGTCGATTTCAGCAAGGCGTTTGATTCCATCCACCAGACGTTATTGGTTCGTAAAATTCACTCATACGGTTTTGGCACTGGCTTTGCCAGATGGCTAGGTGGTTATCTCCAGGGCCGATGCCAGGTCACACTGCTTAACAATCATAAGTCAAAAGCCAAAACAGTCAAATTTGGGGTGCCCCAAGGATCAATCCTGGGGCCCCTACTTTTTATAATGTTTATAAATGACATTAAGGAATGTATAGATGAATGCTCTATTCAACTGTACGCTGATGATATTGCACTGGTTGCAAAAGATGAAGACCCCAGGAGAACAGCTTTAAAGCTGCAATCCGATGTGTCTAAAGTTGCTAACTGGTGTAAGGTAAACGGGTTAACCATTAATGCTAGTAAAACAAAAGTAGTGTGGCATGGCAACAAGTCCCAGATACAGAAATGCCAGGAGCATGAAATTATAGTCAATAATACAGCATTGGGTAACCCTGACAATTACAAATACCTAGGAGTGATAGTCGATAGCAAGTTAAGCATGGAACCACATGTTAAGAACACCATTAAAACGGTCAGTCACAAGTTGTATACCTTAGGTAGAATAAGATACCTAGTTGACAAGCATACAGCACTGCAGATTTATAAACAAACCGTGTTGCCATTCTTTGATTATTGTAGTTTTCTCACAAATAGTGCAAACCTTGCCTCTATACAAAAGCTGCAGAGACTGCAAAATAGGGGGCTTAAAATCTGTAAAGGGGATTATTCCAAGATTGAAACCATTACTTTACATAAGGATGCAAAGGTGCCACTGCTCCAGGATAGGAGGGATGAGCAATTATTATTAGTAATGTATAAATATGTCAATAAATTAGGGTTAAGACCAGCGGAAAACCCTAGAACTAGGGCTGATCATAAGATACAGATCAGGCTGCGACGGCCCAGGTTGGAAAAATACAAGAGAAGCCCGCTGTATCGAGGTAAAAAGCTATGGGACAGGATCCCAGCACGGGTACAACTTGCTGAGTCCAAAAACATATTCCAGAGGCACCTCAGGAAAACACAATTGCAGCCAGAGACGGACTCTGACTTTGACTCTGAAGGAGAGGGGGGGGGGCAGGAATAAATAGTAAATGGGTGTGCTATTTACTGGTATGTAGTCATACAACTGTTATACCTTTTGTCACTTTAATACTTGATGCCTTTTACTACATATTCCTCTGCAGTTATATCTTGGTATAGATGTTATCAAGCGAATACTATTTATATTCATTCTTCATTACACTGCTCATTATTATATGTAAATATGTGCGGGTGGAGGGAATTGTTGCTGGTGGATGGAATCAAAGTCAAATCTAAGTCAAACCGGCCACAAAAGAAAAAAAAAAAAAAAAAAAAAAAAACTCTTCTTTACTATGCCCACACCTATATGTCCCAATGTTCTGCAGCCATAAGCATTTCCTTGATAGGTAAAACCGAGGCAAGCCGGGGAGGGGTTCCACAACTGCACAAAATAAAATGATATTGGTAATGGTACATATGTATTACTATATGTTATAGCTCTATTGATTGTAATGATTGTTGCCACATGGCTAATGAGCTACTTTCCTAGTTTTAAGCTGTATCTCACATTTATATGAAATACATATCAATAAGTGACTCTCATGCACACACAATGTGCCAAACCAATAGACACGGCATAGAATGCCTGGACAAAACTGAACTGTAAAGGACCCTTCAGAGAGTGATACACATGTTATCATTGATGAAAAGTAGTTAATACCATATGACTAAAGTCAATGGATTGCAATCCACCAATTTCGATTCGATTCAATGTAAGAATTACCTTACGACCATCTTCCACGTGAGATTACATTGAATAAAAGAAGTCGCCTGACTTCATTGAAACGAAAAAAAAAAAAAAAAATCGCAGAGATATTTCAGCCATTTTTCGCCATGTGGGATCCGACCTTAAATGGCTTTTATCTTTATACCTGTCGGCAGAACACAAAACAGACTGGGGCATCATGTTTCCAGCAGCATTAAAAACAAAGATAGGCACCATTTTTAGTATATTGTGATTTTTGAGATCATTGTTTGACTGCTATTAGTCTCCCATTTCTTTCTTATGACGTTAGTGGTCTAGGTCACATCTTTCTTACCTGTAAATATGTGTAGCTCACACAAGTCAGCCTTTCACAACGTAAAAATAGTCCCTATTCTGGACAGGAGGCGACTTAACGCTTTGTGGAAAATCGGCCGCGGAAACAAAATCTTGTGTTTAACTCGTGTTAAGAACCAGTCAAATTGGTGAAAATCTGGTGTCGTTCAGAAGAATGAAACACAAGTATTCTTGTGATTCTGTGACCTGCCAGACTACTGAAATCAAATGTTTTGAACACATGATTTATTCATATGAAATCACAAGATTTACACATGATTTGCAGGTAATTGGGATCATTATTTATTAATATAGATTCATATATTAGTAAATATATATAGAGACTTTCATTTGATAGAGGGTCTGTGGTGATGTATAAAGTAAGAGCCATCTGATAGGCATTGGTTATATGTTGGGATTAGGCCTACCAATCTCTTACCTCAGAGAAAGGTAACCTTTGCAATGTAGGTACTCCAATGCATTGATCATCAACTTTTGCTCATCACTTTTCTCAACAGGTCACTGAAAGTGCACCTTGTATGCAAGAGCAATGGAGCCATGGAATTTAGAGCTGGTGATGATGATGATCAAATTTTATCTCACCTCGTGCCTTCCTTAAGGCCAACTCCCACTACGCGAAAAATGGGTCAAAAACGCCTCTGATTCTGACTATCGGAAGCCTTGGAGTCTTGTCAAAAACAAAATTCACAAGGGTTCCCATACCACTCCTACCTTTCTCAAACCCCACTACTAGCCACTATGGGAAGGGAAATGTCTGTGATATTCATCTCTGTACTGACTAGTTGCTACTTTGAATCACAAGTACAACATTCTTATGGCTATAGTGTGTGGAACTTGGGTCCTGATTTATTTAAAATATACAGACCTCTTGTGATTTACTAAAGATTCTTGTTTTCCTCTAAATCACAGGGAATTTCCCTATATCACAGAGATTTCTGGCCTCTTGTGAGAAAAATATCAAAAACTCTTGATGTATTCCACTCCTGAAATAACAACACTTTGGCAAGTTGTTTTAGTTGTTATTGGACTTCCTTGGACGATAATACTACCCTAAATATCAGCTGAATAACAACATATCCTACATCACAAGGATTTTTTAACTATTTTCGCGTTGTGGGATTTGGCCTTTACGGCCAACACTCAAGGGTGAGAGGTGTGCGGGTTGTATCCACACCCAAGTGAAATTACCCTTGTGGCATTTTTGCCCGGACCCTAGTCTAGTGGGGAGGGGGGATGATGGTGACCGAATCTATGGGAAGATAGAAAGCACGCCCCTACACTTTTACCGAGGCAATGGTTCTTTAACATCTGTCACTACATAGGCATAGTGAGAGATGGACAGGCCTGTTTTAAGTCATTTGTCTGCCATGACCGCCGAGAGACTTTCCAGCACAGCCTAGCCAGAGTTGATAGATTACATTGGTATGTTTATGGTGGCATTTGCTCTTATCTGGTTAACTTCCCTTTTAGCTATCTACATCACCTACGTAACTCTGTTCTTGTAGGTCGAATCCCACATGGCGATTTAGGGCTCAAATATCTCTGCGATTTTGTCCCTTGCGATTTTGGGGTCTTCAACTTATACCGAATCCAACAGTGAATTGAGACCAATTAAGTAATAAGCTTCATTAGACATTATGGGGTCCTTTCCAGGGCTCCAAGGGCAAATATCGATCGCGAAGCCCGAATTCTTGAAGATAGGTCCCTCACTAACACACGGCGATATGCTAGTAGAAGTAGCCATACGATATAGGTGGCCTGTAAACTCATCAAATCTGTTGAAAATCCACTGTGTATATACATGCTGACGTCTGATTTCATTGTGAGTACGTTTCAAATATGGCAATTGTCGATCGAGGAGGGCGGATATAGATAATCCCTGGATAACATGGCGTTATTTTCCACCTCTCCATATTATATCCATAAAAGATTTTATGATGCATAATCGGCAGAGTGCAAGAAAGGAAGGAGAGGGCGTAGACAATTTTAGGAAATCTTATGACACATGTTGGAATACCTGACAAATGATCGTACCTCAAAGCTAGCCATTTAACAAAGATATTAAACACCATTATTTATTTTACATTGAGCCATTTGTGAAGAGATCTAAGTACATCTCCCACATAATGTCTATTGAAGCTTAATTCTAGTTAGAGCCTTGGAATGCATTTCTAAGCGTGACACAAACCAGCTTAACAAACACCTGTTCTTTCAACAATCATGAGTATGTTTTATATAGCCAGAGCAGCTATGTACCTGTCTCAGAGCGAGTCTATTACTAGGCAGAAATCGCTGTGGCTAGGTAACCACTTGTCCTAGCAACAAATGGTTACATTCATTGTGTTTCTAGGACCCAATTTAGGGGGGGGGGGTTAGCTAGAAGGTCGAATCCCCCTTGGCGAAAAATGACTCAAATATCTTTGCGATTTTGAGTCTGTTGCGATTTTTAGGTATACTCCAAATTCGCAAAGGGTATAACTGCAGCAGGGAGTATAGAACACAAGCAATCCTTTGCGATTTTAGAAAAAATATAATTCACAGAGATAAACAAAGGCAAATTATCCCAAAGAGTACATGAAAATATCTTTTGATATAAAACGCACCCCTTTCCCTTCATAATTGCCTAAACAAAGGGCCCGTGCCTATGCCCCCTTTCCCTTGAAATCGTATTCGCAGATGGTATCCAACATTTGGAAAGCGCCCACAGGCTAATAGGGGCCACTGGTGTAGGTAGAATCCGACATGGCGAAAAATGCTTCAAATATCGATTTTGTCAGTTGTGCTTTATGGCCTTCATGGATTCCTAAATCGCAAGGAGTGGTTGGGAATTGTAGAATATCAAAGTCCCACTGTAGACTGTGCTAAGGTTTTATATCCTTGTGATTTTGAAATAGGAGACATGTCAGACACAGATATACCCATGAACCAGGACAATAAATCATAAATGCTTTGCAATAAAACACAACAGTATCCTCATGTTCTAATTACCCTAGTTATATCCCATGCTAATTTAGGGTATACCCCAAAATCGTAACAGATTCAAAATTGCAGAGATATTTGAGGCATTTTTCGCCATGTCGGATTTGACCTAATAGGAGGGCATCAAAAGTCGGCGTGATGCACTTTTAAAGATGCAATTTCAACTAAAACGACCTGCTCGGAACTGATGAATGTATCATACTGTTGTCAATGCAACCTGTTTTCCCAGTGCTCCCTATATATGTAAACAGAAGACATCCAGATGAAGAATACTTCTCTCCTATGGCGGGAAATGTGAGTCAAGTTTCCCACTAGTTCAGGGTAGCTAAAGGCTAATACTGAAGGGAGCTCCACCAGCAGTCTTCTATATGTGAATAGGCAACAATAAAGGATAATCTGTATGCCCCTGTATGGACCCCCCTTTCTGTGTGCTTGATCTATGATGTATTTACCAGCTGTACAGCACAAGGTGCCACTAGTGAGCCATGTACTACAAAGTGACTACTCATCCATGAAGTACCAAAATACTGCTCTCGTGTGAAGGGCTTATTATGTTATCCAGCCAGTTTAGTGTCGACCTACTGTAAAAATTACAGCTCTAATTGTGCTCATTAAATGCTGAGAAACAGTGACTATTGTTTTAAAACTTGGGGGACATTTTTAGGCAGGGACATCCCTTAGGTATGTGTCACTGAAAAATGAGTGAATTTTATGGGGGTATTCCACCGAAACCGATTCTTGGCCGATAGTCCATCTCCGATGCATTTCCGATGCATCGGCGACAGAAATAGAGAATCGGAGACGATCGGACCCTTATCGGGTGTAAATCGGGTATCATCGGCCAAGAATCGGGTGCAGTGGAAGAGGTCGTGAAAAAAATCGGAGACCATCGGAATCACGTCGGGAACGCATCGGGAATCATCGCCGACGGTTTCACTTTGGACCCGATTTTTTCTGTCTGAACAGAAATTGTTTCTATTTTTTGTCGGCCCGGCAATTTTAGTTTCCGGGGAAGGCGGTAGGGGGGCGTACACGTCGCTGATCACATGGAAATCACGTGACCTGCAGTTCGGCCGTACTAGAGGAAAACATCCAAGATGGCTCCACGGCGTGCAACTAAGCGCAAGACGCAAAAAAAAACCCGTAAATACAACAAATGACGAGGGGAATGAGGGCCAACAGCCTGAGGATACCTCGAGGAAGGGACAGGGTACACGTTTCACGGCAAGAGGTAGGCCTAGGCTTGAAATAACAAAGGAAGATGAAGAATCTGCTCGACGTCTTCTCGACCGTACTACCGGTAGTAAATCTAGGGCAGTGGAGGAGTACAATGAAGACGACGACAATGATGAGCCCCAAGACCTCAGTTGCACACCTTCCTCCCGTTCCAGGGGAGGCTGTTCTGACTCCAAAGGTCCCTACTCACGGCTAGGTATGGGTGGCAGCCGCCTAACCAAGAGAAAACTCATCCCCGTTTACAATAAAAAAACAATGAAGAGGAAGAAGGCAGTCCTCGTCCTGCCAAGTCTCTAAAGAGCCCCCCTACCTCTGCAGGTACAGAAATCATTATTGATCACGACGAGGATGATCCCTGGTATATGGACCCCGATTATGATTCACAGGAATTTTCTTTGGACAATGAAGAAGAAGACGATCCCCTCCCTACCATAAAGCCACCCAAAAAGAAAAGACCTGTAGCCCCCACAAACTTTGACATGACTAAAAGAAACCAGGAGGAGGCCAAGGTCACCAAGGTCACTCCTAAGAAGAGCCAGGTTACTCCTAAAAAGACTATAGGTCAGTTAAAGTCCAGACCAGATGCCCCTGGAAGTGGCCAACAGTACTTCAAAGACAATGCGGTGTTGGAAAGGTTGTGTGAGCTGTGGGAGGCTGTTCCATACCTGTATGACAAAAATCACAAGCTGTATAAGGACCCGACAGCAAGGTGGGCCGCCTTGGGAAAAATTGGCGACGACTTAGGGATACCAGGTAATTTATTCAAGATTTTCAAGAAAATATATTTTATCCTAGACCCACATATTTCAAATCGTCCTAGACAACAGAAAAAATCCAAGATAAAAAAGGGAGAAATAATTCTGATTATTAAAAACAGCTTTGTTTCATTTCTACTTGCTCTTGTATTTAAAACAAATCTGAATTACAATGAAAATAAAAAAAAATCTATTTTTTTCAGCCTTCTTTGTGAACACAAGGATGAATTCACTGAGGACAGACTATCAAAAAATAGTCTCAGGCAAGGTCAAGTCGGGCTCTTCTGCAGCAGACGGGAAGCTCCCATACAAGAAAGAGTTGATTAAGCGGCTTTGCTTCTTCTTGGATCCGTATTGCAAGAAGGAAGCAAGCATAACTAACTACAGGAAGGTAGGTTCTCCCCTTTCTTGATTTTTAAGGCCAATGATGCTCGCAATGGATTAAAAATCCCAAATAAAATAATCCCCAACAAAAATTATCCCAAATAAAATAATCCCCAACAAAAAAAAATCCCAAATAAAATAATCACAAACAAAATACCCCAATATAAAATTTGATTATCTATTTGCCTGCTACCTTGATCAATTAATCAATCAATGACAATTATAAAGTAATGCATCTTGGATAATTTTTGCTTGCTATTACCCTGATTAATATAGCAGACTTACCAGGCTACCTTCTCTGCTCATTTACTTTTCCCCCTTTCTTGTTTTTTCAAGCAAACGAGGACCAGGACCAGGGCCGTAATGAGGAGGAAAACTTGGAGCCTGATGAAGGAGGGTTGGAGGAAGCTCATGTAATCCCAGATGAATACGAAGAAGAAGCTATTTCATCCAGGACACGTAGTTCTCCCAACAAACAGAACATTGGTAAATCTAAGACCCCCCCTGGCAGCACAGGCAGTTCGACGGTACAGCGACCCTCCTCCTCTGACGGCCGGAGGACATACAGGACAGATTACCTGCCTGACAAAGATAAATTCTATGCAAATAATGAGGAGGTTTCCAATGAATATTTCAGGAACAAGGAGCCTCAGCATCTCCGAGAGAAAAAAAACAAGACTGTCGCCGAGGTCCTTGAAATTCGAGAGCAATATTTTGAAAAGTGCACCAACTCTGTGGTAGAGCTGACCCAGCTTGCTGCAGCACGCCATGCTCAGCCCCCTCCACCTCCTCCTGTGGCAGAACCTGAGACGGAGGACTCCCACTGGAGTAAGATGATCTTGTTCCAGTGTCAGAGAATGAACCAGAGAGTACGAGAAAAGTTTAAGCTACACATGCACAGCTTGGCTTTAGATGCTGTGAATGGGGATTGGGTCCCATAAAAGACATAAAAAAACTGTTTTGCTAGCGACGAATTATCCCACATTTGTAGTTAAAAGTTATATATCCCATACATTTTTTATATAGGATCCGAGCGATGATCTCAACCAATATTCTTACTGTTAAGTGCACTTGACTCAAAAGACTTGATATTACCTTTTGCTATATGTTCTGTTGTGGTGCATAAAAAACAATATACGACAACAATTTTTCATTTACCATATCTCATCAGGATATAAAGAACTATAACAGCAAGGACTGAAGACAAGGCTTGCATAACCTGCTTTGTACTTTCTTGTAGTAGGCGATTACCTCATGGAAAAGGAAAATATTTTTTTTTTATTTCAAGGAGAAGTAAAAAGCCTTCTGGTTATCATGGAAACAGACTAGACGACTTTATTTCTAGTTTACTACATGGTTTTTATATCAAGTTAAAAGTTGCTTCGTCTGGAAGAGATCATAAAAGTTAAAAGTTCATCCACTGTGGTGTGTTCAATAAAAAGAGGTTTCTACTTTTATAATTAATTCTTCCCTTCAATGACTTTGATAACATTTATATTCTCCATAACAGAAAACAATACATGTCGCTTATAAACCCAAAAGTCCTCATCACAGATTTGTTTGTCCCCAATAAAATTATCTTGGACGTTTTTTGTCAGAGATTAGTCATCCTCCTCTTCCTCAACTTCTGCTACAGCCTCCATCCGCCTTTTGCGCATGTACTTGTCTTGCCATGGTACCTTACCGTGCCTGGAGTTGAACCAGCGGCACAGGCTTTCCCGCATGGCTTTCGCACTCTGAGGCATGTTCCTCCCATGGTGAGACCTGTCAAGGCCATCCAGGCCATGATCTTCATCCCGCCACTGTCCAGGATGGACCTCGAGCTCTGGCCCTTCATAGTCGACGGATCCTGCTGGGATGTACTCTGATGGTGCTCGAGTGCGAAGGAAGTTGTGCAGGGAAACTGCTGCCATGGTTACCATTTTAACTCCCTTCGGTTCCATGTCCTGTGTACGCAGGAAGAGGCGGAATCTGGTAGCAAAAATTCCGAAAGCATTCTCAGACATGAGACGGCCCCTAGATACTCTGTAGTTGTACACTATCTGCTCATCTCCCTGGTCTTTTACCGCATACGGCTTCATGAGATTGGTTGCTAGTGAGAACGCATCATCCCATACCATGAAGTAAGGTAGCAAGTCCCGCATGCCATTTATCTTAGATGCTGGTGGTATGTTCAGAGGGTTCGCTGGGTCATTAAGGTCAGCGTAGAGGGGCCCTTCCTTCCATATGCGGGAATCACCTGCCTTGCCTTCTGACCCTATGTCTACATATATGAACCGGTAGTAGGCGTCTACGACAGCCATTAACACTACACTAAAGTACTTCTTTTAATTGTAGAAGGTTGTTCCAGTCTTCCGGGGTTGGCGAATACGAATGTGCTTCCCGTCCACTGCCCCGATCATGTGAGGGACTTGCCACTCCTTCCAAAATCCATCTGCGATTTCCTTCCATTCCGCTTCTGTTTGTGGGACCTGGAGGGAGGAAAGGGAAGCTTATAGAAGATGTAAATTATTTAATATATGTTTCTTGTATATATCCCAGATTTTTTTGTAGCAGACAAGACCTTCGGCTAGGTGAAATCCAAGATTTTATAATTGAAACACTTGATACCCCATAGAAAAGAAAACAAAGAAACAAACCTTCAAGAAATCTTTAAGAACGGCAGTCAGGGCAATGCAGGTGTCTCTTATTATAGGATAGACTGTTGACCCCCCCACTAAATGACCGTGGTGTAGAGTTTGACTGCTGTCTCCTACAAAATAAAAAGGAAATTAAGTCAGGTGTCTCAGATAGTTGAAATCCCAATAAAAAAGACGCTATATTAAAATACACATTTTATCATTGATATTCTACCTTTGTAACTGTACGGGATACTTTTTATATATCATACATTTTATAGAAAATAAAACAAAAGCTCACCTAAAGCCAAATACCGTAGGGTTATGTCTAGGCGTTCCTCTGGCTTTATAGACTCTCTGAAGTTTGTGTCACGCCTGTATATGAGGGGGTAGACCTTGCTCAGGAGCTCTTTGTATTCTCCAGGGCCCATCCTCAGAGTGTGGCGAAACTCATTCGTCTCGTCCATCTGAAATTATTTTATAATATTTTTATCTCTGATAAATTTTATCTTGGACAAATAAGGACTCACATCTGTTTTTTTATGACCACGAGCTGCTCTTCTCCTCTTGATCTCTTTAAAATAAGTGAAAACACTACCCCCCATTGAGCTCTACTCCTGTCAGGGGAACATGAAGCCACAGACCGGTACCCCTTGACTCCTACCCCCCCAAGTAAACAAAGAAGACAGAGTACTACTTACTTCCAGTAGGTCCCTGTGCATTTTAGTGAAGGTGTTTCGCTGCAGATTGTCTGTCCGGTCCTTCAAGTATGGAGCCACGTGGTACTTGTGCTTCCTCTTCTTGCCCTGAAGTATGTCAGCATCTTCCTCATCCAGTTTCATGAGCATTAAAGTGGCGTGAGCGACCACGAGCACATCTGTGGGCTCCATCTTGGATTTGCTCAGTATGTAGGTCATATGGTTGATACTAGGTCATCGCCGATGAAGAGGCCTCTGGTGGAAGAGGGTGGAACCATCCGCGATGACTGTCGGCGATGACAATCCGACAATTTTGTCCTCGGTGGAAGAGTGAATTTTTTGGTTATTTTGAGACCCGATTTCACTGTCCCCGATAAAATTTGACTATCGGGCCGACAAAATTGTCGGCCCGACAGGCGCCCGTTGCCGATAGCAAAAACCCACTATCGGGCCGACAATTCTGCTGGTTTTGGTGGAATACAGCTGGGATAAGATCTTTAAATGAAGTCTGGTGATTGCTTGCCGGGTAACGGTCCTCTTGGCGTAGATCAGTAGGGCTATATGAGGATTTGGTTAAAAAAAAGCAACATCACAAAAATGGACCTACTGAACACCTTTTTACCATGTTACCGGAAACTAACAATGGTGGGGATGTTACCTTAAAAATTGTTATACTCAGCCGAAATATAGACAGTTAAACATTTAACATAGAAAATGGAGATTGCTTTTTTCTCCAGTTCGGCTTTTGCGACCTGTTTTTCCTCCTATTTTTATCTACCATTTCATTTTTTCCCCATTTCCTGAAAGGCTGCTAGACATTATTTTTATTACAATTGGTAATTTGATGTTGTTGCAAGGAATATGTCAACAGGATATATAAGCTCATATCACAGTCGCTGTTAACATTCGTGAGATTCTCTGCTCCTATATAATATGATTTCACTTCATGATATGGGACATGGAAAGAGATAAAACTTAGAGCAAACTTCAACTGACAGCAGGTTAGTAGAGATAGAAACGTGTTCAGAATCATGACACCTATACTGTCAAACTGCGCAACTCTATCTACAGTGCCTTGCTTCTATTTTTAGAAAACAGCAGGAGCTACTATTAGTAATTAGCATAAACAGCTGATTTGGAAATATTATTGTCAGAATCATTTACACCGCTGGAAAGCTGATGAAATTTAAAATGGAGATTTTCAAAGTAATAGACAAAATATTCAAAATTTGGCAGACCTTTTCCTGAAAAAATAAAGTAACCAACTTTTGCCAGACATCCTCAGAATTAACTAGTGGTAATTACATCAAAACCCAATAGTGTCTGCAGTTTGACAAAAAAGAAATTGGAAGTGATGATAGTAATCTAACTATTCTGTATATGTTTGTTGACGTATTTAGGCTTATAATTGAATGAAACAGCATTTGAGGTGAGAAAATCTTCACTGCTGACCCTAAATTTGCCCCACATACCACAACAACACATACTTCACTTTAACAACAGGGTCAACTACCCAATTAAGCAGGACAGGCCAGTACCAAGCCAGTAATAAACAAAGCTTAGTAGGGGGTGTTGGTATGTTGGGAGATTTTACTTGGGATTTACTCACAAATATGTCTATAGAATCTCGAGTCCACCTCCATATAATTCCAATGGAATGAACATAATGGTATATGATGGTACCTATGAGCCATGTTTTAGACAATAGAGTATAAGACATGTATCATGCTTAAAAATCATTTTCCATTTTGAGTGCCTTTAAAAAGTATCAAAAACATAAATATGGGAATTTTCTTTGGTCTATACTCTTGGTTTGAAATCTTCTTGTTTGTCCAAATGAATCCTTGCTTAAGTAAAGTGAACATTTACCTCAGCAGTGGGGTCCCCCAGATCTGAGCTCACCGTTAGTTGCTTTTTGGGATCTGGGCCAAAGCAGACCCTGCTGGCCCCTTTAAACTGCGCCTGCTACTATTAGTACAAATCCAATGACTCTACAGTAGGTTGCCCTGTACGCAGTTCAATGTTCTTCACTGCCTATTTACAATTCGGGCTGAGAGTCTATGTTTTTCATATAAACTTCCTCGCTTTCAAACTTGAAATGACAGGCTGTCACATTTGAATTACAGTATGTAGATCTATCTTAAACACATTGGGATAGATGTAGCAGCAAAACAAAATAAGTGCAGTATATATGGTCACAGACGTGAAGTGTTTTGAGGCGATTGCAGACAAGAGATAAGATAAAGAATCCCTGCTACTGACGCCTCGGTTACTACTTATATTATATAGAAATAATTAATCTCTTTACCAAATTGACAGTTTTTCCATGTTAAAATTTTCCCTGATGTTATTTGTCATTTTCAAAAATCCTCATCCTCATTCTTTTCAGAAAACTTTTCATTTTTAGGTATTTTATTCATTGCCCAGGAGTTCAGCAACATTGTCCTCTGTGGGGACGGTCTCCACATGTGTGACCTTCAGGTAAGTGGAAGATTTAGATGTTGACTAAATATAAGTCTCAAGGCCACTTATACTGAGAAGAATAACATTAGTCTATTACACAGGTAGTAAGGATACATTGGGCCAATGTCGGCTTATATTGGGCCAATATCGGCTTATATTGGCCCAAGCATGGACAAGCATGGCCCAATGCTGCATTGCTGATTGGGTGTGCTCCTAGTTTCGCCTAGATGTGTAGCAAAGCAGTCAATACGAAAACTCGTGGGACACAGGCTTTTGCCAGCAACATCGCTGCCGGGCCTGCGGACACTGCCACACTGCAGGACCGAATGTCTCACTGTAGAAAATAAAATCTGGTGGTTCAAATAGACTTCATTGCTTCATGGCTGTTCTATACAGAATGCCGAGGTCTCTCAACAAAGAACTAATTTTCCATATAGTCCAACAAAAGCGAAGTAGATCACTAAGTTGCTAACTAGTTTAGCGAGTTCAGCAGTTGGGCCATACCATGGCTCGATACCAGATACCAATAATTGCAAACTATCTGGCTGTCGGGCCCAATTAGCCTCAAAACCATTTATCAGACAGACTGAAAAGAAGCTATTGGCACCACTACTAATTAGACTGATTGTAGACGATTTGTCTGGCAGCTCCTTGCCTCTACCAGGCACCCCACTTGAAAAAAAAGAGCATTTCTAGCGTTTGAGTACATTTGGATAAAAAAAGTTTGTAAAAACATTTTTTGTTATGTCGTGTTTTTTTTTTCAACTGATATCGACATTTTTTTACAACAAAATGACGTTTTTCAAACTTCTAAATAAAAACAAATTTACAGAACGTTAAAAAAGCGTTATTTGTGTACATAATTTGACTTTTGTCAAAACAAACGCTCTACCTACTGTTTTTGTTGGAAAGCTTACTTCTAGACTATTGGCTTGGGAAACCGGCTCAGATGGCATATTCAGTGACACAAATAGAAGATCCCTATTCATCTCAATTAATTCAGTATATGTATATACAGAAACAGACTCTAGGGCAAATTCTAAGGCTAATGCACCTTGCGCCTGCTAGCCACTTCTCAAACACTACGACCCTAGCCTCCCCACTACGTATTGCATACCCCCAAGGGGTCCTAGGGGTCATCCATTAATTATGTACGCACATTTTTGCCAAGAATTGACCCCCGCCCCCCAATGTTGCCCCCTGTACGCATTTGGACTACCCCCTCCCCCTATGCGTACATACTTAAGCCATATGCCCCCCCCGTTCCCTGTGTGCAGGGAGATTTCCTTTACACTCTGGTAAATGTAAAATGGTATGCATACTCTGTCAGTATAGATCTACCTCTAATTTTGGTAGCTTTATTTAGTACTTCGGGGGGGGGGGGAGGTTCCCTACAGACACAATATTTTGTACAAAGAGACATACTGTCAACCTCCACCCTACCTCCAAAAATGCCTCCTTTTCTCCTAATTCATTAGGCCCTATATGCGTACATACCCAAAGCCTCTGACCCCCCTTTTCCACCCTGTATACAGCTGTACGCATTTAGCCTACCCCCACCCCCTGGATGCGTACATAAATAATGAATGCCCCACTAATTCAATTCAATTTATCTATTTTTAATTTTATTGCTCATTGCTCATAATCAACAGTACATTTCCATAACAATAAGTTAAGTTGTATTGATAAATAGACAAAGATGCACGAGAATTGGTCAGCACTGAGGGTTATCCCACGAGGCGAAGCCAAGTGTGATAATCCTTCAAATAGCATTCAAATAGCGTGTGTTACAGATGTAGATTTCTCCTATATATATAGACCTCTGCGGGCAAACAAACCAATGCACTGAAGTGACCTTTGGGTAAGGGGACTATGACTCACCTAAAAACTATACACACATTGGAATTTTATCTCTAGGTCCTCTTCTACATGTTAAAAATGTTATTCACTTATCAATGAGATACACAAATGTATAATAATTTAACAATGCCCTTTGTAATATATTCTAATATTGTGAGGAGATTCTACCCATGGTGCATCTACCTAAGCACGTGTTGGCAATGTTTGCCCGCAGCTAACCACCCTGTGAATTCAGAAGGGCTTAACTGTAACTCACCCTATGCATGCCTTTTCCTTCTATATCTGCAGCAATCGTAGTGATTGACCCTGTACATACAAGAATAGCCCTACGTGACAGGCAAGGTCGGTACGATCCAGGAGGGCTATAATCTTTGGGTTTGAGAAATGACTTCCTGTATTAGCTACGATTGCCTATACAGAGGCATAAGCCTATTCTCTCTATTTCCACACCACTCGTAGTGATTGACCCTGTCAACCCAAGAAACCCATTCAGATCCAGGCCAGGTTTGGGACTGCCAGAAACTGTGAGAATAATTATAACACACAGAGAAGGTGTATCCTAATACCCTATTTAATTCATCAATGCATACATGTACCTTATCGTGAATGACTGCCACAGCGCTTATCGATAGATTTGGAGGGGGCATTGTCCCCGGCTCTTATACAAGACAGGCAGTTATTCAAGAGCTCCTGACATGCCCCCTACTACTTTGTCCCACGATATTTAGGAGGAAATGTTGTGTGTATTCTTCTCAATAGCGAGGTTTCTTTTTAATCATGTGTGTTACAGTTCTGATCTCGGAACCTCTGGCGATATTCTCCTTGGTACCATGTATCCAAACAGTGTTACATGCCAGGAACAGATGTTGTTGCGAGATCAGAAACCTGTTTCATAAGCATTCTTTATTTAAGATCGATCTTTCCACTCTATGAGTGACCACTTAAGATCAGTCATTTTGGGAATGACTACTAGTGTTTCAGAACAAGCTGTCACTCATATTGGAACTTAAGACTGGTCCTTTAGAAACAGCTGCCAATTGGACATAGGAGCAGTAATCAAGATCAGTCCTTAGGTCACTTGTAGGCCAATCATTCAGCTAGTAAGATCAATCACCCAGGTGCAGAACATGCCTCTACTCAAGGGCATAGGAAAAAGTAAAGGGTCAATGTAAGAGTGACTTATGACTAACATAAAGTACCTGATTTATGTGGAAGGTTGAGGGTACACATAAATGTGAAAAATCCTATTAACAAGTGAAATCCCAAGATACTTTCTAATGCATGAAGTCAGGCATTTATTAAATGGAAATCCCCCCTTTTAATACCATTTTCTATCATGGAATAATGAAGTAAAGCCATTTTCTGCACCTAGATGATTGATCTTACTAGCCAGATAATTGGCCTGTGAGTGACCTTACAATAGATCTTGATTACTGCTCCTATGTCTAATTGACAGCTGTTTCTATAGGACCAGTCTTATGTTCCAATAGGAGTGACAGCTTGTTCTGAAACACTTGTAGTCATTCCTAAATGACTGATCTTAAGTGGTCACTCTTAGAGTGAAAAGATTGATCTTAAATAAAGAATGCTTATGAAACAGGTCTCAGAAGTCGCTGCTGTCAGTATGAACATGGTATTACGGTGACCAGTCCAGTTCCGTCAGGTCACTATATGATAGCAGCATGGTATAGGGTGGGGGACAGTTCATATACATGTATTTTGCATACACATGTGTGCAGCTTGCAAGTGTACTTTTTCAATCTTAAATCTCCCTCAGCAAGAGTCTACATTTGGGGAAAAATCCCTCTAGATAAGGGAGATTGGTGAGGTGAGAGAGGTGGCGGCCCTGGGTGGCGGCCCACTGTGTAGCCATTCATGGGCTGTGCTCACTATTGAATACATGAGCTATTCACATTGTCAGTGATCTAAATGTACATCAGATTTATATAAAACGTAAAAATCGACTAGCACTCAAAATGTCCCTCATTTTATTAATAGCATCGAAAGATGGAACATATGTGGTGTGTTCAACCCCCACTGTGTGAATGGCCTGAAGGGTATTTCAAAACGGCCAACTTCACCCCTCATTCTATGATGGTTGGGAAATCTATTCTTATCATCACACCCTATGTTTATATATGGCTGCATCTATCCAAATAGCCTGCACCATTTGATGAGTGATCTTAGGGAGAGCAGTGACCAGATACACTTGGTACACATTATAACACCGCTGGGCTAAGTCATAGTGTATTATCCTCAATGCTGCATTCTGATTGGCTGATTGACCGTGCATTATCTAGATGCATAATGCCCTCTCAGTACTGGAGGTGAACTTCATTTCACGTTTAGACTTCACAATTGATATTCCTGTGTTATTAGTTGACATGTGATTTTCCTGTGTTATAACAGGAATAAACCTGACGTCAAAAAAACGATTTATTTTGGTTCCTGAGTTTGCAAAACGTTTTTTTCCAACTTCAAAATAACGTTTTTACATGTACTAAAAAACCCGTTATTTTGACGCTTTATAAAAACTTTTTTATATCAGGTTGAAAACGTTTTTTTTTTTAACGTAAAAGAAACATAAATAAAAAACGTTTTTATTTGGTTGAAAATTGGTTGATAAAGCAAACGTTTTATTTGGTCAAAAATTGGTTGAAAAAACGTTTTTTTTAACATCAAAATAACGTTTTTTAAAAACGTTTTTTTAGACAAACCAAATAAAAACGTTTGCAAACGTTAAAAAAATGTTTTTTGCCAAGTGGGAAGGTACTTACTCATGACCGTGGTCATGCTCTAGACTGTATTAACACTCACACGGCCATGCCACGTGCCGTATCCCCTAAATATGGGGGTAACGTTACAGTTTCACAAATGAATGTGTCAGTGCCCGTGCATATGTGCAACACACATATCTGAGGGAATAGGATATAGACCTTTTTAAGTGGGCTAGGGAAGCCATGACACACAACACCGACACTGACAAAATATTACCCGTTCACAAGACAGAGGATGGGCCTAGCACATTGCCACAATACATCAAATATATATTTCTATAATGGAGACATTGTATCTCAAATAAAAACGTTTCCATTGAATTTTCCTTTACATATTGGTACACCGAGCTACCCACCTCATGATCAAGAGACAGTAGAGGCCATCATGCAATTACCCACGCTGCATACTTAAATTACTGTCCTGATTACCTTGATAAAAGCTACTGATGGAGTATTAGCAGAGCTGTAAGCCCAGATAGTTGCAATGCATCACGATGGTCTATTCCACCTCAGGGCCGATCCAAAAATTCTGTCACACTGGAGGGGGTGGGCGTGGAAGGGGGGGGGGTGTCCATGGCTCCTGTAGGTTTCCGTAGTGAAATCATATCCAAAAAGGCATAGAAAAGCATGACATAATTTATGGATCAGCCCTCATAGCTGGGGTACCGGATGCTCCTTGAATAATCCTTTATTCGCTATAGGGATCTGAGAGAAAACATCATTTTGCAAATAGTTTGTTAACCCACCGTGTTCACCGATTGTTATTTCAATGTTAGAATAAAGTTGGAATATGAGTCCCCCCCCCCCTACACACACGAGTTACGTCATCATTAAAATAAAGTAAACATTTGCCCATGAATCTTATTTCAACCTCAGTGTGTGTCTCCCACTGTACCTCTTTCTCTGTCTGTCTGTCTGTCTGTCTCTGTCTGTCTCTGTCTCTGTCTGTCTCTGTCTGTCTCTGTCTGTCTCTGTCTCTGGCTGTCTCTGTCTCGCTCTGTCTCTCTCTCTCTGTCTCTGTCTGTCTGTCTGTCTCTCTCTCTGCTTCTCTATGAACATACACATAATTTCTCACAAATCAGCCACTCCTGCACAGGTATCTAAAGGGAAACTCATTACCTTCCTGAATACCTTGATTGATCCTATTTTGTAAACAATTTGCCTGGTTCCAATCTCTTCCTTAGATGGATCCACTGCATTTAGAACTCGTTGCCTGATTAGGGCAAGGTTAGACTAGTATCAGTCCTCAAGCATTCAATTTACACCACCCACCCCACTAGTGAGATTATATTGACTAGCCCCATCCAATTTGATAGTGGCCATTTTTTTTTGCCATTCCATATACGGGCAAGATTGACCCCTTTGTGTCTAAGCATCACGTTTTCACCACTTGCAAAACATTACAGTTATAAGGATCTTGAATGGTCTCAAACATATTAGCAGTCCTCAAGGAATGAGACTGGAGGCAAAAATACAGTAAGGTATGGGTGTGTCCTATAACCCGTGATATATTGTGTCTCTAGTTCACAAGGAAGGCATTTGTCAAGATGGTACGACTAGATCTCCTGCTTAGAGTGTGCAGGGGGACTGCTCACTCTAATGATATTTCAGCCCTGCATCTAAATTGCAACTAATTATTGCTATAATTACTGCAGTCATAGAGCATTACCTATTAACACCCATTTTAATTGTGAGTGTTTCAAATCGTGGTAGCTGTTTTCAGTCATACCATCTTGGGGAATACCTTCCAAGTGAAGTATAGACAGCAGGTGGTAAGCTGTTCTACAAATACTGAGATGGATAGGATTACTGACAGTCCCTATAGAGGAGCCTGGACAGCAATGCATGACCCTCCATAGACACCAGAGGGTATAAATGGATACTGTGGGAATGGTACTACAGTAGTACACAACAGGAATATTATGTGCCAATGCCGCACACAGTTCCCTGACTGTTGGTCCCTGACCCTGCATTGTTTTTTTTATGTTTAAAGCCCCCTCAAGCACAGACCTTTGAGTAAAGGATCAGGTTTTATTTGATGTCTATCAAACCCAAATAAGAACTTTATCCTGCATATATGTAGCTATATGTGTCATGCCCTAGAAGGCATTTCTCAAGATGGTAGGACTGAACACCACCACTAGGATTTGAAACCCAGTGGGGGATCATAAGTAATGCAGTATGACTGTCCTGTACGATCAGCGCTTGATATAGCAATTACATAGGGTTTGGTATGGCAGTTGTACTAGTGCAATCATGAGTAACTTCTACATGCAGGGCTGTAATGGCATTAAAGTGAGGGATCCCACTACGATTTGGAGGTGTCTAGTCATACCATCTCGAGAGATGACTTTCGAATACCAGTGAGTCAAATACAAATACATGTAATGGCCATAGAGTTTGTATGCGGTTTCCAATACGTCTTGTTGAGGACCCAGTTGAAGCGTTTGAGAAATAGCCTGCTGTGCAGATTGGCCTGGAGGAGAAAGGTGTCGAGTTGATAAAAGAAGGTCCTGGTCCTAATTCTTCTACTTGTAGTACTCTGCAGTCATATATGTATTCTTGTGATATAGGATTAGGATTCATTTCCTGTGTCATTGCCCTGTCTGCATGTTATGTATGTCAATCAAAAGTTTTTGTCCATGTTCATATTAGGCAATCATGGGATAGGACATGACATATCTGTAACAAGAAGTTGGTAATATAATCAAGGATAGTATAGGTTCCCTAGGATGTGTTACTTCATAGAGTCCTATAGTGCAGACCACCTCCCTCTACCCCCCCTTAAAAGTAGGCTCCCTTTTATGTTCAGTATTGAGTCCTATGTAAGATAAGGGGGTTTATGGAGATGCAAGGAATCTTACTCAGACTGATATTAAATGCAAACAAGGTACCACCCATACCAAAAAGTCCTGCTGAATCCAGAATTTGTGATCTTGATTCTCAGAAATTGACTGATAGTACCTAAAAATGAGGATTGATGATGAGAGTATTTTAAAAATGTACAAAAGTAATATTAAAAACTATTGGGACTTTTTATAAGTACAGCATGCTAATCAAAGTCAGTACATCAATCTACATATCCCGATGTCTTCCTATCTCTCAACCTGACAGCTACTGTCTGTGCATGGTTCTGCCTATCCCACATGCTGCCTATCTGTTAGTCTACCTATCACTCATAATACCTCTCTCTTGAAATCTAGAGTTTAATCAGGTTTTCCCTCAAAAGGGTTAAAGGATCAAAGTTTACCTCTTACCTTTGTACCTCACTTTCTCTGTACATTCCATTAGTCTACCTATTTCATTTTACCTATCCCTCATGGTGACTATCCCCCAACTCTGCACATCCCTCATGTTTCACTACTATCATATTGCCTAGCATTCATGTTTCGTTTTAATAATGCTCACCTTACAAGGTACTCTCTGTGCCTACCTCTTAAACTGTTTAGTACACATGCCACCTATCCCCCTTGTTGCCCATCCTTTTGAATACAGGTCCTATCTCTCATGATTACTTTATAGTTTTCCTGGCCATCACGACCAATCTTCATTATGATGACCAAATCTAAGTCAACCTATCCCTAAGGTATCAATCCAAAAGTCTACCTCAACCATACATCTACCTATCACCCATACTACATATCCTTCCATTTACCTATCCTTCAGGTCTCCCATCCTTCATGGTAGATATCCTACTTGGCAAAAAATGTTTTTTCAATGTTTGCAAACATTTTTATTAGGTTTGGGTAAAAATGTTGGTAAAAAACATTAAAAAAAGGTTAAAAACATGTTTTCAAACCAGTTTTCAATGTTTGTGTTTTCAACGTTAAAACATTTTGTATAAACATTTTTATAATACATTTATTTTACGTCAAAAAATAACTATTTAACCTGAAATAAAACAAAAGGTTTTTATAATATGTGAAAAAATGTTTTTTGAGTACATGTTTTGACTTTATTTCAAGCATTTGGCAAACTTAGGAACCAAATAAAATGTTATTTTAACATTAAAAAAAAACAACTTTTTTTTTTAGCTTTTTTAATGTTTTCAAATGTTTGGAATAGGTTTGGGTAGAAAAATGAACATGATAAAATGAACATGATAAAATGGCTTCTGATGTTTGTTTTTCAACATCTGTTTAATGTTTGTAAAATGTTTTTAATGTTTGCTTTTGTTTTTCACCTAATATAAAACCTTTGATATAACATTAAAAATGTTTTTAGTGCATGTTTTAAAAAAATATTTGAACAATTTAGGAACCTAGAGAGAACTTTTTTAACCTTAAAAACCTTTTTACATAACACATAATCACCATCTTGAACTCTCTCATTCTAAAGCACTCAAAGAATATCTGGGGTAATCTGAGGCTTGGTAAATACCTTGCTTCCAGTATGTATCTACCTATCAATTAATCCTTTTGAGTGATATGTAGCAACATTATTCAAATAAATTAACGACCAAGGATTAGAATTAGAGGAACTGTAACAAGAAGGGACTCCTTATGTACCTAAGAACATGAAACCAACCCTCGTCTTGTCATATACAATGTAGGATGCGCCTGTGTCTCGTATCCTTAGCCTCAAGTCAATTACCTTAGGCCAATGCTTAGAGTATTGGTCTGTGACTTTGGGTGTGTGTAGAGGGTTGAAATTACCTCCTTATGGTCATTCAATGCCTTCATATGTCATTCTTCTCCAATGAAATGCTGGTCAGTCCTTTGGCAAATGCTGCATCAATGTATCATGCCAACCCTTCCAAGTATCTCAGTACCAACTGAGAAGGTGGAGTGTAAAAATGAATATTCAAATGCTAAAGAATATTATGAATGTAGATGTGGCAATGCCCTGAAATATGTAGGCTATAGTAGTTCCATCACTTCACTTTGAACATATCTGGATAGAATGTTAATTGTTATATGGATGTTTCTATCATGTAGATGATGATCACTGGTGACAGACAGATGGTCTATGTCTTTTTAACACTTTCCTGGTAGTGCATTAATGCACTACCAGGTCAAATATGGCTAGTACATTAATGCACTATGAGGAGAGTATTTAAAGTGTCTAATAACATTATTCTGGGCCCCGTCAATAATTATTTTCAATAAGTAATGCCAGGTATCATGGTATCATATGAAAGAAAATTACATACAGATTACAAATCAGTCATTTTTGTATACATTTCACAAACATTCCGGAGTTCACCCTTATACCATTTATCAATATATATTTGCCTGGGACCTTAATATGCTGTATTTTAGGGACTTTTAACAATGATAGAGCTGGCTGGAAAGAGTTAAGAACATATCTATGGCCTAAAATAAAGTCCTAGTTAATGTCTTGTAACATGACCTTCCAGCAAGGAGTATGGTCACAGATAGGGTCTTTTGGTTAGTTTGCTAGGCACTTTCTGTTTGTTGGATCATATGGCTGGTACTTGTGGCCTTATAGCTGAGTCCTACCAGTAAGGCTCCGGAAAGGTCCACTTCTGCCAACAGAAGTGATCTTATAAAGCAGCTAATTCACCATTGACAGAAAAATGATAGCAATTGCAAGATCCATGCAATCACAGAACTTCTAGAGAAGGTTTGTGACAGAATAATCATCACAATTTATATTTAATTCTGATCAAAATCTATATAATATTATAAATAACATGATTTAGAGTAATGCTGCTTAAGGGCCGTTCAAATATTACGTAACACAATTTTGGCCACTTTTTGACCCCCTCCCCCCCTTGTAACAATATGGGGCTTCTAATCAATATTCCTAAATTTATTTGGCCGTCTCGATTTAACAAGAATTATGGGAAGATTTCTAAAAACACATTAAAATGCTTGTAAATTGTCAAATTTAGCCATGTAATGTATTCCTAATTTTTATCATGTAACACTTGGGCAGACCCCCCTCCCTCTGTAACAAAGTGTAATAAACTTCATGACCCCCTCCCCTGATGTGTTACGCAATATTTGAATGGCCCCTTAGCAAATATTTAATTGCTACGACATAAACAGTTCTAGCAATAAGGCTTTGGCAGCACAACTTCAGATTTATTTTCTTTATAAATTGATGGGTTCCATAATCATGTTTTCATATCTGAGCAGAGCAGTTGTCAGTTGGTGAGCCACTTGCAAAACAAAAGCTAGCAAGGTTTCACCACTTGCTAAACAAAAGCTAGCAAGGTTTAAGCAAGTGCTAACTCTTTGAGTATTGAACATCTATCTGACACGTTTCCTATTACTCCAGGGATATTTCTAACAAGATCTACTGAGTTCTGAATAAATTGAGTCCAATGATGGTAAACTCTCTTCACAATAATACATATTTGTCTATGAACAAGCTCCTCTGTATAAGTTGCTATGTAAATTTATTGCTAAGGAACCACTGCCCCACAAGTAGAATAAAACCTAAGATGTATTCTCATTTCATCATTTTCAGGATATAAGACACACTACAATTGTCCAGTAAAGAATATTTTGCCAATAGAGGATAATGCTGAAGTTGCACGTTTTCATCATACTTGCTATAGGTCTATCTTTTTTTTCTATATTTTCTGATCAGCACGCTGTATTTTGGTACAATATTGCCTTTTTTACAATTGCATTGAGCTTCTGAATAACAAAATGAGAAACAGTATTCATGATCTCCATTCTGTAAGTCATTCCTAGGAATGGTCTTTCTTTGTCTTGGAAAGGGTTCGTTGCTAGCTAAAATCAGCTGTTGCTAGGTAACCGCTTGTCCTAGCAACACATGGTTGGCTCCAATGCGATCGTTGGGTCTAATTTAGGGGGGTAGGTACCTTTGGAATTGTTGTAAGATGAATATTAGTGCCAGAACATGGTGATCAATATGTATTTTAGCTCTTAAAAACGAGGCTAAAATTTCAAGAGATGGTTGTATAATATTGCAGATTTCTCAGTGACTGCACAAGCTTTCATTGGTCAAACATCACTTTTCCATACCCAGAGACATTGGACAACATAAAAAAACAAGTTATAGCTATCAGTAATCTTACGAATTAAACTCCTAAAATATGGCTCTTTTGAAGGACTTGCTGCTCTACTATAAGCACCATTGTGCTTGCGACAATATGTTATATACCATGCAGCTAATAACATGCTTTAGTGGAAGAGACAGAGACTGAAATTAGTGAATCCAATTTAACTTAGGCTAAACACATGATTAGACAAAACGCCTAAGGCATGACTAACATAAAAGTAACAATGTCTAATTATGTTAGTAATATTGACTAACCTATTCAGTCAAGCTAACTTGACTTAGCTGAGAGAGAAAAACGGTGACATAAGGGATAGTACTTTTCCTCATACCAGGTGAAAGTCAGGTTTGCAAGAGGGCATTTCCGGTTGGTGTATACCATGTAAAAGTCAAAATAATGGTACTTTTCATGGTACTATAATCGTACTATTGATATAACAATGTTTACCTGACAAAACATTTCAACAAAGTACACCAACCGTAAAACCAGTATATAAGGTGCGCTTATATGCAAGGATGCACCTTATTGAAGCAGCAAAAGCATATTGAAATACTATAGACACTATCCATAACGCCTAGTACAAGTCTACAATAAGATCACTATAGACAGTCTACATAACATTGGTAGACGGCCTAATAACATCTAGGCAGGATTTTATCTCTGTCATAAACAGATAGTCTGGATGCGTCTTATATGCATGGTGCAAATTTATAAGCTATTGAAGGAACAAGGAAGAAGGTTAGCAACACCTGTTCTGAGGACATTGTTGGATCTGTGACCTTCTGATACACCCAAAGCAACCTAGCTCAGAGGTTGTAAATGAAAATGATGTGAGGCATTGAGCATAATTGTTAAATACATGTGTAGTAACTCGTGGTTTAATTAGTCTGCCCGTCGTAGCTACCAGTACACCCAGGAACAAAGTCTGATGGTGGGAATAAACTAAATGTCATAGAAGCAGCTTTCATTCTTCAGGAATCACAATCATGGCCGCAATATGGACAGCAAGTTGACAAAGGCTTTTCCATCAGGTGGAATTGGTTCCACTTTGTATGCACATAGAAAACAGTACTCTTGGAGTATGGGGCTACCATGGTGAAGAGTATTGTGATTTAATAGAGAACTTTCTCCTGGAGCATATACTATAGTTCCCAATTGGAGATTCCAATAGCCTTAACAGGTAGGAGGGTGAGCGAGACAGCTATGGGTTTCTAGATTTAAGCACTCCCAGAAAGACCATACATTCTCAGCCCCCATTGTAAATAGGCTATAGAGACCACTGTACTTGGTACAGGGCAATCCACATCATGACATAGCATTTGTACTAACAGCAACTCTGTTTTCCAAAAATAGAAGCGATCGACTGCAAAACTGTTGACCTAGTCTAACAGTATAGCAACACTAGCAGCTCACTCTCCTGACTTCGGCTCAAAGTAAACCCTTTTTATACAGATCCACCCCGGCTGTAGCTTTCCCTAACTGCACAATGGTTTCATGCCAGGAATATGGGCCAAAATGTGGTAATAGCGCACGACCTTCTGAGTCGAAACAGGGGTTTTGGGTCGGAAAGGCAGGGTTCAAGGCCAAAGTGGTTCCTTGGTCTGAGCAGAATGGAAATTAAGTTCTATGTCACAATCCAATGTATACTACTAACCTTCAGCATTGTATACCTAGTATTTATATGTCGAATCACCATACATGTATATGAACACAATCCAATTCAGTGGTCTGTAATTACATATCTGTTAATCACATTACAGGACCCATTGACCAAGGACAATCATATAATGAAGTGGCTAAGATAACATTGATAATACCACTGTGTTTGGATAGATTTAGATAGGCACTGTAAAAGCCTACTCATGCAGGCACAGGAGTATCAGCAGTGAAAAATGGATTATATCAATACACCTGACGTGGCCTGCATGTGTGGCAACACACATGGTGGTCAACCATTTGGCTGCTAACATTAACATGTTCAGTCATGACCTCCCTGAACCTCACGTAAATGAAGCACCCAGACTTTCCGGATCTGCTATTTTCTTTTAAATAAGATAACCTATGTTCTAATCAATAGATCTTCGAAATTCAAAAGCCAATGGGTAATTAAGACGTCCCCTGAATGGCCTAGCACCTACCTTTGCATTTACGGGAGGCCTTGGGAATATTTTCCCTAAGCTTTTTCTCATGTACACCAGGGCATATACTTGCCTATAAGCTGCGTAATATCGGTAGATATCATAGCTCCAATATAAAGCGGGTGTATAAGGCCACCTGGAAGTAGTCTCTTCTATGGGGTAAACATAGTGGTTGTGCTGGGAGAAAACGATCATGTGAATCATTTGTCTGCTACAACTCCCCGTCTCTCTCCATATACTACTCACACATAGTGTATGCGTTCTCTCTTCTGTATTCAATTTAACAAAGGAGAAGTACAGTACTTCTCCTTGATTTAAAATAGTTCTTCCTAAATCTTTGGATAAATCAAAGACTAACAGTGGCATAGGAAAAGAAGGAGGGCTGCGCCCCCGGCCAATCAATAATGTGAGGGTCCGTAATATAAGCCTAAACATGTACTTATTTAAGTATACCTTAATCCACTCTTAGCGAGCGTTCACAGGGTATTCACTATGTCCACATGGTCTCGTAGTAAATTTTCCAATCACAGTGTAATACTGAGATGTGCAGTATGAGCCTGTTTTGGGATACCTTCAAGAGCAACGACAAAGGTATACCGTAAAGCCCCGTGTATTAGCCACATTCATGTACACGCAGCTTTGGAACTCTGAGGCACATCTGGGACTTTCTGTTTTACAACTCTCCTTTTGTGTACAAACACTGCCTATGGGCCCGTACCTTGAGAGGACCCTATAGGTCACAGCAGATACCAGGAGGTTAATTCAAAAGATCCTGGGATTTCTACCCCTGCGATCTTGGTGTAGGCACATATCATAAGACCTGGAGCTTAATTCAAAACATCCTGGGATCCCAACCCCAGCGATCTTAGTGTAGGCACATATCATAAGACCTGGCTGGTCTACCCTATGTAATGCAGTGGTTGCAGGCCTGTCCAGAATAGCTAGTCCTGGGATCACTTCACTATTCCATTTCCACCACTAAGATCACTGCGATCTTAGTGAAAGAAGTGCATAGTGGTTTCACCTGAGTACAAGAGCACTTACAGGGAACACTCCTGATCGAAAGAGTGAATAGCCTGCTGCATACATAAAGAGGGGAGGGAGGACGTTTGCTGAGTATCCTTGAGCACTCTTGTAAAGAAGAGTGACTCCACAGCTATTCCTTTATTTTGGGACTCTTACCCCTGTGCCTAGTAAGTTCTTCTTGGAATAGTGTAGGAGGGCTGAGGCTAAGATCGATGCGATCTTAGTGCTGGCTAGGATATGTGAACCCAGTAAACTCTTAAGATCGCTTAATAGGATAAGGCTGATTTATTCCTAAGATTGCTGGGGTCATGATCCCAGGATGTTTTGAATTAAGCTCCTGGTCAGTCTACGAACCTATCTAATGCAGTGGTTGCAGGCCTGCCAGGAATAGCAAGTCCTGAGATCACTTCACTATTCCTTTTCCAGCGCTAAGATCACTGCGATCTTATTGAAAGAATTGCATAGTGGTTTCACCTGAGTACAAGAGCACTAACAGGGAACACTCCTGATTGAAAGAGTGAATAGCCTGCTGCATACATATAGAGGGGAGGGAGGACATTTGCTGAGTGTCCTTGAGGGCTCTTAGGGCTACTCATGTGTTAAGTGCACTGTAAGGTAATTCTTCCCTTCTCTCTCTTTGTCCTGGGGGGTGGGGGCATAATGCTTCTAATAGGCAAGCATAAATCATACATTCATGGGAACAACTCTTGAATACTGTACGGGGTCAACCGCACCCTGTGGTCTTTTGTTAGCCCATATGGGGACGGGGAACGATGGTATAAACACTGTTGTGAAGAAGAGTGACTCCACAGCTATTCCTTTATTTTGGGACTCTTACCCCTGTGCTCAGTCAGTACTTCTTGGAATAGTGTAGGAGGGCTGAGGCTACGATAGATGCGATCTTAGTGCTGGCTAGGAAAAGTGAATGCAGTCTAATCTTAAGATTGCTTAATAGGATAATGCAAAATAATTCCTAAGATCACTGGGGTTGCGATCCCAGGATCTTTTGAATTAACCTCCTGATTGGGTCAGTGATCCACGGTTTGTTGGAGTCGTTGGATAACCTGTTGTCTATAGGCAAGTTAATTGTGGAATATATAGATCCAACTTTCGCCAATGCCACCATATTTTATGAACTAGAAATAGGAATGTCAACAACGCCAACAAGGATCAAGCCCATATTATAAACTAGGTAAAGAAATTCCCCGTTTGTATGAATAAAATGGTAGTTTAGGGAAATGTTATCTTTAGATAGCTCTCTTTCTATTATGTATTTAATGGGGGGGGGTGAGTCAGGTACAATAATTTTCTACAACCCGTTACTGAGAGATGGGGCTGAGACTTCTGTGTGGTGTTTCACAAGATGGCAATATTTACAACTGGTTATAACTAGATGTGATAGCCGTTTTAAGATTGGTTGTAGGCTTACACTAGCAGGTGTTTCTACAAAGGCCATCAGTATATTCTAATTCTTTTCTCTATATGACCTGACCGAGATAGGAGTGGTTGTAACTTTACAATACTCATAATATGGTTTTAGAAATGACTATTGTATGACCATTATTATCTTTGGCTTGTGAAACACCACACTGGTACAATGTCCCTGGTACATTGATTGAGACATTAACCCTTTAACTCCTGCATAATGTCCTAAAACTCATGTCCCTTTGGTACCCTGATGTACCAATGCAGTGCTGGTGGGTTTACATACCAGCACTACATTTGTTTGTTATCATGCTGACCCTTGAGTATTAGGTAAGTCCCGTAGGATTTGTATGGCGCATTAATGTAGGGCTAACATGGCCATAGATGGCACTGTGCCTTAAGTTGCTAGTGACCCCCTTGAAGGGTTACAAGACCCGAGAGTGTGAGAGTAGCAGTTGGCCCCATGTGCTTATTCCTCTATTACCCCTTCTGATTGCAATATAGCCTGTGAATGGGACACTTGGATGGCCTGACGTGAGGACGAGTCCATTAGTAAAGTAAGGTTACTGAACGGAATGGGGGAAAGGTGAGTGGACAGGTAGCCTAGGGTGGACATACCAGTTGGTCAGGATTGGTTTGCATAACTATTGAAGTCAGGTTCAATACAAGGGTAATCTAAGATAAATACGGGCTTTAGAGAATTGACAGAAGGAAGGAGATGGAGGGGAGGGGTAAAATACAGAAATAATGAGCAATTAAGAGAAATAGCAGGTAAAGAAAGAAGGAACGCTAGATTAACAATATTTATAGAACACCTAAGCATATCCTATTATTAAAGTGGAGCGGAAATACCAGCATGCAGCATGACTCTGCATGCAGCAACTATTTGTTTGGGGTGCTCTATCAGGACCTAGAATTCAGTTAGTTCACATTACATGCAAAAGTAAGTCCGGGCTCAACTACAGGGCGTCACTGTGGGCCATAGGGCGACCCAAAAAAAACAAAGACTTTGCAAAACACCGACAATGATGTCTGTGTGTAGAACTATATAATATAATATAATATATATATATATATATATATATATATATATATGTGACCCATAGCAGGTAAAGATATATATATATATGTGTAGAATCCATATCATGAATTCGAGTATTGATACCAGAGGGCGCCACTGTAACGCAGCGTACCCATTTATCACTGGGGCAATTATTACCCCATTCACCTCTCCAGCACCGGAGTAACAACATGGCAGTAAGCCCTTATGTTGTTGTGAATCAGAATCCTTCTTACTATGGCTTTTGGCACATCAGCTGATCTGGACAGAATAGTTTCCATTCATGCTAGAGGACTGGATGATATAGACTCCAAGGATAATTTAAGGAATTGCAAGACTGGGTGCGGTTTTCGTCATGCTGGCCCTTGGGGCAGCCGGTGTCCATACATTCAAGATGGCAGCCGTCAATCAGTAGCCAAAGCAAAGGACAAGCAGAGGTCTCAATTGGAAAATACCAACAATTCAGACTCGGAAGTCGAAACCATGGAGGATCACTTAGAATTGGAGCAGCAATTATCTGCAGAGCGTCAACGCCAAGCTGACTTGGAGGATCAGCGTAGGACACTGGAAGTGGCGGACGAATTGGCAGCTTTGAAGCTTGCCAATGACAAAGAGGAACAGGAGTTAAAACACCGAGCCACGGATCTGTCAAAGGGCGGCAAGCCCGCACCGTCTGGCCCGACTGGAGGCATGGTTGGTACGGGCTTAGCTACTCTCGTGGCCGGTTTAGGCACAGCTGGTTTGGACATAGGAGCGCTGGGGGGTAATGCTGCAACTACTACCCTGTCTCAACTAGGTATGCTTTCTGGTCTTCATCTCTTAGCTACCTCTACAAGTAAAAGGAAACATTCCAGACATCCTTTATGTCCCGACACATATATTCCTAATGATAAAGACAAGGAATTTTCAGATTTGTCAGCTAGTGAGTTAGCCTACGGTATGACATGTGTCATGGAGTATATCCTAAAAGCTGGCAATGATAAACTGGACCCTCTGTCCTATATTGGCCATATGAAACTCGTAATGCTCAAAGCCATGGGGGGAACATACACTGACTCAGCCTTGGCCAAATACGAACATTGTGTGACTCAAAAGGTCATTAAAGGAGAGCTTGCAGGGTATATTGAATCAGACAGCCATGCCTTTAATCAAGAACTCGATGCGGGGGGCACCAAGGCGCTACAGGAAGCCCTACAGAGTCTCATGAAAAAACTGGCACCACAAGGAGCGGAGAAGAGAAAGTCTAAATATAAGTTTGAGGTTCCTAGTGATGTTTGTGCCAAGTTTAATTTCACGTACTGCAATTTCCCCAGGTGCACTAAATCACACATCTGTGCTTGCTGCAGAGGTGAACACAAGGCCAAGTCATGCCCACTCAAGTCGGCTTCAACAAGTCAGCAAGGCTCGGTAGGCCAGCCTAACGCGTCAGCTGGTCAGGTGTGACCTCAAGTACATAATCAAGGGGCAGACTCGTTGATTACCACTTGTCTGCCAGGAGACTACCATGCTAACACGGGAAACGTGCCTTTGATTGTTAACCGCCTGGCACATGTGTCTCAGCCTGTCAGCAAGCACGTGCGTGTGTTTACTAACAACTGCAAGCACGTGGATATGTCATGTTCTTTGTTTAGTCCAAGCGCGTCACCGCTGGTTACGCCCCGCCCACTTATGGAGGTAGTAACGACATCCGAACGACCAGCGGCAGTAACTTCGCTGGGCTCTGTCGAGCCTGCTTCTTCGAGTGACGGTAATTATAAAATAAGCCGTCACCCAGTGGAATGTTTGCAAGATGGCTTCCAGTGGGACATTAGTCATCTCAAAGCGACTTTCGCGAAGGAGCAAATCATCTGTTTCAACGACATGAATGAACTACTGTCTACCTTTAGTGGTTATAGACCTTTGTGGGATGCCTCAGTTCAGCATCACTTGTCCGCAGTTCGTTCACAAATGAATCCATGCGGCTGGAGGACTTTACTTTCGTCCAATTCATCAGCCGGCACGGCGGTCTGGGACCCGGACGCCTTGTACATATTGAATGGTATTTTGTTAGGATTTAAGTTGGTTGACCCTTACGCTCAGGTAGCAGATTATATGACAGCTAACTACAAGTCAGCCGCTGTCTCAGCTTATTCAGACATTGATGATATTTGAAGGAAGGAAATCAGTTTGGGAAAACTGTCGTTAATCGACACCAAACCTAAATGTGTCCATGCCTTGGGGGCAATGCCCAAGTCATCAGGGGGTATACGTCCTATCACAGATGCCAGTAGGCCTACTGGCACTTCTATCAATAACTTCATGGAATACACATTTAGACATTTTTCCTACAAGTCTCTAGATGATGTTTGCCGGTTCTTGGACAAGGACCATTTTGTTGCAGTTACTGACATTTCTGCTGCCTATAGGTCAATTTTGATACGTGATTCAGATAGACAAATGCAAGGATTAAGCTGGAGCAACGATGGCAACCAATTCTATATGGTTGACAATTTTTTGAGTTTCGGAAGCAGGGCAGCTCCTTATATTTTCTCTAGAATTACTGACTGTATAGCTAGATACATGGTTAAATTAGGATTTAACTGCGTTAATTATTTGGATGACATGTTGGTGGCAGCACCTACTTATGATGATTGTGTCCAAGCTCAATTGGCTCTCCATAAGTGTTTAAGAAGTCTTGGCTTCCATATAGCCTATAACAAGGTAAGGTCACCTTCAAGAGTACAGACATATCTTGGCATTGAGATAGACACTGAAGTAATGTCCCTCAGGCTCCCTAGTGACAAATTGACAAAGCTACATCAGGAACTGCAGTTTTTCAAAGGTCGCCGGCAGGCAACGAAAAAACAAATCCAAAGGCTATGTGGCATTTTATGTCATTGCAGTACACTAGTACGAGGCGGCAGAGTGTTTTCTCACAGGATCATCTCACATTTGAAACGTTTCAAACCAGGGAAAAGGTACATTCGTTTGACAAGATCCTTTTTTCAGGACTTAGCATGGTGGATTGAGTTTAGCAAGTGGTTTAATGGTCAAGCAAAAATGATCAAACAAGACCCTCGTGAAATACAATACTTAACTACTGATGCTTGTGACACAGGTTGGGGTGCTGTTCAGGGTGCAGATTGGATGAGTGGCACATGGCAAGAACGGTTATATGAAGCGCCTGAAAGCATTCTTAATCACGAACACATAATGCCTCTAAGCTCTCCTGTGGCGATTCCAGACAATATAAATGTCAAGGAACTGTTCCCCATCTATGCAGCATTAAAGAGATGGGGTGAATCATGGAGGGACTGCTTAGTGCTCTGTTTAACGGACAATACCCAGGTTCTATCAGCCATAAATAAGGGCAAGAGTCGGAATGAGGCTTCCATGGCTTTGGTCAGAGCAATTTTCTGGGAGACTGTGGTTTTAAATTGTCACCTCAAAGCTTGTCACTTACCAGGTACTGCTAACTCAATAGCTGACTATTTGTCTAGAATGTCGAATTTATTCTTATCATGTATTCCTGACTCATTATGTTGCAGAAAGGAAGTCATTAATTACAAAACTTGACCGTAAAGCTGCAGACATTTGTGCCAAAGCATGGGCACCTAGTACATGGAAGTCACGTGCGTCGCAATGGAAAAAGTTCCTGAACTTTTGTATACTAATAGCATGTGCGCCATTTCCAACAACACTAAAGCTATTATGCAGATATGTCATTTTCTGTATGGACTCATTGTGTTTTTCTAGCATTGATAACTATGTTAGTGGTGTCATTGCATGGAACAATGTGTTTGGCTATGATATATCACATTTGCGCAGAGACTTCCAATTCCGGATCACAATGGCAGGAGTCAGGAGAACTTTAGGAGATCCGGAACCTGCAAGACCCACTCTAGACATTTCTCATTTATTGAAAATGTTTTTCAAGATTGACATTGGTAAACCTAATCAGAGAGCCATGTGGGCTGCTATAAGTTTAGCTTTTAGGGCTTTACTCAGAAAGTCTAACTTGGTGGTTACCGGTACTGCCCAGGAGCTGAATTTACATGTATTAAAAAGGAGCTCCATTACCTTCACAACTTGGGGCATGTTGGTGACTGTATCGAGTACCAAGACTATACAATTTGGGCAAAGACAACACGTTATACCGGTAACTGTCACAAAAGGTTCACCACTGTGTGCTGTATCTATGATCAAAGCGCATTTATTTGATTTCCCTACCAAGAATGAAAATGACTCATTGTTACAATTGTATGACAAGGGGAATATTGTCCCTATGACTTATGCCAAACTTTTGTGTTTTCTGAAGAACTTATTAGTTAGCATTGGAGAGGACGAGGCCAGACTGGGCATGCACAGTCTCAGAAGAGCGGGAGCAGCATTTATGTTCCAGATTGGTATGTCTTTAGAAGACATACGTCAGGCAGGAGATTGGCAAAGTTTAGCCGCACTGGTGTACCTAGCCAAGCCTATGTCTGCTCGTATCAATTCTGACTATTTCTTCTCACAAGCTATCGCTCAATTCAACTAATTCCTTACTCTGACCTGGAAAAAAAAAATATATATATATATATATATATATATATATATATATATATATATATATATATATAAACACATAGAAAGTAGGCGATGGGTGTTGCAGAAGCCAGAAGCCATGTATACAAAGGTTACAGCTCTTTCTCTGTTGTTACCCAAGCAGGGGAGCGGACCCTTCAGGTAGTCTATTGTTACTGGGGAGCTCCCACTGCACAGAAAAGGACATGTATGCAGGTACACCAGCATTGGTGATGATGGAGTTTTGAAGCCACCTGCAGAGGGCCGGCAGGCTCTATATGCCCCGACTGAATAGCATTGGTCCCCATTAATAAGGCATCCTACCAAATAGTGTGCAAGTGCGGTGATAGTTGAGCCAATATAAGGTTTCATCTGGAACTAATTGCAAACCAAATACGCGTATGTTTTACACTATGCAATTCTTTTATTGATTGATTTCTTTTTACTGACAAAGCTTTCCGTAAATGCTGGGAGCTTTACAGATAGTGCAAACCAGTGTAGTATGACCAACACACAGAACAGTGTTGTATCCGTTATAACATGGTTATCGAGTTTACGCACTGATTTGAGTGCTGAAAGTAGATAAAACGGGTTCCCATATTTCAGGATAAAGAACCCAAAAATTGACAGCAGACCGGACATACCTTGACAACGAGTTGACACCAATGTAAATCCACAATTTTTGAAGCTTATAGACCAAATCTGACGAAATACTTTCAGCAGTATATCCTTTACAAGTAATTCTAACTCCCTGTCGGGTAGATTGCTTGATATTATGGCTCAATTTAACATTAAAAAATCATAAAGATTCGAAGCAGGCGACTGGCCGTGTGTCTTTGCCATTCTGTCAATACTACAGGTGCCTCCATCTGATGTATAAAGAATGGATTAGGCTATAGACTGGCACAGCTCTGTCTCAACGTATTCACGGTAGTAGGCCTATGAGAATGGGAGTTGCACCAGGTCACCATCTTAACCATACATTAGCATGAAACCAAGATGGCGGAGGGCTGTCTCGTCGACTCGCTACAGAAAACAATGGATTCTATCAATTTTAAAGGTAAATACTTAGAGTTAATGGTGGAAACCATGTTATAAATGCAATGTGTAATGATTAGACTTGAACTCATGCCTTTCATGGGCTTATATAGGCACTCTGCTCCGCGTCATGCCTATATCATCCCCTGAAAGGCATTCGTTCAAGTCTAACCCTTATATATTACATTCAAATGTATCAATTACAATGATAAGTGTTTGTAGGTCCGAGTCACGCACACCATGCACAAGAGCTCAGTATGTAAGTTGATCTCAGCCAATTATCAGATTGTAGAAACCGGTTTCTCAGGTTGTGTTAAAATAACAAGGGGAGCTTGGTCTAAGAATGAATGGACAAGTTATATTGATTCCACAAGACAATAAAGCTGCTAAATGACTATAAGTGTGTGGCCATATTTGTTGCTTCAATGATGAACCCCACTTTCAGTCTGTAGGTAGCCTGGCTCAATTCGCAGTGTGGGAAAGAGGGTTAAATTTATGTATTGATGACTAAATGGACACCGGTAGCTAATCATATTGGATGCCCATTAGAATGTACCCGAGGGTTTGCCTAGCCCCATAGGTGTACGTAGCTTTCATGAGCATTAACATACGTATTACCGGTATTTCTTACTACATATATCTATGACTGCATTACATTCTTCAACCCTTTGTAAATGAGGAATTAAAAAAAAATTAGACATATCCTTAGAAATAGAGAGTGAGCAGCTGAGAGAGAGATGGAATAAAAGAGGGAGAGAGAGAGAGAGAGAGAGAGAGAGAGTGGGACAGTGAGAAGGGAGGAGGGGGGAGAACGAAGGAAATTAAGAAGGGGGGAGGGAGGGAGGTAAGAATGAAGGTAGAGACGGAAGGAAGGCTGGAGTGAATTTCACCATAAAACGTCACTCATTGACTTCCTCATGAGGAATAAAACATCCCACTTGGCATATTTTTTAAAAGTTTTTTAAAGGTTAATTTTAGGTCAATGAAATGATTTTTTACATACTAGTAGATAAAACATAGCTAAAAACGCTTTTGCAAACCTTTTTTAACGTTGAATAACCAAACGTTAACAAATGTTTTAAAAACGATCTCTACCCCAACCTAAAAAAACACGTTTGCAAACTTTGAAAATACGGTTTTTGCCAAGTGGAATTCCTTTCTCATAGCAAACACTACTTTACTAACTGGGCCAAGGAATCAACTGACAGTTTGTTCCTTTTTCAAGAAGGGCCGGTACCTGCAGCAGCATGCCAGGTACCATTGTTCCTGTCAGCTGATTCCTGCAGCAGCAGGCCAGGTACCACTGTTCCTGTCAGCTGATTCCTGCAGCAGCAGGATGCCCATGGAGTCTAATTGAGACATGGAGGTGGACTGTATCCGGGCAGTCAGCCCATACCAGTGTCCTCTACTTGCTTTCAATGTCAGGTTAGGTTTCCTAGCTAGGAAGCTGTTGTGCATAAGCTAAAGAGAGCATTATGTAGGTACACTCTCACATCAAAAAGTCACACTCTGCTTCACAATTCAACTTGTACTCACCACATTAGACTATTCGACTTGTGCTCATCATATTAGACTGAAAGCCACCTTTCTTGTTTGAAAATAGTGTGGATAGCACAAGCAGGTACCTTACAGTGTGAATCTCTCTTTAGTGCTCTTGGTTTGAGTAGTTATCATCTAACTGACATGAGCACTTCTGTGCAACACAAAAACGTCAGGACTGAAAAGAAAGTGACTGCTGCAGGTGAGGCGCATCTTAGGCATAACTACCTTTTCCCCTGTGTGCAACACCCTCCAACATTTAGAGTCCCTGCTTAGAGGCACTACAATCAACATGCACCATAAATAAATGGCCCAGGTAGCAAGGATACATTGGTCCAATGTCGGCGTATATTGGGCCAATGTTGGTTTATATTGGGCAAAGCATGGATAAACATGGTCCAATGCTCCATTGCTGATTGGGGGTAGATAGATGTAAAAAAAGTGATATTCATGCTAGAATATGTGAGAAACGGCAATAATGGATAAAGATGGAAGGAGATATATGGGATCTGTACATTTTATCCGACTGCACTATAGTTTGCGCTATGTTTAACGTGGACCAAACAGGAATGAATTGCACTTGGTAAAACTATTGATGGATATGCACTCAGCATAAGCAATACCGTTTAGAATGCACGCAGGTAGGCCCACATATAAATATTGAGAGAGACTGGAATAATATGAGCGAGATGGAAAATGGGTCCTGAACAAATATAACCTCTATTTATATTAATGTAACTCTGAATCGTGGGGGGTATATCTAATAACATCACAGATGTCTTTTTTAGATGCATGTGAGGTGTTTATATTATATCATGTGAGGGAGGGTATAAGTACTTCCTAGCTAAACTTACACCAGGAAATAATGACCCTACAACATCTATATCGTTATTGGAAGTCTTATCTAGTAGCCTATGTTTCTAAAGCTTTTGAGATCTGGTCCATTCCATTAGCACAGGGAAAGGTATCTAGCCTTTTTGTGTCTTAACATAGTTTGGGACATCGGCTGATCAGTGCCTATATGAGCTGAAATAACTAAGGTGTGGGCCAGGAAGTCATTTCTCAGAAGCTAAGTTTTGAGCACCCCCAAATCGTACTGACCTGGCCTGGATCGGAAGGGAATTCTTGATTGTACAGGCTCAATCACTATGACTGGTGCAGATACAGAGGTAAAGGGCATGCATTTGAATAGGCAATCGTAGGTAATACATAATCACCCAGCATCAATCACTACGATTGGACTGGATCGTAGGGGGGGGGGGGTTGAAATTGGAGGGAGAGGGATAGGATCGTAGCGTTTGAGAAATGGCTAGCTGGGCTCGCTGCATGTCATGGGGCTCCTACTATCTTGGCCCAACAGTTTCACCCAGCACTTTTCGCATATATATATTATTTTATCCACATCCCATTAGCAGCAAAATTATGGTATAATTATGAGAGCTACAGAGAAGCACCTTCCTAATTACCACATGATATTTTACTGCTATCGACCATTACTCATTCCCTCCTACCATTACACGTCTCTTCTATCTCTTTTATCTCTCTGTAGGCTGTAAGAGGGACGAGATATGGTTTTGGCGAAATGCACTGAAAGGAATTAAAGGGTGTGCTCAAAAGGTTCATTGTTCATCGTTAATGTGATATACTGTATTTCCTGTTTTCCATCTTAAGCGAAGTAGGCTTATTCTTACATCAAACAACTAAATTCTATATTTGGTGAGAGAGATGAGCATACCTTCATTATTATTGTTTTATAATGAATGGTTTTATTGTGTAAAAATAACAATGGCCACAAAAAAGACAATAAAGATAATGTTGTAAGCCTATCTGTAAATCATTGCTCTTTTCGTTACACAGTTTTTTGTTCTTAAGAAACTAACCTTGCCTCCATTGCATCCTTGACAACACACTGACATAGATTCTCAAACCTCGTAAAATGATTCTCTATTGCCAGAGGAGTAACATCAGGGGATTTGGTCGAATCGAGTATTGTTTATCACCAGCTAAATGTATTTCCTTGTATGTTTAAAGTGTAAACATGATAACATGTTTAGTACAGTGCATAACTGAGAAGGTGTTTGTAATTTAAGTGTTCATTGTACACATGACTTACTAAGCACCTACAGGCGAAGGGCGTTTAGCATTAAAGCATTTCAGTGTATAGATAAGCGTGACACAAAACCGTCCGCTCCCCATTTCCCAAAGCAGTAAAACAACGGATGTGCTGGGATCGATCATTAAAAGTAACAAGCAAGCTGCAGTATACATGTCCATGAGTATTTTGCCAAAGGACAACACAGGCAATCAGAACCCGTGCATAAAGAGGAAAGTCAATCGCTGCAAAGGTCTAAGTTCCTTCTCCTGTTCGTCTCAAAAAAAGGGAGCCATCCTGTGGTGAAAATAAATCAGAAAATAGAATAATGTGTTTCAGGATACCTTGCCATAGACAGGGCCTAACCCTGAGACTATCATGAGATTTAGGAAGACATTTCATTTTCTATTTAAGAGGTATTAGTTGCTATTGTGGATAAGTGACAATGCTATGGGTATATCCTGGGTACCTTAAGTGTACCCAGTCTGTCATTAATATCATAAAAAGAATCAATGCTGTAATGGATTCCTATTTCTTTACCTAGCTGCTGCCACAAACCAAAGGTACGTGTGTCATTAGGGTGGCATGAAGGCGTGCTCTGAGTAGCATACTCTGAGGTAGCCATACATCTCATTGATAAGAGGTTCTCTTCGCATGGTTTCACTTCTTCATCTTTCATGCCAGGCCAAGTAAACTGACTTAAGTATAGAGTCATAAATCCACAAAGAGGGACATAGTCTCTGAGCGAAATAGAATGAGGGCTACTGGTATATGTGTAAGTTGTGTGAGCAACCCTTTCATATATCAATGCCTTACTCACTATGCTATCAGGTCTATGCCATCGCTAAAAAGCTCAAGGGCTAAGTGTGTCAAAGGTATCTTTGTCAAAACCGATTTGTAGGCCTTTCATTAAACACAGGGTGCGGCCTATACATGGGTTGTTGCATATCAAAGATTAATAATGTAATGGCTATCCTTCTAGACTCAAGGTGCGGCTTATATCCATGGAGCATTGGTCCCTGCATGACCAACCCACAAGGCTAGGACTGCGAAATGTTCCAGAGGTGATCCAACATGCCGTGGTGATCCAATATGACACGACATTTTTGTTATAATCTAGTTTACATTAAATCCCATTTTGTTATATCCATGAGGAGGAATCGACGCTTGGTGGCGAGGTCATCCCAGTACATTAGTCCACTGTCTCTGACCATTTATAAACGTTGTTCTACTGTTTCCTATGAGAGCGGCACTGTAGACCTCAATAAAACATTCTTCCAATAGCACTGTCAACAGGAAACCATAATGGATCAAAGCAATAGGCTCTTGAGCCACAATTCTCATTAAGGACTATTGCAACGTTCAAGAGCTGATCCACCAACTGATCCGTCACGCAGCAGGTGCACCAGTGCACATTGAGGAACTATTATCAAGTGGCATCAAATTATCTTGCTGAAGAAAATCTGACTGAATGCCGGTTTCAACACCAACTACAATAAGCGATCAAAGGAACCACCTGGAATTGCAAAACATCCACTTTTGTATTGTTTCGTGAATTAATTCTTTGGCTGACCAGTAAGATGACAATGCATACAAACACTCACTCATCTTGCCTGGGTATCATCTTGCTACTGGCAAACTGAGACTGAGACCACTCAATGCTTAAAGTCGGAGTAAATGTAATTATGGTTAATCATCTGCGGAGAGTTCAATGATCAGTCAACAATGCAGAAAATCTCCAATCATACAGCATCTTTCTTTGAACAATACACTCAAACTAAAGAAAACCTGGTTAGGGTATGAGAGAGCACAATGGCAGAGAGGGTTTCGGTAACTGACAGTATGCAGTTTTACACACATAATTACCCATAATTTATAAGAATGTGCTCACCTGCACAAAAATATTTCTACTTAACCCTTTGCTTTTATTTGATCCACGATTTTACTCCACAAATTCCTATTGCGTGGCTGGCGCTAAAAAGTCACCTTTAGAGGCGAAATCACTAATCTAGACCAAGATGGAATTGCTAGAACCGTGGTGAGTGGACCAGATCAAATCACACTGCCCATCACTGGTAGTAATTACAAGCCCACACCATATAAAGCCTTGTGTTAACAGGGCGATAAATTTTGTACTGGCACCAAATTCTATCGCCCTGTGGACACAAGGCTTTATATATTATCTTAGGAAAAGTGGTTTTATCATCAGAAATGAGCTATGGATTTTGTCATTACAAATTCTATCACCCTGTGGACCACCTTCCTACTTGTGGTGTAGTTGCCATAGAGATATTTCTTGTTTATGTTTGTCGATATATTGGCTTATCTAAGAACTGAAGGGCATTCCTTAAGACTGCCTGAGCTGAGGACAATGTCGTAGGCAATACAAAAATGTGGACTTTTTCATTTCACTTCTTGCTTCCTTTTTGGCAAGCCTCTCCTGTAGGTTCTGGAGGGTCCTGCCAAAAAGAAAACGAGAAATAAGATTTAAAACATGCACATTTTGGTATTATTGAAGTCATTCTCGTCAGGTCAGGCAGGTAAAATGTGCTATGGCATCATCTGATTAAAATATATTGGCAAATTGGTAAAATTTGTACATTTACCGTTTACTTTAGAGAGAGTTTGTGCTTTGCCCTAATATGTGGTGAGCTACTCTGTCTGGGTGCAGTTACAATGTATCCAGTTTTCACCGTTATAATAGTCTACAGGTAGTCTGGAGGCTGCTGGGAAAAGATTGGGATTTGCGTTCTCACTGCAGCTAACTCACCTTCACTGAAAGCCCCAAGGTCGTCAGACTGAAGATACCCAAATCTACAACCTTAGGTCATCAGATTGAGTACCCAGGGTAGTCAGCCTAATGGGTTTAGGCCAACACACTCACCCAAGGTAGTCAAACTGATTACATAATGTTGTTAGAGTGACAACCTTGGTGCTGACTACCTTGGGTCCTCAATCTGACTACCCAAAGCTGTAGATTTGGGTATCGTCAACTTGAGCACCTAAAGTCCTCAGTGGTGAATACCTTCAGTTGAAAACTGAAGGCCTGATCATCAAACATGAGTGGCACATAGCTGACACCTTGTGAGTTTGTTACATATTGTCAAAAGAATGCCATAGACTCATACTGGGGAGAAGTAGACTGAGGTATTTCTTTCCCTGTAAGGTCTGTACCTCTTCTGACGACTATAGGTCCTCAAACTGACGAGTTTAAAGATCTGCAGGGTTTTCAGTGTTTCAGATTTGCGTGCTAAGAAGCAACTTCCCACCTTGTATTGTAATAGAATTGATTTCCTATGAATTAGTCTCTGTTGCGAAAGGTTGGGGGAACTGGTTCCATGATTGGTTCCACCTGAACACTTCCCATAGTAGGTAGGCCAGGGAATTGAAAGAAGGAACAAGCCAGGAATTGGTTCTTACTTGGGAAGTGTTTACTAATTCAGGACCACTCCTGAGCCACTTCTATGGCCAATTATCTTTTGGCAACACAACAGGAGGGTGTTGATCCTATAGTAAAAGGAAGAGCTGGCTAAAATGCACTTGTTTCAAGTCCTTTCTTTTCATGTAGCTATAACTTGTCCCTTTTGTTGCTCACAAGTGGTCATTCAAGTACGGTGCTTAAAAAGGGGGATTTGAGTAGGTACCTATTTGGGAGAAGTCAATCAGTATAATTAACTATAGAGCGTGTGACATGAGTAGGTACCTGGTAGTGCAGCTCTCTCTATTTTAAACAAGGCAGGTGACTTTTCAGACTAATGTGGTGAGTGCAAGTACTTAGGTGAAGCAGTGCACGACTTGTTAAGAGAAGAGAGCACATACTCACAGCTCTTTTTACAATAGGAGCAACACCCTCCTGAGAATCGACTCCTTAAGGTTAGTCAGTTCCATTTTGGGAAGAGCTCCTCCACCAGAACTTATTTCCTATCCTTTCACAACACCCTCCTGGTAACCCGAGTTATAGGTGAAGCAATTACGTGTTAAACCTTAGACAGTAAAATGAGGAAAGTGTAATTATTCGGTAAGTAATAATTACCCCTGAGCTGACAATAATTATCAAAGGGAAAGTAGCCATATGAGGATACGTGGATCGTCCTCTCTATGGGGCTAATCTCATGAGCTAAAATGATAGACAATAGCAAGTGTGAAAGGCTAGGAAGAAAGAAGGATGCGCCCCTGTCTGAAGCATCATTTTTAACATTAAAATGTGGGTAAGCACGTGGAAACTGTGTCCATGGGTTTGATAAATCTTAGTTCCCAGGCATCAAAAGTGTACATGGCATATTTCGAGATATCCCTAAAACATGGTTTTGTCGAGGTAAGTTGACTTTTATGTTTCATAAATGTCAACTCTGGTACAGTTTGACTATGGCCTAACACAGTTGGCTTAGCCTTAGGATCAGCGACCTCAGACACCATATCAATTCTAGTCAGGTGTGCCTTGAATGGTGTGTGGCCATTGGGAAGGCTCCAAGTACCTCTCCTGATTGACCTCGATATATGGTTAAATCCTGGAGGGTCTTGAAAAAAAAATGAAGCGTGAACCAAAAGATAAAACATGCACGTTTTTGTATTGCTAAATGATCTTTTCACGAACTTGTTTAGATGAAATGTGCACGCTTTTTTACAACTCAAAAAGTGTTTTTCCCATGCATTTTGGTACATACTATGACAACTAGTTTAAGCCATTCACGTTTTCCTCAGCACTCTGACAGAATTTACAGAGGATTTTCCTCGTTATCTTTGGGCAAGACCCTCCCGATAGTGAGCAGTGGAAATCTACTCAAGTGCCTCAGAGACGATATATCATACTTTAGAGATCAAGGCACTAAACCACGAGCACATAATGAGAAAACTGAACAGGAAATTCATAAAGTGGAGTTTTATTACACTTACATGAGTAAATAGGGTATATGATAAACATGTAACTAAACTAATGAGATACCGGTTTGTATCTAAGAGTTGAATATGTAAATGAAGTAAGGCACTAACTTGTACCATATGTTACCAACAATGGATAAATGTTCAGAGTCCATAGTATAAAGTTTGAGTATAATATATATGGTAAGTCAACATATCAAGGTGCAAATAAGTCTCTGAGTCACTGTAATAGGGTATGTTGGCTCGGTACGTAAGGTCTCATACCAGAAGTGGATGACCAGGTGCCATGGTTTGAGGCAGCCTGTTTGTCACATCCACTAACTAGAGCCGATTAAAGACCACTTCCTTTGAGAGAGTGGCCTGAGAAGTCCATGGCATATAGGCACTCAATATCTAAGAGTGCGGCTCTTGTAATGTTAGTGAGTTGGAGAGGGGTAAGAGGTAGTCCTGTGGGATGAGTGCAAGCTGGGGCAAACTGAGATGATTGTACTTAGTTTGCATATTCTACCCAGGCTTTAGTAGGGCAAGCTGGAGATGACGGGATGGAAGGTAGGGATATGATTATCGGGGCATCTCTTGGTCCAATAGTTTTTGATGAGCGTATTACTATATTAATACTGGTTTCAGCCAGTATTACATCTCTCATAAGTAAGGTATGTGGGCCAGACCACAGTGAGGCAGTGGGGGTGAGGAGATTAGAAACTCTAAGAAAGGCAAAGAAGCCCATTGTAAGGGCTGCTTTGTAGTGTAATGTGTTTGGTATATTATCCAACTAGTGTGCAGACTGCAACCAAGTGCTGGGGTAGTAATGGTGGAGCTGGTACTGTCTCATTTGGTGAGAGTCTAACTGCTCCCTTAGCTACCCCCACTGATTTATATGATAATAATAAACAGGGGTCACCTCCATGTGTTAGTATCCAAAGTTTGGCCCCAGATATATAGTTCTTACGGGATGAAGGTGCTGACAGTGAGTTAGCCAAATATTGTTGATATAGGGCAGCAGCCTGAGGTGATGGATGTAATGTCTGTGTTGTAGGACACAGCGAAGGTTAAGTAATAGGTAGCTTGTCTAAGTCTGTTTACTGCTGTGGCCTCTGAAACCGAGGCCTGGAATGAGACTATAGCCTGGTCACCTAGAGTAAGGCCTGAAATGTATAGAATCAAATTATATCAAACATAGTGTGAGGTAGGACGGGGTTGAGTTTAGTGAGATTCCTTGTCACGATTTCAGCTAGAGCATAGGTTCTTTTAGCTGGGTCATTTTGGCAGGACAGTGCATCTGCCAGAGGTATGAGTTCACCTTTCTTGTGTCTGATATCTAGTGTGTGTTCATTTGTAGTAGCCTCAAGTCACAGCTGTCCTGCACAGGCAGGTAACACTTTGTCTTGAGTTCTGCCTGATACTAGGGCCTGTTGGGATCCTAGGTTGTCCGTATATATTATGACCCTAAATCCATGCTTATCTTTGGGTACCAGTGTACGATAAGCTATAAGCAGATTTACAGCTTTGAGTCTATGTATGGGCTTGTAGGCTTCTATGTGTGCTTTGTTATATTGTAGTGTATAGTAGTGTTGGGCTGAGTTGCCACCCCCGCCCACGATTGTGGAGTCACATTCTAACTAGTAGGTTTCAGTGGGTGGTAGTAGGAGGTGTATGCCGTTAGCTAGGGTGGCGTACCGTACCATACCGGCATCTGGAGCATTCCTTAGTGTCTCCAGTACCCTACACATGAACTTACTTGAGTTAGGGATGCATTTTGAAATGTGTGATAACTTGCCTACCAACAACCTCTCCCAGTGTTTGCACTCATCAATAACCTCCTGCAGTTTAGAGTCAGGTATAGTGAGGGTCATTTCTACCGTATTGAGTCTGAATCCCAGCCAGTCCATGATCTGGGTCGGAGGTTCACACTTTTTAGGGGACAACTCGGCGCCTAGCTCAGCTGTCAGACTTAGGAAGTCTGAATAAGCCTGATTAGCCTCATCCAGAGTCTGAGCTGCCCCGCAGAAGTCGTCAAGGTAGTTCAAGGACTACTTCCCTTGCTTAGCAAAGAGGTAGGCAATAGCCGAGGTAGTGCATTGACAGGCTAAGCTGGAAAGCCTGGCCCCAAAGGAGGGGCAGGTGTCTATATAGTAGAGGCCTCTGTGTTTCATGGTGAGTAGTGGTAAGTCATTGACCTCAATTTTCAACTGTCTATAAGCATGCGCCATGTCCGCCTTGTACATATAGGAGCCTTGTCCAAGGAAACAGACTTTATTTACAAGGTCAGTGATGGAAGGCAAGGTGTAAGGTCGATGCTGTCCGTCGATACAGTTTTTAGTGACACCACTGTTCATGCCCTTACCATCAGGGAAAGATAGATCCAGTACTACCCTTCTAGAGGAGGTCTCTTTCTTTGGTCGGGTGAGTAGAGGTGCTACATTGCACCAGGGTGTAAATGGAGCTGATGTGAAAGGCCCAAGCAGTCCACCTAGTTCTAGTTCATTTTTGATGAATTTGTCTATGTGAGTAGGTTATCTAAGGGCTGCGCTGTGTTTTTTTTTCAGTGGAGACGGGTGGTGTATCTGCAGTGTAGCCCACTGGCCAACCATAGCGTAAATATTCACATCACTTGTGGTCATGGTAACCTTGTAATTTGCTTCCCCAGACGTCCAGATTGAGGCCTGATGGTAATGTGAGTCTAGGGCCTAAGCTGTTGGGCAAGCAGATCTCTCTCATAGTGTCATATAGCTCAGCATATTTAGGGAAACTATCCCAATGGTCAGTAACTCTTACCGGCCAAAACGAGGCTTCGATAGGAGCGAATAGCTCTGGGGATGGACCTGTGGGAGGTGAGCTGTAAAACAAGTCTGCCTCAGAAGGGCAATAAGTTTCATCTGAATCAGTGAGTGAGCTCGCGGTGTATGCCTGGCTATCACTAGAGTCAGGTGAAGTAGTATGTATAGTAGTGCGAGCTGGACTAACGGTACTAACAACCTGATCCATTTACTCTATTATATGAGTAGTACATGGAGAGTGGTCTACTGTACAGGTGTTGTCTGGAGTGTGAAGTTTAGTATTGATATCTGACATGGGCCTAAATATGGGAGCATTAGGCCTAAGCTTGGATGAGGTAGCTTTATCACAATCATCAGCAGGGATAGATATGGCTAAGTCTGAGTCCACGTTCATGTCAGCAGTATCATAGGGAGAGCCGGGGTAATCCGGCTCAGGCCTGAAAAGAGGGCTCTTTATCTCCTGGTTGTTTGCAGCGGCATGCTGTGAAGCTATGGAAATGAAGCTTCTAAATGTTGTGCCTGCAACAGGTGCAGTGGTGGCCATACTGTATACCACCTTCTGTATGGCTGTCAGGCTTAGTGCAGCCAGTCTTAGTGTTGTAAGCCTGACAGGGTACATCAGTGCGACCAGCTGAGCTGTGAGAGACTTTGTAGACTGGTTGTGATGCAGCAGCAGTCTGTATAGGCTGTTTATCAGGTTTAGTCTGATTCTGAGAAGTGGCCTGATTTTTAGACTCTGTTTTAGACTTATTCTTCTTGAGTGAGGCTTCAGCTATGTCGGCAGTGGGGTAGAGTTTACCAGCTCTGACCTTGGCAACCTCTGACCTCAATGAACTGATAGATGCACTGTCCTGCCAAGTAAATAGTTCATCAGCAATGGAAGACAGGACTTCTTCTGACCAATCACGTATCTGCTCCCACTGATAATCTTTGTCCACTGTTATTATGTCCATGATATGCTCAGCGATACGGGGCTTATCTTGGGGCAGAGTACGGCGGTCTTTCATAAACTGTGACAGGCCAAACAAATATTCTAAAGGGTCTAGGACATTTAGACCTGTTTTAATACATGTAGGGCCATGGAAAATGAAGTCGTGGGCATGAGTAGGCTTACCCTTGATGGATGACAGCTGATGTGATGTAGAGGTGAGGATATTTGCTACCTTCTCAGTGACAGAAGCAGGAACTTTGTCTTGGTAGCTGAGTGGTAAAGGGTAGGGTTTCTCACCCGCGAAGGTAGTGACCTGTATGGCCACAGCAAACTCATCGATGACCGGTCCCACAGCAGGCTGTGACATCACTGCAGCCGGGATGGCCGCTGCAGCTGCGGCAGCACGAGTATTTCTATACGGATCTGACTGACCTGTGGCAGTACTTGTGCAGTCGTAGGCTGTGTAGCAGCAGGCTTAAGGTCATTTATAGCAGCGAGGATTTCATTGTTTTGAGACCGGATGAGTAGGACATCGTCCTCGAGGCTTCTAACACGGTCACCTAAATTGTCCGTAGAAGTAGTCTTTTTAGCCTTACCGCCTGCTTACTTTTTAGGTGGAGCAGCAGTAGATGGTGTAGTATTAGTACGCTTCATCCTCAAAGTCGGATGGTCACTTTAGACGGTGATAGTGATGGATTAAACATGTAAAGTTTATAAGGCGTATTGTTATGAACGCCAGGTGAGAAAAGGTAAAGTGTGTCACCCATTGCACCAGGGTTGAGAGTTGCTCAGTGATTACCACAAGGTGGAGACACCAGGCTGAGTCCTTGAGAGTCTGGTGAGTACATGGAGCCACCCCTAGGTGGAGTATGAATTTGCCTGTCAGTCCCATTACCTGCAATTTATCAATTACTGATAATGATTACAATAAATAGGATCTAGAGGTCTCAGTCACGAAGTGTCAGGGCTCAGGGTGTGGCACATGTAGGTTATTATTTTATTATGAAGAAATTACAGCTTTATCTATGATACATTTTAAGATATTTGAATATGAAGACCATGAATTTTCCTCAGACAGGCTGTTTGACTGCACACAGAGTGACCACTCACAGCGCTCCATGTGCCACTGACTGCTATATATAGGTGCCATGGGCCGCATAGGTTATATATAGAGCAGGTTGGACAAAAATATAAGTAGTTTTTCAACTTTCAACAGCTCTCAATCATTTACAAGGAGAGATATCACCATTCTGTTTTCTGCATTAGATTTCTACAACTGTTCTCTATGACATCCACTATTTAGAAATTACCCATGACAATTATTCCATTTCGATGTAACATCCTATTCAAGGTTACTTGTGTGGGGAGATCACCCATCACCATGACGTGTATAGCAAGCCAAATAGGAAAACTTAAAAAAACCCCAGTTTTTCGACGAGAAACCCGTTATTTTTACAAGAAACCCAGTTTTTCAACCAAAAACCCGGCTTTTCGACCTGAAACTAGGCCTTTCGATCAAAAGGCCCAGTTTTGTAAGGCAGGGTTTTCCTCGAAAGGCCTGGTTATCGAGAAACTAGGCTTTTTGGACGAAAGGCCTAGTTTCTCGATAATCAGGCCTTTTGTCTGAAAGGCGGGGTTATCTCCGATGAAAGGTAGGGTTTTGACCAATTAAAACCCAGCTATTCTTGATAATCAGGCCTTTCCTCTGAAAGGCCAGGTTATCTCTGATGAAAGGTAGGGTTTTAACCAATGAAAACCTGGCTTTTCGGTCAATTGGCTTAGTTACAGTCGACTGGTTAAGTCACAGTGCGAAAGGCAGGGTTTTAGCACGAGAATAACATAGTTTTAGGGAAAAAGGCAGGGTTTCAAATTGAAAGACAGGGTTTCCAGGGCAAAAAGCATAGTTAATGGATGAAAGGCATGGTTACAGAAATGAAAGGTAGGGTTTTTGGCTGAAAATATGGGTTTTTCGGCCGAATGGCATAGTATTGGGTCGAAAAGCCGGGTTTTTGTCCAAAAGGCCGTGTTTCTGGTCAAAAAACTTTTCCATAACAGCTTGCCATAGACGTGCCCATAATTACAACAGAAACGCCACCAGTTTTTGTTAAATCAAGTAGAACAAATCCACATATATGTATATGTTTATATATTAAATATGGATAAATAGGGATTATTTGGATAATGGCTCCCTAGATATCTTGTTCATATATCCCCCTGCTCTAACTATTTAAGGAGGATGGGGAGGAAATTGCACACTGATTAAATGCATTCTCAAGTGTAAATTAGCTGACAATAGAGGATGGTATTCAGTTCCACATTGGACATTGTATCATGCACAATGTGTCTGGGCCAGGGAATTATACTGAACAAGTAATCAATGGATAATTCATGAAGTGTGTGTGTTAGCAAAGGATAATTACATGAGGGTAAAGCCCGAGTGTAATTATCCTTTGCTAACATTGACTACTTATTTCATTACACAATATCAATAGATAATCAATAGAATATCAATAAATTCAAGTTGAAAACAAAAATTGTTCCCCCTCCCCCAGACTCGAAGCCTGCCATAGTGTGTACACACGATCGGTACACACAGCGAAAAAAAATATACGCCCGGACCGGGACTAGTCCTGCCTTCCTCTACAAGCTGAGGGCAATGCGCTACCCACTAGACCACCGGCAGTCGTCGCCGTTATGGCACCAGCAGCAGTAGTGCTGGGGACAGCTACTGGTGGCATTCTAACCAACTTGTACTGCTGCTATGAATGTCTGGCGGTGTGGCCTCATGGGCAGCGCTTAAAACAGCAGGCTATGGGTTCGACCCCTACCTTTGGCAATGAAAATTTCATAGGATTTAACATGTAACATATGACATGTATGACATGTAAGGAGGCATGTTATCCATGGATAACATGCCTCCTTACATGGATAACATGCCTTCTTACATGGATAACTACACGCCTTACAAAAGTCATGATGCATGCATCATGGTGTGCAATATCGACAGATATCTGCATGGGAATATCCAGAAAAACACCCAAAATCACAGAAGTCGTGTAATAATGTAGACTATAGCCATTTCGCCGGCTGTCAAGGAGAGCATCTTGATCTCATTCCTGTCTGCTTGCTGATGGGTGGGGGGCAGGTGACCTATACATTCTTGAGGCATTAAGTGCAGCATCCGGACTTACCAGACTCTGCCATCCCATGGCCAAAGATTTCGTATTTGCTATCACACTGTAATATCCTGCACTGAGTGCTCCTTGGCAATAAAGCATTGTTGAGGAAGAGTCCATTGAAAGGCAATACCTTAATCGATTTCTCTGTTGGTTCATCTGTAATAATGCACCTATAATTCATGTGTAGCTTAATTATCCTTAAGATTTGAAATTAACGAGTATTTGAGTTTGGATGTGGTGAAATCCATCTGCCACATGAATACACAACAAGTCCAGGAAAGAAACTTGTCTAAGGGAACTTATCATTCTTTGGTTTAGCTGTAACAATGCATCTGTGATTCATATGTGACTTATTTTAAAGAATTGAAATGCCTGGGTATCTTAGATTAGATGCATTGACATTCATCTACAACATAAAGACAGAGGAAAACTGTTTCGGGGAAGTTATCATCCGAGGATTAATCATATCGTAATCATAGAACCAGTAACAATGTTTGGTGTACACTGTAATAAGGAAATAGACATTATGATTGCTTGGGGAAATGGGGGTTGAATCTATACAATATCTCGGCAACGGTAGGTGACTGCAGAACATGTACAACCAAATACATGTATTCAGATGACGTTCAGTAAAAGGTAGACTGGCGGCAGATTAACAAGAAATTGATTCACAAGAAATGTTTTTCATTTTCATTTTCCCACTTTATCTTAATTCTCCCATATTAAAATCTATGGACTTGAGCAAAGTCTAAGTCAAGGGCATACATTGCCCACTGCACAATTATGGGACTCGCGCTGTAAACTCCATAGAGTAGCCGTGGATATCGCTGGCTCCTTAAAAACCAAGGAACTTTCCCCCTGGTAGCTTGCAAATGAACTTTTTTTTTGTAAAAATCTTTGCACATGTATAAAGGGAAGCCTTTTACAGATTATTCACAGGTTGTTAAAGAAAATGCAAAAAAAAAAAAAAAAAAAAAAAATCGTCATTTATTTTTTGGCTATTCTGTGATCATGGATTTTGTGGGTATTACTGGCATGGGCAAATGTTTTACGCACATTTTCACATGTTAAAAAGCCATTTTCAAACCGACCAATATCATTCATATCTGTAAGAAGACATGTCAGCCCATCGTGTCGCCTTACTTGACATATTATTCCCTTTCCTTTCAGTGAACACCCCTCTTGGTAAAAATGCAATAGTGGGTGCGGAGCAGTCAAAAACGTGTGGGGGATAGGAGTGAAAATGTTTGTCATTTTCTATATTATCAATAGAGCCATCCTGAAAAAGTGTTGGGGATGGATCCCCCAGGCTGGCCCGCCACTTGTAATGTATGTTATACATGCTAAATCTTTGACAATCTGGGCGAGTCTTATGCTAAAAGGGGTGCTGATGAAGACTGTATGTTTGTACTTCATGGGAGTGTTGTGGTTTACGGATATGGTGGTTTGAGTCTTGCTTGCTTATTCGAAAGAAAGACACAGACAGTAATCTGAGGGTATGCCAACGGTTTTATTGTAGTACTGAATACAGGTCAGCTACCCCTGAAGTAGCATGGGAAGCATATAGCTAGCACGGAGGCCTGGGAGGGCTCTGACATGGCGGCTGAGCACAGGACCTTTTATAGGTATGCCCATGGTTATCGCTAGATGTCCCCATAGGTCCGGATCAGTGCTGCCACCTATCCGAAACCTTAGAGAACACCTAGCACTAGGACTCACCTGCCACGCCAGACGACACCTTATATACCGCTACAGGAGTTAAACTTGAGGCTTGTGACAATAGATTCAAATATCACTTCGTAAACTAGAAATGCAGCGTAAAAGTACCTGAGGAGCTCTAGAGAACACAGGCATGCTTCAGGTTTGTTGCTAGGGTGTGCAGTTGCCTAGCACGAACAGTTTTGTATAGCAACCAAGCCTAATACTATGCCCATAGGCGGATACATAGACAAAGGTGCATGATAATTGGTCCTAACTGAGGGTTATCCTCGTGTGATAATCCTCAGTGGAAACCAATTTGAGTGCTCCTTTGTATTTATTTTTGTCATAAATGTTCAAAAATCCATTTATATGGCATTAGTAATATTTTCATCATTAGTTATGTGACCATTTACAATGATCTACCTGCCAGTGTGATATGGGGAAGGGTTATCACACTGGGGTGTGTGATACAGAGGTTCTTGCCTAAACCTATAGGGCTGTCCTATTTAACTTGAGATAACTGAAAAGTATTCAACTTGAGATAACTGAAAAGTCTTGACACAGCAACACTATAAGTGCATCAAAGTTAACTTGCACTTAGCAGTCTCTGTGGTCCTTCTGGATAATTCAAGGCAACTCTCAGGGCCTAAAGGACTCCGGGTACATTAGTGTTACCCTGAAACTCGGGTTGAGGCCGCTTTCCTTTTCATCTTCTCAATTTTCAAATGGTCACATCTAAACTGCGATCTATCATTGGGTATTTACTGTAATTCACAAAAGAAATATTACACGGCTTTTAATTGTGCTCATAGGGCAGCGCCCATATAAATATCGCAATAAAAACAATGCTGCTTTTTATTGGAATCGCAGATAGCATCCAGCATGGGGGTGGGGGAGGAAGAACATTGCAGACATTGAGCCTAGTTGTCATTGCGGCTGTTCATGAGCACACGTTTATATATTTCTGTTGGTTTAGTGGTTTGATACAGATATCACTAGAAGCTAGCAGTGCTGCTGCAACATCCTTGATTGATAACCTATACCCCTGGGCATTCAAGCTATATATGCTGTAATTGACACACGTTTTATAACTTGTAAACACTCATTGACATAGACATCTGTATCGTTGTAATCACACATTAGAGAGGTTAAGATTTGCCTATCTATAACGTGTACGGCAATGTGTAGCCTGCCATTTTCCATAATTCTAGACGTACACGTTGCCATACACGCCGTGGTCTTAACCTCCCTAATGTCACATTGTGGATACACATGTGCCTTAAATATCAGCTACACATATTGGCAACTGGAGGTATTCGATCCTTTGGAAAAAAAACCCGGTATATAGGTAAAGGTGTCATGATTTTGCACTGGCTATCTCAAGAACGAACATTTGAATAGTCACAGTTATACTAGATAAACTTAGTTAATGTCTCCATTTGAATCATCTCCGACGTGACAACTCACACCAGAATATTATCACATGTGCATCTTAATAGCTGATGCTCCACCATCTGGTTTTTGGACGTGAAGTACAGTAAATCCTCGCGTATAGGACGGACTCTGTACTAGGTTAAATCCTATAGGACCACAGGCTTTCACTGAGTGCAGAGGATCATGTTAGTGATTGTGTGCATGTTATATAACTATTAAGCACCCACTGCCCACTACCGTAATCTCCCGCGTATAAGGCGCGTCTTATATGGGGGGGGTTAGTTCTAATTGGATCCACAAGGGGGACACCAAGACCTTTCTTTTGATATCTTACATGCCCCCTTGGTCAAAATAGGACAAAATGGGGCCTAGGAGGGCCCAAGGTGGCATAAGCTACCCATAGGATTTTGAATTTTGAAAATTCATTCAGTAGAACCAAAGTTATGCATTTTTCATTTTTTTGAGAATTTTCCAAAACTCTAGGTGCGCCTTATACGCGGGAGATTACGGTACTCACTCTCCAAGCAGTTCTTGCCTGTGTATAGGACGCACCTTTATGTGGGGATTTCTGGAGGGTGTTGCTCCTATAGTAAAAGGAAGAGCTGGATAAAAATGCCCTCATTTCCAGTCCTTTCTTTTCATGTCGCTATAACTTGTCCATTTTGTTGCTCACAAGTGGTCATTCAAGTATGGTGCTAAAAAGGGGGGATTTGAGTAGGTACCTAGTTGGGAGAAGTCAGTCATTATAATAAACTATAGAGCGTGTGACATGAGTAGGTACCTGGTAGTGCAGCTCTCTCTATTTTAAACAAGGCAGGTGACTTTTCAGACTAATGTGGTGAGTGCAAGTTGAATGCTAAAGCAGTGCATGACTTGTTTGGAAAAGAGGGCACATACTCACAGCTCTTTTTACAATAGGAGCAACACCCTCCAGGTAATCTATCATACTGATTGACTCATTTATCTTCACGATATCGTGGTAAGACTAGATCTTGGGCTAACACATATAAATCTCTTTTGCATCAGTTGGTGCACCATGCTGAGATATGAACCTCAAACCCCTGTAGCCCAATTACTTCCGAGAAGGTAGATGGGCAGAGGCCCACAAGAGTCTCTCCAAACTAGGTGTTTCTTCATGAGACGCTCCACCTTGGGGAATACTGCTTTGAGGCCAACGACGTCTCTAATCTATATGGAACCATCAATCAAGCATTAAATATCTTCTTGGTGATAAGGGGGTTGATGCTCTTTGGTGATGTCATTGTGGAAAATGTTGCCGCGGGGAATAAGATCCAATTTCTACACCACTCTTTATTCTCTACTATAGACATAATCATTCTCAACATGAAATAAAGAGGAATACCAAAGCCATGCACGTGTAGCACATTAACACATGTTCATGACTTTTATTTGAAGGGTTAAATACATACCAAATTCCTCGCGTATAGGACGTACCTGACGTATAGGACGCACCCTAACTTTGAAGACTTCCTCCAGATTTTAGAATGGCATAACTTTTATTCTACTTGGTGGATTTTCAAATTTCAAAGACCCACTGTCATCTAATATCCTACCGGGCCCATCTAACACCCTGTAAAATATGGGGAAAGTCATGAGGACGTCTTGATTGGCCCCCTCCCTCCACGTCCCAGCATCCATCTGGGTCGGAATTGGTCTCTATGAGTCGCGTCTTATCTGCGAGGTAGTATAAATGCAAACTTACCTGAGGAATGCTGGCGATAATGCTGAAGACCCAAGCCAGAACGAGCATCAGAGAACCTCTGTGGTTGGCGTCGGTGAGACTGAGGGGGTGCGCTATGGCGAAGTACCTGTCCAAACTGATACTAATGAGGATGAAGGAGGACAGGTAGAAGCCGAGCGCCCTGAAGAACATGAGGGCGCGGCAGGTGGTGTCCCCGGCCTTCCAGGACACAGTCAGGTGCCAGCCGATCTCCAGCGGCATCATGATGAAGGTGACAATCATGTCGGCCACAGCCAGGTGCATGATGAAACGGTTCACCCGGGAGCGACGATGCCGGTTCCTGAAGAGCGTAACGAAGACGATGAGGTTTCCGAGCCCACCTACTACGAGCAGCACAGAGTAGCTCACCACCGAGATGAGGCTGTTCTCATTGAAGGTCATCTCCCTGGGCAATACAGACGCCCCAGGCACCATGCCCACTGCCGTACCAACGTCAACTCCCGCCGTCACCATTTCCAGTTTGGGGTCGCCGACATTATAGATATAATTACTGCCGTTGGCCAGGAGGCAGATGGGGTTCAAAGACGCCGTCTGCAGGTCGGCTGAGGTGGCAGGGGATGATGAGATTAGGAGCCGACCGCCTGGAGAAGCAGCTGCCACCGAGGCACCAGGAGGACACACGGCGGAGGGATCCATCTGGGTGGTAATACCCGCATCACCGCCACCTCCGCCGCTAGAGAGCGCGTCGTACGACGAACGCTGGTAATAATACATCTCGCCACCTCTCGTCACTTCCGACGTGACCTGGGGGGCAGCCATGCGTGCTGAGAGGGATGTATTGAGCTGATCCCTGCTCACGTCCAGGAGCAGCTCGTTGTGGACAAGAGGAGCAGCTCACGCTCACCTCTATTTCACAACCAGTCACCTACAGGTAGATACAAACCGCCTCTGCGCTCCACCTCACATAACCTGTATGCAAGAAAAGAGAATAATTGGTTTAGAGGTTTGTCATGCCAATCGGCAATGTGTGCCTATTAGAATTAATTGCGAATTGCGTTTTACTCCTGTCATTAGGAACTGAGAAGTGGATGATTTCGTGTCAGGAACATATGACATCAGTACATGTACACTGATAATAGTAGGCCTGGATTTGTTGGTCACTACGGACTATATTTCTATAGTTAAGTGAATGTATCTCTCATGACTATACCTGATATAGTCACTGAGTACTAACTTAAGTTAGTCATATAGTCAACCCAAGCATTAAATTAGCTAAATTCATGCTATAGTCAGTTGACTAAGTGTTAAGTAGGAAACTCTGGATGAAATTTGGCAACTAATAATTGGCAATTGGCAACAACCTTTGAAAAGCTAAGGTAGGCTGATGCAGCATATTGCCATTTGCCAATTGCCATTCATATAGCTATATCTACAGAATGGCATTTTGTTATTTATAGTTAGATGACTATCTAGGGAATGGCTGATGGCAATTAGCAAGGTCATGGCCTCACAACATGTACTAGGAAACCTACAATCAGCAACTGGCAATTTACAACTAGATGTAGAATTGGCAATCTATGTGTATCAAATATCAACTGTCAATTGGTAGCTGGCAACATGTCATACTGGCTTTCTGATGTTGTGGTTGCCAGTTGCTTCTCCCCAAGTAAATGATAATGAGCATCCCAGTATGGGTATCCATCAACCTTAAACTAACAACAATCATTGCTCAAAGATGATCTGACAACCTAGGTTAGTAATTGGCAACAGGCAACACATCACATCTGCCAAATAGTAACTGGCAACTGGCAACTTGTAACTGGCAACTCAATGGGTAACTGGTAACTTCCAAGGACGAAGTGGCAACATCCAAGTATCAACTGGCAACGGTCAAATATATATATATATATATATATTGTAGCGTTTTCCGACTCTATGGTTAATAAAGAATTACACAACTCCGACAGCTTGACTTCAGTGTCTTTTATTTCCTGGCAGTCCTCGCCACACCATCTAAGTCTTATATCGTATATATTAATCCGGAGATAAGCCTTTTAGAGTTCTGCTCCTCTCTGTCTGCAACTCGGAACTAACTAATCGGAGTAACAACTCCCTTATTTATACATAGGCAGATACTCCGACCCCGGCCCGCTTTACGGCAGGCCAGCGTCGGAGGATCTCCTCCGCCGACTACTATTGCCGACGTAACCGCGTTACTTCAGGACCGCTGGCCTCGCCGCCCCCACACCAGGATGGTTTCGGCTCCGCCAACGGCCCCTCCGTCTCCGCCACACTCTCCCCAACTAATCTATAGCCTTACCGGGAGAAAGAGTGTGATATTACCCTCCTGCAGATGGGTTTCCAATTTTGAATAATCCTGCCACGCCATGGCCCCTGGGCGTTTAAGTAAATAGCTACACATAACATACACACAGTAAATCCTACTTAAACCTCCTCTGTAGGCGGCATTAACTACTAAGTAAACCGAATCCGCCGTCCCCTATGCGGAGTATAACCATAACAACAACTTTTATACAATAATACGACGTCATTTCGTCTGGATCCGGCAGACATTCTTCGCCCGTTCGCCTCAGGCTGTCTTGTCGCCGCCCTCATTGGTTCCAGCCTTGGTCGTCCGCGCCGCCGACGTCTTTGGCCACCGCTGTCCGCAGCGGCTGCAGCATCCCTTCTGATCACGGCCATAACGGGTCCGGGTAACATGGACCAGTTCAATATCCCCATTGGGGAGAGTGTGAATGGAGGAAGATTGCAGTCCCCCGGGTATAACCCTCATCTCAGGTCCTAGGGTCCGAGGCTGCCCCAGTCGTCTAGAGTGTTCCTTGAGGGCCTCCGGCCCGGTAAAATCCGAATGCCATGGCATAGCCCCATCCTCCTCCGCCTCCTCGTCCCTATTGTCACCCGCTTTATCTCCTTGTTGATCTAGCAGCAGGCGGTGCACCTCCTCTACCCCCGCCAACCCCTCAGTGCTGGCTATTCCCCCTTCCCCCATATCTCCTATAGGCAATCCGGTTATTACAATCACTCGGTCTGTCTCAGTGTTGGGTAGGGGCTCCGGATCCCCAGGCCCTCCGACCACCGTCTCGACCCCCTCCGGCACCATCACCATAGTCTCCGCCCGTCCACTCTCCTCCCCCACTTCTACTTGCAGCAAGAATTCCCCCTTGGGCGAGCAAAGGACTAACCCGTCCAACCCCACAGTCACGGATCGGGGGTACCTATCCAACTTGGGTAGAGCAAATAAGGTCCCCGGCTCTACGAGGGGGGTCTTCGGTACCTTCTTCTCCGCCTGTCCTTTCTCCTTCACCGGTGTCCCTACGGAACACGATTGAAATTTACTCATTAATTGGGCGGTACCCTCATCCATGGATCGGTTCTGTATGGCCTCCTCCTCCGCCTCTTTTAACACTCCCTCCAGGCTGAACTTCCTCGTAGACTTTCCCGCCCCTTTTCCTTTAGGGCTTTTACTTTTAGTTTCCATCTCTTTCCTCAGTCTTTCTTTCTCCGCCTCTTTGGCCTTCCTCTCCTCCTCCTCCTTTCTCCGCTGTTCCTCTTCCGCCTTCCGGCGCTCCTCAGCCTCTCTGGCCTTCCTCTCCGCCTCCTCTCTCTCTTTCCGTTTAATTTCTCTTTTCTTCTTTCGCTCCTCCTCCTTGGCATCGCTGAGTACGGCCAGGAACTGGGCTTTCAGTTTAGGGCAGGATTGGACGTATGCCGGGATGGCCACCTCCTCCGACTCCTCGCTGGTTTCATCCTCCCCTTCCACCTCCCCCGCCTCACCCTTCTCCGGCGGCTCAGGCGTCACGATTGTAACTGTCTTCAGGATGGGTTTCGGTTTGCTAGGGGAAGGTTTACTCATATCCTCATAGGAGGGCAATGTCTCGGGACTGGCACCGGAGAGGGTGGGTTTGGGCTTGTTAACTAGTTCGTAAGGGGGCTGCTTCTCGGGGCTAGAGTCCAGCCCATTTCCCCCTAGTCCCAAGCTCTCTCCGTCCTCCCCACTCGTGGCGGAGATGTCCTCGTAGGCAGCCGACTTTATGGAGGTTCGGGAGGTCGGAGTGTCTTTCTTGGTTTCCTCGTACTCCGCCTCCAGGGCTCTCACATTGACTTCCCCTAGAGGCACCTCCTGTTGCATTCGTAACAGAGTCTTGGTGGGGGTCTCCCCCGCCTGTCCATATCTCTCTACCAGTAATCCTATGACGAACTTCAGTTTCCCCGCCATTTCCTCGTCTATTTCCACCTCCCCCCCGCTCAGTAGAGGTGTCAGGTCGGGTATCCCCGTGGCCAGTGGCGGGGTGGAGGGTCCCGCTTCCTCCTCCGCCTGCCGCTCCTTACCCCGTGGGGATTGTCTCTTCCTCTTTTCCGCCGATTCCTCCCCCCCCTCCGGCTCGAAGGCCCTCTTGACCCCCTCCCCTGACATACTCCGGGTGGACCTGACGGAGAGACAGCTCTGGGGTGTGCTGGTCCCCTCCACGCGGAATCCCAGCAATTGCTCCAAGTATTTGGAGGCGACAGCAGCCTCCGTCTCCTCCTCCAACGTTATTCCCGGCGACGCCATGCCGCTGAATGTAGATCCGCTGGGGCTGTCCCCCGCACCCCCTCCACCCGCCGAGGTGCCCTGCTGCGGCGGGGGGACCCCGGGCTTGGAGGCGGCGTTTACCGGTTTCTTTTTCTTGGCCACCGCACTCCCCCTCTTCCTCTTTGTGGTGGTGAGCCTGACAGCTTCCTCCGGGCTAGCTGGGGCAGCCACAAGGCTACTGTCCGCCAAGGATCCTCCCGCCTCCGTTGCCCGGCCCACCGGTAGCATCCTGCACTCCTCCGGCGGCTGCCAGTCCTCCAGCTCTGGGTGGATACGCGTGATGTGTCGCCGGAGATCATCCACCCGGATCTTGGCTACCATGTACTCACACTTAGGGCACTGGTAGCCCTCTTGCATCTCGTCGTGAGTGCGGAGATGGCGGTTCATCCCATCGGATCTCATGAAGTACCACTGCTTGGAGTCCCCCCTTTTCCGGCAGATCTCGCACCGATACTTCGGCAGCTCCACCCCGTCCACCCACTCCGTGGGGACCGGCTTCTGGTCTCTGTTTTTGAAGACAGGCATTACTAGTTGTGGCGTTGTCCATAGGCTAACAGGAATTGAAGGGTGAGGCGGATAGCGCTCCCTTATATTCCCCCCGGTGGTCACGCCCCCTCTTCCTACTCCTCCAATCACCGTCCCCTGGGTCAGGCCACCCTCCGTCACCACGCCGTGGGAAACCCCCGATTGCATCATAGCCTTACTCCGGACACCGTTGTCGCCATTGGCGCCTCCGCTCTCACGTGCCTGCTGTGAGCCGTGGGAACGTGATCCGCGGTCAGCCGAGGACCTCCGCCTACGATAGCTCCCACTCCGACTCCGGCTCTCCGAGTCCCTCCTCCCATGTCTGGCTGCCTCCGTCCGGGCAGACACTCCGTCCCTTCTGTGGCCACTAGTGGAGCGGCTAGAGGAGGAGTGGCCGGAAGATCTTTCTCTCTCCCTCCTCCTCCGCCGACTCTCCCTGTGTCTTGAGCGTGTGGAGCCCTCCCGGGAGTGGCTGGACACTGTGGAAGACACTTTCTTTGACCCTCCACCAGCATTTCTACCCCGACTCGATTCACCCTTGGGCCTTGTCCCTCTTAGAACCACCAACCGCGTGTCATCTCCGGCCTGCATTGTAGACTGACCGTTAACGGTCCTTCCCCCGCCTTTTATTGGGGAGAACCTGTTATGAGGGTTGCTTAGTGACTCCCGCCTCTCCGGCCCTGCTCCGCTAGGCGGCGCTCCGGCCGCCGGCCGGCCGGCCTCACCGCCTGCCGTCGAGGAATTTGGAGCCTGGCCTCCCGACCTCCCCTTCGTCATGGCTGTTCTGCAGCGTCCAACCCTCCTGGCTTCCCTCTCTTCGTTTTCATGGTTGTTGTAGATGGCTTCCTCGATCATTTCGTAAATAAACCATCTTTCCCTATGCTTCTCCCTGATTCTCCTCCGGCCAGGATCCGCCGCCCTCCTTAACCTTTCTGCCCTGATTTCCTCGTTTTGGCCATGGTTCCGCCTTCTGTGGGCCAACTCACTCTCATCACTCACCCCCTCTTCATCCGACTCGCCCATCTCGGGGAGGGACCATTCCTCGTAGGGAGGGTCCTCCTCTGGTTCTACCCCCCTCCAATGTGACATTTCGGCTTCTTCCTTCAACCTTTTTTCATTTTCCAGCCATACATCGCACCAGTCGCGGCCTTCTTGACTCATCTTGCTTTTGCAGCTCCTCCACTCCGCCCCAAGGTAAGTATCCAGTTGAGGCGCCAGTCTGACGGCCCGGGCTGCGCTGGTTCCGGCAGGCTTCGGTGCACTCCTCCGCAGACCTTCTTTCCGATTTCCATTATCCGCTGCCCCTCCCTTACAGGTTTCAGTTATTTGATGTCTCTTTTTCTCTTTGCAGGTCAGCAGTTTCGCCTCCCGGTCAGCTCCAGTCCCCGGGGTCACCTGAACCAGCCGGATGGTGCCCCCTCCGGATCCTCCTTCCTCCTCGTCTGAATTGTCCGAAGATAGGGGCTCGGCCTCCCTTGTTTCATCCTCCATGGGAACATCCTCCGCCGTGGCCCGCGCCGGGGCCAGTTTTAGGGCGTCGTAATGGACTACCCTGGTAGTTTTACCCTTTTTAATTTTATACACCGCCTCCCCTAAGCGCCCCACTATCTCCCATGGGCCTGTCCAATAACTCTGGAGTTTAGGTGTCAGTCCCCTCTTCCGGAGAGGGTGGTAGTAGAAGACCCTGCCCCCAACAGCGAATTCGCCTGCCGAGGCTCTTGCATCATAGTTCCTCTGTTGCCTGCAGAGGGACCTTCCAAGGGCCTCCCTAGCGACGGAGTATGCTTTTGTCATGGTGGTTTGTAATTCGGCCACATAACCGACTCCTCCCCCTACATTGGGCTCCAGCGGGTAAACCAAATCCAGGGGGATGACCGTTTCCCGCCCCAACATCAGAAGATTGGGGGACAATCCCGTGGAGGCGTGTGCGGAGGAGCGATACGCCGCCATTACAAATGGCAGCCGCCGGTCCCAGTCCCGTTGGTCCTCCGCCACCACAGTCGCCAGCAGCATTTCAATTGTTCGGTTGGCCCGCTCCACCATCCCATCGCTTTGGGGCCTAAAGGAACAAGTTCTGGTCTGCCTGACTTCCAGTAAGGCCACCATTTCCCTGAATAGTCCCGACTGGAAGTTCTTGCCCTGATCTGTGTGCACCTCCGCCGGGGCTCCAAATCTACAGATGAACTCCTCCACCACAGCCCTGGCCACCGTGGGTGCCTCCTGGTTGGGTAAAGCGTACGCTTCCGTCCATTTAGTGAAGTAGTCCGCCGCCACCAAAATATATTGGTTCCCGGCGGAGGACAAGGGCAATGGACCCATCACGTCTAGAGCTATCCTCTGTAGGGGTAGTCCGGCACCCACATGTCCCATTGGTGCCCGGTGCGGAGGTGGAGCCGCCTTCCTCCGGAGACAGGGTTCACAGCTGGCGCACCACAGGGTCACCTCCCTCCTGAAGTCAGGCCAGTAGTAACCTGTCTGGAGGCGCCGGATGGTTTTATTGCGGCCCAGATGCCCCGCCAAGGGTTCTCCGTGGACCTCCCTGAGCACATCATTCCTGCTCAGGGTGGGTACAGCAATTTGGAAGCATCGTTCCCCCGCCGCACCTTCCCACCACCGGCCCAGTATCCCTTTTTCTATACTCATGCGCCCCAATTGGGCATGCCAGGCTCTCAGCTCATAGCCCCAGGTCCTTCTTTCCTCCTCTGTGGTGGTCGCCTCCCCGTTCACCCATGCTCTGACCTGAGTCAGCACAGCGTCCTCCGCTTGGAGTGTGCCCCACTCTCTCCCTGCCGGCGGAGTGGAGTCCCCCGCCGCCGGAGGCGCCCCCCGAACCATCTCCTGGCGTTGAGACCTTGTGAAAACCCGGCAATGCAGTAGCTCCTCCTCATCCTCTCGCCCACATTGCTTGCAGGGCTTCCTGGACAGCCCATCCGCATTCCCATGTAGTTTTCCCGGCCTATGCTGCACCACTATGTCGTAAGTACTTATAATCTGCAGCCATCGAGCCAGCTGGCCCTCCGGCTCCTTGAACTCCAACAGCCACCGCAGGGAGGCATGATCTGTTCGGACTACCACCCTCCTCCCTATTAGGTAATGCTTGAATTTCCTGAGGCCAAAGACTATAGCCAGCAGCTCCCTCCTTGTAACGCAATAGTTACGCTCCGGCCTGCTGAGAGTGCGGCTGCCATAGGCTAGGACCCTCTCTACCCCCGTCTGCTCCTGGGACAGTACCACTCCGAGGCCTGTGTCACTGGCGTCGGTGTCTAAGGTAAGCTGTCCCTCCGCCTGGGGGAAAGCCAGGATAGGGGCCTCGGTTAGTCTCTTTTTTAGGTCTTGGAATGAGGCCTCGCATTCCTCCGACCACCGGAACGTCCTCCCTTTCTCGGCCAGCGCGCTCAGTGGCTTAGCCCTCGTAGAGAACTCAGGAACGAAGGTCCTGTAGTAGCCGGCTAGCCCCAGAAAACTCCGGACCTCCGTCACCGTGGTCGGAGTGGGCCACGACTGCACCGCCTCTATCTTTTCCGGATCCGTCTCTACCCCCGCCTCACTCACTTGGTGGCCCAGGAATAACACTCTGCGGCGAGCCAACTGGCATTTGGAGGGCTTGATCTTAAGCCCAGCATCCTCCAGCCTTTGAAGTACCTCCCCAAGCCGGCCAAGATGCTCCTCGAAGGTGGCGGAGAATACGACTATGTCGTCTAGATAGACCAAACAAGTTTTCCACTGTAGTCCCCTCATGGCCACTTCCATCACCCTCTCAAAGGTGCCTGGCGCATTGCACAAACCGAAGGGCATTCTCCGGAATTGGAACAGCCCCCGGTGTGTCGTGAATGCTGTTTTCTCTTTATCCCCCTCCTCTATATCCAACTGCCAGTAGCCGCTGGCCAGATCCACTGACGAAAACCACGCGGCCCCCGCCATGGTATCGAGACAATCTTCCACTCTAGGCAGGGGATAAGCATCCTTCACGGTGGCGGCGTTGAGCCTCCGGTAGTCCACGCAGAAGCGAGTGGTACCATCTTTTTTTCTTACTAGGACCACCGGAGAAGCCCACGGGCTAGTGGATGGCTCAATCACTCCGGCTTCCAACATCTTCTCCACCTCCTCTTCTACCGCCTCTCGTCTATGGGGTGCCAATCGCCTCGGCGGTTGTTTGATAGGTGGATGTACCCCCGTATCAATCCTATGCTTGGCCAATTGAGTGTGCCCTTTGTCGCCCTTATGCCTCTGAAATGCCCCCAGGTGTTTCCTTATAAGCCGTGCAAGCTCCTTTCTACGGTGAGCCTCCGTCCCGCTCACTAACCCGTCCACCAAACACTTTAGCTCCTCCGGCTCACCTCTCTCCACCATCCGGCACCATCCCTCTCCGGCCACTGTCTCGCCTCCGCCTCTGCACTCCACTCGTTGAATGGCCCCTAGAGTCATGTCTCTATATATCACCACTGGCTCAGGACCGGGATTGAGCACCCTGACCCAAGTTGCCCTCCCCTCGGGGCATACCAGCCCCCGCCCCACCAGGAAGCTCGGTTCACCCTTGTGTCCGGCCATCCCTTCAATCATCCCGTCGTCCCCCTGTTGCCAGGGTCCGGCTAGAGTTCCCTCTAGCATGGCCTCCTGTCCGGATCCCAGCACCGCCGCTCGGGTGCTGACGATTCGGCACACGGAATCCTCCTCTGTCCACACTAGGCGCCCTTTTGCTACGTCGACCATTAGTTTGTTGGTGCGGAGGAACTCCGCCCCCAGGATTCCCTCCGTCCCGGTGTCGCTGACTACGAAACGCACATTGATAGTGCGCCTCCCGATTTCCAGCTCTGTGTACACTTCCCCTTTTATGTCCATAGGCCGCCCGTCGACGGAGTAGATCTTCTCCGCCGTTTCCCCCAGGCGTCCCCGTCCGCCCCAACTGCTCCACCATCCTTCGGAGACCAGATTAAGCGACGCACCAGTGTCCACCAGCAATTGGATGGGGGCCCCTGCCAGCCGACCCTCTACTATCAATCCTCCTCCGCCCCTCTCTCGGCGGCCCTGTATCACATTGATAGGCCCACTTCCCTCGACCTGTACTTGGCCTTTAGTATAGGTCGATTCTAGTTTCCCGCCGCCGGACTAGCCTGTTCGCTCACCGGCCTGGATGCCTCCTTGGCCTTGATATTTGGGCATTCTCGCTTGAAATGGCCTTCCTGTCCGCATCCGAAGCAAGCACCACTGCTTGGCTTTTTCTTCCTCCCCAACCCATCATCCAGCCTTTGAACTAACCGCTCCATCAACTCCGCCATTTTGCTCATTTCCTCCTTGTTGGACTTGAGGTGTTCATTTACTGACGCATCCGCCGCCCGCACTTTGTGGATATTCTCCTGCTCCACTTGTAAGTACGCCTCCGCTCCCACCGCCGTCATTACTGCGGATTGTAAATCTTTCGGTGTTGACTGATACACCCACTGCCTGAGTGGATTGTCGAGGCACAATAGGAATCTATCGAGCGCTAAGGTGTCTGTCGTCCGGGCGTCTGCCTCCGGATATGCTAACTTAGTGTACTTTTTCAGTTCTTCCTGTAACTCTTGCAGTCCCTCCCCCTTTCGCCGGACCCTAGTGCGGAGGAACGCTTTGTAGATCTCTTCCTGATTAGTAGGCTCAAACCTTTCCACGAGTGCCCTTCTTAACTCCTCATACCCCTCCGGCGTGGCTGGTTTCCTTCCCGTCAACAATCTCCGGGCTGCCCCCGACAGACTCAGACCTAGGAACATACCCGCCTCCTCTGGCTTCCATCCGTTTACTTTGACGCACAGGTCGAAGTGGTTGAGGTAGTCAGATAGGTCTGTGGTGCCATCATATTTAGCGGGTTTCACCACTGGCTTACCCTTTGCCTCCTTCTCCCCATCGGCACCTCCTCTCCAGCCATCCTCCGGACGACCCATAACTCCTCTACCCTGCCGGAGATCTCCACCTTCCCCTACTTCGTCCTTATCCGCCTCCTCCGCACGTCTCCCGGTTTCGGGGCGAACCTCGGCCGGTGCCCGCTTGCTCCCCTTCCTTGGGTTATTCATCTCCGCCTGCTCCTCCGACCACCAAAGCACCTTTCCGCCATCGTCCCTTCCCGGGTTGAACCCCAGCCAGGCATTTGCATCACCCAGTTTTCCTTTAGGGTGCCTCAACCTCCAGGCCGCCGGTTTCTCCTCCCTCTCCCATGGCCACAGGTAGGGCTCCTTTTCTTTAACGCGTGGTTCCTCATATCCCGTGTCCGTTACCTCCTCCCGGGATGCTCTATCGGCGGGTTCTGCTTGTCTCTCCGGATTCATCTCTTCCGGCCTCACCGCCCCTCTCTGCCGTAGCGTCACTTCCTCGTCCACCACTTCCAGCAAAACCCCTTTTTCCCGCTTAATCTCCTCCGTATCCCTCTTCTCCACAGGTAAGTTTATCGTTTCTGAAGCCTCCGCCATCTTCTTTCTCTCGTGGGTCTTCAAACACCGCTGTCACCAATGTAGCGTTTTCCGACTCTATGGTTAATAAAGAATTACACAACTCCGACAGCTTGACTTCAGTGTCTTTTATTTCCTGGCAGTCCTCGCCACACCATCTAAGTCTTATATCGTATATATTAATCCGGAGATAAGCCTTTTAGAGTTCTGCTCCTCTCTGTCTGCAACTCGGAACTAACTAATCGGAGTAACAACTCCCTTATTTATACATAGGCAGATACTCCGACCCCGGCCCGCTTTACGGCAGGCCAGCGTCGGAGGATCTCCTCCGCCGACTACTATTGCCGACGTAACCGCGTTACTTCAGGACCGCTGGCCTCGCCGCCCCCACACCAGGATGGTTTCGGCTCCGCCAACGGCCCCTCCGTCTCCGCCACAATATATATATATATATATATATATATATATATATATATATATTGCTTGACTTAGCATTTATGTTCCTGATGTCATATGGTTCCTTTGCATATGACTCATAATAGGAAAGTCTAAAACCCATGCATAGAGAAATCATCTAGAGAATGCAATGTCCCAAGATATTATGGATATGAATCTTTTGATGTAATCCTACATAATCAGTGGTTTCTTCTCCATTAGAGGCATAACTCTCTCTCTGAGTGGTGGTCGACTCAAGGTGAAATGGTGGCCATCTCATGGTGAAATTGGCATGCCTAGGAAAATGGGTCCTTAACTGAAAGTATTTAACATTTCTGAACATTTGTTTATGTCATCATTTACTTATGATGTATATCTATGTCTGGAATCAATATTTGGTACATGTGAACAATCTCAATGTTCAGAATCTGCAACCAAAGTTAAAGATTTCTGAGGAAATTGCCAGTTGGCCATGATAAAAACCAGTCAAACATGGGTAATTTGGTGTATTGTTATTAAGGGCATATATAACAAATAGAGTTGCACTAGGTGATTCTATGGGCAGATAAGAAGCACGAGGCCATAGGCCGACTGCCTTCTTATCTAGCCCATAGACAGAAACATGACGGAGAAAGTTCGCTCAATTCGATTTTTATATTATCAATCTTGTCAAATAAAGAAGTCAAATCATTGCAAATTAAAGGTAGGTGCTAGAATATAAGGTCTACTTTCATCCTCTATACGCATTAAGGTCTTATTGCTATAGTTTTTTTAATATCAAATTAAATTGGTCACTGTCAATTTGCTGTCATTTCGTCTCGTTTCAAGTGTCAACATGGGTTCATTTAGCGCGCACTATTTGAACTTTAATATCCAGTCCCGGCACCGTAAAATCGTTCAAGAACGTGATAACCATGGTATAAACAATGATAACTACTCAACATACCATAGTTGGCCAGTCCATGGGATACTATAACACCTCTATTTCAGGAATATTAGAGGTACAGCCCCATACCGTAGATGTAAAAGTGAGATAAACTAGGTGGCAGGTGGTCAACTCAAGGTATGTGGTCGTCTTTAGGTTAACCTACCCTAGAGCTGCAGCCTTGGCGGGGGGACTCTCTGACGGGTGTGTGTGTCTGGAGCTCTGACAACCCTTACCCTTCGTTAGAGGGATTTCAGGCAAAAAGGTGACCCTTATTAAGAGGGATTTTTCTCAGGAATGTGCATGTTGAAGTACTAAATCTTTAAATTTACCTTCGCTGTGATGAATTTTGGTCAAAGGGACGATATTTGGTAGAAATGCTTGCAATTATTTGGACGCACAATAAGATTAAAATTTGGGAAAAGTGGGCCCTGGTCAGATGGGTTTTGGTTAAACGTGACCCTCGGTGCGAGGGATTTTGCCCAAAAGCCGCACACCCCTGTCTATGACAGATATTGAGTGCTCCTCCCAGAGCTGCAGTCCATTTATCCAATATCTATAATATGAACCTACTCAGAAAGAAGTTTCTTCACAGGAATAAGGGCTGATTTCGAGGTGCAAAATGCAGGCTGTTGCACATAAGCTTAGGAGAGAACTAAGTAGGTACCCTCTCACATTAAAAAGAAAATCAAACTCTGCTTCACCATTTAACTTGTACTCTCCACATTAGACTGCAAAGTCACCTGCCCTATTTATAAATAGTGCCTATTGCGCCAGCAGTTGCCTTACCGTGTGACATTCTTGTTTTGAGTAGCTATCTTCATTGAAAGGTACTTGTACCTGACTCAAGAAGTTAATATTCTTGCCAGACTGACTTGATCACTTCTGTGCAACACAAAAGAAAGTGACTGCTGCAGGTGAGGTGCTTCTTGGGCAAAACTACCTTTTCCCCTATCTCCAACACCCTTTAGGTAGTATTTCATACGCACATGAGAGTCTCCTGTAATTATGACTGTTATTATGTCCATGTATGCCCCTAACTGCCTACTCCGGTATTAGTCATATATTACTAGATTTGGGAAAGGGGTGATGGAGTCTCTCTCCCACGACAGGTACTGATATTTACCCAGCTACATATATTGTGACAGGGTAACAAATACAAAGGTTTATAATCACTGGTATCTATGATAAGGCAGTCCAATGTGAAGTATAACACCACACGAAATAAATTCATGTATTGGATTTTTTTGGCACAATGTCCCCAAGATAGGGTCATTAATAGGGAGGTTTAGCAACACGACATATATGTCACCAATGCCTGATTTCACGCAGACGTAGCAATGTTGTAGGTATGCTGCACGTCTGCGTTATATTGCCCACGTAGTAGTTGCTAAACCTCCCTGATAATGTTACATGAATATTCGTAGAACATCTACGTAGTTGCTACCTAGAGACTGTGTTCATATACATGTTCATACAACATGTTTGTGTTTCCTAGGCTTTTATCCATTACAATATAGTATTGATATATGAGAGATGCCCACCCCATTACCCAAATGAGAAATGATGCATGGACTTTTTTTTTTAGTTTTCTAATGCCCAAGGCTAATCAAGACAGTAATCAGTGGTCTTGATTGATTTGATTGAATGGATATTTTATTGGCCAACAAATCTCAAGTAAACTGATGTAGAATTGAGAGTTTCAAAGGCTAGCCGTGTGGGCAATAGTTATTCATAGCTATAGATATATAGCTATATTCCAGGGAGAGCCAACAGTACATACTAATCTATGACTTGTAACTCGTAAATTTAAGTCAATCATATTGTAACTTTATCAGATGATAACTCAGTCATCAACATTTCCATTCTCCTAATCAAGCAGTCTTTCTTGAATATTTCAAATGTAGGGGCGTGTTGTGTTTTTGCACGGAGCCCATCCCAAAGTCTTTTCTAAAATATACATGTATGTATGCCCCACACCGAACATCTACCAAGCAACCCTTTCTCGTCTCTTCCAGTAAAAACAAAACTTTATCCAATACATGTATATACATGTGAATTCAGGTTCTGTATGTTGAGACATCAAAAGGCAAATAACTGCCTCCTATCACCATGAGTACCTATATAAGGTGCCTTTGTGGTCACACGGGTTTGATTCCTGCTTCCAAATCCAAAGGTCAAACGTTGTGGCCACATGGGTGTGATTTCTATCTCACAATCCATTTCTTTTTTATTAGAGAAGGTAGGTTCAAACTTAATGTAAATTTACGGTTTATAACATAATTACTAGCTCTGCATGACATTTCAAAATGATATCTATAGCTATGGGTTTAAATTCCCCTCCAGATAAACATGTATCTAAAGGTTTCCATGCACATGGCATCACATTAAACTTAAAAACTGTTCTGAAACATATTGAGGACATAACATTTTTTCTGAATCTTCATAGGACACCTACATTGTTGCTACCTAGAGACTGCGTTTGTACAGTCCTTACAACACGTTAGTGTTGGGCCTCGTGTTTCATTGCGTGTATAGGCCCTCTGGAGGCTATTTCTTAAGGTACTAAGAGCCACTACGATTTGTCAACCTAAAAGTTAATGCCAGCGATCGTACACTGTCAGACTGCGCTAAGCTATTTTCTGTACATTGCTTTTATTTTTGGAAAACAGTAGGAGCTGCTGTTATTACAAATCTAATGTCTCTACACTAACTTGGCCATACCCAGTATAGGGCAAGCTACTGACCATTTACAATCGAGGCTGAGAGTGTAGGTACTGCTCTGTGAGGTTGCAGGACACCAATTAACGGGAGGTGGCAGCAGGAGACACTTTGTAACTTCACACTGAAGGGTGTTGTACAAATGATTATTGGTCTAAAATCTGACAGTGGGTAGGCAAACCAGGCATAGAATTATTCCTAAGGGTGTAAATTAATCGATTTCAGTGTTATTTAGGTTGATATTTGATGTTAGGTTAAGGGGGGGGCTCTATTTATTTACAGAATTTATTGAAATCATTCACTGCAAAACCCACAAATCTGGGTATGTCTGCACTCTAAGGCCTATAGCACAAAAGTTAATCACATTGTACCACATGCCATGGCCCTAAACTATTGGGAAATATGTATATCTACAAGAATATAATAGTGGCTAAGCCCAGATACTTGCACAAGTATTTTATTTTCGCCCAAAAACTATATAGGCCAACAGTGGAAAAAAATTAGTGTTCTGCAGCCTGTGACTGCATGTGCGGTTAGCACATGTGTAGCAATCACATAGAGATTGGTAGGGCAGTCGTAGTGCCACAGCTACTATACTACCAATACTGTTGGATTGTCATTAAAATAAGGGTTCCCGCTTGTATTGTCATTGAAATAAGGGTTTCCACTATGATTTAAAAGGGAGCGGTCATAACCTGTTTAGAAATGGCCCTCTGTAGACATTATATACGAAGCTAAATGCAATATGTCAAACAGGTTTTCTCTGTATGACCCCTAAATTACCTGTTAGCGCGGCTTAGATTACATGGATTTTGTATCAGTTCGGAGAAATTATGCCTAAAATATCTTCGCACTGAACAGATTTTAGTCGTCAAGTGGGCAATACGGCATCTAAAAAAGTGCTGATATAAGCATCATTTCGTTTCTCAATGTGTGGCCGTAGTACGGAGCCCCTAATAGGACATACCAAAAATAACTTTTTTTCACCAGAAAAAATATTCTTGCGGGTACTGAACAATTCTTGCGGGTACAGAAACAATTCTTGCGGGTACTGAACAATTTTTGCGGGTACAGAAACAATTATTGCGGGTACTGAACAATTCCTGCGGGTACAGAAATAATTCTTGCGGGTGCTGAACAATTCTTGCGAGTACAGAAACGATTCTTGCGGGTACTGAACAATTCTTGCACATACTGAACAATTCTTGCGGAAACTGAACAATTCTTACGGATACTGAACAATTCTTGCAGATATTGAACAATTCTTGCGGATACTAAACTGTTCTTATGGAAACTGAATGATGATAAACTCCTCAAGCCCCAACATGAATGATTCTGTACCCGCAAGAATCGTTTCTGTACCTGCAGGAATAGTTTCGTACTAACAAAAATATTTCTCTACCCACAAGAATAGTTGTTACTGAGAAAATAATATTTTATACATGTTTTAAACTCTCAAAATTTAGAAATGCTACTGTGTCCAAAGAATTCACCTGTACATGCACGAATATAATTTACATGAATAGTATGTTCCTCTACCCCCAAAAAAATTATTCCTGTACCTGCAAGAATTCTTCAGTATCCGCAAGAATTCTTCAGTATCCGCAAGAATTCATCAATATCCGCAAGAATTTGTCAGTATCCGCAAGAATTCTTCAGTACCCACAAAAATATTTTTTTCAGGGGAAAAATTATTTGTGATATGTCCTTTTAGGGGCTCCGTAGCTCCGCACTACGTACTATTGTGATGGCTGAAAGTTGAATGGTTTTTCAATGATGTTCATACAAGTATGGCGAGTTCTACGAAACTGAGGTCGTCACTACTGGCGAATTTCTACTGTATTCCATAAAGCACCTGACCACAAAATCTTATCCCACTTACCCCAGAAACAAAATGCGAAGTTTGAGCCATGAATTATCTCTCAATAACGAGTAAACCCTTGTGAGATCAAGAATGGTGAAGAGATACATAGAAAGTTTTATTATATGAAAAACCAGAAAAGGTGACGCAAGAGGATATGAAACCAAAGGGCTGTACCCCTGTACTGCCACCTCAGACTTCTTTTACAAACTACACTGGTTCAGTGCTAAACAATTACAGTGGTCCACTGTTCAGTTTTACAAGGATCCGTGGTAGATTCAACAGTTATGTTTTTACAGTGCAACGAAAGATAAAATACGACTAGTCATTTCAATGTAAGAGTAAAGACCTAGGACCTAAAATATCAAATATTTCACTAGAATCACTTTCTGCTACCTGAGTGACATCTGTTGGTCATTGTTGTGTGCGGTGTGTATGGTTGGTCTTACATACTGAAATAATTGAGGTAGTGGGGACTTTGTTCATGTGCAAGAATAATTTCTGCATCACCAGAATAATTTCTGCACCTTCAATAACTGTTTCTGTACCCGCAAGAATAGTTTCTGTATCTGCAGGTCTTTCTCTGTGCCCACACAAATTGTTCTTGTACCCGCAAGAATTGTTTGTGTACTCCCAAGAAAGTTTCTGTACCCGCAAATATCGTTTCTGTATTCCCAGGAATAATATCTGTACCCACAAGAAAGTTTCTGTCCCACAAGAACGGTTCCTGTGTCTGCAAGAATTGTTGAGTACCCGCAAGAATTGTTCACTATCTGCAAGTATTGTTCAGTATCCGCAAGAAGCGTTTAGTACATGGGCGTGGACTGGTTACCAGATTTAGTCTGTGTAGGTGTTATCCATATGCTATAGTAAGGGTGAGAAAGGGTGACTTTGCCAAAGTAACCACTCACCTCTGTAATCAAGGTCTGTGCATAGCAAATAAAGGCACCAGAGGGCAGTACTGTTCCCTTTACTTTCTCACCCTTACTATAGCATATGGATAACACCTACACAAGACTAAATCTGGTAACCAGTCCACGCCCGTGGTTTAGTATGTGCAAGAATTCTACAATACCCGCAAGAATTATCTCTGTACCCGCAGGAATTGTTCAGTACCTGCAAGAATATTTTTTTCTGCTGATTTTTTTTTGATATGTCCTATTAGGGGCTCTGTACATTTCTCCCCAATCTTGCCAATGTTCTCACTAAACGGAAAACAAAACAAAACAACAACTCTAAACAAATGAAACCTGAGACCATGTGGTTTCAGTGAATTATTTCTTAATCTTCTCATCTCTAAGATTGGCAAGATCCAAACCCTAAAAGAATTAAGAAATCTCAGTTGGTGTCATTATTCTCTTACCGCATAGCAAAGTCCTCTCTTCCTCCGATTTAGCCCTGCATTGGAGGCCCCTTGGACTTAGACGTTTAAAGGTGAAACTTAAACTTAAAATCACTTAAAGTTAAAGAAAATCCCCTAATCTATTTTTGATGGACTTTCCGTAAAACAAAAAGATTCTGACATGATCTTTGAAATGTGTATCTTTATAGAACAGAGCAGAAGGTTAATCCGATGCATCTGATGATGTCTATTGCCAAAATGTATCCAATTTGTGCTTGCATGAGACTGTTCTGTTTACTATTCTAGATATAACACAAGACCTTCCATGTATAAACAATGCAGAATCTGATCAATTTTGGCAATCCCGCGTCATCATATGCATTAGAAAGACCTGGTTCTTTCCTTGATGGTGGCAGATATTTCAACAATCATGCTAGAATCTTGTTATTTGATGAAAAGGCCTTCGGAAGACGCTATCATGCAAATAGAGTAGGGGGTTTCTTTAAATCACACTGACTTATAACCCGAAATCAGCATTTTAGAATAAGATTGGTTAAAATTGCTTCTAAGGGCTGTTTTGGCATGCAGATAAGACAAAGCACAGATAGAAAAAATGCTGTTTACACCTTCTAAATAATAATAAAAAAAGAATAGCCATCAATACTTAACACAACAAGAAAGTTGTTCAGCCCCAAATCCTCATAAATTTATTGAAATTATACATCTAATAGCTCAAATTAAAGGAGATATAACATTTTGTACTAATTCTATGGTTGTTAACGGGACCTAGTTGCCATGTCAACCAAGAGTCAGCAAATGGGATAATTAATCAGCCATCCTGTCTATTTGCTTATTTCCTCACCAAATGTGAAAATGTAGTTTGAGTATGATAACACTATCACACGCCATGGAACAGTGGACACGGCTATCTAACGTGGGTTTAGATACGGAGCTCCTTGGCTATGTCTAATTGACTAATATAAACAGTGATAAGGTCAATAACTGCCATGTACAACCCTTTCAGTTCCTGTGAATCTTAAGTTATATCTGCAAATATCAATGAACTGCACTCACCGTTCTTACAACTAGGGTTTCCTCTGGCTGCCCTACCTTTTCCTTCATGTCCTTGGACAAAGGAGTTGCCCATGCACGAGGGCAGGTACATCCACTATTGGCAATGGATCTCCTTGCAAAACTCTCCACTTTCAGAAATTGGTGCAACAGTTCGGGTCCCTCTCCTTTGTTCCTAATATTGGCAAAGAAAGTGTTTCAAGTAGGCAAATAACACGTCTACTGCGTTTTAGAGCATGGTAGATATTGTAGACTACCTGTAGCTACTGGATGTGGGTAGGGCGTGCCTCCTCCTTCCTCCTCCTGCCTCCTCCCGGTGCTGGGTGTCCGTGCCTAATGGTTGGCAGGGCTGGCACTGGGATGCGTGGCTATGGGAACGCGTTGCCCTGCCAAGGCCATGGAGGAAGATTAACCAACCACCACTCTCCGGTCTATACAGCATCACTGCTTCACCCCTCCTCTCCCCTACTCCTTCCAATACTTGTGGCGCCCCCAAGGCTTCATTTAAAGTCCTCCATGTGCTCTAAGCCTCAGGCAGCCTGCAGCATCTGCCGATCAGTGATGAATTCAGTGGTTTCCCAATACACTCGGTCCTTCACTTCCTCGGATTTGGAAAATGCAATCAAAAATGGAGGCAAATTATCTGAGGATTTGAAACATAGAGGCAATTCAAATCCACTGTCCGAGGAATAATTAGGATGAAGTCATAATAGCAAGATCAAGCAATGCTCAATTACTCTTCGTTCTGATTAATGCTGCCGAAGCTGAAACTACTGCATTACAGTTATTGTCTCAGGCCAACCATTTCCCAGAGGGCACAGAACATTGAATCAACGATGAAAACTGGTTAATATATGTTGATAGCATTAATCAACCTACATTCATCACTTTTTCAATGACTCCATTTCAATGTTGTCAACCATCACAAGTTCAACATCAGATCAATGGTTGACATATCAACATTGAAATATTGTTCTCCATTCAAAACTGATTAAAACATTGATTTTGCCACCATTAAATCAACAATGTCACTTTCAATGTTGAATCAGAATCAGTTCACAACTAGCAATGTTGAAACAACATTGCATCAACATAGAAATACAAATGTTGAATCAGCACTATTGTGTTGAGTCCCAGTTTGATTATGTTGTGTCAACTTTAAATTCAAACATATTTCAACCCTTAATCAACTATTGATATGCAAAATTGCAAACATTGATTCAACGCTGAATCAACGTAAGTGTGCCCACTGGTTAGGATGCCATTAATATAGTGCTGGGGACTGCTGTACCTTCCAGAGCTGTTTTCGTACATTATGATGGCAAGGGTTTTTTGTGATAGTTTTTGGTGAAACCTCTCGTCCCTCTACCAGTTGGTGGGAGGGGTGATTTTCCGTAAAGATTTTTTTTGTATGTTCTGACCTGACCCTGACCTTGACTCAGCTCATGGACCAATGTTATCCAAGAACTGGGACACACCTGGAGGGTGTTGCGAAAGGACAGGAATTCAATTCTGTCGGAGGTGCTATTCCCAAATGGGAACTGATTACCCTCAGGCAATGACTTCTCCCCTGTTTTGCAGCAAGGTAATAGGTTATAGAATTGATTCTTAAGTTTTCATGAATTTGGGAATGCTTCCCAGTATGACTCACACTAAGAGGATTGATTCTAAGTGTAATGTGAGAAGTTGGTTCTGAGCAGCAGAACAGCCAGGAACTAGAAGGCGAGTTATGACAGTGAGAATCTGCATCCGATTCTTTTTGCAATAGCCTCTTGGCAACCACCACAACACTCACCTGACTACATCAAAGGATTGGTCCAGTTGAACCACATGGTACATTGCTAGGGACTATAAATGGGCCTACCTGAAGGCTGGTCTGTGTCAGTTTGGTCAAGTAAGGGAACTCGCCGTCGTCAGCTAAGCCACCCGGTTCAGCCACCTTCAAGACCTAAAGGGTTGGGGTAACATTTGAGACGTTAACCGGAATGTGGGACATGGTCAAGGATTTCATAGTGACCAAACATCTGGATAGTTGGCATTTCCACAGGTGTCAGCTATATAATGGTGATAGGAAAGACCATTTATAAAGAGAAGCATCGGGAAATGCCATTCTCTTAAAGGAGGGGCACCCCTAATTTTATACCTTAATCTTTGCTAAGTTTTAGGGTAAAAAGAGTCAACTAAACTCTAAAGCACTGGCAAAAAGGAGGGGGCGCATGCCCCCACGCCCCCATCTTAATCCCCCACTGAGTAATAACAGACAGATCAAAGGCAAGTGTGTGCCACAGGTAATGCTACTATGGCTGTACCTGGGCAATAGGCCTACACACTTAACTTACTTTTAACGCCACTGAGAAGGCAATTCACCAATTTCACCATTGACTGAAAATCACTTTATCAGGGGCTGATCGAGTCTGCGGGGGCACACAAGAGAACATTTGTTCTGGGGGGCACAGCCAGGGTTCGGCAACACATTTTCTTATATTTACAAGAGAGGGAGAGAGATCCTCATAATGTCTGCTAGATCTCCACTGACCAAAACTGTATACCATGGTGTATTGATGCCTCTAGGGTGTAGACCCCAAAATAAGCCATTGATTGCCTGGAAACTGCTGTCTAAAAAAGAATTAGGTCTACCGGCTGTCTTGGCCAATTTCTCATACTCTCCTCCCAGCAAATTGGAGCCAGTGTGAGTCATAATGATCCGCTATGTGTGAGCACCTTTCGGGTTATAAATCCAGTGAGTCAGCTTGTGTCATCAGGTGTCAATACTCACACTGTTTGACTCATTATGACAATTAGTGATTCACCTCCACAAGACATAAGATAGCAAAAGTGTGAGCATGAGTCAGTCTGTGTCACTAGTCACACAATGTGACCCATAGTGACTCATTTCCTAACACATTTGAGCTAACACTGCGTCAGTATGTGCCAGTGTGGGTGAGTAGTCACTCAGAGTGACACATAGTGACTCACTTCCATATTTGAGTGAGGTGACACTGAGTGAGAATGAGCCAGTCAGTGTGAGTAGTCACAAAGACTGACCCATAGTGACTCATCTTTCAAAAGGTAGGTGTTGACGCTCGAGTGAACATGGGTCACTCTGTGTCAGTACTCCATGACTCGAAATGACATCAGTGTCAGTACAGAGAGATTAGGAAATTTATAGTTCCACTATATACTTGCACTTTGGGTATGGGCCAAATTAGGGAATTGCTATTTCTATTGATGCTACCTTATAAATCAAAATGTTTATAGATGATATTTTTCAGTATGTATAGGGAATATAATGGTGGCTGAAAACATGGGTTTAGATTGTCTTTTGATACATTTTAAGACAATTTTCTTTTTCTATGGGAGAAAACACTGAGTTGCAATTATCGGCCTCCTATGTGGTATTCAGGCTTAGATTAGTCTTGGTGTAATAATTCCTGCCCAAGGTGATGCCATATTACCATGATAAAAAGGTAAGAATACATAGTATGAGGTGAATTAAAATATTGTTTTGGGTGATAATAGAGGCAAAGTGCCTCACTTGAACAAACACAACAGGTTCTGACACATGTGTCAGTATGTGTCAATACTCACACATATTTAGACACATTGACTCACAGTGACCCATCCTGAAAGCTTCTCTCCAAGAAGTACCTGACACATGTGTGACCATGCGTCAGTATTGCATCAGTATTGTGTCTGATTGGTCGTTTTCAAACTCCTGGTCCCTTATTGGTCCGTTTCAAAGTTCTCTCTTTTTTCTTGGTTTCTTTGTTCTCAGTATTTCACAACACACAGACACAGCAAGGAGAAGTAGACAAGGTAGATAGTCCTACAGTCTTAACTGGGAAACTCCAAGTAACCTTCATCTTTACAGTAATATATCATGATATCTTCTTTTGTGCTCACCTTAATCTTTATCTAGAGTCACTTACAGTGAGTATTGATATATTATAGTTGATATAGCATATTTCATATTGGGAGGTGGGAGGGAGGTGATTTTGTCTACAAATAATTTTATCATCCCCTGCCCCCATTAAAAGTCATCCAGGGAGAGGGTATGTACTTGGCCCAGGGGAAAATTCTAGCCCCTCCCCACTCCAAAATGAAAATATATATCTCAGACAATATTTTTGGGGGAGGTGAGGAGGGTAACAAATCTTGCTGTATTGATTATATCAAGCTATTTGTGCAATGCATTATTGAATTTAACGATTAATTTTTATTTGACAGGCACATAAAAGGCATTTTGAGCAATGGAAAAAGAGATCAAAGGAATTTTCAGGAAACCCTTCCATGGACATGGATATGCAGCCCAATTGATGCCATTGATTCAAAATAAAAATGAATGCAGAATAAAGTCATACCCCCACCCCTCTCCCAACCCCCAAACCCCCTCCCCCCATCCCTAACCCAGGGGAAAAAACTTGATGCATGTGTCAGGATGAGTCAGTATGCGTTATAGCCCAGGTGTCAGTATGAGTGTGGATGTGCAATGACACATGTGTCAGGCCTGAGTCAATATGTTTTATAGCTCAGGTGTTAGTATGAGTGTGCATGTGCCATGATGCATGTGTCAGTATGTGTCAGTATGGGTCATCAGTCACACCTGGTGGCGCAATATTTTTCTTCTATTTAGCACCAGTGTGAGTATCCACACACAGTGACTCAGAATGACACCAATTTGCTGGGCTGTATTAGATCTTGATCTCTTGACTACAGAATATCATTTGAGGTATTTAGACAATAAAGATACTTTACAACCATGCTAATTAAAATGAATGGGGAGTGCCCTCCAGAATTATAGTGCCTTGGATTGAAGGGGATAGGAGAGCAGGAAAGGTGTGTGTGAAGAATTTGAGAGGAGTCTGTAGAATTAGAAGTTTATTGTTTTATGTTTCCCCCGGGTAATGCTTCTCCAGCTGCAGGTGAGTTAATTGAGGCTGATTAACTGAGACTGTGGCAGTAGTGGGTCGTACAGAGCCAGGGTGGAAGCTTTGTCCTGGGGATTCTTAAGGTGCTGCTACAGGTTATCAAGGGTACAATAGATCAAGATTAGACCCAGGTAACAAAAGTAATGGTTATACATGATGGCCCAATTTATACTGGATAAAATCATTAACCCAAGATAACAATTGTGATGATTATGCATGATGACACTTGACCCTTTGACAGCGGCAGCAGGCGCACCTGTGCAATACGCCTATTGTTTCTCAGGATGCATGAATACTGACCCTATTTAATTGGTTTGATACACATCCAATGGAATGAGACACAGAAGTTGTCCTGATGAATTAATAACTGCATTATTACATCACGATAACAAAAGGATATGGACCAGTTTATACATTTACAGCTTTAATATATATATATATATATATATATATATATATATATATATATATATATATATATATATATATATATATATAAACATATTTCGACCCTGAATCAACTGTTGCAAAATTGCAAATGTTTACTCATCGCTTCAAGGGTTGAGGGTAACCAGTATGGGGGTGACATTTGAGATGTTAACAGGAATGTTGTGTGTGGTGAAGGATTTCATGGTGACCAAATATCTAAATTATCGGCTTTTCCACAGGTGTCAGAAATAAGATGGCGATAAGAAAGACTAAAGAGAGAAGTATAGGGAATGTTGTTCTCTTAATGATGTTGCTGTGTTCGATGGAGCAAATTCATGGTAAAGAAAAAGGAAAAAGAAACTAAAGGCTCAACCATCATCAGAGGATACTCCAGTGCATTATAATATAATATATTATTGTGAAAACAATACCAGACGGATCAAAGGAAAGTGTGTGCCACAGGTACTGCTGCCGCGGCTATGCCCGGGCAATATGCCTACACTTACTTACTTTAAAGCTGCTACAAGCTCTCAAATATATGGATCTTCCACTTTCTACATGTCTATCATCACAGTACTGGTTCTAACCATGCTAATTTATATATATCTGTGTGAAAATAAAATGCTTCCAACATTTTATCCAGTCTTGATTGCACCAGCACAGTGGCTCCATCTGAAGCCATAAAACAAAGTTGTATTCCCTACTGGTGGTGATTTGGATGTGTGGCAGGGGAGCAGGCCGCTCAGTGCCGCTAATTAACCAAGTGGTTTCCCTCCCCACCAAAGGGCCAAACTACGGAGCCCCTAAAAGGACATATCACAAATAAATTTTCCCCTGAAAAAATATTCTTGCGGGTACTGAAGAATTCTTGCAGATACTGACGAATTCTTGCGGGTACTGAAGAATTCTTGCGGATACTGAAGAATTCTTGTGGATACTGAAGAATTCTTGCAGATACTGAAGAATTCTTGTGGGTACTGAAGAATTCTTGCAGATACTGACGAATTCTTGCGGATACTGAAGAATTCTTGCGGGTAGTGAACAATTCTTGCGGGTACTGAACAATTCTTGCGGGTACAGAATAACTCTTACATGAAAAAAGAAGTTGTTTTAGTATGTTCCTTTTCCGCAGGAATGTTCCTATTTCTCCAAGAATGTTCCTGTTTCTGCAGGAATGTTCCTGTTTCCACAGGAATGTTCATGTACCCACAGGAATATATTTTGCATGAAAAAAATCTTTTTATTATGTTCCTGTTTCTGCAGGAATGTTCCTGTTTCCGCAGGAATGTTCCTGTTTCCGCAGGAATGTTCCTGTTTCCGCAGGAATGTCCCTGTTTCCGCAGGAACGTCCCTGTTTCCGCAGGAATGTCCCTGTTCCTGCAGCAATATATTTTGCATGAGAAAAAATCTTTTTAGTATATCCTATAAGGGGCTCCGTACCTAACTGATGTCCTGTATTGTGCATATAATTGGCCAGCTATACACAGAATAAATTGCACCCTGTTACATAGAGAGGGGTATACAATTCTATGAAAAAACATAACAGAAAGGCTATACCAGAATTTATACCAGCTTTAACGCCACTGACAGGACTTTGTAGGCAATGCACCAACTTCGCCATTGACGTTTCGGCATTGACTAAAATCACTTCATCAGGGGCGGATCGAGAAGGGGTTGCTGGGAGGCACAGTCAAGAACTTTTGTTCTGGGGGAGGGGTGGGGGGGGGCACAACCAGGGTTCGGCAACACATTTTCTATTTCTTAAAGTTTAACTAAGGCCCAATCTCATGGGGGGTATACCGTGGGAGGGGCACATGCCTCCCCCAGGCCACCCCCTGCATGGATCTGAAAGAGTCCTGACCTTCTCCTAGACTTCCATAGATTATGTGATACTGACATTGTATACATATTGGTTCACCGGATGGTCGAGGAGGGGAATGAGCCATTGATCGACTGTGCCTCCTCTCTAGCAGTGCACTTTAAAAAAATAGAGCTTAGGTTTTAAAGATGTTTAGGTCTAATCCATGTTTAAAGTCTAAACATATTGGCCAGATAGTTGCATTCTTGGCCAGCTGTTTGGGATTGAACACAATACTTTGAACAGTCTGAAAACACATATGATATATGTTCAGGTGTTTAGATATGAAATAGCCACTATGTGGCAGTACTTTGTTCAAATGTACTTTCTAAAAGGCGTTAGTTATACTGTTTTCTCATCTAAAACCTGCTGAAAAAAACTTGTAAATCAATTTTGATGAATCTTGTATCAGAGTGTTTAATGCTATAATCCAACATGTTGGATTGATCATTGATCATCATTTTGATCCTATTTCGTTTGGACCAATGAGCATGTACATTTGTACTGCTCACCATAGACACCTGTACTGTGTAGCCCAAGAAAAAGAAATAGATGCATATTCTTTCAGCCATCCTTTTGTACTAACTCCACATAGGGGTACTGCCTGCTGTGGATAATATGTGATGACATTCTCTTGGAGTATAGAGTAGTCTGTAACTACCATAAATGCCGTACAATACTTGTGATGATATCTGCCTAAGTCTAATACCCATGGGTACCATATCTAAACAAGTTAGCAAAATTCTAAACAATAAAAGATTGAACCATTATTTAAGCAGGTCAGACAAAAACGTATGGACAGATCTGAGCTTAAGAAAGTAGGAACGTTAAATAGAGTAAGCACTGTATGAACCTAGACACTAGAAATCTAGACATAAAGCCAATATTATGAGGCTAAACATATTTTATGATAAAAAAAGTATGTTTAGCATTGTGTTTATAAGCTCTAAACACTTCTTTTACAGTCTGTTGGCCACATTCCGCCCTTGCATTTCTCATATTCCATAAGTCACTGATGGGCTGCGTATTATAGTGGTACTTTACTCTTCATAGAGATGAAGACAGGTAACACATGTCATTCTTCCTCCAGGCATATATATATATATATGCCCGCTTAGATTTGAGGCAGATATAAAAAAATCATGTATACCTTATAATAGAAATGATTAGTTCCCTGAAGGGTTAGGTTTCATGTCTAAGTGAAATGATGTCTTTGGTAGAGGCTGCAACGAAGGCACTTTTACCTGTCCGTGTATCGCTTATAGCTATACATTGCTGTAAGTTACTCGCCTTGAGGCTAAATATTTCTGGTTGTATGGTGTGGGAAGTATGGGCTACAGATTAATTCGATCTTCTTAGATTTAGATACACTCAATACCGTGAATAACCTTTGTAGGTATTATGTATTTCGGAATTATATATTAGTATAGAGCAGGCACAGGCCCCCGGACACAGGCTGCGCTGTACCTTTTTACTTGGATTTTAGAAATACCGAAAAATGTAGCTGATCTGTGCACATAGAGAAATTATATGAATTGGCCTGCAGGCTTCAATTATTTGTACACATCTTAACAGCCATTTTATTGAAGAGCTGAGGAACGGACCGGACAAATATCAAATATGCCCCAAAGGGATAAAACCTTGTGGTTTATCAATATAAAAGGGGGGGGGCGAGCATTGATTGCAATGATTCCTCAAAGTCTTCATGTTGACAAACCATGTGCCTCGGCTGATGACATCACAGCATGTCCCTCAAGGGTCGACAGGGACGTCTACTAGTATCTGCTTGGGCCATATAAAATTGTCAAAATGAAGGGCTCAAATTTGCAGATTTTAACTCGTTTCCTCTCTTAGAAGTCTTTGATGACACAGAACCTTTGGTTGTAACCACACCGAAAAATGCTCTAATCGCCATCGATAACATCAGGCCGCTCAACTCAGCTCTCATGAAAAAAAAGCCCTGCTTCAAAGATGCTCATGGATTTATGAGCAGCTCCCGATAATTACCTGGCGTGACCTTCAGCTACGACCTTATGGCAAATATTTGGCTGGGAAGTTGTCGGCTTAGTCCACAAGGCGACAAATATGCTGGACCCACTTCATGTCATCGCCATGTTGCTTGAAAATATGGAGCGAAGAAGGATTATCATGAACCTCACGTACATGCCGCTCAGTTACTGCAAGGTTGTACTATAAGCCGCACTGTAAGTCTTGAAAGGGTGATATTTCTTACTATAGTCTGTATATGTAAAGCCCATATATAACTTAGTCGCACTTTGTGTTCAAAAAGACCATATGAGACGCGGTAGTAGGAGTAGGAATATAGACTAAGTGGTCTAAATGCTGTGACTCAAATGCAGAAGTTGTCTGCTACTGCCAACAGTAAACATTTCATCGTGTCCAACGACAAAGTGACATTGTATGGAACAAATTAAAAAAAAGTCCCTTATTTTCCTAATAATCTAGCTTTAAACATGTTATATTGGAGAGTCTTGCAAAAGGATAAAATAAAAGGGTCAGAACCTACAGACAATGGTGTTATCAAATAATTATAGGGTGGTATCAAATGAGGAAACTGTGCTCTTCTAATTTTACATCTGAAGGTGTTCGTCATTCTCTAATTGAATGCCTTGTCAAAATGAAGCCCAGAGAAGCACACTTTTACACATCAGGAGGGTCTTGCCAAAAAGGGAACGTGAACCAAAAAATCAAAACGTGCACAAATTCGTATTGCCAAATCTATTCTTGTGAGACCATGGACTTAAAACGTGCAGAGGAGAACTCAGAGTGTGCTGGTGTCATCAAAATGAGATATAGTGACAAATCAGTCATATTCACCATTATATTAAAAATGCTACATGGGATAGATGTATCTCCTGTGCATTCCAAACATTTCAAATGGCCATTTAAGTGAGCAGTTATATGGCAAGATTGTGAAAATGCACGTTTCTCTCAGTTCTCTCTAAACATATTTACAAAGGTTCTACCTCGTTATTTTTTGGCAAGACACTCAGATCGTTTATCTGCTGGTCTCCTCAGCAACCATGATATAACTATACGCACAATAATGTAGGGCATGGCAATCAGAGAGGCTGACAGGTACTAAATGGGGTGAGGACTTGCAGCATAGAACCCACTTATAGCAGTGTCACACCCAGAGAATTGGATAATATGGGTACAGATACTCAGAAATGAGTTTATCATCTGGCATCCAAATACCCAGTTATCACACGTGTATCATATTAATAAGAGAGAAATCTAGATGCAGGGCTGGGAACTGAAGAAGGTCTATAGATTAACGAAAATCTTTCCACATGATGACTCAACAACAAAGTATAAATTTAAAAGCTAAATTTGTACCTCGCTTTTTTTTTTGCAAATAAACATGACTGTTGAAGCTAAAGGTATGTATACATAAATGCATATGTGTAGTAGACGTTTTACTGCTGCAGCATGAGGGCCCCAAAGAGGTGAACACCCATCACCACAAAAAACATTATACACCATACACCATTGGAAAGCTCTAAACTTGTAGATTGCAGATATGGCAGGTGTATTTTTGGTGAGATAGAGCTAAAGAAAAAAGGTTTTTAATATTTTTTTCAAATTAGAATTAAATCACTACATTTTCAGAACAAATCTCCTACCATAAAATATACCTCTATGTAGGTATCCCCAGACCTTAGGTTACATGCCATTTTTTACGGCACTCAAATTGGACCATCATTAAGGCTTTTACAGCATAAAACAAAAAGCATATTATGATTTTTTTCTCAGAACTTCATCAATCCTAATGGATTTCATGATAAAAATAGAATGGGCATCCTTGCTTTATGACATTTCTTTATTCCCACAAAATGGCCTGAGATACTTGTTATGTTGTGTTCCTGAGTGAATTGAACTGGGCCTGCAGAATTAGAAATCGGCAGGACTGAATGTCCTGCATGGTGGAAAATTTTCACAAAGACTGGGCATATGGGTAACGTATTCTATTGTATTAAGTTTATAGTTATAATCACCCTGGTCATTGACATTGCTGTACTGTTATACACATTATGATTAAGCATACCTTTCCTGACCACCTTTAGTAATACCCCTGTTGTATCTTTGGCCATTAATTTACATCACCCCCCCCCTACCAGAACACAAAACAATCATGCCATAGGATTATGCACTCCCCTGGTAAACTTATGTTGACCAAGTATAGAAGATATGCTTCTACAATTTACATATGGGCAGCTAGGAAAAAAAGGGGGAAAAATATCTACATAAGGGGTGTCATTCAGCAAAAATAGAGATAAGATGAACGGAATGAGGAAGAACATCCCCCGTGTGTACTTTTATTCTCATCATTTCCCTCAATTATCCTTTATACCCTGTGGAGATATTGCAACTTCAAATGTCATAATGTAATACAATATCTATAGTAAAGTTGTTTTCTCATTTACATGTTAGCTAGCATAGTGCCAAATTGTAATATCAAATTGTAATTGTTATGATATTTTCAGAATAAAACTGAGATGCCAACCTGTGCCACTGCAAGATTGTGAAATTGTTACATATTTTTAGACCCAAAATAGTAGCCATTCATAGCCAAAATCGCAACAGAAATTGATAAATAGACGTACGACAACTCCAATCTAGTTTGGGCAAATATTTTATTGGACCTGGCCAATAAACATACATAACCAGGCCTAAGTAACACAAGAAGAAAGGAAAAAATCTCCAATGTGAGACCGGTGGTCCTTCCTGGGGCTAGGCAATATGGCCGACTACAAAGGCCACCAGTGAAGGAACCTGTTACATAACACCTGAATGGAAGTGGTGACATCTGGTAATACATTGGGAACTGCTACTGCCCATTTATCACCACTTATATGCGCGCATATAAGTAGCTTTAATAATTTTGGAACAGATGAAACAATTGGCATCACTGAAATTTGATTAATAATGAGCATACATCATACATGTATTCCACTTAAGGTGGGTCGCTACCATTGAATCAAAGATCTTAGATTTTCTTCATTTTTCTCCCAGAGGTACAAAAAATCATCTAGATTAAGAATATGAAAAGAAAAGTAGAGGGTCCCGAGCTACTTTTTTTTTTGTGCAAAGTATGTCATCTTACTTAGATATAATCGATGCAGGAAAAGGTTCGAGACTACTGCGCATGCGCACATCGAACGCCGACTTCCGGTAGGCGCCATGTTTGTTTTGAAAAGAAACAGGGCCAGCTAGTATCTAAATGTAAGATTTTTTTGATGAATTGACACTTTGTGGAGTGAATATGATCATTTAGGAATGAGAGAGGAGTGAGAGACACTTGATGTGTGAAAAAGGTGGCTGCTGGAACCTGAATTGGACAACCGCTGAGTGAATTCAACAACCTCTGAGTGAGTGACAACATTGTGAATCTGTGATCAGTGAGTGACCTACATTTGTAAATCTTCTCTGAGTACTGTCTAAGTGATTAAAGTGTACACATGATTTGTAAAAAATGTGGTACTGATTATGATGGACGTACAAATAAGGGAAGTAAGTTTTGTAGGATATGTGATGGAAAGGAGATTAGAGACTATAGTGAGAACAATAGATCACAGGGAAGGACAAATGAAATTGGAGTTGAGATGTCAAATTTGGCCAGATGGGACAGTTGTTTAAGATGGTATGGATGGAAGAGATGCCACTGATGGAGGTGGATCTTCGCAATCATGTCGTGATGATACAGAGAGAGACAGTAGCTATGATGGGGGCTCAGCTTCAATTGGCGCAACGTCCGGAATTTGCAGAAGCACGGGCCAGGATGGAAGTAGTATAGACCCCGTAATTTTGAGTCTACGTAGTGAGTTTGAACTTAAACAATTAAAATTGAGGGAGTTTGAGGAAAGACAGGAAATAGCTAGGCTGCGAGCGGAAGTTGCTAAAACTTGTCAAAAGACTCTAGAGGCTGAAATGTCTAAAGTAAAATTAGATGAGGAGGCTGATGAAATAATACATGATTTGGAGTTGAAACAAGAAAAAAGGGAGAAATTACTCAAGAAAGTTGTGAGGCTTGGTCAAGCTAGAAAGAGAGAATGAGATTTGTTTGACAGCATTGCACGGTGAGGTTGAGGATGCAAGTGATCATTCTATTGACTCTGAATCTGATTCTGAATCTGACCCTGACCCTGTTAGTAAATTGCAGAAAGCCCACACCGACTGACTCGGAGGATGAGGTGAAAGGTGCCACTGGTGGTGCCCGCAGGAACGCAAAAACGAAGTCTAAGAAAAAGTAAAAGAATCAGTCTACAGCCGAGAGGGAGTCAAAGCGCAACGAAGTCAAGAAAGAGGCCAAGAAGAAAAATCGCAAGACCAAGAAAAAGAAAAAGAGTAAGAAAGATAGCAGTAGCAGCGAGTTAGAGTCGGACTCCAGTAGTTCAGGTACAAATGAGTTTGATTTGAAAAATGTATTGCCAAAGAAAAAAAAAGCACAAACAGTTATCGTACAAAGAAACATAGTATGCGCTCAAAGATGGGGAGAAAAAGATTGACGAAGGTGAACCGGTAGGTCCTTATGTTAGTCATCTACGGTTCATGGTGGGTAAGGAGATCGCTTCGTACAAATACGATCACATTGTAAGTTATGATGCTAAAGTGCGAGAAAAAGCAAAAGAAGACATTGTGAAAGTGTTCGGGGAAAGAGTGATCTAGTGCATGAAGACTTGGGCAGTGATGCAGTTATGCCTAGGGGGGGTGGGGGCAGGGTTAGGGGAAAAGGGAGAGGGAGACCCATCAGTTTCGCAGAAATGAGCACACAGATTTGCTACAAATTTAATGATGGCCGTTGCATGTGGGGGGATAAATGTTTTCGCACTCATGCTTGTGCGGACTGCAGAAAAGGGAAAAGGAAAGGGGGAGGGGGGAGTGCGAATACATCAGGGAGATAAGGGTGTGTGCTGGTACCTGTGTATTCTATTGAACTGGTGATTTGTATGTATGTGTGTGTGTTGTGGTTATTAAGCTTGTCCCTTTGTTTGCATTTAATTGTGAGCAGAGGTTTGGCAAATCAATTTTTTTCATTGTATGAATGAATTAATGAATGTGAGAGTGTGGGAAGATGAAACCGAATTATTGATATGTGTAATGTATGGTATTAGATCTAAGCAATCACGTGAGTCCCAGTGGTTGTGGGCAGATGATACGGCTTTCCAATGTTATGTGTACTGGGACTTATATTATGACATGAGGTTTGATGCGAGGATTGAGATGAAAAGCGAATTGATCTATGACATTATTAGTTTTGTTCTTATCATAGATCAATTCGCTTTCTATGGTGGTAGACAAAAATATACTTCATTCGAGTGATTCATCATGCGAAAGTATTGGTCAAATGACTATCAATCGATTGATTGCTAATTCCAGTTTGTTAATTACGAAAGACATCGAATGCTTTTTGTCGAAGGGGGGAGAGTCTGTTTTATGTTCCGGAAAATGTGATCATTATATTGATAATGTGAAAACCTTATTAAATCTGTAGTGGTCAGCGGAAAATGTCATGGAGAAACTGGGACTCGAACCCGGGACCCTCCAACTTCGAAGCGGAAGCTCTACCCCTGAGCTACTTCCCCTGGCCTGACATTCTCTACCTTCCAACTACCCTGGATTGGTATGGTATACATAGGGGGAGTGACACAATCAAGTGAACAGTCCCTCCGAAGGCTCTGCGCACCCGACGGGGGGAACGAACCCCTACAAATCCATGTGCGATGTTGCGTAAAGTGGTGGAATCTGGTGTTTGGTATTCCAGGATGGAATTTATTTTTAGTAGTAGCATTTTGGGATGTGATATTGTAAATGCGGATCTTGATGTTATCTATGACCGAAATAATTATGAATCAGTGTATGAACACAAAACTAGAGAATGTGTAGATAAAATTGTCCAAGCAGAGTTAAAAGAAGGCATTGTTAGCAAAGTTAATTCTAAGCCTGCCTGTATTCATTCTTTGGGCGCCATGCCAAAAGATAATGGTAAGACAGTGCATTGTATGACGCGAGTAGACCTAAAGGTAGAAGTATAAATAATTTTATGAGTGAAGTTGTTGAGAAGTTCAATTATGTTACTGTAAAAGATGTAGCCAAATTTTTAAAGCCTGCTTGTTACATGTGTGTTTTAGACATACAGGGGGCATATCGTTCAATTTCAGTATGTAGTGAACATCGAACTTTACAAGGCTTCAGATGGCAAATTGCAGAAAAGATGGAATTTCTTGTAAATAATAGTTTATCCTTTGGTCTGTCGTCAGCGCCTTATTTATTTACACAATATACAGAGTTTATTGTTCGTTGCATGCAAACAATGGGTTATAAGTGCTGTTTCGGTTAATTAGATGATTTTCTGATTATGGAAGAGACAGAGGAAAAGTGTTGGTTGGCACTAAATTGTTTAGTGACTTTATTGAGAACTTTTGGTTTCTATATCAATTACATGAAACTGGTGACTCCTCGTAATAGGCTAAGGTATTTAGGAATTGAGTTAGATTCGGTAACAATGAAATTGATAAAATGTCAAAATTATTAGACAATGTTAATATATTTCTGCACCTAGAGAAATGTACAAAAAAGCAATTGCAAAGTTTGGTTGGTGTTCTGTCACATTGTAGCACAATTATTAGAGGCGGTCACACTTTCTCAAGAAGGGCTATTAATCTAGTTAATACAGTGCATAAACAGTCTGATATAATTGTCTTGACAGAGATTTTTAAACAGGACTTATGGTGGTGGAAATCATTTGCTATCATGTTTGATGGCAGTGCTGCTATTATACAACTGGATTTTGCAAACTGTATTACGATGTATGCCGATGCCTCAATGTTAGGCTTTGGTGCTTGCTTTGACAGGGACTGGTATTACGGTACTTGGACCAATAGAATTGTAAAGGAGATTCATTATGTACACCATTTTGAATTAGGTCCGCCTGTAAAGTAGAATTCTTCTGCACAGAGAGAACTGTGGCCAATCCTGATGTCAACAGTATGTTGGGGTAAATTATGGAGGAATAAGGCAATTCATATTTTCACGGATAACGCCAAAAGTTTTGCATATGTTTGACTAGAGCTATGATGGCCTGATTTCTTCTTCTTTTCTTATTTCTCATTTATACAGTTGATACTTACTTTTTGTATTATGAGTGAACCTCATCTAAAGCATAATTGAATAATTGAATCTCTCATGTATACTCTTCTGTCATTTTCCATGTATATCATTATGTCATTATATTCTGGAAATAGAGTCATTATTTGTACTGGGCTGCTATAGCATGATGGAAATCTCATCAATCCTCTCCATGCTTTTGTCATGTATATATTTATGGTATCAAGCACCCCTTGTATGTATAAATGTGGTGTACTGGTCTGGTGTTGCAAAGTTTTCTGTAGTGACTTTCCTACAGAGTTTATTCTTTTTCCTCACCTAAATCAAAACTGGTTGTCTGTTTGATAGCATTACTTAAATGAACATAACAGTTCATTAATGCAATAAACACGTCCAAAAAAAAACAAACAAACAGAGCAGTAGAGATAATAATGCGTACGGGACGTTCGAGAAACAATTTATGTTTGCAATGGTTGCGGGTAGTATTCTGGTGTTCTTTTGTGTTCAACTTTGAAATCTTTGCTCACAGGATTAGTAGTAAAGAGAATGTTTTCTGTGATGGTTTGTCGCGGGTTTTGGGTGGAGCCGCTAGACATACAGTGAACTATGTGGAATTGCAAAACTATTGTTGTCTGTTAATTGTGATTTTTTTTTGTTTTTAAGGTGATAAATTATGGAGCCAAGTGCGTAGATTAGAGAGACTTTTTTTATTCTTACAACACTTGGAAGACAAGGGATGTACAATATAGGCGTTATATGAAATTTTGTGAATTGTATGCATTCAACTCCTTTCCACTTGACTCCATAATTATGAAAAAGTACATTGCTCACTTATGTAAAGATTTGAAATATTCATCTATTTAACAATATGTGTCAGCGATATTAACAATTAATTCTATGTTAGGTCATCCGGTGGAGAGGCGTCAATCACTGGGATTACTGTGGATATTAGGGGGAGTTAAGAGGCGAAAGGTAATTTTGTTACTTCTTCGACCTGTATTTTTCCTGAACATATGTTGAAAATGGAGCCATTGTTAAATTTCGCATGTATGGAAGATTTGTTTTTTTGGACTGCAAGTTTGTTGATGTTGCGAAGCTTGTTGCGTGGGTCAAATGTCTTTGACCCTGATTTTTGTTTGCGTTACAATGATGTAATATGGCACAATTGGGGCATTGTGTTGGAAATCCAACACACAAAAACGATTCAATTCAAAGAAAGGATGCTAAGGATCCCGATAGCGATTGTAAAAGGTCATAAATTGTGTGTGGTGAAATATTTGAGATTAGTATATCAATTCAGTGGTATGGCAACAGGTCTTCCACTGTTCAGTTGGAGATCTTCAGGTGTGTTTAAACCAGCCACTTATGATTGGTACATAAAGAAATTGAAAAAATGTTTTCCATGGTCGGAATGGACATATCAGATATTTCGAAATGAGGGGACTGGCAGTCCATATGTGTTATGCGTTATCTCAACTGTCCATTGACTAATGTAATCAAGGAAGAAATGGTTTGGGCAAGAAAGATTTTGGATTTTGTGATGTAATTTATGTTTGTGAGATTTTTTGTTGTTGTTGTTGGGTTGCTGGTTTGGCGGGTCAATTTGACATTATTCAAGCCCAAATTGTGTGTCAAGTATTATTTGTTCACTTGATTGGTTTATTTGTTCTCTTTGATTGTATTCATTATCATCATTGTTACTTAGTGCTAATGGATGTTTGGTAGCGTTTGATTATTTTGAGTTTGAGTTTTTTATTGGGTCTAATAATACATATACAATAAATAATTGATATGTATTAAAGCTAACATGGGCGCGTTGCCCTACTTACGTTAGTACCCCTTGATATTTCATATATAAAGTCTAGTCGTTATACCAGGTATAGCAGGAAATAAAGCAGTTGCAATACATCTTAACTGAAGTACAGATTATATATGTTACATTTTTTATGGATGAGATGATATGAGATGAAGGATTTTACAAATTTTCCTTGATGAAATACTAGTATAAGAAGAAAATAATAGGTCTCTTACATGAAACAAGTGGGATAGTCTGCGAGAATTTTCTTTTTAAATATCTTTGGACATGCTATAGTGGTATATTCAATTTTGAGATCATTCCATCTCTTAATAGCTTTGTAGTAAGACCCCCTAATAACAAGTGGTTTCAATGAGTGTGGTAGTGTTAGCCTAATGCCCTGATTTCTCCGTGTAGGGAGGTTTCTATTATCTACTAGATCTTGATTATTTTTTAATCTAAAGGCATATGCCAGAAGGTGAAGGTCTCTTCTGTCCATTAATTTTTTACATCCACTTTTTTCATGTAATTGATCGGTTGTATACAGGGGGAATTCTTCAACCTTAACCTTATATACAGTTCTTAGTCCCTTATTTTGTAAGAGCTGTAATTCTCTTGTTTCTCCTCTGTAATCTCTGTCCCAAACATAATCAGCATAATCAAGTACAGGTAGCACCAAGGTCTTATATATTATTAGGGCCGTGTCTTCATCGGTATACTTTCTAAATCTATACAAGTCATATAGTCTTTGCCTGAACTTTTTACAAGTGTTTTCTCTGTGGGTAGTGAACGTTAGACCAGTGTCTATTGTCACACCTAAGTAAGTAAATTCATGAACTTGTTCTATAATTGTGTTACTCAAGGTAAAAACAGGTAGTGGGTCATGCCTTTTCTTATTAAATACCATCCATTTTGTTTTTGCACAATTAATAGTAAGGCTATTTTCTATACACCATGTCGATATGAGTCTTAAGGCTTCATGCATTTTTACACTCGATGTAACCGTTATTACAGCATCGTCAGCATAGACAGATATCTTGTAATCATACAGAGTAGTCAAAGGGTTAATATATATAGAAAATAATACAGGACCCAAAACAGACCCCTGAGGAACACCATAGCTTATTGCCTTTTGTGCCGATAATGTGTTGTTAGCTAATACTTGTTGTGATCTGTCAGTCAAATAATTTTTTAAAAAAATACATGTATTTTCGCTGAGTCCAATTTTTAAAAGTTTAAAATTCAAGAGTTCATGTGATATAGTATTGTAATGGTTCGTATTGACTTATATGTTGGGTGGCTCTTTGGCTCGCTTACCACTAGAAATACCAACACAACACGAGTAGTTCGGGTTGGGCAAAGCCCCAGAAACCCCTACCTCTCGGGTAGGACTTTATTGCACTCTAGTCTACAGGTTAAACTGCGCGTCTGGACTGGACTAGGTCCAGTCACCTTCTGCCGCTCGTCCGGCTCCTTAGTAGGAGCTGGACGCGAGGCATGGTGCCGCCCCCTCTTGTACCAACGGGGTATCACAAAGCGACACCTAGCTGGCATAGAAGGAACAGGCACCACACGAACACGTCTCTCAGATGAACGGCACTAATATATATACGACGATACCGGCCCCTACACCACCCCCACTAGACTATACCTAGGGTTAGGTGTGATTAACAAATACCTATTGTTTTAGCTTTATACAGTAATATCATACACAAATAGGTAAGTCTATATATACAGTTCGTATAGGATATAGAACATCTAGGGGCATTATAAATAATATGTACATAGTGAGGCATCGTCGCATATAACCCGAAGTAATGATAATTAATAATAACGAATAGGAAGTGGCGCCTTATGCACCATCGACCTATGGTGATATGTAGTAACAGTGTTACAATAGTGTTATTATTATAAACGAGACGCATTAAAAAGTGGTAGACGAGTAATCAGATGATATGAATAAAATTTTACAGTATTAACTAACCGACCCGAGGTGGGGTAGATAACCCGAGAGAAAATTTTGTTCGTTTTAATTACAAGAATATAGATTTGGTATGAAAATATATTTATACAAAAATAATAATACTGATAAATATAGGTGTCCTACCAGGGTAGCAGGATCACCCTTACAATATACCGGACTTCCGGCGAATCTGGAACGACTGGTTTCTGCAGCTCCATCCGGCGACATATGTGTGGTGGCAAGCCACGTTGCTGTTGTGATGTGCCCTGATGAAGATGGGAAGATGGAGCCCCGGGTAGGTGTGGTAATCCCTTTTGGCGTGTCGGGTTTAGCGTCCATCTTCGCTGCAGGTTACGTTCCAGATATTAGGAGTCCAGCGTAAGGAACAGTGCCTCTGGCATATTAAATGCTTTTACCCTCGGGTACAAAGGAGACACCGTCAGATGGACACTTAAAGATCTCCGTGTCCATCTTCTCAGCCGACTCCACTGAGGCAGATGGAGCCGAGCTGCTACAGCTGCTCACAGAGAGCGCCGCGGAAGCCTCGCTGGGCGTATCGCTCTCCAAGCTCAAGGCCCTCATCACCGCGGATGGACTGTCCATTGCCTCGGATGCTGGTGGAGCAACCGTGGCAGTTGGAACAGTCCGGGTGACAGTAGGGGGCGGGAGCAGGAGAGCTGCCGGAACTGGCGGGGCAGCCGGGACCGGTGGAGTGGCCGGAACCGGTGGAGTAACCGGGACCGGTGGGGCATCCGGGGGTACATCCGGTATGAAGATAAGGGACGACGGTAAGCCGTCCCACTCCTCCAGATGTTTCCCGAATGCCAGGAAAAACTTGAGGTCAGCCTCCTTGAACCTATGTATGTATCTGGCGTTTTCAGCTTGGTGAAACTCCTTAAGCTTTTCAGCTTCCTTCTGTTGACGCCGGCAGGATTCGAGAGCCTCTTGGACTCTGTCCTTCTCCAGCTGCCTGATCTTGTCTTCCTCCCTCTTCTGGATTTCGTATACCAGATTAAGGGTGGCTTCAGTCATCGCCCGCCAGTAGTCGACTGACTTCTGGCGGTGCAATGCCTGCCACTCCGCCATCAGTTCATTCTGGATGTGAACCGTTTGGACATCTCGGTGGTCAACAAACGTGTTCGGATCCTGAAGACCTGACAGCGTATCCGAAATTAGCTCCATCAGGGGTACCCGAGGGCCTGTTGGTGGAACTATGACTGGTGGAGGCGCGGTGGCTTCAACTGAGGCAGGCGGAGTACCTGCTGGAGGAGCAGACGGGCCCTCAACCGTTAGACCGCCCCGGCCTCGGCCACCACCCAGGGAAGCTCGGGTGGACTCCAGCCCACCACGGCCTCTACCACGGGGTTTGGTCCGGCCCAGGGAGGTAAGGACCTGTGACTCGGGTCCAGCTGGCCCCACTGCGGGGAACTTCGCCACGTACTCACTATACGTGGGGCGCTTGCCGGAAGATCCCTCTCCGGCCCAATAGGACGAATACCCGGATGGGGGAGCGAGGATTTCGCCCCCATCATCCTGGCTGCCAGAGGCTTCGCCCGGGCGTTGTTCCGCGGGTGCAGGTGTAGTGGTGGTGGCTGGAGTCGCCGGTGTGGTTGCCTGGCTAACCGCCCTACGGGCCTGGTTGCTGGGCATATCCAGAGCCGAGACTTGTTGTCCCGACTCGCGACGATCAGCTGGGTTAGCTGGTCTTGGCTGGTCCTTGCCACCCGAAGGGCTCATGGACCGGTCTGCTCGGGTCCTCTTGGAAGCACCGGTAGTTGTTGTTGTGCCTCCGCCGGGACCCTTCGAGCGGGCCTTGGCCTTCTCTCGCTTATCATCCCTCGCCACTTTTTCACCTTCAGGTGCACCTCACTGGGCATCCCGAATTTCGTGGACGAGAAGTTGATTTGGAAGAAGGTCAACAAGTTGCCGCTCTTCCACGAGCAGAATCCGGTCTCAAATGCCTGCTCCTTGACGTCTTTGGCGCTCAACGAGGCCCAGTTAGCTAGGAGCTCGTTGAAGCACTTGATGGCTCGTTTCCTGGTTTTCTCCAGGCTGATGCCATGGGCCTTCTGCAAGTGCAGAGCCATGTCTCGGCGCCGGTGAGTGCTGAACGAGCCATCACAATGTTTGCTCGGGCGGTCCCCAAGCACACACATCATCACAGGCTTGTGGTGCATGTGATGTTCAACAATGTGGCGAGCGAAGCGAGGCTTCGTCTCGAACATCTTCTCACCCGTGAGAGCCAGCTGGCATGACTCGAATGGGCACCGTCGGCGGCTGCCGGTTGGTCCCCATTGGGTCATTGCCCACTGAACTTTCGTCCGGGCCTCGTAGCTGTAAATCGACCCCAATTTGGATTTCAGCTGGTCAATCCAAATGAGGTAGAATTTACCTACAGGAGTATCCGAGGGGCCGGACTTCATCCACTCCTCGTCATCGCTATCACCGTCCTTATTGACGGCGCCGGGACACATGTAGTGGACCGTGTCATAGGCACAGTCCGCGAAGCAGCGAGGAGTCCGTTCTTTGAACCCCTCGGCTGCATTCTTCCACATCCATTTCTGATTGTCGTCCTTCGGGACATCCGTGGTCATCTCTTCCCACGTTGTCACGGACTCCAAATCAGATTTGGCCGACTCGGGCAGTTCTGGATCGCTGTCGCTATCCTCACTGTCCATGTAGATACCAGCTCCCCTGCTCGCTCGGCTGGTGGTGGTGGTACCAGCCGAAGCCTTGGCAGAGGATTTGGCGCTTTTTCCGCTGGTGCTGGCAGTGGAAGCTACAGCCGAGGTGGCTACTGTGGTGGTTGAGGGTGTGGTGGTGGAAGCGGGCGCTTTCGGCTGACCCTTACCCCTCGGCTTGGTGGGGGGCGTGGGCTCGGCCGGAGAAGCTTTCGCTCCGCTCTTCTTCTTCCGGCGCTGAACCTTGGTGGGCTGCGCCGGCATCTCAGGACTGGAATCCGACTCCCGTGGATTCCTGTCCTCTGTACGAGGGCTCCTCCTTCCGCTGACCGGGGAGTCAGAGTCGGAAGAGACCTTGGCTTTCTGTTGGGCCTGCTGCTTGCGATGGGCCCGGCGAGCTGCGGTGAGCTCCTTCTGCTGTTTGGCAAGCTAACCGACAGCTAGGGGCCTGTAAACTGCCAACACTAACTAGAGCAAAAACGGGTGGCGTCTAACCACCACGAGTCCGCTCTAGTTATGACCAGTATGACGTCACGCATCTCGCCTCGCGAGATCCCGCCGTGGCTATCCGGTGACCTAGTTCCAAGCTTTCCCGCCGCACCCGCGGCGCCACCTAGGGAACTAGATCCGAACTAACATTCGACTCGACATGCGAGACGTGGCTTACCACCCGAGTGCTATCTGCTGGAGTTTGGCGGTTTATACAACGCTTCAAAGCGAATGTACCGGTTAATCCGACCGCCGCTCACGGGATACAGCTGACCGGGGAGGGCACGTTCGAAATCTCCAGCCGTGGAACGTATGTTACCCGCCTATGGCGGACAACACGCAGCAGCTCGTTGTGTACTGAGTTAGGTTACGGCAGACCTCAACCGGGGACTGCGTCTAACGCCTTCGGTTAGCCTTTTATTTTTCCCGGCTTTACGTACGGCCCTTTCCGGATTCCGCTTAGCCACTGCGGGCACCTTCCCATACGTAATGCCTTCACTCAGCGAGACATTTTTCCTTTTCTTACGATTAGGTCGTTTCCTGGCCTTCGTCTTCTTTTCCACCATACCCTCGTCTCCCGGCGTCTTTCTCGGCCGGCTTCTAGGGCGTTTCGTCGGTACTACCACGCTCGGTCCCCTAGGGACAGATACAGGTGGTTTGTAGCCGAACTCCCTCTCCGCCTCTTCGCGTCCCTTCCAGGGCCGAAGTTTTCCGACATTTGTCTTCCATTTCCTACCAGTTAGGCAGTCCTCAATCATCACCGTGGATTCGGAGATGACACGAATTATTTTAAACGGACCTTCCCAAGGCGTTACGAGCTTCAGCTTCTCCAGCGGCTCATAATACCTTAGGACTTTGTCCCCTACATTAAAACGAGTTCGTTTAGCATTGGTGTCATAACCCACCTTCTGCCACTTCGCACTCTTCAGCAGTTCTTTACGAACGGCCTCGTATGCCTGTTTGAACCTGTCCCTTAATGACTCCACAAACAACACAGTGCAGGGCGCCTCCGGGTCTATACCAACCACTCCATACACTAAGTCGGCGGGCATTATGATGTCCTCGCCGAACACAAGCAAGTTGGGAGTGCAATTAGTGGATGAATGGACAGTGTTGTTGTAGGCATGTACCACAAACTCACACTGTTCATCGCAGTCGTCCTGGTGGGTATTGACCAGGGGCTTTAGCACTTGTATGAGGGTTCTGTTGAAACGCTCTACCTGCCCATCCGACTGTGGTCGGTATGGGTTTGTTCGGGTCTTGCAGATGGCTAGGTAATGGCACATTTCCTGCCATAGCTCCGACTCGAACTCCCTCCCTTGGTCGCTGTGCATCATAAGGGGAACACCCAAATGTAGCACCCGGCCTTTCACAAATGCCTCCGCGCACGTGGCGGCTTTGTGGTTAGGAAGGGGGAACACCCGAGTGTACTTGGTATAATAGTCGGTTACGACCATCATACAAGTATTATCTCGGGGCGTCGTTTTAATTCCACTGATGATATCTATCGCCACTCGAGCGAATCTGATACCAAACAATTCCAGGGATAGGGGTTGCTTACCCAGGCCGGGTCCCGGCTTGTTTTTACAGCATTTTTGTATGTAATGTTTTTCTTGCCGAAATGGCCACTTGTTTGATGGCCATGGCAATAATACATGATATCCCTCCTCATCGGGGTGGGTATCACTATTTGCAACAGCCTACCGTTGGTGGGAGTTGTCTTCCACCTGCACAGTATGCCGTCTCGGATCTCTAGCTCGGTCCATTGGGCTAGCAACCGCCTCGCCTCCCTATCTTCTAGGGATACTAGCGGCCTTGCCGGTTTAATACCTGTCCGTAGGTATTCCGTTATGCGCGCAGTGGTGGGATCCGACTGTTGGAACTTCTTTATGGTCTCCGGGGACCAATCAAGATAGCTACACACAGCCTCCTCCCAGGGGATACGGGGGGTGGTATGATTAAATACCAACCCGGCTACCACAGCATTGTGGGCTCCGCAGTCATCACAAGTGGCATTTTGGCACCTTCGGATGGGTCGTCTCGACAAGGCATCCGCATTGATATGTTTAGTACCGGGTCGGTGCTCTATTTGCTTATGCTCTAATCCGAATTCGGATAGGTGGGCTAACCATCGTCCTATCATCCCCTCGGCGTCCTTAAAATTAAGGAGCCACCTAAGAGAAGAATGGTCGGTTCTTAAGGTAAAGTCACTTCCCCAAAGGAAATGCTTGAACTTCTTCGTATACACCACCACAGCGAGGAGTTCTCGCTTGGTGGTACAATAGTTTCGCTGTGTCTTGCTTAACGTGTTGCTAGCAAATGCTATTGGCACTTCGACTCCCCCTTGGACCTGTGAGAGAGCTGCCCCAATTGCATCATTGCTCGCATCGGTGTCTAAGATGAAATGTCCCTCGGGAGTGGGATATTTCAACACGGGTGTATTCCTAAACAAATCTTTTATTTTATTAAAAGATTCTTCTTGCTCGCTGGTCCATGGGAAAGGGTCCCGTGCCCTACCCGGAGTCCAGTGAGCTAAACACTGCATGGGGAAGCTCACACGAGAGTAATTTGGTATGAAATCACGATAATAGGTACAGAATCCTAAAAATGATCTCACCTCCTTAGCACTCGTAGGTCTTTCCCAATTTTCTACAGCTTCTAATTTTTCCGGATCCGCACTCACCCCGTTAGGAGTAATGATCCTTCCCAAGTATGTAATGTTTTTCTTAAACAAATTACACTTCTTGGGTTTAAGTTTAAGACCGTTTGATAGTATCCGGTCGAGGACCAATTGCAGATTCGCCAGGCATTGCTTGAACGATTTGCCGAACACGACCACATCATCCAAGTAAACCAGGCATTTCTTCCACAAAAGATCACTCAGTAAGGATTCCATCATAGCCTCGAATGTAGCGGGGGCGTTACACAATCCGAAGGGTAAGACATTATACTCGAATAGCCCCATATGACTGGAGAATGCTGTCTTCTCCTTGTCATCGGGTGCATCGGTATTTGCCAATACCCGGACTGTAAATCCAAGGTACAGAACCATTGGTTTCCGCCCAAGCTATCTAAAGTCTCGTCTATCCTTGGTAAAGGATACGAGTTCTTCTTAGTTATACCATTCAGTTTCCGGTAGTCGACACAAAAGCGGATTGTACCGTCTTTCTAAGTGGTCATACAAACAGGGCTGGACCAGGGACTCGAGCTGGGCACGATTACCCCTAGGTCTAACTGTTTTTGTATTTCCTCTTCGCAAATTAACTTCTTCTTTAGAGGAAGTCTACGATACGGAATTTTAAAAGGTTTCTCGTTGCCCACATCTATGGTGTGCAACACCTTATCGGATCGACCCACCGGTCCTCCCTCCCTACCGAAAGCACTCTCGTACTTCTGTAGGAGTTTCGCCAGGCAATCCTTATCCTCCGTATTTTCTAAATCAGACTGATCAATCAGCTTTTGGAATTCTTCATCCAGAGGATGCTTACTAACAGGGTTCAGTGGTTTATTGAATTTGGCCTCGGCGACATGTTCTACCGAGCTCATCCTCCCAATACAGTCGCCTCGCCTCAAATAGACTACTGAACCACTTCGGTTAGTCATGGGTAATACAGTCCAAGCTGCATTAGCCACTAATGTATCCACTGAGTCTAACCCGACGCTCGACAAGTACACCGTATCGGGTTCATAGACTCCAGTTTCATCCCTTTGAGCCATGGACCCGCCACAAAGGACATCGCAAGTGGTACCCGGTGGGATCTTCACCGTATGTATCACTGATGCGACCGAAGACACCTGTCTCAATACGCATTGGACATGCAAGCCATACGGGTTCCGTATACTCATCATACCGTCCCTCGGGTCCAAGACGGCCCCGTATAAGCTTGCAAAATCCAGTCCGAGGATTCCGTCATCACTAACCTCTGCTATAGTTGGCGAAAGAACAAATTCTTTGCCTCCTATACGGATAGGCATAAACGTCCTACCAAATGTACGCATGCTGCTTCCGTCGGCCGTGCAAGCATTTACCCCCGTTTTGAGGTTCTCATGGCTGCTGGCCACCGAGTCGAAAAACCTTTTGGACACACAGGAGTGGCTAGCTCCGGTATCCACCAAGAATTCTCCTACCCGGCCTTCTACAGATATGGGTACATACCACCGTCTCCCCCCTAAGGGTGAGGGGTTACTGGTAAACTGGCGAAAGTCTCCCGAATCACCAAGATTCAATCCGAGTCCTCTCAGGAATTCCAGACACGGATGACTTGGGGGAAGGCGTGTCCCACACACTCGGATCAACTCTTTGATCCATCCTTCCTCTCCCCTAGTGTGGCCACTCGCCTCCATATGTTCACTCTCATACATACAAATACTAGGGTCCCCGGCCCCGGCCAAGGTGCAGGGGTGCTCACCCCCGGCCACCCGGCCTCCAGGTGTAATTGATTCGAAATCTTCCACCGGGTTACCCCCGGTAGCATTTTGGCATTCGTTCTTCCTTGGGGTCGTATCAGATGCCGTTGATACAACCCCCACTAGTTTTCCACGTCAGTGGAATCCGTAGTGTTCTCCCTTCCTTCACCATTGTCTTCGGCTTCATAGAAGGCAGCCATTACCGGTTTAGCAGCGGTACACTCAGATGAATAGTGTCCCATGCGCTGGCACCTGAAACACTTTACAGTTCGGCGATCCACTCGGGGTCTCTGCCGACTGGCTTGGATGGCATCTGTAATTTTCTTACACATGTCCTCCATAAGTTTGGTCATGTCCGGGGACTGACCCTTCACTTTATCGGCGCTTACGAAAGGTTTGGATGCTTTCTCACTGGCCTTCGGGTCACTCTTGACCTCGGGTGGTGGTCTAGAGTCCCTTGGCTTATTGAGAGCTTTCCTTGGAATATATTTCCTACCCGTCGTATTCTTCCTTAATTGAACCGAACAGAAGGTTCCGTCCTCCTGTTCGATTTCAATCAATTCGAAATCGTCTGAGGGGACTTGTGCCCCAGACTGCTGGACTACTGACACCAGGGGAGCCGAGCTGCTGGCATTCGGTATGTCTCCACCTAACATTGTTCGCTTCTTCACGGCCATATCTATACCATTAAATATGTCTTGGAGCGTTACGCCTTCTTTCCAGGCATCACTGGCAGCAATCTGCTCATCTCGGTCTCTCAGACCCTTGACGAATTGTGTGATCAAATCGTCCATATACCAGTCCTGGTTTTCAGTACCGGGTCTGGCCTTGCTTAGCAGGGCATGGAGCTCCATACCGTATGCTCGGAAAGCTTCGTGAGGCTTCTGTGTACGTTTCTTGAAACGGACCATCGGGTCCTCCTTGACCATGTTGCATAACAGTCCACTAGCAGATTCTACCAACTGCTCAAAACTTCCAACGAGACCATACCAGGTATGCCATTGCTCTACAGCCATGCGACCTGGACCGCCCTTCAAACATCTTACCAGATGTGGCTTGGCCTCTTATGGGGTCCACCCGTTACAATTCATCACATCGATGAAGTCTTCAAACCACTCTTTCCAAGGTCGAGTACCGTCATATTCTTTTGGAATAACGGCTACCCTTCGGGCAGAATTATGAGCATACATCAATCTAGTGCATTGCTGTTTGCTCCATTCAACCGCCTTTGTTTCATTTAAGGTTCGGTTGCCCCCTATACCACCGAAGCTCGTATTGCCCGGTGGAGGTGGTGGTGGTGGCTGCGTATACGTCCACTGTGGCACACTGTGGTTCGTATAACCCGCGCCACCCTGGTTAGGGCCGGGACCCGAGGTACCACTGTAGCCTGTGGGACCCGGGGTACCGCCCCCTCCTTGTGTGCTTTGATAACCGCCGCTTGAAGGCTGGTTACCCGTCGGATGACTGCCATCGTTTGATGGATTGGGTTGGTTGCTGTCATTACCAGCTCCCAACCCCACACTGTCACTCGGATCCACATGTATGTGGAATCCGTTAGTCTCTGCACTGCTGTCAGAGGCTTCCCGTGGTACATAGTCCGGGTCCAAATTGTGGACTATGGGGACTTCACTTATCCGGACTCTACTAGTTCGGCCATGTTTATCTTGGGTTCTAATATAAACTCCCCCTTGATCTACATTCCGCGTCGCATTATCATTGACAAAAGGATTATACGGCGGATGCTTCGGCGTAGAACAGGAGACAGGGTCGCCCTGTTTAACGAAAGTCGAGTTTGGGTTTGTGTCCTTACTCGCCGGAGGGGCATTCGCTTGCTCCTGCTCTTGTAAATAACTCTCCATGGCAGACTTATTTATTGTGAGGGTAGCTAGATCTGTGGTCAGGTTTCGCTGTTCCTCCCTCAGCTGTGCGTTTTCTGCTAAGATTTCGGATCGAATCTTTTCATTTTCCGACACAGCTCGGTTTCGTTCTTCCTGAGCGGCTAAAGCCTCTCGCTTAAAAGTATCCTTTAATAAGCGGTACTTTTCACCTTTTTCTTTCTGAGACCTTTGGTACTCGTTGGTCTCCTTCCTTATCTCGGCTTGTTCCGAGACCATTTTGGCCTCTGTCTCCGCCTTTCGGAGTTGAAGTTTCTTTAGCTTCTCCTCCATAGCATGCAACTCGGATTGTAATCTGTTTACATCCCGGGCTTTAGCAACTTCTTCGGCTCTAGCCTTTTCGATTGCTCTAAGTCTATTGGCTTCTTCGAGTTCCAACTCGGCCAATCTTTTCTCTTTCTAGCGTTCGTCTCTCTCCTTCCTTTCCAAACGATGGGTTGCCGAAGTTAGACAATACTTTAGGTCAGATTCTTTTAGAATCGCCTCCTGCTCATCGGAACGTAATTTTCCGATCCGAGACTTAGTTTCCTCTTCTATTTTTAATTGGGCCGCCATGAATTGTTCATGTTGCCGCCTAGCTTGTAACTCTACCTGTTCTTTGGCTTTCAAATAGGCCGGGGTAGTTTTATACCCGGGGCCCATCCGACGTCCGTATATAGACCTGCGACTGCCTCCAGGATTAAACATGGAGTCAGACAAGCCTTCGTCTAGCGATCGGCCTAGGTGATGTCTTTCCGAGCTTTTCGGTTCAGTACCCCTAGGCTTATCCTTCGCATTCACGCTTGGGACTATTGCGTCCCTTATGGCTTTGCCATCGTCGCTGTCATGGTCCGACGATGTCATTAATGGGGGTACTTCGTTTGGACCATCTGGTACTGCTTCTGGGGGGGTCGCAGTACGTATTCCAGGGCTCGGTGCCACTGGCATACCCAAGTTACTAGCCGAGCCTGCTGGTACAATAGGACACAGCTGGCGTCTGCTAGTCATAGCTTGGGACCAATCACTCAGGTCTAAAGTTGAGGGTTTTATTATTCCCTTGAACAATCCCGTATCCGGTACTCCCATTTGGGGTGTACCCGGATACAAGTTTACGATACCATCACCCGTGGCACCGTCCATCAGACCAGGTGTCGAGGAAACAGTTCGGACACCCGCTGGATTATACATTTGTTGTTGACTGGGTTTCCAGTCTAACAACAGATGCTGGGATGTGAAGTCATCCTCTTCGAATCCCTCTAGCCTGGGGCTGGGGGGATCCGCTTCGGGTTTCCCGAGGCTTTCGGCCAATGTGGCCGCGCACCACCCCCGAACCAACTGGTCACGGCACCAGTGTAATGGTTCGTATTGACTTATATGTTGGGTGGCTCTTTGGCTCGCTTACCACTAGAAATACCAACACAACACGAGTAGTTCGGGTTGGGCAAAGCCCCAGAAACCCCTACCTCTCGGGTAGGACTTTATTGCACTCTAGTCTACAGGTTAAACTGCGCGTCTGGACTGGACTAGGTCCAGTCACCTTCTGCCGCTCGTCCAGCCCCTTAGTAGGAGCTGGACGCGAGGCATGGTGCCGCCCCCTCTTGTACCAACGGGGTATTACAAAGCGACACCTAGCTGGCATAGAAGGAACAGGCACCACACGAACACGTCTCTCGGATGAACGGCACTAATATATATACGACGATACCGGCCCCTACAGTATCAAAAGCTTTTTAATAGTCTAGATATAGGCAGAAGCTTGGTTTGTCATGCATCATGTTATTAGTTATATCCATTAGGTGTTCATCAATGGCAGTCTGTGTAGAGTGTTCAGCCCTATAACCATGCTGATTTTTACTAAGTACACCATTAGCATTAATAAAATCATTCAGTCTTTTACATACAATCTTTTCTAGAATTTTTCCAGGAAGGGGTAGAAGACTAATGGGGCGTAGGTTGTTTACATCATTAGAGTTTGGTTTCTTAGGTAATGGTTTCGCCGTAGCCGCTTTCCATAGGTCAGGGAACTTCATTTTTTCAAGACATTTATTATATAGGCATTGAAAGACATGAGACAATCTTTGAGCACATAAGTTTTTACATGGGGAACAGATGAAGGCTTGTCTATTTTAATGCCTTTTATAATCTTGATTAATTCAATGTAAGACACAGGGTACAATAGATTTCCACCTTGGGCTGTCTCATGTCGTGGGGGTCTGTGACCTCGATTCACATTGACTCTCGGTAGGGCATCAGCTAATTTTTCACCAATAGTTGAAAAGAAGTTATTTATATAATCTGCACAATCAGGAGGGGGTATATTCATACCTGTGTTCGAGTTCCTAAGTTTTATTAGAGTAGCATTGGTTTTATTTGGAATAATTTTTCTAATTGCTTGCCAGAACGCTCGAGGGTCATCTCCTTTAGTCGCAATAAGTTCTTTAATTCTATCTTTTCTATTATTAAAAATAATTGTTTCGACTCTGTTCCTATGAAAATTTGAGATTCTCCAATCATCAATGTCACCTGTTTGTCTGGCATGCCTATACAACTCATCTCTAACTCTCATAGCTTCTACTACATTGGGTATCATCCACTCTGGAGTAAACTCAGGCAAGGTCAATTTTCTTACCAGGCACATTTTGTTCAAAATTGATAAGATAACTTTCAGGATTTCTTCCCACATGCTATCGGGATTAGGTATATTTATTATTGTATCCCAGTTATAATTATTAAGTGCATTTTTCAATGTAAGGAAGTCATAGTTCTTGTAGCTACGAGCTTTAACTTTTTTCTTTGGGATTCTAGTTCTTTCACATTTAATAACCATATAGATAGGAGTGTGATCTGATATATGAAAATTGACCAAGCCCGAATCATTAACATTATGTACATTTGTATAGAAATGATCCAATAAAGTACCCGATTGTGGTCTAGTGGGTTGCTTTATCAGCTGAAAAAGCTCATTGTTAGTACAGAAGGCATTCACCATGGAGTCATCAATGTCTTTCTGTTGTAACAAGTTAACATTGAAGTCACCCATATAGATTAGTTTTCTATTTCTCGTGACATTGGCTTTAAGTAATGTAAGCTTATTATAAATAGCTCCTTTATCTACATCATCGTCTGGAGGTCTATAACAAACATAGATTTTATATTTTATAACACCAATCTCAATATCAACGCATAATAATTCATAGTCTTTAGTTATAACAGAACCTTCATTGTCAAGTGAGGCTATGTAATGATCCCTTATGTAAAGCAGTAGGCCACCAGCTTTTTTAGGATATCTATCTAGTCTGAAAAATTGATAGCCAGGAATTTCTAGGTCAATGTTTCTTTTTCCAGGGTGTAACCATGTTTCTACAATACCAGCAATATCAACTGACCTGACTAAGGTAGTAGCATTTGCTCTCTTATCAAAGATGGATCTCGCATTAAAACACATTATCAGAAGGCCTTTTTTGTTTGTTAATTCATGTAAGCAGACCATGTGTATGGTGACCAATATTGATTTTCATGAGGTGATAGGAAATGATATCAAGTATGAGGATGATCGCTGTATGATATCTGAGGTTCTCTTGTGGTATGGCTAGAAAAGTTTTTTCGGGAACGCACCCCGAATTTATTGTATATAGCCTGTTAGGCACAGTTATAGCTATGCATATTATGCTGATATATATATGGTGTTTAGTGAACCTTTGTACATTATTACAGTCAATGATAGAAATGAAAATAGGGATAGAGACATATAAAAAGAAAAAACATATATACAAGTGTTAGGGTGGCTACTATTCTGTGCCACTGGGTTAAAGCAATCAAGTCCCGACCGTCGACCTGTTAGCTCCACTTGAGCACATACTGTATTGGGGTTATGTAATGCCATGTTCATTTCAAGTCAGCTGTGTGGAGACTGGTTGGCGAGGTTCTAAGGGAAAGAAAATATGTCAACAAATAAATATAGTGTAGCATAGCAAAGTATGACGTCTTACATTGATATAATCGACGCGGGAAAAGGTTTGAGACTACTGCATATGCATGCGTCGAACGCCGACTTCCGGTAGGCGCAATGTTTGTTTTGAGACGAAATAGGGCCAGCTAGTATCTAAATGTAAGATTTTTTTTTTCCCCTTACCTTATTAAATGATGCGGGTCAAAATGTGTGTCAAGTATCATTTGTTCACTTGATTGGTTTATTTGTTCTCTTTGATTGTATTCATTATCATCATTGTTATTTAGTGATAATAGATGTTTGGTAGCGTTCAATTATCATGAGCATAAATCATACATGTATTCCACTTAAGGTCTGAAATCACAGAAGGTGTGCAAATGGGAATTTCGGTGAAAGTCAGCCCCCTACACTTAGGATTTTGATTTTTCCCCAATTTTTTTTGGGTCACATTTTTGGGCTCAATGAGTTCTTGATGTTATATATGGGTTTTAGTGGTCCAATATCAATATTCTGACCCCCAGGGGGTTGAACATACCTAAAATTGACCCCTTTCAGCTTGGAAAATCAATAAAATCGACATATTTCATCATTTTTTGTAGAATGAGGACTAGGTATGTGTCTGTCCACTTTTATTATGTAAATTATAGAGTCTTGTGGTGAAATAGGAGCAAAAATTATGTTCCTGGTCAGATTTTTTCTATTCTTCTGGAGCATTTTACTTTTTGTAAAGTGGTCTGTCCAGGCGATAATTTGGTCATTTGGCCTCCCCCCATTAAATATCTAAAAGTGAAATGCGTTCAATTATGACTTAAAAGATTTGCTACATGTTGGGGGTAACGTATGTTGAAAATAAAATTTGATTTCCTCCATAAACTTCACTGTGAGGGGGCAATAAGTGATTTTCCTTGAAAATCCCCCTTTTTCCTTGTCCGGGCGAAAAATTATGTTCCTTCCCCTCCTGTGTAGGATTAACACATTTAACTATCCTAACTAAGTCAGTTATTTACCCCCTACATATACCTAAGTGCCCAATGTATAGGATAATGGATTACTCTCCATCCTTTGTAGTAGCAGGGATGGGAAGTGCTATTTTGTCCGGGCGAAATCGTGTCCGGGCGAGTGACCATTTAATAACATGCCATGTTGAGGGGTTGATTTCCTACAGAAATTAAAATTTTATCTTAAAGAAAATAACAGCTCTAGACCGTTTAGACCTGTAGATTACAGAAATTATATTGTTATGTATGTCAGATGTGTCTTCTATATCATAAAATGAGTGTACTTATAATAAATGTTTGTGACTCTTGGCATATGTCCGGGCGAATGACATTTGAGTAATATGCCATGTTGAGGGCTTGATTTTCTACAGAAACAATTGTCATATTACCATGACAATATCAGATCTAGACCATTTTGATCTGTATATCATGAAAATAACATGTTTCTTTATGTCAGATGTGACCTTATTATCGTAAAATGAGAATTCTTTTAACGTTTTTACCATGATTCTGCCTACATTTCTTGTCCTCACACAAAATTCAATATTCCTGCCCCTCCTCTGCACAATAGGGATATTCAAATATCGTAACTATGCCAGTTATTTACCCCCTACATATACCTTAGTACTGAGTGTATGGGATAATTGATTGCTGCTAAACCTTTGCAGTTTCAGGGATGGGAAGCGTTTTTTTGTCCAGGTGAAATTGTGTCCGGGCGAGTGACCATTGAGTAATGTGCCATGTTGAGGGTTTGGTTTCCTACAGAAATAATCATTTTATCTCATTGAAAATCACAGATCTGGACCATCTTAAGTAGTAGATGATAGAATTCACATTGTTATCTATGTCAGCTGATTCCTTGCTATCATAAAATGAGCCTACTTTTAATGGTTTTTATCACAATTCTGAACATAATGTCCAGGCGAGTGATGAACTACAAGGTATTTTGAACAGAAATTACAGATTTTTTTCCCCATCAAACTATATACCACCTGAAAGTACATGCCGTGGGCATTGTATTCTATGTAATCAATAGTTCCTACCATAGTCTGTTCAGCTTTTTTATAGAACAGAAAGAAATAATTATCTTAGAATCTGAGATTTACTTGAATTCCAGGCTAGGCCCTATAGAAAATTGACCTGAGGGCAACGCAAAAAGCCCATTACGTCTGACTACAATACTCCAAACCCAACCATTAGACCCAGTACTACAAGCAAAAACATAAAAACAGTGGACCAGAAGCATATCATAGGTCATTTTGAATCAATAAAGGGAAAATACCCCAAATGGTCACTCGGGAGGACATCATTTCCAGGTAGATAGGTTCTGGGCATTGCCATAGCAACGGTTTTCATATTTAACTCATAATATTTCATGTGCAGTTACCCCAAGACCTATACACTATCCACAAAAAATATTTTTGAGATACTACATAATTTTTTCTCAGACCTATCAAAACCCTATTTGCACACTTTCTATGATTTTTGACCTCAAGGTGGGTTGCTACCATTGAATCAAAGATCTTAGATTTTCTTCATTTTTCTCCCAGAGGTACAAAAAAATCATCCAGAATAAAAATATGAAAAGAAAAGTAGGGGATCCCGAGCTACTTTTTTTTCTTATAGATTTTTGAAAAATAAAAGTTTTTTAATCTTCACCTAGAAATTAGAGAAATTGTGTATCAAATTTGAGAATTTTTTTCTGTAATGATCATCAAACATAGAGATATGAAACTTCACATGATGAATGACCTAATATTGGTTTTGCTAAGAATTGTAAGAATTTTTGTTTATACCTCCATTACATTGCATTCTCATTTCTCACATTTCGGTGCAGGATCAGATAAATTTCCTATTATTTCACAGCAAAAGCCATCAGAATTCCTATATTCAACCACTAGATTTTTCTTAAACTTTTTAAAATATTGTTTAGATAATAAAAGTAATTTTGATATGGGGTCCCGTGCATAATTTTGGAGTTTTGGCCATTTGAAATAAAAAAGTATTTGAAAAACCAACGATAATCCATATTCAAAGCACTGCATGATGGGTAAAATATATGAATCCTTGGCAAAACATTGTTTCATTATATGCCCAAGTCATTGTGAGCAGCATATCATGTTTTAAGTACTGTCTAGGTAATATAAGGGGTATAACTGTAAGGCCCAAAAGAATGTCAGAGAATGAAAAAAGTGAGTGAGTGAGTAATGGTTGTTTAACGCAAAGCCGACATGGCGGAAAAAGTACATTAGACATCACGTCACAAAGGAATACATGTGCCTGTGCCCGTGCATATGGACACCAGACACATGTAAGAAAGAGGGGACAGGAAAGAGGAGATTCAAGGAACGAATATGTGCCAGTGCCCGCGCATATGGACACCACCAACACTCAGAGAGGATAGAAAAGCAAGACATAGACCCCTTTTAAAGATGGCCTGGGGCTGGGGAGGCCCGAATGAAAAAAGGTAATTCAGATTAAATATGCCAAAATTTAAAATTGCCATAAAATGAACAATTTTGATCAGAATCCCGAAACTTGAGGGCATATTTAGGTATGTGCGTACCAAAATTGATCTCATTCTGATGATAATAACTCATATGCGCAGGAACCTGTGCAGTAGGCTCAATTTCAATGGTAGCGACCCAACTTAAAATGTACAGATTTGCACATAGGGTAACCAGTCCTAGTTATGAAGTGGTGCAGTACCTAGTCTACATACCAGGAAACTCCCAGGGAATCCCTTAATGGCACACACATCAGGACACTTATGCCGTACATATCTATTTGAATGTAAGGAGGTATCATGGTTTGATATTAGCTTTAGGAGTTGCAGCTACAAAGTACCTCAACAGGCTTACCATACAGCATTTGGGTCGGGAGAGGTTGTGTGGGAGAGAGGGAAAGGGAGAGAGGTGGAGACCTCCCCATTCAGTAGCTGTAAGGATCAAACCGGGCTAGTGTCAGTAGGTCACCAGTGATATTACTTCCATGGTACTGTTTTTCTATCTCTCATATATATTGCAAAGCCTGGGCTGTGTATAATGTATATCACATGTTCAATCTTTCGATATTAGTTGTCAATGCTGCATAGATAAGAATTACAAGTATAGGTTTGCACTCCTAATAAAACTCATTATAGACTAGTCATATAGGTCTATGGTACATGTACATAGTTTAAGAGAAGATGACCCATTTATGTTAGAACATGGCCATTCCGTAGATAAAGGGGAAAAGGTTTTCGCTACATGAAAACTTGTTTATGTACTTCATGTATGAAAAAAAAAGTTTTATAGAGGGGACCTTTTAATATAGAGTACACAAAGATGGAGTAGGTTTACTTATGTCATGTCTCTGAGCCATATCCGCTTGGTCCCGCCATGTTATTAAGATATAAATAAGAATTTTGCAAGTGCAATCTGAAAGTTTACTATTCCCTGTCTAGAGGCCATTTCTTAAGGTACTGCGACTGCATACAGCCACTGCTCTGTATGATCAGCACCAACTTAACAATCACTTAGAGTTTGGTAGGGCAGTCATAGTGCAGTGGGTAGTGCTTGACCAATACGTTTGGACTGTGTTGTCACTGAGTTAAGGGTTCCCACTATGATTTGAAAGTAAGTAGTCGTAGCCTGTTAAGAAATGGCCTCCAGAACTCATTATAAAGCCGAATGATGCCTACAGGTTTAATCCCATTTGTTGTCATGATGCACTAGAAGTGATTTCTCAGGACGGTACGACTATAGGCTCCTTTAAATTGTATTGGGGCTCCTCATTCTAATGTCATTAGCACTGCATCTAGTGGTCACTAATGATAACACTGGTACGAATGTCCTAAACCAAACTCTATGTAATCACTACTTAGGGCCTTTCTCCACTAGGCGACAATTCAACACAAAGAATTAAGACATGAAAATGTAATTTTCATGTCTTAATTCAATATGTGTCCCAAATTCAAGGTGTAATTAAATGGGAAGGAGAGGATAAGTAGTGTCACGCAACTCTAGTGTCGGCCACACTTAATGATAATGAGGCTACATGGTTCTTAAAGGGTTGGAGTGTGATTCTGGAGGCCATTTCTCAATGTACTACGACTACACGCAGCCACTACGATTTAAAAATGTCAAGAATAAGCCAGGCTATCGTAGGACCTGTCCTACGACTGCTCACTATGATTAGCAGCTATGCAGTAATTACATAAAGTTTAGTAGGGCAGTTGTACTGGTGCAGACATTAGGGACTACTAGTTCATGGTGCTGTTATGGCCAAATTGTTAGGTTCTCACTACGATTTAAAGGACAGCAATCGTACTGTGTTAAGAAATGGCCTCCAGATTTCACTGGTGTGGTGTTGGTTCATGTATACATGTTTAAGCCATATTCCAATATACAATAACATCAAAAAGGACATACCTACATGGCGGAATCCTTGTCCCAAAGTTGCCAGAGATGCGTCATTATTTTCACAAAGATTCCTTGTACATGTCATCTGTACTGCCTCCTGTGGCTTCTTGTAAAAACTACAGTGAATATTGATTCAGACATAAATTTAGTAAAAGTAGATATATAATGAAAAATGAACTCCAAAAAAAGACAAAATACCGTGTGCTTCCAGAGTCAGGGTTTACAATAGCTCCCTATTAAGGGAGTCATCTTTGTCTGACTCATTCTCAAAGAGAGTTTGATACAGCTTGAATCTGCAATCTCTCCCTGGTCAATTAGACTGACCGTTCCTTCAGACTGAGGCAATGATTGTCGCTCAATTCAATTCAATTTTAATTCAATAGTTTATCATACTGAACATACAACATATAAACAAATTTGCATTTATTAGAGCATTGTCAAATTTTTACTTGCTCATTATATTATTTTTTCCAGAACTCAAAACTGTCGGATAAATAAACCTTCCAACGAGATATACTTTGCAGACTGAATTTTGACAACGAGTCAGACACATTCTCTTGTTTACTCTCTGTGTTTCCTCATACAAATGTAGCAAGAAAACCGTGTGATTGTAAATGAGGCTTAGGTTTCGTCGGGATGATTATGATTAGGCGTTGGCATTATCAGCTATCATGCAGTTTTGCAAGCAGATACTTTTCTTCAAAATGGTGGAATATCAAAAGTTGTGAGTAGCCTTGCAAGAGCCCCTTATTGCATATTTTGTTAGCGCCGCCATCTGAAGTTTAAAGATATTCGACATATGAGGTGCATATGTGGTTTTGGGGTATGCTTGAACGGTTGATCAGTTTTTCAGTCATACGATATAATATGAAAAGAGAACAGTTTTACGTAATAGACATAGGAGAAACAAAGTAAGTAGATAATAGTTATATGCTGGAAGATTGACATACTTGGTGGTGATTGCCTTAGGTTTTCATCCTGAGGTAGATTTGGCTGTTGTCAAATTGATCACTTAAAGTCCTCAGTGTTGAAGAATTTAAGTTCTAAACTGAAAGTCTGATCATCAGACATGAGTGGCATATACCTGCCACCTTGTGAGTTAGTTACATATTGTCAACATAATGTCATAGACTCATAATGACGAGAGGTCAACTGAGGAATTTTACTCCCTGTAAGGTGCTGTCCCCTGTCTGTACCTCTTCTGACACTGCTTGAGCTCCTTAGGTCTTCAACCGGGCGAGTTTAAGGATCTGGAGGGTTTTCAGTGCACTATCTAGCTTGTTGTTCATATGGTAATTAGATGTTTGATATCTATCTGTAATCGTATACATTCTAATGGAAACTTGTGACTGCAATATCCGCTCGGTTATCAATACTGATTAATACAGAAGGGTATGTATTACCAAGGTGCTCCCTCAAATTATAGGGAGAGTCACTCTATTACATGCCTACATGTTGGGACTGCCCTACCAATCCTATGTATAATGATTATGTTAGGACGTTTCTAACAAAGCAATATGCTATACCCCCCCCCCACTGTAATTTCTAGGTTTTCAAATTGATGGGACCACATGCTTCTACTTCACTTGGATATTTACTTTAATTACTCGCTCTACTGCTGTCTTTGCGAAAGATTTTTAGCATGCAGGACAATCAGTCCTGCAGATTTCTAATTCTGCAGACTCGGATGCATTTTTGCAGAACCGAAACATAAGGAGTGCCTGAGGAAAAAAGAAATATCATAGAGCAAGGATATACATTGTACGTCTGAAGATTACTCAGTCCATTGTTGCCTCTAGATACAGAGTGCCTTATAGTTATACACTGTGCCTTGTACCTTGAATCACACCAAACATATTAAGTTTCTATTTAAGTCTTCATATATGTTATGTTGCACAATATGGTTATAATTCTAATTTTGATGGATTCACATCCACATCAAATAATAATCCATCAACATACTACAATATAGCTCTGATGTTAAGGGCATTGACCACAGTTAAAATAACGCAAGACACCTACCTTGGGAAAAAGTAGAATATTGGTCAGATATGTCTCCATTTTTACAAGACGAACCACACCTAACGAGTCAACAGACACCTTAGATATAGAGACCGAAGTCAATGCTGACAAGAGTGCAGCCTTTCTAAAGCGTATGCACATGTAAAATGACAGTTCTGGACAGTTATGAACAGAAGGCAATACTGCAACCTGAGGACCTTCAAACAGCAGAATCGGTTGCAGACATAAAAAAGATTGCCGACAATTTTGTTATCTATGGAAGGAATATGGAGCCCCTAATAGGACATACCAAAAATAATTTTTTCACCAGAAAAAATATTCTTGCGGGTACTGAACAATTCTTGCAGGTACAGAAACAATTCTTGCGGGTACTGAACAATTCCTGCGAGTACAGAAATAATTCTTGCGGGTACTGAAGAATTCTTGCGGGTACAGAAAGAATTCTTGCGAATACTGAAGAATTCTTGCGGGTACAGAAACAATTCTTGCAGGTACTGAAGAATTCTTGCGGGTACTGAAGAATTTTTGCGGATACTGAACAATACCAAAAAGATTTTTTTTTCATGAAAAAAATAGTCCTGCAGGTACTGGAAGATTTCTACGGATACTGGAAGATTCCTGCGGGTACTGGAAGATTCCTGCAGGTACAGGAACATTTTTGCAGGTACACAAAGAATTCTTGTGGGTGCTAGAATTATCCTTGTGGGTGCTAGAATTATGCATTCACCTATGAAAAAGTTTTTTTTTCCTCCAATAAAATCTTTCTTGTGCCAGCCAGAATTGTTCTTGTACCCGCAAGAATTGTTCAGTGTCCACAAGAATTGTTCAGTACCCGCAGGAATTGTTCAGTACCCGCAAGAATTGTTCAGTACCCGCAAGAATTGTTCAGTATCTGCTAGAATTGTTCAGTACCCGCAGGAATTGTTCAGTACCCGCAAGAATTGTTCAGTACCTGCAAGAATTGTTCAGTATCCGCAAGAATTGTTCAGTACCCGCAAGAATATCCCAGTACCCGCAAGAATATCCCAGTACCCGCAAGAATATCCCAGTACCTGCAAGAATACCCCAGTACCCGCAAGAATAATTTTTTAGAAAAATAATTATTTTTGGTATGTCCTATTAGGGGCTCCGTAATACAAAGCACATTTAGAGGGCTTCATGAAGTGAGATGTAAAGTACATGCAATATAGCCCCACCTGGCGAAAAATACCTTATTTAGCGTTTGCAATCGTTTGGATGAATAAATATCTGTGGATAACTTTTTTATTGCCTAGAAATGACATTTTTCAATAGATATCAAAGATGCACTGTGATTGTGACTGTAGGATTACAGAATATACCAGTACGATTGGAAACTTTAATAACTTTGTCCTATATGTATATCCGATAATCATATAACCCTTCCCCAGTCATAGTTTCATTTATTGTGGTAAGATGTGGTTCATTATGTGCACATCATCGGCCGTTAGTGTCAGCTAGTCTCTCCTCTTTCATGGGAAGGGAAGCCACTTGGTCACCCACTTGGGTAAGGAAACATTTTGGTCAATTAGTCACTGGTCACAGCCTGCTGGTTGAAGCACTGAGTGCTCTACTATCCTGTAATGCATATCCAAATCAAAGTCAGCACCACTATAGAATACTCTGCTTTATGTTTTCAGATGGAGCCACTGTGCTGGTGCAATCCATAGATAACAAAAATCGACTCACTATCAACAGTGACAAAACTGTTCAGGTGACTTACGGCACCTCGACTATAACCCTTTTGGTCAGAAATCCCTACTTGAAAATTAAAGATGTAGATGCTGCCTGCCTCCATCATTTTAATTATTTGGGAGTGACACTGGATGATAATCTAAACCTGAATAAGCATTTCTCTGATACCAAAAGACGATGTAGCCATTGGCTCTATCAACCACATAAGATTAGGAAATTAGTTGATAACCTTGAGCTCCTTAAGATTTATAAACATTATATTCTACCAACCTTGGAATATTGTAGCTTTGTGATTGACAACAGTAGTGTGCTCAATCAGAAGGGTCTGCAAACCCTGCAGAATAAGCGACTCAGGGACTGCCTGAATATAAGAAATCCCATAGATATTTCTCAGGAAGATCTGCATCGTGATTGTAATAGAACTTTGTCAAAAAGAATTAAGGGACATTCAGCTTCTCATGCTAATGTATGAGTTGTCCAGAGACAAAGATAATATAATTCCTAGTGAATCCATTAGGACAAGTGGTAACTTGAAAGTTAAAATCAAGAGTGTTAGACCAAAATTACAAATGGTCAAAAAGTCATCATTCCATCATGGCTTAGTCCTCTGGGACTCCCTTCCCCACTCTACACAACTAATTGAGTATCCTATCCCATCCTATCTCGTCCCATTATCTTCATTACTGTGATATTCTGATTGTTTTTGCCAAATGTATTCATCCTCATTATTTAGAAGCATTTATCGCATCTACTGTATCAATCATGTGACGGTAATCAATGTTCAGTGCATTAGTACTGCATCACTTGCTGACTGACGATGCTCCTGACAATGACTGGAGGATGATTAGTCACTAGGTACAGTGCATTAACACTGTCCAAGTGCTATATCGCTTGTCACTCACTAAGGTCCAGTGCATAAGCACTGCCCTTGACTAAATCACTTATGAGACTATTAATGTTTATATTGCTGTTATGCCTAACTAATTATCCCCTTATGCACCAATTACTATCTTATAGATACACTGAAAATCAAAATTTTCTAAGGAAAAGTAAAATGCCACACTGTAGGTTGAATACTGTTATCAACATACAAACAATTTATATTTGACAGTTTCTATATCATGTTACCTAGTTATAATGTATATATGTTATTTACAACCAGATGAAACTTCGTGATGTAAATCACGTAGCTTGTTGATAATAAAAATCAATCAATCAATCAAGCCTGCTTGTTGGCATGAATAAAATGCTGGCAGCATTTTATTTTTCCCCTTTCCTTTTTAAGCATGGTTAGAATGCACTGAATAGGTTGAGATTTTCCCAGGACACGTTCACAAGTGGGATGATGGTATATATGCAGAAAAGGAAAATCTATATATTTCAGCTCTTACCCAAGCTTGAAATGAAATTCTTACCTTGTGCATATCTCAAATGGTGAAGAAATAGATTCGTTTAGCAGATTTCTAATCTGTGCAGTGCAGTGTAAATTGTAACAGCTAAACAAAATGTATTATATACTAAGCCAGCCCTTTCATATGTGTCCATATCAATAATATTATGTTGAATGACAATTACATAACATTCAGTGTTGTTATCATGAACATTTTCACAAGTATGTACTTAACTTGTTAGTAGGGTAGTTGTTGCCTGGGTTAAACTGCCAACTTCTTCTATTACCTACAATTTTGCTATACTTGCATTAACAAAACTATGTACCATGCTGACATCTTTTTTTGGCAATTACCTTCATCATCACTCTATCTCTAGTCACATAGTTGCTAGTGAAAAGTAGCCGTACAGTTGTTTTAAAGCAACTACTGCAAACAAATGTCAGCAAGACTCTACCATTTATTATTATGCTCGGAGTAACACATTCAAAACATATTTATTTTGTAAAGTATGATTTCCCCTAAAATGGCGTTAAAGCAGCCTGCTACTCACATCTATTGGAGAAACAGACCCCTGGTGTATCTCATCAGTCGCCTACAGATACGTTTCTGCACAGTAATTTGAATGCCGAACATCCCTTATATGTGTTCTTATACCGGCTCCCTATTGTAGCATGAGCTGTATTATCATAGACCTACACAATAACATCGTATACATTGCATATTTACAATATAGATCCTATAGCGCACAAGTCACGCGCACGCCCATACAAGCCGCTGAGCCTGCTAGCTTTGCCATCAGCCACAGTTTGGACATGAACAGGCTGTCATTCATACAGTTCATGTCTGTAAATCCCTGCATATAAGTGTCAGACCCTTGGGAACCTATTTGCTATAAGCCACAGTAACCTCTGAAATGGCCTATCAGTCATGCCTTTATGATATGTACGGGGGGATATGGTAGATTGCCCAGTTATAAGACTCCAATAACAGTACCTGTTTTAACCCCCTATTGCAGGAGTGCACATGGCCTTTGGTCATGCTGCGCCAATGAAATACTGAAGAAACTGCTCATTGGCATTTCATTTGAGCATCATGGCGACCCTCCGGACATATGTCCCCTGTAAGGTAAGCATAGATAGATTGAAAGATTTTTATTGCACAATCGTCCCATTATGACACTTTTCCGCGCACACGTAAGGGATCACAATTTCCAGGTTCACCTTACGGTGCTTAATGTACTGCCGTGTGCCATAACCAAATATTATTCAAACCAGAACGCAAAGAAAAACATATCATAAACAATATAATACTTGGCAATAATCTACTGAGAATTAAGTCATTTGTGAAATAAGTCAATTTGCTGATTTCAATATCAGCTTACAGTGATAGTATAGTGTTAGAGTTCTAATTTCTCTATGGCATGCCTAAAGCATTGCTTGGTAGGTAACTTCTGAGTGGCATGATCTGGTTTATCCCAAAGAGAAACCCCTCTGTAGTATGGAGATTTCTGATAGAACGCTGTTTTGGCTCGGCAACTGTGGAACCTTAATTTTCTGTCACCTCTAGTACGAACATGTAACTGCTTAGTGGCTTCCCCTGCATGCACCTTTGTCCACATGATCAATAGGAGATGGAATTTCCTTCTTTTGTCTAATTTGTCTATTTCACATTCCCTGTGTAGTGCATCTATGCTTATTCCCCTCACTTGTACCTTCAAGCAGACGTGTAAAGCATGGTTCTGAAGCCTCTACAAATTAATTAGTTCACATTGATGAGCACTGCCTAAATAGAAGGAACAATATTCCAGGCTAGGACATATCATGACTTTGTACACTTGTAGAGCAATTTTTTGTGAGAGACTGTTTCATAATTTACTAAGCTTGTATATTTTATTACCACCGTTCTTTTTTACCTAGATACATGAGCAGTCAGGGTTAGACAGCTGTCCAGTATTACACCTAGGTAGGGGTAACTGTTACAGACCAGTAATGGATCTCCATTCAATGTTACATGAGAGCCGTCTAACCTGGCAATTTTGTTGTTGGCACCAAAGAACATTCTCATGCTTTTACTGGTATTAACTGTCATATAGTTTTGTCTGCATCATGTACCTACCCTGTCAAGATCACTCTGTAGGTTTCTAACAGCAATCAGTGGGTCCAGATGGGTAGCATATAAGACAACATCATCGGCATACATAGTGTAATGACAGAGTTGGATATTGGTACCAAGGTCATTTATAAATAGGGTGAATAGCAGAGGACCCAAAAGCGAGCCTTGGGGTACTCCAAATGACACTGGATGGCTGTCTGACTTTTTGCCGTTAGCTATTGTACACTGCGATCTATGGGCCAGGTATTCCATGAACCATTTTTTTAGCTTTCTAGGAATGTTTAAGCTGTTAGGTTTGTGGATTAGAGAGGGGTGATGGACTGAATCGAAGGCCTTGGAGAAATCGATATATGTGGCAGCTGTCACATGACCATCGTCTCTGGTATTATACATGTCTTAAAGTACATTAAAGACTACGTCACTGGTGCCTTTTGCAGGCCTAAATCCAAATTGGTGAGGTGACAGTATGTTATTATTCTCTAGGTGGTCAGATAAAACAGTTTCTCTAATAACTTGCCTGGGAGGGCCAGAAGGGTGATAGGACGCCAGTTTTTAATAATTCTGAGATTACCTTTTTTGGGGATGGGTACCACATGACCATGCCCTTGGGAAGACTCCCTTGGTTAATGAATTCCGAAATATAAATGTCAGTTCTCTATTTAGAAATAACTATGCGTCTTTTAGGAATTTAGTGTTCATTCTACTAATGCCACAAAATTTGTCAATATTAATTTTCTTATTAAGACCAAGTACCATTTCAGCATCCACAATTTCACCCATGTCCAACTTGTCTGCCATTTCATCAATTTCTGGGTCTGGAATATCAATGCCAGAAGGTGGGAGCTGACTGAATAGTTCCTGCCCAATATTGGGAAGGTAGGTCTTTATGTATGAGGCTGTTTCATGGACTGGTATAATTTCACCAGTAATTTCATTCTGAAGTTGAATTGTTAGGTTTTTGGTAGTAGGGTTTATCAGGGAATTCACCTCTCGCCAGAATTTCACAGGGTCCCCAGCAGCTTTTTCTAGCATTAATAAAACAAAGTCCCCTTCAGCATTGTCTAGTTGTCTTTGAATTTGGTTTTGCATGCGTCTGACAACTTTCATTAGGCTCCTATCACCGGTGTGATTCATTTCCCTTATTACTTCCTGTCTATCATTAATGAGCACTATAATTTCATTATTGACCCAGGGCTTCTTTTCCTTCTTTATAGTAAACGTTCTAACAGGACAAGTTATGTTCAGATATTGTATTAAATTGTCCTCAATGAATTGCCACTGCCAATAAGCATTAGTACTGTTATTAAATTCATTCCAGTCCAGATGGCTTACTATGTCACAGTCACTAATCATATGATCGATACACATGCCACCAGTATTTGATTCATTGGGCCTGGTAATACATTCAATATGCCGTTTTAAACTTGTCTCTCTACAAAGGTCAAATAGCTCTCTTGAGGAATGCACATTTCTGGTGTTTATATTTAGATCTTCAATGACCCATAACTCACGATCCACCAGCTTTATGATCTCTTTTAGGCACGTTATAAAGATATCAACGTTGGTGTTGGGGGCGCAGTACACATTCAGAAGAATGAAGCATTTGTAAGTTGTTTTTTCACAAACAAGTGCTTGGGTCTCGATACAGGGTTCCATCACTTCAAGGTTTTCACCTATTCTACAGTAAGGGCTGAAGTAGTCTCCAACATAGGTGAGTAGGCCACCTCCAATCCTATCAGTCCTGTCATTACGATAAATGGTTTTACCCGGCCAGTGATACAGAGCATTATCATTATTTTTGTCTGCCCAGGATTCACATAGACATAAGATGTTACAAGCAAGGCTGAGTTTGACATCTGTTAGGTTCTTTTTACTCAAACTCCTGATGTTGCAGCTAATTATTTTTATTCCCTTAAGACTATTTAGAAATAGTTGGTTATTTACCACAACACATCTTCTGTCACCCTCTTCCATAGATATGACGGTTTGAGGAATGATAAACCCCAAGTTGTGTTACCAGGGGCTATCTAGAGTATGGGCTGAGGGAGTTAACTGCGACCTCAGTCAATACCCTAAGAGGGGTGGGGAGGGTTCACAATTTACTCAGGGTCCCTGAGGGCTCATGGGAGGACTGTTTGAGTGATAAGGGTAGTCATATCTCTGGTAATGTAGGAGAGGAGGCGTAGTGGTATAGAATTGTAGCTCAATAAGGCATTCAATTATTAATTATAAATGTGGCACTGAAATCAAATCTATACAACATTTTACATCAATGTATATTAGTATGGGGTAAGCAGTCTGACAATTTTATCACAGTATAAATATGTTAGTATTAAGTCGGGTAACAAGGCACGTACAGCAGTGATGATAAGTACAATACACTGTCCTAGATAGGTCAGCTACATAGTTTATATACCAATACGGTGGCAGTTCAGTTAGTACGACTGACCTCAAAAAGGGTATAGAATGTGGACAGTGTTAATTGGGGGTGTGGATGGGGGGTCCCCCATGTCACATGTCAATTTTAAGAAATGGTTATGTCACATGTCACTTAAATCCCCATGTCCCATGTCACCTCTAAGAACCTCTCATGTCACATGTCGATTTTAAGAAATGGTTATGTCACATGTCACTTAAATCCCCATGTCTCATGTCACCTCTAAGAACCTCTCATGTCACATGTCGTTTTTAATAAATTGCCATGTCACCATGTCAAATTTAGTGGTCCACACCCATTTAATGGTATCAGTTATTTTATACCCACTGCTTAGGTCGGTATCACAGTTCAAGCTCCTGTTAGGTAAATTAGGATGGATCCTACCTTAGCACTGGTGTATGAATTAATAGTGTAGTAATACTTCAGCGTGATGTGGGTGTGTGTGTGAGCAGGCAATACAGGTGTATTTGATCGGCGGTCATGCATTAACCATGGGGGTATCCTGTCATCCGGGAGGACATCTCAGCACGCGGTTCTAGTTGAGCTGCTCCTGTTCTAGACCAGAAATGCATGAAATGTTCAGGTACCATTAGATTTACCTAGGTAGGTGGTATTGTAGGCATAGAGAGTATATAAGCAAGTTACTTTACACATAAGGAGAGTGATTCATAAGCCATTGATCGTACTCAGCACGTCATGCGAGCCTTAACACTGTGGGACAGTTATTAATGATGGGGTGTACATATATTCACCCTTAGGGCATGAAGTGAAGGCGGTATTGGAGACGCTCATACTCGGTCTCAGGTTAGGCCTGATTTTTAAACATAGTGTTTCCAATGTTACTGGCTACAGAGATGGTCGTCGGTTCATCTAGGTGTGTGCTGTCAGTAAGTCACCTATACTGATGCACCTTAAGGACCTTGAGACTACACATAGGTATGTACCTGTCAGGTCTTGGCGTCATAACACAGCAGTAGCGATTTCTGGCAATAATTGCAGCATTGACATGGTGAATCAGTTCATTTAGGATTGATTGGTGCGGGTGATAGCCAAAGCCTGTCCAACCATATGACAGATTAATGCCATATAGTGTACAGATTACAATCTGGACATGTGGGAACTCCTGTCTTATGTTAAATACACAGATATCATAGAATTCACTTATATGAGTGATAGCACGGGGTATGCAAAGAGACCTTTTTCGCATTTCTGCCTTCCCTGTGTTGGTGAGATACGTTATGTCACATATTCCACTGTTAATGTAGACACTGTTAACGTAGGGGTGCGACCTTAGGTACTTAATAGTCTCGTGGCATGTCTTTAATATACCGGCAGCTATCAAAGTGTACCGCTAGACTAGGATAGCACTGTAGTGTATGTGGTTGAAGGTCAGCATTGCGCGAATCTCCAATCAATAAACAGTTCATTCATGCTTTAGCCAATAATTCCATTTTCTCTGGCCTTTGAAGCTCAGTGATACAGCTGATCCCATGTTGTAGGCAACTTACCGTCAGGCAGAGGCAGATTATTTGGAGTTGCAGTTGACTGTGAAGCAGTGGGCGGTGCTTGACAGTGGCATGGTATATGTTGGAAAAAGGAGCTCTGGGACCATTGAATACTAGGCCACAAGGTGTCATTTTCATTATCTCCATGAATTACTCACCATGGCTGTATTCCTGCATCATGGCGAGTTACTCACCATGGCTGTATTCCTGCATCATGGCGAGTTACTCACCATGGCTGTATTCCTGCATCATGGCGAGTTACTCACCATGGCTGTATTCCTGCATCATGGCGAGTTACTCACCATGGCTGTATTACTTCATCATGAAGACCAAAGGCCTTAAAGGGTTAACATTCCCAAACATTACATATTTAAACTTTTTTTCTCGCTAAGCAAGACCCACAGTTAACTTTTATTTAAACAGGATGTTATAGAGTTACCTTCCAGCACGTCTAGTGTCATGCAAATATGCACTACTATAAAGCTTTCGATGTTATCTAATTGACAAAATTAGAGTCGATAACTGCATTTTAATGAAACTATTTACTCTCTCCAACCTGAGACGTCATATCAATAAAAAAAAGCACACAAAACGAATGGCCTAGCCTTCAACAACCTTCTCTACCCTCGCAGTCACATACCTTTAGCCTACTACCCCACAGAAAATCAACCTAGCAGATTCTTAATTAAATGTTTCAACTTGCTTATTTTATGATTTTTAGTGAATCTATGTAGTGCTGAACGACCAAGGAACCCGGAGGAATCTTGCGGCCCTTATTAAAGTTTAGGGTAAGTTGTCGGACTGTGGCTTAGACCAAAACTTAGAACCAAAGGTAGCTGGAATCCATTTACAATCAGCAAAATACTCATTTTGCCTTACCTGGACCACCCGGTGCGAGCAGTGGGAGGGAGAGAGACTCTGTAGTGATTTCAATCACACTGAGCTGCTCTCTAAAATACACGTGCCACCATCTGGTGTTTAATCGCAAGACTATTGAGTAGCTCCTAGTTCAGTAAATCGTCACAGGTAGGCGTTTTACATCTTTCTGGAGTCAACATTTGATGAGAGGGTTTCAAAATGCAGCTCGTTCCATGACGGACCGTCCGAAACCTTTATGCATAAAGTTTGTAAATATTGTTGTTCTTACAATCGTGATACCCCGTTCTAATTAAAACTTGCAATCCTTGGCAGAACTTACAAACCTTCCACAATAACCATCCTAAATGATAGACTTTAAGAGAAATCTAGGTTGAGGTATTTTGTATTCCAGTTCTGTGGAAATTGTTCGGGAAAAAATAAAACAACAAAAAAAAAGAGACAAAAAAACACACACACAAAAAAACATAAGTTCCCCCCTCCCACTCCCATTGGTGGTGAAGGGGTTCAATGGCAACTGGATCCAATATAGATTTGTGCAGTATAAACCATGGGCAACCCATCACTAGTTATGATTGGCAGCTAAAATCAAAAACATGAAATATTGCAAATGTTTGAAAGTGTTTCAAAACCCAGCTGGATATAATTGTTTTATTGATAAACACAGCGATTATAATAACCGAGGAAAACTATAAAATTATATCCACGAATGTGTGGTCGAGACCGAGACAATACACTCTAAAAAACACAAAAACACACACAAACTATCATTGTTTTACTAGTTGGTTCAATCCCCTTTTTGGAGGCTGCGTATATGATGCTCCCCCCAGTGCAAAATTGCTTTTCGCTGTCGGAGACCACTAAAACCGACATGGCGACATGGGCTATTTTAGGCTTAGTGACATGGGACATGAACAATTTCTTAAAATTGACATGGTGACATGAACAATTTCTTAAAATCGACATGGTGACATGACCATTTCTTAAAATTGACATGGGGACATGGTCATTTTTTAAAATCGACATGTGACATAGGGGACCCCCCATCCACACCCCCATTGTAGATGTCCATGGTGACCATGCTATCGGCCACCCCGTGAGCATTGATTTCCTAATGAAAAGAATGACATAAGAACCACTAGTGAATTCATTATTGAGAGGTAGCATGCTCGTTAAGCCTTAGAATGGGTGAATCTATACAGTATGCCAAGCTAGTTGGATGGTTGATATCTCCGATTTTCCACCCTTAGCCAGCCAGGGTTGAACGTAACGCTATACATGTACATTGTATATACCGTAGCCTGGCGTAGGTTGGGGACGGGGGTATATTGTTGGAACACACCAGGATGATAGTACAACAGTCTGATTTTAGTCTGTACTAAGATTCTGATACCATGCACAGTCTTAGAATGTACTGGACTCTTAGTACCCTTGTGTGTGCACTGAGCCATGACACTCACCTCTACAGGTGTATGGGCCAATCAGAACCCTGGTCACTGGACCATGACACCTACCTGTGCATACATTATTGGGGTCAAAGGTGGGATGGTGAAACCACTCCACCATTTGGTACTTATATTTACATTAACTGACACATTTACTCCTTTATTAAACAGCACTTAGCTTAAATGAAAATATCAGTTTGTAGGCAATTATCTATTCTTTAATCTTGTGGGTTCATATTTATTAGCAAATTAAACACAAAAATAGCAAATCAATTTTAGTATAGCAAGATGGGGGGGGGCAGATGTAAAATATGGACCTTTGCTACCTATGGTGACATCAAAATTGTGTATTTTGATAAGAAAGTAAGAGAAATTTGAAGATAAACAAAGGTACTAAGACTAAGTTCTTAGTACACACCATGATCCAGGGACTATCATTCAATCTTAGGGCGTACTAAAAACAGGTTAGTCCTGAACCTGCGTACATAGTCTTATCAGGTTTTCTATCTTCACTGCGGTTATTCACAACTACACAGTATAATGAACAAGTAACCAATGGATAATTCATGACGAGTGTGTGTTAGTGAAGGATAATGACATGAGGCCGTAGGCCGAGTGTTAATAGCCTTTGCTAACACACACGAGTCATGAATTATACATTGACTACTTATTTTATACCACGAAACGAATAAATAATCAATAGAATACCAATAAATTCAAGTTGAAAACAAAAAATTATTCCCCCTCCCTGGGACTCGATCGAAGCCAGCCATAGTGTGTGTACAGGTACATACCTCCACGCCTGGCAGCGGACAGCGACAGCGCCTGTCTCGGCTAGGCTTGGCAGCGGCACACGGTGAAAAATTGTGTACATACACCTCGTCACCCGGCAACGGAGAGCAACAGCACACACGGCGAAAAAAAAGATGCTTCTCGCGGTTATGTTTGTGTAGAATACACCTCCTCGCCCGGCAGCGGACAGCGACAGCGCACACGGCGAAAAAAGATGCGCCCAGACTGGGGCTCGATCCATGTACCTCTGATGGCTGAGCGCAACGCGCTAACCGCCTGGCCACCGCGTCTCCTCCTTCTGCGGTGGTCTCGGCTTGGATTGATTTGAATGCGTCCCTTGGTTATGTATACACGATTGGTACACACGCCTCGGTGCCTGGCTAGGATTCCTTTGTTTGGTTTAGTTCTAGCCAACCACCTCTCGCCAGTCCCTGTGGCGCAGTGCATAGGGAGTTAGATTTGGGATGTGAGACTGCAGGTTCGGTCCCTACCCTGGCCTGGAATATTTTGTGGGTTTTAACATGTAACATATGACATGGAAGGATATGTATGGTGTGCTGGTTATCCATGGATAATGGCACCGGGTGCCTGTTATCCATGGATAACTGCACGCCTTACAAAATTGATGTTACAGCCTACAGGGTGTGCAATATCGACAGATATGTGGATGGGAATAGCCACCAAAAAGCACTGAGCAACCCAGAAATCGTGGTATAATAGCACATACAGGGAACTACAAAACATATATTAGTGTTGTTCCTTTTATTATATACAACAAATAGAAAGAGCAACACTAGTTTAACATGTGCTTGGAGTCTCATTTATGACCCATGCATTTTAGTTTTGTGCTCTTTATCAACGAAAAAGAATTCACGTGGTGATTCTGCCAGCTGGTGTGGCGCGAGGTACAGTTAAGCAATGTATTATATTTGCATAAATATTGGCTGGGCGATCAATCACCGAAAGATCAACATTTTCAATTCCAGTCAAAACCACAATGGATATCTATTCAGACTTCCATTGGAAACTGGTAAAAATCTAATAAATTATGTACAAATTTTTAAATTGAAATGAATGATTCATTGAATAAAAACCCCAATTGCCTGTGTACAGAAAGTCATTATTGACCTTCGCGAGGATTGCCTGTGAATGCATAGATATAATGCCCCTTTGTAGAAATAATAGTTCGGACTGTGGTTCTATCCAGGCTTTGTTGTTCAGCATACAATTTGATTACAAGTCGCTACCAGAGTAGAGCAAAGACCACATTGGTACTGTGTTCTATCAGTTTTGGATGAATATGAACTAGATCACTGTATGATGTATTAATCAATATGAGAGAGACAATCCACGTCTGTTTGCAGTTGGTCCGCTCTTATTAGTTTGCTAAAACCAAGCACACCTTGGGACACTTGACACATCCGTGGGTCCATATCCTATCACTTTCTTTTTAAATATATTCATATTATCCCAGAATTGAACTAATTTTTATTGCGTAAGGAAAGCCAAGGAGTTTGGTACCCTCTCATCGTTGGGGGAGGGGTGGGGTATACCTTTGGAGGAGGATATCATAAAAAAAAAAAAAATTCGTGCCACATACATGAAAAATAACAGAAGCTTCACCGAAAGGACCCCATTCCCAGTTAGAAGATAACGGATCCTGTGCACATCTTTTGTTTTTGCCTAAATGACATTGTTTTTAAAAAAATCTAAATTGCCATTTATCTGTCTACATTTCTTAATTTTATTTTCTAAGCCATTTAGTAACTACGCGGGCCCTCAGCAATGTAATGGTAGGGAGAGGAGTGGACACAGTGGGGCTCTGCTTTCTCAAAGGCGCCTCGTTTTGGCGAGCAGGGAGACCCAAAGACTGATGATAGGCCCTTCAGTTAGGAAACAAAAGGAAAAGTGATTCTCTCTGCCTGATCTAACTACTCCTACATACATATGTATGTAGTAGGCCCTCTACAAAACGCATTTATTGTAGGAGCAGGTTTTTCACAAACTCCAACATGTGCCCATCGGTAATTGTGGTAATTTCCTATCCGAATAGTCTTTTAAATATATATATATATATATATATATATATATATATATATATATATATATATATATATATATATTTATATATATATATATATATATATATATATATATATATATATATATATATCGGGTACTTTTCACGTGCAAAATTAGATAATGTCATCAGCCTGGGATCCAAAGGCGGTTGGTATACTTCTGGGTGCATACTTCTTACATGGGCCTAGATTTCTAATTGTGCATGGGGAGCGCCCAGGCACCAGGCCCCCTTTTCCTATGCTATACTGTTTTACAAATGTTTCTTAAAATCAGACTTTTATCATTGAACGTTTCGCACGCACCCATTAAAAACGTTTTCTTTTTCTTTTTACAAGGGATACCACCAAAAAGAGGCCTAATCCATGGACCAACCCACGTTTAGCCAGCGTCTGTATCTTTAGAGTCATAACGATGGGTAGCACTCGTCCCCCAGGATAAAACCTGTCTATTCTAGGTATACATGCAATTAGCATTATTCTCTGGAGGAACAAACAGGGCACAATATCTAGTGACCACACTAAGATCCCAACACATTCACTATGGACTACATGTAATACAGCAGAGACAAGCCACATTTATTTACGTCCTGTTATTACAAAAATAGAAGGTTATTTTGGGGTGTGAGGCTGTGGTAGTGAGCCCCGCTTGACTGGGGTGTGGCGGCGGCGTCAGAGGTTATGCTGCGACCCCCAACTGCTGATGTGGCCGTAGGGCCTGCTTTGCTAGGGTCTGGCCCCTGTAACCAGGCAGGGAGTGGTCATTTAATGCTAGCTTGGAAGGGGTCTGACATGGCTAGGGGCATAGTGGAAGGAGGGCAGAACTGAAAAAAAAATATGAGGGAGGGGGCAAAGGTACATGATTGATTGACTGGTAATGATTAGGCAAAAATGATTAGACAAAAAGAAAAGTTCCCTGCGGTTACATAATTCCCAGATGATTATTTAAAAGCTCGTTCGTAATGTAAGTTAATGCCCATCTCATCTTTCCATGTCAAACATATTGCCATGATGAAAGTTGCCTTTTAAAATTGGTTATCAGGGATAGCTGACACTCAAAAATGATAAAGAAAATCATATGTTTGCTGCCTAAATTTGAGAATGCTCAACCTCCCTCCCAACCCCTTCATGTATAATACAAAATGACTGTTCCTTGACCTCCATGGGTGTGCTTGTGCTGCTACCACAGAGGCTGAACCAGGCCCAGGCGGCATCCATTGATTCCCACCATTGGTGTAGCAGGGGGACAGAGACACCAGGCCCAGGCGGCATCCATTGATTCCCACCATTGGTGTAGCAGGGGGACAGAGACACCAGGCCCAGGCGGCATCCATTGATTCCCACCATTGGTGTAGCAGGGGGACAGAGACACTGGGAGAGACCAACTGCTTGGGGTCCCCTCTGAATATTAACCATGGGATGGCAGCCAGCAGCCAGGCCTGAGTGGGTGCGAGAATTGGAGGAGGTGATGATGATGGTGATGGCAGTGCAGGAGCACGTTGGCTGGATGGCCTCCTCCATGCAGCCAGTGCTGCATTGCCTCCTCCTCCCCCGCCTGCTGAGCCTCAGACTGCCGGGCCTTAACCTGCCTGTGCCGATATACAGCAGTCTTTGCATCTGTCTGGGTGGTATAAAAAAGGGGCTGCATCTAGAGGAGGGTGGGTCTAGTCACCTACTAGATGAGGGGTGGTGAGGCTAAGGGGGTGCAGCAGCAGCAGAAGCAGCAGCAGCTAGTAGGGTAAAACTGCAAGGCCCCCACAATGTACAGATTCACTAAACAGCCTGCTGCAGAAGCAGAGGCAGCAGCAGCTTCAGTAGCAGCAGCAGTGGGCAGCCAGCAGTAGGGGGAGTTATTATAATGAATCATAATGCTCAGTGAAGGCACACAGAGGGGTAGCAGTAGACAGATGGTTGGTGACGATGAGGGGAGGAGAGTCTGTCTACAGCAGCAGGACCAGCAGGAGCATAGACAGCTGACTGCTGCACGGAGGACATCACCCGGGGTGGGGCACAGTGTCTGTAGCTGAGGGCTACCTACCTATACCTACAGGGGATGCACAACCACCACCTCCACCACAACCACAACTACTGCTGCACCACCCTGAGCACCACTACCTCCTCCAGGACCATACATCACCGACATCAGTAGGCCGCTCCTGTAGGAGGACGACCCAGGAGGACAACAGCAGCAGCTACTGGAGTAGGAGTTTGTATGATGAGGAGGCCCTGCAGCAGGCAGCATTGACATACAGCATCAGGACCAGGTAGCAGCAGACAGGATGGGACCAACACCAACACCACCAGCAGGCCTCTTGTTCCTCCAGTGTCCTCCATGTCCCTTACATCAATGCTTACATCACCGACCTCCTCCTATACATTTTCACCAATACTGGGGGCATTAGCAAGGTAGGTACACGCTTTTCAGGTCAAATCCATGCGCTCAGTATACTGTACAGGTCACTGGAGCGATGTGCTGCGAACCAGCTGGACTCTACATAAAGCCTCTTTAGATGGGGCAGGGTTAAGGTTACCATGTCTTTATTTCTTTAAAGGACCACAAGGATGCCTCAAGGCTCATGTATGTTGCTTGGTTAGTTGATTGTCACATCAACTGGGCTCTTTTAGCACATTAATGCATAAATTGCCCATCAGTTGCCATTGTGATGCGAGTAGACTTGCATCCATGCATCATGCCGACCAAACACATGATGCGTTGATGCAACAGTGGCCCTCACATGGTTAATTCATTGCCCTGATTGGTTGTCCTGATGATATGTGAGTAAATTACCAGGGTTCCTTTCACTCACCATGCTATAAACCTTTCAGGGTTGACTGATGTAGACCTGTGCTCCTAAAGGGGTGGCATGGTGCATATAGATGGAGCCCTGTATTTAAACCTTATGACAACAAACACAATGTGTGGGATTTAAATGGTCAACACAATCATGCGTCCCACAACCCATGCCAAACCTACATGTCATACTCTGTAAAAGATGTTGTTGAAATAACGCTGAAATCCTTGTCCCAAAGATGCTAGAGATCCATCATTATTTTCTCAAAAAATTGCTTGTACCACATACCGCACTGCCACATGGGGCTTCTTGCAAAAACTATACATTGGTTCACTGCAATACAATTTCAGTGGCTCACTGTTCAGTTTTACGAGGATCCCTGGTATATTCAACAGTTATTTTTCACAGTGTATTCATTATCCTTTCTGAATCAAAATCTATAACACTACATACAGAAAATGATATAGTACATACATGTACCGGTAGTTCATATTATTTCAATACCTCACCCATCTTAATGTCGCCCATTTCTCACTACTTTGGTTGCATGATTTATACGATTGGCTAATGGTAGACACATAAACAGTATCTGTACCGTATTTGTTATGACAAGCATTGCTTCCAGTTGGCAACGTCCAATGGCCATAGGGTTGCTAGGGTTCTAAGAAAAGGACCAATGTAATCTGGGTGTGGAAGCAATATTGTGAAGTTACCCTATGGATACCCTGCTACACACAACAGCTCCTCCAAAGCTGAAATTTAAAGATTGCAAATCTTTTAATATTAGGATTGTTACATGGAAGCAGAACTGGCAATCATTCGCCTGTTAACTGCGTCATATTCACACATCATCAGAACTCTACGCCATACACTCCCGAAGGCCTTGCATAATGCATGAATGCAGCCCTGGTGAGTCTACCCGCGATCGCTACATTCATATGTAGTTTTGGCAGAGTCTTCCTGTCCTCGTACTCATGCATGCATCATGCTGACCCTATGGAGTTCATACATTCCGCCAATACCCCCCTGTCGAGCCTACCCACCAGGGGTGCATTCATGCATTATGAGGACAAATGAACACAAAGCCTCTGCCACCATGCTGTCCATTGCTGGCCGGGGCTAATTATAGCTGGTTGAGCTGCTCCGTTGACGGCCATGACAGACTGACACGGGGAGCAGCTCTGAGCAGTCCCTCCCTGCTCCCAGGGATCCACTATGACGTCAGTGGTCGGAATCCCTGCAGGCGGCTACAGGCTATTGTTAGCCTGGATGTATGTTCACATACATATTCCTGTCCGTGTAGTGTAACACTGGTGGATCCCAGGGAGCTCTGGGTTTACATCTGATTCTGTTGTACGTCTGAAGTGCATAATTAGAGCCTGGATAATTATATCAACCACAACGATGATTATTCCCGGACGTATATAACACCGGCGCTTATTTGAGCCCTACCCCTACGTCATTGCTTCATATCAGCACCCACCTACCGACTGTATAGATGTGGAGACCTGTGCCAACTTTTTATCTACACATGGGGTATCTATTCATTTATATTTTTTCTCATGTATTTATCTTTATCTACTCATTAAGTATAATTCATTCATTTGGATGAATGGCCCTCGACTAGATCTTGGTGGTCCTTATTTCAGGAGGTCTTTTCTCAAGTTACTACACTTTAATACCTCAATGTCCTGACATAATACGATGGTATGGTAGAACCACATTTCTGGCTTCACTTCGCAGTATACAGTCTGTTATAAATTCATGGATGGGCCCAAAGTACAAAATTATCTTTATTACTGTTTTATCATATAATATCCTTGACTATATGCAGTATTTGGTAATGGAGAAGGCAGACAGAGGTTATAACGCTTCACTGATTATACATCCTGAGTTGATGTGACAATGCCCTATAATGGTGGTGTACGTTAGCTAAGAATCAGGACATATTTTCGGAGTGTTTCCGAGCAGTGTGTGTGTGCTACTTAGTATGCTTCTATAACAGACCCTAGATAATCCAAGAGCACAGGCACACCTCCCAATTATGTATGATATGGCATGTGAACCCGTATAGGAACAACATGTTTTTTGCTAGACACACGATAAAGGGATATACTCTAAAACCCTACGTGTAAGCCGCGGCCTAAAGTTGAGTTGAGTTGAAAAAATATTTTATTTGCAACAAGTTGTCACAAAAATAACAACAAAACATAGTGATATACTCCATAATATCAGTTGAACCACATTGCTAAGATCCTCGAAATACTACAGAGATTGTAAAGAATGCAACACTTTACAAGTTGCATCACAGAAGACAGGACAACACAAGACAAATTTGGGGCATATTTCCTCATCTCTGGAAAGCAGGGTTTTGGACACATGTAGAACAGTGCCTAATGGGTATTTCTGAGATTCCAGATGCTGCTTTGTTCAAAGGTTTTGGCGAATACCCGAGTGTGGCCTATACATGTATATACCAGGTTTTATGGTTTTGTTTCCCTCTCCACGTGTTGTTTATATGATATGAAATGCAATAGACCCCAGCCAACTGACGGAGTGATCTAGTTGTGCCACTCGTAAAGTGCCAATTTTTGTATCTACCAACAATACACGTGGCACAATAATGCTGCGGAAATAAAATATATGTTCTACTTCGTGCAATTAAAGATCAAATGGGGGTGAAAAAGACATGAATATGCACTATATATAGTCTATACACCCAGACAGATAGTGTCAATAGTAGCACTATACTAAAAAAGGCATTATTGCTTCGCTGGTTGCAAAGTCTAATTTGTTGACTGTCTCAGCCTTCAATACCCTTGGGGTAAAGCAAAATTTTCAGGCTGTGATATTTTTTTTTCAGCTATTTTATCAAAATTTATATTTTCAGGCTTCTAAATTCCCTTTACCTCCTTTCAATGCCATCCAACTTCAGAACAAAGCTAGATTTTGTAGAATATTATTCATTTCTACTCATAATCTCGACATAGGGCATAGCAACAGAAGACACACAGTCTTAAAACTCTGCCATTGTTTTCTGATAAATCAGACCACTGTAATAAGCATTTTCCAAATGACTTATGTACAAACCTTACATGATAATGTAGCTACAAATCCATGCTATCATCCACCAATGTTTGGTGGTAATATTACTTAAATTGATTAAGATATCTCTTTTTAAACTCCGAAGTGGAGCCTTCCACGAGAATCTGCTTGGAGAGTGAAGTTGCTGTGTCATTTTTGCGCAAAACGTGTCACTAGGCAACGTCACATCACTAAGTAACGTCACATCAATAAGGTGTTACCACCCTAAATCGGACCACTTCCGGCCAAATAGTCCCCTCTGAACTTAGTTATTTTGAGGAATTTGGCCCCAAGGGAAGGGAACGAGGGGCCAAACCCATTGTTATTTGGTATCAGAATGATGAGTAGGAGTGTTTCAATAGTCCCAGAATATTTTTTGTTCAAAACATAAATTCAGTGGAAGTTTTAGGGGTGAAGGGGTCCTGATGTGTATTCATGCACTGATCAGGCCTCACCATGCAAAAATCACTACCTGGCTACCATGGCAATTTGGGCAAAATCTAGCCTGACTATGTTTATGTGGACCTTTCTTATTTTTTTCTCCATTCCATAAGCTAAAATATGGTGTAGGTTGCAAGCACTGTGAGTATTTTAAGTATTTTTAATATCAGGTCAGTTCCTTCCCTAACACCCTCTCCCCACGATTTTATTACTACAAAATCTGGTCTCGAAGCCACTAGTCTCTATAAATAATGTACATGCCAAATATATCGGTGATTCATTTTCAGTCTGATAAATGAAATTACTTTCCTCCCATTTCTGTATATCAAAACACATTAATGTTTCTTTTCAGTAAAAATCTTACTATAGAGATAAAGGGTATTAGTGGACTTTAACTGAAATTTATGCATAGATGATAATACCCAAATTTACAACACATGTACCACACGCACGTTGCACATATCAATCAGCGACATTTCATGCAAAGCTATAGTACAACGGCGCATCAATTTCACCCTCCTCACGTATAGGGTATCCTGGGACGATCCTGATATATGCTATCACGAAGAGGAGGGGTGTGGATAGACTGGCTACAATACCCAAGCTCTCCACAGCTCCCTTCTTCCTCCAGTGAGGCTCTTGTATTGCATTTCAAAACTTTTCCTCTTCTCTTTATAAAAAATCTACAGGCAATATTGAGACGGTACTCAGTCAAAAAAATCTACAGACTTGGGCAAGTCTAGAGTGGGGATTCGGTTAGCGCATCACGGCTGCCATACGGATATCATGATTATTTAATTGGACGAATGAAGCAATGTCAATGAGGACTTTTGAAAGTCTAATACTTTCAAAAGTATTAGACTTTACGTGAGTAGTATATGGAATGTGATATTTATTAATGTCACAAAATTAGAAATCGTTTGAAGGTGGCGGGATCGTTTTATGATCATTGTATCGCTCTCTTCGATATTTTCTATTTTTCATCATTTCCTTAATGGTTTTAAAATCACACAGGGACAGATTCCTTTAACTGTCTAATACCTACTGCAAACCCTCGCGTATAGGACGCACCCTGAGTTTGCCAGGACGCTCCTGGGGTCAAAATCGGGTTCTTTTAGAACTGTTCTATGCATGGTGAAAATTCCTCGCATATAGGACGTGCCCTGAGTTGGGTCAAAGACTATAGCACACAGATAATGCTACATCAATGTAAAAGCCGCGTCGTATAGGCCTACGTGAGGATTGACGGTAATTCCTGTAAGAAATCGCTGTGCTGTGAAGGACAAGCCTATTGATTCACCCTGACAGTTATATCTATGTCGCTCAATATGCCAATATGATTCTCTCCCTGATATTACTGATGGGGTACATTACATTATCATAATGATATAGCCCTGAGTCAGGGGGCTCTCTGTGCGCGGCCATTCCAGTTCCAATCTCCGAACTTCTCATGTTATTCATATAGATACCATAATTCCAAACAACATGACATCGCCTCGGTGCAACAAGGTTATATCTGCATATTTCAAGTTTTGCAGGAGAGGCAAAAGAAGTGTAATAATTACTATAGGACACAGTTGACACAGCCTCATTGCACATGGGCTTAGAGACATGTATATCAAAGATCCTGCTTGTGCCTTACACACTATTTTTAAACAAGGCAGGTGGCTTTTCAGTCTAATATGGTGAGTGCAAGTTGAATGGTGAAGCAGGGCATGACGTTTTAAGAGGCTACTGACTGAGTGCTCTTTTAGCTCATGTGCTGTCTGCGCTGACCCTTAACTCCATTAAGGCCAGCACTGGCACACCTTACGTTACCATGGCAACAAAGTGGGGGCTCACCTGGTGAGGCCAAAGGTGAGAGTTTCAGATTTCCCGACCCTTTAATATGCTACTGAATATCTGACTCCCGGTATGTAGCTAAACATTGCAGAGAGTTGCACTATCAGGTACCTACTCATGCCACACACTCTATAGTTTATTATACTGACTGACTTCTCCCAATTAGGTACCTACTCAAAGGCGGCGTTTTTAACACCGTACTTGAATGACCACTTGTGAGCAACAAAAGGGACAAGTTATAGCTACATGAAAAGAAAGGACTGGAAATGAGGGCATTTTTAGCCAGCTCTTCCTTTTACTATAGGAGCAACATCCTCCTGCTGGTCTGTCTGCTGCCAAAGTACTACCCACTCACCCCTGTACCCTTCTGACCCCTCCCCCTCCAGACTCCAGCCGGGTATTCATTAGCCGCACGTCAGCCACGCGGCGTGCGCCACAGGCGCACCTCCTCTCTAGCTGGAGTGCGAGCACGTTCAGGTCCGGGCGCGTGCCGATTGCTGGGCGTGCGGCCTATTGAATGCCCCTCCGGACTCAATACCCTATACACCACAATACTACAGAGAAAAATTCCCGGTCAGTCAAAAGCTAAGACCAATAGTTCACTGGACCTCTTCCGCCTACTCTTGTTAGGAAATGTGTGGCCAAATTCGGCTTAATGTGCCCAGTGGGCTATTGGTCTATCCTGACCTAGACATGAGAGACATTGGCAACTAACAGATAGATGTTAGTACCGAGATGGTGTTTACAGATCCAATATCGTTCAGGACATTGAACTTGGTTAAGTACCAGAAAAGAAATAGCAAGACGCGATCAAAGGATATACTTTGTGAGGAACTTCTATGGAGGGAAACTCCAATATATACATATATAATACAAGTCTTAACATAGAGTACTGGGTGCATCCCTTATAAGAGATAAGAGTCCCACAGTGCTTATCGATAAAGACAGGTGTGGTGCCTTGAAAACTTCATGTTCATGTAACACAATATGCCAGCACAGCGACAGAAGCTTATCAGCATTGCCCTGGTCTGTCATGCCATACAATGCCTTTATTGTGCATGGATGCATCGTTTAGGCATTCACCAGGGCTGCATGCATGCATTTATAATGACCACAAAAGACAAAGTGGCTAAAATACAATACTGCCAGTAAAGGGTTTACATACAATACTGCCAGTAAAGGGTTTAAATACAATACTGCCAGTAAAGGGTTTACATACAATACTGCCAGTAAAGGGTTTACATAAGCCCCCTACACCACACCGTCACAGAGCTACACAGATAGGAGAATCTGGAGTTAATTGATCGTGCTACCGTAGTAAATGCCTCTCTGCCACTGTCTATGATCTCAGATAATTGGCAGTCTTAGAACCAGAGCCAACCAATAAATGCTCTGCACTGCAGTCCAAGGCCCACCTACTATATTTCACAAAGCCCTGGCCATGTCACAGACGACTGTGTATTTTTGTTAAACATAAACATTTCGGTACTGCCTTGACCACATTCTCATCTTTGAAAGGGGCGAAACACAAACTGAAGATAGAGACTATTCGCGTTGTCATTGTTCATTATTATAGTTAAAAATTCTATAAATAAAACGCGAAAAAAAAAACAAAACAAACATATACTAAGGGGTAGGGACTAACACTTGCCCGATGTCCAATGCCCAGTAGTCTTAGGTGCGGGCCAATGATTCTATCTAGATTTCCTTTGAAATTCTCCATTTTGGCCAGTAGAATATTTTTGAGAATACACTGTGTTATACTAGACTACTGGTCCGGTTTGCTAATGGTATATACTGCTCCTAAGACCCATAGTCCACTGGGCCTCTTTTGGCCAACTTTGGTCATACATTTCCTACACAAAAGTCGGCCCAAGAGGCCCAGTGGACTATGGGTATAATGGCCGTATTCAACCGAAACCGATTCTTGGCCGATAGTGCATCGCCAATGTATCGGCGACAGTTTTGGACCATCGGGCCAAGATCGGGGATCATCGGCCAGGAATCGGCCGTGAATCGGGTTCAGTGGAATAGCTCAAAAAAATAATCAGTTACCATCGGAAACGCATCGGGAACCATCGCCGATGGTCCCCGATGATTTTTTCCGTCACCCAATTTTTTCTGTTCTGGCAGAAAAAATCGGGTGACGTCAGGTGATAGTCCTTACTATCGGGCCTGCAGTTTAAGACTCCTACCACTCTCATTACTGAAAGTGGTAATTATTTTCCTATTGTGAGCAGATAATTATGCCTTATTAATTCTTGAAAGTCACCAAAAGGGTGTCAGAGCACTAGCTGCTTCATTATTGTGCATAAGTAGTAATACCATATGGTTTACCTGCTTAGTTCATGAATCCATTAGATTCCCTCTGTATGATGCATGAATTGAAACAGACAGGCCTATATCCGAGCATTTTCTAATGACCTTGTTGGGTTGTGAAGCCATATTAAACTACAGAGGAAATCTAATGGATTCATGAGACCTATGTATGTACTCTATAGTGTGCACTAGGTGGCAGACCTCTTGTAGAATTGACTTATTGTGTATCTCATCTGCCATTCTTGGGTTTTACAATGTTATAGTGTTCATTTAATTCACAATTTCACATAACAAGACACACACATAATACCAACAATAAAGAACTAAGCAGGTAAACCATATGGTATTACTACTTATGCACAATAAAGAGGCAGCTGGTGCTCTGACACCCTTTTTGTGATTCAAAAAAAAATTATATAGTAAAACACCTTAATCCCAGATGGTGTCGGGAGGCGTGGCGCAGTCGGTAGCGCGTCCGCTCACAGGCCGTAAGGTCGTGGGTTCGGTTCCCGGCCCGGCCGGGGCATAGTGGTGGTTCCAAACGTCGCCGTAAGGTGTCGTTTGAGTTCCTCCCTGCTCTGGCTAGGCTGTGCTGGAAAGTCTCTCGGCGGTCATGGCAGACAAATGACTTGAAACAGGCCTGTCCATCTCTCACTATGCCTATGTAGTGACGGATGTTAAAGAACCATTGCCTCGGTAAATGTGTAGGGGCGTGATTTCTACCTTAGCTCCCTCTAGTGTACGGGTCCGGGTTTCACGCCACGGGACCTCTCACCCTTGACGTGTCCAAAGGGCACATAGGTGAGGTTAAAATTCAAAGCAAAGAACCCAGATGGTGTCAGGTGGTCACCCTGTCCCTGGTGGAAGAGCGATGAAAGTGGGCAGAAATGGGCATCCGATTGACCCTGTTAGCAAATCGGGCCGACAATTTTCATCCCAGATTCATACACGATGATCATCGCGGATGAGGAAAAACGCTAATCGGCCCGGCAATACTTTCGTGGAATACCCCTATTAGACTGATGTTTATGTAGTGCTATTCATCACGAAAAGGAAATTTTTTGTGTCTATCTCTGCAGAGTTTTGGCATTTCTTGCAGTGTGATACAAGATACTTCTCCTTTAAAAACTGATGACTTATGAACAACAGTGGGGTGTTTCAGAAGCCGGACATGATAATGAACATTAAATATCTGTTTCTAAAACTGTAAGATTCTAAACATACAACTGCAACTATTATTATCATCTCTCGCCAGTCATATAGTTATAGACACAGTAAGATAATGGTAATGCTTTAGAAACACATGCAGTTATAAGCCTACAATCACTATTAAAACTGCTATCATATCTCCTTGTGACCGGTTGTAAACATTACCTGCTTCTGAAACACCCCACTGGTTCCCCGTTTCACCTGTGCTGTTAAGATGGCATTATATTCATTTATCATTTAGGGCAGCATGGTGCCTTAAAAGGCCATAAGACTTTGTCGTCATAATGCACCAATGTAGTAATGACAAGAGGCTCATCGTTGCTGCACTTTTGCATCACGACGTCCCAATCGGAGGGTATCAGTCCCACGCTATCGCCATGATGCACGAAGGCATTAATGCATCATGGTGGCAAAAATGTAAACCACTGAAGTACCATATGCAGGCAGCCTCAAGCCTATAAGGGCCACTGATGCAGCCCTGGAGTGCATCCTGGACATGGTGTATCGATCATTGAAGTGCTGGTTAGTCTGTTCACCAGCACGTCATTGGAGCATCATGGCGACCCCCTGGCAGGGGCGTAGGAAGAAAACTTTTATTGGGGGGGGGGGCAGGGGTCTCGGTTGGGGGGGCCTGCTATATTTTTATATAGGATTACATAGGGAACCTCCTCATTATTGGGGGGGCAGGCCCCCCTGCCCCCCCCCCTTTTCCTACGCCCCTGGCCTGGACTGTATCAGCCCTGCAGGAGCGGCATGCATCATGACGACCAATGGGCATGATGCACCCTTAAAGACCCTTAAAGGGTTAAGGCGGTTAACAATAAGTGGTTTGTAAGATGAGCTGATGAAATGCCATTCAGGTGAGCTGCTCACAGGTAGCTCACTAAGGACTGAGCAGCTCATGTTACCATGTATCTACACGTGTGTTATACTCACCTGTGTTACAAGTAACTACTCAGCATATCTACAAACCCTGGCAAAAGGGATGCACATAGTGTGGGCACACACAGGTGCACTTATCCTTATATGGCAAGGTCAGCTGGCAACTTAACGTCTTGAGACGGTGCTTGAGAGCGGACCAGTGAATAAGTAATAGGTGTTCAATAGGTGGTCATTATGATGAAAACATAGGTGGTCATTATGATGAAAACATAGGTGGTCATTATGATGAAAACATAGGTGGTCATTATGATGAAAACATGATTTCATGTATAAATAAAAAAAATACAACAACAACAAAAAAAACAATCCTTTAACCCTTCAAAAAGTTGGCTAAAATTTTATGTATTGTCGAGCAATCAAGGATTTGAAATGGACTCAGTTGCACAGATTAAAACACATCACATGATTTTACTTGTATTTTACTATGTCCACTTCAGAGAGGGCTTGAGTTGTAAGACCATTCATGGGTATTTTGTATCTCAGTCACTCTTTAACCATGGTGCTATCGCATATACCTGTTTCACCAATCGAAGGCTGCGACATCCTGCCCAAATCCCAGCAGTAGTCGGAAGGCTTTGATGTGTTTTCCCCAAAATCTGATGGTGCCGGATGATAATTAGTATCAGCGATGAGAGGATTATGTTTGATGTGGGGAGGGTTAAAAGGATCTAGCTAGCAGTAATTGGACAGGGTTATCACCAAAAAATAGGGCGGTCTCTTCATCAATCAAATGTCTAGGTTCTGAAATTCACGGGCATCAACTCATAGGTAACTGGCTAGAATGTGAGCTTTATGTATAATACGGACTTTTGATCGGCCCTCTCCTTTCCTCACACCCCCTCATATTCTTGACGGCTCGTTGCCTGTGACGCACAGTCTAGGGAATAACTGTTTGATCTACGAGGCATTATTATTCAACAGGGAAATCCACAATTGTATAATGCAGTGAAGCAGTGTGGTATTCACATCTAAGCGCTAGATGGCAGTACAGCAAAGCACGGTGTTACAACGAATCTCTCCATAAACATTAATGGTGAAATCTCTGTCCCAATGTTTCTGAAGAACCACTGTTAATTTGCACAGGCCAGTTAGACGATTAATACTGAGCAGTTCCTTTGCACAGAATGATATGAACTATAGTATGCTAATTAGATGACAAGAGGAGCTTAACTTCTTTTTCTTAAAGCTATTTTCCTATTAATCTTGTTTTCTAGAAATAATGAAATTATTCATGGCTGTCTCACTCTCATACCCGGATAGCCTGTCTCTCTATGGTCAATAGATATTTAGTCAGTTGATGCTTGTGTTGAAAACACACCTTTGATCAACTCTTCTATATTGATCATGTACAAGTTGCGCTTGCCCTTCTACTAATTACTCTAGGTTTGAGTCTGGAACAAAGCGCATTTCATAGGATAGGAGAACGTATTGACCCTTCTGAAAGCTGAAATAAACTTGCAGTTCTTTACACTAGGAAAGGATTCAATTTGGGTTCTGTCGTATTTATGGTTTGAGTGATAAGGGTATTATCTCAGAGACTCATGGTCATCATTTCCAGTCCATTTCACTGTTGATGCCTCGCCTATTACGGACTCTAAGGACTCAAGTGTTTATGTGTAATGACGATTTTGGGCATCACCAGCCACCTGCTGAAACTATGGTATCTAGGTCTCCTGAGTTTAGATTGTTGGTTGTTCTGCCGCCCCTGGAATAAAAAATGTTGTCTTGATGTTGAATGAATGCGGCAATACTTAGCCCGAATAACATACTGCTCTTTTATATTTCAGAACTGATCAACCATGAAGACTCTCCTAGCACGACTACTCCGGGCCCTGGGACGCCACCTGGCGGGCTCCAGGAGAGTTCGCTCGGGCCTGGTGGTGGTCGGTGCATGCACCATGATGGTGATTGCCATAGCAACTATTCACAACGAGTCTGTCTTGAGGACTCACAAAATGACCAGAACACCAAGCAGCAGCAGTAGCAGTAAGGGCAGCAGCAGTATAGACAATGGCGCCCTCAGGTGGGAATCACAGGAAGATGCCTTCTGGAGGAAACCATTCGACCTCTTTGGCTCAGAGGAGCTTAAATTGCTAAAGCCTTTGTTAGAGAACTATGTAAACGCCATCAGGAGACTAAGATACAGCCTTCTGTCCGCAAACCGCACCTGGACTCCTGTGGACGATGGCTGGACGTTCCTGAATGGGTACGATGGGGACTACTTCACCAGGGTCAACATGTGTCCACAGATTAACACCGTCTTCTTGACGGCAAACTTTGACACTGTGAGTCGTATCCTGCCTGTTAAGAGTTTCTATGACTATTCAGGTGACTGCAGCATATTGACAGACAAACGTAAGGCTATATACCCCAATGGGGATGAGCTGCTCAATAAATCATGCCATGAGGACCTGGTTGAGTCACTCAGACCAATGCCCATAGACAGGACAATGCTCTCACTGGGCCTCCCGTTCACTCTCAGTGCTACTTCAGCGGCCCCTACCGGGCTGCCTGCTAATGAAGTCATTCTTACTTTCCTCAATATCGTGCAGAATGGTGTGGTGACGGCGCACGGGGAGGTGCTGTCAGGTAACATAGGTATAATGAACCAGAGGTGCGCCTTCAGCTGGTACCGACCCCAACTGCCGCCAGACGCCGAGCAGGTCCCCCTGTATGACGAGGTGCTCACTATAACCCAGCAGACGCTCATTTGGTACTACCACAATACCATAGAGGACCTGCCGCGAGTTGCTCCTTATCTGGAACTGCTCAAAAACAACCCCCACATAAAGGTGCACATAACACGGGTGGGGTTCCATGAGACCATGTTGGCCTACCTGGGGGTAAGCCCTGAGAGGCTGGTGTCGGGTCCTGTCAGGGGCAGGATCGTGTACCTGCCGGCTGGTACAACCTGTGGCCGCCCACCCGTCTTTAACACTGAGCTGCTCGCCGCTATATTCAGACAGCGCATACAGGCCCGCAGTCAGGCCTCTTTAACCAATAACAATAAGGACAAACCTGTGCTGCAGGCGGGGATTGTAAACAACGCCCCTTCCGGCCACCAAACCACCAAGCTCGATACCACTTCCGGTATGACCGGAAGTCATGGAAGTAACGTGCCTCAGGACACCATAGTCGTCATCCGGCGTTCGGCGCCGGGCCGACAGTTCAGGAACCACGACGCTATTGTCGATATGCTGCGACAGGAAGCGGCTGCTCGCGGACTACGCGTGCGCGTGTTTTCCGATGCACCACTTCCGCCGCTGACTGAGTACATGCAGCTGTTCCAGCGGGCGCGTCTGGTGGTAGGGCCGCACGGTGCCGGGTTAGCTAACCTGCTGTTCGCTCAGCCTGGCACGGCAGTACTGGAGGGATTGTGTGTGATGGAACCCAAAGTGTGGTTCTGCTTCTGGGGGATCCTTCCCTGGATGTGTCACAACCGCTACTCCAGGGTCAGCTTATCTTTCCGCAATCTTGCCGCCGTGTTAGGCCAGCACTATGTAGGTGTTACTGTACCTAAGGGGTGCCTGCATGTTCAGCCTTCAGATCTACAACCACAGGTGCGACTCCTCTTGGACAATATCAGATTGTAACTGTCTTAAGCTTGAATTCCATTATGCTTACGATTTTGGTTGCTTTATCAGGTCATTCTATATTTTAGCTTTGGTCTCTAAGGGGACAATATTTTTCTCTCACCCGGTAAAAAGAAATCATGTACGTTCAGTGTTTCCACGTAAAAAGAATATTAATAGTATTGACAACGGTGCTTTGAAAATGAACCAGAAGAATCAACTTAAAAGATATCAGCACTCGTAGAAATCCACCTTAAAAATTCCCCGGGGGTCTCATCTCAGACTTTGAGTCATTTGAGACCCACGATTCGTGTAAAAAAAGATAAATGAATTAATGACCCGAGGGATGTGCAAAGTTGTCCCCTATGTAGAGTTCAAAGGAATTTACTACATGTATAAATATTAAGGTTATGGGATGCATCTGGAGGGAGTGATATGGTGGCCTTTGATGAGGTAAAAGAAATGAAGAAAATAAGTGTTTTCGGTTATTCAACCTTACAATTTCCTCAATTTGGAAAAAAAGAAAGGAATTATGCCAATTTGCGCACATCTTTGAGTTAATTAAAGTCATCTTTTTAACACCATTTCTCTAAAATCAAACGATATCTAGCATGCTTAGTTCTGCGTGAAGAGAGGGGGTGAACGGCTCCTCCTTATTGCCTGTTGTTGAGTTTGTAATTCGTCAGTTTTAAGCCCCAGATCTAGCCAAAAATAGAGGATAAAAACCTCCGTTTGAAAACCCTGGATCCGCCCCCGATCTGGAACATGCCCTTTGGTAATTTCTGAATTTCTGGTTCAAGGACAAGTTAACAGAAGCAAACATAACCTTGTCCAGGTATCTCACAGTGCAATGCTACATTAGCATGTAAATATATACAATGCTACATCGTCTGTTGCTATCAAAGGTGCTTTGACACCTATAGCTCGGGAGGTGACATTGACAAACTCTCTCAACATGCTCAGGTCACTGTCCAATATACATAAGGATGATTAAGGACCATGAACTGGGGGCAACAACTATATGAACAATTGTTCACAGTTTTGTGAGGTTTATCTATTTATTAGCTTCGATCATTGATCTTTGCTCAACTTTGGATTGAAACACAGTTCATACAAAGCTATGGATGATGTAGTGATTCTTTGAGAAGGTGCCAGTGGATTTATGAGGGGGTGGGGGTGGTGTAAAGTGATGTATAGAAGGGGGAGGGGTGTGGACCAAAAAGAAAAGAGAAAAATATTGAGAGAACCCAATAAGTTTCCGGTCCTTTGACGTAGGCTATACACCATTTCACAAAATAGTCGGGGCCCTGTGTGAAAGAAAGGCTTGGGTTGTACATTACGAACCCGGCTAGATCTTCACTGCCAGTTATGCTGACAACTTTGGAGTCCTGAGACCCTCTGTATAACTTCACCTACAGGGGCGGGGGCGGTATTTCGATTCTTCCACGAGCGAGTCGGCAGGAGAAAGAATACTCTATAGGAAATCCACCCCTACCCCCACCTTACGGCCACCACTTGACGTGCAGCACCTGTGTTCTGGTAGAACTGTGGAGAAACTGACCAATATAATGTACTTATTGAGCGAAACTTGATTGCACTTATTTACAGCAACACATGTATATATAGAGACGGTGCTTTGATATAGCAATGGTTTAACCATTGGGTAAGCAAAAACAAAAGCCTTTTTTCTGTTGTGGCCCGTATACAAAGAGGCTATAGAAGCCCTTTAGGAAACCGCCAATGCAGTTATGAACCACACGCCTCGGGCGTTATGGTGTATGAATGCAGTCCTGGCTAGTAGTCCCGTCAGGGCTGCATTCATGCATCATGTTGACCCTTTGGAAACATCTATATGTGTATCAATCCTGCAGTTCTGGCATGATGCACGAATGCATGAAGGCGGCTAATATTCATGATGCATCAATGCACTAGGTGGCCCTAAAAGGGTTGGTGATACTGCATGATACAATATTCAGCTTCATTCAGTGGTGTACAAGACATAATGTAATATGTTAACTTATGTTGTTGGTGATCTCTTACATTCCATGCTAAACCATCTTCAACAACAATGGTTCCCATTTCCAGCCTCTTCTGGTATTGTTATTGTTAACATGTATGCTAATATTTTTCCTCGCCTATTCAATGACAAAACCAGTTATTAGTTTACATATATCCCGTTTTTAAGAGTTTAATTATTTCAAAGCTTCAATTATGTTATCTATCTGTGGTCAAGGTAAGGGAATATCTCATATGTCCCCCCACAGATGTCGCTTTGTGAAACCCTTTCCCCTGTAAGTTGTATTAAATGAATAAAATAGGTCTTCATCAACTATGTTATATTATTTATATATGTACTGTAAACATTTCAATAATACATATAAAGTAATAATGGCAAGCAACCATGGAACATACTGTTAAACAGTCTGTGGAATATTGTGTTCACTATTAACATCATCAGGAGGGTCTTGTCAAAAACGAAATGTGAACCAAACAGGTTTGTAAAGCTAAATAATTTGTCTCAAACTCATTAAGATGAAAAGTGCACTTTTTTTAAACTCAGAAAGTGCTTTACCATGCATTCTACTGATTTTTTTCTGTCAATTCTATGAAAACGAGTTAAGCCATACACGTTTCCCTCAGCACTCTGAAAAAATGTACGGAGGTTCTTCCTCGTTATCTTTTGGCAAGATCATCTAGGAACGTGAACACAGACAGGGAGTGGCACTACAAAGGACATAACATGGTACTCCCAGGGCCGTGCTCCTCTCGTCCTGATGCAGTGCAGGCAATATGCTACAACTGAGCACTGCGTTTTGTTTTTGCATCATGCCAACCAGTTGGGAGTGCACCAGTCTGACTGTGGCCTGCATTCGTGCATCATGCCGACCAATGCCAAAGGACATAGTGCGTTAAAGCACTGTTGTCCTTAAGAGAGTGAGGATATGTGGGCTTTATTCCCATCAATAACATTAATTTCTTGTAGCTAATTTCTGTTTTTCATCATTGCATAGCAGCTGTATTAATTACAGACGTTTCTTTTGACCTATTTCCTTTTCTCGGTAACAAATATAATTGATAACCAATAACAATATAATAGCATAACAAGTAGCATATGCAGCAAAAAGTCTGTGGAACCATTTCAGAGTGGCATTATGCATATTGTCTATTTGCTGCCGTACTGCCCTGTCGAGTAATGTCACCAGACCTGTATTCATGCATTTTGACAACTATATTCGGGTTGAGTACACTCCAAAGTAGATTAATGGTATATAATTATGGCGGACATCACAAACGCTGCACCGTAATATTAGACGACTCCTCACACTCATATAACTCCTCTGCGCATAATCCATGAACCCCACTTCCTGTCGGACTTATTGTTTCCGGTTCCGATTTGGCCCCATGGCGAGTGGAGGCGAAATCACTCTCAAAGTCTGCCTTCCATTGCTTATTTCGTAACCTGTGGATGGCGTAGGACAAGGCCATAACGGCCAGGAGGCAGAGTCCAACCAGGCCGAACAGGATGTACACTACCAGGGGTGTTAATATGGAACTGCTTGGACCCTGAGCCGCTCCACCTGCTCCCGGCTCAGTCTCCCTGTCCAACGAGGAACCAGCAACAGGAGCTGAAAAATACAAGAAAGGTTGGATGGGTTATCTGGCATCATGAAAGAGTCATGTAAACATGTGGATAAATATTAAGGGAATTTCACGCGGAAATGATTACAAACCACATCGAATTTTGGGTAAAAGGTTTTGTCCTATTTTTGAAAATCAGTACTTGGACCCCTAATCTGGCAAAAGCATCCAGATATTAGTTCTGGAAATGCTCTAGCGACTGTTACCCACACGGAATTTCAACAACCTTTGGACAAGTAATTAAAAAATGGCCTAATACATATCAGGTTCAGCCCAGTTTTACTAGAAAGGGTCACATATTCTGATGTCTGTACTTACCCCTGCTCCCTCTGAGGCCGAACTCCGCCTTAAGGCAGTGGAAGCTTCCGTAGCTGTTGAGGCAGAACCCTTCAGTACCATCCATGGTACACACTCCCTCCTCTGCACATTCATCTATGTCTACAACAGAACATACAGCTGCCTTCAGTACCATCCATGGTACACACTCCCTCCTCTGCACATTCATCTATGTCTACAACAGAACATACAGCTGCCTTCAATACCATCCACGTTACACACTCCCTCCTCTGCACATTCATCTATGTCTACAACAGAACATACAGCTGCCTTCAATACCATCCACGTTACACACTCCCTCCTCTGCACATTCATCTATGTCTACAACAGAACATACAGCTGCCTTCAGTACCATCCACGTTACACACTCCCTCCTCTGCACATTCATCTATGTCTACAACAGAACATACAGCTGCCTTCAATACCATCCACGTTACACACTCCCTCCTCTGCACATTCATCTATGTCTACAACAGAACATACAGCTGCCTTCAGTACCATCCATGGTACACACTCCCTCCTCTGCACATTCATCTATGTCTACAACAGAACATACAGCTGCCTTCAGTACCATCCACGTTACACACTCCCTCCTCTGCACATTCATCTATGTCTACAACAGAACATACAGCTGCCTTCAGTACCATCCACGTTACACACTCCCTCCTCTGCACATTCATCTATGTCTACAACAGAACATACAGCTGCCTTCAATACCATCCACCTTACACACAGAACATACAGATGCCTTTAGTACCATCCATGTTACACACAGAACATACAGCTGCCTTCAGTACCATCCACCTTACACAACAGAGAATACAGATGCCTTCAGTACCATCCACCTTACACAACAGAGCATACAGATGCCTTCAGTACCATCCATGTTACACACAGAACATACAGATGCCTTCAGTACCATCCACCTTACACAACAGAGCATACAGATGCCTTCAGTACCATCCATGTTACACACAGAACATACAGATGCCTTCAGTACCATCCATGTTACACACAGAACATACAGATGCCTTCAGTACCATCCATGTTACACACAGAACATACAGATGCCTTCAGTACCATCCACCTTACACAACAGAACATACAGATGCCTTCAGTACCATCCATGTTACACACAGAACATACAGATGCCTTCAGTACTATCCACCTTACACAACAGAGCATACAGATGCCTTCAGTACCATCCATGTTACACACAGAACATACAGATGCCTTCAGTACCATCCATGTTACACACAGAACATACAGATGCCTTCAGTACCATCCACCTTACACAACAGAGCATACAGATGCCTTCAGTACCATCCACCTTACACAACAGAGCATACAGATGCCTTCAGTACCATCCACCTTACACAACAGAGCATACAGATGCCTTCAGTACCATCCATGTTACACAACAGAACATACAGACGCCTTCAGTACCATCCATGTTACACACAGAACATACAGATGCCTTCAGTACCATCCATGTTAGTTACAGAACATACAGATGCCTTCAGTACCATCCATGTTACACACAGAACATACAGATGCCTTCAGTACCATCCATGTTACACACAGAACATACAGACGCCTTCAGTACCATCCATGTTACACACAGAACATACAGATGCCTTCAGTACCATCCATGTTAGTTACAGAACATACAGATGCCTTCAGTACCATCCATGTTACACACAGAACATACAGATGCCTTCAGTACCATCCATGTTACACACAGAACATACAGATGCCTTCAGTACTATCCATGTTACACACAGAACATGCAGATGCCTTAAGTGCCATCCACATTACACACAGAACATACAGATGCCCTCAGTACCATCCACCTTACACAACAGAACATACAGATGCCTTCAGTACCATCCACCTTACACAACAGAACATACAGATGCCCTCAGTACCATCCATGTTAGTTACAGAACATACAGACGCCTTCAGTACCATCCATGTTACACACAGAACATACAGATGCCTTCAGTACCATCCATGTTATACACAGAACATGCAGATGCCTTCAGTACCATCCACGTTACACAAGAACATGCAGATGCCTTCAGTACCCTATGGTTTCGTGAATGTTTATAATTCAGCCTAACTTTATACTTTAGATTTTAGGTGGTCACTATACACATGTACACTTTTTCCCAGGGGCGATGATATTGAAACACGATTCACTCATTTTGTGTTACCAGCAGCTGTCTGTATTGGGCCTACATGTAAAAATAATCTGATTGGGCGCTAAGCCTGGCAATGAATATATTTGCAGAAATATTTTGATAACAGAAAAACAAACAAAAAAATTAAAAACATCAAACCAAACAGTTATTCCAAAAAAGAAATAATGCCACTCCTAGACACACTATCTATTTTGTAGAAACTTGGATTAGACTGACTTAGTGAGGAAACATGCTAAAATTAGCCCAATTTCTTCCCTTTAATATCCTGAGTTTACACTCAGCAGGCAGGCATTGATTCTACAAGCACCAACGGGTCCCTACAGAAGGACATCAAGCAGTGAACTGCACTCTGTAACTTGTACATTGTAGGAGATATGGATTCCACTTAAAGGAATCAGTAAGGGTCTTGTCATCATTTACCCCCCGGGGGTGGCTGTATCCATTTTATCTAAAGTGTTGAACGATGTCTTAGCAGTTGCTTAGTTGCAGAATTTCCGTTATGATCTATCCAATGTTTTTGGAGGCCATATCGGAACAATATGTATGTGATTGATAATTTGGTATTGACAGACAATTTCGGACAATGGTTGCTTTATTTCTTGACAATACAAAATGGAAGAGTATTGGCACTTTGGCAGATCCAATGAATTGACTTGAACATGTTTGTCTTGCTCTGACTCATAGTGCCCAGGCACTAACATGGGGTGGTAATAAATGTGGCCAGGTGAGGGAAAACATGCCTCCAAGGCGGAAATGCCATTTTAAGGTTTAAGTCATGGGCTTTAAAATGAGATATCTTGAGCTAAAGTATCCCTGAGAGTTTTGCTGTAATTGCCTGTCAAACCTAGGTTGGTTTTCGATTCCTTTTCCAAAAAGGTGTGAGGCAAAGATTTCCACTTGCAATAATTTGCCCTATCTTCCAATTTTCTATGTTTCCATGGCAACTAACATTTCAAAAATGGAACATTTTCAGTGGAGATGGAATAATTTTAAGCATACCACTGGATTCCTTTTCAAAAGTTGGTCTTAACCCTGGAGGCGCCCACAAATTTCAATTATCCTGCACGGCCAATCCTTATTTGAAATCTGTGTTCATTCTGATACTTTCTTTTAGTGCTCAAGATTAATTTTGATATCCCATTACTCCATGTGGTTATTCGAGACTGGCGCTTATTTGACATCCTTGTGCTTAAAGAAACCACTACAGTAAACTACCCCACAACACATTACACAAGCACAGGGTCCTTATCTTACCAAGACACGTCCTGCCATCCTCCTGCAGCTTGAAGCCTTCATTACACGAGCACACGAAGCCACCCCACGTGTTGGTACAGCGCTGGTCACACGGCCCCATGAAGGCGCACTCGTCTTCATCTACAATATGTAAAACACATGGTTAGTGGTCACATGGCCCCATGGAGGCACAATATGTAAAACACATGGTTATTGGTCACAAGGCCCCATGGAGGCACAATATGTAAAACACATGGTTATTGGTCACATGGCCCCATGAGGGCACAACATGTAAAACACTTGGTTATTGGTCACAAGGCCCCATGGAGGCACTATATGTAAAACACATTGGTTATTGGTCACAAGGCCCTATGAAGGCACAACATGTAACACACTTGGTTATTGGTCACAAGGCCCTATGAAGGCACAACATGTAACACACTTGGTTATTGGTCACAAGGCCCTATGAAGGCACAACATGTAACACACTTGGTTATTGGTCACAAGGCCCTATGAAGGCACAATATGTAAAACACGTGGCTGATGGTCACACGACTCCCATGAAGGCAAACATGTCTTCATTTATAACATGGTAAATCACACGGCAATTCTTGACAAGGCATGCTTGTTATACCCTCATCTACAATATTGCCGAATAAAGGCACACTCGTCCTGACCTGCTAAATGGTAAAACATATTAGACACACACACTCATAAACACATGGTAGCAAATACATGGCTATTAGAATGGTAACTTATATAAGGCTGACCCGCATTTATATAAAGAGTACCTAGACTTCGACAGAAACCTATCAGGTGTGGCATTTTGAGATGTTTAGTACCGGTACTACTTAATCCAAAACAATCCTACAAGGCACATCCTAGGTTTAAGAAAATATTGTTGGCTATATAGATAAAAAGGAAACAGACAATCATATCCATGAACATTTATAATTTTTATAGATATTGTCATACCTGAATTTTTTTCTTTGCTTGTAGTCATTTACATGAAATACATAATATGGATGTCTTCTTTTGCTAATAGTCTACTAGAATTATCTAGTGCGAAAGTATTGACAATAGGCATTTTCCTGGTCCACACAAGTGTCCGAAGTTATAACAATCAATTGTGTACAATCTCATTAGTGCTGTGACAAGTCATACAATATGTAGACAGAGTGACTATTGTGAGGAACATGAAGGTTCACGTGCAACAGTTGGTACAGGTGGAACTGGTCTGACGTCATTGTCCAACAACACGATCCTATTCTACCTGTGACCCACAAACACATGCACAGATGGAGATTGAAATTCAGTTTTACTCTCTTCAATATTCACTAATTAGATTCACACAACTGTACATTACACCTGTGTAGTTCTGAAGTTTTAACTGCGTACATAGGTAGATTCCTCTTTATTTGATGTCTCTTTTTTTCTGCAGAGGACTAATGGTGTAGGGTTCCAAAATATGTCCATGTTGCACATTTGTACCCATTTTACAAGCAAATCTTCAAGAAATCTATTCAATGAACTGAAGCCATACTCCAATTACATTATTCAATAGTGTAATTCAGTCCAACTAACCCTACTTTCAAATGTATAGAAAGTATCCTATATTTAGAAAACGCCACTGGGTATGAACTTCCGACCAGGTACCATATTAGCCATCGAACCAACGCCCAGTGATTATACTCATCAGCACAGTGATTACTGTTATTGTAATCATGGAAGGTAAACGACACAGTGGCAGTACCTTATACTTTATGACGTAATCACAGTAATTAAACCAAAAAATAACAGTGCTTTGGAAACAGCCAATTTGTTAAATGGATCTTGGGCTATGCCCAAACTGTAAGGTCAACATGAAAACAAAAATGACATTTCCAGTCCTGAATAAATGTTTCAAAATCGAACTCAATGAAATAAGATGTAAGCTCACTATTTGCTGGTGGAAAAGATTGATGTTTTGACTGAGGCTTCATATAGAACCGGTAAATTGAGATGGGCGAATCAGATCATCTATACCAGAGCAATTTAGTGGCTGACGCATTCATTAGATGCTATTGGTTTAATGGCCATGCATTGAACTTGTTTGGTTACAAGAAAACACGTTAGAAAGTGATATATATCGATTCCTTTACAATGCCAAATTGGTTAGAATAACTTTTAGTCAAAAGAAACCTTTTAGTCCCTAAATCGTAGGTTTGTTGAAGCCAAGTTTCACTGTGGTATTCACCTTTTCTTCCCTCTTAAATGATAAGTAAATCGAAGCCGATATCGCACAGGTATGTTAAAATACTAGACACTGGCATCCAAATGGAAACTTCCAGATGAAACATTTCTGACTTAACTTCCACACCCAGCTAGGCTATTATTACTTCATCAGGTGTAAAATAGGTTTCAATAGTAGAAGCTGGTGACACAGGTAAATATAGGCGAATTGAAATAATTAGTTTCCAGTCACCCGACTTACCTCAGCAAAACAAGTCATATTTCGTTAAAATTCTAAAGCATCTTTATTGACCATACACATGATCTCACATACTGGTCCATATAGGCCACAGGGTGAGCCCCAATAATGTCCTTAGGAAATAAGTTGCATTCCAACAAGAGGGTGGTACAAAATCTTTGTTGTTTTGTATAGGTAATGACCCTAGGAATCATATATCAAAAGTTCTCCGCTCACATCCCTGCAGTTTATTGCGTAGGTCAAGGTCAAAGGTTAAGAATTTTCAGCTATATTCCTATATAAAGCTGTAAAACCCAGTAATTAATTCTATGTTTTCTGTCGCCTAGGCTAAAAAGGCTAGAGGAGGGTATTATGGTTTAGTCTAAACCAGAAAATCATGCTGATTTCAAATATACTTCATATATTGACTTGAGTATAACAGAAGTACCCCAAAAATGGGGTTTGAAAATGAAAATATTATTGAAAAATATATGAAAATATCAAAAATCAGTTTGAATGAACCCCTAATAACCCACTTTAACACTAAAATCAGTTAGATAGTGGGTGAGGAGCAAAGCAAGCATGAACTAATTAGGTTATTAAGCCTTGACCTACTTAATTAGGTCAAAGGTCTCAGAAACAATATTTATCATATCTCTGGTTCTAGAAGGGCTTTCTGTACAATTTAAAGTTCTAAATAGGGATTTCTGCACCTACAGTTCATCTCACTCTCTGTATCAAAATCACCCAGCTTCTTGTCTTAATTCAAGTGTACAAAACTTGTGACTGAATATTCTTATTTTCAAGAACCAAAGGAAGGACAAGTACAAATGCGTCTTTCGAAAAGAAAAGAAAAATGGTAATTTTTAGCCAATTTGGTGAAAGAAAAATGTACTCTAGCATGATCATTGGGTACACATGTAACACTCCTTGGATGGTACAATTTGCCTTCTGTCTCATACATTTGCATGTATATGGTTGGAGATACAGTTGAATATAATTGCATGTTTAGGGCTCACATAGAGAACAGTACATTCTAGGAGGTTAAAACTTACTCCAATAAATTCCCCTATGTCAGAAACCCCTATTTAGAATTGTGTAAAAAAGCTCTCCTAGAACCAGACATATTAGCAAATGTGGTTCTTGTGCCCTTTGACCTAATTAGATTTAGGTCAAGGCCTAACAAAGTAATTATTGGACGCTGATTAAAACACTTACCAACCTACATATGATTATTTTAAGCTCCTCTACTCATCACAAATGGGATATAACATTATCTCAAGTTGAATACGCGAGCCCCATAGGCTTAACCAAGAAATTCCGTATCACACCCCCCAGTGTGATAACCCTTCCCCGTATCACACTCCCAGGGAAACATCCAAAATGGGCAAATAACTGATGATAAAATCATTTCTAATGCCAAATAAATGGAATTCTGAAAATATCTGACTAAATTAATTTGAGATAAATACAAAGGACCACTCGAATTGGTCAGCACTGAGGATTATCCCACTCGGCTTCGCCTCGTGCGATAACCCTCAGTGCTGACCAATTCTCGTGCACCTTTGTCTAGAATCATTCTAGCCACAAAACAGTATGCGCTCAGACATTCAATATTGATTTCAGATTTTGAGACTTAAAAGTGCATCCTAGTAGGTTTAAACCTAGCCTAATCAATTCCGCTATGTTAGAAATCCCTATTTAGAACTTTAAATTGTACAGAAAGCCCTTCTAGAACCAGAGATTTGACAACTATTGTTTCTGTGACCTTTGACCTAATTAAGTAGGTCAAGGCTTAATAACCTAATTAGTTCATGCTTGCTTTGCTCCTCAACCACCATCTAACTGATTTTAGTGTTAAAGTGGGTTATTGGGGGTTTATCTCATGTTTTAATGATTTTTGATATTTTAATATTTTTTTCAATAATTTTTTTTTTATTTTTAAACCCCAATTTGGGGGAACCTCTGTTATACTCACACCAATATATGAAGTACATTTGAAATCAGCATGATTTTCTGGTTTAGACTAAACCATAATACCCTCCTCTAGCCTTTTAGCCTAGTCCACATAGAACATACAGTTAATTACTGGGGGTTTCAGCTTTATATAGGAATATAGAGGGACATTCTTGACATTTGACCTTTACCTACACAAAAACTGCAGGGAGGTGAGTGGAGAACTTTTGATATATGATTCCTAGGGTAACCTATACAAAACTACAAAAATTTTGTACCCCCCTCTTGTTGGAACGAAACTTCATAATTTGGTGGCTCACCCTGTGGCCTAATAGTTTCCCGTTTGTTGAAAACTAGAATCTGACTCACCTACTTCATTTTGTTTGGCCTGATTATTGGACAAAAACATTTTTTTGGTCCTCATTCAAAAGAAAAAGCAATAATGGAAGCTGTCATTTTAACTCGAGTTAATAGAAGGTGATGTTTTTTTAGGTAATAAGCTAATATGGCTATATATAGATGCAGTGAGTTGCTCACCTGCACAAGTGTGCCTGTCGTCCCTGAGCACGTAGCCCCTACGGCACTCACACCTGTAGCTGCCAAAGGTATTAACACACAGCTGGTCACACAGCTGCAGCACCGTGTCTGTGCACTCATTCACGTCTGCAGTAATAGGATGGAGACACAATATTACAGGTATTAAGAAGTTGTATATAAGATTTGTATTTCATATATGTATACTAATGTCAATAATAATAAACCATTTTGACAATTTTTATCATTTGTTCCAATATGAAACGGAGTTTACTCATTTATTCTAATATGAAATGAATTCTACTCATTTGTTCCAATATGAGATGAAGTCTCCTGCCACGTTTAAATTCTAATTCAACAATGGGGTAGGAGCAGCCAAAAAGTGTGGTGATGGTAGTGTAGGATTTGGTTATTTTCTAAATAATGTAATAAATAAAAGTGTGGGTGCATCCTCCACCCAACAGCTCCGCCGCCAATGTAAATTAATTCAACACCCCGAAAGTACAAACTGAACCAAAATCAAGCAGGAGGCATCTTGAGTTCCTTGAAAAGGTAGTCTTACCATGGAGGTACCTCCATGGTCTTACTTGGGTCAATCCAATGGTCATTTTCTAATCTCATGAGGACTCAATGTTCATCTCAAATGGCATCAACATTTATTTGATATCGCCAAAACGACACTATCCTTACCAGACACACTTGGCCCCGTAGCCCCGGTCTGCCCTGGAATGAAATAAGTTTCCATCACAAACTGTCCACAAAGCTAGAACTCCCATCAATGTCCGTATCATATTGTGTTTTCAATTTTGTTAGATCATATGATTATATTCTATTGATTACTAAAACTATTTTAAAGAATGATACATTATTATGAGAGCAAGCAGGCAAGGGATTTCAGTAGAAGTACAGTCATCTTTGCACCACAAAGTTGAATAATAGCTAGTATAATTAAGTGACCACTTACCTGGGCTCCCTGTGGCCCCTGTAGGTCCAGGGAACCCTCTTCCACCCGTAGCCCCCTGTGGACCAGTCCCTCCGGTCCTACCATTACGACCCGCAGCTCCTACTGGTCCGGTGGCACCAGCTGGCCCAGCTGGACCTGTGCCCCCTGTTCTCCCATTTCTACCATTCTGTCCTGGTGTTCCAGCCCTCCCATCAGCACCAGTGGCCCCAGTACGACCGGTGAACCCAGTGGCCCCCGTGTGACCATCAAACCCACGGCTCCCGGCAAGACCCTGGGGACCTACGGGTCCTGGCCTTCCTCCAGCACCGGTGGCTCCGGTGATTCCTTCAGGTCCTGTGCCCCCAGTCTCTCCAGTAGGTCCTTCCCTACCTCGTACTCCTGGGGCAGAATTAAAGGTTAAATATATAGAGTAATTTGGAGAATCATTATCATTACAAATCGTTAATACAATATGACATTAACTTCTGAAACGTCTATTCAACGATCATTCTGTGTATCCAGTGATTGATTGATATCAGTGTTAAACACATTTTAAGATTCTTGGCGATGAATAATTTCATATTGAAACATAGTAGTTGACTGATCAAGGTGCTGACATAAAACTTTCTATGAACTCTGGTTGTCTGATTCTGGTGGCACTCTCTATGGAGCTGTAGGCTGACTAGCTGCCCGTCTTCCGTACCAAAACTACAGGCAGATGTCGGCAAACCAGCCATCCTCCCTGAATGACTGAGCCCTTAGTAGAATGGATGGGCGAATCTCATGGGCGAGTCAGATAAAAAGGTAGTGTGGCTCAGGAGATGCACGTCTGCGCTATGTGTATTATATACTGGGAGGGAGAGGGGGAGGAGGGAAGGGGGTGCACAGGGGGGTTAATACATATCTGACTTCAATCAGATTCTTATCAGTATCAAAGGGACAATAAATCAGTTAAGTATTTAGCCTGAATACACACGAATATGCTGTAATGTGAAGGTCATTTCAGCTTATACCACGATTTCGGGACTTCCGGTGGGTTTATATGCAGTTTAGCCGTGCATTATTCTGCATATACCACCCTTGTGCATTTTTGAAATTTTTGGTATATACTTTTTCCGGGTCAAGTTGGAATATTTTTGGAGACGCTGGCGGACATAGAAATTTAGTCTCGCCATTGTTTCAATGTGAAAAATTGTCCCAACTCGTATGAGGATTGAACCCCGGCCGCAGTGGTGGTAGGCGAAGACCTTAGCCATAGCGCCACACTGAACGGTGATGAAATCCAATGCGAAAATAAATAAATTCTAACCTTAGGTCCTAGTGGTATTTTTCCATTCAGTTTTCGTATTGATTCCAAGCTTGTCATGTTATAATATTAAAATCCCAAGAAGTTTTCGATCCATAGACAAGGAATGCGTGCTAATTTTCTCCATTTTCTTCGATATAAATAAGAATCCAATGATTTTTCTATCGTAAGCGAGTCGCGGCCCGGTTAGCTCTGTGCGAAGCCATTGTTTTTGTTCCTTGCCGGGAGAGGTACCGCTGTGTATACAGTCACTTTTCGTAATGAATCCAGCCATGACACGTCTTCAAAATAAAACATACATATCCTTAGATAGTCTAGATCATCCCTCCATACGTATTATGTCCAATATATTCAAAATAAAGGAGAATCCATTGATTTTCCCAACGTACACGAGTCGCGGTCCGGCCATTCCCACCCGCCTCCTTGTCCGGCGAAAGTGTGTCAGTGGCCCGGATGTAGATATAGGTCAACTGCTCGTTGTACAAGAAAGACGCCGAAAATTTCGGACCCGTTTGGAAAATCAATGGATTCTTATTTATTTTGAATATATCCGACATATCAAGCATGGAGTACTCATCTAGGATGTCTAAGGATATGTATGTTTTAATTTGAAAACTTGTCATGGTTGGATTCGATACGAAAAGTGAGTGTGAACACGGCGGTACCCCTCCCGGCAAGGAACCAAAACAATGGCTTCGCGCAGAGTGGCCACGGGCCGTGTCCCTAGCACTTACAAAATGTCTTCGCCTGGCTATATTCTTTGGATTTCAGGTAAGAAATTGATACAAAATGGAGGAAATGGTGGTATAAACCTATTAGGTGATGCATATCGGGGCCCTAGGGCCCCGATATGCATCATCTATTAGCTTAATATGCTGATACCTGGGTGAGTATACGCTCTACGAGACGACCGAGGTTTCCAGGTTATATGGAACTGATCTGCTCTTCAGCTGGGTTGTGAAGTTCTTAGTGAGTGTGTGAGTAATAGATGTTTAACGCCATTTCGACAGCTAAGGTCATATTCATGGCGAGAACGACATTACACAATTTCACAGAGGAATGTGTCAGTGCCTGCGCATATGTGCACCACACACATCCTGAGGGGATAGGAAAGATGAGAAGTAGACCCTTTTAAGTGGGCTAGGAAGCCCATGTGAAGTTCTTAGGTAATACAACAGATGTCACTACTGACGTAGATGAGTGTAGCTAGAGGATATCTCTGAGAATCCCAGGCCTCCAATACAGGTGTCAATGATCCAGCCTCAATGACCCAGCAAAGGTTTATGCTAGATGACTTCATTTACACAAATTAGGATTAAGATATACATTAGCCAAAAGTTGTTTAAGATGGTCATGCTTGTTTAGAGATCCAATCTCATCAGTTAACATCTATGAAAGGCTGGATGGTGCTTTACAAGAAAGATGCCTACCTGCCACTCCTTGTTTACCAGCTGGACCAGGGAGACCTGTGACACCTACTGGTCCCTTTGGCCCAGTGACGCCTGGTATACCAGTTGGGCCAGGGGCGCCTGTCTTTCCTATCGGTCCCTCTGGACCTGTGTGCCCAGTTCCTCCTATCACACCTTGGACACCTTCAGGCCCTGGTGCTCCAGGGTAGCCCCTGACCCCGGAGGCACCAGACACTCCAGGGCTGCCAGTTGCACCACTAGGTCCTATTGGACCTGAGGGTCCACTATCACCAACGGGACCTGAAGGGGCAATGATAAATTTGCAATGGAAAATTGTTACAAAAAAGAAACAGGAGATCAGCTGTGTTCAATATCATATTGTTGGCAAAAGATGTATCCTGTCATGTGCTGAGTTTCTGATATTAGGCTAAGTTTAAAATGATGAGTCAAGTATCAAAGTAATAATAAAAAAATCAGACAAAGGGTGGGAAGACAAATTTAAGCAACTTTGTTTACAATTTTCAATTGCGTAATACATATCATATGACTATTGAATAGATATGTCAAATTTAGTAAAATAAAGGATTCAGTTTCTCACCTTTTGCTCCTGTAGCCCCTGTTTGGCCAGCCGACCCAGTGCTGCCAGTTGGACCAGGTGCGCCAGTACTTCCAATTGATCCCATGGGTCCGGTTTTCCCCTCTGGTCCAATGACACCTGTCAAGCCTATCGGTCCCTGTGGTCCTACAGTCCCAGGTGTGCCAGTTGGACCAGGCACCCCCTGTGGTCCCTCAGGACCCATCCGTCCCTGGGCTCCTGTAGCACCTGTCACACCTTCAGGTCCCGTGGAACCTGTTGGACCAGTGGGACCCTCCAGTCCTTCAGCTCCTGTTATTATTAAAATGGGTTAGAAACTATTCCAACTTTCCATGCAATTTTAGAATATGACAACAGCTGGGCGATTCATAAAAACTGACGACTATTATACCTAGTATGGTCGTCAGTTTTTGTGAATCGTCCTCCAGGTGTACCTACAAACTTGGATAACTTGACAACTATAATAGAGCGCCTCATAATGTGAGACAGGGAATTTACAATAGCTGTCAAGCAGGCTTTGGATTGTTCATTGGATTGCTAGGAGGTAGCATTGTATTAGAGATACCCTCAAGCAGAATGCTTATTTGTATACTTTTGAATTGCAGACAGCTAAACCCAGTCAACAAAAAACGGTGCCAAACGTTTCAGAACGTTTCCCTATGGCTCCTTATTATTGCAAAACGTTTTAAAATGTTAAAAACGGTTTCTTGACGTTAAATAACGTGGGAATGCTTAACACAAAGTTGAAAATGAACATGAAAGTAGAAAATAACACACACACACACATATATATATATATACATATATATATATATATATATATATGTGTGTGTGTGTGTTCGTGTATATATATATATATATATATATATATATATATATATATATATATATAGTTGCATTCCCCTACTCCGTCTATGAATAAAGGATTAAACAACTCTGCCATCTTGTCTTCAACTGTCATGTTTATTGCCTGGCAGTTTCGCCAAACCATCAAAGTCCGTTTCTGTAGATGTATACTAGAGGCAAGCCCTGGAGTATGTCCCCGACCAGCTCGCTACCCGAGCTGTCCTAAGGAGGATCGTCTTCCTATATATATATATATATATATATATATATATATATATATATATATATATATATATATATATATGCTTGCGGATCCTCCAATACTGGCCTGAGAGACACCAGGCCAGTGTCGGGGGATCTACTCCAAACTTCTAAACAACATTGGCTTCTGACATGACTCCGAGCTCGACGGCCTCCCTGCCCCCATGCCAGGGTTGTTTTGGCTCCGCCGCCGCTAAGCCCTCGGTCTCTGCCACAATATATATATATATATATATATATATATATATATATTTTTTTTTTTTTTGGGGGGGGGGTCAAATTGGGGTTAATACAATGATAAGACAATGGTCTTACCTGTTGACCCAATTGGTCCCTCAGGTCCTGCAACACCTGTGCTTCCTGTGGCCCCACTTACTCCTTTCTGGCCAACCTCTCCTTGCACCCCCTGCCTGCCGGTAGCCCCTGTTTGCCCATCGTATCCAGTTGCCCCAGTCTCCCCTTGAGGACCAACAGGACCTGTCTGTCCTGTATCTCCTGTGCGCCCGGTGTCACCTTTGGGTCCTTGTGGGCCTGTGCTTCCAGATGCTCCTTGAGGGCCTGTCTCTCCAGTCAGGCCTTGGGTACCTAAGAATTATCAATCCAGCACTATACATGTTACTTTCTTTACAGAGAGCATGCACATGATATAAATCTCCTCTCTTCTGTTGGTGAATATGACATTATATTATGATTCTCCAAAGCATGTTCAATTTTATCCAGGTGCAGAGCTGATATTGAGAAAACAGATTAACTACTTCATCAAGATAAACCATCTAATTCTGATATGCGATTATAATTTATAAATGAATGTGAGACAGAAGCCAAACCAAAAAATGTATTTCCCTCTCTGTACAACTAATACTTTAAATGTATTGTAGCTGGTACATGTACTTGTTATAACCGGAAACTGTCCTACCTGTCGCACCAGTGATTCCTCTTGGACCTGTAGCCCCAGTTGTCCCAATCCTCCCTGTTACTCCAGTAAGTCCTCTCTGTCCCTTGGCTCCATCTTCCCCCTTCAAACCATGGTCGCCTTTAGCACCAGTTTGGCCCGTAGACCCTATGGCCCCAGTCACACCAGCCTCGCCAGGTGCACCCTTCTCACCAGGCTGACCGGGTGAACCTGTAAGTCCGCGCTCACCCTGGGGGCCTGTAGCTCCTGTAGGCCCTGTGGGTCCAGGGGGTCCATCAGGACCAGCCACACCCGACACACCCTGCTCACCCTGTGACCCTGACAATGAAATATGATGTGTCAGCATTATTCATGTTTTTTTTTTATTATCATTGTGTCAAAATCATCAGAATATGGATACAGTGATTCAAATATAAAATTCTATTTGGAAAATAACAACGCAGGAAATTACTTATTACATATCGCTGACTAAAATACAACGTAGATAACATTCTGCCAGATACCCACCCCCTCCCCCGTATGGTTATCCCACAGTGCAATAATTGACCATGAGGATTTATCTAGCCACGTGGATTATCACTGTGGGTAATACCAGCCCTAATGCCTACCCGTTGCTCCAGTAGGACCAAGTAGCCCAGTAGCCCCTGTCCTGCCTGTAAATCCTCTTACACCACTCAGCCCACGTGCTCCTGTGGGACCAACTGCTCCAGACGGACCAGGAATGCCCTGCTCTCCTGTAGCACCTGCTCTCAAGGGCAAAATAACAAGTTATACTTATCAATACTTAATGTCCGGAATGTACTTTTCTCCTTTGTGACTCACTACACTAGTAGACGATTATGGTCATGATTTATGATGTCGCACTTGTGAGAGATTAACATTTATAATTCACATGAACTTCTTTTCGCTGCTAAAATGTCTACATGGAGTATTTCTGGCTATGGTAAGTGAGTTATAGCTGTGATATGTGTGACGCCATTCAAAGAATAAGATCATATTCATGGCAAGAAAACTACAATACATATTAATTGACGGAAGAATGTGTCAGTGCATTTGCACACCACACACAAAGAGCGGAACGAAAATATGAGATTAAGTCACTTATTATTTCTTGGCCCAAGATTTTATACAGGCCACAATGACGCCCCTGTTTTAGGGCAGAAATACTTTAACTATTCATTTAATATTTTAGGTATTGATTACAATATAACCCAGGTCATCATCAAGTGAATATTTAAAAAGACCTTTTCCTAGTGGACATGCACACGCTAAGATGGGCTAGAGAATCAATGATAAGTCCCACCTTGAAGACCTGTTGATCCGGTGCGTCCCTCTGGTCCCGTGTTACCAGTGGGCCCAGGTAGACCTGTAGCACCAGTTCGCCCAAAGGAACCTGCGGCCCCAGTCCGACCCTGACGTCCAGGTGAACCAGTCTTCCCAGGGTCCCCAGTATCTCCTTTGAGGCCTCGTGACCCTGTGAGACCTGTCCAAAATCAGTTGAAAATTGCAATTAAGTATTAGGTATATATAATTAGTTAAAAGTAAATATGCAGAATTTCGATATGAAACAATTATTTCCAATTCTTTGAGACTTTTTAAGCAATTGAGTAAGTTATAATTGTTTAACATTATTTCGAAAACTAAGATCATACAAATCTACGACTGGCAAACTACCATTAGACATGCAGGTGTTGGGAAGCCAGCCTTTGCAGCATCAGTTCTGTCAAACTTATTTGAAAGTAGTATCTCTCTTTTTTTTCTTTTAGAAAAAAAAGAAAAACAACTGTATGTTGGCTCTGGTTCCCAAGTAAGCCCCAGTCTAAAACATGCATCAGGAACAGAATGGAATGAAGTCTGTGACAGGCCTGTGCACTAAGGTCTTCTGCTCAGTACTGCCTTCTGGTGTCAAATTCGTACACTACATCAACCTCAACGTCGCTATCTCTCAGCAGTGCACCTATATATATATATATATATATATATATATATATATATATATATATATATATATATATATATATATATATCGTGCATAAAAAGTTACGAGTGTAGTTTGAGGTACTTACACCGTCACACAAAACTAAATAATTATCTGTACTTATGCCTTACCTCTTGGCCCAGTCTGACCCATTGATCCAGTAATCCCACGCACACCTTGGTCTCCCTTTACTCCAGGCACCCCTCTGATTCCAGTCCTCCCAGGTTTCCCAGTAGCTCCTTGTTCACCCTTGACTCCGTCCTTGCCATCTGCACCAGAACTGCCCTTTGGACCTGTGTCCCCTGTTGCTCCTTCAATTCCAGTAAAGCCTCTGGGTCCAGGGCTACCAGGTTGTCCCATTGACCCAGTGAACCCTCTCGGTCCAGGAGGACCAGCACTCCCTGTGGCCCCTGTCAGTCCTAGTGCTCCTGTCAAACCATTTCTTCCAGGGGAGCCCTGAGGTCCAGGAATTCCAGTAAGGCCTGGGTCACCAGGAGGTCCGGTGGCACCGGTGCGTCCGCCAGGACCGGGAAAACCAACCATCCCCATTTGTCCTGGAAATCCTCGAGCACCAAGCAGTCCCTGAGGACCTATGTAAGATGAAAGCAGTGATAGTTTTTTGTAGAAAAGGAAGATGCTAGCTTGACAATGTTTTTACATTCATTAAATGTTTTTACATTCATTAAAACAACTTAAATCTTGTATCCAAGCTGGCACACCCAAATTTACTTCTTCATACCCAGTGTTGGCAACATTTTTTTTTCAACCCAATGGGCTCGCCCACAAAAACATTGTAGGTGTGCATCAGATAAATGATTCCAAGAATTCTTTTTCAACTAGACTGATCTATTAACAGTACACTCAGACACATGTATAGACCTATACTGCGGTGAAAATCCTATACCTTATCTCTATGATTATAATAGTTGTATACAGCAGCTTTAACATATATACCTTATAGTTCATATCAAGCCGACCTTTTTAGCCAAATTGAAACCACTATCTCTTTACCTTGATCACCCTTTTCTCCTTTCTTCCCATCTGACCCATGCTCTCCTGCCAGTCCTGAGGGCCCTCTGGCACCTGAAACCCCTCGGAGTCCAGGAGGGCCTGGTTGTCCAGTTGCTCCTGTGGGTCCAAGTGGTCCTTCTGTCCCAGCGGACCCTGTTCGACCCGGGTCTCCCTTCGGACCAGGTTTGCCTGTTTCTCCTGTTTGGCCAATAGGACCAATGGATCCAGTAGGCCCCAATAGGCCTTCCAGACCACGGTCTCCTTTCTCTCCCCTGGCCCCTAAATGAATAGATTCAGTCAGTTTAAGATATGCTATATATCTATGGATATGATTAGAAAGATATCTGATGAGGTTCATTAAGGCAGCGCAGGGCCATGGGTTTTATGTAATTCATTTCTAATATACATCTCAGGACTGGTTGAAGAGAGACTGTCTCTTAGCACCGGCTATTCCTCCACAGCACACAGTCTCCCTCTATAGGAAATCAGACACACAGAGTTATTTATAGGACAGGAATAAATACAGAACATAGGTTTTCTTTGTTTCGGAGCAGAAATATTTCATATAGCCATTAGATATTTAAACACATTGTGTCGAGATGGTTATTTATGAGAAACCCCAAATTTCATACTGTGATAGCGGACAAGCTCACTTTAAGAGGTCCCTATGGATTGAACTAGGGTGTGCTGTGAGCAGCTTATATCATGCATGACATTCGCTGTACATATTGTATAAGCTGCTGGGCCAGGGTAGGTTAAGCTCTACCACTTTACAAGACATTGACATCGTTATTGTACCTGTTTCTACTTTACTCTAACATTGATCTTTCGTTGCTAAAGCAAAACAAAACAAAAGAAAACCCGTATACCTGTAGCTCCAGTATTCCCCTTAAAACCTGTAGCACCTGGCTGCCCTGGTGCTCCTGTTGCCCCGGTTTCACCTGTTGGACCCGCTGCTCCTACATCACCTTTGTCCCCTTTGGCCCCAGTCTGCCCTTGGGGTCCTGGACTCCCGTCCTCTCCATGGCTGCCCGCCTCACCATCCTGTCCTGGGGCCCCGGGTAGACCAGGCACTCCTGGTGCACCCTGGATACCACTCCTAGAGGATATAGTCCCTGGGGGTCCTGGAGAGCCTCGCTCTCCCGGGGCACCGGGTGATCCTGAAGAATCCAGATGTCATTATTTTAATATTGATTGAAAAATGCATACTACCCATATCACAGTACGGAAAGAAAAGTTCTTCCTTAATTGAAGTATAATGCTTTTTTTCAAGAGTGTTAATCTCCCCTTGTGTATTTGTTGCCAGTGTGAGATAAACAATAATTAGTAAAAAAGCAATGAAAAATCTGAGCTGACACCATGGTTCTGTTCCTCTTTTAGTATATCATAGTAAAGGAGGAAGAATCGTTTTCTGAATTGATACACAAAATGTAACAAAAAGGGGGAGAAAAGTAGAAAAATAAACAGAAATCGGAAGAGAGAAAATATAGAAGATAAGGTCCATTCACTTACCTGTTCTACCAGGCGGTCCCTGTGGTCCAACCAAACCATCCTGTCCTGAACCTCCCTTTGCTCCAGGGGGTCCCTGCCCACCTTGTATTCCAGTCGCTCCGACTAACCCGGTCTGGCCCTGTGGTCCTGCAGACCCTATGGGTCCTGCCGGTCCAGTAGCTCCTGTGGGGCCAGTGAGGCCCGGTTGGCCCCTTGGCCCTGCAGTCCCTGTTGATCCAGTGGGACCAGGTGAACCAGGAACACCTGTAAAACTTGAGACCTCAACTCGTCCCGGTGCCCCGGCATCACCTGAGGGTTAAAGTGTGATGTGGATAAAATTGTCGAAGATTCATATCTTATTTTCTATAAATCAACTGTTTTTTATTTGGAGAATGATTAGCATTGTACATGTGAGTATGTCTCAACAAGTTATTTCATTATCATAGGCCTGGAATATCTACGACAGAACAGTTCCATGTACCTACACAAGCTGGAAAATTTAAAACCTTGGGTGTCAGAAAATAGTCATATATATGCTTTTATCCACTGCCTATATTTTGCCTGATCATCATGAACTGTTGTGAATGAATCTGGGCCTGTAGGCAATAGTCGCAAGGAGTCAATGTATATACTTCAGCAATGTATTGGATGATGATGCCATAGTCCTACCTTTGGCCCCTTTTGCTCCTGCAGCACCGGTTGCTCCAGTGAGACCGTGGTCACCTTTTGGTCCCCCAGGACCAGTTGCACCAGTTGGACCCGGTCCTCCTGCAGTCCCTGTGGGTCCCTGGCCACCTTTCTGTCCCTCTGTACCAGGGGTACCGCTGCTTCCTGCCAGTCCCCGGACCCCCTGACTTCCTGTTGGTCCAGGAGGGCCTACCTCTCCTGTTGCACCTGTGGGACCGCGTAGACCACGGAAACCTCCAGTACCCATTGGTCCTGGTCGACCTGTCCTACCCCTCTCTCCCGTGGCTCCTGTGTCCCCTAGATAAATAACAGCACAGCCAGTGTTAGGACTGGCTCGATGTCAACAATATTAACTATTTTAGTACTATGATATCTTAATGACATAGATATGACACACAATTTGTGGTTTTTAAACAAGATCAATTTTACAGGTTGGATTGGAGTCCAATCGGACTTTCAACCCTGATCAAGTTTTTTCCCAAAGTTAAAAAAAAAAATAGATCAAATTACCCTAACAATGTCAATATCAAATTTTCCATCACAAAAAATGCTGCATCTGTCATTGTATTTAAAAATTGATAAACCTCTGCATTTTAGGAAAGGAGTTGAGAACAAAGAGTTTCAGCCAATGTTTATAAAACACACGAAGAAAGAATGAGTAACATAGACCTCGCCGCTTACCTCTAATACCAGGTACTCCAGCAGGCCCTGACAGGCCTAGCTCTCCTTTAGCACCTGTAATCCCAGTACGACCAGTTATCCCGGTGGGACCTGTTGGACCAATAGGACCTTGGCGCCCTGTGGCTCCTGTCCGTCCTGTAGGCCCATCAGCCCCTGTACGTCCTGGTGGCCCCCAGTCTCCTTTCACACCTATGGAAGTAGGAGTAATATGAAAGGAGAAATGATATGCGTATTGCATGTGATTATAACGAGAACAATAATCATTATCAGCACACATAAGTACCTTACACTAATTCACCAAGTTTATTTTGACATTAATACTGGGCGGGTATTTTAAGATGGTACAAGATGTCAAATATATAATGCATATAGTGCATTTAATGGGCCAGTCAATACCAGAATAAATGGCACCCTATTACATAGGGAAGGGTGTACAATTCTCTGAAATACATATCTGAAAAGGCTTTATCAGATTTCATACCAGTTTTATATGCTGGTTGCCCATATATGAGGATAGACCCCAGGTGCGCCTTAAAGCATCAGCCAAATTGAGGAGTTTGAACTTTAAAAGTACTAGAATTATCAATATTTGGCCTCAGATGTACCTAATCATAAGTTAGGAGAGTGCCTTAGACACGAGCTGTGGCTTATATATCAGATATTAAAGTAAATAATAGTATACGTTACACTCACCAGGTCGACCCTGAAGACCAGAGGGTCCTGGTGGTCCCCTTGGTCCACCACTCCCTGTACTTCCTATGGGTCCCGGCCGTCCCAAAGGGCCCGGGGGGCCTCCAGCACCAGTGGCTCCAGTTGGACCTTTAATTATAAAACATTATAATCAGCCTTCTGTATATGTAGTATCTAGTTCTTATATATAGCCGCCCTTTAGGTTGCCCGCTGCATTTTGCCTTCTTTGGAAAACCTTTTCCCTATACTACTTACAGTCCTATGATATTGATTGTTGCCTGAAGAAGGAGGATCTGTAATACTCTTCACCCTTAGTGTGGGCTATCTGGAGAGAATGCCTGTATTAATGCATTGTGGAGCTTTAAATTCAAGGTTCTCACTCACCTCTTAGTCCAGTGTCCCCAGGTCTCCCTGGACTGCCTGCGAGCCCCGTCCCCCCTGTGGGACCCAGTGGCCCAGGAGACCCTGTTGACCCTGTTCTACCTGTTGGTCCAGCGCTCGCTGGCGGTCCGCTCGGTCCGGTTGACCCGGTTGGACCAGCTCCTCCAGGTTCTCCTTTACTGCCTGTGAACCCTCTGGAACCTTTGGCTCCCGTTGCTCCTGTAGCTCCTGTTAGACCTGCAGATCCACCGAATTCTGTAGAAGAGAAATAAAAAATATACACAGAAAAAAAACATTTCTACATTTTGATATATCTGTGAATCTGTTAGCCAACGAGGATACACCAGATGAATGCTGTAATGTGCTAATTACTACCAGTATGTTAGTATACTTAAATGAAACTGTAGGGGCACGGTTTTGTGATAGCATTGGATAAGTATGAGTTGGTCAGTTCCTGAGTGGGGCAGACACTTGGATCTGGGGCAGGTGTGCTGGGCGAGCGATGGCAGCACTCCGGGCCTCCTGGCCTAGACTCAAGGGGTTGCCACCCAACCCCTGTGGCTATTTAAAGCCGGGTCGGTGACTGGCGGAGACAGAATCCTTAGGGGCTTTGTACAAATAGGAGTTCTTTCTCTCCTCTGGCTCCAAAAACTTATATGGGTAGCTAACACTTTGGTATGATTGGGTTGGAACTCAGAAACCTTTAGTTGGTCTGTAGTTAGGAATTCTGAATAAAACCTTGTTGCCTCTTATGTAACCAGAGACTGTCGTTTGGTAGTTCTTTCCACATACGACATACGAACCCGGAATACTCGACCATTGACGGTCATGCATCATGGGCCAGTAATTGCATGGGACTGGTATGCTGCTGCCACCTTTAGTTTAACATGTACACTTCATGGTTACAACTCTTACCTTTTTTCTTGGTCATGTGACCTCCTTTGTTCTCGGTCCTTACTGCCACATTCAAATAAGGTTCACACCAGTACGCACGTAATTTTTCTTGCGAGCGTCCCAACGGTTTTCTACCGGCGATCACGGCCATATCTCTTCTCTGCCGGTTGGATTGCTTTACTTCACCATGGCAGATGGAAGTAGAGAGGGTACAAAGAAAAAGTCGGACAAACTGTCGAAGAGGCAGTTTAAAAAGTGGCGACAAGAAAATGACGCTAAGGTAACGTCTATGAACGATAAAGTCGACAGAATGATGTCTCTCTTAGAGAGATCTCACCCCTCTCAGCCACAGCCACAGAACCCTACGTCTATGAATGTCAACCACCAGTTTGGTTTGCATCACCATCAGCAACACCACTTATCTGGATTACCTGGCCTCCCGCTACAAGCACCGGCGGCCCATCAGTTCCCTCCGCCAACGGCCCACCAGTCCGGTTTATCGGGACTAGGGTTGGGCGTCCCACCTGGAGCACCATTCAACCTTCAGGCGGCAGTTAACCCGGCGGAGACGTCGAGTGACATGCAGCGGCAACTAGCAGAGTTTATGCGTTCCACCGTAGCAAAGTCGGGTAAGCCTAGCCCTATGTTTGCCCATGCCCACATAACGCGGGGGGATAAGATGGAGCCAACAAAATTGGCCGATTTAGAGTTCTCTGAATACATCTTAGGCTTGCTAAAAATATATGACTCTGCCACAACCCCCCCGCCCTACAAACATTATTACCTCAAACACGCAATAGACGTGGCGGAGGACAATGTTAATTATTACTGGCCAGACGTACGTGGATGGAGCGAGGCACTTATAGCATCTACCCTCCTACCCGAGTCAGGCGTCACGTGGGACAAGACCTACGATATAAGGATTAGCCGCTCAGAGAAGGCCCGTAAGGGCACGTGGATGGAGCCTAAAGCGAACACCGCACGGAATGCAGGAGATAAAGGTGCAACAGCATCACAAGGGACATCAGTGACATATGGCAAAAAAGGGGACGTATGTGACATGCCTAATGAAGTCAAAATTGCACGTGCTCGCCCACCATGCAAGGCTTTCAATGAAGGAAAGTGTTCGCATGATACCCATCATGTCGAAAATGGTGAAAGGCGACTTCACTTATGCTCATATTGTCTGCCTAACATGTGTAAGGCAAACCGCCACCCCCGATCTTCCTGCAATTTCTTGACAGGAAAATATCCGTCAAAAAACGCCAAAGGTCCAGCAGCCGTGCAGTAGGCTGCTGGACTGTTGAGGTTGATGCATCAGATAACAACTCCAGTGTCAATGGTTTCTCAGATGGATCTACTGCTACAGATGAGAATATATGCCTCATCCCCGGTTGGTCCGTCGCTACAGACAAATGGCGAGTAACTCGCGGTTTAAACGACTCTGAGGATAACCCTGTCTCAAATGACTGTGATGATCATCCAATCAAGTTGGTTAGATTTGACAATTGTGATAAGACCAGTGAAGTTGTAAATGATGAAATTGACCTCGTTAATAATGTAACTGCACATGCTGACATGGGGGATGGCGGGGGCAACAGCCCGGCTGTAATTGATGTTGAGGGTGACATTGCGAGCTGTGGTGTTGTCTGCACTCGCGGTGACGGCCTCTATATTGGCCTGGCTGCCCTGTCCCTGGATTCCCCCATTGCATTAAGTGCAAGTCATGACAGCGCAGTGCATGGTGGTGTAGTGAACGGCGACGCTGGTGACGTTGCCGACACTGGCCTCCAGGAGCATGGCGATGTCCCCGACGCTGCCCCATACAACGTCAGGGACCCCGCTGTCACTGCAGATAGCAGTGATGGCGGGACTCACGATGGCATAAGCAACGGCGGCACTGACAGTGATGTGGTGGTCTCAATCAGTAGATCTCCCATGGTCGGCCCTTCTCCCTCTTATGGAGGCAGGGGGGCGGGCCTGGTAGACTATAGTAATAGTACAATCGATACGGATATGATTGACGCTGCCTCATCACATATCACACCAGATGAAGATATTGAAGGTGGTACTGATAGTCATGATTCATGTGTTTATAGCACCAGTGTATGTAATAGCATGGACATCACAAATGTACATCCAAACTTCACGTCCACCCCATGTAGACTTATTGTCCGCGCTGTGGATAGCCTTAACCTGTATGGTCATACTCATGAAAGTGTTGTAGATAGCAGTTTGTATGACCCAAACAACGGCTCCCCGGTATATGATATCTGTGCGGGCCAAAGTGCTCAGCTGATCTCTCATAACCCCATTGACCTAGTGACAAGCAACCACTCCACATATGTGGACTACGTGGTCAGTCAGCCGTGTCCCCCCACCCAGGTGGATATTGGGACCGAGCGTGACAAGCGTGCGGGCCATAATAAAGCCTCAGCCGCTATCCAATCAAGTGTGAGTAGTACAAAAAATGACACGGTGACCCAAGATGTGAGTAGTATAGGCAAAGAGATCTCAACGGCAGGTGATATGAACAATGATGAGCACACCAATAACGTTGTGCATATGGACAAGGACGGATATGTCATTCCGATACCACCCATGACATCTCTAGCTGTTACCCCGGAAGATTATGCTCACATTCTGGACAAGATATGGCCTTTTCCAACCAAGGAGGCTTGTAATGCGTTCCCACTGGAGATGGCTAAATACCATGCCATAAGGGCTACTTCACTACCCAACTATATGAAAGCCCGCATCCCCCTCAACACGAGATTTAATCTCCAAGCATGGAGGGCATTGTTGGAAGGATATCAGGATGCAGAAATCACGACATACCTAGAGTTTGGATGGCCAAGTTCATTCACGGGCATGACACCTCCTATCACGGCAGATGAGAATCACCCATCTGCAGAAGAGCACATCGAGCACATTGACCGCTACGTGGCGGAGGAGCTGGATAGGGGTACCTTACTTGGCCCATTTAGAAATCCACCATTTGTTCCATGGTCCCAGATTAGCCCTATGCTAACTGTAGAAAAGAAGAACTCTACCAAAAGATGCATAATAGTTGACCTCTCTCATCCCGACGCAAACTCAGTAAACTCAGGCCTGATTAAGAACCAATTTCAAGGCAGGTACTTGAAGTTCTCTCTACCACAGGTAACAGACTTACTTGAGATTGTGAAGGAGCATGGGAAAGGTTGTGTACTCTGGTCTGCGGATCTCCAAAATGCGTACAGACAATTACAAGTCGACTTATTGGACTTGCCCCTCTTCGGCATAAAACACCGAGGGTTACTCTACTTCGACAAAGCCCCACCCTTTGGTTGTAGAAGCTCTAGCGCTCACATGCAAAGGGTATCTGTAGCAGTCACACACATCATGAAGCAGCAGAAGCATCTGGTCCTCTGCTATATCGATGATTATGCGTCGGTAGCAGCATCCGTGTCAGATGGCGAAAGGTCACTTTCATACTTCGAAGACATAAACCGGAAGTTGGGCCTTCAGCTCGCTGACAATAAGACAGTTCGACCTACTACGAACATAACATGGCTCGGATACCAGATAGACACAGTCGAAATGACCATAACCATACCTCAAGACAAGCTTGATGATGTGATTCTAGAGGTGACAAAATGGGATGAGAAAAAATGGGTCACTAAAAAGGACATACAAGAGCTGTGTGGAAAGCTATTTCACATAGCAACATGCGTCCCACCGGCCAGAAGGTTTATGGGGAGAACCTTGGCCTTGCTCCGCCTCAGTAACACCATGAACCCAGTCCCTATAAGTTTGGAGTGCAGGAAGGACCTCCACTGGTTCATGCAACATGCCCGCGTGTCAAATGGTGTTCACATGATTGTGGAAACCCGACCTCAGTGGAAAATAGAATGTGATAGTTGCATGCAAGGGGGAGGGGCATGGTCTGAGACTCAATACTATGCCACCACCTACAACGCGGAATACAAATGGGACCCCATTAGGGAGCAGGACCATCATATAACATTACTGGAGGCAATGAACATGGTCACCGCCATCAAACATCTAAGCCCCCAAGATCCCACGGGTTACGAGATACTGCTCGTGGGTGACAACACGGGTGCGGTCTCATCCCTGTCTACAGGCAGGACCAGTGAGCCCATACTTTCATCCTGTGCCAGGGAGATTTGGTTATACGCATCTCATTGGGATGTGAAGGTCAAAGTTGTTCATGCTCCGGGCGAATCCATGGTCCTAGCCGATGCCCTCTCACGAATGTCCTTGGGCGTGGGACATAGGATTGTGGCAGAGAAACTCGTAAAAAAGAAAGGGTTAACTGAAATTCACCCTGACATTGACAAACCAGTCTTCACCAAAGGACTATAATCTGATAGTTGTTTCTCTTGTGTTGTAGGTTGGTACGGGCAGCCTTTATACGCCCAGATGTTGGAGACCCGTCGTCGAGCCGTCACAAAGGCGACAGAGAAAAACAAAATGAAGCAGTATGAAGATTACTTTGCCTTCGCAATCGGTTATGGAATACCTGTTCTGTCCCCTAGTATCGACGATGTTTGTATGTATATCCAATATAAAGCTAATGCTCTAAAAGCCCCGGCTTCAGTGAGGAACTACGTCTCCGGTGCCCGCCATTTTGTCATACTGATGGGAGGTGTGGATACTTCGTTTGATGCCCGCCTGGTACAAGACATGCTGGCTGGTGTTAAAAAGGTTTCAAAACATATTCCTCGGCCGGCCCCTCCAATCACCCCCCGTATGCTTTGTGATGCTGCGGATGTGATGGACACTCAAGGTCTACCGGGCATCGTGGCCAAGGCTGCCCTGTTAGTGGGCTATTTTTGTTTCTTGAGGGGATCAAACCTTTGTGTTAAAAGCCCTTGGGAGGCTGGACATGCCCTGTTACGAGGTGACATCCATGAGGTTGAAGGGGGTCTCGTAGTTATGATACGGAGCTCAAAGACCACCTCGGCAGCGGCCCCCCCCATACCTTTACCTATCCAACGGTTGCCACAAGGTTCTAAACACTGCCCAGTGAATGCATATAAAATGATGACTTTGCTGGTTCCAGCCCCCTGGTACTCCCCGGCGTTCATTTGGGCGGATACTCACAAGGTGGTTACATCATCAGTGCTCCAGGGTCGCCTGTCAAAAGCCCTGCTTGAAGCGGGATACCGTGATGCAGCATCATACAGTCTTCATGGGATGAGACGTGGAGCGTCATGTGCGGCGGCGTCTGGGGGGGCAACGGTGGACGATGTTAAACGCCATGGAATCTGGAAGTCTAACATCGTACATAAATATGCCCCAAAAGATCTCTTTGCTACCACAGTCACAAATGCCCTGGCTAAGGGCTTTGGGGGTATCTAGGTCATTTGATACTGGGTCAATTAATTTCATAATGTTTTACTTTTGATGTCGTTACTATGGTTACTCTTGTGTTAATTTAATTGGTTACTATGGTTACTAAGGTGTTATCACAACTATAATTATCATACACCCGGCATTTATTGTTGGGGCCTGGCCCAAAAGGTGTATTTAATTTGAGCCTTAAAATTCATGTGTTATGTTCCTCAAATTAAATATTATTATCTCCATCAGCGCGTCCAGTTCTCATTCAATTGACGGTCATGCATCATGGGCCAGTAATTGCATGGGACTGGTATGCTGCTGCCACCTTTAGTTTAACATGTACACTTCATGGTTACAACTCTTACCTTTTTTCTTGGTCATGTGACCTCCTTTGTTCTCGGTCCTTACCGCCACATTCAAATAAGGTTCACACCAGTACGCACGTAATTTTTCCCACCCACCTCCCTCTATTATATAATCCCCTTTCAAGGGGGGGTATCTAGGTCATTTGATACTGGGTCAATTAATTTCATAATGTTTTACTTTTGATGTCGTTACTATGGTTACTCTTGTGTTAATTTAATTGGTTACTATGGTTACTAAGGTGTTATCACAACTATAATTATCATACACCAGGCATTTATTGTTGGGGCCTGGCCCAAAAGGTGTATTTAATTTGAGCCTTAAAATTCATGTGTTATGTTCCTCAAATTAAATATTATTATCTCCATCAGCGCGTCCAGTTCTCATTCAATTGACGGTCATGCATCATGGGCCAGTAATTGCATGGGACTGGTATGCTGCTGCCACCTTTAGTTTAACATGTACACTTCATGGTTACAACTCTTACCTTTTTTCTTGGTCATGTGACCTCCTTTGTTCTCGGTCCTTACCGCCACATTCAAATAAGGTTCACACCAGTACGCACGTAATTTTTCCCACCCACCTCCCTCTATTATATAATCCCCTTTCAAGGGGGGGGTATCTAGGTCATTTGATACTGGGTCAATTAATTTCATAATGTTTTACTTTTGATGTCGTTACTATGGTTACTCTTGTGTTAATTTAATTGGTTACTATGGTTACTAAGGTGTTATCACAACTATAATTATCATACACCAGGCATTTATTGTTGGGGCCTGGCCCAAAAGGTGTATTTAATTTGAGCCTTAAAATTCATGTGTTATGTTCCTCAAATTAAATATTATTATCTCCATCAGCGCGTCCAGTTCTCATTCAATTACAAAACAATACACCATGTATCACCTGTTGGTCACGAGTGAACAGATGCTCCTATGTGTTAGTGTAACTTCATGTAAATTACACTGCTATCATTCATTCTGTGATTTTCAGTTCTAGTAAATTCTATCGGCAACTATGTGCTATGGACAATTTGTGTTACCTTCAATGACACCAACTGAGATGGAGTGGAGGGCGGGGTACGTCAGGTCCTCAAACTCATAGGTGCGGCCCACCTGAGGGTAAACGTCTCCCTCCACGGCCAGGAAGTACAGGGGATAGTTCTCCACAAAGTTAAACGACAACGGATCACGCTCCTTCTCATACGTCCAGCCTAGGCGGGAACCTGCCGGGATCAGCGGTGAGTCGGGCACAATCAGCTATAGACATAGGAAGCGTGGCATGATTAGAAGTAATCTTGATAGAGACAGATGACACAACGTTTTCCCGTTTCTTAGCTTGAGCTTACGATGAACATTCTTTTTCAAGATTAATTCAACCTTCTATGATCAAGATTGAAATTCATTTCTTAAAAAAAGTAGTAAAAATATAGCCTTCAAAAAAGGATTTAGGCACTGAACTGTGTGGATCCAATCATATTTACGGCTTAAATACCATGGCCTATTAAGTAATTTAGTTGGATCCCTTTCCTATGCCAGGGTTCATTAATAAGTTCGGGTTTTTATCCGGCCCCCGTTTACATTTTGCTTTATTCCTGAGTATAAAGAAACTAAAGCCTTTTACTTGTACTTGTTGCAAACGAATTACATAACTTTCACTCTGTTATTTTAGCCCTTAAATCTTATACAAATCTATATATCTGAGATCGATTTTATCTCTGGATGAATCCAATTTAACATGATGTGTTTTGCTAAAGGTGTTGGATATATATGTACCATGTGTTTTCCCTCAGTGGAGGGCAGGTTGAAGGAGTACTCATAGATGAGAGTGAAGGTGCGCACTGACTCTGACTGCGCCCACACCTGGAGGCGGAATGGCGTCTCCTCCTGTAAGTTCTCATGGATGTACATTGACACATTGTACAGCCTCCCCGCAGGCATCACCACCTACAGCAGGGAAGGAGTAGGGTATCTAATGAGTATGACTGGATACATAGGGTAAAGAATCATATCCATTTGGGGTTGCATCCAAAAGTTACATGTAGGTAGATAGGTAGAAAGTGCGTTGCTGGGTATAGAGGAGAAGTGTTAAGCGAGGCACCTGCGATAGGGAAACGTGTCGTATCTAATTATTTGTGGTGCTACATAAATTTGAAGCTTGCTAAAAAAGAATTAAGGAGAGAAGAAAACCTTTTATAAAATATGGTAAGCTGCCTACTGCGGAACAATGACACAGGTTATTTTTTAGTTATTTGGAGGGGGATAGTATGAACATTAATTCCAATCTAGAGGACCGTTGTTTCCCCCTGTTATGTTTTGAAAGGCGGATGGTTACTTTAACTACAGGATAAATACAGATTATAAGGGAGGAACTGAAAAGGCATGTGTGGCCATCATGGTGATGGAAACAGGAAGAGGAAGTGGCTTTATTGGAACTGCTCTATATGCTCCAACTCGTTCAATTACTGGTAGATCATATAAGAATTTTGATCAAAATGCTTTGAATAATTATGTGAATAATGCTGCCCTCACTGAAAACCTTATGCTTTCCCCAGGTGAACTTTATAGTGAATTTGTAAATTGCATCCGTGTGTACCTGGATAGACATCACCCAGTTAAGGAAATGGCCATTAATATGGATGCACCTACTGGTTTTAATCAGAATCTGTCTTTTTTGACTGCTAAGAAAAAAAGATTTCTTAAGAAACTCCGGGGTTACAGAGGTCAGGATGCTAATCCATTCAGAGCCAAAATTAGAGACCTGGACAAACAAATAAAAAATAAGTTGGTCTTGAACAGACAAAAAGAGATAACCAGGAATCTTAATAAATACAAAACTGACCCAAGGCGTTTTTGGAATGTAATAAGTAGTTTATGGAAGGGACCTCGCACTGAGATAAAAATGTCATTAATAAATGAGCATGGTACTGGCATCCCTGACCTTGAGATTCCTGACTTTGTAAATAAATATTATACTTGTATTGGTCCTAACCTTGCGAATTTGATACCAGTTGTCAGTAACACCGACCATCGATGGATTACTGACCTTATACTTTCCCATGTCCCTGAACGTGACCAGTTGTTTGAATTGTTGCCTATTGATTTATTAACCTGCACTAATATTATTAACGGTATCAACTCTGCAAAATCATCGAGTATTCAACACATCAGAGCAAATGTGGTGAAAAACGTGTTGTTACATATCCCACATATACTACTTCAAATAATTAATGGTTCAATCACTAATAGTGTCATACCGGAGATGTTCAAAATAGCTAATGTAATACCGTTGCCAAAGTCAGGCGATTTGTTGAATATCTCAAACTGGCGCCCAGTGAGTCAACTCAATATTGTCTCGAAACTAATTGAGAAGTCAATCCACCGCCAGTTAATTAGGTATTTACTGGATAATGATTTTATATCTAAAAGACAGTTTGGCTTTGTTCCAGGTAGATCTACTAATGGTGCTATTTATATTTTGACTCAAGATCTATTTGAAGGATTTAACAGGGGGGAGTGCTCGGCTGTAGTCTTCCTAGATCTGAGAAAGGCTTTTGATACGGTCGATCACTCCCTCCTCCTAGGAAGACTTAGGAATTTGCATTTATCTGTACAGTGTGTATCCTGGTTTAATTCTTATCTTAAGGACAGAAAGCAATATGCTACTGCCAATGGGCGTGTATCTGCTGAAGAGGCTGTAACGTGTGGCATCCCGCAAGGGTCCGTGTTAGGTCCGTTATTATTTATAATATATATTGATAGTATAGTATCGGTTATAAAATCCTGCAAATTCTGTTTGTACGCTGATGATCTCGCTATCTATGTCAATGATACCGACCCCAATCATGTACTAAGGAAATTACAGTCTGATCTGGATAGTATCAGTAAATGGTGTAAATTGTTCAAGCTTACTATCAATAATGAAAAAACAAAGTTGTTATGGTGTGCAAGTGATTTACTTAATGCCAGACACAATTTGAGTATAATGAGTGCTGAACTGGATGGTAAGCGCCTTGAAGTGGTTGATGAATTCAATTACCTTGGTGTTATCATTGATCGTGGTCTTAATTTTCGGAGAAACAACGAAAAAATAATATCTAGTTTCCGCCACAAGATGTACCAATTAAGACAGTTAAGGAAATTTGTCGATAATAAGCTGTGTCTGACTTTATACAAACAAATGGTTCTACCTGTGCTGGAACATGCAAGTTTTCTACATGAAAGTGGTCCTAAATCCAGTGTTGGCCGCTTACAACTTATGCAGAATCATTGCCTACGGTTATGTCTTCGAATCTTTAATACTCGGGATATATCTATATACGATCTCCATGTTAGAACTTACATGAAAATGCTAAAGGTTAGACGTGATAAGAACTTATTATCTATGATGTATGATGTTTCTTGTGATCCAAACTGTGTCAAACTCCCTGCCAGGAACTTGCGCGGCAATGTTAAAAAACAGTTAAAGGTATCCAGATCTAGGTGTTTGACGTATGATAAGTCACCACTGTACAGGGGATGTGTCCTTTGGGACAAATTGGATGCAAATACTCAGCAGATAGGCAGTAAGAAAGAATTCATGAACAAAATCTGAATGTATTTGGTGTATAACCGTCACTTGATAGACTACGCAATTATTTTTGAAAGATGTAATATACATGCTGCCTGCGGATAATCGACTTGTGCAAATCATGGTGATACATACAGCCCCTAAGAGGCTTTAGTTATGTCTTTAGTAATATCGTAATGATCTACACCCAAAATGATGCCTGCCTGATGTAACTTTGTACAACCTGATTGAGCGCTACACTATTTCTTTCCTGTTGCCGTGTTTTGGCCGATCTGAAAAACGTACATGTATGATTTCTGCCAATAAACTTGTTAAACTCAAACTCATCTCTAACATTAGGTGGAGGCATCTGTCATAGGTGTATGTAGATGTTACATTAGGACCCTAGGTGGCAGCACAGCTATGGTACAGTGACACCCCCCCCCCCATCATTATTGTCCTTTAATAGTTAGAAGAAAATGACTCACCTGATAGTCCACCCAGGCCTTCCTTGCCCCAGTGTCACGGCTAAAACTGCGTTTGACCACATCATGACCAAAGTTGGAGAGGAATCGATTACAACCAAAAGCACCGCCTGTAAGCACCAGAACAACCAAAGGAGTGAAGGGCATCTTCTATGGGTCAACATTTACTATTAACCTTTTAAGGGCCATTTTTGCAGGGGTGTGTCATCCCCATTGGTTGTTATGGTGACCAATGAATCATTGGAGCATCATGCCGACCCCGCGGGAGTGTATCAAGCATGGTGGGCAGGATGCATTGATAAAGCCCTGATAAGTTTCATGCGTCATAACGACCAATGGGCACGATGCATCAGCGGTCAATGCTTTTAGAACGAATCGATACCCCATCATGTCCACGTTAAATTGCCATCATTTGCTGGTATTACAACATTATTCAGTGCATCATGTAAGTCTCTGGATTTACCAGCCCCGCCAGATCGGCCTGATGCATTGAAGGGAAACAGTATACCATGATTTCATGATTGCGTAGTCTGTAAAATATCTATTACCGTAGAGGAGGACAGCAGGCTCATCTGATGAATCCTATGACCTACATCCTAGCATTGGGCAAAATGCATCCCAGTAGTGCTTGCAAAGCACTGATAAGATGGGCCTGTCCATTGGGTTGCCGAGGCCAAGGATCTCTTCTTTTCCACTCTTAAATTTAATTGCACGAAAGGAATGACCTTCATCATCATAATTTATGATAATATGTCGAATGTTATACTTACATGGCTCCCTAGTTTGTGCACTGAGCTGGGACACACACGTGACGCAGATAATTAGTAAAAGGCAGGAGATTTGACAGATCTGGAATATGATGACAAAGAAAAATAAGATCTCAAAATGCCTTCAAGATTGATGTTTAAATGTAATTTTGAGACGTAACTGAATGACATTAGACTAATCATGATTAGAGAAATCACGAACATAGATATTTTATTATGCTAAATCTATACGCTATCGTTACGTTGGTTGACACTGAGGTTGAGGTAAATCAGTCTACAATATTTTGGAAAAATCATCGCGCCAGCTCTTGCTGGTAGAGAGAAGCCGCGTCACCTCAATTACAGTATACAATAATTATAGTGTCAGTGTACATAAAGGCGGACCTCAATATAGCCCTGCCAATAATACAGCAACTTTTGTGGTGAAAACATATAACTTCATAACACACATTGCTAACTTTTGATCCAATCTCAGCAGGTGTCTACACACAGAGGGAGATTAGAGAAGACCCCCATGGAACCATCGTGCCAGACGTTTCCGTCTGGTTCTAATCTGGCTAGTAAAATGGACATAATATTACTCTTTAGCTAAACATATGTATACACGTGTACATATTTCATATGTAGACTACATACCACATATCTAGTGTGATATCTGATCATTTTGCACCTCTGTAGGACATACTATTGCCGTGTACCTCACACATGTTGGTCAGCAATCAATCAGTGTAATGTGTATTGTGTGAGAAGCAGTGCCAAGGTCATCAAAGTAAATATCGATTACTCACTGTTGTCTATGCTCTGCAAATTTAATGAGCTATCTTGGCGTGGTCCTTACCACTTACCTTCATGTCTACAGGTATCTCAACATGGCCATTCACCAGAATAAGGAGAGAAAACCACAATTACTCCAAGGAGGAAATGACAAGAGGAGGAGAAAATTTCTCAGGGCTTTCACTGAGTGCCAGGTGATCCCACTGTGACGCCTGTGAGTTGTGTGGCCAGAGTAGTGTGGGTCAAACTGCCGGCAGGGGTACTTGCAGACTGTATACGGTATGATTGCCTCTATGTATAGGGCTCTATGGGCAAACAAACCAATGTACTACATTGACCTATGTCCGTGTAAGAATTTTCCACATATAACCACCCTGTGACTTAGCACAGGGCAAAATATAACTTACCCTATAATCCCGTGGTTTGGCCAACATGTTGAATGGGGTCGTCATGGCTGATTTAACAAGTGATGAGACGAGTGTCGAAGTATATAGTGCTCTATTCAGGGCCTGTTAGAATACCATTTTCCCCATCAAAGGCTACTATAACCAAGAAGAATAACGGCTGGTGACTAAAACCCAGCCGTCCCCAGAGAGAGTGGCCCACAGCATTGGTTTTATGTATTAAGAAAAGGCATGTGTTAGGCATTCAAGAGAGTAGGTAGGACAAGAGAAGGAATATTTTTTTATGCCCATTTTATTAGTGTAAGATTCAAGTAAATCAATTTGTATTTCTATTTCATATCGTTAATATTCAAAAAAGATCTCGCTGCTACGGAGCTCAGTTGGTCCCCAGGAAACGCATTACGTGTGTGAGAGGGCTCTGACTAGCTGGATCTTTGTTCACGATTATTACACGACTTCTGTGATTTTGGGTGCTTTTTCTGGATATCCCAGTTCTGATATTAACTAAGTAATGTATGGGCTAACAGGCACCGAATGGAATGTATCGTAGGATATCGTAACGAGTGGCCGTAGGCCACGAGTTACGATATCCTACGATAATATCAGGGGTACCCCTAGACTCAGGAGGCAATTTATCATATACATTAGCCTGCGGGGATCCCTTATACTTTAGCACTGTGACAGAGATACAGGTTCGAGTAATATCGCTGTGCTTGTGGTTTAGCCTGTAACCTACTCATGATAACATGGAACTGGCATGGAACTTGTGACCTGTCCAAGGCTAGGCTAGGCTGCTGCCGCCTTTGCCCTACCCTGCCACTCAGTGGAGAACATGTGAATCAGCTCACTGCACTGAGAGCCATGTAAGTATTAAATTTATTTGGCATCATTTATATATTTTGTATCCCAATGGATAGGGATCACGTGTCATAGTAGACATATATATATATATATATATATATATATATATATATATATATATATATATATATATATATATATATATATATATATGACTTAACCAAAGGTATGGTGCCTCATTTAGAAAGTTAAGGCTCCGACCATCCACAGATCTTTTACTATGATCAAATCAGATGGTCCTAACATTTGACTCTCAGTAGTTCTCACCTAATGTAACAGAGGGCAGCACATGATTGTCAGAAGACCGCAAAGGTAGAAAACCATATTGGACCCGGGATATTGGCTCATCATTGTTACTTAAACGTTCAAGTCTAATAATTTGTCTTTCTCTGGTTATTTGATAGCGCTTGAATAAAAAGATTTGAAAGCGTTATTGAAATTGCCATAGAATATAATTAGATTTGTGAGGGTCATATTTTGTATTGTTTCATACACTGCCTGTACGAGCATGTGCTGTTAAATTAATTAAAATACACAGGATCTATCAAGATATAGTTTAAGGTCAGAGGGCAAGAGTTTGCTGGGCAGAGATAGGAAAGTAATACATGGTGCAGTCGATAAGTTACGACCGAATATTTTTGGCTTTTAGATTAATGATTACTTCTCATTTTTATCACAATAATTAATTTCATTTGCTATATATAAAATTTAAAATTTAAATTAGGGTTATAGGTGGGTCAGCTGAAGAAAATTAATGTAGCTGAGTCACTGATTGGACCTTGGTTTTCAACTAATATCCTTATGAGACACATGAAGATAAAGAAGTTATTTTACTTGAATTTTCTTTCTTTTAACACTGGTCTAGGATGGAAAACTAGGCCATTAAGCTTGCATGGCAGCATTGTCTTCTATGAGAGAGATAATTCTATAATTAAAAGGTTACATCGCACATACAAAACGTCCCAAGTAACTTGCTCAAAATGCAAGCCAACTCATGACATTCTTAAAAGCAAATGGCTAACAATGAATATGACTGCCATCAAAATATGATGGAGGAATGCAAAACTGCTGATAAATTGGATTAACTGCCCTCGGTAGAATGATGCATCGCCCATACAGGAGTTGTATCCTGAGTGTTCTGAATCCTTTAAGGGCTGCTAATGGAGGAGATCAAGGGTGTTTACACAACCCACCAAATGCATATTCAAAGTAGCCATGTGGATTGGGTGGGTTGTGTAAACACAGGGGAGACCGGAGACTTTGCTGACTGTCAGACCCTGTCTATACTACTAGAGGGGGACTACACTGAGCATGTGATTGAGACTAGTTTTCCACCCGTGTCCTGCAGTTTTGCCTTAATTCACACGCAGCACTGGTAGGTTACTAATCCTGCAGTATTGCGTTAATTCACACGCAGCACTGGTAGGTTACTAATCCTGCAGTATTGCGTTAATTCACACGCAGCACTGGTAGGTTACTAATCCTGCAGTATTGCGTTAATTCACAATGGAAATTTCAAACAATGCATTTTGTAATGAAGCACTCTGTGGCCTTTAACCCTTTAGATGCATGATACATTATTTTCAGACAAGTTACTCTCCATTGCTGCTTTAATATATCATGACAAATGGACAGAATACGTTTAATAATGCACTATGCGACACTTGAATGGTTAAAGGTCTGGTAAAACACAAACACCCCCAGTTCCCATGCTGCAGAGAATGTAATCTAGGGATGTAATTAGTGTGTAAAAACAGTGCGGATGTTCAGGCTCTTAGAGACCTGCCTCAATAACAAGATTAATCACTGTATAGAGGGATGGGAAGGCATCATCAAAAGGACACATTTCTCACCGGGACATGTCTGTATAATGACATAGTACATGGTCTACATGTATAAATAGAGTGGTTCATGAGATTTGCTCTAAACTGAGTGTTTCTTCACGAGTTATCCTCAAAGTAGTATTCCACGAGCTAGAGCTGAGTGGAATCCTTCTCTGAGGCTAACGAGTGAAAAAAATATTCAGTTTTGTATTTGATTCATGTTATCTTTTTTGCTGACATCGTAATGGGAAACGGGAGAGAATGAAATTCAGTTTCTTCACACTCCTGTCAGGGATAAATGTTATACATACAAATCAATAGTAAGGCTCGTTCCTAAAATGAAATAAGACCCATCAATGAATGTGAATGATAACACATAGAAAGGTACGTTTCATGTTGTAGATAGTGTTGATATATGATTCGTGTGTCAAGTAATTTCTTGCATTTTTTTTTTTATTCATTCCTGTGCCACAAATACACCATGCATTGGTTACTTCTATATTGACATGCCATGTGGAACTTGTAAGGAAATTGATAACTATATGGAGGGATTAATAAGATAATGTCGAACGTAATTTGTACTTAGTATCTGTTTTCAATTACGTGTGATCGTGTACAATTTTCAGAACTGTAAACTACAGAGATAATCTAGATGAATTTTTGATAATACGTTTCAAGAGCATATTATTAAAATTATGTGATCACTGACACTCTACAACTAACGCAGAACCCTGTGTCTGGTGGTGATAATCAATTTTAAATTTACTTTTCCGTTGTAATTGTGATTGCTCAATTTTGGTTGCCAACACAATTAAATAGGGCCTAGGCCATAAACCCACCTGGTGGCGTCTTCTGTAAGTACATGTACTACGTAAGCCACCAAGGCCTCGTCTACGACGCATGACGTCAGACGCTGGGCGCGCCGAGTCAGCCATCACTCATACCGGAAGTCTGATGCCCGCGTCCCTCCAGGGGCGTCGGGGTAGACACCCGGAGGCTTAAGAACCAACAGACGTCAGGGGTAGTTAGCTTGGTGATTCTTCAGTGGGAATGGGTGGTGGAACTTGGCATGGGCCCTGTATATGTTAAATAGGTGGGTGCTTGAACCCTTTACAGACGGAATGATGCCTTCATTTAATGTCTATGTTCATTATATCATACATGGAGCCTGGTGAGTACCTCACCAGTGCTGCATTTAATTGGTGCACTATACCTAGTAACCAACTCTTGGGGAGGTATCAATCTGCATCTTGTCTTAGTGCATGGGTGAGTACCTCTATGTAGTGAGTTACTCGCCCTTGCATCACTCATGTACCATGTCAGCAAAAGAGCATAGCCCATACATTTAGCTAAGAACCCCACACACATAGCAGTTATACATGTAGGACACTGTGCAGAAGCCGTTCATGCATACACAGTTGATGGTAATACGGAGCTACACATCGCACCTAAAGTAAATGTTGGGCCTCCCTCGTGTTCTTACACAGCAACTCTCTCATAATTCCAAGTAAAAACGTTGTAAAGATAATCCCAAGCATGATAGACAAGTAACAAACAAAAGAAATAAAGTAATGTATGATTTGAATTCTTGTTCCTTAACCCTGCTAATTCGCACATTATATGGTACATTGACCCATGTTTTAGATTCCATGCTTTCTGCCGAATGTTCCAAACGATTTCACATAATGACTGCACTAAAATGGATAGTAACACATAACTCTTATTTCACATGTCCTTTACTACACCTATAGCTTAGACGACCTATCCATACCTACTTAGCCTCCATAACCTCTGTCTACCCATCTCCTATAGACTCTCTTCAGGGGGGGGGGGCTATTGACTTTTCGATGGTATGGGTACTAACAGTGAAACTACACCATTGTTTGACCATTTGGCAACCCCTTAAAAAGCTTCACATTTTTCAGAGTCAGCCGACAGCCTCCCTTTTATGGATATGTTTTTAGGGGCCCACTGTGAACTGTGTGGACACATAAGTTATTGGACAAGTACCAACAGCCCTCGATTGTACATGTTCATTTAACTGAGAACCCCCTATTTTGAAGCAACCACAGGCACAGCTTCTCAGGGTCGGTAGCGCAGTTGGTACCCTCACCGAGGCTGAGTATTACCCCCCCCCCCCCGAGTCTCTCCTCCACATGCCACATGCTTTTAAACCTTCCCCTGGGCCAGCCCGTAATAATAGAGGCACACGGTCAAAGTTCACAGGGTTTATGAGCTGCTCCACCATTACTTCTTGACGCTGTTTTAAGGAGGCGTTGTCATGAAGAAAAATAGATCTAGTCCTGGCTATAAGCTCGTCAGGGATGAATTTTGCCAACCCTATTATACTACCTATAGAACAACAAAGCCTATTATACTACCTATAGAACAACAAAGCCTATTATACTACCTATAGAACAACAAAGCCTATTATACTACCTATAGAACAACAAAGTCTATTATACTACCTATAGAACAACAAAGCCTATTATACTACCTATAGAACAACAAAGCCTATTATACTACCTATAGAACAACAAAGCCTATTATACTACCTATAGAACAACAAAGCCTATTATACTACCTATAGAACAACAAAGCCTATTATACTACCTAACATTCCCTGCTACATGTGTATAGTTATACATTGGAATCTTGAAATAAAAAGGCAAAGGAAAAAAAACCTATCACATTCTTTTGCCATTGAACATTTGATAGCTTTCTGTAATATATTTGGTATCTGGCTCTAAAGAGGAACGTAATTAGAATACAAGTAATATTTGCAGGAATCTGAGAATGATAACGTCACAGCCCAGTACCAACTGCAATTTCATAGCTTTTCCTTTTTATCCTCCGATATGATCCACATCCACATATAGCATGCGCTGTGATACAGTATATCAGGCAGTGTATTTATATAACTCAGATCAGTAATGTACTATATATCTAGTACGTGAAGAACGCTGGATCTACCTAGAGATATGAGGTATGTTTATTATGTAAGCACCCACTAACAGATGCTGGTGTATAAACAAGCAAAGGCCATGAAAACATTTTGTCAAACCAGTAAGAGCTATAGAGCAATAGTGATTGGGGTACTCTCTAGCAATGTTAAGATATAGCTGATAAACTGGTTTGTTGCCAAAACAAAGTGCCAGAGGAATGTGTGAACCGTGATAATGTCCTAGTGCTGGGGTCTACATTTCTGTCTATTTTTCTTTTGTATTTCTATTTCATCTTTGATTATAATTATGCCATTGCCTTATTCTTGTATTCCTATAGGGAGCCATGTGAATTGGGCGGACGTAAGTCACATCTTTCTGTCAAACGTCCCTCCCCTTTCTGGACTCACGCTTGGCCTTGCAAAATCCTATTTCTATTTCTTCCTCTGATTATCCTCTGCCCTCTTGTTATATGAGGGGAATGTGTATTCAGGGACATTTCATCAAAGGCTCACGAGCTGAGCATTCTTCTGAAAAGGTCTGTATAGTACAGTAGTAGTGAAAGGGAATTCTCCCTGTTGGAAGCGATAAAGGTTTAACCTATTCAGGCCTAATGTTCCTAAAAGTTGACATGCAGGCCTTTTTTTGGCCTATTTTCGGAATCCTTGCATTTCTTTAAGAATAAGTCAAACTTTACCATTTTTTCTAAGTCTGACATATGGGAGGTGGTCTCTTGGGGAAACTGAATTATTAGAGTCTATCTTTAATTTCTTAGATATGGTGAGCTTCCAAAGATGATGGAAAATACAAGAAATATCATCCCAATTTAAACAATATTTAATCAAAAAAATGTAAAATAATTAATTTTTTTTTAAGTGAAAACCTATTTTTGAGATTTTTCCATACAAAAAAATAGGGCAGAAGAATTTTCTGTGTATTTGGTCCATTTTCAACAAATATACTGGTTGCCATGGCAACTAAAGTTCTAAAAATAGTGATTTTGCATGAATTTGGTTGCCATGGTAACCAAATAGAAATAGTACCATGTGGCGATGCACATCATTCTATTTTCAGAATTTGAAAATTAAAAAGAATTGCTACAATATGCACTTTATTTCATCTCAATTGATAAAGGGGTTCCTGAAATATGCATGTTTAAAGTTTGATAAAGTCATTATTTTTGAGAATATGAATGCTACCTTATCATGATAGATACGGACAATCAGGATTCTGGGATTTTATACCCATGTGTTTAGCTTAGACCACCACCATTTCACTTCTAGTAGGAATATCAACATGATTTAAACAGATTTTGAAAGGTAATGACACCCCCTAAGGCCCGAAATTTAGTGTAAAACAATATAGACCTGAATGTGTTAAGTAAGATACCACTCTGCCCTCCATCCTGCCCTTCCCTTTCCTTACACCAGTGCATTTCTTAGTATTCTTACTTCTACCCGTTCATCCTTTATGCTCAGGTCGGATGACAGAATCAGAGAATAAGTAAACGCCCATCAGCTGTTTGGGTAGGACGCTGGGGTATGTGGGGGTTAGAGAGCAGACACACAAATACCTCTTGCACGCCAGGCAGAAGCATCAAACACTAGTCCCCGCCTCCCCATAACAGCCAGGTGGCATCACCCCGACCCTGGAGGAAGCAGTGCAAGAACAGGAGGTAGGACCTCCTCCCTTGTAGACCTATAGCAGTTATGTCAAGGTGAATATCGTAGTTCCATAGAGAAAGCACTGAACCCCCGTATTGCACGATGACGTCATAGGTCCACGGCGCATGCGCAGCATTTTTGAAACGTAAACATTCAAAATGGCGGCGGTCAGGATTTGGCGATGAAGATGGGTAAGTAGGAGTTAATTATGGATTATATTGATGAAATATCGATTAATTATCAACCCAAACACCTTGACATAAATGTAAAGATGAACTCTGATTAGTTTGAGCCTCCTGTTTCTTCACTCGCAGGACCCGCTCGTGAAGAAACTGTTGGCTCAAACTAATCATCGTTCACCGTTACCATTGATTGTATCTATAATTATAGTGCCATGCAATGTCGATAATTACAGAAAATCACCGCATCTATGATGCAGCAAATCAACATAATTTCTAAAATGAAGCCAAAGAAAACAGCACAGTAACCCACTCCATAGAAATAATGGTTAAAATATCTCAAAGTAGCCCAATGACCATCATTATTTCGACAGCATTTTTCTCTGTTACACATGATTTTCCAATTTCTATGAAGATTCTATTTTGGCATTTGAAAAATAAACCAGGCCAAAAAAGATTTTCATGTGTTTTCAGTAACATGACTCAAAGACCTAGGGTCGGTAGGTCTAATTTTTATTTATTTTCTCTAAATTTTGTATAGAAATGTATGGATAGATCTATATGATTCTTTGATTTCATGGTAAGAACATGGAAACCATAAGATATGTAAAAAATATGCCTAATGAAGCCTATCAAATGTAAGCCCAAAGACTATATTCATGAAAAATTGATTAAAAATTCTTAGAAATAATTATGAAAGAATTCTCAGAAATTCTTAAAAAAATCTCTAAAATTCTCAAAGAAAAAGAGTGTAGGTGGGCCCTGTTTTGCTAGGGTCGGTCGGGTTACTGGAAACAAACTTTTTTTATTTGGCCCCAGCACCATAGGAAGCTGTTTTTATCTAGAAGAATGTTGTTATCCATATGACGCAATCATGCAGCATGCCATGATGCAGTCAGAAAAAGCTCAAGTGAGTAACTCGCTGGTGTTACAGCAACTCGCTCCTTTGCCATCTCAAGTTGAATACAGGAACCCCAGAACCGAGAAGCCTCAGAGCTTACAGGTGCAATGTTGCCATGTGAAACCTCCTGTCTTCGTAGACAATTTATTTCCTGAACACAGGTATAAGAGTAACCTTACTGTATTCAACATCTGATCTTCCCACCTGTAAAAGTGTCAATTAAAGTTTTCTGCTTTCTCGGCGTGTCAGATTAAATTTGACCATTTTCTACCTGTACCTACGGGACATCAGTCATTTCATTCGTGGAATTGTAAATGATTTACAGGTATGAGGTGGGAGGGGGCAGCTTCTGTAAAGAGCGCATGTCCACTAGAAACACATCAATTTTGAATAACCAGTCCATGATTAGCTCTATGATGTTCGGATAAACAGATAAAAATATCAAATGCATAGGTTTAGTATTTCAGCCCAAAACAGGGAACCCCATTTCTGGCCCAAGAATTACAGTCATCAGCAACCTCTTGGTGTCGGTAGAGGGGGGTATCATGTCCTGTATCATGTGTAGACACACCTAACTAGAGAGTGCTTGTAAATAGCTGGAAATGTAATCTACAGGTGACAGGTGGTCGGTGCTGCATAGTTGGGCCTCTTCGATGAGTGTCTGGTGTTTCGATTGCTGTCCCCTTATTTGGGCACTTTAGGCTAATTTATGTTTCAATAAAGTTGAATGTTTGGCAAGGTATCGGATATTGTAACTTTAAGAGAAAATTAATATGCTCAATACCATTTGATGGACGATGCTAGTTACCCTTCCAACAGCTACCGCTCTACTGAAATGCTTTTTGAAAATCAGCTCTTTTATAGTGCTCTGCCTCTTTTCCATAGTGACGTGATGTCCATTGGGCTAGGAGTTTGTCAAACAAACCAACAACTTGGTTGTTGACTTGGTTTTGGCTCTGTTGTCACATTTATACAGTGTTTATTAATGGGCAAACTTTAGGCTAGGCGGTTTCATCATGTGAATCCTCAGGCTGTATGGCCCAGTTATATTTTAAATCTAGTTGATATAAAATTATAAGCCGGGGGTAAGTGCGGTGTCAATGCATTTCCCACTTCACTATAAGCCATTTTCTTTTTCAAATTTTCTCGTTTAAACCAATGTAAACGAGCATATTTACTGCATTTTAGTTTATGCCAAAATAAGTATCAGGTAGCAAGGATCAAGGTCATGCAAAACAATACGTTTTTGGCCCAATTCTTACCGTACAATACACAATCAAAATCGAGAGGTCGCTGTTGAGATGTTGGCAAGGACATTAGTGTTTTTCTCCCAAGGACCTGTAGAGATACTTAGATTGGCATAATGGAGCACCTGTGTTAGAATGCTGATAACAAAGTGACAAACCGTGATAAATTGACTGTTTTTCCCTTTAATGGCAGTGAAGTATTTGTTGTTTTTGCAAACCCATTCCCCTCACTATTCATTAAAACCCAAAGTCGACATGGCCTCTATCGCGCAAATGGGCCATGCAAATCATATATAAAATCTGGCGACAGAGGCCTAGTGGAATATGGGTATAACATGCATCTATGGTTGTAGTGGTATCCTCACAATTATCTCATGATGCCCAGCACTTTCTTTTACCGGATAGGTTTTGCCAGACCAATGTCTCTTTTTCTCAGTATGCAAACTACCGTAATCTCCCGTGTATAAGGCGCGTCTTATACGAGGAGTTTTAGTTATCCCCAAATCCACAAGGGGGATACCAAGACCTTTCTTTTGATATGTTACACTTCCCCTAAGTCCTAATAGGACATAATGTGGGCCTGGGGGACCCTAGGTACACGTAGCTTTTTGAATTTTTAAAATCCATTCAGTAGAACAAAAGATATGTATTTTTGATTTTTTTGGTAATATTTACAAACTCTGGGTGCGCCTTATACGCGGGCTGCGCCTTATACGCGGGAAATTACGGTAGTATTTATCTCTCTAACCCTTCCATGCGACTCTAGAGGCTGCATTTCAAATGATACCTTAATTTAATTTGATTGATTCTTATTTACTTTCTTGAACATTTTGCCTGAAAATCAGGTGCTCTTACACAGTACTGAAATAATTTAGATGCGGCTTATAGCATTATGACTGTCCAATATTCAGGTTATCTGATGTGGGGAGAGGTAGGGATGTTTGTATAGGGAACTGAACAGATGGTCTGGAGGTGGCCAAGAAGCATGTCTGCTACGTGGACTATGCTTCGAGACTTTCGTTGGGATGCAGGCTAAGTAAAGTTCATGATATTCTGTCAAGTTTTCTGGAGAAAGAGCAACTATACAAATAGGTTTCTGATATAGGCCAGGTAAGGAGACTCAGAGTGAAATGAAAGAACGCCAAAGAGTTGGTTGCCCTTCAATGCACTAATCCCTAGACATGTGAAAAGAGTGTGTAGGCACAGGATTATATGATGCTAATTTACGGGCCTCTACATTTAGAAATCATGCATCGAGTTTCCCCAGTTCTTTTCATCACTGTGCACCGTTTCTTTCTTTCTCACTATATCACTATACTGGAAATAAAAGTCACGCGATTATTTTCAATGCTTATTATTCATGTTACTTCATATACCCAGGAAATGTAATCATAAATAATTAATAAGGTGAGATCTAAAATAAGCCTTGCCTTGATCTTAACTTGACATGATCATTAAGCTCATTGGTTGTTAAGATTCTCAAATGTAGCCCTTAACAACACTATTCTAACCCTTTAAGGATTGCTTATACATTAATGCAATAATCCCATTGGACGTTATAGTACATGCAGCCCTGGCAAGTAACTCACCCTGCCTTAAGCATCATACCGACCCTACAGGATCAATACACTCCACGAGACAAGTGATACACCAGTATGACAATGGAACATAATCTTTCAGGCACCACACAACACTGTGTAAAACAATAGATCTTTATTGGCCACAATAGTTGTCTGTAAATGAGAGATGTGAATTCAAGAAAGATGTAAAACTACCTCTTTCCGCCATCAGGTGAAAAGTGACTAAAAGCTATCATAACGAATGCCTTTTTAAGTGGTGCAATTTAGGTTATTTAGATGAGTTTTGCTGGCAGGGTAACACAAGTACTGCTGACTTGCAACATATCTTTATTAACTGATTAATCAATGCCAAATCTATCATGGAGACTCCACCTCAATAAGTGTCTATCTCTTTGCCTGGAAGAAGGCCTTGGGTTGGTCTTTCTCTCTTAGACGAAAGTCATTTTGGTAGAATGGCTTGTTTTGTCTCATGATGATTTGGTTTGTAGATAGCTGCACATTGTATGGTGGAGACATACCCCTATAGAAAGACATTATAAATTCATTACACATTCAGAATGCTAGCCCTGTAGTGTAGGCAATCATCAGGGATTAAAAAAGGGTGTTCATCGTGAATTTAAAAACAAAGGGTTTTCTAGATTTCTAGAGATCAAATGAGTAAAAGATGGCGTTAGTGGGGTTGAATGCTGACGGACTTTTGGCCATATTTCGACATGGATTTTATTGTTATCTTCATGTAGTTGATTTACTGCACTGTCATCTGGAGCTTCATTGTAGATACTACTGCTTTACTGCATTAAATTGTGGATGCCTGGTAAATTCAACAGTTATTTCAACAGTGTAGGCTTTATGAAGGCCAGGCTTCTTCATTTCACTTACCATGCATGAACAGGCTGTTGTGTTCTACCTTGGAACTGGGACTTCTTCTGGCGATGCGCCATGATACGTTTTAGTGGTCTTCTAGAAGAGAAATTAGAGGGTGTTTGAATTCATCTGCTTTATGCCCAAACTAATAGTGACAATTATGACTACCACTATCCAATACATATGTGCATACGTGTGATTTGAACTTTAATTGTTGAGGATTGGCATAGTAAATGTCACTACATGTATCAAGACACCAATACCTTAGAAGGGTCTTTTTTCCTTTTAACTGTTTTGTTCTATTCTGAATATAACATATTCTAAGGTAAGCTGTGATACTAACCTCAACATAAACATCATTGTGAATACAACCACAACCAATAGGACCATGGCAGCTATTGCACTGGCCCAAATTGCCCATTGTCCATTACCTCTCCCAGCCGCAGCCACTGTGGGGATAGGCGGAATGACACCTCCATCAGTTGTAGTACTTTTTGTACTTTCTGTAGTTTTAGAGCTGGTCGATTTTGTTATAAGGGTGCTTGTTGCTGTTGATGTTGGTGTGTCTGTTGTTGTTAGTGGGTCAGGGTCAAACACACTCAACTCAGATGTATTAGCAGTGACAACGCTAACAAGATTAACACCACAACATGAGGCCACAGCATCATCAAGAGAATCCATCTTGTCATTCAGGATCTGCACTATTAGAGTTGTAGGCAGTATGGTCACATCTTAACATGAAAGAAAAATATATAATCAGTTTACTCCAGATTTCCAAGTGAATCAGCAAAATATTAGACAATAAAAGTACAGGAATTGTATAAAGTGCCTTAGAGATCCAATTTCCACTAAAAGGAATGGTGGGAAGTGATTAATGATTTATTATTAGTCACAAGTATTGGCTGTTCTTCAAACAAATGGTGTATTCCAATTAGGCATGAACGCTCCCTGTATGTGCAAATTGGAGACACCTAGAAGTTCAATATATATTTTTATGGCGGGAAATGTAAACTTACTAGTTCAGGGCACTTAACGGCTTGTGCTACGGAGCCCCTAATAGGACATACCAAAAATAATTTTTCACCAGAAAAAATATTCTTGCGGATACTGAACAATTCTTGCGGATACTGGACAATTATTGTGGGTACTGAACAATTCTGGTGGGTAAAGAAATAACCCCTTATAGGGCATAGATAGCAAAAAGATATTTTTCGTGCAAAAAATATTCCTGTGGGTACAGGGGGATTCGTTCAGGTACTAGGGTATTCTTGTGGATACATGAGGATTCTTGCAGGTACAGCATGATTCTTGTTGGTACTTTTTCTTCAAAGGGGTTGGGGGGACTGGCACATCCCGTACTACGGAGATCTGTATGGAGCACCTAAGGGGACATACCAAAAATAATTTTTCCCCCAAAAAATTTATTCTTGCGGGTGCACAAATAATTCTTGTGGGTGCACAAACATTCTTGCGGGTGCACAATTATTCTTGCGGGTGCACAAATAATTCTTGTGGGTGCACAAACATTCTTGCGGATGCACAAATAATTCTTGTGGGTGCACAAACATTCTTGCGGGTGCACAAATAGTTCGTGTGGGTGCACAAACATTCTTGCGGGTACACAAAGTACTCTTGCAGATGCAGAAGTAATTCATGCAGTTAAAGGAAGATGATTTGTGTACCCACACAAATGTTTTTGCATCTGTAAGAAATCTTTGTGCATCCACAAGAATTATTTTGAGTATCGGCAAGAATGTTTTGTGGACCTGCAAGAATTATTTTGTGTACCCGCAAGAATGTTTTGTGCATTCGCAAGAATTATTTTGTGCACCCGCAAAAATTATTTTGTGTACCTGCAAGAATGTTTTCTGCATCCGCAAGAATTATTTTGTGTACCCACAAGAATTATTTTGTGTACCACAAGAATGTTTTCTGTATCCACAAGAATAATTTTGTGCATCCGCTAGAATTTTTTCTGCATCTGCAAGAATGTTTTGTGCATCTGCAAGAATTTTTGTGCATCCACAATGTTCCTGTATCCGCAGGAATTGTCCAGTACCTATTTTTTTTCTCCAGAAAATCTTTTATTTGGGATGTCCTTTTAGGGGCTCCGTATATAACAGATGGGGGCCCACCAGATGGCCACTACGATAATGGGTACACCATCTGCTTTACTATTTGCCCTTATGTATTGTCTGCTGCAATGTGTATAGTATTGCATTCTGTATCATGTTATTTCCAGTACTTCTTTGGAATAGAAGATGAGCAATATATGAACCTTCTGTTTGAATTTAAACTTGTCTATGTGCTAAGTGCATATAATGCATCCAGTAGCCACAACCTGCCATTCATGGGCCAATAGGGATCGAGTTTGGACATGTGATCAACACTTTTTGTATTATCTGGTTGTTTTAGTGTCGACCTACAGTAATAATGCTGTGTAATCATGCGCATATTTCAATATGAAATGTACTGTATATCATTTCAAAATTATAGGAGCATTTATAGGAAATTTGATCTGGTTCAACAATATTTGTCAATATACCTCTATAATTTCTGATTGACCTTGAAGTATCTTCTGACTATTTGTTATCGTATATACATACCCTGTGAGTAAGGTGAGCAGAGTTCATTGTTTGGTTGAGGCAATATGACTATCTGTATGTTGATGATATCAATATCAATGTTATCGAGTCGGTTCAGAAGCACATCGTCAGCTGTGAGGAAGCCTACGACACCTACAGGGCTTTAAGAAATATCCAATGTCATTGACATAGAAGGTTGCATCTTTCTATTCATTTGACAGCATTTTTACCTAAGAACAAGCAATGTGTATGGTGTTTTAATTACCATGTGGCCTTTAGCCTAGCACAAAAAAGAATAAAAGCTTTTATTTGCTTTAGCTTTATTTCATTTTGTAACACTTTCTTATTGAATCAAATCAACATTTTTTTTGTTGTAAAAAGGGTTATCTTCAATGAGAATTTCTTCATTCTTCCTCTGCCTCTTTTCTCAAAAAGAGGCAGAGGAACGGATGGGCTCTCACCAAACCATACTGCACACCCAGAGAAACTCTATGGGCCCTCCAATCGATATAGGCTATTTATTGTGTTTGAGAAACCAGATATTGCATTCCGAACACTTACTCTGGTTTTGGCTCCTGACAACAGACAGCAGCATCAGTCTGACAGTAGGCATTAACAAGAATAGAAATCTCTCCCGGCAGTTTCTGAAGCAGGGCCTCCTGGTGATAGGGTACAACAAAACAGAACATTTGATTAGTTTGAATATGTAGGGTATGTTTCATCGAACATAGGCTGTAGTTCTCTCATGGTCAACACTTGCACCAAACATTGTTCTGGGGGTCATTCCAAAATAACATTATTAACTTAAGAAACAACCCCCAAAGGACCAACGTAGTGGTGATATCATCACACACACCTAGGAGGTACCAGAATAGTTTTTTTTTGTATCCTCTCCAGTTGGCTCTCCTAGTGAATCGATCGGTATCAATGACTTAAGCCTCTAATACTTCATATATACATGTAGCCCAAGGCCCAAAGGTTTAACAATGACGATCTATACTTACAGCAGCTGTCCGCTGAGCTGCAGGTTCTGCTTGTCTAATGACAGCCATCTGCAACAGAAAAATGCATGGTGTGCTCAATCACGGTACAGTGATACATAAATGGCAACATCAATGTAATGCATGGCATAACAATAATTTACTTAATGAGGTGGGGGGAAGCTCCTTTGTTAGAGAGTTAATGCTTGGAAGGTCGTAGGTTTAAGGATCTACCTGGCCCTGTGCTTAGCTGAATTTCCCTGGGTTAAATTTTCACCTACCCAGGGTGTGGCTGAAAGCCAGATTAAAAAAGCCTGTCTATCTAGTACTATATACCCAGCCAGCACACCCACAAGGGCCCCAGGTGGGATTCTTCTGGATATCTGGGCTGGCCCAGATGTGGGCGCATGCTGGTAAATGTCAGAGCTGGCAGAGGGGAAGAGTAGCTATTGCTTATATTGAAAAAGGGGCCTACCTGGGCCCCATCTGGCAGCTCAGATATTTACCAGCTTGAGCCCACGTCTGGGCCAGCCCAGAAGTTCCAGAAGAATCCAACCTTGGGCCCTTGTGGGTGTGCTGGCTGGGTACCTATGTATGACAAGTGCTAGGTGCAAAAGGACCATTGCCTTAGTTAAAATGTGTAGGGGTATGCTTTCAACCTTCATTCACTTCAAGGATTCGCTCACCATCCCCTTGAAAAAACCTGTGCTGATAATTACATAGGGCATAAGTAAACCTTAACAATCAGCTAATATTTATATGTGCAATATTGGTCTGTACTCACAAAGTTACTTGCTGCTGCGGGCGTTGAGAAGGCGACAGTGGTGCAGTCACTGCTAACTTCAACTGTAAATGGAACAAGGTCGTATCAGCAACTTTACTGAGCAAATGATGATTGAATCACAGGCGTGGATACAAGGGTTGGGCGCGTCCACCCCTAGACCCATGATGATTTCTTCTTTAAGAAGGAGAAGACACGTTAATTGGGTACCTCCCTTATAAACCTAAATTATCAACCTACCTGCACAGCTATCTCCAGTGTAGCTGGCACTAGAACACACACAGGGACAGTTAGCACAGTTTGGGTTTGATGTTACACCTGTACATGTGTCCTCCGCACCATTCACACACGTACATCCACTGTCGAATGCTGTTGCGGGTCAAATTCACAAAAATGATAACCACATTAGAAGCAAAGCCTAGTTACATAATAATAATGTAAAATCGTGAATCTGTAAGAGGGACATCCTGAATATGTGTAAACCATCAAACGTTGATGGGAGTGGGAGGGAAGTTAAAATTGATATCACTCACAGACAACTCCATTCATGTCTCTGTACAAAAAACTTTAATGTCTAAACATTACTGATCAGCTAAGAGAACTAAGCGATCATAATGCAACAGTATCGGAAGGGGGGTGGGCAATGGCCATCAGAATGGTAGAAAAATTCAGGTGAAGCGGCCGAAAAGATTTTGCTCATCCTCTCAAAACCATGGACAGGAATTACTTAAATTAATACTCCACCTTACTCCATCTTACTATGGAACTCTTGAGTGAAAAAACCAGTAAAAGCGCATTAAAAACTTGCCTATTGTTGTACCTGTTGTTTTGGAAGTTGTAGCTGAAGTTGTTGGTCCAGTAGTTGTTGTTGATACAGTGGTTGATGTTGTTGTAGGAGCAGTGGTGGTGGTTGTTGGAACAGTGGTCGTTGTTGTAGGATCAGATGTGGTTGTTGTTGGGACGGTGGTAGTTGTTGTTGGTACAGTGGTGGTTGTTGTAGAAACAGTGGTTGTTGTTGTATCAACAGTGGTGGTTGTTGTTGGTTCAGTGGTGGTTGTTGTTGTAGGAACAGTGGTGGTTGTTGTTGGTACAGTGGTTGTGGTTGTAGGAACAGTGGTTGTTGTTGTAGGAACAGTGGTGGTTGTTGTAGAAACAGTGGTTGTTGTTGTAGGAACAGTGGTGGTTGTTGTAGAAACAATGGTTGTGGTTGTAGGAACAGTGGTTGTTGTTGTAGGAACAGTGGTGGTTGTTGTAGAAACAGTGGTTGTTGTTGTTGGTACAGTGGTTGTTGTTGTTGTAGGAACAGTGGTTGTTGTTGTTGCTACAGTGGTTGTTGTTGTAGGAACAGTGGTTGTTGTTGTAGGAACAGTGGTGGTTGTTGTTGGTACAGTGGTGGTTGTTGTAGGAACAGTGGTGGTGGTTGTAGGAACAGTGGTTGTTGTAGGGACAGTGGTGGTTGTTGTTGTAGGAACAGTGGTGGTTGTTGTTGCTGTTTCTGTTTAGAAAAGGAAACAAGACAAATTGAGATTTATCACATTTAAAATATCATGAATACCATATGTGCTACTTGAGAGATAGGGGCCACCGACAGCAACACCAACCCTCAATGTTATAGTTGACTCATTTATTGTAAGTGGTTGAAGATTTTAGATTTGAAGGTAAGAACAAACTTGTGATAAGACATGATGTGTATCAATCAATCAACACTTTCTATGCAGCTTCATTACACAACTTGCACATTAACAGTTACTCACCTTGGCATAACTTGTTATCACACTGTGGAAATTCAGAGGGACAAGAAGAGCAGCTGTCTCCATTTGTGTATGGTTTTTGACTGTTTACATTCCCGCTTCAAGGAGAAACAAATAACAATTTTAAAAAGATTTCTTCTAGAGACAGAGAATCCTTGGCAACACATATCTTTACACACTCTTTGAATAAACACTGCTGATGTACTACAAATCCATGTATGACAATTTTCATATATTCATTGTCATGAAAAACAAGTAGATGGGTGATGGTCGTTAGGATATCACCATGGGAATTAAGCACATATATAGTCTCTTACTACACTAGGGATAACAATATCTGAACTACATTTCTAACATTAATGGACATGAGTAAGGTCAGGAGGACACACTTATGAAGTATGTAAAATCAATCCTAACAACTGCGGACCTCCACAAAACAAAGATATAGGATGTAAAATAGGTGTCAAGATTATTCAAGTATGTCCAAACTTGGCAAAAAACATACTGTAATACCCTGCATATAAGGCCTTGTGTATAAGGCACACCACAAACTTAGCCCGACTGTTTTCACTTATCTCACGATTTTGGCTTGGACAGTGCTTTTTTGCTCATAACCCCCGTGCATTATCAAGCCATAACCCTACTCTAACACCTTTTGGACATCTTCAAGAGGCTGCTAGTTTCAATCCGGACATGTTAATAAATTGGAGAAGTATACAAAGTCAACTCCTCCATACATTTCCAGTTAAAACCGTTTAGGGTTCAACGGGGAATCGATCCCCGGCCGCTGGGGCAGGAGGCGAGCTCGCTGTCCACTATACCAAGCCGACCGGTGCTAGAAACCACTGCACATGGAGGATTTGAAAAAGTTTTCCGACATACCTCAAGTTTACACACCTCGTTAGCCTAAAATCCATGGAGCCTGGTGGAGTTATTAACAGACAAATATCCTTAGATATCTTATATGAACATGCCATGCCAAATTCCTCCATTTTCTTCGAAATAAATAAGAATCCATTGATTTTCTACATCAATACGTGTCGGCACCCACCTCGTACGGCCATTCCTTGCTCGACGCGTGGCTGACCTAGTTCTTACATCCGGGCACCTCCCCGCTCTGTCAACAAGAAGCAATGGCCGTGTAGCGGGCCGTGTGCGTTGGATCGTTATGGAAAATCAATGGATTCTTATTTATTTCGAAGAAAATTGAGACAAATTGTATGCGAACACCAAGTAGAGATCGTATATTTGGCGCTGCTAGAATTATGGGACTTGACACGCTTGGATTATACATGAAAAGACGTTGGAAAGACGAGGGTATGACGGGTGGAGTAAAAACAATGGCGGTGGATTGGCAAACCGAGCAGATTGCATGCACTTACAAAATGTCTTCTCCTGGATTAATTCTTGGGTTATAAGGTAAGAAATTAATACAAAATGGAGGAATCTATGAGATAAATGCCTTAATGCATGTTATGGGAACGCACTCGTGGATTTACGGGTTAATAATCCACTCCCCCTACGGGGTCGTGGATTATTAACCCGTAAATCCACTCGTGCGTTCCCATAACATACATTAAACGCATAATATAAGGTCCTCACTTATTTATGCATCCTTGACTTAAGCTGTCTCTATAAGGCACAGTAAGTGTGAGATCCCAGCAAGTCTGATGGACACAATGGAAGCCACTTGTTATTGCAATATGCAATTGAACAGCTATCTAAACAGGCAATGTACTTTGTTGTAGATCTAGATTTAACATGACAGGATTTACTATATGCTAGATGTAGTGCCTCATACATCATTGTTTGTTTCCAGTGGTAGTTTCAAGAAGCTTTGATATATACCATTTTTGGATAGTCTTAGTTAATAAGCTTTTCACATTTATATTCAAGGGTCCTAGCAGGTGGCTTGACGGCTTCATGACATCATATAGTGACTAAATGTGGGAACCAATAACTCATCAAATGGGATCTTGATAACTGCTTGCACATTCATGTCATGGGCTACAGTGTCTCTCAGACAATCGCTTAAAGAAGTTTGCCTTGAGATATAGATGAAACATTTTAATTTCTGTACAATTCCATTTGACACCTGTAAGATGCAATTTGTATACCTGACCTTTCCCCTGAGTATCGTCTCTTCAAAATTCAAAGAACTATGGGTAGCTAAGGGCATAACCCTATCAGGACATGCTTGCACATGCGAAACACTGGTGCTGGCTTTGTTTGCAATGCAACAGTGCAAATCTCTGCTACAAGCTATAATCCAACAATTCAATTTGGCTTTGTATCAAGCTTATTTCTTAGTTCCAACTATGCATAAGGATTTTTAGAAAAGTGCACACATAACAGGGCATAACAAAATGCCAAAACAATGGTTTTGTACATGTACAACAAACATGTCTAGTATTTAGACTATTGCCTTAAAGGAAATTGAACCAACAAAGACTAACTTACGCTGGCCCATAGTTGCATACCACCATGTGGCCATTATCAAAGGCAGAGTCCAGGTTAGTAAATGTAGCACACTGCACAACTGCACAGCCGATGTTATTACTATTGTGCCATACCACCTGAATAAAGAAACAATACAGTCTGCATACAGTTTTTATGTGCTAGAAAGAGGATTAGAATAATACCTCACTCATTATGATGAGTAGGTAGGTAGTCATGGAGGGCTGAACTGGCCAGGAGGGCATTTCAAAACCATAGATATAGGTATCGTTTTGAAATGCCCTGCAGAGGCTTTACCAACTGCTGGCCAATTGAAAACAATTACTACATATATAGCATTCCTATGCCCCTCTTAACAGGGGAGTGCAAGCCAAACTATAAGGGAGGTATGACTGGTCACTATTATGCCAGTAGTGTGTGTTAACTTCTTTGTGATGACTATTGAGTTCGTAGTTGAATAAATATTTCTGGGTCTGTAAGGTAGCGTACTATGTAATCACTGGTATAGAGTCATTCATTATACCTCCCACTACGATTCGTGGGGTGTCCTTTTGTAGGAACTATTGATATAAAGTCCAGGTTTGTCACAGTATAGTCTAGTAGCTGAGTCCTTAAAAAAGAATTGAGCTAAACATTTTGAGTAGAATTTGGAAGCAAGTTAAATGGGTTAGATACATCCTTTGGCCTTCAGAAAAGTTTTGCGTCTGGGCTGGGATCCACATTGGGTGGCAGCCATCTTAGATTTCATGTCTGAACATTGAAAAAATGACTTTTTGGACAATATCTCTAATTCTAAAACAGTTACCACCTTCATAATAATTGTAACACCCCTGGTCCTGAAGGCCAGGGGTCTATTTATTCAATTCCAATTGTTTTTGGATCAAACTGATTGCATTATTCAAGATGGACGCCACTTAAATCTCATTTTCGGTTATTTTCTGATAGGAACACATCAGAAAACAAACCTAAAAGCAATCTAAATGTTCAAATAATTCTATTGTCAAAAACATCATTTTAACGTAAAGATTCTTTGCCAAGTGGGTAGCCTAGTTTACCTGAAAATGCAGCTTTGGTACACCATTCAAACCCTGTGTGGCTTATTGGATGTCTTGGGTTGTTATGATACATAAATGCAATATTGGCAAGTTACCATCCAGTAGGACATAATGCTTAATCGTAAGCACTATGCAGGCTTTAAAAAATTGAATAGAACCTCTTAAACCTACCTGTGTATAGTGGCCACACACACTAGAACAGCTGTTGTCACTGTAGGTGTATTCCATAACCTCATCATGCCAGGACTTGATAGCAGTCTCCAGCGCTGCCTCTAAACTGACACTTGTGATGTAGAGGTTTTCTCCAACATTACTGAATTCTGATTGGTCACCGTGTCTGCCAGAATTGTGTCCCCAAATACACTGGGCAGCAAATCTTTCTGCAACTCCAGCCAATACATCATTCCAAACCTGGTAAGTGTAACATGTGAAAGGAGACAATACACCAAAGGGCTTAGGATGTCACTTTATTTGAACATTATGTAACATGACAACCACCAAGCCTTTGCTTTCATTGTTCTAAGTTACCATGGCATGTAATTGACCAGAACTACAGCTGCTGTCATTTCTTTTTGCCTTGGCTGAGTTAGGTTGAAATTCGATTGGTACACACTGTTCAGTTGTCAAGTTAATGAAATATCACGACAAGTGACAAAAAGTCTCAAAAGGACTAGTTAACTTCTAATAATGTAGTCAAATGAAAAATAACCAATATGTCAAGTGTATCATGCACCACTATATACAAAGGCAAATCTGTGTATGGAATTGTTATACTCAAGATAATGTCAAACTGTAAAGTAGTAAATGGTTTTTGTTGATCAACTGGATAGAAAAGAATTATCTTCACATATCATAACCGGTGTTGTTGGTCAAAGGCACAGTTGAGGGATAAAAGTCTTGTTTGAGTCCAGGTATGTTTATAAACCTTGTAGACAAAGATAAAGCTCCTGTGTAACATTAATTGCTTTATATCCTATGTTATTACGAGGAGCCTAGCGTTGCACTTCTACTCTCTAGGCTACTTACTCATGCTGCTTCGTAAGGTTATACCTAGGATCATCCATGCCCTACTTTTCCTTTTTCCTCCCATGTCCTCTCTGTCGTTGCCTTTTCTCTCTTCTGTCTTTCAGGCCAAATCTCATTTTCATAACAAGATCTTTCACATTTCAAATGGGAAAGAAGTCAGAAAGATGCATTATGTGCCTACATGTACTATGTACAATGCCCATTATTGGAAAGAGCTTACTGAAAAGGCAAGCTCGGCCTTTATTTGGCATTTTTTTGTTTCCCAAAATGCTGATGTGACATAAGGGGGCCACAGGTGTGCTCATGTTAAACTAACACTCCCTGCCAGCCACCTCTAGGCTTCCTGTGCATTTGTAATTTTGCGCTGCTCTAAGTATCCTACTGTATCCTCCCAGGAGGATGCATGTATGGTGACCACAATTAAAATGCGTAGTTCACCAATACTGTGTACTAAACGCTTGATAGGGTTGCTCAGTAAAGCCTAACTTACCATTTTCACCATGTTGGAGGCAGTTGGCTCCACAGTTGCTCTGTAATCATTGTGTTTCTGTACGAGTGCATCCTTATTACTTTGAGTTAGGGTAAGTGGGAAGACAGTGGTGGTTGTTGTTGTAGGGGAAGTGGTGGTTGTTGTGGAAACAGCTGTTGTTGTCGAAACTGTGGTGGTTATGGTTGCTGATCCTGTTTAACAAATGAGACAAGACAAGTTAAGATTTAGCAATCACATTATCTATAGGATGGAAATTGTATATGCTGCCTGAGAAATGGGGGCACCCTCTACAACAACACACTCAACATTATACAATTACCTCTGCATTCATTGTTAATGGTAAAAAAGAGTTCACACAACCTTTGAATTTAGAGAATGAACAAACCTGTTGTGTATCAATCCATCATCATTTTTTTAGACAGCTTCATCACACAACCTGCACATTAACAGTTACTCACCTTGGCATAACTTGTTATCACACTGTGGAAATTCAGAGGGACAAGATGAGCAGCTGTCTCCATTTGTGTATGGTTTTTGACCGTTTGCATTCCCGCTTCAAGGAGAAACAAATTATAATCTAGAAAAGATTTCCCCTAGAGAATCCTTGGTAATAGGTAATTAGAATTTTCTATTATCCCAGACTGTTTCTTAATAACTTAACATTTGCACCGAGTCTGACCCAAACAATTCTAACCATACTATTGGAATAAGTATAGTGTTGATGTACTACAAATCTATGTTGACAATTTGCATACATATCATGCGACAACTTCAAGAGGGCCTAATGCCACAGAATTCATGCTCTAGTAGTAATATGTTCACTTTCATATCAAAAGAAATTTGGTTCAATTCCTGGCCAGGACAACTTTGGAAAACCTTATATTGTAAAGTTTGGAAAACGTTTCCTGGCTTTCAAGTTATGTTTTTTTCAATGTTCTTTCAACATTTTGTTTTCCATTATTGAGAAAGGAATGCTTCAGAAATGTTTTATTACATTATCTTTTGAACTCTCATTGTCCACCTATAAAAAAGATTGGTGCTACCCATTTTTGATCATGGCAGCTGTGTGATCGATGGTGCCATAGCATCAAAGAGAAAGAAATTAGAGACAATTCAGAACCACTGCTTGCGCTGTTGCCTATTAATAAGATCGGCGACTGACATAAGTAGGGTTGAGTTGCTTGCGAGAGCTGAATGCAAAAAGCTAAGTGAACGTCATAAGAAGGTGCTATTGAGGCTTGTGTAAAACCTCAGCAGGGACCCAAATAGTATTATTGAACCTCTGCGTGTGTTACAATCTAACACAAAAATAAAACTGAAGGTTAACAGAGCTCGTGGTGGATTGTATAATAAAAGGCCACTATATAGGGGTGAAAAACATTGGTCAGTGCTAGATGCTGAAACCCAGCACCTAGGAAATAGACAAGAAAAATGTGGCAAGGACCACGGATAGGAGTTGCCACTCTGCGGCTGACGTGTGACGTCACGGCCGACATATGATGTCACAAATTGCGTCACAAGGTGACCATGACCTCACTGACAAACCGAAAACATAATGAAATTGCTACGGTCGCTGCGCTCCCGGCCGCTTTGTGGCAAGCAATTCCAAAAAACCTTCATTGCCACAGTATGAAGATACTAAATGAACAGACACTAATTTGAACTAAGTGGCTACATACAAAATCCTTTTGAAAGACTCGAGACAGATTTATTGTACTACAATATATTTTATTACTTTGTACGTCTGATGATTTCTTTCCTTAATTATAGAATTTATTGATCTATGTTGCATTTTTTTTTGGCAATGACGAACAGCTATTTGTTAACTGAATTGATCTTTCGCCAAATAAAACTTTTATTGACAACAAAATTGACACTATTGTTGATAAAAATAAGTATAGGGTACCAAGGCAGGGACTCTAACCCCAAATCTTATGGTTCAAAGTCAGACAGCTTAAAGAGTAGCCATAGAATCTGCTGGTGTTGGAGGTCATAACTCCCTTTTTTATATAACATATCTATGTAAAACTGCTCAGAAACCTGCACAGTGAACACGTTTTAGAAGGCCGCCATCTACCTTAAATGGCAGCTTGCAAACTGGCTGCACATCTATATGTTATGGGCTACAAAGTCACGTCATGTACACTGTCTCTCAGACAATCACATGAAGAAGTACACCCAGAGATTTAGAAGAAACATTTAATTTTAGTGCAATTCCACATGAGATCATTTGCATATTGTATTTATATCTACTAGTGCCTTCGGCACTGAGGGGTTTGCAATGATGATAATTGGACTTTCCCATGTTGTGAAGCCCCCTGGTGTCTTGCATTGTAAACGTGTAACTTAGCGGCACGTTACTTAGCAATGGCATGTTACCTACCTTGTTACATAGCAACAAAGACCAAACAATTTTACACTCTCCCAGCAGATCCTCTTGGAGGTTTGAGTTTTAGTAAGTTTCTCTGGAACTACCCATCAGATCTTAACATAGGACATATCAAATTAAAGATCTCGTTGAATTACACCCCAATATTTAATTGTACAGAACTTTCCTTTATAGATATTATTACGAGAGGCACTGATCCTTTTGAACTGAGATCCAAGATGGCCGAAAATACAAAAAAAAGAAGGCTTGAGGTTCAAGGCTATATAGTTTATATATTGGCCTACTAACTACATTTTTACTGTTGAATCTTATTTTTTGGTTGATGGGAGGAAACTACACTATAAATGGGTCCCTCAAAATATCAATAGCAATGAGATTTTGAAGAAAGAATCTAGTTAATTTTGAAAAAGGTCCATACTTATAAATAGCCTTGCTGATTCCTGGCAAGCCCTCAACTCTATTTCAATAAGTAAGGGTACCAGCAACGAAGCAATCCCGATTTTAATATGGGGTAATAATAATTATCATAAATACTCGGATACAGGATGCACCCTGAGGCTGTGTACTTTTTAGGGCCTATCGGGACATGCATAAGAAACGCTGGTGCTGGCTTTGTTTACATTGCGGTACAACTCTGCTTCAAGCTATAATCCAACAGTTACAATCTCATATTGGCTTTGTATCCATCTTATATCTCAATGTTCCAACTGTAATGGTTCGTATCGACTTATATGTTGGGTGGCTCGTTGGCTCGCTTATCACTAAAGACACCAACACAACCCGAGTGATTCGGGTTGGGCAAAGCCCCGGATACCCCTACCTCTCGGGTAGGACTTTATTCAAATCTCTATGCTGCTTATAACTGTACGTCTTGACTGGACCATGTCCAGTCCCCTTCTGCGACCCGAGGTGGGGTAAATAACCCGAGAAAAAATTTTGTTTAGTTTGATTACAAAAATATAATATAGTATATAAAAATAGCTTTACACAAAATTTTAATACTGATAAAATAGGCGTCCTACCAGGGTAGTAGGATCGCCCTTACAAATTACCGAACTTCCGGCGAATCTGGAATAACTGGTGTCTGCAGCTCCACCCGGCGACATATGTGTGGTGGCAAGCCACGTTGCTGTTGTGATGTGCCCTGATGAAGATGGGAAGATGGAGCCCCGGTTTGGTGTGGTAATCCATTTATGTTTCGGGTAGCGTCCACCTTCGCTTCAGGTATGGTTCCAGATCGGCGAGTCCAGCATAAGGATAAGAACCTCTGGCATGGTAAATGCCTTTACCCTCGGGTACCATAGGCTCCTTCAGATGGACACTTAAAGATCCTCTGGATCAGTGTCCATCTTCTCAGCCAACTCCGGGTGGGCAGCCGGAGCCGAGCTGCTGCAACTGCTCATAGAGAGCAGCACTGGGGTTTCGCTGAGAGACTCGCTATGCAAGCTCAGCGCACCCATCCCCTCGGACGGACTGTCGACTGCCTCGGGCTTGGGTGGTGCACCAGGAGCGAGGGAAAGGGACGACGCAGAGCCATCCCACTCGTCCAGGTGCTTCCCGAAGCAGAGGAAGAACTTGAGGCCGGCCTCCTTGTACTTGTGGATGTACCCGGCGTTCTCAGCACGGTGGAACTCCTTAAGCTTTTCAGCTTCCAACTGCTGGCGCCGGCAGGATTGGATTGCCTCCTCGACATTCTTCCTCTCCTGTTCCTGGATCTTTTCTTCCTCCCTCTTCTGGACCTCAAAGACCAGGTTGAAGGTGGCTTCAGTCATGCTCCGCCAATAGTCGACTGACTTTTGGCGATGCAATGCCTGCCATTCCGCCATCAGGTCGTTCTGGATTACCGCTGTCTGAACGTCGCGGTGATCAACGAACGTGATCGGATCCTGAAGACCTGACAGCGTACTCGCAATAAGTCCCATAACAGGCACCCGAGGGGCCGCTGGTGGGACTATAGCCGGTGGGGGCGCGGCGGCCTCCACAGTGACAGAGGAAGCGCCTGCTGGAGGGACCGAGGGACCCTCAACTATTGCACCTCCCGGCCTCGGCCGCCACCCGGGGGAGCTCGGGTGGACTCCATACCACCACGGCCTCTACCCCGGGGCTTGGACCGGCCCAAGGGGGTTAGGACCTGAGATTCGGGTCCCGCTGGTCCCATTGCAGGGAACTTCGCCGCGTACTCACTATACGTGGGGCGCTTGCCGGATGACCCTTCACCGGCCCACCATGCTCCGTGTCCGGATGGGGCACCAAAGAAGGTGCTCCAGTCATCTGGACTGCCAGTGGCTTCACTCGGGGGGTACTCTGTTGCTGGTGTTGGGGCTGGAGTGGCCGCCTGGCTAACCACCCTATGGGTCTGGTTGCCAGGCATATCCAGAGCCGAAACTTGTTGTCCCGACTGGCGACGATCAGCTGGGTTGGCTGGTCTGGGCTGATCCTTGTTACCCGAAGGGCTTACGGATCGGTCTGGGCGGGTCCTCTTGGAAGCACCGGTAGCCGTAGCTGAGCCTCCATTAGGTCCCTTCGAGCAGGCCTTGCCCTTCTCCCGCTTATCGTCCCCTCGCCACTTCTTCACCTTCAGGTGTACCTCGGTGGGCATCCCAAACTTGGTAGGCGAGAAGTTAATGGCGAAGTAGGCCAAGAGGTTGCCACTCCTCCATGACCAGAATCCGGTCTCGAACGCCTGTTCCTTAACATCCTTCACGCTCAACGAAGCCCAGTTAGCCAGGAGCTCGTTGAAGCACTTTACAGCCCGTTTCCGAGTTTTCTCCCGGCCGGTACCATGGGCTTTCTGCAGATGCAGAGCCATGTCCCGACGCGGGTTGGTCGAAAACGAGCCGTCACAAAGCTTACCCGGACGGTCTCCGGGTACGCACTGAAGTAGGGGCTTGTGGTGCATATGGTGCTCCACGATATGGCGAGCGAAGCGAGGCTTCGTTTCAAACATCTTCTCTCCTGTGAGGGTGAGCTGGCACGACTCGAAGGGGCACTTGCGGCGGTTGCCGCTTTGTCCCCATTGTGTCATAGCCCATTGAACTTTCGTCCGGGCCTGGTAGTTATATATCGACCCCAATTTGGATTTGAGCTGGTCAATCCAAATGAGGTAGAATTTTCCTACTGGCGTATCCGAGGGGCCGGACTTCATCCACTCCTCGTCATCGCTATCACCATCTTTATTGACGGCGCCCGGGCACATGTAGTGGACTGTGTCGTAAGCACAGTCCGCCAAGCAGCGGGGAGTCCGTTCCTTGAACCCCTCGGCTGCATTCTTCCACATCCATTTCTGATTGTCGTCTTTGGGGACGTCCATGGTCATTTCTTCCCACGTCGTCACAGACTCCAAATCATATTTGGCTGACTCGGGCAGCTCTGGGTCGCTTGCACTTCCCTCACTCTCCGTGTAGATGCCCTTCCCTTTACGGCCGGCTCGGCTGGTGGTAGTAGTACCAGTCGAAGCCTTGGTAGAGGTTTTGGCGCTCGTCCCGCTGGTGCTAGCAGAGGATGCTGCAGTAACCGAAATGGCTACCGTGGTTGTTGGGGTGCTGGAGGCGGGCGTCTTCGGGTCGCCCTTACCCCTCGGCTTGGTGGGGGGTGCGGGCTCCGCCGGAGACGCTTTCGCTCCATTCTTCTTCTTGCAGCGCACGACATTGGGTGGCTGCGCCGGCACTTCAGGACTAGAATCCGACTGACGTGGATCCTTGTCCCTTGAACGAGGGCTCCTCCTGCCACTGACCGGGGAGTCAGAGCCGGAGGCGGCCTTCGCCTTACTTTGGGCCAGTTGTTTCCGGTGGGCCCGACGGTTAGCTCCTTCTGCTGTTTGGCCAGCTCGGCTCGCTTGGCCTCAACAGCAGCCTGTTGCCGTGAGATGTCCTCTTCTTAGATCTCACCGGCCGCCTCCAGTATGTTAGCGCCCGGTTCCTGCTCGGTCGTGGACCTCTCGATGGCGATCCTGATATCCTCCACCTCCAGGTCACTCTCGGTGAGAGGACCATTTGGTGCTGGCTTACGGCTCAATCGCTTGACCCGTCCGGTTTCCACCGACTCTCTTAGCTGAGCGGCCTTCCGGGTAATGCCTTCGGAAAGCAGCACAGCTCGGGCCAAGCTCTCGTTGACCGCCATCTCCTCCGCCAACCGTTTATAGTTGCGGAGCCAGAAAACAGGCATGTTTTCTGCTAACTCGTCTGTGCACGAGTCCATCACCAGAGTCTTGAAGTCGTCTGGCACGGTGTCGGCCTGGCCGGGTATTTCCGTCAGGGGACCGCATCCGAACATAGAAGGATGCATGGGGATGTAGGTCCCCCAAGAGGTGTACACGACACCAGTCTCCATGTCCACGTGGGCCATTCGCTCGGTGCGTGTTCTGTATCCCGGAGGATACAGCAGAATGTCCAGGACATCAAGGTTATCACCCAAAGCCGTTGCTGTAGACGTCGGCTCCGGGCGCGGAGGAGGTGGAGGAGGCATCCCCTCTCTGTCGGTGACCTCGGCCATCCCAGAGAGCGTGAGGGCTGCTTCCTCGACTTCGGATCCCCTTGCAGGGACCGCCGTTGAGGAGTCCATACTCTCCTCAACCCGAGACGAGACCGTCGGGTCCTCGCCTTCCTCCAACTGAACGTTGGCGGTCTGACGCGAGGCGTCAATCGTCCCCTGTGCCATCACAGTGGGCCGACTTCCAATTTTAAAAATATTGGCAAATGTGTTGGACTCCTCCCTAAGGATTCGTCCAACAAAGGGGGAAGGTGTAGCAGAGCTAACCATACAGCTACCGGCTGCCGAACGCCAAACAATAACCGGAGCGAAACGGGTGGCATCTTACCGCCACAAGTCCGCTCTTGTTATGAACAATATGACGTCAGACCTCTCGTCTCGCGAGATCCCGCAGGGGCTATCCGGTGACCTAGTCCTACGCTTTCCCGCCGCACCCGCGGTGCCACCTAGGGAACTAGATCCGAACTAACATTCGACTCGACATGCGAGACGCGGCCTACTACTCGAGTGCTATCGTCTGGAGCTTGGCGGTGTATACAACGCTTCAAAGCGAATGTACCGGTTGATCCGACCGCCACTCACGGGATACAGCTACCCGGGGAGGGCATGTTCGGCATCCCTAGCCGTGGAACGTATGTTATTCGCCTACGGCGAACAACACGCAGCAGCTCGTTGTGTACTGAGTTAGGTTACAGCAGACCTCAACCGGGGACTGCGTCTAACGCCTTCGGTTAGCATTTTATTCTTCCCGGCTTTACGTACGGCCTTCTCCGGGTCCCGTTTAGCCACGGCGAGACCTTTCCCATATGTATTGCCTTCACTCAGCGAGACATTTTTCCGTTTCTGACGATTAGGTCGTTTCCTGGCCTTCGGCTTCTTTTTAACTACTCCCCCAGCTTCCGGCGCTTTCCTCGGCCGGCCTCTAGGGCGTTTCCCGGGTACCACCACATTGGGCTTGCTAGGCGCAGGCTCAGGCGGATGATACCCGAAGTTTTCCGACATTCGTCTTCCATTTCCTATCGGTTAGGCAGTCCTCCATCATCACCGTGGACTCGGAGATGATGCGAATAATTTTAAATGGACCTTCCCAAGGTGTTACGAGCTTTAACTGTTCCAGCGGCTTGTAGTACCTTAGTACTTTGTCCCCAACATTAAAACGATTTCTTTTGGCATTGGTGTCATAACCCACCTTCTGCCATTTCGCACTCTTCAGCAGTTCTTTCTGAACGGCCTCGTATGCCTGTTTGAATCTATCCCTTAACGACTCTACAAACAATACGCTGCAGGGCGCCTCTGGGTCTATCCCAACCACTCCATACACTAAGTCGGCGGGCATTATGATGTCCTTGCCGAACACTAGCATGTTTGGAGAGTAATTAGTAGATGAATGGACAGTGTTGTTGTAGGCATGTACTACAAACTTACACTGTTCATCCCAGTCGTCCTGGTGGGTATTAACCAGGGGCTTTAGCACTTGTATCAAGGTTCTATTGAACCGTTCTACCTGTCCATCCGACTGTGGTCGGTATGGGTTGGTTCGGGTCTTGCAAATGGCTAGGTAATGGCACATTTCCTGCCATAGCTCTGACTCGAACTCTCTCCCTTGGTCACTGTGCATCATAAGGGGGACACCCAAATGAAGCACCCAGCCTTTTACAAACGCCTCAGCGCATGTGGTGGCTTTGTTATTGGGAAGAGGAAACACCCGAGTGTACTTTGTATAATAGTCGGTTACGACCATCATGCAAGTATTATCTCTGGGCGTCGTTTTGATTCCGCTGATGATGTCTATCGCTACTCGAGCGAACCTGACACCAAACAATTCCTGGGATAAGGGTTGCTTTCCCAGGCTGGGTCCCGGCTTGTTTTTACAACAATCCGGGCAAGTGCCGATCCACCGAAGTAGGTCACCTCTCATTCCGGGCTAGTAGTAACGTCTTTGTAGACGCTCTATCGACCTCTTCTTACCGAAATGACCACTAGTTTGGTGGCCATGGCAATAATACATGATATCCCTCCTCATCGGGGTGGGAATCACTATTTGTAACAGCCTACCGTTGGTAGAAGTAGTCTTCCACCTGCACAGTATGCCGTCTTGGATCTCTAGCTCGGTCCATTGAGCTAGCAATCGCCTCGTTTCCCTATCTTCTAGGGATAACAACAGCCTTGCGGGTTTAATACCTGTCCGTAGGTATTCCATTATGCGCGCAGTGGTGGGATCCGACTGTTGGAACTTCTTGATGGTCTCCGGGGACCAATCGAGATAGCTACATACAGCTTCCTCCCAGGGGATGCGGGGGGTGGTATAATTAAATACCAACCCAGCTAGCACAGCATTGTGGGCCCCGCAGTCTTCACAAGTGGCATTCTGGCACTTTCGGACAGGTCGCCTCGACAAGGCTTCCGCATTAATATGTTTAGCACCGGGCCGGTGCTCTATTTGTTTATGCTCCAATCCGTACTCGGATAGATGAGCTAACCATCGTCCAATCATCCCCTCGGCGTCCTTAAAGTTAAGGAGCCATCTTAGAGACGAATGGTTCGTAAAGTAAAGTCAGTTCCCCAAAGGAAATGCTTAAACTTCTTCGTATACACCACTACCGCGAGGAGTTCTCGTTTAGTGGTACAATAATTACGCTGGGTCTTGCTTAGCGTGTTGCTAGCGAATGCTAGTGGGACCTCGACTCCATCCTGGACCTGAGAGAGAGCCGCCCCAATTGCATCATTGCTCGCATCTGTGTCTAATATGAAATGTCCCTCGGGAGTGGGATATTTCAATACGGGTGTATTTCTAAACAAATCCTTTATTTTATTAAAAGATTCTTCTTGCTCGCTGGTCCATGGGAATGGGTCCCGTGCCCTACCCGGGGTCCAGTGAGCTAAGCACTGCATTGGAAAACTGACACGAGAGTAATTCGGTATGAAATCACGGTAGTAGGAACAAAATCCTAAAAATGATCTCACCTCCTTAGCACTCGTGGGTCATTCCCAATTCTCTACAGCTTCTAATTTCTCTGGATCTGCACTCAATCCGTTAGGGGTGATGATCCTTCCCAGATATGTAATTGTTTTCTTAAACAGATTACATTTCTTGGGTTTAAGTTTTAGACCGTTGGATAGTATCCGGTCGAGTACCAATTGCAGATTTGCATGGCATTCCTTAAACGACTTGCCGAACACGACAACGTCGTCCAAGTAGACCAAGCATTTCTTCCACAAAAGGTCGCTCAACAAGGATTCCATCATGGCCTCGAATGTAGCAGGGGCGTTACACAATCCGAAGGGCAAGACATTATACTCAAATAGCCCCATATGACTAGAGAACGCGGTTTTCTCTATGTCATTGGGGTGCATCAGTATCTGCCAATACCCGGATTGCAAATCCAAGGTACAGAACCATTGGTTCCCACCCAAGCTATCTAATGTCTCGTCTATCCTAGGCAGGGGATACGAGTTCTTCTTTGTCATACCGTTCAATTTTCGGTAATCTACACAAAAGCGGATTGTACCGTCTTTCTTAGTGGTCATACAAACAGGGCTGGACCAGGGACTCGAGCTCGGCACGATGACCCCTAGGTCCAACTGCTTTTGTATTTCCTGTTCACAGATTAACTTCTTCTTAAGAGGAAGTCTGCGATACGGGATTTTAAAAGGTTTCTCGTCGCCCACATCTATTGTGTGGAACACCTTATCGGATCTGCCTACCGTAGGAGTTTCGCTAGGCATTCCTTATCCTCCGTATTCTGTAAATCTGATTGTTCAATCAGTTTCTGCAATTCTTCATCCAAAGGATGCTTACTAACAGGGTTTAGTGGTTTATTGAACCTGGCCTCGGCGACGTGTTCTACCGAACTCATCTCTCCCACACTGTCGCCTCGTTTCAAGTAAACCACCGAACCACTTCGGTTAGTTATGGGTAATACAGACTATGCTGCATTAGCCACCAATGTGTCCACTGAGTCCAACCCGATACTTGATAAATATACCGTGTCGGGTTCAAAGACTCCAGTTACATTCCTTTGGGCCATTGATCCGCCACAAAGGACATCACAAGTGGTACCCGGTGGGATCTTCACCGTATGTATCACTGATGCAACCGAAGACACCTGTCTCAATACGCACTGGACATGCAAGCCATACGGGTTCCGTATACTCATCATACCATCCCTGGGATCCAAAACGGCCCCATATAAGCTTGCAAAATCCAATCCGAGGATTCCGTCATCACTAACCTCTGCAATAGTAGGCGAAAGAACGAATTCTTTGCCTCCTATGCGGATAGGCATAAACGTCCTACCAAAAGTACGCATACTGCTTCCGTCGGCCGTGCAAGCATTTACCCCCGTTTTGAGGTTCTCATGACTGCTGGCCACCGAGTCGAAGAATCTTTTGGACACACAGGAGTGGCTGGCTCCAGTATCCACCAAGAATTCTCCTACCCGGCCTTCCACAGATATGGGTACATACCACCGTCTCCCCCCTAGATGAGAGGGGTTGCTGGTAAACTGGTGAAAGTCTACCGAATCACCAAGATTCAATCCAAGTCCAGACACGGATGACTTGGGGGAAGGCGTGTCCCACACACTCGAATCAACTCCTTGATCCATCCTTCCTCTCCCCCAGTGTGGCCACTCGCCTCCATATGTTCGCCACCGTACACATAAGCACTAGGGTCCCTGGCCCCGGCCGTAGTGCAGGGGTGCGCACCCACAGCCACCCGGCCTCCAGGTGAATATGATTCGAAATCTTCCACCGGATTACCCCCGGTAGCATTTTGGCATTCGTTCCATCCTGGGGTTATACCCAATGCCGTGGATACAACCCCCACTAGTTTCCCACATCAGTGGAATCCGTAGCGTTCTGTTCCCCTTCGCCGTTATCTTCGGCTTCATAGAAGGCAGCCATTACCGGCTTAGCAGCGGTACATTCAAACGAATAGTGTCCCATGCGTTGACACCTGAAACACTTAACCGTCCGGCGATCCACTCTGGGTCTCTGCCGGCTGGCTTGGAGGGCATCTGTAATTTTCTTACACATATCCTCCATAAGTTTGGTCATGTCCGGAGGCTGACCCTTCGCTTTATCAGCGTTGTCAGAGGGCTTAGTTGCCTTCCCACCAACTTCCGGGTCACTCCTGACCTCGGATGGCAGATTAGAATCCCTCGGTTTACTAAATGCCTTCCTCGGAATGTACTTCCTACCTGAAGTATTTTTCCTAAGCTGCATTGAGCAAAAGGTGCCGTCCTCTTGCTCGATGTCAATCAGTTCAAAATCAGCCGGGGTATTATCTACCTCGGATCTCTGAACTACCGATGCTAGTGGAGCCGAGCCCTTGGTATTCGGGATGTCTCCGGCTAGCATGGCTCGCTTCTCATATCTATACCATTAAATATGCCGTGCAATGTTATGCCTTCCTTCCAGGCATCTCTCGCAGCAATTTGCTCGTCTCGGTCTCTCAGACCCTTGACGAATTGTGTGATCAAATCATCCATATACCAGTTCTGGTTTTCTGTACCGGGTCTGGCCTTACTTAACAGGGCATGCAGTTCCATACCGTATGCTCTGAAAGCTTCGTTTGGCTTCTGTGTACGTTTCTTAAAGCGGACCATCGGATCCTCCTTGACCATGTTACACAATAGTCCGCTAGCAGATTCAACTAACTGCTCAAAACTTCCTACGAGACCATACCAGGTCCGCCATTGCTCCACTGCCATGCGGCCCGGCCCGCCTTTCAAGCATCTTACTAGATTTGGCTTGGCCTCGTATGGGGTCCAACCATTGCAGTTCATCACATCGATGAAATCTTCAAACCATTCTTTCCATGGCCGAGTACCGGCGTATTCCTTAGGAATCACGGCTACCCTTCGGGCTGAATTGTGAGCATACATCAATCTAGTGCATTGTTGTTTACTCCATTCAATCGCCTTGGTTTCATTCAAAGTTCGATTGCCTCCCATTCCACCAAGGCTTGTATTGTTTGGTGGTGGCGGTGGTGGTGGTTGATTATACGTCCACTGTGTTCCACTGTAGTTTGTATAGCCACCACCCCCTTGGTTAGGGCCGGTACCCGAGGCACCATCGCTACCCGCGTTGGTGCCGTTACCCGAAGTACCGTCCCCACCGCGAGCACCAGTGTGGTTAGTGCCGCCCTGGTGACCGCCATCGGATGGCTGGCCCGCATAGTTTGGCTGATTACCACCGTTAGGTGGAGTTTGTTGGTTGCTGTTATTACCAGCTCCCAATCCGACATCTTCTGTCTGATCCACATGTATGTGGAAACCACTAGTTTCCGCGCTAGTGTCGGAGGCATCCCGAGGTACGTAGTCCGGGTCTAAGTTGTGGACTACTGGGACCTCACTTATCCGGACTCTACTAGTTCGGCCTGCTTATCTTGGGTTCTGATGTAAACTCCCCCTTGATCTACATTCCGCGTTGCATTGTCATTGACAAAAGGATTGTACTGCAGATGCTTAGGTGTTGAACAGGAAACTGGGTCTCCTTGTTTAACAAACGTCGAGTTCGGGTTTGAATCCTTACTCGCCGGAGGAGCATTCGTCTGCTCCTGTTCCTGTAAATAACTCTCCATAGCAGACTTATTTATTGTAAGGGTAGCTACATCCGTAGTAAGGTTTCGCTGCTCCTCCCTTAGCTGTGCGTTTTCTGACAAGATCTCGGATCAAATCTTCTCATTATTTGCAACAGCTCGGTTACGCTCTTCCTGGGTGGCTATTGCCTCCCGCTTAAAAGTATCCTTTAATAGACGATACTTTTCACCTTTTTCCTTTTGGGACCTCTGATATTCACTGGTCTCCCTCCGGATCTCGGCTTGTTCCGAGATTAACCTGGCTTCTGTCTCCGCTTTACGGAACTGAAGTTTCTTCAACTTTTCCTCCATGGCATGCAACTCGGATTGTAATTTGCTTACGTCCTGGGCCTTGGCAACTTCCTCGGCTCTAGCCTTCTCGATTGCTCTGAGTCTATTGGCTTCCTCGAGCTCCAGCTCAGCCAACTTTTTATCCTTTTCTTTCTTGTCTTTCTCCTTTCGCTCCAATCGGTGGGCTACAGAAGATAAACGATATTTGAGGTCGGATTCCTTTAGAATCGCCTCCTGTTCAACGGAACGGAGCTTACTGATCCGAGCTTTTGTCTCTTCCTCTATCTTCGCTTGGGCTGCCATGAACTGTTCATGCTGCCTCTTAGCCTGTAGCTCTACCTGCTCTTTGGCTTTCAAATAGGCCGAAGTAGTTTTATACCCGGGGCCCATCCGACGTCCGTATCTCGACTTGCGGCTGCCTCCAGGATTAAACATGGAGTCAGACAAGCCTTCGTCTAAAGATCAGCGTAGGGAGTGCCTCTCCGAGTATATCGGCAGGGCCTCCCGGGGTCTAGTCTTCAAGGTTGCTGTGGGAACCTTTGGATCCTCTACAGCCTTACCATCGTCGCTTTCGCGATCCGACGACGTCATCAATGGGGCCACCCCGGTTGCCCCATCCGATACAGTGTCCTTAGGAGGCCCGGTACGCTGCATAGGGCCTTGGGCTTCTGGTGTGTCCAAATTACTAGCCGAGCTTGCAGGGACCATGGGTCCCAGCTGGCGTCTACTAGTCAATACTTGAGACCAATCGCTCAAGTTCAATGTAGGGGGTCTTAGTACCCCCCTGAACAAACTTGTATCTGAGGCAAACTGTTGAGGTGTGCCCAGATACAATCTCCATTTCTGGTGGCACCGTCTGCTAGACCGGGTGTAGAGAAAACAGTCTGTACACCCTCCGGGTTCAACACATGTTGTTGACCCGGTTGCCAGTCTAACAACAAATGCTGGGATGTAAAGCCATCCTCTTCGAATCCCTCTAGCCCAGGGCTTGAGGGACCCGCATTAGGTTTACCGAGGCTTTCGGCCGTTTGGCCGCGCTCCACCCCCGAACCAACTGGTCACGGCACCAGTGTAATGGTTCGTATCGACTTATATGTTGGGTGGCTCGTTGGCTCGCTTATCACTAAAGACACCAACACAACACGAGTGATTCGGGTTGGGCAAAGCCCCGGATACCCCTACCTCTCGGGTAGGACTTTATTCAAATCTCTATGCTGCTTATAACTGAACGTCTTGACTGGACCATGTCCAGTCCCCTTCTGCGGCTCGTCCGGCTTCTTAGTAGAAGCTGGATGCGAGGCATGGTGCTGCCCCCTCTTGTACCAGCCGGGTATCGCAAAGCGACACCTAGTTGGCATAGAAGGAATGAGCACCACACGAACACGTCTCTTGGATGAACCGCACTAATATATATACAATGATGCCGGCCCCTACACAACTATACATCAGAGTATTCTAGAGAGGTTCACACGTAGGCATCGTTTGAAACGTTATCATGAACATGCCTAGCAATTAGTTTGCTATTGAATTGAAGGAAATGTGTTTGATCTATAAAATAGATTGAACCAACAAAGACTAACTTACGCTGGCCCATAGTTGCATACCACCATGTGGCCATTATCAAAGGCAGAGTCCAGGTTAGTAAATGTAGCACACTGCACAACTGCACAGCCGATGTTATTACTATTGTGCCATACCACCTGAATAAAGAAACAATACAGTCTACATTCAGTCTTTAAGTGCTAAAAGAGGATTAGAATAATAGCTCACTCATTATGATGAGTAGGTAGGTAGTCATGGAGGGCTGAACTGGCCAGGAGGACATTTCAAAACGATATCTATAGCTAAACATAGCTATAATAAAGAAATAATGCAATCTACATACAGTCTTGATGTGCTAGATAGAGGATTCAACATGATTGGGTTGGGTTTAGAGTACACGCATGTAATAGTAATAGCTTACTGCATATGAAGAGTATGGTTGTAGTCATTAAGAGCTGAAATGGACATAGCCTTCACCAACTGCTGGCTAATTGAAAATATCAGGACCTTTTTTTCAATATTCCTTATGACAGGATAAGGCCCCTGTTATTCAAGAAGGTTCAAATCTTATCAGAAGTTATTACACGACCTCTGTGATTTTGGGTGCTTTTTCTGGATATTCCCATTCTGATACCTGTCGATATTGCACACCATGATGCATGCATCATGACTTTTGTAAGGTGTGCTGATATCCATGGATATCAGGCACTAGTGCCTGTTATCCATGGATATCAGGCACACCTTACATGTCATATGTCACATGTTAAAACCCACGAAATAGTCCAGGCCAGGGTAGGGATCGAACCTGCAGTCTCACATCCCAAATCCAACTCCCTATGCATTGCGCCACAGGGACTGACGAGATACGCTCTGTTAGAACCACGTCTGGATATAATACAAAGCCGTATGCGCTGTCGCTGTCCGCTGCCGGGCGAGGAGGTGTATTTAGTATAGAAACATAACAGCAAGACGCGTTTGGAGGAGGAGACGCGGTGGTCTAGCGGTTAGCACGTCGCGCTCAGCCATCAGAGGTACATGGATCGCGCCCCGGTTCGGGCGCATCTTTTTTCGCCGTGTGCGCTGTTGCTGTCCGCTGCCGGGCGAGGAGGTGTATTATACACAAACATAACAGCGAGACGCATTAGCCGTGTGCCGCTGCCAAGCCGTGTATTATACACAAACATAACAGCGAGACGCGCCTTTTTTCGCCGCGTGCGCTGCCGCTGTCCGCTGCCGGGCGAGGAGGTGTATGTACCTGTGTACACACACTATGGCTGGCTTCGAGTCCCGGGGAAGGATTTTTGTTTTCAACTTGTTTTTATTGATATTCTATTGATTATTTATTGATTAATCGTGTAATAAAGACAGTAAGGAATGGGCTAACGGACACCTCATTCAGTGTATCGTAGGATATCGTAACTCGTGGCCTACGGCCACTCGTTACGATATCCTACGATACACTGAATTCGGTGCCCGTAAAAATTCATATGTGACCCTTGAAAACTATGAGGCTAATACACAGTAAGCATTAGTCTTTATGTGCTTTTCAGTTGGGTAAGGTTGGGGGGAATTTTATGATTTCAGTGTCAGAAATATGGAAGCAAATGAAATAAAGGTTTCTCAAGGTACTTTATTGTAGGCGCTTACACATATTTATTCTTTGTGGATATCATATGGCCCCGCTTAATATGTTCTAAACGAGATAGTTAGAAAAAAGACTGTTCAAATATACACCGTTTCCTATATTTATACATAAATAAAACTCAATAATCATATTGACCATGTAATTTAACCCAAAGTCACATTGAGAACGAACATCCGAAAGTGGTGAGTCTACCCTGTAACTGATAAGGGAGATATGTTTGGTCACTATTATGCCATTAGTGTGTGTTGCCTCATCCCCATGATAGGGTGGTGAGTTAGTAGTTGAATTACTATATCTGGCTCTGTACTAGAGCTCACTATGTAGCCACTTGTAATGGTCATTCATTATATCTCCAACTACAATTTGAGGGTGTCCTGTCATCGAAAGAATTGATATAAGGTCCGGATTTGTAAAGGGATCTTTTCCAAACTTACACAGGGCCACATCACCTCTACAGATTTATAATGATTTCAAAAGTGACATGGCTGGTAGCCTACCCACGGTTTGTTTTTATGTTCAAAACTTAAATCAAATGGTTTTTGGTTGTTAAAAAATGTCATTTTAACATAAATCTTAACGGTTCCCTTTGGGTGTTATGAAGCATAAATGCAGTATTGACAAGTTACCAACCGGGAGGGCATTTCAAAATAGTGATTAATTAAATATTATCTTGAAATAACCTCCAGGAGTACTTTCATGCAAAACAAGAAGAATGGACCACATTACATCAAAGAACTATGCAGAGCTAAAAGGACTGAATAGAATCACTCAAACCTACCTGTGTATAGTGGCCACACACACTAGAACAGCTGTTGTCACTGTAGGTGTAGTCCATAACCTCATCATACCAGGACTTGATAGCAGTCTCCAGCGCTGCCTCTAAACTGTCACTTGTGATGTAGAGGTTTTCTCCAACAAAAGTGAATTCTGATTGGTCACCGTGTCTGCCAGAATTGTGTCCCCAAATACACTGGGCAGCAAATCTTTCTGCAACTCCAGCTAATACATCATTCCAAACCTGGTAAGAGTAACATGAGAGCACAGGAATACAGCAAGGAATGCATAGGACATTACTCTAGTTGTTATAATTGATACACTCAACATGTCAACTACCAAGCCATTGCTTTCAATGTTCTATGTTACCATGGCAGGAAGTTGACCTGGAGGGTGATTCATAAAAATTCAACATGCATTTGAAAGTATGTAAAATGTGCTCAGTATGTAAATTACAGTTCTGTGAGGGTCTTTTTTAAAAATATAAATATGATATACATGTTTTCATTTAGATGGTCAAAATATATGTTGAGTTAAGTTAGTGACCAATTCTAAAAGACATCAACATGTAAAATACATTCCTAACAGGGTTTAAAAATCCATGTTCATAGGCAACTAAGCATATATAATTTTAATTCTGTGCACCATTTACGGAGGTGTCTTAAGCTCATCCTAAGTGAAACAATTATTTTATTATCAATAATTCATAACTGGGCATAACTGTATATTAAAATTTGTTGTTTTTCATTCATTGATATATACAAAATTGGATTTAAGCATTTATTTCTCATAAAAGAAAGGTAAAATTTTTACATGTTCACAAATCCAAGTTTAAAATGTACAGTGTTTGAAAAGTGATATTTTTATTGATTTAAGGGGTACTAGGCTCTTATTCATATAGACTTTGGGGGCCTTTTATCCACTTCATTCCTTGAAGCACAGTAGAACATACCCATAGGGTATAATGGGTAGGGTAAAATTGCAAAGTATCATGCACTTTGTGAGCAATACTAAGTCTGGTTCAAATAAAAAAGTTCTTAAATATGTTGGAAAAAGTAGCACTAAAGGAATTAAGCATAATGTTAGCTACTAGGGGGGAATCAAAAGCGCAAAAAACTGATTTTACACCAAAATGAAGAGCATGTCTCCTCTTGAAAAGAAATCACATTTTTATTAAATCATTTTATATCAACTTCTGGTTGCACAAGAGACCTAAGAACATTCATTTGGGTAAAATATGGTCAAAATATACAGTCAGACATTGCCCAAAGTTTCCTGTCAAGTCTTTGCTAGAATGCCCTTAAATTATCACATGTGATAGTACCACTTAGTGTTTGTGTTATACATCAAACCCCTTTGATGTTGCAATTTCAAAAATGTTGTCAAAATATTTTTAAAATATTTATTTACTACTCTACCATCTTGATACTACGAATCTAATGAATATTGAGTTGACATGCAGAAATACCTCCCAACCACCCCCCTCCCCACCTGGAAATAAATGACTCGACCCTAAGGAGCTGTGATTATTCACAACTCCTATCACTTTTTTCTGGACCATGTATTGTCCACTTTACACATATTACACCATCAAATTACACAGTATCCCCTACTTCTGATGAGGTTATCTGGCCAGAACTGCTCAGAGAGTGACAAAACTAAAACATATTGAGTTGCTATACAGCTGACTGCATATATGGACCCTAACCAGTAGTGACTTCAGCATGGGAGACCACATTTGTAGGCTGGGGTTCCCCAGTCTATATATAGACATCATGACAGCTGGTTACCACACTTTCCGATACACAGAAAGTGACCAGCAGCACTGGGGAAACCCAATGAGGTCATACTTCATGGTTGACCAGTCATGGGAGTTGGGGGTTTCCCAATATCCATCTGAAATTATGACATCATAGCTGGTGCGTTCGACTATAGAATATGGTACAGTGGTGCTCAGTTACAGTATAATATGAAATTCATGGTCACAGTTACATACTTTTTATTTAACATTTTACTGAAGATGTAAAATGAATACCATCTATAATTGTCCTCAACTTGTATCCAGATTCATGTTCAATGAACTTTAAATGTGCTCAGAATTATTCAGTGAACATGAACATTTTAGAATCTAAAATTCATACTGAAAAAAAATCCATGTCTTACGAGTTACATTGTCAAGCAGATACATGTTGAATTTTTATGAATCACCCTCCTGGAGGTCGTTACACAAAGAGCGATTTTACATTACGTTATTTTCACCCAAATCAGCGTACACAGTTAAGACTTCTTTTATGGTGCGTTACACAATAAATTCTGCCTTTTTCCTACGAGAGTCTTTGTTGCAACGGAAGTTTATTTTGAATCGCTGTGTAATTCTCGCTGTGACAAAGACTATGACGCACAGCGAGAAAAGAGCCCCGGAAACCTGCAAAACTTGACCCAGTTCCGTCACAACGTCACTTCCGGGATGGAGGCGGCAACTGTTTTGGTTTCAGCAGGGACAGAGCCCCTACCCTGAAAGAACATGGCCTTCTTATCTGCAGAAGTAAGTAAAACATTCTAATTAAAGTCTATTAAGATCCAAAAAATGTGCCTATCCTTTTTATGTGTAACAAAAGAGGTATCCTTCCCCTGTCCTGGCTTTTCCTCGGTTTTCTTCATGTGCCGGAATGAGCGATAAAAGGAAAGAAGCTGTCTGACACGATTTTCTCTCTTCTCTTCGACTGTCTGTCCTCTTTCTTTCTTTAGTAAAAATTGCCCTTTTTTCTTTTCAGAACACTAGAGGGTATTCTCCCTCTAGCAGTAGTGAAGACGACGGGTATGGGGATGAGGGACAGGAACTTCACGAGGACGGACACAGGTCTTTCGACCTACCAGACATTTTTAATCCTTCCACTTCCCATAGACAAAAGTTAGAAGAAGAAGAAGAAGAAGAAAAGGAGTATGAAGTCGAAGTTTCTAGTGAGGTGTCAGAGGAGGAGGAGCCTCCCCCAAGCGAGCTACTGGTTCTTCAAAGAAGAAAGTCCCTGTAAAGTCCCCAGGGAAGGTAACTGTGAGAGGCACTCAAAGGTGCCGTGAAGTGTTCTGGACAGACCGAGAAAACAGGGCTTTAATGTACACTGCCCTCAACCAAAAGGCTTTCCTGCAAGCCAGAGGTAAAGACAGATTGGCAAGGCGTAAGGAAGGATGGGACACAGTGCTCGGTAAGTAACCGGCTGACATGCCCTCACTTTTTGACTGTTAAAGTTATAAAAGGAAACCAATCTCTACCGTCAACTTGAACTCAAGTACAGTCGAGTATCTCATATTAAAATTTCCTTATGTTCTCTTCATGTGCGTGATAAGTAAATAGGTGCCTATTATAAAATAATCTTTCTATTAAATACATGGCTTGTTTTCTTCTGTCAAAGAGCCTTACTGATTTTACCTTTCTTCTTTTAGCCACTGTGAACAGTATACAGAACGTGGACAGAGATCTACAGAAGACACGGCACCATTTAAATGACTTCTTCTGGAAGCTGAAGACGAAGGCAAGTTTATTAGTGAAACGACTGTGAGTCTTTGTGAATAAGGAAAGCATTTAAAGTCACAGAACAAACGAAAAAGAAAATATATATAATAAAGTGACTCTCTCAAGGTACATGGAAATATTATACAACAAAACTCATGCTCGTCTTACCACGAGTCTCTTTCTTATAACCAAGTAGTCTACTTTGTGTCAAAGACAAAAATAAGACTATTTTATATCTGAATAAGTATAAAAATAGAATGAATTTATTTGACAGAATGAGAATTTGCTGCACCACATAGACGCAGGCTATGCGGTTGAAGGTTGTACTCTCACAGAGGTAATGTGCCTGAAATATAAATGCGTGGAGAGAATTGCAGGTGAGAATAACCAAACCTTGTTTTTGTTGAATATGTGTTTGTCCTCCTAAAAAAATTAACCTATCCTTTGGGAATATTCCCTCCTCCTTAAGTCCCATTCTCTTTAATGTAGTCCAAACCAGCCTTTGACCTTAGTGTCAGTTCAGACACATAACGATAAAATAATTTTCTTCTAAGAGCTTCATGATAGAGCTTCAGTTCAAAGAAAATAAATCCCTCCTTTATCTGCCACAAAGAGAAAGTGCCATGAACACTTTCTAAAAATTATCTCCTTTTTTTTTCTTGTAGGTCCTTCAGGTGAGGTCATTCACTACACAGATGCCGTAGAGGAAGAAAAGAAGAGATGTAAGAATCAAAGGCAGAAGGGGAGAATGCTCCCTTGTCCTACTGGCAAGGTGAAACCACAAAGTGCACGCGCAGTGACAGCTAAGAACGTCATTCATATACCATCAGAGAAAGAACTTATGCTAGCTAACCAGTTAAGTGTAACCCAAACCACCCAGTGCCGAAAAACGAAACCAACTCCCACCAAGCTGAAAACAGTTGTCAAGAAAGAGGGTTCTCCGGCTGTAGTTAAGGGAGCTTCTGTAGTTAAGGGAGCTTCTAAGCCTGCATCCTTTAAAAGTTCAAAGAATCCTCCTTCTGAAATTTCTCTTTCTGTCAAATCCAAAGCGAAGGCTCCGTTCAAAAAACCTGGGAGGCGGGCGGTGAGAAACGCTGCATCTGTTGACGTGGACTTAACAGAGGAGGACCGAAACAAAGAGAAAAGTGAATCTGACGACATGGAGGTAGACGTTATTTAAAATGACGACGTAGTAGACTTAACTGGCATAAGTTAATCTGTGAGTCCTCCTCTCACTTCCACACCTAAAGGAGTTTCCCCTTAGGAGGGTGTCAGACGCAGCCCCAGGATAGCCCAACGAGAGTCAGGGGGAAAAAGCAGCAGTAAGAAGCTGTCCTTTGGTAGTGAAGGGTCAGGGGAAGTAAGCTTTAAAGACGAGGTTAAAAGAGAACAAATGGATGAACGTCTGGCTAAAGTGGAGTCTTTTGTAGTAACGATGGAATCAAACAGGAGGGAACATGAAGACAGGACCCTGAATCTAGTGGAGAGGTTTACTGAAGTAATAGAAACTCTCTCCTCTCAGAGGAAGAACATTATAGACAATCAGGCGACATGCAGTCGCAACGTTGCGCAACTGATAAAGTGGTTGGTAAGCTGATCTATTTAACCGAGGGGGAAAAGCGTTTTTCGAATTCACTAACACAGACTGCAGATCTGCCTTACCTAGACACCCAGACCATAGCAGTAAAATAGGATACCTTGTCGGGCCAGTTCAAAATTGTCACTGTAGACCCAAAGTCTGCTTCGAGCGACAAACTTGCTGCATGTTACTGAACAAGGGACTCTTGTCATGGGTTCTTCCCCCTTCTCGGGTGCACATCTAGCTATCTTTAAACCTCCCACTGGCAATGGAGCTCCACTTGTCCCTGGGTCATGTGCAGAACCTGGGTCTACAGCCACTCTGTCTCAGTCTCCTACTGGCAACAATGGTACAGTTGTCCAGGTGTCATGTGCAGAACCTAGGTCTACAGCCACTCTGTCTCAGTCTCCTACTGGCAACGATGGTACAGTTGTCCAGGTGTCATGTGCAGATCCTGGGTCTACAGCCACTCTGTCTCAGTCTCCTACTGGCAACGATGGTACAGTTGTCCAGGTGTCATGTGCAGATCCTGGGTCTACAGCCACTCTGTCTCAGTCTCCTACTGGCAACGATGGTACAGTTGTCCAGGTGTCATGTGCAGAACCTGGGTCTACAGCCACTCTGTCTCAGTCTCCTACTGGCAACGATGGTACAGTTGTCCAGGTGTCATGTGCAGAACCTGGGTCTACAGCCACTCTGTCTCAGTCTCCTACTGGCAACGATGGTACAGTTGTCCAGGTGTCATGTGCAGAACCTGGGTCTACAGCCACTCTGTCCCAGTCTCCCACTCACAACGAAGGAAATCTCCTGGGGGTGTCTACTCATATGAGGCCTACAGCAATACTCTGTCAGGCTCCCTGTGCTACTCAAGGAACATTCATTCAGCCACATGTGGAGACTACAGTGACACTCGGTCTCCCTCAAAGTGGTTATGAAGCTGTGGCTTGTACATCACAAGCCATCCAAGAGCAAAGTACATCTCAACCTGGTGCTCTCATCCCTTACTGTGTCACTTTGGAACCCGCTAATGCTCACCTGCCCCATGTGAACACACCAGACCCCACACCAGACCCCGTTACTGCCTTACAGGAGGCAAGTAAGTGTGAATCTCATGTGAACACAAAACCCGCACCTGAAATGCGAGACCAATATTTTTAGTCTTACAAAATTATCACTCCCCTCTCTTCTTTTGGGAGCACTTTAGCTGTAGAACATCCTGTTGAGCCCAGTGACCAGAGAAAAGAGAAGCCATCCGTTTTAGAACTATTATGTCATGATGATAGATGTTACAAGTGAAGTCCCCGAAGGGACTTTTAGACTGACTTTGGTTCTTTCTACCTGTGCGCGAACTAGAGCAAGGCCACCACCCAAGGCCGGTGCATCCAAGCGAACCTACATAGGTAAGCAAAGGTGGAATTGTACTCAGATGTAAAGAACTGCCTGAGGCAACAGTTAAGACAGAGGGTAGGAGTGAGGAAGAAGTCATGGAAGCTGCTTCTACTCTGGGTAGAATGCACTTAGCGACAGACTCAAACAACACACCACAGGATAAGGAAAGCTCAAAAGGAGAGGAGACTAGTGATTACATGAGACAGGGTCCAACTACCCGCAAGAGGACGGGAGCAGACGGAGGTAGAAATGCTCCTAAGAAAGCTAAGCGAGGAGTGAAGCATAAATGAAGGGACTGTTATACCTGATATTCTAACATGGTCATGTGAAGTTAACTTACTTACAAGTTCTACTTGATGTGTAAGGTCAAGTTAGTTCCCATGAGGGTCAACAGTGTTTCCCGTGTAGCATATATGTCATTTAATTCTTTTTTCTATTTTCCACAGACTGACTCAAGTCAGAGTTTGATTTTTTAGGGTGAACAAAAGAGAAGAGCCCTGTCATATAAACAATGTCAAATAATTCACATGTTCCAGGGTCAACAAAAGAAGAGACCCCACTTTACTATATATATGACTTATTATGTAAAAGAAGACTTTCAACCAAAAGAGAAAAAAGTTTTGTCAAAGATATCCAACTACAACGAAAAAACAGAGATCGATCGTGTTATTTACTTTTAAGTTGTTAGGAGAAAATGGTTTAACTTAGCTGTTCTAGTCTTTATGCTTTTTACATCACAAAACTAGTACTTTCTTCAAGAAGACTTGGAGATTTTTATTGTATGAGACTATTTCTTCGTTGTTTCTTTCAAAGCTTGGACTACTTAATAAAGTAAATATATGAAAAATTGTTTCCCTGTCATTTCCTTGATATAATATAATAATTAATTGTTTTCATTGTGACTTCATGGCATGGGGGCGAGGGGGGTAAACCAAAGAAAAATAAGGAAGGGCACCAGAAGTTTTTCGGCCAACTTTTCCTGTTCTATAGAGAAATAGCCTGGCCCAATTTCAGGGGGGACAGGCCCCCTTTTTCCCCAAACAGGTACGCCCCTTTAATGAAACCATCATCTTTTTTTCTAAATTTAAATTAAATGTACTAATTTATGTACATGTACCTCCCTCACAACGAGAGTTTGCTTTGAAAAAAGTCGCTGTGCACAGGGGGCGACACTGGTGTTAAGGAGTGACGTCACAACTAAGGTAAAGGTTGTATCCTTTCCTAGCTATCTACATCTCAAATGGAGAGGAAAAGAGATAAGGTATGCGACTCTTGTGCATGAACTGTCTTTTTTTTTTATTCCAGGGAACATGTAAAAAACTTGCTATGGTTAATTTATTGCATATTGAAGTCATTTTTTCTGTGTGTGTGGCTGCCAAATTCACAACGTTGCACAACGAGAAAAGTTGTCACAACGACTAAAGTATTTGCTCGTTGTGTTACCAGTATAAGAAAAACTATGTACTAAAGAGGAATATAATATGACTTTTTCTTTTTCCTTAGGATGCCAAGGTCATACCTCTTGCACACAAAAAGAAAAGGCAGCTTCTTTTAAGGTGCAAGGACGACAAATCGGTGGACTCGGAAGCATCAACTGTGGTTTATTGTCCACCTACTGCAGGTGACACTTTAAATAACACTAACAACTTCCCTGCCTCCCTGGCTGAAGCTCAGCTAAAAGATAGAAATTCTAATGCAAGTTCTTCTGAGAGTGAGGGAGAGGACCTACCCTTGATAGAAGACATGCCGGTGAACAAATACAGATGGGGGAAGAAAGAAGTGGACGCTCTAATGCATGCAGTGAACATGAACCGTGGAGCTATCAAATTCCACTTCTCAGGGACTCAGTCTGGAAGGGAAGTGCGCTGCCAGGCATAGAGAGACGTGGCATTGTATGTTAACATGGAGGCGAAGACACACCATACGGTGTGACAATACAGAGACAAGACGTCCGACTTCACTCAAAAACAGAAAAAAAAGTATCCCTACGAGGTGAAATAAAAAAGACTGGAAGCGGACCTCCACCCAAGAAGATGCAGATGTCGGGAGTACAGGCTAAAGCGCTAGATTTCCTGAAGGAGAAGGCGGTCAGGGGCATACCTGGAGTAACAGCCATGGAACTGAACCCTTCACAAAATAGAGCAGAACCTACAATGAAGGAGGAGGATATATGGAAGCCTGGTACAAGTGACTTCAGGAAAGTTAAAGAGAAGATGAAGGTCACAAAGATACCAAGAAAAGAGAAGGACAAGGAGACTCGCAGGAAAGAGAAAATGAAGAAAGAGGAGAGAAGGAGGGAGCATGAGAAGAAGATGAAGGAGGAGAGAAGGAACAAGGATCAAAGGTGGCGTGATATTGTCAAAGAGACTTCAAGGAAGAAAGAGGAAGACAGGAAAACACAGTTGGCCGAGAAGGCTAAAGGAGCAAAGAAAGTCAGAGAAACCACAGTCATTAAGTGCACAAGAAAAGAATTTACAGCTCTGTGTCAGGAGAAGGCAAAAAGAAAAGAAGAAAGGGCAAGGATGAGGGAAGCAAGGTTAGCAGCTAAGGAACACTGTAAAAAAGGTGTTTAGAGTCTAAACACATAGCTAAATCTTTTGCTAAATCTTTTCTTGTCCCGTTTATAAACCTAAACATGTTTAGCCTCATAATGTGCTTAGCCTTTGTATTTAGATTTCAATGTGTTTATAGCTTTATAAAGTGTTTACTTTGTTTATGTTTAGGTTTGCCCATGTGTTTAGACATGACATGCTGAGATGATGTTTCAATGTTATCGTGTTTAGCATTATGATTATTGTGTTTAGATATATCTATAGATATTGATCTTTTGTAGATCATCTCAATTATTCTATCCTAGCTATAGTAAGGGCAGAGAGAGCATCATACTCTGAGGAGTAACATTTATGTGTTTATTGATAACCCAAAAACGGACAAAGACTTTATTCACTGTCTTGGATATCAAGAGAAAGATTTTATTTATTTCAAATATAACGATACACCTACTTTGGCTTCAGGTGAAAGAAAGAGAAAGAGAAGTCTTTTACAAAAGCTGCTCTTGTGAAATGTAAAACTTCTAGACAACTAAAGTACAAACAAAGGCTATAAATAAATATATTTACTTTAAGGTGGATTTTTCTCTGTACATGTATGTCTCTTGTCCCTCTAGTTAAGAATGAATTTAAAATTTATAAATATGCCTCATTAAAGCTTGAGGTTATCTTGCTCAGACATCAAAACAAGCCTATAGGATATAAAAACAAGCCTATGAATATGCTTATTTCTCATAGATACTTTAAATTACGTTCTTTGTACATGCTATGTGGTATGATATTTGAGATAAATACTTATAAATAGAGTTAACTTATTTATAACTGTAAGTTGGATACAAAACCCATTTTTTCACCAAAGGTTAGTTCGGGATTTAAATTAGAAAAACTTTTCTACGTAAGCTAGTCGAAATCTCTTGTTGCGGTCATTTCCCTCTTGCCGTGTCCTCTGGGTGGGCTGAGCCAAAGGAACTCAGAGGGGTCTGTAAGGGTCATCTTGGTCTTCTACTATTCGGATCCCATGGTCAATGGCAACTTTGTGGAGACAGGCACAGCTGTAGATGATTCTGGCTGCTGTCTGTGGCTTGTGGCGTATGTAGCCTGCAGATGAGTCTAGGACCCTGAAAAAAAACTTTTGTCATTTTGGGAGAGGGACATAAACTGAGACCAGGAATTCAAAAAGGTTGCTTTGAATATAGGGAAGGTATAATAACATTAAAACCGGACCATAAACCCTTACATAATGGACCAAACGTTGAATAATAATAGAATGTTATGAATAAAAAAAGGAAACCATGCTCACCTCCAACGCTGCTTCAGGATCCCTATTGCTTGTTCTACGCATACTCGGCTCTTCCGATGCCATATGTTGTAACTTCTGATCTTGGGAGACGTCTCGTCCTTGTAAGGAGTGAAAAGGTTTCGCCTTACTCCATATCTGAAAAGGAAAAGGGGATAAAATGTAGATGCACCTAGATGGGGAAAGAAGGGAAAAGAGGGGGAAAGAACTTATCTTGTACCATAGGAAGAGGGGTATTGATTCTTAGAAAACAGGGGTATGCTTGTCAACCAAAGAGCTCACAACGATTACACACAATATGACTTCAAATAATCCTTGTTTCACAAGAAGGGAGGGAAAAAATGTTCTCACCCCGCGTCTCCTAATAGGACAAAGTCCTCCCACACCTCTGACTCAATCTCATCGCCAACAGGGCAGGAGCTTAGGGCATACGCATCATGGACTGAGCCGGGCCACCTAGGATCAATGTACGTGATTTTCTTGTCATAGTCACATATGACCTGAAAAAAATTATTTACGTAAGTTTTTTTTTCTCAGTGATGACAAAATTATATATATTTAGTTATTTTCACCGTAAAGAGCTGATAAATGATTTGTGTATAAACAAAAAAACATGGAGGCCTTGCTTCATCCTACAGGTGCTAACCTGAAATAAAATTATGTAACCTTTAAAATAGAAAGCAAAGTACAAACTTACTGTGGTGTGGTATCCATTTCTGTTGACATACTGGCTCTCATTTTCTTCCGGACTCTTGACAGCTACGTCTACGAACCCGAAGCCAAATGGAGTCCTCTGCTCAACCTCTTCGTCGTTGCGTTTCACCTTGTGCCTATACAGCTTCAGGGCAGCTTCCACCTTGGCCTCGAAGCTGTGGGGCCACTTGATGAATCTGTTTCGGTTGGTGTAGAAGAAGCCCGCTACATCTTTCAAAGCACGGCAGACAGCAGTCCTCGAGACTTTCTGAGAGTCCCCAGTCATGGCACAAAAACTCCCAGACGCAAAGTATCTCAAGATAAGGCAGAACTGAAAAAAAAGATATGTGTTAAAGTAACAAGAAAATAAAGATAAAATTAAGTGATTTGATTATAGGCTCCATGGCTGTTCATATAAAAGGATGATTATGGGTGTAGACCACTGAAATAGACATTGTTACATGGGTTATTCTTAGAAGAGACTTGTGACATGGGCCTCAGATACAAGACTAAATAGGTCAAACATAGGCTACAGGGTCTTTGCACATATTTTGACTCAATCAAAATTAGGTGTGAAATAAAGTTACCCTGTCGACGGGAGAAAGACCTCCTCCTCTCTTGCTCCCTTTGAATTTGCTGTACAGCTTGTACTGCCCCACCAGTTTTCTTACAACATCTTTAGAGAGGCGGTATCTTGCAGCAAACTCTTTGTCATCAAAAAGAGTGAAAGGTGAGTCCCTTTGACGGCACTTTCTTGTCTTCCTTCCCAATCTGTCAGTGGGGGGCGGCATATTGAAAAAAATTACTTTCCCTCACTTTCTGTCACTTAGTTTACACTGGTTCCTGTGTCTTTTATCACTCTACGACACACCCCATAGGAATCAATATTGAACAACCAAAAGGCAGAAGGTCCAAAGGAACTGCCTTTTTTTTTGTTGTTGTGTCAGCACAGAGTTAAACACAACGACTTTTCTACAGCGAGAAAAGAATTGTGTAACGGTTTTATTCTCGTTATGCAGAGACGGAGAAAAAAACGTAGTGAGAAAACATTTGTGTAACGGTTCGACCATGACACAACGAGGATAGGTATATTCTCATCTATTGTGTAACGACCTCCTGGAACTACTATGGCTGTCATTCCTTTCTGACCCAATATGTGGGAATCATCCTCACCCTAGTCCTTTCCTTTCCCTTTCCCTTTTCCATGCCTCCTTTGTCTTTGCTTCCTCCCCTTTTTTGTCTTTTAGGCCAAATCTCAGACTTCATTTCAATTGGGAATGTGTGTGTATGTTATGCATAAAGACTATTTATGGAAAGAGCTTAGTGAAAAGGTTTTGATATCATCTGAAGAGAGCCCTAACTGGCTAAGAATCTTTGCAAAACTATTTCGAATTGGATATAGACACAAACATGAAAACGTTTAGATAATGTTTGCCGTAAAATATAAATATCAATGTGATATCCATTACCACAAACATATTGCTGTTGAAGGGAGGTCACTACTGATAATATCATTAATATATTTTTAAAAAAGATAATCAACCAATATCACAATGATAAATCACTCCTCCAGACCACCTCCTTGAATTGTTATTTTTCAGATTTGGAAGGCACACTTCTTATGGAGCGATTACCAGCCCTTGATAAATAATTATCACTCCCTTATCATCCAAGGAGAATGAATACATGCATTGTGACAACAATGAAAGAGCATAGTTTAACAAAGAATTACACGGTCCATCAATGATTGATAGGGTTACCTAGTAAAACTTAACTTACCATCTTCACCATGTTTGTAGCAGTTGGATCCACAAATGCTCTGTAATCATTGTGTTTCTTTACGAGTGCATCCTTATCACTCTGACTCAGGGAAACTGGGGTGTCAGCTGCAACTACAGGGTCTGCCAGAGGCTGATGTGAATCTGGTGATGCTTTAATATACAATATCGTGTATCAGGTGTATAACTTAATCTCAATGAAAGGAGTCATCCTGATGTATCATGGCAGCATAGGAACTGGACTGTATATTAGCAAATGTCTGCCAAATAGCCTGAAGCCCTCCCCAGGATAGTATACTTTAATATGTTCACAACAAAATGGCTTCTAAGGATATCTTACGTCCTTTATAAATATTTTTGAAAACTACATTCTCTCAATATGGGCGGATTTCAGACCACCATACAGGGGGTTCAAAAATTATTTTTGTGATTTCCTGTGTTCTTGGACCCCAATGTATAGTTTGTCCTGGTATTTGAATGAAAGTAGATTATCACCCACACTATGGCACTAGGGGGGGGGGGCTATAAATGCTAAAAATATGAAAAACAGTCCCAATATTGTTTTCTTGTAATTCTTTTTTATGCAGAAAAAGATAGTTTTCTCAAAAACCCTCTATATCTTCCAAGGTCTACCTTTTTGAAATCTAAATAGAATATTTTCAAATCAAGGTCTAGATAAGGGCTCCCATAGAAATGTGTTGGCATGGCAACACGATTTCCTTCTAAATATAATGAAATTGATGTCAATTGATAGAATGATTCATGAGGACCTATAAGCTGAAAACAGCATATATATATATATATATATATATATATATATATATATATATATATATATATATATAGTAGTAAACACAAAAGACCGGACACAGCCAATAAAGTTCTATAACAGTAGAAGGTGTTTGGTTTATTTCTTCTGGACCTTAGCACTAACAAGTCTCCTTAATTCTGGTATTGACATCAATTATCCTCGCTTGTATTGAGATGCACCACCCTTACAGGTATCCACCGATCGCAACCACCGAACCCGGAGTCACCGACCGCACTTCTGCCCCCTGTAAGTCTCTATTCGCATCTGCCCTTCTGCGGCCACCGAACCCCCTTTTTATGTCGTCATGTGATGTGACGTCACGAGCGTGACGTCACAGGCCGCCACCGTGTCACCCCCAGGTGGGACAGACCCTAACTAGCGCTCCCGCGCCGGTGGCTACCACCGGACTGATCGTCCCCACATTTATAACTATAATACACGTGATATAATCACTACACTCTCCCCTTATCATTTCAAACCCAGTTACAGAAGATATGCCCGCGAATCCCTTCCATAGTGGACAAAAGGTGTCATAATGTTTACACAAGTCATATAGCTGATACATTTTAACATTAATTATTTTTAACTCGGGACTCCTACAATGGGCCCTCTCTTATTACTATAACATTTATCTTAATCTGAGTGAAATCGGTTTCAATACCGTCGAACATATAACACAACATCCGGTCTAGATGGGCGCTGTTATACGGAGCTGAATGGTGAGTATCCCCTATCTGGCGTCTCCAGACTACCTTCCTTGTCCCGGCCCTCTGGTCAGTGTCTGCTTATGCCGCTTCCACTCCACTTTGGCTGGGATGGGACCAGGGCGTCTCGGTGACCCCCCAAGGGAGGGTTTCCCAGCAGGTACTCAATCCCCCACCGGTACTCCCCCACCACGCAGGCCCTCGACGCCCCCCCCTTCTCCCCTTCCTCGCTAATGCCCCCGGCCATGTGGTCTCTCCTCCTCCCCCTTACATGCCCTCGCTGGGCAACACTGGGAGGCTTGCCGCCACATCCCCTGTCCTCAAGCGTCCCGGTGTGGTCTGGGCTGGGACGGATGGCCTGTCTCCTCCCGGACCACGCGGAGTATGCGCTCCTCCAGATCCATACTGTACTGCGAAGGCCCCGGCGCCGGGAACCGGGCTGCAGCTTGTGTCGACCCAGGCATCATCGGGGGTGGGATTATGAATGCCCCTGTCGACTGCCCCGTCGGTGCCATGGGGGGCATGCTCCCAGGCTGAGCTCGTGCGGGAGGCGGCGGTGGGGGTGGCGCCATCCCCTGCGTCCCTCTCGGGGTGTACCTCTGCACCGTCGTCGCGTAATAGTGTGTCTGTACTAGTGAGGGTCCCACTAGCTCGACCCATCCGTGAGCCCTGCCTCCAACTGGCATGTAGTCGTCCCCCAGGTCAGGCAACGGGGCGAGGCCGGAGGCCCATTTCTGGAGGCGGTCCGGCTGCTCCACTCGCCGCCATGGTATGCATTCCGGAAGAACTCCATACCAAATGGATCGGCCACCCAGGGGGTCGATCCCCTCCACGTGCGGGAATCCCGGCTCCCGGGGCCCCTCCGGCATAGCCTCTCCCCACTCGTCCTCCCACTCGTCCCTTCTCTCCCGACGCCGATGCAGGTTTCCCCGGTACCCCCCTTGTCTCCTCCTCCTGGCGTACTCGGAGCCCTCCTGTTCCTGACCATAGTGGTCCCTCCGCCTGTCGTACTCCTGATAGTCTCTCTGCCTGTCATACTCTACGTCCTCCCTCTCTCGCCTAGTTGCCTGCTCTTCGTGGCCCCGGTATCCCCCGTCTCTTCTACCCTCTCTCTCTCTCTCCCTGGCCCGTTCCGCCTCTTTTCTTTCTCTTTCCTCTCTCTCTCTCCTTTCCCGTACCTCCGCTTGCTTCTCCTCCCTCTCTCTCTTGTCTCTGTCGTCCCTCTCTTTCTTCTCCTTCGCATTCAGTTCCTCCCACTCCTTTTTCTCTCTCTCTTCCTTTTCCCTTCGCCTGTCTTTGTCCTCCTTCTCCTTTCGTTCCCGCTCCTCTTTGTCCCTCTTTCTCTTGTCACGCTCCTCCTCTCTCTCTCTCTCTTCTCCCTTTCTCCTTCTCCTTGCGCTTCTCCTTCTCCTCCCTCTCCCTCCTCTCTTTCTCCTCCTTCTCCTTCTTCTCCCTCTTCTCCCTATCCTCCTTCTCTTTACGCTTCTTCCTGTCCTCTTTGTCCCGTTTCTCCTTGTCGTCCCTCTCTCTACGTCTATCCTTCTCCCTTTCGCGTCGGTCTCTATCTTCCTTAGCCTTGCGCTTCTCTCTATCCTCCTTGTCCCGTTTCTCCTGGAGCTCTTTCTCTCTGCGCCTATCTCGGTCCTCCCTTTCTTTTGCCTCTTTCTCGCGCCGGCGGTCTCTATCACACCGGTCCCCCTTCTCCTCCTGGCTCCCTCTGTCCTCACCCTTAGAGTCTGCCTTTGGACCCTGCGCTTCCGCCCCCGTTGCTCCGGCCCCCCTCTTTTTAACTGGGGTCGCGGTGTCCTCGCTCGGCCCCTCCACCTCAACTACGCCTAGTGCTGCCGTTGGCGACGTGACGGCTACCGTGGGGGCCTCCTCGACCGGGGCGGCTTCCGCCGTCCGGTCCTCCCGCCGCACCACCCTCCGCACGTCTCCCTTCTCTGGAGAGGACTCTCCCCCCTCTGACTCCGTGTGTAGGGACAGGGCCCTATACGTCACCGGGGTAAGTGGCGGCTCTTCCGGACCCTCCTCTTCCTCCTCCCAGTCCAGCTCTTCCGGCTCGTCCTCCTCCACTCGGGAGGCCACCAACCGTTCCAGGCACCCCCCCACCACCGGAGTATTGTTGTCGGAGGTGTGCGCAGGGACCGCCGGGGGCGATGACGTGAGGATCTGCCGGACGTGCTCGACGTCCTTCAAGGCGGCACCATCCTCTCCGCCCGTCTCCTCCTCCTCGAAGAGCGGGGACGCCGCTATCTTCACCTCCCGACCTGAGGGGAAGAGCCATGCTTTCTTCTTCAGAGCCTCAGCTATAAGCTTCTTCTGGAGGTCCTTCTTAGTGGCCTCCACCGTAGCCTCCGCCTTCCTGTTGGTCTCCCGCAAGAGCTCCTCCCCCACCCAGGCCGGGACCTGGGTCCCGTCATCCCCCAGCATCAATGACTGTAGGAGGATGGGATTCCCGTCCCCTCTCGCAGCCGGTCCGCTCACCACTTGGGTCAACAGCTGGTCAGCCTCATCGACCAAGGTTTCTGGCTCCCCCTCCCCCAGCTGCCAGGCCAGCACCTGGGCAGCCTCCGTAGAGTGGGTACTCTGGAGGTCCCCCTCCATTGTAGGTCCGCGGGCCACAGGGTCCACCGAATCCCCTTCCGTCGCCGCCGAGGTGGAAGCCACCGGGTCGGATGCCGTCTTGGGGACCTTGGAGGAAGGACTCCCCTCGCCGCCTGGCGCCTCCTCCGGGGTCTGCTCCCCTAGCACGATCGCCGGCGGGTCTGCATCCCAGGGGGCCTCCTCTCCACTCGTTTCCGGTGCCCCTTTCCTCTTCCGGCTGACCTCTCGCCGATGTTGGAGGTCGGTGCAGCTGGCCGGCTCACCGGTGAGCGGCTGCGCTGCCGGGACGCTCCGGAGATGACCCTCCCCACCACACTACGAGGCTTAGGCCGTCGGGGTGAATGCCTTGGCGTCTCCTCTTTCCCCTCCGTCGTAGGAGTACGGGCCCTTTCCTTCCCTGTTCCTGTGCTCTCCAGCAGGCATTCCGTGGCCAGGTGAGCGGCCCTCCTGCTGCTCCTGCGTCGCACGCTGGAGAGGTGGGAGATCCTTGCGACGAGTCAAGGCTCTCCTGACCTTCTCCTTCCTCGCCTCTCTGCCCTGTCTCTACCTCCCCGGCTGGCGACCCCTCGGTGGCCGGTGACGCCGCGGTGACGCCGCGGTGGCCGGCGACCCTGCCATGGAGGTGGCTTCCCTCGTGTGATACTGGATCACAGCCTTCGGTGGTCGCTGGCTTCGGGGGAGCTTTATCCAGCTATGGCCGGCGCGCAGTGCCACTAGATGGTTGACGAGATCGTCCCACCTTCCTCCCTTGACCTGAAACTTGCATCTTTCGACCGGACAGTTCCACCCCGGTCCGCAGGACTTGTGCAGCGCGGAGATATGTCGGTTCAGGACATCCCTGCGCCAAAAAGTGCGGCCACACTCCGGACAATTCAGTGGAGTCTCCGACTTCCTCATTGTGTTGTTTTCAAGTTCTGCGGCCCGCCCGGTGGCCCAGCTACCGCCTCGTTCTCGTGCCGCGTGGTCGGTGGCAGAAACTAGGTCACGGTGCAGTTCCCGACCCCTTCGCCAGGTGGCCTCATCATCCCGGTGGTCGTCTTCGGTGGCCCACATTTCGCTTGCCCGCCTCTGCTCCTCCCACTTTTTATTTTTAGCTTTGAAAACAGCTTTTACTGCCCGACTCATCTCCCTGCTTTTTGATAACCACTTTCCGATCTCCCCTTCCCTTCCAACTAATCTCTCTCTCTTTTCTTTTGCAGGAGAGCCGTGTCCCGCCGCCGCCCTGAGGGCTACCTCCACCGTGCCCACCGACCGCCCTCCTCCAGCCACCCGCAGGTAAGTTTCCCTTTTTACCCCGCTGAGGGGGCCCCCCTGAGGTAGGTTTACTATGAAAGAAGGTAATAGGCGCTTTCCCCTTCCTTTCCACGCCTTTTCCTGCTCTTTTTCTTGCTCTAGTGGAGCCATAGGTTGGTTCTCCCTCTTCCTGTCTCCCACCGCGGCGGCAGTTGGCATGGTAACACCGCCGGGGCCCGGATGTGGCGGGAAACCGAACTCCTCCTCCAGGTGGCGCGCCGGTGGCCCCACCACCACGGTGGCGACAGGTGGCGCCACCGGAGAGCTGAGCCACCGCTCGGGGGCCCAGACCGCCCGGGCCTCCCCAGTACCCTCCTCCCGAGGCTTCTCCACTTTCTTCAGTAGGTCATAATGTACTATCCTCCTCTTCCGCCCCATCTGTATCTCCCATACAGGACCTCCTAGGCTCCTGAGAATTTTCCAAGGCCCTGACCAAGGGCACATGAACTTGGGGCACTTGCCTATCTCTCTCCGGGGAACCATATAATAGATGGTGTCCCCTACCTCTAGCGATTCTCCCCGTACCCCGGTGGAGTAATTTCTCTTCTGCCGACGGACCGCCTCCCCCATCTGCCGGAGGGCATAAGCATGCCCTTTTGCCATCTTACCCCGTAACTCTGCGGCGTAGTCGTCGTAGTCATCGGGCTTGCCTCCCACAATTTCCGGTTGCGGGTACAACAGGTTACCCGGCAACAGAGTTTCCCGCCCCAGCATCAGAAAGTTGGGGGTCTGGTTAGTGGAGGCCTGCACTGAGGATCTGTATGCAGCCATTACATAGGGCAATTGCAGATCCCAGTCTGTCTGACCCTCTGCCACCGACATGGCCAGCATCGCTTCCACAGTACGATTGCAACGCTCCACTAACCCGTCGGATTTAGGATTATATGGGCAGGTGCGCGTCTGCGCCACTCCCAGTAGCCGGTGCACCTCCTGGAACATCTGAGCCTGAAAGTTTCGACCCTGGTCTGTGTGGATCGTGCCCGGGGGCCCCAATCGGCACACCACCTCCGTGACGAAAGTCCTGGCCACCGTTTCTGCCTCTTGGTCCGGTAGGGCAATCGCCTCCGCCCATCGCGTAAAATAATCCATGACGATGAGGATGTGCCTGTTCCTACGCGGGGTGCGCGGGAGAGGGCCCATCAGGTCCATAGCCATGCGCTCCAAGGGGAATGCTACTGGGACATGCCGCATCATGGCTCGCGGGGGTTGGGGTGCCGTCTTACGGCTCAGACACTGGGGGCAAGAGGCCAGCCACTGCACCACATCCCTCCTATAGTCGGGCCAATAGTAGGCCTGCTGCTACTCGAAGCCGCGGAACCTGTGCTGCTAAGGCCCGCACCTCGTAGGCCTCTGCCGAGAGGGCGTCTCTCGAGGGGGCCTCGCTCTCCTCGACCCATTTTCTAACCCTGGTGAGTAAGGGGTCGTCCTCCTGATCCTGTCTCCAGACCTCCCTTTGGTCCACAAAGGTCCCTTCCTTCCCCTCGGCCATCCTTTCCAGGCCTACCCTCGCCTCCGCTTCCCTATCGGTGGCGACCTCGCTCCGAGTCACCGCGTGACACTCGGCCAGGGCATCGACCGCTTCCTCCCCTGAGAGGTCCTCGAACAGGGGAGCCCCAGAGGGCTCCCCCATGCCACATTGATTACACAGCCTCTGGGAGAGCCCATCCGCCTTGCCGTGATCCTTCCCTGGCCGGTGTTCGATGACGTGATCGAACGTCTCCAATAACTGTAGCCACCGGGCTACCTGCCCCTCAGGTTCTTTGAAGCTGGCCAGCCACTTCAGGGCGGCATGGTCGGTCCTTATACGCACGGGGCGCCCTACCAAGTAGTGGCGAAACTTCTTAACTGCAAACACCACCACCAACAATTCGCGGCGGGTGACGCAATAATTCCTCTCACACCTACTCAATGTGCGACTGGCGTAGGCTAAAGGTCGCTCCCGATTATCCTGTACCTGAGTCAGCACGGCCCCCAGCTTCAGGTTGCTGGCGTCCGTGTCCACCAAGAGACGTCCCTCTGCCATTGGGTAGGCCAGGATGGGGGCGCTCACCAACTTATCCTTGAGCGCCTGGAAAGCTTCTGCACAGTCCCGGTTCCAGGAAAATTTCTTGTCTTTCTCAGTTAGTTCCGAGAGCGGCCTGGCTATCGAATCGAACCCCGGAACAAAACTACGGTAGTAGCCACACAGGCCTAAAAAGGAGCGTACTTCCGTGACTGAGGTGGGCACCGGCCACTCCGACACGGCAGCTATCTTCTCCGGGTCCGTGCCAATCCCATTACTGTCAATCCTGTGCCCGAGGAAGTTCACCTGTCTCCGTACCAGTTGACATTTGGTGGTCTTTATCTTCAACCCGGCCTCCTGGAGACGCCCAAGGACCAACTCCAGTCGCTTAGCATGTTCCTCCAAGGTCTCGGAAAAGACAATGATGTCATCCAAGTACACCAAACACACCGTCCACTGGAGACCCCTCATAACAATTTCCATTAGTCTTTCCAATGTCCCTTGAGCATTACACAGCCCGTAGGGCATCACGCGGAACTGGAACAACCCACGGTGGGTCACGAAAGCTGTCTTGGGCTTGGACTCCTCTTCCATAGAAACCTGCCAGTACCCCGACGCCAGGTCGATGGTGCTAAACCAACAGGCCCCAGACATGGAGTCTAACGAGTCGTCTATCCTGGGGAGAGGATAGGCGTCTTTCACCGTAACCGAGTTCAACCGCCGGTAGTCGACACAAAATCTGACACGGCCATCCTTCTTCTTCACAAGGACCATGGGCCCGAGGCTGGCTTGATCACTCCCTGTTGGACCATCTTGTCCACCTCCTGATCAACAACCGCCCGCCTGTGTGGGGTTACAGACCAACATGGGCACATCGCCCCCTTGCGGCCTGGACAATGTGCGGCCCACCCGGATCCCCCTTGCGCCCTCCACTCGAGGTAAGCCTTCCACCATCACTTCCTCTTCCTCAAACTCCGGTGGGATTCGGCCTAGAATCACCCGTTCGGTTGCGCCTCCTACCACCTCTGTAGTGGCGCTCACTATTCTGCGACCGCCCCTCAAGACCTCCTTTGGCCACAACAACTTGCCTTCCGCGAGGTTGATGGTGGCCCGCGTTTCCCGCAGAAAAACGGCGCCCAAGAGTCCTGGCGTCGCGATGTCAGCGATCACAAATGAAGTGCATTCCTTCCGTGTCCCACATTGCAGGACCGTCGAAACCTTGCCCTCCACCTGTAGTGGCTTCCCATCAGCTGTGTGAAATGCCGAGGTGGCCGGAGCTACCTGCCCTGGGGATCCAGCCCCCCTTCCACCATGCCGTGGATAATAAGTTACTAGTCGCCCCGGTGTCCACCACGAGATGGATGGATTGTCCCCATAGCACCCCCTCCACCTCTAGGCCGTTTCCCTTCTTTTCTTTTCGTCCCAGCCATTCTTTTTGCTGTTCGACCTCCTGGGTCTCTCCCCGGCTGACGGGGGAGACCCCGTCTAGTTTCCTGACGACCTCAGCATCCCTTTTCTTTGCAGCCTCCACTCACTTCTTCCAGACCGGGCAATTACTTTTAAAATGGTCCTCCGCCCCACACTCAAAGCACGACCTCAGCGGCCCCATCGACGGGGCCCCGGTCCTGGTTGCCTGGCCTCCCCGTATTTCGGTAGCTAAACCCGCCAGCTTTTCCTTAATCTCCGACATCTCCTCGGCCATGGATAGGGACGCAGCGCGGACATGCCTACTCTTCTCCCTCTCCTGCTTCAGATATGCTTCCGCTTGTACCCCCCTCTCCACCGCCTGAAGCAAATTCTTTGTTTCGCCCTGATAGATCCAGTGACGGAGTTCCCCATCGTCTAAGCATTCCACGAACCTATCTTTGGCCATCATGTCCGCCGTTGCCGTGTCTGCGTTAGGGTATGACAGACGGACCAATCGGGATATCTCTTCGGACAACGTCTGGAGCTCCTCTCCCGGCTTCCTCACTCGGGTGCGGAGCAGAGCCTTGTACGACTCTACCTGGCTCTGAGGCTCGTACAGATTAATCAGCGCCTCCCTCAACAGCTTGTACACATTCTCTGACGACGGTTTCACGACTGCGAGCAGTCGTCTTGCCACCCCCGACAAGCTGATCCCTAGGAAGGTCCCCGCTTCCTTTTCCGGCCATCGGTTGGCCAAGACGCAGAGGTCAAAATGTGAGAGGAACCCCTCTAAGTCACTTGACCCATCATACTGTCCTGGCATCACGATCGGCTTGCGGGTAGGGCAGTCCACCCCGGCCCTTGGCACCTCCTCCCCGGTAGCAGGCAGCTTCCCCACCGCCACTGGCGGTGTCCCCTCTCCCCTGTGCTCGAACGAGAGGGTGTCCCTCTGGTCCCTAGGTAGCCCCGGGTCTCTCCCCTCTTCCCACTGGTCACCAGCTCCTGAATTACTGCCTTCCGGTGTTCTCCCTGTTCCCTCCTGTTTCAGATAAACGTCTGCATCCCCTCCGGTGGTACCACCGGCCCCGCTGCTCACCCCACCGGACGTACCACCGGACGCTCCACGGAACGGTTTATAACCTCTTCTGAAGAAACTACCACCAGCTCCTACTTGTGATTTAGCCGCCCCTTCCCAGAGCCCCCTCAACTCTGCCTCCCCCGACATATCCTCTGCCGTTGTCCCTTCTGGCCCACTTGTAGGATTTTTATGCGCCCTGTACCACCTATGATCACCACCGGCCGAAACGGTGGCCCCCCCGGACACCACCGGACCACCGTCTTGCTTCTGTCTCCGAAATAATATTTCCTCATTTACTATTTCCACTAGAGGTCCTTTCCTTCCCCGGCTTAAACTTTCCTCCTCCCCTCCACTATAGTTACTATCAGCCATCTTCCTTCCTATGTGAATGCGCGGGTTCGTATATGCAACAACACCGCTGTCACCAATGTAGTAAACACAAAAGACCGGACACAGCCAATAAAGTTCTATAACAGTAGAAGGTGTTTGGTTTATTTCTTCTGGACCTAAGCACTAACAAGTCTCCTTAATTCTGGTATAGACATCAATTATCCTCGCTTGTATTGAGATGCACCACCCTTACAGGTATCCACCGATCGCAACCACCGAACCCGGAGTCACCGACCGCACTTCTGCCCCCTGTAAGTCTCTATTCGCATCTGCCCTTCCGCGGCCACCGAACCCCCTTTTTATGTCGTCATGTGATGTGACGTCACGAGCGTGACGTCACAGGCCGCCACTGTGTTGCCCTCAGGTGGGACAGACCCTAACTAGCGCTCCCGCGCCGGTGGCTACCACCGGACTGATCGTCCCCACATTTATAACTATAATACACGTGATATAATCACTACACTCTCCCCTTATCATTTCAAACCCAGTTACAGAAGATATGCCCGCGAATCCCTTCCATAGTGGACAAAAGGTGTCATAACGTTTACACAAGTCATATAGCTGATACATTTTAACATTAATTATTTTTAACTTGGGACTCCTACAATGGGCCCTCTCTTATTACTATAACATTTATCTTAATCTGAGTGAAATCCGTTTCAATACCGTCGAACATATAACACAACATCCGGTCTAGATGGGCGCTTTTTATGTCGTCATGTGATGTGATGTGATATATATATATATATATATATATATATATATATATATATATATATATATATATATACCATTTCTATATCCAATGCTATGGCCAAATGTATGGATAAGGTTGGTCTTTTACATCATCATGCTAATAAGATGTATAATTTAATCAAAACAGTGGATGATAGAGCTTCTTGGCTGTACTGATATGGTAATGTCATTCTATCTACATGAATTAATATCTCCAAGGAAAGAAGGGCTATCTGCTATAGTGTTATATTTTATTTTTAAAATTGATGATCTGAATTTTAAATGTTACATTTTACCTCAGAGAACCCTTTAGCCTCATCTATCCACAGATCTCAAACCACACTTGACCCTTATGGGCTTCAGTACTTGCATGACACATTTGCTGGTAGTGTTATACCTACCTATACAGTAATGTTGGTATGAGTCCAGGTTTAAGTAGGTCGGAAACCGACCTGTCGCACCGTCCTTCTCATGTCGACTAAGACCAACCTGGTGCATTCTTCATAACAAAGGAAAGACATCAGATGCCAAATACATGGTACAGTGTGTGTGTGTATACACCATGATATTATCTACATGTAGATCTATCTATCTATCTATCTATCTATCTATCTATCTATCTATCTATCTATCTATCTATCTAAGACGAAAAGGGGCTACCTAAGCCATTGAAGGGAAGAAATACAGACAGACTTCTATGAGGCTATGTGTAGGGAATCGTATTTACTATGTATCAAGGTCTGAATGTTTTCAAGACTGTTACTATGTACCGTAACGTGGTAGGATAGGCGCTCTTCGGGGCGTCTCCTTCATCTCTTGTAAGAGGGCACCACTGGTGGCCTCGTGCAGTGTGACGTAGGGGGCGGACGAGACGGCGCTCAGTGCGGAACCAATGAACCGTAGTGAGAGGTATATATTCTGCCGTCCTCCTACGATCGGGGGGCTTTTTGCAGTCCTACTGAGCTGGTAGGCTAACCCTGTCTCGAAACGGCCTAACGATTATCTAAGCGAGAGCATTACCACCTTACGGGCTACTGACTATAGGCATATGAAAGGTTGAAATGCATTTGCAACCAACTTGTAACCATACCGTAATAGTTATTGCTTTTATAATATAGTTATCTCGATATCAGTAGGATCTTAAAACGGCAATACCTACACTGGTGCAGTGACCAGGATTTAGTAGGTAAAACGTGGGAGAAGCTACAGGCTTTGCCACACCAACTCAATTGATAGAATCCGGTAGTTATGTCGGATCAGGATGTCTAGAAAGCGAACAGGAACAGATTCTCTCTTCTGATAAAATGGAAGACGATGAATTTATTCCACAAGGGGTGAAGCTGGATGAAGAAATCTTTCCTCCCAGCTCTCGAGGCCGAGGCCTGCTACAACGTCAGTATCCAGGCAGTAGAAGCTTTGCACTCAACAAAGTCGATATATGGACTTACTTTGAGCTCGGTATAACAATAATAATGTAGTAATGATATGAAAAAGCAGTGTAAATAAATAGATACTAATCAATACGACGGAAGTAAATTCTGTTTATCAACTCTGTTGAATTCTTTATGGTCACGGTTCAGTTACCCAAACCTGGGAAAAGAACAATCAAACAATGTAGTCATGGCTCAGTTACCCAAACCTGAGATTGAAAATCAATACATCTCAAATAGACAATCAATGTAATTTGAATATCAAATTCTCAGTCTTACATATCTTCACATATGGAATAGAGATCAAAAAGAGTAAATAATCCTTAAGTCAGAAATGGAGTAACAGCTTTACATTTTCATCAATCAATCAGTACAGCTCAGATACCCAAACCTGTACATACACTAATTATATCCATTTTTCATGTTAGCCCTTAAGTCAGAAATTTTTACAAGTTCTTCCTTAAATTTCACCATGGTTGTGGCTCTCTGCACTCTTGCAGGCAGCAGATCCCATAGCACCACTTCTCTATAATACGGTGACCTTTATATGTTCTGGTAATCTTTCTACATAAAGGAAATTTAAGTTTAGTTCTAGACCTAGTTTCGTAATTGCATTCTTCTTCTACAATGTCTTTGGACCTTTTGTACATAATATTAAGTAACATGATATCGCATCTTCTCTGCACTTTATCTATCTTACAAAGTGCATGTAATTCATTCTAAGAGGTCGGTAGCGTTCATGGACGAGGCAATTCGGGAAGCTGAATAAGCCCGAGAGGAACTCAAAGAGTTGCAAGCAGAGATTGCAAAATGAAATGTTTGCATTGATGACCTCGATAAGAGGTATGACAAGAGGCAGCAGGATTTGAATGCTACTACACATCAGCTGAACAGTGTAAAGAACGAGGTACAAACCAACCAGTTAAAACTTGGCGAGACTTTTGACCAATTTAAACAGATTAACGACAATCTGAACCAATTGGTCCAAGCTCGAGACCGACAAGTTGAAGAAAATGAAGAGACTCGTCGATGTATTCTTAACGAGAATAAAGATCTCGAAAAGAAAAAAGTCGAATCAGTTCGAGAACTAGCTGACCTCCAAACGAGAAAAAGTATGCTTGATAATTATATCAAGAGAACCAAAGCTCAGTTACCGCCTTTTAATGCACCTAATGTGCGTGTGGTACCTAACCATAGAGATTAGTTCCAAGCCATGAGAAATGATAGTTCTGATGATGATTTTCGTGTACCTACTAGTATGCCTGCTCCATCTCAAACTAAATCTATACTGAAACCTTCCAGCTCGGTACAAGCTGGAACTTCAGGAGGGGTTACAGGCTCGAGACCAAATGGTCCAAACCAGGTCAACGAGCACTACTATGAGCACTACTACAGGCAGTACTTTCAATAGTACACAAAGTCAAGCTACCCAACAACCGTTGACCGGTAGTAATAGTACCTCATCGGGGTCTAGACCTGTATTTACGGGAACAGCTCAAAACCAAAATCAACCAGCAGGTATTAATCAAGGTAATACCCCTGTTTCATCAAGCTCAGGCCAGTCCTCGACACCATCTGCGACGCAACCTGTAGCAAATCCAGCAGTAACTGTTTAATATGCCAATGGAACAGTAAGTGGAGCATGTTATTTAAAGAGACCTACTACACCCACACTGGTTCGAAGGTCTAGTTTAAGCCCAAGAGTAAGTAATTTTTTATAACGCTAACCCCGCCATTGCTGGCTTGGGATTAGATACAATCCTTAAAACTTGCTCGTTCTATCAAAAGATCAACTAATGCTGCTCGAAGAGTTGTATCACAGCCTAAACCATACAGGGGAGATATCCCTTGGCTAGAATGGTTAGCAGGTTTCATGGATGACATGAAAATAAGTGGTTGGAGTGATGAGGAAGCCCTTCCTCAACTCTGTAAATGCCTCTGAGATGGAGTGGGAAAAGTAGCTCTCGATAAGTGGACTGAAGAATGTTCTGGTGGGACCTTCTTACAATTAATAGAGTGTGCTAGCAATGTTTTCAGGACAGTGGGACGTACAGACCCTCGAGTGGAATTTTGTAAACGCACTCAAAAGCCAGGAGAGTCTCCAAAGATATATGGATTGGCTCTACAAAGTTTGTTAAGGAAGGTACACCCTACTATGCCAATGGATGACAAATTCTTTATTGAGGAATTGTTTGTTCAATTCACTTTGGGACTAAAGGATCCATCTGTACAGCAAGTTGTGTATGATAGTTGGAAGAATGACAGCTCTTTGAACGATCTCTTCGAGGCTATCGACAATCACAATAAAAAGAAAACCTTGATGGCTGGTAAAGTGCCACAAGCTAGAGCTAACCCAATGTTTGTCCCGGAAAGCATTCCTGGCGACTTCGAGGAACCTTATGTTGAGGATTCAGAAATGAATATCAGTGCAACCCGTTTCCAGTCGAGGAGATACCAAAACTGGTGACGAAATAACGACAAAACGGCCCAGAAATCCCCTGTCGAAGGAAAGAAGTCTATGGAACCTCTTAATCTGGAGCCCGATAGGAGTATGGTCGAAAGGCTAGTGAAGGAAATTACTGAAACACTAGCCAAGAAGCGATCTAGAAATAGACCAAAGGTTGACAAGAGCCACAAAACTTTCTATCGTTGTCAGGAGAAGGGACATTTCGCTATGGAATGCCCAGCCGAGAAACCTGTGTTAAATGGTAGACAGGAAAACTAAACGGGGTTGCTTCGACAGGCGACCAGGCAACCCTGAGTGTGGAACTTCGCCATACAAGTGATACTGTGAATCGAGAGGAATCTAAAGTGATAAAGATGGCCAGCACTGTAACAGATGGGCAGGAACAACCCGTTGAGTAGGGGTCTGACAACCTCGAGAAAGAAAAATCGTTGACTATAGGTGATAGTCAGTTCGAAAGCTAGAGTGAAGAAGGAGTCAAGCTTAAGGAAGTTTTGAGAGCAGCAGGTGCTCAGCTCTCCCCCAGTCATCCATGTTTCTAATACTTAAAGAATCAAGGATTAGATCTCGGTGTCACTAAAGATTTTAAACGGTTCACAGTTGATCCTTCTCCGTTGGAAGGAAGACGCTGGTACTTGACTGTATCTGTACTAGGACGTATTGCTGAGTTTCTAGTTGATACGGGAGCTAGTCACTCCTTTATCAGCTCTAGACTTTACAATGCATTGCCCAGCAGGACTGAACACTTTGTTTCGAAGGTACAGGCTTGTTCGGCTGATGGTACTCAGATGCAAATGTATGAACGAACCTTTGTTCCATTGGAAGTAGGTAAAGAAAAATTTATTTTCTCACCTACCAGAGCAGATATAGCTGATGACGGGATTATAGGCTTAGATTTTGCCTCCCTTTATGATGCTATTCTTAACCCCAGTACAGGTGTTTTAACAATAGAACAGCCTTACAGGGTTAAAGCCAAGTGTGTTCTATGACAGATTTCCTCAATACCAACAGTGGCCCAAACAGTAAAAATACCTGCAGGAACTTCGTGTGATATTCTCATGAGGAGTAACTCAAAGTTGAGTGGTATTGAGTCTGTGGTGGAGCCCAATACAGAGTATCTTGCAAGTGTGGGATTGGTTTCTGTCGATACCTTGGTTTTGAATGGATCATGGCCTGTCATGCCCATCTCAAATCCAGGAACTGAAGTTAAGTACTTGCCAAATGATAGAGAGATAGCAGCAAAAAGAAAAAAGTCTTGGCAGGTGAAGGTAAAAGGAAGAGGAAAATGGATGCTAAGACTAAGCAACCGATGGAAAAGGCTCCTCCCACCACCAGGTCTAAAGACAAAGCTCCTTGTGAAGGAGTAAGACGCAGTCCTAGAATTATGGCTAGGGATGCAGTGACCTAACATGAATATCACAACAAGTGTAATGACCTGTCTGTCCATGGTTATTTGTAATGGCTAATCTGGCAGGATAGCTATAAGGCATTCTGTATTATTACTTTAATTCCTCTATGAGCTCCTAATGAATCAAAAAGACATCAAGATGGAAGACTAAATAGACCGGTTAACTTATGGAATAACTTGCTTTCCCGAAAGGGTAAGGCAGGAAAGTGTTGTGGGAACTAGGTCAACTGACCTCATTTTGATAATAGGGTCAAGATGCAAGGTAAAAACGACGCGCAAGACTGCGCATGTGCATTGTTTCAAATGATATCAGGTGACGCTTTGGATCCCGCCACTTTGTGACTTGGCTTGGAGTGTGCATTGGTTTTTTTGGGTGTAAACCAGCGTCTCGAGAAAAGAAAAGTTAATTAAAGCTATTGTCCTTGTATACTTCCACCTATACAAGGAGTGTTGGTTGGCTTTGAGTCAACCACACATACCTAAATGACCAAGCGAGATGTTCAACTGAACCTCGCAAGCGGCGCTGGGGGTAGCACCCCAACACGTAATGGGCTCGAAGGGGCAGAGGAGGAGACTAATGTGTCACCCGCTAGTTCGGGTGACACAGTATCTCCGATTCGCCAAGAGGAGGATGAACTCTTGGATGTGGGAAAGCTAAGCATTTCGGATGCTCAGAATGAACCCCAAATCAACGTGGAGGATGACTCCGACAACGATTTCGAGGCATTAGGGCAATCGTACATTGAGACTTTTGAGTCTCGGGAATCGGTTTTTAAACGGCCCAGTATTATAACTAGGTTGACAACAGTTAAGGCAGCTGACTAATCAGGTTCCAGGAGTGTCAGGCCTCAACCTCAGGTCCTTATCAACATTTGTAAGGAATTTAATCCTGATGATGAAATGGATTCAGAACTTCGTAATGCGATTCTGAGTACACTAATTCCTGAAGAGTTTGACAACTCAGAGATATTCTAGTTGAAGACGTACAGTGGATGTACTGCCGGTGCAGCTCAGCATGAATAGTTTGCCAAGATTGTTGAGGAGGCAGCGCAAAAGGTGGTGCGAACCCCGAAAGCACCGTCCACAGTAACGGTCGAGCCTCTCTCTCAGAGTACACATGAATCTGAGAGCAACATGGAGGTAGACCAAACAGAGACATCTAGCAATACCGAAATGGCTTCTCGATTGTCTAAAAATAAAATCGAGAAGGTTTTAATGGCGACTTTGACGGAGTTTAAAGAAGCCTCTCCTAAGGTGGACAAGTCTACCGCGAAACCAAGAAGTGGCAAGAAAACAATGTCACAAAAGGAAAAGAAATTGGCCACAAAAGAAGCCAAGGAAAAGAAGCTCAGAGACGAGGCTTTAGCCAGTGCCGCGGAGCACTAGAAAGCCCTCGAGAGTGATGAGTCAGATATGGACGTCGAGAAGACAGCCCCGACAGAGAATGACAAAGTCATCTTCGCTAATGCTCTGTCGAAGTTCAGTAGAATCAAACCTATGAGCTTCTAAGACTGTCGAATGGACACAAAGAAGCATTGTGCTCCGCCTGCTATTTACCCTGATGGCAAGGAGGATGATGAACAATGGCTCCAATGGAGTAACAAGGAGGAATCAGTCTTTCAATGTTATTGGGACTGGTTCAATCGGGTCATGTGAATAGATAAAACATATTACTTGAAGGATCAGAAGCTTAAGCTGAAATGGGTCCTCTCCAAGTTTGATGAGACAAAGTGCTGCTTGTTTACTTCTTGTCATGACGAGCAAGTAAGCGAGGGAGTTCCAAGGACTTGGCCCTCAAAGATCAGTCCCTGAGACATCTCTTCGAGGTGCACTATCATCACCATGGAGTGTATGAATGTGTCGCCGATGAGCGGTTTCAGCAAAGTGCCAAGTGTCATGACCGGGCTTAACCCTTTAAGGGCAGAGCAAACATTGTTGCCCTAGCCATGGGGACGGCCTCTGAAAAAAGTAAAGTTCCTAGAGGACGAGCCTATTTTCAATTCCTATACTAATCCTATATAATGGGCGTCGACTATAGTCGACGCTAGGCCTGCTATGGTGTCGACTATAGTCGATGCTAGGCCTGCCATGGTGTCGACTATAGTCGATGCTAGCCCTCAACGGGTTAAGACTGTGCGTCGCTTGAATATGGTTTGCCGTATGAATGTTTGTCATGGTACTAAGTTCAAGAATGCTATTCAATAAGTGAAAGACCTCCATACGGAGTTAATGGCCGGTTTCACAACCAAAGATGCTGTAGTAGTGGAGGAGGGTTCCGAGACTAAGGCCCCGAAACTAAAGGAGTCAGTTGTTGAACATATCAACAGCAAACTGCAAGCGAGGTATGTTGTTTCCTTCGTAACAGACAGATTGCTCTTGCAAAATGCCTATTACAAGGAAATGAAGGAATGGGATAAAGCTGCCCATCCCTCGAAAAGGAGGTGTCTCTGTTATACAAAAGGTAGAACCCAAAGCAAAACCGGTAACCTTTGATTCTAAGAAAACTGATTGGAATCCTAGCTCAAAGGCCCATGTCGGGAGTTTGTCATCTTCCTCTGCAAATGACTTCCCGAAACTTCCTCCTAGCGGTCGCGAAAGTCAAGTGGTGACACCAGCGAAAGCTAAGAAGCCACATTCACAGGCTTCTACATCGAAACAGCCCGAGATTCCTCCTATAGCCAGGCTGGTAAAGCTGCCTAAAATTAAATATTTTAGCGTAGATAACCTTGTTAGCTTCGCCATTCAGGATAAACTGGTGAAGAATTGGCAGGAGAAGTTCTCGAAGGCTCTCGAAGTCTTCAGGGATACAGTAGTACAGAATACTCTGGCTTATGTCGGTGGCATACATGACGCCGAAAAGGGTGCACTGAACCAACAGGAAGAAGAGTGTCTTGGGAAATTAAAGTTGCCCAAGAGAGATCCAACTTAGACCAACTTTGAATGAAGTTCCAGATGTGTTTCAAATGACATAACTTCGAGGAATTGGACTGTAAGCCTTCCCAGCTGCACGGGTGGTTTAGGGATCTACCTGATGATGATTCGGAATAATCTTTTTTTATTTATTCCGAAAATCAGATCGCAGGGTCTGCTATTCTTAACCTGAATACCAGATCTAGAAGCTGTAATGGAGCGTCGTATATGTAAATATACACGCTGTCAAGACCTACTGGAAGCAGACCATTACCTCGAGGGCAACTGATTGATGCTGTTGAGAAGATTAACCGGATCACCATTTGAATACCACTGCTGAACATACGTACAGGACTAACATTATTTTTATACCTTGGACTTACCTGACCTCTGGTCACAAAGGAGTTACCTTTATGTGTTCATGTCGAAGGACTTATACTTCTGGTTTGCTGCACCACCAATCAGGAGTATTAACCTTACCATTGGATAATATGTTCTTACATCTCAAGAGGACGATTCATTATGATTCTCTTGTTACAAACAAGATCATTTTTATATACAATCTGGTGCATGGATATAGGTTGTGGACTTGTGCTATGTTTGTTGTTATTCGAAGCGAAGCTTCGAAATATCTATTGCTCAGAAAACCCATATGGAACCTCTTGGGTATCAACCCTGGAGGTAGGTTATGGACTACCTTGATCTTTCCAACGGAAGCTGGATGAAGTAGGTCTCTCGAGGTTAGGCAGTTTGAACTCTAAGTTATATATTGTTGTTATTAACTACTGCTACATAGGGGGCGGACCAGAGGGTGCTCAGTGCAGAACCAATCAACTGTAACAAGAGGTATATATTCTGCCATTCTCCTACGATCGGGCTTTTTGCAGTCCTACTGAGCTTGTAGGCTAACCCTGTCTCGAAACGGCCTAACGATTATCTAAGCGAGAGCATTACCACCTTACAGGGCACTGACTATGGCATATGAAAGGTTGAAACGCATTTGCAAGTCATCTTGTAACCATACCGTAATAAAGTGATTCTGAAACCTACTCGAACCGACTAGTTATTGCTTTGATAATATAGTTATCTCGATGTTAGTAGGATCTTGAAACGGCAATACCTACATATGTAATGAAATCATATCATAATCATACAATCATACCTACCCTGTCCCATTAGTAAACCAATCTTTAAGTGATGAAGGGTTGTATTCCACCCAACAAACACTGTTACCATCCTGAAATTAGAAGGAGTTCACTTGGTATGATAAACCATTTTAGGAAAATAGATATTTTACCAAACCCAGTCTACATTATTGGTTTTTATTTACCCCCTCCCTGCTTCTTGAACCATATTACTTCGTGTACACTTCATACCCTTAGAGGGCGTCATCTGCGTTCCAAAAATAGTGAAATAAGGGTCAATTTTCAAGCACTTTCGATGTCCTTGAAATCCAAAATGAGGGGTTCTTTTCTTCTAAAAATCCCCGAGACTTTTGAAGTAAGGGTTCAATTTTTGATCAGGAAACTCCATGGATTTCAAGATGAGGGGTGCTTTTTGAAAGAGAGCCAATAGAGAGCTGACAGAAAGGAACTTTCTTATCATTACAATACTAAGTTATTTTCTTAGCAGAATGCTGCATGATGGCTTATGGTGCATGTCTGTAATTAACAAAAAATGGATGTGTTCTTTAGGTTAAAACATGTCAGTGTTTTTAAATATAATGCGTATATTTGTAACCTAAAACGTTTTTTTTTTTTAATAAGGGGTGTTATTTTGACCCGAAATCAGTGGATAACGGGGTACTTTTGAATAATGAGAATGCAGGTGACGTTCCCTTTTGATGGAGATTGCAGGGGACGGGGGCAGACCTTGCAATTGTGCATATGATGTCATGCCTATGAAGTGTACCTGAGGCTTGAGTTATGTTAACTCCATCCTAACCCTATCCTGCCTATAAGGCACATCCTTGTCTCGGGGAAGACACTAACACGAATAGCTGGCCTTATCCCCATGTATTAATAACCCAGCCAGCACACCTACATAGGACCCAGGTGGGATTCCTCTGGGCCTTCTGGGCTGGCCAAGATGGGTTAAACCTGGTAAATGTCTGGGCTGAAGATTTGGCCCAGATTGACTAGTTCCCATCCTTTCATAGCATCTCCAGCTGAAAATGGTGAGGACATCTTGGGAATAGATCCATCAACCTTTCGATCATGAGTCCGATGCTCTACATACTTAGCTAATGTGGCAGCTGTGATAGTTGTGATTAAAATGGAGAAGAGATAGCTGAGCGAGAGGCACTATTACTTCATCATATTGAATAAGCTAAGTCTTGGTGCCTCATTATGCCTCACTACCTTTCAGATGTTGACCCAAGCGCACATTATACAGAATACAAAAAAAAGTGATTTGTTATGATTTATATATTTTTTTATTTTCAAGTTTAATGGGATTGCTAGGCATACTAATGAATATTGCTAAAACTATGACATGATGGGAACAGTAGCCATCAAATACAGTTAACAGAGGTTTCAGAGCTAGTCCACCTGGGCCTCATCCATCAGCCCAGACATTTACCAGCTTTAACCCATGTAGGGCAGCCCAGAAAGCCCAGAAGAATCTCATGTGGGTCCCATGTGGGTGTGCTGGCTAGGAAGCCACATGCCTTATATGTCAGGTTTTACCATAGAATAATGTGCAAACCATGTCATGAGAGTTGTCTATGTCCACTTAATACATATACAGACCTTTCTGACTAACATTTTGGTCTGCCATTGATAGGTCTAAAACAAATTTAGATATATGTCACCCAAAATATGCATGTGCAGCAATGGCAGAAGCGAGGAAGATAGTATAACAATGTTTTGTGTCATTAAGGGCTTATTTCAATATCCCTGACAACAACATAGTAGCTATATTAGGTGTATAAGGCCTACTGATGTCATTGGGGATATAGCCCCAAATGTGATTTGGAAATATATTCGAACCTAAAATTCTTTTTTTGTTGTTATCAGATTCTCTGTATACCCCTTTGACCAGGGCAGGGGGGAGGGGAGAGGGAAAGCAGTTTTTGGGTGTTTTTTTCTTTCTTAAACAGGTGAGAGGTTTGGTGCATTTCAATGAAGCATGTTTGAATCCCCGCCAAGAGTTATCTTGCTTGATTTTATTTTTAGATCCCTGGTACATTTACCATACAAAAGGGAGGGAGGGAGGGAGAGAGAGAGAGAGAGAGAGAGAGAGAGAGAGAGAGAGAGAGAGAGAGAGAGAGAGAGAGAGGAGAGAGAAAGTGTGTGTGTGTGTGTGTGTGTGTGTGTGTGTGTGTGTGTGTGTGTGAGTATAGAGTCTTTCTACCTTCTTCTATATCTATGACAGCAGTGCCATGATTAGGATTCTCCCTGAATAGCCCAATAATTTGTGATAAGGGTACACTAACCCCACAATTTCATATTCTAAATTTGTGTGCATGATATATAGCAAAATCTACTTGCACAGTATATACTACTAAAACAGTCATATTACAGTCCGAGTTGATGTCAAAGGAAGATCTGATCTAGAATATGATATACCATCTGTACTATAATCATGGATAGATACCAAGAAGGAATGCCTGCTGAGAGAAGTTAATGGATAATACTAGTCTCTATATTTGCCAAGTAGTTATGGAAATGAGGTATTCTGGACACTGTTTCTGTGGCCGAATCCCTTTCTTCCCCTGTTGTGATTCACATATCTTTACTTTAGAGGTGCTCTAGCTCTTCTATTACCCTTGCATGTTTCATTGATTCGTTTATTTCCACATGCAAATAATAAATATAAATATTATGAATGGAGTTAGATACGATCTATGCATAAAAAACATATTTATTAGATTCCAAAGTTTGTCAAAGTTTTTTTTCTCAAATGTGAAATAAAACAACAAAAAACAATCAAGACATATACTAAGAAAACATGTTTTTTTTTTGACGTTCTAGAAAATGATTTCATATAAGGTTAAAACAAGAATTCCTTGAAAGCAGAGGTATCCAGTTGGATAAGCACCCAGAAGACTACTGAATTGCGTCAGCACATATATTACATTGATTTAAAGGGAGTTGAATTGTGAGAATTGACATATGTTACTCTATGGGGGAAGGGTGGCTTCCATGAAAGATAAAAACAACAACAACCTCAGCAACAACAAAACAACAGAAAACACTCACCGTCTTATACTTGTATCTCTCTTGTCTCTTACCATCATATCCCTCCTTTGTCCCATCACTCAGAGGAAGATAAATGTATATCAAAACAAGGACTGTCCAAAGGTATCTTGTATCCATGTTGACGCTTAACCATCTGTAGATCTATGTTGTTAGAAGGGGTGTGTACAAGGGTTGGGAAGTGGAGCAGAACGATTATGTGACTGTGGAACCTTAAAAGGGTTTGACAAAGTGTTAAGCCATGTCATGTTCCTTCTACCTCCTGCTGTCAGCTCCTGAAACTATAATTACACCCTTAAACAGTCAATATTGATTTCAATATTGTTTTGTATTGGTCTCCTAGTAACCCTCCTCTTGCTTTAGTGTACATACTCCAACTGCAGAATATGTTCATCTGGCAGACTCCGTGTATGTAGAGTAACCGTTTAAAGGCCACAGACATCATTATACTTAAGGCAATTTGTATTCATACACCATACAAAATCAGGGTTAATCCACACTGAGTGATCTGCACGATGCACCAAATGCTGTGTCGGTATCAACACTGGGTACATTGTTGGTATTATTACCATAACAGATGAATCTGAAGGCCCTCATTCAGTCCTGCATTGGAGAGAACATGTGATGCCTCAAACGTATTGCTAGACCATGGAAATATGGGTATACAAACTTGAAAGGAGTATTTTCCATCAACCACTGTGAGCAAAAATAGTAGATTTTAGTAATGGGTACCTTTGTCTTGCCTTAATCACTAGTGCCAGATAAGTGTATCATATGTTGAAAGAGGAAATGAATTAATTTTGTGGCACCATGCAGTCATGAAGGGGCTTCTTATGAGTACTGGCATCATGGGATCATACCCTTGACCGGCCTGGCAGGCTACATGCCTTACCGCAAGGGCGTTGTCCCGAAATGGTACGGTTGATATCTCCCGCTTGAAACTTTTGTGGCAACAGCTATTATATTGGAGCTGACATATTTGGTTAACTATTTAGTCTACACTGTGCAAAAATGGATAGAAAGAACGCTTTGTTTTACAATTTTGATTTGTGAATCGTTATATATTTCTTCATAGGTCAGAAACGACCTAAAATATTTTTAACCTAGGAAAATAAAGTGTCCTTTTCCCCGAATCGTGTTTGAATATTCTTACAGCTTAAACGATGGTCACACCTTAGATCAAAAGAATCTCACCCTGAATATATCACGTAACCTGATGTATAGAAATGCCTCCCATGTACACTAGGTATGACAAACATGGTCCATAGTTTAAGTCAGATAAACTATGGGTTTGACCAGGGTACTGAATATATACATGGTGCGAAATTAACCAGGGTACTGAATATATACATGGTGCTTCGCACCGTGTATATATTCAGTACCCTTGTTAAACCCATACTTTATCTAATACGCACACATTTTATACAAGATACAAGTTACCTTTGGACAGCTCTCACCTTTAGCTGTGAGTCCACAATTAACACAAACTGCAACTCTGATATTTACATTTTGTAAAGGCCATGTAATAGTGTTTAATTTTCTACTAGATTCTGTGCAAAAATACACTATTTACCTGGCATTTACATCCATTGATAATTTACAAAATCTGTATTTTAGATGTAATAGCGATGGGAATTTGAGTAATTGCCATTAGATTCCAAACTCAATTTAACAGGGTTTTCTGTAATCCCAAGTAAAACCCATGTAAATGTGTGTATTCTCATTGAGATTTACTCTTCATTTACCAGGTTTTACCCAAGCTGTAACTCCCATGTAAATATGTATAATAACAGTTTTAGGCTTTACAAAAACACTTGTTTAAAATATTAAAAATATATTCCTGTACACTAAATTAAGCTGCCTTTTTTTTGAGCTCCTATAAAAAATGTTTTATTTCACTTATACACATAATGTTGACATAAAAAAGTGTGAGCAACAGTCTTTTTTAAAAACATTTCTAAAATGTCTTTTCTTTCTAGATATTGTCAACAGGTCGTTACATGTCATGAAGTGAGGTAACAGGAGTCCAGACAATTCAGTTGCTGATCCAGCTTTATTGTAAGATTGGCATGAGAGTAATCAATACAGTGTATCAGTATGGTACTCGCCAGTCTGAACAAGCTATATCCTTGGGCCAAGGCACCTGAGTGTCATAGAGTCTGGGTTTGGAGAAGAATAAGATACCCTGAGTTGGTTCTGCCTGTTTATAAAGGGAGTCCAACTCAGTGTTACTCATGTGCTATTTTTAGAAGTGCATGATGACTCAGTCCAGGGAATGAGTAGCTCAGTCCCTCTCTGGTTAGATCCAGTCTAATCTGGAGTATGATATCATGTCTTCCAGTGGGGAACTGGGGGTACTCACTGGAGGAAGAGGAGGGTGAGTGAGTCACTCACCCTTTCAGGTTAAAGGTAGGGTAGCCTTGGGTTCTACAGGGGGGGGGGCTTGGTCAGCTTGGTTTGAATATGTCGCTGATAATTATAATACATAGAATAACTGCGAGCATTGAAAAACGTTATTTTGAGGAAACAAAACGCACTTACAAACGTTACAATATGTTTAAGGCAAATGGTTTAACATCTTAATTTACATGTGGATTTTATGAATAATGAATCGTCACAAAATAACTCTATTCACCAGTTACATACATCTGTTGCCTGGTTAAGGAAATTAGTGTGTCTGTGCAACTCGGCCAGAGTATCAAATATATGTATCCTATAAGGATGTCATTGACATGCCGTTTTTTGCCTATTCCATTTGCCTTAATATTCCATTTTTCCCCAGATTTTCTGATTTTGTAGAGTCTTGGTTTGAATTAGCTAAAATATCGTAGAAGCGTGCACATGTATACAAGTAGTGGTAGGGAGGTTATGCCATGTTACAACCCTCCCCCATAAAGGTCAATTTTGGATGAAGATCCGGGTATCAACTTTTGGACTGAGACAAGTAGCAAGTCCACATAAAATTGTAAGGGGAAAATAGCAATATAGCAATACAAATGATATCTTTGAATTCATTGTTTATTGAGATTTTTCTATTGATAACATGTACCGCCGAGACCAGTTTTTCTATACAATAGATAACTTAAATTACTGCTACTAACGTCCACTATGTATCAGGAGGAATCCACACATCACTTACATATGTAGCGATATTCTATATAGCAACCAACGTATTTCATACTTTTATTTTCCATTAAAGGTAATCCAGAGGCATGATACACAAGCAGAGTGGCAGGGTGGGTGGGGAGGTAGGAAGTGGCGGTGTCAGAAGCATGACGTGACACAGGAGGGGTGGTAGGGAGGTAAGGAGGGTCGCAGAGGCATGATAACTGCTCCTGTGAATGACCCTAACAAGTTAAGTTGGCACTGTTTCAACCCTCTACCTCTAAGTTAACTTGGCACTGTTTCAACCCTCCACCTGTTGGCCAAACATTTGTGACCAGTGACCTAACCTACATAGCTATCCTAATTAAACCGGTCTCACCTGCAGTAGTGCATGTACACCCACTCATACACGACTATGATACTACTGACCACAGTGGGGTGTTTCAGAAGCAGGTAATGTTTACAACCGGTCATAAGGAGATATGATAGCAGTTTTAATAGTGATTGTAGGCTTATAACTGCATGTGTTTCTAAAGCATTACCATTATCTTACTGTGTCTATAACTATATGACTGGCAAGAGATGATAATGGTTGTAGTTGTAAGTTTAGAATCTAACAGTTTTAGAAACAGATATTTAATGTTCATTATCATATCCGGCTTCTGAAACACCCCACTGAGGGAACATGTTGTACTACATGTGTACATACTTGTATACATGAAAAAAGTTACATATAAATGGGGGTGTTGATGGGGGGTCCCCCATGTCACATGTTGATTTTAAAAATAGCCCATGTCGCCATGTCGATTTTAGTGGTCCACACCCATATAAATGTGTAGGCCTACAGGCACCTGCCTCTGTGCTGCTATATGTATGCTTATGAACAATGAGATAAGATTCCTACACTATTTATATGCACTTCCAAAATCATAAACAGACAGTTTAGAGTTGCCCAATGCATTGGGATATGTAGCAATTATGTACTAATTATGCAGTATCCAAATATAATCACCTTGGTCCCAATAAGCAGGCACCCAGCCGTCCAATGCTATTCCAGTTTTAATTCATAAATAACATACACATAATCATATATATTGTCCTTTTCTTTTTAAAAAGAGAGATATGAATTTACTTGAAGAGGTACAAAGATAATAGCATAATGTTTACCATATATCGCATCGGTTTTCTTTCAGCCTTGATAGAACATGGACCCTGCACCTCCTCAGTGCATCATCTTACTTATCCTCTCCGCACCGAGTATGTCCTCTCCCTCCTCATTATGTTCCCTCCCTCCTCATTGTGTACACTCCCTCCTCATTATGTACCCTCCCTCCTCATTATGTCCCCTCCCTCCTCATTATGTACCCTCCCTCCTCATTATGTACCCTCCCTCCTCATTATGTCCCCTGCCTCCTCATTATGTACCCTCCCTCCTCATTATGTCCCCTCCTTCCTCATTATGTCCCCTCCCTCCTCATTATGTCCCCTGCCTCCTCATTATGTCCCCTCCCTCCTCATTATGTACTCTCCCTCCTCATCAGTGCTCATTACATACCCTCCCTCCTCATTATGTCCCCTCCTTCCTCATTATGTCCCCTCCCTCCTCATTACGTCCCCTGTCTCCTCATTATGCCCCTCCCTCCTCATGACGTCTCCTCCCTCCTCATCGCCTCCCCTCCCTCCTCATTATGTCCCCTCCCTCCTCATTGCATATCCTCCGTCTTTATTGGGTCTCCTCACTCCTCATTAGAACCTCTCCCTTCTCACTGTGTCGGTTCCTTCCTCTCCCTCCTCACCCACCTCCCCTTCTCACTCCCCTACCCACAGAGATATTAGAGCCCTGGATCTCCAGCAGGGGGGGGGGGACCCGGAATCTTCTGCCCCCACCCTCAGGAGGGGTCAGTTCTCTCCCCTCACCCCCTCTCGAATTCTGTTGTATCCCATTGAAGGACATCATATTGCACTCCTTTTTATTGTTTTACAGATATATGATGTAAAGAGATCACTTCACGGTGTGATTGGAATGCCAGAAACCAATATTCTGTCAGTAGGTGCAGTGCGAGTCTACACACCTCTTAATAATGTGATACTCATGGACACCAGTGGCGAATTTGTCAGGGGTGCAGGGGTACTACCTCTTCATAACTATCCAACAGTGAACGCTATCCAATACAAATCTAAATAGATTTCTGAATCTGGTCACCATGGCAACCTTAAAATCAATTTGGTGTTGTTAGTTATCCCCATTCATATTAGTATAAGCCAAAGAAACCCAGGAGGCTATAATGGCATAAACCTTTGCTAAATCAACACTATTCAGAGTGAAAATCTACTTAAAAAGTTTGATTCGGCTTAGTTGGCATCTCCCTTACCTGGAGCTTAATTCTAAACACCCTGGGATCCCAACCCCAGTGATCTTAGTGTAGGCACATATCATAAGACCTGGCTGGTCTACCCTATCTAATGCAGTGGTTGCAGGCCTGTCTAGAATAGCTAGTCCTGGGATCACTTCACTATTCCATTTCCACCACTAAGATCACTGCGATCTTAGTGAAAGAAATGCATAGTGGTTTCACCTGAGTACAAGAGCACTTACAGGAGCACTCCTGATCGAAAGAGTGAATAGCCTGCTGCATACATATAGAGGGGAGGGAGGATGTTTGCTGAGTGTCCTTGAGGGCTCGTAGGGCTACTCATGCGTTGAGTGCACTGTAAGGTAATTCTTCCCTTCTCTCTCTTTGTCCTGGGGGGAGGGCACAATGCTTCTAATATGCAAGCATAAATCATACAATCATGGGAACAACTCTTGAATACTGTATGGGGGTCAACTGCACCCAGTGCTCTTTTGTTAGCCCATATGGGGACAGGGAATGATGGTATAAGCACTCTTGTGAAGAAGAGTGACTCCACAGCTATTCCTTTATTTTGGGACTCTTACCCCTGTGCCTAGTCAGTTCTTCTTGGAATAGTGTAGGAGGGCTGAGGCTAAGATCAATACGATCTTAGTGCTGGCTAGGATATATGAACCAAGTCAACTCTTAAGATTGCTTAATAGGATAAGGCTGATTTATTCCTAAGATCGCTGGGGTTGTGATCCCAGGATGTTTTGAATTAAGCTCCTGTAGCTGCCCATGACTCATTTTTGGACGAAACAGCATTTTTATCTATGAGGGTCTGTACATCACTATTAAAAAAGCTACTTGTCCCTAATCTGTAAGGATGGGTCACATTTATTAAGGTCTCACTGTATTGCATACCTGCAAACACCACACGAGAAAAGAAAACTGAGCCTGAAAGCCCTAACCTTCCTTTTCAAAAGAAAATGTAAGTTCAGGGGGGTCTGACCAACAGGGGCCAAGGAATTTCGCAAAACTGGAAGCCAAATTTATGTATTCTAGTGGTTTTTGACCTTTAGTTTAAGATGTTACCATAAAGACCCCCCTTATGGATATAAGATTTCTGGAAAATATGGAGAAGGAAGGTGGTCTCTGGCAGCAGATGCATCCATTGCTAAGAAAGTCAAAGGTAAATAACCCCCACCCCTCGCTCATTTTGTTAAGACCTCATGATAAAAAGTATGAAAATCCCAAACGCTACCCTTCACATGAGACCATTGTGGTAGTGGGGAAAACATGTCTGTACCTTTTCATTGATACTAGTGGGGAATAACAGGTAATGATTAACAGAGGACCATATTACTGTTCGGCTGTCCATTTCTATCACAACTTTTATCATTATCTTAGCATCTCCAGTGTCGTTATTAGCCATTTATACAATGGTGTATGGTGACACTAATATTTTACAAACAACTTTTTCATCTATGCAATATAAAATTATAAGGGACATTCGATCTCAGTGTTGTTTGACATTTTTCATTTCCTTACATCCTTTTGTTATACACCAGATATAATGGTCCAAATATACACACTGATACAGTTCGAAAGGTAATTGGGAATATTGTACACACACACACACACACACACACACACAAACACACACAAATGCGCACACACACACACACACACACACACACACACATATATATATATATATATATATATATATATATATATATATATATATATATATGGGTTAGATTCTCATTATAATGGAAGACCAACATCTTGGGGCCCTAAAAAACCTGATTCAACCGCTGTACTCATAAATTGTCAGTTTTGGTAAGCCATCAATGTAAATCATCTCTTTTTGTGTAATGATGGTCACATTTATAAGCTTTGTTCATAGTGGACCCCCTAAAAATGCTCATATCACCCTTAAATTTAATATGCTTATACTGTCAATAGTTACCAATATGCATGCCAAAAAGAAATATCGTGTCTCAAAAATTTTTTAATCTATGGATGATCTCAAAATTTTGAAATTATATATAGGGTGCGATTGTTCACTTGTGGTCTGTTGCCGCCCTAACCTTAGTCATTCATAATGTATAAATGTGGCCATTGTTACACGATCTATAGCAATCAGCAGAACCACTCATTTAACAACTTTCCCTTGCCATAACACCTTTAAACTCACCACATTTGTAGTAAACAGGTTAGGCAACTGATTTAACCTATTTTGTACATACTTTGAACCCCGAAAGGGTGAGCACCACGCGTCTCGATGCGGAAATGAAATTCAAGTCTGGATGGACATTGCACCAGAACAAAATATAATTACAACACTCTATACACCTCTATTCAATGCCAAACAATGTCTAGTATGTGAATTATATATAAAAAAGTCAATTGAATAAGCATGAATGTCAGTGGTACTCTATCAATCATAGATTAAGGGGAATAAAAGTGACCATCGTTACCCGAGGTACCTGACATAGCTATAACATGGATTAAACAATTTTCCTTTGCCAGAAGACCTTTAAACACACCACATTTGTAGTAAAGATGTTGGGCAACTGATTTAACCTCTTTTGTACACACTTTGAACCTCTAAAAGGTGAGCACCATGCAGATCTATATGAGAAAACGCTAAATTTTTACAACCTTTTCAAGTTTGCACGGACCTTGGACCAGAAGAAAATATAATTACAACACTCTATACACCTCTATGCAATGCCAAACAATGTCTAGTATGTTAACTCAATATAAAAAATGATTGGCATATGCATGGTAGTCTCTGGTCCTGTATCAACTGTAGAGGGGAATAAAAGTGACCATCGTTACCGTTAAAGCTATTTATATCTGTTGAAGGCCTCTTCTATGGCATCTATGGTTTTGTGTGTTATCCAGACAGAGTTCTGCTTCTGCTTAGTGGTGCTCAATGCCTTTGGATAGTCAATTTTTCCAAGAATCTCCCAGTCCCGTGTCCACGGTTCGTCCCACTGCAGCACCTGTCCCACAAAGACCTTGTCATCATATACACATGCCACATATGATCCGTTGGCATAGCGGGACAGCTTTCAACTCAAAGGCTGTTGGGGGTCCACTGGTGCTGCATTAGGAGCTGGTACAGGGAGGTTGGCGGCCTGTACAGCACGCTCTGATAGCTCTGCCTGCGCTACATCAGGACATACAGGTGTGTCATCCCATGCAGCATGCTCCGTTTGCTCTGCCTGCGCTACAATGGGGTTGTTGGCAGCAGTCTGATCCATTGGTTCATCCCATGCAGCACACTCCGTTTGCTCTGCCTGCGCTACAACGGGGGAGTTCTGTGAGCGAGTTGTTCGTGCAGCATCGGCAGCAGGCTTCTTCTTTGAGAACTTTAGCTCATGCACCTTCCAACCTGAACATCGACGCTGCGATTCACAGTCCTTCCAGCAACACTCCTTGAAGCAGGATGTTTTGGGACAGCCAAGGAGCACCCTTTCTGAACTGGAACTGCAGCGTGCACCCCCAGTGTACCTTACAAGCAATCATCAGCTTTGACTTGATTTATGGTCGTACGGGCAAAGGCGACGTCTTCCAGGGGAATGCACTTATGGTAAACCTTGTTTGGCTGGTCCCTGTTGACAAGGTTGTTCGTGTTGTTACCAATGCGAGCAAAGTCTGCTGTGTCCTTGATCTTATAGTGATGCTGCAATGCCCAGTTGGCATTTCGCTTTGCAGTGGCACCAACTCCGTCACATGGACCCTTGCCGTGGCCACTCTCGAAGTACGTCCAAGTGGCCCTGTACTTCTTGAGCAGTTCCTCATGTTAACACTAGATTGAGAATATTGATATGTTTCAATATTCGGAGCTCGGAGAGTCCGAAACATAGTGCAGCATCCCAACCCTCCCAGGTAGTTTCCTCTCAATGAACCGAATTATGGCCTGAAGGAAGGTAAGGATGGCACCTGCATTGTGCTTTCTGTCATCCGTCACCAATGCCAGCGAGCTGTGCTTAGTTTCACCTGTGTCCTGCTCCCTGTAGTGGATCACCACTGGGTGCAGTGTCACAGGCTCCTAAGCATAGTAAGTACTCTGCGGGCTCTTGGGGTAAGTGACCATCCAATTTTCGGCAAAGTCCATTTAAATGGAGCACTATCCGAATGACATAGTCGCACGTAGCTCCTGCACTACTCGATGCTGAGTTTGGGCCCTCTCCGAATGATCGAGGATCGTTGAAAACTCCTCCACCATGTCTGCAATGAACTTTTTCTTTGTTTTTGTTTCAGGAACAAGGCAGAGTTTCTTCATGAACTTCTTATCCTTCAGGGGCCTGATCGGAATATCGATTAGCTTCCATGTCTCGCATACAACATTTTCAACCGTGGTGTTCAACTTCAGTTTGAACTCATCCACAGTACTCGCACATACGACGATATCAGGCTGCACGGAGCCTCAGCATAAAGTTCTGATGTTTTGGCAGATGCATTCTGAGGTGCTTGTGAATGATACAGGTACAATGTACCTGTTAGCAAGATGCACACCGTTGAAGAACCCTCAGAGCAGGTGTGCATTTGGTTCATTTAATTACACTGCTCATGATGCACGTACAGGAGTTCATTGAAGACAACGGTTTGGTGCTTCACTCCTTTCACTGTCCTGGTCTGTTTTTTGCCAGCAAGCGTTGTGGAGTTCTCAGGTTCGAGGAGGAACTCCAACACTCGCCACCAGCATTCAGTGTCATAGCCAGAGTTTTTCCGTAGCTTGGAAGGTGGTAATGTCTTGCGGGTGATAGCAAGGTCTTCTGCCAATTTAGATGTCAACCGCTGCTGCTTGAGATCATCCACTTTACCCAGCTGTTTAAAAGCCTTAACCCTTGCACCTAGTGGAAGGCTTTTGAATCCCTACGTCAGCAGTTTATAGGACTTCACTGTTGCATCATCACCCGGAAGCACTGCTGGCGGATTTTCAGCTGCATTCCCACCCTCAGGAGTTTCAATAGGTTTAGCAGGTTGGTCTGCGACTCCAACACTTAAGTCTGCTATCTGCTGTTTGAGAGTTTCTAACTTGGCGTTCAGTAACCGGTTCTGGTAACACAGCCTATTCTTCCTCGGGGTGTGTGTACCACCTACAGGACTGCAAAGGAAAGGTTGATAGGGATTAGGACCAATGTAACATTTGTAGTAAAACAGCAAATCTGATTCACCAGAATGTAAATTTCAGAGTTAGATCAAATTCAGATAGCCTCACAACCATTCTCAGCAATATTAACAGAAGCAGAATCCAAGTAACCATAACCAGCATAAGCAGCAACCGAACTATGAACTATTTTACCACTACTATACAATTACATTTGTCCCACTCATTTTTTGGTGAGCATGTTGCGGGCGGAACGTAGAGTGACATCACTGTAAATCATCATTCAAAAGTAATAATAATCAATCAAACAACTTTACAGAATACACAATGTAAGTGTTCTTGAACAAATTCTATGCTTCATTCAATTAATGTTAAAGGGTGGGATAGGTTCAAAATACTCACAGAAGGTCTTTGGCCATCTGTGGAGTAATATTGTTGTTGTTGAAATATTTTTATTTGGCTATAACTGTCGTAACAATGTATGCTTTTCATAGTTGCCAAAGAGGCCAATGTACCGGTACATCAAAAAGTGCAATACAAAATACAAAGTATAATCTTACAAGTTTATATCAACAGGAAAATTCGACATCAAAATACATAAAAGCTCTCAAACACAAGTCATATCCATCAGAAGAGTTAAATGGGTCAAAGTTTGAAGGACAATTTACTCCTGCTACCGGTTAATCTCATTTAACATTTGGCTTATTAGCGTCAGAGCTCAATTTGTGTAGGTTCTAATGTTCATAGCTATATTGGTAATAGGGATACAAAGGCTTCTATGGAGGCAGCTCTTTGTACCTCAGATTGGAGTTTATTCCAAAGTATAACCCCCCTATATAGGGGACATTTTTCATATAGCTGACCAGCCGCACGCTGTACCCTTATCTTTATTTTGTTATTACCCTGTGAATTACGCACAGGCACAACAATATTATCATCATTCCTGGACAGGGCATAAACAATTTTTAACAGACTCTTCTGCCGTCTAATTTCTAGCGTGACACAGGCAGAGATTTCATGCAGTTCTTCCCTGGACATATCATAGGGATTGGTAATACACCAACATACATGAAGGCAGGTATTTTGTAGGGTCTCAAGGGCCTTAATCAGATTCTTGTTTGTACAGTCAATGATGCAATCACCGTAATCTAATATAGGAACTATCATTTGTTTGTACAATCGTAGAGACACTTTATGTGTCATATAACATCAGATCCTTCTTAACTGATACAATTTATTTTGCACAGAGGCCTTCTTTTTCAACACAAATGGTTTGAAATTGAGGTCTTTATCAATTGGAACTCCTAAGTAATCAAATTCTGTTACAACCTCCAGCATACATTGATTTATGTAAATAGGACTAAGCTGATATTGACTTAGTCTTGGTGGAAGACACCATAATACTTTAGTTTAATTTTCTGCAACAGCACCACTTGAAAATCCTATTCAAGTCATCTTGGACTAAATAACTTATGTTGTCATTATCATTACCACTAATAAAAATCACCAGGTCATCCGCATACATAATAAAGTTACAATTTTCAATCTTATCAATAATCCTATTTATGTAAATAACAAACGACAGGGGGCCGAGTACAGAGCCTTGAGGGACTCCACACTGTATATCACAGTTTCTGGTCACCATACCATTGGCCAAACTACTTTGGATCATGCGCAGCGCCTGCCTTTGACTGGGTTTGGCCTGCTCCTCCCCTTTATGTTTCTCCTGGCGCTTCCGCTTAGTTGGTTTGTCATCTGCACTGTCAGAAGACAGGACCAGTGGCTCTTCTCCACTTGTCCTGGATGATGTTGTCCGCTGGTGCTTTGTGCCCTTCTGCTCCTGAAAAATAAAATACCAAATTAACACTGATGATCCAAAAGAGGAAATGAATTGGAAGATCCACACGATTCTCCAGGTCAGTCTAACTTATTGAAACACAAACCTATATCAATTGATTAAGTTGTCTATTAAAATGATTCTCATCAATAACAGAGTTTTGGTGGAGGTGGTCGCGGGCAGCTGCTGCTGTTCTCCTGGTGTGTTTGGCCGCGGAGTCTGCGGATTGGAGGTGGTCGGTGAAGTAATCTGCCGCTTGCTGGTTTTTCCCTTCCCCTTGCCAGTCTCAACTTCCTGAAAGGGAAATGAACACGCTGAGTCATAATGTAAATAATATACGGAGGGACATTCAATCCAAATTGTTTGTGTGTGTTTATAAGTGTGTACACATATATCATACATACATGTATGTATACATATGTAATGGTTCGAATCAATGTCTTGGCTAGTTCGAAGTAAAGAGCAGACAAGGGATCTCGGGTTAGTGCAACTGGTACGTATTTATTTCGGTGTATGGTTTACATCTACCTCGGTATGTATTGCTTAACAGTATCTTAAGCTCGGGAAAAAGTGGTCCGACTCCGTCGACAGCTAGAGCCAGACTAACGCCTTCCCCGGCCCCAGGTAGGAGCTGGGATGAGGCGAACAGTGCTGCCACCACTCCGCAGAGACCAGGGGTCGTGGAGACCTCTAGTGACTACCAGTGATGGGCGCACCGCTGGAAATGCCCTCTCGAGGAAGACGCTCACACTATATCACGATCTACGAGCCCCTACACATACTACTATGGGTTATGATGGGATACTAAGTACTAAGTAGTACTATCATTTCACTCACCTGGGTAGGACGTTTGGAAGGTGGATGTGTTGGCTTGTCCTTAAAGGAGCGCTTTTTGGGTGGGTGCATAGAGCCAATGTGACTTGAGGAAGATGAAGAACCTGACCTCTTTCTTTTCTTGGGCTGCAAAATGGAATGCACAATGTACTTTTTATTCATCAGTTGAGCACATTTATTGAGGAAACTTGGTTGAGATTGTGCAATGTGTAGTTCTAGGTTTCAAACCTTTTATAAGCATGTGGTATAGTAAACTGGAATAAATTATACAGTGAAAGTACTATGAAAAAATCACTTTATAATAACACACTTACATTTGAAATATCAGCAATCTGCAGAAGATGTCTCAGATCAACTTGTCTGCCCTTCTCCCCGTCACTGTCTGAGTCAGAGACATGCGCCTCACGGTCATGAGGTTGCTGAGGTTCCTCCCGCTGGGTTCCCCCATCCGCCTCCTGGTCAGTATGTTGGTCATCAGGTAGCATAGGTTCCTCCTGCTGAGTTGGCACATCTGCCTCCTGGGCATTCTGTTGGTCACCCAAGTTGGAGGTCCTGCTCTGGGATCGGCGTTTTTTCTTGTTAGAGAAGAGGAGGACTGGTAGAGCTTACCAGCCAGTATGTCCAGTTGGTGTAGTGCTAGCTGAGCGCTTGCGAGCTGCAGGAGCGGCAGCAGTGCCAGGTGTCGGAGCTGCACCATTGCAAGCTGCAGGAGTGGCAGAAGTGCCAGATGTGGGAGCTGCGGGAGTGCCGGCTGCAGGAGGTGGATGGGGCTGGGGTGCTGGCTCACCAGTCTTCTCCCACACCCTTAGGTTTGCAACACGAACCCTGGTTTGATCCCTTATTGTGTCCAGCATGTCTTGGTCTCCAGATGCCTTCAGGCGGACTTGCTGAGCCTGGCTCTCTGACGCCCGTTCAGCCGTGAAGGCGGCATCTCTTGGCTCGCCTGACTGCTTTGCGCTGCTCCAAGTTGGAATAAAGTATGTGTTATTAAAGAAATGACTATTCCATAGGTTCTCTGCACCAAAGGGGCCATCTTGTGTTAAAATATGGAAAGGTTGCATACTGTGTTTATTGAGAGGAAAAGTGGTTATGTAACGATGGTCACATTTATAAATTGTGCCTATTTCTGTCCCTGGGATGGTCTAGACTGTGCTAATGACACTCAAAATTGTACTTAGTGTTGGTAGAAAACACATGAATCCAGTAGATTGACCACAGATATTGCAGGTATAAGTATAGAAGGAAAATAAAGAAGATGGCGGTAACGACGGTCACATTTATATGGGTCTTGGTAGAAATGGACTTAGCAGGTGTTAAACTACTAATCTAAGACTTGCAGTGCTCTGAATTGTCCGGGCCAAGGTGTAGGCAGGTTTTAGAGGTTAAAATGACTGAGAATACTACATATTTCTCCAATTTTTGGGGGTCAAAAGGCAAATTTTCAAAAGATTTATAAGGATTTTTTGGTATGAGTGGTTGGTACAAGGTTAAAAGAAATGAAATAACTCCAAAAAACTTATCCATGATATGTAACAATACGTCTTCCCTCCCCTAGAGATGTGTTAAATGCATTACGATCATCCGAGAGAGGCTACGGGGTATACAGAGAACCGAGGAATAAATGTTACCGGGATATGTGATGTCGGCTATGGACCTGGTTTCTGACCTATAACTCAACTACAAATGGTGGCAGACCCCCAAACATGATGCCAGTCGAAGTACAACGATCACTTTTAACGTAAATAATTGTTTTCGATACACTATTTAAACACCAGAACGATCCAGGGGGCTTCAACTATCATAACATTTCATCGATTTTCTTGATTTCTTACCTTGAACTCGATTTTGGCATAAGTTTTGTAGAGGTAGATATCGTTGTCAGAATGTCAACAAAGTCCCTCTGTGTGATGCGCATGCATCACGCTCCGCTGTGCTTCTGCCCGGATAGCATACAACAAGAAATACTTTCCCGCCTCTATTGGGCAGATAAAAGGGACCATCTTTACTGACAGGCTAGGTACCCTCAGATGGATGGGCAAGGATGTCACCACCAATGTAACACCTGCTCAATATTGTTAATTTTAGCCCTAGATTTAAGTTTCCAAGATGGAATGGATTATTATTTCAAAATCATGGACATGGGAGGTGGAAATGTATAAGTAACGATGGTCACATTTATATTTTTGAAAAGCATGTTAATGACTGTGGGATGAACACTATTTGCAGTGGAGCCAACATTTGTGGCACACCGTACAAGTCAAAAATACCCTATAGAAAGGGGGTAATAGGGAAAATATATTGCCAGTTATTCCATGGTCATTCAGGATGAAAAATAATAGTGACCATCATTACATCTTGGACCTATTCCATTGAAAGGCTTCAGGGAATGATAAAAATAACCTACCCAACCATCAACTACAACTAATTTCTCAACTAACACCCCTAGCGAAAAAATTAAGTTTAAATAGTGATCATAGCAGTACTTTGTGACACCCTACATACATCCAATGTTAGAAAAATGACCAAAAAGGTCGCTTACAAGGGTGTTTTTCAACTTTGAGAGTCCATATCTCAGGTAATAATGATGCCTGAGAGAAACTGGGCAAACCATGAAAATGCCAATTGGGTAGAGATAAAAATTTGACCCATATATATATATATATATATATATATATATATATATATATATATATATATATGCGATGGAAATATACTTTTACCACTCATATTGAACCTCAATGTAAATGATATCAGTCATCATCAGATGGTGTGAGCTCAAAATCAGTTAATTTTAGGCTATTCCCCAACTTATCAATAATACAGAATGTAAATTTGATCTTAGTTGTGCACCCAAACATCTTCCCACCAGGACCACAGGACAGTTTCACATCTGAGTCTGAGCGACTCCCCTCCCCGTCCCCCTTCCCATGTAACACAAATCATCAGAGCATATACTGTAAACTGCAGAAGGTGGCAATGCAGAGAGAGAGAGAGAGAGAGAGAGAGAGAGAGAGAGAGAGAGAGAGCGAAGGGGGGGGGAGAGACAGGACAAATGTCTATGTGTACTCACTCTGTATTCAATGTAAAATCTACACATATTTCATTTCCTTTTTTTACATGTCAGAATCATATAATCCCCCCGCAGGTATTAAATGTACAATGTACAGATGTTCATCATTTTCTAATAATAAGGCCGATGTGATAAGGCTACATTATAGGAGATGAAAGGAAGAAAGAAGCAACATGACAAGGGTTCTTAACAGTGAAGCAATCTGTGATACAACGTAGAAAAAACACCTACTGATAATAGTTACAATCACAGTTATTTTAACGCCAGAGGAAAAAAAAGATACCTAATAATTGCAGGGCACATAAATATTGCTCTTAAACATACATTTTTGATTTAATAGGACACTTGCAACTGATATACCCTTTCCTCCACCACCGCAAAATAGCCTTCAAATCATCATGAAAGTCACAATGACTACTGCATACATGTTCATACCTAGATTATTGCATAAACTCCTACGATTAGCCTGCCAAATATTATGTGGATGATTAAATCGGGCTCAATCTTAGGGAAGAATCTCTCACAACATAATGAGATGGAACTCCAGTAAAATCACCAAATCTAGAATAGGACTATAGCTGATAGAGCCTTTTCTCTAACAGCAATATAAAGGTATGTTAGCAAGCTGCTAATTGCTATCAAACTGATAGTGCTATCAGTATCTATCAGCATGGTGCCTGGCCAAGTTCTGGGAGATTTACTTTAACTCTTAATTCACGGGCACAGCTTATACACAGGGGTTTATGTTGTTTTACTGACAAATTTGTCAGAAACATAATAGCATATTTCTCCTCCATTACCTATCGATAGGCATGACCATTAACTATATAAATCGAATCTGCACTATAAATATTGGCATATTTCTATTACAGAATCATGTTGCTTCTTAATGTTTGGGATCACTAGTACAGTTTACTTTACCGCTGGTACAGTTGGGCATAAGAATGGACATTAATTATTCCATTTGTTTCAATTCTATTATAGTCTACAGGTAACCTATATCTGTAGCACTTAATCTGCACATATTTCATTTCCTTTTTTTCATGTCAGAATCATATAATCCCCCCCACACGTATTAAATGTACAATGTACAGATGTTCATCAATTTGCAATGATAAGGCTGATGTGATAAGGCTACATTATAGGAGATGAAAGGACGAAAGAAGGAACATGACAAGGGTTCTTAACAGTAAAGCAATCTGTAATACAACATAGAAAAAACACCTACTTATAATAGTTACAATCACGGTTATTTTAACACCAGAGGAAAAAAAAAAGATACCTAATAATTGCAGGGCACATAAATATTGCTCTTAAACATACATTTTTGATTTAATGGGACACTTGCAACTTATATACCCTTTTCTCCACCACCGCAAAACAGCCTTCAAATACTCATGAAAGTGTAACAGTTCGTTTTATGTGTTTATATTGGGTGGCTCTTAGGCTCGCTTAAATACTATAAGTAGGCTAAGCACACAACACGAAAGTTTCGGGTTGGGCAAAGCCCTTAACTTCCCATCTGTTCGGATGGACTTTATTGGAGAAGGAGAGAACCACATTTGGACTGGACTAGGTCCAGTCCCCTTCTTCTGATCGTCCAGCTCCTTAGTAGGAGCTCGATGCGAGGTGTGGTGCTGCCTCCTCTTGTACCAAACGGGTATTGCGAAGCGACACCTGGTTGGCATAGAAGGAACGAGCACCACACGAGCACATCTCTCGGATGATCCGCACTAATATATATACGACGATGTCGGCTCCTACAAAAGTCACAATGACTACTGCATACATGTACATACCTAGATTATTGCATAAACTCCTACGATTAGCCTGCCAAATATTATGTGGATGATTAAATCGGGCTCAATCTTAGGGAAGAATCTCTCACAACATAATGAGATGGAACTCCAGTAAAACCACCAAATCTAGAATAGGACTATAGCTGATAGAGCCTTTTCTCTAACAGCAATATAAAGGTACGTTAGCAAGCTGCTAAGTGCTATCCAACTGATATTGCTATCAGTATCTATCAGCATGGAGCCTGGCCAAGTTCTGGAAGAAATACTTTAGCTCTTAATACACGGGCACAGCTTATCAAAACATGGGAGTTTACATTGTTTTACTACAGGTAACCTAAATCTGTCAGGGCCATACCCACGGGGGGGGGTGCTTGGGGTGCTTGAGCACCCCCCCCCCCGAAAAAAAAGAAAAGGCCCACCTTTTTGGGACTTGGGTGGGTAAAAGTGCAGTGGGAGGCCCCAAAGGGCAGAACTTAAAGCATAGGAATTTGTTGTTTGGAATTCTGGCGGAAGGTTTTGAAGGGTGGAGAAGGGGTGGTGCTGAATCATGGAAATGGTGGGACAGGACTTGGTTGGGTGGAGCTCCGGTGGGAGGTGTCAAAGGGTGGAACTCTGGGGCAGACTTTGTATAAAGGAGGACTCCTATTGATGTTACTACAGGTCTTAATATGATACGGGGGGGGGGTGCTGAAGAGTAGAACTTGTATGACTGGACTTGGAACTATGGTGGGAGGGGGACTGTAAGGGGAGGGGGCTACTGAAAAGTGGAACTCTTGGGATGGGACTTTGTTGAGTGGAACTCCAGTTGGATGGGGATTTTGTTGGAGTACACCAAGAGGGACTTTGTAAAAGGATGGGGGAGCTCCAGTGAATGGTGCTAAAGGGGGGAACATGATAGTGGTGGTGGGGTGCTGAAGAGTAGAAATCCTACAACCTATAACGGGACTTAGTTGGATGGACCTTCAGTGGGAGGGGTCGCTTTGTCAGAGACTCCAAGGGGGGTATTGTTGGAGGCGGGGCCTCCAGTGGATAGTGCTGAGGGGTGGAACATAATGGGTAGGGGGTGGATACTGAAGAGTAGAAATCATACAGTTGACAGGACTTAGTTGGGTGGACCTCCAGTCATGTGTTCACATTAGTGCACATCAACCAACAAAAGGGCAGGAAAAAGGGATATCCATATGCTTTACAATTGTGCCCAAAAATTGTCGCCTTCCTGTTATGGCAGGTACATCTTCACTACTTCAGGTAACTAATTGGCCTAAAGGAAAATCTACAATGATACATATACCTCCATAATCTAAATATTATAAGGTACACACAGAGCCCAATATTTACATGAATATTCACTGGCAAGACAGCTGTATTAGCCAAAAAAACTTTTGTGACATTTATTTTCACCTAAGGCCATTTAATTAAAATAACTTGGATTACTGATCCGCTGATGTTATGCATGAATCAGAGGCCAAATATTGAATCTCTAGTGACATAGTGTTAGCATTTTCCTCCTCTGATTCTCCTCATTGAGTGAGTGAGAAGGCTCAGATAGCAGTCTTAATGGTCATCTAATGCCATTTTAACAGCTAAACCGTAGACCTGTTTCGATTTGTGGTGGCATTTTCCTAAGTGACAAGGGTTTATGCTGAGTGACATAGGCATTTCTTTGAATCTGCATGGGACCTCCCCCCCCCCATCTAACCTCCCCCTAATTTGGTGTTGGATTGCAGCAGAATGAACCATTTGGATACTTTTTTTCAAGGCTTCGCATGTGATAAGCACCGCGGTGCTCAAAAAGGTCCACCTCCATGACTTGAGCAAACCTCCATAGAGAAGTCTGGGTACGGCCCTGATCTGTAGTACTTAATCAAATGCTTGTGAATCGTGAATTGAGAGGATCTGCACTAAACGTGTACTCATATTATGAGAACAGGATAAAGACATAAAGACAAATTACTATTGTTTGCAATATTATTTCCATATCGTCATAGTTAAGATAGGTGAGCAGCATAATCTACTGCTAGTGAAAGATCGTATCCCAGCTAAAATTCCGGTCATGCCTTATTTGTATGAGTTCTATATACCTTCATATAAACCCTCCCTAAGTTTTGAAACATTATACAATGTATTTCACCATGAAATACGGACATCATTACTTAAAATATTTACTGTAGGTCGACAGTAACACCAACGGAAAACACAACAAGTGTTTGCTGCCTCATGGATGAGTGATCACTGGTGTACACTGAATTCCTCATGGCCCAATGGTGACATCTTGTGGCTAGGGGATGTACTACATACTCGTAAATTCTAATTGGAACAAATGGTTCACATTATCCTATGTTTTTTTAGGTTCCACAGGGTTAACAGCTATAATAAAGCATAGAACACAACACTTTACCCATTGTAACAGACAACATGTAAAACACTTAAAGGCAGTTCACAATGCTGGTGATATACAATAATTCCTACTACTAGCTGGTGGTGCCCTCTTCAGTAATAGTCCTTACCTGCCCCAGAAGAACTCTTTATTGTATGCATGTGTTATGACGACACACCCAATGGTAACCTTACCGTTACAGATGAGTCATTTCCCAGACCTTCTATCTGAACACCTCCTACTTATAGATATTCAATGTACACATGTGGATTTAGTTTTTTTTTTAGATTTCAAAGAGTGACGGTTGTTACATATATATGATGATAAAATACATGATAGTAAAGAAAAGTATGTTACTGCAGAAGATGCTACGATCTCAACAAGCCCCCTACGACTTGAAACCCTCCTCAAAATCAAATCATAGTCGGTGATTATAATTAAGCCATGGCATTCTAGACTTCTCTCTGTGGTGGGGGCTTATGTAATCATGACAGAATAATTATAAGAGTGGTGCGCTGCAGGGCCATTTGCGGATCAAGAATTCGACAATAGATGCTTAGCTAGGGGACACATCTCCTGTCTTTGGTCATTATTTAGGTTTTTTTTCCCAAAGAAGGAACTTCTGCAGAAAGGAGGGGACCCGCACCCCCTCCTAAATTCGGCACTACTGCAAGGATAAGAACAATAAAGGCTGGCCCGTGATGGCACCTTATATATGAGAAAATCCATTTGTATGACATGACATGCAACACCCTTCTGAGGAATCCGGTTAGAAAGATTATATGAAATACAAATTGCGCTACATACACAAAACAATATGGTTGATATCATTTGAAGAAGCAAAGGTGCGAACCTGTCACACGCTATTCGTATTGACGAGGCATAAATTATTCCTTTAAATGGTAACAGTCCCGCATCATGTACAATGTATGATGAAGGAATATCTAATACTTTTTTTAATGTCCTTTAAAATAGGCGTTTATTGTAACTGCACATGGCGATTTTCTGTTAAAATATGAAGACAGGATTGGATACATTTGTTTCCTGGAATAGATATTAAAACAGTTTCACAAAAGGCATATTGGCATCATGTTGGTATGTCGGTAAATTCAGTAAATTACTATATAGCATATCCATTGGTGTTTCTATGGGTTTACAAAGCTTGTGTTTGTGTATGATTTCAAGAAATCTCTAGTATAATATAATTCTAATCATAGTCATTTCAATTTACCTGCCAGCCACTTTAAGAACATTTCTATAAACAATATGAACAGGGATGAAATTATTTACATTTGATGCTAATGAACAGGTTAACACATGTTTCACTTTAAATGGTAATGTATGAGGTACTGATGGATCACTCTTCATCTCTTTTGGACTAACCATCACAGTTTTGTGTGGGGCAAGAGTTAGTAACATTACAATATTCAGCTTTGAGAGGCAAAGATTCAATAGGTCTTTAATCGTAAGTGAGTTTACTGCCTTCTAGTTCTCATCTCTTGTATATATTTCTCCTTCATACCTTTCATATCTGTACCATTTCGGTTTTTAATCTCCTTTTTGAAGTTTTCTTTCACTGATATATACTGGACCTCACATGGTAATTCATTCCACAATTTTATACCTTTATAAAGTGGACTTTTTTTTAATGATTGAAGTCTATATCTTATCATTCCGTCTTGTCCTCCTGTCTGTATGAGTATACAATTCCCCTAAGACTATTTTCTGTATCTGAGCCTTCCTATACATTAATAAAGTGAGCAGCTCCTTTCTCCATGCCTCCAGCATTGGTACTTCACATCTGGCATGCAGCCCTACAATAGTTTCATGTCCCTTTTTCACCTTAAGGCAGATTCTTAATCCCTGGTTTTGTATTATTTGTAACCTTGCAATATCTGCTACATTAGCACAGTCAGTGATAAAGCAACAATAGTCAAAAATGGGGTGTATACACTGTTTGTAGATCGATATGCTAGCTTTCTCCATTAGAAGATGTTTGCATTTTTGCAAGCTTAAAAATAGAGGCTGCGGCCTTTCTTACAGTGTCATTCAAGAAGGAGGCCACACAACAGACCCCCAGGACAACAGACGTCTATTTAGTTAAAATCATAATTAGTTAAAATCATGATTTCGAGATTCAAAATAGATATATATTCTTCATATTTTGTTTCCTATGCAATAAACAATGGCCCATTAATGGGTGTGGTGTCTGGTTTATACTGTAAGACATAACAGCACAGTAATCACAGTAATTAGGTGGTTTAATAGAGCAAGAGATAACACTGCTTTTTTTATATACATAACTCTCTAGTTTGAAGCCTGTTAGGTCATTTCAGAAATATTAACAACAAGGCCCGAATAGAATTCAGGGACTATACTTTCTGTTGAGCCCGTATGTTATAATATATTGCAGATATATTTCTTACCAAACGTCGGCTAGCTGTACACATCTACTGGGTATAAGGGCCAAAACCCATTACCCGATTTTACAAAAATTGGTACCTTTATTGGCTAAATATTGTATAATGCACATAGATGTTCCTTGGTTTGAGCTGATAGGGTGATACAATCTAATAATAAGCCACCGATTCCATGGCCGACTGTGCAATACACTGCTGATTGCTATTTATATTCCCGATTTTCATATATCAAATATGTTAGAAAATCGTTGAAGGTAATGTATTGGTTTGTACCAATATTTTCAAGGTTGTACATTCCTTTTGTGGAATTATTTTGTTGTAGCATTGATGATTTCCATCCGATTTGTGCCATCTGGCACAGTTGATGTCCTGGTTGTCCCTACAATGGCCGATATTGCAACAGATTTTGATGTGTATCCTAATAGTCGGCCCGTTTTACAATCGTCTGATGGGTCTGTTCATCTATGTAATGATTTAAAAACTGTGCTGTGAAGGGAATCTTATTTACACAATTTATGTGCCACTGAGGCCCAACATTTCACATGTTCCCAGCGGGGTGTTTCAGAAGCAGGTAATGTTTACAACCGGTCATAAGGAGATATGATAGCAGTTTTAATAGTGATTGTAGGCTTATAACTGCATGTGTTTCTAAAGCATTACCATTACCTTACTGTGTCTATAACTATATGACTGATGAGAGATGATAATGGTTGCAGTTGTAAGTTTAGAATCTAACAGTTTTAGAAACAGATATTTAATGTTCATTATCATGTGCGGCTTCTGAAACACCCCACTGGCGCTGTAGGTAACAGTGTGACTCATTTAAACATTGTGTATAGATGTAGCCAATAACTACAATGTTAGTGTGAAGAAGTGAAAATATATAGCCATATGCAGCTTTATGTAAATATATTTCATAAAGACTTCAGATGACCAGAATACACCTCTATTAAGCGCTCGTTCCACAAGCACACACATTGCTTGAAATAACCCTCAGACAACGTGTAGCATCTGAAACAGTTTTGGTAAGTTCATTTAAAGTATAGTGCTGCTACCTAGGTGATACCTCGATTTCAAAGAGGGTATCGTCTTATCTCTAAGAAGGCACTGTGGTATTTTTGGACTGATGAGCATAATATGCTTGTCATTATCTGATCATTCCGCCTAGGAAGGACGCAGCCACACTTTTAGTTTAGGAATCTTAATTACCAGGGCAGCAACGGTGACATTCAAAAAGTTAGAATATGTAAAGTTCTCATACAGTCGTCTCATGGAAAGACTTGGACTATGAATGAGTTGGAACCTGGTGACCTGTCACGTCAATGTCCCTCAACACATTATAATTAGATGAATTAAGACCCTTTTTTAAAATTGGCAAGTCTTCATTATTTTAGCGCACAGGACTAAGCAGGCCCTCCTTTATGACAAATAAGAACTAGAAATGGATTCCATAGAGCCCAGGGCTGTTCTCACAAAAAACAAACTGTTGTAGTAGTGATCTCTGTAGGATCCTGCCCCAATAAGGCCGTAGTCGGGGCTATCAGCTTGATATTAGACCTCATTGTTGTAGTAGTGATCTCTGTAGGACCCTGCCCCAATGAGGCCGTAGTCGGGGCTATCAGCTTGATATTAGACCTCATTGTTGTAGTAGTGATCTCTGTAGGATCCTGCCCCAATGAGGCCGTAGTCGGGGCTATCAGCTTGATATTAGACCTCATTGTTGTATAAGTGATCTCTGTAGGACCCTGCCCCAATGAGGCCGTAGTCGGGGCTATCAGCTTGATATTAGACCTTACTGTTGTAGTAGTGATCTCTGTAGGACCCTGCCCCAATGAGACCGTAGTCGGGGCTATCAGCTTGATATTAGACCTCATTGTTGTAGTAGTGATCTCTGTAGGACCCTGCCCCAATGAGGCCGTAGTCGGGGCTATCAGCTTGATATTAGACCTCATTGTTGTAGTAGTGATCTCTGTAGGATCCTGCCCCAATGAGGCCGTAGTCGGGGCTATCAGCTTGATATTAGACCTCATTGTTGTAGTAGTGATCTCTGTAGGACCCTGCCCCAATGAGGCCGTAGTCGGGGCTATCAGCTTGATATTAGACCTTACTGTTGTAGTAGTGATCTCTGTAGGACCCTGCCCCAATGAGACCGTAGTCGGGGCTATCAGCTTGATATTAGACCTCATTGTTGTAGTAGTGATCTCTGTAGGACCCTGCCCCAATGAGGCCGTAGTCGGGGCTATCAGCTTGATATTAGACCTCATTGTTGTAGTAGTGATCTCTGGAGGATCCTGCCCCAATGAGGCCGTAGTCGGGGCTATCAGCTTGATATTAGACCTCATTGTTGTATAAGTGATCTCTGTAGGACCCTGCCCCAATGAGGCCGTAGTCGGGGCTGTTAGCTTGATATTAGACCTTACTGTTGTATAAGTGATCTCTGTAGGATCCTGCCCCAATGAGGCCGTAGTCTGGAGTTCACATGTTACCTAGGCTTCCTATAGATAATTTTGGGTATTTCACATAATTTGGGCAATGTGTGGAGAACTTGTACAACGTGTGGAGTATGCTCTAACTTTATGTCACTACACAGATGTAAAGTGTCCGAAAGTACTGATAGTGATATTCAATTAATGTGTTATTGAGTCACACAAAATTACGCAATATCAAAATTCCATAGACCATAGTGCTTTTAAGTCAAAATAATTGACAGTGCAGAATTCACAGATCATCAAACTATATGATGCAAAAACGCCTGCATGCTTAAAAAGCAGATCGCATAGTAGCAGCCTTACTCATTTCGAAGTAATCAAATGTAATTTTCAATTCAACCCGGCTTATACAGTGACTTTAGATGGAAATAATAAAAAAGCCTTGATAGGCACGTGTAGGCCTGGATTCAGCATCAGTAAAACCATAGCCACCACTTCCCACGACACTAATAGTTATTCCCACACCTGAAGGTTGGACGTCATGCTCACACCTGTTGGAATAAAGTAATGGCTTCAGCAGATGGTCTATTCCAGGCCTGGGACAAACACATGAGCAGCTCACTTAAGCCAGGAGATGCCATTTGGCCCTCTCTAGGCTGCATGGTGCTTTTAGCATCATGGGCATGGTGCACCAATGCAGTAGACCCACCACCTATTGTATTGGTGCATCATGACAAGCATTCGGGAGTATATTAAACTCATAGGTGAATATAGCACTGGTAATCTACTCACCAGGGCTTCGTTTAAGAATCCTAATGGCAATAATGGTTATAAATCATTAGTACACTTTGTTGACCTTAGATGTTTCACATCATTATGAGCATGGATGCAGCCCTGGAGAATTTGAAATAAACTGATGGTCCTGCACCATTCGGGCCATATATAATTATGTGGTTGATACACTTTTGAAAGGTTGGCACGATGCACCATAATTCATGCAAGGTGATTGTCTGACAGGAAGGGCCGCATTATAGTGCATCATGTGCAGCATCGGCCCATCATGTCACCCTGCAGGGTTTACATACTCCACGCAGTCCTAAATGTATTGAATTAGCACTGTCTTCTATGATAGGCCCCTTTTACCCATTGCACTTTGCACATTTTGCAAGTTTGACCTCTCTCTGGATCAACAGGTATACGTCTCCGATCTGGGATGGAAATGAAGCTGCTCTACACCATTTAGTTTATAACGTGTAATGATTCCCATCTGTTGAGAATCCACAGCCAAAATAATTTCCTGGTAACCTTACCTGGTGGATAAAACGACTGGTTTTAAGATTAATATTGATATTATCAAAACTACTCGTTTTGTCAGTCATGTAATATCATTCATCTTATCTTATTGAAATGAGGGAATTATCTGATGTTGTCCCGTCGCGGCCTTTTACTTTTATGGGGATCATGAAGGAGAACAAGAGGCCAAAGGGTTCCAAAACAAGGTCAATGCCAAATGGAAATGCCATGTGTTTACTTAAATCATCGACTGCTTCCATTTCTATTTTCACGGTTAATAGTGTGCTCACACTGTTGAAGAAATGCCAATGGGTATTGAACAACATCCACTATCATCAAGTAGGCAAAACTTGGTCTCAATGCTGGGGCCTCAATGGCACCCCTCCCCCCCCCCCTCAAAAAAAAAAAAAAAAAAAAAAAAAAAGTTGCAAACCATGAAGGTCGAATCCCACATGGTGATCTAGGGGCTCATGAATCCTAGAACGCAAAGTACAAAATCGCAGAGATAGTTGAGCCCTAAATCGCCCTGTGGGCTTCCACTTTGACCGGGACCTGGCATTTACGAGATATTTTGATTGATTCATTTAATTTCCTAAAGACTAATGTAGTTCACTTTCATTCTAACAGATGTCTTGGTCAGACATTTCATGAAGGAGAATATGGAAAAAAACATATGGTGGTGTATGGTGGAAATGGCTTCATGACGTGACGTAGTAACCTATAAGCGGATCTATTTTGGCCTCAATCTTATCTCCTTATGATCTAGGAGGGTGAGAGACAGGGGTCTATATATAGGTAGTGTTAGGTTACTAAAAACAAAGTGATTGTTTCCTACCAGCGTCATGTGCTTCACAAACTCTAACTGTTGGTTCGTCCCTAACAGTCTCGATGAAAGACACAGAGATGTAAAGGACAAACTAATTGTGAGCCACACCACTTAATTAATTAAAATGAATAGAGCTTGAGTTTGAGAATTATTTTTCTCAAACTTAATCAAATCTTGAAATTGTAGTGTTTAATTGAGTCCGCATTGTGCAAACTTCTTAAGTTTAAACAACAAATGAAATGTGATATTTTCTTTTGCTGATAGTGTGTGATTCTCCAGCAACTAGGTCCAAACAAGAAAAGGGGAGAATTGAAATATACAAACAAAGATAGCAAGCTAATCACGTCCCTGGCCCAATTACCAGAACATGGTGATGAGAATCACCCCCATTTTTTTTATCCGTAGCCTTAGCTCAAGCTGGGGAGGGGGGGGGGGTTACATGTAGTAGTGGGCGCTTGGTGAAGGGGTTGTTGTAGAGGTGGGTGACTATAATTTAATATCCAGGGGAAGCTTGCCAACACCCATTTTATAGGACGCGTTGACCTTAAGATACTAATAATCTGCATCAACAATGAATATTTCATAACCCAATCTTACCAGCACAGACTAGTTGTTCTCAGCCTCTATAAATATCTACCTGTTGCACCAAGGGAGTACATGTACATTGTACCATCCATCTATATAATTATACTGCCTGCCTGTATTGTCCCATGAGTACACCTGACCTAATACGCGGTTCATTATCTTCAGGGAGGGGATAAAAACGACCTTTGTGACATGGACATCGAATGTAGGCAGTGGTCTCTTAGGGAGGTGGTACCTCACCATTATCATGGAAATGACCCAATGTGGTACATTGCTCGTCATTTAAAGGTGGTCACACAATATGAATTAGAAGACCTACCATTTAAAATATCAAAGTAAAACTTGTATAAATTCGATTCACTAATTTGTGACCTCAACCAGCGCTTTCGGCCCTGGGATAGTGTGAACGGCCCAGTAATGTTAGGTAGTGGTTGTTTTTTGTTGTTTCTTTAAGAAAAGGGAATGGGCTAAAAATACCACAAAAATGTTAACGCCTTCTTATAGAGAGTGGTCATCTGTACAACGGGGGTGAGGGTGAAATTACAATTATTTTTTGTCCCCACCCAAACCAACCAACCCTCCCCCTGTTGCTAAAAAAATACCACTCCCTTAACGAAAAAAAAGCCTGCATGGTAGTTTAGAAGAAAAAGGGGGTGCCAAAATTCTCATTGCTTTATTGTGTTATTTCACATTTAACTTGCATTCATATGTAGTGTTTCTCCAAAATTTTGTCAGGCAGATCATGTTGTTTCTGAGATGAATGAGTATCATGCACAAACCCTCCCCTCACCCTGCGTATCATTCCCACACCCTCCCCCCACCCTGCATATCATGCGCCACCCTCCCCCCCACCCTGCATATCATGCGCCACCCTCCCCCACCCAGCATATCATGCCCACACCCTCCCCCCACCCTGTGTATCATGCGCCACCCTCCCCCCAGCCTGCGTATCATGCACACACCCTCCCCCACCCTGTGTACCATGTGCACACCCTCCCCCAACCCTGCGTATCATGCGCACACCCTCCCCCACTTTGCGTATCATGCACACACTCTCCCCCCACCCTGCGTATCATGCGCACACCCTCTCCCACCCTGCGTATCATGCGCATACCGTCCCCCTACCCTGCGTATCATGCCCACACCCTCTCCCCCAGTGTATTATGCCCACACCCTCCCCCACCCAGCATATCATGCACAAACCCTCCCCTCACCCTGCATATCATGTGCACACCCTACTCACACTTGTGCCATAATATGTCTTGTTGAGATGAGTCACTAAGTGTCATAATGAGTCAAACAGTGTGAGTATTGACACCTTGTGACACGAGCTGACGCACTGGTGTTATAACTCGAAAGGTGCTCACACATAGAGGCTCATTATGACTCACACTGACTCCAATTTGCTGGGGTAGCTGGAGCAGCCATGCCGGGAATTGTACAATAGTCCAATCTGTGTCCGTAGTGGGAAAGAAGCGGGTGCGGAATTCCGGGTTAGTGGATTCCTTAGTGGGCCAACCCCTGCTGAAGCTGATACCTTGTGAGATAAGGACTGATAACAGCAAGCTGATACCAGGTGTTATGTAATGCACCCTGAAAAGTCTGCAGTGAATGAGAGGAATTTTCTAATTGGTCAATAATGTATCACGCTAGGTCGGAATAGGTGTAGCGGCTATGTATTGCTTTAGCGCCCTCTTAAAATACGGATTCTGAAGAGTGCAAACGGAAAAGATTCCACTGAAATCATAAAAGTGTGCCCCTCGCAGGTACATTGAACCACCCTTTTGCACCCGATATGTGGCAGCATTAATGTACTCACACTTAAATTTCTTTTGCACTTTAAATATGATAAGATCCATATGACACAGGGTTATTCAGTGAAGGCTCGAGAAAAGGGATTAGCCCTAGGGGGCTAAACTCGTAGTATATATAGACACAGCGGTACCTCAAATACCACCCTATATATCCATAGAACATCAAAACATCCAAGGGAAGCAGGATCCCGGGAAAAGGGCCTCTTTTAGGGAGAGAGGAGAGAAAAAGGGGCTTGGAGTCTTTTTGGGGTAATACATATGTGTGTTCACTTCAATTTACCCCTTGTTTTAAGGCCCGCCCCAGGCGCCTGGGGAATAGCCCCCTAGGGGGCTAAACTCGTAGTATATATAGACACAGCACTTCCAATGCCACCCAATATATCCATAGAATATTGAAACATCCAAGGGAAGCAGGGTCCCGGGAAAAGGGCCTCTTTTGGGGAGAGAGGAGACAAAAAGGGGCTTGGAGTCTTTTTGGGGTAATACATATGTGTGTTCACTTCAATTTACCTCACATTTTACGGCGTGCCGCAGGCGCCTGGGGAATAGCCCCCTAGGGGGCTAAACCCATAGTATAATATGCTAGCGGAGGGGGCTAAACCCCTCAACGGTTATATCTGTCGCTCTTTTTGTTGAGGTGTAGCAGTGTTTTATCCCTACCTTTATATCAAATGTTAGTTTACACTATACCTGCTGGCACATTATTATTAAAAGTACTTCCATTCAGGGTGTATAAGACAGGAAATAGGTAATTATTTTATTTCTACATGATAGACTCACAGAGTCGCCATGGGTTTAGCCCCCTCCTATTTCTTGTTGCTGTGCACGCCTCGGCCTCACTCTGAAAACTGGTAGATTATACCCGGCTGTCTGTCAATATTTAACAGTATCGGTTCGTTGGCCGGATTGTTTACATGACTTTACAGTGTAGAGGCCTGTACATATGTGTGCTAGACCGGCCGCTACACCGGCTCACTCACAACATGAGTACCACATCTCCTTGCCGCCCTTGCCCCCTTCTCTACAGGGCCTGCCCCACTCCTTCTCCCCCCACATCCCTTCCCAGGCACTCCCTCCCCCCTATGTTACGTGGAAAATATGGCACTGAATGTATTAGGGTACTGGCGTAAAGGGAGGTGGGAGGGGGAGGGAAGAAATTTTCCTGCCGGTTTGGCGCCTTACTGAAACTGCAGAGACAATGGATGTACATTTCATTTAAGTGCAACACTCGTGGGCCTTACTGCATGACCCCTGGACAAGCTCTCTGGGCCAAATCCCCCAGCAAATTGGCGTCAGTCTGAGCCAGCATGTGCCACCAAGTGTGAGCAGGTTTTGCGTGATAACACAGAGCGTCAGCTCGAGCCACCATATGTCAATCGTCACGATCTGTGGCATATTGTGACACATAGTGACTCCTCTCCAAAAGTCATAGGATTATGCAGGGTGAGCATGCGCCAGTCTGTGTCAGTAGTCACATTGACTGACTCATTTCACAATTTGTGTGAGGTGAACCTGTGTGAGCATGCGCCAGACTGTGTCAGTAGTCACACAGAGTGACATTTACTCACACATTTTGCTATCCGTGTTAGGTGACACTGCATGAGTAGGCACCAGTCCATACCATTAGTCACACAGAGTGACTCATAGTGACACATACAGATATTTGTGTGAGATGACAACATGTGAGCATGTGTCAGTCTGTGTCAGTAGGTGTCATTATTCACTCAATCCCGTGCATATTAACGCATTTATGAAGGCATGAAGTGACACATGTGTGAGAATGTGTAGGCCTGTGTCAGTAGTCACACTGGTGAGCACATGACAACATAGGTGTCAGGTCTGAGAGAACTTGTATGGATTCACTCTATGTGTATACTTTGGGGCAGGGGGAAATCAGATAAATGCTGTTTCAACTAATATTGCCTAATAAGTCAATGTGTTGATAGGTGATATGCATTGATATATATGTAAGGAACCTAATGATACCTGAAAACATGAATTTAAATTTGGCTTTGACATATTAAAAGGTAGTTTCATTTCTCTATGGGACTTAACACTGACTTGGAATCATCAACATCTCATAGAGTATTAAAGCACAGATTTGTCTTGGTTTCATAAAAGATCAATAGTTTGATGCACAGTGATCAAGAAGGTAGCATGTATTCAAGAATGATAGGTAAAAACTCTTGATATGAGGACAATTAAGATTGTGCATTGGGTGATAATAGGGCAATGTGCTCCATTTGATCCAAACATGATAGGTTCTGACACATGTGTGAATATGTGTCACTCTGTGTCAGTACTCACACATTATGACACAAGCTGACTTACAGTGACACAACCTGGTATTTCCTTTATGGTGCGTGCATGACCATGCGTCACTCGATGTCAGTTCTCACACATTGTGACCAACACTCACTCACAGTGACACAACGTACAAGTTCCATGAATTCTGATTGTTCCATTTCAAATTCTTAGCCCCTGATTGGTCCATTTCAGATTTCCCTCCTTTTCCTAGTTCCTTTGTTCTCAGCATTTGTAATTTGGGTTTCACAACACACAATCACAGGAGGCAAGGATATCACATACAAGGTGAGCAGTCTTACAGTCCTAGTACAGATTCTTCTTGGAATTCCAGAAGACCTGCAGTTCTACAGAAGCACATCATGATATTGTCTTTTTCTTAATCTATAAATTCCTGAATGTTCGAAGTTGGTGGAAGCACTAATCCAGAACATCCGGCACCTATGCCAAAAAGGGTTACATTTGGAAAACTACCATACAGTATACCCAGACCCGGACTACCGATTCTAGACTACAGCGCCATAGACGGCGATGTAACATATGCGGTACCGGAAGGTGAGGAATTTAAACAACCGGATGTCCTGTTGTTAAACGAAACCTACGTAACTTTGAATGAGAATTTAAATACCTTAATCAAAGCGAAAGATGAAGTAATTAATGAAAAACTGCATCTGGAAGAAGACTTAATTGGTATGCGAAGTGAATTCGAAACCAGAAAGAGTGAATACATAAAAGATTTAGAAACTGAAGAAATAAAACTTCAGGAAATGAGAAAGTCATTTAATGAAGAATATGACAATAGACATACTCGTATCCAAACATACTTAGATACGAATGATCAACTATGTCTTGATAAGGCCAACTATGAATCCGAGATAAGCCTATATCAAAGCGAATTGGAGAAATTGAAACTTCAGTGCAGTAAGCAAGCTGAAGACAATGAAACTATCCAGACGGACATTATAGCTTATAATAAACAACTGGAAGAAGATAGACACAAACTCACCAATGAGCTTCAGGATCTGCAAAATACTGCAATGACCCTAGATAAATATGTAGAAGCCGCACAACTGACTATAGGTAATATAGATCCGAATGTAGTATCTACAATGTTGGCAAATACATCCCAAGATGTAACGCCCACCAGATACAACCCATTTGTTACTAATGGGGCGGACAAAAATGTAGATTCCGGAATTTATAAAAAACCGGATCATTCCGCATCCAGCGGAGTGGGTGTTCCGAACAGTACCTCTATACAGGTCGGAATGAACCAGGGACCCACCAGTAATGTACCGACACCTCAAGCCCCGGTGCTTAATACGGTTGTAGGTCTGGCACCGCCGATACCAGATCTGAGTCATAAAATCAATCCGACTCAAGTTAATATAGTAAGTGGAAATAACACTACTCCAGTGGCCCAACCACATGCACCGGGACCAGTAAGAAATTTACTTACGCCACCTTCGTATTTTTCTCAACCCAGACATAGCACTACAGCAGGTGCAAGATTGCCTAACCCGAACTCAGGTCAGAGCAATGTACCTAATGGTGGACGATTTCCAAGGCCGAACCCGCCACAACCAAATGTGGTAGGAGGTACGTATTTACCTAGAGCACCTTCTCAGGGATATAGTAATAACTATAATCCCGCAGGAGGAAGTAACTTCTATTCAGGAAGTACATATAACCAGGGAGGGAATCAGAATAATTCCTACCCCGGGTTTGCACCTTCCGGAACAACTGGAAATACTGGTTATAGAGGTGGGTACCCTAACGGTCCGTCCGGGAATTATCCCAATAATGGACCCCCGGAGGTTATCCCCCAGGCAGTCCTGGTGGATCTGGATCCGGAAGATCAGGATCGGGAGGAGATGGCAGGAAACCAAAAAGGAGAACATCCATGCCAGCAGGGATGCAAAACATCTTTGATAGAAGCCAATGTATTCAAAATTTGAGCATTGACTACTACCCGAAGGGCGCAGATGGCATGGAAGTTATGAACTGGAGCATGCGGGAAGCAGACAGACTGCGAGGATGTTATAATCCGGCTCGCAGACAGGCAAGGATACCCTGTCCCTATGATTCGAATGATCCATAGAAGGATAGGTATCAGGCTTTTGTCAATGAAGTCAACTGTAGTGGTTGGACAAAAGAAGAAGCTCTGCCTTACCTGATCTGTTGGTTGAACAAGGGCGGAAAAGTAGCCCTCAACCAATGGAGAGCAGCATACGGAATATACGGCACCTATGACCAATCTCATAAAGTCTTCGGTTTGGAGCTACGGGATTTGCTATCAAAGGCACGTCGGACTTGGGCTCATGATGATGATTGCTATCTGCAAGAATTATTTACACAATTCTACAGTGGATTGCGGGATCTGGATCACAAACAAGTAGTTTGGGATTCTTAGAAGGATGAAACATCTTTCAGTGACCTCTTTATATCGATCGATGGATATGATATGAAGAAAAGGCTAGTGAATCTAGGACCTAACCTGCTACGAGCAGCTCCATTACAATACGGAGGTGCACCCGCTCAAGTATATGAGACTTCCCAATTGGCCCCTGCTGACTTGCAAGAGGCTGACCAGGAAGACAAATATGTCTCCGATGAAAATGGGGAATATATTGGCTCAGTCCAGGTAGTTGGAAAGTACTACTGTCAGAAACGGTACAGAAAGGTATATCTGAAAGGAAAAGGAGGATCCGTTGCTAATAAAATAGCTCCCGGATCGAGTCAAGCTGGTAACACGACAACTACAGTTGTTCCTACCGTAGCAGCTGCTGCTGCTCCTGCAAATCTGGTAGAGACATTAGTAGCTCAAAACTGAGAAGGGATCCCCCTATGGGCAGAGAAGGGGATCCCGATGACAAATCTTGCCATGATATCGCCATCCGTGACGATAGTTCGCATGCAGTAACAAATTCGCCTAACATTGGAGTGGTTGTAGACATCCGGGAGGTTAGGGAGGCCGATATAACAGGTGCCCAGGGAGCACAGGGGAAACCCAATATCGGTAACGAGGTAGGCGGTTATTTTTTAGCCAGGGTTGGTAGTGCCCACCTACCCCTGGGTCATCCTTGTCTGGAATACCTGAAAGGATGTGGATTGACTCCAGGTGTGAACAATGACGTCCCAATCGTCACGGACACGCCCTCTGTTTTGAACGGAAGGCGGTGGTATGTTTGCCTCACTGTTAAGGGAAGATCTGCCAAATTTCTCATGGATACGGGTGCTAGCCACTCCTGTATCTCCAAGAGGTTCTATGATCTTATTTCGAATGAACACGATACTCTCATATCGGGAGGAAATGCTCAGACGGCCGATGGCAGTACCATGCAAACGTATGGAAGAACTTGTGTGAAGTTGCAATTGGATGGAATACATGACTATGTCATGAGTGCCACCGATGCGGATATAGCAGATGAGGGGATACTCAGGTTGGATTTCGCATCCCTGTACGGGGTGGTTTTAGAACCACAATCAGGAGTGTTGAGTGTGAAATACCCGTATCCTGTAAAGGTTAGGTGCGTACTAAGGTAAGTAAGCAGTATGGCTAGTGTTGCACACACTGTGCGAATTCCCGCAGGTGTAGCCTGTGATGTGCTTTTTAGAAGCGATCCTGCAATGCGCAATAAGCCTGCAGTGATAGAACCGGATGTAGTCACTTTGTCTAGTATCGGATTAATTTCCGTAGACACTATAGTAGCGAATGCATCCTGGTCTGTAGTGCCTGTTTCCAATACTGGAAACGCTACTATCTACCTAAAGAAGGGACAGGTTTTTGGCAACGTGACCCTTTCGGAAACGGTAACGGATAATAAGTTAAATTTACCAAAGGTAACAGCTAACGATGAAATTTCGGATGACTTGTTAAAGTTGTATGAAGAGACTTCATTAGAAAATCCGGAACATCGGAAAGAGTTTCATGATTTGCTCTGTCAGTATAGAACTGCCTTTGCCAAACCCGTTGAAAAATTGGGTACGACAAGCAAGGTAGTACACAAAATAGATACTGGAGATGCGGAACCTTTTAAAATACCGTATAGACGGTTACCTTTAGCAAAGAAAAGAGTAGCTGAAGAGGAAATAAACAAGATGTTGGAACAAGACGTAATAGTCCCATCCAATAGTCCATGGAGTAGTCCTGTATGTATGGTAACAAAAAAAGATGGTACTATACGCTTTTGCATAGACTACAGGAAGTTGAATGGAGTGACGAAAAAGAATTCATATCCATTACCGAGAATAGACGAAACCATTGACTCCAGGAGGTAACAGTTGGTTTTGTACCCTAGACTTGCAATCAGGATATTGGCAAGTAGGAATGAACCCATCAGATATGGAAAAAAACAGCATTTTCGAGTCATATTGGATTATTCCAATATAACGTAATGCCTTTTGGCTTGTGCAATGCACCAGCTACATTTGAAGCAATGATGGAAACTATATTAAGTGATTTATTGTGGAAAAGATGTCTCGTATATCTTGACGATGTAATAGTCTTCGGAAAAACATTCGAAGAATGTTCTAACAATCTTAAATTAGTATTAGAACGTATTTTTTCTAATGGTCTCAAATTGAAATCTAATAAATGTCACATGTTTAGAAAGTCCATAAATTATTTGGGCCGTATCATCTCTGATGAAGGAATAAAGGCTGATCCCGTTAAAATCGAGTCAGTTACGAATTGGAGTATACCTAACTCACCTAAAGAAGTGAGATCATTTTTAGGCTTCTGTTCCTATTACAGGGAATTTATTCCGAATTATTCTAGAGTCAGTTACTTATTACAAGTAATAGCTAACTGGACTCCAGGAGGTACCAGGGAAAAATTTCCTTGGACGCATGAACAGGAATCTGCTTTTCAAAAGCTAAAAGATCTGTTCACGAGTACTCCCGTATTGCAATATCCGAATGAGACGGATCATTTCATACTGGATACGGATGCTAGTAATGACAGCATTGGTGCTGCCCTTTCGCAAGTCCAAAATGGGAGAGAGGTACTAATTGCTTTTGCTAGCAATACACTGAGTAAAACTCAACGCAATTACTGCACGACCAAACAAGAACTGTTAGCAGTAGTTGTATATACAAAGAAGTTAAAACACTTCTTATGGGGGACGGACTTTATTTTATGTACGGATCATTCCTCTTTAAGATGGTTATTGAACTTCCGAGATGCTGAAGGTATGTTAGGTCGATGGCTAGCCCATTTATCCGAATACGGGCTTGAACATCGCCAAATTCAGCACAGACCCGGAGTGAAGCATTTAAATGCTGATGCCTTGTCTCGAACACCAATTCGGAAATGTGATAATCCGATTGTACTGATTGTGGAGCTCACAGAGCAGTTTTAGCAGGGATTCGAAGAACCTTCAAACCCCTAGTTGCTAGTGTACTGGAATGGTCTATGGATCACATACGACAGTTCCAGGAAGCTGACTCGATAACTGCACAGCTACTGCACTTGGTACCTAAGGGTATACATCCAGCCAGACCAGAGGTCTCCCTGGAGAATCGAGAAATGAGAAGGTTTCTTGCTCAATGGACCGAGCTTGAAGTCCGGAAAGGCGTGTTATACCGTTGGAAGCCATGTAATAATGATGAGAAACTCATACAAGTGGTTATACCACATGCAATGAGGCATGACATTATGTATTTTTGTCATGGACATCGGACCAAGGTCATTTTGGACGGAAGCGCTCATTAGCACGACTTTCTAAAAAATACTATTGGCCCGGCATGTCACGAGACTTGCAAAGATGGGTAACCACCTGTCTGGACTGTTGTAAAAACAAACCTGGACCCGGGATGGGCAAACTTCCCTCAGGAACTTTTTGGAGTTAGATTCGCGAGAATCAGAGTAGATATCATTAGTGGATTCAATACAACCGCTAATGATAATACTTGTATGATGGTAGTGTGTGATTACTATACGAAATACGAAATTTCCACTACCGGATCACAAAGCAGTCACTTGTGCCGAGGCCTTTGTAAAAGGTTGGGTACTGACTTTCGGTGTACCACTTATGCTACACAGTGACCAGGGCAGAGAATTCGAATCGAATCTCTGGCAAGGTATGTGCGAATACTTGGCTATTTGCAAAACTAGAACCAATCCCTATAGGCCACAGAGTGACGGATTGGTCAAAAGGTTCAATAGAACCCTTATTCAGGTCCTTAAGTCACTTGTTAATGAAAACATGGACGATTGGGATGAGCAATGTCACTTTGTGACACATGCTTACAATAGTATGGTACATTCATGTACCAACTGTACTCCAAATCTTCTAGTTTTCGGAGAGGATCTAATAATGCCTGCAGACTTAGTATTTGGAGTCGTAGGTATGGACCCGGAGCTACCTTGTCATGTAGTTTTTGTCGAATGTTTAAGGGACAGATTAAAAAAAGCATATGAGTCTGTCCGAATTGATATAGAGAAAAGTGCCAAATGGCAAAAAGTTGGATATGATACCGATCTAAAGCATCGGAAATTCAAATCCGGAGATAGAGTGCTAAGACTGCACAAACCACTTAGACATATAAAATTAGCGACTAATTGGGACGGTCCTTTTACAATAACCAAGGTTATTAGTGATTGTACCGTAATTATTAAATCAGACCTCGGTCGACTTTATAAGTCGAATGTGGCTAGACTGAGAAAATGGTCTGGGAGAGAGACCTCCACAGAAATGTATGGTGAAGGATTCGAAAAGATTTTGAATCTCAATCGGATAGTAGACCAGGTAAAGAACCCGATATCGAAGAGAGGCTGAGGTAGGCCTAAAAAGATATCTGAATCAGTGCCACCCACATCAACACCAATTAGGCGTGGGGGGGTAAAAAAAAGTCTCGGCAGGTGAAGACAAAAAGAAGAGGAAAGGTGTTTCGAAGGCCAAGAAACACCCAGAGAAAGCTCTTCGAACCGTCAGGTCCGAAAAGGAACTATCCAAGAAGGGGATATACTGCAGTGACCTAACCTGTATACACAACGAGTATAATGTTTACTTTTAGAGGAACGGATGGCAACTGACCGGAAAGGCTTATTTGTCGTCGCCGTATGATGTACCAGTGGGTAGTGGACGGATAATCCGGTGGATTTGCTTAAGCTTTCCATAAACTCCACTTAAATCCCCAGACGAGTCATCGGCATGAGCGATAATTACCTAAAAACAATCAGTTTGTTTATGTTCCGCTTGTAGCACGTGCGTTTCCGCATGACGTCAAGTAGACAGATCGAAGGATCAATGGAACCCGGCCGTGGACGATCCGTTTCCAGCGGCCTATGATGGTCGGTACTTGTATGTCCACCCGGACTTACAGGCACAGGTCGTAAACCCGGACAGTACTCCAGTTAAACTGGACCCGAAGGTGAGAATGGCTATCGAGGATGTTATGCCCTCAGAACAGCGCGATAGGACGCCACCAGAATGGCACAGAGACTGGCCATGGTTCCAATGTGGACTCATGGTAGACATTGCCTTTCGACAGGTAGTGTATGAAGCGAACCGAGCCTTCTTGCTAGGAGCATATCCAAAGCCTGATAGGTCTCAGTGAAACTTGACCAAGTCAAACATTGACTGGGTAGGCTGAATTTCAGAACCAGAAGGCCAGACCTACCCACGCCCTAGTGCTGTTCGGCCGGATTACCGAACCATGAGGGAGTACAGGGAAGCCGCTGCCAACTTCGAGCAGTGGGATGATGGCTATTACATAGCCGAAGCCGAACTCACGGAAGTCCAGAACTCCTCTCTCACAGGACTGGACAGGAGCGCAGCCCTGCGGACGATTCTCATTCGTCGTATGACTGTAGAGCAGGAAGCCCTGGAACAAGCTCGTAGGGAAGCAGAGGCACCCGCACCTCCAATTCCCGATCTAAAACTAGGTTCTAGGGGTTTGGACACTTCCAAATCAACCTCTAGCAGTACTACCGGTAAAACTGCAGATCCGGTAGAAGTAAATACTTCCAGCGAATCCGGAATTAAAGATCCGGAAGACTGGAAGGTCAGTAAAAACAGGAGGTCTGCTTCTCGGCGACTCAAGAATCTGCCAGATTCTGCTAGAGCCAACCCGAAAGCCAGCACCTCAGCCACTAGTAGCACCGCCATGGATGTAGTTTCCTCGGACGAGGAATCAGTACATGAGTCCTTGGTAGAGTATGATGAGAAGGTTACTCCATCTACTCAAACCGAGGCCGAGCGTTGGGCTAACGCCAAATCCGGATTTATGACCCGGATCCCAACGTGTTTTACAGACTGTGCATACGGAGTAAAGAAGGACGGTTCTACTCTGTATGCCTGTCCCGATACTGTAAACAAGAACGGAGAATCCGACTATGAGGATTGGATGCGTCTTTCAGACGAGGATCCCAATCCGAGCAAGGCCTATCGAAAGATGTGGCTTATGCTAAACCACACCGAAGGGTATTACACCTATACCCAGAGGCGCAAGTTACGTTGGTCACTTGAGAAGTGGTACGGAGACGATCAAAAGTCTTGTCCCTTCTCCATCTGCCAGGATGCTAGCGATGTCTCGGTCCGGACCTGGAGTACTTCAGCCCGGTTCCAGAGGCATCTGGTAGAAGCCCACTTCCACCATCACCCGGTTTACATTTGTGACCCGAGTTATGGCAAGAAGGGGAAGAAATGCACTACGAAGGTCCAATACAACCGGCATAGTGATCTGGCAAGACACCAGAAGAAGGCCCATGCCGAAGGTTTAGATACAGCCTGTAAACGAATTATGGACATGCATCAGGAACTCATGAAGGAGTTCGATAGTCTGAGTGAGGATGCTTGGTCAAAGATCCGACCAGGGGACCAAGTCCTCTGCGAGGTTCCGAAGACCAAGGATTCGAAACTACGCGCCAAGATTGTCCTTACTCCTGGTAAGGGCAAACTGGACATGCATAAGTCTCTTTGGCAGAAATGCGAAGAGTCCGGGAAGGAAGGTAAAAGAGCACGGGAGAGAGTTAGGAGAGACCAGAACCGAGGTGGCAACGGCAATGGTCAGTCTACTACTGTATCTCAAACCAGGGCGGATGATCGTTCTAGATCCCCCTGGTGCGTCACCCGCATGAGCAGTCCCGGGGTACTCCTGTTTTCAAGAGACCCGGACCTGCCGGATACGCAGGCGCTGTATCAAAACCAGGGAAAGTGAACTCACGTAACTTTCCGTCCATGACACAAGGACCTGGACCCAAAAGCCAGACCTTGGTCTTGGGAAAAGGGGGTCGTTTAGTCCCTAAAAAGACCTCAGCACCTGCCGCTGCCGGATCTGCAAGTACTGCAGCCGCCCAGCAGGTATCGTTTACCCCTGAACAAGTACAAATGTACATGGAAATGGGGTTGAGACAGAATCAGCAACCTACCTACTGTGTTCCAATGGCAACAGCAGGAACGTCCGGAAGCCCCATATCCGGAACTGCCCCTCAGGCAGTGTCAACACCTCCCAAAGCTGTTGCACCGCCTGCGAAACCGAAAGATGCGATTACCATTAAGACTGGTAACGCGGAAATTTGGTTCGAAAAGTCTCGCCAGGGGGAAGCGGATGTCCAAAAAACCATCTACACCCACTGGGAGAAATGTGTCAGGGATCGAGCTACAGAATTCCATCAGGGTCTTCTGATCGATACTCTGTTGTGTATGAAGCAGGTAGGCGATGCTGAGAAGGAACGCCTCGAAACTATCATCCGAGATGAAGTAAATGCTCGGGAGGAGGATGCCGTAGCTGCCAAGGAGCAGGCAGCTAGGGACGTACACGTATTAGAAAAACGTGTTAAGGAGGAAATCACTCGGAATACGAATCTGAACACTAAGTTCATGAGAGTATTCGGGGTCGACATAGATGAATAAGATGGTACTCCCGAGTCGGCCTTAGATCTTCTTAGGAAGAAACACACGAAGAAGTCAACCTAATTGTGTTCCGCGTTACTCAAAATCTTTTTTTTTCTCTTCTCCTAGACCTTGGTAACCAGACTTAGTTTTTGCAGAAATTATTATCTATCTGCGAATGTTCCCTATGTAAATCAACACTTATGATTATTCTTTGTGTTCCGGGTTCCTTCATAACCAGCAAATAGACTAATTCAGGACATATATTTATTGTTATATCCTGAAAGTTCTATTTGGATTAAGAACTAAATATAAAAATCTGATAGTAGTAGTGTTGCTGAAAGTTACCTCCGGATGCTGATATGTTAACCTGATGCCTACTGTTACCTGTTCCTGATCGCTCTACTGGATGGACTTATACGACATAACCTGCTGATGTACCGAATGGACTTATTTACCCTGTTAATTTACTTCCGGGTCAACTACTTTTTGGACTACAACTATGTCAACCACACACAAAAGGACTACTATTACTACATGTTGACCACCCGATTATTTACTTCACACCATTCTGATCTAATTATAAACACTAGCACTTCTAGAGGATTGTGGGTAGCTGCCCCTATTTCAACTTCCGTGTTTCTATATATAACCTCTACTGGATAACAATAGACTCTAGCACGTCCATCCCGTGGTTAGCTGACCACACCACCTACCTACAAGGTATCCGGAAGACTTCAAGACAACACATCTTAATATTATTGTGTACATATATTGTCATGTTTATAACCTAGCTATTCTAATGAATGCAAGACTTAAATGTATATTTATAGTGATACGATATGATATTATGTATCTCATACGGGTTAATAGTAATATGAATCTTCTGTTATTAGTCATATTACTTGACATGATCCGATATATATATATATATATATATATATATATATATATATATATATATATATATAACATGAACACCAGATTGTCATAATTACCCTACGTGACATATTTTTGTATAATAGTAGTTATCTGGTGCTATGATGGTTATTTAATTGCATGACGATGTGATATATGTTACTCTATTTATTTTTCAAGTGTATAAATTATAACGGTTACATATCATAAGGTTTCTAAAACATATAACCTCTAACGGATTAAATGTTCATAAATCAAAATGTATCATTAGATAGTATGATTACGTTGAAAGTCTTTATCAAGACTATATAATTACTATGTTAATAATAATAACAACCTCACTAGGATATTATTATGTGGTTTAATTCAGTACTTAACAGATCCGTTACAAACATCTGTTATCCTTCCACATTGTCGAACTGTACCGACTATCCTATTTGTTCATTCCTAACTATTAATACTATCGAGTATATCAAATACCTTTCATATGATACTTTACATGATCTTAATGTTATATCTATGGTTATACCTCTATTATTAGGGTAAAGACATATCGTAATGTTATTCCTATATAATAATATAATAGTTATAACTCCTTCCTAATGTCTGGGGGAGTAGTGTAGAGATATGTTGTTATAGCCATAGTAATGGCGTGGCGGGTGAGTCCAGTCGTTGGGTGTTCCTCAGGTTCCGGATAGGTGGCAGCACCGATCCGGGCCTGTGGGGACATCTGACGACGAACACCTATGTCCATATATAAAGACCGGGGCTCAGCCGCTACGTCAGAGGCCCTCCTGGCCTCTGACCATGTAACATCTTTAATTATTAGCTGCCCCTTTATCATCTTCCGGGTAGCCGTAAGTGTCTTAAGTAATTAACCATCCGTTGGCATACACTTGAATTACCGCCTTACTCCTTCTTTCCTGATCAGTAAGGCCCGAACCACCGAATTTGTAATACCAAACCATTACATAGTATTAGAGTTGGTTGGAATTAAAGTTTTGTGGCATACTTATGTCTGCTTTGTACGGAGCCACTAATAGGACATCCCTAATAAAAGATTTTCTGGAGAAAAAATATTCTTACAGGTACTGGACAATTCTTGCGGGAACAGGAACATTGTGGATGCACAAAAATTCTTGCAGATGCACAGAACATTCTTGCGGATGCACAAAAAATTCTAGCGGGTACACAAAATAAATCTTGTGGATGCACACAAAATTCTTGTGTTACACAAAATAATTCTTGCGGGTACACAAAATAATTCTTGCGGATGAACAAAACATTCTTGGGGGTACACAAAATAATTATTGCAAGTCCACAAAACCTTTGTGCCGATACTCAAAACAATTCTTGTGGTTGCACAAAGATTTCCTACAGATGCACCAACATTTGTGTGGGTACACAAATCGGCATCTTCCTTTAACTGCCTGAATTACTTCTGCATCTGCAAGAGTACTTTGTGTACCTGCAAGAATTATTTGTGTACCCGCAAGAATTATTTATGTACCCGCAAAAATTATTTGTGCACCCGCAAGAATATTTTTTTGGGGAAAAAATTATTTTTGGCATGTCCTATCCGCCTGTCCTGTCAGGGGCTCCATAGCTTTGCGTGTTACAGTAAAGAAAAACAGATTTTTATTTCAGGACAGTGTGTCCATTTTTTTCTGTTAGTGGGAGCCAAGCTTCCAGGAAGAGTTGTGGGGTGTAAACAATAAGATGAGAGGGAAAATAAGGATAAAGGGAAAAAAAAGGGTTTTAATTTTTGGCACCTTCAAGAAAGTATCAGGGCCAATATCAGAGGAAAGAGATAATGACACCTAGGTCATATCCCAACCACATATTGTGTATCGGCGCAGCTATAGGCCCATCCAAGTTTAGTGTGATTCTGTGTTCATTGAAGATTCTATGCACTTTAAATCAGAAAAATATTTTTAAGTGATAAATGGTGGCGAAAAATTATGTTAAGGTGGAATACACTGTGTTAAGTATGGAGCCTTCAGGCAATACGCTATACGAAAGTTTTATCAAGGATATACAGCAGATGGCGTTAGTGTAGACCAGGCCAAACTGCTCCTGCTACAGGGGCATGGTGAGTTCTCTCTTACTCACTGCAGAGTGTACCTCAAGATTTGAAATGCTACAGAAGGTGTTTGGTTCGATTTCTCAATCCAATATCGATGGAGTACCTAGATACACTCTTTCTCTCTGGATATCTCTAATTTCTAACCTCTTGAAACCGTTTTTCATTTTCAAAACAGTATAATTGTGAGAGGTGTTTCTGCCCCCTCAATAGGCCTATGGGGCCTATGGGGCTGGGTGGGTGAGTAGCCCCTGTAGCCTAGGGGTTGACTAGGACGCCATCTAGTGTATCAAACTGATAAAACGATTGTATATATGGTCAATGTGTAGCCCTCTGTTAGATTATAGAGGATATGTCGGACCGAAAGATTTCGGCCAAGATTTCTTTGCACTTTCATCCATAAAAGAGGCTGTGTCAGTGCAAGGGGGAATACAGAGTATTAAGTTTTTGTGCCAAGTTTTGTGCCATTGTGCCTTCTACTTTATTTCAGAGACACTGGACAATATATGGATAACGTGTGCACCCTTCTGTACTTCAGTGTATCCAAAATATTTTGTGCACTTTAAATCAGAAAAGGTCATTCTCTGTCCACATGTAAGGGCGCCCATGTAAGTTATTGACATCTACATTTAAGATAAGATGTAAACGATGTTGCATGAAGAAGTAAAATTAAATATTTGTTATGAATTCTGTTTACTTCTTTTACATTCCACTTTTTCATAGTTTATGGGTAAAACACATGAAAAAGGGTCGTTGGATCTGGTTTAGGCGAAAGCAGGGGGTTAAAGCAAGAGTAGCCGGTGTAGCTATCCAGTGTACTGCATGGGAGCCAGAAGTGGCGCCACCACTCGTCCAAAGCACTGCAACTCCTATCGTTATAACTCTGTGCTTGTCACGCAACTTCTACTGTTTTCTAACTCCCTGGGTCACTTTCACTGGTTGCTGTCAGAGTTTAATGACACAGCCTGTGGTCATACGTTGAGACTGCTGCTAAGGGAGTGATCATTTTTTAACAACAGGGGGGGGGGCTGGTGGGTTTGCACGCGGACGCGCGGAAAAAAATTCGACCCCCCCTCTCGAGGGGGTAAAATTTTTTCGACCCCCCCCATAAGGGACAAAAATCGCGTGCGAACGTCCCCTTTTAGCCTATAGTAACGCACGGGGGTTTCCACTGAAAACAGGTGAAATTATTTTGACCCCCCCATCAGAGGTATTGAAAAAATTCTGACCCGCCCCGGTCAAGGGGTTGAAAAAATTCTGACCCCCCCCTCAAACCCACCGGCCCCCCCCCCCTGTTGTTAAAAAATTATCACTCCCTAAGATAGGTGTAAACTGTGAAGATAAGAGTCCATGTGGGGCTCCCAGCTACTGACCACCATCTGTCCATTTATCTCATACAGGGTGACTTTACTGAGTATGCTTACCTTTCTTTTAAATTTTCACATTAAAGATATCCTAGTTATATCACAATGTTTTAATGATCTTTCTCCCTCATTTTTAAAGATTGTTGTGTAATTTTTAAATATCTTTTGAAATTTACCATTGCCCAGAAGTTTAGAGCCCCACCCCCTCAGCCCGCTGGGGAGGGTCCAGAAACAACTGACCACTGACTGGACACTTCATACAGTTATATGAAATGTACAAATGGACATGAAAATATCACTTGATTGCGTGATTTCTGTGTTGATCTTCATCGCGATTATAGGAACGCCCATTATTCAAGAACGACCTCATTCAAACACCTTTTGTTATACCCCTTTGCTGGGTGCCAATAGTCCTGACCCCTCCCCCCCCCCCAAAAAAAAAAAAAAAGCACAAAAACAACAACAAACAAACAAAAAGAACAACAACTAAAAACAAAGAAAAACTCCCTACACTCTGCCTGTCTGCCCTCTCCTCCTGTCCCTTCTCTCTTCCTCTCTCACAGCACCTATTAGGGGTCAATCGGGCCCCAGCTTGACTAATAGTGTGAGTTGTCTCTGGCACCTAGCGTTTGTTGGTAAAAGAAGTTTTTTTCCGCTGGTTGCTGTAGTGCTTATTTGTAGGCAGGTACCTTACGTAGTAATCTTCCCCAGAAAATGGGGACCATCATCCCCATACACGAGAGAGGTATTCCCTAGAATCCCGACCGGGCGAGACTGATTATGCAGTGTTCTATACATAGTAGATTGTCTCTGCCAAAGGGGAGCACCGACATACATCTACGAACGATCATCTATAGCTAGTCAGAGCCCCTCCCCTTCACATACATGATCCCTGGCTTGCTGGGGAGCACTTGAGGCCCTGCCTGCTTCAGGCTTATTTCTCACCACTTCTTACCCTTCTTTCCTCCTTCCCCCTTTCTTCCCTCCTCACGCACGTGCCTGCCCATTTACACAGACTTACCTATTTTGCCTGCCTCTACAGCAGTCTGCATTGAGTACCCCCCTCCCCCCTCCCCCCACCTCCACTTCTATTGGTCCATATCTTCTTCCTAATTTGCCTGCATTTCTACTATCCACTCTGCCCCCCCCCTCCAGCCACCCACAACTTGTATAACCGGTATTCTCAGGGGATCAATAACACATACTGGACGATGATCTAGATTCAGGATATCAATGTAGTGGGTTTATAGCATTGATTCCACCAAAACCCTCAATTTTGTCGGGCCGATAGTGGGCCGATAGCATCGTTTTAGGGTATCGGCTCCCTATCGGCCCGATTTTTTGTCAGGCCGATGGCAGCCCGATAGGAGAATTTTCAGCCTCAAATCTCACTCTTTTGACCTCTTCCACCAAGGAAAAAATGAAATCGTTCACGATTATCGGGCCGATTTTGCATAGAGGCCGATGGGTACCCGATTTTTTCTAATCAGTTAGAAAAAATCGGGTACCTGTCGGGACCATCCCCGACGTCTTTCCGATGGTTCCCGATGGTTTCCGATGCTTAAAATAGAGCTGTTCCACAGAACCCGATTTGAGCCCGATTGTTGCCCGACAGTTGTCCGATAGTGCCCGATAGCTGGCCGATAGTTCCCGATGCTGCCCGATGCGTCCCCGATGCAACCCGATGGCAAAATCAGACAACTATCGGCTTCAGTGGAATCCTGGTTTATGGCGTGTCTGCACAGTGACCAGTGATCAGGTGATTAGTAGGTCAGGGGAAGGGTGCCTTTCTCTTTAAATAGGTTTTGTCAATTGGTCGCCATGATACATGAAACGAATGTAGCCTTAGTGAATTCCTCACAAGCAGGGGCACAGGAAGGGGGTTGGGGGTACGGTTGGCTTTCCCCCTTCCCCAAAAATGGGAGGGTCCCCTATACAAGTATTAATAAAAGTATAGTCCCCCCCCCGTAGAGACCCCTGGGCCTCCAATCAAAGTTTGCTGCAATTATGAACCATAAGGACCCTATAGAACTCAGTATGGTGGCCTGGTGGAGCCACCATTTGGAATTTCGCTGGTTGAAGTAAAACTCATTGATAAGACATACCATGATGGGTACCTTGTCCCTGGTTAACACCCACGTCCAGGGACATGCTGGTCCCATTTCCCCCCTAATTCCGAAAAAAAACAAACTTTTTAGATACTGTCTGAAGGGGGCGGAAATGAATTGGGAAGATGCCTGATTTGCTCCCGATTAAAAATCGGGAATGAAACAGCTATGGTGGAATACCCGCTTAAGAGACAAGAGGAGGGTGGCATGCTGGCGGCACCTGCTGGCGGCACCCAGACACGTTCCTGGTGGCTGTCTGACCTAACAATGCCCAGGAGCACAGCGAGGACAGCCGACAGCAAAGGGCATAAGGTAAAGGGCACCTGGATGTGCACAATACAAGAGGTGTGTGACTGGGTCATGTTATAGCGTGAGTTACAGTTACTAATTGTTACTATTTATGGGTATCTGCGGGCAAACAAACCAAAGAACTTAATTGACCTTTAGTTGTACATCAGGTAAGGTGACTGTGTCTCCCATTGGTACTCAGGTTAAATACATGGGGATCATATCTCTCGGTCTTGGTCCATATGTTAGGTCATGTTATTCTTTCACTAATGAGATACATAAAATGTACAGGAGTCTTTGTCTATGTATCTATCAATGAAACTGAATATTTTGATTCCTACTCATGGTATACCTACCTAACCACTGTGTAGGCAATGTTTGCCCGCAGCTAACCACCCTGTGATGTAGAAGAGGCCTAACTGTAACCCACGCTATAAAGCCACAATGGCAATCTAGCCATGGCTATACAACCTGAGTTATACATGTACTTACCTGTCTGATGTGCCACGGGGTGGGTACCTGTGTGCAAACATATATGTAGCATAAGTTCCAAGTAGGTTCTTGCTACATCACCACCTAGTTAGCTGTGGGCCATCACCGTATGCGTGAGTTACAGTTACTGAGTGTTCCTATTTATAGGCCTCCCCGGTAAACAAACCTCTGCACTCAGCTGGCCTGTTGGTTATTGAATGGTATACCATATAGCACTAACCTGCTTATACACACATGGAAATTCCATTTGTAGGTCCTATTCTATATGTTTAATCGTAATTAATTTACACACAAGTTAAATCATGGAATTAATTTACAAATAAGACACATAGAACATACAGGGGTTTGACACGTGTATAAACTTATTCAATGGTGTGCTACCTAAACCATATCAATATCAGAAAGATACAGATCAGTATATGTTACTAGCTTTCTGTCAATATTTTGAGTTTTTTTTTCTCGTGGTCCAGGAATGCCCATGTTTTTATGTACAGAACAGGGCACAGTTACTGATGTGAATAACATGCAATTGCAGCTGATGGGGCCATCACATGTAGCAAACAGGTAAATCCTGCACTCTTTTTCATTATTGTGACTCCCACTTTGAGTAAAAGGATGGGCAACTCCGCTCCCTCCCAAACCGCTGTTTTTATTTTTTTCATTGGGCTCAATTTGCATGAGATGAAGTGTCTTTTGACAGTCTTTGTCTGTGGTAGTTCGTAATATCGGGGATGGACCACAAAACTCATTTAGTATTTTGTATGTCAATAACATCTTCCAACCCTTGATCAGTGCTAATACCTCGGGGCCAATACCCGTAGTCCAATAGACCACTGTGACTATGGCTATAATATGGAAGACGATCTGTGGGGGGAGGGGGGGGGCACATGTGTGATATACCTAACTTCATATGTCACCAGCTATACAACAGTTATGTGTCTACCACTTGTATATATATATATATATATATATATATATATATATATATATATATATATATATATATATATATATATATACATATACATATACATATACATATACATATATATATATATATATATATATATATATATATATATATATGTATATATGTATGTATATATATATATATATATATATATATATATATATATATATATATATATATATTGTCTCTGGGGACAAAACATTCCCTTCCATATTAAAGCATCTGCGGACAGCGGTCACCGCGACAACAGTTTCGGATAATAGGGAGCCAGTTGTTGCCCTCCCAAGCTGAGGCCCGCCTGACCCCTCCGTCACCAACTACATGGACACCGACATGGGACCACGCCTGAGGGACGCCATCGATGGTCAGCGGCGGAAGTGACGTAATTGCACGTCTCACGGGTAGGGGGCAGCACCAGTCACCAGGCAGATATGCAGCACCAGGTGTTTCTGGTCCTTTCAGTGCTGTACTATGGTTGACAGACGGCTACCAGCCCGGGCTACCAGCAGCACCAGCGGCCAACTGTTTCAGCGTCCCTGTTGCTGTCAGACTCCGCTAGGGGGCGCGTCAGTTGGTGCCGCGCTGAATCTGCAGGACGCGCGGGGGCAGGTTGTGCCGGTTGTACTGCGTCCATCGGTGCGTGCGGCAAACACAGGAGGACTGGATAGACGGCGCACAGACAAACAGTGAGAGCCGGGAGGATCAGAAGGTGGCAGGAGGAGCTCCAGACCACAACGTGTGTTCACAGCAGTGTACTACTGCTGCTGCAGCAGCACATGGGTCATCCTCTGTGCCGGACCCTTAATACATACCTGGGCGTCTCATAGACCGCCAACATCTGGCAAGGTAATCGGACCATACAATAGGGAGCAGCAGGGCCCCAGCAGTTATATGCTGGTGATAAGTTCTGTCTCCTTCCCTATTAGATATAAATGTATAAACACTTTGACTGCTCTTCACTGTGCCTCAAGCAGCCTTTGTTAGCTCAGCGGGAGCTATATTAGCTATCCTACTGGAGGAGGATTAGGTACCTCCCACCTGGAGTAAACTGTTGTATACAACACTGGGAGGAAAATAAACTCCTGCACCTGGAGCATAGACACCATCATATACATCATCCAGGGAGCAGACTCATTTTTTTTTAGATTTAAAAAGACAGCCATTTGTAAAGGAAATAACATAAAAGGAGAAAATAACAAAAACAAACAATATTAATGAACAAACAAAAACAATTGGAATTTCATGCGCTCGCCCCGGGATTTATTCCCTATATTCATACAGAACAGACTTTTGGCGGTTGTTTGTTACCGTTCAGGATAGAGATAGGGGCGGTAGATGTGACCCTGTGCAATATAAATTTGAGTGATTTGACACTGTTGCGGCGTAAGATCCCAAAGCCGTGAGGAGCGGTTCAGGAGAGCAGCTCAGGAAGGCAGAGCGCAGCTCAGAGAGAGCAGCAGCTGTAAGGCCAAAAAAAGGTTTGTTTCCGGTAACATAGTGAAAAAATCTTATTTAGTTGGACTTTGCTAGATTTTCACTGGTTATTGTAAGAAATCATCATTTCCGACATGGAATACGAGAAAATGGTGGGGAAATATGCGTATGAATGTAAAATACAGATTTTGAAGAAAAAATAAGTTCAAAAACTGAAAAATCTTCAAGAAATCTTCAAAAATCGGAAAATCTTCAAAAAAAATCTGAGGTCGGCCCCATTTGGCTTAGGTCGGTCGGGTTACCGGAAAGAGACCTCTTTTTTTTGGCCTATCAAGGAGCAGCACAAGGATTGCCACCTTCAAAGGAAAGGGTCAGCTCACTCCAAGCAACTCGGCCCACCTCCAGCACGAGGACGAGCAGCTCACTGTTATAGGAATGCCTTTGTAGTAATTGCACACTGCCCAACAACGATCAGGTAAGTGCACACCACCTCTCCACTCAAATTACCTGTTGCAAACATTTTGTAACACTTCTCACTACAACCTCCTTTCCGGCTCCTTTTTTACCCGACAAAGCCTGCTGGTCTGCCTTAGACGCCTACGATGAGTGCATTCTAGGAGACGTAGCTTAAGGCATAGTACTTATGTCCATTTGTCGTCATGATGCATGGCACCGGAGCATGACGCAGGCCTACAGAGTAGCTCGCCAGGAACCGCTCGCCAGCGCTTTCTCTATCTGTCATGCCCACCATACAGCCTTGATTCATTCAGGGTCGGCGCGATGCACCAATGCACTGCTGGTAAGTTACTCGCCAGCGCTGCATTTGGGCATCATGGTACCCTTAAATGTTTAAACACTGTGCGTTTCCTGGCTTAGATGGGCAGAGATTAATCGCCTTGAAGCCTGGATTACTACAGAAAATAGCGTGGGTGTGGGGTGTTGATGCTCTGCTTTTAGCTTAAAGATCGTATCCCAACTAAAATTCACTCATTTTTCAGTGACACATACCTAAGGGATATCCCTGCCTAAAAATGTCCCCCAAGTTTTAAAAAAATAGTCACTGTTTCTCAGCATTTAATGAGCACAATTAAAGCTGTAATTTTTACAGTAGGTCGACACTAAACTGGCTGGATAACATAATTAGCCCTTCACACTAGAGCAGTATTTTGGTATTTCATGGATGAGTAGTCACTTGTGTAGTACATGGCTCACTAGTGGCACCTTGTGCTGTACAGCTGGTAAATACATCATAGATCAAGCACACAGAAAGGGGGGTCCATACAGGGGCATACAGATTATCCTTTATTGTTGCCTATTCACATATAGAAGACTGCTGGTGGAGCCCCCTTCAGTATTAGCCTTTAGCTACCCTGAACTAGTGGGAAACTTGACTCACATTTCCCGCCATAGGAGAGAAGTATTCTTCATCTGGATGTCTTCTGTTTACATATATAGGGAGCACTGGTATCAAAATAACGTATGTCATTAATTGGGGGAAACAGGTAGCATTGATAACAGTATGATACATTAATCAGTTCCAAGCAGGTCGTTTTAGTTGAAATTGCATCTTTAAGTGCATATAGTACATGTAGTGTAGGCATGTGTGTTAGCTGCCTGGGGTGCCCTTCCCCCCCCCCCCCCCCTCAAGCTCCTACCTCCCATACAGAGCAGTCTCCTGCTGCCTACATGTCTCTCAATGTATTCACCAGGGGATTACGTAACCTACTAGGTCATCAATGAACGGAATATTAATACTAACACTGATGGGAATAGAGAGCAATGTAATGGGACTGTAACACTGTGTAAATAGTATCTATATACCGGGTAGATATGATATGAATATCAAGAAGTGCATGTTCAATAATGTTTTTTTTTATTCCTTAGAAAATTTACCATGTTCCTAATTAAAATTATAACCATAGGCAGAACATGAAAGAAAATATTTGAAGAAAGAAAGAAAAAATGCAGTTACTTGCACATGCTGACTAAAACTGTAATAACACACAGGCTATAAATGTAATAATCTGATAATCCGTCGTAATTCCTTGCATACCCCCTCATGAACTGTCTGTTTTCCATATACATTGTCTTTTTCCGCTTCAAATTCGCGTTGGTCTTGTGTAAAATGAGCCGTGTTTGGGCCAATGTTTCTATTGGGATACTACGGTCGTCTATACAACTAGACTAGGTTTATGTCATCCTCTCGTAAATAATGGTGAAAACAATATCTTTTTTTGGGGCCAAATTGCACTAGATAGACACTGCTACAGTCCATGTCTGGTGATCATCATCATTTCGTATTGTTAGACTCTGGCAGTAGCAGCCCTCATCATTCCCACCACTCATACTGGTGGTTTGTTTTACCATTAAAGGGCAGAATGATGCCTCAAGGTTCATGGCATCAGTCGTCATGATGCACCGAGGCTGTAACGGTGAGTGCATAGCTTCACCATGCACCGAGGCTGTAACGGTGAGTGCATAGCTTCACCATACACCGAGGCTGTAACGGTGAGTGCATAGCTTCACCATGCACCGAGGCTGTAACGGTGAGTGCATAGCTTCACCATGCACCGAGGCTGTAACGGTGAGTGCATAGCTTCACCATACACCGAGGCTGTAACGGTGAGTGCATAGCTTCACCATGCACCAAGGCTGTAATGGTGAGTGCATAGCTTCACCATGCACCGAGGCTGTAATGGTGAGTGCATAGCTTCACCATGCACCGAGGCTGTAATGGTGAGTGCATGGCTTCACCAGGCACCGAGGCTGTAACGGTGAGTGCATGGCTTCACCAGGCACCGAGGCTGTAACGGTGAGTGCATGGCTTCACCATGCACCAAGGCTGTAACGGTGAGTGCATGGCTTCACCATGCACCAAGGCTGTAACGGTGAGTGCATAGCTTCACCATGCACCAAGGCTGTAACGGTGAGTGCATCGCTACACCATGCACCAAGGCTGTAACGGTGAGTGCATAGTTTCACCATGCCTGCCATCCAGAGAATGCACCAACCCCATAGATTCGGCATGATGCTTGAATATACAAAACCTGGCAAGGAGACTCCCCAAGTTTGCATTAATGCATCAAGGCAAGGCATGATGCGTTAAAGCACTATGCAAGCTTTAAGTGTTCAGTGTCCTGATGGACGAGTCACCACTATGCCCCGCGATGCGGGCAGCCGCCGGTCAGCCACCAAGGTGAGTTAGTGTATTAGTGTGGCCTTCCTGATACTAGTAATGGAACTTTCAACACACTCTATTAGATAGACCATGGTTGGTGCAGGATATACACTGGCCCTTATAATAGTTCTGTAAGCAGGTAAGGGTCTACTGTCGGCCAAAGGTTCTAGTATATTATGTACTCTGTGAAAATTAATTCAAAATTACGACAGACATTTGGGAAGTTTGGGACAATGATTTTATCGTTATCATCACAAAGATTCCTTATACTACAGTGCTTTACTGTCCTGCTATATCTGGGACTTCATTATGGACATTACACTGCTTCACTGCCTTACTGTCCTGCTATATCTGGGACTTCATTATGGACATTACACTGCTTCACTGCCTTACTGTCCTGCTATATCTGGGACTTCATTATGCGCATTACACTGCTTCACTGCCTTACTGTCCTGCTATATCTGGGACTTCATTATGGGCATTACACTGCTTCACTGCCTTACTGTCCTGCTATATCTGGGACTTCATTATGGGCATTACACTGCTTCACTGCCTTACTGTCCTGCTATATCTGGGACTTCATTATGGACATTACACTCCTTCACTGCATTACAACTACGATGGTTCACCATCCAGTTTTATGAGGATGCTTTATTTATAGTTATTTCTTAGAGTGTATTAAAATGAAGATATGGCCCTCTTGGTGGAGTCTCATCTAGAATCTCCCTGGCCTCGGTGAGCAACTTGTCAGGCTTTGGTTACCGTGCTGTGTTGACCCCCAAACAACCTTTCCTTTTTTAAACCAAATGGTGCTGTGGTTAACATACGATCCTAAGGAAGTCTGCACAGTTCTTGCCTATGAATGATAAAGGTGAATCAACATGTGTAGCTTACATGCTAAGGAATCTAGTACTGCGTAGTTTAGCACCATTGCTATTTGTGATTAACGTATCATACAGGTGAATGGGAACTATGCCAGTAGAAAACAGCTTTAGACACCCATTTTGTACAGATATCAAAAAGCTAAAACCACAATCAGTCAACTGATGTACACTGAGGGAAGTTCAGTATATCCCCTGCTATGTCTTTTACAATGCAGTGCAAAGGTGTAGAAGATGAAGTATGGCTGGCATTACACTTTATATCTAGAGAATATGGGTGAAGTTGCAATAAATTTAGAACAATTGTACCTTCCAGAAAGGGAGTCAACCATAGGGGTTTTTGAAGGAAAAACCTGGACTCCCTTAAGAGAGCCAGTTGACTCCCTTTCATCAGAAAGGGGAGTCAGTAAAGCGCCCAACATAGTAGGTGTACCTTTCTTTCTGACCTCCTTGTTTTGACCTTGGGAATTCAACATTTCTCGTAAAAAGTCAGATGCTTCATATCACATGGTCTTCTTGCCCGAGCATACCTTGTCAGGAGAATGTGTGTAAGAGGAGTTTAGGACCGATTATTTTTCAATGATTGGAGGGGGGGGGCAAATTCTTCTTTTTTTTCATGCATCAGTGAGAAACTGTAACGGTTAGGGAACAGTGCCTTCGGAAGAGCACTCTAAGCCCTCCTCCCACCTAGGTTTACCTAGAGGCTTTGTCTGACCAGTCCCTGACATTTTGAATTGCTCCAATTAGTTGGAGAAGGTGGTCACATTTAACGTTAAACCTACTTATGGAGTAGGTGGACTGCTCCATTTGCTGAAGACAACTTATCACGGTCCTGTTCATTTCCCTCGCAATATCCCACTCCACAATCCCACTCTCTCTACCATCTATGCCTTTAATTAGACCTGTCTTTCTCTATCTGGTTGTCTCCGCTTTCTTCCCCAAGTTTAATCAGTCAATCAGTCACTCACTCACTCACTCACTCACTCACTCACTGTAATACTTACATAATCACTCAATCACCAACTCATCCACTTATTAGCTCCATTATTCTGTCTCTGTAGCTACTGCCAATAAACGTAAGCCGAGGACTAAGAGAGACTGCTTCATAATTCAAATAAGTACATACAGGTATCAGCCGAATGTCCGAGAAATAAAACTCAAAATAACATATAATAACTTTATTTCATAAAGAAAAGAGCTATATTTTGGCTACATGGAACCACCAATTATGCACAATTATCTCTATCGTTCGGTTTTATAGTTGTGCAATGGCACTTCTCTATTTTTCATGTCCTTCCAACACATGTGATATGGGTGTTATATATTATCTTGGTACTAGTTATTATAACGGTATATATGTGTAGCGGTTCTGCTACTATATATGTATGTGCTACCCTGGGACTCACATAGGGGGCAGGCCTGCATAGTCTCATCTAGGCCACCTGTCTCCCATGTAGCCACCACACACACACAAGGAGGCCACCACACACACACAAGGAGGCCACCATATTGTTTGGTTGGTCCCCAATTTTTTTCTTTTGTGATTCCTTAATAAATTAAGGGCATTAAGAGCACCAATTGTGAAAAACTATATTTACTGTTTGGTTGTATTTCCTCAGGTAAGTATAGCGGTAATATATACGTTTATTACCAATACATATACCACAGAAACCCCTAATGCCGTTTGCCAGCTGATATAAAATGAAAGATGAATGTCAATAATAATAAGGCTTGGCGTCGAAATAAACCTTTTAAAATATAGACTTTAGCAACTTTTTGAAAAAGAAAATGAAAATTTTTGTCACAAACACTAGCTAGTAGCTCTCTATAAAAGGCTCAATACTCATAAATATCAATCTACATGTAACATTAACTTCAGCATAACTGCTTTAAGAAATAATGATCATTCTATATTATGTTGACGTCATACAGGCGTTGGTCTATAGATATGGAACTTTGCAATGCCATAAATTCATAACCCCAATCAGCAATGGAGCATTGGGCCATCCGTGTCCATGCTTGGTCCAGTATAAGCTGATATTGGACGAATATAAGCCGACATTGGCGCAATGTATCCTTGCTACCTGGGACTGAGCTAAATATACCCTCTGTTTATATGCATTTGTAGACTTAATAAAACATGGAGAAGTCATTCAATAGTGTTCTATAAACGTTAATTTAGAAATCTTGTCTGATAGATATTTGGGCGCAGTTACCCCAGATGTCCAACTGTTAATTAAACAGTATTAACAATTAAACAATCAATGAATGTAAAAATAGACAACTGCCCAATTAAAATGATGCCTATTAGTGATTGCCCCGGCCATCACAAACGTCCACATTGAATGAGTCCCAATTAGTAGTCCATGGCCGTGTGTAAATGTCGCGTCCAGGTCGATTAGGCTAATTTAGACAGACATTACCGTCACATTACCATACATGGGTAATATGTGACGTTAGTTTGGGATTGAAACTTTTATGGGGGTTCCATGTGATTTAAATGCCTAACGAAGGAGGACTCCTTAATCGCATGGGAACCCCACAGAAGTATCTATCCAACTTAGAATATGATACTCATTGGTCAGTTCCATCTGTTATATTCTAAGTGACAAATGAGAAGGCAGGATTGGAAGGCATCTATACGTGTAGATACGCTATAAACACTGATAGAAACCTGGGCAAGAAAAGTATCATGTTCTAACTTTTATGAGGCTCCTACATGCATCCTAGGATATAGACCCCTCCTTCATTGGGGGTTTATATACCATAGAAAAACCTCATTAAAGTTTCTGTCCCATACTCAAAATACACACATTACATATATACATAGAGAGACAAACTAATTCCCACGTATTTTCATTTAAGCAAATTTCAAATTTGCTAATATCACGTGTATCTATCACATATAAAATTAAAGGTGGACATAAAGATAGAAAGTAAGGTCTGGGAATCACTGAATACAAGTCTTACGGTTCAATGCACTGCTCTTATAGAGTTCCTGATTGCATCCTTTACCCTTTTATTTGCTTGTGTATATTTTTATGTCTTTTCAAAGTTACAAAATCGAAACAGGTGCACAAATCAATTTTGATTTGCAATATCTATCTGATAATTTTGCGAATCTCAAATTAATTTTCAATAGGACTTTGCCCTGGGCACTGTTGTGAATGGATACACTTTGATATTACAAAATTAATACTGTGAGATTGGATGCTTTAGAAAACGTACCTCATTATACATGTATCTTAAACGACCTTTCGTTTTGATAACATAACTGCATGAAAACTATTGTGCCTGTGATTGCACGCTGATGCTTTCCTTTCTAACATCCTAGAGGGGGAAAGAAACATATCTCGTGTCGAAATGGATTATGGTTGAATTTAATCCTCGGACGGAACAGTTTTATAAACTGTCTCTGTCCGTTAGAGTCAAATACTCATCATGCTTTAATGCATCATAGTACACATGGATGCCCTAGCTCCTGCAGCAAGTGTATAGTGGCACAGAGGCAGTGCTATAGCAATTCGATTCCAAAAACAGGGTCTTATTTCAATAGAGCTGATATTTTGAAAATTCGCTAGCTGGAAATACTGTCATCAAGTGGTCATCACTCATTCCTTACTAAGACAGATCCCTATGTAATCATGTCACCGATTGTGATTCTCAAGAAGTCAGCATAGTGCAAGCTCGCGAACGTCCTTAAGAAAGCAAATAGCCTCAATGTAATTTTCATAAAATGTCATTTTTTAAAATATTTTTGGCAAAATAGTTTTAGGGCCTATAGGACAGTATCATTGTTTTTATTCTAATTCTATACGATCTTGGAGTATGTTATCATGGTTTGAACGGCCTTACTTATCTGGTTGGAGATTAATGCTAGATCACATGACCATGATGAGCGGGACCACGTGACTATGAGGACTTCTTGAAGACGTACGCTAGTCTATATAGGGTTTGATAGAGCCGTCGTAGCAGTGCAAGCACTATTGTAGCCTACTTTGAGCAGCACATGGTGGAATTCCTGACGAAAACGTATTTATTTCCTTTACCTCCAAAAAAATAACACCGGGGCCCATGATGGGGGTTCCTCGTGTCCCATGTCGATTTTTTTATAAATGCCCATGTCACTGTGTCGAATTTAAGAAATTCCCATGTCCCCTTGTCGATTTTAAATAACTCTCCATGTCTCATATCACTAATCCAAAAAAAGCCCATGTCACCATTTCGATTTTAGGGGTCTAGAACCATAACACCCAACGACATGAGCTTTCTCCTCATCCAAGTTGAGCTCTCTCCATCCCAAAAACTCTTTCCTTTAGAGAAATGCAGCCTTTGAAAACTGCATGCTGCAGGAATGCAGCCCAAGCAAGTAGACCCTCGAGCATTAAGGGTTTTTGGATCATTGGACAAATGCATTGTTATACTTCAATGGTTAAACTGCTTCTTCTAAGAGCAGCTCCTACCCCTTGCCGCCCTCCTTTCCACTTACCCGTCACCCCTTGACCCTCAGGGATTTACTGGTATGCCTCATGAGGGAATTACTCCGATGTCTGCTCATAACATGCACTTAGAACTGCTGGAAGGCATTGCTCAAGATGGTAAAACTAGACCCCCCTTCAGATCGTAGTGGGATCCCTCAATATAATGCCAGTACAACCATGCCTCTAATGGTCACTGATGATCACACTGGTACGACTGCCCTACCAAACCCTATGTAATTACTGCATTAAGTGTTGATCGTACTGAGCAGTCGTAATGAATCACCTACAATCAACCACTCTAATATTGAGAGTATCAAAATGTGTGCAGTCGTACAATCTTGAGAAATGCCGTGCAGAGTGGCAAACCTTGTATAACCTTCTATGAACTGCAATTTCTGACTTATGGCTATATTTTGCATTTTGTAAAATACATTTGTGGATTATTTTTTTTGTGTGAGAGGGTGCTAAAGTTCTTGTTGATATGTCCCTCATCCATCCTCGCCTTTTGGGTTCTTACTGTATAGTGTCAATGAAGACATGTACCTACATGGAGAGAATCAGTGTTCAACACAGCTCCAACAGTTGTCACCTTTCCCACCACCATGTATACATTGTACCGTAATGTGTCAACCTGCATGGCGCACGTGACACCTCTCAGGGCTGAATTGCACAGTGCATTATCATATATCGTTTTTCCTTACGAGCTCTGTTTTTTTTGTTTGTTTTTTTTTTTTTGGGGGGGGGGTCTTTTTGGGTCCTTTTTTTTAATAGATAAAAATAAATCAGCTTTCTTTTGCCAGAGACATGAAATACACAACATCCATGGTTTTGTAAAGTGATTTTTGAAGCAGCTGATGTTATGAGCGATCTCACCATTGGCAAGGTATCTGGACATGTGGAAAGGGCACAAAAACTATTTAGTTCCCTCTGAAGCTGAAGAGTGGTTTTAATTCTATTACTTTTCCTTCGCCATATCATGCTATTCCATACCTTTCTGGGAGGAGAGTACAGGGAAGTGATTTCTCCTGCTTGGTTCAATCCATTCTGCATTGGACCCGCCATATTTCATACAGGGCATGCAGAGGGGAGAGCAGCTCTTCACGGGTCATATCAGAACAGCTCATAGCTGCTCCGGCTGCAGCAGGGCGGCATATTATCAACCATTTAAGAACAACATGATGCCTTAAAGGTTTCATATACACTTGTCTACAATGCACTGTTAGCATGACAGGCTGGCACGGCATCCGATGAGCAGATCAATCATGTACAGTCTGCATGCATGGACCTATAGCGAGTTACTCGCCATTGCTGCATTCTGGTGCACTCATATAGCATGTCTGCAGAATAGAAATAGAAATAGATGGGGTTACCAGACTTCAATTCAATTTCAATTCAATTCAGTTAGGGTAGGTTAACCTAAAGAAGACCACATACCTTGAGTTGACCACCTGCCACCTTATTTTTGTCACTTTTACATCTACTGTATGGGGCTGTACCTCTAATATTCCTGAAATAGAGGTGTTATAGTATCCCATGGACTGGCCACCTATGATATGTTGAGTAGTTATCATTGTATAACAAAACAACAAAGTACCCATGTTTGACTGGTTTTTATCATGGCCAACTGGCCATTTCTTCAGAAATCTTTAACTTTGGTGGCAGATTATGAACATTCAGATTGTTCACACGTACCAAATATTGATTCTAGACATAGATATACATCATAAGTAAATGATGACATAAACAAATGTTCAGAAATGTTAAATACTTTCAGTTTAGGACTCGTTTTCCCAGGCATGCCAATTTCACCTTGAGATGACCACCATTTCACCTTGAATCGACCACAACTCACAGAGAGAGTTATGCCTTTAATTGAGTAGAAACCACTGATTATGTAGGATTACATCAAAAAATTCATATCCATAATATCTTGGGACATTGCATTCTCTAGATGATATCTCTATGCATGGGTTACAGACTTTGCTGTTTTCCTATTATGAGTACTATGCAAAGGAACCATATGTCATCAAGAACATAAATGCTAAGTCAAGCAAAATGTTACTGTAGTAGATATTGATAGATAATCATAAAACAAAGCCTTTTTAATGCAGGGCTAGGATTATTACCTCTAATTGGATGGGAATGGCAACTACGATGAACATAATCTTTACTGAAATATCCCTTCCAATTTAGCTGCTGCAAAACATACATTTTCATTACAATACAGCACAATCAACAGTGACATTATATTGTATATTTATGTAAGAAACTTATTCTTTTTTGAAATTATGGCTTAATGAAAATGTCCCCATTCAAAGGCTGTGTATCAAGTGGTCATCTCAAGGTGCAAAGTGGTCATTTCAAGGTGAAAATGAACTAAATGGAATGTTCTCAGTAAGGGTGATAAGCTATATATATATATATATATATATATATATATATATATATATATATATATATTATACACATGGATTTTCAAGATAAAGCAGGTAAAAAAGCCTAAACAATTATCTTTCATTCAGTGCCTTTTGGAAGTCGGAGTACCTAAAACTCTCGGAGATGTTACCCACTACAAATCCCTCATTGAAGGCCTGCACAGGAACGGTCGTCTTTAGGTTAACCTACCCTATTTATTTATCCGGCAATGAGGGGACGCACAGGTCTGAGTTGTCTCATTCCAGCGTAAGGAAAAGAAACATTAATCCAAGTTATGATATCATGTAATCGTGTCATCTTCAAATTGAGACATAATACATAAATTACAATTATACCACATATATAAATTGCTCTTGGTGAGTAGTGTTATCATAAGACTGCCATAATGCCATCACAAATAATATTGTGTTATATAAACGTTATTAGTCATGACTTAACCATCTTTTTAGTGTTAGTAGACTCTTGCATGAAAATAGAGTCAGTATGATTCACCAATGCAGTGCTGGCAAATAGACTCATCACCATTGGTTCTTAATCCTTTAAGGCCGCATATGCATGAATGCATCATGCCTATTATGATGCATGAATGCAGCCCCGATGAGTAATTTTCTAGGGCTGCATTCATGCAACCTGTCGACCCTAGGGAGTTGATGTGCTCCTGCAGGGTTGGCATGACGCTCCAATGCAGTGCTGGCGAGGATCATACCGACCAATAAGTACGATGCACTCCTGCATCAGCCGCCCTTAAAGGGTTTACCTGATGGTCATGACGCCTCACGTCGCATCAACACCTCCTCTCCCTCCCTCTATTCTTCATACCACTACATTAATCACGTACGCAATTTCCCACCCAACCTTGGCACCGCCTGTGCCGCCCATATAAGTAAGCACTGCACACACTTAATCATGCCGGATCCGCTCAGTCAGAGCACTTAGATCCTACCCTTCCAGTGGCCCGTGTGCCGAGTGGAGAAGCAAAACTTCATCATCATCATCATCATCACTTAATCATACCTCATGCTCATCACCAGGGCTCCTGCTATTCCATGTATGCACTCCTCAGCCAAAAAATACCTCACAAGATCGATCCACCAAGTAGGCTGGGATGAGGGGGGCTTTTGTAGAAGAAATATAATGTGGGAGGATTAGTCAGGGTAAACAGAGCCATTAACATGCTTATCTAAGTGTGACAATGACAACGTTTGGCATCAAGAGATCTATGGCTGGGTATTGGAGCACAGCTTTGTACATGGGGAAGTAGATTGTAATTATAATTAAATATCGCTCATTTTCTGATAGGGGTAGCCTATTTCAGGGTAATTGTTATCAATAGCACTGTGCAGTTATTTTTTATTAATGAAATATCGACATCTGATTCCCGCCATCCACCACGCCGACCGTGATCTATCTTTCTTTCCTTTATGTGCCTTGACAAAAACATTAATTAGGATAATGGAATAATGACAAAAGTTGCACTAGGTATGGGTATACCCATTAAGGGCGGCATAATTCATGGCCCAATGTCATAGTGATTGCAGTGCTGGTGGGTCTACTCACCAGCACTGCAATGGCACTGCACAGAAAAAATAAAGAGGATCGGCTAGATTATCAGCCATTCTCTGGGGCTGCCTGAGTATCATGATAGGCTCACCTGGAGTCTCCTATCTAACAGACCATACTCGCATTGAGTCTGCCACAATGCCATGCATTGGGAAATAGGATCAGCTTGAGTTTGGAACAAGGCTCAGGCATGGTGCCATACTCAGTCTGATCCTAGCTGGTGATTCAAGCTAAGCTGGACTCTGGGGCTTTTTTGTAGTGTTGGTGTTTACTACCAGATGGGGGCACTTTCCACATCTAGGGCTTGTTTGTAGGCCCATCTACAACTTAAGAGATCTTAGTTTGCTTGATTGAGTGAGACTCCTCTTTGATCTTAACTTCTGTCATAATGGAAACAATGTTACAGCAAGACTGGATGCACTTTATGCATCAAGGCCATCAACAATTCTTCATACATTATTCTGAATGTATCATCTATATATTCTAACCATTTAAGGGCTGCTGATGCATGAGTGCAACATGCTGATTGGTTGTCATGATGAACCAATGAAGTGCTGGTGAGACTGCCTGAGCATCATGATGACCCTCTGGGAGTGCATCAACCCCATAGGGTTGGCATGATGAATGAATGCAGCCCTGGTGAGATACTAGCCGGGCTTCCCTAGCCCACTTAAAAGGGTCTATTTCTCCTCTTTCCTATCCCCTCAGGATGTGTGTGGTGCACATATGCACAGGCACTGACACATTCCTCTGTGAAATTGTGTAATGTAGTTTTCACCATGAATATGACCTTAGCTGTCGAAATGGCGTTAAACATCTATTACTCACTCACTCAGATACTAGCCAGGGCCGCTGCACTCATGCATCATGCTGACCAATGGGCATGATGTATTAATGCCTCAGTGGCCCTTAAAGTGGTAAACATGTTTACTTTGGCCATGATACCCTTTGGAAAACTCCCTTTGAAGGTTGGAAAGGTTTACAGGTTGTATTTTCTTGTGGAAACATAGGAGAAGGCATGGCTTCCTTATTGTTTCTCTAGGCCTCTGGTTAAGAGAATATAATTGCTTTTATAAACATCATCATTTGGATCAGACAGCATACAATCAACGGATCAATCTATGTGTCAAGAGTTAACCACCTTATAATATTAGTTACAGTTGCTGATCTCAGTGATTGTGTCTAATTATACCACTGTATGGCCAAACACACCAATGCACTCCATTAACCTGTAGCTTTAGGGTAAGGTGACTATACCCTAATGACAACCTTAGGGAGTGGTTATTGTTTATCAACAGGGGGGCGGTGAGTTTTTGCGCAGACATTTTTTTCGCCCCTCTACAGTGGCGGTCAAAATTGTTTGAGCCCCCCCAGACCGGAGGAGGAGAACATTTTTGCGTCCCTCTTTGATCTATAGAAGTGTGCAAGCTTTTTTGGCAAAAAAAAAGGCTAAATATTTTTTAGCCCCTTAGGAGGGGTCTGTAATTTTTACCCCTTCCCCCCGCCCCATTGATCAATAATGACCACCAGTTCTCTTACACACAGCCTTGTGCTATTCTTGTTATTGGGGCCACATTTATGCGCCTACAACCTTGATGACCACTACAGTCAACTCCGAATATGCATCCTCCTTCTGTGAACATCCCTTGACACCAATCAATAGTTGACTGAGTGTTGAAGCACAGTGAGATAACCCTCAGACAGATGGAATCCTTGTCAAATTTTCTCTTTATTTCATGGTATCTTAGTCATACTCTTTGGAATATCTTTTTGTTTATTCTATTCATTTTAAGATCATTTGGCATGCTGTTAATGCCCTTGACATGCTGGGCAGGGTTATATCGTGGGGCATGTGAGATATGGCACTAAAGTTAATCCTATGCAATATCTGTGTTCCACGATATATGTATATTATATATATATATATGTATATATATATATATATATATATATATATATATATATATATATATATATATGGTGGCGGTAAAGTGCACCAATTGTTTTTTTTATACCATGCTACTGTTGTATGCTCCATTTCATTCATGATATAATGCATTCTCCTTGAGAGTTTATATCATGCATATTATATGCATGTACAGCTTTAGCCAATATCCATATAGTCCCAAAGGCAGTCACAATAGAGGGAGGTGACTGTACCCCACACCAATCAACAGGTCAGCAACACATTGAGCCACACTATTTATAGACCTCACTGAGGCACCTTTGTACTTATCACCTGACTGGAACCACACAACTCCCCACAGGTCATCACACAGCAACATGAAGCTAGCCCAAGCCACAAGTGGTTTTCTACCCATCTAGGTGAGTATTCTAATGGATAAATATGTCTGTAATAACCTGTTTATACATGTCACCCACATTACCAGATTGATATCAATATATACAGCATATATGGAAATGTCTCTGTGACAGTGTATGGGGGTGGTCAGGGCCCTACCTATTGAACAGGTGTTTACATGTGCTCCACATTTTACACTGTCACCGGTACTTGTATCAGTCAGTGCTTGTGTTCTCAATACAGGTTTTCATTCTGTTCTCTGCCTCACCCCTTCCTGCCCCCTCTCTGTCTGCTCTCTCAACCATCCCTGTCCCCTCTCTTTCTGCTCTCTCACCCCTCCCTGTCCTCTCTCTCTCTCTCTCTCTTTCTGTCCTCTCTCCCACCCTCCCTATCCCCTCTTTGTCTCCTCCCTGTCTCCTCTCTCACTGCTCCTTGTCCTATCTCTATCCCCCCTGTCTCCTCTCTCACCCTCCCTGTCCCCTCTCTGTCCCCTCTCTCACTGCTTTCTGTCTCCTCCTTATCCCCTCTCTGTCCCCTCTCTCATCCCTCCCTGTCCCCTCTCTCACGGCTCCCTGTCCCCTCCCTGCCCCCTCTCTCACCGCTTTCTGTCCCCTCTCTGTCTCCTCTCTCACCCTCCCTGTCCCCTCTCTGTCCCCTCCCTGTCCCCTCTCTTAGTGCTCCCTGTCCTCTCTCTGTCCCTTCCCTGTCCCCTCTCTCACTGCTCCCTGTCCCCTCTCTCATCCCTCCCTGTCCCCTTTCTCTCCCCTCTCTCACTGCTCCCTGTCCTCTTTCTGTTCCTTCCCTGTCCCCTCTCTCATCCCTCCCTGTCCCCTCCCTGTCTCCTCTCTCATCCTCCTTGTCCCCTCTTTGTCCCCTCCCTGTCCTCTCTCTCACTGATCCCTGTCCCCTCTCTCACTGCTCCCTGTCCTCTCTCTGTCCCTTCCCTGTGCCCTCTCTCATCCCTCCCTGTCCCTTCTCTCACTGCTCCCTGTCCCCTCTCTCACATCTCTCTGTCCTCTCGCTCACCCCTTCCTGTCCCCTCTCTGTCTCTTCCCTCAACCTCCCTGTCCCCTCTCCCACTCATCCCTGTTTCCACTTTCACTCTTGTCTTGAACTCACCCTTACTGACTAAAGTACAGCTTATATGCATTTTCCATCATTCTTATGTACAAAAAGGAAAAGATCAGTTGTGTTAGCAGGAATTGGAATGCTGCAATACAACCCTTTGGACTAGGGGGATTATGTGCACTTACTAAACTCTGAAATAGCATAGGTCCCCATTTCAAATTGTTGACAGGCCATGACCACCATAGTGTAGGGCCTGTCTCCCTGCCTACCTACTCATGTATGACAATTGTCTGAAATCAACAACACTATACACAGTACTCAGGTACAGGTACAGGTAGGTCACTGCTATATCACAGGATGGTTAGCTGCAGGCAAATATTGTCTGCTTATACTAAAGGTGCAAGTGCCATGAGTAGAAACTCCCAAAAAAGATCAGTATTTATGTGACCCATCCTTACAAAATGGTTCGCAAGTTGCAACCTGAAAATATCTAGATATTACTATCTTCATGTAGAGCACATTCAAGAGCTTTCATTTGGTATGGGACACTTCTAAATTTAAAACAGGTAGCCCTCTTAAGATCTTTTGTTACTAAATTTAGTCAGATCTTTTGAAACTGAAAATACTACTCATATTTACATATCAAATATATAATCATTTATAAATCATAGTTCTATATTTGATCACAAATTCATAACTCTGCTGTTTAGGCTTTTGGTGCTCGAATTGAGTTTATAGTTACTCTATGCAACACCTTGTTGTTACTATAGCTCTCCATATCTTAACTTAGATGGTCAGAGGACACTTCAGTTCAGGGAATACCAAGAAGAGGAAGCATTGTATGTAGGTCAAGTGTAGTAATTCTATAGTGGTATCCACCTGGTATGGCAGAGATATGGGGGCCTGGGCCCTGTTTTTCCTTATCTTACGGACAGATACGCAGGTCCATATGTCACATATGGACCTCCATATGTTAGAAAATAAGATACAGCTAGGGGGGGTACCAGGTGGTATCCTAAAAGTAAAATGGACGTCCGTATGTGATAAACGAACCTCCATATGTGATATACGGACCTCCATATGTGATATATGGACCTCTATATGTTACATATTAACCTCCATATGTATTGTCCATATCTGTTATATTTTGTATCATTTTAATACAATTAAACATAGGGAAAGACAGGGCCCTGGAGGGTGTTTCACCACATAACATACGGCCCCCATATGTCACATACGGCCCCCATATGTCATATACGGCCATTTTTCTGTTTCTGTTCAAATTTCTTTATATTGACTGCACTACAATCTTTTCCTTTTAATTACAGGTGATTGTTGAGGATCAGGATGACATGTCTTACACAGAGCAAGCTCAATTTATCATTGATTTGTGATTCCAGTTGAGCAGCCAAATATCAAGGTAATATGGATTAGTTTCTTTATTGCTTGACTTTAGGAATAACTTGGTGTAGCTTTAGTTTGCTGGTATCAGTCAATGTGTAGCATCAGATTTTGAATGTAATAGATGTCATTGAATATATATCATCTGGGTTATATCATCTTGTTATAGATTCTGTGCCTAGTATCAGGGTGCTGGTATCAGTGAGGGTGTATTATCACATTGTAGGTATCAGACAGTGCCCAGTATCAGGGTACCAGTATCAGTGAGGGTGTATTATTAGAGTATAGGTATCAGGCAGGGCCTAGTATCAGGGTGTTGGTATCAGTGAGGGTGTTTTATTAGAGTGTAGGTATCAGGCAGTGCCTAGTATCAGTGTGCTGGTATCAGTTAAGGTGTATTTCTAGAGTGTAGGTATTAGACAGTGCCTAGTATCAGGGTGCTGGTATCAGTGAGGGTGTATTATTAGAGTGTAGGTATCAGGCAGTGCCTAGTATCAAGGTGCTGGTATCAGTTAAGGTGTATTTTTAGAGTGTAGGTATCAGACAGTGCCTAGTATCAGGGTGCTGGTGTCAGTGAGGGTGTATTATTAGAGTGTAGGTATCAGGCAGTGCCTAGTATCAAGGTGCTGGTATCAGTTAAGGTGTATTTTTAGAGTGTAGGTATCAGACAGTGCCTAGTATCAGGGTGCTGGTATCAGTGAAGGTGTATTATTAGACTGTAGGTATCAGGCAGTGCCTAGTATCAAACTGCTGTCAATTAAGGTTTATTTTAGAGTGTAGGTATTAGGCCATGCCTAGTATCAGGGTACTGGTATCAGTGAGGGTGTATTATTAGAATGTATGTATCAAATGGTGCCTAGTATCAGGTAGCTGATATTAGTTAGGGTGTATTTTTAGAGTGTAGGTATCAGACAGTGCCTAGTATCAGGGTACCAACATCAGTGAGGATGTATTATTAGAGTATAGGTATCAGACAGTGCCTAGTATCAGGGTGCTGGTATCAGTCAGGGTGTATTATTAGAGTGTAGGTGTCAGGCAGTGCCTAGTATCAGGGTACCAACATCAGTGAGGATGTATTATTAGAGTATAGGTATCAGACAGTGCCTAGTATCAGGGTGCTGGTATCACTGACGGTGTATTATTAGAGTGTAGGTATCAGGCCGTGCCTAGTAGCAAGCTGCTGGTATCAGTTAAGGTGTATTTCTAGAGTGTAGGTATCAGACAGTGCCTAGTATCAGGGTGCTGGTATCAGTGAGGGTGTATTATTAGAGTGTAGGTATCAGGCAGTGCCTAGTATCAAGGTGCTGGTATCAGTTAAGGTGTATTATTAGAGTATAGGTATCAGACAGTGCCTAGTATCAGGGTGCTGGTATCACTGACGGTGTATTATTAGAGTGTAGGTATCAGGCCGTGCCTAGTATCAAACTGCTGGTATCAGTCCAGTCTGAGAATGAAATGATGGCATGTCCCTGATTGGGCCCTTTGACTTTAAACCAATCAATCAAGCATCAGTCCAAATCTGTAATACCCCAGCTATAGGCCGAACTCACCTATAAGCCAAATGAGTTTGGAAGAAACATTTTGCCTATATGAAAAGCTTTAACAATGGTTTTTTTTCTCTGTAATTTAATATATCAAGTCTTCACCTACAACCTTCTCAATATCACAGGCATCAAGATTTAAAAGTTATATTTAGCATCAGCAATGTTTCAGATTGCCCAAAACGTCTTTAAACTTGTTTTTGAAACATGAGAAGATGGGTCACATATGACAATATTCTACTCTTGACTTTTTTGGGTGTATGTTGACAAAAATTCATTCACTTGATATTGAACACTTTCCTTATTAATAAATTCCAGCAGAATGAACACAACAGTGATATTGCTAGCTCTGAAGGCCTAACACAGAAGTTGTTAAAAGCCTCAATAGAACCAAAAGGGTGTTCCCACTGTGAGTATCAAATACATGATATTCTGAAATACTATCTATAGTTTAATATAATGAGGAGATCAAAGTCCGCATCACCTGTATTTAGTGGATCCCCTTCTACAAAGAGCCATTTCTAAGCCATTTTATACCATCATTTTTAGAACACTCTATATAGTGTTGGCTAATCAATCACAGACAATATTCTACTCTTTGACAAAATAACATTCAATTCTAATGGTGACATGATTCAGCAACTATTTTACAAGATTCTAAATTTTTTCTAGCTCAATGTTTTCCATATCTGTGAAGCATAGGCATTGGGTTATATCTTTTTCCATTTCCTAACTGTGTTGCTAAGGTAGCAAAAGTGGTAACATTATTGACATTTACCCAATTCAGAGACACTTTTGCATTTCTATAACATCAATCACTATAAAAATGAAACTATTGAACCATGTACCAGTGTAAAATTACCTATTTTTTCAATAGGGTCATTCTGGTGGTATTAGCGTCAATCCAATTTGATGATCTGCCAAGGAATTCTGTAATTATAATGCACTTCCAGGTGCAATAATTATGATTATTGCATTAGTGCACCTTGAGGATGAAATTGATAATATATATTAGCATTATCATGGGTCCCATCATATCATGGTATCATCTGTAAGGTAATTATGTACAGACTTGAAATCAGTTATTTTAGAATACATTTGTAGTGGTCAGGACTTGAACCCGGGACCCTCCAACTTCAAAGTGGCTGCTTCCCCTTGCCTGACATTCTCTACCTTCCAACTAGCCTGGATTGGTATGGTATACATAGGGGGAGTGATACCATCATATGAACAGTCCTTGGTCAGCGAGGCATCTGCGCACCTGAGGGGGGAACAAACCCCTACACATTTTACAAACATCGATTCTTTCCCTATGGTCATTCTAACTTCATGTATCATTAAAACTGGGTCTGGGACCTCAATCTGCCATATTTTGGGGACTTTTAACAATAATAGAGCCGGCTGGAAAGAGTTAAGGGCCTAATTTGGGAAAGTTCACTAGGCTGACTTTCATCATTCATGGTCAACTTGCCCAACTTCAAAGTCTAGATGAGGATTTGGCCATTAATATTAAATGCCAAATGCATTGAAGGCCACCTTTTAAAAAATGGACCTACATTTTTAGCGCCATTTTTTAGCCCGTTCTGTTTTTAATATGGGGTCAGCCTTTCCATATGTGTAGTACTGGTACATGCAGACCTGGATCAGCACACAGAGGTACTGTCAGTGGAAGGTGGCGAATATACCCTACCATCCAAAATTTTATTTCCCTTTTTTTTTCTTAAATCAATTTTCGACAATGTAAGGTCGACCAGAGGGAAACAATACTGCAGATCCACATCCCACAATGCACTGTTGTGATCTTTGCAAACTACATTTTCTGCATAATTAGCATAGTTATGCAGTGTCTTTGTAATTTCTAATGTATATATGCATGTTATATTTCTTCCTTATTGACTTCATATGTTTATGAATATAAACATTTGACACATGGTGACTAAGTATTAATATTAAAAAGATAAATAGCATTTTATTCATTATTGCATCATGCCTTAGGTTGCATGTTGCATTCCATCTCAACAACCATGAAGAATATTTGTCTAACATTTTAAATCTGCATGGTGGAAAATCTTGAAATTGAGTATACTACAAGTAAAAATCTGTTGATGATGGGAAATTGGTATTGATTCATTGGTGCATTGTGCCTTGGTTGGCATGATACACTTATAGCAATTGATATGTAACATGTTAAATTCTGGAGCAAAATATACATTATACACTACCCTTTAATGATCTGGGTGTTTCTCCAAAGTTTTTTTTTATGTTAATTTCATATAAAAGAAAATAGTTCTTTTAGCATAGAAGCCAAAAGAATATACGTTAAACTTCTCAGTTTACTGCTGCCAGTTGTTCCAATGTCTTTTATCCCTGTATGTAGCCAGCCTCCTGCTAAAGTAGAAGGAAATATTCTCAGAATTGATTTAGAGTCCAAAATCAAAATGCAATGTTCAAAGTCAATATCATTTTCTGTCAAGCTCTGTCAACTTGTGACAGGTATCTTTTAGTATTGCATGGTGCACTCTATGTCATGCTTATGAACAGAGTCTATAGTTTGTACCAGCAGCTATCCAGTAGCTGCTGGTAACCATAGTGGATACCATACCAATTAGCCACAGGTTCCGAAACCCTATAGCTGCTGGTTTCCACATCCAGTAGCTGCTGGTTCCCACAAACAGTAGCAACTGGTTCCCACACCCAGTAGCTATAGGTAAATCTGGATCAATTCTGGATAAAACAGATTATTAGCGCGGCGACTAGTGAGTACTACTCGTGAGATGAGTAGACTAGTGTATGGTTCACAGTCGCCACGGTGTAAGGGATAGGGAGGCTTTGCAATCTATTTTTGTTTGTGGCTCCTCTGCTATGGACTATTCCTGCTCACTATTCTAATGTAATAACAATAGTGTGTGTACTTTACTTATCAGTGAAGGAATTTTCAGAATATATCTCATACTTTTGATTTTATTCGCAGATAAGACATTTCATCATTTGGAGCCCTATGGCAGATTAGCATTAGAGCATTTTAAGATTCAGAAATGCATCCCTGTAGCCTTTGTTTTAGAATTGTCCGTTTTGAAACTACTATATATATGTAGTACAGGTTTTATCTCAGTGGGTTATGGTACAATTGGATCATATTTTCTGTATTTGAACAAAGTATTCAATGTCAAAGATCTCTATGGAGAAATCAGTGCTAAAGTGTGTTGCCATATGTGCATTTTTGTAAATCTGAGGAGGTTGAAGTGTAAGGCCACCTTGTGGAACTGCTACATTCTTTTCTGTGTAAAATTTTTAGTTTACATTGAAATAATGCTATCTCAGAATATGTATCTACTATTGGTGATGAAAGATTAATGTGATTACTCCTTTCATTATATAAATGATTTTGTGGAACACTGAAAACATGTATGTACACCAGGGTACTTACACTGTGCTCCCCCTCTAAAGAGAGGTGGAGTGATCCGGCTTGCTGACCACTGGCCCGTGACGAGGTACAGACTATTACAAGTGATTGGCAGTTGGATGTGTGTGTGTGGGGGGGGGCAGGGGGGGAGTGGGTAGTTCAGGTTGAATTTGTGCTATATACTACCAAAAGCCCAGATGATAGTATGCCCTATCTGTCTCACCAACTGAAGCTAGACAGAAGATTACAAGTCGCCGCGCCATGTCTCACAGGACTATTCTCTACTATTGTATTAAAATCTACAACACTATGGTTTTATTTTGGTCAAAAATGGGCTAATGGGTCAATTAAGGAAAGTTGGGTGAAATTGGGAGTCAAGATAGGTCATATTGGGTCAAATTAGGTAAATTGTTTTAAATTAGTTCAGATTACCTACAAGTGGCTCAATTGCAGAAACTGAGGTCTAATTGGGTCAAAATGAGAAAAATAGGTCAAAATGGATCAAATTCAGACAAGTTGAGTTTAATTAGGTGAAAATAGTTTAAAGGTTAGATTAGCCAAAAATGGATCAATTTTCAATGAGGTCAAAATAGGTCATATTAGGTGGAATAAGGTCAAATTGGTTCAAATTAGGCCAGATTGTCCATAAATGGTTCAAGTGCACCAAAGGAGGTTAAATTAGGTGAAAATGGGTCAAATTTGGTTTAATTATGTCAAATTGGTTGAAATAGTTTAAATGAGATCAGATTAGCTAAAAATTGGTCAATTGCATCAAATTAGGTCAAACTATGTTAAAATGGTCAACTTTGATCAATTGGATTGAAAAAATTGTGTTATAAAAAGTTAAAGTTGTGAAAAATGGGCCAACTAGGTAGGTCAAAGTAGAAGATAATAGGTTAAATTTGTCTATTTTGACCATTTGTGACCTGATTTGATCTTATTTCATGTATATGGCCCATTTCTTCAGCCAATCTGACTTTATTTGACCCAAGTTAACCTATTTTTACCAGTTTTGACCTCATTTGATGTAATTCACCCATTTTTGACCAACCTATTTTGCCCATTTTCACCTAGTTTGACCTCACTTGATGCACTTGCCCATTTTTGGGTAATTTGACATAATGTAAGCTATTTGCCCCATCTTGACCTCATTTGACCCTAATATTGCAAATTTCCTATTTTTGGTCAATTTTCAGCTATATACCTGTCACAAGTTGGTTTGCATGAGTATATAAAATGAAATTGACTTTGAACATTGCATTTTGGTTTTGGACTCTTTTTGTGTGAAAGTCTTGAACTCTGTGTTAAACTTCATTTTAAACATTGTGGGCCACAGCAGGTGTATTTATTCCAGCATATTGTACTGGTGTATGCTGGCTTCTCTAGTTTTTTTCATTTAAATGGATTGTGTATAATGCAGAGGGTGACTGGTATATCCCCTAGTGTTGGTTATAATATTGAACTATTGCCTTATACAAGAAGTGACATGCAGTAACAGGTCACAAATAGAAAGTGTGCATATGCGGCTTTACATGTCATTCACCCAGACATGTGCCCAGAAAAAGAATTCTTATAAGTATGCTTCTTTTACAATAGCAAGAACACATATGTGAGCCAGCAAGCAGAAAGGGCAGTCCCTGCGGGATTTAGTACCTCATTTTACCACCAGGGGGCACCTTTATAGGCTAGAATAGGAAAAATATGCCTAAAACTGATATAGGCTACTTTTTTATGGTGAATTCAATGGTTTTTGAAAAAATGATCTATTTTAGGTTGAAAGGTTCCAAATTTGGCATATAAAAAGAATGTTTTTAGGCCAAAATAGGCATTTTTGTTGATTTCTGTTGCCATGGAAACATGGTTTTCATTCCAAATAGGAAAATCCATGATCCCATTTGGAAGAACATTCCACAAGGTTTACTATGGTGAAAATACCATTTCCATATCAGAAGTTATGGGCAAAAGAATGAAAAATTATGCTAATTTAGCTAATTAACATAAATTATGCTAATTAGCTATGTATCTCATGACCGATTAGACATAGAGCTTATTGACATTCACAAAATGGTCACACCCACCCATATTTAGCAAGCAATTCCTCCAAAACTAACAGGAGTATCTTCTCATACAATATATCACTGTAAAGCTAGTGATCTGAATTTTAAAGTTGACTTTTAGCACGGAGCACCCTTTCTCCTTGCCTCTACACATATGACATAAATGATAATGTGATTTTCTTAATATACAGGTCAAAATAGTCTGGACCTGAGATTGTCATGGAGGTATGAAAATTGTTTCTGTACGAAATTAAGCCCTCAACATGGCTTGTAACTCAAATGTCATTCTCCCAGACACAATTTCGCCCAGACAATTTTGGTCATTTTGGGCCCCCTGGAGCCCAAATTATGCATATGGGACCATCAAAACCCATATGTAACATGAAGATCTCATCCAGCCTGACACGTTGAGCCCAAGAAATAGAGGGGGAAACTAAAAGTCAAAGAGTAGGGGCTGGAATACCTCCAAATTCATCATATGCAAACCTTCTATGATTTTCGACTAACAATGTAATTGATATGGAATGGTTAACCCATTGAGGGCTGATGTTGAGAATACTCAACATCCATATAGGGGCAGATGTTGAGTATAATTGACATGTATGTATTGATATGGAATCCATGTTTGAAAATTGAGATTGATTAAGTGAACTGCTAGAACTGAAATGGGTACTTTTGGGATTAAGGCATTTGACTCTGGTGTGTTTAGAATGATACAGGCATTAGAAAACATGGAAAATGAGATCCAAACTATGGACCCTATGTGACATTTTGCAAGGTCTCACCCTCTGGTGAAATTCCTATACAAAATCCAGTCCCCTAGCCAGCTAAAATACCTTCATAGCTCACCCTTAATGGGTTAAAGGTTTCAGAGATAGAAGTAGTATAATGTATTTAATAAATGCAGATAAGGATTTAGCACTTGTATTTATATGACACAATGTATTCCTTGTATTTAGAGGTGCAACCCTCTGTTTGTGCTGTATGCCATATCACCTTAATTTTACATTGTAAAACAGAATTTAATGTACTTGCATAGTTGAGCTGTGATTTATCATAATGATTTCAAATAAAACTGCTTATGCCAAACTTATGTTTTTGTGTCATGATATGATACTAATAATAACATAGTAATAAAAAATTGAAAACAATTCTAAGCAATCCCTATGAAGGGTTGCCTGAGTCTGTTTCTATTGAGAGCCCAGCACTGCTAGAATCTCTTGAAAGGTAGAATCCTGCAATGCCTGATGATATTTATTGAGATACTCTGTCAGTACTTGACACCCTTGGTAGGAAAGCATCCTGCAATGCTGGAGTCTATGTAGGCAGGGTCCAGCTTTGCCTGACCCTCATCATAGAGATACTCAGGCAATGCCCTACACTCTTCTATTAAGTTACTCCAGCTGAGCCTGAGCCTGTCTCTAAAGAGACTCAGGCACTGCTGTAGTATGGCAGTAGTGAGGGTACAGCTAAACCATATACCCTCTTGAGAATGTACCCAGGCAATGCTGGAGTATGCCCCCACCCCAGGCTCACCCTGAGTATCAAAACATACTCATTTTGGCGACATTTGCCTGAGCCTAACCCCAGACTCAGTCTGAGTATCAATATTTTCTCTGTGTGGGACAGTCAGGATTGTGTCACTGTCAACTCCATTGGGGTTAGCCTGATGCGTGAATAACCTTAGAGAGTGAATTACCAGGGCTGCATTCATGTATTATGATGCCCAATGCACATAGAAGATTATAACACGGTTAGCGAGTTTTCAGTGCGTAAAATGGATAATATGAGTTCTGATATCTAGCGATATAAGAACCCAAAATTGACAGCGGACGCGCAGTGGACACGCAGCGGAGCGGACATATTTAATCCTACCTTGACAACAAGTTGACACGAAAGTAAATCCTCCATTTTTGAAGCTTATGTACCAAATCTAGCGAAATGCTTTAGACATAACATAATGGGCATGATGTACTTCTGTCATAGCGGCATTTGAAGGGCTAAGGCTCCAGCAGAGATTGGGTGCATAGGAGTTGTGTGCCCAACCTGTTAAAAGATGGTGTATGCCCATTTACCCCTGTGAAGCATACAATTACTGCTTGAAGTTGAAGCACGTTATAAGACAGCTTTGCCATATGTTTTATAAGTAAGCACCTGTTCCCGTGCACAGTATGGCACACATGTGCCAATTTGTCAAGTAAACCTTTTACCAAGGCTGGGAATCCAAATATATCTTGAGAACTGTCAACCTAACCCTCATTCTAACTCCCTGTCGGGTAGATTACTTGATATTAAGGCTGAATTTAACATAAAAAAATATTAAACTTTCGAAGCGAGCGACTGGCCGTGCGTCTTCGCCATTCTGTCAACACTACAGGTGCCACCGCCTGGTGTGTACAGAATGGATTATATTTTAGACTGGCGCAGCTCTGTCTCAACGTGTTTGCGCTAGTAGGCCTATGAGAATGGGAGATGCAGGAGGTCGCCAGCTTAACCATACGTTAACATGAAACCAAGATGGCGGAGGGCCTTCTTGTCGACTCGCAAAAGAAATGAATGGATTCTATCTATTTTAAAGGTAAATACTTAGAATTAATGGTGGAAACCGTGTTATAAGCGCAATATATAATGAATAGACTTGCACTCGTTGGCTTCATGGGTTTCATATAAGCATTAGCCTTTGGCTCATGCTTATATCACCCCCTGAAGCCAACTCGTGCAAGTCTATTCATCATATATTACTTCCTTAAAACACTGCGTGGCACTAGAGAGGATTAAGCTAGTGCTTGAAGAAGAAGCAGCCCTCGCGACCAACATGCATTTACAAATGTCAAAGCCATTTAACTTTTGAGATGATTTAATAAATGTCTTTGCCGAGTGAATTAAGGGCTTCTTTGAAGGAGATCCACTTTGCAGACCAGTGGATAGGGATGCGGACATGGTAGCCTTGTAGAGTTGATATGGAGATCTAAAAGGTCTTTTCCAAGTTGAATTTGATACTAAGTGGTATTTCCCATTTAAATTTAAATCCAGGCTTTCATTTCCGATGAACTTTAAGATATCTGATTAACAGAGAAAAGACTAATACAAAAAGGGCTTTGGGGATAGAACATGGACATTTGCTCCATCATGCAACATTTGTTCCGTACAATTACATGAGCATACCGGTTTGTAATAAAAAATAAAAAAAGATTTGAGTAAATACGCATATAAGCTGATGTGTGCAGAATTTGAGACAATTCCATAAATAACTATTTTTTTCTTTTCATATTTTTTTTTGTGTGTGTGAAAATGTTGTAACTCTAATCTTTATCCTATTGCACACTTCTCTATTATCGTAGTTATGAATAACTTTTATCATGGTTCAGCAGCATATGAAAAGGGAATTTGGGAAAAGCTGAGTATATTAAATCGGTAACCATGTAGATTGGCAAAATCTATCTGAGAAACACAGAGTGGTGCAACTCCCCTTGCCCTATCGACGTTACACTGCATGGTTTAAGAGGCTGGGATCACAAACTGATCATTCACCAACCCATTTTCCATTAACCATTGACGGGCCATTTTTCTCACCCTATCTGAATGACCAAGTGTATCGATGTGTAACCCTGTAAGGGCAGCAGGTTTAGCAGATGCGATGATGCCCATTTTCCAGAGCAGGACACAAGTGTGCAGTCTTGGCAAGTGACTATAGCCAGGGCTCCACTACATGGTACGGGGCAGCAGCGTTACATGCGACACACTAAAATCCGTTGTTCTCAGCAACACAGGTGCCTCAATGGCACAATATTGACACAAAATACCGTTACATTCTTGCGAAACTGGCACATAATGTAAACAAAAACAGAAAAAAACAAAGGAATACCTGTGCCGCCTGTAAAGCTGCCGCCCATGCTGCCTAGTGGAGCTTGGGCTTAATCCATGTTCATACTTGGATCATGTACTTTTTCTTATCTCAATTTGGGATGGCAAGATGCAAAATAAAAATCCTGGTCACCCTGCGATACATCAACCGTTTTGTGGTTAGCATGGACATTTTTCAATGTTTTGAATATATTTCTTTTTATTACCCAGTGGCCAGATGCAGAAAATACCAAAAAAAAAGACAAATTCCAAGGAGCGGATACATGAAGCGATCCAATCGAGTTTTGAAGCAAAGGACATGTTATGCTCAAATGCGAAGGTGCTGGCAAGTGATTGAATTCAATGACCGGTGCAGCATGGATGCTTCATGACAACAAACAAACATAATGAAGCCTTGAACCACATCCTGTAACCCTACAAGGGCTACTGATGCATTATGAACCATGTCCCATAACCCTACAAGGGCTACTGATGCATTATGAACCACGTCCCGTAACCCTACAAGGGCTACTGATGCATCATGAACCACGTCCTGTAACCCTACAAGGGCTACTGATGCATCATGAACCACGTCCCGTAACCCTACAAGGGCTACTGATGCATTATGAACCACATCCCGTAACCCTACAAGGGCTACTGATGCATCATGAACCACGTCCCGCAACCCTACAAGGGCTACTGATGCATCATGAACCACGTCCCGTAACCCTACAAGGGCTACTGATGCATCATGAACCACGTCCCGTAACCCTACAAGGGCTACTGATGCATTATGAACCACATCCCGTAACCCTACAAGGGCTACTGATGCATCATGAACCACGTCCTGCAACCCTACAAGGGCTACTGATGCATCATGAACCACGTCCCGTAACCCTACAAGGGCTACTGATGCATTATGAACCACATCCCGTAACCCTACAAGGGCTACTGATGCATCATGAACCACGTCCCGCAACCCTACAAGGGCTACTGATGCATTATGTTCATTGGCCATCATGATGCATGAATGCAGTCCTGGGGAGTGACTCGCCAAGGCTACGTACATTCGTGTATCATGTTGACCCTAAGGGATTGATATACACTTGCAGGGTCGGCAAGACGTGCGAGCAGACTCGCCAGCACTTCATCGGTACATGATGCCACCCAATGGGCATGATGTACTTCTGTCATAGCGGCATTTGAAGGGCTAAGGCTAGTGTTTCTCCAGCAGAGATTGGGTGCATAGGAGTTGTGTGCCCAACCTGTTAAAAGATGGTGTATGCCCATTTACCCCTGTGAAGCATACAATTACTGCTTAAAGTTGAAGCACGTTATAAGACAGCTTTGCCATATGTTTTATAAGTAAGCACCTGTTCCCGTGCACAGTATGTCACACAGGTGCCAATTTGTCAAGTAAACCTTTTACCAAGGCTGGAAATCCAAATATATCTTGAGAACTGTCAACCTAACCCATCTTTTCATTGCATATAGCAAATTTATGACTTGTGACGGCAGCTTCTATAGAAATGCATTTTTGAAGATATTCACAAAGCTTTCTTCAGTGATATCTCCTTTTCTGCCTATCGCTAAGTGAATATACCTACTGTCAGCGCACCTTTGTTTTGCTCATCCAGTTAATTGACGTCTGTGGGGACATATTTTTATTTGTCTTTGTGGGGGGGGGGGGTCTTTGTGTTTGGTAGGGGGGTTGTCAGTTGGTACTTACACCTGCATTATACCCGGTATGTAGCCCCCCCCCCCCCATCATATACACAGCTACCAGCTGGTACTACTAATTACCTGCTTCAGTTTGGGTCAAAACTGCTGATTAAGAATTTCTTTCCGCCCATTAACCCTTCACCCTCCTATGGAAGGGCCTTGCTGTAAATAATACAAAGGTTGTCTGCGTCATTTTACTCACATTTAAATGTTAAAAGCATTGTGATCCATGAGATGTCCTATGGGGGGGGGGGGTGGCGTGTTTTGCCTGCCATATGCTCCTCTCATGGTGGCCATTGTGAAAAGAAATAATCAGATTTTGACAATTGTATTTCTGTAGACTTTAAAATGTAGGGTGCTCTGCACAGAGGTGAGATTAAATTTAATCAGGAGGCAGGTGCATGCCATAGTAAAACGTTGTGCAATGTTTATGAATTAACTGGATTGGCTCTGCTCTACATATAGATTTGCATACGCTACCTGGATAGGATCTTATTCAAAGACGGCAAAGGTAAATTAAAATATACACATGATTTTTCTTTTATTGAAAAGTAAGTTTCTTCTGCAACTCCCACCAGCGCATCTTCAGGCACAGTCGTCCTCCTTGTATTTTCATATTTTGTTATTTCATGCTGATCACTTTGAAGACTGGAGTGACAGCAGCTCTTGAGTGTTAGCTGCATTTGAAAGTAACTTCCATTGAAACTATTTAATCATATTTAGGTAGGTAGAAATGCTTCAGGCCTACTGATTAAATCCAGGAACCTGTTTCCATGATATATTTGACTAAACTTCATTTATAACTTAATTTTATTTTCATTTCATATTTATCCCATCGCTCGAATGATAATCAATGTACAATTTTTACAGGGAGGCATTGAATCAAATCAACCCCCGTCTCAAATAAAAGATGGGGATAAAAGAACATCGAAATTGATGAATCCAATAACGTAAACGCGCCTACAATAAGAACCCTTGTATGACCACTTGCTTGGGGGTACAACTCATTACATAAAAATTTGGGTACTGTCAATAATCAAACATTTAGGTACTCATATAAAGCAGAGTGAACAGCTGTCTATGTAAGTAACAGGTACAATGTGCAGCAGTAGATGTAGAAGCTCCATGAGCACTGCCAGGTGTGAGCTCAGCCTGAGTAGAGCAAAGTAGTTGAAGCAGTCATATAGATATCAAATTTGTCCATTTGAGACATGGTTGATATTTTAACTTCAATAGTATACCTTTGCACTATGATAGAAAGCTCCCTGTTGTAGTTGTTCTGCTAATGCTGTTTACCTCTGTTTATGTACTATTCAGATCGTAGTCAGTATGGGGGTATAGGGGACTACAGATACGAAGCTAACTTTATCTATTTCACTGTCTACGTCTTTCTTTTATAATTCATAATATTGCATTAAAATCCACAGGTTAAAGCACTGGGCGCTCGTTAATATTTATACAACAGTGCAACTAGGGTGTATGCAAAGAGCCCATATACCGGTGGGTGACTTTTACGAATTTGATACTTTTAGCCACAAGATGCTAGTACGGTACATGTATTTAGGCCTACTCCAAGGTAAAAAAAAAGACAGCCCCTGCACTCTCCAACAAAAGAGTACGTCACCTACGTTACCAGCTTTCAAAAATACCCCCTTATCCACTGATACTGGGCCAAAATTATACCCCTTATTTCAAGAAAACACTGAATTCTGGTGCCCTAAAAATACCCCTTATTTCTGAAATGCTGAGCAACATGCTATAACACTAGAATAGGATTACAGGAACAACACTTTGCCTTCCTCAGTAATTTCATGATACATATGTAGTGATAGAGGATGCATTTCCACCAAAGTCATTTCTGCTAAACATACAAGTCAATCTTTTAATAAAGACACCCCCTATTTTGAAATCCACTGATATTTTGAAAGAAAAATGCCCCTTATTTTGGATATCAAGGATATTGAAAATTTGTGAAAAATAACCCTTATTTCATGTTTTTGGTAATGCAGGTGACGTACCCTACAGTCACGAATAACTCCAAGGTGGGAATCGGCTATAGCAGAAGAACTGTTCAGAATACCAAACGTAACTGTTAGTAATGGGGAATTTGTCTATGCCAGGTTTAATAGGTCGTAAATTGGATCAACAATAATAAGGTTTCTACAGCCTAGAAATGTTCTACAGCAATAATGCAGCACATCTTGTGGGTTTGGTTATCACTCTGTAACTCCACCACAGTACACTGAGTCTGATGTGGCTTCTGGAAGAGCTCATTCCTGTAAATCTCCCCCAGATGTCCGTGTGTGGTACACACAAGGCACTATCCGCGTATTGATGTCTATTGACGCAAGCATTTGACGCTCATCATTTACCCTGTGATGAAGGGCCACATATGATGCCTTTACAATCAACATGCATTATTGCTTCATGCGCAACCCCTTCTACTCTGTATGATGCGTGAATGCAGCCCTGATGAGTTACCCGCCAGGGCTCTATCCATATATACAATCAGGACCAAAGGTCATGAAGTATTGGCACTATTTGACCCTTGAAGGGTTAAGCTGCTCAGTGTGTTTTTATGTGTTCTCTATAGCTTCCAGCACATGTACACATTTACCTGGCCCACGGTGGTAAATACAGACCCGCTGTGCTTGTACTGACTGTAACACAGACCCGCTGTGTTTGTACTGACAGTAACACAGATCATGCTGTGTTTGTACTGACAGTAACACAGATCATGCTGTGTTTGTACTGACAGTAACACAGATCATGCTGTGTTTGTACTGACAGTAACACAGATCATGCTGTGTTTGTACTGACAGTAACACAGATCATGCTGTGTTTGTACTGACAGTAACACAGATCATGCTGTGTTTGTACTGACAGTAACACAGATCATGCTGTATTTGTACTAACAGTAACCGTACAGATCATGCTGTGTTTGTACTGACAGTGAGTGAGTGAGTGAGTAATAGATGTTTAACGCCATTTCGACAGCTAAGGTCATATTCATGGCGAGAACTATATTACGCAATTTCACAGAGGAATGTGTTGGTGCCCGTGCATATGTGCACCACACACATCCGAGGGGATAGGAAAGAGGAGATATAGACCCATTTAAGTGGGCTAGGGAAGCCCGTTATACTGACAGTAACACAGATCATGCTGTGTTTGTACTGACAGTAACACAGATCATGCTGTGTTTGCACTGACAGTAACACAGATCATGCTGTGTTTGTACTGACAGTAACACAGATCATGCTGTGTTTGCACTGACAGTAACACAGATCATGCTGTGTTTGCACTGACAGTAACACAGATCATGCTGTGTTTGCACTAACAGTAACACAGATCATGCTGTGTTTGCACTGACAGTAACACAGATCATGCTGTGTTTGCACTGACAGTAACACAGATCATGCTGTGTTTGCACTGACAGTAACACAGATCATGCTGTGTTTGTACTGACAGTAACACAGATCATGCTGTATTTGTACTGACAGTAACACAGATCATGCTGTGTTTGTACTGACAGTAACACAGATCATGCTGTGTTTGTACTGACAGTAACACAGATCATAATATGGGCTTATGACTCTTATATTTAGCAAAGGCAGACTATTCTGAACGAATGTATGTACATTTGTATTATTGTTACCTCCCATAGTATTAGATGGGGTGAGTTGGTATATGGGCCAACCGGTATCTCCAGTTGAGTGTGAGTACTTTATTCCACCCCCAGTTAAACCCCTCCGTAGCTCTTATTGAATACCTGCAGCAGAATGCTAGTGTGGTACTAGGCTAGCCCCAACTCCAGAATGCCCAAGTTATTATTCAAGTCTAAAATACATTTGGTTTAGACGAGCCATTACGGTTTATGATAGAGAGCGACACCTTACACTAAGAAGGTGAGTCCAAGGAATTTATTTGGTGTGTGAGGGCAGGGCGTTTTTCCTCCTCTCTCCAGCCATGGAGGAGTAACTCGAGGCCGATGTTTGTCAGAGTGAAAACAGAACTAACGCTGGGCTGCTGACATGTCTGGTTCTTTTTGAAAGTAAAACCAGAAGTATATATATTCAGGTATAGTAGCCTCACTTTAACCTCTGTGAGCCCTTTCTTTATCCTTTAGATAAAGCAGATGTAGGCCTACCGTAGTTCTTCGCACATAGGTCGCACCCGGTTTAAAAGACGCACCCCACACTTGAGACACAACTACATGCAGCTGCCATGGTTACATAATGATAAGGCGCATCTCAGGGCAGGTTTTACGCACTTCAGTACATCTGCTGTTTTGTAGTAGAATATCTTCGCCTAGAATAAGTGGAAAAGTTTGTTGATGCAATTAGGCTCACCAGAGGAGGTGTAGGCCCCATCCTCACGTATTTAAACCGCACCTTATACATGGGTATTGCCCCGGGGTATTACGGTAACCATCCATCTCTACGACAATAAAGTATCATTACTTTGGTGTTTACAGTATACAGACTAATTATGACAAATGCATTTTTGCTCCTCGTTATGGTACACAACAATTGTCTTACAAGGGAAAACTGTTAAAGGTTAGAGGTAACCCCGTAACCGGTGGCAGACCCCCAGGGGCGGGTCTCCGGGTAATCACTGCCCCTTAGTATGTATCATACCGATTCAGGTGTGGTTGGAAGGTGAGAATGTCAGGCCAGGGGAAGTAGCTCAGAGGTAGAGCAGCCAAACTGAAAGAAAGGTTCAGACAATTAATTATTAAAAGATAGAAATCGTTGATCACGTTGGCTATCTGGGTCTTTTTCTATCCAAAAAAAATCAGGATATTTTTCCTGCAGGAACGAGAGAGTGAAGGTGAAATAAAAGAAAAGAGAAAGAGAAAAGTAAACACCACCAGAGCAGAGGCGGAAGTTAGCTTAGAGCCGGAAGGTGGCGTCACGTGGTTTGTTTGTGTTCTCCTTCATTATTTGCCTCCTACCCCGGCCGCTTTAGTAGGACGGGTAACAGACAACTTCATTATCGCCCTTCTGGTCACGCATGCGCAAAGCTCATTGGGATCTCGGCAGACTTTGTCCCCGTACGCTAGTCGGCGCCGGAGGTCTTTGCTGATCCTCTCCAGGCGCAGCCCACCTCAGGAGGCCAGAACTCCTCCTGCTGGTGCTGGTGCACCTAATACTTCCACTCACTCCTCTACATCCGCCTTCTACTACCGTATTACATGTTTTAGCCATGAGTCTACAAAATAAGCAGCAGACCTAATAGCCAACTCACGACGGAATGGTTGTAGGTGTGGGCGTAATGATTATCATGAACTCAAAATAATAAAAATGGTCGTACTATCGCCTACTAGCTATAATCTGATAATATTGGAGTTTAATATATATTTTGTATAATACCGCATCCGCCATAGCCAATTCTCTTGCGTATACATTGACCTTTATAGGCGCTGCATGGGACTGAGCATACTTCCACCCAAATAAGTAAAAACAAACAAACAAAAAATATTTATAGTGACATGGTCAAATATGTAGAGATAGGTAGGTCGGACCCCCCCCCCCTCCGCATTTCCCAAAGCTACGACAAACAAATGCAAACATTCAATTAGGTCATGACGTCACATGCAGTGATGGCAGCCCGCTGACAGTTGGAGTTGGTTGCTGGTGTGCATTGATAGTGGAATTTAAACAATTAGCGATTAATAGTGAACCAAATAATCATACTCCAAACTCTGATAGAACTAGTTAAAGGGCTAAGAATACTGTCCCTACGCAGTGACTGATCGCCGTCAGTTGGTTGTTAATCGGCAACTTTGTTGCATGTGTTGACATCCCTGAAATCACATGCCTCTAGCATCACAGACTGATCTCAATGGGACCGTAACCTATGGGATTCTGAGATCACCCTTGCGTGCTAAAGGGTATGTGATATGTGTTGATAAAGGTGACATGTATCATGACGACCAAAATATATGGTGCATTGATGCACTAACAATTATTACAAAATAAAATACAAAGGGCAGCAATGGGATGATACAGATTTGCACACACCATAGAGGTTCCAGGAAGAAGTAATTATGATCACGAGGAAGATTGACGAATAAGGGGAAAGGAGGTGGGACATTTACTTGAATCACCTGAATGGATTGGGACTCGTTGGCCCTTTGCCGAGATAAAAAGTGACAATGTTGAAAAATGGGAAGAATAATAGAGAAATTGGATGGCCCTTTGCCTAAAAAAAAATGACAAAGTTGAAAAATTGGGGGAATGGTAAAGGGAAAAGACCGATCAAGGACAAGAAAAATAGGTGAACAATGTGCATCTTTCCTAGAAGCCCAAGTTGGAACTCACAGTACCATCTTGGCACCTTAATGTACATCGCACATCCCTGCCTCCTCTACTGGTTTCTCAAGTAACGTAGGCCTGCTTATAAAAAAAAGGTGTGAGAATCTTGCAGACTATTCGCCAGTTTTGACTATCGTCAACCACATTAAGCAAACAAAGTAGGAAATCCATTATCTTCGTTCAGTGCCACAACACATTTGAGGAGCACGCCATTCACGAGGCAGGGTTTAATTTTTCTTCCATTATGCTCTCACTGACAGTAATTTCGCAAAAGAGCTGTAGTAAAAAAAGACACCAGAGCTGCTGATGAGATTAAGTCAGCAGCTATATGTTATTTTGTGAAACATGGGTCTTCTTCTACAATTTCTAGGAAGGCTTAAACTTATCTTTTCTCTTAAGAAGAACCTTTTTATTTCTCTTTTGTGTTCATCTTTTCCTCCAGCAATGCGCTGGGGGAACAAGGGAATATCTGACTATACTAGTAGTCTCTCAGCAATAGGCCCTAATTTTATTTTTAGATGTTATCTGCAAATGTTGCGAAAATATATGACAAAGGCTCATTGCATATGGTTACTGCACGAATCATACACGGTAAAAAAGGAGCTTAGACTTTAGACATGTTTAGGTCTAAACATGTTTAAAGTCTAAACATATTGGATAGGTAGGTGTACTCTTGGCTATCTATTTAGGATTTAAACACTTTAATTCTAAATGCCTAAACACCTATCCTAAACATGTTTAGATGTTTAGCATTGAAACAGTTTGAAGTTTAGGTGTTTAGGATATCAACATGTATATAATATTATGTTTAGGTATGAAAGACTCACTAGGTGGCAGTCCTGTGCTCGAATGAAGTTTCTAGAAAGTGAGTGAGTGAGTAATAGATGTTTAACGCCATTTCGACAGCTAAGGTCATATTCATGGCGAGAACGACATTACATGTTTCTAGAAAGAGTTATATACCCTTCTCATCAAAATATATATCAAAAATCCTTTGTAAATCATTAATCAGGAACCTCATGTGAAAGAACATCAATGTTATAATCAAACATTTTGGACTGGTCATTTATATCCTTTATTGTTTGGATCAATGAGCAATTCTTTTCATAGACACCTTTACTCTGTACTCCAAGAATAGACAAAGCTCTCTTCATTCACCCATTCTGTTGTAATCTACATACATAGGGTTACTCCCTATGTTGGATAATGAATGTGATGGTATTCCTTGAGAATATATATTTCTTGGCGGCATGCCCAGCTTGGCGTTTGCAGTCAACTTGCTGTCAATGACTGTGAAGATGAATCCAATAAGGCGGCCACCGTTGGATGCCGGAACACCAAGGGTATAGTAGCAGAGGAGGTGGATCTGTCCCAGCGGATCTTTTGCCTTGTTAGATCTCTCCTCCTGGGATCCAGGCAGGTCAATAGGTATTTCACAAGGTTAAAGCCTCGATCGTGCCAAACCCATCAATATTCTATTTTCTTAAAGGTTCCGCATACATATAACAATATCATCTCTTTCATGTATATTCCTTTGGGTGGGCATGATGCATAAATGCAGCACTGGCAAGTTGTTAGCTATTGAAGACTGCATCCAGCACCCAAAAGGGGAGGGGGTCACCACTCACAGCATGGTATAGTGCATTCACAATATGGACACATACATGACATACATTTTTGTGTCATAACAATATAACTGATGATATCCCCTGGTTTTAGCACTTAGGTAGGAACAGGGTGTCGACTGCTAGACAAAGTCTAGGAGCAGAGGCAGTGGTTGCTTGAGAACATGGGGTGGTATTTCTCTGCACCTCATAAATGGGGGGTGGTACTACTATATGGGGAAGCCTATAGGTAGAAATGTTACCATATTGAGAAGAAGAAAATGTTTTTTACCGCCAGCTTCATTATTGATATTAGAAGACACAATAGCTGTTCTTGAAATGGTAGAAGTGTTGGCATCAAATCACAATAATTCATTGGGCAGAGGGCTATAATTAAGGATTCTGACAGTGGCCAACTCTTCAAAATTTTAGAGTAAGGTAGTTTTGCTGTCGGTAGGTACGCTCATAGTTTAAATGCACTCCTAGGGGCAGCTGCAAACAAAAAGACAGAAAAAACAAACATTACCGGGGTAAATGCAATATCCCGATGACTGTAGATCCTGGTTAATGTAAGCCTCTCATTCATTCACCATCCACTAGTGGTGATATAAACACACAGGAGGATGCAGAAGAACACTGATGAAGTTTCCACGCATAGAAAAATAAGTCTGATTACTCATCCAGCTGGGGCCTGTTACAAATTCACGTAATGTACCTTATTCTATAACAAGCTCCACAGAATCAATCCTATAACCAACCACTAGCCCAGGGAAAGACTAATTGGTGCAGCCTTCAGTGCCTTGCATAAATAAGAAGGTAGGATTTGTTGCACCGGACCGCACCGGGTCTCATGCGGCCTAGTCGATATGTTCAGCCTCCTCCCCTGACACGGCTCCATGGTATGGGCCTTCTTTTCCCTTTAAGGGGCATGCACTGTCTTTAACCTTTCAAGGGCCCCTAATGCATGAGTGCATCATACTCGTGATGCACCAATCAAGTGCTGGTGAGTCTGGGTGAGTTTTCTCACCAACACTTCATTGGTGCATCTTGCCATGAATCCACTTCAATGTGTCAACCTTGTAGAGTCTATGTGACTCATGGACTCAAGTCCTCTTGCGAGAACGCTTTGGTGGATCATCCCAATACCTAGGTTGGGTATCAACCATATCCATGTATATAGAGTTGGCTACACTCTCAGTCGCAATTGTAAATGGCTATAGATACCGCTGTAGTGTATACAGTAAAACCCTTGTGGCCAGCTGACAATGTAGTCACCACATTGCTGTGTCATGCCGACCCTTCAGGTGTGTTGTAGTCACCACATTGCTGTGTCATGCCGACCCTTCAGGTGTGTTGTAGTCACCACATTGCTGTGTCATGCCGACCCTTCAGGTGTGTTGTAGTCACCACATTGCCGCGTCATGCCGACCCTTCAGGTGTGTTGTAGTCACCACATTGCTGTGTCATGCCGACCCTTCAGGTGTGTTGTAGTCACCACATTGCTGTGTCATGCCGACCCTTCAGGTGTGTTGTAGTCACCACATTGCCGCGTCATGCCGACCCTTCAGGTGTGTTGTAGTCACCACATTGCTGTGTCATGCCGACCCTTCAGGTGTGTTGTAGTCACCACATTGCCGTGTCATGCCGACCCTTCAGGTGTGTTGTAGTCACCACATTGCTGTGTCATGCCGACCCTTCAGGTGTGTTGTAGTCACCACATTGCCGTGTCATGCCGACCGTTCAGGTGTGTTGGCTTGATGGAAGAATGCAGCTGTTGTGAGTAGAATCATCAGGGAAGAATTCATTTTCACCATGGAATCCAGCAGGACATAGAACATTAAAGCCCCATACATGCAGTTCTCAATTGGTTAAAGAAGTGAGCACCCCTGGAAGACTCAGCCAGTGCCAACATTGCCCCTCCTCTGCATGTGGCATACAGGCAGAGTTAATATCCCCATAAACCAACTGTGTATTAATAGTGTTACTCATAGTGTCCATATGACCATTTCCCTAGGCAGCAATGAGAAACTTTCTTCTATGACAAAATCATACACATCATGAATATCTCTGATCTTGTATACTATTGATGCCACCAGGAGATAAGCCATGATATCCATCAACCAATCAGAATGCGCTATGCCCACCAGCTAGGCACGAGACACCCATGCGTCTATAAAGTTCTGTGAATCTACATGAGATCGACTGCTTTTCATTACAGCTACACCTTTTAGACAACACGCATCATAGACTCGGGCTTCTATTCAACCTTTCAAAGATGATTCTCTATTAGGGATGATCAGCAATGAATGTTACAGCCCACACTATGCGTGATGGAGGGCAGTCGTTCCTTCTCACACACAACTACACGGCTAGGAATAGGAGCATTGAACAAACCCTTTGGAACCAAGGACTAACTTCATCCTAGACCTGCAGCAAGACCAACCACATCTACCTATCAGCTAACTACAGGGATTTATTTGAATCTATCCAAACAGACAGTTTTGTCCAATTGTTGGACTCTGGGCCATATTTCTCTCGGCTCTGCCAAGGGAAATATGGCCCAGTGCCCAACTCTTGTATACACTATTAGTTTGGATAGATTCCTGTGAGTATCTGTCTGCGCACAGATAATGCGATATTCGGCAGCATCGACGTCCTCCAACCATCAACTTCCAAGGCAAGTCTCTGGTTCTCTGATGGATGGTTGTTACATCATAGTCCTACTAACCCTATAATCCTATCTGGACGTACTCTGCTTCCCTGCCTGATCGTCTAATAACCTCCATCATGGTGAATGCACCGTGCAAATGTATAGAGTGCATAGGGGGCGTTGGGGATCTTTTAACTGGAAACCTGTTCCATCGTCGGACATTTCAAATGATTTCCCACCACCAAGACGTGGAAATGATGACGGCGAGGGTGGGTTTCTCACCACCAAGACGTGGAAAAATGACGGCGAGGGTAGATTTTTTAACAAATGGGGACTTTTCTCATGCTCACTCTCAATATTCCAGGTTCATTGTCAATGTTTTTATGTGTAGTCTATGTGCTAAGACTTTTCTCATGCTCACTCTCAACATTCCAGGTTCATTGTCAATGTTTTTATGTGTAGTCTATGTGCTATGCAACTTCTTCTCTGACTACCTCTCTCTAACATTCGGCCATACCTCTACATCACCTTGTAGAGGGTATTAGTATTAGGCCTCAGCCTAAGGGAGCGTTCATTATTTATGGCAGGGGGGGGTGAGCATTTTTGGGGGGGGGGCAGCTCATTTTGGGACATTTGCAAGGGGGAGGCACTTTATTTTAGGGTATTTCTGTGGGGGAGGTACTTCATATTTGGATATTCATGTAGGGGGGGGCGCTTCATTTTAGGACATTCGTGCAAGGGGATATTTTATTCTAGGGCACTGGTATTTGTCATATGCCAGATTTTTTCCCTATTTTCGAGCAAAATCAGCTTCTAAATCATCAAGTCTCCCCTGGCGTATGACCAAGTTTTATTGCTATGAATTATAGAGTTTTTCTAAACCTCTTGAAATTTCAACCCGAAATCAGCTCATGATATTTTCCCAAACTCTAGCCCTGGCTTATGACTGAGATCGGCTTATGAACAGGGTTTCACAATAATTCCTAGTCTAAAAGAGGGATGTGCACCTATTAGGGTATGTGCGCTAATTACATTGAAAGCAGTGTATAGACTTTATTAGGCAATCAGAACCTTATTAGGCATCAGGTGCAACTTATAGCATTCTCCCAATTCAGAATATCTACTGTAAACATAGATATTTTTCGTGTGTATGAATTTTTGCGGAAAAGGTAAAAAAGACATTTTGCGTGTGTACTTAAATTTGCAGATTTTTTATTCAAAAGTGTGAGTAGGCATGCATGTCTTTTACCCCTTACCTGCTCACAAGTATGTATTATCAGGATACAGAGGGCTAAGGGAGTGATAATTTTTAAGAGTTTTTCCGACCCCTTGACCAGAGGGGTCAAAACAATTTCACCTGTTTTCAGCTAAAAAGCCCAAGCGTTACTATACAGACTTAGGAGGTTTAATTATCAGCCAATGAGATGATCCCAACTGTTCACTGCAGTCCTCTCGGGGGCCGTATCCCATCTGGTAGGTCTTATCTGTAGAACTCACTGGTAACAAGCTCCAGCAATGGCCACGCCCATGGGATAACCTGCTACATCGGAATAGGTTAAAAGGGCGCATTCGCACATGCTTTTTGGCTCTTCAGGTGTGGGTCAAAAGAATTTTGACCCCTTGAACGGGAGGGGGGGGGGCAGAATTTTTTTAGTATGTCTGATGAAATAGAATATAGGGGGACTTACAATGGCATCCATTGGGGCAACAATCAATGTTTGTAAGTGGTACCACCATCGGTAGTGATTGTGTCTACAGGAGTTTTCATACCTTCTACTACACATGCTTGCAGCAACATAAAGGGATGCACACATAGTAAGGTGCTATGTGCCTTCAGGTAGCCAGCATTGTTGTTGAAAGGAAAATCCCTTAGCACAGGAAAGTGCCATTTCATGTGCTAAGGGGAAGAGTTATTTTAGGATATTTCTATTGAGGGAATCAATTTTAGTGTATTATAGTGAGCGGTAATGAGTGGGGGGCAGCGCTTTATTTTGGGGTATTCACAATGGGGGGGGGGCACTGCATTTTGGGGTATTCACATAGGGGGGGCAATTCATTTTTGGATATTTCTGTGGGGGAGGCGGTTCATTTTGGGATATTCACATGGGGGGGACGCTTCATTTTCAGGTATTTGCTGAACGAGATTCTCACCCCCCCCCTGCCATAAATAATGAACGCTCCCTAACGGGGCTAGCTTTTTAGGTGCAGCACGCTACTTAAGGCCTCAGCCTAACGGGGCTAGCTTTTTAGGTGCAGCACACTACTTCTTTGCATACCAATTTGTCATCATGATGGCTCACTGTAACCTCTTCTGGCTCGCATAATGTACATATAAACGCTGCCCTTTGCCAGGATGCAGCACATCGACAAATGAGCATATGGTGCATGTGTGCCGTATGCTTCCCTTAAGGGTTAGCTCTCACGTGGAGGGGCTCCCAGATTGATTACCCTTAGCCCTATACCCCTGTTGATACTGGAGGAGGATTCAATCTGTGGTCAGTGATTGGGTGTGGAACACCATCCATAACACCCATTAACCCTTTAGGGGTTGCTATTAAATGCATTAATGCATCGTACCCATTGGTTGTCATGATGTATGAATGCAGGCCCGGTGAGTAACTCACCAGCGCTGCATTCCTACTTGATGCCGATCTTATGGGGTTAATAAACTCCCGCAGGGTCGGCATGATGCTCTGACGAAGTGCTACACTGAAGGCCTATGGGTGTTCCGTACCTCCACTATACAGAACACCCATAGACCTTCAGTGTAATGAAGTGCTGGTGAGTAGTCTCACATCATGACCACCAATGGGCATGATACACTCCTGCATCAGCGGCCTTTAAGGGTTGAGGGTAATGCTTTAAATGCTGCACGATGCCCTCAGGTTGATACTTTTTCGTCAAGATGATGCACCAATGCAGTGATGATATGGTGATGGTATGGTGAATCACCAGCGCTTCATTTGTGCATCATGCCAACCATTTGGGAGAGTATCGACCCTCTACCGTCAGCGTGATACAGGAACAGAGCTCTGTACTGCATTTATGCATCATGCTCTTTAACTTTAAAGTATTAGGTATAGGTGGGTGGCTTTATGTAATATTTTCCCTCCCCGCTACAGCACTGAATCTCTCATGGAGCAATTGCTGTGGCTGAGCTGCATGCTGAATAGGTACACAGGAAGACCCAGGTGGGAGTTAAAAGTCATAGAGCAGCTCAAGTCTCACCTCCTCATGACACTCCATGCCTAATGTCCACACCAGCACACACTGCCATGGACTCTCAGCACCTCCAGGGGGAAGCCCTCACACTCTGGGGGCACAGATTATTTCTGATCATGTCACGCAGATTCCCAAGCCTTGAGGAGTATATCTGACACCAAATACAGCTTTTATTACATTGCTGTTCGGGACAACCTCTTAACTTAGGAAATTATTCAGTTTTTCTATTTCTCAACCAAACTACCACTATAACTGTTATCACATATTTTCCTTGACCTCAGCAATTCATCAATTGAAGCCTCTATATAACTAGGCCCCTCACCCCATAATTTCCATCAAGACCCCCACTCAACGCACCCACAATTGCACATAGGTGCATCCAGACAACTACAGCCCCCAGGGCGGTCTTGTCTCCTTATATACAGAACACAGGAATCATTCATTCTGAACACGCTGGAGGGTACCTCTCTCTTTCTAAGCTCCTCTATGGTGATCAATAGCAGATCCATTAACTCGCCCTGAACCTTTAAGGGTGACAGGATGCCTCAGTGATTGATGTTCAGTCATCAGATTTGGCGAGTAACTCAGTGGCACGATATTAATATTATTATTGCATCATATCAACTCTTAGATCCTGCAAGGTCAACATGATGCACGAAGGCATGACTGGGGCGTTATTCACGTGTCATGAGGGCAAACAGTGACGATGCATTAAAGCAACCCCAGTAAGTCGAGGCTGAGTAGGTGCCATCTAATCACAACACTCTCCTGGCCTGATCTACATGCAGAGATTTAATCTCCTTTGGTCAGGCCGACCTCTTGGCCTGTTAGTGAGGTGGAATATAGCCTTATGGCTGTTGCTATTTGATGTGAATATATTAATTCCCCTCCTCAGCTGGATCAAGGGGCTTCAGAGGGATCATACTACAAGGCAATGAGGCCTGCAGTCCTTGGTTGATACTGAGGAATATCCTATGTAATTATAAGATGCAGGGAGACCGGTCCTTGCATTCAGGCTCATGTCTGACACCATATCAGTGCTCTTTCCCTTTAGCAACGTCGATATTAAAGAAAGGTGGTATTATTTCAACAAAGAACCAAGAAAAGAGGTGTTTTTTACTCTAATATGTTGAAGAGGTGTCTGTGTTCTCCCTCCAAAGGAATCGGAGATTTTTTTAGGGCTGATAATTCTTTGTCAGAGAGTTCTAAAGGGTAGTTTTGGAGCTTCAAAAATCCTCAGCCTAGAGTCCCTAAAAATGGGGATCAATTTGGTAATACATAATGCAAATCGTGTCTCATCAGAGGCGTAGGAAGCAAATCTTCATAGGGAGGCGAAGTAACGTCACATGCGGGTGGATTCTGAGCTCAGCATATTATCGCCCGCAGGCTTGAAGGATAGGGGGATATTTTAGGCCTAGCATAACTTTTTTAAGAATGAGTTGAGCCTTAAAATTTCATATATGGTGGGCCTTCAGGTCAATTCAAATATTGGTCATTTTAGTTCCAAATCAGAATTTTTTTGACTTAGGCTCCCTATTTAGGGGGCCCAGCTGGGGTCCAACTTTGACCACATTGAATTATCGACTCTAGTGCAATTGTGCCTATATATATACCTGTATAAAATTTGTATAGAAAGTAATTTTTGATGAATTTTAGATCTGATTTGATGCCCTATCCCATTACTATATCAATCTAATTTGAGATACAAAATTTTAGGTTCTTACGAACTATTGGCAAATTTTGGGGGTGCCCAGACATACTCAGGCCCCACCTCCTTTATGATTGGGGGGCAGGCCCCCCTGGTCCCCCCCCTTTTCCTACGCCCCTGCTTATATGGTGTATGAGTGCGGGGAGGGGGGGTGGGGAGTTCGGCCTTAGGGAGTGGTCATTTATTATCAACAGAGGGGGGTGGTGGGTTTGAGGGGGGGGGCGTAAAAAATTCTGACCCTCTCGAGGGGGGGGCTAAAAAAATTTTGACCCCTCTTGAGGGGGGGGGCTAAAAAAATTTACCCTCTTTTTAGCAAAAAAGCCAGCGCGCTACTATAGATCAAAGAGGGGGCGCGAAAACTCTCCGTGCCTCCGGCGCGGGGGGTGCAAAATTTTTTTACTGCCGTCGAGGGGGGGGCATAAAAAATTTTCGCGCATCCGTGCGAAAACCCAACACCCCCCTCGACGGCAGTAAGGGGGATTGAGAGGGGGCTGGTCTATCTGATCCCAGTAGGATTATGAGGATCATCTTTACTGATGCACAAGGATACAAATACACATAAGCCTTTATGGGCCGCATGCTGCCACCAGGTTATTTGTTGTCATTAAGGGAAGGGACAAAACTATCAAAATGTCAGATAAGGGTTGGCTTTGTGGCTATTCTGAGGCATTTGACGTCACAGTTGAAACCCGGGATTTGAAACCATGACGACTCCTATCTCCTTCATACACTAGTAGTGTGCCCCAGGGGGTTATTCAAGGATCAACCCCTAATATACAGATAGAGCATCTGATTAAGGTCACACTATACTAGTTCTCAAAGAGATTCGCCAGAAAGAGAAACAGATGGCTTACAAGCCACTCCTTAAGCCATTCAACTATACATGGATCTATGTTTGATCTATCAAAGAAAGGCTAACCTTTCAGAAAGGTCGCGAATAAAACTATGCAGTAACATACACTATGTAGCCCAATACATTTACGCACATACTTTACCATACACTATGTAGCCCAATACATTTACACACATACACTATGTAGCCCAATACATTTACGCACATACTTTACCATACACTATGTAGCCCAATACATTTATGCACATACACTATGTAGCCCAATACATTTACGCACATACTTTACTATACACTATGTAGCCCAATACATTTACGCACATACACTATGTAGCCCAATACATTTACGCACATACTTTACCATACACTATGTAGCCCAATACATTTACGCACATACACTATGTAGCCCAATACATTTACGCACATACTTTACTATACACTATGTAGCCCAATACATTTACGCACATACACTATGTAGCCCAATACATTTACGCACATACATTATGTAGCCCAATACATTTACGCACATACACTATGTAGCCCAATATACATTTACGCACATACTTTACCATACACTATGTAGCCCAATACATTTACGCACATACTTTACTAGTCTAGCACATGACTTTGTGAACATTGCCAAGCATTGTTCTAAAACTAAGGGAGTGGTCATTATTTATCAACAGGGGGGGAGGGTGGGTTTGAGGGGGGGGTGCGTATAATTTTCAGACCCCTCCCGAGGGGGGGGGGGTAAAAAAATTTTGACCCCTCTTGAGGGGGGGGCTAAAAAAATTCACCCTCTCTTTAGCAAAAAAGCCTGCGCGCTTCTATAGATCAAAGAGGGACGCGAAAACTCTCTGCGCCTCTGGCGCGGGGGGGTGCTAAAAATTTTGACTGGCGTCGAGGGGGGCGTAAAAAATTTCCGCACGTCCTCGCGAAAACCCACCACCCCCCCCTGTTGATAAATAATGACCACTCCCTAACCTAAAGAGATCTTTATCATGGGCCTTACCCTCTTTCTGCTGCGGAGGTCTATGGGCTTTCGGCCTGAAACAACACATGTGGACAGATGAGGGGAAAGGGTCCTCCGAGGTAAAATGTGAAATTATATAATTTGAAATTGTATAAGTTGACATCATTTGATTTTCTTTTTGGAATACAATTCTGGTTGCCATGGCAACACATTTATCTGAGAACCCTTATTTAGGCCTTGTTTTGGATTCAAAACGTTCCATTTGCATTCTAAATATACAGGAAGTGCCAGAAAATCTTCTTTTTCTGTTCAAAAAAGTACATCAAGGCAATTTTTGGTCTATTTTTCACATATCTATCCTTTGTAGCCCCCCCTAGTGGCCAAATCCAGTGCTAAAAATCCCGCAGGGAGGGCCCTTTCCCCTCATCTGCCCACACGTATGCTTATCCTGTCTGGGAATTTCCATATTAATTGAATGAAAACAAGGATGGGATTGAGCAGAATTGAAACTACTTTATTGAATTAGGAAGGTGCCTCATCGGAATACAACATGTACTCAGTACCGGTATGTGACAAATGTCTATGAAATACTTACATGTTCTATGTAAGACGCTTTAATTTTTTTTTTCAGGTAAGCGAGTTGTGATGATCGATTACATAACGGAAGTGTTGTTGTTTCTAACAAAAACGTAAGGTAAGTAGTATCAACATATATTTACATATGTGTCGGGGGACAATTACATGTAACGATTAAGGTCATGTAAAGAAATAGTACTTTTCAACACCCATGGTTTTAAGCAGTGTTTCCATCGACGCTTGTTTTATCTAATATTTGCATTGGAGTAGATCAGGAACCCTCTCCAAATTGAAAAGTAGGCCGACAAGATGACCTATGTCGGCTGACTTTTTTATTACCATTTGGAAAAGTAAAATGGTGTAATTTTTCTGAATGGTGCTATAATGGAAAATAGTTGACAATCCCGGGTTGGCAATGTACTGTAAGTGTTGAAATCTAGCGTGGAATTGTACCAGCATAATGTACCGCAGTGGCTCTTTAGATAAGCACTCTTCTTAAATGGGCACTGGTGTGCAGTGGTTTATAAATTGTAATTTACACTACGAAATATGTCTTGAATGAGCGCAGGTCTTATATAAGGGATAGGGATAGATGAAGGGGTTTTGAAATCAATGAGCACCGGGGTGGTAAAACTAATGTAAAGGTACCAAGTGAAAAGTGTTTCACCAGATGCGGGACTCGAACCCGCGCTACCTTCATCCAGAGTCCAGTGTGCGAACCACTACACTAATCTGGCTCGTCCACTTTCCATACTTGGGAACCTTGTACAGATCAGTCACTAGGAGGTGCAGGGCAACCGTACTTCCCCCTACACTAATCTATATGAAAACCTTTTCCTCCAGCAGGCCATTCGGTCCCCCAGATCTTATCATTCTGCAGGCCCGGAACACCTCAAGATTATTGTTAGGAAAGAAAACAATGATTAACTCACTATTCCAATCATTCAACTCTTTGAATTATAACAAACAGTAATGCCTTATTTTAGGCTATAGAAACATTAATAATGGTCTGATTTGAAAGCTGAAATGTATAGCCCAGGGTCCTGAGAAAACACCAAAATATTCGGTCCTACAGTCTGGCAATTGCTGTAGAACAGACAGCGATTTTACCGGCTCTGTCCTGTGAGATTTTGTATTGACTGTAAAACCATGGTACATTCGCTTTTATGTCATGGCAGATACGATCGTTACTATAGATGAGTACTAGAACAGCCGTATTCCATGGGGGGTATGGAATACAATATGCTTGTATCCAATGGGGTCCGCCATCTTGGATTTTGAATGGAGCTGAGCTCCGCCTATAAGGCGTCGTTGAATACGGACAGCCTCACCTTGGTCAATACGATGCAAATATATTCCATGGTCATGGACATTTGCTTATTGATATGTAACAGACCCCAGGTGGCTCAACATTTACAACCGTCTTCTTTTTTGATGAAGAGGATATTCTGTATCCTCCTGTGTGTTTATATCACCTCCAGTGGGTGCATGATGAATCAACGGGAGTCTGGACGTTAAACAGGATTAACACTCAGTGCCGTATTGTGCATAGGCTAGCACTGACTTGCGAGATGGGTATTCGGAAAATACGCCATTAGTGTCTAATATAAGGGGTTTGGACATTAACTATGTGGTTGATATCAGCCTTAACAAAAGTACTTATCAACTATTTTCATTCTGCACTCAAACAACCTAGTTGTTTAAAATTGATCTCTAATTCTCAACTCCAGAAGATTGGGTAATATTACCACGTCGCACAAACTTTGAACGAGCAAACACATGCTAGGGCTCATTTGATGGGCAAATCTTTCAAACTAACAAACTGAAGCCAGCTATCCATCAATCTTCATATTTGATGATAATTAGCTCCGAGTTAGAAATTAGCCACCTCAGCATTTCTCAAGTGCCAATTTGAAGACGGCAATGATACCCCACCTTCTAACCCAAGGGCAAAGTGGGAAAATCACTTGACGTCAAGCAAATGTCATCTGCTCTGGGGAAATTAGAAGTTTAAAGCAATCTAGATTATTGTGAGATGCATCATCCAAAGACTATTTTGACTTTTAGTATGTCTCACTAGATCTAGTTTTCCATCTTTAACCCTTCAATGATAGTATGATCCCTCCATGGTGAAAACCCCGGGCTTCAAACTTTTCAGCCTTCGTTATGATGCATTAAAACACTGCCAGTGACTAACTTACCATGTCTATAGTTCTGACATTCAATATTGCAGTGTGTGTCCTCAATATAACTGCTTTACTTAAACCTCATTGAGGTTAACAGAGATCTAGATAATTAGCGCGGCGACTCTAGGTACTACTCGTAAGACTTGTTTACTAGTGTATGGTTCAGAGTCGCCACGGTGTTAAGCATAGGGGGAGCCTGCAATCTATTTTTGTCTGTGGCTCCTCTGCTATGGACTATTCCTACACAATTTTCTAATATAATAACAACACTGTGTGTTTTAACTATGAGTGAAGGAATTTCCAGAATATATCTCATACTTTTGATTTTATTCACAGATTAGACTTTTCATCATTTGGAGCCCTATGGCAGATTAGCATTGGAGCATTTTAAGATTCAGAAATGCATCCCTGTAGCCTTTGTTTTAGAATTGTTTCTTCTGAAACTAATATATATATATATATATATATATATATATATATATATATATATTCAGAACTGTATAGATAATTCCTGCTGCGTATTTCCTCCTCATCAAACTTTCATGCTACCTTATCTCAACAATTAGCGATTTAGGGGGATCAGTGGGGATGGAGGGGATATGCATGTGGGTCAGCAATAAAAGTTTCGAAATTGAGATCAAATTAGAAAAGTTTGTTAGATAGTTTTTCTATGCCCCTTCCGTGGTTAGGTACTTTCGGATACAAGTGAAGGCATGAGTGCATGGCAAGACACCTAGGCCAAAAAAACAGTTCGGTTTTCAGTCACCTGACCTACCCCAGCAAAAGGGGTCGACCTCAGATATTTTAAAGATATTTTTCATATTTTCTTTCAAGATTTTTTCATAATTTTATCACATCAATTTCCTATTTCTCATGTTTTGACCAGGTGCTTGTATCCAAATACAAAATCCAACATTTCTGCCCAAGCCTTTCATGTTTTGGATTGTATAACAGATTTGATTACTTGTCACTCGATCATTAATGATAGCAGGCAAAAATATGGATCAGCAAAAATGAAAAAAATCCGACTGACCTACCTCAACTTTTTACCGGAGTGATACTATGTTACCCGAAACCTAGGATTATTTCTATTGCCCTCAGATGGGGGGTCTAAGCCTATTTGTATGGGTAAATATAATTTTAGACCCACTGGAATTTTACCAACACTTTTATTAAATCATTGGAGAATTAACATGGATCGTTTTACAATAAGCCCTTGTGTTCCTAACTACAAAAATGGAAGATGGGAAAAGAGGTTGTTCGTGGGCAGTGCCCCTGATTCCAGTAAATATTAGGGTGTGGGGTGTAAAAAAATTAGAAGAGGAGTGGGTTCGGGGGCTCTGCCCCTGATTTTTTCAATGTTATGGAATAAAATCATAGCCCTTATTTATATGAGATTAGTACAAATATGAACCATATTGTTTCCTGCACCCTAAATATCCTGTGGCTTGCATCCTACATGTCCTTGCACCCCATGTGTCCCATACCATGCACCCCGGCCATGCACCCTAAGTGTCTGCACCCTAAGTTTACCTGTACTCTAAAGTACCAGTATTTGCTTCCTGAACTGTCCAACTCCACTTTCATTCCCAGAGCCAGATATCTGGACAGTTATGCTGAAATTCTCATAAATGTTGTATACACACAGGCCCATTTGGAATGTTGATGCACACTTAATCCCTTTCCCCCAACCAATGCTATACATTATCATCTACAAAAACGTTCGCCATATGGACCTGGACCCCTAGATAAGGAATACTGCAGATCCAAATTTGAAAAAGAAAAGTGTTTAAGCTTACACAAAACAGAAATTTGTAGCTGATTAAAAAAAAACACCAGATATGTTTTAGATATGTTTAGATGTTCAAGGGCACACTTCAGAAATTTAGGAGTGGGCAGTCTCCTTTAATGACCTCAAAATACCATTGAGTTCATGCTTCATGACGTACTATTAATTCAATTATTGTAATTAAAATCATCACAACTCTGGGTCCTGAATCAGTAACTTGGTTATGATGCTTTTAAACCCTATTAATTTTTCTTCAGATTTTGAGACGTAAAGGGGGCAAGTAAACTCTAAATAGGGCAAAAAATGCTGAAATCTTTAAGGGCATTCAATGATTAATGTATCGCGTCCATTGGTCGTCATGATGCCTGAGAATGCAACGGTGGCAAGTTAAAGCCAGGCTGCATTCACACACAATGCAGACCCCACAGGGTCAGCATGATGCTCCAATGAAGTGCCGGTCAGCGAACATATCAGCATAACATTGTTGCCTCACCAATGGGCATGATGCACCCCTGCACCAGCGGCCCTTAAAAGGCTAAAGGTTTAAAGGGCGCTTGTAATGTTGTAAGTCGGTGTGCCTTGTCTCAGGAGGACATGGACACCTGTCTCATGATGGATGGAGACCAGAGGTCTTAGGGGGAAACCTGCATGTCTTCACTGTGTCTTCACTATCCTACACAGCTCTACCCAGCTCAGAACTCAAAAATGCAAAGCGGTGGCGGACGGATACACAGGTATTGAGAATATTGGGCAGACATCTGTGATTCTTAGTGCATATATATATATATATATATATATATATATATATATATATATATATATATATATATATATATATATATATATATATATATATATAAATTCGGCTTGATGTAACCCCCCCCCCCCCTTCACCACCTTTCTGTGATTAACTAATATACTGAACCCCGCCTGTTTTCAGCTTTTTAAATGCCTTGGTTTACCTTTTTCATCCATAGATATTCCTCCCACCTGCACGCATAATGGGGGATTTCGCATCAACTTTTCCCCCCTGACAAACCCGGGCCAAGGCTGTGAGAAAGGACCATATGATATTAACATTATGTCTGGTGTAGCACACATGGAGGTCTACACACCTGGTATATATTTTACCAAGCCCCACATTATACCTCCATGTGCAGCACACCTGGCATCTCTCCCTCATCAACACCAGACTAGGGCAATACAGGTCTCACCAACAGGTGAGATCTGCATGGAGCCACCTGAACGCTGTCTGTCCACTGCCACAACAACAACGTATAGAAATATCTTAATGAAAATATCATGTGTATGGTCAGTGAACACCAGAATCTATCCAATCTATCGGGGTCCTCTACTCGTGTTTCCTCCCCCCCCCCCGCCTTTCAGTTATGCATTGGGTACATAAAAAAAGAAAGATACACACTCAAGAAATGATTCACTAATCCTAATAGCTGTATTAGTGTAGTTCAGATTTGAAGAGCATTAAATTAAGGTGTGATAAGGGAGTGATCATTTTTTAAAAACGGGGGGGGGGGGGGGCTGGTAGGTTTAAGGGGGATGGTCAGAACTTTTTCAACCCCTTGACTGGGAGGGGGGTCAAAATGTTTTCTATCCCTCAGATGGGGGGGGGGGGTCAAAATAAATTCACCTGTTTTCAGTGGAAAACCTCCTGCATTACTATAGGTTAAAAGGAGGGGAGGTGCCAAAACAATTTTCTACCCTCGAGTGGAGGGGGGTCAAATTTTTTTTCACGCACCCACGCTCAAACCCACCAGCCCCCCTCCCCCGTTGTTAAAAAATGATCACTCCCTGAGTAGAGAACTCGACCGCTTTTACTTTGTTACTATGTTGCACATTATAAAATATTTACCAACCATTATCGCTCATTACATGTACATATATTCAGTATGTACTTTGTACAATAAAAGCTATTGTCAATTATCCACTAATCGCCAACTTCTTGTTTTCTCTATGTTCATGTATTGGCTATAATACCCCATAGCTAGATATGACAAAGTATATTGGGATATGTGCATTACTAATGTCAACATGATGTTATTCATGTAAATCTGACTTAACTTGGACCTACATGCCTGTAATTCTCCAGCAAATAGCACTGGGGTGTCATCTGCAGGCATATGTCGGTGGGAAAGGGAGGAAATTCACTTATAATGCTCTACCATTCAACCTTTCTAGGCAGGTAAGTACTATGTATCGGATATGAACCTTGAAGAAGAATCTGAACCAAGTGCAAATTTCAAGAAATGTAAAAGTTGGGAAGAGTTTAGTTTTAATGCAAGTATACAATGATATATATCCATATTACTAAATTAACAGTTCAGAAATTGTATGAAGCCCCTATATAATAACATGCATTCGGGGAAAGCAGTTTACTCCATGGAAGAAACAATGTTTTTTTTCTGCATGAGTACCCTCCATGAAAAAAGAAAAAAAAAAAGAAAGACGAACTGCTCTGGCTATACGTAACAAAAAGATTTCATTTATGATAAATCTGACCCGCCCGCTTCAAAATAGAACTTGCCTGAGGAGAATCTCACTTTAGTTTAATGGCTTTGCGTGGTGTTTAGTGACCTTTGTTTGTACTATGCTGTACGTTGTTGTATAGAGAACTCCCCTGTGAGTCGGTTGGACGGTTCCCCAGGTGTTAATGAACGTCAAATCATGCTTCCCACCTCTCATCCCTTTTCCTTTTTTACTATCAACACCTCTAACGGGAGTGTAATCAGTGTGCATCTGGGGGTTCCCAAGAGATTTCTTCTCCGTAGAGGGTAGATCTTGGGGTTGTGAAAGAAACACGAGCTAAACATGGAATTGAATACATGTACAAAAAGAAGGGACTCTTTGTCTTCTAAAGAACCCGAATCAATGGATGCATTTTGATGCGCTAAGCTCTTTGCCCCACATGATGTTTGTACACGACGCCATCCCTGGTGAGGTAAAAAATCACATTATGTAGTGGTGGGCTTATCATTGAGCAAATGAAGAAAGTATAAAACCCAGAAGTGCACACAAAAGGGAGAGGCTACTGACATGATTTACGACAGATACTAAGATACATTTAGTTAACCTGATCAGAGTTGAAGCAAACGCTGCGGATTCTGAAGAATGTATAACCCCCCTCCCTCCCTACGTGCACTTTGCTAAGTCATCTTAACCCAAAGTAACACAAAAGATCCTGGCCATTTAGTCATTAAAGGGGAAAGGTCCACTATTTATATCAATTAATAAGGAAGGCAGGAATGTGTATGTGTAGTCCGAGGAATTACTGCATGGACAGACAATAGGGAATAGGGGATAGGGTCAAAAAATAACCCTGGGGTGAATGACCGCGTTTCGTAATAATTATGAACCCTGGGTCACTCACCCCAGGATTATTTTTTGACTCGGGGTGATTTCTTGGCTTTAGATTAGACCTGCCTTCCAGTGTTGATGATTGACGATATTCTAAATTTAGGTGTGTAGATAAAAGCTTTGTTTATAGCTTGATCTTGGGTGTTCAGAAAGAGAGGCTATATATACAATTCACCCTTTGAGAAAAACCAGCACAGCTTAGGATAGAGCGTGAGTATAATGAATGATATATAGTGGAAGGTTCATGTGGGGTTTAACCCTTAAACCATTCAGGGCCGCTAATGCATTATTGTACATAATGCCTATCGGTCGTCATGATGCATGAATGTAGCCATGGCACGTGAGCCTGACGAGTGACTTGACAGTTCTACATTCATGCAACACTGGAGAGTAATTCATTCCTGAATATGAGGGCATGGTGCGTTAATGGATGATGCTGCGCTTAAAGGCCTCAACGTTAACCCCATAGTTAAAGTAGACAGTACAACAAGTGAAGGTCGGTCCCTCCACCAATGGAGATTATGAGGTACCGTTGAACAGATCTATACCTGGACATATTTAGAAGTGTATACACATACATCCAACCCACCGGGTGCGTCCTTACTGAAGCGTGTTGCTCCTATGGTAAAAAGAGCTGTCAGTAGGTACCCTCTTTTCAAAAGAAGTCACGCTCTGCTTCACCAAAGTACTTGCACTCACCACATTAGTCTGAAAAGACACCTGCCTTGTTTAAAACAGAGAGAGCTGCACTATCAGGTACCTACTCATGTCACACACTCTATAGTATATTATACTGACTGACTTCTTCCAACTAGGTACCTACTCAAATCCTCCTTTTTTTAGCACCATACTTGAATGACCACTTGTGAACAACAAAAGCTATAGCTACATGAAAAGAAAGGACTGGAAACAAGGGCACTTTTAGCCAGCTCTTCCTTTTACTATAGGAGCAACACCCTCCAGGTCAACGGCAGTCAGCGACTCCTCATTGTCCTACTGGTAGTTAGAAAAGCAACAAGTGTGGGAGTCTTGGACCAGCCGGAATGGTCACATCCCCCTCTCACCCTACAGGATCAACCTTATACCGATAGATGCAGAAGGTACAGTTTTTTTTTTCTTTTCAAAATCTACCCTGGTGGGTATGCAGTCAATACCAAACCATAACTCAATGTTTGCTTTCGATATTGAAGTTTGCTTATTAGATAACACTAGGCCTAATGTAAAACCCACGTAGAAGACGCACCCTGAGTTCAGGAACAAGCTATAGGGCACGGCTTTATAAATTCTAGTCACTTTAGTAGAGAAAACCCACGCCTATAAGCTGCACCATGACTTCGACAGATTCTTTAAGGCACAGTAATGGGCTATCCTATATATATAGCCCAACCTTATATACACAGGGTCTTTATACACACTGCTTTGATTCACTTGACCCACTCTCCCATATAACCAGAGGTCTAGAGGTACCGTGTTTCTAAAGTTGTCCCATCCAGCTCTAGCCAATAGAGCATTAGAACAGAACTAAAGTTAAGAAACAGAAGCATGTTTTTGCTGGGTTTGCACAATTAGCTTAGCATTATTAAACTTGGATGGTGCCATTCAGGTATACAATCAGGGCCATGATGGCAGCAAAGTCAGTTGGAAAACAATAGATTTACTTCTGTCAATGGAACAGCTAGGACTCAGTTTGAGTTCTATCCAAAACTTTAGAAACAGTGGCACTTCTTGCTCTATTCATTTGGATTTAGGCAGTTGGCTAACACAGACTTAGATAGAACTCGAACTGAGCTATTTTGGATAAAGCAACTTAGGAAACACTAATGCAAATGGTGCCATCCAAACCAACTATAGAAACAGGGCCCTGAGGTCTAGAGGTACCGTACAGGTGTATTTGCATTGCACTGAATAATGTGTATCAAGGCTGTGGTCGTCATAATGTGTCCATGCAGCACTGATGAGTCTATTCACCCGTGGTTTACATGTATTCCATGTTGGAAGCATACAGACGCCCCATAGATTTAGCATAGAAGCACAGTATCTCACATGGGTGGGTGGGGTAGGGGAGGGGGTCGCAAATAGAAACTATATAAAAGATTGGGAGTACCCCCTGTGCGGCCCTGAATAGATTCCATCAGCTAATGAGGAAAAAATAGTGGTAGATTCACTTTCTTGTACCTGTAATTCGATGGGAACTTTCCTCTCCTCCAGTAAACAGTGGTACTTGTAGGGTATTAGGTCTTCTCAGTCACCAGCTGTGAAATGAGAGTGCCTACCAGTGCCTCCTTGTAGGACGCAGGATGCTTCCCAACAGTGGAGTAGGGCACATTAGGACTCAGGCAAACCGATAGCTCCCTGCTTTCAGACAATGAGAGCACTTGGTGATGGCACAAAACATCAAAACACCATAACCATCCCCACCCACGTGACTGCTAACCACGTGATGTGCATCTTAGCCTCACTCTGAGGTCAGACTGTGGCCAGCAAATACAAAGCCAGTGGTGGTGAAAGGGAGGGGCTCCAGGGTAACGCCCAGGGGTAGGTTAGCTATTGGCAGAATGACTGCAGTTGCTAGGACTGCAAACAGGAATGTGTGGGGAGTACTTTGATGAGACAGAGAGCTAAGAGGACAGACTGATGGCACCGCTTCTTCTTATAAATCCCCAAACAGCCTGCGGAACCGGAACTCACTCTCCAGCTTCAGTATCATATGGCAAGCCATACATTCACCTGTTCACCTCTGATTTCAAAACCTATAAATTTTAAATCAGTTATTATGTATGGCAAGCCATATGTTCATCCCATATCTATATTCTTAGCTTTGATGCTATATATAACACGCTGTAAAGAGCTATGTGTTCATTCTCACCTCCCCAAACAAAACAAAAAAAAAAGGAAAGAAATATAAAATCATGATTAAGCTATGTGTTCGCATTTCCCCATTTGGCCGTTTACAAATAACAGGGACATCAATTTACTAGTTTATATTTAAAACGTCAATACTCCTTACGAAGAAATGTTAGTACATGTGACAATATGCAGAAATTCTCTGATCGGGGCGAAAATTGGGCTTGCCACAGACCCCAGGTGGCATCTAGTGGAGGGCGGTCTGGATGTGTAGGGTCCTAGGCTGCTGGTGCCTGATGATGAACACCCGAGCTGAGGTAAGGAGTTGCTCGTGCCTCATCTGTGTCAGCAACAGCAGCTCATGTGAGCAAATCAACAGCAACTTTTTTTTTCTAATTGTTGTTGTCTTCTTTTTTTTTGCCAATATGGTGGTGTAGGGTCCTTAACTAACCCCGTTAACCATCAAGGGCTTGGGTTATGTCTCCAAATGCAGTGCTTGTGGGCAGTAGTGGCGAGTAGTGTCACCTGCACTGCATTGCATATCATACCGACCCATGGATTGTATCAACTATCTTGTGGGCCTGCATGATGCATAGATTTAGTCCATGTGAGTCACTCACCATTCATTCAATCACCACGGCAGTAAGAGTGCTGTAGATCATTTATCTTACCCTTATATGGGCTTAGAACTTTGAAAGTAATCATTATAGGAACTATGATCTTTTTCTTTATGGCAAATTAAGTGACGTACAGTCCTCAGCAACATCACCCGACACTCAGTCATGCCCTTAAGTAAGGGCAGTTTGTCGTCTTAGTTGGATGTTAAGAAAATTAATGATGACATTTTTTGTTTAGTGGGAAAAACAGTACCAGAAATACTTTGCCAAATCCCACAAAGTTTTCTGAACAGGTTTTAAGTGAAAGGTGAGTGTGGATAAGGGACATAGACAAAGCCTGCAGTAACAGACAGCTCGCCTTGAGACGCAGGGTCCAAACGGTAAAAGCGATGTACCTAGGACCCTCCAAGTAGGACTTTGTATCACACGTCCCTTCTATCTTAAGGTGAAAGGTGTTAACGAAAATGTCGAGTGATTTCACGTGGAATCACGCGACATCTCATCACTGCAGCCCTGGCGAGTTACCCACCAGGGCTGCATTCAGGCATCATAACAACCCATGGATATGATGCAGCAACATCAGTTCATTATTCAGGCATCATAACAACACAATGGATATGATGCAGCAACATTAGTGCCTCATTCAGGCATCATAACAACACAATGGATATGATGCAGCAACATCAGTGCATCATTCAGGCATCATAACAACACAATGGATATGATGCAGCAACATTAGTGCCTCATTCAGGCATCATAACAACACAATGGATATGATGCAGCAACATCAGTGCATCATTCAGGCATCATAACAACCCATGGATATGATGCAGCAACATCAGTGCATCATTCAGGCATCACAACAACACAATGGATATGATGCAGCAACATCAGTGCGTCCTCTAAATGGTTAACACAGCTCTACTTGTTCCAACCTCACCCCTTCCTGTGGCAGCCTTGATCCTTGATGGCGGCTATTTCCTATATGGACGTCGATGTAATCACGTTACATGGATGGCACCCACGGCTACAGGGGGAATGCCTTAAGACACACAAGACGTGAGTTGGAGAATGAAAGGGATTGCCTGTTGGGTGTGTCTGGGGGTGTCTAACTAAGTAACATCAACCCTTTATAGACAAAATGAAGCATACACTAATTCGTGTCTCCTTATTGTCATGATACACCAAGGCACTAACTCACCATTGCTGCTTTTGTACACCTGTGACAGTGTATCAGCCCTGGACAGGGAGGCTGTGTTATGCTGCGTTTTAGCCAGATAGCCCAAAGTCCCACAAACAAACCCCTCTCACAAACTGACCACAGAAGATGCTACAAATTGTCCACAGAGCACACTTTGAAACCCTTCACATGTTGCCCATGTGGATATTTCGTGCCTGTCTTTTGGGTAAAATGAAGCGTTACATGGGAGTGTCGTTAGAATGTCTGAATGAAGCGTCGTTGAATAACTCGCCAATGCTGTATTCATGCATCATGCCATGGTTGCCAAGGTCTTGTTGGCCCCTGCAGCATCAGTGCTATGCGACCCTTACATGTTTAAGCATTACAACTGGCACATCACAAACGCCTTATCCGCCAGATACAAGTGTATTACATGTGTACTGGTATCATAGACACATGTTCCTTCCCTTGTATGTTTGGTGGATCATCTGGACTGTGTGGTATAATGACATAACAGTATTTAGCACAACTTGCGACCAGCTTTCTCTCATCTTAACACCCCCAGTTTTCCTTTTACTCTTCCATAGACGTATGACCCTTTTGTCGGCATGATTAACAAATGCAGCATTGGATCATACTGATCCTCTGCAGTTGATCCATCACAATGGCAAAAGAATATATGAAGCTTAAGACATCCGAAAATGATTAATTAACCCTTCAAATGCCTTTATAGAGAGAACTTAACGACCGTGGTGTACGAGGTGGCCGATCCACCACGAGGGGGGTGTCTCCCCGAGGGGTGGATCGGCCACCGAGGACACCAGGGGATTTTAGTTCTCTATTTATTTTATGCTTTTAGAGGGTTTAAATAAGGAAAAATCAGCAAAATCCGGTACTTTAGTTCCCCGTACAAGCGGCGGTCTGCCATTTTGTATGTTTACATGTGCCGGAACGAGGCTGTAGTGGTGGAACGGCTGCTGTGGTGGATCGGCAAAAGTTACGCCACTGTGGGTGTGGCGATGGGCCCTGCAATGCTATCTCTATGGGAAGAAGTTATTCACATAAAATAAAATGCATTATTAATACATCATGCCCATTGGTTATCACGATACATGAATGCGTCTCTGGTGAGTACCGTAGCTGTTCAGAACTACACCCATGCCTAATACACAATGTGATAAGTAAAGAGGCTAATCTAACGTCCACTCACCAATCCTACCCTGTCTAACCTCACCACCATCTCTACCACCTCAGGCTACGTGTCAGTCCGTGGGTTGTAGCAGTGGCCGGGACTTGGCCTCTCGGGGATCCATCTCAAATCTACCAGGGTTGAATTTATCGTATAACAAGGAATACTTATTCTTGGCTAGAATCATGGAATCGGTAGCAACGGTACCACATATCCCTATTGTGGCTGGGCTTCCCTAACCCACTTAAAAGGGTCTTTCCTGTCCCCTCAGGATGTGTGTGGTGCACATATGCGGGCACTGACACATTCCTCTGTGAAATTGTGTAATGTAATTCTCACCATGAATATGACCTTAGCTGTCGAAATGGCGTTAAACATCTATTACTCACTCACTCCCTATCGTAGCTCATACAGTGCTGTATGCACTCTACACTTTGGTATACATCTTGCCTGTATGCAGCCCTGGCAAGTCTCTCTGCCAGGGATGCAATCATGCACCATTCCAACCCCATGAAGGTCAATGAAGGCAATGTATGAATGCAGACCGACAAGAACATTTGTCACCGCTGCATTCTTCTATGATGAAAACAAATTAATTGTAATAACACACTGGACCACTAAATGCGGCCTTAAAGGGGTTAAATCATCCTCATGGCGACGTTTGACTAAGCCCTGCAGAGGTTGGTGTCAACAATTTGCTGACTCATCAAGTTCTGAGTTCCCCTTAAAAGTTCTGCCTCATCCATATTCATATTGTAAATACACCAAATGGTCCTCACGTGGTGTTCATAAGTAACCCGTTATGCGGCGTATGATGCCTCCATGACCTGATGATGCATGAATGCAATCATGGACGTGGACTGGTTACCAGATTTAGTCTGTGTAGGTGTTATCCATATGCTATAGTAAGGGTGAGAAAGTAAAGGGAACAGTGCTGCCCTCTGGTGCCTTTATTTGCTATGCACAGACCTTGATTACAGAGGTGAGTGGTTACTTTGGCAAAGTCACCACTCACCTACACAAGACTAAATCTGGTAACCAGTCCACGCCCGTGAATGCAATGGTATAGTCTACTCACCTGTACTGCTTCCTGCACCTAAATGTATAAACTCTGTAGGGTGCAAAGGACATAGAAATCGTTAGTTATTACGCAGGGCTACTATCACATTTTACTGTAAATGCGTCATGCTGCCCTGAAGGATTAATTGGGCGTGTTCAAGGCGTGGTAGGTAATTATAGAGCTATAGCTCCTGAGTTTATATAATTATATACATAATACCTCTGGGCGTGGACAAAAAATGCGATCTCTACTGATTCTATTCCTTATGTATATTTCCATTAACCACACGTTTTCGTGGATATAATGGATTTTTTGCACTATAAGGGAGATGATAAAATTCTGAGAGAATATACACATTATTATATATCCGGTAGCTGCATATCATTCACAGAATACTCGCCAATATAGCTTCCTTTCCATTCCCCTAAAGCAAAAAAAAACACACTTTATTTTCCAGTTATCCTGGGTATTCTCCCCTTTCAGGACGTCGTTCACTGCTTACATTTTTGTCTTCCAATCCCTTTTTCCTTTTGTTCTTTATTGCCTTGATATTTTGTCACAGAATTATATACGCAGCAGTTTTGGTATCCATTGTGGCATAGAATATAGAGAGAGACTTACTCTGGTCTCTACGATTGTCGCAAAGACAAGGTATAAGACCAAAGCACCATATGCTTGCAAAGAGATAAATTATTAAGTAGCTACATCTAAATTCTACAAGAGTCGACTTCTTTTAATTGATAGTTACGGCTGAACTCTTAGTGGGGCGGGCTGAGAGTTACGGCCTGAAATGTCAAATATCTACTGTTTTGCTATGTACAACCTTTCAATGATTGATATTTATTAGTGTGTCTAGACCAATCATGATGGGCCGTGAGTGGCTGTCCAATCTTGTTTGGATGGGGAGAAATGAACAAGTAGGTAATTATAGATGTGTCTAGACCAATCAAGGCCTGCTCTTAAGGCCCTTTTAGAAGATACATGTCTGTACACATTACCCTCATCAAAGTTACTGAATGAATAGACATTAGACAGAAATTTTAAAATGTGGAAACATACAAAGGTCAGGCATATTCCTCAGATACTGCCTGTGAAATATCAGGTCAGGAAAGGGCATATCAAGGTCAGGGCAGTGCGAAGAAAAAAGATTTTTTTACCCTTATAGTCTATACCCACAACGTTAGTGTCTGTGGGTATAAGCAGGCTATACTATTAATTGATGGTTTTTAAACTTTATAAGCAACCTCATCAACGGCCTTTGTGAAGTCAGGGCAGCTTTCCCTGACATCTCTTAAATATTAAAGGCCAGGGCTTTGTAATAGAGAGCAGAATAATCGTTGTTTATGGGTGGATCTTGGCAGTAAATCTGGACAGCAAAAGCATCTATACAATATTCATACCACACCCTGGCCGCATATGACGGCTATTGACAGGAAAGTGTCCGGTGAGCGCGGGAGAAGTAGGGGTGCAAAAGCGCCGTGTGTAGGGGTGGAGGAGAGGGGGGTTCCATCCTCGGCCATCCTATCTGAGAAGAGGTCTGGGGAGTACGGGGATCCAGAATCTTATCAAAAGAGGATGCATACGCCTTTCTCCCACAAAAGGGAGAGTGCACACTCCTCGTTTTTTTTGTTTTTTTTTTTTTTTTTTTTTTTTGGGGGGGGGGGGATTAAGGGCACGATGTACTACAAATAAACTCTAAACTTTATATGGATGAAATGGACGGGGATAGCGCCTCGTTCAAAATCGCCAGTTCCAGTCCCCTTCGAGAATAGAGAGGACATGTTGGTCTAAAAAATAACCAATATTACAAGATTTCCAAACCCTACCACTACGACGAGATGCACGTGGTAACGGCAGAGGAAAAGAAGGACTCAGCAGTGTAGGATTTAAAAGGGGGTGGGGGCGCGCGCATCCTCCTTTTTTATTTACATTTTCGCCCCAAAACAGGGCAGACACCTTCCTTTTGCAAATTCTGGATCTGCCACTGTGAATTCTGCCATAGAATCCCCAGTCAAATCACAACCAGAGCCAATCATCTCCAAATCCTGTGCAAGTAAGCAGAATGTAGTATACCTGTCATCGTGCGTAAAGCTGGGTGCACCACTAAAATGATACCACCTTTCCTCTTTTAATAAACTCTGTACAAATGATTCCATCTATCCTCTCTTGATAATCCCTGTAAGTACAACCCTTATATGACAACTCTCTATAGGAACAGCCTATGAATAGACATAGATGAGCCCAGTCTGTTTCAAATGCCGAGTGATCTGGCGTAGACAGAATTAATGCTATTACCCTGATTGAACATGTAACATGTACAAAGAGGCTGGGTAGCCCTAGGGACATGATAGACCATGACTTATATATAGAAGTGGGGTGCTGTAACGGTGTTGGTGTCAGCATCACGTTCACGTCCACGTGCGTGTGCTGTCAGCAGATCATTTGCTGCGTTCGCAAAGAGCCATATACGACTGCAAATGTTGGTGCTATTCTAATTCATACTAGATTTTTGGGTACGACTAGGGAGGTGCAGTGACTGAGTCGTAGTACATATCAAGACTATATCGTCCAGATCTATCCAGGTGTGTCAGGAATTAGAGGGTAGCTAAGCTAAGAGTTTTATCACAAACGGAAAGGATTTAATACCACTTATACTGATCCTGCTGGCCTCCTATCCCCCACTCTCAAAATAAATCTCATAAGCCTAAGGTATACCATTTTGAAGCTTCCGGCCTCCATCTAGTCTTCAGATGAAAATTAGTACATCCTGTGTATGTTCTTGTTAAACTTATTCACCATATGTATACCCCATTCTGATAAACAACGTGTAGGGCCTAGCCCATACTTCAGAATTGCTGCAGACCTACACGTTTCCGTGAACGTGACATCTTACCTCACGGGACCTATTAAAATGCATCCCTCCAGGTCTACCATAGTAGCTTCCCCCTCTCCCAAATCTCCACACTCATGGACCTGATCCTTGCCCCCTTGGTCCCCAGCTCATTCTCTAGATCTTTCTCCTGGCTGTGACCCTGCGTACACTAGCCCCGGCCACGTTCCTGGAGGTAACCTATTGAGTACCACACTCTGCATGGTAGAAGTGACGTTAATTAATAACCACCCATATAGCCAGGTGCCACCAGTTGTGTTAACCATTTAAGGACAACAGAATCGTTCAATTCTCCATCTGCTCTCATGCAGCAAGGATAGCCAGGGTGGAATGCAGTCATATAGCACAGCAGCCCTACAGGGTTTTCAAACTATACTTTCACTGACGCAGCACAGGTGAGTTCCAGTCCCTATTATAAGTTGATCATGACGAAAATTGAGCAGGAAAAACCTTGTGGCATGATGTCATCCTTAAACCTTCAAGGGACGATGATGCATTAATGCACCATGCCCATTGGTCATCATGATGCATAAGTAACCCACCAAGGTTACATTAAAGCATCATTCCGACCCTCCAGGTATGATACACCCGGAGGGTCAGCATGATGATCCAATGAAGTGCTGGCTAGCAGACTCACCAGCACTTCATTGGTGCATCATGACGACTAATGGGCATGATACACTCCTGCTTTAGCAGCCCTCAAAGGTTTAAGGGGCTATAGAATGGCGCTGGTGGGTGACAGGTGCAGGAGTGGGGATGACACTCGAGCGGCAGGTAATTGGGAGAGGTATGATAGGAAGGAGTCTGAGGAGGAATGTAGACATGAAGAGGCCTTCAGAGAGAAGGAATCTGGAGCCTGAGGCTGGTGCCATACAATATGGGACTACCTGAGGGAGGGGGTGGGGTATCACAATATGTTAGGGAAAGGCTGATTGCCTACCATCACTATGTGGGACACCCGTCCTATAATAGCAATCAAGCCAGGCTTCTCACAGTGTGCCCCCTCAATAGTCCATGTTTTGTCTCTGCTTACACCTCTCCCAGACCCACATATCAGACCAGACCCATCTCACTCCGGGCTGGCACCTCACTTTTGATATGTGGTCACCGCGACAACCAAGCCGAACACGCTCAGACACGCATGATGAAGCAGCAGACAAAACAATAAACTCAAAGTTCCACTAACCAGGGCACACAGCGTTAGACTTGAAAGCAGCTTTGAGACAGATATGACCCCACACAGATTAGGTAAAGGCAGAATTTGGGCCTTCTCCCTAAGATTATTGCTTTCTTCTATAATTACACCATATTTTACTTATGGCTTAATATCAAGGTTCTAGGGATCAACATATATTATAAAATACCAAAAGGAAGCTAGTATGCAGGTTATAATATATTTATTAATGTTACTCACTATCTCAGGAGATATCCATCAAAAGGTCACAGTATTCTCAATGGTAGTTCATATCACCAAAATATCCAGTATAAATTTCACAGTACATAGCCATACACAGTTCACAATATAATAAAGTTCAGGTTCCAAATACAACATAAAAACAGGCAGAGGGTTGGTATAGTGTGTGGGATATATAGCGACCCCTGATGACAATAGCTTTGGTATGACCCACCTGTAGGTACAGGAACAATTGTGTACTGAAGAAATGTACCATAATGAATGTTGACCTATTTTTCCCTCATTAGGGCATATTTTCACTTCTTCCTTGGTTGCACTTTCCCCAACTTACAAACAACCATGTATATCTTTACATATTCCTCCCTGACCGAGTTATTCTGGTTGTGGCCTATACCTTTATTTTGTTTCAATTCATTTTTGAAATAGAATTATTCAAGCTGTGCCATTATTGTATGTTTTATATTCAAACATGCCAATTGTTTCTCATTCCCGTATCAATGGAATATTTCTTGCATTCAATTTCAATTTAGGGTCAATTGTAAAAACGAAAGACCGAGATTGGAAGTAAAGCTGATATTCCCATGTCAGTGTTATATCGGAAGGAAATTCCTACTCATTACTCCATGCTTTTCTCTATGCATCTTAGGTGGGTGCGTCTCTATCACCCAGGAGGGACAAGATGCCAGACTTTAATAGACCAGTAAAAGAGGACCTCGACAGGTCTAGGTGGAAGGTATTGCTGAGGACTGGCCACAATGGGAGGTCAGTGGTGGCAGGAGAAAGGAGGGGCAGGAGGCAGATAAGGGTTAGTTCCTACATTTAGCTCACACTACCACCTCAGTCACCAGCTGCATGATTGGGCATGACGAGCTGCTCGGTCGAACCTGACAGTGGACACAGAGCAGCTCATGTAGTGAGCCACTCACCCCATCACTCACCTGAGGTATGCCATCACTCCTATACAGGAGCCCCCAGATGTCCAGGACACAACCACCACCCCACCTCTAACACTACAGTGCATTCCTCACAGGCGTATTGGGGGAGTTAAACCTAATGAGGGCAGAACGAGCAACTGTTTCCTGATCAATCAGGATCGATGAGCTCAAAGCAAAGTTGTGAGAAAGACAAGGAAGATTATTTTTGCATATATGTGAGGTGCATATGGGGAGTGTGTGTGTGTGGGGGGGGGAGTGAATGAAGTATCAGCAAAAGTCTTTTGGCGTGTTCTTGCATAGAAAATCTACACCTACTGCAATGTGCATGTTTCTGTCAAGGCCTGTAATTTTGGCAGGGAATCTGCTCTTGCTGGTCCCCTTTAGCTTTCCCCTAGCATGCTTTATATTGTGCTATGACTAATCGGACAAGTGGGCAGTCACTGGTCTATTTACTGGGTTTACATCACGCATTCAGAACTTCTCCCACCCGGGTCCTCCTAAAAACGCCCCGTCCTGTCATGTGCTACTCAGACTGAATGGGTGATACATGTTCTCTGTAATAACCCGCCCTAAGTAAGTGGCCACCAGGGGGCCTCATAACAACCAAACTGGCCCCATCACCCAATGCAGCAACAACTTGTGCGCATGTGCGTTATGACCACAAGTGTATTGGGTGGAGGGAACAGCAGAAGCGATCTATTTCAAAACCGGATCATGCGCCGTGAGGTTTTGTAATTGCATTTCAGGGACAAGGTTGCCATGACTTCCCGCTCCGAGGGGACCTGGGTGACATTGTGGTAAAAGAACTCCCATGAATGTTTAATAAGCTGTTGTTGCCCTTTTTCCTTACACTGTGTTTTTCCTCTCGGATTATAAACAGTGATGAATGGAGTTTTTGCACATATTGAGGTGGTTTTTCCGTGTTTTCCAACAGCAGTCAGTGGGAAGACAAAACACAACAAGTCACTCAGATGTTAAATACCCCAGACGTAGCGTCTCCTCTTATTAACCATTTCACACTTCTGTACGGGAAGGAGACTTGGCTTGTGACGGGTGCAAATGAGTGTAATGCTAGGTCAGCTATTTTTCCCTTTACCTGTGGGGCAGCTGGGCTGGTGTGACCATTGTCATGTACCGTCCACAGTTACTATATTGGTGTTAACCCTTCAGGGATAGCATCTCATGTAGGACCTCGTGAAACTGAACAGTGAAACTGAACAGAAACTGTTGACAGTCTCCCTGGAGTTACAGTGGGAGGTAGGGGGGGGCAGGAGGACCTATATATAGGCCTCTAATAATGAGAAAGTCCCCTTTATAAAAGCACTGTGATACCAGAGAAGCGTATCAGTGCCAATGGGCAAAGGAGTGTAGGGAATGGGGAGGGCAGCCCCCCACCCCAACCAATAATGGGAAGGTCCCCTATATTATGATTATGCTCTAACCCTCCCAGCATATATGAAATTAAAGTGGGCCTCCAAACTGAGACCTCTGTGCCCCCACCCCTACGCCCCCCACGCCTTTCAATCGGAGCATCATACGCTGATTTTTCACGAATGTAATGAACCTTGACACAATGCATGAATGAAGCACTGGTGAGGCATTCACTATTGTTGCATCCTGGATTCCATGTATCATATTGACAATAAACCTTAATGTGGGAGCATTATGTTATAGAGAAATCCACCAGGAATCATGGGAATTGAGTAACATGGGTAACTTTCTTATAACAGAATTATTACGACTTCAGACATGCAGATAGGAAGGTACAGGCAATCCCACAAAAATGTAATCTTAGCGCATTCACGCCGCATGAGCAGTAGCTTAGAGTTAGGTAGAAACCTCTTACTGAGATCAGCTAAAGTCTCTTTTACCTTATCCTCCCTCGCATCCCAACCCCAAATCTGCTCCATCATAAGTGTCTCCACTGCCTGGTGGAAGCAGCCAGTGGGGTCTCATAAAGGCCAGAGGGAAATTGAGCGGCAGAAATTGGACCTTTCCTGGTGGGACACTTGTATGGCCGCTTTATGCCACCACTCTAACCCCACTGGACCCAGGGTCCTCAGCCGAATCAGACAGGGGCCGCATTGGCTGAGCCAGCAGAGAGAAATATTATGTCTCCTGTAGGAAGCTCCAACCTGACAAAAACACTGTGCTTGAAGTTCTCAGCCAACCCAACAAAGTTATCCTATAAACAGGATCAAGGAATAGGCCTGTCCTAAAACTGCAACATTACCTCCCCACCATATTTCACTGTGTTTGGGCATGGTCAGTGGCCACAAACCTCTGCTACCTCCATGCCAATGGGCTGGTGTGATCAATGATAAGCATGGGTCTAAATTGATGTATGAGGACAGTAAAGCAATGTCAGAGTGGCATAGACAGGGGTATAAATACAGCTATGGTGCAGTAAAGGTAGAACTAGTATCATAAAGCACATTCTCCTTGTCCTACATAACTGACTGATGGCTGATTGCACTTATGGAGTGGTCATTATTTATCAACAGGACTTTGGGGGTCGGACATGAAAATCAAGCCTCTTAGGCCACCTCATTAAAATTATTTGAATTGAGGGATTTTGTAGCTGTGAATTTGGGCGGCCAGAGGCAAAAAAAGTCCCCAAATCAAGGCAAAATTTCCCAGCGGCCAGAGGAAAAAGAAAAAGGCCATGAAAATTTACGTTTTGGGGCATCAAATGCAAATCTTTCACACTTAAAGGTAGATTTTTGACAAGCCTAAGTCGTACAAAGGGCAAAATGCTTGACATTTGTTCGTATCCATGGACATCTTTTTAAATTTCTTATCCCTGAATGTTGAAAAATCCCAGCGGCCAGAGATAATTTTGAAAATGCCAAAACCCAGCGGCGGATCTGTAATCCAAGTTATTAAAATCAAATGGCCTTATTTGCAAAAAAAAAAGCTTATTATATATGTGCTGCTATAGATCAAAGAGTTGGGCGAAGACTATCCACGCCTCCAGTGTGTGTTTGGGGGGGGGGCACAGAATTTTGGCTGTTTTCGGTGGGGGGGGGGTAAAAGATTTTCACGCGTCCACGAGAAAACCCACCAGCCCCCCTCCCCTGTTGATACATAATGACCACTCCCTTAGTAGGATCTGTCCCAAAAATAAAGGGCCGTGAATGTGATTCAAGGCCAAAACCAGCTGACACAGTGTGAGTGCTCAGGATCTTCCTTTTTTATTTTCAATCAACGAGGTTCCCTCCATCCCCTGCAGCAATTTTAGGTACAACTGGTACCGAATGTGACAGCTCTAATTAGTACTTATCTCATCCGATACCAGCTTCAGTAATGGATACGACCACTGGATAATGCGGGAGAGGCTATCATTTGTTTTTTTTGTTTTTTTTTTGAAAAAATAGCCTTTAGCCGTCTTGCGATAGGGGTGTAGGTTAAACTTTTAGGTTATTCTGAAATGGATTTAGTGTAAACTCAAGACCTTATTTGCTTATTTTGGACACAGAAATTTGCTCAGAATGGGGAGTGCGTCCCTCCTTTTCCAAATCCTGGATCGGCCAGTGATAGACCCCCTGGAATGGGAAGGGACGCAGGCATCCTTTGCTAAGATCTATAAATAGAAATGTGTCCACGATTCCAATGCCTTCTGCTACCAGTTTAACAGTAGCAGGTAGCTACCACTGTCACCATAACTTCGACTGCCATTGCAACCATTAGTACAATGACTTTTTCAGGTTACATTTACCTTACCACCATTTAAATATAGATTAAGATAGAGGTCTAGGGAAAGGTGGGATTTCTGAGGCAACTCGTACACAAAAGCCACATCACACAATTACATGTATCCCAAAATAAACCGTTACCTGGTGAGATTTAGCCTGGTTGGTAGCATGTAGGTATGCTATATTTAGCCATCTCGAAATGACAGTCATTATAATGTAATCATAAGAAATTATAATGATAATGAGCGAGATAACCGTACAAATAGCTTCATTACAGAAATTATCTTTTCCCTCGGCTTGTTCTTTTTTGTCATCAAAATCATGTTTTACAAATGCATTTTTATCTCGTAATTTCCAGGTAAGCGACTTCTGGTGGTTGAACCTCAGTGGCACGTTGTTGTTCTGATGTAGAAACAAGGTCAGTGTTATCAGAGGAAATCTTCTTTTGTGCTGGATATTATTTCACATTATGCTTATAAGTACTATATAAAAGAAACAATCTAGTGCTAATAAATCATTGAAAAGGGAAAACACTAACCGTACAATGAGTATGTTATGATACATATATATACATAGATATCTTCGAAACGATTCACTTATATCTATTTACATATTTTATACATATATCAATTATTAGAATATCATTCAGTTTTATGGACAATACCTATCCAGTGACAAGGTGTCTGATAGGGCAGTTCCGGTGCTGATTATGAGAAAAAAGGACATCTATGGCTGATGGTGGGCCTCTTGGATCTTTAAGAGAGTCTAAAATATGTCTACAAAGTGTATTTCATTTATATCATCAGCCATAAATGTCCTCAAATATGCTTTTCCTGTCTTAAACATCATATAAAACCACTCTGAGATGCAAAATATAAATGAAATACACTTTGTAGACATATTTTAGACTCTCTTAAAATCCAAGATGCCCACTATCAGCCATAGATGTCCTTACAAAGGCATTGCATAATGAGAAAACTACCGTAACTACTTGTTTCAAGTAGAGACCCAGCCAGCACGATCACATGGGACCCAGATAGAATTCCTCTAGGCTTTCTGGACTGGCCCAGATGGGTTAAAATTTGTAAATATCAAGGGTTTTTCGGAAAAGTCAGAATAGCTCAATTTAGTCAATTTTATTTTAGTGTTGCATCACACAGTGGTTTCATACAGATTTCAAGTCAGGAAAAGAATGTAAAAAATAAAATTTCAATTAAAATTGAATTAATTAAATATTTTCCAATTTTTTATCTTTGGAGGAGGTGACAAAGGGGGTTAGAGTGTTCAAATTCAAAAACGAATGTGATATTCCTGTTTCCCATGATGAGTACCATATTATAGGATGGGGGCTGCTTTCATAACTTTGATTTGACGAAATAGCCCCCCCCCCACCTAATAAGATAGTCTTCCCATTTTGCATCAACAGCTAGCTTATGGCTTATTCTAGCATCTCCCTCTTCACTCTTCCCATTTGTATGAAAACAACATTTAACTAGACAAACCTCAGCTGAGAATCCACAGTCAAATACACAGTGTGTATCTTTCACGTAGTGATGTGCCAACCAGCTAGGTAAGCACGTAGAATCCGGCTTACTCTCCTCTTTGCCAATCAGTTCTAGAGGCCGATGCAGGAAAGCCTAATTTTAAAAAGTTCTTGATGAAATCTTTGACCTATTTCTGATGTATTATTGACAAAAAGACACAAAATTTGACTGCTCTTACGTGATATATTTGAAAGAGAATTGTATTCAGAAACTAATGTCGCTGCAAGTGCGGGTTTCCAAAAAAATCGTGGATTATTTTGCCGAGGCCAACTTCAGTAGATCTATTTCTGGAAGGTCATATCCTTCTTTGCTGCATCGGTCTATATAAGCAACAGGGCTAACACAGCAGGGACAGGAAACCGTCGACGTGGAACCAATAGATAATGAAACCAGAGGACAAAGCCAACAGCACGCTCCTTCTGGTCCCCTCAATATATATATATATATATATATATATATATATATATATATATATATATATATATATATATATATATATATATATATAGACTCACTGTGTTAGACGTCTCTCTGAATGTATACCCCCAGCACACATTCTAAACCATGGATTCTATATAATGTAACTGATGCCATGTTACTTTAATGAACCTAGTCTCCGAGGTATGACTACTATAGGCATACATATAGGGCAGTCCTGATAAAGATGGTGGTGAATGGGGGTTGGGCCTGGAGTTTTGGAATTTCTTTTTCTATTTGACAAAATCCCTCTTTATGAACAATCTGAGCCTTCCATCACTGCCACATGGTTGCACCTGTATGTTGTGTGATTAGGTGAGTTATTTCCAGGCTAAATGTTGATCTCGTTCTATATATTGTATAATGGTAAGAAGTCTGACATAATGGACAATTCAGAACAGTACAATGGACATCTGACCACGCCCAAATCTAGTCTGTCCCCAATCTGAGTCTACAATCCCAATTCTTCATCCTCCAAGTGCCATCTGCAGTGTGCCATACAAGATTCAATACGTCCCTACTATGTAGTTTGTGGACAGCCCTGTCGGCATGGACATCTCTGTAAAGCTTGTCCCGGCTAAAGTTTGCCAGTGGCCCCAGAGAGGGACATCCAAATTGACTCTGCGATCAGGACCTCTGCCGACAGCGGATCCAGATTTTCATTACGGCTGCGTCCACAGTGCCATGCCAATCGGTTCTGCTTTTTTACCTCTCAGCGCAACAGGCGAAATTCATTGCCTTGCACAAGCAATGGGATAACTGAGAGCAACTGGCATTGCCTGCTCGATGTCAGATAACGCCTAATGTTTTATTTCTGTTCTTTTGTGGTGTGCTATCGGCTGTTTCTGAACACGGCAAAATACACCCCCGTTGGGGCTGCATTGAGCATTAACTGTATCTAAATGTCGCGAGGAACCTAACGTAAGGTATCTTTAAATTCACTCAAAATATGCTACAGTATGTAGTTCTGTTATTCTCTGGTGATATGGAACAATACCACATTCCAAAGTAAGATCAGCATATTGCAGCTGGTGTTGAAGATAGTGGTTAGAACACGAAAGCAATCTTTTGGCTTGGTTTCATCATTTCCATTGCCAAACAAGTCCATATAATGATGATATCATTATTTAATTAAATAAATTGAATCAAATTGATTAAAAGAGAAACAAACTTACAAACATTCCTGTACATACTTAATTGACAAATTGGCAATGGCCTTTGTCTGGATTACGTAGAGGAATAAAACACAAGTCGTACATCCTCTCTATTTAACTGCTTATAACACATTCCATGCACACTATGCTTGTGTAGACACAATGTACTGGACCACAGAACCGTTATAATCGACAGACTCCAGGCTGGTGTTGATATGAATGCTTCTCTGCAGGTGCTGGGAGTCTGACAGCTCTACACTTGTTGGTGCCTCGGCCCTCCTCAACTCCTCTAGTTTATGGGAATAATAGTCCTTTTGCTGATCTTATGTAGCATCTTTCTGTCACAGCTCCAGGCTGGGGACTAGCCTATTCACACCTGCTATCGGCTTGAGGCACAACTTCACATTCTCCTCCCCCCTCAGCAAGAAACATATTCCTCCCTGTGCTCTGTGAATTCCTGGGGGTCTCCCTGTGTTTTGTGTAATCTTATAGGTTTCCAAAAGTTTGGTACATTATGTCTGAAAGCATTCTTGTCGTTCTAAAGCTGGTAGAAAAGCCCAATACCGATAGGACGTTTTAAGGCCCCATTTCGATTAAAATGTGAACTTCCGATGATTCAATCTAATCTTCACCAATACACCCAAGTACAATGAATTTATGTGCCTGGGGTATTTCTCATGGATGCTTTTCCCTCCCAAAAGGAAGAGAAAAATATATACTCCTAATATTGTATTCATATAAATCATCCTTATTCAATATTAGAACATTTCACTCCCTCTAAAAGGGAGGGCACTCTGTAAGAATCAGTGAGCACTGTATGGATTCCTGGCTATCTATCAATTAGTCGCTGACATGCAATAAATAGACTATGTAAACCATGCACGATTGAGAGTTCCTCCCAACCTAGTGCAATTAGTGCAAGCCTAGCCCTGCCTTATGGCCTTATTGGTACCTAGTGTATGAGGTATGGACAGGTTACTCTGTCAATGCCCCACCTTTTACCATGACTGATAATGCAGTGAGAGGTATATATATCTCCCTGAATCCCAGCTTACCCAGCACAGCTTGATTTATAGCTTGTGTTGGTTTTAAGTTAGTGTCTGGCCATCAGTAAGTGGTATATTCTATGGATTGGGTTAGCTAATACTCCAATCAAATAGAGGAGAAATATGTCAATATTCCATGCAATGATTCTTCTTTTATGAGTATGATTAATTCTCCTCCATTTGAAAAGTGAATACAAAGGAAATGAAAATGTTACATTAAATGGTGACACTTTATTACTGCTTTAATTGTCAATGGCAGGCTACATCTCATATGGGATTCTTTCACCAGGGGTTGGACTGCCAGTACTCTGTGCACAATGCTTGTGTAAGGCAGTTGTACTTGCTTTCTAAGGTCATTACATCTTACTCACCTGGAGGAGGACTACACTGCAGGCCTTCTCCTTAATGCCCTGGGGAGGACAAGTCCTACCCTCTTGTAGAAGCTATTTATTATTAACCTGCATGTTTGTTGTTGTCTGCAGTGTTCTTTCTGTGCTACAGAGCCCCAGCATACTATTGTCTTTCTTAGACTTTGTGAATTTAGATATTTTCTTGCAGAACCAAGCCAGTGATTTTCTGATGACTATTGCTTAATTGAAATTGTTCTTTTTCATTTATTGACGAGCCTTTACAGGTGTATTTTGGCAAATATACATCACAGAATAACAGCTTGAAAATAAGATAGAGCGAGAAACAGTATCGGGTGTCTAAGTACACAATTGATGAATGGTATTAACAGCATTAATATTTAGGCCTATGCAATTTGCCCTGACCTATTCCCACAACACAGTGCATCCAACCACATGGCTCCACTGATAGTCCACCCTCTTGCTCCTCGTTTTAATTACTCTTAGCATCAACTCCAAATGTACCTCAGAAATATTTATCATAAGGTTCATGTCACTGTAAGGGTATTTTCTATCAGAAAGAAGAATCCATTTATGAAGAATGACTGAAGTTGGTTACGCGGAGGGACAAGCCAACCTGTTTTGACTATGTGGGTGCGGAGCAGTCATAATCAACAGCTTACAGGCTTGTACTGAATGCTGCTACTGTTGATGAGAGCTTTTAGACCTGTGCTGAATGCAACTTTTCAGGAACTTGGTCTGACAGCTCTACACCTATTGGTGCCTAACTCGTCCAGAGTATGGGGAATAATAGCTGTCCTGTAGATGACATGGAGAACCCTTCTATTAAAGCCCAAGGCTGGGAATTAACCCATTCATACCTGCTATCACCTAGAGGCACACGTCTCAATTAGATCGATTCCAATACCCCTATACCCCCGGCGGTTATTCGAGACCGGCACTTATTCGAGACCCTAGCGCGTAAATGGTCCTTTATGGTATGACTGATGATGGCACAGAGAGGCATCTATATCTCACTGGATCCCTTGCAATCCTCGCTGGCTTGATTTATGGCCTGTGCCACCTTACAGTTAACCTTCGACCATCAACAAAAATGCCTGCCCTGACTTGAGTATGGAATCTGGCTCATACACCAAAGGTCAAATCAGTATATATATATATATATATATATATATATATATATATATATATATATATATATATATATATATATATATATATATATCTGCAACATCTCATTGTATAGATGGCCTATATCTGCAACATCTCATTGTATAGATGGCCTAATTGGGACCAGTCAAATTTATTGGTTCCAAACAAACTTTCCAATGACGAAAAATAGGGTGCAGTGACCATGAGTCGACCACTTGAACCTCTGTGCAACCTAATCATTCTAGGGATGCGCTGTAATGGAATTTGAAAGTGGACATGGAAGTTATCCTGATATTCTGAGCTTTCCGGCCGATTTGTTCACGGCAGGTAGCATCGGTACCATGGGTCAACCACTTAAGACTTACCTTGAGTCGGCCACTGCAGAAACTTCTTCTTGCCTTCCATGGCATACCTCCATTCCTCCTCCAGACGACCACACTGCAGGTACTGGGGAAATTGTGATCTGCTCAGCAGGCAGGAGGATTTACAGAATCCTATGAAAGCGTTTGGTACAGGCAGGGTCTTCTACATTGAACTGTGGATTTGTTCTTAAGGTACACATACATATTTACTCCTTCCTGATTCATTTAGATTCTTCAATAGAAATGAGGGCGGGGGCATGTTGAGTTGTTTCTGGCTGTTTAGACTCGAAACAATACCCTGGAGCAGAGCTGTCATAATGGACAATTCCAAAGCTTGGTATAAATGCTGAAGGTGTTAAAAGTCTGACAGCGCTGTCTCCGTCCTCCAATACTCCTCCAGTATATGGGGTATGATCAGCGCCCTGCTGATCACTTGGGGAACCCTCCTGTTACAGACAGCACAAGGATGTGGATCAGCTCATTCATACCCGATATCAACTGGAGGCAATCACCTGAATTAACTGTTAACCTGTAGGTAACAACACATTCCTCCGTACTGAAAGTATGCGTGAACGGTACATAGTTACATACAGGTAAGAGCTAGCATTTAATTTTTTCTTTACTAAAACTATGCATATGGTGAACAGCTGCTGAACATAACTAATCACCAGCTTCTGAAAAAGCCTTAGAAAAAATTGATGTTATAATACATGAATTTGGATGGCATGGAGAACACAGAAAACTACAGTATAGTGTCTTCCCTGCCAGGGGGGCCTGCCCCCCAATAATGAGGAGGTTCCCTATATAAGACTATATAAAAATATAGCAGCCCCCCAACCGAGACCCCTGGGCCCCCCCCCCAATAAACATTTGCTTCCTACGCCCCTGTGTTATGTATTATATATATGGGGACAGGTGGACTAAGTCTATTTGACAAGGGAAATCAAATCTCAATGACTGTTTGATCGGAAATTTAGAATGAACTTCTACAGACTACTGAAAAGCTAACGACTACAGAGGCTAAGCTCGCTGTGGCCCATCAAACCCACTTTCTGGGTATAGTCGTGCTTGGGACTAATCCTAAATGACAAATGCTTCTCAAGTATCATAGAAATATATTCCTCTACATAATGTTCAGGCAAAAAGACTGCAGTTGACACTAGGTGGCAATATGGCAATTTATCAATCAAAACCTGACACGGAATAAAATGGACCATGTGAGCTGTCCATGATGTATTGCTCCCTCAAATAGGTACAAGTAGTACAGGTCTCCCCAGCCACATGGCCCCCAGCTATAGCAAGGAAACTGGCGGTACCTTATAGACTGGTTCATATCCATGCCTCGCCTTTTACTATGACCGATGATGGCAGGAAGGGGAATATGTTCTTATTGAATCCCGCACAATCCACTCTAGCTTGATTTATTGATTTCTACCATCTTAAAGTAAACCTCTGACTATTAACAAAGCTGTCTGGTGTAGGTTGAACTAGCGAAGTTGGCTTTTTGAAAAAAGAAATGCCCATCAATTCTTACTTTCGAACATTATCACTTTCAAAATGAAAGGTCGTTTTATAATAGCAGTCTCTCCTAATTTTTAGAGAGGTGCATAGTGTTGGTCTATTATATGCTAGTTTATTTTCAAATGAGTCTATAGGAAAAGGCTAGATCACATTTGCATTCATCAATCTTCACCTGGTGACAACATTTTTAGTGCCAGCCGAGACTTTTGTATATATTATCCGCCATCACTGCATTGGTTCATCATGATTCAATATCATGGTAGAGTGAAATACCCTTAAAGGCCGCCGAATGTTTCAACATTGATGCCCTTTGACGCCCTTTGACGATCCAATGCATTTGTTGGCAAATCCCCTTGCCAGCTGTGCATTTGCATCATCATGTCTACCCGGCAGTGCATCAGCCCAATATAGGCTCCATAGTGTATTAACAGTGATTATTGAAGCCCTGATGAGTAGACTGTCAGACATGCAGCAATACATGTTGTATAGACATCTCAATGCACAACAGTCCTTAAGGGGTTACACATTACTGGTACTTATATCTGCCCAACCCACCTGAACTGTACATTGGGGCACTGCAGGAGTCTATTCCACACACTTGAGACAGGAAAAGCTCGGCTGGCAGTAAAAATGTATGTCCTGCACTTAAAGGCCTTGGCAGAACAAAACCTATACGGTACTACGGACAATTTACTATTAAGACCGAGGTCTGCCAGTACCAGCAACGTCTTCTCTGTGGTACAGCAGAGTCCCCAGTCCACCATGACCGTTACTAGCCGTTTTTAGTAAATCTTTTTTTTTTTTATAGAATGAGGCCAGTGATTTCAGGTGTTTGGTGATGGTAAGAGGATTTGAATAGTCTTATCTATGTTTTGCAAAGAATGGATGGCAGAATACGATGATTAGACAGGTCAGATACTATATTGAACTTGTCTGTGCACGATTCTATTTAAACCTGGATTCACAGTGTTACAAAGAGTGAAAATTCATGAAGAGATTGAAATTCTCATCAAGTTTTACTTGATGAGAATTACATGCATGCCCAAGAATACCCACTTCAAATTGTCTCTTCAGAAAAGGTAGTGCACTTCATAAAACACATTTTGGGATACCCTTCCAGAGGTATTATAAAATGCTAAATCCAAGACCAGTGCTTATAATTCAGACAAGAGCAACCTCACTAATACATTCGTACCAATAGTACTCATTATGACACCAGCTCCAATCAGAGACCAAGAAGTTCATTATGTTAACCACATTGCCCCTGAGGCCACGTACTGAATACATATACATGATGCATCAATGTACCCCTGCTGAAAAAAAAATCGTTCAGGCTACATCCATGGTTCATGCTGACCCTCTGCGGTTGATCTACCGAGGATAGTATAAGCTACTTGGATCTACTCCTAGAGGGCTGGCATAATGTTGAGATAAGTAGAATCATTAGCACTGCATTGACACATCATGTTGACCAGGGCACATGGATCAGGGGGCATTCATTATACGGCATTTAAATGGTTCTCTCCTCCTTCCAATTTACCCCATCACCATCCACCAACCTTTATGACGTCTGTGAGCATGCTGGTTGCTAGGAAACACGTGTTTACTTGTATACCCCCTGATGATCCCCAGTTACCCTGCTCTACCACCTTCCACTGGTCAGGGGTGCCGGTGATTGGTGGGGCCGCACCCATGGTGGTCGAGCTGGAGGGTAATGCACATACGGTAGAGGAAAGGTAGTTTTGTTTAAGAAGTACCTCATCTCTAGCCAGTGGGGTGGAGCAGTCAAAAAAGTCTGGGGGATGGGGGTGCAAGTTTCGCTCATTTTCTACTTAAACCATTGGGCTTTCCTGAAAATGTGTTGGGGATGCATCCCCACACCCGTCACGGCTCTGCCGCCACTGGACTAGCAGTCACTTTCGTTTCAGTTCTGACTCTTTTTTTTTGTGTTTACAGAAGTGCTCATGCCAGTCAGTTACAACTACCTGTCAATGAAGATGATTGCTACTGAAAACAGGAGGGCTGGAAAGAGAGTCACACAGTAAGGTACCTGCTTGTGCAACACACACTATTTTTAAACAAGGGAGGAAGGTTTTTAGTCTAATGAGGTAAATGGTGAGGCAGAGTGTGACATGTTTTTAAAGTGAGAGGCTACCTATAGTAAGAGCTCTCATTAGCTTATGTGCAACAACCTCCATGCTCACTGCATCCATTCCCAATCTAATTACCCTTTAATGAACTGCCATAATTGGATTACCAGCGGCTAACTGTAGTCAGGCTCATGACCCCCTCAGCACAGGAGGAATGGATAGGGCAGGAGTTAACCCTTTAAGGGGGTGCTAATGCATTAATGCATAAAGCCCATTGGTCGTCATAATGCTTGAATGCCGCCCTGATGAGTAACTCACATTCACACTTCATGCCGACTCTACGGGGATAATGCATTCCAGCGAGCAGAAGCACCAGTACTTCGTTGGCGCATCATCTGTCTGGGTTTTGTAAGCATCCTTGGCACTGAATGAATGGCAGAGCAAGTACCTCTATGGTGACTAACCTGTTACAGGAAGAATGTCTCCCTGTAATTACCAATGAGCTCTACAAGAGCCTCTTGTAGGCTCCATGTAATGACCAATCTGCCTGCAAGAGGCTGTTCTCCTGGAAACAATGCAAAGTATGTGGGGATGAATGAATAGTTTGGATTGTCATGTTGAGGGACTTCTATTACATGTACTATGAAGATGGCTCTTTTCTCTGGATAGCTGTTACACCACCAATGAGGCGGCTGCACTACCAATGAGGCACTGTGATGATCCAGCTCACGACTGGCAAGTTACTCGCGAACTGTATACTGTTGGCACTTCATTCACCATGGCAAAATGCGCCAGGGCGTGTAAACACAACACTTTGTTACAGTGAACGATCTGGAACGTCAGGTTTTCCCATGGGCAGTCTCTGTGATTGGAGAATGTAGTACACAGGGCATATCATGGTGTTGCCAATGGCTTAGATGTAAAGTAGTATATGTTTTTGTGCTTCAGCCATGACGTCGTGGACCAATGATCCAGAGCCTGGTTTCTGTGTCAGCACTTTCTTCACTGATGTAAGGTCAGAGTGATAAAACAATGTACCCCTGGCAAAGCCTAATAACTACCAAAGGAGGCCGTAGGGAGAGGTTATCTTTCATTACATGTGAAGGATGGGGTAAAATGGAGAAGAAAATAACTTTAAAATACATTTACCAGGAATAGGGGCCTTAATGCACCCTGCACTAAGGGAACTTTTCGCAGATCCTGTCACATAATGATGAAACCCGTGCATGCACGGCTGGAAATAAGTCTTGTGCCCCTGCATTCTTTCATCACAGGCAATATCAATTCTCTTTTTCCCTGTGACTACAGGTATAAGTTGGTCTTGAAAGGTTTTATTTGGCAACAGCTTAAACGTACAAATAATATGTTTTTTATGAGTCCTGTTGCCTGAAATGTCTTGCTTCCCCGATTCGCCCTGTCAGCATTGGTAGAGAAATGTCCAGTCCCTTACCATGGCTAAAGCACTAGCTGAATGCCCAGGCCGTTTATCTGAGGTAGAAAAGACGTGATTGAGACCATGGCCATTAGACCTTGCCTTGAAAAGCCCCGTTACCTTCTAATAGTGCCTGACCTTGGCGGCGTAGATCTATAGAGTAGGGGAGAAAGCAGGCAAGCGCTGCAAGCTGTGCCCACCATGGTATAGGGGTGTAGCAAATCAACGGCAATCTGACAGATCCAATAACTCAGGGGTCATGGACAATTCCTGCACCGAAAACATGGAAGATCCGAAACTAGTCAGCGGTGACCACTTTAGGTCCTCAAGTTGACGATACCTAAAACTACAACTTTAAGTAGTCAAAATGACAACTTTAGGTTGTCATCCTGATGAACTAAGTTGTCAGTATGACGACTCTGTACTGTCAGTATTGTCATACTGACAACTCAGGTCGTCAAGATGACATTGTATCACACAAAATGACATACTCACACATTCCTCACCCAGCATGACTCATGTTCACTCGGTTTTGCTGGGCTGTCATAAACTGAAGCTACGGTACTAAATGACGTTCTTGTCCTCCAAAGCATATATAAACTTAATATATCGTGTAAATAAATCAAATAAATGTACATATAGACTTACATCAGTATGAAAACATTTTATATGAATACACATGTCTTTAATCATGACTACAGTTTTGATATCAGCCAAATCTTCCCCAAGTCTAACCATAGCGGTCAATTTCTTAGACCGCCGCCCCCACCTCTGCCCTCCCCTTCATGACTGCTTCAGAGAACCGTCTGATTCGGGAACCGTCCAGCTGATAGCTCTGACGGACCCGACCGGAAATCCGAGACATGACTGTGCAAGAACGTTTCAAGGAAGGTTATAGCATTTCAAATCAAGAGTATTGAAAAGAGAGTCAGTTAGGTACCTGGAGCATGTTGCTCCTATGGTAAAAAGTGCTGTCAGTAGGTACCCTCTTTTCAAAAGAAGTCATGCTCTGCTTCACCATTCAACTTGCACTCACCACATTAGTCTGAAAAGTCACCTGCCTTGTTTAAAACAGAGAGAGCTGCACTATCAGGTACCTACTCATGTCACACACTCTACCTACTCAAAAACCCCTTTTTGAGCACCATACTTCAATGTCTACTTATGTGCAACAAAAGGGACAAGTTATAGCTACATGAAAAGAAAGGACTGAAAACAAGGGCATTTTTAGCCAGCTCTTCCTTTTACTATAGGAGCAACACCCTCCAGCTTGTGCAATACACAGTACACACTATTGTTAAACAATTCAGATAGCCTTTCAGTCTGATATGGGGAGTTTAAGTTGAGAGGTAAAGTAGAGCGCGACTTTATAATGTGAGAGGGTACTTACTTAGTGCCCTCTTTAGCCTATGTGCAACAGCCTCCTGCTCTGTCGCCACACCCTAAGCTCACGCGTACAGCCTCCCACTCTCATCACGCCAACCAAACACCTCTACCCCCTTCCCATCCTAGGCTGCAGAACACTAATTATTTTTCCACTGTTGGCCTATATAGCTTTTGGGCGAAAATAAAATACTTGTGCAAGTATCTGGGCTTAGCCACTATTATTTTCTTGTAGATATACATTTTTCCTAATAATTTAGGGCCATGGCATGTGGTACAATGTGATTAACGTTTTTGCTATAGGCCTTAGAGTGCGGACATACCCAGATTTGGGGGTTTTGCAGTGAATGATTTCAATACATTCTCTAATTAAATAGTGTGCACCCCCCTCAACTTACCATCAAATATCAGCCTAAATAACACTCAAATCGATTAATATACACCCTAAGGATTAATTTGATACCTGGTTTGCCTACCCACTGTCAGATTTTAGACCAATAATCTTTGTACAACACCCTTCAGTGCGGAGCTACAAAGTGTCTCCTGCTGCCACCTCCCGTCAATTGGTGTTGTGCAACCTAAAGGCCTGGGTTGGAATCTTGGTGGTCAATGAAATAGCTTGGAAAGCTTTTATTCACTGGCCCAGTAATGTCTTATCAAGAATCTTTTACTTTTATGCCCCTCAGGCCCCTCAAATCTCTCTGAGAATCAATTCCCAGAGTGGGTATCAGTCTGTGCGCTCTCCGTGGATTTTATCGATTTCTAGCATTGACATGGACGTATGGTGCTTTCACATAGAAAAAATGGTCACAGGGCCAAGAAATTTGACATGCTGATAGCCAAGGGGCACCACGAGAGGTGCTGAGTGTTATTCTCTCTCTAGGTGCTATAATTCACAGAAATATCTGGCTAAAATGTATGAAAAACCCTAGGAAATATAATAATATAAAGAAATAAATTAAACAAAATGCATCTTAACTCCATGTGTAATGGCTTAGATGGCCCCATTTACACAATATTCAAGCTCCCCCATATAAGGACAACAAAATTTACCAGATATGGTGAATACAAGGACATTTTATTAAGTGTCATTAAACATTAATTGGCTGCATAGCTCGGGGAGAGAAAAATGATGTTTTCCCCAATGCATGAAAAGGCCTCCCATAGAGCACTGGGGATGATAGAAATAGATGGAAACAGCTGAGAATGTAAAATTCAGGTCATTCTGACCCTGAAAACCATAATTTTGGTTACCTGGCACCCCCAAGAGAGAGGTATCAGGCTTGCGGATTGACACCAGAATATTTCTCATAAACCTCTCCAAGGCTGAAACTCCGCTACTACGATTTTCAGTGATTTCTCACTAATTTTATTGATTCCCTTGCCCTTTCTCACCATAACATTGTCAAACTGACTTACCCTAAGCAAAATAAACACATTTTAGCGAGATTTGACAAACTTGGTAGAAGGCCCTATATAGCCCGTAGAGGCTGCAGAACACTAATTATTTTTCCACTGTTGGCCTATATAGCTTTTGGGCGAAAATAAGATACTTGTGCAAGTATCTGGGCTTAGCCACTATTATTTTCTTGTAGATATACATTTTTCCTAATAATTTAGGGCCAAGGCACGTAGTACAATGTGATTAACTTTTTTGCTATAGGCCTTAGAGTGCGGACATACCCAGATTTGGGGGTTTTGCAGTGAATGATTTCAATACATTCTCTAATTAAATAGAGTGCACCCCCCTCAACTTACCATCAAATATCAGCCTAAATAACACTCAAATCGATTAATATACACCCTAAGGATTAATTTGATACCTGGTTTGCCTACCCACTGTCAGATTTTAGACCAATAATCTTTGTACAACACCCTTCAGTGCGGAGCTACAAAGTGTCTCCTGCTGCCACCTCCCGTCAATTGGTGTTCTGCAACCCCTACCTGTCTTCCTTGCCCACTGTCCGATTCTTCATGATCGTGGACGGCGCTGCCGACGTCTTGAATTTTGCATGACTTGCCGAGGGGTGGGGTCTGTTGCTACCGCTCTGTGGAATTTTTCATGGAGGAAGAAGACAACTCTGGAAGTTTCTACCCTCAATGTGCACCAAAACCAGGGGAATTGATTTTATTTGATGTGAAAACATTGACGCTATAAATGCGCGAATCAAGCTATGTCCCAGTGATCATTTTAAATGATTGCTATATCCCAAACCACTTTACTTCAATCAAGACAAATTCGAAACCCATATGATACTGTGGATTCATAGAAAATATATTTTATGATAATGAAACAATATTCAAAATATAACTTATTAAATCTGGTTGCAGTGTATTCTCCTCATATGAATGCTAATCGAGCACATTATTTTTGCTTTTTGTATTGGAAAATGATTTTGAATATAAGGAGAAAGAAGAGTTGCACAGTAAATAAAATTGTAGCTTAGTGCCCATATTATACTCGTGTGATATTAAAAGTGACACCATCCATGAACTCATCATTTCCCTTTCATTGCATGATGATATTGCAAAGGCTACAACAGATAATATTAACCCTTTAAGGGCCGCTGATGCAGGAGTGCATTATGCCCATTAGTCGTCATGAAATGCTATTGAGACCGCTCGCCAGCACTTCATTGGAGCATGATGCCATCCTTCCGGTGTATCAACCCCGTAAGATTTACATGATGCAAGGGCTGCACTCATGCATCATGGCGAACAATAGACATGATGTATTTATGCATCAGGTTCCCTTAAAGGGCTTCTTAGCATTATTGAGAAATTGCCACCTCTATTCGCCACTATTGCATGCTAATAGTATATATGAACCAGGATGTACGTTGTACATGTTTAGCCCGCACATTTGTATCTAACTACACCACTAGTAGATAGGGGACAGGTTTATTATGATTCTAACCAAATAGTCCCAGGAGGGTCTTGCCAAAATAAAACAAAGATCCTTGCAAATCCTCTCGTTGAGAACATAAGGTTCCATGTATACACGGTCATTTTCACTGCATTGCCAAACAAGAAAAATGTGGCAAGGACCACAGATAGGAGTTGCGCTCATAGATCATGGCAACATCGCTAGCCACTGCGGGTGACGTCACTGAGGCAGCATGACGTCACCAATGACGTCATAGGTGACAGGGAGTAACCGAAAACATTATGGAGTTGCTACGGTGGCTACGCTTCCGGCCGCTGACACGGCTTGCAACTCCAAAAAATCTATCAGTAGAATATAATTTAAATGCTGTTTAACTTCAGATTAACAAACTCATGTTAAGTTGGAACCACGGTACACGTTTTATCTATGTGCGATGATGAGAAGTAATGCATTTAGAAATACAAAAACGTGCACGTTTTACTTTCTAGTTCTCTTTTTCTTTTTGGCAAGACCCTCCTGGGTATGTGGTAAAATTTCAACTGGTCCATTTGTCACTGTGTTGGAATTGCCATGTACGTACTCCCCATCATAGTCGAGCCAGTTATGCACCAGCAACTACCTATCTACTCCGCCAGCAAATACCACATAGTGGCCCATGACGTCCGCGTGTTATGGCCCCTGGGTTATGGTTTCTTTCAGCTTTAGTGAATAGCGACTGCTGCCTCTCATGATGAGGTCCTAGCCGGAGCAGACATTCCAGTTATCGACCTAAGCCAAAGGCAGGTCGTTAAGACAGCTTTTAAGCAGATCTGCCTTTGTATAACATGTCTGACACAAGTCTCTCACACAGGTCTGGGGAGTATAAAAGTGTACAGAAGTATGCATGTCGATAATAGGAAATTACGACTCTGTGGACTAAAGGCTGGCGCAAACAGTGAGACTGGACTCAGATCGGACGCAGACTAGATTTAGGGGGGCATATGTCCCCAGTTGGAGTCCCCCTTCCTCCCCCCTCTCCTTTTCACCTCCTCAGTCTGTGGCACATTCTGGCCTGTTCTGACCCTATATGATCACTGACCATTGTGCTGCGTCCATGAATATCTAACATTGTTTCTTCCAGACACAGACTGGATGCTGAATCTGCGTCCAGTCTGCGTCTGTGAGTGCCGCAAACAGCACGGACTGGACTGGATTTGCGTCCAGTCTGCGTCTGATCCGGGTCCGATCTGTACTGTTTGCGGTGGGCTTTAGTAAACTTAGGCTGATTTAATTTATGCAATAACTTTGTACAGGTATAGGACCCCTGATCCTGCAGAATATATCTTCTTCGTCAAACTTTGATTTACTTGGTGATAGAAAAGGGAGAGAGAAAACAAAAACTCTTTTCTAAGAAACCATATCAAAAGATAGTCGGGCAGATGTTTTCCCTTTCATGTGAGTATTTCCATGTGGGTTCGGAATGGGCCAAGAAGAGTTTGTTTACATCCGAAATTGACTAACTGGTCTAACGAAGAAATACAAAAGTATTTTAATACAGATGAGATGTCATGTCTTCAAAAGACTGCCAGAAGCTTCCGATGGAGAGGCAGCTGACTTGAGCATCTGTGAGCAGTCAAAACCATCAACGAGTAACTCCGAATCTATTATCCAGTACTCAACCATAATTTTTTTTTATGCAAATGTTGGTTCTTGAACGCACCTAAGTCTATCACCTAATTTGGTTTCTGTCCTCATTCGTGTGACACGATTTAGAGCAGCTATGCCTGGATCAACCTGTTTCTGACAATGGGGTCCCTTTGTAAGTTTAAATCCCTTGCTTTGCTGAATAATGGTGTCTGAGTGTGTTAGAAATGGGGTTGGGCAAAGGATTATAGCTGCACACCGTAAATATCATAACCCTTGGAATAGGGCTCACCCTCTTGGTTACCTGTCTGATTGTCATAAAGGGATACCTTCATTAAGTGAGTAACTCGCTGGTTACCTGTCTGATTGTCATAAAGGGATACTAACATTAAGTGAGTAACTCGCTGGTTACCTGTCTGATTGTCATAAAGGGATACCTACATTAAGTGACTAACTCGCTGGTTACCTGTCTGATTGTCATAAAGGGATACCTACATTAAGTGAATAACTCACTGGTTACCTGTCTGATTGTCATAAAGGGATACCAACATTAAGTGAGTAACTCGCTGGTTACCTGTCTGATTGTCATAAAGGGATACCGACATTAAGTGACTAACTCGCTCGTTACCTGTCTGATTGTCATAAAGGGATACCGACATTAAGTGACTAACTCGCTGGTTACCTGTCTGATTGTCATAAAGGGATACCTACATTAAGTGAATAACTCACTGGTTACCTGTCTGATTGTCATAAAGGGATACCAACATTAAGTGAGTAACTCGCTGGTTACCTGTCTGATTGTCATAAAGGGATACCGACATTAAGTGACTAACTCGCTCGTTACCTGTCTGATTGTCATAAAGGGATACCGACATTAAGTGACTAACTCGCTGGTTACCTGTCTGATTGTCATAAAGGGATACCTACATTAAGTGAGTAACTCCCTGGTTACCTGTCTGATTGTCATAAAGGGATACCAACATTAAGTGAGTAACTCACTGGAATTTGGTCCACCATACAACACCCTGTAGGGTCAGCATGATGCATTTCTGTAGGATGCCAACGCCGTGATCCAACATTATGCCTCTAGAAGATCATAGTGCATTGAGGCCTCTATGTGGTGCAGGAAGCCTTTCCATTATTTATACTTACTATGTTCCTCCAAACTAAGTTGTAAGATTTTTAGATGGGGGAACGGTCTCTGAGATGACTCATTGTAGTGCAGACAGTTAAGGCAGGTGAGCCTGACCATTGTGGAATCATGCTGCCCTTCGAGGGTTAACTTAATCACTCCTATCTGACAGGCTTTCACCACAAATGCTTTTCCCCTGTCCATATCTGACAAAGTACCAATTCTTTTTCAGACTGCACAGTTCTATAAACGTTTATGTCCATTGGTCGCTGTGGCTCGTTCAAGTGCAGCCAAGGTGAGTAACTCGCCGTGGCTACATTCATGCATCGTGCTGACCATACGCTGTTCTAAGAGCTGACATGATAACCAATGCAATGCTATAGACTGCAGACCCCCCAATCCGGCACTGCAGAGGACAACAACACATGACAACAACACATGAACAGCTGCCTTAAGCCTATAAGTGTGGTGTATGCGGGAGTGCTATTGGTCGGCATGATGCATGAAGTGCTGGCGAGCAGTCGACGCTCCGGGTGTGTATAAATCCTGTGTGATTGGCATGATGCTTCAATATAGCCCTGGTGAGTTGGTGTATCAGCAGCCCTTAGGGGATTAAGGCGTCATGGCATGTGGTCGTTAGAGATTTGAGACGGTGACTTCCTGTTGTGGCACAATAACACTGGCTCCTTGAGTAGCTCACGGGAGCAGCTCAGGAAGTGACGTCTGAGCACCATCTGTCCCAGTGGAGACGTTTGAATATTTGAGACATGGGTCTCCTTTCAAACATTTAATCCTTGCAGGTTCATGTTCCTATTGAATTTTAAGAATTGGCTGATGCAAGGCCCGAAGTTTAGGTCGTTGTGATATCGATACAGCCAGTAGCTATACCAGACAGTAACCTGATGTAGTTGACATGATATGTACTGTAAATCCTCATTGAATTACTCCCCAAAGCTTACTGCATTCATACCTCACGGCAACAAAATAATAGTAGTCCACAGCAGTATATGTTGGAATTAAAGGGTTAATCGACCGAGCCAAACACCTTTTTGTCGATACCAGATCCTGTCGCCTGTAGAAGGTAATCTGGCCATTGAGAGGCCGACTTCATCGATGTTGGTCACTCAAAGCCAACATAGAATTCTTGAAATCCCAGAGAAGAATAAGAATTCTAGTAGGGGATTGGTGAGTCTGGCATAATACTTGCAGCTGATGATTGTCCCTAGCTTGGTCCATTCATTGCGGTACCAATTTATGAAGAATGAAAGTTAATAGACATCAGGTAAACTTATATGTAAGAGCAATGTATTTTTCTATGACATGTGCTCGAGGCTTTTATGTGAAGTATATATCCGTATTATGCAAGCTCCAGGGTATTGTGTGAACAATATACCTACATTGGTACGTACATTCTGATCAAACTCGTGAGATTTGAGACTACATCTACCATCTGTGATGTATACCAGACAGAAATATTTGCTACAATATTCAACTCAACCCTTTTAGCACCTTGTAGTCAACGCCAGGTGGTTCTTTGTTTTATGGAATAAGGTAAAGATCCCTCCCCCTACCCTCCACATCCCATCCCCATGGCACCATATATGTATACGCCCACTGGTGAGCAAACAGATTATATGAATCAAACAGCAATACTTACATTCATATAGATCAATGTGTATACTGACCTACGCAATATACTGTGTGGATATGTATCTATCAGTGTGGTCCAATTGTCATATGTTATATTTCTTTAACAAAACTAAAAATGATACATAGACCTATCCACGAGGGAATATGATGAACAAGTGAAGTAATGCCTCTCCCTCTATTGTTCATCGATTCTTTTGTATACAAGACCTGTATTTCAATTTCAATACCATGATCATAAAGGACAAAGCTAGTGTCTATAGTCAAGACAGGTGAATATGGCGAGGCCGACCTGGAGAGATAACTGCAGGGGTTTATAGAGAGGAGACACACCGCAAATGTCCTGCGGTGTTTATTTAAGGAGAGTGTGAGCTTCTCCTTAATGACTATTTCCGTGGTTTATTTAAATGGCATTAGTTGATGGTATCTGATATTTACAAGATAACACCGAGATTTGGGGTTTAGGACTTCCCGGTAGTCTTGACTATAGTAGATGTTGCTGAAGGGGTTGGAGAGACTTTGGTATTCAAAGAGGTATAAAATATCCTCGTGAAAGGGTAGGGCTATGCCTTAGAAAAGAATCGCTGATTCATAATGCATAGAACAATAAAATAGCCCCTGCCAAAAGTAACACCCCCTCCCTCACTACCGGGGATCGCCTTGGTGCCCGACACAGCAGCCTGAATAATGTAAAGCTAGGGTCAAGCAGCCCTCCACACCCAGCCCTGTCTCCTTCCTTCACCGCTGTGCATCCTCTGATCTCTGCACACCATCACCTGAATATCCTTCCCCCCTTGGACCCCCATAGTTCTTTGAGGTCCTCAATACTAATGAGTAGTTCAAGTACATGATCTCCTTCGTTTGCCCACCCTAGACCTCTTGAATACCTATCCCTATCAAATACAGAAGAAGAGAAAGGTATTTTAATGACCCCCTCCCTCCCCACACAATTTCCCTGCCACTAAGGAAGTAAACTTCCTACACCTATAAGCACACCCGCTGGATGGGGAGTGAATAACGTCCTATGGCCTCATAATCACGTCATACTTTGCTGAGAGCCCCTGAAATATGGATAGACCCAGGCAGTTATTATGACATATATGTGACAGTGGCTTCAAGCTGCCAGCAGTGCAAAAAAGGTATATATATATGCTCCACTGCTCTTTCTGCCTGAGAATACCAGTGATTTGCGGTCTACAGCATCACCATGGTATCGCCCTATTCGTGCCGCCAGATACATCTGGGGGAGAATAGCCTAACAAGATGCATATTCAGTGGAATAGACCAGGAGTAAATAGACAGGTCAATATAGAAGTGGCATCCAACCATGTCATGGGGGCTATGGGATGGAAAGCCTCCACCTCCAATGAGGTTTTCTCACTTATACTCCATTCCTAATTAATTACAGAGTCTAAAACTCATTTTTGGGCAATATTTTTTGAGATTTAAAAATTCGTTTTACTAGTGTCATTCATGGGACTCGAACCTACACATTCCAGTGAGCCTTTTGAAACATAATAGACTGTACTTATCAGTCTATGGTACCACTTCCATGCATAATGGATGCATTCTCCATAGGCTTTACCATTGACAGTGGTAATGCTCGAAGAAAACATGAGGTTAGTATCAGAAGGGGCCTAAAAGAAGAGATTAAGTGCCCTTTCGAGTTACTTGCATTGCAAAATGATGTCCTATATTTGTATAAGATAAGGAAAGATTAAAAATAAGAATGTATTCCACGTTGTTGCATGTGATTTCCATAATGAACAAGTAAATAATGGATAGGTCATGATGCGTGACTGATATTTACCTAATAGATCATTGATATCGATGCCCTAGGGTCCTACATGCTGTATATACAGCATGTAGGACCCGTGTGCACCGATATCAATGACCTATTAATTTTATACCACTATTTACCCATCAATAATCGATAAATAATCAATAGAATATCAATAAATACAAGTTAAAAGAATGAGTTCAGTCGTCACCCATAGACTCCATAGTGAGTAAACAGAACACCATGGCAAGGATTCGATCGCAGGGCTGTCAAAAGGGCTGACTAGGAGTCCAACGCTCTCCCTACTAAGCTAAGTTGGCATATCTGGCTGTGCCTGTATTAGTGCAATGCCATTTTCGGCTCATGATGGTCTAGCCTTCTACCACTGCGTCCTGGGTTCAATTCTACAGGTTTGGACGATTTTTCACAATGGAAAAATGGCTAGGTTTGCTTTGTATAGCTGCCATAATTTCCCAAAAATTACCAAGTCCAACTTGACCTCAAAAAAGTATATACCAAAAATTCTAAAAATGCACATGGGTGGTATATACCTATTTATACCACGATTTCTGGCTTACACAGTGCTTTTTGGTGGCTATTCCCATCCACATATGGCGAAACTATGGCACCGGGCTAGAACACGTACACTGGTAGGCTCCGGAAATTAACAGCCGTACTATGAGTAATAGACATCGACGACCTATATTTCTTCAGGACACGGTATGTAAACACTACCTGGACCTACAGAGATACATAAATTCTACTGATATACCTGATATGCAAAGGATTTGATGAAAACTCCTCGACTTGACAGTGGCTTCGCGGTAAAAATCCAAGATGGCGCTGCCCTTGGTTTGTTGACATTTCGCTCTCGAACACCGCTCAACAGGAAAACTACTACACTTAAACCTCCATTCTAAGCCCTAACCATTTGTCCTTATGACAAGATCATTCCAACAGTTGAAAACTGGTATGTTAAAGACCAAGTTGTAAATTCGAATTGACTGAATGTCGAGACGTTCACGAAGTACGAAACTAAGTCCACACTTGCAGCCCGAATCCAACATGGCGCAGGGCACTTCCGGCAAGGCGAAAAATACAAATTTGCAAGTGGAAAATGATGAAAATCTCGAGGAGGAAACTAAATTCCTACCAATACTAGACTACAGAGCCTCTACAAAAACTTTGGTCGACAAAATAAATGAATTAGAAGACCGTATTACATCTCAAGAAAGAATAAACAGAGGTACAGTTCGTATACTCCAGGGAATGGAGGCTAGACTATTCGGCCCAAATGGGTTCCCCGATACACCAACTAAGACGATTCAAGAACTCGAAGAAAAATGCTCCTCAGTGTCAAACTCACTATCTACATATAGTGATAAAATTGTTAAAGCTGAAGAAGAAATAGCGAAAATTCAAGAAAGCTCCGACAAATTCGCTGAACAATTTGCAAAATTTGACAGTGAAAAAAAAAAGAGAACATTACTGATTGAGGGAGTAAGTGAAGACACTCCTGGATCCTTAAGGGATACACTCGACCAATTAATAAATGATGTTGGTCTAAGCTTCAACAACTCAGTAGCAGATGCCTTATACAGAAAAGGAAAGAAGCAAGCACCTACACCTCACCAGAAAAAAAAAACCAAACTTCAAGCAGAGACCCAGGCCTATAGTCGTTATCTTCTCAGCGTTACACTACAAGACACAGATCTTTGGAAGTGTTAAAAACCTGAAAAACAATATGACCTGGAAAGGTGTACACTTAGCAGACGACATCTCCCCCGAGGAAAAGAAAATGCAGAGAAACCTATGCTCAATCCAAGCACTGGCTAAGTCCAAAGGCATTGACTGCTACGTAAGAGGATCTACTATTACCATAGCAGGCCATCTATATCAATATAAAGATATTGACCAACTACCTTTTGAACTCAACATGGCAAATGCTAAGACTGTTGAAACACCGGATGGCCTAGCATTTCAAGGTGAATTTGCACCCTTTTCAAACCTCTACAAGTGTATGATCAAGTTTGAAGGCCATGAATATGACTCCATAGAAAGAGCCTATGCTGCTAAGATGTGTTTAATATCTAAGCAGATGAATGTCCTACGACGAGTACTTGCTGCACCTACACCCTTAGATGCTATGTATGCTGCCAAAGGATGTACAAAATCTAATGAATGGTATGATATGGACCAAGAGGTAATGGAGAAACTGATCTCAATTAAGTTTGAACATCCCCATCTCAAGGATATCCTAACCAGCAGCCGTGGTAAATACCTATATGAAGCCACCCCACACAAAGTATATGGTACAGGCCATCACCTAGGACAGAAAAAAGAAATAACCATCGACAACATAGCCTTAAGTGGACATGGAAACAAGCTGGGTGAGCTGCTGATGAAATTTAGATACACTATTACAGGAGAAAAACCACTACCAACTGCAGAAGAAATCAGGCTGCAAAAAGCAAGAGTTAATGATAATTAAACATAAAGACTTAACCTGTACAAAAACTGTTATATATATGAAATTTGTCTCGATTAGAAAGTTATAGTATAAAAACATCAACACAAGGCTGGTTATGTATCCGGTAGGTTAAAAGAATGAGGCTCCAAACCAGGCAACATGATGCTCCCTTATGTAAAACAATTACTCCAAACTGTTTGTCCTATATTAGAAGTGTGGAGTTTCATGGTGCCATAACATGGAATGCTCTAACATGTGGTAGAAGGAACGCCCAAACTTTGGAAATATTTAAAAAGGACACCAGAGTATATCTCAAATCCCTTCTACCCTATACTTAACCTAAAATAGATTATTGCACACCTTACTTATTCTCCATAAATTCTCTCCCCTACCCTCCAAACCACCATCTTATGTTCATTTGTGTCTAGTTTCCTACTCTAGTAAAATGATTAAATAGCTAGGACCAGAAGGATCAACCCATAACACTTTTACTAGTGGGGATGAGGTCCATAGCTGTCTTTCTGCCACATGAAATCTTGTCATATTATGTACATTGTCAAATTTCCTGCTGTCTTAATCATTATTTATCTTGATACGAACTTAAACAGAAGACTTGTGAAGCTTCTGCTTATCATATCATATTGTATCATTACCTTACTACAGCATATATACTCGAAATTATGGCATTTATATAAAGAAGCAACTACTTTTGTACCGGTAACATACTTTATTGGCAATAAAGATCTTTAAAACAAAAAAAAAACATATCTGTCGATATTGCACACCCTATAGGCTGTAACATCAATTTTGTAAGGCGTGCTGTTATCCATGTAAGGCGTGCTGTTATCCATGTAAGGCATGCTGTTATCCAGGATAACAGCATGCCTCTCATGTCCTCCCATGTCATATGTTACATGTTAAAACCCACGAAATTTTCCAGGCCAGGGTAGGGATCGAACCTGCAGTCTCACATCCCAAATCCAACTCCTTATGCACTGCGCCACAAGGACTGACAAGAAATGCTCGGTTCGAACCACGTCTCGATGTGATACAAAGCTGTGTGCGCTGTCGCTGTCCGATGCCGGGCGAGGAGGTGTATTATACACAAACATAACCGCGAGACGCAGTGAACGGAGAAGGCGCGGTGGTCTAGCGGTTAGCGCCTTTCGCTCAGCCGCGTGAGGTACACGGTTCAAATCCCGGTCCGGACGCATCTTTTTCCGCCGTGTGCACTGTAGCTGTCCGCTGCCGGGCGACGAGGTGTATTATACACAAACATAACCGCGAGAAGCAAAGGCTAATAACACTCGGCCTACGGCCGCGTGTCATTATCCTTCACTAACACACACGCGTCATGAATTATCCATTGATTACTTGTTCAATGCACAGCTGATATGCACATATCGGCACAGGAAGTCCTAAAATCGTGGTATAACCAACAATAATGTGCAATGAGGAGGGCAATGCCCCCCGAGTTGCATGTTATTGTTGGACATCAGTCACAAGTCATGACATATCCATTAACTACTTATTTTATTACACAATATCAATAGATAATCAATAGAATATCAATAAATTCAAGTTGAAAACAAAAATCGTTACCCCTCCCCGGGACTCGAAGACTGCCATAGTGTGTGTACACTATTGGTACACACAACTCGGCGCCCGGCAGCCATTGGCAGCAGTAGTGCTGGGGAGGGTTTGGCGAGAACGCTGACAGCTTGTGGTGGCATTCTAACCAATAAACCATCGGTACACACACCTCGGCGCCTGGCAGCCGTTGGTTTAGTCTGAAAGCGAAAAAAAAAGTTAGCCCGGACCAGGACTCATCCAGCCTACCTCTAGAAGCTGAGCACAATGTGCTAACCACTAGACCAATGGGGTACACACACCTCGGCACCCGGCTTGGCTTGGATTGAACACGTCCAGCAGTCCTCAATAATGTTAATGCTGCAGGTTCGACCCCTACCCTGGCCATTACAATTTCGTAAGTTTTAACATGTAACATATGACATGTAAGGTCCCATGTGATCCATGGATAACATGCCTCCTTACATGGATAACTGCACACCTTACAAAAGTCATGATGCATGCATCATGGTGTGCAATATCGACAGGTATGTGCATGGGAATATCCAGAAAAAGCACCCAAAATCACAGAAGTCGTGTAATAAATTCTAATAATGAACATGCAATGTCATACCAAATGATACACCAATACAGGTTTTAAACCACCATTTGTAAGCTCTCCCCTGTGGCCGAATAGATAAGGGAAAGGACTGGAATATGGAGCTTTATAATTCCGAGGGTTCGAATCCCAGGGTTTTAACAAGAAGATCAGGCTCCATAACCTCCCGGAAGTTTTATGCATAATCTCCTGGAAGTATATAACCTCCTCCCAGATGTCCCAAAACCTCCTCCCAGATGTCCCAAAACCTCCTCCCAGATGCCACATAGTAGCATATGAAATTAGACCTACAGTAAGAACAATAGGGGGAACAGCCAGGCGGAGTATAAACAATAGTAGACTCGGATAAAGCACTCTTTCCAAATTGTATGGCTGTCATTGACAGCTCTGTGTATCTCAATGATGTACCTGCATCCTGTACAACCAATGCTATAGTGTCATTTATTCATGGGACACCATTCTCCGATACTCTACATAACATCCTCTATGCAATGCTCCACCCTGTTCCTCACCTTGTATGTTACAATGATGTTTAAATATCACTATCATTTAACTATTACATGTCAACCTTTGCTGTATTATTCAATACCTTCTCCACAATTACATTATACAATGTTATCATCAAACCCACAATATTTATCAAAGCTACTTCGGAATGATTATTAGATTCAAGTGGACCGGATTGATACTGCGCAATTGATCAATTACTAACCTATTTAGTTAGACCAGCATAATTGGAGTCTATGGTATTTGATGACACATCATTATGTTGGACATTGTAGATTCCAGTGAAAAGAATAATTGGGTAACACATATCATGGGAATATGTTATAATCTACATTGCCTTAGCTAGCAAAGGCATGAATGTGTGGGCACAAACATAGATCACTGGCAAAGGGAGCGACTAACTGTAATGGAAAGGTTTGGCATGAGGGCATTCCTGATAATTGATCAGTGTAAATTGAAAATCAAATATTCAGTGGCCACAAATATGGAGAGAAATGAACCAACAAGGCGTGTATACAAAAGTTCAGGTGAGAAAGGCCCATAATTATCACGAATACGCCTTTGGTCACCTTGATATACACGATTCCATTGCTTATTTTGATTTCAATACAGGGGATCATAAAGCTATAAAAAGCTTGATGAAGCAAGGTGGGAACCTAAAGCTTAGTTTTTCCTGAAATTAGGAAATGCTGTAGTTTAGCCAAAATTTATCCGATTTACACAGTATTTGCAGCAAATGAAAGATGAAACTCATTGCTTTCAGGCCAGGGTTGATTGTATTACAATAATATAGTGCACAGTTTACCACTGAAGTACATATTGTAAATTTAAAAATCATTAGTTTAAAGAAATTGCTGTTTCTTAAAGTTTGGCCCTATATATTTTGTAAAAAGAAAAATTAATATTCTAACCATCAGTTTTTCATAGATAGTGCATAATACTGACCCATCAGGTTTATAAATGAGTATGTTTTTTTCCCTACCTCTATGGTGGCTTATTACACTATTGGAGACATTTGATTTTTGTTAGTTTGCAAAAACTGTTGCAAAATTTCTGCTTGTTTTTTTTTTGGACCACATAGATCACCATAAATGGATGTGTGATCACCCACTGATACCAGAATTATCCATTTTTATGTTCTACTCGATCATCTTTAAAGGCATGTGAAATATCTAAGTGATACAATAAGTTTGAGAGGAATTAGGCCTATCTTATGATTCTAGTCTTTGGTGCCAACAACGCTTTTGTTGCTATTTACAGCTAAATAGCTCAATATGGCATCATAATAGGTCTCACATGCCTAATATGGGGTTTCAATATGATTTCCAATGAATCATCAGGTCAAAACAACAATTGATGATAGAATTTAATAGATCAAAAGGGTTTTGCACCATGGGCCTGTTCACATTGTTCAGGTCTTCAGATATTCTTATCTTGAAAATGATGAAGACATTTATGAGCATGGTGCTTTTCCAGCCTATGTGAGACCTACAGATCATTTTGTCTTGTCTGACATGTATCATGAGGGAATAATGCATAGCAAATGATTCTATTTTTATATTTTGAGATGGAATCATACACAAGACTTGTCTTCTGCAGCATATGCAAAAATGTCCCTTGAATGAAGGCATTTTACATGCACAGCTGCCTCCGAAACTGGAAAACACTCAGGCTCCCAACTTGCTGCATCGAGCTATAGTGTATAGGGTAACTTGCCCCTGACTCGACCACCAGGCATGTTGGTACCTTATGTCGACCATCCTGCCTTATTTCAAGTTGTTTCACAATAGATCAGGATTGTTGGTGTTAAGTCAAGGATATTCATATTGTAGTTAATTCGGCAAAATCAACTGGGGGGCATATTCTATCTGAAAGAAAACCCAGGGAGGTCGACTTTAGGTACCAACATGCCTAGTGATCGAGTCAGGGGCGAGTTGACCAAGTGGTATTCATGGGAGGATGGATATAGCCATGTTATTCAATAGTATGCATGATTTACTTTGTACCGTAATCTTATATGGCTGCTTCGCACCTCCAAATATAGATATCAATGAATGCGTCTTGCTATTTGCAGTCTAGAGCTGGTATACGACCAGAAGATATGCCTTGATTAGAGGAACTTATCACTGCTTATAGCATCATAGAATAATACAATGAAAGATCATGACCAGCGATAACGATGCCATCTATAGAACTTTAAGGGATCTAGGTTACTTAAACCAGGGAAGTGCTTGAACAATGCTCCCGTTTGTTTTCAAGGAGTTATCGCTAACTCCACTGACGGTTAACCTCCGGTAGTTCAATAAGGAAGAGGTGGTCATTGTATCAACAGCAGCGTTCAATCTGGAGAGGTTTAGGTATCCAAAAGCCAGAATGTCCAGTGATGAACAATTCTATTCATTCAGTTAGAAGAAGAAAGGTGCGAAAAGGGGCATATTCATAAGGATATACTGATATTCTGAGATTTACTTATTCCAGACATGAATACTTTTGGACATTTCCTCATGTACTTTTATTCAAAATATAAAAGGAATCCCCAATTCAAACTTGATCATGCCACGCAATATGAGGAGAAGCATGGGGGTATACTTAGAAGCACACATGAAAGTTGCTAAATAGCTGCTGTGTAGATACAATGTATTACCCATCACCTTGGTATCAGACTGTCATCAATAATGCATGTAAACAACCCAAGCACACCTGGAGGGTCTTGCCAAAAAATGAAACGAGAAGTGAAATTATAAAGGTGCAGTATATAGTATTTCCAAACTCATTCTCGTTAGACTATAAGACAGTTATGCATGGGTGGTTAAACTGATGAAGGTTTGGTATCATCTAAATAAGTCAATGGGAATATTTTATAATCTACATTGCCTTAGCTAGCAAAGGCATGAATGTGTGGGCACAAACATAGATCACTGGCAAAGGGAGGGACTAACTGTAATGGAAAGGTTTGGCATGAGGACATTCCTCGTTTGTGTTAGCAAAGGCTAATTACACTCGGGCTACGCCCTCATGTAATTATCCTTCACTAACACACACTCGTCATGAATTATCCATTGATTACTTGTTCAATAACGTGAAAACGAGGTATAGGTCATGCACATTTCCTGAATTCTTTCTGATAGATTTACACAGGGTCATCCTCGTTATCTTTTGGCAAAACCCTCCAGGTCTAAAATATCCCCAATATGCCCACATTTTCATTGCAGTCTATCGTCTTCCCTTTGCCCCTGGGTAGTGGGAGCTTCTTTAATACTTTGGTCACAGGTGTCTCTAGGGAGGATTAGGTGGTAAAACACTATCCCGACTCCTAACACCAATGCCCTTATAGACTCCACTACTGTATAGACTGATATTGCATCTTAGACCCAGTTCTGCCCTCCCCCCTACCACGCCCACCTCCTCAGGGCTAAACTGCCTGGCAGTGTGTTTTAAGTGATGTGTTTACTTGTATAGTGTATGAGGGAGGGGGGGGGCAGTGTTGCTTTGCCACTCTATCTTTCAATATAGCTGCAAACTAATACCAAAATTATTCTTGGAAGATTCTATTGGAGGCTGCCGTCACGACATACCAGAGATTATTAGACGACTTCTGTGATTTTGGGTGCTTTTTCTGGATATTCCCATGCACATACCTGTCGATATTGCACACCATGATGCATGCATCATGACTTTTGTATGGAGGCATGATATCCATGTAAGGAGGCATGTTATCCATGGATACCTTGAATTTATTTTTTCGCTGTGTGTACACACACTATGGCTGGCTTCGAGTACCGGGGAGGGAAAGATTTTTGTTTTCAACTTGAATTTATTGGGGTTTTTTATTGATTATCTATTGATTATCTATTGATTATTGTGTAATAAAAAAAGTAGTTAATGGATATGTCATGACTTGTGACTGTTATCCAACAATAACATGCATGGTATTGTTGGATAACAGTCACGCGTCATGACATATCCATTAGTTACTTGTTCACTACCTAATGTACAATAGGCCTTATATATGTATGGAAGGGGCTGTGTGCGATCACGGACCTTTATCAAATGACCTCAATGAGTTTACCAAAGGGGTGGTTCAAGAATTAGACTGCATTTTGCACAGTCTTTCAGTTCTTATGAATATGGCGAAGGTAAATAAGGATTGTGACACTTTTATTATGCGTACAAAGCCATCGCCTCACAGCATTGTCATATGCATTTCGGTCCCATGACCACCATCGAAGACAAGAACCATGATTCCCAGCCACAAGTCCTGTATTTGCTGACCACTAGGAAACTGATGGACGTCAGCTCTAGACCTGGCTCCCCATGCAATATTCCCCATCACCTTTCTGTACTATCGTAGGTATATACATTACTATCACTCATAGGCGGCCTTTATATGCCACGCTTGTGTTGAGATACAATGTATTGGCGTGTGTATTGATGCTATATTAAATGATTTAATGTAGCATCTGTCTAATGCTTTTGTACTGCCTTTTACTTTGTTGTGCAATATGTGTGATATAATTGAGTCTTATCCATTATCTCCATTTCCCTTTTTAATAAGGGAGCAATACCTGATTTGTAATCGTTTTTCTCGAGTGGCGGGCCCAGAGTCTGAAAGGATGGTCTCCTGAACTGGGCACTGCCTGCAGCCGGTCATGACAATAACAGCACAGGGCTATATCTAAACTACCGGTATATAAAGACAAAGGGGTGGGGGTGATAGCACATGGCTTTAATGTGGTGCCAGAAAATTACCACTTGACATTACCTCATGAATGTATACAATATCTAAGTATCTATCAGTGAAACAGCTAGGCGTTGATCGAGTCTATGTTGATGCCTCACTTTGATTATTGTTCCTTCATGATAGACTGTTGCATAGATGATTCCCCTAAGTATCTACAATATATACAAAATAGAATGCTGCGATGTTTTAGATGTACGAGGATCTGGGAAAATACCATTGCCAGCCTGCACAACTGGTGTGAAGTACCAATGTTGGTTGCTCGTAGGAAGGAGCTTTTACTGTCTCTTTTTTAAAGTAAGTTTAAGAAAAGGCCCCCCCCTCTTATTAGACACAGAAATAGGACAAGAGCAGACACAAAAAGAAATTATGATGTTCCATTTCCTCATACAACTAAGTTTAAATGCAGTCCCATCTATAGAGGCAGGGTGTTGTGGAACAGATTGGAACTGAACCATCAAGAAGCAGAAAATAAGGAGTATTTTAAGAGTTAATCTAAGAAATCGTTTGGCTCAGACATGAGGGGTAAAAGAAAGCTTCAGCAAGATGGACAGAGGAGAAGAAGGCACTAGGCCATATTACTCCAAAGCTTGAGATGTATGGCTGATATAAAACTGTACCCTAGGTTGGACATTCTGGACATACGATAATTTGTTCGCCTCATCTGTACATGCTTGCCTGTTGTTAATTTTTTGATGTTTGATGTCACAGACTGCACTTACCCTCTTTGCAGCAAAAGCCTCTCTACAGAAGAGCTATGATGTCACATGATAATATTAGTGTTCCACTACAACTTACTTACATAGGTGATCATACACTTGGACACTCTGTGGTAAGCGAAAAACATTGGAAGCGGAAAATCACCTCCTATGAAACGGTCTTGACGTTTACAATAAAAAGAAATGTTGAAATCTTTTGGTCACTCAGTGTTTGATGTGTGGCTTACTAGGCAGTGCAGCCTTTCGAGCACTTCTCATACAAATCAACATTTCCCGATCGATTTGCCAAGCTCAATCATCAGCAATCAGATGGATAAAGTCTTCATCGGTCTTGTGTAGACCAAGATGAGGACACTTTCCTCAATTTTCTAGAAGATAAAGACGTCTCTTTGGAGATGCTGCAAGATAGACGGCATAGTACATTGCTCTACCACGCCATCTAGTGAGTAGTGTGGGGCAGTACTGTTTCCGGCAGCTAAGCATTATGGGATCTATTATGGAGATCTATCAACCTCAGAGCAACTCCGAATTGATCCGATGATATAAATGCGTGTATTTTCTGATCGATCCATTGCCTGTCTTCTCAGACACACCTTCCAAGGTAACCACCATACAGGAAAGGCCTACAGAAGTTCATATTAGATATTGGTACATGATTCTTTTGAGTTCTGTTGGAGGTGCTATTCCCAAAATGGAACTGACTGACCCCAAGGGATCAATTCTCTGTTGTGTTGCCATGAGGTAATTGATCATAGAGGTTCAGGAGTGGTCCTGAATTGGTGAACACTTCCCAAGTAAGAACAATACCAGGCTTGTTCTTCCTTCATCCAATTCCCCGGCCTACCTACTAAGGAAGTGTTCAGATGGAACCAATCATGGAACCAGTACCCCAACTTTTTGTGACACAATTTGATTAAGAGCAAGTCAATTCCATTACAAACAAGGTGGGAAGTGGCTTCTCAGGGTGGACAAGTGCGGGAACTGGAAGGTGGGTTAGCTACAATGAGTATCCAATTCCCAATCTTTTTGTAACAGCCTCCAGACCTACAATTTAGCACTAGGTGTAGAGGGGCAGAGGCTAGAGGATTGATCCAGGGCAGGACCTGCATGTTGGCTCTACTTAAGGGTAATCTGCCCTGCCCCAGATTACAGTGCTGGGTGGGGGAGCAGGGACAGCTTTCTCCTCAGCCCCCTCGCCACCAGCCGGACCTTCCTCATTCTGTATTCCTCGTGCTACTATCGTGGGCGGCACAGCAGAACTCTAAATCAACAGTATACATATTTACCGTCCCAAGGGTCACTAGCAACGCAGGACCTTAGGTCGCAAATCTTTTTTTGAGCGAGAGGATGTTTTAGTTGGAGTGAAGGAGATTTCCTAAAGGCCAATAAGAGGGATATGATATATGAGGTCAATTGTATTTGGCCCTCAATAACTTCTCAAGTGAAGGAATCATTGGACATATTTATATTTCATATGATTCTTTTAAAGGGAAAAAACTACCCTATTTTCACGATGTCTCCTTTTATTACTCTGTAAGTTACACGCAAAGATAGAGACATACTTTGGAACTAGTCAGATGACGTCACAATAGACTAAATGCTGAATTGGTTCAGCATGCAGACTATTACAATACGTGTTGTTTAGTGTAATAGTCAATTGTGTTGCATCTTTATGTTTCTGAAGATTACTCAGTGGGACTATTCAGTGCTTATGATCAAAGGAAATCTTCAATTGTCTTCAAACGATACAATCATTCGTAATGAAGATAGCACTGTGCAGTCATTACTGGACTACACCTGGTCTTTTGTGACGTGATAGATGGATAGCAGACAGGCTCACTGTGTGCCATTTTACCAGTAGATGTGCTCATGATTATGTCTGGATCTTTTTACTCGATTTGAAGTCTACCAAAAGAAGGCATCGTCGAAGTAGAGTAGTCTTTTCCTTTAAGTGTTGACATGGGTAAATAGCTCTAAGCAGTAGCTCCGTAACTCTCCTATATACATTGTTTAATGATTTCATTTCTAGCTGGCACCTTAACCAAGCACAACGTAATGCAATCCATAATCTATTCATGAGATCATAACTGCCATTGGAAAAAGAACAATAAGAACTTCTATGCTGGAGAAGGTGACTTTCTAAATCCCTTTACTCTTAAACATTTTGCTCTTTCACCTTTTTCACCAACCAGGACCATAGTTTTATTCAGAACGTCCTCAGTCCATTTTAACTTTTAAGTCATCGTCTTGCCCGTTTTGCCTACCCCTTTCAACCATTTCATTCGTGAGCATTTTGTTGAAGAGTGACATTTCTCATGGGAGTTCATCAGATTTGTTGTGTTTTGAGATTCACATTTGTCCTTTTCAATGAATCTGATTCTCACGATTAATCTGCTGTTAAACATTTAAATGAGAACTTAAATAATTATTATGAATTTCCATGAATTAATCAGGCTAATAGATAAAATAAAATCAACTGAATAGTGTCAACCAATGTTTGAATTTAACCTGTCCAGGGTCTCTGTCCTTCTGTTGTTATTGTTGTTGTTGTTTTGCTGGTGTCCCACCCCCTTAACATTACTACTCAATAAGTTGTTTTAGAATGGAGGAAAACAGATATCACGGTTGGGTATAACTTACAGGTACTCTACTATCCATGCCAGAAAATGATATAATATTATAGGCTCAGAGAGGCTTATACTACAGAAGTATCTTCACCACATTGTAAAAAAAATAATGGAGAAATAACTGCGAAATCCTTGTCCCAAAGTTGCCAGAGCTCTGTCATTATTTTCAGGGATTCCTTGTACCTTCGTGCTGCCATCTGGGGTTCCATTGTAGAAACCACATTGCTTCACTGCAATATAATTATGGTGGTTCACTGTTTGGTTTTATGAGGAACCCTGGTAGATTCAACAGTTATTTTTTACAGTGCACCAGTGCTGAAGCATATAGCAGCAGTCATGATGAGTGGATTGTTCCCACTCTAACCACCCAAACCACCCACATATTCCACTACTGGCACTAGTGTCGAATGATGACGAACCTGCAGGACAACACATCCCCGCCCCCATCCTCTGTCTCCCCAGCCATATTACAAGGGCGTGCTGCCACCCCGCCCCCCCCCCCACACACAGTCACCCAACCAGCCCACTGTCTCCCATAGGTACACATATTTCAACAATCTATTAAAAGGGAACAGTCAACGTTATATCCTCGATAGATCTGAAATTTAAAGGGCTGTTGAAGAACCATCCCGCACTCTGAATCCTGCACCTTATTGCCACACACTAGCTTTGCAATCAATACTTCCCCTCCCCCTTGTTGCTGCTTTGGTCGTACGTAAGTCCAAAGACCTTCAACAAAAAACAGGGACTTTAAGATGACGGGACCATTTTAAGGACATACATGGCCTCTTTACCCGTAATTTATAGATGACTGGTACGGAAACAACATTTATTAACTACAGGGAGCTAAATGTGGCATAGAGGGGACATTTCTCGTAGCAATCATTTTGCCATAGAATAATGCTAAGCCTGACCTGACCTATCAGTGTCTCAAACCAAACTCCACCCACCAACCCAGCACTCAGCTACCCAGCACTCACCCACCCACCACTCACCTACCAAGCTCACAGCCTCAAACCAAGATCCACCCACCTACCCACCCACCCAGCACTCACCTACCCAGCTCACAGCCTCAAACCAAGCTCCACCCACCTACCCACCCACCCAGCACTCACCTACCCACCCACCCAGCACTCACCTACCCAGCTCACAGCCTCAAACCAAGCTCCACCCACCTACCCACCCACCCAGCACTCACATACCCAGCTCACAGCCACCAGGAGCAGGATACAACTCTCCTCTAAACCAAGCTTCACCCACCTACCCACCCACCCAGCACTCACCTACCCAGCTCACAGCCACCAGGAGCAGGATACAACACTCCTCCATGGTACCCTCCAACTGCCATTGCTACCATCAGCTATTATCCTCCAGGGCGGTGACAGGTAAGGATGGGTTCTCTATTCTGCTTCTATCAATCTTACCCTGTATGGGCCGCCTAGTACCTGAACCCAGGCTTTCACCCTTTAAAGGCTGCTGATACAGGAGTGCATCATGCCCATTGGTCGTCATGATGCACCAATGAAGTGCTGGCACTTCATTGGTGCATCGTGACGACCCTCCGGGAGTATATGTATCAACCATGTAGCGTCGGCATTATGCTCCAATGAAATGCTGGCGATCAGTCTCGCCAGCACTTTATTGGTGCATGATGACGATGTTGATTCATTGTTGATGTGTTATGCAAAAACGACAGTTTAGTGGTGACAAAATCAATGTTGAGAAACATATCTCAACATTGATGGGCTGAGATGTTGATATAGGTGATGGTTGAAAACATTGAAATGGCATCTTGAGGAAGTATTGAAAATAGGTTGCTCAATATTGTCAACTTTGATTGAGCGTTCTGCGCCCATTGGGTTGGCGTAATGATACATAAATGTAGCACAAGTGAGTAACTCACCAGTGCTACATTTATGTATCATGTTAATACTATGCCCCTCCCACCCATTATAAAAGTGGTGTCATGATGCATCGCCAAAATTAACTACAGGTTCGATACAGTCCTAAAGGGTCTGCATGATGCACTCATGCTATGCTTGTGAGAAGACTCGCCATCACTGCACTGGTGCATCATGACGACAAAGATACCAAGCACCGTGCGGCCCTCATGGGAGATAAACGACTCCACCCATTGTCCGTCCATTGTGCTGACAGCATCCTGGAGTGTTATGTAAAAGTCATCTGCCCTGAGAGGCTCCCGGGAGCACTGTCATTGTGGCTCGTGTTAGAACTGCTAATGTCCACATGATCAGTGCTCGGGAATAGTAGGGTCCTGGTCTTACACCGTTAATGAGACTAATGCGCATCCAAAGTATGGTCTTAACACTTCGACACATGCAGAATGATTAAATGCACTGTGACAATATAGGCGTCAAATCGTCAGTAAACTCACTGTGTGCTGATCAGAGTGACCTACATTAGGGCCTGCAGGCTACGACTACTCTATAAAATCCTATAGGATGATGGCAGGATGTATCTCCAGCAGGTTGAAACAACCCCCAGAGACAGCCCTGGATGAAAGCTTGCAAGTGTTATATCCATGCATCATGCCGACCCTAAAAGGCTGATGCATTCCAAGAGGGTTGACATGATGCACCAGTGCATTAATGCATCATGAAAGCAAATGAATATGGACTTTCATCTGCTCCTTAATGGATTAACGTGACTGTTATTGTATTCTCACTATCAGTTGTGTAAATTTATTATGTAATTTATGAGCCACAAGAAAGAAGAGGACTATACATTGTGAGAAAACTGTGCATACTCAAATGATGTTATTGTTCGAAGCACGCTTAATAAATCAAGACTGGAGCCTAGTTAATGTGGATGATATATCAAGTAACCACAGTAGCATCTCTTATTACTGTACTAATTAGTTCAAGCTGTGTTTTCATGTACATAATTATTGACGCTGGCCTTACACCTATTATTTTGTGCGATTGTTCAGTGTAACTTCAAATTAGGCAGACTTATGAGGCAGCTCGAATATTTTGCAAATGAAAAAAAGGACAGAGTGAAAGCAGGATTCACAGGACAACACGTGAGTATTTATGTGCCGATAAGATAAAAAGTGGTCTTTCTAAAAGCTCCTTTGAAGGGTGGATTGATCTTGAATCAAACACCTTGAGTCGGGTATATTGATCCATGGCTCGTATTGCATACTATCTATTATTAAACCCCTCTTATTGATTCTTCTTGTTGATTCAAAGCAGTGACAATTTATCACTGTTTCTGAATTAACCTCAAAATATGTCAGCATCCAATTACGTAAGTAAAGATTTCAACGTCTGTGTGTGGCCTATGGGGTGAATATGACCTCCAGTAGGTGTTCAACACATGTGGTGTTCTACTCATGGTGAGCCTACAATAATTGTAGAAGGTGTCCGACACATGGTGAGTCTACCATAACTCCAGTAGGTGTCCGACTCATAGTGAGGTGAGTCTACCATGACTCCAGTAGGTGTCCGACTCATGGTAACTCTACCATAACTCCAGTAGGTGTCCGACTCATAGTGAGGTGAGTCTACCATGACTCCAGTAGGTGTCCGACTCATGGTTACTCTACCATAACTCCAGTAGGTGTCCGACTCATGATGAGCCTACAGTAAGTGTCAGGTGGTGGTTACTGTTGGAGCTATGTAACTCCCATACACAGGTAGGCAGGTAGGTGACAGGTGTGATAGAGCTTCCCTATACCTTGTACCAAACTCACCTGTATCCATGTATAAAGGTGATGTGTTGGCTACGAGCTACTAGTGGTTGTATGGACTGAATCTATTGCTGATAGATAGGGAAATGACACCAGCTGGATGCTCTCGACTGGTGGTATTTAAAAAGGCCTATAATCTTGATTAATTCATTTCATTCGATATTTAATCGCCATATATATGTAAAATATTCAGAAGGCCTCTCTATTTGGCAATTAATTAATCTGACACCGGAAGCAGCCATAGAAAAGGCCCAAGACAGAAAAGAGTGGAGAAGGGTGGTAAACGGAAAACGAGGCGCTATGTGCTAACGCACTTCGTGCGTAACAGATGATGATGATGATCTATTTGGCAACCACAGACCCACAGGCAAAATGGTCAAATATTCTCTGCATACTGGCTGTGCAACAAATGAACGAAATCAGAAAGAAAATTAATCGATATGGATTTCACACAGGGTATTTCCCATGTCTCTATGGATGGTCTATAATATAGTGAGTGTTACAATGCCATTATGGTGACATAGATATGTCCGTAACGGTGGCGTGCCATCATAGCAGACTAGATACAATTCAAACAGATAGCACTCCCACTAACAGCCAGTCAGCCCTGCCTCCTCACGAATATCTAGAACGCCCCCACCGCGGCCCCCCAACCACATATTAGATCCATTGGTAGTCTATTTCTGCCCCTGTCATGGCTTAGACCACAAAGTATTTGTTGATGTTACTATTCCCTGCTCCATCATTATCGATACCCAGCCACGAGGAGGCTGTATACAGGGTGCTCAGATGCTCCATTCTCATGCACTTAACATAACTCAGGCCTGGTCACCCTTTGGACATTTGAGGTCTGTCTCCCTATAGGACTCAGTATGGAGGCCTAGTGGAGCGGCCATTTTGAATTTCGCTGGTTAAGGTAAAACCCACTGATAACACTCACCATGATGGGTACCTTGTCCCTGGTTAACACCCACTCCCAGGGACATGCTGGTCCCATCTTATCAGTGTGCATCACCGGAACTAGTTCCACACCAGCTAGTGGCCAATAAGGGGGCTTTAAAAGTTCCTCCTCCTCCTAGCTCATCACCCTTTATTAGCCGCTAGTCATCATGATGTATGAATGCAATCCTTGCATCCAAACATCATGCCAACACTACAAGGTTCAATAGTCCCTCAGGGTGGGCATGGTGCACCAATGAAGTGCTGGCTAGAAGGCTTACCAGCACTCCATTGGTGCATCATGACGATCAATGGGCATGTGCATTCCTGCATCAGCGGCACTTCAAGGGTCAACATAGCCTTTGGCAGAGGAAGACATGATGCTGCATCATGGCGTTGGTTCCCAGTATGCACGATAGAGCAGTGCATGGTCAGCAACTTACTCGTTTGTTCATGCTTCACGATGATGTAAACACATGGTGCATGGGAGCATAATGTACATTTTTTGAACTAAAGGTTTTTGTGAAAGGTCTTCTGAACGGCGGCATATTTGACCTTTTCTGAAGGCTACATATGTACTCTGAGTGACATTTTACCAGACTCTCTGTGTGCCAATGTGGACACAACACCCAGGCATTTGTAAATATAAACCCAGATAAATTCTGTAACAGAGTACACAGCTCATGGTTGATATACTCTCTCTTAAACACGCGTTAGATTCACTAGAGTTGATATCCATAAGCCATTAAACCTGATGTTTCAAAGTGCTATGCTCATCTACAGGCAGGACGCACTATCACAACACAGGCGAGTAGCTCACTGTCAATGGGTTGGCGAGTTATTCATGGCAGGAAACCATGCTACCATAGGGCTATATAGTGCAGTATAATACTATGCTATACCGTAGATGTAGACCGTCTTGCAGCTAGACCACCCAGTCATAAGTGTATCAAAATGATGACATACAATACAATACAACCTCCTATTCTGCTCCACTCAAGCCGCTATAGACATGGCAATTTGGTTGAAAGCTGCCTCTACAACTCCCACATAAAGCACATTTTGTATCGTTATCTAGCACAGAGAGGCCTGCTGCTATTGTCGGGGCTTAGGCCAAAGATAAATGTTTGTTTCAGGTAACCCGACCCTAAAATTGTAGGCAATGCGGACAGAAAATGTAATGAGACACACTGGACTAATTGTGTTGATATTGCCATCTGCGAATCGACAGAGAATTGTGAACAGGTTTGTAAACATTCTATGCGAAAAGCTTGTCACCATGCAGTCTATTCAGTCCTGTGGTTTCCTTTTTCATCCACAGGAATGGGATGATTTTGGCAGGACCAAATACCTGAAGATAATTTTAATTAGGTAAGAAATTATGAAAAAGAAAACAAGAATGAACTTAATATGTCGATCATTTTAGCTCAGTTACACCTTAAGTATGTCGTTTTAAACTCTAAACTGTAAAACTGTTAATGATTGTCCGATTCACTGACAGGTAGCCCAAGGTCCCAAGATCAGAGTCAGACATTTTTTTCATCCCTTGGAAATCAAAGAGAGAGAGAGAGAGAGAGAGAGAGAGAGAGAGAGAGAGAGAGAGAGAGAGGGGGCATAGAGACAGAAAGTGACCTACCTACCCTAGATTTCACACTATGTAATCTGAGACACACTTCCCTTGGCCTTTCAGAGTAAATATTACCGTGTCTGGGCCTGTGCGCAGGAAGAGTAGATGCTAGATGAGCAGCTCATTTAAGAAGGATTACTCCATGTGGGGCTGCTCTAATGGCCGATCTATAATGGAGCGGTATGGTTGTTCTATAGCATTATAAATGAGAGTTTTATCCTTTCCAACGAAACGTTCACGAGCTCCAGGCAAATTGGCAAAGAGCCACAATAGGCCATAACTGTAATGGTAGCTTTGACATCTTCTAAACATAATGAAGTTCTGGTATTTATTTCCAAGGGTTTAAATGTAAAAGGGGTCTCTGAGAATTGATTCCACCCTTAATGAAATATTTCTGACGAGAAAGTGAAAAACGTCACGCTGATCTCACAGACAAAGGCAGACAAATGGTGGAACTAAATGTCTGGTGGATATAATAAGTAAGGCCTATAGTGTCCTTAACTCCTGATTTGCCAATGCTAAATACTAACAATACAATAGTCTAATCACACTCTGATACTTCCATATGGACACCCCATGCGTATAATATTGCAAGGGCGTAGGAAAAGTGGGGCAGGGGGGCCTGAGTATGTTTGCCCCCCCCCAAAAAAAAAAATATATATTGCCAAGACATCATAATTAAATGCATAAGCATTCAAATATTACATCTCTGTTATTGTATCGCGTGATGATATTCCAACATAAAACTGAAATATTCCATACGTCCTTCTAATGCTGAAAATGTAGATAATGTCAACCTCCATGACCTTTTGACATGGGCGGGGGAGGGAAATATCTCCTTTGTGATGAAAGAATATAATATAGTGGGACCAACTTGGCAATACTTTAAGGGTCGCATAATGCCTTTAGGCTCTCGTTCCTTGGTATTTATGATGCGAGTCTACTGCCAGTGGCGGATTCAGAATTTTGAAAGGGACGGGGCGCGGCCAAAAAGGAAGGTGTCTTTGTTTTAGGAGAATTAAAATAAACTAAAATAAAATGCCCCCGCGACCCCATCTAAATCCACCACTGATTGGTGGGTTAATACGTCAGCATTACAATAGTGCATCATATCGTCCTTTCTAAAAGTGTATTCATCCAAATAGTTAGTCATGTTGCATCAATATGGCCCTGCTGAGTTGCTCGGCAGAGCTTCCTATAACATCTAGGCCACCAAGTGGCATGATACAATAGTGCATTGTGTGGTATTAAATAGGTAATGAAGGGATTGAAGATCAAGTACATCCGTTCACCCGTGCCAAATGTAAAATATACCTATTCATATTTCAGTTTTTCGATCATAGCCACCCATCACAATCCAGCAGACATAATGTTGCCATAAGCTTACTTCACCGTCACAAGTTCTGCTATTTAGATCTATAGTCGAGGCTCCACTATGCGATTTTTTTAGTACATTCTCATCTAATGGTATCCCTAAGGTATAGGGTGATCTATCTCCTTGTGTGCCATATTTACAGACTAACCTACACCATAGATTCTGTGATTGGGTGGGAGTTCAATATATAAACATCAACACAGCAAAATATAAATAACAACATAGCAGTCACACAGATCGCAGGGTCTTATACTGTAAAAATCAAACTTGACTGATATTGAGTTGCAGAGAGGCATCAGTGTGAAAGTCTGCAATATTTACATTAGGTCAACTTGATTTAGTAAACAAAAACATCTTTTGACAACAAAAATGTGCCTGAGATCGTACACAAACATTTTCCTATATATACAAATAGGTCTCTCAACATTCTATTTCTACCTTAAAATAAAATTTAGTCTGTGTTTGTGTCCCATTTTGTGAGAATAGCTCTGATTCTCTGCAAAAAAATCGCGTAGTGGAGCCTCACCTAATAGGTTAGCACTGTATCATTTCTACTCTAAAGCAATCGTCCCGTACACAGCCAAGATGAAAGTTCTTCAGAGAGAAATGTCGACTTAAGTGCTATAAGTGGAGGTTCCACGACGCGATTTTCAGCCACATTCTCATGAAATGTTACCCAGTCAGTGTCTAAGCTATAGGGTGTTAATATTCCTAAATTGTAAACATGAGATTCAAATTTATAAACATGAGATTTTGCCTGCACAGGCTCTGTTGGACCATAGTGTCGATAATACCACTGTGACCAAGTAGGGGTGGTCATTCTGTTCTGTTATGTAAACATCAACACAGCAAGATATAAATAACAACACAGCAGTCTATCAACAACTCACCATAAATCGCAGGGTCCTGTCTGATATTGAGTTTCAGAAACTCATCAGAGTGAAAGTCTGTAATGTTTACATTAGATCAACTTGATTTAGTAAACAAAAACATCTTTTTCACAACAAAAACATGTTTGACATTGCACAAAAAGGCATCACCACATAAACAAAGAGCTCCCTCAATGTTCAATTTTTACTTTGGTATGATAACAAATGGCACTATGTAGTCTGTTTTTGTACCAGATTTTGTGATAATAGCTCCGATTCTTTGCAAAGATCGCGTAGTGGAGTCTCCACTTTAGCCCTCAAAAAGATTTGCATTGTAGCCCTTCTAGTTTTTGAGAAAGCCTTTCCAAGAAGGTTGTGGAAGTCTATGGTTCTTGAGAAAGTAATGTAGAACAGTTTCTGCATACGGCTCATGTATTAAAACTAAGAAGTAAAAGCATTAGCTGTGAATAATAATTACAGGAATCTATAATGGAGAAAGGTTATGTTGCACAATCACCTAGCCCTCTCCTCCAGTCACGAAGCTGTTCGCTATTCAGAGGGTGACAGGCATGGCGAGTGTGCCTGAATGGATTGATCCCCCCTCCTTACCGCCCATTGCCCCTCCGCCCTGGCCAGGACTTGTGGACGCTGGGGTAATACCATTGAACAGCCACCAAAGTTCTCAGGTGACGGCTTCCGGAATTCACTTAACCTCTTCCGGTCCTTGCCGCTTCTCGTGACCAAACAAGACCTGGCTCGGCTATTCGTGCCGAAAGTAAGAGGGGGAAAAAGAATACGGTTGTTATGTTGTTCACAAGAAAAGAAAATGTCATTGCATAATGTTATTGACCACACGAATGTGTTCCTTATAATTATTTCAATATGTTTTTTTTAGTGTTAGGAAGAGTTTACACTTTCTCTGAGAGAGGAAACAACCCACAGATACTATGATATGCTAATGAGGATTGCTGCCTATATTATATAATATAATATTATGATATGCGACAGATCTCTCTTTCTTTGCTCATACTGTTATTGTTATCTTAGGCCGGATTGAAATTTTGCATGTCCGCATGTTCACCTGTGGTCTTTTTCAATGACGGCGAAGATATCTTCAAAAGCAAACAATAGGTGAATGTCATTTCCAAATTGAACTGAAGATATCTTTGAATTATTGAAGATATCTCGAGAAATCCGATATCTAACCTGTTGTTTTATTGATATGATTGCATTTCTAACAGATATCTTTAGCCTTTGAAGGTAGCCTGTAGACCTGTCTTTAACCCCAAAATATGTCCTTTCACAAGACCATTCTATTGGGCGGATGGGATCAGCTCTAGACCTAAAAAGCCTTTAATATGCACCTCAGATAAAGTATCTGTTTATAATATCCCTACTCTTACAAATGATTCTAATAATAAAAGATAATGTTATACATAGTTTTTTAGCAGAACAAGTTATCCTCACTTGTCTCTAAAAGTGAAGAGAGGTCCTGGTGTCATAAGAGAAGGTGGTGGGTGGGGGGCGGGGCATGTCATCTGGGATGGATCACTTCCACTCACTTTCTGAAAGGCACTGCTAGGACTATCCTTGTAAATATATGCCTTCATGTGTATAACCGTAATCCAACTCTCCCAGGGCAGCAACACAGTGGTCACATGCAATGTTGCCCTGGGGTCTGTTACACAATCAAAATTTGTGGTCCCTAATTATGATTTATTAGAAAATGTTTTACTAGTATAAATCTAGGTGGTGTTCACTAATTTTCGTGCTCTTTAGTAGATGAACAAGATCCCCTTATTTCTATGGAAATTGTTAGGTGTTTCATAACTAATCTTTAATATTTTGATGGTGTTCTTTAATTTATTTTTGGTGGCCGTAAAGGGGTTTATCCAGTGTTACATAAATAAAAGTTATACAGACCTAAATGGGGGTACTAAGTTTTTTAATAAATTGAAAACAATGTAATTTTGCTATAGTTATATAACAGGAAGTCCCAAAATACACACATAGAGATAACAACTTGTTTGATTAGAATATTATTCCAATAGTTTTGGCCCTATAAAAGCACCTTAATCTTGCTCACTATTTCGTGCTCTTTAATTTTTGTTTAATGTCATGCTCTTTAATATTATGGGCATATTTTCAATTGCCTTTAGGGGCCAGTTAACATGATTTTAATTGTTGTAGAGGTCCCTGTAAATCTATATTTAGCTTAATTCTGTATAGGTTAATTAAAGTATTTTTAATATCATATGGGGTTTGCATTTATTTTGCAGGTGTTATGGGGCCCTGCGATGGTGTAACACACAAAAATGTGTAATTTACCATGTACCCCATACTTTATGGATGAGCACCAATATTAACTAACAGGAAATAATTTAAAGAACATGAAAATTAACCAACATGAATGTATTTGGTACTCTTCCAGACGAATACACATTATGAAACAGAATTATTTTCTTACTCTTCTTCATGATCTTTATTTTAAACATTTTATCAATTATGAGCACAAATTAACGAGCACCAATTGTGTAACAGACCCCTGATGCACTAATGAAGCCCTTGTATGATCCTCATTGTACATTTTTAATACGCCCCCCAATTGAAAGGCATGATGCAGCATTCCAGTACTGGTGAGTTACTGCATTTGTGCATCAGGACAACAATAGTGCTGAAACTTTAAGGCATCATGCAGCCCTTATTGGGATAAACCGCCCCTAAGCTGTAATACTTTCCTTTTTCCTGTTGCTCGTGCCTGCACCACTTCCAGGCGCCGTCGGGTGCCTCTGTCCCTTTGGGAAATCCTGTTTCGGACCAACAGCAAATACCCTGCCCCCATAGGCGGGATGTAAAAGTCTGAGCCTTGATTGAGATAGGGGAATTGTCCACACAGCTCTCCGGGGGGTCTCCCGCTCCCTGCCGGCTGGTGCCCGCCTCCAGGCCGCCTCCTCCCGGCACGACCACCGCCTCCTCCTGGCTCTTTATGTCAGTAGTATGTAAAAAGTTGGGCCCGCCCCAGGTGCAGACCGCCTCCGGACTCTTTCAGTGTGAATTTGGCACCCCGCAGCCAGCAAGCCCAAATGAGATTTAGATGGTAACATGGGAAGAAAATTGGCGAAAAGGTAACCTAGTCCTTCTGTCTACAGGGTGATACAAATGGTCAACTATATGTATAGATGGCAGTGAAACAGTGGCAGATTTAGACCGAGGGGGGGGGGGGTGCCCGTTCCTTTTTGTCTTCAGTTAAGAGTTTATTTGGCAATTCAGGACCTCAGAAATGGGGGCCCCCTCCCTTTCTTTTGAGCTGCGCCCCCTCCTTCTCTAATTCCTGGATCCGCCACTGGTGAAATTGAAAAAGAAACATAAAGATAGTTACCCTCGGTAGTCTTCATGCAACAAATAAGTCGATGATGGATAGCCGGTACATTTTGTCTTCATAAAGGAGTGGTTCCTGAATACGTGATATGGTTAGAGTGACATTCTCTATGATCTCCATGATATGAACTTTTACCGCTGGGAATTAAGTACCACGTACTAACATAAAAAAAGAAAAGTTCAATCGCCTTCCAAACTAGTGTTCTCATCACCCAGTGTCGGATCCAGCAGTTTGAAAAGGAGGGGGCGCGCCCTCTTCATGACTAAAACTTAGCCTTAAACTAGGCAAATAAACCAGCAAAAGAAGAGGGCGCGCTCCCCCACGCCCCTCCTCTATATAGACTCGTTACTGGTGAATCACTATAGCATAGATCGTTTACAGACGTGTATACATAGTGGGATGAAATTAACATTTTCAGACCATATGATTTCTCTAACGTTACACCTTCACCTCCCTCCCCCTTGCCTATGACCAGGACAATGCATTTCAGGGCGCGCCCTGAGTTTGAGACATAGTGGAAAGGTGCAGATTGGATTTGATCATAAGCAGGCCAAATCTAAATTTATGTCCACCCTAAGTTCAGGCACAACCTACATGTAACGCATGTATAAGCCTTGAAGGCATATGACGTATACCTTTAATTGATAGTCAACGCCAACTAAAGGATATAAATGATGGCAACATGTGATGCCTAATGGCATATATAATGTTGCTATTGAATTATTTCACTCATCTACTAAATTACGGGCTACGTATCTTGCAGTATTAACCCAATTTACGCAGCTGTTGCGCTCTATTGATAAATTAGGCTTATTTTGGTACAAAAGTCACTTTATGCCACACCCTTATAACGGCACAAGTGTGGAGCTACACACGAACCCATCACCTCTTCTATTGAATCCCCTCACAGCTAGACCCTCAAAACAGCCAACACCTCCTCAGTGCCCCGCCCCCACAGCCTATTCTCACTACATCAGCACCCTGGTGTCTGGTAGGGGGACATATAATGGTTCTTTCATCGGCACTCAAGGCCACCCAGGGTCGTCAATACTCTCCAGTCAGAGACCGCCTTTTGCAATGACAACACTGACATTTTCCTCACAGCTGCTAGATGTCCTCTAATTCTAGATTGCCGAATCCCCCGCAATCTTAAATGTCAGCTTTCTTGTCTGAAGATATAGGCAAGGGGTTTGGTTAAAGGATCGTGCAGGGAGATTCGACTACGCCCATCCATTGGCCATGTCCTGTTCTGATGTACATACGATTAATGAGTGTCTGTGTCATTTAACATGATGGTTCCTTTAATGGGAATTTAAAAGAAACAGGAACGAGTGTCACTTCTAGTAACTTATATGTACAGCTGTAAGGATGAACAATGTGCATTTAAATGAAGCTAGTTTCTCTCCATCCCGGAAGAGGTCCTGTAGCCTTGAATCCTGTTTCATACAAGTGAATGAGCCCCAGAATGATAATCAATCTAATGTATTAGACAAGTATTGATCATGCAACCTCAGATCATGTATCATAAGCCTCCTCCCATCTCTGCTACTTATGTAAAAGGTCATCCAGCCGTCTATACTCCAGCTCTGACTACCGGCAGGTACCACTGTGCTGCCATATGGGGCTTCTTGTAAAAGCTACACTGGTTCACTGCAATGTAATTAAGGTGGCTCACTCTTCAATTTTAGGGAGTGGTCATTATTCATCAACGGGGGGGGGCTGGTGTGTTTGACGGGGGCGTAAAAATTTGAGACCCCTCTCGTGGGGGGGGGCTAAAAAATGTTTGACCCCTCTTGAGGGGGGCTAATAAAATTTACCCTCTTTTAAGCCAAAAAGCCTGCATGCTACTATAGATAAAAGAGGGGCGCAAAAATTCTTGCGGGGTGCACAAAAAAATTTGACCACCGTTGAGGGGGGAGGGGCGCAAAAACCCACCAAAGACTTTCGTCCTTTGGAGTGTCATTTCTCAATGTCTTACATGGTTTTATTTCCCTTTGTTCTATTGAATTTGCCTGTAGCCTTCTGCTATTGTTGTTGTTGCTACTGGTGCTGCTGCTGTTGTTCTCCTCTTCGTCTTCTGTACCTCTTCTTATTTTTAATCATAATAATTATAATCGTTTTCTAGACCAGTTCCTTTATCCCTAGCATGACATTACACTATATATGTCCGTGTTGTTTTCCCTCTACCATCCCAGCCCCAGTCAGTATTTATCGGTCTCTGTCTGGCTTACGCCACACCGTGCTATTAGTGGGCGATAAAAGGGCAGAATATATGACCATTTGTCATGAATCTTCCAGGAGTGGGCTGTTCTTGTTCCCCTTTTGATAAATTCTTGAAACAAAGTTATATATGTGTCTTTATCATTTATTCTGGTCAGGATGTGATAGAGCTACAAGTGGTATATGGGTTTTGCCTATCTACGATGCATATTTAGAGAGCTGGGGGCCTAAAACTGCCCAAAATGAGGGTTTTTCAATAAGAAAAAATAAAAATCTGTACTGCAAAGTTGCAAAAAATAAAAATTAAAGGTCACTGGGTCCCCTAATTTGTTTTGGTATTTCCCCCAGAGCAAATGGAAAATTTTAAGACCATAAAGGTGTATGTAGCCAAATAATGTTTTATACTGGGGCCAGAAATGTATTTGGGCAGTTTCGCATGGCTCCCGTCAGAGACCCTAACATGGCTCCCTTACTCTATTTTAAATATAGCATGGGTATGAGAGAGATATACCATGCAAAGCCTTAACATGTCTATATATGCATACAAAAAAAAATTGGGCCTATCTCTAATATCCTACCTTGGGTGCTCCAATGATACATTTGGGGTAGTTTTTTTGCGGCACCCGTCAGAGACCCTACGGCTCCCGTCAGTGACCCTACTAGCAGTCCATCTCTCCATAATATATATAACATATTTAACTAATGTGTTCCTATGAGAAATGACCTTGTTACCAAGGTATTTCACACAGTAAGGATCAACCCCATCCCCCACCATTGGACAGAGCTATGCCAACATCACCTAGTGGCGCTGGCGGCTCCCGTCAGAGACCCGGCACCCGTCAGATACCCTAGCAACTTCGCCGCTCTACCCTGGATCACAAAACGATGTTTAACCTACCCAAATATATGGAGCCTAAGCCCCAACACCTATACTATATGTACCCAAAAACTTTTTAGGCTGGTCCTGATTTGATTTTGGACCCCCCTGCCAGCCTACTTCTGGATGATTCATGACAATTGGTCATATCTCCATCACTACCGGCTGCGAACTTTGATTTTGGCTATCCAACCATTCATTTGTGTTAACTATAGAGTCTCCACCAGTCACCAAATCTCGGCCTTATCTCATGCATTCACGCACCACTTAGTCAGGTTCCTTGCATTTTCTCGTCTCTGTGATGTTTACTTCTATGAGTTCTTACAAAGTACACATATATTTCTCAGATTATATCTGCATATATGCGGATGTAGGATGACTGTTCTTAGTATATGTGTATCAGAGGATGGTTAGATATGTTTGGTTATTGAGCTATATTAGTGGGAGGTTAACATCACAAAGAGGGAAAAGTGCATGGAACCTGACTAAGAGGGGTGTGAAAAGACAAGATAAGGCCCGAGATTTGCAACCAGGGAACAGTCTATGCATGGGTAGCAGAGTGCCTTATATAGATCTATGGTTCCTTTATCCCTAGCATGACATTACACTATATATGTCCGTGTTGTTTTCCCTCTACCATCCCAGACCCAGTCAGTATTAATCGGTCTCTGTCTGGCTTACGCCATACTGTGCTATTAGTAGGCGGTAAAAGGGGCAGAATATATCTCCATCACTTCCGGCTGCGAACTTTGATTTTGGCTATCCCACCATTCATCCGTGTTAACTACGCGTGGGTAGCAGAGTGCCTTATATAGATAGATCTACAGTATATATCCTTTTGTTATCATAGTGAATTGATGCAGCCCTGGTGAGTAACTCGCAAGTGCTACATTGATGCACTATGCCAGCTGCACTTGGTTGATGCGCTCCAAAAGGGTCGGCATGATGCAGCAATGCAATGTGCATTGTTCACATATGGAATTTCTGATGAAGCGATGAATAGGACAACAAGGTAGTTAACATGCCACTTGATACATCATGTAATCCGAAAAGGGTTAATAATTTCAGGGCTGCTAAGGCATCAATGCATCATGCCCATTGTCGTGGTGATGCACCAATGAGGTGCTCGCCAGATGGCCTACTTCACTGGTGCATCATGGCGACCCTCCATGAGTTCATCAACCACATAGGGTCGGCTTGATGTATGGATGCAGTCCTGGCAAGTTACTCTCCCTGTCTAGATATAATTGGGCAGTATACCATTGACCAGGGAGCATGATGCACTCCTACATTAGCGGCCCTTATATGGTTAAGACGCAGTAAAGCTGCCCACCACCTTATGCAGGGTCTTCCCACACGCAATGCAGTCACGTGATGTATATGGGTGCCTCCCTACCGACCGCCATGTTTTGTTTTAGCACCTTCCTCTCATGCCGCTACTGCCAACGCACCATGGCAGGTCATAAATTGGAGCTCTCACAACAGGTCTTTTATTCACATTTAAATAGGGGTGATATAATGCTATTAAGTTCTGTTTAATAATGCCTGTAATTGGTTTGAGTGAATGAAGAGCGGCCTCACAGGAATCCATCATTTCTCACATTCTTACATTAATAATATTCTGTTTATATTTCATAGGTGAGGCCTAGGTTATTCCCCAGTGGGGGTACGATCGTGGGCAGCTTTGGGCGGCTGGAGCCCTTCCTCTACTGAGCTGAGCAGGGCAAACTGAAATCCATGTAAGTAGAATACTTCTAGAAGTGTATTTGATATTGTAACAGGGGTTTTTGGAGCATTGGGGTGGAGATGAAATCATCAGGAGAATTCAGATTAAACTAAATGCTGGTACGAATCCAAAATGCACTCAAGGTATGACCCCATCGAGATGTGTTTTCTCATTGTAACTTTTGGGAGCAATTTCAAGATCAATTTTATTGTACCCGTATCATGCATTAGCACAATATACATCTAGAGACTGGAATGCAATGTCTTAATATTTTTCAAACATTTATCTTGGTTTGGGCATTCTCGAACCCAGCGTGGACCACTGGGGAAAGTTGATTAGACATGCAGCTTAACCCCATCCCCTTGCTTCCACCTGGTAAGCCTATTTTAGTAAAGGTTTTAGACATCGTGAACATAAGCCAGGACGTAGTTGAGACATCGGAGAGACATTTAGATGGCCTGGAGGAATAAACCAGACAACCAGGGGGCTGCGAACTTATTGAATCACAAGGAGGAGGATAGAGGGGTAGACAGGATGAGAGGGGATGTAGCACCAACCCTTAAGTTGGGTCTTGTATTTTGATGTACTATCAAATTTTGTCATTGTGAATTAAAGATCATGCACTGGCGAGGAACTCAAGTGTAGAATGATATATTCAGTTGACGTGTTGCCGTGATGCCCCTACGTGCTGTTGGCGAGTTACTCACAAGTGTTAATATCATGACGACAAAAGGACTCGGAGGCACCATGCCGTCCTTAGCCCTTTGATAAGAACCGCATAGTACGAAGCATTATGACTGTAAGTGACCATGAGTAATTTACTAAGGGCACATTCATGTATCACGCTAACCCTGCAAGGTGCACACATTCCTGAATAAATCTGAACCTGTTGGCACCATGCTACTATTAAGGCTTAAAGGGGGTGGGTTAGGTATAGGGGGTGAGTGGTAGAAAGGACGTTCTGGAGGAATTAGTTCGTCGTAACATAGCACCCTGGAGCAACCAGAGGTCACCTTTGATCTAGTCATGGTAGACTCAACCACCCACCCAGCACTTCCTTAACCATATAAAGGGCACATGATACCTCCAGGTGCATGTAACTTTGTCGCCAATGCAGTTCTGGCAAGTCTACACGCCAGCACTGCATTGGTGCATCATGACGCCCCTTCAGGATCGGCATGATGCATGCATATCGTACCGGCTAGTTACTCACCATGGCTTCATTCATGCATAGTGACAGAGAGAGAGAGAGAGAGAGAGAGAGAGAGAGAGAGAGAGAGAGAGAGAGAGAGAGAGAGAGAGAGTGTGTGTGTTAACCGCTGCCTGTCTTCTACATTCACCCCCCCCCCTTCCCCTGTGGGGTGTTTCAGAAGCAGACAACCATTCATAAAAAGATACTATTGCAGTTTTAATAGTGATTGTAGGCTTATAACATCATTATCATGTTACTGATTTTATCTGTGATCATCTATACCCACCCACCCCTCTCCCTGTTAAAAGAAAACACTGCCTGGGGGCCTAATGCCCTGGCCTAGCCTACTGGCTATACATATTAAATGGAGGGGACAGGGTTTGGTTATGTGGAGATTTGTATATGTGGAGTGCATGGTGTGTTTAGGGTAGGCCTACAGGCAAAAAATGGAATGAAGTGTCATGATGAGCACAAGGGTACCTGAAACAGCCAAATACCACTGGCTGCTCAGTAATCCAGCCCCTTCAAGCCTGTGTGCACTGGCCATGACTAGGCATGTATGGCAAGGGGGAGGGGGGGAGCAACTGTAACATAAGTGGCAGCTGCACTATATATAACATACTCTATTTACCTACTATAGTAATCTCACTATAGTGATGACCTGTTGTAAACTGTAAAGTTATGACTGTTTTAAAGGTGAACTCTACCAAACCATAGCACAAGGAAATTCTTTTCTTTGAATTGAAGGTCTGGAAGAAGATATTAAGTAATAAGAAAAGAGGTATGATATATGCTCAACATGCAGAACCCACAGGAGTTTTTCTCCCCGATGAAAACAAAATAATTCTTGTTTGATGTGGATGAAATAGGTCCACACAGATTGGCCTCTAGAAACACCAGCCACTGGTCACAGACCGGTCATAAATATTTATAACTGTAGTTATAACTGTAGTCATATCTTGTTCTGAAACACCTAAATTTATAGCTTACAACTGAGATACGACTGGTCAGAGATTGTGGTGGCACGGAAAAACAGCTCTGATTGATAAGGAGGAGATCAGGTCCTTGCCTTTGACGGACGGAAAATTAGACAGTTGGAAAATCAGACAGACTGACATTTGAACAAACAGTAAAGAGAGATAAAAACCCAGCTATGGCACATACATGAAATTATACCAACAGGTTGTTGAATCTTTTCCTACAACATGATGCCTCAGGAGGGTATTTCTCAATGCTAATAAACATTATTGAGAAATGCCCCTCAGGCTAATTTGTCCGGTGCACTATATCAATGCCGCTCTGAACGTGCATCACGTGGCAGCAACGCCCTTGAGCACTGGCGTAGAAAAGGGCGGGGGTGGTGGTGCTACAGTAGAAAGGTACCCTACTAGTGCATAAGCCTAAATATATAAATATATCGGTTCCTATGCCTCTACATTGAGATGCCAGCTAACGCACTAAAACAATATTGGTTCCTATGTCTCTATTGATATACCAGCTATATAGCTAATGCATTAAAGCCAACATGATATGTGAATGCAGATGAAGCCCTGACTATAGCAGAGTCGCCACACCTGCAATCCTGCTTCATGATAAGGAATTGGCATAGTAGGTTAAAATATATACATGTATATGTAGAGGTCAGCGGAAAACGTCTTTGGAGAAACCGGGACTCGAACCTGGGACCCTCCAACTTCAAAGCGAAAGCTCTACCCCTGAGCTACTTCCCCTGGCCTGACGTTCTCTTCACCTGGATTGGTATGACACACACTAGGGGAGCAGTGAAGACCAAGTAACCGGCTCCTGAGAGTTGGTCTACCAGGTAGAGGGATTTCCGGTCCCCTACACTCCTCCCAACCAGCTTCAACCTAGGGTTCCTACAGACTCCCAGGACCAGGACTGAGTCACATCCAGGTTGTTGAAGATTTCCGTTCCCGGAAACACCTGGAGGCGCCTTCTGTTTCCAAGGTCCCCAGTACTAGCAGGCTGAAGCATATCTGTGTCAAACCGGCCCAGGCACCGAGTTGCCCGATCCCCCTATTAAGTCGTGCGAGAACCGGCTCGGTTCTCCACCAGTGTAGAGGTCAGCGGAAAACGTCTTTGGAGAAACCGGGACTTGAACCCAGGACCCTCCAACTTTGAAACGGAAGCTCTACCCCTGAGGTACTTCCCCTGGCCTGACGTTCTCTACCTTCCACCTACACCTGGATCGGTATGACACACACTAGGGGAGCAGTGAAGACCAGGTAACCGGCTCCTGAGAGTCGGTCTACTGGGTAGAGGGATTTCCGGTCCCCTACATATATATATATATATATATATATATATATATATATATATCTGCTCCCATCAGAGGATTAAATACCTCACTTGAGGGATACACACCAAACCAACAGCAACGGCGTAGAGCCTGATAATTAGTCCCCTTGTTGTAACCCGGTGGCGGACTTGGAACCTACAGAGGCGGCTGGCATCCCGCCATCAGATGCCGTAGTCCGTGCCTCTCCGCCCCCCTCCAGTCGCCAACCCATTCCATTGCTGCCGCTTTGGCCCCCTACTGGAGGTTGATGGCCAAGGGTGGCACTGTTTTTTTGGAGGAAGTGTTGGGGAGAGGTCAAACGATGCCACCCCCGCCCCTCAGCCTCCTCCAGCATCCAAAGACCGAGGTCTCCTCTGTAGCTATGTGTATGTATAGACCCTTACTTGGCCTAAACGAATTAGATGGTATTGACTGAAGTGCTATCTAATCCCGTAGGTAATAGCAGTGAGGGCACCCCAAGAGGACTTGTAACCCTTTATAGGTGATTTGATATCTCAAAACCCATGCTTATGTATTGTTATGATGCACTCATGAAGCCGTCTGGAGTTAGACCCGCCATGCCTTGGTGCATCATATGCTGTCTATATGTGAATATATCGTTTATATCTTCATCCTATACCCCTTACACACCCTTGGAACGCTATCGGTATGTATTATACAGTGCATGGTTCTAACCTATGTTGTAGTTGGATTATAGCACAGAATAAAGCTGATGAATAAATGCTCTTGTGCTTCGGTTGGAGGAATGGATATAAACATAGGCTCCAAAGAAAAAGATGAATAGAAATGAAGTTGAAGTGGTCAAATTGATATATATTACATTCTAATGTCCATTCCATATTCATAGTTAACTCAGTTTTCCAGATCGAATGTCTCAGGCCAATTAGTAAGCCTATATTTTAGTCTATCCCCTCAATGCTATAGGACAAATTACACACGCCATATACTTGTACACCATTTATCTTATGACATCCTGAGAATATGGCCCACGGCAAGCAGAGTAGTTGGATCTCGTTCCCCTTTTTATACCCAGATCGGTTTTTATATTGTGTACCGTCTGTGAGAATTAAATGAATCGACTCTCGTTCTGCCAAGATTAACTTGGTGTTTTTTTTAAAAGTTTGATTGATGGGAATGTAATATTGACTTTGCATCCTTCTTATTTATACGGTGTATGGCAATAGGCCCTATATACACTGTATGGTATTATGGAAGCCGTGAAGGGCCACATCACAAAAAAAATGCACTTCAAAATCAGCATGGTTTTCTTACTATCCCCCTAGATGAAGTTTAAAAACTATTGCTGTCAAACATAAAAAAAAATCCCCCTGTCAAGTGTCAACTTGAAAAAAAAAAATGCTTTCAACATAATATTTTCCCCTGTCAATTGTTAAGTTGACACTTGGCAGCAGAATTCTTTTTGACTTGACAGTTGACAGAGGAAAAATCATGTTTTCTTAAATGCTGTCAACATGATTTTTCTGCAGTCAACTGTCGAGTTGACAGTTGATGGCAGAATTTTTGACAGTTGACAGCGAAAAAAAAAAATGTTGTCTTTTCTCCTGTCAAAATTTTCCCTGTCAACTGCCAAGTTAGAAAAAATTCTGCTGTCAACTGTCAACTTGACAGTTGACAGAGGAAATATCCTATTGACAGCAGATTCTTTTCTACTTTGACAGTTGACAGGTTGAAATTTCAGGTTTGACAGTAGTTTTTTTATGTTCCATTTTATGTTGTTTCCATATTGGGGGAAAAAAATCAGGTTGAATTTTTTCAAGGTGTGGCCCTCCACGGCTTCTGTAATGTAAAAGTACTAACCCATAGTGGCCAGCATAGTGCTTTAATACAAGGTGCATTGCTGCACTGTATGGGATTGCACCTCCGATGACTGTCTTCCTCAGGACCAGATGGATGCATTCCTTGATGCCTGGTATGATTCAGGACCAGATGGATGAATTCCTTGATGTCTGGTATGATTCAGGACCAGATGGATGCATTCTTTGATGCCTGGTATGATCAGGACCAGATGGATGCATTCCTTGATGCCTGGTATGATTCAGGACCAGATGGATGCATTCCTTGATGCCTGGTATGATTCAGGACCAGATGGATGCAATCATTGATGTCTGGTATGATTCAGGACCAGATGGATGCATTCCTTGATGCCTGGTATGATTCAGGACCAGATGGATGCATTCCTTGATGCCTGGTATGATTCAGGACCAGATGGATGCAATCATTGATGTCTGGTATGATTCAGGACCAGATGGATGCATTCCTTGATGTCTGGTATGATTCAGGACCAGATGGATGCAATCCTTGATGCCTGGTATGATTCACCAAAGCAAAAATGCAGTACTGCAGAGGTGCATTTTGACTAGTTCATGGCCTTTCCTTTCAGAAATTGGAGGTCTTGGACATGTCTTCATGTAGGTCTTATTGTACTACCTTTTATATTCCATTGAATAGACATTTGTTTCAGCCATGTAGTATAAAAAATATACATACATTATACAGCAATACTTATGTTACAAACATCTTCACGTCTAGTCCTTTTGATTTACTTCACAAAGCTGCACAAGGCCTAGCTGCAGTAAAGGCAAAAGAGTGAATCGCACCCAGCTTCAGTGGTTCTGTCTCTGTGTTGTGAAGTGTGTGAGGCGTAGTCACAGTCGTGAGACAAAGAGGGCCAATGAAACAGCAGGATGTTGCTGTCAGTAACACTGGCTGTGTTGTAAAGATGTCCTCTAGGAACAAGTACATCCTGCATAGGCTGCAAAGTCACCTTAAAGTTGGCATCTAGTATTTGGGAGTCTTGAATGTCACAGTTGTAAGCACATCTGCTATTATAAGGACAGAAAGCAGGCCCGTTTGGTGCATTCCATGATGTCAGGAGACCAAATGCACAAGAATCATAGAAGGCCTTGCAAAATTTGTTTATGAAAGTAAAGTGTACAATACAATATTTGTCTTATCGGATAGTGGGGCTATCTAGTGCTAGGAAATCAAAGGAAATACGCAAACAGTGTCAAAATTCACTTATCAGGCGTCAACCAATGTTATACTCATATCTGTTCTTCAAAGATATCCCACAGTGACCTGTTTCTACAAAGTTAGTCTCCATCCTTTTGGACTATGAAGCTATATATGTAGTGGTAAGGAGGAGTCAGCATTAAAGCTGTAGGTGCCATGGGCTATGGATGCTAGACGCCTTATGACGGTGGGAAGGTAATGGATGCATACCTGTAGGCTGTCTGTGGCAGAAGGAGCAGCAGGTATCATACACTGTAAAAAGTTGTCATCAAAATAACGACGGAATCCTCATACCAAAGTTGCCAGAGATCCATTCTTATTTTCACAGAGATGTCACTTTTTTCACCACTGAACTGCCACCTGGGGCTTCTTGTAAAGCCTACACTGGCTCCCTGCTATATAAATACGGTGGTTCTCTCTTCAGTTTTACAAGGATCCTTTGTGCATTCGACAGTTATTTTTTTTTACAGTGTACACACAACCCACAAGGCATGTGTCAAGACATTAGTGTACCAGACACCCGAACAACTGCTACAGGCATCTGACAAATGTACCTGCCATATGAGTGTGTCATCTAAGGGGGCATGGTTGACTGCCTCTATCCTAGTCTCTTACCCCCCCCCCCCCCACCCCACTTCCAACACACAAACGCCATGTCAGCTCTTTCTCAGTGACACAGAGATCCAAATCCCACTGGTCACTAGCACCATCATGCACCCCGTACAGGCCTGCTGCAGGGAGAGGCACTGTGGATGCTAACAATCAGTCCCTCTGCTTCTTCCCTCACCACATGTAGAGACCAGTAACAAACAAGTAAAAAGTGATTTTTCTTGCTCTGCTTAACAGGTGTTTACATTAAGAGCTCTCTGCAAGGAAACGTTGCAATTTGATACAAAATAAAAACATAATAGGGTTTACCCGGGTTGTATTATTGACCAATCAGAAAAGTCCCTGTATTCACTGCAGACTTTTTGGGTACATTATGTAATACCTGGTACCCATCATGCTGGTTGTTATCAGTGCTTATCTCCCCCAGTGCAGGATCAAGCAATGGCGGACCCGCTAGGCTTCAGTACTGAGCCCTATAGACCCATGTTCCTTGAAGTCATTCTATCAAAGTTTAAGACCAAGAACTAGGCTCCTGTAAACATGTCGCTTCAATCAAAACACATTTCTGCCTGGAAACATTGAAGAAGCTCATTTGGGCCCAAGGACTAAAAGGTGCCTATAGCTCCATAATACAGTAGCCGTGGAGGGCCGCACATTGAAAAAATCAACTTGAACTTTTTCATCTCCAATATGAAAACAACATAAAATGGAACATATAAAAACTACTGTCAAACCTAAAAATTCACCTGTCACCTGTCAAAGTAGAAAAAAAGAATCTGCTGTCAATTTGATATTTTCTCCTGTCAACAGTCAAGTTAACAGTTGACAGCAGCTTTTTTCTAACTTGACAGTTGACAGTGGAAAAATCTTTTTTCCCTATCTGGTGTCATCATGATATTTTCGCTGTCAACTGTCAAGTTGACAGTTGACGGCAGATTTTTTTCTAACTTGACAGGGGAAAATATCATGTTGACAGCAAATTCTTTTTCAAGTTGACACTTAACAGGGGAAATTATCATGTTTGACAGGAATATATTTTTAAACTTCATCCCGGTGGTTGTTAGAAAATCATGCTATTTCTGAAGTGCATGTTTTTTGTGGTGTGGCCCTTATCGGCTTCCATACTTAAGGCTACATGGTGGTGCATTCAGTGTAATATGTATCTTTGTTTTACGGTATAGTGCTTCACCAATGCTAGGACTGCTCCCCTTTAAATCGTAGTGGGAACACTCACTGTAATGCCATTACAGCTAGTAACTAGTGATCACTAATGCTTGCACCAGTACGACTGCTCTACCAACCAATGTCGTTGCAACATAAGTGCTAATCGCACAGAGCAGTCGTAGAGCATTAACTACGAAAACTCTCTAATTTTCAGAGTTTCATACGAAGTGGCTATGTGCAGTCATAGTAGCTTAAGAAATTCTCTCCTGTGAAGTCTACTTGCCAGGGCTGCATTGCTGCGTTATACTGATCCTTCAACAACAAATCAATCCTACAGGGTCAGTCAGCATGATACATAAATATAGCACCAGTGTTCGTGAGGGCTGCATTCTTGCATCATAACGACCAATGGGCATGATGTTGCCACAGCTCAGGGACCGTTACCAATGCTAATAACCAATAATCTGCTGCAGTGGCAAATGATAAATTGGGTTATGTTTGGATTTGATTACTGATTAAGACAACAATATATTAGCCTCATATACCTTTAATCTTAATTTTATATATTTGAACTAGGGACATGAAGTTTGTTAGAATGGGATTGGGATGGTTATGGTGTGTATAGAAAAGTGGACATTTTACGAGGTTTCCTCTGTTTGAGAAAGCAGCTAGTGAGCACACAATGTATGCAAAAAATAGTGTGTCAAATGTGAAGTTTAGTATTCTAGGTCTAGCGAGCAAATGGAGACCTATGATAAAAATGGCCCCCGGATATGAACCTAGACTTCAGCACACGACCTTTTTTACCTAGTTCTGATCAGTCATCACAACACTGCCGCCTACGCACTGATGGGACAAACGTAGCCACGTAAAATTAAAAAGTTGCGTGGGCAGAGTGGTGACTGTTGTGAAGTAGGACAAGGGCAAGGGCCAGAACTGGATCTAGAACTCGGGTAGGGGAGTGAAGCTATATATAGTAATAGGGTCAGGCACTCTGAAGGGCCACCATATTGCTACCCATTGCTTGACAGTAGGCTCAAAGCAGACATGGAACATTGCAGACACAGTGCAAACACTATGGGCTCAAAGCAGACATAGAACTACAGTGACTAACTCTTTCCTACCCCACTCCCCACAACCTCTGCATGGAGACTGACTCAAGTTGGCGCGCGTGGACAGAGGAGTGTAGAGAGGTGGACAGGAGAGGAAAGGGAGAGAGGGAGGAACGAGATGGGGGCGGAAGAAAAACCAGAGGGACGTTTCTGGGAAGAGAGAGAGAGAGAGAGAGAGAGAGAGAGAGAGAGAGAGAGAGAGAGAGAAGTTTGGTGGGATAACTAGGGAGAAAGAAAGGAGGAGGAAGTGGAGCCCAGAAGTGGGAGAAAGGTTTCAGAAACAAGGGGCTTCATCTGAGGCAGATGGAATGGGAGGGATAGAGTACGAGCAGGTGAAAGGGATGGAAAGGGGCATAAGCAGGAATGACAATGGTCATAATGCATTCGAATCTTTGCCCTCTGCTCACCCCCAACAAAGCAACAATGCATTGCCCCCAGCGGGCTGCCGGTTGTACTATCAAAAGCGCAGCAAATAATGGATGACCATGTCGTCTGCCCTCACAGAAGGGGTATGACAGGCACAGTTGGAGAATAACCACTGATTAACCCTGTAGGGTTCGCACGGCCGTCACAGGGCATGGAAGTTATATGAATTTGCAGGCATGCTATGCACTGCTGTCGAGTAGTCTATTGCCGCATCATGCCGACTAAGGAACATGAATCTAATAGTCACAATGCGGTCACACACAGAGGGTTGTGTGACAGGTCCAGTCAGAGAATAATGATGCATGTCACGTAATGAGGTCATACCGGAAGTCGGGTTCACTTCCGGTCGGCCATGATTTATTAACGATCGTCACAAGAAGACTTGGCGGTTTTCTTTTCTTATCGCCCACCTCACATGTATTTACACCTCAATTATATAGTTTAAAGGGACTCTATTAAAATGATTTCTGGACTGAGGTTTTAAGTTCTCCTGGTCCAACACAATTTTTACGATATAGAAGTATGCGGTTTTGCGATTACAGTCTAGATAAGGTTGCCAAGGCACGTAGATCAGTGACGTCCTATAATCCCAATAAAAGATATCATTTCTATTCTATTATGCTTATTTCATCTTAAAAGTATCATTGCATATGTACCTACTGTATATAAAATATATAGCTGGGACGTAAGTACATTTTCATGTAAGTTATAACTCATTATTCTTTTTATAAGTACTATCGCACATGTACCTATTGTATATGGATATAGCTGTGACGTAAATGGTTGATTAAGTACATGTTGATGTAACTTAAAACTTAAAAGTTCTGTCCTGTCCAGGCAAAAACTTTTCTCTCACGTTCCAATACCAATACCAAAAATGGTGAGACAACAAAAGGAAAGAATCCAGAATCTATCCAAAGAGGGTCTCTAATGATATACACAATATTGCAAATAGTGGACCAGCATCCATGTATAGGTCATATTGTGTGGGCTACAATGATATATGGCACAGTCCATATAGCAAACACATTATGGGGGTAACCTGATCATGTGTTGGTCCAGTCGGTGGTGGTAGGGATGTGTACATTGGGATATGGAGGGAGATGATCGGCTGCTTGTAATTGGTTATTAGGATAAACCTTACAGGGCAACAAAGTGCTTTGGTACCATATACCCTTTTCTCATCATGATGCACAAGGGCATGATAGTAGTCTAGCAATTTCTCAACATGGCTTGATGTACGTCCCAGCAAATTGTCGTGACTCCTCGTCAACCTGTGTGAAGTGGCTCACACATGTCGCTAGATGGAACACGACGTCGCTATAGCACAAGATCACCAGGAATAGCAATGGTGGTGATCACATGGCCTCACCTCAGATGGCGAGGATGGTGATCACTCAGACTCACCAGGGATGGCGACATGGGTGATCACTCAGCTCGCTAGATAAAACACGCACCTCGTCATAGCACATGTTCACCAGGGATGGCGAGGATTGTGATCACTCATCCTCACCAGGGATGGCGACATGAGTGATCACTCATCCTCACCAGGGATGGCGACATGAGTGATCACTCACTTCGCTAGATGAGACGCACACCACGTCATACTGCACATTCACCATGGTTGGCAAGGATTGTGATCAGTCACCTCCCTAGATAAAATGCGTACCTCGTGATAGCACAGGTTCACCACGGTTGGCGAGGATCGTGATGACTCACACTCACCAGGGATGGCAAGGCGGTTGATCACTCACCTCGCTAGATGAAAGGCACACCACGTCATAGCGCAGGTTCAGCATGGATGGCGAGAATGGTGATCACTCAGACTCACCAGTGATGGCGACGCTGGTGATCACTCACCTTGTTAGATGAAAAGCTCATGATCATCAACATTGGTAATCATGCAGCCTCACATCTGCCAGATCAAAGTATGTTTTGCCAGAGAAGGTATTGCCATATGTATCTTCCCTCTAACCACAGACAAGGTGTTCATGTTGATATTTCCCTATGTATTTTTCCTGTAACCAGAGAAAAGGTGTTTATGGATAGTTGCTTTTTTATTTTAGAGATACCTCTATCTAAATTCAATTGATATTCTCTCTATATAATCTTGTTTGATTCAACTCTGAAGTATTACATGGAAATCAGTGTGAAACAAAGCACATTTGATACGTATGGGACTTATACTTCATGCCCACACTTCCTAGATAGGCTACATGTTGAACAGTGGTGCTGTCTCAACAACTTTGGCAATGGTGGTGATAAGTTGCCACTGTGAGTGAGAGTGAGTGACAGATGATGCAATCCTCAGAGAGCATTGACTTGGAGTGACACAACTTCACGTATTGAGTGAGACCAATGTTGGCAATGGTGGTGATAAGTCGCCATTTTGAGAGAAGATTAACTAGGAGTGATACAAACTCACGAAGTTAGTGACAGCCATGTGGTAATGCAGGTGAAAAGTTGCCATTCTGAATGAGAGTTGACAAACAGTGGCACATATTGACGGAGTGAGTGAGATCCATGTTGGCGATGGTGGTGATAAGCTGCCATTCTGAGTGAGAGTTGACTGGGAGTGGTGCATAATCACGCAGGGAGTGAGATCTATATTAGCGATGTTGGTGATAATTCGCCATTCTGAGTGAGAACTGACTGGGAGTGGCACATAATCACACAATGAGTCAGATCCATGTTGGCGATGGTTGGGATAAGCCGCCATTCTGACTGAGAGTTGACAGGCAGTGGCACATACTCACGCAGTGAGTTAGATCCATGTTGGCGATGGTGGTGATAAGTCACCATGCTTTGTGAGGGATGACAAGGGGTGGCACATACTCACGCAGTGAGTGAGATCATGTTGGCGACTGTTATGATAAATCACCATGCCATGTGAGACTGACACACAGTGGCAAAAGATGACACAGTGAGTTATCACTCAGAAAGGAGTCACCATTGATGACCAATCATGGCGACAGATAACGACAATTTGCTGGGACATATATCATACAGGCTCTGCAGGGTTGAGGCACTCCCAAAGCATTGGGCCAATTGTGTCATGATCACAATATTATAGAAAATGAAGCATTTAGACATTAAATGCGATCCTTAGCCCTTTGACGACTCCATCGTGGTTCATGCCCTTTGGGTGTTATAATGCAATTGATACCTTTTGGCCATTGTGATACATGATACAGAGTACATCAACGCTCTATAGAGATGGAATTATGGACAAAGAAGCTAAAACCTTTCATCTGAAATTAGAATGATATGGTGATGGGATAGGGTAAATGGAGGCCTTTGGCTAAAATCAGATCCAGATTTCACTGAAAATTACTTCTCTATACAAATTCTATATACAGATGTATAGGCATCATCATGCTTGAGCCGACAATTCAAGGTGGTTTTGGTGTGGCCCTCGCTGAGCCTCCCTACGCCTCTATAAACACCATGTGTTCCTTACAAGGCTGACTCCTCTACGGACTACATAGTGTTTTAATGCATTGTGCCTTACAAGGCTGACTCCTCTACAGACTACACAGTGTTTTAATGCATTGTGCCTTACAAGGCTGACTCCTCTACAGAACACATAGTGTTTTAATGCATTGTGCCTTACAAGGCTGACTCCTCTACAGACTACATAGTGTTTTAATGCATTGTGCCTTACAAGGCTGACTCCTCTACAGAACACATAGTGTTTTAATGCATTGTGCCTTACAAGGCTGACTCCTCTACAGACTACATAGTGTTTTAATGCATTGTACCTTACAAGGCTGACTCCTATACAGACTACATAGTGTTTTAATGCATTGTGCCTTACAAGGCTGACTCCTCTACAGACCACATAGTGTTTTAATGCATTGTGCATTACAAGGCTGACTCCTCTACAGAACACATAGTGTTTTAATGCATTGTACCTTACAAGGCTGACTCCTATACAGACTACATAGTGTTTTAATGCATTGTGCCTTACAAGGCTGACTCCTCTACAGACTACATAGTGTTTTAATGCATTGTGTCCCTCGGATGTCACCATGCATTGTGCTTTTCATACTGACCCCAAAGGGCTGTTAAACTCCTGAAGAGTCGGCATGATACTCCAATGCAGCACCAGGGAGTACACCATCACTGCATGATCAGTGCATCATGGTATACAACCTTTACTGGATCAATCAGCAATAAGCCAGCGCCTGTCACAGCCCGCCAGCGGCAGACAACAAGTGCAGGCCGTGATGGATGTGGGTCACTGTGATCCAAGACTTGCCGCCATCTGTCACCTCCCTGAACTACTCCCCACAGAGCTGAGATACTCCCCATAGCACCTGAGCCACTCCCCATAGCACTCAGCTACTTCCCATAGAGCTAAGCTACTCCCAATAGCACTGAGCTACTCCCCATAGCCCTGAGCGCTACTCCCCATAGCACTGAGCTACTCTCCACAGAGCTGAGCTCCTCCCCATAGCACTGAGCTACGTTCCACAGAGCTGAACTACTCCCTATAGAGCTGAGCCGGTCCCCATAGCACTGGACTACCCCCGTAGCACTGAGCCACTCCCCATAGCACTCAGCTACTTTCCATAGCATTGAGATACTTCCCAAATCCGAAACTCAACCCAAGAACGCCGCTCCATAAATTGCAAGGAAGTCTATTTCAAAATCCCATACACGGCACTATATGGCCAGGGTTGATTGTCACGAGCCAATTTCTAGCTACTTTAAAACTCGCTGGTAGCACTGTTGGCTTTAGTGGCATGACATGATTTCCTGATATTCACCGCAGAATTCTCTGCGGCACTGGTCCCGTTGTGATAGTTTCTATCAGAGCTTATCTCGCCAGACACCCGCTAAATTAATGGCGTGCACAGTAGAGGGATCTTCAATAGAGCTTAAACGGAAATGATCACCTGAAATGGAGCTGTTAAGCTGAGCTGCTCTGACTGCTGAGTCAATGTGCTGTATAGATGGCTCACATCCAGACTCATATACAGGGTACTTAAGCCTTCAACAGGCAGACGTGAACAGCTGTGGAACCCGTCATGCACTCGGGCTGCGATCACACTTATTGGAGCGTGATCAAATAAATGTATTCCAGGGAGTTCATGGGTGTACTTCTGCCATGCTAAATTGATTCTTGAATTCAATTAATCTACCATCTATAAATACGTCAGGTTATCAGGGGAGGTGGTCGAGAGATACAATTTCTCTGGGGAATGCGGACCAGCACTGAAATAGTGTTGTTATCAGCATGAAATAATGCCCAAAGGGTCATGGTCCATTGTCATCAAGGTACAGTGCTGGTGCTCATCTCGCAGACCCGGAATTGGTACCCCATTGTTACATATCAGGCCGACCCTTCAACTGTGTAGCAGCCTATTTATATACATGCAGACTTCAAGTTAACAACTTTATCTACTATTCCTTCTTCCTTTTCACAAACACATAATGTAGAAAGCCCTGTGGTGCTGTGCAAGAGGGTACATGTGTAAGGATGAGTTTCCTTTTTTATCTGCTATTCATAGGAACCTCACTATTTAATCCTGTCGAAGTTGTGACACGTGCCATGGTGTATCTATCTTGTTGTACAGTATCATGCGCACTACATACATAGAGTACCACCTTACAGAGCCCTATACGCCAGTTTCACTATAGTCACAATCACAAGGGGGAGCCCCTGTAGGGTAGCCAGCTAGGACGGCATGGCACTCACCCAGCCCCAGAAATCTATGCAATCCCTCCACTCACCTTAAAATTACAGGTACAAAGAGAGAAAATGTTCATCTGCCTATCCCTGCAATATTAGGGAATCATCTTTAGCCAAAATTGTTTTACACTTAGATAAATATAAGTGACCGTACAATTTTGAGAACTGAGAAAGGGGGTAGAAAAGGGGGTGCATCAGGGTGGTGTTGGTGGTCATAACACACCACAAGACAGGTTCCATGGGCCATAAAGCCAATTAAATATAGATTATCTCACCATGGAGGAGTGTGTTAATGGTTGTCACAGGCCTGTCTAGGGAGTGCTGCCTGTGATGTTTGTTATCTCTCCTCCAGTGTCCACCACAGTAATGACAGGTGGCAACCCTGGTCTCACCACCCCGTTTTCCTTGAGAATCACCCCTCAAGTAGAGCCCCTGTAGCAGGGCCAAAATGGTCAGGTCCACACTAGCACCACCTAGTGTATTATGGTTGATGTATGAGGGCAGTGTTACAGTAGGTGCTGTGAGGGTGTGGCCTGTAGAGGCCCATCACAGTCACCATACGGAGGTCCCTCCTACTCTGCATGCACTGTGAGCAGCTTGTAGGACAGCACTGAGCTGATGTGAGCAGGTGCAGAATACTGCAAGAGGGAGCTACCCTCTATTCTATTGCTCCATGTCAGGCGCATAGGTACTTCTGTTATTGAAAAATTATATGGCCCAAAATGAGGTTTTTAATAGATAAACCTTTCTTCGTGGCTGTCAACAACAAGGGTTGGGATCGTCTTTGCTTTCTAAAAAACAAAGAACTTTTTCCTTCAGGAAATAAAGAAATAATCTTTTTCTTGTTTCGGCAGAAGAGACTAATATACCTTCCAATGTTAATGTCATAGTGATGGGAGTCAGGTGTACAGTGATAAGCTATGTAAATTTGATGAAATTGATATTTAACATGCCTAGGGTAGATTAACCTAAAGATGACCGTTCCTGTGCAGGTTTTCAATAAGGGAAATGCAGTAGCTTATATCTTTGAATCTAATAGGTCGTTAGGGTTCCCCAAGGTATTAAGTGAAAGACAATTATTGGGTTTTTTTGCCAATTACCTTTCTCAAATCCATGTGTAAAGTTTATCTATTGTTTTTCATCATTTCTAAGACATCTTAGTTAGTCTGTTTTGCACCTTGAGATGACCTCCTTGTACCTTGAGTGGACCACTTGATAACTACCCTTTTAATGGCGCTATGATCATTAAATTATTATTTGAAAAAAGAATAAATGTCTTCTATAGATATGCAGTAAAATGGCGTAATTAAAACTAATGCATCATAAGAAAATGTATGTTTTTACAGTGACTCAATTAGAATGGAAATTTGAGGCAATTCTATAGCCATGGATATTGTAAATCTCATCAAAATGGAAGTGGTATTTCCAACACTGCATTATAGAGGCTTTGTTTTTAATGTTCTTGTATAGACCTTCAATATGGACTATAATAATCCATTCCTTAACTTTATCATCACAATCTCAGTGTCAAATACTTCCTCTACACAATAATAACCATAGCATTACAGTAAAGATTGAAATGTATGCATCAGAGCATAATCCAGTGAGGATTTCTATCCCAAACTATTCTGGCCATCTTGTGATGTAATCCTACATAATCATTGGTTTCTATTCAATTAAATGTACAAATAGGTGTATAAGGAGTGGTCAACTCAAGGTGAAACGGTGGTCATCTCAAGGTGAAATTGGTATGTTCTAGGAAATATGTCCTATACAGAAAGTAAATAACATTTCTGCACTTTTCCTTATGCTATCATTAAGCAAAGATATTTATCAATTCCTTGTCAATTCCTTGTCATCTTCAAATTATCGAACCAAAGTTGGAGAATTCTGATGAAATGGCCAGCTGGTCATGGTAAAAACCATTCAAACATGGGAACTTTAGTGTATTATCATGCAATGACAATTACTTCATATATTCCAGGACATCATTCTATGCGGTACTATAACACCTCTATTTCAATAATATAAGGCGTCAAGACCAATGCAGTACATGTGAGAGTGAGAAAATCTAGCTGACAGGTGGTCGACTCTAGGTATGTGGTCGTCTTTAGGTTAATCTACCCTAATTACCTCTTGAATACATACTGTAATGGCCCGTTTAAGTGCCAGGGTCTCAAATGAGCGGTGGTCTCTAATAAGCACCAGGGGTATATAGGGGCATTGAAATTAAATCTTAGACTTATGTGCTAAAAACAGTATTCAAATTTGTAAGCACCTGTCTCGTATAAGCTCCAGGGGATTGAAATTAGGCACCTTGGCGCTCATACGGGTCACTATGTTAGCCACTGCTAAGCGTATCTACACTTAGGTGCTGCCATTGGTAAGTTGATTAACACGGTCTTGAATAGGTAAAAATCATTAACTGATTAATGCTGAGGTGTAATCATGAAAGCCATTCATCCGGTTATTGAATTCATGTGTCTGCACAATCTCTGGCAGATATTTTGTTCCAGGCACTCAGGTCTCCAAGTATCTCTGGGCGAGCCTTCCTCATTACTTGACTAGGGATCAAATCTGTTCATTGTGCACTTTGATAGAAATACCCAATTTTTTGGAGTTGCAAGCTGCATCAGCGGCCGGGAGCGTAGCGACCGTAGCAACTCCATAATGTTTTTGGTTTACTCCCTGTCACCTATGACGTCATTGGTGATGTCATGCTGCCTCAGTGACATCACCTGCAGTGGCTAGTGATGTTGCCATGATCTATGAGCGCAACTCCTATCCGTGGTCCTTGCCACATTTTTCTTGTTGCTAAAGAAAACTATTAAAATGTTTCAATAGACATATAAACAATGAATCCAGCAAGTTACAGACATTTTTCTTGTTGCTAAAGAAAACTATTAAAATGTTTCAATAGACATATAAACAATGAATCCAGCAAGTTACAGAAATGTCAGTTGTGACTTAATGGTAAAAAACAAACATAGTTCCCAGCAGGACGATTCATAAAAAGTGATGACCCATCTAGAAATAAATGATGAATTTAGAAATGATCTTTTTAGAAAGATATTTCTGGAATTATCTGCAGAAAATGGACCTTATTTATAACATTACAAGCCCTAAAGGATAAATGATTAAGTTAATGATTATTTTGAATGAATTGGTGTGTTCCAAAGGCTGTATTTCTATCATTTCCATGAAATATCAATATTGACGAATTTCATAATTCTCTGTTCGTCTTCCCCTGATGATTTCGTGAGTTTTTATGAATCGACCTCCAGGGCTATATCTAATGTAGGGATACTGGTGGTATGTAATGCAGATTGGAAGCTAGAAAAGTAGTACTCCTCACTCACCTTCTTTTACAAACAATTTCATAGGGCTGGAATAATCTTCCTCGGTGGCAAAATCACTACTTTTAAGACTCTTGATTTTCTTAGTCGTTTTGTCCGCCACGCACCTAAGATAATAGTATCATTTTCCTAAAATGTAATATACACTTTATTTGATTGTGTAGATACGTGGGGTAGCACTGAATCAAATGCATCATGACAAGAAGATATGGTAAAATATTGTATTAACAATGTACGATTCTCAAGACTATAAATGTTGACTTGTCAGCATGTTACAAGAAGTAGGGTCCTCCATTGGGCGTCATTCATGTACATGGTGTATCACGTGCTAAACACCATTAAAGAGTGAGTAAAGAGGTCTAGACAACGAATTCTTTTCTTTTTTCTCCTTGGGTGATGTGGAGGTTAGATACTGGAAGTTGGGGTAAACCTGATGCCAGAACCATTCATGTGAGGGCTCAGTCCCTCGGGAACCTAGACAATGAAGCTGCCAGATAAATCAGTGGTTACTGCCTCGACAATAAATATACATGTACTGTTGATTAAATACATGCTAGGCTACCATCAGGGGAAACATACACAATTGAATTGGTGAATACTTCCGATTCCCAGCTAGTTCCTTGCTCCAATTCCCTGGCCTACCTACTATCCCAGGAAATTGTCGTCATCTGTCGCCATGATTGGTCATCAATGGTGACTGCTTTTTAAGTGATCACTCACTCCATCATCTTTTGCCACTATGTGTTAGACTCACATGGTATAGCAATTGCTATTCCTGGTGATCTTGTGCTATAATGACGTCGTGTTCCATCTAGCGACATGTGTGAGCCACTACACACAGTTTGACGAGGACTCACAACAATTTGCTGGGATGAGAAGCATTCAGGTGGAACCAATCATGGAACCAGATCCCTTAACTTTTGGCAACACAGTCTGATTCAGAGGAAGTCATTTCAATAACAGTAAGGTGGAAAACGCCTTCTCAGGGTGGAGAAACACAGGGAACTCGAAGGTGAGTCAGTTTCAGTGAGAATCAAGTTCTCAATATTTTTGCAAACGCCTCCAGGTGTCAGATCAAGCAATGGCCGACCCACAAGGCGTCCATAATGAGCCTTGTATTGATGACAAAGGTCTCATGTTGGACATTGTGCACCCTGCAGCAGACAGAAGGTATGCAACAGGTGACAAGTAGGACACAACAGGGAGAAATCATTAAACCTCTAACGGCAACTTAATGATTTGATGCACCCAGTGAGAATGGCGACCACTTTGCGCTCTGTCTGGAGATCGGTTACGGCAATACAAATCATTCTGATAAAATGCAGCGGAGCCTATCCTTGGAACCAAACAGAAAGAATTTAGAGCAATTCAAGGAGACACCATTGCATACATTGCTATTTGAGGTGTATCTGACTAAAGGTATGCAAAACTATGTGAAAAATGCTCGGGTTTTCCATTTGGGATTGTAAGCTTTGGAAGTTAGTTTATGTTGCTTTTTTTCATGTTTTCTAGTTAATTCAGGCATATAGAGCTATATAATTGCTCTTAAAGAGGTAAAATTGCTGCGAGACCTGAAATATTGTTGCCCTTACAGGGTCAATTGAAGTCAGTCAGTGATGGGTACAATATGGGGGCAGGGGCGCGGCAGGAGGTAGGTACAATATAGGTAGGTAGGGGACAGGATAGGGCACTTTGAGAAGGACAGGCAGGGACCCAGGGCAGGTCAGTTTGCAGACAGAGGAGGAGTCAATAAAGCCCCATCCTTATCACTATTCACACAGTGTCCGGGTAATGGGCGGAGACGGCATTGTTCCGTAATCCAATAGTCTGGTCCTCCCGCCAGGAGCAGGCATCTGGCCGCCACCCACCCAGTCCCACTCCTCCAGGGTTTGTAGCCTGCGTGTCAGGGGACTTATCAGTCCTTTAAGGGCCGTTAGATGCCTTCAGGTTGGTGTACCATTGTCATAATGATGCACCAGTGCAGTGCTGGTGGCTCTATATTTACCACGACTACAATGGTACAGCCTGTCGAATTCCCTATCCCAGGGCCAAATAAGTATGGGTACCCGCACTTTATCTTCTTCCAATGGACTCTATAGTATGATCTATGTAAAATTTGTCAGGAGGCCTGGATCTGAATTTAATTTGGGGTAAATGGTGAGCTTTATCTCTAACACGTTAAATTGACATACATGTATTGCGCTGAAAAACCCTGCAGCATTTAAGGGTTAGATGTCAAGGACGACGGTGTACGTCGTCAAATGGGGAGGGCAATGACAAAGGGTGAACAGGAATTCTAGATGTAAGGTAAGCTCTGAGATCAATATGGACTTTGGAAGGAGTGAAGCAATTGGTCTGGGTGCTGTAAAATGGGAGAGAAGCAAGATGTTAAGATGGTACCAATGGAAAAAGAAACAGATGGCTTAAAGTTGACATATCAGATGATCCAGGTTTAAAGGGATGATAACTGAGGGCGCGGCAGGAGGTAGGTACAATATAGGTAGGTAGGGGACAGGATAGGGCACTTTGAGAAGGACAGGCAGGGACCCAGGGCAGGTCAGTTTGCAGACAGAGGAGGAGTCAATAAAGCCCCATCCTTATCACTATTCACACAGTGTCCGGGTAATGGGCGGAGACGGCATTGTTCCGTAATCCAATAGTCTGGTCCTCCCGCCAGGAGCAGGCATCTGGCCGCCACCCACCCAGTCCCACTCCTCCAGGGTTTGTAGCCTGCGTGTCAGGGGACTTATCAGTCCTTTAAGGGCCGTTAGATGCCTTCAGGTTGGTGTACCATTGTCATAATGATGCACCAGTGCAGTGCTGGTGGCTCTATATTTACCACGACTACAATGGTACAGCCTGTCGACTCTTATAGTCTCAAGAACAGCATTAACCCCATAGGGTTGGTATGATACATGAATGCAGCCCTGCATCGTCATGCCATGCATTCAGACTGAGACTCAGGATTCACTTGAAAAATGGCAGCCCCCGAATTCCCTATCCCAGGGCCAAATAAGTATGGGTACCCGCACTTTATCTTCTTCCAATGGACTCTATAGTATGATCTATGTAAAATTTGTCAGGAGGCCTGGATCTGAATTTAATTTGGGGTAAATGGTGAGCTTTATCTCTAACACGTTAAATTGACATACATGTATTGCGCTGAAAAACCCTGCAGCATTTAAGGGTTAGATGTCAAGGACGACGGTGTACGTCGTCAAATGGGGAGGGCAATGACAAAGGGTGAACAGGAATTCTAGATGTAAGGTAAGCTCTGAGATCAATATGGACTTTGGAAGGAGTGAAGCAATTGGTCTGGGTGCTGTAAAATGGGAGAGAAGCAAGATGTTAAGATGGTACCAATGGAAAAAGAAACAGATGGCTTAAAGTTGACATATCAGATGATCCAGGTTTAAAGGGATGATAACTGATGGCAGTTCAGATCATTATCAAATTTGGCCAATATCGTGATTTGCTATGCATACTTCCGCCCCCCCCCACACACACACACATCACTGTTATTTTCCATTCATTACACATTTGATGGTCATTTATTGCACAAATATTAACCACTTTAACATTTTACGGCACAAACATGGTGCTACCAAGGAGCTTCTATAGCTGCTTCCACGATAGGCTATTATGCAAATGTACTTTCTCGAACCCTGATGAAAAAAGGCAAGAAGCGCAGGAGGGCGTTTCCAAAATATGTTAAATGGCATTACTAAAATGATTCCCTTCAGAGCGAACAACAGGTGTTTCTATGTATAAATCTATAGATTTACTTAATTTTCTTGATATGCATAATTTTATAAATCGTGTTGAAGCTCCAGGGAGTGTCTATAGTTAGTCACACCATGTTACACCGTGTGTCCATATGTCTAACACACAATGGTTTATGATGTGACCTCTGTCTATGTAAACTTATTTACTACGTCCCTATGTCATGTCCTATTTGCACCATTGGCTCCTACACCAGACGTCCCATGAGGAGGGGAGGTGAGGACGTCCTACATACATGCCCTCTAACCCTTGTCTCTCAGCGTCTATTGTCAGACAGACGCAGCGTCCTGTGATGATGGCCTCATGAGACATGACCTGATCTGTTGATCCCATGCCCCCCTCGCCAAACGAGAACAGCAGCCAGGTCCTCTCTAGCTAGCCTTGTAGAGGCTGCAGGACACTAATTATTTTCTCACTGTTGGCTTATAGAGCATATGGGCGACAATAAAATATTTGTCCGAATTTCTGGGCTTAGCCACTGTTATTTTCTTGTAGGCACACATTTTCCCCATTAATTTAGGGCCATGAGATGTGGTGCAATGTGATTAACCTTTCCGCTATCGGCCGTAGAGTGCGGACATACCCAGATTTGGGGGGTTTGCAGTGAATGATTGCAATAAATTCTGTTATTGAAAAGAGTGCACCCCCCTCAAATTACCCTCAAATATCAGCCTAAACAACACTCAAATCGATTAATATACATCCTAAGGATTATTTTATGCCTGGTTTGCCTACCCACTGTCAGATTTTAGACCAATAATCATTGTACAACACCCTTCAGTGCGGAGCTACAAAGTGTCTCCTGCTGCCACCTCCCGTCAATTGGTGTTCTGCAACCTCTACTGCTCGCCTGCCACCAAATGTAATGTTTGATCAGAAACACCAGAGGGTGACACACCAAAGGCCGCTGATACCCGACTGGCCATGGCCTGTTGTCCCCTCAGGGCAGCTTATAGTATTGACATCACAGGAACCAGCATCGTAGCTGTCTCCATCCAAATGTTGCTCTTTCATTGGCCTCAGAAACGAAGATGGCGTTGTAAATGGATCGTCTGTTAGCATACATATGCATTGACAGACATATTTCCAAGACAATGGTCAAATCTGCTACCTGCAAAGCCTGTATACTGCTGGGATGCAACAAATTAACTCTGATAAAATTGCTTATTTAATCTAAAAGGCTTCACGTTCGCCTTGTCTGCTGTATTACGACAGTGTAAGGGAATAGTTCATTTACACAATGTTGTGTTTTTTTCGCACACATAACCTATCTCTTAGATAGAGGCTGTTAGGATGTGCACTCTGTATTGTGTAAGATTGAAAAGACTGTATCACACTGTCGCGTCTTTATGTTAAAGCTGCAATAAATGTTGGAATACCCTTCTCTAACCTTTATCTCAAATCATTCTACATCACCTTTCCTCACATCCAGTGCCATTCATTTTGGTGAGAGGTGAGCTGGGATGTATACAGCTAAGGACTTAGGTCTCAGCTGCTGGCTGCTTTTGGTGGGAAGGGACAACAGTCAGCTAGATAGTTTTGAATAAGTTCCCCAGATGGCAGGACTGAGCAGTCAGCTCCCCAAATGCAGAGCTCTTTCCACCATAAAATACCAGTCTGATTTCTTACAACAGATGGAGCCACTGTGCTGGTCTAACAAGGTGTTTGTCAACATGGATAAAATGCTTGCACATCTCTATCCTTGTAAATAGCATGGCTAGAGCCCATAAAACAAAATGAGATTTGACCAACATATTGTAATAAGTGGGCTAATGGTAGAAATGAAGAAAATGAAAAATTTACATTTTTCACATCTTGTAGCAGCTTTAATAGCATTTCATTTCATGTTGAGAATGATGGTGTCTCGATAGTAAATCATTGGGAGAGCCATTCCCCCTATGTTGTTACTCCAACTGAGCTAGCCAAAAGCCAGTGTCTGTCAGATGTATCAATATAGAAATTAGAATTATCCTCCCGTGATGTTTAGCTCAATACATAAGGCTATCAAACAGGAAACTACTACAGCCTTCGCCATTGTACTTAGGATGTTAGTTAAAATGACGCAGATATGTTTTATAAAGAGACTATTTGAATAACCAAGAATGAGAGCACCTTGGGCGCTTTGACTTGAGAGATTTTTGTAGCGTCTCACTGACCATAGTGGACTGGAATTGAACAGGTAATCTTGTTATGAATACAAAATGTACCCTACTCACACTTCGTACTTTTGAGTTAAATTTAGGCTTTTTAAGAGGCCAATGAATCCTACCGGTAGGTTAACCTTTATCTTATTATCATCCCATTTCTCGGTACTTCTGTAATGGTTCGTATTGACTTATATGTTGGGTGGCTCTTTGGCTCGCTTACCACTAGAAATACCAACACAACACGAGTAGTTCGGGTTGGGCAAAGCCCCAGAAACCCCTACCTCTCGGGTAGGACTTTATTGCACTCTAGTCTACAGGTTAAACTGCGCGTCTGGACTGGACTAGATCCAGTCACCTTCTGCCGCTCGTCCGGCTCCTTAGTAGGAGCTGGACGCGAGGCATGGTGCCGCCCCCTCTTGTACCAACGGGGTATCACAAAGCGACACCTAGCTGGCATAGAAGGAACAGGCACCACACGAACACGTCTCTCGGATGAACGGCACTAATATATATACGACGATACCGGCCCCTACACCACCCCCACTAGACTATACCTAGGGTTAGGTGTGATTAACAAATACCTATTGTTTAGCTTTATACAGTAATATCATACACAAATAGGTAAGTCTATATATACAGTTCGTATAGGATATAGAACATCTAGGGGCATTATAAATAATATGTACATAATGAGGCATCGTCGCATATAACCCGAAGTAATGATAATTAATAATAACGAATAGGAAGTGGCGCCTTATGCACCATCGACCTTTGGTGATATGTAGTAACAGTGTTACAATAGTGTTATTATTATAAACGAGACGCATTAAAAAGTGGTAGACGAGTAATCAGGTGATATGAATAAAATTTTACAGTATTAACTAACCGACCCGAGGTGGGGTAGATAACCCGAGAAAAAATTTTGTTTGTTTTAATTACAAGAATATAGATTTGGTATGAAAATATATTTATACAAAAATAATAATACTGATAAATATAGGTGTCCTACCGGGGTAGCAGGATCACCCTTACAATATACCGGACTTCCGGCGAATCTGGAACGACTGGTTTCTGCAGCTCCATCCGGCGACATATGTGTGGTGGCAAGCCACGTTGCTGTTGTGATGTGCCCTGATGAAGATGGGAAGATGGAGCCCCGGGTAGGTGTAGTAATCCCTTTTGGCGTGTCGGGTTTAGCGTCCATCTTCGCTGCAGGTTACGTTCCAGATATTAGGAGTCCAGCGTAAGGAACAGTGCCTCTGGCATGTTAAATGCTTTTACCCTCGGGTACAAAGGAGACACCGTCAGATGGACACTTAAAGATCTTCCGGATCCGTGTCCATCTTCTCAGCCGACTCCACTGAGGCAGATGGAGCCTCGCTGCTACAGCTGCTCACAGAGAGCGCCGCGGAAGCCTCGCTGGGCGTATCGCTCTCCAAGCTCAAGGCCCTCATCACCGCGGATGGACTGTCCATTGCCTCGGATGCTGGTGGAGCAACCGTGGCAGTTGGAACAGTCCGGGTGACAGTAGGGGGCGGGAGCAGGAGAGCTGCCGGAACTGGCGGAGCAGCCGAGACCGGTGGAGTGGCCGGAACCGGTGGAGTAGCCGGGACCGGTGGGGCATCCGGGGGTATATCCGGTATGAAGATAAGGGACGACGGTAAGCCGTCCCACTCCTCCAGATGTTTCCCGAATGCCAGGAAAAACTTGAGGTCAGCCTCCTTGAACCTATGGATGTATCTGGCGTTTTCAGCTTGGTGAAACTCCTTAAGCTTTTCAGCTTCCTTCTGCTGACGCCGGCAGGATTCGAGAGCCTCTTGGACTCTGTCCTTCTCCAGCTGCCTGATCTTGTCTTCCTCCCTCTTCTGGATTTCGTATACCAGATTGAGGGTGGCTTCAGTCATCGCCCGCCAGTAGTCGACTGACTTCTGGCGGTGCAATGCCTGCCACTCCGCCATCAGTTCGTTCTGGATGTGAACCGTTTGGACATCTCGGTGGTCAACAAACGTGTTCAGATCCTGAAGACCTGACAGCGTATCCGAAATTAGCTCCATCAGGGGTACCCGAGGGCCCGTTGGTGGAACTATGACTGGTGGAGGCGCGGTGGCTTCCACTGAGGCAGGCGGAGTACCTGCTGGAGGAGCAGACGGGCCCTCAACCGTTAGACCGCCCCGGCCTCGGCCACCACCCGGGGAAGCTCGGGTGGACTCCAGCCAACCACGGCCTCTACCACGGGGTTTGGTCCGACCCAGGGAGGTAAGGACCTGCGACTCGGGTCCAGCTGGTCCCACGGCGGGGAACTTCGCCGCGTACTCACTATACGTGGGGCGCTTGCCGGAAGATCCCTCTCCGGCCCACCAAGACAAATACCCGGATGGGGGAGCGAAGATTTCACCCCCATCATCCTGGCTGCCAGAGGCTTCGCCCGGGCGTTGCTCCACGGGTGCAGGTGTAGAGGTGGTGGCTGGAGTCGCCGGTGTGGCTGCCTGGCTAACCGCCCTACGGGCCTGGTTGCTGGGCATATCCAGAGCCGAGACTTGTTGTCCCGACTCGCGACGATCAGCTGGGTTAGCTGGTCTTGGCTGGTCCTTGCCACCCGAAGGGCTCACGGACCGGTCTGCTCGGGTCCTCTTGGAAGCACCGGTAGCTGTTGTTGTGCCTCCGCCGGGACCCTTCGAGCGGGCCTTGGCCTTTTCTCGCTTATCATCCCCTCGCCACTTTTTCACCTTCAGGTGCACCTCACTGGGCATCCCGAATTTCGTGGACGAGAAGTTGATTTGGAAGAAGGTCAACAAGTTGCCGCTCTTCCACGAGCAGAATCCGGTCTCGAATGCCTGCTCCTTGACGTCTTTAGCGCTCAACGAGGCCCAGTTAGCTAGGAGCTCGTTGAAGCACTTGATGGCTCGTTTCCTGGTTTTCTCCAGGCCGATGCCATGGGCCTTCTGCAAGTGCAGAGCCATGTCTCGGCGCCGGTGAGTGCTGAACGAGCCATCACAATGTTTGCTCGGGCGGTCCCCAAGCACACACATCATCACAGGCTTGTGGTGCATGTGATGTTCAACAATGTGGCGAGCGAAGCGAGGCTTCGTCTCGAACATCTTCTCACCCGTGAGAGCCAGCTGGCATGACTCGAATGGGCACCGTCGGCGGCTGCCGGTTGGTCCCCATTGGGTCATTGCCCACTGAACTTTCGTCCGGGCCTCGTAGCTGTAAATCGACCCCAATTTGGATTTCAGCTGATCAATCCAAATGAGGTAGAATTTACCTACAGGCGTATCCGAGGGGCCGGATTTCATCCACTCCTCGTCATCGCTGTCACCGTCCTTATTGACGGCGCCGGGACACATGTAGTGGACCGTGTCATAGGCACAGTCCGCGAAGCAGCGAGGAGTCCGTTCTTTGAACCCTTCGGCTGCATTCTTCCACATCCATTTCTGATTGTCGTCCTTCGGGACATCCGTGGTCATCTCTTCCCACGTTGTCACGGACTCCAAATCAGATTTGGCCGACTCGGGCAGTTCTGGATCGCTGTCGCTATCCTCACTGTCCGTGTAGATACCAGCTCCCCTACTGCTCGCTCGGCTGGTGGTGGTGGTACCAGCCGAAGCCTTGGCAGAGGATTTGGCGCCTTTTCCGCTGGTGCTGGCAGTGGAAGCTACAGCCGAGGTGGCTACTGTGGTGGTTGAGGGTGTGGTGGTGGAAGCGGGCGCCTTCGGCTGACCCTTACCCCTCGGCTTGGTGGGGGGCGTGGGCTCTGCCGGAGACGCTTTCGCTCCGCTCTTCTTCTTCCGGCGCTGAACCTTGGTGGGCTGCGCCGGCATCTCAGGACTGGAATCCGACTCCCGTGGATTCCTGTCCTCTGTACGAGGGCTCCTCCTTCCGCTGACCGGGGAGTCAGAGTCGGAAGAGACCTTGGCTTTCTGTTGGGCCTGCTGTTTGCGGTGGGCCCGGCGAGCTGCGGTGAGCTCCTTCTGCTGCTTGGCAAGCTCGGCTCGCTTTGCCTCCACAGCAGCCTGCTGGCGCGAGATGTCCTCTTCCGAGATCTCGCCAGGTGCCTCCGGGATGTCGGCAGCTGGGTCCGTCTCGGTTGTGGACCTCTCGACGGCGATGCGGACATCCTCAGCCTCCAGATCACTCTCAGTGAGAGGACCCTTAGGCGCAGGTTTACGGGTCAATCGCTTGACCCGGTCGGTTTCCACCGACGACAAGGTGACTGTGGAGTCTGTATCCATGTCGGATTCAGACTCCCTTAACTCCGAGGCCTTTCGGGTGATGCCCTCGGAGATCAACACAGCTCGGGCCAGACTCTCGTTGACCGCCATCTTCTCCGCTAACTTCAGGTAGTTGCGAAGCCAAGAGACTGGCATATTGTCAGCCAACTCGTCACTGCACGAGTCCATTACCAGAGTCTTGAAATCATCTGGTATGGGCTCGGGCACGCCCTGCTCCACCGCCAATGGTCCGCATCCAAACATGGAGGCGTGCATGGGGATGTAGGTCCCCCAGGAAGTGTACACAACACCGGCCTCGCGATCGACGTGTGCCATACGTTCGATCCGAGTCTTGAATCCCGGAGGATACATTGGAATGTCCAGGACATCCACTTTGCTACCCGAAGCGGCTGCTGCAGACGAGCGCTCCGGGCGTGGTGGTGGTGGAGGTGGCATCCTCTCCCGGTCGGTGGCCTCGGCCATAGCCGAGAGCGTCCGGGCGGCCTCCTCTGTCGAAGAATCCATAGATTCCTCGACCCGAGACGGGACCTTCGGGTCCTCGCCTAGCTCCAACAGAACGTTGGCAGTCTGACGCGCGGCGTCAATCGTCCCCTGTGCCATGGCACTGAGGGCGACTTCCAAATGAATTGGCGTCTGTGTTGGACTCCTCCCGAAGGATTCGTCCAACAAAAGGTTGATGTTAGGCAAGCTAACCGACAGCTAGGGGCCTGTAAACTGCCAACACTAACTAGAGCAAAAACGGGTGGCGTCTAACCACCACGAGTCCGCTCTAGTTATGACCAGTATGACGTCACGCATCTCGCCTCGCGAGATCCCGCCGTGGCTATCCGGTGACCTAGTTCCGAGTTTTCCCGCCGCACCCGCGGCGCCACCTAGGGAACTAGATCCGAACTAACATTCGACTCGACATGCGAGACGTGGCCTACCACCCGAGTGCTATCTGCTGGAGTTTGGCGGTGTATACAACGCTTCAAAGCGAATGTACCGGTTAATCCGACCGCCGCTCACGGGATACAGCTCCCCGGGGAGGGCACGTTCGACATCTCCAGCCGTGGAACGTATGTTACCCGCCTATGGCGGACAACACGCAGCAGCTCGTTGTGTACTGAGTTAGGTTACGGCAGACCTCAACCGGGGACTGCGTCTAACGCCTTCGGTTAGCCTTTTATTTTTCCCGGCTTTACGTACGGCCCTTTCCGGATTCCGCTTAGCCACTGCGGGCACCTTCCCATACGTAATGCCTTCACTCAGCGAGACATTTTTCCTTTTCTTACGATTAGGTCGTTTCCTGGCCTTCGTCTTCTTTTTCACCATACCCTTGTCTCCCGGCGTCTTTCTCGGCCGGCCTCTAGGGCGTTTCGTCGGTACTACCACGCTCGGTCCACTAGGGACAGATACAGGTGGTTTGTAGCCGAACTCCCTCTCCGCCTCTTCGCGTCCCTTCCAGGGCCGAAGTTTTCCGACATTTGTCTTCCATTTCCTACCAGTTAGGCAGTCCTCCATCATCACCGTGGATTCGGAGATGACACGAATTATTTTAAACGGACCTTCCCAAGGCGTTACGAGCTTCAGCTTCTCCAGTGGCTCATAATACCTTAGGACTTTGTCCCCTACATTAAAACGAATTCGTTTAGCATTGGTGTCATAACCCACCTTCTGCCACTTCGCACTCTTCAGCAGTTCTTTACGAACGGCCTCGTATGCCTGTTTGAACCTGTCCCTTAATGACTCCACAAACAACACAGTGCAGGGCGCCTCCGGGTCTATACCAACCACTCCATACACTAAGTCGGCGGGCATTATGATGTCCTCGCCGAACACTAGCAGGTTGGGAGTGCAATTAGTGGATGAATGGACAGTGTTGTTGTAGGCATGTACCACAAACTCACACTGTTCATCCCAGTCGTCCTGGTGGGTATTGACCAGGGGCTTTAGCACTTGTATGAGGGTTCTGTTCAAACGCTCTACCTGCCCATCCGACTGTGGTCGGTATGGGTTTGTTCGGGTCTTGCAAATGGCTAGGTAATGGCACATTTCCTGCCATAGCTCCGACTCGAACTCCCTTCCTTGGTCGCTGTGCATCATAAGGGGAACACCCAAATGTAGCACCCAGCCTTTCACAAATGCCTCCGCACACGTGGCGGCTTTGTGGTTAGGAAGGGGGAACACCCGAGTGTACTTGGTATAATAGTCGGTTACGACCATCATACAAGTATTATCTCGGGGCATCGTTTTAATTCCACTGATGATATCTATCGCCACTCGAGCGAATCTGATACCAAACAATTCCTGGGATAGGGGTTGCTTACCCAGGCCGGGTCCCGGCTTGTTTTTACAGCAATCCGGGCAAGTGGCGATCCACCGAAGCAGGTCGCCTCTCATACCGGGCCAGTAGTAACGCCTTTGTAGGCGCTCTATTGACCTTTTCTTACCGAAATGGCCACTTGTTTGATGGCCATGGCAATAATACATGATATCCCTCCTCATCGGGGTGGGTATCACTATTTGCAACAGCCTACCATTGGTGGGAGTTGTCTTCCACCTGCACAGTATGCCGTCTCGGATCTCTAGCTCGGTCCATTGGGCTAGCAACCGCCTCGCCTCCCTATCTTCTAGGGATACTAGCGGCCTTGCCGGTTTAATACCTGAAAGTAGGTATTCCATTATGCGCGCAGTGGTGGGATCCGACTGTTGGAACTTCTTGATGGTCTCCGGGGACCAATCAAGATAGCTACACACAGCCTCCTCCCAGGGGATACGGGGGGTGGTATGATTAAATACCAACCCGGCTACCACAGCATTGTGGGCCCCGCAGTCATCACAAGTGGCATTTTGGCACCTTCGGATGGTTCGTCTCGACAGGGCATCCGCATTGATATGTTTAGTACCGGGTCGGTGCTCTATTTGCTTATGCTCTAATCCGAATTCGGATAGGTGAGCTAACCATCGTCCTATCATCCCCTCGGCGTCCTTAAAATTAAGGAGCCACCTAAGAGACGAATGGTCGGTTCTTAAGGTAAAGTCACTTCCCCAAAGGAAATGCTTGAACTTCTTCGTATACACCACCACAGCGAGGAGTTCTCGCTTGGTGGTACAATAATTTCGCTGTGTCTTGCTTAACGTGTTGCTAGCAAATGCTATTGGCACTTCGACTCCCCCTTGGACCTGAGAGAGAGCTGCCCCAATTGCATCATTGCTCGCATCGGTGTCTAAGATGAAATGTCCCTCGGGAGTGGGATATTTCAACACGGGTGTATTCCTAAACAAATCTTTTATTTTATTAAAAGATTCTTCTTGCTCGCTGGTCCATGGGAAGGGGTCCCGTGCCCTACCCGGAGTCCAGTGAGCTAAACACTGCATGGGGAAGCTCACACGAGAGTAATTTGGTATGAAATCACGATAATAGGAACAGAATCCTAAAAATGATCTCACCTCCTTAGCACTCGTAGGTCTTTCCCAATTTTCTACAGCTTCCAATTTTTCCGGATCCGCACTCACACCGTTAGGAGTAATGATCCTTCCCAAGTATGTAATGGTTTTCTTAAACAAATTACACTTCTTGGGTTTAAGTTTAAGACCGTTTGATAGTATCCGGTCGAGGACTAATTGCAGATTCGTCAGGCATTGCTTGAACGACTTGCCGAACACGACCACATCATCCAAGTAAACCAGGCATTTCTTCCACAAAAGATCACTCAGTAAGGATTCCATCATAGCCTCGAATGTAGCGGGGGCGTTACACAATCCGAAGGGTAAGACATTATACTCGAATAGCCCCATATGACTGGAGAATGCTGTCTTCTCCTTGTCATCGGGGTGCATTGGTATTTGCCAATACCCGGACTGTAAATCCAAGGTACAGAACCATTGGTTTCCGCCCAAGCTATCTAAAGTCTCGTCTATCCTTGGTAAAGGATACGAGTTCTTCTTTGTTATACCATTCAGTTTCCGGTAGTCGACACAAAAGCGGATTGTACCGTCTTTCTTAGTGGTCATACAAACAGGACTGGACCAGGGACTCGAGCTGGGCACGATTACCCCTAGGTCTAACTGTTTTTGTATTTCCTCTTCGCAAATTAACTTCTTCTTTAGAGGAAGTCTACGATACGGAATTTTAAAAGGTTTCTCGTTGCCCACATCTATGGTGTGCAACACCTTATCGGATCTACCCACCGGTCCTCCCTCCCTACCGAAAGCACTCTCGTACTTCTGTAGGAGTTTCGCCAGGCAATCCTTGTCCTCCGTATTTTCTAAATCAGACTGATCAATCAGCTTTTGGAATTCTTCATCCAAAGGATGCTTACTAACAGGGTTCAGTGGTTTATTGAATTTGGCCTCGGCGACATGTTCTACCGAGCTCATCCTCCCAATACAGTCGCCTCGCCTCAAATAGACCACTGAACCACTTCGGTTAGTCATGGATAATACAGTCCAAGCTGCATTAGCCACTAATGTATCCACTGAGTCTAACCCAACGCTCGACAAGTACTCCGTATCGGGTTCATAGACTCCAGTTTCATCCCTTTGAGCCATGGACCCGCCACAAAGGACATCGCAAGTGGTACCCGGTGGGATCTTCACCGTATGTATCACTGATGCGACCGAAGACACTTGTCTCAATACGCATTGGACATGCAAGCCATACGGGTTCCGTATACTCATCATACCGTCCCTCGGGTCCAAGACGGCCCCGTATAAGCTTGCAAAATCCAGTCCGAGGATTCCGTCATCACTAACCTCTGCTATAGTTGGCGAAAGAACAAATTCTTTGCCTCCTATACGGATAGGCATAAACGTCCTACCAAATGTACGCATGCTGCTTCCGTCGGCCGTGCAAGCATTTACCCCCGTTTTGAGGTTCTCATGGCTGCTGGCCACCGAGTCGAAGAACCTTTTGGACACACAGGAGTGGCTAGCTCCGGTATCCACCAAGAATTCTCCTACCCGGCCTTCCACAGATATGGGTACATACCACCGTCTCCCCCCTAAGGGTGAGGGGTTACTGGTAAACTGGCGAAAGTCTCCCGAATCACCAAGATTCAATCCGAGTCCTCTCAGGAATTCCAGACACGGATGACTTGGGGGAAGGCGTGTCCCACACACTCGGATCAACTCTTTGATCCATCCTTCCTCTCCCCTAGTGTGGCCACTCGCCTCCATATATTCACTCTCATACATACAAACACTAGGGTCCCCGGCCCCGGCCAAGGTGCAGGGGTGCGCACCCCCGGCCACCCGGCCTCCAGGTGTAATTGATTCGAAATCTTCCACCGGGTCACCCCTGGTAGCATTTTGGCATTCGTTCTTCCTTGGGGTCGTATCAGATGCCGTTGGTACAACCCCCACTAGTTTTCCACGTCAGTGGAATCCGTAGTGTTCTCCCTTCCTTCGCCATTGTCTTCGGCTTCATAGAAGGCAGCCATTACCGGTTTAGCAGCGGTACACTCAGATGAATAGTGTCCCATGCGCTGGCACCTGAAACACTTTACAGTTCGGCGATCCACTCGGGGTCTCTGCCGACTGGCTTGGATGGCATCTGTAATTTTCTTACACATGTCCTCCATGAGTTTGGTCATGTCCGGGGACTGACCCTTCACTTTATCGGCGCTTACGAAAGGTTTGGATGCCTTCTCACTGGCCTTCGGGTCACTCTTGACCTCGGGTGGTGGTCTAGAGTCCCTTGGCTTATTGAGAGCTTTCCTTGGAATATACTTCCTACCCGTAGTATTCTTCCTTAATTGAACCGAACAGAAGGTTCCGTCCTCCTGTTCGATTTCAATCAATTCGAAATCGTCTGAGGGGACTTGCGCCCCAGACTGCTGGACTACTGACACCAGGGGAGCCGAGCTGCTGGCATTCGGTATGTCTCCGGCTAACATCGTTCGCTTCTTCACGGCCATATCTATACCATTAAATATGTCGTGAAGCGTTACGCCTTCTTTCCAGGCATCCCTGGCAGCAATCTGCTCATCTCGGTCTCTCAGACCCTTGACGAATTGTGTGATCAAATCGTCCATATACCAGTCCTGGTTTTCAGTACCGGGTCTGGCCTTGCTTAGCAGGGCATGGAGCTCCATACCGTATGCTCGGAAAGCTTCGTTAGGCTTCTGTGTACGTTTCTTGAAACGGACCATCGGGTCCTCCTTGACCATGTTGCATAACAGTCCACTAGCAGATTCTACCAACTGCTCAAAACTTCCAACGAGACCATACCAGGTCCGCCATTGCTCTACAGCCATGCGACCCGGGCCGCCCTTCAAACATCTTACCAGATGTGGCTTGGCCTCGTATGGGGTCCACCCATTACAATTCATCACATCGATGAAGTCTTCAAACCACTCTTTCCAAGGTCGAGTACCGTCATATTCTTTTGGAATAACGGCTACCCTTCGGGCAGAATTATGAGCATACATCAATCTAGTGCATTGCTGTTTGCTCCATTCAACCGCCTTTGTTTCATTCAAGGTTCGGTTGCCCCCTATACCACCGAAGCTCGTATTGCCCGGTGGAGGTGGTGGTGGTGGCTGGGTATACGTCCACTGTGGCACACTGTGGTTCGTATAACCCGCGCCACCCTGGTTAGGGCCAGGACCCGAGGTACCACTGTAGCCTGTGGTACCCGGGGTACCGCCCCCTCCTTGTGCGCTTTGATAACCGCCGCTTAAAGGCTGGTTACCCGTCGGATGACTGCCATCGTTTGATGGATTGGGTTGGTTGCTGTCATTACCAGCTCCCAACCCCACACTGTCACTCGGATCCACATGTATGTGGAATCCGTTATTCTCTGCACTACTGTCAGAGGCCTCCCGTGGTACATAGTCCGGGTCCAAATTGTGGACTATGGGGACTTCACTTATCCGGACTCTACTAGTTCGGCCATGTTTATCTTGGGTTCTGATATAAACTCCCCCTTGATCTACATTCCGCGTCGCATTATCATTGACAAAAGGATTATACGGCGGATGCTTCGGCGTAGAACAGGAGACTGGGTCGCCCTGTTTAACGAAAGTCGAGTTCGGGTTTGCGTCCTTACTCGCCGGAGGGGCATTCGCTTGCTCCTGCTCCTGTAAATAACTCTCCATGGCAGACTTATTTATTGTGAGGGTAGCTAGATCTGTGGTCAGGTTTCGCTGTTCCTCCCTCAGCTGTGCGTTTTCTGCTAAGATTTCGGATCGAATCTTTTCATTTTCCGACACAGCTCGGTTTCGTTCTTCCTGAGCGGCTAAAGCCTCTCGCTTAAAAGTATCCTTTAATAAGCGGTACTTTTCACCTTTTTCTTTCTGAGACCTTTGGTACTCATTGGTCTCCTTCCTTATCTCGGCTTGTTCCGAGACCATTTTGGCCTCTGTCTCCGCCTTTCGGAGTTGAAGTTTCTTTAGCTTCTCCTCCATAGCATGCAACTCGGATTGTAATCTGTTTACATCCCGGGCCTTAGCAACTTCTTCGGCTCTAGCCTTATCAATTGCTCTAAGTCTATTGGCTTCTTCGAGTTCCAACTCGGCCAATCTTTTCTCTTTCTCGCGTTCGTCTCTCTCCTTCCTTTCCAAACGATGGGTTGCCGAAGTTAGACGATACTTTAGGTCAGATTCTTTTAGAATCGCCTCCTGCTCATCGGAACGTAATTTTCCGATCCGAGACTTAGTTTCCTCTTCTACTTTTAATTGGGCCGCCATGAATTGTTCATGTTGCCGTTTAGCTTGTAACTCTACCTGTTCTTTGGCTTTCAAATAGGCCGGGGTAGTTTTATACCCGGGGCCCATCCGACGTCCGTATATAGACTTGCGACTGCCTCCAGGATTAAACATGGAGTCAGACAAGCCTTCGTCTAGCGATCGGCCTAGGTGATGCCTTTCCGAGCTTTTTGGTTCAGTACCCCTAGGCTTATTCTTCGCATTCACGCCTGGGACTTTTGCGTCCCTTATGGCTTTGCCATCGTCGCTGTCATGGTCCGACGATGTCATTAATGGGGGTACCTCGTTTGCACTATCTGGTACTGCTTCTGGGGGTGTCGCAGTACGTTTTCCAGGGTTTGGTGCCACTGGCATACCCAAGTTACTAGCCGAGCCTGCTGGTACAATAGGACACAGCTGGCGTCTGCTAGTCATAGCTTGGGACCAATCACTCAGGTCTAAAGTTGGGGGTTTTATTATTCCCTTGAACAATCCCGTATCCGGTACTCCCATTTGGGGTGTACCCGGATACAAGTTTACGATACCATCACCCGTGGCACCGTCCATCAGACCAGGTGTCGAAAAAACAGTTCGAACACCCGCTGAATTATACATTTGTTGTTGACTGGGTTTCCAGTCTAACAACAGATGCTGGGATGCAAAGTCATCCTCTTCGAATCCCTCTAGCCCAGGGCTGGGGGGATCCGCTTCGGGTTTCCCGAGGCTTTCGGCCAATGTGGCCGCGCACCACCCCCGAACCAACTGGTCACGGCACCAGTGTAATGGTTCGTATTGACTTATATGTTGGGTGGCTCTTTGGCTCGCTTACCACTAGAAATACCAACACAACACGAGTAGTTCGGGTTGGGCAAAGCCCCAGAAACCCCTACCTCTCGGGTAGGACTTTATTGCACTCTAGTCTACAGGTTAAACTGCGCGTCTGGACTGGACTAGATCCAGTCACCTTCTGCCGCTCGTCCGGCTCCTTAGTAGGAGCTGGACGCGAGGCATGGTGCCGCCCCCTCTTGTACCAACGGGGTATCACAAAGCGACACCTAGCTGGCATAGAAGGAACAGGCACCACACGAACACGTCTCTCGGATGAACGGCACTAATATATATACGACGATACCGGCCCCTACACTTCTAATAGTATGCATCCCCTTCAGTTCAACATCTCCAGTTTGTCCCTGCTTGTCCCTGTTTGAACTGAGAGAAATAGCTGTATTCCGTGCAACACTCAAAGCCCATCACACAGTCTCCTTTGAAATTTCTTGCTCAGCTGGGCTGGGTCGTGGGACCTCGGCAGTGCCACAGCCGTCGTTGTGCCGCGACGCCTGTTGAATATTTGAGAAAAACTCCTTTTGGGGGTTTTACTGAGGTCAGTTTATTAAATCATTTAAGGGGCGGATGATGCATCCAGGTCTATTTGTGCTGGTCGGTATGATGTACCTTTCAATTCAGTGCTGGAAAGTCAGTACTGCAGTGGAGCATTATGGGGAAATCTTGAAAAACAGGGAGAATTATGCATTGATAAACTATGTGTCCCTTAAAGTGTCGAATCCCTGCCTGGATGTGTGTCGCTAAACCTAGGCACAGAGAAAGAAATAGAAAGGTTAGAGATGCATGTCATTTCTTACTGCCCCTCTGTGCCTGGCCTCCTCATTCCCTGTTGCCTCCTTTTTTCCAAGGAATTTCATTTTCTGCCGAGACGCACACATTCTCTCTCTCTCTCTCTCTCTCTCTCTCTCTCTCTCTCTCTCTCTCTCTGTCCCTCTTTCTGTCTCTGTCTCTGTTTGTCTGTCTGTCTGCCTGTCTTTGTCTTCGAATCTCTATTTCTGTATTTGCCTCTGTGTGTCTGTCAGATCTTTGTCTATTTGTCTGTCTGTCTCTCATTCCCTCTTTCTGCAGTGAAGTGAAGATGCAGTGAGATGCTTGGAGATACGATGAGAGAAATGCACTTCAGATAGACTTATATTCTATACACTGTGGTCAGTGGGAATGTACTAAATGAGCTACATGCCATATATAGGGAATGAGGCATTTTGCTTGTAGAAGGCTGATGAACCTCACATATATGAAGTCTTATATATAGCTATACATTACCTGCAACGCAATATCTGTGTGCATGATTTCCTATTTATACACACTGCTGGGCAGCCTCATATGGACCCACTTATATGAACATACATTGTACCAACAACAACAGCAATTGCTCCTGTTCTCAGGACAGAACACCTCGAGGGTGTTGATCTTATGGGAAAAGGTAGTACTGGCTAAGAAGTGCCTCTTCTGCAGAACTGGCTTTCCATGTAGTGATACCTTTTCACTAGTGTTGCTCACAAGTGGTGATGCTAGTACGATGCTAAAAAAGGATGATTTTAGTAGGTACCTAGTCAGTATAGTAAAATATAGAGTGTGTGACACAAGTACGTAATAAATAACCAGTGAACTTTTGCACGGGCGGCGAGGTATCTTCACTAAAGATAGGCAGAAATTAAGATGACACAGAAGATATCTTCATGGATATCTTCAAAATTTCATTTCTATAGCAGCTGGCATTATTTGTCATACATTTGCAATAATATCCTTGAAAAGATAGGTTAGAGATAACAGTTCTCAAGATATTTTAAAATTTCCAAAGATATCTTCAGTTCCCTTTGGAAATGAAATTGACTTATCTTTATCATCTGAAGTTATCATCACCGTCCATGCAAAGGACCACAGATAGTGCAGCTCTCTCTATTTCAAACAAGGCAGGTGACTTTTCAGACTAATGTGGTGAGTGCAAGTTGAAAGGTGAAGCAGAGCAGAAAGAGGGCACATACTGACAGCTCTATTTACCATAGGAGGTACACCCACCTCATGTGGTAAAGTGTCCCATTTCATGGTAATATCCTCTCCATTCTGATGAAAGTGCTCTGTATAGCGGCATGTGAACCCTACACTCCTGTAATGGATACCCAATGCTGTACTGCACGTTAAATAAAGGTAAAACACTGTGAGGCAGATGTAAAGCCATTTGCCACACACCAAAAAAACGTACCTAAGAAAACTTAGTCAAAGTGACTTATTATTCTTACTTAGTACATATGACTAACAAATGACCAAGGAGGTCTAAGTTTTCTTAGTCATATTGACTACCCGAATCAGTTTCACTCTCCGAGCACTATCTTGAACAGGGTATCTGCTGGGAGTTTCAGGCAAGCTTATATATCTTAGTCACTTTCACTAAGAGATCTTAGTAATTTTGACCGAGGTCTGTTAGTAAATTTGACTAAGGGATAGACACATGGTGTTACCTTTACACACCAGATGGCAGCATGGTTTGAAACAGGATTTTTCTGGTGGGTTGGTACAATAAATAGTTTCATGGATGTCAAAATTATGATGATTTTTTCAGAAACTACATGTATTTGAGGCTTTCAAAATTCAATCTAACATTACACTTGGCAAAATGTACCAAATAGCATGATGCCTTGTCAAATGAAATAGGTAGTCAGAGAGGAACACCTATTCTGTGGTAATCTAGTTAAATACAATATCCACCTTTGAATTTGCTTCTTTGTTGGAAACCCAGAGTACTTTGGCTCAGAGGTTCTAAATGAATATGGTGTGAGGCATTTCAAATGCTTCCTCAATTAGGAGACTTTGATCTGTCAGGTGTGAATCCTACATAGAGCTTAACACAATCACCAGTTGAATTGAAGTAAAAATATTAAGTAGTGTACTTAGTCAAAACAACCAAGGAATCCTAGTCAAAATCAGGCAAGCCATGGCAATTTGGCCACTTTGTCTAATGGTTAGTCATATTCGACTAAGAAAATGAGGGACGTTTAAAGATGGCGTTTTGACTAACTATTGCTAGAAAGTTAGATGATTTGACTCATATATGACCAACATTTGGAACTTATTTTTTTCTGCGCATCATGGCTTATGTTAATGGGTCATTCTATACCAAATGTACAATTTCCCTTCCCACTTTTCCGTACCAGGAGTTATATGTAGCTGCCAGTACAAAAAGTCTCCATATCTTTTTGCCATTCTCATGATGTTCCCTCAGCAGATAACCATGGGATACCATCTAATTATCTTACTTAAAGCTTTAGTTTGATACAACAAAAAACAACTAAATATAAAATATTTCATCATGAAGAATCGTTTATTTCTTCGCAAAACTTATCAAAGAGAGTAAATTAACATTAAAGAGACGATGTACTTATTTTACAAAAAGGAGAAACAAAAAACCGTAGAATAATTCATTTTATATATCGCTTATAATGCAGGTATTATCTATGGTTGAGAAAGGGGTAAACATTCTTTTTTAAATTAAGTCTTAAATTAAAATATTTTGGCAATTTCTATTCCTCATTAGCAAATAACCTCTGCAGAATTACATCTAAACAGCTTAGAAGTGTCAGTGTTGCTTCGTGACACACAAAAAAATACTTTTCACCCTCAAAGTTGCACGACAGTTTCTGAAGTCGTATATCTAAGGGCTAGTCTTCCCTCATGGGTAGTGCCAAATGAAACATATTTGTTATCGTTGGATGAGACGGCATTTTGATTTCTAAACCTTTTCATTAGACCTTCCACGGGCTCTGAGTATTATGCAGGGAACGCTCCAGATATCACCAGATTTGAGTAGCACTATCAGATAACAGCTTTGCCAGAATCCTTCCAAGTGCTCTAGTTATTTGTTAAACTGTATCAAGTTTGACTCCCCTGATCGTATGACAAGCCACACGGGTTTCGGTAGATTATTATTCTCCCCATCGTCACAAAGCATTTTTGAAATTCAATCCATGGAATCTGAGTGGCCTACATGTATTTATGCAAACCTACTTTCAGTCTGTGTAAAGTGCAACGGCATGATACCGATTGTGGAACTCGCTAAACTCTCAGAACGTATTAAACTTTAATGAATTGTCAATCTCAGCAGTAAAGTCCTACATGAAAAACCACTAAGCCATGTAGATGTTGAATTATCCACGTTAGCGATAGAAATGATCAGGATAAGATTTCGGACTTGAATCTATCAGACTATCTTAGTACTCTATAAGTAGCTCATATAGGTAAGGGGAACGCTTGTGTAATCCCTGTTATGAAAAGGGGTGTTCCCACAGCAATTCATTTATTTTGGCCCTCTTGTCACTGTGCCCACTGTCTTCTGCTTGTGATAGTGTACGCAGGGCTGAGGCTACCACCAGAAAATACATAGGGCTGTCTGTGTTAAAGCAAGGCAGTCAAATCTTACCACTAGTAAAATCGATAAGGCAGAAAAATTCCTACCATCGATGGGGTACTGATGGTTGGGTCTTTTGAATTAATCTCCATAGCTACCTTCATGCACCGTCCCCAACCTTTAGGAGTGCCTAGCGTTTATCTACCCTGCAGGTTCGACAGGATGTATGGCCGCGGCCGTCATAGGGTTAAGATCAAAGACAAGCTTTCTCCTGATCCATAATGTATAAAGGGAATTTCGGTTACTTTAGTAAATCAATCTCCTTTTGAATTCAAAAGCTCCAATTCTGCGTTTTAAGCACAGTTCTCTTCTTAGCATCAAGAAATGTCCCTTTAGCTCCATGGATAATTTTCTGATAATTAATTGAAGCAAGAATTCACTACTTTTTGACTTGTCTCCAAATGGCTTGAACTTTCGAAATGTCGCTCAACTTCTTTCGACTGGATTTATGCGTCGTCCCAGGAGCAACCTTTTAACAAAGTCAGTGGGACCTGCCCAATTTGACGCTTGGTGACACTGCCATAATCAAAGTCCAATTCCATTAGACACAGGCAAATATGCCACGGCTACATTTCAGTCGCCATCAAACGGTTTCCGTCAGGGAATGGAGCTACAAAAAGGAAGTGACTCTAAGAGCAAATTCTGGAGAGGCTGATGAGCTGCTCTTGGAAACCAGTGAGCAGTATAACTTACAGAACGGAGCAGGATAAAAAGGGAGATCTATTGCTATTTCATAGGGACCGGCCGCTATATCTCTCCCTGCCGAGAGCAACGCAGTTTGTGTACACGGGCCGATATTGAATCATTGAATCTCCATTTCAATATACTACTTATACCTGTAGTGGTCAGCGGAAAATGTCATGGAGAAACCGGGACTCGAACCCGGGACCCTCCAACTTCGAAGCTGAAGGTCTACCCCTGAGCTACTTCCCCTGGCCTAACATTCTCTACCTTCCAACTACCCTGGATCAGTATGGTATACATAGGGGGAGTGACACAATCAAGTGAACAGTCCCTCTGAAGGCTCTGCGCACCCGACGGGGGAACGAACCCCTACATACCTATAGTCCACTGGGCCTCTTCAGCTAATTTTGGCCATACATTCCCTACACAAAAGTCAGCCGAAGAGCCCCAGTGGACTGTGGGTATTACAGTGGTAAGCTCCTTTTTAGTCTCTCCCCATTTCCTCATTTCCGTATACTACTGACGATCGGTCTGTACTCTGAAAATGTCTCATACCTTCCTTTTATATACTACTTACTCACGCCACTGCTTTTGACAAAGTCCCATTCCTTACTGTTTGAATTATACTGCTAGTATATGGCCAACAATCATGTTGCGAATTTCACATCCCCTGCCTTCAGATGAAGGCCTTACCTCTTAAGGATTTGTTAATCGGGTAAAATACGCTCTCTATCGTTATGTCTATTGCATATTGCACAGAGCTGTGCCATCTTACTTTATGAACATCAGTTTTATGTAAGTACGCATACATAGGTCGATTCAGTGCCAATATCTCATTAGGGAAATACGGTTCCAAAATATCTCATAGACAGGGCCTTTATATTTATTTCATGTTTTAGAAGGATATATTTACTTCTTTGTTAGCGTGTGTGTGCCCTATGTACCTGTCACGTATTTATGGCAATTCTCACCTCTTTTAAATCACCATTTAGGGAATATGACCTCATCAGAGGGTCACACGTTAAAACAGTGTGATACGAGAGTGTCATAGAAATATAGATACAAAGGTTGGTTAAACCCATGGGGTCGTCGTATTCTCCATGAAATAAACACCTAGGTATGAGTATCCAAACACAAAGTTAGTATTGTTGTGCTGATACAGCACTAAATCCTCACCTCCATCTGATAATAGGATAAAATGATAACACATTCACTACACTTACTGCAAACATGGGGAGGCGGATTAGCGCGGTATATAGGGACAAATGGAATATGGGTGAGGGAGCCTGGGGAGTATTAAGTACTAATCCTTATTAGGAATTATCTGTGATGCACGGCAGGAAGGCACTCTCTGTGTAAGAGCATCCAATGGTGGTCATTTATAGACTGCTGCTGTGTGGTGTCCTGGGGTGGGTCCACAAGAGCATTAGACCTATAGTGATGTAAGAAGGATGCGTGCAGTGTGTAATGTCCCCCTGTGGTGCTGTGTTTCTGACTGTCCTCACGTAGCATTAGCCCTCTAAGAACAGCATAATGCACCAATAACAATTAACGTTCTACCTCTTACCACCTTTATGCATGACCTGGGGGTCAATTCACACTACCTACCCTATTCTTTTGGCACTACCCTAAATTTCTTTCCTTTATCCTTTTTGCCTTTGGGGAAAGAAATCTGACATTTGGGGACTAGAGATAAAGGAAATGGATAGATACGTTGTCCTTCAAGGGCTAGCACTAATGTGGGTTCTCTCCTATTAATACAGGAGAATCTATGGTGGGATTCAGCAGGAGATCTTAGACTAATTAGGCGTTCTTCTCATTAATGAGTGCTTTTCACGTGGTATTATGATAATTGCCAAAATGATTTAGCGAAACAAGTGCAGACCAGAAAAACCTATTCGGACCTGTGATAAAAATAGGAACTTAGCTGTTGATTAAATGTGTCTTTTATCTATTCTTTTTAAAGGGGCTTGAAATATATTAGAGACACAATGAGTAGAGTAAATAGTAAGATATTGTTAAAGAAAGAGTTCTCTCTATGTTTGAGTCGTTGAAAAGTCGACTATGTCGATACTATGAAGTTTGGCCAAACTTTATACATCACTCAAGGACATTAATTCATTTTACGACAGGATTTCATGGGATAAATTAAACCCAATAGCATTGCTCTAAATTCTACACAACGATGTCTCTATCAATTATTTTAATGATTGAATCCAATAAGGCTTACATGTCCTCAACATTTTTCTTCTCAGTCAGATTGTAGCCAAACGACGGAGGAATGGCCACTAGTTGATACTTTACCCCAGCATGTGAAGGGGCGCAGAAGGACAGGGTAATTATTATGGATATATTCCACCCAAGTACAAACACTGTTGATTGTGAACGATCACAGTTCAAACATGCACCCGTCTGCCTACTCTAAGTGATCGAGTATCCCCTGTTGTCTGGATCCTGAAAGAGAACCTCCTGGCCCACAGCAATCCTTCAAACAAAAAAAAAGATATGAAGAAAAACAGTTCAGAATATTTCGCCCCAACGTCTGACGGTGGAGATGAGCTGGTATACCTTGTCAATTGCCATTGTTGCTAGATTGGCAGAGGCCTTCCGCCCAGGAGTTGCTGACATGAATCCAGCTGTCTTCCTACCACAGGCAGACGTTAATTTCAGCCTATCCACAATTGAGTTACCTGAAGCGCTAAAACTAGCACAAACCATCAAAATACATAAAGCATCAGGTGTTGAGCATGTTAGGCCAATTGTGATCAGGGATGCTTTAACGTCCAGACCCGATGTGCTCAGGGAACTGGTCAATTGTTCTATACAAAGTGGCCTCTTCCCTGAAGTATTAAAAAGGGCATGCGTGATTCCTCTCCCAAAAAATGGTGATTTAACTAGGGTGACTAACTGGAGACCCATGAGTCAATTAAATTGTGTGTCCAAGCTGGTGGAAAGGGTAGTTCATTCGCAACTAATGAACTATCTAGAGGCCAACAACCTGCTTAGTGACAGACAATATGGCTTTAGGGCAGGTAGGTCTACAATGGATGCGGTCTATGGGCTAGTTCAATGTCTGTATGGAATCAGGAACAAGGCTGAATTAGCCTCAGTTGTGTTCCTGGATTTAAGAAAGGCATTCGATACTGTGAACCACACTCTATTACTGCTGACACTGGGAAAACTTGGTTGTGATGCTAGAACCCTAGAATGGCTAGAAAGCTACCTAGAGGACCGCACACAAACAACAGTGGCCAATGGGCACACCTCAGACGTCAAGCGGGTGGGATGTGGCATACCACAGGGCTCTGTGCCCGGCCCGCTGCTTTTTCTTGCCTATATCGATAGTATATCCCTGGTAATCGAAAACTCGGAGTACTATATGTATGCGGGCTAGCGTGCGATCTCAGAAAGCCCACGTAGTCACGTGGTACAGCTTATCTAGTCACGTGATCTAGCATTAATCTCGATCCAGATAAGTAAGGCCGTACAAACCATGATTACATACTCTAAACTATAATAGAACTAGAAACAATTAAAGGGCTAAGGATACTGTCCCTACGCCGTAGAACTACTTTTGCCAAAACTATTAGTTTATAAAAATTGGATCAAGGCTATTTGCTCTGACAGTGACGCTCGCGAGTCTGCACTACGAGGCCTTTCTGAGAATCACGATTTGCGATGTATGCGGATGACCTAGCAATTGTTACTTCTGGGGTGGATCCCATTGAAATTAGTAATAAACAACAAGATGACTTGAATAGAATTGCAAGATGGTGTAATACCTTCAAATTAACTGTCAATGCTGAGAAAACAAAGGTCTTATGGGTGCACTCAGATAGAATTATACCTGACCTCGCTGGCTGTGATGTCAGGCTTGGTGGGGAGGTCCTAGAACGGGTACACGCATTCAACTACTTAGGGGTCATGGTGGATATGTTTCTTGTTTTCTCTGATCACTGCAGGAAGGTTGCCACCAATGCACGAGGCAGGTTGAAGCATCTCAGAAACCTTCGAAAAAATATGAATAAAGACCTGGCCCTATGGCTGTACAAACAAATGATCCTGCCCATACTAGACTACGGTGACCTGGTTGTAAATGGATCACTTGTTGATAATGTAAAGGCATTGCAAACAATCCAAAATCACTGCCTGCGTACATGCCTGAAAATCAAAGACCCTAGAGATATTAGCAGGAACAGGCTTCACGAAGTATGTAATTATCAAAAACTGCTTCACAGGCGTAATAAGCATCTCCTGTGTGCTATGTACCGCCTTTCCTGCAATGATGAAAACGTTGCTCAACCACCGAGGGTACTGAGGGGTAATGATGGGGTCCATCTTAGGGTGGATATGCCCCACTATGCACTGTTCAGGAGCAGTCCACTGTATAGGGGCAACCTTCTCTGGCAGACCTTGACAGCCCAGCAACAGAAGGCTCATGACATAAGTAAATTCAGAGATGGTATTAAATGAAAAAATGTATTGACATGTGAAGCGTTGAAATATTGGACCCTATGGAATTAGTCCTGGGTTTCTCATGTAATTTATCTGTATTAACTGGTCTAGGTGGAAGGCTGGTGATTCATCAACCAACCACTAGACCATATGTTATATTATTATTTGAAAGTATTTAAATGAGTGTGGTGATTTCATCCGCTCAACCGGTAAAAGGCAGAAGCACCAAAAGCTGAGTTATTTGGCCATAAGTCTTACCAATTGGCATGAACTGTTGTATATGATTGGATCCAGAAATGTACTGTTATATATATTTTTTTTTATGGTGTGAATAAGTGTATTTTTCACTAAGAATGTCCATTAAATAATAATCATGGTAATTTTTCATATATTGTTATTAGAAAGACAATTCATTTCACATTGATCATCATGAAAATAGCACTAGTATGTGTGTATCTTTTTGATCAATAAAATGCCTTACTACTACTACTACTACTACATCATGATAAATCCCAGTACCGGTAGCGGATCCAGCATTGTGTTCAGCTTCTTATGGTCATATAAATATCTCACAGAGGATCCAAGACTCAGTGTTCTCGGGATGTGGTGGTCAGGTACAGAAATGTATTCAGGGACGAGGGTGCAGGACGCAATGTATAGTAGTAGTCTCTGAGGGGAGTAGCGGGATGTGGTGGTCAGGGTACAGAAATGTATTCAGGGACGAGGGTGCAGCACGCAATGTATAGTAGTAGTCTCTGAGGGGAGTAGCGGGATGTGGTGGACTAGATATTGTCCCATATTATAAGTACCGGCGTCTGTGGGCGTCTCAGACTAGCAAGTAACGGTCTTGTATAGGTGATGGGGATCCAGGGCTGTTGAAAAAGTGTTCAGAATTCAAAGCCCTCTCTTAGAATTTGCAATACGCACTTGTCTCACATAAGCACTGTGAAATTAAAGTCTATAAGTCCTCGGGGTTTTATGCAGGTCAGTAAGGTACAAAGGGATGGTTTGGGGTGGTCTTTGTAGGGTTCAGAAGGCGAGCTGCTCATTAACCTTTACGGACTACCCTTCTCATCTCACCTCCCCCGCGGTTGCAGGTGGTGCCCAGAAGAGCAGCTCTAGGGTGTGGATAGTGTGTAGAGCAAAACCTCAAAACATAGTGGCTGTTGAACCTTTGTTACGGGAATGGGTTTAAATTTTGATGCAAGATGATATGTCTCTTGTATTGTCTGTCTTTGTGGGAACAGGTTCCCATTGAGAATGTAAGGGAACTATTGAAAGGCAGTTCCGTCAGTGATGAGATACACTCCACATACATGTGCTTTTCTCTCTGGGATGGCGATATAGAACAGAACTAGAACCTTCAGCTAGACTATACCAAAATATGAGTCATGTTGTCCAGGTATTCCAGGTCTTCTTGTGTAAATGACATGCATTTAATATGTAGAGCTTATAATGTATTAGTCGGAATAGAGTGTGGAGGTGATAGATACAAGCCGTTAGTTTGCAGTAGCTGCTGATTCAGAGGACATGGGGGGGTAGGGGGTGGCTATAAGGGCGTGGTCATTATTTATGAACAGGGGTATAGTGGGGGTTTTTCATGCAGCCGTGTGAAAATCTTTATGCCCCCACCCCTCCTGACAGTGGTCTGAATTTCTTAAAGCTGCTACAATATGTGAAATATGTAAATGTATTCATTTTCTTCATTACTACCATAAGCCCACTTGTTACAATGTGTTGGTCAAATCTAAGAAATCAGACTGGTATGTTATGGTGGAAAGAGCTTTGCATTTGCGGACCTGACTGCTCAGTCCTGCCACCTGGGGAAATTATTCAAAACTATTGAACTGACTGTTGTCCCACCAAAAGATAGACAGCAGCTGAGACCTAAGTCCTTAGCTGTATGCATCCCCCCTCAGGAGGGGTCAAACGTGTTTATGACCCCTAAACACACCACTCCCCCCGTTCATGAATAATGCCCACTCACTAAGCAGAGGCATAGGAAGCAAATCATTATTGGGGGGGGGGGGGCAGGGGGCCCCAAAGCCATCCACCAGGTATTATCAGCTTGAGCGCGCTGGTGTTGATACATTGTTGTATGGGATTTATATAAAAGATTATTCCTTGATGGCTTATCTTTAATTCATGCTGCCACTTTCCCTATCTTAATGACATATTTGTCCAATTTGAGTGGTGAGATGTGGGAATCTTGTACCTTTTTACATTTTATATTGGGGCTTGACACATTTTTTGGGGGGGCCAGACATATTCAGGCCGCACCTCATCTGTGATTGGGGGGGGCGGGCCCCCCTGGCCATCCCTTTTCCTAGGCGTAGGAAGCAAATCTTCATGGAGGGGGCCCAGTGGGGGCCCAACCTCAACCACCTTGAATTGTCGGCTAAAGTGCAATAGTGCCTATACAAACCTATATAAAGTTTGTATAGAAATGTAACGAGGGTGCAGGACGATCAATGTGTAACTTCACATTGATCATCATGAAAATAGCACTAGTATGTGTGTATCTTTTTGATCAATAAAATGCCTTACTACTACTACTACTACTACATCATGATAAATCCCAGTACCGGTAGCGGATCCAGCATTGTGTTCAGCTTCTTATGGTCATATAAATATCTCACAGAGGATCCAAGACTCAGTGTTCTCGGGATGTGGTGGTCAGGTACAGAAATGTATTCAGGGACGAGGGTGCAGGACGCAATGTATAGTAGTAGTCTCTGAGGGGAGTAGCGGGATGTGGTGGTCAGGGTACAGAAATGTATTCAGGGACGAGGGTGCAGCACGCAATGTATAGTAGTAGTCTCTGAGGGGAGTAGCGGGATGTGGTGGACTAGATATTGTCCCATATTATAAGTACCGGCGTCTGTGGGCGTCTCAGACTAGCAAGTAACGGTCTTGTATAGGTGATGGGGATCCAGGGCTGTTGAAAAAGTGTTCAGAATTCAAAGCCCTCTCTTAGAATTTGCAATACGCACTTGTCTCACATAAGCACTGTGAAATTAAAGTCTATAAGTCCTCGGGGTTTTATGCAGGTCAGTAAGGTACAAAGGGATGGTTTGGGGTGGTCTTTGTAGGGTTCAGAAGGCGAGCTGCTCATTAACCTTTACGGACTACCCTTCTCATCTCACCTCCCCCGCGGTTGCAGGTGGTGCCCAGAAGAGCAGCTCTAGGGTGTGGATAGTGTGTAGAGCAAAACCTCAAAACATAGTGGCTGTTGAACCTTTGTTACGGGAATGGGTTTAAATTTTGATGCAAGATGATATGTCTCTTGTATTGTCTGTCTTTGTGGGAACAGGTTCCCATTGAGAATGTAAGGGAACTATTGAAAGGCAGTTCCGTCAGTGATGAGATACACTCCACATACATGTGCTTTTCTCTCTGGGATGGCGATATAGAACAGAACTAGAACCTTCAGCTAGACTATACCAAAATATGAGTCATGTTGTCCAGGTATTCCAGGTCTTCTTGTGTAAATGACATGCATTTAATATGTAGAGCTTATAATGTATTAGTCGGAATAGAGTGTGGAGGTGATAGATACAAGCCGTTAGTTTGCAGTAGCTGCTGATTCAGAGGACATGGGGGGGTAGGGGGTGGCTATAAGGGCGTGGTCATTATTTATGAACAGGGGTATAGTGGGGGTTTTTCATGCAGCCGTGTGAAAATCTTTATGCCCCCACCCCTCCTGACAGTGGTCTGAATTTCTTAAAGCTGCTACAATATGTGAAATATGTAAATGTATTCATTTTCTTCATTACTACCATAAGCCCACTTGTTACAATGTGTTGGTCAAATCTAAGAAATCAGACTGGTATGTTATGGTGGAAAGAGCTTTGCATTTGCGGACCTGACTGCTCAGTCCTGCCACCTGGGGAAATTATTCAAAACTATTGAACTGACTGTTGTCCCACCAAAAGATAGACAGCAGCTGAGACCTAAGTCCTTAGCTGTATGCATCCCCCCTCAGGAGGGGTCAAACGTGTTTATGACCCCTAAACACACCACTCCCCCCGTTCATGAATAATGCCCACTCACTAAGCAGAGGCATAGGAAGCAAATCATTATTGGGGGGGGGGGGGGCAGGGGGCCCCAAAGCCATCCACCAGGTATTATCAGCTTGAGCGCGCTGGTGTTGATACATTGTTGTATGGGATTTATATAAAAGATTATTCCTTGATGGCTTATCTTTAATTCATGCTGCCACTTTCCCTATCTTAATGACATATTTGTCCAATTTGAGTGGTGAGATGTGGGAATCTTGTACCTTTTTACATTTTATATTGGGGCTTGACACATTTTTTGGGGGGGCCAGACATATTCAGGCCGCACCTCATCTGTGATTGGGGGGGGCGGGCCCCCCTGGCCATCCCTTTTCCTAGGCGTAGGAAGCAAATCTTCATGGAGGGGGCCCAGTGGGGGCCCAACCTCAACCACCTTGAATTGTCGGCTAAAGTGCAATAGTGCCTATACAAACCTATATAAAGTTTGTATAGAAATGTAACTTTTTATGAATTTTAGATCTGATTTTAGGTCCAGGCCCCCATTTTCCCTATCCCATATATATCAATCTAATATGAGATGCAAAGTTTAGCTTCTTGTTCAATTCATTATGAATTCTTGGCAATTTCTTTTGGGGGGCCCAGACATACTCAGGCCCCACCTTCTTTTATGATTGGGGGGGAGGCGTCTCCCCCCCCTTTTCCTACGCCCCTGCTAAGCAATTAGTGCCGAATGTATTAGTATTAGGTACATATAGATACACAGGGCACATTGGGACACATCCTCCTCTTTGTGTCATATATGGAGCTATTATCCTAAATTTGCCAGAGCATGTATTCAGGACAGATTCTGGTGGAGGAATGATGTGTAAAGTGTCATGATATCAGGTGACCATCGACCAGATCCTTCTCACACACACAGGCAGCATAAAAATAAGAGCAGGATGAGGGATAATGTAGCCAGAAATAGACCCAGAGTATGGCGTGCCTCATACAATATCTATTACCCACCTATAGCTTGTGTCACACGCTTTCGACCTCCATGTGGCAACAAAAATGTAGTGTTTCCAGTTTTATGATTCAAATAACTAGGGTCAGTAGGTCGGACTTCTTTTTCATTTGTATAGGAAAATTTAGGGCAGATATCAATAAATTTATCACATTCTTTGATTGTTTTTTTTTTTTTTTTTTGCAAGATGATAAAGGAAAGGTGTGAAAAATGTGAAAGGCATGAGGAATATGAATGAGATATGTAAAATAGATGAGAAGAATTTGTAGGATCGGCCCTGTTTTGCTAGAGTCTGTAACTTTAAACACAACCCTCTTTTTTTAGGTCTAGGCTTTTACTTTGTTCATCTAATATTCAATTACAATACTTTCGGTCTGATACATAAAAAATCTATCATAGTGAAATAGGATACATGTGAAACATGCAAATTTCAGGAGGTGTGGCAAATTCATCGCTCGATTAAAGTTGAAATGACATTTTTACTGATGAAGGGGAAATGCTTATAACCACTCAAGCTGTCAGATCTTGTTCACCTCATGACTGACATCTCCCAGTGTGGTTTGTTCTTTTTATGTATTACATTACTGTGTATATGGCAGAGTTAGATCGGCCTATATTACGATGTTTGCTTTAAATGCTGTCTGTAGTGACAGTTAAGTGTTTCATTAATTGCCCCCTTGTGTGCAAACCAAACAGTATTTTGGATTTCCTGACTCTCGTACTTGCTTTCTACAAATACATTTCACTTTCTGACCAAAAATTCTGTTTTCGGTCTCCCACCACCCCCCTATTTTTTTTTAAATCTTAATTACGCCCTTTTGTCATAAATATGCATGGTTGAGTCTTCTCAATTATAATGGAGTCATAATGCATACCTTACAAAGGCGAGCTAGCGGAAAATGTTCTCCCTTCTCACTACTACTTTCGAATGACATAGGAGCTGTTCACCCAATGTCACAGTTTTCTTGAGTTGGAAATACCACTTTGTCTGTACTTCATTAGTCTGAAAATTGACTGGCCAAACGAGGGAAATTCCATTTATTGCATGGTCATTGTAATCCCCAATTACTCATAGTATATCATACAGAGTTATATGAAAGGAATGCGCTGTCTGTTGTAGAATCATGGCATTGGTCTTGTTTAATCCTGTCTCTAACCTGAAGTATAGCCAGGAGGAAGTCCCGTCTTTAGGTACTTTGTCAGATAGGGTAGATTAACTTAAAGATGACCGTTCCTGTGCAGGTTTTCAATAAGGAAAATGCAGTAGCTAATATCTTTGAGTCTAATAGATCGTTAGGGTTCCGCAAGGTACTAAGTGAAAGACAATTATTTGGGCTTTTTGACCAATTACCTTTCTCAAATCCATGTGTAAAGTTTATCTATTGTTTTTTTTTTGGTTTGAATTTACTTTATTATCTCAAATGTTACATTGATTTTCGTTCCTTCTTGATTTTGTTGGCACATACGTCCCTGATATATACATGTATGTCTATGATTTGACCGGTAATATACATCTTTCTTTGATAGGCATACAGTACATTGGTATTGTATATTATGTTTACATATAGAGGTCTCCAAAAAAAAACATGACATTTTTCAACAAGGGTAAACAGTGTATCGAATTACCAACAAAGTTTTTATATATAGAGAAAACATTTGTCAAGAATCGAGATAATAATGAAGGAAGAGAACCTCATCCCCACAGAATACTGTGTAAGGGTTGATTCTTCTAGTTCTACCTTTCTTCTATTTTCTAATTGAGCAAGACAGGTGACACAAAGAAGATTTTTGTAGAGTTTTGACGTTTAGGGGGTCAGGTTATTTCAACAGATCAGGCATAGTGTGCTGCTAATAAATAACTATATTAAATTAGAAAATTGTTAATTCAAGTTCATGAATAGCATTGTACTATATGGACTATAATAATCCATTCCTTAACTTTATCATCACAATCTCAGTATCAAATACTTCCTCTACACAGTAATAACCATAGCATTACAGTAAAGATTGAAATGTATGCATCAGAGCTTAATCCAGTGAAGATTTCTATCCCAAACTATTCTGGCCATGAATCTTGTGATGTAACCCTACATAATCATTGGTTTCTATTCAATTAAATGTACAAATATGTGTATAAGGAGTGATCAACTCAAGGTGAAATGGTGGTCATCTCAAGGTGAAATCGGTATGTTCTAGGAAATATGTCCTATACAGAAAGTATTTAACATTGCTGTACTTTTCCTTATGCTATAATTTAGCACAGGTATTTATCAATTCCTAGAGTCGAAATGTTGTATATGTGAGCACTTGTCATCTTCAAATTATCGAACCAAAGTTGGAGAATTCTGATCAAATGGCCAGCTGGTCATGGTAAAAACCATTCAAACATGGGAACTTTAGTGTATTATCATACATTGCAATAACAATTACGTCATATATTCCAGGACATCATTCTATGGGGTACTATAACACCTCTATTTCAATAATATTAGGGTTCAAGACCAATGCAGTACATGTGAGAGTGAGGAAATCTAGCTGACAGGTGGTCGACTCTAGGTATGTGGTCGTCTTTAGGTTAATCTACCCTACCAACAGCAGCATTGTGGTGCTGAATTATGTTATATGGAAAAGTAGTGGCTCAGTGAAGTGTGATCCATCAATGGCAAATGACTTTGCCATACACGCCTTTCATACAAGTGAAAGCTTGGTCACTGCTTACAATAGCCTACTATATTAAAATAGTATACACATTCACGAAAAGGCATGTGTGATTAAAGGCAATTGTCATCAGATGCTTCCAAGAGGATGCAGGAAATATTGTTAACCATTTGCAGCAGCATATTGTATGCACAATATCTGTTGTTTAACTTTGGGTGTAATTCCAGGTCTTCTTGTGTAAATGACATTGCCACTGAAAAAAAAATGTTTTAGCCTCAGTTCCTCTAAGGCACTCATTTGCCGTTGAAATAAGGAAAATACTGACACTGAATTGATGTGACAGACATGTAAGCGAGAACATGTTGTTCAATATACCAGCAAACTGTGAAGCCTGAATATTTTTAAATGTAAGAGTATAAAGTATAGAAAGTTTGACACGAGAGATTCTAACAGTTGGGGTTGGGAGAGCATCAGGATTATGGCACAAATTCCTAGAACAGTTTCAAACAGTTTTGAATCCTTAGATCAATTTAGAACAACTTTACAAAGGTTGGTCCTTTAATTCAATTTCTCACTTGAAATTTGCTGGTTTCAAAATAAATGGCCTTTTTAGTGCCCTTTCCCTTAAACTGCATTCATAATCATCCAATTCAGAGAAGCATAATGTCCTTCATATCATTCCTTATCAGTGAAACGTATTGTCAGATCCATCTTTTGTCAGTCACAGACCCATGATTAATCGTTCTGTCAATCCTCTTCTAGTCATTTGTATGAGTTCTGTTTTGCTTTGCAAAATAATCCATTGGACTTAATGGAGCATTCAGATTAAAATTGCAATGTTAATACTAGAATCAAGGACAAATCAGATGAACCTGAGGAAGGATATCATTTCCTCTGAGCTGTGAAGGATGTTTAAGATTCTTGGATTACTACAGGTTCTATAGGCCCTTGGGGAAAGAGTGGTGGCATACAGTCTCCTTGGGTAGCCTTGTTTCCAGTCAGGGCTGAGAGATGCTGTTATATGAAATGTGACTTTGGCCCTATAGATTGTAGTCAGGGCATTGGCGCAAGTATATAGCGAGTCTGCCATAGATGTAGAAGTGCATTAAGGGGACATGCAAAGAATGCTATGCGAAAGGGCAGTGCTTAATCAATAAGTGAAATAGTCACATGGACCATACTCAAACGCACAACACTCTTTGTGGAATAAACAGGATACAGTAGAATCAATCAGTTAGTACGAATGTATAGACCAGTCCCTATGGACAGATCCCTTGAAATGTGTTATTGTGATGGCACAGCATCAAATAGGAGCTTTTAGATACAAAGGCAGCATTGTAAATGGCAGCAGGGGTAGAAGGGATGATCTCCCTATGAATAGACTGAGAGCACATGTACAGCCTGTCTCATACAACATCTATAACATCCGTTCAAAATGCTGAATCTGACAAAGCTGACCAAGGGAATATTTCAAATACTAATATGTGATACGATCCTAACACTATGGTGAAACCTGTCAACTGTGCTCACGGGAGGTCCGGCGGATTTATCACTCAATTATATCCAGGAACGCAGTTTTATCGCTGAATGAGTGAACTGTATAATCATAATGTCCCTTCAGTGGCCACTCAAACTGTCAGATATTGTTCCTCTGATGGTGGCCATCAGTGCCATTCCTAGTGTGATCTTTTCCCCATATATTGTAAACACTTAGCTGTGCATGGCAGTCTTTGACAAGCCTATTTATGGCACTCACTGCATTCCTACCTGTAGTTGCAGCTAAATGTCCTACTAATTCCCCTTCAGTGTGTTTCTCTCATTGGGCTACACTGTCATGAAAATTCCCCTGATGATATTGCTTTATTGCAGATAATCATCCTGCACTGCCTCTTTACCAAACGCTATTTCTATTCCACCTCCGCATCCACTTTCCCTGCCTGCCAATACATTTCTCTCTCTTTCTGACAGGAAGCCCCATTTTTACATTTCCCTTCCTTCAAATACAGTACAATGTCATAATACACAAAGCCAAGTCTTGTCGGTTGTAATGCCCTTATGATACATACTTTAAGAAGGGGCTTTAGAGAAAAATGTCCTCCCTTTTCGATACCACCTTCATCGCATGTGGCAGAGTAGATTATAGACGGTGTGTGTATGAATATTTTACGACGGTTTCTGTCGGTGGGGACTAATGGAAGAGCTGCTGAGCTAGTGTCATGAGCTGCTCGAGCCGTAATGAGCAGTTCTCTCAGAATCCCACAGATGACGCTGCCTGCGTAGAATAGGAAATTCCCCTTAATACATAGTCATTAGAGGAATCCCACAAGGGTCGATCGCTTACATATTAAAACAAGCTTCCTTACTCATAGTATATCCAAGAGAATTAGAGTTTACATATAGGGAAGCCGCAGGCTGCGGTTAAAATCACTGCAGCTCCTTTATCTCATCCTGCCACTAGCCCAAGGGATAACTTGGAGAAAGTCTTTTCTTGGGGTCTTATGCATATGTATTAGATACGACTACCACCAGGACTGTTTAGAAAAGTGTGGTTTTCCCCACATATGGAGTGGCCCACCAAGGTGCTATCCACCAATGACAAGTGGCTTTGCCATATGCTCAGGGCTGCCATTCAAGTAGAACATCTTGTCACAGCCTACAAATATATGACAATAGCTTTCAGTGTTAACATCTACCATATTTTTATCCATCCCAAATGGTTCATCTAATGACAGGCCATGTGATACATTTGCTATATTGCCCTGGTGATTCCAACAACCATTGTCTTTCAAACATTATACCATTCTAGGTGCGTACACGTTATGTTCAACCAGTTATTTGACTATCAATCTGAGCCCCAGATTGGTATTGCTATGAAAAAGCCTCCATGAGGCCATTGCTCGAGGCACTACGACTGCACACAGTTACTAGGATTTGAAACCCCTAAACTTTGTGTCAGCAATCGTAGGTAGTGCCCTACGAATGCTCTGTTGTATCTTGACTTAAGCATGCAGTTATTACATAGCATTTGGTAGGGCAGTCATAGTGCTGCAGTCACTACATGGCCTGCAATGTCACTAAATTAAGGGGACCCACTGCGACCTGAAGGTGAGCAGTCATAGTGGGTTATGAAATGCCCTCTGGTATGTCCCCGTTAGCTGATTAAAGCAGTAACGTAGGATACATTCACAGGAATATGTATGATTATGAAGCCAGCAAAATGGCAATTTTAAAACAGTTATTATTCAACATAAGAAATACACAAAGATGTACAATAAAGGAACCGATGTGATTTGGCCGAGCAATTGGGAACAGCCCTTGTTCTTCATTCTGTGGAACTCCAATCTCTTGTCTGTTTTCTTACGTGAAAGAGTTACATTTCGTCTCAAAATGAACAGTCTTTTTAACACCCTTTGTTGTGAACTGTGATTATGAGGCTCACAGAATCCTTATTCTCTCCTTACCATTCCTTTTCGGGGAAGCTCATCGTCTGATCCATCTGTTGTCAGTCCAAGAACCCTGATTAATCACTTCACAAATCCTCCTCTCGTAATTTGAACAACTTTTGTTCTGCTTTTTTTATGGAACCCTTTGGGTTTAATGAAGCATTTGGATTGAATTGGTAGTTCGAACACTGGGATCGGGTGCACATTCTTTGTCATTGGGGATGATGTAGGGTCTCTTTCTTGTCATTGTTTCAAAAGACTTACTGCACTCTAGCAAATAGTGAGCAGCAGAGCTGCTTGTCTCTTCTATACTTGACAAGCTGTAGGGAATAGCTAAATGGAGACATCGGTACGGTACTGGCATTGTACCAATGGCAACAACTTGTGTCTGGGATAAGGAGAGGTAACTTTGAGCATCTGTTTTGAACAAACCAAGAGGGATTCTATTATTTCAGTGGGTCCAGGTGTTACTCTTGTGTCTTAACTCTACAACCTACCCTGTTGTTGGAAAATAAAATGTCATGTAATACCATGTACCATGCATGTTTGCAAACTGAAGGGTTTGAACTTGCCACCATGTCAATAAATGACTGAGACACTACCTGGTGGATTGGTTGTGAACTAGAAATTGATAATGAGGCCCTCTGGTGTGTTTTATTTATTTCTGAGCTGGGCCACTAAGCCTATATGTATGTAACATGTCGATTTTTAATAAATGGCCATAGCTAGTAGTTCATACACCCCTATATTCCACTTTTCAAAGGAAATATACCCCTATTTTTGAAAAACATGTAGAGAGTTAATAGTATAGATGGTCATAATTGTATAGAAAGGTGGGAGGAGCAGTGGCTCCCTCTTGTGAACACATTGCAGTAGGAGCTTTGGGGACACCTGGTGACAGAAAGTGCCAGGTGGTGGAAAGATCAATATGGACGCCCATAGCAGGAGGGTATTGGCATGTGTGCATGCCTGTAACCAGAATATACAATATATTTATCTCCTGGCATACTGATAGTAAGTAACAGGAGCACGTGAACTGTTGGTCTATACAGGGAAACACTAATTGTAAGGCTAAATAGTTATATGACTGTTGTTTTACTGTCTCAAAGTTTGCTCTCCTCGATTCTAGCCACTCCTATTACCGAGGGTCTGACTGTTAAGATCTAGGCCGAGGTCCTGAGTAGGGAATAGCAATCATTGGCCATACTAGATCTACACATCAGAAATAGGGTAGTGTTTTGCTTCAAGCAGAGTAAATTGTATTTCATCATTATGGTAAACAGTTGTTCTATTCCTTACAAAATGGAATTTTGCTATAGGATGTATTGTTTCCCGATTAGAACAGATCTAGATAACAACGATTGTGCTTTATAAAACGGCTGGCAGTGCTCTGCTGCACAATAGAAGTGACCTTGGGTGCATTATAGGAGTGTAGTGCACACCTGAGCAAGGTCACCATAGCTGTGATACAGTCAGGTACCCTTAATTGGTCTAGATATACCTTGATTGGGTACTTGATTGATTGGAATGAAATGTACAACATTTTATGAAGACAATAGACAACTCCTTCTTCGCATCTTGACTCAGATGCATTTGTGCATTATAGGATGTACAACAGACAGTCTCGATGTGAAGAAGATCTTTGTCTATTCTCTAAATATTGACATTGCCCAGACACCACCTTCAGTATCCAGATACCTTAACAGGATAAATACACTCACACTTACCCACACTGTATGTTTGAATATGAGTGCCTGACACCTTCTCAGTAATCAGATCACCCTCAGGCTTTCCATTTGCAAACAGACCTAAGGCGAGACAATGAGTTTCCGCCAGTCTGCTATGCAATGCAGACGGTTTTAAAGTATTATTGGCCTTGGGGAAAGCTGTGAGGCAACAGGCTCCCTGCATAGCATAGGCACCAGACAGCACTTCATGCTACTTCTATGCATGTGGATTTTATGTTTTTGTTTAGACTATATGTAGTTATAGGAAGTTTGTTTCCTTTTTTTCATTTGTGAGAAGATATATGAAAACCCTGCTAAATGTGATACATGCATGTACCTCAATCCCTTATTCTGCATAAGTTACCGAAATGGCGATGTAAAGTATTATTGTATATTAGGGAGAACTGTATATTTATTGTAGTATTAGATGCACCCCCAATCAGACTGATTGTGTGGGGCGCATATGAGGTCCTCGTCTGTTAATTCTGATACCGTTCTTTAGGTTGAAATCCTCATGTGTACGATTGGTTACTCTATCTACATTTTTATCAATTTGAATTTTTGGGGAATGAGAGAGGTTATTTCTTGTGATGAGTTACCAACGAGAAACCAATCAATGTAACACAGTTGGGAATAACAGGTAGAAACAAACTTGCGACGCAGGTATTTTGGCGTTACTTTTATCACTATAAGGCTCTACCTTGGTGTCATATTTCATAAAGCGCACGTTGATTGTTTGTGCCACTAGGGGTCAGGCCTGTCTGACCTATTTGCCCCTGAACCAGACACTACATGATGTGAGGTCACACCTGATAATTGCCCTTCAACTCACACAGCTCACCATGACAACCACTAACCCTGGAAATAATCACCATTGATCATTATGATGCACCAATGCAGCTCGTCAGAACTACATGCACCGTACCGGCCATATGGGTTTGTTGCATTCCTATGGTGCCAGCATGATGCACCAATGACGTGCTGGTGATCAGACTCACCAGAACTGCATTGGTGCATCATGATGGCTGAGAATCATGAACCTGGGTGCATCATGCGGTCCTTGGGGGGTTAAGAAGGATCTGCGCAGGAGCTGCTGAGAACTGCTCAGTTCTGATCCAGGATGAAGTCACTCACCTGTTTCCTGCACGCCAGCATTGTTTGACTTGATTAGCTGGTTTCAGCTCTGAGTGGATGCCAGTCGTCTGCATGTCTGGCTTTATTTGTCTACGTGCCCTTCAGGTAGTATGCCTAAACCCCATCATATAATGTTTCTACGCACATTGCTAATTTATGGATATTGTGTTTCTTATTAATTAATCCAAACTTTTAGATAATGAAATCTAGGCAAGAGCCAAAATGTATGGTTTAATCGCTGATGGTTGTATCTGATAGCAATAGTTTAATCAATACCATATGCAGAGAGTCATCAGTGTGAAAGTCTGCAATATTTACATTAGGTTGACTTGATTAATCAACAAAAACATCTTTTGGCAACAAATATGTGTATGAGTTGCACTTGAAAATTTGAGACATTTGAATTTGATACGGAAAGTTTTTCCTAGCTGAAGCAGAAGTATGTGGGCGTCGCTCTACTGAAGAAATTAATGCAATTACAGAAGACATCATTCTGCAAATTATTCCTACCCAATGAAGCATCTGTGATTTATGAAAACGAAAATACACACTATTATCTCAAGTTGAATACGAGAGCCCCATAGGCTTAACCAAGAAACTCTGTATCACACCCCACAGTGTGATAACCCTTCCCCGTATCACACTCCATGGGAAAACATCCAAAACGGTCAAATAACTGATGATAAAATCACTTCTAATGCCAAATCAATACATAAAAAGGAGTACATATTATTTCGAAATCTGTAAGAATCTCGACAAAGGCAAAGCACTCCATAGAAAATACTTGTAAGTCTAGATCGCACTCGAATGCGGCACACGATCCTCCAGTGCCACCGATCAAGCACGTGTTCCCCTTAATGTCACGTCTTCAGCCGCTAGATGGCAGTGTGACCTTGACCTGCGGGCACCCATCTCCTCCTACAGGCGAATTTTCCCGCGACAGCCATAACCGGAAATTGACAAACGCCCGTCACCATAGAGACCGAGAGTGCCCATTGGGACCTGTTCTCGCCTTCCCTCGTTCTCTCTCATTTCAGAGGCTTCTGTCTCGCCTCAGGAACTTTTCTTGCAGGCTTACCAACCGGAAGTGAGCCGTCCACTGGCTGGCTGGTCTACTCTCCCCCTAGATGGCGTGCGTGGTAGGTTGAGCGGAGGTTGTTAGACCCACCCCCCCACATCATTGCCACAAGTACGCGCCTATATCGCCAGTTTACACCACTAGGTTGTTCCCATGCCCGGGTCTTGGGATGTTTGGTAAAACTAAGTTATGTATTTATGCTATGTTGTACAGTTCTTGCTGTTTTTACATGTATTACAAAGCAAAGTTCAACCAAATGAATAAATATGCTTCTAAAGAGATTTCACTGTACTAAATGACAAATGTTCCATCAGTGAAATAATTGCAGACTCATGCAGAAATGTTAAAACTTTGCAGGTTCGCTCTGACTTTTCCAGTGGAATTACATGAAATAGTTTACTTTATCTCAAGTTGAATACGAGAGCCCCATAGGCTTAACCAAGAAACTCTGTATCACACCCCACAGTGTGATAACCCTTCCCCGTATCACACTCCCTGGGAAAACATCCAAAACGGTCAAATAACTGATAATAAAATCACTTCTAATGCCAAATCAATCGAATTTTGAACATATCTGACTAAATTAACTTGAGTGAGCACTGAGGGTTATCACACTCGGCTTCGCCTCATGTGATAACCCTCAGTGCTGACCAATTCTCGTGCACCTTTGTCTATTTATCAGCCAAATCTCCCTCAAGCATGAAAAGCAAAATTCTGACGTTATGAAACAGATGCCTCTGCTGATTTCTCGTTGAGCCGCACAGCCCTTTTGCCAAATACCGAAGTCGCTACCTGTTTATTCAATAACCATGCACATAGTAGCCTACTGCACTCCCTGGGTGCATCGTGTCGATCCTTTGGGATGCATCAACTCCATAGGGCCGGCTTGATGCATGTAAGTACCACTGGCGAGTTAATCGCTAGGACTGCATCCATGTATTATATCCAGGCACATGGTATTAATTAAATGTTATCCACCATAAAGGGTTAGCTTGGCCATGGAGCAGAACGCTTGCATTAGTTAGTGGGACTAAGGGAGTGGTCATTATTTATCAACGGGGGGGGGCCTGGTGGGTTTGAGGAGGGGCATAACAAATTCAGACCCCTCTTGGGGGGGGGGCTAAAAAAGTTTACCCTGTTTTTAGCAAAAAAAAAAGCCTGCACGCTACTATAGATCAAAGAGGGGTGTGAAAATTCTCTGTGCCTCTGGCACGGGGGGACACAAAAAGTTTGACTGCCGTCGGGGGCGGCATAAAAGATTGCCGCATGTCTGCGCGAACCCCCCCCCCCCCCCCGGTTGATAAATAATGACCACTCTCTAACAGCCCGTACTAAAAACATCTTCATGCCTCGACAGGCAATGGCACCATTTAGAGAAACAGAAGTCGTTGAGAAATCGATATATGTGTTAATCAAACTCACGCTTCTGTTGTTCGCTCACAATCCCATTTCTTGGCCTCATGGGGTCGATGCAAAGACGATTAATTCTTGGCAGTGCCCTATTTTCTTTTGTAAAGTTAGACTCCCCTCCAGACCGATATAAATAGGTGGTGGGGGTTGGAGGTAATGCACCTTAAAGGAGTGCGTGAGCACGACACAATCTATTCTAGGTATACACACACTAAACAGCCCCCACCCCCAATGCCTCCCCTTTCACATTCCTAAAGTTTACGTGTACCTACTTCTTAAAACGATCGTGGCTCCACATGGTAGCATATATAATCGATATCACCTGCAGGATGGGACTGCCCTACAGAAGGACAAAAAGATAGTTGGCCCTCTTAATTTGGACATTGCCTTTAGAGTGTGTCCCAACACAATGTTAGAGTTAACCTTAAAACTCATAAAGTAAGTTGATAGGGGGAACGTGCATTTCTGCATGGTTCAGAATAGTTTAACAATGTTTCAAAACAGTTTTAGTGGAAGACAACCTTAACAGAAGTTATAAGTATACATGTATACATGTACGTATATCATTTTCCTCTCACTATGGACAGGCACGTCCTCTTGGTTTATACAGTCAGCCCTTGCTTCCTTAGATATGGAAAATACAAGGAAGAATGTCTGAGGAAGCAAATTATCTGAGGAGCTAAGTCCAAATATAATAGAAAACGTTTAGAGGTAGGGGTAAGTCGCCCCTGACTAAACCACTTCAAGCTCCTATACCCCGCGGGAGTTTCCCCTAGAAGGAAACTGCCATCACCTCAAACTGATAAATGCTATTCCATGCGTTAATGAAGCTGTAATTAAAAACAGAAACCAATAGTAAAGGCATAAATAACAAATAGAGGTTCACGAGTTGATTATAGGGGCAGATAAGAAGCACGAGGCCGTAGGCCGAGTGTCTTTTTATCTAGCCTCTATAATCAACGAGTGAACTTCTATTTGTTATGTATGGCGTTTATACCATGGTTTCCTCCATTTTCTTAAGTAATTACCTTATAAAATGAAGAAATAAAAATCCAAGCGATACGTCTTGTTCAAACTCCTCCGCCATCTTGGTTTCATCGCGAGACGACAGGACTGCCTGGACGCAAAGTGTTACCTCGGCGTGTGTCCTACAGGCATTTTCATAGTAGAACCGCTGGTAAGGACTGCTCGCGACAGCCAGAATACCCTTAGAGCATATGCCAACGTGACAACGTGTGTCTCGCCGCGGTAAACAATCCGTGCGCTACGCAGTCAACATGACGGCGAAAATTTCGCTCGATTCGATTTTTATTTCTTCAATCCTGTTGAAAATACATTTTATATTATGGCGAATTAAAGGTAGGTGCTAGAATATAATGTCTACCTTCATCCTCTATAAGCATTAAGGTCTTAATGCTATAGTTTTTTTATTATCGAATTAAATCTATCATGTCAACTTGCTGTCACATCGTCTCGTCTCTAGTGTCAATATCCATTCAATTAGCGCGTACTATTCGAACGTCATTATCCGCTCCAGGCACCGTAAAATCGTGCAAAAATGTGATAACCATGGTATAAATTTAGATAAACTATGTGGTAAAATAGGACTATTTCACTTGTCAGTAATGTAGAATTATAGAGTTGGTACCATGACTGGGTTAGCGCTAGAGCACTTTTTCTCTTAGCCAATTTGGCGAATTTGCACTGATTTTGATTAGCCAAATTCACTCTACATTAGCCAAATATTTTGATTTATTTGAAGCATTCATCAAAGAGGTTCAGGGAAGGGGGGAGGGAATATACACCCTCAGTGAATACTTTTCTTGACTCCTGACACCTATATGCCTATATATATATATGTCTATATGTAGTATTTGTTTAGAAAAGTAGTGTGTAGTGACTGTTGGTTGTGATTTGAAGCCCAATTGAGCCCCCATTTTCCCTAACAATGATCAAATTTGATACATAGGTAAATTTACACAAACACTGACTTTCCTGGGATGATGTAGGGGAGGGGTGGGGCTCTGTTCGCCTTGCCTTGTTTAGACATGGTGCATAAAGATGTCTTTCTTTTGCAAAGTATAAGAAAGAGTAAGGGGAAAAAACATAAGGTTTGAAGTTAATAAGGATGTACAAGTGTTACAAATTTGCCACAGGGATCCCCTTTACCAGTTCATGTACTATTCACATCTTACAATGGCTGAAGAAAATGTTTTTTTTTTATCTACTGATGACTAGATTCTGCATAAAATTCCCTCCCTTTCCAACAATATATGATATGCTTATATTACACCAAGATGTCAACATGATGGGGACTGAGCCCATGTACTCTGGCCTTCAAAATTAACCAATTTGGCGAATTTTCATGGATTTTTATTAGCCAAAATGCACTTCAGTTCGCCATTGGCGATTTGGCGAATGGCTAGCGCAAACCCTGCATGACTCAACCCCTAACTCAAACACTCTGACCGGGTAAGACATGCTACCTTGGTTTGTATGTGAGTAGTAGCGGGGGCTGCATTTGGTAGGAGAAGATCATACCTATAGGCAGCAGAGACGTTCTACTTGAGTGGACCTATAACTACAGTGTTAGGCTGTACATGGGTGCAGTATTTTTCATATATCTTCAGTGGTTGATTCATGGTCCAGCAGGTGGTTGACACGGGGTACCACTCAATAGGTGACAATAAATTCATCGGAATGACATCAAATGAATAAATATCTACATTCCACGCATTCCACATCATATATTGCTGTTGTATGTGATTTATTGATTATTAATAAAATTTCAAAATTTAATTTGAAATTGTCTGGTTTTGTGTGACACATCAACATCTACACCATATAAAACTAGTTAGATTATGTGATGGAGTGTTTACATATGAGAACTCAGTCATTAATTGGGATGTGAGTTTTGGCTAAATCGCATAGTGAGGGGTAACACAAGAGGTTTATATTCTGAACTTGCACACGTTTTACTTCAATTTGTAAATGAAACATGGTATGTTATACCATGGTTATCACGTTCTTGAATGATTTTTACGATGCCTGGAGCGGATAATGAAGTTCGAATAGTACGCGCTAAATGAACCCATGTTGACACTTGGATTGAGACGACATGACAGTAAGTTGACATCAAAGAATTTAATTTGATATAAAAAAAACTATAGCAGTAGGAGCTTAATGGGCTAGATAAGAAGGCACTCGGCCTACGGCCTCGTGCTTCTTATCTGCCCATAGAATCACCTAGTGCAACTCTATTTGTTATATATGCCCTTATTAAACACTGTATATCAGGTACTAGTTATGAATTCCCACTAACAGAAATGAGGTATGCTATGCATTATAACCTGACCGCACACACCTATACCAAGAAATATATGATAATACTATTTAAAACGCACGTTTAGCGATCGGTTAATGGTCGACATAAGATACCAAAAGATCTAGTGGTCGAGTCAGGGACGATGCACCCTAGTTCCAGATTTTCCGGAGGTAATGAGGGATCTGAGGAATGAAAGGGTCAAAGAAGTGAAGGTTGACTGTATCCTCTTGACATCCAATTCCCTTCACCTTCCAATCCGCCTGTCATTGAATTAGGATTACAAGGATCAAGGAGTACAGTGTGACGACATTTTCCCTTCCCGTCTAGTACATTTACCGCTAGCTCCAAATGAGAGCCGACGATAGAGGTTGCAGTGGTATACAGGAACTGAATTATGTATACATCCTCCCACTGCTTCTCTAAATGCATCTTACTTAGTAAATCCATTTAGGCTGGAAAAGGATATAAAAGTGGTGTCTCACATTGGTAAGAGGATATATCCTCTTACCAGTGACACGACTTTTCGAACATCTTTGGGGGTTTCTAGTTTTGTACTTTTTGAATTTAACCAGTTCCCTTAAGAAAATTGATAAAAACGGGATCATCGTATACCTTTGCTATCCAAACATCTCAGTATATGTTATGTGTGTATTCTTGGTATACATACAAGTAGCACGGCTGACGTCGGTTACTGTATTGTAGGGTGTGTCGTTAATGGAGATACCCTCCTGAGGTGACAGCACAAACTGCCAACTCAGCAGATTCCCAACATACCCAACAAGGTAGTAAACCCCTAAAAGGCCGCATAGTGCATTAATGTATTATAAACCCATGGCATAAAGGTGTCTTTCACAAGAGCTGCTTTCACCCACCATGAGGACAAAAGGGCATAGAAATACATTAATAGTATAGTCACCCGGTGTGGTGGTCGGGAGGTCATCTGCAGTCGTGGCAGTGGCTATTCTGTTTGATATGTATATTTCTGTTCGCATTTCTACATTCACCTCCTCACTTACATGTTGTCATGTAGTATTTATAAAGAAGAACTGCAGGAGGGTGTTGCTCCTATAGTAAAAGGAAGAGCTGGCTAAAAATGCCCTTGTTTCCAGTCCTTTCTTTTCATGTAGTTATAACTTGTCCCTTTTGTTGCTCACAAGTGGTCATTCAAGTACGGTGCTAAAAAAGGGGGATTTGAGTAGGTACCTAGTTGGGAGAAGTCAGTCAGTATAATAAACTATAGAGCGTGTGACACAAGTAGGTACCTGGAAGTGCAGCTCTCTCTATTTTAAACAAGGCAGGTGACTTTTCAGACTAATGTGGTGAGTGCAAGTACTTAGGTGAAGCAGTGCACGACTTGTTTAGAAAAGAGGGTACATACTCACAGCTCTTTTTACAATAGGAGCAACACCCTCCAGAGCCGGCAAAGGAGAGGGTTGACGTCAGAGCGTCATACCCTATAGTGTTATAACCTATGGCCTGGCCATTACATATAAAGGCCAGTCAACATAATGTAATACATAATCCCAACCCATTAGTAACCATCCTACAGAGACCCACTCATGACTTCTTCTTTGCACTGTAGACTATTTATCAAGTTGTCACGTATGATCGCAGACATGTACTATGCTACCACTAAGCCATCCTCTACTACGACTGGGGTATGTTTCAGAACGGTTAACGACTTAGGCTATATTGTAGATTTAAAGGGTATGGTTGTTTCCATTCTCTATTATCTGATTAATTGTTGCACTTGTAACAGATTGAGAAATGAACCCCTGGTATATATGATGCTTGTAACATGGCCACGGCTGCCATTATGAAGAACAGTAAAGGCTGTCTGTATTTGTAGCAGATTGAGAAATGACCACCAGGTATATAATGCTGGTACATGGCCATGGCTGCCATTATAAAGAACAGCACCATCCAAGGCGGCATGTAATTGATTCTGGAGGACCTCCCTGGAGGCTTGTCGATCAATACGTCAGGACGAAAGCCACGTGTTGCTCCTGTGTGTGTGTGTGTGTGTGGGGGGGGGGGGGTCACTTGGTGTGATATGGCGTGGCCCCCTAGATTCTGCTATCTCCTGGGACTGACAGCAAAACGAAAATCCACAAAAAAGATGTATGTGTTGGTAGCATGTCAGGGATTGGGTATGTTTGACACTGAAAGCAGCCTGGGGGTAGTGCAGGGAAACTGAACCTGATGGATGGCCTACAATCCTTTGGATATCATGTAGTGCACAAATGCTTCAAGTCTATTTTGCTGTTATGTTACATCAGCCTGGTGAGCGACTCGGTTAGGCTGCCTTAAACAAAGAAAGATGAGCCTAGATATTGATAAACCTGCAAAGGGTCGGCATGATGCACCAATGTAGTGCCGGCGAGCATGTTTACTAGCACCGGATTGGTGCATCATGATGACATATTAATGAACATAACCCTGGAGGTATCATGCACTCCTTAAAAATCTTATCCAGAAAAAAGGTCCTCAACCTCTTGCCACCATTCGATATGCCACACAAATAAAGCGTCATTTAGGTACCATCCCGTTACTGAAAAATAATGGGGATGGCTTAAATACTGGCCCGGGTAGGTCCTCTGTGCTTTTACCGTGATACGATAGTTAGTCTCAGGTGGGGGATGGGTGCTAACATGTTGATTTAAGGGGTGGTGCAAGAGCACGACCGACGTTTCAGAATGGCTGTGTGGGTATAGCTAGATCAGAGTATGAATGGTCTAACTAGGTCAAGTTGCAGATCTGCAGTGAAGGGCAATAAAAAAATATTTTTTACTGAGAATGGCTGAAATATTAAAATCTAGTTGACACATCCTCCTTAAAAATGAATATTTTGTGTGTCTTATATTTTTCCTTGCATGCTTTAGTCTAGAAAGTGGGCGGAGCCAATGTTGTTGTGCTTTGTTTTGGCCATGTGGTCACTGAATGATCTTCACACTAGATGGCAGGGCATTTCATGGGGAGAGTTTCCCTACAGGTTCTGTCCTTAAACTAGTGAAAGGTTGGCTACAAATGGTAAAATGTAATTTATCTTAATGTATACAAAACACAATAGCATCAGCACTCTTAACTCCAATGGAATTATATATACAGTATGGCTACTAACAAATACAGTAATATGTAAGGTGTTGCAGGATGTAGTTCCACTGACTGTTACACCTCTTTTGTGTTCACAGAAAATATATTTATACCCTAGCTCTCCTTGGGTCTGTTGCAACAGCGGATTTGCCTGTAGGTGGTATATAGGCCCAAAGGCTTGTCTGTGATTAGGCTTACAGGGCACAGAATCATGTGACCTACCCAGGATACTGGCCTCATAGATCAAGGAGGCCCCTTAAGATTTTTTAGGAGGGAGAGTGTAGATCTACAGGTGTTAAAAATTATAGCCCCCCCCATCCCCCACCGCTATCATTTATGAACAGCTGGGGAGGTGGTGCAAAAATTTAAGCAGGCTATTGAAAATGTTATGCCCCAACAGTACCAGTAGACTCCCGCCCTCAACGGTCCAAATATTTGCGCCCCCCCCCATACCTGGTACTGGAGGCACATTCAAATTTGACAAGGATGTGCGACAGATTATTACGCTCCCCCAATGACGAACAGAATTTGCACACCCCTCTTTGATATGTAGTAGTTTTTGTGGCTAAAAAGAGTAAGGTTTTTAGGGAGTGGTCATTATTTATCAACAGGGGTGCTGGTTGTTATTTGCACGGATGCGCGAAAATGTTTTACACCCCCCCCTGAACACAGTCAAAATTTATTGCGGCCCCCGTACCACAGAGGCGCGAAGAAATTTCGCACCCCTCTTTAATCTATAGTAGGTTGCTAGCGTTTTTGCTAAAAAGAGAGTAAACATTGTTAGCCCCCCCCCCCTCAAGAGGGGTCAAAATCTTTTTAGCCCCCGCCCCTCCGGAGGGGTCTGAAATTTTGATGCACCCCATCAAACCCACCAGCAACCCCCACCCCCCATTGTTAAATAATGACCACTCCCTTTAAATAACACTCCCTATTAAATGACCACTCCCTACTGGTGTGGGGTAGATGGTGTCATTCTGTAGTCCTCAGTCTTGCCCCAAGACCTTTTTGTTAGGTGCATCGTTTCTAGACAATGTCACCCAAAATCATTTACACATACCATCCAAAATATCTCATGGGAAAGAATCAAATTAATTTTGCTCAAAGGGAATCATCCATTCATAGCTTATTTGCCTTAATCACAAAGCATATGTCAACAAGGTCTATGTTTACATTCAGGTAAAGGGGAGGAGCTTGGCCACTGAGCATGTATACCAGGTCTGCAGTCAGACACTTCCTGGATTCCAGGTGAGGGGTAACTGGTGTCATTAGTGTTGGCTGGAATGAACACCTGCTTTCTCCCTAGTAAATGCATGTCAGCATGAACAGATCACTGCAATATCTTTATTGAATACTCAGCTTCAGGCCATAGCTTATTCCCCATCAAATTCTCATGATAACTATGTGTAAATCATTAATCTGCTGGGATGAGGGGTAACTGGTGTCAGGTTTACCCCTGAGCCTGCTCACCCTCTTATTAGCCAGTGCATTAGTGATTATCAGACCGTGGCGCCATCTAGGTAGAGCCCATGGGGTGGTGTGGTGTCTCATGGCTCATATCAACGTTCATTTGGTTTCAGGATGCACTACTGCAGTGCTGGCATTGACGCCGATCTATCATGATTGAATTGAGGCCGTAGAGGCATGATGCATGGATACATTCCTGGCATGTGATTTAGCAAAAGAGTACTGTGTTTTAAAGTACTGTCATACCCTTCAAGGGTTATTAAAGGTACCCATTGCTGATGACCCTGTACCTCCCCTTTCTCTGTAGTCAATGCTAAAGTACTGTGATGCCCCTCAAAGAGTTAAAGGTACCCTTTGACCGGTATGTCCTGATGACCTTGTACGTCCCCTTTATCTGTAGTCAATGATGAACCCACTTTTACCCATTATCTGTGGTCGCCAGTCTGGCTCCAGTACGTCTAGTATCTCCCATCCTGACAGAACCTAACAAACCTGTGTACCCGATACCTGGCCCTGGAGACAAAGCATGGGTTCTAACAAATGACCTTTGTGTCTGAGAGGTCCCTAATGAGTGACATGGGCCACCCTATTCTAACCCTATGGGTGTGCCATACCCCCACAGTCCATGGCATTATCATGTCATTCAATATTGATGTGTTTTTTTCTTCATTTTTATTAACCAAAAAATAATCAGTTAAGTCTCTTAGTAGTGAAGTATTGCATGGATCGTCCCTCAATGATTGGATCAGTACTACCTCGTAGAAATTAATCCAAACATAATTAAGTATCATGGCATTTTGTCTGTCTTACAATCCAACATCTCACAAACATATCAAAGCCACACCACACACTTTAAGCTGTATGATCCTCGTGTACATCACTCTCAATTTAAACTATGTTGTTGTCTCTCTGTGCAATTACATCGCTTTCTATCCACAATATGAATTATTGTATTTCCCCTAGCTAAATAACAAAAACATCGACACCAGCAGCACGCCTCTGTATTGAATTAAAACGTCCTTTCATTTCCCATTACTTAGAAAGGAGGGGATTTCCTTGCCTATTCTTCTGTTGTACATGCATTGTAAGCCTCCCAGCGTGTATAAGTGAACACAAACACAGAATATCGACATGTTCCTTTGTCATTATAATTCACCATTGCAGCTCCAGTGACTGACTTGAAGGCACTGCAATGATGCATCATACTAACCCTTTGAAAAATTGCTAAATAGGCATGTGTCATAATGTATGAATGCAGCACTGGTGAGACGCTGCACTCTTGCAATCAGGAAAGCAGCATCCATGCATCATGAAAGCAGCATCCATGCATCATGAAAGCAGCATCCATGCATCATGAAAGCAGCATCCATGCATCATGAAAGCAGCATCCATGCATCATGAAAGCAGCATCCATGCATCATGAAAGCAGCATCAATGCATCATGAAAGCAGCATCCATGCATCATGAAAGCAGCATCAATGCATCATGAAAGCAGTATCCATGCATCATGAAAGCAGCATCCATGCATCATGAAAGCAGCATTCATGCATTATGAAAACTGCGTATATGCATCATGAAGGCAAAAAGGCATAATGCACTTAGTACTTCAAGGATGGCTGGTGCCTTGGTTCATCATGTCCATCGGTTGGTTGTCTGACAAGTCTGCTCTCCAGGGCTAACCATACAAACCCTTGAAGAGTAGCTTCATCAACGCTGTATACTAGGACCCGTACTTATACTGACTTAGCTGGTTTGATTATCAGCTAATGAAATGATCCCCAACTATTCATTGCGGTCTTCTCGGGGGTCAGTTGGTACCCATCTGATAGCTATTATCAGTGATAATTGCTGGTAATTAGCTTTAGCAATGGCCGCGCCCATAGGACAATCCGCTACCGCTGTATATGAATGCGGCACTGCCAGTCTGGTGAGTAGACTCATATGGGGGCCACATTAAGTTTTATGCATGGTGGCGGAGAATGGGCATGGTGCATTGATGCACTATATAGTCTATAGGTCCTTAATGGTCGTGCTGCATCGTGGCGGAGAATGGGCATGGTGCATTGATGCACAATAGGTCCTTAATGGTCGTGCTGCTTCCAAAGTGCTAACCTAACAGCTGTGCTACAGCCGCTGTTTATCAGTGATTCTTACTGAGGTGCCACGCCCCTATGAAGATACTCTATACTCACTGCCTCACTGTGCCCCTCTCTCACCCCTCTAAGGACTGATGCATTAGTAGGGTTAATATCAGTAGGCCTACTCCTGAAGGGTCAGAATGATCTACATGTATATGAAATAATGAATGCAGCCGTGCCAACTAGACCAACCCTTAAAGGGTTAACCAAATGTGTGAAAGCGGCACCGGTGAGTTACTCACAAATTATTTCATCTACACACCCTGTATTATGCATTAAAGAGGCAGTGTCACGATATTTTACCTATTCATCTTTATCAAAAATCATATAGTCGATGACCCCTGTATGTGTATATATGGAGTGCCTCAAATGAATGGATATCACGCATATCCATGCTGACTCCCGTGGGTTGGCTGCAGACCCTTATCAGGCCTCCCCGCCCACCTCGCCATGTTGTGAAATCATTGACAGTAAGGGTATCTGACATATTTTCAATTACCTCCAGTCAGGTGTATGTATTTCATATTCTTGTATTCATCAGTTACACATGTGTAACTAGTAATTTCTGTGAGTACAGCTAATTGTACAGGTATTGGAATGGAGGTGTGTTTTGCCCCGTGGTTTACCTAAAAGTATAATAGCTTATATAACTGAGAGTCGCATGTATATTAATTATTGCTCCTTTGGTGATTCGACTTGGTATACAGCGTGGGTGCTTCAAAACATTTCAACTCATACTAAGTACTTGGTATTGCACTTACTTATTTTTTCTTTTCTTTTCTTTTTTTTTTTTTTTTTTAACAAATATTCAGGCTATTGAGGTTTTCCATAATACACTCTGTTCATGGAGGTTTCCTGTTAATTAGGTCAGTCACATGACCTGCTCTGGCCAATGGCATTGGTCACATGACTGACCTACTTATGCTAATTAACAGGAAACCTCCACGAACAGAGTGTATTCTGGGAAACCTCAATAGCCTGAATATAATTTTGACATTGAAAACAATAAATCATAACATACAAAAATTGTGACATAGGGAAAAGTGGGTGTCATTGACATACCTACTGACTGAAACAAATGTTTCAGATGTAATACATTGTTCTGAATGTGCTACAAATCAATTCCTGGGTATAGCCTATTATGTACTGGTTTGCTATGGTGCAAGGTGTGACTTAGCAGTGAAGTGCTTGTGGTAGCAATCACCTGGGAAGGTGTGAGAAGCCCCCTTCCTCCTGTCACCCAAAGCTTCCACATCAAAGAGAAGAAATGGCTTCAAACAAAAGATCTAACACTTGGCCTGGGGTGGCAGCTGAGAATGATGTCCCTTTACTCATTAGTCAGCTTGAGGGTTTGGCGCTGTTACCTGCCCAATCTAGGCATTGTCACTATGTATGACACCCACCGCCTCAGGAGGTTAATTCAAAAGGTCCTGGGATCGCTACCTCAGCAATCTTAGGAATTATTCTGCCTTTTCCAATTAAGCGATCTTAAGATTAGACTGTCTTGCCTTTTCACAGCCAGCTCTAAGATTGCAGTGATCTTAGCCTCAGCCCTCCTACACCATTCCAAGTAGAACACACTGTGCATAGGGGCAAGAGGCCCATAGTGAAAGAATACCAGTGGAAACACTCCTTCTCACAAGACTAATTACACAAGCGTTCCCCTTCCCTATATGAGCTACTTATAGAGTATAGGGTGCAGTTGACCTCGTAGAGTATTCAAGTGCACTTCATGCCTGAGTAGCCTGAAGAGCCCTCAAGGACTCTCGGCAAAATCCTCCCTCCCCTCTATATGTATACAGCAGGGACATTCACTGTTGGGAGCAGGAGTGTTCCCTGTGAGTGCTCAGGTGAAACCACTATGCAATTATTTCACTAAGATTGCAGTGATCTTACTGCTGGAAAAGGAATAGTGAAGGGATCTCAGGATTTGCTTAGCCTAACCTGCTGTTCCTGACTGGCCTGCAACCACTGCATTAGATAGGGTAGACTGGCTAGGTCTTATGATATGTGCCTATGCTAAGATCACAGGGGTAGAAATCCCAGGACCTTTTGAATTAACCTCCAGTTGTTTTACTTGAGCTAGAGCCAAAATGTTTGGAACAAATGAGAACAAATGAGTGGTCAGAAACATGACATTGCCTCTACAGTTGCTTCTCTACGTGGTTTTATTTTCGCATCAGTCATAGACACAAATCCAGGCCTTCAAGCAAGGGGATCTAGCTTGACGAAAATATTTACCAATTATGTCTTTGCCGAGCTTTCCAATTTCATTAAAATGTCTACGATGTCAGTTGCATCTTTTGATCTATAGTTAATAAACATTCTCCCAGGGAGCAGAATTAATGCTATTTTTACAGCTGAGCCCACGTCATGCTGTGTTTCGCCAGAATCAGAGAGGCTGAAGTGAAGCCGAATGCGTATTGAGAAGGATTGGGCTGTTTGTTTTTTTGTCTGTTATATTTAGGCTTCACACAAGTGGTAGTGACGTGGTCTCATTACTACAATGCTATTCCTGGTGTGCCACTAATTAATTATCTGCAGACAACTGCTCCCCATCCACTTGGTCTGCTATTAAGGAGCCTGAGCTATAGCATAGAGCACTGTAGAACCTGTTAAGTGCAATATATCCTGTGAACTGGGCACAGGAGTATACATATAATCAAGTACTAATTAAATACCTACTTCCAAATTGCCTTTTGGATCTCCCGATTACAATTTTTTAATATCTAGACATAACTTATGTAAAGCGGAAAGCTACATGTATTGACCCTGTTTCTGTCCTTGCCTAACATTCCGGTGGTGGCCGTTATTTCGAGCCGCCGAATGAAAGGACATCAGAAAGAAATGTCTGGGTATTTTTTATTCAAAATTCAGATTAGAAATCGCAAAACAGATGAAAGCTTTTGTCTCAGGTAAAGGTCACTTTCACAAAAGAAACACAGTGTCAACTGATTTGGTCTTCAGACAACTCGGATAATTTTGAGTATAAATACTCCCATATGGGTCGTATGGAGGAACAGGAATAATTCAAATTAGGATTTCTTATATCATTCTCCAACGCACCATACTCCAATTGTGACCTGGTGTCCTCTCCAATTTCCGCAAAATAACAGAATTAAGTCAGAAATATTTAATTTTCGTAAAGCCTCTTATCCGTATCTGTCAATTTTTTCCATTCTATAGCTGCGCCACCGTATTTAAGCTGCAGAGGCAATTATGTTTCGGCCAGTGAGTCATAAACTGGCTTTTATACAAATAATGGTGGGATTTTCCCTGAGATGAAAAACGTTTTTGTTGTTGTATCGAACCCACACACTAATATTCAGTTGGTATAAGCAATAAATTCATGTCCTAGAATTGTTAATAAATACAACTCAAAATGATTGCCATATTTTTGAATAGGTGCACCATATTGCCATCAGATAGTAAGAATGTGTTTCCTTTGTTGCAGGTAGAAGTGGCATTTTAGGACGATGGCATATTACCAATAATGAGTGACGCTTATTCTGAGGTCCATTTTGTGTTCAGGTAAGTCTCACACAACACTTTTTAAATCTTAAAGGCTGAGTCATTTATTGCCAGTCGGGGGGCTTGTTAGATATGGGGGGGGATTCATTTTGAAAAAGAGTCCCTTGGTTGGGGGCCAAGACCCAATAAACCTTCAGATTGGGGGGGGGCAATACAAGCAGTCACCACGGAAATAAATTTGCCGAACCGGCAAAATCCATCAGTAGTGGCGGATCCAGAGGGTGGCCCAGGGGGCCTGGGCACCCCCACAATGAAAAAGATAGGGAAAAAGGAGAGTGAGGGAAAAGAAAAGTGTAGAGGGGGCCCCAAAGAGGGGGGGGGCTTGTCGTGCTCAGACCACACTTATAAAACGGCTGGCAGTGCTCTGCTGCACGATAGAAGTGACCTTGAGTGCATTATAGGAGTCTAGTGCACACGTGAGCAAGGTCACCATAGATGGAAACAAGTCAAGGGCCATTAATTGGTCTAGACATACCTTAATTGGGGACTTAAGTGATTGGAATGAAATGTACAACGTTTTATAAAGAAAATGGACAACTCCTTCACATCTCGACTGCCTGTTGTCCTATAATGCACTCAGATGCATTCGTGCATTATAGGACAACAGACAGTCTTGATGTGAAGAAGATCGTTGTCTATTCTCTAAATAGCACCTCATCAGATTTCACCAAGTCTTGCCCCCCCCCCTTCCAGACAATCCTGGATCCGCCACTGATCAGCCCCCCCCCCAGCTAGCAATAAATGACTCGGCCCTAACGAGTCGCAGAGTGCTTCAAAAACATTCAAGTCGTCATAATTCACTATCACAGTACCGGTGAGTCTTCATACCGGCACTGCATAATACAATGTACCCACAAAGAGGATATATGTTACAATGCAGTTCTGACGAGTCCCGCACTGCATTGGTGCATCGTGATAACCTTTCATGAATCTATTATTTCTGTAGGGTCAACATTATTTATAAATGGAGTGCCAAGGCTGCATTCATGCATCATGGCTATCATTGGACATGGTGCATGATGCATGGTAGCCCATGAATGGGTGATGCCCATTCTTCATTTCAACGCTGCAGTGTCTGTTATCAACAACCATTACCACGAAGATTGGCATGACCACCAGTAAAATCAACACACTCCTGTTTTCATCATGGTTCATAGTGTTGCCAATTGCCACCAGGTGGCTTCGTTGTAGCCGGTTGAGACCGTGCCCTCCGTGTCAGGAGTACCCTTATCAGCTGTTTACTGGTGATGAGATGATGCCCTTTTCTTGAGTTGTTTTCCTGTCACCTTCCTGGATCTTTTTCTGTGAGAGCAACCGTGAAGGGGGGAAATGTTTTATTGGACACTGTGTCAGGGGTTGATGGATTCGATGAAAAAAACTGTGTTTTTATTGGCAGGATGTCCTGTCAGCTTTCCGTCCAACTGAGCAGTATTTAGGGAGTATCGATGATATAAAGATAAATGACAGCATCCCATTGACTTCCATCCTGGCCTTTTTAGGCAGTGGTAAATTGCAATATTACAAAGGAAGAGGACGGATTCAATGGACGGCGCTAAGCATTCCTTTACACTAAGAGAAACGATATCTGTTCTATTTACTAATCAGTTGGGGACAATAACGCTCATACATGAAAATCCACCAACTACCACCTGCTAGTTAGGTTCAATAATAAAAAAAGAAGTTTGTAAATAGGTTTTTTAAAACTACTTCTAAGGTGATACCACATGCCCGCGAGGACTGATGGCTAGTTATATCAGTTCATCCTTTTTATGGCAGGTGTGCTCTCCTGGGGATCCTCTGTTGCCTTATACTTTATAAGACCCCATGTGGCCCAGAATATAAACAAGATTAGTAAGCAGGAAGCTCCTGTTGGGTCCCTGCATTGCTGATCGTTATATCATAAGTAATTGTGAGAAATCGTTTCTTTCTTTGTCCAGGTATTGATTGTCCAGGAAATACAACAATACATAGTGACTTCGCCAGTCAGGAACATGAACGGTGATGGAAAAGTGATATGATTTTTTCAGATCTATACATATAGGTATCCTATGTAATTGATGCTATGCACATAGGACAAAATTGCGATGGAGGCAAAAGACCGAGATATGTATTGGATTGACCGACAGAACCTCGGCCAATGCCTGGCGGGGACGGGAGATAGGACTGGAGGCCTCCAGGCTGTTAGGCGGTCGGATGGTTCTTGAATCGGTCACTAGGAGGACAGACACGAGCAGCACAGAGGTTCCCCCTAGCGCCTTAAACGTGAGCTATTGCATCTTGCGATATCTGTGGCGTCCAATGCAGTGGGATCTCTTTGAATGTTCTAATTGAGCGTTCGTCCGGTTTGAAGTCTGGATTGACGTTTCAGAAGAGGGAGTGCGCTGAATTATTAGTCCTGACCAGTAATCATTTTTTTACCACTTACATCATTTTCCCCCAATGTGCGTGTTGATAAAAGGGCATTAATTGTTAACCTTTCTCTCTCTATAATGTATAGATACAGTCCTGGCTAGAAACGCCAGCGCTTTATTCATACATAGACAACAAAAAAAATCAGGTGCCATATGCTGTTAACTTTAAAGGGCTAAGATACCCGAAAGCCTTACAATAACAATGGCGTGACAGATGGAGATGTCGATAGCAGTTCGGATTCTTAGTGTGGCATCTGTCAAAACATTGAAAAGAAAGATGGAGAAAAAAAGACGAAAATATAAGATTAAAAGAATCTGTGAGTCCTGACGCCTGGAAGCCACCAGGGGGAAAACAGAGAACTCCTTTGGTGCGGTTCCCTATAGGCAGTGGTGTAGAAATTTGTACTATTCTGTTCAAAAGTCGTCTGCTCAGGCTCTTGTTTCTTTGGCGAGGAGTTTCTTTGGCGAGGAGTCCAAGAAACTGGCTGGGCTTAGAAGCCTTGTGAGTTCACAGAGAGCGGCTGTGCTTTGATAGAGAGCTGCTCTCTCACTGAGGGACTGTATCTGGAGTTTGGTGAACAGCTCAATGGGACAGGCTGAAGTACCAATGTATTGAACTCACGACTTTCAAGATGCACTGGCTGATAGCTGCTGAGAGGGTTTTAGAATCATATGCATGGCTCAAAAAGAAGCATTCGGTAGATTTGTCTCCATTTCTTTGTCCTTGATCATACAATTGTTTGCAAGAATGACACTTTGTAAAAGTATATCGGGTAAGGTGAATATACTTTCAAATCTCAGAAATCTCAAGGCGTTATTTCTTTGGTTACCAATTTATCTTTTTTTTTTCTTCTCATTCCCTAAAATAAATAGGTTAGCCGTGTATTGAATTCGTTGGCTTTATGTTTAATATTTGGTCTCAGCAACACTCTATCACAATCTAGAGATCAGCATTTATTTTTAGTTCCCTGTCAGTTTATTAAGGTACATTTAGGGCTTTCTAAGAACCAAATTGAAATATTAAAAAGAAAGGTTCTCAGTCGAGACACGATGAGGCCTTCTTCGTAACATTTATTCACATCAAATAAAATGAAAGAAAACAAAGGTATTTGATATCAAAGTAAAATGTATGCAAATAATGCCTTCCCCGTTTCTAGAACTCAATATTATAGAAAACGCCTTTTTAAGGTGATAACACACTTTGAAATTGTAGACATCCCCCACCCAATAATGCACCTCCGACATTGTCCCCTATAAAGTTATTCGATGGGTGTGCCCGCGTGTACATCATGACCTATGGATTTAACTCAGGTATAAAGCTTCCACTCATTTGAATACATCCCCATGTACGACCCAGCCTTCAATGTACAAATGTGTATTTTCAAATGTATTCTTATCAATTTTAAATGATTGGGAAGGGCTTCCTGAAGTTATGTTGGCACTGTGATTCATCCGTGAACATGTACATTAAAACACCCCTCTGTCCCAAAGGGTTAAAACACTGATTGCTGTTTTCCACCCTCACTCTATTGGCTGGAAGCGGGTCTAGAGCTGGTTTCTGGTGACATGCACTGATAAGAACTGATAAGATGGGACCAGCATGTCCCTGGAAGTGGGTGTTACCCAGGGACAAGGTACCCATCACAGTATGTCTTATCAGTGGGGTTTATCTCAACCAGCAAAATCCAAAATGGTGGACCCACAGGACGTCAATACTAAGCCCTATTCAGCATCTTGCAAGGGCAACTGATGGTTATCAAGAGATAATGGGCATAATGCATTGACGTCATTGGTGACGTTGGTGACTGTTTAGTCACTGCTAACCCATGTAGCAAGCCCACTCGGGGCCAAATTGGTTTAACCAGGGATAAGGTGGTTCAAAGTGGGCAGCATTTGGTACATGGGTTTTAGGTTCGGCAGATGCTGGGTTTCCAGTCAGGGCCACACAGGGCAGCCCAAATCGGGCAAACTGACTTGAGCCCGTTGGGCTCCCAACGGGTTTTGTCCTCAGCATATGGTCTGGGCCACATTGGGCTGACCGGTTTGGGCACTGGTCAGCTTTAAAATGGGCAACCACAGTGGGCCCAGGATGCTTTCAAAATGGGCATCCCAAGATGGGTGCTTAGCTGCATAAAGTCTTCTCAGTCTGGGGTGAGAGTGGGTTTGGACAGGGCAGCCTCATATTCTGGACTGTTCTGAACTCTGTGATGAGTGTTCCCCCTCCCTCTCCCTCTTTTCTTTGCCCTCCCCACCCATCCCCTACCCGTTCCATCTCCTCCTCATTCCCCTCAACCTGCCCTACCCTTTCCCCCTCACCTTCTCTCGCCCTGCTCTCCCCTGCCCTGTCCTTTCCTCCCCTGCCCTCCCTTACCCTGCCCTGTCATCCCCTGCCCTCCTCTCACCCTGCCCTGCCCTCCCTTGCCCTCCTCTTACCCTGCCATGCCATCCCCTGCCATTCCGTGCCCTCCTCTCACCCTGCCCTGCCCTCCCTTACCCTCCTCTCACCCTGCCCTGCCATCCCCTGCCATCCCCTGTCCTCACCTGCCATGTCCTGCTCTCACCCCACCCTACCCTGTCCTGCCCTGCCCTCACCCTGCCCTGCCCTGCCCTGGCCTCCTCTTACCCTACCCTGCCCTGCCCTCCCTTGCCCTCCCTTCCCGTCCTCTCACCCTTCCCTGCCATCCCCTGCCATCCCCTGCCCTCACCTGCCCTGTCCTGGTGTCCTCTCACCTTACCCTGCCCTGCCCTCCCTTGCCCTCCTCTCACCCTGCCCTGCCATCCCCTGCCATCCCCTGCCCTCACCTGCCCTGCCCTGGTGTCCTCTCACCTTACCCTGCCCTGCCCTCCCTTGCCCTCCTCTCACCCTGCCCTGCCATCCCCTGCCCTCACCTGCCCTGTCCTGCTCTCACCCCAACCTGCCCTGCCCTGCCCTGCCCTGCCCTCACACTGCCCTGCCCTCACCCTACCCTGCCCTGCCCTGCCCCCCCCCTCCCCTCCCTCCACCACTGCTGTAGGAGATCGGTAGTCCCCCTTTCCCTATATCATTAATACACAGGTAGGTTCATAGTAGGGATGCAGATATTTCATGTAAAATGCAACACTGACTAAATAACAGCTTCATGTCTTTCTTTATACTAGTAGGCTTGCAAGGTGTATTTGTGGTGTGGGGGCAAACAGGTCCCACACCTGGCCGGGTATAAGAGGACTATATATAGAGGCAATTGAGAAACCAAAAATACCCCCTGCCCCTGTAGGCCAGTCCATGGCAGACTCACTACAAAGTGGTTTCACAGCACTCCAGGCAGAATTCTACTACCCATACAAAACTTATTTCTTTTAGACATAGGACAACTGGGATAGACTACTATATTAGATATGAAGTAATAATGTGCAGACTTTCTCATAGTCTGGAAATACTTAGATGTCTCTAGTCAAAAGTGCAAATCAAGGTCATCTGAGTAGTAGTGGAATGGCAACACCATTTCTATTGCACTGAACTTGGAACAAGAGCAGATATGCAGAGGTACAGTCATTATGAACTTGAAGGCTCTCTTCTCTACTCCTACATAGGGAAGTAGTGGGGGAAGATTGAGGCCAGAATGTCATTTTAATTAATCAAAGTGCCTTCTGTTGGCTGAATGAGTTTGATTCAAATTGATGGTTCTGCTCTTGCTTTCCACTCAGGTAGATATTGCATTTACTGCTTTGGTGATTGGGGGGGGGGTGAGATTAGCTCAAGGATTTATTGTTCATTGACTTTTGGAAAAAAAGAATAAATATTGGATAAATTTTTCAAAAAGAATTTTTACCATGTCACCACTAATATTTCGTCAAATCGGGCAGCCCACTTTGGGCCACACCAAAAACCCATGTTAAACTCACTTTGAGCCCAAATCGGTGAGCCCACTTTCAAACAGATCTGTGCCCAAATCGGTTAGCCTAGTGTGGCCCAGACCATTTGCTGAGGACAAAACCCATCGGGCGCCCACTGTGTTAACCCAGTGTGGCCCACATCAGGAGCCCGCTATGGCCCAGACTTGGGCCACACCATGTTTGCTACCTGGGAACGTTGGTCTATAGGTGTGCAATGGTGCATGGGTGGTGCCTGAAGTCCAGCAGGAAACCTCTCAGTCTGAGTCCAGATCAAGGCCAGACTAGTGTTCACATCCAACCTTAATCTTGAGGATCAGCCGAGCTACGTCGGGACATTATAAGGGGTTAAGGGGTTCACTCTCTTGGGACTGCACTTGGCCTCAAGGTTCCTGTTTTAGCGAGTAACTTTCCGGACTGTTTAATGCAACCAAGCCTTTCAGACTGCCTTGACCGAAAGCGTTATGTCATGATGCATGAATACAGCCCGGGCAAGTTACTTGTTCGGGCTCCGTTTATGCATCTTGTCAACGAAAAAGGCATGGTATATATATATATATATATATATATATATATAGAACTATATACACTCGTGTATATTTATATAATTATTCGCAACGGTTAGGGACTACTTGCAGCGCGCATTGGTATCTATGATGTCATAGTATGACGTCATGATCAACACCCCTCCAGTATATAAGAGGGGATTTTCAAGGTAACGGTCAATTGGCTCGTTTTCACCTGTGCAGGTAACACCACGCTGGGTGTTTCCTTGATTTTTAAATTTTTAAGCAGTTTTTTCTGGATTATTGCTTGGATATCGGCTCAAGCATGGGGAAAAGAACTACTACAGGTGCAAAGAAGAAAGGTTCGGCGAAAAAATCGGCTAAATCGGCTAAAACGAACCGAGAATCGGCCAATTTAGGATCTTCGAGCAGTTTAACGTCTCTATGTGGGGGTCTGGAGCCCTTACAGCCTAACACGCCACAGGCTAGAGAGAGTGAGATTGCTGACCAGACGAGGCTAGATTTGATGGAAGAAGACCTTTTGGATATAAAGAAAATGCTGCGGGACGTTATTGCTAGCCAAGGGGCCCGTAAAGACGAGATGAATCTTTTGAGTGGGTCGGACAGCGGGGCGGCGGGAGCACGTGCATCTGTGTACAAACAAGATTCGAGAGACGCGAAACCAGGGCGACGGGGGCGTGGTCTGCAGCGGGACGTTGACAACGACAGCGTCCATAGCAACCAAGATGGCGGCGAGTGGACCAGAGCAGGACGTAGAGGTCGTCAAACGAGGTCGAAATCATCGTACACTACTCGTCACAGGAGTCCCAGCTCGTCAAGAGGGTCATCAGTGGACTCGTCTATTCATCGTCATCACGCCAAGCAAAAAATTGGTGAGTTTGACCATGAACAATTCATTAAAAAACGTGAAAAGGTCGACAGCATTGAGAAACTTGTATTGGTCAATATTAAATTCATCATAGATTATTACAAGGACGGGGACGATGTGGAGGGCATGCTCAGGCACCTCCAGATGTTGGTTGAGAAGTCAGATACAAAGATTTTTACTGTAAAAGCTTTAGTAGCCTATGACAAGTCCGTTAGGGACAGGGCTAATACTGATGGTTTAGCTGCGTTTGCCATGATCGAAAATTCGGATATTCTCCGTCATTTGTCATACGACGGAACAGTACAGGCCCAGAAGGCTTATTCAACTAAGTCCAAAAGTTCTGGTAAATTTAAGGTATCAACAAACTCATGTTATGCCTTTAACAGGGCTGAGGGATGTACTAGGGATCCCTGTAAATATAGACATGTATGTAGTTCATGTACCAAAGCAGGCCACAGTAAAGTGGAATGTCAAGTAAACAAATCTGATTAGGATTTTGTGGGTGGGCCAGGTCCTATATGTGACGGTGTGTCGATGTCAAAGTCATGTATGGTAGGTTTGGTAGATCCTGGTTCGCCTCCTCCCGTCGCTCCAGCTCGGGATGTAGTGGTTGCTGGAGGGTTAGAATTTGTCTCCCTGAATGATATCAGTGTAGCAAATCTACGAGTAGATGTTGAAAATGATATTAATATTAATCCTAACTCTGTTGGTTTGGATGTATCATATAGTGGCCCAGTACAGGGCAAGGTTAAACCATTGTTTACTGTCGCTATGGAAAATTTACCTAACATCGAAGTGTATGATAGCTGTATAAATGGTGTGTGCAATTGTGTTCACTATGTTCATGGGAAAAGGTCCCAAATTTTACCCTGCAGGATAGCCCCTTACTTATCTCAGAAAGGTGTAATAAATATAGATAATAAAGAGGCATTATTCTTATGGAAGGGTTTTGTGGAAGGGTTTAAGATAGTTGACCCTGCGTGCAATACATCTTACGATTGCAAAAATTATAAGTCCATTCTGGAAGGTAGTTTTTACGAGGAATTTTGTAACATACTGCGTGAGGAGGTAGAGGCTGGTCTCGTATCCAAAGTCAAAGACAAACCACAGTGCATTCACTCTCTTGGTGGTGTTGAAAAATCTAATGGCAGGCTAAGGCCTATAACTGATTGCAGTATGCCGGAAAAAATTTCCATTAATAACTATATGGACGAGACTAGTTCTACCTTCTCTTACAATAATATTGGTACGGTCACAGCTCAGTTGGACAAAAATGATTTTATGAGTGTAGTAGATTTGAAGTCAGCCTATAGAACCATTAATGTATATGGCCCCCACACTGGTATGCAAGGGTTTAGATGGGATTTTGGTCAAGGTGAAGGTTTCTATGTAAGTAACAGGTATTTATTATTCCCTGTCAGCGAAATAACTTATATATATATATATATATATATATATACACTGTAAGAAATGTGTGTTGCATTTACACGCTTTGTAACACACTTCTTTGCAGCATATTTTTACTCACTTATTTTTTTAACACACAACACGCTTTTGCCAAAAGTGTGTTAAGAAGTGTGTTCATGTCAAAAGGGTGTTACAACAAAAGTGTGTTGCAAAAAGTGTGTTCATGCATATAGTGTGTTCATAGAAAGTGTGTTGCTTCATAAAGTGTTTAGATATGAAAGTGAGTTAATATTTCTACAATGAAGGAGGTGGGTGGGGGGCATTTAGCCTTTATTTCTTCATATTTTCATTTTGGTGTTCTTGTTATTGTCCTGAGATGACGTGAGGAAGGTAACCATGAGGCACACATACTTAATCTGGAAAGGAATAACAATATATTTTTGTAAGACCATTATGATGTTGATTTAGTGCATAAATTGTTCTAATATCACTTAAACTTCTACATTAAAATATGCTAATACATCAATAACATATCTTTATCTGTCTATAATTTAGAATGGTGACTGAGTCTAGGCTCCCATATGTAAAAAAGTTATGTAGGTACATTATAATGATAAAGAATTATATTCAAAATGCAGAATAGTCCCACTTACCTATTCCTGGTATTTTGTAAATCACAAATCAGCATGAGAACTTGTCAGTGACTGGAGCAAGCAGATTGTAGTTTTCTGAAACAGAAGAATTAGTGAATGAACACTGTATGCTACACTAGATATTGATGCAACTTTTAGAGAATTTCTCTATGTGAGTGTAAATCTATAATAAACCTACTTACTACACTCTTTTACAGCTTGTATAGCACTAGTGTTGAGGATGATATATAAGATTACCTACCAGAAATAAGCAGTGAAGTGAAGACACTCCTCTCTCCAGCAGGTGCAGATTCAAACTGACTGTGTGTAACTGTTATAACTGACCTTTGGTTAGGTGAGGGGCAATTAATGGGTTACATAATACCACTGATAAGACTGAAGGATTAATAAAATGTGTGTTGATTTAACACACTTTTCAGTACCTAAACACTTTTGAGAAAAAAGTGTGTAAGTGTGTTAGAAAAAGTGTGTTGATGCCCTCAAAGTGAGTAAACTGCTCAAAGTGGGTTGAATATCCATGTGTGTTACAATCTTGTGTGTTCCCACAACACACATTATTTACAGTGTATATATATATGTGTGTGTGTGTATATATATATATAGATATATATATATATAAATATATATATAAATATATATATATATATATATATATATATATATATATATACACATAATACACTGCATGCAGTCCTTAAATGGCTGCGTTGCTTCCAGTAGAGGTCAATAAGTAAACTTTCAAGTAACAACAAAAACAGAGACCACGTGTTTTCCCCAACACGTTGTCTGCCCAGTCACGTGTGTCTCCATGCACGTGAAGGGAATTGTGAGGACATTCATATGAACAATTCTGAGAGGCTATTCAGACGTGGAATTAAACACTGAAATTTGAATATATTGTTGTTTGTTAGTATTTGTTACAGCCGCCTGTAACCAGCTCTAGCAAATAGGGGGAATATGGTTTAAACGATACCACCCCGATATAGTCTATTCTGCCTTACAGATGTTCTATTGTACTACTGTCCTTCATCCCAAGGACCAAGTTTAAGGACAACATGATGTGTAAATTACGGAAGCTGACGTGGGCCACCATGTAGACATGCCTATGCCTCTTAGTGATTTTTACTCATGTCATACATAGTAGTATAGAGACTATACATGTGTGAGTGTGTTTGGCTGTCAAGTGTAAAAATCTGCTGTCAGTCTGTCAAGTTATGTATTGTAGGTTGCTGTCAAGGGAAAATAATAGCTGTCTGTCTGTCAACTTCATTATTGGTGCTTGTGACTGGTATTCTTCAAGCTTGGAAGCACTGAATGAGGGATACAGGGATCAAGGGTCAAAGCTATGAGTGAGTGAGTGTGGCAGGGAGTGAGGTAAGGAGGGAGTGAGTGAGTGAGTGAGTGAGTGAGTGAATGAGTGAGTGAGGCAGTGAGTGAGTGAGGCAGGGACTGAGGGAAGGAGGGAGGGGGTGAGGGAAGGAGGGAAGGAGGCAGATAGGCAAGGAAACAGGGTGACAGGCAGGGAGGCAGGCAGGCAGGCATGGAAAAGGCAGACAGGGAGGGGATGAGTAGAGGGAGGGAGGGAATGAGCGGAGAGAGGGAGGCAATGATTGAGTGAGGGAGGGAGAGATGAAGGGAGAAAGGGAGTGAGTCAGGAATGGAGGGAGGGAACAAGTGAGTCAGAGGAGGGACGGAAAAAGGGAAGGGATGGAGTAGAGTGGTGAAGGTGACTCAGATGGAGTGAATGGAGTTGAATTAAAATGAATGGATTGGGTGGAGTGGATTGGAATGAAGTGGAGTGGTTGAGTTGAGTGGAGTGGAATGACTGAAGGTGAGTGGAGGTTAGTTGATCCCACTCACTGAATTCCAATTGAATTGAGTGGAATCAAGGGAGAAGAATGGAGTGGAGTGAGTTTTGAGTTTGATGGAGTGAAGTGAGTCAAATCAGGTTAATATGCATCAAAATAGGTCAAATTAGTTTATCGGGTCAAATTAAGTCAGATGGACCTACTATGAGCAAAGTGGGTCATATTAGGTGAAAAGAGGTCAATTATATTAAATGAGGTCAAAGTAGGTCAAATTGTGACAAATTAGCTGAAAATAGGTCAAATACACCAAGTGAGGTCAAAGTTGGAAAAAATAGGTCAAATTACGACAAACTAGGTCAAGTTAGCAGAAAATAGGTCAATTGATGTAAATAAGGCCAAATTGTGTCAAACTAGGTCAAATTGGTCAAATTCCACCATGAGAAGGTAAAATTGGCCGACTTACTAGGTCAAAGTAGGTCAAAATAGGCTGTAATAGGTTCAAATCATCTATTTTGCAACCTTTTGACCTGATTTGACCTCATTGAATGATTTTCAGCAAATTTGACCTAGTTTGTCACAGTTTGACCTATTTTGACTTAATTTACAACAATTGACCTATTTTCCTCACAATTTGACCTATTTTGACCTAGTTTATAACAATTTTGGCTAATTTGTCACCATTTGACCTACTTTTACCTAATTTGGCCTCATCTAATGTGATTGACCTATTTTTTGCTGACTCAATCAAATTTGACCCAATATGACCTACATTTAACTATTTAGACCTTATTTGACCTAATTCGATGCAATTGACCCATTTTTGTGCAATATGACCTAATTAAACCAGTTTAACCTAATTTGATGCACTTGACCCATTTTCAACCTGATTTGATCCAACTTGAGTGAATATTACCTATATTGTCCCATTTTGACTTCACCTGATGTGATTGACCCATTTTTGACCTAATTTGACCTAATTTAACGGAACTGACCTATTTTTAGCCAACCTGACCATATGTGACCCATTTTGACTAATTCTGACCTAATATGACTTCAGTTTATACAATTGACCCATATTTGGCCTATTTGACCTTTTTTTGATCCATATGACCTTGATTTAACCCACTTTGGTTCTCATAGGTCAATTTTGACCCATATTGACCTGATTTGACCCAGTTAACCTAATTTGGGCCACTTTTACCCAGTTTGATCTAGATTAACCTGTTTTGACCTAATATACCCACCTTTGGTCACCTTTACCCAGTTTGACCTAGATGGACCTTTTTTGACCTGATTAACTCTTCTTAGGTTCGATCTGACATAATTTGGCCCAATCTTGGGCCAATGGACCAATATTGACTCATATTGACCCAATTTACCCAACTTGGGTCCATCTGACTCTATTTGGCCCACTCACTCCACCTCATTCACTCACTCACTCCTTCCCACCTACCATCTTGTCATTCCTGACTCACTCCCTACCTCCCTTCCTCTTCCTCACTCACTCTGTCAGTCCTTCACTCCTTTCTGCATTCCCTTCTTCACCTCACTCATTCCCTTCCTCCTTCACTCCCTTCTTTCATTCCCTCCCTTTACTCACTCACTCACTCCTCAATTCAGCCATTCACACATTCTGTCCCTCTCTCTACTCATTCCTCCACTCATTCCCTCCTCTCATTCCCTCCACTCATTCCCTCCCTTCTTTCCTCCTACCCCCTCCTTCCCTCTCTCCCTCCAACCCAGCATCCCTGCATTCATTGCTTCCAGGCTTAAAGGATGCCTGTCACAAGCATCAATAAGGAAATTGACAGACAGACAGCAGATTCTTTCCCTTGACAGCAAACTAGAATACAGTACTTGACAGACTGACAGAAGATTTTTACACTTGACAGCAAAGACCACATACACCTTAGTAGTCTCAATACTACTATGAATGGTATATGTGCAGAATCACTAAGGGACAGAGGCATGTCTACATGGTGGCCCACGTCGGCTTCCGTAGTAAATGCACCATGTGGTTCCTGCAGGTTTGATCCAGACCCAAGAAGTTAAGCACGATGAGAACAGTGCTAGTAGGTAGATACACTCACACAGAAAAAAAAAATACCTAAGAAAACTTAGTCAATGTTACTTATTATTCTTAGTTATTACTTATGACTAACAAATGACCAAGGAGGTCTAAGTTTTCTAAGTCACATTGACTACCCAAACCAGTTTCACTCTCCAATCACTATCTTGAACAGCATATCTGCTGGGAGTTTCAGGCAAGCTAACATATCTTAGTCATTTTCCCTAAGAGATCTTAGTCATTTTGCCCAAGGTCCATTAGTAAATTTGACCAAGGGATAGACACATGGTTCCATGTATGTCAAAATTATGATGATTTTTCAGGAACGACATGTACTTGAGGAATTTAAAATTCAATCTAACATTATACTTCACAAAATCTACCAAACGGGTTGATGCCTTGTCAAATGAAATGGGTAATCAGAGAGGAACACCTATTCTGTGCTAATCTAGATAGATACAATGTCCTCATTTGAATTTGCTTATTTGAGTAACTTGGCTCAGGGTTTCTAACTGAATATGATGTGAGGCATTTCAAATGTTTCCTAAATGAAGAGACTCTTATCTGTGGGATGTGAATCTTACATAGAGCTTAACACAATCACCATTTGAATTGAACTATAAATAACAGTTAGTGTACTTAGTCAAAACAACCAAGGAATCCTAGTCAAAATCAGGCAAGCCAAGGCAAGTTGGCCACTTTGTCTAATGGTTTGTCATATTTGACTAAGAAAAAGAGGGACGTTTACAGACGGCGTTTTGACTAACTATTGCTAGGAAGTTAGACGGTTTGACTCATATTTGGCCTAATATTTGGAACTTTTTTTTCTGTGCACCAGGTCTGCATTAAGTTCTTCTTCTTACATGAGCATGACCTTTGAGGCACCAGGCGACCAAGGAGAGTAAGAATGGGTCAAGGCCTCATGAGTTAGGCCTTTCCTGAGTTCAGACTATTGTAACAGGTTCTTTTTCCTCTACTCTATTTGACAGACAAGCCAACAAGAAGAGGATTCGGGTGTATGCGAACAGGTGTTTATTACAGTTCAGATGACACAGACACGGCTACCCGGAGGTAGCTCGGATAGTTTGTAACAGACGCCGGATTCTCTATTTAGGTTTAGAGATATTCATACAGCAGTGGTCTCACTATCTCTGACGCGGCGACTGAGCCCTGTCCTCCTCTTATAGGTAAGGACAGTGGCGCCACCCCGTGCCTCTCTCACACCACCCGAACAGATGCTGCCACCTATCCGGGAAGTGGAGGGCGAAGCCCGGGTGGCTGACTCACCCACCGCGCCAAAGGACCATAATGTAACATATATATATATATATATATATATATATATATATATATATATATATATATATATATATGTATACCTCTACACTATGATCCTTTTCGATTAGAAATTACCAGTTTGCCATATGTCACACCTTAGATAGTCCTTTAAATCTCATTTCGTGCCAATGTGAACAGTACACATTAGTACAATCTTTCTAGGGGTATGAAATCCTCTTTGATGAAGTCGGCTATTCGGAACCCTATTTTCCATTAGCTAGTAGTTGGAGAAATAAAAACCTTTAAAGTTTGGGTGTGGCATGTTAGCCTGGTATGCGATATTGCAGGGAACAAGTATTTGGTTACAATATAAAACCACCAAAGGCTGTAATGTCTATTTCATATCGATCTGCACCAAGGCTGTTCGTCAACTGTCCAACTGTATGAACCACCCTGCTTCAAGGGATAGGTCCTTTAAATTCATGAACACAAGCCATCCTTGATTGATGCTGATATTTTGGGAATCCAGTTATAAAATCGTATAGCAAGATATGCTGACCTTCAGTTGATAAAAGTTGCAGTTATCGTTATTTTAGTGCTCACAGCATTGGCCTTAATGTCAACACACACTGTCAGCCCACCCATATAAATATACAGTAGAACGCTTTTTATTCTGCTATGCAGTATTACCTTGTATAGTCAAGAACGTACATACAAATGTGTATCGTGCTGTAGTTACGGGTGGTTCTACTGCCTACTTACATGGACATTTATAGCCGATTTGTAATTGGGACTGAGAGTGAATGGCACCATCAGGATATCTAAGAGACACGTTCATAAGCCATTTTGCAAATATTGTACATATGTATATCGCATCCTAAATCAAGGGTATAATCACCGGAGATGAGAGTACCTCCTAGTTCTCCTTAATTGTGCCCTACCCCGCTTACTATCACAAATATAATCCAGGTTCATCAGAGGACAGAAATTCCCCTCCTTGTAGGATTGCTCCGGTACAGACATCAATTAATCGACATCAGAGATAGTATTTTAGCTGCTACAAAACCCATGATAAACCCAGAAAATGTAGGATGACATTGCTGTAAGTTTATCAAGCTCCAGGGCTCCTAGATGCACAGGGTCTGTATACAGGCTAAGTTCTATACTGCAATGCCAAGGGTACTGAAGGGGTAGAGGATTTGACATGGTTTCAATCATGTGTGACTCCCATGGCCTTTGCCCGGGGCAGCACAACCCCATCCCCGCTGTTCACCATGCAGCTTAGCTGGTCCTTAGAGAAGGAAATTGGAATTGCAGTCATAAATAAGACCAAGCCTAGGATCCTGTGTCTCTTGGTAATGTTGAACACGAATAGACAGGCTTTGATCAAAATGCAGAATCATACTATTTGTAACCAATGCAATACCAACATTGACCCTTACAATCCAGTTATCTTCTTGATCCACCAATGCACCCAGCGCGAGTAACTCGCCACCACTTTATTGGTGCATCATGCTGACCAATGTCAATTCACTCAATTCAATTTACTAGTGAACAAAACATTATGTAAATTAATAGATTCATTAATTGCATGCTCAGTTGGTGTGGACTTTATAAAAGTATCAAAGAAAAACACAGTCTCAACCATATAGGGTCGGGATAAGCATCAATATAGCCTTGGAGTGCTGCGCTTAAAACACGTACTAAAATGTAGAGATCGGATGTTTTCAGTTTCCTTTGATGAGAGTTTTTGGGGATGTTTCCCTGAATTTCACAGCTGCATGGTTCTCTAAAACGCCCACTAAGTTTCCAGATGAAGATATGATCTGTCTCGTACAAAACAAACCTTTATCTAGCCTTTCATCTATTTCAACCATTAGGACCGTTCAAGGAAAGCGAGGTGCAATCTCTTCGTTTCTGCTGTACCCTTTAGGCTTCGGTCAAAACCTTAACATCGCCACGCCTTTTTCCATTCCTAACGTCTTCTGTGACCTGAAAGGCCTCATGTAGCCCTTCATTGGGTACATACCCCCCCCATGCATGCTCCCATATTCTGCCCTGTCGTCATCATGGAGGGATCAATTTTTCTCCGCATGCCCTAGCCTGTCATATCAGTGCCACACTCCCCCTAGCGGGATGAAATTGACTAAGTGAATGGACATTTGCACACCCTATACACTGTAAAACATGTGTTTAGATCCTAAACACATTTCTAAACACTTTCTTGCAACAACTTTTTAAACACTTTATTCTAAACACTTTCGCTGAAGTGATAAGGATTGCAAGCTGTTTAGACATTTTAAGTGTTTAACACGGAAAGTGTTGATATGTCAAATGTGTTTAGTAGTTTAGTAATTATATGGTGTGTAGACACTATGGTGTTCAGGAAAATCACTGTTTAGATATATGTATTTATATCTGTTAAGTGTTTATATCAACAATGTGTTTAGGACTAAAGGATGTCTCTCCGCAACTTCAGAATGATGGATCAGTGTTGAAGGCTGGTTTATTGATGTTGATCATCCAGTCATCAACATTGATTCAATGTTCTATGCCCACAAGTCTTGAGATTAAGTCAAAACAAGTCCAAGCACTTTGATGGACAGAGTTAGTAGTCGAATTTTATCTCACCTCGTGCCTTCCTTACAGACGACACTCAAGGGTGAGAGGTCCCGCGGGTTGTATCCACACCAAAGCTAGATTACCCTTATGGCGTTGTGCCCGGACCCTAGTCTAATGGGGAGCGGGATGATGGTGACCGAGTTATCTGGACCAGGTCGTATGTATCAATCCCTACCACCACAAAATGGGTGTTTACCATGGGTCACATTGAAATCACGGTAATGGGAGGGTAACTTTGTAAACATTTCTTTTACAAATTAATTCTAAGATGATGTGCCAATGCTAGGTCCTATCAAGATGTTGTGTATTATCATTACTATACTCAATTCAGACATTTGAGTCTATTAGAAAATTATGGTTGTACCATTATGAGCATCCCCTACCACCTAGTGAGTTGGATTGCAACCAAACATCTAAACACTTGTGTTTAATGTCTAAACACTTGATATCAATGTGTTTAAATTCTAAACACATCATGAATAGCTCAACACTTTTTCTTGAAATGTGTTTAAGTGTTTAGAAAAAAAAAGTGTGTAAATGCTGAGACGCGTTTATTCTAATGAAAGTGTTTAGCATAAACAGGTGTTTAGCAGGAAAGTGTTTGAGGGCTAAACACATTTTTACAGTGTAGCACCAGTGTAGAAAATATAAGGACTGTTTTAATGCAAATGGGTCATTTTATTGTGCTGGTGGATACACAATAAGTGTGAAATAAAAAATGGCATCGTGGTAGCCACAAATATCTACATACAGGTGATAACTGTACATAGCGCTCCACAGCTGAAAGTTACATTCGGATTAAGACGATACATTGGTTACAATTATGGCTGATCAAGAGGGGGATATTGCATTTCTGTTGGATTTGAAGGGAGTTTTCCCCACCCTCCCACCCCCATTCTTTTTCCACTTGGATATCAGTTGCTAGTGACCTTGGAGGGTCCTTCGCGTGGATAGAGATGTGCAGGGCTTGATGTGGTGTAAGGCAATCAATGCCCTTCCCATACAACTCCACCCTAGGGCGGCATGGGTGGGTGCGTCAACGCTGACTGGATCAGTGGGTCTAATGTTATCTAAGGGCCATGGCCCTTTTAGCGGATAGAAGGGTTTGGCGCCCTTAACCCATTCTAGGGCGAGGGGTGGACTGAGGACTTTAACCTCTGAGAGTGTCAGGTCTATGGCAGAGACTTCACTCTCCTGTCACAGTTTTAGTCAAGCCAATAGACACCCTTGGTTCAAGATTGCAGCATTTCAAAAGAGGGTAATATTTACATCTAGCGGATACCTCCCCCTTCAGAATACCATAAAGCACACAGATTGGAAGCGTGTAACATGCCCTTTTTCTAGTTTGCAGGGCGTCTGGCAATAAGAGCGATGGGGATATATACTGGAGAAGAGAAGATCACGTCTCCAACAGAAGGCCAACTCTTGGCGTAGGTAACAAATGTAATTAGGAGCTAGTCTACAGGTCGTGCTAAATGTGTGCAATTCGCTGATCACTGCGCGCGGGGGACAGGCCCAAAATTGACCCAAGAAAATGAGGTGTAATTCTATTTTCTCGGTCGGTGATTGGATTAGCTGGCGCGGATCCCGCCGATACTTGCCGCGGCAAACCAGGACTCATTGGTTTAGTGCCGACCACACGAGGAACAGTGCCTAACCCTTCAACTGCTGCCTCCAGGTCCATGGTCCTTGGTGCACTACTATAAAGTGCTCATGAATCTACTCGCTATAAGCACATAAGCATCAGACTTAACAACAGCTGGCAAGTAAAAACTTGCTAAGGATAAGGGATGAGAAGAGAGGATGAGGGGTTCATTGGTAGCGTCCTACCTTACAATCTGCTGTCCAATAGCTACCTCAGTCCTCCCTACGCTGTCTCCAATATCAAGAACCCTTCATCACCAGCTGACCAATATCCCTGTCCAGCTCTACGGACGCAGCTACTTTCCTACTCAGTACTTCCGGCGGAAACATTGACCCCCACACCTGACATGGTTCCAATATATTCCGGGTTAGCGGATTCCTTAGTGGGCCCACCCCTGCTGAAGCTGATACCTTGCGAGATAAGGACTGATAACAGCGAGCTGATGGGTACCAGGTGTTACGTAATGCACCCTGAAAAGTCTGCAGTGAATGAGAGGAAATTTCTCATTGGTCAATAATGTATCACGCTAGGTCGGAATACATGATTGCCTTCCTTCACTACCCACGACTTAGTCACTGACTCTACCTTGCCTCACAATCACTGTCAGTGTCAGGACACCGACTATGCTAACTACAGTTAGTTGATCAAAGATGTTTAGATGTATTCAACTATTCCGGTTAGCGGATTCCTTAGTGGGCTGAACCCTGCTGAAGCTGATACATTGCGAGATAAGGACTACTAACAGTGAGCAGATGGGTACCACGTGTTACGTAATGCACATTGAAAAGTCTGCAGTGAATGAGAAGAATTTTCTCATCGGTCAATAATATATCACGCAAGGTCGGAATATTCTGAATACATGTACTTAATGGGCAGACATGAAAAGGTGCATGCTAGCTTATGTAGGAGGTAACTGGCCTTTCTAGATCGATGGAATTAGACAGAAATCAGGCTGAACAATAATATAGTGACTAGGGTAACTCTAAGAGAATGACTGCTAACTCAAATCTTTGTCAGGGAACTTGGCTACCCTAACACATGAAAGGATGCCTAAGCTAACTATGCTTTCTGGTCATATTGAAAATGCCACAGTGATCAAGAATCTCTTTTGCTATTTTTTTTGTGATCTGAGCAGGAGGGCATTTTCAATCATGCTAATTTGTACTATTGTCCTCCAGCGACAATAGGGTGGCAAGCACAAGGATATATAAAAAAAGAACTCCTCGGCCTATCATGTTACCCTTAAATAATAAATTTCATAAACTTATAAATCTTCACTTTAAAAACTTAAAGCCCATCTGGGCCCTTCTGAAACGAAGATCTTGATCATCTTCTGCACAATTTTAAACTTGTCCAACCCTTAAGCTGTTCACTGTAGCTCTCTCCCTTGGGGCACGGTTACATCTTGTCTCTAGGACCTCATCACATCAACATTCACTAATATAATGAGGAAGTGACGTTCTCTTCATCAATGTTATTCATGTATTCGAGCAAAAGGGACGAAGTGAATTACCACAACGTAACTAGACATACCATTGCCTGAATTTTTAAGCCTCACGTTTCAAGGTCGAATCTACAAGGTTAAACAAACCTATGGAGCTACGTGAGATGAGATGGTTTCCCAAACGCTGTTTATACCAAATGTGGGTGGGAAAGTACAGAAAATCACGTAAGGGAGCCTAGCTGTGCATAGACTATAGCAGATCAAATTATGACATATGCCTCCTGAGAAATTGTTTATGCACTTCAATTTTGTAAAGGTTTGAGGGGTTGTACACATGGCGTTTTATTGACGGTGGAAGAATGGCATTACTCTGTTACTAAGATATACAGGGTGTATACAGATTGGGTGATCTTTACTCTGTCACTAAGATATACAGGGTGTATACAGATTGGTCGATCTTTACTGCTTCCTTATACATTCACTCATAACGGCCAGCACGAGTTGTAAGAGCTGCATGAACCCAATGAGCGAATTCTGAATGTTGTAATGTTTGGCAAGGTCCTTATACTTGTCAATACAATGCAACTTCATAACCTGCAACTTTGATGGCCGTTTTAGAAATGGTCAGTTTCTACACGGGAGCAATGCGGTGCTTTTTTTTTTGTTTGAATTTACTTTATTATCTCAAGTATTGGGTACAATCAATGAGTAATTTCGGTCGATACATCAATAACTGAGCTTTCATGTATACATGTTTTGAAAACCGGTAAAGTACATAATTGTTTCTAGATATATAGTATATTAGGTGGTTAATATACTTATCTATAGAAGTCGCCGGTAGTAAAGCATGGCATTAAGTGTCAGTGATTTTCAGTATATCAATGTCTAACAAGGACGGACAGAGAATTATCATGTAAATATAATCAACAAATTAAGTTGAGATAATAATGAAGGAAGTGAACCTCATCCCCACAGAAGGGATCTGTGTAAGGGTTGATTCTTCTGGTTCAACCTTTCTTCTAGTCTTATTTAGCTAAACAGTTGACACATAAGACAAAAGTGTTATAATAATATGATGATGAGGGCACAATGATTATTCAAACTTCAAACTTTAAATTTCAATCCTTGTTGCATTATCACCTCTAGAATTAAATACATAGTAGGCTATAACAATATAACAGTTATGTATGTTGTGCTATGTCCTGGCATACGGGAAAAGATTTGCCAGGTAGCTTCTGGATTCAGCTTTAAACTGTTCCAGGCTAGAGGCATTTCTTCTACCCGCTGTCAGGGCATTCCAGCTTATAGCACCCAGATATTCTACACTCCTAGCATACATTAAACAATTTGGAGTTAATACAATAAAAGTTGGGGCATCATGTAACCTGGTTCTGATTTGTCTATTGTCCATAAATATTTGATTTCGTGATCTCGTGTACATATAGTTTAACAGGTGTATATATCTTCTATCACATAGAAAATTTATCTTATACAAATTATGTATATGATTGGTATTAGTTAGATGCGGCACCTGGAGACATATTTTAATACATCTATTCTGGTAATATTGTAGAGGGTCCAAATATTTATCAAAAGTACTCATAAAACATATATCAGCATATTCCATGTATGGTAGAATAGTAGTTTTATATATCTTAATTGCAAGTTTTCCATCTAGATATTTGCGTAATAGACACAATTTATACATTTTATAAGCAATTGTTTTTATTTGATTAGATAGGTGTAGATTATAGTGTAATAATGGATCGAGTATTACTCCGAGATATTTGTAACTAGGTACAACTTGTAATAATTGGTCATTTAGCAGTATATCTGCTGATAAAGTATTCAATTTCCTTGAGCTCGATGAAAAAATCATTATTTTCGTTTTTGTCACATTAATTGATAGTTTATTTTGGACACACCATGTATAATAGACTTCAAGGTCATTTTGGAGCTTACATTTGGCGTTATTAAAGCTGTCATTTGCAGAATATATCACAGTATCGTCAGCATATAATTTGATTTTACAATTTTTTCTACAATTTGTTACATCATTTATATAAATCAAAAAAAGTAAAGGGCCTAATATAGAGCCCTGGGGTACTCCACAGATCACCCTCTGCTTTAAGGTGTATAATTTTTCCGTATGTACAACTGTCTCCTCAGTGTTTGTTTATGCAAAGCCAGGACCTTGTCTTGAATGGTCGTTTTGATTATTTGCTACGCCCCTGTGCTTATTTCTGACCAGAAGATATTTGAAGATCCAGGGCTCAATTAAAGCAATTTCTATTTTTATATTGGGTTGTGAAGTTGGAAACAAAGTTTTTAAAACTTTGGGAGAAAGAAAACTAATGGCGATCACCCTTAGAGAACTCGATCCAGGCGCTCATTAGGACAGGACCATATTTGGATTCTAATTAATACCATTGTCACAATTGACGCAATTGTGTAAAAGAAATTATGCTTCATTAGAAGTGTGTTGGGGACCGTCGTTAGGGGCTGCCCAGCAGATAATGCCAGTCAGGCTGCTCCCAGGGAATAAATTTGAACCGGTTATAGCTATAAAGGCCATGGAGTGCTATGCTAATAATTAGTAAATTATTTACTGTTGATAGATAAATACAGCCCTGGCCATCATATATCTTCAACATGATCCAATAACACAGTACCAGCTGTATTCACAGTTACTCACAGGCACTGTGATATACTCACAGTTACTAACAGACACTGTGATATACTCACAGTTACTCACAGGCACTGTGATATACTCACAGGCACTGTGATATACTCACAGGCACTGTGATATACTCACAGTTACTAACAGACACTGTGAGTTACTCACTGGCATTCACAGGCATTGTGAGTTACTCACATTTACTCACAGGCACTGTGATTCACTCATAGTTACTAACAGACACTGTGAATTACTCACAGTTACTCACAGTTACAATTTGCAAGCATGAGGGTGTTGAATTCTGCATATATGATACATACCCAAGCCTATAGCCCACTCACTTCAAGTTCAATGCATTACATATGCATGTAGCACATTGCAAATGAGTAAGAAGCCCATGCATATATAGTGCTGCCCCTCCAGGGTTTAATCCATGATATATAATTCGTGAATTATGTAACTGTTACATAGTGAGAATCTCACTGGGTTCTGGCAATTTGAGTGATCGTGGGGAAATTATACACAAGTCTCAGGTGTTTCACTTGTCCGTTTCTTCACCAGTTCACTATCCCCGTACATTGTGTAGTAGGACTCCAATATTATATGCATTAAAGAGTGCACAAACAAAATAACAGACCAAATCATTTTCCGCCATATCTCCCGGGGGATATGTTACACTGTTCATTGAAGTCCAGGTTGTTGTTGTTGTTGTTGTTGTTGTTGTTGTTGTTGTTGTTGTTGTTTGTAAAGTAACTGGTATTTTCTAAATGCATTGAAAAAATGTTGTCATAATAATGGAGCAATCTTCGTCCAAAAGTTGCCAGAGATCCATCGCTATTTTCACAGAGATTCCTTGTACATTTGTGTACCACCACACTGCCACCTGGGGATTCTTGTAAAAACTACGTGGTTCAATGCTATGCTATTATGGTGGTCAACTGTTCAGTTTTGTGAGGATCCCTGGTAAATTCAACAGTTATTTTCACAGTGTATATACCTGGGCAGGGGCGTGAATAAGCTGTTCGGTGCCAGTAGAAAACCCCCTACAGTCGTTTAAGATGACCACTCCACCAGTTGCCCTTTTCTGGTACAACCTGTATCAGTATTTAAGTTGCCAACACTATAGAAACCTGTTCAGACTATTGACCACTTTATTGTTAGGAAAGGTCAAAGGTGTTTTTCGTTTGGAAGGTCAAGAGAAAGTCTGCTAACTTAAGTCAGGTGGAAATTCACTGAACTTAATGAAATGCCACTGAAATGTTAGCTTGTCTCCGGGATAAACAAACCCACACCCGTTCCACCGTCCCTCCCTTATACCGCCACAGAGGTCAGCATGATGCACTGATGCCACAGGGGTCAGCATGATGCACTGATGCCACAGGGGTCAGCATGATGCACTAATGCATGCCACAGAGGTCAGCATGATGCACTAATGCATGCCACAGGGGTCAGCATGATGCAATAATGCATGCCACAGGGATTAGCATGATGCACTAATGCATGCCACAGGGGTCAGCATGATGCACCAAGGCATGCTTCCAGGGTCAGCATGATGCACTGATGCATGCCACAGGGGTCAGCATGATGCACCGATGCATGCCACAGGGCCAGCATGATGCACTGATGCATGCCACAGGGGTCAGCATGATGCACTGATGCATGCCACAGGGCCAGCATGATGCAATAATACATGCCACTGAGGTCAGCATGATGCAACAATTAATGTCACAGAGGTCAGCATGATGCACTGATGCCACAGGGGTCAGCATGATGCACTAATACATGCCACAGGAGTCAGCATGATGCACTAATGCATGCAACAGGGGTCAGCATGATGCACTAATGCATGCCAGGGGTCAGCATGATGCACCAATGCATGCCACAGGGGTCAGCATGATGCAATAATGCATGCCACAGGGATTAGCATGATGCACTAATGCATGCCACAGGGATTAGCATGATGCACTAATGCATGCCATAGGGGTCAGCATGATGCACTGATGCATGCCACAGGGGTCAGCATGATGCACCAAGGCATGCTTCCAGGGTCAGCATGATGCACTGATGCATGCCACAGGGCCAGCATGATGCAATAATACATGCCACTTAGGTCAGCATGATGCAACAATTAATGTTACAGGGGTTAGCATGATGCACTAATGCCATAGGGGTCAGCATGATGCACCGATGCATGCCACAGGGGTCAGCATGATGCACTAAATCATGCCACAGAGGCCTGCATGATGTACTAATGCATGCCACAGAGGTTGACATGATGCACCAATGCCACAGGGGTCAGCATGATGCACTAAGGCATGCTTCCAGGGTCAGCATGATGCACTGATGCATGCCACAGGGCCAGCATGATGCAATAATACATGCCACTGAGGTCAGCATGATGCAACAATGAATGTCACAGGGGTCAGCATGATGCACTACCACATGTCACAGGGGTCAGCATGATGCACTGATGCACTAAGGATGATTTGACATTGTGATAAGAAGTGAAAATGACTAAAAGCCTCTCAGCATACCCCTACCAAGGAACCCAATAATAAATGTATGCAGAAACTTATTAGACTTGACAGCCCTTATTATTAAGTACTGCGTAGTAGGCTGGAAACCATCCGTGTGTTACATACAACCAAACTATTAAATGAACAAAAAGGAAAATAGTTTATCAGCATAGTCCAGATGTATTATGCATAAAGCTTCCTTTAAATAATTTAAAAAATCAGATTAATTCTTTTAGAAGCAGATTTGATTTTAAAAAGAGGCAGAACAATGTTCATCAATATATTCCCATTACATTCATAAACTGCCTTTAAATAGTTAAAAAGTTTAATTGCCCCACCATAAAGAAGGCTAGCATACAGAGTTCAATACAGAGCAGATGGTGTATGGGTCAGAGCCTCATTTGATGTGCTATAATAAAACAACACAATGATCGATAACCTCATTTACTCCTGGGACTAGGCTCATAATCTCATATAGAGTGAACCCTGAACCCTCCACCTCTCCTTTCCTCTCCATCACCAATCGCTGGTTTCCAGCCCACTACGCAGTACTTAATAATAAGGGCTGTCAAGTCTAATAAGTTTCTGCATACATTTATTATTGGGTTCCTTGGTAGGGGTATGCTGAGAGGCTTTCGTCTAACTTTGCGAGTTTAGTTTTATTCAGGTTATGCTGTCCAAAGAAATTTGATGGGGGAAATACATTAAACCTTTATGAATTGCTAACTACCTAACCGCCTTACCCAGCGATCAGCCAATTTGAGCTTCCCTGAGCAAATGTGTTCCTATGGCCCCCAGAGTCGATCCTATAAATCACTTGCATTGTTTGGGATACATCCATCTATGGCTCAGTTATAATCAATTGCACTGCCAATGCTGCATTAGTTTCTTCCTCCGTTGATGTCGAAACTTGAACATGATGGATCTTTTTTTGCATTCATTCTATCATGCTTTCCATTATAGCTTGTTCAATAAAAGAACATACCACGCCTGCTTGAAATAAAATTTGATGAAAAAACCCTTAGATGGTAATAGGTAGCTTTAGGAAATCAGTGTAGCTTCAATAAATACGGTTCATTTTGTTTACCATTATATACCACAGACTAAAACCGTTAGAGAAGCATAAGTGGTTGTGAGGTGCGTGTGATAGCTAGTCTGAGAGTGACACCACATCCCATCCAGTCCTACACCATTCTCTGTTACACAGACTCCTTGATCACAAAGGCGTGGCAAATGTGCAAACCTGAAGAACCAAGAAAAAAAGAGAGACAAATAGGAAGAGATTAGATGGGAGGGAGGTGTACTCAATCACCCATATTGGATGCCTCCGTGGGACTTCACTATCTTTTATCTTGCCTCTTATATACATGATAAATAATGGAGTGATTCCCCTCATTTCCTGCGGTCCTATTTTACCTGAGTTTGATGGTACACTGGAGTCCTCTTCACTATAATACATACCCCCTGGGGGTGGGGCGTGTAAAATGGCTCTGGTTACCTATTGATTGGATTTGTGTGAAGGGGTAGGCTGGGGGAATACTGCTAGAGGGAACGCATAGGGCCATTCGGTCTATATCTATGTCTTTGTCTATTTTTTAGTATGTGGCTATGACAAATTGAAGGAATGCTTTGGTAATAATCCTCCAATTTTCTCAAGACTCAATGCTGACTCTAAACTAACAGTGACTGTCTCTGTTTCTCAGCTGTCTCTGTCTCTCTCTCTTGGTCTGTCTGTCTGTCTGTCTCTCTCTCACTCTGTCTGTCTACCTCTGTCTCTCTTTGTCTCTGTCTCTCTTTATCTGTCTGTCTCCGTCTGTCTGTCTGTCTGTCTGTCTGTCTGTCTGTCTCTGTCTGTCTGTCTGTCAGTCTCTCTCTCTCTCTCTCTCTCTCTCTCTCTCTCTCTCTCTCTCTCTCTCTCTCTCTCTCTCTCGCTCTCTCTCTCTGTTTGTCTTCTGCATGTCTCTCGGTCTCTGTCTATCTGTTCACTAAATAAACACAAAATAAGTGCATACATGAGCAGCTCGTCGAAATGATTGATGCTATCCAAAATATGATTTCCTTAATTAGGAATTTTTAGTTTGAAAATAGTGCTTTCCAAAAGATATACACCTGAATTGAATTTAGTTGAGACTTGGCCATCCCGACCAAGAATGGGCTGTATGAGGTATCTTAGAATGCTACGCTCTCACCTCAAATCAACAAAATATGATCCCACACAAACCAATTATTGTCCTTTTCAATAGACCTTTAATTTTCAACTGAAGAAATTAAGTTGTCAGCATGTTGTGCATACATGATATCATTGTGTGTACTGGGGGAAAACGCCCTTCTTTCTGGTTAACAAGGAAGTGGTGGTTATCTGGCCTTGTGCGCCACGTGGTGGGTGTGGTCGATAAATGGAGTATTAAGTGAACCTGATTAGAGAACTTGGCCTCTATAGACTGCATAATGCCCCCAGGTCATGTGTCCCAATTCAACACTTATGGGCATTGTATTGGTGGATTATGCCAACGCTATGGAAATATAAAGCCTAAGTTATGTCAGTATAGGATGCATGAATGTGTCTCTGGCAAGTATTATTGTGTGACAATCAAGGGGCACATAATCCTGTTACTACCAAGTCCTTAACGGGTTATGAATAAAAAGAAAACCTAGAGTTATCACAAGAGTCCCTCAAATGAGTTAGCCCACGCTATGCGGCTATAAAAAGCGTATACCATGGGCTCGTTTATTCCTCTGTTTACCTATACATACATCCATCAATTATGGTCAGGGAGGGCTGTCATGTTGCTACTAAACCAAGGTCCTTGACCTATAAGCAGACACGCAATGCAAGTGAGTGGCCATGTACTGGTTGCGTGTGCTTTCTTATCAATTGCTGACTACCGGCCTTCTAGTTGATAACTACAGGTAGGGGAGGGATGGGGCCGCTCCAACACCTTCACAGTCCGCTGACCACTCCATAGAGTTACCCAGGGTGGTAGGGGAGGGATGGGGGATGCACCAACACCTTCACAGTCCGCTGACCACTCCATAGAGTCACCCAGGGTGGTAGGGGAGGGATGGGGGGATGCACCAACACCTTCTCGTTGACAATCCCAACATCTCCCCTTGCTCCCCTTTGATCATATAGCCATTTTGGGGTGACCACTTTAGAAAGAGTGAAAGTGACTTTTTAACAGGAAATTTGTGACCACAAGGAGAGGTGACCACATTAGAGAGGTGACCAGATTACGGAGAGTTCTTTACAATAGAGCAAAGAGGAAAATAATTCGGTTCTTTCCAAAAGTGACCACATTGGCGAGGTGACCACTTTAGAGAGGTGACCACAAGTAGAGAGTTGACTGTATCATACCATTGCCTCACTGTCAGACTTACTACTGAACAGTTCACAAACTCTTGGGCGTTTCCTTAATCAATTAAACAGGAACACAATCAAAAGATGTTGTCACCCTGTCTTACAGCAATGATCTCTATTGTGGACCAACCTTACTGGTGATCTGCTGTTTCCCCACATCGGTTTCTTGCGAGCTGTTCATGGTCATGAGCTGGCTACAAATAGCAGTCACATTCTCCTACAGGGTTAGTTAGGATTTCATGGTGGACAGCAACTATACAATGAAATTGAAACGGATATCTATCTAGGACACTCTGTGACATTAGCACGTTAAATACACTGCCACGGTACAGCAACAATTGATATGAACACTTTCCAATCATTTCAGGCATTGTATGTGTGTCCTGGATGAGCACTTTCATCTGTATATCCTTTTTATGCAGAGAGCTCTCTGTGCACGTATCCCTGATCAAAGTAAGAATCATATAAGCACTGTAGCCAGTCGTTTCTATTAGGGCACACAAACATAAACCTTCATAAAATATATCCACAGACTCCTAAACGATATACATGATAAACAACCATGTGTATACATCGTAATTATGTTTGGAATTGATGAAATAGCACTGTAGAAGTGCTATGTGTTAAGTGAATTGTATTAGATGAATATCATTCTCCAGCTCTCTAGCAAAGCATATACCAACTACCTGCAGAATTATATATGGGCCCAGCCTCAGGGCAGACACCCACTGCCCCTGCACAGTGATACAGTACCAGGATGTTCCAACCACCACTCGTCAACACCACAATATCCCTTAACCATTTAAGGACGACGTCGTACTTTAAGGCCATCATGCTAATGCAGAAACTCCCCTGCACTCCATGGGTGCATCAATAAGATCATTTAGGAGTGCATCACGCTGGTAGTGGTGGTACCATGATGCATAGGTGCAGCACCAGGGAGCTGCCCACCAGAACATGGATCATGCTGACAACAATATAGAGCAAAAAGTTTAACCCTTTCATATAAAGGACCACATGAACCCTCCAGGATAATGAAACTTTCGTTGTTGTCATTTTTCCCCAATTGCAATGGATCGAGACCCGATCACCAGTAAGGATTTGCAAGTCTACTCCCCAGCACTGCATTATATCAATTCTTCAGAAGCAGCAAAGTCGCGGACGTTAGAATGTAGAGCTATGACCAGTTACTTACAATGACTATATATGTCTTTTAACAGATTTGTGGCCCTTAAAGAGTTAAAGCCCTAAGTCTCGTTGCTGCCACTAAAGGGTGATACAAGCACTGCCCCCTCCCTCACCCACCCACCATTCCCCACCTGGTCAGAGCAGCTCAGACCTGCTGACCCCATGCAGACAGGGGCGAATCCAGGATTTCGAAAAGGGGGGGGGGGGGTCCAACCCTGGGGCCTGGGGCAAGTGCAATGCCGTGGGGGTGCAAGAGCAGTGAGAAGAGGTCGCAAGCACAGCGAAGCAACATATCTAGGGGGTTTGGGGGCATGCCCCCCCAAAAAAAATTTGAAATATAGACATCAATCAAATGGTGCATTCTGATGCATTTCTAGACTCCAATCCAGTAAATCATTTTGTTGTACCATCAACATTAAATCCATGATTATGAGAACAGGGAATGAAACTTATCAAATTTTTATCACACAATGGTGTAATCCCCTAAAAAATTTCAGAAATATAGATATCAAATTTTTAAAGCATTCTGGTGTAAACCTGGGGTGGGCAGGTTTTCCATAAAGGGGATGCAAATCTTATGTGGTAATGCTTTGTCCTTTGTGAGGTTTTGGAGGCTGGTCCCTCAAGAAAAAAGAGTGGTTTAACTTTTTAGTTTGAGGGATTCAACTAGCCCCAGATGTGAATCTGATATTTTAGAAATTGCTGTCCCAGGGGGCTTGCCCCCGCCCCTGGGAAATATTTGAAGAATTGATGTCAAAACTTGAAGTTTAAGGCAATTTACCCTCTGTAGCATGTTTATGCACTGGTGATTAAAGGAGTTTTGGGTCATGCCCAAAGAAAATCTTATAACATAATCATCAAACTTATATTCAAAGCATTTTGGTATAGGCATATTCCTGGTTAGTGGGATCCTTAGTGGGGTGACCCCTGCTTAAGCTGGTACCTTGCGAGATAAGGACATATTAGAGTCAGCATGATGGGTACTAGGTATTATGAATCTATAAGGCTCACCCAGGATGGGTTTAAGGTATAAGCTATGCCTTATATACGTCTAAGTCAAGCATTATCTATATGTATGATATGACGGTGCTTTTTTCTTGATTCGCTCATGTTAGAAAATTTTGAGAAATTTTTATATATCCTAGATACTGTAGTCATAAATAGTACAATTTGCAAACAATAAAAACTGTGTTAAAGAGAGATAGAGGGCATGAAAAGGGGCATACAAAGTGGACATCTTGGGTGGGCCCAAAAAGGACCCCTCCCCCCTGGATCCGCCCCTGCAGAAGGAGCTGCTCACGGCAGTCCCTCCGAAAGTCCCCCTACAGGAATAGAAGCAGTGTCTGTGGGATCGATACCAAGCCTTCCTTTCTACATCCTGTTTCTTTATTTACTCCCCTGTCCCCTGGGTCCTGGTGGCACTCAGGTTGTATCCCTATTACTATACACCTTGTATAGCCCCTACTCTAATCCTGCAAGTGCTGGATGGAGCTTTTTTGGACTATTTCTTAGTGTCATCAGGATATGTATACGCATTGCTAATAGCAGGAAAGGTACTTGAACCTACAGTATTGCCTCATTATGGCAAATCCCTCAGGACTATATTAGCCAAAATTTATCTTCTTGGGACTTCGGATAGATCTACCTGGCGGGCAAAATTGCAAGTGTTAAGATTTTTGCTTATCTCAATTTTGTCAGCCATGTATTTTCTATTATCTTCTTGAATTACAAAAAACTATTTTGACTGTGCTGCCAGGGTTATATCTATACATGTGTTCAGTGCATCACAGCACACCTGCCAAGGCTGCATGATGATATAGCCCATCGAAGCCCTCTGTAGCCCACCAAGGGTTTGTGTGTATACATCATTACCCTATTGGGACTATGACTATTTCCTCCTGTTCCCTCCCCAGACCCCTCTATTCCTATATCATCATAGCAAAACACATTCTTCGATTGTTTGTGTTCTCACCATTCACTGCTGCTCCCTTCCTCTCCTGATACTGCCTTTTGTGCTGAAGAGATCGTGGTCTCTCAGTTCTATATTCTATGATACAAAACAAGAAACTTACATATACACATACTCCCCGTCTCAAGTCACGAAGAGCGATAAAAAAAAAAAAAAAAAAAAAAAAAAAAACATGTATGTGTCGCTAAATGAAATCTGATAATTACTCTCCCAGATTTTGTTGAAATATGAGAGAAACAACCCAAAAATGGTTTGTTGAAATACTGTACTGGAAAGCAGCTGGTGGCGTAAGGAGTCGTTCATGAGCCGGGGCCTGGATAGTAAAATCATGGTTTTATACAGCTATCAACTAGCAAACTCAGTTAGGACGCGCCCTCAGAGATATGGCCAGCCACAGACCTTGTCATTGACACCTTGGACTATAGATAGACTGCCTAGCACACACCCTCCTCCATTGGTAGGCTTGTATGAACAGCTGCTTCCTTCCATGTCATTGGAAGCAGATTAATCTGTGTTTACAATAGCACCATCAAGCATTACAACAGGGTTGAGTTGATATACCAGCTTGTAAGGGTTGGGAACGTCCATCATGCACATGTATAGATGTACTTACAATTACTTACAATTTGATACATATAATAAGGAGCCCATAGGTATTTGAGTGTCAATCTTCGGGCAGAAAATCTAGCAATTTCCTTTTGATTGCGGCATATCTGAAGGAACCAAAGTACTTTTCTCTACATCTGGATTGCCCAACTTTGCTTCAGAATCCTAGCAGATGTACAGCACCATCAGATATATGACAGGAAATATTGGAAAAATAACGATGGAATCCTCGTTTTAAAGGTGCTAGTGATCCGCCGTTATTTTCAGAGATTGCTTGTGCCATCGTACTGCCACATGGGGCTTTTTGTAAAAACTACACTGGCTCCCTGCTATACAATTATGGTGGTTTGCTATTCAATTTTACAAGGATCCCTGGTAGATTTAACAGTTATTTTTTACAGTGTGGGTTACATAAACACGAACAATTGAAAGGCAATTTTAGGCTTACTACAGAAGACATTATAGAAAATCATTCGAATGATTAGAGTAGGGACTATATGTTGTTATACACATATACATCCTTGCATACATTTGTACACAGGACGACCGCCTAAACAACATGATAGAAAGCTCTGAGCCTTGGGGTCAACTCAGGATAATGATTAATATGTTCTAGCATACAGTGGGGGCAATTATTAGTTTCTGGGATAAACAGCACTAGCACGTGCTCCTTTATTAGCTGATATTGCTGCCAGCGTATTGTTTTGAGACTATTGGAGGAGCTCCGGTCATGCCCAATAGCCTCTTGGTTTGCATTATTCTGGCTCTCATCTGGGTCTGTCAGCAGGTATTATTCTGAAATGCTGCAGCTAGTTCCTCATTTTTGTACGAGGCTAACAAAGGGTGTGACTTTTTTCAGGTACCACCTGGCCTACGAAGGCCAGAAGTGTTACTTGTTTATTCTTACCAAGATCGAATTCCTATATTCAGTGTATCGTAGGATATCGTAACGAGTGGGGGAAGCCCACAAGTTTCGATATCCTACGATACACTGAATGAGGTGCCCGTTAGCCCATTAAATACTGTTTTTATTACACAATTAATCAAAGAAAAATCAATAAATAATCAATAGAATATCAATAAATACAAGTTGAAAACAAAAATTGTTCCCCTCCCGCGGGACTCAAAGCCTGCCATAGTGAGTGTACACACAGCGAAAAAAAACATTCGCCGGGACCAGGACTCATCCCACCTACCTGAAGGAAGCTGAGCACAATGCGCTACCCACTAGACCATCGGTTCACACACCTCGGCGCCTGGCTTTGCTTGGTTTGAATGCGTCCAGCAGTCATCTATAATCATAAAGCTATTCTAACCTTGCACATGTGAGAGTTGCTGGGGTCGTTACTGGCTTGGTTTGGTTTGAACACGTCCCGCAGTCGTCCCAGTTATGGGACCAGCAGCAGTAGTGCTGGGGAGGAATTGGCGAGAACGCGGACAGCTACTGGTAGCATTCTAACCAGGCAAACACACACCGTTTCTCGTCAGTGCCTGTGGCACACTGCATAGGGAGTTGGATTTGGGATCAGGAGACTGCAGGTTCGACCCCTACCCTGGCAATTAAAATTTCGTAGGTTTTAACATGTAACATATGACATGTTAGGACATGTTTATGACATGTTAGGACATGTAAGGAGTGCTGATATCCTGGATATCGGCACTTCTAGGAGTGCCGATATCCATGATATCAGCCTGCAATATTGATAGGTATCAGAACTGGAATATCCAGAAAAAGCACCCAAAATCACAGAAGTCGTGTAATAACCCTAAATAAACCTACCTCTCTTACTTCAAATCGCGGTATTAATAAATGAATAGATAAAAAGAAAGAAATTTTGCAAGGAATATTTGTCCAAGCTTAGATAAACCTTGTCTTTACTTTTGTTGTGTATAGGCACCGGCACTATTTCCACTTGGTCCACCTGTAGTAGTAGACTTCTCACATTTAAAGGTTACACACCTTAATCACCCACTGATAAGACTGTTTAAAAAACAGAAAAGAGCAAAGCCTACTTTTTGTGTATTGGATACTTAGAAATCCAACATGCAGGACTGAAATCCATGAGGTTTCAGCAGTGCCACTCACACTCTGATCTATTGGAATTTGTCAGAAATCTTGAGGACGCTTTTAATAGCAAGTAAATGAGTAGAGATGGACAACGAGAAAAAGATTTATGTACATCCCCTTTTACATAATATCAGCATTAATGTGTACTGAGAAAAGTGTATGTGAGCTGGGGAAATCACTCCATTGCTTTTTTAAAGTTTTTTTTTTTTGTTTCAATGAAGTCAGGCGACTTCTTTTATTCAATGTAATCTCACGTGGAAGGTGGTCGTAAGGTAATTGGTTTCGCGAATTTGATGCATTTGAGGGGCAGGGTGGTCTCCGAGAAATTTTGGAGTAGGGTGATTTCTGTTTTTATCGGTATAATATGGGTGTGGGTGGTTACTATTGCAGAGGTAATTTTTCTTAAATATGTAAACTATTGCCATGGATACCAATGAAATTTGGTGCAATGTCAACAATTGCTCGGTTGCCGTACCATATTCTGTTATCTAACTATCTATTGTATGTCCATTTTGTGCACCCACATACCCCCTATGTACACCCCTAATTTCACAGTTGTGCCATGTATAGGTACAGAGCTACGAGGGGAAACATCATGTCAACAATTACCTGGGCAATTGTTGACTTTATTAATTTTGTAGCACAGGTGCAATTCTGGTATTTAACTATCTACAGTATTGAAATGGACATACAGTAGATAGTTAGATAACAGAATTGTACCTGTGCTGCAAGTAGGTACGACAACCGAGCAATTGTTGACATGGTACCAATTTGCATTGGTAACCATGGCAATAGTTTACATATTTAAGAAAAATTACTTTCGCAATGGTAACCACCCAAACCCATAGTATACCCATGAAAAGAGAAATCACCCCACTCCAAAATTTCTCGGAGACCACCCTGCCCCTCAAATGCATCGAATTCGCGAAACAGTTAAACACTGAATGGAATCGAAAATGGTGGATAGCAATTCGTTGACTTTAGACATATGGTATTAACTAGTTTTCATCATTAATAAACATGTGTATCAATTTCTGAAAGGTCCTTTACTGTTTAGTTTTGTCCAGGCATTTTATGCCATGTCTATTGGGTTGGCACATTGTGTGCGTATGAGAGTCACTTATTGATATGTATTACATATAAATGTGAGATTCAACTTAAAACTAGGAATATAGCTCATTAGCCGTGTGGCAACAATGATAATGCAACATGTAGACAGAACACAGCAAATACTATTTATATCTACATTTTGATTGAAATGACATGAGGGTTATCATCCGTAACTGTCGGCCCATTGTTAAACATTCCTAATTTCAGTATATTTCTCTCTTACCTCCTATATTTCCCTGGATGGATGGACACGACAACATATATACACTTTGCCCAAGTCGCTGACAATCGCTGACAATTGGGGCGGTTTATTAAACTTTAAACCTAACAGACAATGTCAGAAACAAAAAGAAAAATTTTATGACCAAATGTCCATGGCGTCCATGACTCAGTCCCTTTGTTCAGTCTCAGTGCAGTGCCACCTGGTGTGGCAGCACAGAACCACCTGACCCAGGTGGTGGGGAGGTCCATCTAGTGGGGGAAATATACCCCTATATCTACCCCGTTCCTTTGTACATATAGTAGTCATATTTCCCTGGATGGATGGACACGACAACATATATACACTTTGCCCAAGTCGCTGACAATCGCTGACAATTGGGGCGGCACACGGCATACAAAAACACTTTGCCCAATTAATACCTGCTCAATTCATGAGCCACACGTAAGTCTTTTACACGTCGCGAGCGGTAAGAATCTGATAAATAAATCAGAACCGCCCAGGATCTCCAGTTGCCATAGCTTTTAACGTCGTGAAGGTGCATAAAATCTGCCAAAAACATGGCGGCACCCCGACGCACACTTTGGGTAGTGAAATCCCCTTCCAGCTTGGCGATCCGACAAGAGTCCTTGAGTTTGTATGAATAAACATTATAAGTCCATGAAAATAGTTGGTCATTGGGTTCGAGCCCAGACTCCAGAATATAATCCTTCAGCAGCTGTACAGGGCAGAGATTACTGCCAGGTGAAGCAATAACAGGAATAATTTGTTCATATTGACGGAATTGAACCGTCTTCGAGCTGCGAATACATAAGTCAAGTCCACCATCCCAGAATTTCACATCACTCACTAAGAGGGAATGTGTCGAATTTGTGATGTGCCCAACGCGCAACAAGCAACGGAAGGACAACAATAGCGCAGCCCAGAATTTCCTGTCTTTAGCCTTAGATAAGTTCAGGACAGCCTTAATACGTAATAAGTCAGAGGCTGTCAGGGGTTCGGCTGGCTTAGATGCTGAGCCCAGCAATCGTTTCGCACCATCCAAGGTAGATTTGATAAGGAAACATGCTCTTGTGGGATGAGGGTAGCCCATGAAGCCATGCAGAGCCCATAGGCCCGAGATGTAGTTCTCAATGGTGTTATAAGCCACGTGATTAATAAGATGAGTTATATATAGACAGACGGTTTCTATTGAGGCTGGTAAATAACACAGATCATATTCCTCACAGAAGTCCTCATATTGTTTCCATTGGGATTTCCTTGTCTTATAAGTGGTGGCAGACCAGCAATTCGATCTCAGAACCTCCCAACTGCGTCGCAGTGCCTCCAGCTCTGTAACAACAATCGATGAAGGTGTCAATAGTATAGCCACAAATAATTACATGGTCGGCATTATTCAGACGAGACAAAGCGTCGGCTAATATGTTATCTTCAGAGCTGATTCTGAAGGCTCTTAGATGAATGTTGTATAAGGCGCAGCACCAAAATAATTCCCGCAACCAAGGCATGGCATGGGGGCTTGTACTCCTGCCAGAATTTATCATGCCCTGTACCTGAGTGTTATCTGTATACACAGCCACAAAGCTATCTTTCCACTCGTTGCCCCAGCGATGCACAGATACTACAACAGGCCACATTTCTTCAATGTTAATATGATCACAGTACGACTCATTCTGCGGGGGATTTTCATGATGGCCACAACACTTGTCATCCCTGTACCAACAACCATAGAAGAAGTCGTCTTCGATGTGACCGCCGAAACCATATTTTGAAGAATCTGTATACACAGTGTGGGACGGGGTATCAGTTCTTATCATGCGGGCCTTGCCATTGAACCAAGTTACAAATTGGTACCACCACTCCAAGTCTAATAATAAACTTTCAGACAAGTTGAAGCAGTGAATGCCAGGTGGAAGGTCGCGAAGCTCATTATACACACGACGGGAGAAGGTGCGGCCGCCTTTAACGACAGTCGAACAATGGCCCAGGAGACCAGCTAATTTCTCCAAGCGTTTCCTAGTACATGATTTACGGCCCCTGAAGTAATTGACCTCCGCTTTCACACGATCAAGTCTTTCATTATCGATTGACAAGGTCAAGTTCACTGAGTCAATAACAATCCCAAAGAACTAAGTAACTTGAGACGGGGGGACCAGCTTGTTCATTTTTACCTTGAAACCCAGGCCATTCAACATTGCACACAATTGGCTCTGAGCTTCCTGGCAAGAAGACTCTGAATTCCCTATAACGAGGTAATCATCTAAATAGTTGGTACAGCGTGGATAACTGCCGCTGGCCCCACACTTCACTATGAAGTCGGAAACTTGGGTGAAGATGAAAGGAGCACAGCGCAACCCGAAGCATAATGACATATCTTGGAAGAATTCACTGCCATTGCCCACATCCCAGGCAAACCCCTGAAAGTCACGATGGGCAGGCAATACATTAATAGAACGATAAGCATCGGCGATGTCAGTCACTGCGCAGAAATCGAATTGATTCAAGTCCGACACAACATCATCTACAGAATGATAATGGAATTTTTCACATGAATCTTCCATATAACAATTGATATTGATATGCTCAGGCATAGAGCAGTCAGTGATAGGGCGTAAGGTGTTGTCGGATTTCAGAACGCCACCCATTTAGGTCGAGAATCCACTCTCCTGACTTTGCCCTCAGTCAGCTCACTAATTACACGTTCAGTCATTTCTGAACAAAAGGCACTGTTTGTGAGAGAAGCATAATTATTACAATTATACATAGATGGGCAGTCATGATCAACAATCCTAAATCCTCGGTAAATACCAGTCAGGACATACCAGTCACTTTTAGTTGCCAGGTCACCGAATTCCAGTAATTTACAAGCAAAGGCGCAAGGTTTAACTTGTGTAACGACAGATTCTAGCACATGAACACAATGGCAGGTTTTTTCGCTACATTCGTTGAACACAGGTACGAGAATGCCAGCGGCTACATCTACACAACAAATAGGAACATCAACATTAAACCTCTTCGAGAATTTAGTTAAAGTTTCCTTATCCGTACTGAGTCTGACAGAATCTGGTAAATTTTCCCATCTGTTGTCACCGCCTAAAGTCACTTCTACCCGAGCACCTCCGTCAGTGCGCGGGTTGACAGTAACAGGGGTGATCCCAAGGCTACCTAGGTTGTCCAAATTACCAAATAATTCACTACATTGACCAGCAGAATTCCATACATAATTGACACAATCAGTATTGACACAATTTGAAACAGAATCTATAACATCATCAATATGAGTGACTAGAATGTCTGGGGCATCGGGAAGGTCAGACACAAAAACACATTCACCTTGTAATTCATGAATTACCGAGCCAATGTTAGGCTCCCGAGAGGGAAAATTCCCACCAGGAGCATCCGCGTTTCAATCATTAGATTTGTTGGGACATTTAGATTTTGTATGTGATCCCTGACACAATTGACAAACATGTGGGTAGTTACATTCTTTAGATTTACAACCATCCCCATTATAGGCATTGCAAGAAAGAAATCTCTTCTTCTTTTTCCTTTTCTTACTAGCACCGGAAGAACTACCTGAATTCTGAGAGGAGGATGGCTGGATACCTAACAACTTCTCCAAATAACCCTTATCCAGGTTTTCTAGGCCCACATGCTGGGCGAACATATTATGATCAAAATAGCAAAAGGTGAATTCACCGAAAGCATCGCCACGTTCTCGCATGGCAAAATCATAGGTAATGAGAGCATCTTCCTTGTAAATATCCCTCTTGTCCGTGAGGAATTTTACATGCATCCCATAATTTTTACATGGGTGGCCACGTTCCATCATACTATTGAGAAGGCCCATACTAGCCGAGATCACATCTCCTAGTGCTGGATTCTTGTGTTTACTCTGAGGCATGTGCTGCTCAATATCAAAAGTAGTAAACTTACTCTTGGTGTCCTTTGAAGCATAAACAACCACAGGTGGGACTTTCTGCTGAGGCTGTTGCTGTTGCCTAAATTGTTGCTGTTGCTTCAAGGATGGGACCAGTGCACTATACATTGAAGAAACAGATGGCTGAGCATTGACCAAGGGGGCAGGCGGATACAGGGGCCTACCATCAGCTGACTGCATAGGCCTACCAGCTCCTACCCATGCTGGTTGTTGTTGTACAAAGACACCATGTTGTTGGGGATATCGAACAGGAGAGTTAGATTGTTGTGGAATGTAGGGACTACCATCCTGATAGAACAACTGTGGGTGTTGGGCCAGGCCATCCCCCCAGGGTGCAGCTCCCTCAACACTGCCAGTCGGTTGTCTACCTGGGGGCTCAACTTTGACACCAACAGACTGACCCACAGCTGAATTAGATGACAATCTGCCCTGCTTCCACTCTTTCCATAACAGAAATTCCTGGTATTCACTGTCTAAATCAACCTGGGACTGGGGAATAGTAGCTTGGTTGTGCGGTTGATTTCCCTGGGTGTGCGGTTGATTATACCGGGAAGTTGACTTGTCCGGAAGGACAGGGCGGCCGTCTTGGACTTCGCAGTGAATGTTGACATTGGCCTCTGATTGGCCAACAAATGTGGGTTTATCAAGCGCCGAAATGGCGCCTCGCCAAGCCCCCTCACCATGTTCTAATTCATGCAATGTCCTATTATTTTCTGAACGGATACTAGCTAACTCTAATTCTAATTCTCTGCGCTTAGATAAATGAACAATTTCATTTTTACGTGAGCGTTCTGCAGCAATTTGCCTTAGCAAGTCCCCATTCTCTCCCAAATAATCATCAGAATTATCGTCCTGCCCGTCCTGCCCGTCCTGCGGGCCGGGCGGAGAGCTCTCTACCCCGGTGGCTTGGTCCTCCTGCCCGGTAGGGTCACGGTTGGATGAATCCGATATATTATGGGACGTATCTCCCGCTCTCCCCGGGTTCGCCACACCACAATGTGGACATTTAGAGGAATTCCCATGATATGGGGTACTACAAGCGACACACTTAGTCATATCGACGGTGGTGGAATTAGCTTAGCTCAGGGGGAACAGGCATAGAGCGTACGACTACCCAAACCCCAGTAACATTCCTCATAAATTTCCTTTGGTATCTGGCGATCTGCTGCCAGGGGTGAGGGAACAAGCACAGAAGGAGGGCAAAACTGAGCAGGAGATGCCCAGTTTACAAGCTTACATGCTACGGAGAAGGGCAGAAGAGGCCACGGGTCCTGACAATAAACAGTTAGTGACTGAGGTTGTAGGCAGGGGCCCGAATGCACCAAATGATGTCAACATTCAAAATGGCGGCGTAGGCCTTCCGGTTCACGGCTCTACGGCCTCTAGATCGATGAATACAGGCCAGACTGGCCTCCCACAGGCCCCTACAGGCCCTCATCAACTTGTCACAGGTTTGAACAATCTTCATTTACAAAATGCCAACCCAAATAGTCTTTTGGTGCCCACGCGGTACCCGGTAGCTCCCGGTCGGTTCTTTCGACCACCGCGGGTGCTGGGTCTAGCTTAAGTGCAATGACAGTCCCTCCCAGCAGTGTTCAGGGAGGTATAGAAGTGAACTCTAGTGCACAACAGGCATCTTCAACTTATTCCCAAGCCACTTTGGATGAGTACCAGCAATTTCTGGCTTGGAAACAGCAGCAGTAGCAGCATACTCCGTAAAAATTTTATGACCAAATGTCCATGGCGTCCATGACTCAGTCCCTTTGTTCAGTCTCAGTGCAGTGCCACCTGGTGTGGCAGCACAGAACCACCTGACCCAGGTGGTGGGGAGGTCCATCTAGTGGGGGAAATATACCCCTATATCTACCCCGTTCCTTTGTACATATAGTAGTCATTTATTGCACTGAAAGGCCATTTCTCCTGAACTTTAGGGGCGGTTATTTGGTCGTATAACGGGTCTCTATACTATGAGATGAGCCACTTGGAATCTGATATAGGGATCCAATAGCCATCGGACTGACACTTATTGATCTACTTTGAGAACATTTAAAACAGATGAAAATTCTTCAAGAACTTTTTAATGAGAATGCCTCCACCTTGCCAACACATTACCTTCCTACATAAGGTGTGTGAGTATTCAACCCTATAAAGGCCACTTATGCAGGAGTGCATCATACCAATTTGTCACCATAACGCACCAATGAAGTGCTGGTGAGGCTGCACGCCAGCACGTCAATGGAGCATCATGCCGACCCTCCTGGAGTATATTAACCTGTGTGGTCAGCATGATGCATGAATGTAGCATTGGTGAGTTACTCACCATGTCTGCATTCATGCATCATGATGGTTCATGCATTAGCGGCTCTTAGAGGGGTAATCGGCTACCGACGTTACTTTCCTGCAGCTATACACTGATGTTGCTCAATCCTTATCTTGCAATGAATTAGTCCAGATTGATATCTAAACTGGTGTTGGCTTGGTTGATTAACTTTACAGATCTCACCGTCTCACTAAAATACCATGCCATCAATGACAGATATAGGCCTCCCCAATAGCGTGTGGTTTGCTGACATTATCTATTCATTCACAAAATGGAAGGGAAAAGGGTTCTGGATCTGTTGAATATGCAAGTTAAAATTCATGGGTGCCAGATTTGATACTAAGTGCAGTAGGGTGGACCACGGGAGATCTATTGCTTACAATCGCACATTGAGTGACCAATGGTCAAGATGGATTCATGGAGAACTCTGGTCCTCTGGTGAGATGGCGGCCGGGGACAGGTCACTAGGGGGTAGGCTCTGTGCTGCAGAGGCCATGTTGGGAATACGAATTGTGGCTGCAATAAATCATACTTTGACCCTGTTGTTGGACCGGATTAGAGACCACTGGTGGTCACTGTACTGTTTTTAGTGGCTTCATCGTAGAAAATACATAGCTTCACAAATAGGATGGTTTATTGTATAGTTCACAGAGATGCATTGTAGAATCAACAGTCAAAAGTAGAGTATACATCATCACTATGCATGATTAGCTCATGGATACCCCAATACCAAACATGGAGAGGGCAGAACATAGTTTGACCCCCTACCCTAGGGATGTCATCGATATTTACCATATCTAAATATCGGCAATGTTTCGATGATAAAAATCGTATCGACATTACCTTTATATCGATATATAATGACCCATATATAAGGCTCTAACAAAAAAGGAAATTTTAACTCCAATGATGAAAGCAAAAGGGCCAAAGATGGTCATGCCTGGTACCAAATTAAATTTTATTGTGCAAGGAATGCAAATTATCATAGACATGAAATATATTCTTTAATTCTAAAGTGTCAACTTCAGAAAAAAAGAACATATGTAAAGCTCCCTTTGTCCCATCATCATGGATTTTTGAACATTGTAGTAATTGTTTAGATAAGGAGAAATTGCATATTCTTATACTCACCATAGAGAAATGGATTTTTACCAATCCATCCTAAATTCAACATGATAGACTGTCTGCCAAAGTGAATACCATTAAAAAGGCCATGAATTTTTTTTTATGTGTTTGTTATAAAGCATAAGTGGACAAGGTTACTAGCAGAACCTCAAATTCACATCCACTGTTGTTTTCTTTTTGTTTTGAATTTTTAATGTAATGCTGTACAGTTTCCATGTAGAAATGATGTGTATTAGACGAGATTTGCAGGCAGGTTAATGAGGTGCAACTTTATATCTTATTGTTCTACTACTCTGAAACGTTTGAAATTGGGTACAGCATGGGATTCTTAAGCATCACAATATCATGAAATATCAGAATATCGAGATAAAAAATCGTGATAATTGAAATCGGAATATACTGGATGTCAATGACATCCCTACCCTACCCCCCAAAGAACACATTCATGGTGTGATGTTGAACTTGGACACTTACTCACAAATTGACTTAAAGTATTAGGGAAAATTCAAATTTTTCAATTTTTTTTTTACACCATTAGGAACTGCATGTGCTTAATTCATTTGTGATGCTCTGTCTCCCTCCCCCCATGCAAATCACATTGCTTCTGAAACCCCTGCTAATTTTCTGTCGTCTGGACCTTCACACAAACACCATCATTCTTTATCTAGATTGAGCTCTGTTCTCACAGTAAGAAGATCCGCCAACACAGTGGCAGAGTGCAGAGTTTCTGTCCACCATACTCTATACTGCATCATCTCACATACTGCAGACAGTTGTCTTTGGAAGTACTCATTCTGGTCTCAGGACAAAGCAATCCCCATCAGCAGTGTGTATGTAGGTGTATAGGTGGCGGCCGGGACGTGCAGGAGTAGCAGACACTGTCCTACAGTGGTATCCTTTCTGCTGCTAATAGTGCTGAGAGACACCGCTAGGTGTCACAACAGGCATGTAGGCATTGTCACCTCTAACCCTTCAGGGCCGCATTATGTATCCAGATCTCTGAGCCTTTATCGCCATGATGCACCAATGCAACGCTGGCGAGTACATTATAGCCAACACTGATTTGGTGCTTTATGCTGACCCTTCGGGAATGTATAAGCCTCGTAAAGTCGACATGTGTTATGTAGCCCTTGCGAGGTAATCACCAAGGCTGCATTTATGTTATAAATGGCCAAAGGGTTGCTGTATGGATGCACAGTCCTACCATTAATGGGTTGATAAAACAAGGCGTCTCCAAATGTCGTCTGCACTCATTGCAGACGACAATGCTGCCATCTGTGTATATTGCAGCTGACATTTCTGCCATTGAAATTCTATATGCTTTGTTCATATTCACACTTCGAATAACTGTTGGTGTAGCTCAAATTAATTTTGTTAAAGGAGACCAAAATGTCAATTATATGCAAGGCTTGCCTTATTACTGAGAGCTAAAAAACGTATCCCATATAGCTACAGTTTCAAATTGAGGTAGACGCAGTGGTGAATTTACAGGCATTTACAGTGATATGAGATGGCAGGCAAAAGTCTGAATCAGTGATTTGGCCAGACGTTTTTCAATTAGTGGGACCAGGAACAACAGAAAGCTTCTAGTGAGTACAAGTTGACATCTCTCTACAAGTAGGAAGTAAATACTAGCACTGTGTACTTATCTTTGCTAGGAGACCTTCAAGATAAAAACCCATTTATTGACTCGTTGGCTGGTTGGTTATGGCTATAGAGTTGCAGTCTGTTGTTGTCTATGAACAGCTGAGGTAGGCAAACTTTGGCAACTCCTGAACAGCTGAGGTAGACAAACTTTGGCAACTCCTGAACAGCTGAGGTAGGCAAACTTTGGCAACTCCTGAACAGCTGAGGTAGACAAACTTTGGCAACTCCTGAACAGCTGAGGTAGACAAACTTTGGCAACTCCTGAACAGCTGAGGTAGACAAACTTTGGCAACTCCTTCAGTTAACGCGTAAAGGCCCACATGATACACAGTGGGCACAGAAGGTTGTATCAACGTTGACAACTGGTTGATATTGTGTTGATGGTGTTGATCAACTATCAACATTGTGTCAATGTGATCAACAAAGTACTAAATATGTATACTCTGGCCTAGTATACGGAACTATCTTTAGTAGCTTAAGAAGTGCAAAGCTGAATTTACAAATGGTCTACTTTTCAGAACCTATGTAATCCTTAAGTCAAGCTCTTTTTGTCAGTATATATATATATATATATATATATATATATATATATATATATATATATATATATATATATATATATATATATATATACGTGTATTTCATGAGAGTACGGTATTAATAGGATAAGGTACCACCTGGAAGTGAGGAGTAGTATCTGGACAGTGTTATTTCTTGAACTTGAAAGTATAGTTCTAATACCTTAGACCATTGAACGATAGTTCTGGTAATCCCAATATTGGACCTATAATGTAATATCCATATCGTCCAATAGCGCCCCTGGGAGTCATAAGGCGATGATGTCATGTGATGGCCATAAAGTGAACACCACCATACCAGCGCAGCATGTGAGCTATAGCTTGATGCGGTAAATAGAGGTAGCTTTCCAGTTATATTATGTGCTGTTTACCTAATCAATATGCAAATTTGTATACCCACAATCCCACCACGTGACCTACACTATCTAATACATGCACCTTCCTGTATAAATCCCTTGATGAAATACATTTACAAATGTAATACATTTACAAATGCAGTCATTACAGACATGGTTTCTGGCATTCCTTGGATAAAATCCATCTCAATTTATGAGATGGTCACCCTATTTTCATCTTGCTGCATGGGTTTATAATATCAATACATATTGCTGGTTAATTGCAGTGAAGGGTGTGATAGAAACTGCCTTAATATAACGGTGGCCTTTATATATGTGAGGCCTTTTATGGTACAACAGTCTACTTACACCCCCCCTCCTTTAATACATTGCATTAAAGTACATCTTGAGATGAGGGAAAGACTGTTATGCATATAACTAGCGCTGGCCTTTTTGGACAGTTGGTTTTCGCGTATACACATATGCCGCCTTATATGCGAAATTTAGGGCCAATAATACTTTGATGCGTCATTTCGATTGGTCATCATGATGCATGAATGAAGCACTGGCGAGCAACTCACCAGGGCTTCATCCATGCATCATGCTGTACTGGCAGGCGATCTAGTCAGCACTTCATTGGTGCATCATGCCCACCAATGGGAATGATGCATTAATACATTAGCGGCCCTGAAAGATGTCTCCAGCCCAGGGTCTCCATGACATAATCATGGTTACATGAGAGAGGTATGGCTATATGAACGAGCCATTCACTATCCACCAACATGTACAGTTTATACTCTTTTAAAGTATTCAAATCCAGAACAAAGTTCTTAGAGAAGCCACAGGTGGCCTCACGGGGACTTCAATGGGAAAGTGGTAGAATCCCAACTAAGCGGCTAAATCGTAGGATGTACACGCGTACTTAGAATTAGCTCATAAATGATTACACTTAAGCTCCTTTCTTGGGCTACATATACAATTACCGTCTAGTATTAATCACCACATCCCAAATATATCGATCTACACACTTAGATTTAACGCTCGGCATCAGCCATATCACCACTACTGAACACAGCGGTTCAACCAGCGTAGGTTTAAATTGGAAACATCTTCGTCAGCTATTTTTGTGAGTGGATCCTGCTTACTAAGCTTCCTCCAAAAGGGGTTTAGGTGGATCTATAAGTGTATCCCTCTATCCCTCTTTGCCCTATCTTCTCTGTATACTCAGCATTTGTCAAGACCAAAGTCACTTTACACTGATGGAACCTGCCTTGCCCCATTCTTGCCTTCAAAGTTTAGTGATTTTGAGTGAGAACTACCTTGGCCTATATGATTGGGTGTGGTCTAAGGTAATCTGATTTGATGTCTATGTAATTGATATTACACGGTCTACATGATGTTTAAGGAAACATAATAGTGATAATTACTTAATATGTTTCTGTGAATACCAGAGTCTGTAATTTAGTTAAATGCCTCTTTGTGTATACACCATGCTGCAGAGTAGGAAATAGTCCAGGTAAAGAGGAAGTCAGGACGAGAACTTTACCCCATTAACTAAAGCCACGTAAGCCATCACGATTTGATACTCAGCTGTCTTTATAAAGTAAATTTTCAGTTTTTACAAATTAGTTATTGGCAATCATACCAAACCCTTGGAATTCACCATACTAGCCTATAACTCACACGACATCATTCCCATTGTATTACCCGGGGGTAGTGCATGGTCTAGCTGTGACAGGCATTACATAAAATGGTCAGAGGGTGTCGAATAAAATTAACTATCTATAGTATTATCACTCTGCATAGGTCCTGTAAATTTGGGCTGTGAGAGAGTTGGATTGTGTTGCTGGCTCAGTCTATAGAAATGCAATACAGTTTCATGAAATGATGCAGGCTAGGTTGGATAGTTTTCTCTTTTATGTTCTGAGAATTGGCTTGTGAATTATTTTACACTGCTATATTCATGACTTACAGAATTGAATGTAATTCAACTATTTATGTTCTCTTCTTTTGGAACGACTTGTAACGCTGAGATGATTCGGAATGTACTCAGGAATCGAGAAGTCGGTGTATTTGTATCGGTCCCCCTCCTTACAATGAGTAGGTTGCCCCCCCCCCCCAAAAAAAAAAAAGTGCTTATTTTTCCAAGATGGCTAAAATGTCTAGGCTCGTACCTGTTTTGCTAGAGGGGGTTTGGCCACCTGAAACCCATCCACTACTCTTTATTCCTCTTTTTTTTCTCTATTCGGACTGAGAAGGCCGTCAGGGAGGAGCACCTTGAGCAGCTCGATCGAATTTTCATTTCAGGAAGAGCTGATCAGGACAAAGCCACCAAAGGGAGCAGAGCCAATAGTTGGACGGAAGCGGCGACGCAGGCAACACTTCTTGTTTCACCCTTTAAAGGCCGCTGATGCGGGAGTGCATCATGCCATTTGGTCGTCATGACTGCCGGCCAGCACTTCATTGGAACATCCTGCCGACCCTACAGGGTTGATGCATAATTATACTCCCAGAGGGTCGTCATGATGCACCAATGAAGTGCTGGCGAGGGTCTTGCCAAAACATGATGAGGGAGAACCTCTTAATTTCTTTTTTTCAAAGATTACTGGGGGAAACGTGAATGGGTAAACTCGTCTTCACAGAACTGCCAAATAACTACTAATGTAAAGAAAATAGAGAATGGACAAATTACTCTTCTACACAATGTGTTATGTCTCAAAATAATGATTTATTCAATTTAATTGCCAGTACAGCTTATCTAGACACCTCCAGCACACATTTAGTTTTAACCATCCATGCACGTTTTACCCCCTGCACTGACGAGAATTCTTTTGGCAATACGAAAACGTGGACGTTTTATTTTTTTGGTTCACGTTTGTGTTTTAGCAAGACCCTCCAGGTGCCTTGATCCTCCTGATGCATGAATGTATATAGTGCTGACGAGTTTACTCACCATACTGCACTGCAGTATCATACTGACACTTCAGAAAATGTGTTAACTCAGTGGAGTCAGTGTATAGTGCATGATCCAGCACTATAGGTATAGGCATGGTGAAGCCATGCACTATGTCTCATTTAAGTGGTTAAAGCCAATGCCTTTCTGGTTCACCCTTTGCTGCCAAGTGAAGTCCACAGCAGGATGAGAGTCTGGGATTTGTACATGTGTTAAGGTATTAAGGTGTTAAGGTATTAAGCCGAAGATGCAGATGGATTTATATCGCTGCACCGGTAGAATTAATGTGTGTGTCTGTTGTTGTTGTTGTTGTTGTTGTATTTGAAGGAAAATTTAAATATTATTTGAAGGAAAATTTAATGATGATCATTTGTGGGATCGTTAGGATACACATGTCTGTATGTCTAAATGAGTTGATATGTTATCAAGTACAATTCGGCAAATGTTTTGTGGGGAACTAGCTTATCTGAGCTAAAACTGAATTGGCCCTAAGCGGGCTTGCTACCTGGGTATATTGCATTGATGACTGGAATTGACGTGAAGCTGTGTGTCATGCGTTCTCAGTACATGTACTCATTGGTTTTTACCTGTGACGTGTCACACATTGAGCAGAATTAGGCCAAATTGACAAAAGTGCTTATTTCCTAGTTAGAAATATGCTTTTATATGTTATATATTATTCATAATGCATACAAAACACAACGATGGATCGTTGATGCAACTCTGATGTTATATCTGTAGAGATATCTAAAACCTTTGAACTATAGTTCATGAATGATGTATATTAAAATCCCGGCCCCGCACTCTCTATACAAGATGACACAATCCTCGTTAACAGAAGTGAAATATACCCACTATCCAAGAATTTTTTAGAGGAAAGGGTACCCTATTTTGAAGAAAATCATGGATTTTTAGGGTTTGAAATGTACCCCTATTTTTAGGAAGCGCTAACACCTTTGGGATCGTCAACCCTTTGTTTTTAAAATGCTGACATCAAAACAAAACCGATATACTCATTAGGAATAGGACATGTGTATATATATGTCGGATTCCGTCTGTTACCCTATATTAATTTCCACTAAATCAAAGCCCAAAATACCACCCTATATTTAAAAATCACTGACTTTATATTTTAAATGACCCCTATATTTCTGAATAACACGGATCAAGCAGACCTGGAGAAATATAACCCTATTTCTGCGATTTCTCTAACGTGGATGGTGTCAGGATGGTTCCTAAGTGCGGGGGCCGGGACTAAAATGCAACTATGGTCCTTATGAACAACATACATTTTATGATGTTCAAAAGATATAAAGCACATGTAACTGTATGAGCACTATGCTTTAGGGAGTGGTCATTACTTATCAACGTGGGGTGGGTGGCTGGTGGGGTTGGGGGGGGGGGTAAAAACTTTTGACCACTCCTGAAGAGGATATATAAAAAAAGTTGGCCTTTTTTAGCAAAAAAAAAAAAAAAGCCTGCGTGCTACTATAGACCAAAGAGGGGCATGGAAATTTTACAGACCTCTCGCGTGGTGCGCAAAAGATTTGACCAGTGTCAAGGCGGGGGGGGGGTTAGGAATTTCGCACCCCTCTTTGATCTATAGTAGCGCCCCCTCCCTTTTGATAAATAATGACCACTCCCTTACCTGTGGTTGGGAAGTGCCATTCTATCCTAATTTGACAGGTGCACCACGAAGCCATTGTTGAGGTGGGGTCCACACAGTTGTCAATTGTACGTGGTACCCCATACGTCTACAGTGTTAGTGTAGTGCAGTACGCCATTGATAATGTATCCGCCTAGTCAATAGAAACTCCTACAGCACCGTGCCTGCCCCTCAGTCAGGATAACCCACATCCAATTAGTAAATCGTTGGTAGCATACTGACAAAACACAAGACAGAGAGGGTGCAAGGACATTCCCCTATAGATTACAGATGTGTTGGGGTGGACCTGGGAAAAGTGTAGTGAAAGGGAAGGGGGTGGGGAAGGTAGATACCCTCATCAAGGCAATTCAATGACTCCCCACCCCTCTTGCATTCTGCCCATCCCACCTGCTCACACACGCATACACCTAGCTCCCTCCTCCATCCCCTAGCAAATAACACAGGTGAGCGCCTCTATGTTCTCATGGCTTTGTTAGAGCAACCACACATACAATTCACACGCTCATGGAGTTTTAGAGGTAACATATTGTATTGTATATCCAGGTGTCTTCTGGCGTGGCGGGTTAGTCCAGTCGCTGGGTGTTCCGAAGGTTCCGGGTAGGTGGCAGCACCGATCCGGGCCTATGGGACATCTGGCGACAAACACCAGGTTCCCTATATAAAGACCGGGGCTCAGCTGCTATGTTAGAGGCCCTTCAGGCCTCCAAGCTTAATGAACCATCTTTAAGAAAGACCACTAGCTGCTCTATTATTACTTTCTGGGTAGCCGCCGACCTATATCAATAAAACCGTTGGCATACACTCGAATCACTGCCTTGCTTTCTCTTTTCTAATCGTAAGCCCGAACCACCAAACTGGTAAAACAAGCCATTACATTTGTGCCGTGACCAGTTAATTCTGGCGTATAGCCAGGACATTATAACGTCCGAACGGCTAGTACATGGGTTAGGCGACCTCACGGAAGCTAACCCTGATGGCCAATTAATTGTCCAAGAGAATAGCAATGGGACATTATCTGTCTAAACCCATTTGAACCCACAGGATGTAGGTGCTGCATCCTGGAGGGAACCCGGACCTCATTATACTCTAGATAGTGAGGAAAATATACCTGACTCTGTAGGGAGAGAACAATCCATACAGAGAAGGAGTACATTGATAGGTCAACAATCACTTGTTGACGAATTAAGCAATTCGATGTTCAAGATTGGTGGTAGCACTAATCCAGAACATCCGGCACCAATACCAAAAAGGGTAACATTCAGAGAACTACCTTATAGTGTACCCAGACCAGGTTTGCCTATTTTGGATTACAGCGCCATCAACGGTGATGTAACGTATGCAGTACCAGAAGGTGAGGAATTCAAACAACCGGATGTCCTCTTGCTAAATGAGGCTTATATGACTTTTAATGAGAATTTGAATATCTTAGTCAAAGTGAAAGATGAAGTGGCTATTGAAAAACGACATTCATGATCTAGAAGCCGATCTTGTTGGTATGTGAAACAAATTCGAAACCAGGAAGACAGAATATATGAAAGAATACTACATATGAGCATCGGATTACCTATTTGCACCATCCAGATTACTTCTACCAACTATAGCACATCTAGAGGATTATGGGTAGCTGCCCTATTCAACTTCCGTGTTTACATATTACTACATAAAGGATTCAGTAGACTGTAGCACTTCCGTTCCGTGGTTAGCTGACCACAAATTTTTCTACACCTACACCAGGACTCCACATTTGATAAGCTTCTAGACAACGAACGACGGTTCATCTTTATTATGTATATATATGCTCATGCAATTGTGTCTGACAAAATAATAATATTTATATAACTATCATTAATACCTGTATGAACTCAATGTTATAACTATCTTACGGGTTTATAAAATAATCGGATCTATCCTTACTTATGAAAATATTTAATACGATCCGATATAGGTTATAATACACCAGAATGTCATATTTATCTATTTATGACATATCATTGTATAATGATATTTGTCTGGTGCTAGTAATAGTTAATTAGGTGCATGAGATTGTAATATATGTTTGCTTTTTTTTTTTTCGAGTGTATACAATTATACGGTTACATATCAGACAATTCTATCAAGAACTTAAGGTTATCTTAAAGTATCATTAGATAGTATGGTTACGTTTAAAGTCTTTATCAAGACTAATTTGATATCATGTTTGTTATAATAACGAACTTATCAATGTGTTAATATGTGGTTTATTTAAAAGTTGACAGATCCGTTACATATATCTGTTAATATCCACACTGTCTAATTGTATCGACTATCCTATATATTATTTGTAACTATATAATACTATCAAATATGTTAAATATCACTTGTATGATACTTTAAAACTGTGGTTGTCATATCTATGGTTATACCTCTATTATTTGGATAAGACATAATGTAATATAATCTATAATAGTTATAACTCCTGCCTAATGTCTGGAGGAGTCGTGTAGATGTAACATATTGTATTGTATATCCAGGTGTCGTCTGGCGTGGCGGGTGAGTCCAGTCGCTGGGTGTTCCTAAGGTTCCGGGTAGGTGGCAGCACCTATGGGACATCTGGCAACAAACACCAGGGTCCCTATATAAAGACCGGGGCTCAGCCGTTACATCAGAGGCCCTTCAGGCCTCCGAGCTTAATGAACCATCTTTAAGTAAGACCACTAGCTGCCCTATTATTACTTTCTGGGTAGCCGCCGAGCTATATCAATAAAACCGTTGGCATACACTCAAATCACTGCCTTGCTTTCTCTTTTCTAATCGTAAGGCCCGAATCACCAAACTGGTAAAACAAACCATTACAGAGTCATAGATCTTGATCTAAGCTCCTATATCCCTGTAAGCCCCTCTCCTCTCTACACCATGCTAGGTTTCTCTCTTCTCTCCTCTCCATTCGCTTCCACTCTCTTTTTCCCTCACTCGTTCTATCTGCCTGCCTCTGTATATTTCTGTTTCCCTGCTCCCTCTCCCTCCTTCCCTCTCCTAGATTTCCTGTGACAATTGCATTATGATCCCAGTATCCTCAACCGATTCTGTCACCCAGTATCCAGTATGACGTGGTTCGTTTGATGTGTAACCCATGGACATGTTGGTTGAGCGAACAGCATATATATTTTTGTTCTGATTCCGACAATCAGCATGATAAGAGGGTTATTTGTTAAAGGCCATGCTGGGTTTATGTATTTATAACTCAGCTTAGCCAGCTTAACCTTGACACCCTCCTCGGGCCCTTCTCCAACTCTAGTATTTATGACTTTACTTGTACCCTACACACCACAGATTTGTGTAAGAATTCGACCTGACCATCTCAAGCGCCGACCTCTGCTTGTACAGGCTGGACTTACAAGCCATACAAATAACTTACAAGCGATGCCTTGAATTACAAGCAATTGAGATACATTACAAATAAAATTAAATAAAATCAACAAGTTTTAGTTTGAATTTTGTCTCTATGAGCATTCTCCATTCAGCAGTGATAGGAAGTGTTTTCATACTTAATGATCGGAAATACCCATGTCGACAGCAATAAAAATGGGGTGTTTGAGTATGACTGTACAAACTATGGTCGTTTCAATGTTATAAGTAAAAAACGTGCGTTTCCTTCTGAATAATCTAAATTTCAAGTTAGCTGGGGTTTGGAGAGTACGTGCAAAGACGGAAGCAAGGCAGGGGTTGCTGTGCAGGGGTCACAGGTTAGCAATCAAACTTCTAAAGTTGACTACAAATATAAAGAACCCCTAAAACCTGCGAGTCAAGATAGAAAGAAAGACATCCTACACACCTGCAATTTCCTCACCAAATATGATAGAGATTTCTATCATCGGTCACATTATTTAGAGCCGGAAAACATTAAACGTGCATCATTTTCTATCATTTTTTTTGTATAAAGTTATGGTGTAATATGCAATATCCTTGTATCCTGTACCATTATAGCATCCCAACCCCCGGGGGTGGCTACTCTACCGTAGTTTGGATATCCACTGCAGCACAAGACTGTGGAGCTGTAGCTGTGGGACCCTGAAACGCAGGGGCTGTCAGGTGCATTTGACTTTAAAAAAAAAGGGGGCTGTTGGCGCCATTATAACTGAAAATGGGGGCTGTCGGTACAATTTTAGCTAAAAATGGAGGCTGCTGGTGCAATTATGACTGAAAAGAGGGGCTGTCAACTTTCATAACCTTCAAGAGGGTGGGCTATAGGGCAGCACCTGTTACTTACTTTCAAACCACCAGTGCCTCCCCCCGGGATCCCAACAAGGACTCCGGCTGATGATGCATGTATACATACCCCCCCCCCCCACCTAAACCACCAGCACGGCTGGTCTGACAAACACAGGCCGCGGGCTGCCTAATTCCCCAGCAAACACTCACATATTGGTAGTGCATGTGCAGATTTGCATACACCATGGTAGTAATTGGATATTCATAGATGGCTCTGTACAGGATCTGCTAATCTACGCCTCTCAGTCTGCTTATGTCCATACAAGTATAGTAGGGGGGTGTCTATTGGTCTAATTAAATACTATCGGTCTGATTGAATAGGCGCCTGTGATTAAGCATGTATCAATATATTCAGGATACCCAGCGGCACAAAGATATCACTACAATATTCAAGAAAAGTTGAATATTGCTTGATTGGCCAGTTATCAACATTGGTTCTGCGTTGATCTAACCGTTGGCTCATTGCCGTCTAAAACCAACACCTTTCAAACGATGCTGATTGTCTCTGTTCCATTATTCTTAGATTGTAACAGCATTTTCCTCTATTTTCAGTTCAGAATGTTTTCAAAGACGACCACAGTGGCTTGGAGTATGCACAGACAGTCGTGGGACGTCCCTTCAGGTAGGCCTACAGCTAGTGCCGTTTGATGACGATTAACCCTTTCAACACAGCATGGTACAATAAAACACTAAGTATGCCTATCATGCAACCCTGAACAGGTTAACCCTTTAAGGACCGCTAATAATGTATTAATGATTCACGACGACCCTGCAGTGTTGATACTGTACCTGAGGGTCGGAATGATGCATCAACTGCTCGCCAGTATTTCATTGGTGCATCATAACGACCATTAGGCATGATGTACTTCTCAATCAGCGGCCCTTATATGGTTAATGCATGGACTATATAAAACACTAACCCAGCGCCCGACAGTCATATCTGCTTGTCTGTGCTGTCTTAATGCATTATAACCGACCGAAGAGGGATATCGATACGAAGTCCTGAATTGTCACGTCGTCCCTAAAGGGTTTATAGCATCGGAGAATAACAACAAACCTGGTGCCGGGAATGAGCAATATATAGAATGTGGAGGCTGCCCGTCATGTATTGGCTTCTCATCAGTATGCTATTGCTAGCCCTTGAGGGATGCATAGACCATCGATGCATTGTACCCATTGGTCAATACAACCCATGAATGCAGCCTTGGTGAGAATACTTACTAGGACTGCATCATATTAACCAAAGGGGTTCAAGGATCGGAATGATGCACCCTTGAGGTACTGACAAGTCTGCTTACCAGGACTTCATTCGTGTATCATGTCAGCTAATGAGACTTCATTGGTGTACCATGTCAGCTAATGAGACTTCATTGGTGTACCATATCAGCTAATGAGACTTCATTGGTGTACCATGTCAGCTAATGAGACTTCATTGGTGCATCATGTCAGCTAATGAGACTTCATTGGTGTACCATGTCAGCTAATGAGACTTCATTGGTGTACCATGTCAGCTAATGAGACTTCATTGGTGTATCATGTCAGCTAATGAGACTTCATTGGTGTATCATGTCAGCTAATGAGACTTCATTCGTGTACCATGTCAGCTAATGAGACTTCATTGGTGTACCATGTCAGCTAATGAGACTTCATTCGTGTATCATGTCAGCTAATGAGACTTCATTCGTGTACCATGTCAGCTAATGAGACTTCATTGGTGTACCATATCAGCTAATGAGACTTCATTGGTGTACCATGTCAGCTAATGAGACTTCATTGGTGTATCATGTCAGCTAATGAGACTTCATTCGTGTATCATGTCAGCTAATGAGACTTCATTGGTGTACCATGTCAGCTAATGAGCATGATACAATAATGCATTAACGGCCTTTAGATGGCTAAACTGTTTGGTGGCAGGGTCAGGTGGCCTGTGCAATCACCTGGGTTATGTCAGAGACTGGCAGCAGCCGCCACAGGCAGGCCAGGTAGGTCTACCTGCCTGCTGCCTTAATTGATGCAATTTACAGCCCCAATATAATAAGTCAAGACACAAAGACTGGCCACAGCCACCTCCCAGTGTAACAAGGGGCCATCCACTAACGACGTCTTACTCAAGGGGGGGGGGGAGACAGGCCCGCCATAACAAAATAAATTTCCCATATACCTTCAGCACTGCAAAATTAGCAAAAAAAAAAACATGAAGAGGGGGGGGGGGTCAAAAAAGGTCATACTTTTCATGACGTCATTTATGGAAGGCCCCCAAGCCTATACCGACACTACCAGCTTCATCCAAGTCCCTCTAACTAACCCTTTGGTGACGATGTGATACCTCAAGGATCCATATAAATTCATTGCCATGATGCAGCAATACAGTCCAGGCGAGTAACTCGCTGGTACTGCATTAGTTCATGGTGCCGACCTATTGAGATTAAATATGTGTAGTATGGTCAGCATCATGTATGAATGCATCACTGGTGAGAGACTAGACAGGTCTGCACCCATGCATAATGCTTACAAAATAGAATAATGAATCTCAATAATATCCAGCCTTAAAAGTGTCGACAAGGAAACCACTTAAATGTAGCTTCTGCAAAGAGTTTTCTTTAATTCGTTTACTGTCTCCCTCATAGCCTTCCTTCATATCGACTCTATAGCTACTCCCTTGGGGAGTTAAGGAGGATCTGTTTTTTTTTACCTTCCTAAAATAGAACTCTTAAAACTAAGTGGTCTCAATCAGTCCTCATTGTTTTTGTCCTAATTAGAATGAGTCATCCTGCTGCCTAGGTCTTGAATTTGTATTTCACAATTATCTGCTTGCATCGCTTTAGGTTACAAACTTGTTGTGTTCACATATGTTGTTGCTGTAGGACGTTATATCTCATGTAACTATTTCACTGGAAATTGTGTCAGCATGTGGAAAAAAAGATATTTGCCTTCCTGAAAATACTGTTTCTATGTTTATCTATCTGTGCGGCAGGTCTGGTGGCAGCGACGGGTGGACAGCAGAAGGGGCAGGCTGTCACGTGGGCAGCCATTGGCTAGCGGCCCTGGTGAGCAGCGTTAATCATGTCCGTAGTCGTTGTGGCACCAGCCAATGAGAATGCGTGTATTGATTCCACGGAGCAATTACTTGACGAGTCACCTGCCCAACTGCCAGCCACCAACGAGGGAACCAGCGGCGGCAACGCCGCCAAACTACTAGCGCCGGCCGAAAGCGCCAATGCCACCACGACGTCGACAACGACTAGCCCACAGCGCTTGGAACAGGCAATGTCTTCAAGTTCAGACAAAGGATGTAGAATGGACCAACCGCCGTCATCTTCTGTCGACAACTCTACTAACACCAACGTATCTAACAACAGTAGTACTACTAGCGCTGACCGGGGCAGAATTAACTCTGGCTACAGCTGCCCTGAGATTGAACTGCAACATTATGGTAGTGAGGTGACAGCCGCCTCCGCCGCCGCCACAGGTAGAAAAAGAGACGACACCAGGTCTGACTGGGCTCAGGGCGGCGTAGGTGGTGGGAGCAGCCGGCGAGCCGACCCCCTGGTATCTCTGACCACCGCACAGGTGGGCCGCGCCAACAGCACGGCCAGCTGCAGTAGCGACCCCAGTGACATATCAGAGGAACTACTCACCTGTGCCGAGCTGGATGACAGCGCGCTAACTCAGCCGCACTCCACGGGCGGCAGCACTGTAGCGCCAGACCATGGAGGCAGGAAAGTTAGGCCCTCCACCGCAGCCACCGACTTCGGCGGTGGCGCGACTTCCGGTCGCGACGGATCGGCCGGCCAGAAGTCGCGCAACGCAACAACGAACAGTAATTTGAAGCCGAGTAGTGCATGTGTGGGAACAGGAGGACATAGACTAACTGACTTTGGAGGATCTCTAGACTCAGCGCGCGAGTCACCAGTGGGAGGAAGGTCGTCGGTAACGTCGGCGACTTCCGGTGGCGCGCGCTGCCCGGTAGAGCGGTCGGCGACGCTGCCGACGCCAAACTCAGAACTTGGTTTAGGACCTGGCGTTTGGCCTGACGTAGCACATGACGTGAATGACGTGACGGGGGTGCTACTAGAGCCCCCTAGTGTGGAAGTACTGCAGCCAGGACGCGCTGGGTATCAGCAGCAGGTGCAGCAGCAGCCGCCTGGTGCGGCATACTCGGACCTATCAATTACAGAGGAAGACCCGACCTCCTCTACACAAGTGACAACACTGGGCGCATTCTCTGATACACATAGCGGCACAGGAGGCAGTCAGTGTAGGAATACTACTAGTGGCGGGCGGACTGGCACGCCCTCTGGTGTCGGCGGCTGTAACAGTGCAGCAGCAGGAGGCGCTGGTGGTAGTAGTAGTGCGGCAGGGGCGGGCGGCGACAGCGCACAGCCTCACCATCCCCTGCTCCTCCTCCAGCACAACAACAACAACTACACTGCACTGCATGCTGCTCCACTCGGCGCTTCACTCTATCCAGGTGCGGCGAGCAACTCACCACAGCAGCAGCAGCTGCACGGTGTTAGTAGTGGTGGTACAGGAGGTGTGAGTAGCACAGGAGGAGTAGGCAGTCATATAGCAGCAGGAGCAGCTCCTCCTCATGCCACCAGCTCCAAGCTTCATGTAACTCTGGGTGATGTGACCAACTGTGGAAGTGGTAGTGTTCAAGGTTCCTCACCACGCCATCCCCCTAACACTGGGGCGGCGCCCGCCCTCAATCGTCCGGCAGGGGTACGTGGGGGCGGACTACACCACGTTCATCAGGTCGGGGGGTCGGGTGTGGGGCCGGGCGGCCCGCTTCACGGGGGAGGCGGTTCGGGCCCACTCTTCTCGACGTGCGGCACGCAGGCCGGCCAGTCAGCACTCCGGAGCCACTCGAGCCACAGCCACCATAAGCTCGACTCCGGCCTCTCGGACATCGGCAAGGATTACATGAGAGTCAATGGAGCTATCAAACCCTTCAAGCAGCTACAGAAGCCAGCAGTGGCGCGGGACGGGAAGGATCGCGAGCGGGGAGGGGGAGGAGGGGGCGACCGCGGTGATCACCGCGGCGTCGGCGGGGGAGGAGGTACGGGAGGCCTGGATGGGGTCACAGCGCCCGTGCCAATGAGTTACACGTCCGAGGACGTCGGTATTGCCCTTGTCGGGGTCAATTCGGACTACCCGCGCTACACGGAGGAGAAGAATACCGCGCCTGGCGTCGCGGCTAATAACGCCAAGCAAAGACCCAATGTCGGCTACAGGCTCGGCAAGCGGAAAGCTCTGTTCGAGAAGCGCAAGCGTATCTCGGACTATGCCTTGGTGTTCGGCATGTTCGGCATCATAGTGATGGTGGTGGAGACAGAGTTAAGCATGGCCCTCGTCTACGAAAAGGTAGGACAACCAAAACACTTTCTATAATTTTATTCATAAATTCATTCATTTGTAGAAATTCGATGATTATGTGTTGCTAAACAAATATCACATTAGAATCAGTCGAATCCGAGAGAGCTCAGAGAGGTTCTATGCCATAGTTGACTTGTTATTCAATGTATACGTTTGTTTCCAGATATCATGTTATATAGTTTACTGCCCTCCCAATCATACTGTCCAACAATCCAAGACCATTAGGAAGGCTTCACGCACATGAGACGGGGTATGGACTTTATCCATGCCCAATAGACTTGTGGATCACTCATTTGCATTTATTTTTTAATCTACCCAAGGAGTAAAACATTGTAAACCATAACAAACCTAGTTTAACCTCTTATAAGCAGTGCCCTCTGGTTCCCCTGGAGGCCATGGGTTGGACCCATAGAGGTCTATGGTTGGACCTGATTGCGGCCATTACGTATGATGACTTAACACTGTCACTGCCATAGATCAAGCACCAACAATGCTACTGCGTGCTGCCCTTATCTACTCCCCACATGTTTGAACACAGGTGGACTGATAGCGTGCCTGCACGCCTGGTCTCTACCCCTACCACTACAGGCAGGAGGTAGGAGTCCCTCTGTGGATCACAAGGCGCAGGTATAGGGAAGTGACGCTGTAGCCAATGTCATGTCATTACGGCTCACGTGATAAACTAATACCGAGAAGAACAACAACAGCAAATCCCACATCAACAACAACAGCAAAGACCTTTGTGGTACTAGGTGAAATGCACTGACAATGACGGATATACAAATATTCCCATAACCTTTGAAAATGAGTGCTGCCTGGAATAAATAATGAACCCATTATATAAAACTGAACGCAATAAATGGTGGCTATAGTGAGGTTACTCAGAGTACCATATATATATATGTATAAGCTATGTGTAGGAGATCAATAGTAAATGCCATTATACCCCTGTTTTGTCACTTTTCCCAGGACACGGCCCCACTCCCAGTCAAAGGGACACTCTGGAGGGTGTTGCTCCTATAGTAAATAGAGCTGTCAGTATGTGCCCTCTTTTCAAAACAAGTCATGCTCTTCTTCACCATTTAACTGGCACTCATCCCATTAGTCTGAAAAGTCTCCTGCCTTGTTTGAAATAGATAGAGCTGCACTAGCAGGTACCTACTCATGTCACACACTCTATAGTATATATTATACTGACTGAAATCCCCCTTTTTTAGCACTGTACTTGAATGACCACTTGTGAGCAACACAATAGAAAAGTTATAACTACATGAAAAGAACGTACTGGAAATGAGGCCCTTTTCGGTAACACATTTTCATATACTACTCACGTGGTGACACTTTTCCTACACTACTCACATGTTTAAAAATAGAACCTACCGCTGCGGCGACAATTCCATGCACTACAATGTACTTATTAAGTAGTGAACACGTTGTATTGTATAGAAACCATTTCAACCCTTCAGCAGCCGCATGATGCCCTTTAGTCATCTTAGCACGAAGGTTATATGAAGGGAGTCTATATAACCTCTGTGATCACAGTGAACCCTGGGAGGGGGAGGGGGGTATCTCAAACCTATAACATAGTCCTATTGCAGCCTAATGCTGAGATACAGTGAACCCTGGAAGGGGGAGGGGGTATCTCAAACCTATAACATAGTCCTATTGCAGCCTAATGCTGAGATACAGTGAACCCTGGGAGGGGGAGGGGGTATCTCAAACCTATAACATAGTCCTAATGCAGCCTAATGCTGAGATACAATGAACCCTGGAAGGGGGAGGGGGTATCTCAAACCTATAACATAGTCCTATTGCAGCCTAATGCTGAGATACAGTGAACCCTGGGAAGGTGAGGGGGTATCTCAAACCTATAACATAGTCCTATTGCAGCCTAATGCTGAGATACAGTGAACCTTGGGAGGGGGAGGGGGTATCTCAAACCTATAATATAGTCCTAATGCAGCCTAATGCTGAGATACAATGAACCCTGGAAGGGGGAGGGGGTATCTCAAACGTATAACATAGTCCTAATGCAGCCTAATGCTGAAATACAGTGAACCCTGGGAGGGGGAGGGGGGTATCTCAAACCTATAACATAGGTCCTAATGCAGCCTAATGCTGAGATACAGTGAACCCTGGGAGGGGGAGAAGGGTATCTCAAACCTATAACATAGGTCCTAATGCAGCCTAATGCTGAGATACCTGCCGGGCGTGCATTCATGCATCATGACGACCAAATGTCCTTTTACATTAGAACGCTATGTGGCCCTAATTGGGTTAACTGTGTGGGTTAGTATAGAATGTGGGAGGGTGTATGCATGCAGGAGTGAAGTCCCAGCTTTCATATATGAAGGCATGATATCATTTCCTCCAGAGGCTACATATTCACTGTTTTCCTCCTGTGAGTGTGAGTCCGGATGTAGCAGGTTGAACGCCGACTGCAGGAGAACTCCTGGACGACTGTGTGAGTCATAAAAATGAATGTTAAACCTTTGGTTAACACTTTGATGTAAGCATGCTCAAGTTCTTTTTACGCCATCGATGCACCAATGTAGTGCTGGCGAGTGTAATCCTCAGTCCAGCATTGGTTCACCATGCTGACTCTCTGGGGGTAACATGATGCATAGACATAGCTCTAGTGCGTTAATCACCAGGGTTACATTTATGCACGATAGATGGACATACCTGGAAATGCTTCAATGTATTATGTGGACCTTAAAGGGTTAGGTATTTGGTATAAAAGAAAACAAGTAGAAGGTGGCATTTCGCACACACACCTCCTTCCGACACCAGTTCTGTCTGTCTGTGTGTGGCTGCTTTGAGTGTTGACTCATGTCTGGAAAATGAAGGTGTGTGCTTTTTATACAATTACTCCTGTCCCTACTGAAGAAGTCTCCAGTCGGAAACTTCACTCACGCCATCTCCATCCCACTCCCTGAATGAAGGGCTGACATCAAGGGAATGCATTTAACATGAACGAAAACACAAAAATCATGAGCAGTCATACTTCCTACAGTTTTTGTGACGGACTCTACAGATTAATATCCGCCCGTCCTCTAAAATGATTTGACACACCTAATTAAGATATTCTATGATATATCCGTACAGTGCCTGCTTGGGTTGTCCTATTGGTATCTTACCCTGTCTGTCTCGCATTGTTGAAGCCAGTGGCGACCTGTTGCCGAGGGGTTTTGATGGTATAGATTGCAATTGACAAGACTGTGAGGGTGTGGAGTGTTATCTGGTGGGGGGGGGGGGGGTTGGCACCTATTGCCTCACACCTGATAACATTTAAACTGCCCAGCGTAACGGCGAGCAGCTCGATATAACAAAACTGTCCTTTATAATCTGCTCATGCTCATCCGTCTCCGAGTTATAACTTGTCAGTACTGCTTTGGGTTCATGGAGACGATTTGAGAGTGTATAGGGGGATAGTGTCACATTGCTGAATTAGCGCTTAGCTACTTACCGGATCTGCATTCACGTATCATGACAAATATATCGATGTATTCCCCGCGGCCATCTAACATACAGTAGACACAGGAGTAGAGATAGGGTGTCTTTGGGAAAAGAGCAATTTGAAATAGAAAGAAGCCTGATTGAAAGAAGGTGTATCCCTTTAATCCATAACCCTTTCAGGACTTCATAGTCCACAAAGCACGTGGGATATTGACATATATGTATAGATCTTTTTACAGATATCTCCAAGCTTTTGCTTTTGTATCTGGGGTTCGGGATTTTTTTCCAGTAGTCTAAGCTGCAAACTTTATCGTGAAGCACAGGACTACTTGTCTCTATCCGCTCTATTCACCCCACGTGAATCAGTGCCTATCTGTTATCCTGAAAGGTAATTGCCCAATCACTTCCAGCAAACATGGCAGCCTGGCCGTATGGCTGACACGTTAGGTGGACCCAGGAGGGACCTGATGTACAGACAGACGATAGTAGACGATAGTGTACCCCTAGCCACTGTATCCTGACCAAATGCTCATCCATTGTGGCATCCCCGGTATTAAAACTGGTTTGTTGCATATTTTCACAAACTATGCTATATAAATTCTACCGTTTATGCTTAAATATAAACTCAAGCTCCAGCTTTGGTGTAGGTAATTTTATGATGGACGCTGATTTTCCATCATGATGTGGATGACGTAAAACCTTTATCAGCCTACTTGGAGCTCACTAATCATTTAAAGGAGTCATGATGCCTCAGCTTTCGCGTAATGCTATGTATTATGCTGACCCTATAAACCTAATAGGCCTCGAGATGAATTAATGCAGCCCTGGCGAGCAGACCCTTCAGGGCTGCATTTGTGCATCATCCGACCGATGGGAATTATGCAAGTATTGGTGCACAGTGAGACCCTTAAAAGACTAAGGGATATGCCTGGCCAGCTTGTCTGACACATGGTTTAACTAGGTAACTGCGCCCCTCCACTCCAGGGACCAGGGTCAAAGGTCGCTCTCCACTTGCAGCTTCTCAGCCTCTGCAATGAGCTGCTCGCCGGGCGGCCTGAGCTGCTCTGTGGCTGCACGCTCCCTAACCTCATAGTCCTCCCTATAATATGTGTTACCTCACAGGCATGATGCACCAGGGCATCAGGCCGGCAATTAACTCAGCATAACATTAGTGCATCATGCCGGGAGTGTATTGACCATGCCCATCGGCTAGCACGATGCACGGGTGTAACACTGGCGAGTTACTCACCAGGAGTGTATACTTGATGCATCATTATGACCAAGTGTATCAACGCATCACACGGCCTTTGAGATGGTTAACAGCCTGAACCGTCCAGCCCTGTATAGCAGTATAGAAGACTCCAACCTGGAGCGAAATTATGTCTATGTTGACGTGGCCCGTGACAAATATTGAACTAGAGTGTTTAGCAATGGGAGGGATGGTGGATAAGAGGTTCTACATTTATGTAATTAACAGTGAACATGTATGCTAAACCTGCGCACTTCACCCTTTAAGGGGAACAATGCTGTAATGTATATATTATCTAGTAGTAATGAGGATGCATGGATGCATCCCTGGTGAATAGTGTTGCATAAATGCATAATGTCAAGTCCCATAAGATCTCACATGATGTCCTAATACGCCTGCACTGTTTTTGTATATTGTGGGAATATGATCTTTTTGTGGCATTTACGTGTTTATGGAAAGCAGGGTGAGCAGTAACCCGCTGTCAGCATTGTGCTTAACTCATAATACAGTCCAGTATGCAGGTGTCCCTCCCCCTCCCTCCCACATACATCCCTGTGTGTATGTAGATATGCAGTAGCAGCACTAGCAGTACATGTAGTATGCAGCAGGTTGTTTGCCATCAACAGCTACAGGACAGCAGTGCTGATATCTGCGTCACTCTACAAGGGTTAAGCCACACCCCTGTATAGGACTCAGTATCGAGGCCTAGTAGAGCCGCAATTTTGAATTTCGCTGGTTGAGGTAAAACCCACTGATATGACATACCATGATTGGTACCTCATCCCTGGTTAACACCCACTTCGAGGGACATGCTGGTCCCATCTTATCAGTTCTTAACAGTGAGTGTTGCCGGAACCAGCTCCAGACCAGCTAATGGCCAATACAAACCACATGGCTAACTACTCAAAATGGTAAAATTTGCACCAGGTGCTTGAAACTTGAAACCACGCCTATAAGCCACATCCCAAGTTAAGAGTAATTCTATAAGCCACACGTAGGGTCTGAAATGGTCGCATAGACATCTTATATGCGGGGTTATATGGTATACCATTTTGCTGGTATAAACAGATATGAAATCGATACTGGTCGTACTAATGGAGAAAAACTTATCTAAACTACAGAGCAGCTCACACACAGAGCCGCTCACACATTGAAGACCCACATCACAAGGTGTGGTTATATGGGCCGTATAAGAGCCACCCGAGAAGCACAGCGAGAATCTATACACTGAGCATTTCGTTATGGGTGCTATACCTCATCTTCGATAACCTGGAGAGCCCAATAAAGGTCTAAGATGGTACGTTCTGTATGGGGACCTAGTCTGAGCTATGTTTAGTGCCACAAAACTCATACTTTTCACTCACAGGTGACTTCCTCCCTCAGTTAACGCGAATTTATCCTAGGTGACATAACCCTTGGATAAATAGTCGACAGACTTACAAGCATGTGGTGAACAGAGTATACCAAGGTAACACACCGTGTGCCACCACATTAACCAGTACTGCGAGTTGCTCACACACACCCACACGTCCACAACATGGAACAGCAGCTGTCCCAGCCCAAAGCCACCTACTCCCTTCACATACTCAGCTGCTCCCCACACCCTGAGCTGCTTCCCATGCACTGAGCTGCTCCCCTCACACTCAGCTACTCGATCCCACACACTCAGGTGTTCCGGACACACAAAGCTACTCCCCACATACTGAGCTGTTCCCCACAAACTCAGCTGCTCCCCACACACTCAGCTGTTCCCCACACACTTAGCTGTTCCCCACACACTTAGCTGTTCCCCACACACTCAGCTGTTCCCCACACACTCAGCTGTTCCCCACATACCCAGCTGCTCCCCACATACTCAGCTGCTTCCCACACACTCAGCTGCTCCCCACATACATTTGTACTGAGCTGTTGCCCACACACTTAGCTGCTCCCCAAACTCTAAGCTACACCCCATATATTCAGCTGCTCCCCACACACTCAGCAACTGGGCTTCTCCCCACATACTTAGCTGCTCCCTACACATTCAGCCATTTCCCAAAAACCTCCCATGCTCTGAGCTGCTCCCAACACACTGACTTGCTCCCCACACACTGAGGACATTTAGCCCCCCCCCCGACGCCCCCTGACCTACCCATCCAGCTTGAGAAAACGCAGTGAGTTGTGCTACGTTGCCAAGACAACCTGGGCCGGATACAGGCTGTCTGTGCTGTTGGTATCGACAATTTGTGCCGTGATACCTAACTGTGGACACCTTACAGTACACATCAGGCGGAGCTGTCACCGCCCTGTAGTCACTCTCCATCCTATACTTCATAAATGCTAATAACAGTCTCCCCCATATTCTCCCCATATTATGTTATAATTACTCTCCGCCATTTTTATTATCTAGAAGATATGAGAACAATACAGGAGCGATAGTTCCACAAATGTCAATCATAAAAAAGGGACAAATATGTATCAAGGAACCTGACCAACTTGGTTGCAAGCACCCACCAACAGGAATCGACATACCATCCAGGTATGCCATAGTTCCAACATTCCCGAAAGTAGTACTCTGGTTTCTAGGCAAGAGACGAACAGAATTCTAGATGGTCACATCCATTCACTGTTTACTTCTAAAAACATGGGGTCGTGATATAGGGCACTTCATATAATGATATTTTGAATATTTGTCAGAATTCCCATTGCTTTCTTGTTGTAGGTAAGCGAGATCTTTCTGATAAGCATTTCAATCCCGGGATTTCAATATTCTCTTCTATAGCCACGCCTACTCTGCCAGTTACAGTCGTCTATAAGAGCGTGAGCCCGTCCAGGATATCATTTGCAGTACATTGCATTTTAATTTAACCATTTTTTATGATGTCTCTTCTGTGGGCAGTTAAGCCTGATATATGAAAGGACCACACCACTGGTTTGTGTGACATCACATCTCTTCACAAGAATACAATGTTAACCATTGAAAGCAATATCTGGATGGGATCAAGTGAAACCAGTCTGAGTGAGACCTATAGATCAATACAGCAAGAAAGGGTGACTTTGCAAAGACCTTTCTGATGTCATCCCAATGAGACATCAAATATCCATTAGCAGTCCTGCTATGTGATATACATTAATTGAAAGATAATCGCCTTGTACATATCCGGATGTAAGTTGTTAGCATACGTGAACACTATGATCAAAGTTATAAGCATTGAAGAAATGTCACCCTTTTCTTCTGCTTGGGTTTATGTTGAAACCAGTGAAAGCAGTCCTTGTACGTTAGACGAGGTATAGTCAGGGTGTAGTCCCTGTGTACTGTACAGGTGTCTCAGTCTTACCTCAATGCTCTACTGTCTTCAAAGGCTTACCTCAAAGCTCTACTGTCTTCAAAGGAACCCGTCTGCAGCTTGCGGCTCTCCATCAATGACGGCGCATTAAGGGGAGAAGGAGGAGAGTGCAGGGGAGGGGGGTGCTGGAGGTGCATCTGCCCAGGTGGGTAGTTCACCCATGAGGTACACCCACCTCTCAAGTCTCAAACACTGCCACAGCCTCCTCTTACATGTACCTCGCCCTATATCAATTCACAACTTAAGAAACAAGACAAGGAAAAAGTAAGCCTCACTGAGGTAGGATTTGCCAGTGTCTGATGAATCATTAAGGGAGTGGGGACATTAAAATAAATAGGATTTTCTTCAGTTTGTGCTGGTATAACCTGATGGAGGGGCACTCCACTTTGACATAACGATTGGGACCCTATTAAAGGAGAATGGAAGCCGATCGATCAGAAAAATAGACCAGTCTGAACCGGGGTGCTATCATTTAAAGCTGAAGGGGGGGGGGCCCACATTGTACTTGTCCTGGTGAAATGGATGGGCTTGGCCTGTTCCATACCCCAGGGGTCATCAGCATAATGCCCAGAATGCATGTCCGCTGCAGTCCCTCGGGACAATTGCCAATCACCATATGATTCATATACAGTCGGCTTAGGATTGCCCATTTGGACTGGGCTTGTGCGTGGGTGGTCCAGGTTTGTCCAATGGGAATTGGAGGATACCTTCAGGAATTCACGATTCAACATTGCAGTGGTCCTATGCACGGATGGTGAGGTATCTTCACTTAAGATAGGTGGAAATCAAGATAACACTGAAGATAGCTCTGTGAATATCTTCAAAATTTCATTTCTATAGATGCCAGCATTATTTGTCATACATTTGCAATAATATCCTTGAAAAGATAGGTTAGAGATAACTATTCTCAAGATATCTTTAAATTTTCTAAGATATCTTCAGTTTCCTTTGGAAATGGCATTGACTTATCTTCACCATCTGAAATTATCTTCACCGTCTGAGCAAAAGACCACAGAGGTTGGTATGTACTACTAGGGTATCATACATTTCTCAGTGGGCACAAAACGTTGAATCAACATTGAAATGATTAGTTTAATTGATCAACGTTACTTTAACGTTGATTCAAAGTTCTGTCCCCACTGGGCTGCAACAGATAGAGCGAGAGATAGACATGTAGAGAGGTGGTGCTTTGCTTTAGAACATGAAGCTTATAGGCATCACGTCATCCTTAAAGGTTTATAAGGTGTATTCAATTCTCTACCAACATGTTTTGCTATCTGGTGTATTACCTCAAATAAGGTGACAGAATTCCAAGAAATAACACTGCTAGTTCAGAATTTATCACGTTGAAAGGCGGACACGGTTTTCAATTGTGTCTCTCCAGTACATTACAAGTACAAGTTCATTACTTACCCCAACCCAAACTCCTGTCACTCTCCTATCGTTATTGCAGCACTCCATCAACACCCTTCTAGGTCCTGCTATCACTCCCCTACCCCAGTATCACTGCTTTTCACCATTACTTCCACCTAACTACCCAACAACTATTTTACCATTATCACCGGAAGGACAGCAAGGCGTTTTATGCACGTCGCCCTTTTATCGCCATGATATATCAATGCAGGAGGGGTAGGGTTTGGATTCATGCATCAGGAAATCCTATAATATTGATACAGTAGCTAGCACTCACTTGAGACATCATGCTTTCATGAATGATTGCCCTCGGCCAAAGAGGGCGTACTTCAACCTTAAATCATTCTCAGTTTACATGGGGATTTTCTTATAGAATTTCTAACCCAGGTCGCCAATTAACTGGTTAACTATAAGAACTAAGGCACTCTCAACCCGAAGATGAGTAAATAAACTAAAAGATCTGAGTAGATCAACTCAAGAACCACCCAGAGTATAGCCTAAATTGTATGATTACATCCAGATGTCTAGGGTTGGCTCTGTTCAGGGTTGGGTTGGGCAACTTGTAATAGACTTCTTCTTGGCCCTAGCACTGCATACCCGCCTTGCCTGATAATACCCTGACCACTATGACCTTCAGCCTCCCCAGCATTAACCCTTGAAAGGCCGCTGATGCAGGAGTGCATCATACCCATTCGTTGTCATGAGTGCACCAATGAAGTACTGCTCGCCAGCACTTCATTGGAGCATCACGCCGACCCTCTAGGAGTTTATGTATCATCCCCATAGGGTTGTCATGATGCTCCTATGAAGTGCTGGCGAGCAGTCTCACCAGCACTTCATCGGTGCATCATGACGACCAATGGGCATGATGCCCTCCTGCATCAGCGGCCTTTGAAGGGCTAAGCAGCCTTCACCCCTATACCTATACCCATGGAGGCTATACTTCACCGCCGTCCTCCTTAGTTTCAGCTCCACAGGGCACATTCGCATTTGTCACCCTGGCTGGCCACATGGCTTTGAAGGCCGCAGGCTGGCCTCTGATGCGACCGCAGATAGGCTGCACCAAATCTCCTTTCGCCATTGGATCCCTGCGGATCCAGGTGTGGTCTTCCTGGCTCCGCCCAACCCTTTTAGTATACAGCACTCATATCTCCTACCCTTGCCAACACATACCATTGTATATACCCAAATACCTCTCGATACGGCTATACAGTGTGTCTGTATGGGTAAGTGGGTGTATTCGTATTTTCTGTGTGCTTCTTATGTGCACAGCAGTTGGAACTGGAATGTGGTCCACAGGCAGTCACCCAATCACCAATAGATGTAAATATGAAACAGTCTATACGACATATCATGTTGGTATACATATAGGAAAGCAGTAATCAAGAGATTTCTATAGTGACAAATGGTTTTCTCCTGATATAAAGTCTTAGTCACAATGACCAGAAATGGAAATAGAAAACATCATGAATTCATGCCGATATGATTTACCTCTGAAGCATCGACACTAGATAACAGATGCAAACAATTTAATCAATTGATTTCAGACAGACATATTGTAAATGACAACATAATATTCTAAAAGGAGCTGGACAGGTGGTGCCTGGACAGATGTGTCTTCCTGATGACCCATCATCAGCCAGTGTTTGTATTTTCTAGTAGATGGCTGGCATAATATTCAATATAAGGTATCTGGTCTACTCTATGGTACATGTATCTAGTCTACTACTGCACAAAGTTGTATTACTCCCTACTGAGGCCTGCTCTGCCTTTTTCTACAGGCAGGTGATGGTCTAGACAAAACTTCCTCCATGCGGGTCAAAGATCGATTGGCAATGCCCGGTGGAAGACTATTAAGGCCTGATAGTCACTTAGTTAATCACATGGCCTTATGGAGATGCAATTAGTTGGGTGGGGCAGATGGCGGTCTATTGGTGAGAGCTGGGCGGATGGATGGGTGGGGGTGGGGGGTAGGAGTGATGGCTGAGTTGGGCGGGAGTGTTGTGTTAGGTTGGAATTAGAGCCAGGATCACACCTGTGTGCCGTCAGAGAGTAGCGACATACACGTACAGAGTGATATAGATTAGACACCAATGCAGTCAGAAGGGTAAGTTTCCAGTTGTATAATATACACACCAATGCAGCGCGAGAGGGTCGGTTTTCAATTAAGTAAAATACACCGCAATACAGTGGAAAAGGGTCAGATTTCAATTAAGTAAACTAGACACCAATGCAGTGAGAAAGGCTGAGTTCCAGATAGCATAGACTAGACGCCACTGCAATGAGAAAGAGTCTGGACAATAAAATAGAATAAAGACCATGCAAGAAGACATGGTGAGATTTCCAATATTGACTAGGGACAGATGCTGAAAGAAATAGTCACCTTTTAGAGAGGCCTATGGACTAGAGACTAATGTAACAAATAGTGAGTATTTGGAGTCATATATAGCTGTAGACTAGATCCCTATGCAGTGATAAAAGCCTCAGTTTTGAAAATGCTGGCTTTATTTCAGAGAGGTTCTGAACCCCTTTACATATTCTGATATTCAGCTGACATAAGTTGAATTTAAAATCCAAATTATGGAAGCCCTGGTTCACGTAGCCTCTCACGGCAAATGACCACACTCATATCAAAAAGGATGCCCAAATGGAATAATAAGGGAACCTAGAAACCATTGCCAAAGATATTCAATAAAGCAATATAACTGTCACACTCGTGACTTTTGAACAAAACATTCTGTGTCAACCTACCCTCTGGCCTATCAAAGGAACTTTGACACCTCGATAATATATAATCAGACCTGTCAAATGACAGTAATACTATATCAATTACCGCAGGTGTGCTGCTATGGTAACAGTAGTGCCCAGTCTTTGTTTGTCATACAATGAGATATCCTATTTAGGGAACAGGTAAATGGCGCACTGACAAGACAATGTATAGCTCTGGTTTCCGCTCTCACCGTCTCCCAACAGTAAATAATGACAAAAATGACAGATCGTTCACTATCCCGAGATAATAGAAATCTTACCATAGAATATCCTCTTGTCTAGAGACAGGCTGTGACAAAGGAATTGGGAACTGGTTAATTGAGAACTTGCCTCCAGGTGTAGCTTACAATAGAGCGCATAATGAGCCCCTGGAGAAAGGCCCTAGGTAGGATTTCATTAAAGCAATTAGCAGGCTCTCGTTAATTATTGAATGGTCTTTGATTCCACTACCAGTGGCAGTGCTCATCCTGTGCAGGCCCTACACCTAAGGGTCATATAGGAGTCTAGAACCAAACCAAGATGGTCCACCATTTTGAATTTCGCTGAGTCTTCCAAAACACTGATTTAATATGCTGTGGTTGGGGTGAGCTGGTTCCCATTTTACCAGTGCATACTGCAAGAACTAGCTTCAGCGCGCTCTGAGCCTTTAGCACATCAATATATACTGTTCTCATTGGTCACCACCATGAATGGATGTTCTCACCAGAACTGCATCCATGCACCATCCATAATTCTAAAGGATTTAGACACTATCAGATGGTTGCCCCAATACAGTGCTGGCGAGTAGACTCACCAGCACAACATTGCCAAAGGAGTATAAACACTTTGTGGCCCTCGGGGAGTTAATAAGGAAAATGTGGGGATTCCAGGCCCAATTAGAGACATGCAGTGGTTTCTCATCGTGACCTTTATTGACATTCTTATCCTCCTAGTAGCAGCCATTTATATCATGTGATGCTGGACATTGTGGAACCATATTTTATTAGGTTCACCTGCTTTCTTAAAAACAGTTATTTATGTTTAAAAGTATGGGAATAGTCTCTGACGCCTTCTCTTCTGCTGGACCTTGCTTCATGGAAGTGTGGCATTTGAATAAAGACGTAGGGAGAGACCACAGTTGCACGATGTATGACCACAATGCTGCATCAATGCTCCAGGTCTGGACCTTGTTTCAATAGATTCTACGACAGGTTCAGCCAGCTACGACTGGAGATGGGCCAAATCTTACCAGCTGATCTTAGGATTTTGGCCATAGTGACCAATTAGCTGGCTACATTACTGGTGATCGTACTGCCTACTGGCTACATAGCCACCAGACCAGTGACACAATAAGGGGTGCTTGTATAACAGCCCTCTATTTGAATAATTAGTGGGTAGCCCTAGCGGCTGCCCTTTGCACTCCTTTGCTCGAATGTAGCCAATCTGTGCTCTTTGCTTTGTAATCATATACGTATTCTCTATATATAGACTAATGATCCAAAACGTTGTAGGGGTTCGTTCCCCCGTCGGCTGCACAGAGCCTTCAGAGGGACTGTTCACTTGATTGTGTCACTCCCTCTATGTATACCATACCGATCCAGGGTAGTTTGAAGGTAGAGAATGTCAGGCCAGGGGAAGTAGCTCAGGGGTAGAGCTTCGGCTTCGAAGTTGGAGGGTCCCGGGTTTGAGTCCCCGTTTCTCCATGACATTTTCCGCTGATCACTACAGTGGTGGAGAAACCGAGTGGTCCTGCCTTGCAAGGAGGATCTTTAGAGAGCTTGGTACCTGGGCCGGTATGGTATAGACAAGCGCTTTAACCTGCTAGTACTGGAGGACTTGGAAACAAGTGGCACCCACAGTGTATCCTGGGAACAGGATAAAGCCATACTGTGTGTGACTTAGTACTGGTACCATTCAGACTGGACTGGAGGACCGGTTCTGGCGGGATACGGTTGAAGCTTGTTGGGAGGAGTGTAGGGGTTCGTTCCCCCGTTGGGTGCGCAGAGCCTTCAGAGGGACTGTTCACTTGATTGTGTCACTCCCCCTATGTATACCATACCGATCCAGGGTAGTTGGAAGGTAGAGAATGTCAGGCCAGGGGAAGTAGCTCAGGGGTAGAGCTTCCGCTTCGAAGTTGGAGGGTCCCGAGTTCGAGTCCCGGTTTATCCATGACATTTTCCGCTGACCACTACAACGTCTTGACCTCAGGTCACTCACAGAGGTCGAGGAGCCTTCCCATATATAGCATCCCTGGCCTCAATCACCCTCTGAGAGATTGTGGGATCATAACATCTATGCATTTTTGATTTAGCCTATGCATTTGTAATGGTTCTTCTCTCTACTTTAGTGACAAACAAGCCAACAAGAAGAGGATTCGGGTGTATGCGAACAGGTTTTATTTTGTTCCGTATGACACAAGCACGGCTACCCGGAGAAAGCTCGGGTAGTTCTCAACAGGTACCGGATACTCTGGTTAGCCTGTAGAGATCCTTATACGGAGGTGGTCAAGCCAACTCTGATGCAGCGACTGAGCCCTGTCCTCCTTTTATAGGTAAGGACAGTGGTGCCACACCGTGCCTCTCTCACACCTCCCAAACAGATGCTGCCACCTATCTGGCAAGTGGAGGGCTCACCCACCACGCCAAAGGACCATAACGTTATTAACATGCATATGTACATACCTCTACACATTTATTTTGCAAGATTATTCCAATTGATTGTGTTGTACATTATATATATGGGCTCCTAGAAAAAATAAGCAGTATGCAGAATCATGACCATTGACCTTATTTAAAACTATGATCCATTTCCATGAGAATTGACCATGTGTGTGACGTGTAACCAGGTGGGATCACCTCTATATAGTTAGGGATGAGTCATTTATTTCCAGGTGGGGGGGGGGGGGCTTGATGGATTTTGGCAGATGGGCAGATTTTTTTCTGACAAAAATTATTGCGACCCCCTAAGAACTGATTTTGCAAAATGACCCGCCCAAAAACAGATACACACATGGAATGACGTGTTGCAATGGGTATTTGAATTGCCCATATTTAGTTTTGACACCCCCCCAGTGTGAAGGTTTATTGGGGTTTGCCCCCCCCTCGCCCAAAGAGTCCTTTTCAAAATGACCCCCCTTTATTTAACAACTCAAGTGTACAGTGATAGAAAGAAACCTCGCATTGGCTATTTCCATGATGATTTGACAACATGTGTGCAGCATCTTTCTGTCCTTGAAGAGGCGACTCACCAGCACTTAATTGGTGTTTTATGCTGACTTCTCGATAGCCTGAGTTACATGCCAGGATCGCTTTCACGTTTCACGGCGACCAATGGGCATGATGCATTAGTGCATTTAAAGGGCACTCTCAGCCCGGATTGTAAATAGGCAGTAGATTGCCATGTACTTGGTAAAGGGCAATCTACTGTAGAGTCAATAGATTTGTTGTCCACCTTTAGACTCGAATAATAGCCAATCCACTGTAAAACTGGGTCGCTGGGATTACAGTGGGGACTACATATGCAGGTAGAGCACTCAAACAGGTGTCTTTTGGTGGGGCAGTAGCCCAGTTATAGACTAGACCCAAAAGGTATGCAGCCAACTCCTTTACCTGGTACTGATGGCTTTGGCATTCCTCCCTCTATCACACTCAAAGTTATGACACAGTCACACAACTTAGATATCATATTGGAGCTAATAATTGCTGGCAAGGTTATGCGTGCTTATGCAGTGCCATATTGGTCGCCCAAGTGCCTAGGCTAGGTGCTTCTCAACCAACTTACGTTATCATCCACCTTGGTACAACCCTAAATACAGTGGATTGGCACATTTCCCTCCTATCCCACTTAGCCTAATTCAGCACTGGTGCTTATTTTATGCCTTGTAGCTTAGATACAGGCTAATATGGCAACCTTTTGCTTGACACAGTTTCTTTTTGGCCAAACTGACCAAGCAATTGTTCCCATTTTTAGCCTCTGAGCCACTCCCTCACCATGAGCAACTCGTAGGTGCGGCTGGAGCTGCTCCTACAGCACCTAACAAACATGTCAGGGCTAGAGGCAGTGTTTACCAATAGAGGCAGTGTGCGGGGGAGGTGCGTCAAGCTGTTCAGCCGGCACCGGCTGTTACAGCTCTATCTCCTCCTGCTGAGGCTGCTCCATACACACAATTCTGCATGCTATGTGTGTATGGTAGCCTCCAGGATATACAGTTATTATACATCCTATATGATGCTGCCATATAGCACACAATATGCCTTTATACATAATATAAGTACCGCCATATAGCACACAATATGTCTTTATGCATACCGTAATCTCCCGCGTACAAGGCGCATCTTATAGGAGAGGTTTTAGTTCTTCCTGGATCCTCAAGGGGGAGAGAAAGACCTTTATTTTGATATCTTACACTCCCATATAACCTCATCAGCTGAATATGGGGTCCAGGGGGGTCTGGGGGGTCCATGCAACACATAGGTTTTTGAATTTTCAAAATCCATTCTGTAGAACAAAAGTTATGATATTTTTTATTTTTCTGGTCAAATCTCTAAACTCTAGGTGCGCCTTTTAGGCGGGGTGCGCCTTATACGCGGGAGATTACAGTAATATAAGTACCACCATATAGCACACAATATGCCTTTATACATAATACAAGTACCACCATATATAGCACACAATATGCCTTTATACATAATACAAGTACCACCATATAGCACACAATATGCCTTTATACATAATACAAGTACCACCATATAGCACACAATATGCCTTTATACATAATACAAGTACCACCATATAGCACACAATATGCCTTTATACATAATACAAGTACCACCATATAGCACACAGTATGCCTTTATACATAATACAAGTAACGCCATATAGCACACAATATGCCTTTATACATAATACAAGTAACGCCATATAGCACACAATATGCCTTTATACATAATACAAGTACCACCATATAGCACACAGTATGCCTTTATACATAATACAAGTACCACCATATAGCACACAATATGCCTTTATACATAATACAAGTACATGTACCACCATATAGCACACAATATGCCTTTATATATAACAAATATTATGTACCACCATATATAGCACACGATACCTTCATATATTTTGTTTTATTTCTATGGTTGTAACAGTGGAATATGGATGCTCCATAGGTTTAACATTGGAACTCCGTATCTCACACCCCTGTGAGAAGACCCACCTCTGTATCTCACGGCCAGTAACAGCACCAAAAAAACAGCACCAAAAATAATCATCTTTTAGTGTAATTTGTAAAGACTTTTGAACATTTCATGTAAAAAATAACACGGAATAAATGCAAAGGTCCACTCGGATCAGGTATGACTGAGTTATCTCACGAGGCTCTCAGTCACACCTCGTGAACCTTTGCCTATATATTGCATCTCTTAATAACTGACGAAGTAACTCGTGTATAAGGCGCACCAAGAATTGAAGTTCTAAGATGCGCAGCGACACAAAATGCCTCTATGCATGTAAATACCACCATGTAGCCCACTACACACCTGTATGAAAACATTTCTACCACCGTTATAGCTCTATATATTGCACCAATATACATAAATTAGATCCGAAATACATTTCTAGCTAACCCCTTCCCACATCTGCTGCACATGCCTGATGACAGCAATCATCAATAGTCAAATAAAAACTTAAAATAGAAGTTCAAAACAAAACTCCAAATGTCTAGTGTCTTTTTTTCAGATTAACTTAGCTTCAAATTCCTAGCATCATACGCGCCACATCCGATGTCAGGTGAAATAACTTAAGATATCCTACCACCAACTGCTCCCCTATCCTGCAGGTTTATCCACATCCCTAGATATTGCCAACAGGGGATAGTCCCCGCCAAGAGTTTTATCATGTAAACAATGCCAGATGGTGCGCCCAATGCTGTTGTACTGCAGTAATTCTTGTGACAGGCCTGGCAGCGCGACATGGAGGGCCAGCATTTAGATGGCTTGACGACACAACGGTGCCGCCATAGGCTGTCCTATAGACTGCAGCCTGGGTAGCATCAAGGGATTTGCCTGTCACCCTTGGTGTACATTCTGATCAATGTGCTGGGTCAGGGTTTGCTGTACAACTAAACTAGTGCTGTGAATCATGCCAGACATGAAAGGTTGACACACTCCTAGAGAGTCGGATTGATGCACTATTTAATGCAGTGTTGGGGAGTAGGCATTGGTGCGTCATGGGACCAAGGACCAAGATGAAGGCATAGTTTGAAATTGCCATCACTTTATGAACCAAAGCAGGAGCTATTTGTTGGTGATATTGATGTGGCCCCAGCGAGCTATTAATGCAGACCTGCGCCACATCCATGTCTTACGACAGCCCCCCCCCCCCATACTACTTAACGCCTAGAACGTTCATGTAATTCTTATAAACTACGTGCCTTAATTCTGATCGACCATATACAAAACAAAAATTTTTTACCATGCAATTAAAAACTACAAACCAACAGCCATACTTCCTCATCCAGAGAGTTGCACTCTTGTATACACTACGTGTTATAGTCGCCATGCACGTGTGTATAGTAAAATTATTGCTCGATAATTAGTTCTCAATTTTCATGAAAAGTGCACCAGCTCACCCCATTATACCGACTATATGTAACAGTCTCCAAGAGAAATAATTGAGATCTAGGTCGCTCGGGAGTGGTATAATGAAGGCATACAACAAGAATTTATCTATACTGAGGTTATAGATGCTGCCCTCCTGGGATGCCGTAAAACAACACAACGAACCTGATGCAGTGCAGTTTCAGCCACGCCTGTAGAGGTCGGCGGAAAACGTCCTGGAGAAACTGGGAGTCGAACCCGGGACCCTCCAACCTGCAGGCGGAAGCTCTAGCGCTGAGCTACTTCCCTGTCTGACATTCTCTACCTTCCACCTACATCTGGATCGGTATAATACACAAGGGGGGCAGCTTATACCGGCTGACCAGCCCCTGAGGGCTTGTGCAACCGGAACGGGGCAGATGGCCTACCGCCATGGACTTACAGCCAGAGCTGGCCCCTACACGCCCAATGAAGCCATTGGTTGTGTCATCTTATTTCATTTTAGGAACAGGCCCTGCTGTCAATTTGTGTATAATATGGGAAGACTCATTCTCATGAAAAACTGTTCGTTTTGACAGGTTATTCCATGTGTCCCCTCCTTCCGTTTCTTCCCCCCTGCACTCTCTGTCTCTGTCTCTCTCCCTTCCCTCCTTCCCTCCCATTTCCCTTTAACAGTTGGTCTTCCCTTTACACCCTTGTACCCCCCCCCCTCTCTCTCTCTTTCACTCTAACCACTCTTACGTTTCCTCTCCACTCACCCCAACCCCCTCCCTCCCTGTTTTCCATGCCCACATTACCAACACTACCAGCATGGCTGCCATTAATGCCATACTTTATGAATATATGGGTCATCAACAGCACCCAAAACTGCCGATAACCCATCCTGCGATAATCACCAACCAGCCCTGCTTAAACTAATAATATGATGCCTGGATTATCAGTGTGTTGTGGTTTGAATGAGGAGGTGGTGGTTGGTGGCTGGAGGATGGTTATATAGGCACCAGTCATACTGTACTACAATGCTGCATACATGTATAATATAGCTCCTAGGTAGATGTTATTATTTGGGGGATTTTGCATACAAACGAACCCAGTTGTATAAGCTACAACGTTTGTGTATAAGCATGTTTTGTAACAAATTAAAAAGCCGATTTTGTGCGGCTCATCCTCAGGGTTTTTAATACTCAACCTATCTAGAGGCTTGGTGCCGGTTGGAACATACTTCCCCTTCAGGAGTTATCGACTCTATTTTATGGAAGATATATGAATGTTATACTGGAAGGCATTTCTCAAGATGGTACGACTAGACCCCCTTCAAGTCGTAGTGGGATCCCTCATTTGAATGCCATTACAGCCCTGCATCTAGTGGTCACTAATAATTGCTCTGGTACGACTGCCCTACCAAACCCTATGTAATTACTGCCTTAAGTGCTGATCATACAGAGTAGTTGTAGTGCATTACCTATGATCTCCCACTCTGATATTGAGGGTTTCAAGTCGCACTGGTTGTGTCTAGTCGTACATCTTGAGAAATGCCCTCCAGATGCTCGTTAGGCAATTATTCACCAAACTGACAAAAGGTCTCAGTACATTCAAAGGCCATGCTGCCGTCAGGGATTGAGAATATCTTTGGTTTGATCCATTGTTGTATTATAAGTCCCCCTATTTTCTAATGTCGCGCAGACTCCAAGTGGGTATTTCCTAACGTGCTATGGCTGCCACTTCAAATGGTAGCCGGCACCTTCAGTATGGCGAGTTTACAGTCCCAATTATTTTAAATGAAATACAATTTGGAGGATTTCAACTTGCACTGCCGGTATGCAACTTAAGGAATGACCTCCAGAACCACCATGCTCTTCCCTTACAGATGAGAGTGTTCCTGACGATTACCAGTGGCTTCACACCTGCCGTAGTTGGCAATCCCTCCCCTCCTTTTCCTACAACATGTACAATCTGCACAGTGCAGAAAGTAACCGAGAGTCCCGCTATCCAACACAGTGGATCCTATCTGTAGTATTGGCCACAAGCTGATCTGGAGCTGGTTCCGCTGACACACACTGATAAGTAATCATAAGATGGGACCAGCATGTCCCTGGAAGTGGGTGTTGACCAGGGACAGAGTTCCCATCATGGTATGTCTTATCAGTGGGTTTTACATCAACCAGCGAAATTCGAAATGGCAGCTCCACTAGGCCTCCATACTGAGTCCTATAGAGAGATAAAGGGAGATTACACAGTATTCCTACTGATTTCGGTAATGCTAAGTTGTTTGGATGTGGTGTACAACATGTACAATCATCTTCCCTCATTGCCGACCACATTGCATAGAACAATATTATAGAGAGGTTTTAGTACCAAACGTTCTGCTTTGGCTGATTTCTATGTAATCCAAGCAATGTAGTAACTCGAGGTCTTGTCTCCATAAGTATCCATACCCTATCTAAAATTCTGTAATATTATTATGAAGTAAAATAGTGTATTAGAAGCATAGGATGAGGAAGTGTGTTCACACTTGTTTGTTTCTGATCCATCATGTTGGATGGGGTAACTGCCAGTTACCCTAGTACCTTCTGCCCTGTGATCTGGTTGTCCAAGCTGCGGACCCATCTACCCAAGTGGCCCAGGAGGTAATTCAAAACAACCCCAGCGATCTTAGGAATTATTCTACCTTATCCTATTAAGTGATCTTAAGATCAGACTGCGTTCACATTTCCTAGCCAGCGCTAAGATCACATCGATCTTAGCCTCAGCCCTCCTACACTATTCCAAGAATTACTGACTATACACAGAGGTAAGAGTCCCAAAATAAAGGAATAGCTTTGGAGTCACTCTTCTTCACAAGAGTGCTTATACCATCGTTCCCCGTCCCCATATGGGCTAAGAAATATATTAGATTCCATCTGTAAATAAGGTAACTTAATGCAACATTTAACCAGGATAAAATAAAAATATGTTACCTCAATAGAGAGAGACAGATGAAATTCCCCAAAGACAGAGTCTGGCTTGCAGCAAGAGGATACCAAAGGGAGTGGGGTAGGACTTCACTTCAAAACTTGAGAAGGAAGAATTACCTTAGAGTGCCCTTAATGCATGAGTAGGCCTAAGGGCCCTCAAGGACTCTCAGTAAACGTCCTCCCTCCCCTGTTTATGAATGCAGCAGGCTATTCACTCTTTCAATCAGGAGTGTTCCCTGTAAGTGCTATTGTACTCAGGTGAAACCACTATGCAATTCTTTCACTAAGATCGCAGTGATCTTAGTGCTGGAAAAGGAATAATGAAGTGATCCCAGGACTTACTATTCCTGACAGGCCTGCAACCACTGCATTAGATAGGGTAGACTGGCCAGGTCTTATGATATGTGCCTACACTAAGATCGCTGGGGTTGCGATCCCAGGATGTTTTGAATTAAGCTCCAGGATGGCCGGCATGGGACGAATGAAGCCATGGATCATTTATTTATCAATTTTAGTCTGGACCCCACACGGTGCTGTGTCCGTCAGGACCAATAGGTCTAATTCCCTGTGAATATGACGGCGGTCATGCCCGGTGCTGTGCATATTGTGGGTGGAACCAGGTCGGCGCGGGCCGGTATTCTGATAAAGTGTGGATAAGTTGAATTATGATGCTGGCTGAAGCCATGTAGAAATGCACATGGAATCCATCATTTCTAAAAAAAAATTCGGGGCCAAAGCAATACTGTAGCCTATGATGTATTTATTTGGCTCGTACATATATATGGGAAAACAGGAAATTAAAATAATCTACATTGCATGCATCTTTCCCACATTGTATAGGACAAAACATTTATTTGTACATTTTTACATGGCCTCAGCTTGCTATTGCTGATGGTGAGGTTAGGCTTATTGGATAGGTTCCTACGGTGACATGAACAGACTATCGGCTCTACTTTGGGGTTACTGAAACAGGCTCCAAAGATGTCATAGCAGACGTCTAGCTGAAAAGGATTGGCTCCAAAGATGTCATAACAAAAGTCAAACTAAAATGGATGTGCCCCAAAGATGACCTAGTATGTACATAGCGGTCCAGCTGAAATGGATGGGATTGAAAGTTATCATAGTAAAAGAGTATTAGTCGTTCTTAGGCCTGCTGTAGATTTACACATATAAGCTTGATTTTGAGACAGACCGGTTGTGCCTGATAATATAAAGCGGTGGTTGTGCATGGGGGATGCCTCTTTATATCAGAACCATTATAAGCAGATCTCAATATGTAAGTTCGTGTATATCTCATAAGTTCTGCATGGTGCCCCCAGGTTAATATTGGTCTTCACGATAAGCTAATGCAGTGCTGGTAATTCCACTTGCCAGCACTACTTTTCCTCCTCTGGGGAGTGTACTAACTATGTCAGTATGATGTATGAATTCAGCACTGCATTCTGCATTCAGGCATCATGATGCCGAATACATGGTCATGATGCATTATTGCACTGTGCGGCCTCCACTGATATCCATATGGGTCAGGTCGTCCGAAAGTGTAAGATTCTGCCCTTGAAGGACCTTTAAAATTAATTTTCTAATTACTTTATATAACCTTAACACAATTGTGAAGGGACATCCCTCAGTTCAGAAAACAAAAAATACCGACTTACGGCATCCGATTCCATTTTTATTGCTTGTTTTGTGTCATGTAATGTCCGGTACCAAAATGATGAAATATGGAGGTAATTGAAGTTGGTCTCAGAATATAGTAACGTCCCATTATGCATAACAAACATATGAAATAACAAGGCCAATATGTCTTTTATTTACTTTAATTACAAAATGGAACAAACTATGAGTTATGCATGCTCAGTAGACTGCCTCTTACATGATGATAAAAGTACCGGATGTTACGTAACGTCCGGTACTTTTATCAGAATCATTTCACATAAGCTGCTCTCACATGGAGACAAATGCTGCTGGGCACACAATTTTTTCACCAAAGTAGGGGATAATAAAGCCCTTCATATCGGTAATAACAAAGACCAGAGATAAATGTCTTGTGAATATCATGCGTATGTAGACTATAACATTACAAGCATCCAACAAAGGCCAACTTACACACGATCTCGTGAAGGTACCCTTTCCCTTCACATGCCTTTAAGTATAGATTTGCTTCTTTTTACATCTGCAAACGATATTCACAGTAAGAAATAATTGAGACGGAATCTGAGATGCAGACATATTCACGGCAGGGGTGTAGACACATTTCTTATAGTTCTTTTACAGACCAGACAAAATTCCATGTGTCTAGAAAGAATGAGCACTCACCAAAAAAGTAAAGATGTTACTATGAAAAAATTAGCGAGTTGAGCTGTCAATATACGCTCTCTGCCTTGTTCCGAAAACATGGATGATGAAGAACTGGCATACCTGGCGTTTCCTTGGCAACCTGACCCTACGGTGATCCCGTGAGTATAATCAGCGCTGGGAATTTCTGGTGTAGGTTTACACAGATGAGATGGATGGGAGGAATGAGGGCGGAGGCACAGGAAGCAAAACTTTACTTAAGTTGAGGGAGGGGGGGGGCAGTGGGGATCCACCCCTAGCACCCATGCAGGACTACAGAACATCTGTATGGAAAGGTTGTTATGTGTAGTTCTGGTTATCAATTACCAGTTCAATGCTCGATGTAATATTTGGAGCAACTTTTCTTTCTCCTCCTCTTTCTATTCTTTAAGGAGATGGGGCAGATATTTTCAAGCCTCTGACTCTGTGATTGTCGTTGAGAAATTAACAGTATGCAGATGTTTGGTTAGAAAAAATGCAACCTTCCACTACACTATCAAAACAAGTTTACTGCTTACAAGCAGTTTTCGAAACTTTGCTCAACGACTTATTATAATGTACAGTGAATGAATTTATTACCGCATCATTTTATTTCCAGTCAAAATAGTCGAACTGGTGAGAAATGGCCACAACCATGTCCTACCACCAACCCTTCCACCTGCCATTCCCCCACGCCCTGTGCCAGACGAAACAGTAATAACCTAGCCGCAGGGGGATCCGTCAAGTAAACGAAAATACCATTCCAAGTTAATATCCTGCCGGGTGCAGTTTGGCCACAGTTTGACCCTCAGAGGTTCAGGAGGGTCAAGTACGCTCCATCTTCTTATAATACACCTCACCCTCCCCCATGTGGCGTCCATTTTGACGACCGTCACGTCACCTAGCTGGGCAAACCCCTGACATTGGACAACAAGGTCAGTACCAGAGTTACTGGCTGGGTCTTATTAATACAGGGCAGTGATTGGCATGTTGCTGTAGGTCTTAGAGCAGCGTCATCTAATAGGCCTCTTGAAATCTTGGGAGGCGGAAAATGGTAAGCCGCTGGCGCTACATGGATGTCACAGTAAAACACTTTAAAGATATCAAGGGCAGATGAAACTGAAGAGGGAGGCGGTATTGAAAACCCTAGAGCTTTGATTAAGATTTCCTGATCCGTGTACCAGCAATGAGGGATGGGGCTTCGTCCAGTTGCTTCCGTCAGCTTCTTCTTTTTTGAACTGACGCCACGCATATCATTTTCCTTGACATTTTATTTTATTGCCACTTCACTTCATAATTCTCTCCCTCTTAGGGAGTGGTCATCATTTATCAACAGGGGGTGGTGGGTTTGAGGGGGGCGTACACAATTCAGACCCCTCCCGAGGGGCTGTCTAAAATTTTTTTGACCCCTCTTGAGGGGGGGGGGGGCTAAAAAGCCCTTGCGCTACTATAGATCAAAGAGGGGCATGAAAATTCTCCGCGCCTCCGGCGTGGGTGGGGGCACAAAAAATTGAGTGCCCTCAGGGGGGAGGGCGTAAAAGAACCACCACCACCCCTGTTCATAAATAATGACCACTCCCTTAGATTTCCACTCCTTTTCCTCCCCTCCTTTTCTTCCCCTCCCTTGTCTCCCCCATAGATCCCCCCACCTTACACCTAGTTTCATTTCTCCAGGGGAAATTAAATCTGAGGGATGGGTAAGTCTGAACAGAGCAGCACCGAGCTGCTCTATAGCCGTGCTGCTCTCAGAGACATGTGAACCAGGCAGAGTTCTGTTATAAAAGGTCAGCATGGGTCTGGTTAGGGCTGAAGGGGGGCACTAACACGGCGACTACCCTGCCAATAGGAGCACCATCAGTCCTTTCACATCTAACCACATAACCCTCATGGTGCATGTTCCACCCAAGAGCACTGGGACTCCTGTTTCACCCTAGGTGTGTTTCTAGGTACTTGACTCCCTGTACTTATTGGTGACACACGTTTTTAAGATTTCCTGGCGGCGTGATGCTGTGGCCGTAGTACCTCCTGACACTGCACGTGTTGATGTGCTGAGGGTATTTCCGTCCTCTCACTATAGGACACTATAAATACACGCCCCTCCGTGCTGGGGGAGGAAGAGGTAACCCTAGTCGGGCCGTCTTCACCCATACACCCAACCCGCACCATCAAAACCGACCCCGTCTACTGCACTCACCAGGTGAAAATTTATATACACCTGCGTTCTGACACCCAATAAATACCATTTATTCCACCAGCTTTGGAATGAAGGAAACAGAGGACAACATGGCTTCAAAATCTTATACATTTTTGGCCTTGTGATTCGGGGTGGAAGGAGGGCCAGGTGTATGCCTGTGTTTCCCATTGAGTGATACTGGTATCAGTCTCTAGCAGCTCTTCCTCCTGGTGCTTCCTAGCTCCCACCATTACAGCCAACCTGTCCTTCACGTACCAGACACTTCCTCCGTCCTCCCCCCCTGGAGGCTAGACGGTTCACGTCCTACCTGTGCATTTTAGGCCAAGGCCGTGCATCTCGTGGTAGAAGAAGTACACAGACTGATAGAGTTCCTCCCACGCATACTCCACGTGCACCAGATTGGCGCAGTCAGAGGGGGGGGGGGCTCTCTGTGTTTTCTATACAAACCATCACATTGAAATCAGTACCCCACTTCAAGAGATTAAGCCAGCAACATATTATATAAAGGTCAATAAAAAGGGAATTGTGTATGCTTTGGGAATATGGATAATGCATGTAGAAATCAAATCCTGTGTGAAGGTCTGAAAATGTTTCCCTTTTAATACCCACCCCAGCCCTCCCCCCAAACAAGAAGCAACATCCTTCATAGAATTCACACAAAGATACAAGGAAAATAACGCACAATTTTTCAGTGTAGACACATGTTATCCAAAGCTGCCCGAGTGCCCCCCCCCCTGTTCCTAGAAAAGCGGCCTCCTGTGACCCCCTCTCCTACTGCCCCAAATTCCTCCAAACCCAAACAGCCACCTAGCTCCTGTGAAGCTACGTTTCTATACAGCTTTTGGTAAATATGGCCCACTAAGACAACCCCCTACGCCACTGCAGAGCCCTAGTTCTGGTCGCCCCAAATAGACAGGAGAAGCCACTGACCTGAGCGCTGCTTCACTACAAACTAGAATTATTCAAACAACGTACAGAGGGAAAGCTATCTTCTTAGAAATCAAGATTATATTGAAAACATTCCTTTCTGGAATGATTTATATCAGGATACATGATAATATTCTAGTCGTATCGTCTATAATAATAAATAGGAAAGAATCATAGAAAGTGTACTGCAAAGGCAAATGGGCTTGGTGGATGCAATCTGAATCTGGAATACAAATAAAGAATGTCAGCCCAGTCTTTTGTCATCATACACTTCCAGGACTGATCCACCTGCTTCTACGTGTAGTATATATAAGATTAGTAATCTATATTACCTCTATTATCTCTATTAGAGATATGGGTCAATGCGTCCAGATGGCCATCATGCTTTATCATTAGCCTTTTCATTGCCATGTTGCCAGTAATTGACTTTCTGCTTTGTCGACATGCTGTACATGTATGTGGAAGGAGCCTTGTTGAGTTAATACCCACTGCTGCATTCATACATGATGCTGACCTTGCATGATTGATACACTCCCAGGGGGTCGGCATGATGCACCAGTGATTTACCATTCCCCAGGATCGCACTGCTGCATCATGATGACAAATGAGCAAGGCACCTTGCTGCCATCAAAGGGTTAACAGTGGCAATAAATAGAGCAGGCAATGGGATGATAATGGGGGCTAGTATTGCGTAATAGCAGGAGGCACTATGCTCTGTATACAGCCTGTATGGCATGGACCGCTTATTTACCAGGCCTGGAGAGAAGCCAAGGAGCACTGTAGGGGTATGGGGGATGGAGCAGCAGCGTAACCAGACAGGGCTGATGATGAGCTGCTCTGTGGCCTGTTGTACATGGTGTATGAGAGCAGCTCACTGAGCGCTTGGGGGAGCTCATGTACATGTACTACATGATTATATCAGTGGTGGGAAAAGATGTAGGAGGAGCAGGTCTGTCATCATTTAGTGAAGCATTTCTGTGAGTTTTATTTTGTACTTGAGAGAAGATGGTGATGTGAGGCATAAGCCAGCCAGTATGCCAGTGCAGGTGAGGAGATGGGTAGGTGCCCCCCCCACCACCACCACCACAATAAAAGGAAATCACAGAGGAAGAATTCCTGAAAATGCCCCCCCTCCTCTACAAAATAAAGAAAAAAAATTTGCAAAGAGCCTACAATAAAAATTGTAAAAAGAACTATAAGCTCCATATCATATATAATAAGTTGGTCAGCACTGGATAGTTACAAATCCAGCATAATCCTGTGTCAGTGCGCAGAACCTGCAGTTCCTCTCCTCCTGATAAAAAAAAGATTCCTATGCCTCTGCAGCCTAAAATCATAATATAGCCTGTAAACAGACCTCTTACGTCCCATATTCTAAACAGTCGCTGTTTTACATCTCTCACATGTCAAGTACACCACTTCTATAGCACCGATACCAAGCATGGGGTAATGTCTTACCATGCAGTTTCTATGTGGACCAGTGTAAGGACCTGACTATCACTGAACCCTGATGCTTATGTACTTCACGATTTTCAGCAGTATATTGCATTATTCTAGACATTCTTTTGAAGAATTAAAATAAATAGATGATATTGCCCATAGACATCTTATGATGTACACTTTACATCAATAGGGCACACTCGAATCGTTCATTACAGTTCAATTCTGCCAAACCTTGTCATTCATCAACATATATATAATCGGCGAACAGTCAGGACGTATCTCTCTTTCAACTGACTCCTCTACTCCTGTATTTATTGGAGATAAGTGCTTAATTGGGACCCTGGCACTCATACGAGCTAACATGGTATGTTACGTCTGTACTAGGGATGCAGATGGGAAATAAATGTGTAATGCTTTTTGTATACCCAAGTACCCAGCAGTAAGACGTAGGTGGTAAACAAACCTTCCTCGCAATTTCCTCAAAAGCAGGTACTTTAGATACTGCACATAAAGCACACACGTATATCTATACCTTTTTGTAGTTACAAACTAAATCAACCTAGGCATGCCCATAAACCCTACCCAGGCCCATGACAGGTTGGTATGAAGGTGTATTTAGGGAGATAGTCCTTTAAGGGCAGCAAGATGCTTCAAGATTCAAGCCCATTTGGTGTTCCTGATGCAAAAATGTTGTTAATTGTATTCACTAGTAATGATTTGCACTAACATTGTTTCGATGCATCATGCCGACCATTCAGGAGTGTATTCCCCTCTTCCATGCTGTCCAGTGTGTGTAACCATAACTTGACCTGGTACCAGCGAGATAAGCACTGATAACAGCTGTTATCATGGTTACCAGTTGTACCGTACCCTAAATTGTCTGCAGTGAATGGAGGGAAATTGTCTAAAATCCATGCCGCCTGATTACCCATACACATGTATGGATGCTGCAAGTAGACTCAACAGGAGGGTCTTGCAAAAAGATAACGAGGAAGAACCTGTTAAAATTTATTTCAGACAGAACTGATAGAAATGTGCATGGCCTAACTCGTTTTAATGGTATGGACAAAGATTTTACAGCAGAATGCATGGAAACACCTTTGGGTTGAAAAAAAGTTTATGAAAATATCCTTTGGCAATGCACAAAACCTTTTTTAATATTTTGGTTCTGGTTTCCTTTTTGGCAAGACCCTCCTGGACTGCAATCATGAATCATATGATTATGATACATAGATGTACTCTATGCCCCTTAAAGGGGTAAATGGTGGACGATAGGGTTAGGGGGAGTATGGCCATTCATCAGGAGCACCTCATGGAGCATCTCATGTAGAGGACTGAGCAGCTCAGGCCTACACAGCTCAGCAGTAGCCGTACCCGCTCCACACAAACAAGCTGTTGGCAAGGCCACGGCTCAACACAGTAATCAGCAACTTCCTCAGCTGTCTATAGGCGTGGCGCATAACTCTAACCACCATCATATATACTCTTTCTACATGCCCTTATAGGTGCCTCCAGGTTCAATACCCTTGGTCGCCATGATGTACCAATGCAGTACTGGGGAGTCTACTCGTCAGTATTAAATTGGACCACCATGGCGACCCTGTGGGGATATATCGACCATGTAAGGCCCCAATGGGCATAATGCACTAATGCACTTTCCAAAAGTAAGAGGTTTGAACCCCTCGAAGGGCCATTGATTCACCATACCCACCTTGCATTATACAGTCCCAGAGGATCCCCATGATTGCCTAATGAGGTGCAGACAAACAGACTCACCAGCAGCACGTCATTGGTGCATCATACTAAACTATGGGCATGATGTAATTCTACATTAGCAACCCTTAGAGGGTTAAGTATCATCATAGGGGCCCATTTCCTCCATGTCCGCTCATGGTGGAGCGTGGCACCGTGGAGGCTATAGCCGGTCCATACCCCAAGGGCAATCAGAGTATCAGCAATGTTAACATACAGACATGTCCTCAGACGCTGCCCCTGCTGCCCTTAGAGACCACACTGGTGATGTCCCATTGGTAGATCGGTGCTGTCTCTCAAAGGCATAATTTGTATTGCATGGACTGTGAATAAATTTGTAATGTATGAGGTTTGGTGATAGCAGACATCTGACTGCACCAAATGGTGTCTGGACAATGATGCTAATGCCTGATCCAATATTAGCATTGCCCTACACATGCAGGGAGTTCTGGGTACATGGGGCCTGCAAAACAATTGTACTACCGGGTAGATATAGTATAAGGATATTCCTTGAAACTTTGAGAATTGTATACATTTAAAGTGTCAGAATGGACCATTTTCCTTCATTTACCTACTTTTATAATGAACAAATAACATGCAATATAAATTCTTTGGTTACATCATATCAGACAGATCATACGGCAGAGTATAAAAATATATGATAAAGTCATCTCCAAATAACTCAAAAGCTATACAGTCTATAATGAATATTACTCCATAATTCTAATACATTTGACAGATCTATATATCTAATAATATCATTTAGTTCGATGGGGGGAGGGGGGGTTAAGAATACCCATAAGCCTTGCTGTCCCTAAAACTATCTAACTTTCTACTTTCTAAAATTACTATAGCTCAAAATCTCTACTCAGGATGACATTATCTATCGGGCTATTAGAAGCAAGTTACGGTTGCTTTCTGTTTAAGTATAGTGTGTGCTACACATCCATTTCTTTTGTTGGAGTTTGAACATCTGAAAGCAACTCAGGTCAGAAGTCCCTTTCTGTGCGTTGCTTTTATATATAGCCCCCTTCAGCAAGGTAGATGAGATGTAAGACAGATATAATTTCAGGATTCTCAGGTCCCACGAAGTGATATTTCTGCTTAAAATACATGTAAATGAAAAAAGAAGAATAGAAACATGTTTTACTGCTGCGTTGATAACATTTAATTTACTGTGTTTGATAAGAAGATTTGGGTGGCATTTCAGAATGCTTGTAAAGCATGCCTATGTGTCAACTACAAAATCACCACTTTCTACGTCATAGTTTGTTCCTATTTGACTAAATCTTTATGAGCGCTAACCTTGACATTATGGACATGGCAACTCAATATATTATCCTTGGAAAACACTCCATAGCTGCGTAAGCAAATCTTCTAGGTTGCATATTCTACTGAGAAATAGACTAAATCCATCTAAAGCTACTTTAGTGGTATTTGTCTTTTGTTTAGTTGTGTTTGAGGGGTGTTTTAGGAGAGGGACTGCATAGCTCAGCCTGCCCCTTGACCTTGGCCCCAGGCTATTGGCCACAAGTTTATGGTATAAAGAATTCGGTCCAGACAGGGTCGGCCTAAAGGCTGTGCAATGTGGCCGATCTGTCTTGTTGGGGTGAGGTCTGAAGCTCATTGATCACCTTTAATTTGGGATAAGTGATGAAACATTGGTGGCAATAAGTCACCCCTGTCTCCTATACTGTCATTGTATTTCCCTCTCACTACTCAATGAGTAATCCACTCGACTTTACTCTTCATGTTTCCCATTGCCCTGATTGTACTTCACCAACTTAGTTGGTCTGGCGCTGGGTCTTTTTTTCTTTTGGTTTTCTTTTTAGTCTTATTTTCTCAATTCTGCTTAAGTTTAGTGTGTGTGTGTGTTTGTGTGTGTGTGTGTGTGTGTGTGTGTGTGTGTGTGTGTGTCTCTCTCTCTCTCTCTCTCTCTCTCTCTCTCTCTCTCTCTCTCTCTCTCTCTGGAAATCTACCACACAGCATTGGCATACTGTTTGAATGAAGATCAGAAAGGCATTCATCAGTATGCTCTGTGCATGGTTGTACCAATTTCCCATAGGCCTATAGCACAGGCGTCGTAGGGGTGTGCAATCGTAGTAATTTGAAATAATGCCTTCCTGGTGGGTTACTTGTGAGTTACTGGTGTATGAAAGGTGCCCAAAATATAATAAAGTATGTATAGTTTAGTATGTATGAGAATACTCGCAAATCTTGCTGGGATTTTTAGACACATTTATACTGTGAACTCATCCACTCACTATAATGAAGTGCCCGTGCAGAGAATTTACATTGCACTGGAGGACATTCAGCAATCACATTTTTGTCTCAGGCATTTGCTATTCTATATTCAGCTCAGATCCTACCAGATATAAAAAGCCACACTCTGTCTACCTACCACATCCGCCTACTCTAGCTAACTTGGTATAATATCAAAGGGACGCTCTATATAGCCAAACTTGATGTACCAAGGGAGCTAAGCCTGTGGTTGGGTCCCTGAGAGCTGGCTGGGCTTCAGACGGCCATGTGGGAGCTAAGGGTGAAGGAGGAAGGCGCCTTACAGACTAGCACCACTCACCCCTCACTGATGCACCTGCTGCCACGGGCATCAACTGACTATGAAGACTGTGGAATGGTGGCATGTTCATTGTGGAGTTGTAAACAAGAAAAATGTGGCAAGGACCACGGATAGGAGTTGCCACTTCATCACTAGCCACTGCGGGTGACGTCACTGAGACAGCATGACGTTACCAATGACGTCATAGGTGACGTCATAGGGAGAAAACCGAAAACATTATGAAGTTGCTAGGGTCGCTATGCTCCCGGCTGCTGACGCAGCTTGCAACTCCAAAAAAATCCTTTATCTTCTTGTAACTTAAAGAACAACATTTATTCAACTGTTCAACAGTCTACTTCCATGGTAAGAATGATGTAGGGGAAGGAGGGGTATGTGCCATATGCCTCAATAAGATATGGGTTGATCTACTATGGATTCGGCACAGCCTGATATCAATATCAAGTCATGCAGTATAGACGCTCACATCAAGGTCATCTTTCATGCCTCTCCTTTCAAGAGCCTTTAGTCAAATCTAGAACATTTCAAAGCACTGACAGATCAGATGCAGAGAACGTAATCAGTTGTTCCCAGTCCAAAACCTGATATAAATCACCAGGCACCTTTAGAAGATTGGTCCCAGCCGGGAATGAATTACGCGGGCATGGCGGTAGAGTGTTAGCTAATTAGGCAGCTACTATTCCAGGGATGTCTTTTTCCCTCTGCCAAAGGCATTAAGATGGCCTGGGGAATTGAGTCTGATTTCAAGAAGTGGGATGTCGAAACCCATCAACAGCCATCCTGTCGTCATTTTTCACACAAGCTGCATTTGAATTTTAACCCATTGCATGGGAGGTAATGTAGTACAGAAAAAATAGAGCGGACGCCCCCCCCCCCCCCGATCACACTGAAGCTGATCGAGAGAGGAAATGCTGAAGGTATCTGTCCTCCCAACACCCTATGAGATTTGACAAGGCCCTATCAGAATAATATAATCAAGATTCTATACGCATCCTACCAATGTACCTATAGTAGCAAGATAGTAAAGGAGGACAGACGCCGTCACGCCCGTAAGAATTCTGAGGAGAAGGCCAAACAACCAATACTTTTCAATACAGGTGCATGCATATTATGCTGAACTACTCGGGAAGGCTACCCCTGGTCCCTACCATTATGTTTTCTTTCTAAACCGCTGGACTACAATGCCAATTATCTAATATTACCAGTTTAAGATTTCCTTGAATATATGCATAGATAAGAACGGCTTTGCCATCTCTGCGGGGCTTTAAATGCACCAGGTAAAAGTTATCGCTAAATGGAATCTGACAACCCTCATTTCCTTATTCATCGCATGATGTCCATTACAAACATGATTGTTAGACTGAGATTGAATCTGATACCAATATCGGCATCAGCTTCCTATAATTGCATAGTGTCGAGGTTATTTCATGTTTGAACATACAGGAATCATCGGCCATGAATATAACATGCAAAATCAGGATAATACACTGTATACAATTTCATATAGCTGTCATACGTATGTCGCTATGGAAAAATCTATAAGTGTATGTCATCTGTAAACTCGGACGATGTTATTAACTCAGATGCAAACAGACAGCTGGTTCTATATGAACGCGTTCACCACCCACCCCCACAACCAGTCTACCTTCCTGCCCTTCCATCTGGTAGAACATATTGAAGTGAAAAAATGTATGTTGGGCGTTAAATCTCTTAAAGTTTTGCATAGTGCTTCAATGTTTAATAATCTGCAACCATTTAGACTTCCTCTTTTTTCCTGGAGTTAGATATTTTTCTGCTCATTCTTGCACTGTAAAAAATGCCGTTGAAATAACGAATGATATTTCATCCCAAAGTTGCCAGAGATCCTTCGTTGATTTTCACAGAGACGTTGTTATTTTCGTAGAGATTCATTGTACCGAATCAGGTACACCTGGAGTTTCTTGTAAAGACTACTCTGGCCCCCTGTTATCTAATTACGGTGGTTGTCTGTTTAGTTTTACAAGGATACCTCATAGATTCAACAGTTATTTTTACAGTGTGTCCTCTTATTCCTACTCCATAGATCAGAGGCAGCATCTTTTTCTTCAAGGCTCTACCCTCTGATTTCTAGAACCTGCAAAGGACCAATGTCCATTTACTTTATGATATCTGCATGGTGCTCTGGCAAGAGTAGTATATACATGCAAACTGAGCGCAATGGATTAGCTACTAACTAGGTCATGACCTACTGGTAGACCGGAAGTGACCTAGTTTCAACCAATCAGAGGGCTGGATTTGACAGGAAGTGACGTCATAAGGTCATGACCTAGTTTTTTCGACCAATCAGAGAGCTGGATTTCATTTGACCTAGTGACCTGACCTAGTTACATAAATTAAAAGAATTGCGCAATACCTAGAGCTGACCTACTTGCAAACCGGAAGTGACCTACTAACCTACTTGCAAAAACGTATGACCTACGTATGAGGGTGCATTGCGCAATGCTTGTAAGAATTTACACAATGTTCTGATGCAATACTTTTATGGATTTACACAATACTTATGACTCATGCATTAAAATAAAACACAACTCATTTATTTCACATAACAGATTATATTTTTTTATTAGACACAATATTTACAGATGAAGACAGATTTTCCATTTCCGGGGCGTGCACATATACTACAAAAACATTTGTTGTGTGTGAATTTACTTGCTTGATACCAGCTTTGGCCAGTAAGACTTGTTTTCCATGTGTTGTGGAAACAATAACTGTTAAGTTTGGCTATGTTAGATATAGCATGCTCGAACAAAGCCTGGGCCAGGAAGTAAGTTTGACTGTTTTTGGGTCCAGGTAAAAGACCAGATAAAAAACCATCCTTAAAGTTTACCTCAAAGGAGAAATGATTTTTCACTCCAGGTATACTTAAGGCATGAAGTTCCAGAGAGACCTGCAGACATGTGAAACAAATAGTTTTAGCAATAGCAGATACTTCCAGTTTACAATTACACTGACAAAACACTCCTACTATGGGATTACATTCTAACTCTTGGAGAGTAAGAGCAAACTTTCTTACACTTCCTAAAGTGTACCTTGTGTAGTGTCTTGGGCAGCCAGGTTCAGTGTGCAATTGATATACTCCTATACACCAATCATGCATTATCAAGTTAACTTTTTTCACTCGACAATAGTACATGCAGTTTCTGTAGGCGTCCCAAAAAGCTGAAGAGAAATATTTGTACATTTTAACACTAGTTATACAGTGGTCAACAGTGTCTGGTTCAGCTCCTCTAAAATAACCAATGTTTTCTGCAGGTATTATTTCCCAAAAGAAATTCTCTGAACATCCACATGCTACAGAACTTATATCATTGTCAGGTGTTATAGAAGAAGCTTGATTATATGAAGCAACACTTTGTAAAACTGGACGCATGTAATAGTCATAAGGTGGAGTTTCTGTGGTTTGCTCCACAAGCATAGCTTCTAAACTTTCCATGTTAAAATGGTTGCTTAAATCTAACCAGATACTAATAGTCTGGTGAACGTGACGCTATGAGTTAAGAAATCTGGTACCACTTTTTTTCTGTTCCAACTTAATTTCTTCAGCGCCGGATTTTTTATTTTTTGTCGTGAACATGTACAGCGTTCACTTTTGTGAAAAGTTTTTTTTTATTTTTGGGTGATACAGTTCACTTTTCTTACTTTTTTATTAGTTTTTTTTCATGATACAGTACACATTTTTTTTATTTGAAAAATGTTCATTTGAACAAAAAATATTTTCCAGTTTAACACTGTTTTCTATGGAAAAAAATGTTCATTTGAACAAATGTTCGTTTGAACAATTGTTCAAATGAACATTTTCCAGTTTAACACTGTTTTCTATGGGAAAAAATGTTCATTTGAACAAATGTTCGTTTGAACAATTGTTCAAATGAACATTTTCCATTTTAACACTGTTTTCTATGGGGAAAAATGTTCATTTGAACAAATGTTCGTTTGAACAATTGTTCAAATGAACATTTTCCATTTTAACACTGTTTTCTATGGGGAAAAATGTTCATTTGAACAAATGTTCGTTTGAACAATTTTTCAAATGAACATTTTCCATTTTAACACTGTTTTCTATGAAGGAAATTTGTTCATTTGAACAATTTGTTTAAAACTTTTTTTTCTTTCAACGAAATGTACAACTGGAAGTGAAACTAGAAAAAGAAACCATTTTTTTTATATAGAAAGGGGTAGGGTGCTTACACCGTCTTCACATACTTGTCTCTTTATGTACTGATAGGTTAGACCTTGTTTCCTTTGAGAGTAAGTCGTAACGCTGTGGTTTACTACTTTAAATCCTTTGTTGACTACCGTGACAACATTTTCACTGTCCAGTACTTCTTTGTACTTGTCAGTGGTCAGGGGGTTTTGTTTTTGAATTACACCTTTGCAACTCATTTTAACGGGCACATTTACTCCTGTGCCTATGTAACATTTGGAGTTCAAGGCAGTCATTTCGTCACCTTCCCACTCCACTTTGAATAACCCGGGGGTTCTCTTGTCAAACGCCAGACGGCTCTTACAACATGGTTGAGGCAGCCACAGCTCACCCAATACTTTGGTCTGAACATAGGTCTCTCTGTGGTGACTGTTGTCACATGATTCAGAGGGCAACCATTTGTGACGTTCTCTGAAGAAAGCTTCACGTTTTTCAGGAATAATTACGTCTTCTATTTTCTCTGCACTTAAAGCAAAGTAAAAACTGTCAGTGTCCATTTCACACATTTCAAAATCTTTCTCGTCTATGTATTCAAGGAGAAAGTCGTAATAGAAAGCCAACATTTTAAGTTTGGCATATTGGTATACCATGAACCCTATTTGAACTGGGAGATCGTAGGTGATGGAGGTGGGCAAACAGGACAGTTCTACCGTGTTGTCACTTATGTCTTGCACATCTTGCACTGACCAGTGCATGGCCAAACGTCTTGCCTTAGAGGGGTGAAGATACTTTGTTTGAACAAAGTTTTGTTTGTTGCATATGGTTTTTCCGTATGAACCATTTCCCAAAAGTTTGTACAGATCTGACAAAATCTTACAGTCTATATTTTTGTCGCCCTTCCTCCTAGCTTTGGTTACTTCGTCCATGAAGGGTAAAAAAGTCTGTTCTGGAGTGTATTCTACGAGAAGGTGTACTGTCGTAACTACCAAACCTTTTTCCAGGTACCACTTCAAGAGAGGAGTTCCCAACAAAATTCCCTCTGCGTGGTAGCTGCCTATAAGTTGGCGTTGCGGTTGTTTTAGCTTACCTGCTGCTTCCAGGTAACGTTTCATATGTTCACCTACGTCTTTTTTTCCTACTAAACAGTTTTTGAAAATAGGTGTCATTTCACTGAATTTTTCTTTCAAGTGTTCAGGTGTTTCTATGTCTACCTGGATAAGTCCAAAAGTTGTTCCTTTAGAAACCCCTCTCAGTATTTCATCCTGACTTTTTCTGCCTTGGCACAACGGTCTTTTAATTTCCCATTCACTTTTTGTTTCTCTGCACAAGTTTTCAGTTTTTTCTTTCAACCACATACACTCATACTTTTCCTCTACTTGGTAACCTAACGATTGAAGATATAGGGTAGTCAAAATGGTATTTTGGTTTTTTTCTTCTAACCATGCCTTTCCATTGGGGTCTCTCAAAACTGATTTAGTAAGGTGACATATGTGACCATGCCAGTAGCACCCGTGAAACTGGTATACTTTTTTTGAAGCTGGATCATATCCGTCCACTTTTATTTTCCTTGAACCCAATACTACTTCCCCGTAGTTGTATTGGTGTAATATCTTGACTTTGTCTGTCACAGTTTTGTATCGCAACCATTCTGTGGCTGAGTAGCTAATTTGTTGACTGCAAACAGCTTGAAAATCGTTTTCTTTCCTGCGCACCACATAATAACCTGTGCAGTGCTCTTCACCCATGCACTTGAGGTACAAGCTGTTAGCATCTACCCCTACTATGTGTCTGCATACTTTGCTTTGTGACCCGTATTTTTTTTGTCTTATTCTTGTTTCTCCACTTTTGTGATGTCTGTGAAAAATAATAGAGGGACCCCCTACTAAGTTGCGTCTGAGCAAGGAGTGAACATCCTTTTCTTTCTCACCAAAAAGAATGTAAGGAGTGGCATTAGGTGCAGTGTTGTTGAAAAGAAACTTCAAGGTTAAACCTGGCAAAGTTAAACCGTCTTTGAACATGTCTACCCCACGATCTATAAAAAATTTTGTGTGCTCGTTTATGGCTAAAACAAAGGGTTTAACATCCAGGTTGTTGTAATATATCAAGTAGTCCTTCATAGTTTTCATTTTGTTTTCTTTCCAGACCTTCTTACATTCAAGATAATCTTCTTTGCTTATTCCACCACCCGACAAAGAACTGTAGAAGCAGTGGCGTGGAGGAAGAGCTTTGTTGTTCAGTTTTCTTATGTTGTCCATCCACTCGTAGGGAAAAAAACCTTTTTCAGCTTTCCCTTTCAGAAAGGCTTTCAGGTAGTTTGCGTAGGAATAACCTGGTGCCAAATAGTTAAACATGTCAAGGAAAAGAAGATGGTCTGTGTACACTGCTATGTACTTGTTGCATTTTTTTATGGTTTTCATTTCTGTTTTGTCTGTGTCTATAAAAAAAGAATGAAATTCCTTTTTTATCAAATTAATGTCATACTTTCCAGAGTTGAAACCTAGAACAGGGACTCTTTCTATGTAGGTAAGAAGTTTTTCCTTCACTTCAAGAACATGGGAGATTTTTTTTTGGGGATTTTTTTTTGTTCTTTGCTGGAAAAACTTTGCTAGCTTTATGTTCTAGTTCCTTTTGTTTTTCTTCTAGAGAGTCTAGTTCGTCTAAAACATCTCTAAAATTCTCTTTCACCTGTTCTCCTATCAACTGCCCCAAGTTGTTTATGTGTTCCAACACATTTTTAACCAAAGGATCGTCGTCCCTGTTGGAATTTCTGACAAAACACACTGGTTCTGTATGCCCAGGAAAATCAGAAGCTACACTGGCAGAAAGGGGTATGTGAGTTTTTTCTATCACAGTGTTAGCATTTTCTGGGGACGAATTTTCAGGTTGGACGAAATAGCTTTCAAAGTCAAAAACAATTTTATAGGGGTATATTTTTTTCTCAGGTGAACAAACTATTCCCAGTTCCTCTAAAACTTGAAAAACTGTTTTGGATGGATTGTATGCTCCACCTTTGTACCTGAAGCTGACTTTGGTGCAATCTTTTTTCACCCCATTGTGTTGTTTCAAAAGGAAGCTACGAGTGAAAACTTTATGACACTTTTCACAGGGGTACATTTTACCATACAGTCCCATGTTAGTTATTAAACTTACATGGTTTCTGTGTAAGTTCAAGTTCATGATTTTCTTGGATGAACACATGTTTGACCTTATAATTTTAGGTCGACCCTTTCTTTTACCAAAAGAGGGAAGGTAAAAGATTCTTATGTTAACTTCAAACATTTTTTCTAACCTGTCTAAATCTCTTATGTTAACGCCCTCAAAAGTCTCCTTGTTCACCCCTGGATAGGCTTCAAGTAAAAGCTCTTGAGTTTTTTCTAAAGATTCATACAGGAAGAAAGACAGACATCTAAAGAAACACAAGTTGTCCTTGTAAGCCCTTTTGGTTTTAGGGTCTCTGTGAAAGTGTTGCATTCCTCTTTGTCTTAAACCTGGTGGAACAGTTTTCATTTTACCTAAAAGATATTCTCCTCCCGTAGCCCTTATCAGTGTGATGTTGGCGTTCACGTTGCCTATTACACTCCATTTAGTAGAGGGTCTTTGAGTGTCTTCTTTAATGTTGTTTTCTATTAAATCTAAACACTCTGCAAAGTCTTTGTCGTCCCTTATAAAAATGTAAGGGTCTCTATGACTTTCACTGTCATAGAACAAAGACGAGTTGTTGGCAGAAGCATGAAAGTACATGACTTTCTCTTCTTCTTCTTCCTCCTTAGAGGAAGACAACAACCTTCCAAAAGAGACAGCCACTTTGTAAGCCATAACTTGATTTCTATGAATAGAGGTAAGCGCCTCTATTACCTGTTTGGCTCCCAAGTCTTTGTTGAAACTTGTCATTCTGACGTTGAAAATGGACTGAAGCTTACCAAGCACAGCCAAACCTGAAGCTATGGACTTGAAGTTGTCACGGTAACTGCTTTTATGCAAAGAATTTTTTTCTATTTCTTTTGGAAGTTCTAAGCTGTCGGAAAAAGATTCTCTTCTACAAGAATCTGAGTTACATAAAGTTTTTCCACTGTTTTCTACAGTTACCAAACGTGGAGGTCTAGGGGTGTTACACATTGGACAGTTGACGGTGTAAAGTTGTTTTACCTTTTTGGGCGGCATTTTTTTTTTAAGGTTTCTTTTTCTTGTTTCACTTTATGTTCTATATACAAACTTATAACTAAAAACCTAACCTAAGTATACATGGAGTACATATGGAACTTAAACCTACGCTGGGCTATGTTGACTAATAACGGAGTACATCTAAATCTAACTACAAATTAGCTGATATACATCATAATGTAAAAGCACTTAACAAGGAGCTGTTGACCAGACACTATACAAAGTTGACCACTTACCCAGAGTAGAAATCGGTCGTTTCGTCTAGGAAGGGACCAACTCGTGATTTTATGTCCTCCAGAATGAAGGGGGACACAGTGTGTCCGCAGTGTGTGGCTGAAGGGGGCATTCTGAAGCTGGAAGACACCGAGGCATTCATTTCCTCCACGTAGCTGGTTGTTCCTATGTGAACTTTAGGAGTTCCCTTGTACAAGTTTACCAGGACCATAGCCCGGCCTCCACTGGGGTCGGTGCAGTCTTGGTTCAAGGACAACAAAAGATTATCCACCTTCCTCTCTCCAAGGGCAGCTAGGCGGTGTAACTCCTTGTACTTTCCTAGGATGCACTCTATCTGGTCCACTAAGTTCCTGAATTCACGCGCCTCTAGGTTCAAGCACCGCTCGTAAGGTTTGTCCAGGTAGGTTCTCAAGCATACTCCCCTGATGCTAGGTTCCCTGTATATTTCTATGCAGGCGTTGTTATCCCCTTCCGGATAAAAAACCTGGTTGGGGGCAGGTGACTTTTCTTGGAAACCAAATCGAGCAGGCCACTTTTTTACCACCAAAGGCACTGACCTAAAGCCCACAAGCTTGCTGGAAGAACTGGGGGCAGTTCCCTCCCCAAACTTTTGCCTGTGTGACTTGTCTTTAGGAGAAGGAACACCTGGGACAGAACCAATTGGCTCGGCACCATAGGATGAAGTCGCTGAGGAATCTGAAGCAGGGGTAGAGACAGGGGTTTTCTTGTGGTAGGCGCGCTTCTGTCTTTTTTTCTTAGGCTCCCCTTCTTTCTCACTGGAACAGTTTCTTTTTTCCGGCGGGCTTTTAAGAAGCAGCTCCTCTACTGGAACCGGGAGAGAGTACAGAGGAGAAGGGCCGGTTAAATCTATAACCTCTACCTGCGAATACCCCCCGCGGTGAGCAGGTGAAGGTGTCCCTTGTGTTAAGTCCACCACTTCTATGGGTTTAACTGCCGGTGATGAGGTTGTAAGGTCTATAACCTTAATTGGACTGACCTGGGGAGAAGGTTCCTCCGGAGTCACGGGTGAGTAAGAGGCGGACGTAGGTGTTTCAGTGGGGGGTTGGTAGTTCAAAGGTGCCGGGGGATTGATGTATTCCCTGATGTCAAAATCGCCGTCGCCAGCTTCCTGAGGAGAGCGATCCCGGACGCGATCCAGGAAATCAGTGATTTCGCCATGAAGAGCTGCAAGAGCGGCTTCCTGTTCTCCTGCATCAGGCACTTCAGTTGGAAGCCGAGCAGGAGTTGCAGGTGGTTTATCAGGTGAGGCTGGAGAGGTAGGAGGAGGGGCGATGCCCGACGCCTTTTCCACTGTCTGTTTAGAAGTAGTAAAAGTTAGTGGAGCCAGTTTTTTAGCTCCTCCTCTCCTGACACTAAGTCCCGTCTTCATGCGACCAGGCATTGTTCTCCTTGAAGATGAAAGGGTGGCAGGGCTGGAAGGTGCAGGAGCAGGACGGCGAACAGCAGACAAACGTCAGAAAAGGTTTGATGAAGATCGAGCAGCTCAAGTCTACTTTATAGTAACTATCCTGATACGATGCTGGGACGTTCCCTTGTCGTTCAGATAACGTACAACCACGTCCATGAGTCGTAGATAACCGTGCTTTTCCATTCATAGTATGTTTTACACTTAGTCAGTGTTGTTTTGGAAAAAAGTAAAAAAGCTTAACTCAAATAAAAAACGTGATAACGTTCAGTCAACGTTCAGGGTGAGGCTTGTAAAACGAGTCTTGTTGTTACCGTTCTGTAATTAACGCAGACCATTCGTCATTCATCAGAACTAGCTTCTCTCAAGCAGACATGGTTAACTTTTGTCCTTTGCCTTTGTCTTTGACCGTAGGTCACAAAAGGCGTCAGGAGGTGTTTATTTCAGACATCAGGAGGGGTGTAGAAGAAGGTAAGGTGTGGGCTGTGTGGAAATTCTGTCCTGAAAATTTGAACAGGGATCTTTACATCCCTCCTAACTGTAACTTCAAACAATGCTTTTTGCACAACCAAACCACTGCATTGGTTCCTGGTGGACCCTCTGTGAAAAAACTTATCTCAGAAAATGGGGAAAGTTTTTTTTCAGGTGTTCTTTTGGGACATGGTGCCATGGTACACTTAATGTCTAGACATTCCATTTCCTCTGGAAGTTCAAAGAAATTCATTTCAGACAGACAAAAACCCTTTTTTCTAAGGGATCAACCTTTGGGGGGAGGGCCTGGTAATTCAGTTTTCATCAATTCTACTATGGTGAAGGCTTTAATTAAAGCCACTTTACTTCACCCAGACAAAATTACACACTCTTTAGGTTCAAAAATTTTCTATGAAAGAGGATTCAGGACAGAGATTGGCCACAATTACCATGGATGCTGTCATGTTGTGAGAGTTATTACTGAAATAACTGCCTCCCATGAAAAAGGTCAGCTGAAGGTGGTAACAGCCTACCCCGTATCTAATTTTTGGTCCTCCTAATAAAACTGAACAAAAAATAAACGATGATCCTCCGGGTAAGGCCCCTGGGCCAAACCCACCCTTCCACATGTTTTCCCCTCTTTTCAGAACGCTCAGGCACTGACCCTGACGTTTGTTTCGTCCTTGAGCAATAAATCATTTCAGGAAATTGCGATAAGGAAAGACTGACAGGTTTCCTATAAAGGTTAAACGGGGACTAAACCATCGTTATTTGACACAACAACCTTCGACCTACTATGTCGCGTTACTCCCTGCAGCGTGTATTAGAACAACGTCACCCCGACGACACTCAAGTTCTGACATATGTGAGGGAAAGAAATGAAATTATATGTTGCTCTTCTATTTGTTTCAGGTACGTGTGCAAATACTTGAAAGAATGTGTTCTTCACCGGAAAAAATTATACTTAGTTTTTTCTTCAGTGCAATCAAGTTTTACATCCAAAGACAGAAAAACCTTGAGGAAAATGGTTTTGAGTCATAACTTGTCGAAATTTTCAGCGGTGGAAACCTTGGGTTATGCCCTGAAGCATGGAAGAAAGGGAAAAGGCCCACTGAAAAACCCCTTCCATGTGGAAGCATTGAAAGCGGCAGAAGAGCATCACGCCAAAGAAAATCCCCGCCTACTTAACCAGCGTCTTCATTTCTTCATGTCTATTTTGGAACTTCTAGCTGAGTGCTTAGAAACCAAAACTTTGTTTTCCTCCTGCCCCATATTTCACATCCCATCATCGTCCCTGGATCGTTTCAGTGTAGAGGAGAAAGAAAAAGTTTGGTTTTATCTGGCTATGTGGTGCACCCAGCTTATCTCCCTTACTCACTGTTTTCACCACAATCAGCTCGCTTTACACTCAACGTCATAACAAATTTAAACGAACGAAGAACGATGTAACATGCTTACCTAAACAGGGGGAAGGGAACGGGAGAGATATATAGAATAGGATAGAATAGGGTAGGATAAAATAGGGTAGGGTAGGGTAGGGTAGGGTAGGGTAGGGTAGGAAAGGGTGGGGTTGGGTTTAAAAAACTATGGGGTGGGGGGGGGTGGGGGCACCCCTCAAGTATGGGGGGTTTGGGGCTTGTTGGCCCGGGCTGGCCGCCCAAAATAACCCACCTAACCCACCCACCCACCTACCCACCCACCTAAACCACCTACCCACCTACCCTACCCTACCCTACCCTACCCTACCCTACCCTACCCTACCCTATATAAGTCAACTGTATGCTTTCTAGCCTGTCATAACCTGCCTGCCTTCCTACCTGCCTGCCTTACTTGCTCAACACTTTTTATTTGGACGCTATGGAGTTTCACCTTTCGGACGAGTTGTTATTCAAGGTCAGTGAAAAAATATCTGAAAAAGACTACCCTCGATTAGGAGTTTACTTAGGACTTAGACTAAGTTTAATGGATTACATGGAAAAAATACCGTCTCTTCGTTCTATGGGGAGAGAAATGCTTATTTCATGGAGTAGAAAGAACGTGCGTTGCAAGTGGATGGTATTGAGACATGCATTAAGTGACATAGGTCGTTACGATCTAACTGATTATTGTAGATGGTACATGGGATATTACAACGTAGTGGACCATTGTGAAATTCCTCCAGAACAGTGGAAAGTTGATACTTTGTTCGTCAACCTGGCAGACAAGTTCGAAAAGCTTGACTGGAGGAAACTGGGAACTCAACTTGGAATGAGCGACCACGAGCTTAACCTGATATCCACCCCTGTTCCAGGGAAAAAAGGAGTCACAAATCCTGTGTTCGAAGTTCTGATGGTTTGGAAATATAGAGAAATATCTCATCCAAGCTGCCTAATAGCCAGTCTATACAACATGGGACTTTCTAATGTAGCTCTTTACGTGGAAGGTTTGAACAAGGGTTCTACTGGTTTAAAAGAGGACGAGGTTGCTCCTTTGGTCACTTTGGTCTAAGATATCGTCCAACATGGATCACAAGGAAAAGGAGATCATTTTTGACCCACGTCTACAAAGCCCCTTCACAATGATCATAGCTGGACCTACTTCTTGTGGGAAAAGTCAACTTGTTTTCAAGTTGATTAAAGGTGTAGACGAGCTTGTTACTCCAAAAATACACGACATATACTACTGCTACAGTCAATGGCAAGATGGATTCGACGAAATGGTGAAGTTGGGGGTTAAGTTTAACAAAGGTCTTCTTTCAGAAGACTTTTTGTTCGAGGATGAAAGAGACGTGACTAAACATGGACTGGTCGTAATAGACGATCTCATGGATCCCGAGTACGTTCCCACCATAATGAAACTTTTCACTGTGGGCTCTCACCATCGCAGTTTAAGTGTAATTTTTGTTACTCAAAACTTGTTTTTCAACAATCCTGCCTTCAGAACCTTGAGCTTAAATGCACACTACCTAGTTGTTTTTAAAAACCCTAGAGACATGAGTCAGATAGGGTACATCAGCAAACAGGCCTTTCCAGGACAGAAATCCTTTTTGACGGAGGTATATAACTTAGAAACCAAAGAGAAGCATTCATACATCCTATTGGACTTTAAGCAGAGCACACCTAACGAGCTTAGGGTAAGAAACAGCATAACAACTCCTTGGAACACCTTGGTTTTCATTCCTCGAGCTTCAGCTTCGAAAAGAAAAAGATAGAATGGTGACCAAAAGATCTCCTTCTGGAGGAAAATTTAAAACAATTAGGAAACATTACCACTTGTTGAAACACATATCCAAGTGTTCCTCGGCAGAGTGTTCCCACATTATCAAAGGTCTCAGCGATGAGGTCATTAGGTTGATGAGTCAAATTTGCGTCAACGTAATGAACAAAAACCTGTTGCGTAACGAGTCCGACGCAGTCAAACGTTTATCACCCTACAAGAAAGAACTCAAGTCAGTCACAAGGCACAAGGCTACCGTTAAGCAGAAGAGGAAAACCTTTGAGCAAAAGGGAGGATTTTTGGGAACCATTTTGGGCCTCGCCTTACCCCTGATAACAGGTCTCATAGGAGCACGTCGATAAAAAAATCATGTCTTATTCAAGGATGGCCCTCGTAAGGGCGGATCTTGTTCCCCGAGAAAAAAAATCTTCTTTTGTTAGTACTTCCTCTCCTCCCCAGCCTGGACCTAGTGTTCAAGACCAGTACTACAGCACTCAACTTTTAAGAGAAGGTTTAACTCCTGATTCCAGCCTGGTTCAAGTCCTGAACCACCTTCAGAGTAAAGCACATGAGGTGCTTAACTCTCCTAACCTCAAACTGAAGGAAAAGTTAAGGCAGTACAATCAACTTATGATAAAGTCGGGAATTTTAACTAAAAAAGCCAAGGCCTTAGGACAACGTAGGGAAGGTCCCTATTTTGGTCGAGCAGTAGGACAAGGTCCTGCAGGAGCAGCAGCAGCAGCAGCTGGGGGTGTAAACAATTCTTTAGAAGACACCGACGACGGCGACGATGATGCTGACCACACTTTCACAGAGACTAGAGACGATCCACCACTTCCTGACGATTCAGACGGAGACAGTGTAGACGAGTTCAAAGGGGAGGAAGGTTTTAAACCTCGTGCAAGAGACAACACAGAGGGTATGGACGCCGACATAAAAGAAAGAATACCTGCAAGTTACAGAACGACTGCAAAAAATCTATACAGAGAATTATCTCGTCACGGAAGTCAAATTTTGAATTGGAACAGAGACGGAGAAATATATGTTAACGGGGAACGTGTGCCTGGAACTGACATAACAGATTTGTTAGCTTTTGCTGCCCGACCAAAGTCTTTGAAAAAGGACCAACCTAAAGGAAGCCAGGTTTTCATGAGAGCAGTTAAAAGGCTGAACCCCACCTTAAAATTTGTCAAAAACAAGTCGGCTTTTGCAGGGCACAGTCCTTCCTTTGCTGCCAGTCCCTTGAAAAGAGCTTCCCCTATAAAGAAGAGGAAAGTAAGTCAAAAAGGAACTGGACGTAAGTTTATATGGCGCACAAGGCTTTGAAAAAAGATGTGCTCAGGTTTTACACAGATCCTAAACAACCTGGAAGTTTCACCAGCGTTTCTAAACTTCAACGTCATCACTTCAAGAAAACAAAGAAAAAAAACATAGAACAAGCTTTGGAAGATGTAGACGCTTACACCAGACACAAACCTTACAAGAGAAGATTTCCAAGAAGAAAAACACAAACATGGGGCATAGACAAACAGTGGCAACTTGACCTCATAGACATGCCAGAATTTTCAAAGGAAAACAAAGGATACCAGTACATTCTAGCGGGAATAGATGTTTTTTCAAGGTATGGTTTTGGACAACCTGTGAAAAGTAAGAGAGCTGATGACGTGACAGAGGCTTTCAAAAAAATGAGCAAAGAAAGAAAACCTCAACAAATTCAAACTGACAAGGGCAAAGAGTTTGTCAACAAAATTTTCAAAAAACACTGTGAAGATCAAAAAATCAATTTTTTCACAGGAGAGAACGACGACGTGAAGTGTGCCTTAGCCGAAAGATTCAACTCTACCTTACAAGGAAAAATGTGGAGATGTTTTTCTCATTTCAATAACTACAAATGGGTTGACTTGCTGCCCGACTTGGTTAAGTCCTACAATTTGACTTACCACAAAGCCTTAGGAGCTGCCCCTTCAGACATAAATAAAGACAACTCTGAAGTCTTGTTCTACAGGTTGTACGATCAACCTCAAAAGAAAAAAGTTCCTGTTCTTCAGTTGAAGAGAAAAAATCAAGTGCGAATGTTGAAAACAAAGAAAACATTTAACAGAGGGTACGAACCTAACTGGACTGAGGAAATATACACAGTCGACAACATTTCTCCCAAAGGGTACCACCTGAAAGATCTCCTTGGAGAAGAGATAAAAGGAAGCTTCTACGAACCTGAGGTCCAGAAGGTGCAAGTCCGTCACGGAAGACGCTACAACATAGAAAAAATAGTAAAATACAGAGGAAAAGGCAAGAAAAGAGAAGCCTTGATCAAGTGGAAGGGTTATGGAGACAAGTTTAACTCTTGGGAACCTGTCAAAAACATAAACAAATGGCGTTTACCTTAACTTTACCTAGTAACTCATCTATGAACGTTTTTCCTGACAACACTTTAACTAGTTACAATACAATTTTGGCAGAATACATTAACTCTCCTACTCAGTTAGAGTGTGCTCTTCAAGAAATAACCTGTCCTACCACGTGGTACAACGTCAAAGAAGAACCCATCCTCTTGGTACAGGGAGAAAACGACCTGACAAACAACCTCCGCTCTGTAGTAGCTTTATTGAACAAACGCAGAAGAGAATTTTTTCCTCTGGAAAAACCAGGAGCCCATAGTGTCTTCAGTAGAGCTTCAAGCTCTACATCAAATTTATCAGCCCAATCTGCTTTGAAGAGAGGAGTAAAAATAACAAAAAACCTACGTCATGTCAACCCTGTGGGATCGACTGAAATCATTCCTCCTGCTGGTCCTGCAAGTGAAAGTCCACCAACTCCTGCTGCTGCGACTGAGACGCCATCTGGAGGATTCACTTCTAACCAACCCACGCCAGAGAAGGAGGAAAAGGAAGAGGAGGAGGCTGAGGGGGAGCGTGACACGGCAGGCAGAGAGAAAAGGGAAATATCGTCGGCTGTGGCTGAAGTGATGTCTATGGATGACAGGGAAAAAAGGTCTCTTTCTTTTTTTGAAGAAAAGGCCGTCTTCACAGACTCTGCTAATGTTTCTCCGCTCTCTCCCAGTCAGTTACAGGCTGTGAAAATATGTACACGCTTCAAGGAAATTAGCAGATACCTGTCTAAGTATTACTTCAAGGAAGGTAGTATCTACAATATGTTTGCCTTAGAAGGTGTGAACCTGGAAAGCAACTCAGAGTTGATAGGATACTTGAACAGGACCATAAATAAACTACAGAGCATGTTGGTGAGAAAACTAAGAAACTACAGGAAAAACAACAAAGCCACCGTGTTTCACTACAACAAATACACAATGAAAAGTGTAGTTTCCTTGCCTCCTGGTGTGGTCATGCAACTCCCAGAAAACTTAGGGAAACAATTAGGTTTTGACGGAAGTGTTTTCCTAAGTGGAAAGACACAAAGCCCCTACGTGGTAGACCTTCAGTTCAAAAGTCGATGTGCTTTCGTGTACTCTGACATAGTCAAGCACAGTCTTGTGGGTGATTCTAAAGCACCCCTTCTCAGGCAAATCAACATAAATCGCTACAACGGTGACATGCAGACCATAAGTTTCCAGAACTTGATATATCTGCCAGTCACTAAAACCACCTTCAGACAGATAGGGATATACTTAAGAGACAAGACTGGGGAACCTATACCATTTGAAAGCGGATCAGTGTCGGTGGTACTTGCCTTCAGACCTCTTCAAGGATAGGAGTATATTACCATGCTTCACTACTATGGAACACCTCCATACCTGGCCCCTAGGGGTCAGTACGCTGAATACTACAGAAAATCACAGTTTGGGAACGGTGCTTTACCAGCGTACGGTGGCAGGGGCAGACAAAGAGGGCACGGACTTGGTTCGTTAATAGGTGGTTTACTGAGAGGAGCTGTTCCCCTCTTAAGTAAAATAGGACGCTCGGCTGCCAAATCTGCAGGCAAAGCCTTGCTTACTACAGGAGCTGGAGTCTTGTCCGACGTGGTAACAGGAAAAGGCTTCAAGAAAAGTGTAGTTAGGAGAAGTAAAGCTACAGGGAAGAACTTACTCAAAAGGGCTGCTTCTTCTGCTCAAGGATACATAAAAGGTACATCTGAACCTCCTCCAGTCAAACGACGAGCAACCGGCAAGCGCGGAGGACATAAGGGGCAACGCGGCAGAGGCAGAGGACAAGCTAGAGGAAGGACCTTGTTCTAGTCATGAGTCTCCTTCATCCCAAGGGTCAGGTATGTGCAGTAGGTGAACTAGACCTACACGCCTTGCCTGTCACTCAAAAGGACATATTAAAATGTCAAAAAATAACCAAAACTACCAACAATGCCCTGACTCCACACACTGAATCATTTGACTTCACCTTCGAACCAAGCAACCTGTACACAGACCTCTCAGAAACTGAGCTGTACATGGAACTGGAAGCCGTGGCGGCAGACGGAACAACTCACCTTGCCGTAGGCATAGAAGCTGCTCCAGTCAACAACTTGGCACACGCTCTCTTTGCTTCCTGCCAGTTGCTGATAAATGGGGAGAAAGTCACCGGCAACAATGAAGACTATGGTCTCAAGGCCTACATTTTGGACACAATTTGTTGCAACAAAGAAGACAAAGAGACTCGGTTGAAAGGGTGTCAAAAGTACATGAAAGACACCTGTGGTCACATGGAAGCCAGAGCGGGCGAAAATGCTGGATGGACGGCACGGAGAGCAGAGTTCAGTGCCCGCAACAAGCATGCCTTAGTAATGAAGCCGCACCTGGATTTAATTAAACAGTGCAAGGTGCTGCCTCCGAACTGTGAAATCAAGTTCATATTCGAAAAAAATCAGCCCAATTACTACATGATGCAAGCAGCCGATCAAAACTACTGGGTCAAAATCACCAAAGCTGAAATGACACTTCTCCAAAAATGTGTCGACGACGAGGTGGTGAAAACTCACGTCAGCAGTGTCAGGAATCCACATTGGGGCCCTTTCAACTATCACATAGCCAGGTGTAAAGTAACTAAACACACTTTGGACGGCGGCTCACAAGACTACAGTTGGACTCAACCTGACACTACTCAGATCCCCACCAGGATAGTCTTGTGTATGATAAAGGAAACAGCAGCTGCTGGGACTAAGACAGAAAATCCTTTCAACTGCAGGCATTTCAACGTGAAGGAAATATGTGTGAGATATGACGATCAAAAGTTTGAGTTGAAGACCGACTTCGAAACAGGCAACTGCATCAGAGCCTACAGTCAAATGTTCATAGACAGTGGGCTGTCGGCTTTGGGGCAAGACTGTGGCATAACTTTGGAAGATTTCAAAGATGGATATTCCTTCTTTGTTTTCGACCTGACCCCAGACAGAGCACCTGAAGACAGTCGTATAAATCTCATCAAGCAAGGAAAGCTGGGCATTTCCCTTAGGTTTGCCGCCCCGACTACTCACGCCATATCTGCCGTCTTGTGTTCCTTCTACGACAACAACATCCAACTAACGGCTGACTGTCTTCCTGTCACAGACTACCACATGAACTGAGAAAAAAATGAGAACTTCAGACATAACAGGTGCACTGGGAAACCATCCACACACAAGGCGGTTCTACCTGGGAACTTTTGCCAGTAATCAATGTCCTAAAAAACCAATTCCCTCTACATGTTTCGTCAGTAACACAGATCCAAGCTCTAAACCTGGTCAGCACTGGGTGGCATTTTACGTTTCTCATAACGGGAATGTATTCTACTTTGATCCCTATGGCCTACCTCCGTTTACTATATATCACCAGAGGTTCATGCAAAAGTCGTCAGATGGTCACGGGTCGTTCAGCAGAAAACAAGTGCAAAACTTTTACGCTAAAACGTGTGGAGCCCACTGCATTAACTTCCTCATAGAAACATGTCGGACCAAGGATCCACACCACACTGTGAAAAGGTTTTCTCAGGTCCCCTTCAACTTAATGGACAAAATAGTCAGGCCCTTCCTGAGAAAGAGAGAGAAGAAGAGGCAATGAATTTCGAGATGAGTCCAGAAGAAGTAGCAGTCAAAGCAGACGTGAGCAATCTTTTGGTGAAAGGAAAAGTTAAACGTGAACTGGACGTGATAGACGGGCTTCAGAGCACGGCGGAAGTAATAGACAAGATTCTCATCATCATGGCCGAGTTAATGGACAAAGTGGTAGCCCTGGAGGAGAACGACATAGGAAGAAAGGCCTTGAAGGATTTAATGGAGAGAATGCGGGCCTTAGAGGACCGTAGTCAAAGTCCTACTCCAGCCAAGACCGGGTGCAGTTGGTACTGCAACAAGAATTCATTTTCCATATAATATCCATGTACTCTGCTTGCAAAGCATATCTGATTATAATGATTCATACCTAGCATGTACTCTGATAGGAAGAAAAAAATAAAAAGATTGAATTAAAAAAAACCGAGTTGTGTCTTTGTTGCATTTAATCTCATATCAAAATAGTGAGTCATAAGTATTGCGTAAATTCATAGGAACATTGCATCAGAAAATGAGTCATGGTTATTGTGTAATTTGTTTCAAGGATTGCACAATACACCCTCATACGTAGGTCATACGTTTTTGCAAGTAGGTTAGTAGGTCACTTCCGGTTTGTAAGTAGGTCAGCTCTAGGTATTGCACAATTCTTTTAATTTATGCAACTAGGTCAGGTCACTAGGTCAAATGGAATCCAGCTCTCTGATTGGTCGAAAAAACTAGGTCATGACCTTATGACGTCACTTCCTGTCAAATCCAGCCCTCTGATTGGCTGAAACTAGGTCACTTCCGGTCTACCAGTAGGTCATGACCTAGTTAGTAGCTAATCCATTGCGCTCAGTTTGCATGTATATACTACTGGCAAGTTACTCTCCTGTCAAGAGTCGCTAAAGGGCCACTTCCATTGCCGTCACCCTATTCCGTCAGTCACGATTCCGTCACAATTTTTGACAGAATGGTGACGACATGGTGATGGAATTTTATTCCATCATGATTCCGTCGCCATTCCATTACAATTTTGGATGGAATTGTGACGGAATCATGACCGATGGAATAGGGTGACAGCAATGGAAGTGGGGCTTAACAGAGCCGCTCGTTGGTGCTTCATTGGTGCATCATGACAGCAGATGGACATGGAGTCGTGAGTTTTAGCGAATCTGCTTGCCAGTAGTTCATTTAGGAGTGCATCAGCGTGGGCATGATGCACGACTGTAGCCCTGGCAAGTTACTCACCAGAGCTTAATGCGTCAAGACAACCAATATGCATGAGGCAATAATGCATTCGCGGCCCATGGATTGATCGCTAAAACAGCTGTCTAGTCTAGCAGATAATTTACAATTATCATCTTTTATCTAGACGCTAATTTGGCTGTTCTTTTCAGAGAAAACTTAATCCTCTCCATTATCTAATTGTGCACAGACCAATGTGAGTAAATTATAATACTATTCAGACATTTATTATCATGTGGCCCTCCTATGGCTAAGTTTCACATGAGAAGACTCCCATATCCATATTGAATTTTTTCAGCAGCCTGCAGGCATAGCTCTCCACATTGGAAGCCTCTGCAATTGTCAGTCTTTTAAAATGAAGCCGTCTTTGTGCTGGCAATTTATTCAAAGTTATCGCTTTTATTGGACTTTTCTGACAGAGACGGTGCCATTGTTTGTCTGTTTATTTTAGTCGTTGAGGGGAGGAGGAGGGATGGGAGAGGGGTTGCAGAAAGCCGTGAGGTTTGAATAGAATGCGGGATGCCGCTGCCGACACTACTGTTAATTACCGCAAATGGCTTCAGTATTGGCTTCCTGCCATTGGTCGTATACTGTGTATACATACGGGCAGTGGTGATATTGGCTCGTTTATGTAATGTGAGTGGTCATGTAGAAAAGATGGTCCATACTGTGCTCGCCGGTCATCCTTTTTGATTCGGCTCCTTATGCTGGTTATCGCAAAGTTAGAACAGCATACTGTTATAGCCTTGCGATGGCTCTATGCTAATGCGTCATGCTGGTAGCTGGTGAATACATTCACAAGCAACCAACCCATGGATATTGGCTTCTTGACCAAGCTGTTCAGACTATTCGCCTGTCCTTTTGTGGAGTATCATTTTTCCTTGGTCGACTCCCAACATTAATACACGACTTCAGCTCCCTATACCTTAAACCATCTGAACTGTAAATGCCATCAACACAGTAACAGTAGATAAGTATCAGCAAGCAGACCATTCTGTCATCAAAGTTTTATTATACAAGAAGTGGAGGCCTGTGCACGGAGGACCCCTGACCACGGCGGAGGTCCCACCCAGTGTCAAATTCCCATCTTTCAATACTACTACCCCTCTGCCATGTTAACTCACCCATCCACCCACAAACACACACGCCACGTGAAAATCAATCTGTACTGGCTTTGTATGGCGTAGTTCACGTTACCACTATGCCTACCGCCAGGGCAACTCGGTTGCTGCCCCTTCCATGTAAATTCATATGCTGCGTTTACACGGATAGAAATTCATATACTGCGTTCACACTGACACTATGACGCTCGTTTCACCCTTTAAGGAGTGCTACTGAGTAAGTGTATGGAACTCAAGGTAAGCATGATGCTTAACTGTGGCCCCTAGTGGACTTTGTAGTATCTGAGATAAATGGTGACATATATGCACAGTATACTTAAATGAACTTCTTGGAGGCCCATGGAAATAGCATGATGCCGTGTGATCTTGTGTTCTTTTGTCGTCATGATACACCGATGCGGCGGCCACTGGTAAATAGCTCGCCAGCAGTCCTTACTGGTACACCATAGTGGCTCTTCTGGGAGAGCATCAAACCTATATGGCACCCAAATATTGCAGAAAGATGTATATATGAAACAGTGACTCGTTAAGGCTGCATTCATGCATTAGACTGCCCACAGCCAAAGTGTGCTGCCTTTGAAGGCTTAACGCAAATGAGGAGAGTGTGAAGGCAGCATTAGTGTTTGCGATGCATCCTTTCCCCAACAATGCCCAACAAAAAAAGAGTAGAGGAAGAGTTAGGAGGAGGTGGAAGGGGTGCTTTTGTGGCGGGAGGACGACCCCGAGCCGCGTCCCGTCTGTTAATTGTCACGATGTGTAAAGGAGGATATGAGAAGATGGGAAGGAGGGGGGGGGGTTACAGAGGGGTGATTGTCAATTTCCTGATTGCTCCATTCCATTGTCCAAATCTGAGAATTGCAGATGAAAGTCACGACTGTGAACTACTTCAATCTTTAGCTGTACATGACTAAGAAAATAGCATCTATAACCAGAGAGGTTGCTGTACCGAAGAGGTGTTTGCTAGTAGGTGCTCCCAATCTTCATGTTTATCATCTGTAAGATATAGCATAGCACAGAGACTTTTATACAAAGAAAACAACCTTGAGTTGTTTTGTCTGCCTTAGACGTTTAATACTAAATACTCCAAGTGAGCTACGGACAGCACCTCAACTGTGAGTGAAACTGCTCAAAAAGAAACTCAGCATGTACTGCCTGTGAGGAGGTGGAGCTGCTCCCAGGGCCGTGTGAGTGAGAGTTATTGGTGGTTGGGGCTGTGAGACACGCTTCTGGTCCTTCAGACCTGTCGGGGGCGCCTGTTGGGTCCCCCCTCCCCCATCCCTACACCATAGGAATGATATTTACCACCACACATTGCTTTTCCCACGACCAATTTGCACCCAGATCCAATGCCTCAACCAGAGGACGGTGGGGATCCCGATCTCTGCCCAGCCTTAGGGCCTACTCTAAAACACATTTATCTAGCTTACAGACGATTTGAAATTCGCAAGACCATAGTTGTAATGACCTGGTTGGGTCTATATACAATATGCCCTCATGTAGGCACCAAATAGGTTTCGATAGAGCTGCCGTAGCACTGCAAGGATGCATATCAACAAATGAGGGCGGGTATTTTGCTGTATATTTCAGCACCCATTGCGATTAGAAAAAAAAAGCAAATTCAGGATGTTTTGAATTAGTATTCAGAAGTAGCTTTAATACATTACAATATTCGTTACAGTCTTCCGACAGTTGTGTAATGGTCCCTTGGAAAAATATGGGGTTTATTCCAATGTTGTTGAAACATTGCGAGCGTCTGATAAAGGGAGGCTGGGATCAGATCGAAGTACTTTGTTGTGAAAGACAATGGAGACACCTTATAGCGTGCTGGTAATAAATGCAGGGAATTTAGATAAAAGAAATGTATTATTTTGTATAGTCTGTTTATTATCTTCTCCACAAAGTTGAACCGATAGTCTGATCATTCTATAGCTAATTAGAGTACATGTCTCTCGTTGCATGATGACAGGTACAAGATGTATATGCCCAAGTGAATTATTATTATATACCACGCACTGCTACATAAAACATACTAACGATGTAACAAACATTACACCGTTATTTTCACGCAGATTCATTGTAGCACAGTGCTGTTTTATGGAGCGTCCTTATGAATGCTTCACCGTATCACATATGCTATGGTTCATCTTGCAGTTTATGGGGATGTCTGGTGGGTTCAAAGGTTATTTTTTTAGGGTGTACACATACAAACTCATCGATCTGCACTGTAAAATATAACTGTTGAATTTACCTTGGATCCTTGTAAAACTGAACAGTGAACCACCGTAATTGTCTTGCGGTGAACCAGTGAAGTTTTTACAAGAAGGTGGTAGTGCAGTCGTACAAGGAATCTTTGTGAAAATAACGACAGATCTCTTGCAACTTTATTCTGCCGTTATTTCGACGACATTTTATTTTTACTGTGTGCTAATAACATGAGTTGCAGAAGAGGTATGTATGGGTCACGTGTTGATGGGGTACAGACAAATAGGAGCACTGGGAACTGGCCCTGACTGACAATCGGCAGTTCGCATGCACATCACCGATCCCTCCCTCCGTGAGGCAAAGTTTTGATGCGTTATCGAAGCTCACCAAGTGTTGGGTATCTCGGGTGTCATGCCACAGTCTTTAACCCCACATCACACAACCCTGGTCCCCATGGAGGAGGATATGTACAGGCCTGCCAACAGAGGGAGGCACAGAGGAGGGAAGGAGGGGAGCCTTAGTAATCTGTCTGCACTGATTCTCCTAGATCATGGACAGGTTATCAAATGTATTCTGATGGAGAAATGTGATCGGTGAACTTTTATACACCGTAAAATATAACTATTGAATCTACCAGGGATCCTCATAAAATTGAACAGTGAATCACCATAATTGAATTGCAGTGAACCAGTGTAGTTATTACAAGAAGCCCCAGACGGCAGTACGGTGGTCCAAGGAATCTGTGAAAATAACAACAGATCTCTGGCAACTTTGTACTTGTAAGGATTTTACTGTTAGTTCGACGACATTTTCTTACATTGTAGATAACTGCGTGATGCTGGAGTGGAATATTGCGGGAGTGGAATATTGAACCATAGACCCACAAGTGCTCTCTCATAACGTTGATTAAAGCGTTTATCGAACATATTTCTCCATTTTGTATCAATTTCTTACCTTATAACCCCAGAATTAATCCAGGAGAAGACATTTTGTAAGTGCATCCTATCCGCACGGTTTGCCAAGCCAGCGTAGCCATTGTTTTTACTCCACCCGTCAGACCCTCGTATTTCCAACGAATTTTCAGGTATAATCCAAGGATGTCAAGCCCTGTTATTCTAACAGGGCCAAATATACGATCTCTAGTTGGTGTTCGCATACATTTTGTCTCCATTCTCTTCGAAATAAATAAGAATCCATTGATTTTCCATAACGATCCAACGCACACGGCCCGGTACACGGCCATTTCGTCTTGTTGACAAAGCGGGGAGGTGCCCGGATGTAAAAACTAGGTCAGCCACGCGTCGAGCAAGGAATGGCTGGACGGGGCGGGTCCCGACTTGTATCGATGTGGAAAATCAATGGATTCTTATTTATTTCGAAGAAAATGGAGGAATTTGGCATGGCATGTTCATCTAGGATATCTAAGGATGGTTCTGTGTTAATAACTCCACCAGGCTCCATATATTCTAGGCTATCGAGGTGTGTAAACTTCAGGTATGTCGGAAAACTTTTTCAAATCCTCCATGTGCAGTGGTTTCTAGCACCGGTCGGCTTGGTATAGTGGACAGCGAGCTCGCCTCCTGCCCCAGCGGCCGGGGATCGATTCCCCGTTGAAGCTAAACGGTTTTAACTGGAAAACTATGGCGTGGTTGACTTTGTATACTTCGCCAATTTATTATCATGTCCAGATTGAAACTAGCAGCCTCTTGAAGACGAAGAAAAGGTCTCAGAGTGCGTTATGGCTGGATAAGGAACTGGGGTTATGAGCAAAAAAGCACAGTTGAGGCTCAGATAGTTAGATAACTGTGGATAATGGGTAATATATAAAATGGAGAATCCTTATTTGAGGCTCAGGAAGGAAACTTTGTGGCATTCCACACACGTTTGGGAAGGATGGGTTGTTATTGTGGATCAATGGGAGGGAATTAAGGAAACAATGATGTCAAATTGCCAATGGTATAGATGGATAAGGAGGTGGGCAGGTGGGGGAGGTGTTATTCCTTAGCGTACAGGAGTGCGGTATAGAGTGTCCACAGGTGCATTATAGGAAGGTGGATTGTACTCCTATCTGCCTGCACTGAGTTTGGCGAAACCTTATAATGAAGCATAAGTATCCTCTACAGGCTATAGATGCCATGTTGTAAGCCTATAGAAGATATAGCTGCGCCATTTTGAATGGTTGGTCACCCTAATCTATATGCGAACAAATCTTACTTCCATTTCAAGATTCTTAAATCCCCTACCGCTGATATGAACACGAATATTGTTAAAACGATCTCAATTTTTCTAGACTGTGTGTCTAATATTGACATGTCTGGCATTACTTTGTTGTGATGAGGATAAGATAAGGTGAGGCTCCACTACGCGATCTTTGCTGAAAATCGGAGCTATTCTCACAAAAGCAGACTCAAACACAGATAATAGAGTGGTATTTGTTATTATTTCAAGGTGTAAATAGAAGATTGAGAGAGCTTTCTGTTTATGTGGGGAAGGCTTTGTGTACAATCTCAGGCACATTTTTGTTGCCAAAAGATGTTTTTGTTTACTAAATCAAGTTGACCTTATGTAAATACTGCAGACTTTCACACTGATGACTCTCTGCAACTGAATATCAGACAGGTTTGATTTTTACAGTACAAGACCCTGTGATCTGTGTGACTGCTGTGTTGTTATTTATATTTTGCTGTGTTGATGTTTATATATTGAACTCCCACCCAATCACAGAGTCTATGCAGGTGCAGGTTAGTTGGTAAATATGGCACACAAGGAGAGAGATCACCCATAAAATAACCCCTGAAATCTCATGTTTATAATTTTGAATCTCATGTTTACAATATAGGAATGTCAACACCCTATACCTTAGGCACTATAAGGATAAAATTAGGTGAGACTGTACCAAAAAATCGCGTAGTGGAGCCTCACCTATACTCACTTAGAGACCAAAGTATGGGGCCGCACAATATCATTTCTTTAGTTATCTCAAATCAGTCTCATGAAAGATCCCCTGGGGTTCTCCCCTCAATAGGACAACAGAAATTCAATGTAGTAAAAATACAAACAGATCTAAACCCTAATTATGGTAGTAACAGGACCTATTCTTTGTGGTAGGTGGGTTCTGCAGGGCCAGGGTAACCTGAGTCTACTATTGAGTACCTAGTCGTGTTGGAAGCTGTGTGGTAATGAGCCGCGGACATGCGTGTTCTCCCAGACCCACAGTAATTAATGTACAGTGGAAATCGAACATATCGTATGGAGGACTTTTCTATAGCTCTTAGCAGCACTTGATGGCCTCTCCTCACTCTTCAGAACTCATCCTCGGCCATCAATTCAGCGGCCTGGGATTTGTAGTTACCGGTATATATTCCACAGTGCATGCACGCCTGGTTTACACTGTAATGATGCTATAAAGTCCTGTATAGGTAAACCATAATGGCTTCAGTGAGTGCTAGGACTTTGAATGGGTGCAGTAAGCATCGGGTAGAATGTGTTTTTGAAAACATCGTGACCACAAGAAAAACATCAAATCATCGGTTGAACTGAGAACCACCAAAGCGCATGAAAGAGCATTGTGCGTATAACTTTTGATTGAATGGAGAAGGAGAAAGAACAAAATAGCTAGCATGTATGGTTGCTTTTATTTTCATGATTAACTATATTCTTTCTGCAGTACACGTTACTCATTACATTTTGGTATAAACATCTATAGCGTTACGATTTACAACACCCACTCTAGCCGGTATGGTCAGTGTAAATCGTCCTTTAACACAAAGATCTCAAAGTAAATGTCCTCTTTTTTTCTTTACTATACTTTCATGGTTATTTATGGTTTTAAAGCTTAACGCCCACACCCCGGTTGGCTAGTAGTCCAATCCTTCAGTGACAAACCCATACATCTTGTCCAGCCTTAATCATGGCCTCTCATACCCTTTAAATTTCACACAACGTTTAGAAATAGCCTCTTGACACGTAGGGATCCTGCTACCCCTGGCTTTCGCCATGCATGGTCCTAAACTGATTACCCAACAGGATTTCCCCTATCCCTCTAGCCAGGTAATAATATAGATTTCCAATATTTGATTATCTCTCCTGCTGTGCCCCTCCTGCACTAACTAATGGTATTAGAGGAGGAGGCATACTACCTATTGACGCACCCCAAATGTACCAGGGCCCCAAAACAAGTTGACAAACCCCAGTAAGCTTAACCCTTTAAAGGTCGTATTGTGAATTAGTATATTATGCCATTTTCCATCACAGTGAAAGAATCCGTCCCTGACTAGAGCTATATGCATGCATCATACAGACCATAATAGTTCAATGATAAGCTTTTCAATAATTGGTACGATGCATCAAAGAAAAGATGACAAGTTTACTCACCAGCACGTCACCAGTGCACCATACTATTTGAACATGCATAGGCCTTAATGAGCTATCATGTGGACCTTAAAATTCTAAGCATCGACCGCTTTCGACTGATGTGTTACTCGTCCTAACCCATCTATCAATCAAACAAATCACTCTGTCAAAGGTGATGACCGTTGTACCACTAGCAGAAGAAAAAAGATATGATAAAAAGCCTAGGTGTGCCAACTGCAAATATTTTTGTCGTAAATTCTTATAATCGATTTTAGCGGTGACACCTAACATGTGGGAGAAGCTCCTTTTTGTATCGATCGTTTCCAGAGGACTTTTTCTATCGACGTTTTAATTGCCTCATAATTCATCTTGTGGGGCAATTCAGGTGTTGATTGCGTGTAAATTAGCGAAGTGTTAAAGTTGGACTAGGAGTTAAAAGATACACATATGATTAATGTTTAGGTGTGAAATAAATGGTTTAACACATGCTTTTCAAGCAATTGGTAGATTGAATTCTTTACATGCACAGCACACCATGTATTATCAAGAGCAATATTCATTCTGGGTCGCACGAGGTGTAAACGATTTTCCCAGTTTTAGCTTATCTCGTCAATCCAACACTAAGTTGGTACAATTGGAGAACAAGCCTGTATTTCTCTTGATTTGTCATATTCACCATGACAAATCAAATCAAATCCAGAATTCCATTCAGACAGTTTATCAAAAAATTACTAATTTTTAATGGCAGTATAGAATTCCACTATAAAAAAACCGAAAGACCAACCTTATTGAAGTTTTCATTGTTTTCTTCCAGGACTCCTTCTACTCTATAGCGCTCAAATCGTTGATAAGTGTCTCCACTGTGATCCTCCTGGGTTTGATCCTCGCCTACCATGCTCTGGAGGTTCAGGTAAGTTCATACAACTTACTAGTTTTGATTAATTACTAACCCTTTATGGACAGCATTAGGTTGTGTTAAGGCCCATCTACAATTCTCTCACCATGATGCACTGGCTGTAGCACAACCCCGAGGAATAACTCGCCAGCAAAGTACTAATGCATCATGTCAGCTGATCGGGAGGTTCCCACCCCCTAGGGTCGGTATGATCTATTATAGAGCACACGTGAGCTGCTCTCCAACGCTGTATTAATGCATCATGGTGAAGAGACACCAAGCGATGGTGCATTGATGACTTTCTGCTGTCTTTAAAGAGCTAATCATTTTACAGGTAACCACACTCATCTACAGACTAACCACAACCCAACAGCTGTACTTCCTTTAAACCATGGTCACACCTTAGAACAAAAGAATCTCACCCTGAATCTATCTCTCGGTAGTTTATCTACTACGTACATAGAGTAGATCAAAGCCTTGGATTCCTCATACCACAAGTAATAGGACAGCTCTTGGTGTGCATATACATAGTTATATTACAGTGAGATACCTAAACCCCTACTACTAATGTTGTGGTTCTATTGGGATAGGCATCCTACCCCCATCAATACCACGCTTTCTGCAGACATCAGCAAACATGGCCGGCCATGCAGGAAATGTGTTCCAGGTACACCTCCTTCAAATACCCTTTCTGCCTGACCCTAAAGGTGGGGTAGGTTATGTGTAGGAGTTCCAGTCGTGGCCTGTGGACCCCCCCCCCCCCATTGTTTGAATATCAAAGTGCCACCTGTCATCTGTCATCATTGATACATTCCCAAATGGTTGGCATGATGCACCGATGCAGTGTTGCTGAGTACACCCGCCAGCACTTCATTAATTAGTGAATTCAGGGGCGTAGGAAAAGGAGGGGCCAAGGGGGCCTGGGCCCCCCCAATCATGAAGGAGGTGGGGCCTGAGTATGTCTGGGGCCCCCCCCCCCAATATTTTCCAAGAACTCATAAACACAATGGAAAAGAAGCTAAAACTATACATCTCAAATTAGATTATTATGGTGATGTCATAGGGAAAATCGGGGTCTGAGCCCAAAGTCAGATTCAAAATTTACCAAAAGTTACTTTTCTATATGAATTCTAAATACGCATTATATAGACGCCATCATGCATCAGCCGACAATTCAAAGTGGTCGCGACGGTGCCCTCGCCGGGCCCCCCCCCAATGAAGATTTGCTTCCTACGCCTCTGTGAATCAAGATGGTAAAGTACCATGAACCAGAAAAGTACACAAGTTTCGAGTTCGCCGTGAATGCCCCTAGAATACCCTAGAGCCGGGGATATCAACGCTGGCGCTGTAAATGACCGGAAGGAGGGGTTAGAAGATAGCCACAGGGAATGGGAGGGGGGGGGGTGGGTTGACAGGGAGGCAGGCCAGGGGCAGCGGCAGGAGGAGGGTACACTCACTGTCTCACCTAACTAGGTCACTGTGTGTATCATTAAAGTCCTTCTATCTAATATATCCAACAAGATATGACTTATCCATTCAAGGTACAGGACCATACATGCATGGTGTATACCTGTATGGATTCCCTATCAAATATTTGCATTAATGCCTTCAGCAGGAGGGTTTTAATTTCAGAGCTAGTACATTTCCTATATGGGAAATCTACTCCAACCCCTCTTTCCTGTGTACTCACAGGCTGGGTATTAGCGAAGTGAAAGCTAACTCGGAAGTCCTGTCAGTATGTAAATCACACAGACTCAAAGTTCATGTACCAACGCGATCTGGAGGGTGTTGCTCCTATTGTAAACAGAGCTGTGAGTATGTGCCCTCTTTTCCAAACAAGTCATGCACAAGTACTTGCACTCACCACATTAGTCTGAAAAGTGACCTGCCTTGTTTAAAATAGAGAGAGCTGCACTACCAGGTACTTACTCATGTCATACGCTCTATAGTTTATTATACTGACTGACTTCTCCTAACTAGGTACCTACTCAAATCCCCCTTTTTTAGCACCATACTTGAATGACTACTTGTGAGCAACAAAAGGGACAAGTTACATCTAAATGAAAAGAAAGGACTGGAAACAAGGGCAGTTTTAGCCAGCTCTTCCTTTTACTATAGGAGCAACACCCTGCAGGGCACGGTATACTACGGTAGACTGCGATACTCGGCAATATTTCCCCAGCGTGCATAGTCCACCTCTCCCTACTCTTCATTCTCTTGCCTAGAATCAAAACTCAGGCGGAGGCACTAATTCCCAGGTTGAAAAAGAGGCGTGCATGGGTGAAGAGAAAGGGGAGTGGGAGGGGATAATAACAAATGAAAAAAGCAGGAAGGCTGCTTGAATTTGACCTTTGAGCTAACAAGCATTAGCGACAGCACTCTGCTCCGTCGTGCAATTGGAGAGAAAAAGACAGAAACAGCAGGCTCGAGCCTTTATAAACCCCCCCCCCCAAAAAAAAAAAAAACCCAAAAAATGGCGTGGAGAATCAAAAATGAAACTAATAAATATTCATTTGGGGCTCAGTTTGTTTTTCGGTCTCGTGGTATTGTTCTTTAGCCAGTGGGTTTTATGTGAAGACCATGCATTTTGCCTTGTTTTGCTGCCCGGGTTCAGGACCCTCTCCTCAACCCAGTCCCCACTCCACCTGCCTGCCCCTCCTCCTAATTCGTAACTCCGTAGTTGCTCATTTAATGCCCTGCTGTTTACTATTTCAATACTTCTGTATTTGAGACCAGTGTTAACTGGACAGCATACTGACGTTCTCTATATTTACTCTAAAATCCAATGTATAATCCGGACCTCGTACAAACAGCACTCTGAGTTCCTGGAGATGCTATGAGCCGCACCATATAGACACGCCTCCCGCCATAGCACTGGCCGGCTTCCAACTGTTGTACTACTATCAGAACCACCAGTAGCAGGTTGTGTTACCATGACAACAGAGAAGTATGGGTCAGACAAACAGTGGCACTGGGTCAGTTGTAAAGCCTGTGGACATGGTGTGTGTGAGGGGGGGGGGCACGGCAGGAGACAGCCGACATCAAGCCAGACCTGTTGCCGCTTATGCAATGTCAAATAGGCACAATAGCTAAACCGAGTCCGCGCCCACACAGCCTCCCTCCCTCCCTCCTCCACCTAGCCACCCAGCTTTCCTATGCAAGTTGCTGATATCATAACATTCATATTGCCCAACCTTTATTGCCATTGCTATTATTGATGCCATAAATCAAGTAGATAGAGTGGACAGTCTTGTGTAGCCTGGATTGAATGTGTAAAAATCAAAGCTAACTTTGGGACGTCTAATATCACTCCATTGTGCAGGTGTGAGACGAGCAGCTCATATCAAGTTCAGCCAGTAGCTCATAGAGGGGGGGGGGGTGAGGCTTATCGTATTGGTCTAGGATGTGTAAATTTCAATCAAGAGATATGGGACAGATGAACCCAGTGTGTTTAAAAAAGCCGACACGGTGTTATATGATACTTAGCTTTGGGCGTAGCTCTTGTCCTTGTGCTTCACAGTAGTGAATGCGAGCAGCAATATCATGTTCCGGAAGCCAGAAAGACTGCAATACAATAAGCCTTATTTGCAATGGCTTCAGTTGATGGCATATGGTGGACTGGTAATGGCTATTTTAGCTATTCAGAAGCCTGTGTTTCGAATGCAATACTGTCCCGACAACGCAAATTCACCATTTATCTCCATGGGCATTTTCATAGCATCATTTGCATAATTGCGTGTCGCTGTAGACATATTCGAGTTAAACATGCCGAGGGGCTTCCAGAAAATATAAATAACACACCTTGCATTCTCATGTGCACAACTTTTGTTGTCTGTTATCGTAATCATTTGTAAATGTACACATGTCACTATCCTGGTGGCAATTTGAGCACCCTGATAAATAAAATAGAAAGCTACTTTTTTCTGCTGGACAGGTCTATAGTCCCTCCAGGCCCCCTGCTTTCTGCCACTCAGGCCCAAGGCCGCCGGCCTACTGTGGATACTTTAGCGGCAAAAGGAAAGTCGTGTTGCTATCCACAGGGAAGTCCAGCAAGCATTTGTCTCTTTTACACTCTTCCTTTTTTCGTTCATGAGTACTTGCGGAGGATGTGTGCTGGAGTACTCCAGGGGTTGAAGGGGTGGCACTGAGGGTCGGGGAGTAGGGCGTGTTGTTGGTTTTTATACCTTTATTTTGTATCCATGTCTCATTTACCCCACGACTATTCATGAGCTGCATGTCTTGTCAGTACAATACTGGTGAGTAATTTGGTGTTGCATGAATGTATCATGCAGACCCAATTAAACTTAAAGGCCAAAATGGTTTTCATGACGCACCAATACAATGCAGTGCCAGTGAGCAGGGACTCTCCAGCACCCATGATGCACCCATGACAACAAAGAACCATGAGCTTGGAGGCATCATGTGTCTATTACAGGGTTAAGAAGCCATATATCACTGAGATTTACTGGAGTCAATAAAAGCAATGCACAGAACCCGGGTGCAATAATTGTGGTTTGCGTTAGTACGTATGGGTTATTGGGGTTTGTCATGTGAATATTGGATTTCCCCAGCTCACCTACCACAAAACCGCAACCCATGAGCTCACCATTCTTATTCCAAACCCTATAATAAGCAATAGTCAGCTTTGATTTATAGGCACACGTCACATTAGGTATAATGAGGAAGTAACCTACATCAAATGTAATTTGATGTAGGTCAGTGTGTACATGTAGGCTATATTATTGGCCTGTATGTTTGTGATTTAGAATTGAAGTACATCTACCACTTGCGCTTATAAATGTGAGAATTTTCAGCAAATGGCTCATAGTATAACTCTAAGCCTATAAACATATTGATATTCAAATAAAGCATTCTCTAAAAGTAATTTTTGTCGTGATGCACAAATAAACCCCTTGTTACTATATTCACCAGTGCTGCATTCAGGTATCATATATACCAACAGGGTTTGGAGACCCCAGAACAGTTGACATGATGCACTAATGCAGTGCTGGCAAAGAGGCCTTGATACTGCATCGCTGCGCCATGATGACAAAAGAGCATTTAATGCTAGAGGCCACTGATGCAGGAGTGCATCACGTCAATTGATCGTCATGATGCACCAATGAAGTGCTGGCAAGACTGCTGACCAGTACTTCATTAGGGCATCATGCCGACCCTTTGGGAGTGTATCGACCCCGTAAAGTTGGCATGATGCATTTATGCATCAGTGGCCCTTAAAGGGTTAAAGCACTAGGGAACAGGACCTGGCTTGTTGCTGTCGTCTCTGTGACAAACATGGTGGTAAAGACCCAGATAGGGACCCAGGTAGATATTGGCTATATTGGTTGATATATACACCTGTCAGTGGTGGCTGCTGGACCTAACTGTCAGTGGTTTTAGCCTGATTGAAACGTCCATCTTCCTTATTGCACCTATACCGCCCACACTCACCTGTCCTGACACCTACTCCCTCAATAAACACCAGGTACAACCAGAGTAAAACCAACATCTAACCAATATGTAACCACATCTTTAGTGTATATTCTCTATTCTCAACTTCAAAGGCCAAGGAGTTAATCGTTTCGTGTTTTTATAAATCATTCCTTTTAGGTGTGTTTTTGTTGTTGTTGTTGTTGTTGTTGTTGTTGTTGTTGTTGTTGTTTAATTCTCAAATAGGCCTACATTGTCTTGGGGGCAAGGGTCACTGTGAAATTCCTGAGGAGGGGTGGACTCGGGATGTCAAACAGATTTAAACGTGTGGATAAGAGATTTTGGCCCTTTTTGATATCTACAAAAGGTTTCTAATTCCCAATGAGGAATTTTGTCAATAACAGGGGCACAACAATCTCCACAAAAGAGAGATCATACTACACCACCACCTTGTTTAAATGGAAATACTACTTTCATGCATCAGCACAAAAATCAAGACGTGTTCATTTGTTTGGACCTTATCAGCAAACCCCATTCCATTTGTTAGCTAAGAGATAGTTAGGGAGGGAGTTGCCTGGGCGCGGTAGTAAATAAAGGCGCCCAGGACGGGGAGACATTTGAGCCTATCATTACAGGTCTGAATTGATTTCCACGTATGCATAACGGAGATTACTCACATCTGGGTCTATTCGTGGAATAGCTGCGTCAGCATTTTTCCAACTCACCAGGTATGAGCATTAAAGAAGCAGGTGAGAAATTCAAGGACACTGAACTGCTGCAACAAAGCAATGGCATGTGTCCAACAAAAAGATCTTGGTTTCTAGGTGTCGCATTGACCTGTAGGAATAACCACCTTGTGCCGATATGATGTTTGACGAGAATCTACCCCAGCGGTGTGCATAAAGTGCCAATGGTTTTTGAAGTCTGGTAATAGAGCAATTATGAATTTCAATGCATAGATCTTTACCTCTGGCACTTATCAGAAGCCATTAAAAAGCTCTTGATTTCTGCATACATGTATATATAGGGTAAGCAGTCAGAATTAATGCCCCACGGAAATATATTGGCAAGTTGGGCATGGACATTATTAATTTAGGTTAGCGGAGACTGAGCAGAGAGAAAGAGAGAGATGGGAGGAAAATGAGGGGGAGACAGAGAGAGGCCACCTTGTAGATATTTACAGCCTATATGTTATATTAGGTGCCAGGTCCACTATTACTTACAGGAAGAGATTGTGGTTAGATACCCGTATAGCATGGGGAGGGTTGGTAGAGTAAAGCATTGGGACATGCAGCAGAGTTGACAGCCTGGAATATATCACCCAATCCAAACCTCTCAACCCCATGTTGTGGTATTGAGAGCTGTGTGATCTAAGAGCCGTCCACGCTATACAGGAAACCCCAATGCTGAGTTACCTTCCGGGTCATTAGTGTTTATTCCTGTCGGCGTGACTCGAACACTGGGCTCCTTTTTATACAGGCTCAGTACTGCTCACAGAGCCGCTCTCCTTCCTCTGAGCTGCTCAGCTGCACCCAGTGACCCCTACTGGGGCCCCGCCCACCGGAACCGGAAGTAGCTCTCCTGAGTGTACCTGTAGGCAGATAGCAGCTTTTCTGAGAGGTGTACGGCGAGGTAAAGCCAATATACCACAGGCTCTATTTTATAAACACATGTTTACTGCAGTAGCAATACATAGTGATGAACCTACAGCGAGATTACTACAAAGAATATCTACCGTATTTTATAAGCGTCTTGCCGTCCACGGCTCTTGTAGCTGGTCCTGAAGGGTGAGATGATGCATACATGCAAGCCGAGAGAGTCTACTTAACAGAGCTGTATGTGCGCATTATGACGACATATGGACATTGTGAATTCATAAAGTATCGGATCTTAAAGGGATATGGACCTCTGTGGACTTCAGGCTTAAGGCTAGGATTTACACATAGAGCCTGGCTAGAGGTTAGACACATAGTTACACTTAGCTAATGGGAAAAGGGTGGTTAAGTGAACGGCTCTGCTGAAGGCATTAATAACCTCCACAGATTTACTTATAACTTTGGGGAAACTCACAGAGGTATCGCCCTTTAATCTACACTGTGTGACGTGCTTTACTGCAGCCTTGGGGGATGTGGGAGATTCTATTACATCAGTCTCTCTGTGGTACAGCTATTTTAGATCAATTAATCCCAATTGTTCCGGCTGCCTTCCATAGCCTGCAGTGTACATTTATTTCAAACGACTGTGGAATGATATGGTCTCAGAGATTATACTACAACTTTCTGCAGAATTTTCTAAAATTATGAAGTTAGAGATTCATCCTTAGATTAAAAGTTGAAAGGGAGAACTAGTGCGGACTTAACATTGGCGGATTCCCCTGATGAAGGTATCACAGTACAAAAAAGGTTTTCTCATCTCTTCTCTTCTAAAGAAGACGTGTGTAGTACAAACTGTGTTTTTATACAGGTTGACAAAGAATGCGGATCCATATTTCCCTGGGCATAGGCGTACAAATGTATACACATATATAGTTTCTTCGCAGCAATGATTATCAGGCCTTTCGACATTTCCTTTCTATTGTTGAAATGTGCCTACAAATTTGCTCTACGCAGAACACTTGGAGTATCTTTAATCATAGCACGTGTCGTAGTATTTTAAAACTTAAAAACGTGCTTTTTACAGAAGACAACCCTAAACAATGCCGCGCCTGTTCCTAAGACTGTCTCTCTTAATGCGATAAAACAATCATTTAATGGCTATTAAAGCTATTCCTGTCATTAGCGTAAGGTTTGTATATCCTCACAAATATCCCCTTTCACAAAAAGTTCACTTACATTAAAAAGGAGAGACATGACATTTCCTTAATTATGCTATTAATGTATTCACTACATGTCTTCTAATTGAGACCGGTAATTGACACAGACCCATCTAATTAACTCTTTAAGGACAACATGGTAGCTAAATACATGGCACCCTCATAATGTAAGGCTACATCAATGCATCCTTGGTAAGAAACTCATTAGTGCATCATGACGACCAAGGAGCATGGACATAGAGGCATTGTTTAGCCCTTAATGTGTTAACCATACTCTCGACCCCTTTCTCAAGGCACGCAGAAAGAGCCTTCTCTCTCCGCCTGCTCCACCCCATTCTCACATGTTTTTGTGCAGTAGCTCAAAGGTATTAGCTTCGTCACCACTATCAACCCCAGGACGAGAGGTGGGGGGGGGGGGGCTTGACTCTTTACTGGCAACATGATCATTGGCCACCACAAGACATGTACTAATCAAGTGATGGCAATTAGTAACACTTCATGACTACATACATTGGTGCATCATGCCACTGTGTCAGGAGTGTATCAACCCCAGAATGATGCGGGAATGCATCACAAAATCCAATGATTTCCTAACCAGAACCACTGCCATACATCATAGTGAGTGCCAAAGGGGCATAGAGCAATAAAGCACTATTCTGCTATTCCAGGGCCAAGGGTGGCAATGGCATCCATTGGAAAGAAGGCCTTAGAATGGTGCTGGATGCTGAGTAGGGGGAAGGGTAACTAGATATGGGGGCTGCATGGTGTTGAGACCCCAAATGGACGCCCTCTCTCAGTGCAAGAGAATGATTTGATAGGATGCTCCTTCATATTGAGAAGCCCCATCATACCCTCCGCACTCTGAACCGTCATGGAGTATAAGTTGGATAGAAGTGGGGTTGTAGGCTTGCTCCAGGCTTTTCAGCATATAAAAAACTCCTGTCTTTAAAGAGTTGCCTGTATGTAAATATTGGACTGAATATCATCAGTTTCCTCTGTAGTTATGTAAATATAGGTACTCTACAGATATTAAAAAAAAACTCTGTTCTCCCTATTTATCATGGACACTTGATTGTGCTGCAAACATGCAAGAACCAACTTATGACTACTTTTACATGACATATTAGTTATTACATGACTATAACTACATTTAAGTATATTGCGTGGTCTAATGCATTGTGCTGTAATACCATGTCATTCATGATTAATACCATGTCCTTCATGGTACTTAGCAATTACTATGAAGGGGTAATTAGTAAATAGATCTCCTCATAGATCTGCTAATGATGCCTGGAAGTAAACAGCCGCAATGGCTCATTCATTAACTCATTATGTGCCACATATAGATTTATAAGTGCTAAAATCCTGATGGCGCTGAAAATGAAATCATTGAGGGATGATTTAGCGGGATTTACTGGCGATGCATTGGTGCATCATGTCAGGGAGGGAAGGAACACATGCAGTGTCGGCATAACTCATGAATAGTAAGCTTTCCAACCATGGCCACAAAGAGGCATAGTACAGTGCTTGAATATGGACCTAGTCCGTGGCTTGTCATGGGATGAACCTGAAGAGTTCGAGTCAGACTGGTTTATTTCAGTTTACAATGCTAGCACCAGGTCAGCATGTGCACAATAAGCTGACGGTGCAACAAGCTGGGAGTAGCATGGACTGTGCTGAAGGAAGGCTACACTCAGGGTATGCTTAGTCATGTCTCCCTAAATCATGCATAATCCAGACATTGTGCACACATTCTGCCATGAAAGGTTTACTAAGGATTCAAACAACAAGGCTTCATTTTCAATTGTCAACATGATTCTCTACAGTAATGCTAGCGAGTGACTCGCCAGCTGAACGGTTGGCATTGAGGTAGGCATATGAATATATATAGATTTGCTGAGTATCTTGTCACTTTGAGGATTGACCTATTGCATCCTGACGTCAAAAGCTAGGCCACATACAATGCCTAAAACTTCAGGATTTTCCAGATCGAGCACAGTGCAACAGTGCCGTATCCTTGAGGGTCATCTCAGCTGACAATGGGATCAAAGTAGCACAACGAGCCGCAGAGACAAAACCCATGTCCTTCGGGTCTGTAAGGAGTATTTGATTCTTGACGTAATAGACTGGTATCACGCGTCTACAAAACTGCTGGAAATACACCTTGGTGCTAGCCCCCCACCCCCCACCCCCCCCCCCCTCAGCTATCGACACCAACCCCTGGCCAATCTGGCCTGAATTGGGGTCGAGGATGAGTCTCTTTGCACCATGGGGAAACCTTATTCAGACTTTTAACATTAATTGTCCGTGTTTTATTGAATGAACCATTGCCCTTTGAAAAGCATTGTGCATATTTGAAAGGGAATGTCAATGAAGAATATGAAGGAGGAGGTCATGAAGGGTGCTGTGTAAGAGGAGCTGCACGTGTATAGATGTACGCGTGAAGACAGTGTGCCATCAGGACTTGCTGGCTACCACCATGCATGCACACATGAAATGCAGGAATTAGTACCACTTTCATTATCCTTTCCAGGAGCTTTCTCTTCTGAAAATGAAATTGGAAGTGACAAATTTCCGCTGGGTCCCTTCCTTTTTTCCCTACCACCTGGAGAAGAAATGGCAATGGATATTCACTTAACATGGCAGTGATATCCGCTAGTCCTTACATCACTGCAACTTTTCTCCAGAGATGATGGCCGAACCACTCTTCAGAATAAGGAAATGAGTTATTGATTGAGATAAGAGTGAGCAGCATCAGGATAAAGGGTTGTACCATCCCTATCCTAGTACACGTATGTGTACATGTAGGGCCGTGCACATTGTACCATCCCTATCCTAGTACACGTATGTGTAGGGCCGTGCACGTTGTACCATCCCTATCCTAGTACACGTATGTGTAGGGCCGTGCATGTTGTACCATCCCTATCCTAGTACACATATGTGTAGGGCCGTGCACATTGTACTATCCCTATCCCGGTACACATATGTGTAGGGCCGTGTATGTTGTACCATCCCTATCCTAGTACACATATGTGTAGGGCCGTGCATGGTGACCTATCCTAGTACATGTACATGTAGGGCCCTGTATCCCTATTCTAGTACATGTATGTGTAGGGCCATGCATGGTGACCTATCCTAGTACACATGACCTATCCTAGTACATGTACATGTAGGGCCCTGTATCCCTATTCTAGTACACATACGTGTAGGGTCGTGCATGGTGACCTATCCTAGTACACATGACCTATCCTAGTACATGTACATGTAGGGCCCTGTATCCCTATTCTAGTACATGTATGTGTAGGGCCATGCATGGTGACCTATCCTAGTACACATGACCTATCCTAGTACATGTACATGTAGGGCCCTGTATCCCTATTCTAGTACACATACGTGTAGGGCCGTGCACATTGTATCATCCCTATCCTAGTACACGTAGGTGTAGGGCTGTGCACGTTGTATCATCTCTATCCTAGTCACGTAGGTGTAGGGCCATGCACATTGTACCATCCCTATCCTAGTACACATATGTGTAGGGCCGTGCATGGTGACCTTTCCCCATCGCATACCATGTAGTATGATACACCTGACCCGTCACCTGTCCCGCCTGTCAGGTGTGTGACAGGTGTGGTAGATCCCAGGTGAGACTTACAGCTTCTACTTACCTGAGACCCCCGCCCCCTGTCACTGCCCCGGGAGCAGCTCACTGCTCAAGTGAGCAACTCCATGCCGAGCCGCTCTTTACCATATTTGGGCCCATAGTATAATAAATTATTGTTGTACGAATATAGGTCTGATGGCTCTCCCCAGCAAGGCTGTAATCATGCCTCATACCCGCTGTGTCGAGTTTATACTGTCCCCCAAGGGGACAGAATGATGCCTGCGTGGCCTTGTCATGGCGAATAAAACCAGCCATGGCTACATGTATTTATAATGCGGAACATATATGGATATATTGGATAAATACAGTGCCGGAGGGTCGGTATGATACACCAATGACCTGGTGGTGCGCAGACTCCCGTGTACCTCATTGGTGCATCATGCCTGCCACTTGTTTATGGTTAAGGGTTTAAAACTGCTTCCCCCTCATCCTGCTACAGCTATGTACTGCTCCGTGCATACAGCCATACAAACACTGGAGTGGTACACAGTGCATGTATTAAATATTGCTGACGGCTTTGTGCGTCCTCCAGGGTCCATTAAAATCGCTGCCATTCTACTCCAATTGAATTTAGTACTGTTGTCGGAGCCCCAGGCAGAGCAGATGTTACTGGTGATTACCTATTCATAAGACAGTTGATATTGAATGTACCACAATGATAATGAAGTTACCAACCGTTGTTAATTATTCAGAATTATCTACACAAACACAGATAACCTATTTCCTTTTCCTATTTTGATTGGTGCCTCATAAGGTGCATCATGCTATACGGGACAGAGCCATTGCTAGTACCAAACAAATTAGCTAGGTGGCTCATGTAGTCGGGGGCTAGATCAGCAGTTGGCCTCTTTGTACAGTTTACTTTGGTGGGCTCTTCCTAATAGTCTATATGAAGCTATATTCTAAAAAATCTATACCTTTGGATAGCAAATACTTTAAACTTAAACAATATAAGCATTATATAAACTTAGTACTTCAGATACAAGAGAAATTAAACTTTAATTTTTTTCTTAGGGGGCACATATAATCCAGGCTGAGTACAACCGAGCCATTGTCTCCCTATCAGGCTATTCCCTTCCATTCACACCTAAAACAATAGACAGGTACTTCAGGTGATTAAGATAGAGGTAGGGGCAGCTTATCAGTCTTATTGATTCCCATTGTTTTCTGTGGGTGGAGGGGAAGATAAGAGTTTACCCACAATCCTCTGTCAGATCGAAGATGGCCATCGAGGGGCAGTTACAATACTGATTTCAAGATGGCCACCTCCATACAGGAATAGCTTTGTTCCCTATAAATGTACTTTAACATACATAATGTACAACACAAAATTTAGCAATGCATAGTAACACTGTGCTTGGCCTTTTACCCTTTGAGGGCCGCAATGCATTAATGCATCAGGCCAAGTGGTCGTCATGATGCACTAATGAAGTGCTGGCAAGACTTGTGCATCGTGCCGGCCCTCCCGGTGAGTGTCAACTTCATAGGGTCCTCATGATGCCTTAATGTAGCCCTGGTGAGTTATTCGTTCATGAAGCATAATGACCAAGGGGCATGATGCATTTATGCATCACCGACCCTTAAAGGGTTAATGCTGACCGCATACGGCAGCTGATCAACTATGGCCTTGCTATAGCCGTGTGCAACTCCGCAGCACAAATGACCATGGTCAGCGTTGCCTTGACGATGCCCATGAGAAGGTGCGGAGGGACACGCGAGGAGCGTATATCTCTCCGTGTACCTCCAGGGGCAGGAAACCCTGGAGGATGTACAGGAGATAGCTCTGGTTTGCTGCTGCATCATAAGGAAGGGGCCTGGGAGGCACGGGATCGTGCACAGAAATTACCTTTAGCGCACAATTTATGTGCATAGGTTATAGGTATATGAAGCTCACACTGAAAACCCTGCAGATCTTTAAACTCGTCAGTTTGAGGACCTATAGTCGTCAGAAGAGGTACAGACAGGGGGCAGCACCTTACAGGGAATGAAATATCTCAGTCTACCTCTCCCCAGTATGAGTCTATGGCATTCTTTTGACAATATGTAACAAACTCACAAGGTGTCAGGTATGTGCCACTCATGTTTGATGATCAGGCCTTCAGTTTTCAACTGAAGGTCTTCACCACTGAGGACTTTAGGTGCTCAAGTTGACGATACCCAAATCTACAGCTTTGGGTAGTCAGATTGAGGACCCAAGGTAGTCAGCACCAAGGTTGTCACTCTAACAACATTATGTAATCAGTTTGACTACCTTGGGTGAGTGTGTTGACCTAAACCCATTAGGCTGACTTCCCTGGGTACTCAATCTGATGACCTAAGGTTGTAGATTTGGGTATCGTCAGTCTGACGACCTTGGGGCTTTCAGTGGCAGGTTTGGTGCCTACCCGGTATGACAGGCGCAAAGTAACAGAAGTTGCAGATCTCTTTGTTTGAAGGTCTTTGCGCTTTAACAAGGATTATGGCATTGACAGATTAGGTAACTGCAATCTAAATTGAGACGGGTGGGAGGATTGCAAACAGTGCATCTTCCAATTTTGGGCATGACGACAGCTGTTTATGCGAAATGGGGGGGGGGGGGAGAAGGAAAGGCCACGCTTCCACAATTGCTATATTACTAAACCTTCACACAATTTCAAAATTTCGAGTCATCTCTATCGAACGTACGACAGGGCCTCATTGCGCTTAACGCTAGCCAACCCAAATTAATCAGGATCATGTTCAGCTCAGTAACCTCTCCCCTCAATGCTTGAACTTCGCATTTAGCTAAATGATATATATCGCAATGGCCCGTTTAAGGGCTGGGGTCTCAAATAAGTGCCGGGGTAGAGGGGTACTGAAATTGATTTTAAACATTAAAACCAGTATTCACATAAGCGCCTGTCTCGTATAAGCGCCTGTCTCGTATAAGCGCCTGTCTCGTATAAGCGCCTGTCTCGTATAAGCGCCTGGGGTAAAGTAGGGTTGAAATCTATGAGGGCCCGGGCACTTATAAATTCGGGCCACTACGGTATAGGAACCTAACACATGCCTGGATTTAATCATGGCAATAACATGATAACTAAACCCATCGTCAAGTTTTGCTGAGCTGTCCACTTGTCACTCTGCTGCCCTGCCTACTGCTACCCATGCACTGCTGACCAGCTTGCATGTATGTGGCTGGATAGGCCTGATAAGACCGACAGAAGCAAAGCAGCATTTTGCATGTGTTGCCGGCCGTCCCAGCCCCGACATCCTGCACGGCAGTCAGACCGTGCCATTCCCAGGCCTGCCCTGTGGACACGGACAAAAGGATCATACCCCACATGTCAAGATCTATATCTGCCATGAGCTACTCCCCACACACCGCCCCCTATATCCCCTTAGCCCTATGGCCTGTCACCCAAACCCACCCAGCTGCCAGTCCATCCAAACCCTGGGGCCCACTGCAATCTGCACCCCCTCTGTCACAGCAAGCCTCCAGCAATACAGTAACCCTTTGATGAGGGCATGCTATATTAAGTGCTATGTATATACATAGTGCTGTGCATCAATGCAGTCGTATTCTACTTACCAGCACTGTATTGGTGCATCAGGATCAGCCTTTTTGATTGTATCAACACCATAGAGCCAGCCTGATTCATGGATGTAGCCCTGGTGAGTAGACCCACCAGGGCTACAACATGAAGGCTAATGGACGTATTACATTAAAACACAATGAAGCCGTGAGAGGGCTAAACTGGAACAAAGAAACCTACCCGTGACACCCCGCCCCACCTCTGTCCAATATGCAGAGTAGGAGCTCTCTTTGGTTTTTATTTTGATGCCAACAATGGTGCTTGTGGTAACTGTATGCAGCATGCTTTTACATCAGAATGGTTGTTGTAGAATAATAGGACAAAGCCATTAGACTTTAAAGGGTCGCTCATACAATGGTACTTCCTGACCATTTGTGGTCGTGTACGAATGAGTTGCTGCCTTGTCTGCTTAACAGTATTTCAGTGGTGCCCCATGCCATCCCTTCGGCAATGTAGGCTCGGCATGATGCATGCCATTAGGCCTGGCAGGATACTCAAAAGGACTACATTCATGCATTAATTCAACCATAGGCATGATGCATTAATGCACTATCTGACCCTGATCGGGTTAAACTAGGGGAGCATTTTGTCCCCCTGTATGACAGTCAACAGATACATTCTATACTCACTGAATATTAGATCGTTCATTCAACTGTTAAGAATACTCTGCAATGCTGACAATCAAAATAGACTTTTAGGGCAAAATAAAATCAAAAAGAAAAATTGTTTTAGAGCAATTGTTGTTAAATGTGTGCACTGCTGCCAACTATGATTTATTCATTAATAGTTATATCGGAGTCAACTGGGCCTGTGATGTTAGCAGATGGAGAAACAGGGACAAAATACATGTATGTTTACATGCCTCAGTGTAAGGAATGATAGCAACAACAACAAAAATAGATGAGGAAATTGAATAGGAACAGACAGTAAACAAATCGTATCGACCATAATTAAAGATCGTTACACTAAAACAGGACATACCTATAGCACAAAACATGAGGCCTAGGTGATCGTTGAGGGAATACTGAGTGACCTCACCCCCCCCCCCCTATTCGTATACACACATTGAGTACAGCTATTGTCCTATAGCCGGTAAAGCATCCGTCCAATCGTTCTGCACCTAGACCATTGTCCCTCTGTACTCCATCCCCCGCCCTCAGCCCTCTGCCTACAGAACGCCTGGAAAGGCTGCAGGGAGGGAGGAAGTTCTGGCCTAAAGAAATGTTTTATGTCCCCAAAGCAATATTTGAGCAGCGTAATTATGGCAGGCTGGGCACTACTGTGGAAGTGGAGATGTCATCCTAGCTTGGCATGGCATGACTGGAATGTAATAAGTGTAGCACATGAGGAATATACATTGGCATTTTATATCATTACTGGTATTTCATAGCATCATTGGTATTTCATTAGACTTGCTCGTGTCTATTGATCTTAATTCCAGAGAAACACAGTAATGTGAACGACTATCAAGTTTAGACCTCTAGTGAATCCTGGAGGAGGGGGCCAGATCATAGGGACTGACGCCAGTCTAATATTGCATATCAATATAGCCTGATAAATGCAGGATGGGTGATTGCCTTTGTAGAATATTACAAATTGCACTCACCCAGATGTTATGGATGTGAAACTGGAGAATGCTTCACTTATCCTTCCTACCCACATTGGATATTTGGCTGCTGTCACAAAACCCATCCTGCTAGATTGAGGGTATCAATTAACTGATTACCTGGAAAGGCTGCAGGGAGGGAGGAAGTTCTGGCCTAAAGAAATGTTTTATGTCCCCAAAGCAATATTTGAGCAGCGTAATTATGGCAGGCTGGGCACTACTGTGGAAGTGGAGATGTCATCCTAGCTTGGCATGGCATGACTGGAATGTAATAAGTGTAGCACATGAGGAATATACATTGGCATTTTATATCATTACTGGTATTTCATAGCATCATTGGTATTTCATTAGACTTGCTCGTGTCTATTGATCTTAATTCCAGAGAAACACAGTAATGTGAACGACTATCAAGTTTAGACCTCTAGTGAATCCTGGAGGAGGGGGCCAGATCATAGGGACTGACGCCAGTCTAATATTGCATATCAATATAGCCTGATAAATGCAGGATGGGTGATTGCCTTTGTAGAATATTACAAATTGCACTCACCCAGATGTTATGGATGTGAAACTGGAGAATGCTTCACTTATCCTTCCTACCCACATTGGATATTTGGCTGCTGTCACAAAACCCATCCTGCTAGATTGAGGGTATCAATTAACTGATTACCTAATTAAAATTTTTACTTCCCCAATTAAATGTTAATGAGTCTGAATGGCCATTACGGGAGAAGGGGTGTGGTCTGCAGAGGATAGACAAGGATGAGTTATGATCACAGTCATAACACCCACAAAGACAAAACACTGTAGGCAGGCAGCAGACAGAGAGGTTCCCACCTTCCTCTATTTGCCACATTATCCTCTGTACCTACACTGCAAAAATGGTGTTTAGATCCTAAACACAATTCTAAACATATTCTTGCAACGTTTTTGTAATCACATTAATTTCCTAAACATGTTTAGCCAAACAATGTGCTTAGCTCAAGTGTTTAGAAATGTAGGTGTTTAGGTTAAAACTTTTGTGTATAGATATATGAATTTTTGTGTTTAGGTGTTTATGAATTTTTGTGTTTAGATGTTTAAATGATTTGATGGAGATTTAAGGTTTGCAGACATGTATGCATTAAAAAACAGATATATATATATGTATATATATATATATATATATATATATATATATATATATATATATATTTCTCATTTACTGGGGGGACATCAGCAGGTATTTACTTGTCAAATTCTCCAAAGATGTCAGCCACAGTTATATACCTGTACATATAGTACACACTGCATCAGAATGAGAGACTTGAGAAAGTACAACAGCTTGGCAGGAAGGAAATTGCCTTATCTATTCCAGAATAACATCAAATAGGTGTCAGTCATGGTGTGGATTCAACATCCAAGTATCTAAACATATTGATGTTTAAACCTAAACACCTATTATTCAACTGTCACAACTCTAAAAATCTAAACATGTTTAGCATAAATGTTTATGTAGTTAGAATAAAAGTGTTCATTTCCTAAATGTGTAGTCAATGAGACACCTAACTGACGTATATGTTTAGGTTTTAAACATGTTTAGACCTAAACATGTTTAAAATCTAAACACCATTTTTGAAGTGTATGATATTTACAATGACGGTGGTCAAGGTTCCGCCTCCTTCATCCTGCTAGAGCTGAGCTAAGATTTTGAAAAAAAGTTGATGAGATTAGAGGGAGGGGGGGGATGATTGTGATGTTGAAACCATAGTGCCAAAGCCCATGCACCGTGCAGCCGCTGAATTTCAAAAACATACATGAAAATGCTCTCCAACAGCAACCATCGAACCCCTACTCAGGCTACTGGGGGCGTATGTACAGTGGTGGCCATGGTGGAAATAATTAGGCTAAAATCAGTGTCATATCTTGGGTCATAATGCTATGATAATCATTTGATATATTTCATGCAATGGTATACTTCAATGTTCATGAGGACAAACGTGACCAGACCTATTTGGGTAGCAGTGATCTATATTTAGATAGTAGTATTATCGTACACAAGACGTGTCAGTCTGACCTCAAGTCCAAGAACGTGACCCTGTCCAACAGCCACCCATTACTATGGCACCTACACTACCAGCACATAAGACCGACCAAGCCTTCAATTTCCCGATTGCTGACGCTGCAAATGTGGTCTGGGCCCTGGATGCAAGGCTTCAGCTTCAAGTGGAGAAGTGAGTAGGGGTTGGCAGGACAGGGGTAGAGGTAGCCAGCCGCTACACATCATGTCACACTGGATGGCGAGGCCCCTTTTTAGGGTCAGCTTGGAATACATGAATGATGCCAATTACAATCTAGAGCTCACCAAACCTGGCCATGATTTACCGATACTTTCAATGACCTTTGCGCTCTCACACTCACCCCATCCCCTCCAGTTTGCGTAAGTTACGCTGACATAAATGAACCTGAATCAAAATAAGTACCATCCTATTTGCCAAATACAATGTCTGATGAGCCTGTGTTAGCTCCAAGAGGGCCACCAGAATTATTTCATGCATTGTGAGCCTTATCAATCAGGGGTGTCGGAATCCCAAACCTTGGGAGGGGGCAGAGTATGCTTTGCTCCTAACTCCCCTAAAAATCAAAGTGCTTGTTGTGCTTAACAATGTCGACGCGCCCCGTCTGACCGGCGGTGCCCCCCCCCCTCCAAGTCAGGTTGCTTCCGTGAATAATAGCTCCTATAAGGAACATAATTATAAGAATTAAAAGTTTAAAAAACATAATTGGATTATTCATTGTTCCCTCGTCGCCAGCTGCTGTGGCATGTGTTATAGGGAGAGTACCTCCATCACCAACCCTCTACATTACATTTCCCCCAATGGCTCTCACAGGAAGGTCAATAACAAAGGAGATTTATTAGCGTCACGTGCACTGGAAAGAGCGGCCCTCAAAATGAGTAACTCAGCGAGTCAGATTTCTAAATTACAATACACAGACGTCGCCGTAATTGAATGTAAACACCCTGCGGAAAGCTACTTTAATTGCAAGTCAATACAGTCATGTTTAGCAGCAGAATCTACGCTTCCCTCAATAGTACCAGGGTATCCTTCCGTTGGGAATTGACATCTCCCAAGTTCCAGCAATTTTTCGGTTGTTGTTTGTAGGTAAAACCTACCCCTTGAGCAAATACTTCATGGCGGGGCGAGGGGATGGAGGACTGCCTTAGTGGGTTTTTGCAGTCAGGAAAAGGAGATTTGGGGAATAAGGTTTTCCCTACAGATATTACTCGAAGGCGTTTCTCAAGATGGTACGACTGAAAAAAGGTACCGTTGAATCTTTGTCCTTTTGGAAGTTTCAGATCTTCCCACTAGTTGGCATCAGGCTCATTTTGAGACTTTCTACAATGTCATAGACCCTAAACAGATCAAAATGTCACCAAATTCAAAGAGCTTTCACATTGGTTTTGGCACCATGTTAACCAAATGCAAGTATATTTCATTATTTTCATTATGAGAAATCTGTGAAACTAAATCTTTCTTTATGATGCAAAGAAGAGTAGCAGAGATATCTTAGACACCCATTATTTGGGAATAGAGAAAATACATAAGCTTGAACTATATATCACTACTCAGAGGTAATCTATGTTCTTAGATTGTGACTCTATAAGGGCATGATGGGTCTTCCAAAGACTCATTCATGAGCATAATGATTATGTTGTCCTGGCACTAAAGTATTGTATGTGAAGCCAAAACATATTTGAATATAATATAGTCTATTGTGGATTTATAGTGAAATCCTTAGACTGAAGTATCACATGCTGGATATCCAATTTTGGATGGTATTTATGCCAAAACAATGTGTAATTGTTTAGAAATAACGGTGAAAGTCCGTCAAAATTACGGTGACTTTTGGAAAAAAGGTGACCGTTGGAAAAATGATGAAAGATTGGCACCCGTTGTTGCCAATGATTCTTCGGTTTTGTACGGAAGATTTTTAACAGTTTACCATCTTGAGAAATGGATTCCTGAGAGTGTTTGGTGGGCGTGTTTTGTGCCAGGGAGTGCCATTTCGTAACTGGCAAAGATAAACTGGATGATCGCTGACTCTTAAAACGTCATCCCCTACAGAATCAGTCCACCACCAATCCCCCGCCCCTCTGCTCAGTGTAACCGTAAGAGTTGTCATGGCACATACCTCCGCAGGATTCTATTCCTGTCTTTTGCTTGGAATTTCTTGATAGCATTATTCCTATTCCCTGAAAGAAGTTGAGTAACATAGAATTTGAGATTACCTGTTTCTTGTAGCCTAGCCAGTGGCATCTATGCAATCTGCCAACCTCCTTGAACCAGGTCTAAGTAATAAGTTCAAAGTATATTATCAGAACTGCTGTGGCAACTGTTCTGTGGGGTTTCAGGGTTGTTCTATGTACTACCTGGGTGTGGCCGATCCCCTCTAGCCAGGTAATACATTCTGGGGAGAAAAGTTCGTCATGTGTCTTTTTACACAAGCGTTGGCCATTTAAGGAGTGGGATGCTTAATGTAAATCATAACCATTTGTCATCATGATGCCCCAATGCATCATAAACAGGTGAGTAACTCTCTAATATAATACTGGGTTAGTACACCATACCGACCATAATGTGTTAGTGCCATAGTATATGTACATGTGCAGCACTTGTAGGTTACTGACTTCTTTCATCTGTTATGCTGACAAAGCAGTACAATGCATTAAATCACAACCTTTAACCTTCTATGACAACTACAGAGTGCTTTACTTTTTTAAACCCATTGATGGTCATGATGCATAAACTTTGCAGTCCTTGAGAATAAATCAACAGGACTGCATTGATGCATCATGTTGCTCCTATGGGGTCCATCTTTTGGTATGATGCAGAAATGCACTGATGCACCGCTTTGATATGGTGCCAAGGAGCCTAAATTGTGAGGTAAGGCCCTTTAAAGGTTAAAGGGTTAATGTAAGGCAGTCGAGGGTTAATGTAAGGCAGTGGAGGGGATTGGTTGACAGCCCACACAGGTAGACGACGTGACTAAAGCTGTCACCTGGAGTAGAGAATGTGTGTCAAACTGTCACTGCAGGAATTCCAACTGAGTTAAGGGCTGCTGGTGCGGAAGTGCATCATGCCCATTGGTCGTAATGATGCACCAATGAAGTGCTGGTTAGACTGCTTGCCATCACATTATTGGAGCTCCATGCCAACTCTCCAGGATCGAGTGCATTGACCCCAGAGGGTCGTCATGATGCATGAATTCAACCCTGGCTGCATTCATGCATCAGGACGACCAATGAGCATGAGACATTAATGCATCAGCGGCCACTAGGAGGTTACTGGACGGCCAGGGTGTTGAATGGCTAAGTAAAACAGACTGAACTCAGATAACTCAGGTTGTGAACAGAACGGCCTTTGAGCAGCTCCCGCCTCACCTTAGGAAAACATAGGGGTAACTCAAGCCGACATCTCAACATCAGCCCTACGTCTACCCAGGTAACAAAAACGACAAGTTGTAGGTCCTTTGGACGGGATGTCAACACGGGGATCGGATCGTACCTGGTGACCTGAGAGAATAAAAACACCTGCTAGGATCACATGTATCATTCCTGCCTCCACTTTACCCTCACAGAGAGTCCTAAGTGGGTACAATTGGATCAACCTTGATTGCTGGTTGATCCAAAGTTTCCAATGATGAATTGGCATTTATCTAATTTACTCTGTTGCCCATGTGCACTTGTACGAGCGGTATATGTGGACCATGGTTTTGCCTGTACAACGGTTCTTCCACCAGACATTTTGAACAAAAATGTTTGTTTTGGCCCGACAGTACAGTTTTTGTGCACAGTTTCTTGTATTTCTTTAGCCTCTTTCCTTAACTGCTGAAACCTACTCGATAAGGGGCCTTTATAAAATGAACTAATGATAACATATTTATTTTTATATCGGATGAATCCCACTTCACCCCACCCTCTACTAATGACAAAATTTTAGAATAGGATATTGTAAAACAAATTGGTTTGATGGAAATTATTCTGATTTTTGATGGCTTATTTTTGTTTCAAAATTATAAAGGGTAAGGAAGGGGCTCAAAATATGTCGGTGTAAATGTGACAAAACCATGTACAGATGTGAGAAACAAGTCGTAGAACTAGATGATGGATGTGGAGAGACAGGTAGGGTGGTGGCTGTGGACTGGGGTTGAATAACAGGAAGGGCAGGCCGCTGGGCTATTCTAATGTCATCTGGGTTGTTTTCACTCAACACACACAAGTAGAATCACCTCCAAGGCAACTGTGTGAAATGTCAGACAAGGCAGCAGCTCATGGTATCTGCACCAGCCAACAGAACACCGACCTTTTAGTCAATTCTCACACATTTGAGACAAAAATTAGAATCTAGAGTTTGTCCTTATGCATTGGATTGCATTGAGTGTACATTAACTTAGTGACTGGGTGAATGAGGAAATATTGATTAGTTTATCCAGATTTCCCCATGGACTAATGCACTTAATAGGAATACTACATTACCCTATCGTATCACCTTATGAGAGGAAGACAATTAGTAAGAGTTCCTATCATTTATATCACAAAAAAAGTGTCTATATGATAAACCTTGCACACTCTAAAGCATGATATGGTTTTCTGCAACTTTTTTATTTTCTATAAGAATTTACCCATTTTGGTGAGAATGATACATGAACTCTGTCCACGGCAGTCATCCCAGGGCCATACGCCTGACCCCCAGTAAATGTCCAATACCATCCTTATCAACCCCTAATCCTTATCTCATCTCCACAATTCAATATTCATTTGAGCAGTTCTCCCCCAATTTCCTCCCACAGGTGGCCAGGCCTGGTCCTGGACGTGAGTCTGGCACCCATCGCCCTCCGAGCCGCGAAATTGCCCCCGACTTGTCTGGTGGCCTTTAGAAGTGAAATCTAAGCGCTGTTTTTAGCTCACGGGAGCAGGAGTTGAGTCGGCGTAGCTACAGGTGGTGGCGGGTGGTAGCCGCGGAATAATGGGAGATGGGGAGAAGAGCAACCCCAGATAACCATGAGCCGCTCAAACTGCTCACGTCTGGGTAATAGCCATCGATGGTATATTATGTGTTTTTCTTGTCGTAAGTTGTGTGCATATGAAGGTTACATTTCCTGTGTATAATCAATAGTGAAGTGAGGACTGTTTAACAATTATAAACATGTAGCTTGCAGTCTGGGGCAGATCTACTTGATATCACATCTGGAAGGCATTTCTCAAGATGTTATGACTGGACCCCTTCAATTCGTAGTGGGATTCTTCACTCTAATGCCATTACACACCTACATCTAGTGGTTGCTGATAACTGCACTGGTACGACTACCTTACCAAGCCCTATGTAATTGCTACATTAAGTGCTGCTCATTCAGAGCTGTTGTAGCACATTATCTATGATCACCCTCTCTAATTTTGAGGGTTTCTAATCGTAGAGGCTATGTCTAGTCGTACCATGTTGAGAAATGCCTTCCTTCCAGAGAGAGATGCGTTGATTTCTCGAATACCAAGCACATGTGGCCAATGATATGATAGTGGACCGTCCCTTAATATTGCATTTGCTTATCATACGATGATACATAAAGTTAAACTTTCGCCGAATACATATGATGCTGGAGACGAAGTAAGATGAGCGCCAGGTGAAAAGCTAGAGTGATTTAGCTATTTTGGTGCTGGCACAAACTCCGCCAGCATCTACTGGCACGGGTAGATAATGTACGATTTGTGTTGTATACACTGTATCTAAAGCACAGCCTCTGTACAGTGTAGAATACATACTCTAAACATGTACCAGAAATAGGGGTTCTGTACGATCCAGGTAAAATACCGTAGGCTATACCCAAGAAAGTCCTGTACCATTCATGTATTGATAATTATATCAAAAGCGGGTATTATTCACAGTGTTCAAGAAGGATGGATGATGAACATTATATAAAACAGACACTGACGTAGGACTGACAATTTACGAAAATATTGAAATAGAGTGGTTTTCTATTGCAGATCAATGACCCAAGGCTAGCAGAGATAGTGTACATCTTACCATTATTGAGAAATGCTCTCCAGAGTAGAATGTCCTTGGAATTCCTTACCCTTCAATCAATAGAGCATTGTGTATTCCTCGTGGTCCATTGAGCTAAACAGCAAGGAGTTTAGAACAAGGTAATCTATATTGGACGTATGCAGGGTTGTGCTGGGCCTCTCAGAATTGTATTTGTGCGGTTTCTGCAAGTTCTAAGGACGCTATAGAGACGCAATGGGACGATATTAGAGCCACACCGCATGATAAATGACGCAAGGTTTTGGGTCAATCGCATTACCCCGGCACAGAATACACAAAAGGGAATGATGCCGGTGAAGCATCTTGTGAAGGAGGGATTTGGAGAAAAGAAGGTTCTCTTTGTGCTAGGCCTGAAGTTAGATTACAGTTGGATCAGCTGCTCTTTGTTCTGTTTTGTAGAGCTGATAACGTGGGTTAGGGAGAACCGAAGTAGAGTAGGGTGAGGTATGCAGACAGAATCGTGTGTTGGTGTTGCCAACTCCAGTAGCACTTATAGTATACGTTGCACTTATTGTTAGATATCATACACAGAAAGCTGCAAACATTATCTCTATATGATTATACATGTATATATTTAGGTCTCCAGTAAGCACTGGTATAGCACACGAATAGTGAAGTGTTGCTATATTAGATAAGGAAAGCCGCTTTGTTTTATTCTTGGGTGAGCACTGCAGGTCTTTGGCAATCAAAGCGCCAATATGATACAATGATGTTTACGCACATTAGTACTCAGAGTGCTTAAACAGACAAATGCAGTAGGCCATAACTGTTCTGCCATTATCTTACTGCAGCGGATGCCAGCGTTAAGATTTTCTCTATCCTCTGTAAAGATACAACTATTTCCTTACAACAAAACTAAAAAAAAAAAGGTGATTTCGAACAAAATCTGACACAGTCCCCTTTTCACATGTACTGTGAGGAAGAAAAGCTTCATTGGATAATCCCATGTAGCAAGCCCGCTCGGGGCCAAATTGGTTTTACCCGGGATAAGGTGGTTCAAATTCGGCAGTATTCAGTACATGGGTTTTAGGTTCGGCAGATGCTGGGTTTCCAGTCAGGGCCACACAGGGCAGCCCAAATCGGGCAAACCCACTTGAGCCCGTTGGGCTCCCAACGGGTTTTGTCCTCAGCATACGGTCTGGGCCACATTGGGCCGCTCGATTTGGGCACTGGTCAGCTTTAAAATGGGCAACCACATTGGGCCCAGGATGGTTTCAAAATGGGCATCCCAAGATGGGTACTTAGCTGCATAAAGTCTTCCCAGTCTGGGGTGAGAGTGGGTTTGGACAGGGCAGCCTCATCTTCTGAACTGTTCTAAACTCTGTGATGAGTGTTCCCCCTCCCTCTCTCTTTTTTGTTCGTCCCTCCCCTATCCATTCCCTACCCCTTCCATCTCCTCCTCATTCCACTCAACCTGCCCTGCCCTTTCCCCCTCTCACCCCGCTCTGCCCTGCCCTTCTGTCACCCTGCCTCCCTAGCCTCCCTAGCCCACTTAAAAGGGTCTATTTCTCCTCTTTCCTATCCCCTCAGGATGTGTGTGGTGCACATATGCGCAGGCACTGACACATTCCTCTGTGAATTTGTGTAATGAGGATCTCGCCATGAATATGACCTTAGCTGTCGAAATGGCGTTAAACATCTATTACTCACTCACTCTCACTCCCAGCCCTCACCCTGCCTTGCCCTGCCCTGCTCTCACCCTGCCCTGCCCTCCTCTCACCCTGCCCTGCTCTCGCCCTGCCCTGCCCTACTCTCATCCTGCCCTGCCCTCCTCTCACCCTGCCCTGCCCTGCTCTCACCCTTGCCCTGCCCTGCTCTCACCCTGCCCTGACCTGCTCTCGCCCTGCCATGCCCAGTTCTCACCCTGCCATGCCCTACTCTCATCCTGCACTGCCCTGGCATCTCCTTCGCTCACATGCCCTGCCCTGCCCTGCTCTCACCCTGCCCTGCCCTGCTCTCACCCTGCCCTGCTCTTACCCTGCCCTGCCCTCTCACCCTGCCCTGTCCTACTCCCACCCTGCACTGCCCTGACATCTCCTTTGCTCACATGCCCTGCCCTGCTCTCACCCTGCCCTGCCCTGCCCTCATCTCACCCTGCCTTGCCCTCTTCTCACCCTGCCCTGCCCTCCTCTCACCCTGCCCTGCCCTCCCCCCTCCCTTCCCTCCACCACTGCTCTTACAGTAGGACACTTTCCCTATACCATTAATACACAGGTAGGTACATAGTAGGGATCCAGATATTTAATGTAAAAGGCAACACTGACTAGTCCTGGAAAGAACAGCTTCATGTCTTTCTTTGTACTAGTAGGCTTGCAAGGTGTATTTGTGGTGTGGGGGCAAACAGGTATAAGAGGACTATATATAGAGGCAATTGAGAAACCAAAAATATCCCCTGCCCCTGTAGGCCAGTCCATGGCAGACTCACTACAAAGTGGTTTCACAGCACTCCAGGCAGAATTCTACTACCCATACCAAACTTATTTCTTTTAGACATAGGACAACTGGAATAGACTACTAAATCAGATATGAAGTAATAATGTGCAGACTTTCTCATAGTCTGGAAATACTTAGATGTTTCTAGTCAAAAGTGCAAATCAAGGTAATCTGAGTAGTAGTGGAATGGCAACACCATTTCTATTGCACTGAACTTGGAACAAGAGCAGATATGCAGAGGTACATTCATTATGAACTTGAAGGCTCTCTTCTCTACTCCTACATAGGGAATTAGTGGGGGAAGATTGAGGCCAGAATGTCACTTTAATGAATCAAAGTACCTTGTGTTAGCTGAATGAGTTTGATTCAAATGAATGGTACTGCTCTGCCTTTCCACTTGGGTAGATATTGCATTTACTGCTTTGGTGATGGGGGGGGGTTAGATTAGCTCAAGGATTTGTTGCTTATGGACTTTTAAAAAAAAAGAAAAGATTTTGGATAAATTTCTCATGTACCATGTTAAATTCACTTTGAGCCCAAATCGGTGAGCCCAATTTCAAACAGATCTGTGCCCGAATCGGTTAGCCCAGTGTGGCCCAGACCCTTTGCTGAGGACAAAACCCATCGGGCGCCCACTGTGTTAACCCAGTGTGGCCCACATCAGGAGCCCGCTCTGGCCCAGACTCGGGCCACACCATTTTTGCTACCTGGGATTGCTGTGCACTAATTCGGTGTTGCCAACTCCAGTAGCACTTATGCCCTGCATGTCCTCTTTTCGTCCAAGTCATTGGCATAAGTTGGCCTACTCTTATTTTCCACTCGTGATAGGCCTTGCCTCTTGCCGACTCGCCACATAGAGGGTCGGTCTCGTATTGCATTTACTACATGTATAATATCTGACATCCCATACCTATTCCGCCATGGCAATGGCCCACATTTAGCTATCTTACTCTTGTTTTTACACTTTTAGTTAAAGCCCGCCTGGCATATTGTTTTTACTGCTGGATGCCTGACTCAGCATGGCACTGGCGTCTCTATCTACTTCCGGTGGCTGCGCGGGTACCCAGGGATACCAGGGTGGGATAGCAGTAGTTGGCTTATGGTATACGTGCAGCCAGACCGAGTAGTGCACACAAAGTAGCCATAACCTCAGGCGATCACTGAGTGCATGCTGCCACACTCATAACATGTATCTGCCCTGCCATGTGGGCCAGGGTGGGAACTTGAATACCAGTACTTTTATGTACTTTCCAGCCATATATATTATACTCAGGTGATATGTATCTAGTCATTATAACTGAAAAATGAATATCATCAGTATCTAAACAACATGACCAACCAGGTGAAAATCGCTTCCACAGAGTTTTGTTCAATATCAGTAGCTTGTGAATCTGTCTTTAAGTATGACGTGATATTCCCCTTTCAGCTTTTCATCACTAGACGTCATACTACTTGCTGGCCCGGCATACCGATACCCCTCCATTTACCACAGGCCCCACAGGCACAGGAATATCCTATCCATAAGTCCTGACAGATCGCCATCGATTCTAGATCGATTTTAGTCTGATGAAGATGACCAAAATAACACAATGTGACAGTCCATTTCAGTCCAATCCGTTATATCTCATCGTACGGCTGCTGCTCCCCACAGTCACAGTCCGTCGCCCTTCACAAAAAACTCTTGTTGTAAACAACTTGGTCTAAAGGGGCCCTAGTGCATAGAATGGATAATAGGTAATTGTTCACTCCCCCGCAATGTTATAAGGAGCTCATTTCCTAAGGTACTACGATTGCTCATAGTCCTACATTTGAAAATGCCTGTGCTGCTCATATGGGATTTGTTGGTGGGACCTGGAGGCTGTAGTCGTAGTATGTTAAGAAATAACCTCCAGGGGTTTGTTACAGAACATGATAATTGACATGATTCTATAAGAGCCCCCTGCACCATCACCAGGAATAGAAAAAACGATCGGTACAGTCATATGATGGTCCATCTCATCACTAAAAGGGGATAATACAGTTTATTCTATGTTAAGAACAAGCCTTACTATGGATTTGTATGGAAGCAACCATTCCTCACAGAGCCGTGAAGAAACTGAATCTCATTCTCCATGGCTCCGTTCACCACTATGACGTCATAAAAATAGCCTCAAACTATTTTTGATTTTGAAGTTTGTTTTATTTTTACCAAGATACCATGAAATAAATAGAGATCCACCTTTTTTTTCAATCCGAATATTTATTCACTCATAAACATCAAAATAGGATTCCACTTGGCCCTGCCTCATGGAATCCTAACTTTAGCTTTGAGGCTAACTCGTGAAGAAACACTCAATTTGGGGCAAATTTCGTGATGCTCTGTCCATGTAACTGTGGTGGATGCTGTTCTCTACAGAAAGGCGTGTATGAAACGTGAGCATGTAGCATGATTACCACATCTTTGTTATTGACTGCAGGGATAAAAGGGAGGGGGGAGGTCCCTCAGTCACAGAGGAGGGGGGATATATTCGAGTAAAGGGAAAAATGAGTATACTTTTGATAAGGTCTAAGCTACATGTAAGTCACAACCCATGGTCCATGCAACCCTGGGTTTTGTTCATGCATCATGTTAACCCTATAGGAATGATACATTCCGACAGGTTGAGATGATGCACCAATGAAACCCCGTGCGTAGATCGCAGTAATGCATTTCGTATGGATCTGCGTGGTGCACCCATGAATTGTTCATGAATAGGTTCTCCAGCACTGTAGATTCTACAACACTGTTTTGGTGACTTAGTAAGATGACTCTTGCGATCTTTAACGGGTTAAAGGTTTAATATAAACCAGAGGGGAGCAGCTCCCGGCAGTTCCTCCTGTACCAGTAGCAGCTCAGAGTGCGGCACCTCACCCCTCACCATGGCTGCAAACTCTGATCTCATCATAAAACAAACCTGTGCCTAATTAACCATCTATATATACAAGAATAAACAGGCATTGGGAAAAGATAGCCCATGAGAGGTGCAGGGCAATCCCTGCTGCTTGACTGCTCACACATAGCCTATTTAAATGCGCGCCTATACACTCACCGGATTGTGAGTAGTTCTAGTATATATGAACACAGTCTGAAGGTTTTTCTTCTAGACTCTTGCAAGTCTTTAATCAAAGTATACTTTGAAATAACAAGGTCACTTGAACACTGAGGATATGATACTTGTGTCTTCACCAAGGTCTACATTCCCTCTATTGAGGTTGCCCATAATCCTTTCTGTTCTAGGAGGTTTCCTGTTAATTGCCATAAGTAGGTCAGTCACGTGACCTAGTCTGGCCAATGACATTAGTCACATGACTGACCTACTTATGGTAATTAACAGGAAACCTCCTAGAACAGAAAGGATTATGGTCAACCTCAATAGAGGGACATATAACGATGTTCTTTATCTGGGCTGAAAAAGTGATGGCTATGCACTTTTTAACCATGAAAACATCAGCAGCTCATTAGGTCTATAACGTGATTATCTGCTGGATCCATGATAATTGCCCTGTGATGCTTTAGATAACCTTTACTATTGACTCGCATGTAATATATGACATAATTTCAGCTTATTGAGTTATACTTAAGTGATGAGGCCATTTCATTAACCATCCCCACCCAGATATCTCCTACAGAACTAGCCCATTAAGGGCCACATTGTACTTCATGTTTTTTGGTTATCATGATGCAGAGCTGGAGAATTCTTTACCCATCAGTACTTTAATGAGTAGAGTACCCATTTTTTGCTTTGTTTTGTTGCTTTGGTTGACCTGAAAAGCTTACAGTGTATGATTTTTTGCCAAATAAAACCTATCAAAACTAAAAAAAAAGTACTGCACTGGTGCATCATGCCGACCCTTTGGGAGTGTAGGATCGGCAAGATGTAGGGGTGCAGCCTTGCTTGACGCATTACCCGCCATATAGCTGCATGCATGTGTCATCATGGCCAAGGGGCTTAACACTCCCAGTTAACACTCTAAAGCACTGTGCAACCCGTAAAGAGCTAAGATACATTCAGAAGTATTATATCAATGTAGAACTAATTTAAAACCACCATATTGTCATGGGCTGTGCAATAAAAGTATGCAAGAAGGACAGTCAGTCGATAGTCTATTGCACAATTAGGGGCCTACGTTTACCTCCTGTCATTATAGTGGGCCAAAAGCTACCGTGATCGGGGCTCTTCAACAGGCTAGGCAGTTGGAAGCCTGGAGAAGGTTGGTAAACTGTACATTTATATAAACCAGTGACAGTGCTAGGGAGGTTCAAAGGGGACGACCAAGCTACATACCAGCACTATCTGCCGCTCCTTTCACACCATTCGATACTTAGTTGTCTCTAATTAGTATTGATCAGGGTCCTACAGATCTGTTAGAGCTAACCCTGAGCTGCTCCCCACCGTGAGCTGCTCTTCCCTCATCCAGGGCTGCAACCCCACCATAGCTGCTCCCTCAATCTGAGTTGGACCCCATCAACTATTCTATTTTCTGGGACATTAAAGGGACAGGCTTCCAATATTATAATTGATCTCAATAGTCAGTGTTGTAGAGAAATTATGCTGCTATTGCACTGCTTAAATTGAACACACGTGATACCTGAGGTAATGTTAGCCAATCGATTTAAAATCAATGTTGTGGTAAATATAGCAGTTCTAATTTTAAACAAACATACATGTACTTCCATGAAGAAATTCACATGGGGGGATCAACCATAGGTGTTAGATCCATAAACTACAAAGATGATAGAATAGGTTCAGTTGGTTTTTAATACCTTGCGAGAAGGACAGAATACAGCTTGACCGACCTTCTGACCCCAACCTCTACCAGTGAAAGAATTAAAACAGCAAACCACTACATATGGTACCACTGCCACTAGCATCAACTGGAACCGCACACCCCTCATACTTCACTTAATGTTTCTACAAGCATTCCACCTCTGACTGTCCACACATTTCACTAATTGGCCGACCGCCCAGTGTGTAAAGGCACTAGCTAAATGATGCAATGTGGAATCAGGGAGCCTGCTATTATTGATGATGCAATGGCCTGTATTGAGGTCTGAAATCAGATGGGCCCAATAGACATGTGTCCAGGCTGTTAACACGGCGTCTGTCCCACCCTAGGCTGAGGTGTTGAATGTAGCACCTCATTGATCAGTTAAGTTGCCCTCACTGTGCCATTTTAGTACCAAGCTAACAGTCTGCACTCTGTGGTGAAAAATTAAGGAATGGGTATTGGTCATGCAAAAGTGGCACAGAAACTAGTGTAGGTTCCATCACACTAAAAGCGATGAATTAGTATCGAGGTTTGTGTTATGGAATAAACAGTTGAGATGATATTAAGAGAATTGTAGCTTCCTAGGAATTGTCATGTAGAGCATGCATTAGATTAAATTACTTGATATGATTCCAGACAAAGCTGAAGTTTTTCTAATATTTTGCGAATATCTTTGGCCATGGCTTTGGCTATAAAAATTGAAATTATTCTTTATATATTTTATATATCAAAAGCATAAACCTACTTCATTTACCAAAGACATAAACCTACCAATAGATAATTTCACATGGTCACTAGCCGCCTGTAGCATAAATCTAGGTAATCCCCAGCACTGTGCTGTGCGGCCTCTCGCCTTGTTACATAATGGACAATCCGGCTGTAGAATAGGACTTATCTGCACCAATAACTCTTCCAGTGAGGCGAACATGAACCCTGCAGGGGTTGCTGATGATGATTGGCCGTGGGGTATCTCCCATCCTGCCCAACCTCTGCATGCCGTGCTGTATCTCTCCATGTGAATCTAACAATTTAAAAGGGCGCGTATTTGCTTTAATGCATTTTGCTGCCATGATGCATGAATGAAGCAGGTGAGTAACTCACAGGCACTGCGAGTTGCTTCCTGATCCTGGGTTGATAGGATGATATGACTATAAACAAATTTCTTATCTATATACTCTTTCACCTTACATGGAACTTGGATCAAAATCTGTCCCCACTTGTGCCTGGCCAGTCCATCTTCCCACAGCCCTGGAAAATATACATGTTCTGCACTTGCCTTAAAGCATTCAACATTCTGGAGGTCGTCTATTAACATACTACGACTGCGCCCTTCAATTCATATAAAAAATCCAATTAGAATGGGAAAGGATCTTGCATATGTCACGCATTACACAAGATTGGAATAGTATACAGAGTATACAGAACGAACTGTGTACAACAAAATTGCCATCAAATTAACCTTGCTGTGTTCCAGCCAGGTGGTCGCGCATTTAGATTAAATCCGTTCCACGGCAGCAGGCATTGCCGCAGATGACCATGAAGTAATTGCACGGACAGGTAAGAACGTAATCTTGGCTTAGACCTATCTCCAAGTGTTGTACCTGCACAGGTATTGACCACAGGTGTCCCTGGCCGCTGGCCCTTTAATGAAATATGAACCAGGGTGATCATCTATAACCATCTTCTCATTTATATATCCTTTTCCAATAATTCTGTTTATCCTAGTTCTCTCTAATTATAGGGAATCATCTGTAGGTTATTCCTTAACATACTACGACTAAGTCGGACAGAATTCCCCTGGAATTCTCATTGAGATCTGAAGTCGTAGGGCTATGTGCGATCAGAAATGGCCGATTCTCAATTTGCTACAGATACAGCTTTTTGTCAATGATTATAAGGCATATGATACGACTGGGTCTATGACATGGCACTCCGTTTCTGAGCTCATAAAACCTAAGGTCTGCTTGTCAATCATCCCATAAATAGGATGCTCTATTAGTGTGTGGACTCTTTCTGGTGGGATTTTCAATATGAACAAAATATCGGACTCTAGAACAACCTTTATGCCATCTAAAATCTCCTTACAGAATGTCTCCAGTATACCATCCTCCAGCCACCAGTGCACGCACCTACACCCCATCTAACTTCTGATTAGGGCACACTCATGCAGTGGCTGACGTCTGTGCCCGACCAGCCAAAGGCCTTTGGCATTTTGCAGTGTTGGGTGGCTGGTATGCGTTAGGTGGTCAGTCGGGCGTGAGCCCCAACCCCTGCTGATTGGGATCCACCCCTACAAATACTAAGGCCAGACGCAAATTGGCAAGATTTGCTGGAGCTTGAAGGTGCCGCTGACCATTGTGGCAGCGCCAGGAGCGGCCAAGGATATAGAAGGGTTTAGGGTGGAGGGTTACCAACTAGAAGCTTCTTGTTAGTACTTGTAGATGCCTCTCATGTTGTACAGAACAACCAGCTCAACAAGAATTGCATGCACACTATACCGACTTAGCAGCATTAATCACCAGCCAATGAAATAATCACAAGTCTTCACTGCGGTCTCCTCTGGGGTCAGGTGATCCCCATCTGGTAGTTGTTATCAGTGATAAGCAGCTTCAGCAATGGCCGCGCCACTCGGACAATCTGCTACCTTAATTTGTATAACGAATGAAGATAGCATCAATTCATATAAGGCAGACCTGAGAATTCTTTACAAAAAATAGCGTGCAATGAGCAATTAGTTTTGAAGCAAAAGAAACAAAAATAAACGCCATTATAATGATAGGGTGAACAGTTTATAGGAATATCGGACAACATAATTAGGAAGGAGGACCCGAATTATGTAGTTAGTCTTACAGACTTTTTTCAGAAAAAAAGAAAGAAGAAATTATACTACAACTCTTTTAAATTATGGCCGAAATCCTTGGAAACGATCAAACACATACAAAGAGAGATAGCCCAACTGGATATGGGCAGTAAAGGTAGGGGCTTGTCAATACTGAATGACTACATGCTAATCAGGGTTGAGGAGGGCACTAACTGCATGGCATGGAGGGCAATAGATGAGAGGCGGGATGTGGTGACGGTGGTAAATTCTGTTATCTCCCTCTTCCCAGACCTGTGAACTGCTCCATGAGCTGCTCTAAAGTCACCCACAAGTCAGCTGAGTATCCACCCCATTCTTCTCCTGATGTTCTAATAATATACCACCTTCCTCCCACTCACCCACACTCACCTTCCTCCCACTCAACCTGCGTTTTGGTAACCCTACAGAGGCCACATGATGCTTTAAGACGCTATGTCCTCTGGGTGACATGATGTGTGAACGTAGCTAAAACGAGCAGCTCACCAGTGCATTCATGTATGCTTTATAAACTCACAGAGGGTCGATATGGTTCAGATATATATGCATTACTGGCGAGTTGCTCCTCCATGCATCAAGATGAGAACTATACATAAAGATGCAACATTATCTTCAAAGGGTTGGATTGCCTATTGTGTGATGGGTGCCCCCATCGATTTGTCCTCTGCCACTGTGGCCACCCTGGGAGTGCTGGGTGGGTAGGTGGGCAGTGGGAATAGTTCGTGGGAGGTAGGGCAGGTCAGCCAGTGTTCAATTCCTCCTGTACCCTCATACAGAACCCACCCTTTCCCTTAGCACAACCCCATTAAAGGCACAGGGTCGTCTGAGGATTGCAGACTAGGGCAAGGGGTAGGTGGGGTTGGGAACGCCCACACTTCGGGCTTTAAATACGTTCTGTGGTCCTCCAGGAGTATAATTTAGATGGGAAAATTTGGCTGGGAGGTCATTCCAGTTCTTATTATATTAACAGTAGATCCAATTTCTCCACAACATTTACTCCAACCATCCACAGGATTTATTTCAGCATCTAATTCAGGCAAACCCTCCTGCCGGTGATAGAACTCTCCACTTGACCTTTCTGGGTGAATCCCCTCTTTGAGGATACTACTTTCAATTGTTCATGGTTTTATCAACCAAGCTACCTCCGCCTTTCATGGTCCCTGCAGACTCTACTATAGTGGGTTGAAAAATGTATAGAACTGCAGGAGGAGGACGCTGGGCCCTGCTGGGAGACAAAACGATGGTGGATTAAAGGTCATGGAGGGCAGGCAACTGTGCAGCGCTATACGGCGATTAGGGGAAGGGTATATAATGCTACCGGAGTAGTATATATGGAGCTGTGTAGGTTGTATGTATAGGGACTGCAGTCTAAATAAACATGGTGTATTGCTTTCTCCGTTGTTGCTAGATTTTTAAGATGAAAACATTTATGCAACGAGGTCTGCTATCTCACTCCCAAGAGGAGCACCAAGTCATGGTTTCATAGATTGGTATCCTAGGTATACCACATCATGTCACTGCCTGTATAAGCCAGAGGGAGAAAGAGAGAGAGAGAGAGAGAGAGAGAGAGAGAGAGAGAGAGAGAGAGGGGCAGACAGACAGACAGAGGGAGACAGAGACGGACATATAGAGACAGAAAAGGAGACAGATAGGCAGAGGGGGGAGGGTTTGAGTTGAGGGGGTTGATATAGGTGTATATAAGATATCAGAATTTGTTATTTCTACTAGCAGTTTTGTCAGCCAAAGTTTGAAAGGAGTGGAAACCTCACCGACAACCCTTCTAAAGTGTTTACTCCTTGTTGCATCGCACTTCAAACTTGTAGCAATAGGAGCAATCAACACTTCTAATCCACCGAAGGCCCACCTCTACCTCCCACGAGATCATTTACTTAAAACATGGTTCATATAGAAAAAGAAATTCTGTCCGTGATTCTGGCATATCCTCTTCATCTACCACATAATATGATGAGGCCCTCAGGAGTAATTTCATTCATTACTTGAACCGCCGCATGGCTTTTTTTTTAATGCAGCCCTGGAGAGTTGCTCACTGGGGTCATAGTCTTAGTGAGTAAATCTTAACAGAAGGGCATTTATGACCCATGACAGCCCTTCAGAGAGGGGACACCAAATGGGTCGGTAACTCTCTGCATTGTATTGCAGCATTAGGGCGACGAATGAAATTTATTTTCTTAATGATCATGCCACCCCAAAAGGATTAACACATTGGGTGACTTACGGGGTGGTAAGGTGGAGGGATGGCAAGTCTTCAATGCCCTCCCACAATAGACATTATCAGTGGCTAACACTGTAATACTGTAATGGGACTGTTGCCTAGTGTGCGTGCTAAAGTCGTATTGATTCTTACTATGGGGAGGAGCTGCTCCGAGCTGCTCTCCACTTCTACTCACAGCGTCAAGTAGGACCACCTTGGGCGAAAATGGAGTGGTTCTGTCGGCTCGACATCTTCTTAAGACGGCCCACAATTACATTTAGCCGGAGGTAACTGTGTAGATATGCTAATCATAGTTGTACATCTTTTTTCCCAGGCGCTGGCTAAGTGTTGCAGTTTTTCTTCTGCTCCTCGCAAAAGTCAAACCTCTGCCGGAAACAATTTCCATTTTGGAACAATTGACGACCATTACACCCAATTGCCCCATTCCTTGACAGGCCCAAACCTATTCCTCATTTTTTTCCCAGAGCACAGGAGTGATGTCCAAAGTGATAAGAACTTGATTCAAAGAATTTCTTTCTCCATTAAGTCTCAAATCCTATTCATGAAACTATTCTACACACTGTAAAATAAATAACTATTGAATCTTTGTAACACTGAACAGTAATCCATCTAATTATATATAGCAGGGAGGGGAACCAGTTTAGTTTTTACAAGAAGTCCCAGGTGGCAGTACGTTGGTACAAGAAATCTCTGTGAAAATAACCACATCTCTGTGAAAACTACGGATCTCTGAAAACTTTGGGATGAGGATTATATCATTATTGCAGCGACATTTTTATACAGTGCATGGTACCACAATTTGCTGGCATGTCGTTCTTAGTTCACCAAAAGGTTTTATAGCACATTTCTTTTCCAGCTTTTCTCTTTAAAACTCAGTGACTTATGCAGGCAATAAAGGACTTTTATTGACCCTAATGGACAAGTCCTATATGTCTTGTGGTACACAATAAACCCTGATTGGCTGGTGTAAAACTGACGCTTGGATGCCCGCCCCGTGATTGGGATGGTTAAGATCCTACCGTTAAACCTCAAACTGAAGGATATATGCCCATGTAAAAAGCGATCATATATACGCGCATGTATGTATTTATATAGAGAAAAATGGCGGCACTTTGTGGGGCGCTCTGGTGGGTGGTTGCCACCTTGATGGTCACGTGACTGATGGTGTTGCGGCATGGATTACTCCCGATTACAGTATGATGGATTAGGAGAAAGGTGCCTCCCTCTGTCCCACAGCCACACGATATACCCCCCCCCAACTACAACCACCCCCACCCCTAGATATCCCCTTGCCCCAAGGACTCACTCAAAATCCCTTCCGCAATCCTACCATGGAGATGTACCACAAAAATACTGCATCTAAGAGCTGGCTATTCAAATAAGTGCCATGGCATATCTAAGCGGCAGACTTTCTAATAAACACTGCTCTCTAATAAGCACTGCTCTCAAATAGGTTTTTCGGGGTACAACTATTTTCTAAAGTATCAAGCGCTAAAAGCTGTACCAATAATGAGCCCCTCTTTTTTATAAATGCTTCATGGATAAAATCATGTTGAGATCTTTAAGCACCCAGACAGATAAACATGTCAACATGGTAGTTGCTGTTGGCACCACCTTCCCGATGGAAAGGAAAATGATGCAGCTTTTGGGGGTTCTGCGAGTGGGTGGATGATATCAAAGATCTAACTGCACAACATGAAGAGTATGGTGTAAACAACTTTAGGGCTGCATGATGTGCCTCCAGGTTCATGTTCCTTTGTTACCATACATGTACCAATAATGCAGCACTGTCAAGTCTTCTCGCCAACACTACATTGGTGCATCATTCCTTTTGTGAGTATATGGACGGTGAACATAATGTATGAATGCCGCCCTGGCGAGTTACTCGCCAAGTCTGCATCCATACAGAACGATGGATGGCTAGATTGCTGCCATAGATACGCTGCATAAGCATATCAGCAGCTTCTTTAATTGTCACTAATTTACTGCAGATCGGTCAAAGTGTTGTGGGTTTTCTTCTTCTTTTTTTCAAACGTGGCAGCAAAGGCAAATCACAATGGACATAGTATATCAAAGCAGTCTTCACCCTTAGAGGGTTAGACACACCGCCCACCCAAATATACTTTTAGTCGCCCACCCCCTTCCTCCTGTGCCTGCCTGGCATGGTGCCGGTGTGTGCATGCAGCATACAGCAGTCCGTTGGATGCTTATGAAAGGGAAAGCCTCCTTAATGGGGACTTCCTCCCCACCGTCCGCAAACATCCCCCAACCCCTTATTATTGCCGGCTCCATACTGCAAGTCGTGAGTGACATTCAATGTTAGGGTACCAATGGCGTCTGCCTTTAGGCTCCAATTATACCGTGACCTGTTCGATCCCCTCCTCATGCATCCCATACCTTTACTCTATCATGTTGGGTTATTCTATAATGTAAGGTTGTCTGCAGTTCTGTAGGGGCTACTAATGCATTACTACATCATTCCCACACGTCGTGGTGGTCATGATGGATGAGTGCAAAACTGGTGAGCATAATCCCCAAGGCTGCATTTATGCATAATGCCGATGATACAGGGCCATTATTTGACCAGAAGGCTGCATTTATGCATAATTCCGATGATACAGGGCTGTTATTTGACCAGAAGGCTGCATTCATGCATAATGCCGATGATACAGGTCTGTTATATGACCAGAAGGCTGCATTCATGCATAATGCCAATGATACAGGGCCGTTATTTGACCAGAAGGCTGCATTCATGCATAATGCCGATGATACAGGTCTGTTATATGACCAGAAGACTGCATTCATGCATAATGCCGATGATACAGGTCTGTTATATGACCAGAAGGCTGCATTCATGCATAATGCCGATGATACAGGGCTGTTATATGACCAGAAGACTGCATTCATGCATAATGCCGATGATACAGGGCTGTTATATGACCAGAAGGCTGCATTCATGCATAATGCCGATGATACAGGGTTGTTATATGACCAGAAGGGTAGGTATAATGCAGGGCTGCATTCTGTGCGGTTTGTGGGAAATGGAACTAATGAATCACTGTGCTATGCAGCTGAAGGGACCAACGGGTTATACACCCCCCATCCCTATGTTGTATTGTTAGGAGGAGGGAGAGGAAGTGGATCATGTCTGTAACTGGGGGTATGGACTATATTTCTGGTCACTGCGCCGTCCAAAGCCAATATTTACCTTGCTATTCCTGTCCCATGTAGGCCGGGAGCTTAATTCAAAACATCCTGGGATCCCAACCCCAGCGATCTTAGTGTAGGCACATATCATAAGACCTGGCTGGTCTACCCTATGTAATGCAGTGGTTGCAGGCCTGTCCAGAATAGCTAGTCCTGGGATCACTTCACTATTCCATTTCCACCACTAAGATCACTGCGATCTTAGTGAAAGAAATGCATAGTGGTTTCACCTGAGTACAAGAGCACTTACATGGAACACTCCTGATCAAAAGAGTGAATAGCCTGCTGCATACATAAAGAGGGGAGGGAGGACGTTTGCTGAGTGTCCTTGAGGGCTCTTAGGGCTACTCATGCATTAAGTGCACTGTAAGGTAATTCTTCCCTTCTCTCTCTTTGTCCTGGGGGGGGGGGCACAATGCTTCTATTAGGCAAGCATAAATCATACATTCATGGGAACAACTCTTGAATACTGTACGGGGGTCAACTGCACCCTGTGCTCTTTTGTTAGCCCATATGGGGACAGGGAACGATGGTATAAACACTGTTGTGAAGAAGAGTGACTCCACAGCTATTCCTTTATTTTGGGACTCTTAACCCTGTGCCCAGTCAGTACTTCTTGGAATAGTGTAGGAGGGCTGAGGCTAAGATCTTAGTGCTGGCTAGGAAAAGTGAACGCAGTCTAATCTTAAGATCGCTTAATAGGAACAATAAGGCAGAATAATTCCTAAGATCGCTGAGGTTGTGATCCCAGGATCTTTTGAATTAACCTCCTGACAATGTAAGGGGAGTATAGGCAGTGTATGAAACAGCCCATAGTACACTTTTAATGTAAGGGGAGCTTAATGGGTGTCTAAAATAGTCTATAGTAAATTTACAATATGTAATAATAGACCTAACCACTAACTTCTGACACATAGGGGTGCAAATGACGGTTTGGTATTTTACTTAGATGTGTGAATGAGAGATTTATAGAATTTGTATAGCTCCTAATTTGCTTAATTTTATATGGCTTTAATTTGCTTATTTACTGCTTTTATTCTTTGTGCTGTTTTCTTTATCTTATGATTCATAGCCTCCGATTGATATCTTATCACTTGAGAAAGAATTAAATTAAAATCACCATTGTTCAGTAACTGTGCTTTGCTAATTGCTTTCATGTAGTATTGCATCTGCTATAACTGGTTTGTTTGATATATGAATTCTAATTTCCAAATGCTTGCTTATGTTATAGTTACATTTGGTAAGTAAGATAGATCATTACTGGTGTTGGCTACACTCTACCTAAAGCGCAGTTTAACAAATTATCCAAACTGATGTATATCATATAACGTTGATATGAATGCCTCAGCAAGTGAATTATCAGTTTCAGCAAAGAGGACATTCCCAGTGCGGTGTTTCACAAGCCAAAGATAATAATATTCATAAATTATCCATTTCTAAAACCAAATTATGACTGTTGCAAAGTTACAACCACTCCTATTTTGGTCCAATTATAGAGAGAAATACATAAGATGATACTGATGACCTTTGTAAAACACTTGCTATTGTAAGCCTACAACCGATCTTAAAACTGCTATCACATCTAGTTATGACTGATTGTAAATATAGCCAACTTGTGAAACACCACAATGAGGTGTCCTTGATAAGATCTTGACAAGGGAAAGGCATGCATATGCAACTGTTTCCACAGAATTATAGAATAACACTCTAATGTTTCTCCTTGTTTTATGGTAAATTACTGAACTCTATGCATGCCGTTAATTGATACATAAATGCACACCCCGTTTCTTATGTTATTAAACCCATGCTAGTGTGATCCATTATGCACTGAGTCATAGCACTGTCCACCTTCAATGAATTCCGTGAATTATAACATTGCACCTAAAACAATAACCCGAGTTTCTACACTACACCTAAACTCTATTATGGAAATTATCATATTGCATAAACCAATTTAATCCCAGTTAACCAAAGGAATATTTGATGTGACATGAATGTCCACTACTGCAAAATGAAAATTGTACCGCAATCTTAATACCAAAGCCTCTGCACAAACCCATTCACTTCCAGAAAACTAAAAATTGTTTGCTGTCACATGTGTAGGTATCCACCACGTGAGCATTGTCTCTGAAATAGACATACAAGTTTGCCAGGCCCGATACCCTGTGTACACATGTGCCCTCACGTCTTGTTGATGCAGGGCCATAAGTGTACATCTTTGCTCTCCTCCAGGCCATGAGACCATCCTTAATGGCTGTCTGGAGGCCATTTCTCAATGTACTACGACTGCACACAGCCACTACGATTTAAAAATGCCAAGAATAAGCCAGGCTATTGCAGGAACTGCCCTATGGCTGCTCACTACGATTAGCAGCTATGCAGTAATTACATAATGTTTAGTAGGGCAGTCGTACTGGTGCAGACATAAGGGACTACTAGTTCATGGTGCTGTTAAGGCCAAATAATTAGGTTCTCATTACGATTTAAAGGTCAGCAGTCGTAGTGTGTTAAGAAATGGCCTCCTGAGGTATGAGGAAATGATATACAATCTCATCTAGTAGGTTTTTTTTATCGCCACAACCTATCATGAAAATTTATAGCTAATAATGATGTGGCAACATGAAAGCCAGAGTCTTTATTAAGTAGGGGTATTTTTTCTTCATTCCATAGCCCTCTTACATAGTACCCAGTGCGTGGGCGCAGTGCTGTATCGGCTAAGGAGGATATGCTCAAAGTAATTGGTGTATCGATAGTATAGGAGAGACATCATTTTGAAACTGTATCATTTATCACATTCTTAGCCCCTCATCGTATCTAGGCTCCAGGAGGGGCATGAGGGGGAATAATTACCCCATTAAATCAGTGAGTAAGGCAATGCTGCCTACCATACCTTATCTACTGCCAATAAGAAGACCTGAAGTGCGTATGATATTGGGATATCTCAAGGAAAATGCACCTTATCCATTCTAGTATAAGTCATGAATTTTCAATGTCGATCTACTTTGGCATTATAAGTCTATAGATCAGGGTGTTAGCATGTACTCTGTTCCCAACAACACTCAGCACTGGGTATTGGGCCCAGTAACACTTCATGGATAGCGTAAAGGGTTTAGACTGCCTTGCCACCGCACACACTGGCTGGGCAGCCTGTAGGTATTGAGCAGAGTATTGTAGTTTGTACTGGACACCTGTGCATACCACAGGCAGCAGAGTGATGTGGCATGTATTCTAATCACATTATACTACTTTAGAACTCATCAATCACATTCTACATGTCTTAGGCATGAAACAAAACCAGATCTTACTTTTGCAAGACGAATTGATATAGTTGAAATCACTCACAAATGAAAGACATTATCTGAATAAATCATATTCCAGACAATTGATCATTGTGGAAAACTGGCACTGCAACTGATATATTCTCTTCTTTTACATTATAAAGAAGTGTATAGGCTTCATGTTGGTGAAATATAATCAAAATCTGGATGTGGGATCTTGGTTTATTTTGTCTCACATTATGAAAATTAGAGCATGTGGTTTTAATAAATTCAAAGCATGATTAAAACTGCTATACTATCAACTAGTTAACAGTTTACACTTTCTCTCTAAGTGTACACATCCCCTTTTGTAATCAAACCAGTATAACAGTAAAAGCAGCTTTTGAAATCATGGAATATGGACTTTGCTTAATATGGAGTAAATTCAATGATTTGTTCCAAATGCCCCATGATCAGAGTTCTGGTATGCACAAACTAAACCGTAAACATTGAATTTTTTTTTTGCAGTCGAGCTTCTTGTCACTCTAACATTGGTGCATCGTGCTGACCCTTGGGGTGGGGTATAGACCCCAAGGGAATGATGCATGGCAGCTGCCCTCACGAGTTACTCGCCAGACCTGCATTCGCACATAATGTGAAGTGTAGGAATTAGAGGCGAGAGGGTGAGTGGGTACCGGGGCCCCCAATAATGGGAATATCAACTGTAAATCTGAATAGAAGTATAATGGCCCCAAGCGAGACCCTTCATCTCCCCCCCCCCCCAAAAAAAAAAAAAGGGAAAAGGAAAAGAAAAAAAAAATCCGATGCCTCTGCTATGGTTCAGGTATTCATTGGTGCACTCTACAGCCCTTAGTGAGTTAGGCCGCAGTCAGCTGTCTGCATGCCAGTGTTTGAGGCAGGCCACACCACTGTTTGCACTCCATTTGTGAGTTTGTTTGCTGAAACCCTTCCACGAGCAGCTCAGAGTGGACTAACCCCAACTAACCCGAGCTAAGCTGAGGCGGCCAGTCAGGGCCTCCTCAGATTAGTACCGTACACTGAAGGGCTGGTCAATCAGAACAACTCGAGATGAGCTGCTCAGGACATTGGTAAGAGCAGCTCAATGTCCTGAGAATGTCCCCAAATTGGGCGCAGGAATAAAGGACGTATTTGGTCCATCATAAAAAAACGTTGAGACTACTCCTTCATTTCCTTTAACTTTCTGATCCAGAATCATCAAACTTCTGACTACTTCTAAACCTGTCGCAGTTAACAGTTTGAATGCTGCAGGTAATAGTTCTAAGAAATGTGGGTTGGATGTAGGACGTAAAATACGATAGTTCTGTAGCAAATTGGGGATAAAGGGGATTCTCCAGACAAATCCTTGTATCAACATATACCTATATATGCAGCATTTATATCTGAGCGTCTTCTGGAGATCAGAAAGTTATTAGAGTAGTATGTGTAAACTGAGCTACTCAAAGCAGCTCCATATATAGCTCCATATACAGCCTGAGAGGCCGCAGCTCGTATAGCGCCGTTATTATTGCATGGTATACTCGCGGGCGGTGCTCCACGTGATATAGTGTAAATCAATGGAGGAGGGATATCCGTAAAGGAAGTAGGGGCTTTGTTTGGAGGGTACTGGAGGACGAGGCAAGACCTTGTGTCAGGTGCCTCCTACTCCAGGGTTGGGTTATTTATGGGCATGGCCACACTGACCGGTGTATCGGTGCCAATCCCCGCCTTACCTATAGCCCTTTAAGGACTTAAACTGCCTTAATGCACCTCCTGATGCATTGATGCATGAATACAGCCTTGGTGATTAACTAACCATTGCTGCATTCATGTATCATGTTGATTCTGCATGGTCGGCATGATGCTCCAATGCAGTGCTGGCGAGCATACTCGCCAGCACTGCATTGGTGCATCATGCCGACTAAGGAACATGAATCCGTGAGATAATATACTGTTCTTGAAGGGCAGCGGTCTATCGGTGCCAATCCTGGGCTAATTGGGTTAAGTCCCAGAGCAATCTGTTCTCTGGATGGAGCAAAGACAGGTCTATGTATCATCCATTGTGGTGTGGAGTGCACCAGAGTGTTCATGTAATGCGTTTACCACTCTGATGGCTTGTTTCAAGCATCATTAAGGATAAATGAGATCAGGCCCCGGTAAACAAGCGACGATGTTAGTGTGCTTATAGTGAGTTGAATTGTTTTATCGGACAAAGAATTATCGTATCTAAAAGATGTCGTTTAGTATATATTCAGCCATTACATTCAGTCAGACATCATATCATGTAGAATGATTTGAGTTGTACTGTTTTATTGACTAAAGATCTGCCAAATAGCATGCAACCAGCCAACAATGAATATTTTACACATAATGCATAAAAATATTAAAATCAGTATTGGCTTCGTGACAGCGTACAGCCTACTATAGATTATTGAATACCAGATTGTGTCAGACGTCCGATATATTATAGATAGGCTACATAGAGGTCCACAAAGCACCAAGAGATATCTCTTGGTGCACAAAGGTTATAGGCAGTTAATTGGAGCAGGCTCAACGTGAGAGCTCATCAACTCAAATTTGTGAGGTGTTGTAACAGCGGGTCTTGGAATGGTGACTATAAGCCAATGGAAATTTACATAATTCCGCGCCATATAAGTATTCCTTAACTATTAAGAACGTGCACAGATCCATGGGTCTGGTCATTAAGACACTCTTCTTCTTTCAATTCAATTTATTCACAGAACCTTCTTAGAGAAAGGAAAAGAAACTCCAGGGGGGTGGGCATGATACACCAAGGAAATATCATGCCAACCCTACAGGAGTGTATCAGTCCCATAGGGTCGTCATGATGCATGAATGCAACTCTGGAGAGTTATTCGCCAGGATAGCATTCATGCAACAAATATGCATGACGTATTAATGTATCAGTTTCCCTTAAAGGATTAAAGGGTGGAATAGTAGATAATTGCAGTGCAGTGCATTGCATTGCAGGACACTGCACAGTAAGTCATCTGCTGAGGCTAGTGAGGCATAGAGATAACAGCAGAAGACGTACCATCACCAGCACGGCTTCCATGTGAATGATATAGTATTTGTGTAGGTGCCACTGCTATAAGACGTGGGACTGGGGCCTGGATGCCAGAGAGACATGTACCATTATTCAGGGAATGTTTACAAATCATGTCACCAGTTAGAGGGTTGTGGAGTTTCTGTGGAATATTTATTCTAAAAAAAACATAAACATATAAATAATGCAAAAGTACACATTAAACCTCTGTGGACAGTAGAGGGGGGTACAGACTGAATAGCCTGTTCTATATTGTATAGCCCAGGTCTAGATTGCTGCTGCTGCTATGTATACCGGCCAGACATCAGCAACGCCCCTAGCCCAGGAACTAGTGATGAAGGGATTGAGAGATGGGGGATGGGGGTGGATTAAAGGGGGGGGGGGGGTACGCCCACTGCCGCTTACAGGGGTGGCGTGTCCTACCATCATAAACTCTGTGACAACCAGAACAGCGAATCCCGAACCGATGCCGACCACCGCCGTACACCCCCGACCACCGCCGACGGTCCTAAATCGGTCATGTTGATGGCAGTGGGGTATCACAAACGACCTGTTGTCGACACCACTCCCTGCCTACTTAGCCATACACACCCGGCCCCCATCCCTCCCAACCCCCCCCCCCCGGCCCCTTGATCCACCGCACTCAGCACTGATTTATACCAAATAGATCCTCCATTGCCACAAAAAGAGAAGATGGCTCTTTCTCGTTAGGGACCAACGCTTAAAGGCGTTTAATCCAACTCGCTCCGGTGAGCTCGCATATTTCCACGTTTTGCTATTAGACCGTTTTTATTTCATTGTAGTTCCCAATCCCTTCCAGTTCCTCCGATTAGACCACTTTTCTTTTTCCTCTCACTGTAATTCCCCATTCCCTTCATTCCTCTCTAGCTTCTCTTCCAATTGTCCTTTTTACCAGATTGAATCCTCCTCGCACCTTTTAGCTCTGTAAGGACAGCATTAAGGTGCTATCTATGTTCTTTTAGCAGCATGTTGAGCACACCCAGTAGGTGCAGGTTACTCAGCAGCAATGTATTGGCGCATCATACCGGCCAATGTTGGAGTTAACCAACTCCATTGGATTGGCATAGTTTATGGATGCAATACTGCAGCTGACTGTGTATGCATGCATTATCATAGTTTTAAAGTGGCATGCAATTCCCCTAAAGAGTTATGTATTCCTCATCGATAAGAGTACATAGGCCCCCAACACCCCTTTTAGCCATGGGAAGAGCAGGAAGCAATAGGGCGCCGTGGCTGCGGACAAGAGAGCAGTGGAGCATCCAGAGGCAATGGCCTGGAAAAGTAAGCCCCCGTCCAGCGAGGCCTAGCGGTGGTTGGGGACGGGAAAGGAGTGGGAGGGGGGTGCCTGGGTAGGATGGTCTTCAGCCTGGAGGGATAGAGGTAAAATGAAGGGAATAGTGGATCACTTCCCTCTATTCAAGCTGGGCGTATTTCTCATTGCCACTTAGATTGTCCTCCATGAAATGTCCTTAAAAGCTGCAAATCTGTGTCCCTTGGTTAGTTTAGAAGTTGGGTAAATAGGAGGATGATGACGTTAGTGTGGTGGGTAAAATGGAGGAAGGTGGGCGCTTCAGTGTGAGTGAGGATTTACAGGGACGTAGAATCCATTTTTCCCCAGGATGGACAGGGATATTACTACATGCATAGTCGTATATTATGTCCCTAGTCCCTTCTTCTCATATTGTTTTACACATATCCTTACCTCATTTCTGGTTGGCTCCTCTATTCCTATCACGGAATAAAGGATATTTTATATGGTATTGCTTTCGTTACATTCTCCTTTATATCTGTCTTAATATTCTTCGTCTTATCAACAAATAAATGTCATCAGTCAACCAGAAGAGATCATCTGTGCTACGGAGTGTCCTTTCGGCGGGACCGCTCTTCTATTATTATATGTTGTTATCTTTTTTACATAGGAAATCGGTACATTTATGTATATACATCTCCAATGTGCCCTCCCCAGACCCACAATCACCCACCCACATCAAGTGTCTACAGCAATCCTTCTTAAACAGCTAAAATACAGCTGCATGGGCGCTCGCCGCATGTATCGTCCTCTGCTGGAAGGGGAGAGACACGAGTAATCGACAACTTGAGTTGCTCATAAATCTCCACTCGGTGTATGTGGTTGTGGATTGGGTGGCGAGTAGCTAAGGGTGTGTAAGTGTAGGGGAGGGGGCAGCTCTGAGATAGGGGGTGGCTCAGGATGTGGAGAGCAGCTCAGATTTGTGGGAGCAGCTCAATGTTTGGCGAGCAGCTCATGATGTGGGGGCAGCTCACAATGTGGGGAGCAGCTCATGGTGTGCGGAAAGAGCTCATGATGTCGGAAGCAGCTCATATTGTGGGGAGCAGTTCAGTGTGAGGGGAGCAGCTCAGTGTGTGTGGAGCGGCTCAGTGTGAGGGGAGCAGCTCAGACTTTTAGTAGCAGCTCATGGTGTGAGGAACAGCTAAGTGTGTGAGGAACAGCTCAGTGTGTTGGGAGCAGTACCGACTTTGAGTAGCAGCTCATGGTGTTATGAACAGCTAAGTGTGTGAGGAACAGCTTAGTTTGTTGGGAGCAGCTCAGACTTTGAGTAGCAGCTCATGGTGTGAGGACCAGCTAAGTGTGTGAGGAACAGCTCAGTGTGCTGGGAGCAGCTCAGACCTTGAGGAGCACCTCAGTGTGAGTGGAGCAGCTCAGTGTGTGGGGAGGAGCTCAAGGCGGATGACAGTGGCGGTGTGTGGCCAAATCAAAAGGGGTTAGCCTGGTATTTCCAATTAAATCTTCCAAGTATTTACGAGTGCGGCAGTATATGGCGCCTTCGGTAGTGAGGTTGGAGTGAAGCTTCATTGGTAGAGATATACTTAGTGCCTGGGGATCTGATGTCAGCAAATTGTTGAATTTTGCTGAGTATTTCAATTTCAGCCCTTTGGATATACCCTACCAAAATTAGCTGACTCGATACTACGATTACTGTCACTTTAGAAGCACTAGCGGATGACCCATTTCGAAATTCTATACCTTTGCCATGTGACATTGTGAACCATAGAATGATCGCCACTCTACTTGGCAGCCACCCTGGACAGGTGAATAATTTAGAAGTAAATCGTGTTTCAAATAAGAGTCAAAACTTCTGAAGTGCTGACGAATTGACAGACCAGTGCTTGTTTACAGAGGGGTTTTATCCATAAAATTTGAGCTCGCTACGCAGGGCGCATATATAGTTATTGATTTAATCTGCTAATGGGCTTGGACGCCATTGTCCTTCCAAAGGCGGCATATGCCTGGTTGTTGCCATGATGTGTGAATGCTACCGGTATACTCCCCTAGACTAGATCCATGCACCATGATATGCCAGCCCTAGAGGGTTGGACCGGGATGCATTTTCAACCTCTGTATTCACTGCAGAATTTTCTTTATGTAACACCTGGTTCTTATCAGTGCTTATCTCGCCAGGTGCCCGATCAACAAATGTCCATTCCACTAGGCCTCCATACAGAGCCGTATAATAACGTTGATACACACCCAGCAGTGAGAATGAAACACCAATGCAGTGATGGTGAGCTACTGGCCAGCGCTGCATTCATATAAGGACGACAAAGAAGTGTTCCGCTAGAACATTTGGAGCCTGTCGGCCTTTTGCCGGCTTCAAAAGTTCCTCAGTCTAACACGGTTGTAACTGCATCTGGGTCACCAAGGTCGACCCAGATGCAGTGGCAACAGTGTTGCACTGAGGCGAGCCTACATTGTTGAATAACAGCGGTGTGCATACTGACAGTAGTGTAGTGCTCTGTGTACAGCGCGGTTTAATAGCAGACACGCGGTGTGAGTAGTATATGAGCCTGGGGCTTTGAGGCTGGCACATGGGGAGTACACACACCCAGCATACACCACCACCATACTATACCCGAGCTGCTCACCCTATAGGACACACACCGAGGATGAGTTGCTCTTCCATGGCACACAGACAGCCCGGGACCCCACACACTGTCACCCTATCACTTCCCCTTCTTCCATCTTGCCCAATTCAATTTACTCCCGCATTAATCTGTAAAGGAGGTGTAGGATGTGCAGCCACAGCGGGGCCACATTGTAGGCGCGGGACCAGGGGTAAGGGATTTGGGGTAGGCCCATGACAAGGAGCTGGGGTATAGGGAGGGCTTTGCATTGGGTCTTGAGCTGTGCGAGATAGGAGTAGGGTGGGAGTTATTTGGCAGAGGAAGTATACATAGTATAAGAAGGAAGAAGACAAACTTCTGGTTGTAAGGCAGGACGAGGAAGAAGGCCGTGGAGAGAAGCCTTCCTCCAGAGTTTGCCTCCCCCTACATGACAGTACAATGGTCCATGTGCCCCCGCCCCTGTCCTGTCCACTCACTACAGGTCACTATCCACCAAACATGGTTCCCCCTCCCCGCCCCCTCCGCTGCTTGCTGGGGAAACACTGCGTCCAAGGGACCGGCCGCCCAGAGCAAACAGCGGCGTTGGACGCAGCGTCCCACGGCGGACGCCAACCTTGTACAGTTATGTAGAATACAGCTGGTCCATCTTCCCGCCACGCCTTTAAATGCCGCGTAATGCATTATGGCATTGATGTCATGATGTCTGAATGTATTCATGCATTGGGCTGGTATGGGGACCTCTGCACCGCTCATTAGCATGATACTTGAATACAACCCTATACATACTAATATAGTGAGCATACGAATGATGCATTAATGGAAGTCTGGCAAGTAGCCGCCTTCCTGCATCACATCGCGCGATGGGCATGATGCAGAAAAGATATATATATATACAACCCTTGAAGACCTAACTACATCCCTCTCACTACAAGGTCCCATGGCGTCCTTCCCAAGGACAAAGCTGTGTGGTGCACTGCACGTACAGGCTCTTCCTGTGTAAGCGCCCTGTCAAATCTCTGTACATGATGAGACAGTGGTCTAATGGTGTATGGTTCAGGGTGTGTGACAAGCGTACACATCAATGCTCTACAACCCACGGTGCAGCATAGGCCAGAGAATATGGCCGAGAAGGGTGTATTCAATTAAACAGATTCCTTTTTATTCTCATTATACCCCTCCCCTACCTCCACCATCCCATATATAATACGATGGTCGATGGTGCTGGTGAGTACACTCGCCAGGACGACAATGATGCACTCATATATATGATAGTGTCGGCATGATGCACTAATGCATGCAGTTCTGGCGAATAGACTTGTCATTACTGCATTGGTGCAGATGTCCTTAAATCAAGGGTAAACTATGACGATGTAAACAGGCACTGGACCATGGGTTTTTAATAGCATTACGTCCTTATCAATATGCAACGTCGGCGACCCTGGAGTGCACACAGTCACAGCCCTGGACGCACACACTAGTCAGCAGCTTATCGTATTTACCTACACCAGTGCCTATGCGCTTATTGATTCAAACGCCAAATCATCACTTCTGCTTATCTATATGATAGGCGACTATTCAAACCCAAATTTTCGAGTATTTTCTGTTCATTTGCGTTGCTTGTCATAGCCTGACAGGCAGTTTCAAAATAGTGGTGGCGGATGGGGGGAAGGGGTTTCGGTCTTATTTCACATTTGTATACTTGCCATTTCAGGTTTGGCCTTTTTTTAAGGGTTACTCAAAAGTTGGAGGGTTTGCATGTCACGTCCTGGTTTAAATGAAAAGACCACCATTCTTTCATCGTGATCTTTTTTGGTGGTCATCCTGAAAATAGGGTGGACATTTCTTTTAATTTAAATCCTGGTGCTCATGCGACAATACAGCATATACTGGTCCTGTGAATGAGGGGAATAACCTGGTGTGGGGCTACCAAGATATGAGTGCAGGGATTGGGTGTAGGTGGGGTAGGGGGCAGGTAGGTAAATAACCTATAAAGATCCCTTAGTCATCATAATGCATTAATATGAGCCTGGCTTGCAGTTAATTTGCCAAATTTGTATCTATTTATGTATCATCCTATGTCACCGAAACTCTTTTGAAAACTCAACTCAATGCAAAAAAGCGGTATTGCTGAATTGCTAGTTGGCGTTGCATTAATGCATTCTGACGACAAACAGACATGTATGCATGCTTTGCGTATCAAGCTGTTATTGAAGGGTTAGCCCCAGGTGATGTTGACCGATGTTAGCAGGGGTTGAGCATGTTTTATGGGCCGGGTATTAATCTGTCTCCATTAGAGCTGCTAACCACACTCACGCACACACACCATACACACAGTCACACATTGTAACGCACACACGTTGTAACGCACACAGGTGTGCACACATACATGTTGTATCAGCATTCTCCTCCCTCTCCCATTAGCTATGCAACATAGAGTGCGATTTTGATCTAGTTTCATAGAAATAGATACACGTGGAGGGAGTTGAAGGTCCATTGAGTAGCGGGCCCTACTATTGAGATTGTAATTCCTGTAGTGCACACGAAAAGCAAAATTTGACGTGATCTGCCAAAAGGGATCTTAGTGCAGGGTACAATGTGAGGGCCTCCTTTCCAAGTACATGTCACATGATTATCATACATAAGTCTGATGCAACTGCAGACCCAGTGTAATTTCTAGTTACAACAAGGTTTAGTCTCACAGTGCATCATGCCTATCCTCCCTTCCCCGATCCCTATATCAGGAAGGTACACATACTGTAATAACCTAACCTTGTACACACACAAAGCCTGTAAAACTGCTCAGAGCAGTCCACACTGCAGGATACCTCTAGTAACGAACAGCTGAGGCCATTGCAAGGTGTGAATACATGTTGAGACTGTACACTGTAAAAAATAACTGTTGAATCTACCAGGGATCCTCATGAAACTGAACAATGAACTGCTGTAATCATATTTCAGTGAACCAGTGTAGTTTTCACAAGAAGCCCCAGGTGGAAGTACAGTGGTACAGGGAATCTCTGTGAAAATAACAATTGATCTCTGGCAACATTTGTTCAAGGATACCGCCAATATTCCGACATTGTTACAGTGTAGACTCATTCTCAAAATTAAGTATGCTGCATGGTTCTATCTTGCTTGATGCTAGAGGAGCTGTTGTATATATCCTGTTATCGGGTATGTAGACAGGCGTTGAGCCCAGGTGTGAAGCCAGCTTTAAGAGGAGCAATCTGTGTTGACGGGCACCTTGGATAGAAGAGGACCTTATATTAGGGTTGGGGCTTAATGGTGCTTATAAGGGTTTCAGGCCTTAGGGTATCTCAGGGCTTGGGGCCTAACCGTGTTGAACAGATTGTGGCCTTAGGGATTTGTGCCCTAACGTTTCCAATGTTTAAGGTGTGTGTAACATAAGCCTGCTAAATTCTTCCATTTTGTGTTGGCTTATATGCTAGATTATAGGAATCAAGATGTCTATATCATTTGGGGACCATAAGAGAAAGTCCTTGAGTATTGTTGAATATCAACGCCAACTCACTAGTGTTTCACCGTAGGTGATTGTTAGTCAACATCGAATCAGGTTTAAAATATAAAATTGCATTCAACATCAAGGTGCCAATGCTCACAAAATTCTAGATTAGGTTGATGAAATTGATAACCGTGATTGACCGATTCAGATTAGTTAGGTGCATATAATAATGTTTGCCCACTGGAATACATCTCTGCCAATATTTAGATTACCCTAGTCAGATCCTCAGCTATATCATAGAATCGTGCAATATAGGGATTGGTGAGATATAGTGACCTTGATCTGTCCTCGACACAAACAAAACGCTTACCCCTATTCCTGCCCCGCCCCAGGTCGGCTCACACTCCCTTTGTCTCACCATGGGCTGGGCTTTGGCTGGGATCGTTCATTGATATGCAGGCCCGGCCCCGGGCTGTCAGAGATAGACATTGTGCCATCACAGCATCTTTTATTACAGCATTCTCTCTGCCAAACCATTCATGCACATCACACGCCAACCGCCTCCAGCTCACTTCCATCTCTCTTAGCCCTTTATGCGCGATATTTGATCCCTGCAGCAGCAGTGGTCGATCCAGGATCTGAAAAAGGAGGGGGCGCAGCCCAAAAGGAAGGGGGGCACCCCCTATTTTTGAACAAATTTTGGGGTCTAAAATATCTAATTAAACTCTTAAAACTTGGGAAAATGGGGGTGCACGCGCCCCCTCCCCCTCTAAATCCGCCACTACTGCAGATCTATCCATCTTTCCTGGTCGGCATAATTCAACAATGCAGTGTTGACGAGCATGCGCCCCAGCATGACATTGGTGCATCAAACCGAGCCTTTGGGAGTGTATCAACCATGTAGGGACAGCATGATGCATGAAGACAGCCCTGACCCTCGCTGCAGAGTTCCACCCATGCATCGTGACGACCAATCGGCAAGATGCATATATATATATATATATATATATATATATATATATATATATATATATATATATATATATATATGCACTATGCATCCCTTAGAGGGGAAAACCTCTGCCAGCCACTAGCCCCCATCCCTTCACCATGCTCCAATCTCCCCATCACATATCGCTGCATCTGCATTTAGCCCTCATAACGTAGCGTCTGTCATACACGTCATCCAGGGTCCCGGCCACCCACCAAGCATTAAAAAATACCACTGCCTTCCTCAGCCCTGTTATTAGACTTGCTCACGTCCATTGATTTTAATATGAGAGAATTGAAATAAAATGGGAAAATTGAAAACATTTCTAGTGAATCTATTTCTAGTGAATCAATACCTGAACCCAGCAGCCAGAGGAGGAGAGGCATGTGGGGTATTGTGGCGTTGGGAGGAGAGTTCAAGGACTGCAGCCAGTCTACCCTGTTATTTACTACAGGGTAAAGGAGGACAGAGCGACAGGCTTCACTGTATGGCTACCCACACCCACCCACCCCTTACTCATCCCTTCCTCTAACATAATAAACCTTAGCACTTTCGATAAATAGAACAAAGGAAGGAGGTTCTCTTTGCTAACTCCATCCATATACCCCTCCTTATCCATCCTTATACCACTCTGAAATTTGAAAACTATTGGGAGGGGAGGGGCTGTAAATGCACGAGCATTTAAAGCGTTGCAAACTGTCCTTTGCAAAAAGAAATCTCATGAGGGGGTTCCACCAACTAGAACCCCCGCCATACACAAGCTATAGAATCCTAAAGATCCATAGATCCTCCACCCACCCCTATACCCCAACACATATCCCCTGGCAGCAGGCCATATCACACCAAAAGGAGTGACATTTATCGATCTCTGGCAATGATTGGTCACGGTGTCACTTTCTCGGCTCCGCAGCTGAATCGATTTGGGGAGATCAGACCAGAGCACGGAGGATGGCAATGCAGGGGGGGGGGGAGGGGTGATGACGGAGAGGCTCTCTGAGGGACGGTCAATCTCTGAGTGGGACTGGAGGTTTATTCAAAAGATCCTGGGATTTCTACCCTGCGATCTTAGTGTAGGCACATATCATAAGACCTGGCCAGTCTACCCTATCTAGTGCAGTGGTTGCAGGCCTGTCAGGAATAACAAGTCCTGAGATCACTTCACTATTCCTTTTCCAGCGCTAAGATCACTGCGATCTTAGTGAAAGAATTGCATAGTGGTTTAACCTGAGTACAAGAGCACTTACAGGGAACACTCCGGATCGAAAGAGCCTGCTGCATACATATAGAGGGGAGGGAGGATGTTTGCTGAGTGTCCTTGGGGGCTCTTAGGGCTACTCATGTGTTAAGTGCACTGTAAGGTAATTCTTCCCTTCTCTCTCTCTTTGTCCTGGGGGGGGGGCACAATGCTTCTATTAGGCAAGCATAAATCAAACATTCATGGGAACAACTCTTGAATACTGTACAGGGGTCAACTGCACCCTGTGCTCTTTTGTTAGCCCACATGGGGACGGGGAATGATGGTATAAACACTGTTGTGAAGAAGAGTGACTCCACAGCTATTCCTTTATTTTGGGACTCTTACCCCTGTGCCCAGTCAGTACTTTTTGAAATAGTGTAGGAGGGCTGAGGCTAAGATCGATGCAATCTTAGTGCTGGCTAGGAAAAGTGAACGCAGTCTAATCTTAAGATCACTTAATAGGATAAGGCAGAATAATTCCTAAGATCGCTGAGGTTGCGATCCCAGGATCTTTTGAATTAACCTCCTGGTGAGTGTGTGAGATGGGTGTTTGGGACTGGGTTTGGGAGGGCTTGGTTGGTATATGGTTTGGAATGGGGTCAGGGAGGTGGTTGGGAACAGGGCGTGGAGGATGGGTATTAGGGCCATAGACTGCTATTGTGGGTTGGAAGGAGCAGGGGCGGGAGATGGGGGATAGGGGTATAAATAGGTGTTGGGCATGATGGACCGGGAGCCCACAATGTTAGGGACATGCATGAGCTTGGGGACATGGGCTTTGGGAGTGTGTAGTGTCAGGGCACATGGGCTGGGAGGGTGTGAGATTTTGGGGCAGATGATGGGCAGGGAAGGTGGGTGGTCTCAGGGGCATGGACTTGAAGGGTATGAGGTTTGTGCCCTTATGAAGTGTTGGGATGGGGATATGGACTGGGAGCTGGGTGGGTCAGGTATTGGGGGACATGGAGTTGGAGTTAGGGGTGTATGGGGTGGCATGGACTGGGAGGGGGGTGAATTGGGAGATATGCACTTACATGATGACTTTTGGATGGCCAGTATGGTAACATGGACAAGGGCAGGTTGAGGGGAGGGGGAGGAGATGTCTTGATGAAAGGAGGGAAGGAAATTAAGACAGACAGACAAACAGAGATAGAGACAGACAGACAGCGATTGAGACAGACAGAGACAGGGGGAGAGACTATATTAATTATATGAGACTGAGAACTATGTGCAAATGATGGTGAAACCCTGAGTTCTATGGCAATATGTATGGGCTGGAACTGTATGTCAAGTTAAATATGTGAGACAATAATAATGTTATTAAGGTGAACGATGTGTGAGAGAACTTTCACATATATTCCCACGCACATCTTGCCATATTTGTGAAGAATAAATTAGAAACGTGTCCTAGATATGGGGCAGGTGGCCATTCCTGGCCTCTAAAGTGGGAAATGTGTGAGAATAATCGTAGAGGTTTTGTACCTAGCATATTGTCTGGCATACACGTGTATGATGGATATCATTGACATTGTTTGGCCTAGCACTGTTGGCAATGTTCTCTGTGAATGGTGTGCATGGCAGTCTGCGGTAGCATGGTCTATGCAGGGCAGGGTAAAAAGGAGGACATCATGGCAGTATATTTCACACACGTTTGGGAGGGGAGGGGGTATCCATAGACCGATGCAACAAGAAAGGGTGGCTCTTAGGAGAAATTCTCTGCAATTTTACCCTTTTTCGGAGATCCAATTGATAAAAATGCAAGTAAATGGCCGCTAATCCTACAATCTAAAATACAGCCTAAGATAAACACACTGAGAATCTCCTGGCGTAAGATGTTTGAATATGTAGACAATGTATAGGCACCCTGCTATGCCAACCAAAATAAATAGTTAGTATGGAAAGTCACCTTTTCTTGTCGCTGAGGGCTATAGTACTCTGAGATTTATGCCTGGGAGCTGGTCCTGTTCCTGTGCAAACCTGTGTGTGTGGCAGGGGTCCATGGAGCCAAGAACAACTCTTATTATTTCATACTGTAATTGTGTGTTTGTGCAAACAGTGGATGACTCAGTGCAGAAACTATAATGAACAACTTAAGGCATGAAGTGTTGCACTGGAGGTGTTATTATTATTCAAAAAAAAAGATAGGGGAAAAAATATGCAATACATATCATCTAATTCAATCACCATTTTGTCCTCAGATGTTCATGATGAAGAAGGAAATTGTAGAATGATATTTTCCTAACACTAGAAGAAAACAATCGACTCTGTCTAATCCATTCAATGCAGTATCATTCTTTGATAAAGGACTATATCACAAAGTCTATATTACATGCGTATATACAGCACTGGTGAGTAACTCACCTATGCTGCCAAGCAAATGAAGTTGATCCCCCTGAAAGGTCATATGCAGTTACTCATTCATTTTGCATTTGCAAAAGACTGAGCGTGTAAAGGTTTTGAGGCACCATGATGCCTTTTGAGGGTTAATTTCGTAAGGGCTGCATGATGCCAATTAGTTAGGTCATATTCATGACGAGAACTACATTACACAGTTTCACAGAGGAATGTGTCAGTGCCCGTTCATATGTACATTACACACATCCGAGGGGATAGGAAAGAGGAGATATAGACCATTTTAAGTGGGATAGGGAAGCTCGATGGATGCATGAATCCAGCCATGTACCAATGCAGGCACTACATCGGTGCATCATGAAAACAAGGGAACATGAGGCTGGAGGCAGAGGACAATGAACTATAGAAAACTATGCATAAAGTAAGAGGCAGACTTGGCAGGATCTTGTTTAAAATGTACATAGCTGGTGGGTGGGTGTGTAGAAGGGTGGACATGTGTTGGTTTTGTGGAAGTAATCAGTGTAACAGGGTGGGCACGCCTCTGCCTATTGTGGGAGATGTGTAAAAGGGGAGGAGTGCAGGAGGTGGGGGAGGGAGGTTGTTTTCTATATACATTGTAGTCTGTTATCACCAGTTTGGGTCAAAGTCGGGCGGAAAATAGGGATGTTTTAGTATGGCTAGTGCCCTCGACCATTTAGAGTGTATATTAAGAACTTTATGTGGGACACTAACTAAGTGTACTTAGTTTTCTTTCCAGAACAAATATGTGTAACACTCTGCAGTGTTATTTCATTACTTTAACTTAGACATCCTTTCCACACATTCCTTTCAAATCAAGTGCATGGTAGTGTGCAGCGTCGGTGGTATTAAGAATTTCCAGCAATTATTCCATCAAAATTTTCACATTTTGCATAGCCCACAACATTATTGAAGCACACCACGGACCTTTATCACCTACCCAACCATAGCCAACTCTGTGAGAATGGTCGTTATGCAGGTGGCGGCCGGGCCCCGTCCCTTTGAGTCTAGGTGCTGAAATATTCACAGCAGTGTTATGGATATTGGTGTATGGTTGTTGGTGGGCCCGGCCAGTGGCGGCTGGAGAGAGCCCAAGGGAGTGGTCACAGCGACCAGAGCAGTATACCATACAGCCTGTAGTAGGCTATATGAACCTCCCTCCCTCTCATCACTCCCCAGCCATATACCCATATAGGTAGGCATGCCCCCTAGCGGGCCTTTCTCTGCATACAGAGGCGGCATTGGGAAGTCCTGGTGGAGTGCTCTATGTGAGATTTGAGGAGGGAAATGGCTGGAAGAAGAGCTATTCTTAGTGTAAAAGTTTGAACTGTTAAAATTCCCAGTCGATTGCTCTCCCATCAGCTGTAAGTTTTTAGAAGAAGAGAAATGCATGCCATTGCATCTGGGCACAGATATTGGTTTTTCTTTCTCGTATTAAACGCCATGGGTGAAAGAATCAAATTTCTCTTGGTGAGCCAAGAGAATTTATGACTGTACATTTATGTAGGAGGTACTTGAGTTATTGGAAGTGGGAGGGGCTTTGCACACACCACTTTTTACTTCGGCACTGAACACACAATATGCTAGTCTGTGACTTTTCACATTCAACCCCTCCTCCCCCAGATCCTTCTTCTTATGGACCTTCTTTCCACCTCACCAACAGCCAACCCCCGGCTACAATGCCCACTCTCTACTGGGCCACCCTCCATCAGCCCATCCCAAGTGGTTACTTTTTTATACGGACCAAAAGCCTGCAAGAATTCCAAAGTGCGATTGAGGGGCTCAAGAACCACACGAACATTGACCCCGAAAGGTCAGAAGTATGAAATAGCGACCTGTAAGCACCCAGAATGATGGTTTCATATCTTCGTCCGTTGTACGTTTAGTACTGATACGGCTTTATTTCAACTACTTGTTAAAGCAAATGTCCTGAATATGAAAAGGAAATACCACTTCACATTCCCCAGTGGAACTTCCCAGCTGCGTAACACAATTTTAGTAGACCATTTACACCCTAAACCTTTTCTCAATTTTCCCACTGAATCAAATTCACCAGTGTTGATATTCAGAGCATGTTTGGTGTATGAGCCCCAGTAGGGGGAGCACTTGGCTGAGGCTGGCAATGGGAGGGGAGGGGTGGGGAGAGATAGGCGGAAGTGCACCCAAGTGGTGGTGTATCATCTCTCCTGCAGCTTTGTGCAACAGCTGCCCGGACTGTGATCCGCCCAATAATGACAGCACATCGATCTGCGCCTATCTCAGCACCAGGGTGAGGGTTCACATCGTGACAGCCTCCAGACACCCACATCTGAGTAATGGAATCGCTGCCCGACTGTATTCATGCTTTTTACTCTTCTTACGCGCCTATATTCCTTCCAAGTGCTCTGCCTGTCTCACCCTCCCTCCCTTCTCTTTCCCCCTCACTCTCTCTTCCTTTCTCTCTCTCTCTCTCTCTCTCTCTCTCTCTCTCTCTCTCTCTCTCTCTCTCTCTCTGTCCCTCCCTCCCTCTCTCTCTCACTCTTTGTCCCTCCCTCTCTCACTCCCTCTGTCCCTCTCTCCCTCTCTCTGTCCCTCCCTCTCCCTCTCTGCCCCCCCTCTCTCTCTCTCATTCTCTCACCCGCAAACTCTATCTCTCCTTCCCCTCCCCTTCCTCTCCCCGTCTCCGCCCTATACCTATTCGCCCATACAACTTAACAGGCTTCCACTGCAATACGGCTCCCATTTCCTGCAGAGCCTGTTCCCGGCACGTCGTAGAGCTTCGTTTAGATATTACCTAGACCGTGTTATAAGCACATCGCCACTGAGTGACACACTAGACTATTGAAAGTGTTTGGTTGAATTAGCTCTGCCAATACTGTTATAAATACAAAAGTTTATATAGTAAAGATAATCAAGGAGAGGGGCTGGTGCACTTGAGGGTTGGCCCGGGATGCAGTATTAACCAATCAGAAAATTCCATGTATTAAGTGCAGAATTCTTTTGGGTACATTATGTAATACCTCTCACCCATCATGCTGGTTCTTATCAGTGCTATCTCGTCAGGTGCCAGATCAAGCAATGGCCGATCCACTGGACGTCAATACTAAGCCCTATACACGTGAGTGAGCATAAGGTACCTAGCCGGGTATGAAATACCCCATTTCGCCCGGGTTGTTTGTGTAGAGGTTGGTGGCCTGAGGAGCAGCTACCCTTCTCCCACTCTCCTACACCGCTTTAACTGCCGCTGATGCATTAATGTATCACGCCCATTGGTTGTCAGGGTGCATGAAGTTAGCCTTGGCGAGTAATTCACCTTGACTACATCCATGCATCATGCCGACCTTCCAGGACTGGTACATTGCCAGAGGGTCGGCATGACTGGTACATTGCCAGAGGGTCGACATTATGTGCCAATAAAGATTGGAGTATTTATTTTCAGATAGGTGATATGTAAGAATAAAGGTGGTGTGTTCCCTCCACCTGCTTCAATAATCAAAGTTTAATGGCCGAATAGTCGCTCAGTGCATCATTCCTCTTTACCGGTGTGAATACAGTTTGAACCACAATCTATGCATCATGCTGACCCTGCTGAGTTGATATGGTTATCAACAAAATTCTAAAATTAAGAGTAAAATGCACCTACATGACATTAACCAGTTGGCACAGAACCTTGAATTGTCATGGCAACTGCTTGATTGAGATTGAAGCCAAATATCGCAGTTTTATTCATTTAACATTGAGTCATCTTTTATTGCACACTGGAGATTTCCCACCTTCTCTATATGCTCTTATGTTAGATACAACATTTTTTGTGAGAGTGTATTGGTAATGAGTGCATAGATAGATAGCTAAATCCTGCTCGTCGTGTCCCCCTGTCAGATCTAATGGTATAGATCCTCCATCGTCCTCTCTTCTATTCAGACAGCATCCATGCTAGCTGCAGCTATAGCTATAGTGTGCCTCTATGGTTCTGTGTGTGCCCACTGTGGTTTGTATTGCTGAAGGCACTGGACTAACACAGAGCAGTATAGAAGGAGGGGGGGGGGGTATATGGCATATGGACACTAGACCAATCCACAGGTTAACCCATTAAGGGCTGCCTATGAACAATTGTACCATTCCCAGGGGTAGACCCTAACATTTCGGACCTTTGGCCACCCGGGCCAGCAGTCTAGTATATAGCAATGTATTTTCAAATATTCTACTGGCCAAATGTCCAATTTCAAAGGAATTTTAGAAAGAACCACTGGCCCAGAGTCCAAACTACTGGCCATTGGCCACCGGGCCAGTGTTAATGTCTACCCCTGCATTCCCATTGGCCATTCTGATACATGTATGAATGCACTCGGGCATTATGATGACCCTACCGGGGTTGATCTTAGACTGAGCATCGTCTGTGTCACTCCCGTTCACCTACTGACGGGAGAGAAACGGGACTCAAAGTAGGGGTACGAGCGTGGCTAGGTTGATGAGGGTACACTGAGAAAATATTCTTACTCACTTGAGTCTGGGTCCAGACTCAGGCAATGTCGCCAAAATGAGTATCATTTGAGACTCAGCCTGATCCTTGGATGATACTCATGGAATGCCAAAGCATCACACAAGGATCAGCCTCAGGATCTACCAGAGTATCATCCAAGGATCAGGTTGAGTCTAAACCAATACTCATTTTGGCGACATCGCCTGAGTCTGGATATAGACTCATGTGAGTAAGAATATTTTCTCAGTGTACTGCTAAATGCCAGGACGGATCGGAATGGTGCATTAATGTATTGGCTTTATCTAAAGGGTTAACCCCTTAATTGGGAATCATTTTTCATCTTCATAAACCATTATGATGCTCAAATATAGTGTTGGCAAGTAAAATGTTAGCCATAATTATGTCGATGCATCACGTATCCAGACTGCACGATCAGCAAGATGCATTCATAAATGCATCACTGGAAATTTACTCTTCAGTGTTGCATTTGTGCAAGAAGAGTGAAGGGAATCCTTTCAAGCACTTTGCTGTCCATACAGTTGCCCTGTGATTTATACAACATGTAAGGGTGCTATGTATGCACCATACTTTTACAACCAGGTGCCCTGTAGTCATACATCAGGCAGTGTACAGGAAGGGTGGCTGGAGGAGGAACAGGGGGTTAGGGGCTCTACCAGGGTCTGACCTATATTAACCCTTTAATGGCAGTATGAGGCCTCCAGGTTTATGTTCCTTTGTCGCCATGATGTACCAATGCATCACTGGTGATTCTAGTCATCAGCACTGGATTTGTCCATTAACCACTTTTGACTGTATAGCAATTCTATTGTGTTGGCTTGATTCAGGAACGTAGCCCTTGTAAGCAGACTAACCAGGGATGTATTCAAAATGAGTCCTTAAAGGGCACAATACACAGTGTCGGATCCAGGATTTTTAAAAGGGGGGCGCCCCTCATTTAGCCCCTAATTTTAGCTAAATTCTAGGGTAAAAAAAGTTTTTAAAAAGTAAACTCTTAAGTACAGGGGAAAAGGGGGGCGCGCGCCCCCGCGCCCCCTCTAAATCCGCCACTGATGCAGGCTTCATAGCCTCACCTTATTGCAGTGTTAAACGTCCAAACATTCACGATTGTATCAATCCTATTGTGCTGACTCGATTCAAGAATTTGCCCTTGTAATTAGACTAACCAGTTCTGAAACATGTATTAAAATGACTAATAGGGTACAGTGCATTAGAACACAATGCAGTCCTTAAAGGCTGACCTTGATGCAGTGTTAAACGTCCATGGCATGGGGAGCAACTCAGCAATGGCCTACAACAGCGACTGGACAGGCAATGAATTATTAAGGGCCGCCATGATTTGCTCGTTGAGAGACTCAGGTGTGAGAGCTTAGGTGACTACTCTATAGCTAGCGAGAGTGGGGTTTAGCACAGCTTATGACTGGAGTATCAAGGTATTGGCACGGATAGGCCATTTTTCGTGATTTTGTGTGATACAGAGGTCTCTATAGCTAAGTATGGGGAAGAGGTATTAGACAGGGTAGCATCCTATCTTCAACTCCCTATGTATGTATTTGCATGTAGTTTCAATCCTACAAGAACAACACTTGTTGGGATTGCAATCTATGTGGCTTTGCATGTCAAAATACATTAACTCTAATCGTGATGAGTAGTACACAGTGCAATATCTCCAGCGAAGCCAATGGCAAACTATTAGGGTTGAGAGAAGGGGGGGGGGTGGGGTCAGCCAAAGTGGGTTGCCGAGCACATAAACTTGAAGGGGGTCATATGAATAGGCCAGTATGATGATCCCCGCCAAGCTATTGTCAGAGTCAAGCATGCAACAAAGCATAGAGGCCTGCATACATATTACAGGTTACGGTCTATTTCTGGGGGCAAGGTCCTATTGATATACAGCATTACCCGATATACATTTATCACATTGTGGCTATTTGCAATCGTCAATAACAGAATGCAATACTGTTGTTGACAATCTAAACCAACAATAAGAAAAAGTCATTCCCTTTGTCCTTTAACTGGACGAAAATTATAATACTTTCATTAGCAGTCCAATTTCTCAATGAAAATTAAATCATGCTATTGACAGTGCAATGTGGCAATGAGGATATTAATCCCTACACCTTCAATCGTCAATAGGCAGTGATATGGAAACACAACTCCTCAATTGTGGCCCCAAGATCTATACACACACACACACACACACACACATATATATATATATATATATATATATATATATATATATATATATATATATATATATATATATACCACAACTCTGGCACTTCCAGTGGTTTTATATGCAGTTTAGCCGTGTATTATTCTGCATATACCACCCATGTGCATTTTTGAAATTTTTGGTATATACTTTTTTGGGGTCAAGTTGGACTTAGAATATTTTGGGAAATGCTGGCGGACATACAAAGTCAGTCTAGCCATTGTTTCAACGTGAAAAATCGTCCCAACTTGTAGGAGAATTGAACCCCGGCTGCAGTGGAGGTAGGCGAAGGCCTTAGCCATAGCGCCACACTGTACGGTGAAGAAATCCAATGCGAAAGTAAATAAGTTCTAACCTGAGGTCCATAGACGAGGAATGCGTAGTAATTTTCTCCATTTTCTTCGATATAAATAAGAATCCATTGATTTTTCCATCGTAATTGAGTCGCGGTCCGGCCATTCCCACCTGCCTCCTTGTCCGACGAAACTGTGTCAGTGGCCCAGATGTAGATATAGGTCAACTTCTCGCCGTACAAGAAAGACACCGAAAATTTCGGACCTGTTTGAAAAATCAATGGATTCGTCTTTATTTTGAATATATTGGACATAATATGTATGGAGGGATCATCTAGACTATCTAAGGATATGAACCTGTTAATTTCTCAATTTGTCATGGTTCGATTCCATACGAAAAGTGAGTGTGAACACGGCGGTACCTCTCCCAGCAAGGAACAAAAACAATGGCTTCGCGCAGAGCGGACCCGGGCCGTATCGCTTGCACTTACAAAATGTACGCGGCTTGGGTATATCCAGCATGTAAGGCCCGAGGGCTCCAATATCCATGATCTATTAGCTTAATATATATCATTCCAAGATTTACTGGACATGCGGGGGCTGGGACTGGAAATAACAAACTCAGTATTTCTTAATAATATTATACTTAATTGATAGCCCTATATCTTGGCTTATCAAAAAGGTTCATTCAAGGATCCAACTCCTAAGATGTCAGTTTTTACCACAGATGCCATAAAACCTTCCAAAAAAGTGGAACATTACTGATTGTAATCAATAAAACATGAATAACACCACTAATTGACTCCTAGAAACACCAAATATTGTGGCCAGACTGGTACAATATATGACTTTATGTATACCAAAAAGCTTAAGTGAGGGTTGAAAACCCTTGAAGTTACGCATTGGCGAAATAAATGGAAACTCTGAAAATTTGGGAATTTATTCTCCCATTTCTTAACAATGACTATATAAACTGTCCATTGTTTCTTGGGATGACCCATATATAAATATATATATATATATATATATATATATATATATATATATATCCTCACATGAATGATATGCATGGCGACATAGAATGATAGACAGTTAAAAACATTTAAAATGATAAAGTGTCCTTTAGCAGGCTCACTGCTATTCTAGTCGACACGCCTGGATCTCTAGAATATCGCTGCACATCCCACAACAGCACGCTCCAAAAATAACAAGACCTTCACAAAGAGTCAAATCTCTGGGAACCAAAGATTAAAGAATGTCATACATTATTTGCCAAAATGTCTTTTGACCATGGAGACGAAAATCTGACCTAGGGAAAAGGTCATAAAAATTGAAGTGCGTTTGTGTTGAGCATCCTATTTGAATCACAGAAGAGGGAGCGTCCCAGCTAGATTCCCTCGGCTGGTTTGTTAATTATTTAACCTACATTCTATTAACAGTTAGCTGCTTGTGAATTCTTGTCGTTGTTCAGTGGCACTGCTAATTAACAAGGTCATCATTAGGTGTGCTAGCCCACTGGGCACATCAATGTTGATTCAACGTTGAAACAACGTTTGCAATGTTTGCATATCAACATTGATTTAGGGTTGAAATAGAGTTGAAATTGAAAGTTGAAACAACATACTCAAAATCAACTGTGATTCAACATCTAACCATCAGCGCTGATTCAATGTTTGTGTTTCTATGTTGACTCAACATTGTTTCAACAATGTTGAGTCAACGTTGACAGTTGTTTTGTTGACATATCAATGTTGAATCAACATTGTATCAACATTGAAATCAATATTGTTGATTCAACATTGACAAATCAATGTTGAATCAACATTGAGTTGACAACAATATTTCAACATTGATATGTCAACTGTTGACTGGATGTTGAAATGGTGATGGTTGACAACGTTGAAATACAAATATTGAAAAAGTGTTGAAAACAGGTTGATCAACACCATCAACATAACATCAACTGGTTGTCAATGTTGATGCAACATTGTGTGCCCACTGGGAGGAACTGCTCAAGTAAGAGTTGTAATGGATGGACTCAAATGCTCCCACCATTTACAAGAAATTTGCCAAAGAAGGGGATCTATGATCCAGATATAATGTCTAACCACCAAATATATGTAACATATATGGAACTATGTATGTTTGGTATCATTTCCTGAAAAAAAAATTATTTTTTTGTGTATTTCTGGGGGGTTTCACCTCATTTTGGGTCGAATTTGGCCTATTTTGAGGTCCTGGAGGCTAAAATATAAATTTCCCGCCCCAAAATCCTATATGTAACATCAAGAACTCATCGAGCCTGATGATATTAGCAAAAAACAAACAAACAAGAAAACAATAAAAAATCTAAGTACAGGGGCCGACAGAAATGCCAAAAATAGGATATTCGCTGTTTCTATATATGACTTTCAACCCGACATTGGCCCAATGTATCCTTGCTACCTACCACTGTCATGAAATCATCACTAACAGTAGGACTAGGTACATGTATTTTGTAGAGGAGAGAGGGATCTACAAAGGGGATGAGACAAAAAAAATTCACCCTCTCTTCAGTGGTAAATCCCACATGTTACTCTATCTTAATACAGTCAAAGGGCAATAGGGGTGTTCTTCCTCCTAATCTGGCTGTTGCCTTTCTTAACACCCGCATGAAAAGCCACCATGTTGCCCACCACTTCGATTAAATAATGACCACTCCCTAGGAGATCTCCAATGAGCAACGAATGACCATTTATAGCTAGAACGGATAAAGTCGTCCCTTTGCACATTGCCCAAATCACCGCATTCAGTCTCCTTGGCCAGGGTCAAGCCAATCCTGAATCAATTTAGAGCTGACTGAAGAACCAATAGCCTTGGCTCTAGGGCTCATGGAAGGATGTGAGGACATCATGCTGAATTGCACGTACAACGGGGACCAGGCTGATTTTGGCTTTTTATGCTGCTGATTATGACAAGGTTGAAAAGTGAAAGTGTCCATCGGCCACCTGAGCCGCTGGTCTCACTGACCTTTATTGAAGACTAATAGACAAACTGGGCAATAATAAAGTTAGGCAAGGCCAGAAATAATGTGTGTGTTTTGGGTATAGTCCTACCTAGGATAGCATTTCAGGGAGATATATGTAAGAATTCACAAATAGTGACGTATTGAAATACGATCCACTCTTGTATCCCTTTTGTGGCTGAGAGGATTACTGTTGACACCAAACTTTGTTTTCTATCTAGTAAAAATTGGATATGGTCCATTCGGGTTATATCCTCACCCTTCCTGCCCACTTTGCCCCTTCACGGTGCACCACCACCTCCAAGCTCCTATCCCCTCTACTACAGTTTGGAGTGTGCTTACACACGCACGTGGAACCCGGATCCTGTACAGGAAGCATTACACAATATGATTACCACGCCAAGATGGTGCCGCTTCCGGCCAGCAGCCGGCGCGCTAGTCGCCAACATCCTGTTCCCATCCCCGGCGTCCGCTCTGACCTCGGCCCCGTATGGAACATGATAAGCAGACGGGCAATTACTCCGCCATTCAGCCCCAGCTCGAAATCTTAAACCGAGGAATTGACAAGAAAAGACTAATAACAAAAGGACGCTGCTCATGTTCGCGTGCCTTCTTGCCTTTTTTTCCCCTCCTTTGCGACCTGGGAGGAAAACACTTAGAAAGCATAATTAAACTAATGTTGTGAACATTCCCCTGTGGACGTCTTAATAGAGCACCGACTGCCTACGTGCTATATTCACAATGTTCTGGGCTGTAGACTGACGTATTATGTAGACAGGAGATTATTATTCTAGGCAATATATTAAGCATTGATAGGTCGATTTCTAGGATTCACCAAAACCCGACAGGAATGAACTCTTTGTGCAATTGGCTGTGATGTATTTTAGATGTCATTTCTGGACAGCGTTAGGAATTCAGGGAAGCAGCGATTATGTATCTGAGTAGTTGCCATTTATCCCCCTGACAATAACTGTGTTGTAGAATGAGCAGCTGATTCACTCACTCCAAGGTTATAAACACGTAAGGTTCCACCCAATTTTAGACCTGATAATACCTGCAGTAAAGAATTGTTCAGTAAGACTTTGGGAATACTGGAGTAGAAAGCATCTTCAGGATACATGGCCCCAGCTGTGTAAGCTTGCTGTCTAGTGCTGGGTGTATCCAGCGTGAGGAAGTAATTTGTAAAAATGGCTAATCATGTTTTCACAGGTGCAGTATAATGGTTGCTCTCACGACAGGTGTATCATAATTACAGTCTACCAAAACTACTCCTTATATTATCGTTAGTTCCGGTTATCCATGGAAAGACGTTCACTGATAGGCAACTTATCAAGAATTGTACATGTGTAGAATACATTTTTAGGGATACGTTCTGATTTGCAAAAAGTATGTCATTAATTCATTTGTTTGCCGTTATGATACACCAAAGAGAGACTGGCGAGTAACTCACCGGCCCTTCAGCATTGGGAATTGTGTATTGGCGTTAAGTACTGGGCGGAGTGAAAATGTGTTTCTTTTCATTATAAAATGTGATGTGGTGCATGGTTGCAGCACGTACTTGCTCACCTATTGCATGTCTCCAGTTAAAGCGAATAAGATGAGGATTATGGCAATTGCAATGTGCATTTCAACTTGAAAAGACCCTGGTACCATGAACGTATATCATTTCTAGCTTTTCTTAAACGGGTTGCCCAAGTCTAGCAGTGAGTACGACTTGAGCAAGGTTAGCACAAGGTCTCTGTTTGTCTATGCCGACTTAGCGGGATTAATTATCAGCCAATGGAATAATCCCAACTATTCAGTGCAGGCCTAGGACTCTAGGAGTCTAGGCCTGTCTAGGAATGCTTCTAGAATATGCTGTGAACCACCATGTGTGTGTGCCAGGTGGAGCAGAATGCCAAGGTTGGTACAGGGTGGGTAGAGGGGGTGGGACAGAAGAGCTGCTCACCACAGGCAGGCTGAAGGCTGAAGGCTGGGGATGTACCGGTAGCCACCTGTTGGATGTCATAAAGGTATGCTGGTCAGGTCTGGAGCTGCTCCTCTCACCAGGTGAATCTGACAGCTGCTCACACTTGCTCGGACCTGCTCCTGGCTAAATAGACCAGCTCGTCTGTAATGTAGTGCAGGGTAGTGACTCAGGGCTATATAGACAGACCTCTGTTAGGGCTGGGGGTCATGGTATTTATATACCAGTTTGTATGGAAGATAACATAAGGCTGGCCTTATAACACAGTATAGCTTGTATTGAAGTAAGGGCTTAAAGGTTATAGTAGCAGCTCACTACTACTTATTTTTGCACTCTCTTGCATTAACCGGCATGATGCACCAGCAGAGTACCATAGTAGTGGTGCATCCTTGCATTTGGAGGATACATTGAAGTGTCTGTTGGCGACTATTTAGCATATGTCCCCCACCGCCCTAACCTTCCCCAGTTCCCAAATATCAGATATATCCTTCTTGCTCATAGACCTTTAGTATTTGGGCCTGCTTCGTGTACATAGAACTGCAATGAAAATAAGTACTATGACGCCACCCTTGCCAACACCTTTCCCACAGAGAGTTGGAGCAGAATGACTGGAGGTGAGGCATGTGATGGATTCCTTCACTCCTTGCTCTAACTGCAGACTGACTCCCACAGAGGGTCCTTCTGCTGATTTCCCGGCGGGGTTTGACTGAGGAGAAGCTTGACAGAGAAGTATTGAATTGGTCACTGCTGGGCAATGTGGGTACAATAGTGTAAGCTATCGGTATCATAAATAGCCATTTTCCGCCTGTATAAACTCTGAGTCTTTGAATAAAATAAAGAAACCTCGGTAATATGTGTTAACAATGGTCCTGAAAAGATAATCAGGTTAATATGGTCTTCAACCTTTTAAGGAGCGCTAATAGTTTTAATGCATCATCTCAGTAGTTGCTGTAATGCACCTTTCCAAAATGTAATGAAGGACAAACACAGTGCACTATAGCCCCGATACTAACCACAACTATTCTAATATACCACCAATAATTATCCATACACCCAATGACTTATAGATTCCTAATTTACATGGGGACAAGGCCTATACATAATCATCTCATTAATGTCCACCTGTACTTCTAACTGAAACCGCAGTTATTTGTGTGACAGGTAAAATAAGGAAACCACAGCCGCAAGTTGCTCTAATTACCAGGACTACAGCTAGATCATACCTAAACCGTTTTTCCTCTACCCCACTGCACAATTCTCAAGGTGGCTGGGCAGTGTCAGAAGGAGGCTGGGTGGTATCTTAAACTAGAATGTACAGGAAATATTGCCCATAACTGCTGGCAAACTGCCCAATTGGGTGGCAAAATGGAGCAGTGGAGTTAAGCTACATAACATGGGTAACGCCCAAGACGTCATAGCTTATGGACGATTGGTTACATGCATGGACCCAGGGATGCGAAGTAATCAGTGAGTTTTCATTACCCATACCTCGTGCTCTGGAAGATAAGTATTATGTGGAAGCCTCGGTGCATGAGCCCAAATGATGTGCTTCCACTTAACTGCTTTACATACTTCCATGTTAAGATTGGCACCACTCCTAAATCAAACATAAGCCAGTAAGTACCCCTGTAGTGAAGGGGATTTAATGTCACTTTATATTCTAATATTCACACTGACTGCTTTGCTCTGCAACAGGAATAAATCTTGGGTGCACCATGCTGGCATATGTTCTAAGGCATGAGTTCGCTACCCCAAAGCCCTTTTGGAAGTGCCACTGTTTGTGCCAGACATGTTAGAATCTGAAGATGTGATTTCCCTTGTCTGACCTTCACTCCAAAGGATTATGCTATAGAGTTTTCTGTCTATTACACAATAAGATAAAGCATAAAGCTACTATTCTGCTTCTAATGTCAAACCATTACTGTTGCAACTGTTGCAAATCATTTTAGATACGTGTTTACTAGGAAATATCTGCAGTATATTAATTCATAGCTGCCGGTATATTTTTTCCAATGTTCCCAGTTTTTCTTCAGGGATATTTTTTATGCAAGGTTTGTCTACATCAACATTTATATTCTATTCATCTATGTAATAAAACCATTCAGATATACTGATCCAGCTAGAGCTTCATATACCATGAAATTAAATAACCCTGGCTATGACATTTATGGTCATCCATTTGACCTAGCAGGTAATCATTTGATTATTTGATAACCCTTCGCCTCTGGCCATTCAAGTAATCTATGGTCTGAGAGTTAACAGTATGTTGCTCTTGGTAGGAAGATCTAGATACCATACATCCCATAACACCTCTACGTTCAATGTTACCTATAGAATCCAGATAAACAATGGAGGAATCGTGGTTTAACATTCAGAAGAACTGCGACATCAGTATTCATATGCAACTGGTGTCATATTCCAAGTATTATTTAGTACGTCATCACATGATATTAATTCCTGGATTGTTAATTGTAAAATTATTTGGCTAATTAGCTGTGAACATGGGAAAGAGTAGCATATATATACTGACCACTCTATACCTAGAAGGCACACAATGACGTATGGCTCTAATAAAGGCATATAACTGTCCTCCATACGTTAGATACAGGGGCTTATTATATTTTATGAGGCGGAGTGGGCACATTTAATTATTTAATATGAATATTTAGCAACGCAATACATCTCTGGGTTTAACTATGGATTTCATGGAAATATTTGGAAATGTAAGTGAGGGGACACATGCAATAAACAAAAAGGAGTAATACATTGTGAGCACATTAGTAAGTGAGGATGTGGTATCACGTGATGATCCCGTACTGAGCTTGCTCCCGGCTGTTCTTCAGGCAGCCCCTCTCACACACGCCAGGGACTAGCGCTACATCCGGGTATCAAATGAGTCAACTCCAATATTGGCTTACATCTGAGTGGAAAATAATGAAACATTTCCTGTCTTTCCTTTAATCCACCTCCTTTGGGTGCTGTTTCCTGTCAATGAAACTACTTGTGTTGAGCAGTTATTGGTATCTATACACCCTTAGGTGTTTCTATTGATATAAAGAAGAGGGAGGGGGGATCAGTGCTTACCATTTTCTGAGTATTCTGTTCGTATTTTGTAAACCTGGGCGTGGCCAAAAAATAAGTTGTGGAAAGGGTTTTGACATTTGCCATGTTACGCCACTAGTCAGATGTGCCTCCACACATCATTTCTCAGATGAGAGAGTTTGTGTAAGTGAAGCAAGGGAATTATGTCTTCCTTTTAAAATCAAATCACTGCTAATATGGCCTGCGAATTTTGAAGTACATACAGCTCTTTCCCAAAATGAAATAAGTTTTCAATGGCCCAACTCTGACAACTGATATTTACATATTGTAAGATGCCAAAACCGACCACGTGAACTAACCATCCCTTTGTTTTGTGTCTTTGCAGCTCTTTGCCATCGACAACTGCGTGGAGGACTGGCGGATAGCCATGTCAGCACGACGAGTGTCTCAGATCGTGGTGGAGCTGCTGGTGTGTGCCGTGCACCCTATACCAGGCAGCTTCTACTTCACCTGGACCACCATCCACTCAGATGGGGAGACAGTTACCTCTAAGCGGGTGCCAGTGGACCTACTACTCTCTCTGCCCATGTTCCTTAGGCTATATCTCATCTGCAGGGTTATGTTACTGCACAGCAAGCTGTTCACGGACGCTAGTTCCAGGAGTATTGGCGCCCTGAATAGAATAAACTTCAACACACGTTTTGTGCTTAAGACACTGATGACCATCTGTTCAGGCACGGTGTTACTCGTCTTCATGTTGTCCTTATGGATCATGGCCAGTTGGACATTACGCGCCTGTGAAAGGTATATATTCTGTCATTGAGTTGTTGGACAATTGGTGGATGGTGACAAAATACTTGATGATGTTATCTATGCACTGAGGTGCTAACCGTGGTGCATTCATTGCCAATTGGGTGTATAAAATTTACAGGGGACCTTTGCCTGACATAAAGGCAGTATGTAGGGTATATCTGTCCCTTCCATAAACCCATCAACACATATTAACAGTGAAATTGAAAAGGCCCTTACTAAAGAATTTCTTATGCATTAAGTCCCTGCCCCAAATCGATATACCCAATATCATAGGATCGACTTGATATGCCCCTTTTCAAAATCCATAATCATCGAGCCCAAAATTGTAAATCGAAAAGGGAAATAAGGACTCCTCCTAATACAATATGTATTCCCTCCACACTTCCCTATCCTACCACAGTACAGCCCCTATCCCACGATGGCGCAGCTTCTTGGATACACATCAGCTTTAGCATCATTTAGCCGCCATTCATGGTAACTACTCCAGTATGGGAGGGGGTGATGCTATAGGGCCCTGAAGGGGGTGGGTGGGTGATTTAAGCCTTTATGAGCTGCACAATACTCAAAATTCAAGTTCCTTGGTCGTCATGATGCACCATAGCTGTCCTGGTGAGTGCTACGTTGGTGCATCATGCTGACCCTACGAGAGTGTGTCGACCCCTTGGGGGGGGTCACCATATTGACCAATGAGTTTATCATACTGAGCATTATGCGGCCTTTAAAGGGCTGACTGGTGCTGTAGGCCCTTAAGGAGGTGGGTACTCTAACTTACTCTCATCACTACTCTCTTCACGACCTGGAGGACCCACGCACCAGTCCCTGGAGGTAAGTCACTTATTCCTTCTTTGTATGGCTGATCCCCGGGGGCTCCTGGAGGATCATCATTGGTATGTGTGCTGAACGCCACCGTGTATTAGGATCGTGCCTGAACAGGCTTAACTCTATAAGGAGTGTATGATATCTCAGCGTATCATGCACCAATGAAGAGGTGGTGAGTAATTCACTGGAGCTGCATCGATGCATCATGCCGACCCTTCGGAAGTGTAACCACCCCGTAGGTATAGCTCACATAGCCATTATCAGCTGGGGGCCGCCATTAGACCCCGACTCCACTATGACTAACACCTTCAGCCCCCGACTCCGCAGTTTATGCCAGGGATGCCTCCCATTGGTCAATAATACAATAGCCATGTGCCGTATAGGCAAAGTGTAGCACTGGTGCTATCCACCAGGAGGGTGTTGCTCCTATAGTAAGAGCTGATTAAAAATGCCCTTGTGTCCAGTCCTTTCTTTTCATGTAGCTATAACTTGTCCCTTTTGATGCTCACAAGTGGTCATTCAAGTACAGTGCTAAAAATGAGGGATTTGAGTAGGTACCTAGTTAGGAGAAGTCAGTCAGTATAATATACAATAGAGTGTGTGACATGAGTAGGTACGTGAGAGTGCAGCTCTCTCTGTTTTAAACAAGGCAGATGACTTTTCAGACTAATGTGGTGAGTGCAAGTTGAATGGTGAAGCAGAGCGTGACTTCTTTTGAAAAGAGGGTACCTACTGACAGCTCTTTTTACCATAGGAGCAACATGCTCCTGAGCTGCATTAAATCTACATGATAACATGCTCAGTTGCCGGCTGCTTGCCTCCACTAAAACTTATATATGGAAGGCACCACATGCCGTAAAGTGGGGCCAGCTGAGAAGAGGTTCATGTAGGAACAACATCATGTACTGTCTATTCAAGAAAAGCATATTCAGTAGAGTAAATCGATTGAAAGAAAATAACGATATGACAAGGACATTACCATTATGACACCATGCTACCCTGAAACGGTCCTAAGCATTCACGTTAGGACTAAGACTACAGTCAGCCCTTGCTTCCTCAGATATGGGAAATGCAAGGAAAAATGTCTGATGAAGCAAATTACTGCGGAGTTAAGCCCAAATATAATAGAAAACATAGAGGTAGTTCAAGATTTTCTGTCTGTGGTAATGAGGGATCTGAGGAATCAAAGGGTCGAGGAACTGAGGGTTGACTGTATATAAGTACGGCCTGGTCTGATCTCCTGTTTGAATTCCACCACCCTAGGACACCCTTTGAACCCTGGTGAGGATGACGTCCTTTCATGCGTCGCCCTTGCCTTGACCTTGCCGATCATCGCCACCCATCTGTACCAGGGGCCGTTTCTATCTAAGACCAGCAGGCTGTTTGTCTTCCCATTATTAGAGCCTTTGTGTAGACTTGTGGATGGGTCACTTAACTCTCGGGATGGAGCTTTTACCCGCTCTGTTTGTATTTTGGGTACGTTTTCTACTAACATTGTCCATGTGAGCAGCTCATCAAGGGTCATTCAGACCTGCTGATGTCCTCTTTCAGATCTAGATTTACCCTTTATGGGAGTATAGCACCCCTATTTCTCCTAATGATGCGTTGAGTGGACACTGAAAAAGAGCTATATATGATAATGCACTGATGTATCATACGGCCAAGGTTGAAAGTGTATCAACTCCCAGAGCTGACCTCACGCATCATGGCCACCTAAATGCATGGTGCGTTAAAGCGCTGATCCCCCTTCAAGTGCCCGTGTTTTCTTCACATATGTAGCTCAACATTGCCTCTGCCGCCAATACATAAGGATGCTTGGAGAATCTGATAACAGTTTTGTACTGCCTATTCTTTACTGACTTCACCAATTACTGCCATGTCCCTCACCCCCCCATCTTTCATTTCTGACTATTCCTTTGCATACCTTACTTTACCTTTTTAGGTCAGCTTGAAACTTTATACTCATTTTTCAGTTACAGCTAATTGTAAAGCGTGATACACCAACCAATATGTAATTCATTCTACTTGGTGAATCATTTGGACACTTCACTAGTGTGCCAACCCCATGCAGATCCTGTATCCATATACATGGCAACAAAGGAGTATATATTGCATTAAAACTTAAGCAAATCCTTCAAGGGTTAGATCTTACTAAACTGACTGTAAGGCTTCCCTACGCTGCCTCATTGGTGCCCTAAATGGGCTCTTGTGAAGACATCAGCTTCACCAGCCTCCTGAAGGGCCTGCCTTCGGCAATAGCCCTTGACGTGCTGCAAACCACTTTAACACACCATCACATTTTGGTTTCATGATACATGCGTGCAATCTTGGTGAGAACTCACCAGTGCTGCATTCCTGTGTCATGCTAGTCCTAGGAAAGTCGATGTACCCCAAAGCGTGGGCATGATACAGCAATGCAATATCCCAGAGTGACTCACTAGCCCTGCAATGCCTGGATGTGTCAAGACAACAAAAGTGAATCTTGGAGATGTAGGATATGCTTTTAAAAAAGGGCTAGCCCTACCTAAACACATTATCTATACCTATAGGCCTGGGCTGAAGGCTGGTGCCCTTAAAGGGCTAGCCCTACCTGAACACATTATCTATACCTATAGGCCTGGGCTGAAGGCTGGTGCCCTTAAAGGGTTAGCCCTACCTGAACACATTATCTATACCTATAGGCCTTGGCTGAAGGCTGGTGCCCTTAAAGGGTAAGCCCTACCGGGGGGGTGTTGCTCCTATAGTAAAGGAAGAGCTGGCTAAAAATGCCTGTGTTTCCAGTTCTTTCTTTTCATGTAGCTATAACTTGTCCCTTTTGTTGCTCACAAGTGGTCATTCAAGTACGGGGCTAAAAAAGGGGGATTTGAGAAGGTAGCTAGTTGGGAGAAGTCAGTCAGTATAATATACTATAGAGTGTGTGACATGCGTAGGTACCTGATAGTGCAGCTCTCTCTGTTTTAAACAAGGCAGGTGACTTTTCAGACTAATGTGGGGAGTGCAAGTTTAATGGTGAAGCAGAGCGTGACTTCTTTTGAAAAGAGGGAACAGCTCTTTTTACCATAGCAGCAACATGCCCCAGAACACATTATCTATACCTATAGGCCTGGGCTGAAGGCTGGTGCCCTGGCCTCTTATTGAGTAAAGCTGCTATAGGATACCCGGCATCCAGATGGGAGGGAGAGGGGGAGGGTCCTTTTTCTGGCTCGCAAATGAGGAGACTGGCAACGCAGCTCAGTCACATACAAGACTTATTTAGAAGCGTGCGGATGGCTCTATTCGTTTGTCGTCGCTCTCTCCGCACCCCAATCCAAGTCTTCCTGCCTACTTGTTCCCATCGTTTGCGTGTTTATCTTCACTAGGCTAAAGCGCCAGACTATGGCTGGCACGGCTGGCTGGTTGGGAGGAGGGACAAAGAAAAAGGAAGCCCCCTTTCCTGCCTCCTACACTGGCCTGCCGGGACGTGTGTGTGCATTGAGAGTTAGGTAGTATTTTGTAGACGGGCAAATTGAGTTTGAGGAAAGGAGCTGATAGCACAGTTTGGCACAAAGACACTGCAACTCGGCCAGACCCATCAATGTGTGGGAAGGGGATGGCTGTATGGGATAAAGAGGGTGGGAGGTGGAGGTATATAGGTGTACATGGTCAATTTTAACAACAATGAGGGCAGGGCAAAAATAAATCACTTTTTTTTCAGTCTAATAGGCTGAGCATTTCATAAAACGCACTTCCACTCCTACCTTCTCCAGACTTGGAGCGAAAGGATTTGCAAATACCCACACTGAAAACATGGAAGATCCGAAACTAGTCAGCGCAGACCACTTTAGGTCCTCAAGTTGATGATACCTAAAACTACAACTTTAGGTAATCAAAATGATGACTTTAAGTCGTCATCCTGATGACCTGGGTCGTCATCATGACGACCCTGTACTGTCAGTATTGTCATCCTGATGACTCAGGTCGTCAGGATGATGACCTAAAGTCGTCATTTTGACTACCTAAAGCTGTAGTTTTAGGTATCGTCAACTTGAGGACCTAAAGTAGTCACTGCTGACTAGTTTCAGATCTTTCATGTTTTCAGTGCACACAAAACCCAGGGGCTGTGACTAAACATTTTCTGAAAAATATAAGGAGGTTGTACAGTTTAGCCCTGTGGATGGTGATGGATACTGTCTGTCTACATATATTTTTGAGAGGTTGCACACTTTTAACCCTATTGGGGTGATGAGTTGGTATATACTCAGAGGTTGTCAGAGGTGGATCAGTAGCTTTAAGGCCACCCTAGGCTATAACCCTAGGTTGCTGACAAACGGGGTTCCATGGCAGCTGGGGTTAGCGCCGTAATCAATCAGACCACATCAGGGCCAGTAGTACTTCATCAGGGCAACACCCATACGCTAAACTAGTTGTCTACCTGTTTGTACTTACACATGTAAGGAAACCTGTATAAGGAAACATGTACACTTGCCTACCTTACCAAGATATACATAGGCAGAGGTTCACAGGTATTGCTTCAAACTGAGTATTTCTTGATAGGTTAGCCTTAAAGCTATGCTTCATGAAGGGGATCTGACGGATAGGAATATTCAGTTTGGAACGATGTTTTTATTACATGTTGCATTGGTAAAAGTCCCTCAAAGAATCAGTTTCTGATGAGGAGTTTGATGTCAGAGCGAAAGAAAAGGGTGAGGTTCAGTTTCTCCATGCACCTAGGCCAGTGCAGGCCTTCCAATAAAAATGTTGAGTAAGACTTGTCTTCAATATGAAATAACTTCCACTGAATCGTGTATATGGCCATACTATGATCCCATAATAACCTGAGTTTAGACAAGAAATTATCAGAACCTCTGGTCTTGTTGAAAAAAACCTTTTTACACTGCGCAGTTACCCATTGGTTTAGTAATCCGTGCGTGTCTGGATGAAACAGCCAGCACAGGTCTACCAGAATTTCATGGAGATTTTCACGACCTGGAACACATTTCATCCTAGACTTAAGTACCATTGGTGGTAGACTGGAGCAGAGGAATGCTAGGTTTTACACAGCCCTCTGCGGCTCTAACTTTGAGTTAGTATGACCACGATGTATAAATGCTGGCGTGTTCTGCCTGGAGGATGGAGGTAAAATCTAGGTCTATAGCCGAGCTGCTCCTACAAACATCCAGTTTATTGAGGACAGTTTGAACATGTCTCTCCCTGAGGTCTTTATATTGAGCAGCTTATAGGATACAGGCTGGAATGAAAACTTACCTTCAAAACTAGCTGTTTTGATACATGACCATGTACCACCTCTTACCCATTATTCCGCTCAGAGGAAAATATACCTTGTTCAATACGAAGTTTAGACAACTACTGACAGATACACACTGAAAACATGGAAGATCCGAAACTAGTCAGCGCAGACCACTTTAGGTCCTCAAGTTGACAATACCTAAAACTACAACTTTAGGTAATCAAAATGATGACTTTAAGTCGTCATCCTGATGACCTGAGTCATCATCATGACGACCCTGTACTGTCAGTATTGTCATCCTGATGACTCAGGTCATCAGGATGACAACCTAAAGTCGTCCTTTTGACTACCTAAAGCTGTAGTTTTAGGTATCGTCAACTTGGGGACCTAAAGTAGTCACTGCTGACTAGTTTCAGATCTTCCATGTTTTCAGTGCAGCAGTGAATATCATTGGCTATCCACGTTACAAAAAGAGCTGTTCTAAGCTGCCTATATCTGGTTTGGTATTGTGACTGGACTACTGCAATGATGACAGACATCAGCAGACATGAAGCTTCACACCTGCCTGATATCAATGGGCATAAACTTGGTAGCTGTTAGTAAACCTACATAAGATATAAAAGAGTCTGAAAACTATAAGAACCCCTTCCCCATCCTTTGCCAACCAACTTACAGACAGCTAGCTGTCAGAAGCATATAATAGAGTAATGTGAGAGTGGAACCGTGGTGGTCGAGCTGTATGCCAATTTTCAGGGATCAGACAGTTAATACTCGTGCTTTACACGTGCAAACTCACAGGTCCTCACAATGCCTCTTCCTAACGTGCTTGACCTTCAGTTGACAAAAGATACGGCGCAAAAGATTGGGTAATTTTTAGATTATGCAAAGTTACAAATAACGTTATAATCATCTTTATTTTCCGTCGGTAAAATCTAATTAGTGGTTACAATGCAGAGTTGCAGCCTTCCTGATTAATGTAACCTTTGGAAAATGCACTGAAGAAAAGGCCATTCCTATATCATAGATGTACTAATAGTATTGTCATCCCTACTGCAAGTACACATAATTAACATGGCCCATACTTCCTCAAGAATAAAGGCAGACTAATTTGAATTTCACTATTTCAACTCCCCTTTTTTCAGAACAAAGATCTTGCCAATCACAAGAATAAATGACTAAGGTAAACACGTTGGCTTCTAGCAGTAGTCGTCACAGTCAGTTTCTATATTTAGCTGTTCTAGGCCTTACATGGCTAAAATAGATTAGTTTTCCGAGCTGGGTGTGGGCAGAGGATTCAATTTTCTAAATGATGTAATGCAATGTCTACAAATTGTGTTATCACAGGGAGGGTGGAGGGGGCGTGCCGCGTCCACTATACGTGAGGTACATGGCAGAACCCGCGCCCTCCTACCCTCAGTCAACACACAGTCCAACACACTGCCACCTCACTTATGATTTGATGCTTTTTATTTCTACTTTTTCTCTTTTATTTCTTTTTAAAAAGACCTTACTACCTGTTCACTATTGCTTCCACCATGGCCGCTACAGGATTCATTCCACGTAATAGATTATGGCTTCCGCTCATGTTGGGATTCAAGTATTAGTCGATTAATATTTCCTCAGTGTACCCTGTATGATATATCCCATGGCATCATTTGGTCACTATTATAGCATATATGTATAGATATTCCTTAAGGGCCAAAACCCATTACCCGACTTTGCAATAATCGGTACCTTTATTGGCCAAATATTGCATAATGCACATCAATATTGATCAGTTTTAGGTGAATTGGTGGTATATTCTAGGGATAGGCCATCAATTCTGTGCCTAATTGTGCAATACACTGCTGATTTTTATTTTCATTGCCGATTTTAACATATCCAACAAGTTAGAAAATCCTTGCAGGTAATGCATTGGATTGTATCATTATATTCAAGGCAGTACCATTATCTTTTGAGGTATTACTTTGTAGTATAGCATTGATTCTCACCTGATTTGTGTCATTTGGCACATTAATTGCCCCTACAATGGCCGATTCTGCAACCGATCTTGGTCTGTACCCAAATGATCGGCCAGTTTTACAATCGTGCAAAGGGTTTAGGCCCTAACTGGATTAGGTCGCTTCAGTGTGGAAGATAATTCTAAACAATTAAGATGTCAGATAGAAAAGCAAATGATGATTAATTTATTAAAAAAAAAAATAACAAATAGTATAGGGGATTCTAAGGTCTGTTTATCTTCTTTCACGTGATAACAATTGGAGAACTAGACTATTATACATAGATGAGGACATCGAATTGAGCCCTGAATGAGCATAGGGTAGATTAACCTAAAGACGGCCACATACTTTAAGACGTCCACTCCACAAAATGGCCATTTAAATGGCTTTACTACCTGAATCAACATTGCTAAACCGTCGATGAGCATTGAATCTACCACCTTGTATTGTGGATCCAGCAGCAAAACCCATAGAAATGGCAGTTTTGTTGGGTGGACGTCTCAAGCTACGCGGCCGTCTTTAGGTTAACCTACCCTACACACACTACCAAGGCTAGACTGAGTATCGTCTCAATATTGGCAAATTGAGACTTGAGATCACTCAATGGTAAAACATGGAGTAGTCATAGTCTGTATTTTTAATCCCTTTCCATGCCAATGTCTTTCCTTCTAGATTTCCATAGTATAAAATAGTATAGTCAGGTATCTAATAACACTACTTTTCCATGGTTATCAATTACAGAAACTGCTTGGAGCTTGAGAGTGCTTAGTGGTAGTAAGGGTTTTGGGAATTTAAAGTAGGTGAGCTAACATACAAAATCACTAGTATCAAATTTAAGGAAATGTGCTCGCCTCTAATAGGTGTGAGCCCCAGTTGGTATACCTTGAACTATCAAATGCAGTCAAAGGATTTGCAGAGCCCCCTTTGCTTATATGTGAGCCACTATTTCACTCCATAAATCTCTATGGAGTGACCAGTGACTGTCCCCAGACAGCCACTTATAGAGGCTATACCAAGGCAAAAAAAAAAGAAAGTATCCAGTAGCAAATACAGAATGCAGAAAGTTATGACATAGAAGACAATGTGTTGTGGGTGGTCGGCACACAACAAGAGGCGTGTGGGTATCATGTAGATGGAAGGGGGTACAGAGCCCGGGCGCCTTGGAGACCAATGGGGCAGGCAAAGTGGCCCTCAGGGACGATCAGGGTAGGCCTCCCCCTGGCATCCTCATTCTAGCCGTGATGACGGCAGCCATGGCACTGGTCCTCCTCGTTTTAGAGTCTTTAATTGCAAATTGCAACGTAAATTGCAGGCCGTTGGCATCCAAACCCTGTCCACCAATCAGCGCTGGAGTTTATTTCAAAACATGCTACAACTGCCAAATTTAAAATTCCAATGGGGGGTCTCATTATGGTGCCTATAGAGACCTACAATGGGGTTTCCACTGCTACGAAAGCTCTTCCGAATCCTATGCGATGATTACACAAAGGCCCTGCCCTGTAGAGTGATGCAGATGAACAGATAAGATTATCCCCATGGGTCTAACCAAGAACCTGTGTATCACACCCCCAGTGTGATAACCCTTCCCCATATCACAACACAGGGAAAACATCCAAAATGGTCAAATTACTGCCAATGAATGGAATTTATCATATCTGACAAAATTAACTTGAGATAAATACAAAGGAGCACTCGAATTGGTCAGCACTGAGGTTTATCACACTCAGCTTTGCCTCGTGTGATAACCATCAGTGCTGACCAATTCTCCTGCAACTTTGTCTATATACCAGTTAGACTGGTGACTAGTCAAAGCTCCTGGCTCATACGATGTCCCCATCGCTACGAGTCTGATTTATCATTTATATATTTTGATCCGTTTTTCTTATGTTAAAGAAAATCAAGAGACTTTAGCGCCTCTAGGTATTTTTCAAATCGCCATATATACGATGGTAGGTTCATTTGAAACAAGCTCCAATGTTTGGGATGACATTGGTGGTAAGGGAGGTGGAAGGAGGGGGGGGGGGGTGGCGAGCAGCTGAGGACAGTGATGATAACAACTCATCGACATTTACCATCATCTCCCTGTCACAGTCCAACCACCCAGCCACCAACCACACCTAAAAAAACAGCCGCAATTTCATTTTCTTTCACTCAATAAAAAGTGAGAGCTGGCCTGTTAGTGTGGCGTGGACGCGAATATCGAATGTGGTCCTGGGGAAATTCCAAATGTTTCCTATTCCAAGTGGAGCCATTACGAGTTTCACTAGTCGGGCAGGCACTTGTGATAAGATGCCGGAGGAGGGTTCAATACGTTGATGTCGTGCCTTAGACGCATTGACCGTACCCCGTTTAGGGTGGGCACGTGGAAGGGTATATATGCAGAGGGCTAGAAGCTGGATGGCTGGGATAACCATTTAAAAACTGCATACATGTATCATGTGCTTCAATGCTCTTTCTCTTTTTGTTGCCAAGATGCGTAAATGAAGCTTTTTTCTGATTACTCACAAGAGCTGCAGGAATGTATTGCAGCCACTATTGGTGCATCATGGTGAGAAAGCTCTCATGATACATGGATGCAAACCTGGTGAGTTACTCATCAGGGCTACACCCATGCATCAGGCCGAACCCATGGCGTTTGTAGACTCCTGGACAATTTAATGTCATTCTGCTACAATCAGTGCTGGCGAGTCTACTTGCTGGCGAGTCTGTTCGCCAGCACTGCACTGGTGCACTATGACGACCATGGATTTGAACCTTGGTGCATCATTCTGTCATTAAAGGGTGGACGGTGGTACTCAGTTTTACTACTGTGCTGATAGATTCTCTGCACAACTGCAATCAGCATATATATGCAGGGCGAGGAGGGGTTGACTAGCTATTAGGGTATATAGAACCTATAGTGGAGGGGAGGGGTCCTATCGTGGCTCTTCTCCTGTAATACTCCTTTGAGGACAACATGATGCCCTTAGGCAAAGATCGATTTTCCTGCTCTCTGATTTTGTCGACACTCAAATGGTGCTTCAAGCCAAGCTTTCTGGAGTGCATCAACGTCATTGTGTTGGCACGATACAAGAATACATGCGCTGCATTAAGTATTAACACACTAAGGATGTATTGATGCCAAAAGAAATATAAAGCACCATCAACATAGTACAACACAGCACCATGCCCTAAAGGGTCAAATAGGCCCTCCTCTTACCCCGAGGCCGGCAGCTGGGGCTGGGCTGATGGCCGTCCTGGGAAATGGCGACAGTCGTTCGGGTGGCATCACCGTTTGGTAGGAGGTGATAAGACTGGTGGGTGAACGTTAGGCGGGTGTTATGTGGCACCTGAAGGCGCATTAAGTGCCAATTGTGTGGGATAAACCTGTCAGGAGGAATGGCATTAAGTAATATCACATTGGTAACTGTAAGGGAAGACATGATTTCAGCAGTTTTACTGCAAATGTAAAATACTGTGTGGGTTGTATGTTCACAGGAGCGGGAAGGATTACTGGTACATGTAACTCGTATCATGAGATTATGTATAGGATAGAAACCAGGGTGGGGTTTCTACGGTCATATAGTTGCCTCCGTTATGTCCGTATATAAACACCATCTCCTGATTCTATCCCTTTTAGAAACGTCATGCTTTTATGGCCCAGACGACTACAGCATATACTGTATATATGCCTCTAACCCAAGCTCTCAGATTGATCAGTTTAAAACATGCCTATTTAGGATTTCTGTTTGGGTTTAGTGTATACATATCTAACATATACTTTCCTGATGCATTGTGAACAACTCACTGTGGCAGTATGCTGATGCATCACTTTATGGCAAAGAATTACTCGCTGAGCTGCGTCAGCAGGACACATGGAATTGAAATAATGCCCTTTTCCCTCTAAATGTCCCTAGTGCATTAATGCACCATGCTGTCCAGTCGGTACGACGTATGAATACAGCATCGACAAATGACTTGCCTGGGCTATATTCTTGCATCATGTCGATCCTCCGCGGTTGAGACTCCACATGAGTCGGCATGATGCTCTCAGGCTGCATTTGCGGTCATGAACATTAAAGGTGTTAGATTAAAGAAGTCGCTCTCGATGACTGCGCAGCATTTGGCCCCATATGACTAAGGAGTCAGTATGTGTGATTTAGGCTGTGGGTGGAGGATCCAGCTGTTGGCACCACCAGGAGCGGCACAGGGGACCTCTTTAGACGCCACACCTCACCGCCGGCTCTACCCGCGGCCACCTCCCTCCGGTCAAGGCATTGACTGGGTGAGAAATGTATGAGGGGGCTGAGCCAGTTATGTTATAGGAACTAAAAGCTGTTTGCCTTTCATGGTTAAAACAATGTGCACCAAGTGAAACAGTGGTGAAGTGTGATACATGGCAAAAAAAAACCAGTGAAAAACAATTTTAAATTCAAGCTTCGGGGTTAGATGCATGAATCGACTACACTCTGTATTTGATGGGATTTAATGGGATTTAGCCTGGAAACAGAAAATGGGCAGACGAAATCAGTGCAAGGCTATGACACAGCAGGTTTCACTCAGCAGCACTGCCTCAGACAGTGTCTTTTAGCCTAACCCTACCGAGGGCACCTCTTACAGTTAAAGTCTATGGTAGTGTAAGTAGTATAGGGACTTTGGTGTGCGAGTCAGGCGTAATTATCCCATCGGTCAGCGTATTTGACAGCAGCGTTCAACCATGGAGACGCGCTTAATAGGAACTCCTCCGCGGCTACCCAGGACTAATGGACCAAGGCGTGTGTGGAACACCGCCCCCTCAGGCTAAAACCTCACTGAGGCCCACTTCCAGCAGAGGACCTTAGGGTCCCGAGGGAACGTTTGCAAATAAAGTCAATGATTTGGGGATCCGTTTTGGTGATACTTCTGTCAGTCAATCTTTTATCAAATATCCCGTGTGGGACATTCTTCGTATTTCACAATCTAAGGTCTAGCAAACAGATCAAAGGAACAGGAGCTTCGAAATGTGCTTTAAAGTTGTATGTAGAAATGCTATATAGTAGAGCTTACATTGTTTAAAGATGCAATTTCTAAAAATGACCTTCTGTGAAGTGATTGATGAATCATATGGTGATCACTGGTACTTGTTGTCCAAACACATGGTTCATGTTATTTTGACATACATGCTCCCTGTATGTGTAAATAAGAGAGATCTAGATTTGGAATACCTCTTCTCTATGGCGGGAAATGTAAATCAATGTTCTTACTAGTTCAGTGCTATAACATAAGGGGAGCCACGATCTTTAATTTCCGTATACATACAACATTTTGTCATTTGTGTCTTCATATTCTAACATCCAGAGATAAATGGTGTCCCCAAATCATAAACTCGGTCTCTAAAATTGGACCAAATGCAATCTTCTGATAAAATATTGATTGCGTTGAAATAAACTCCCAATGGATCCCCTATATCGGCCCAGCCAGGATCCTATAGGGATTTCCCCCAGCTCAATATAGGCCTATACCTGGTACATTTGTACCAGTATGAGTAGGGTCACACAATAGGTGCATTACCATTTAACAACAAAGTAGTGCGTCCTGGCAGAGCTGATAGATACCCTGGTAGGTGTCCAAGTGTTGTTACATGGGCACTTACAGAAAGAGGATTTTCATTACACCCACCCCCGCCCACACCTCAGCTCTCTAGGGACAGCATGGTTCTTTAATAAAAATGTTTGCCTTTTTAAAGGTATTTAAGAGTTAATTCATGTCTGGTGAATAACTAACAAGTACTATATATATTTATGACATCAAGCTTTCAGTATTGAAAATTCCCCAAGGGTCAGCATGGTAAAAGAATATGAGGCCTCAATGCACCATTTCATGCTTAAATGGCTATTCACCTATCTGTAGATAACCCATCCTCCTCTTACTGCCGACTGTCTCAGCACCCTCCCTTGTTGTACCAGTAGCAGCCGCTGAAAATATACGCCTACTCCAGTAGGGACCTATTTCCTCCACCGTATTAACCCTTCAAGGGTTGCATGATACCTCGAGACTCCCTAGCATTGCACTGTGCATCATACCGACTCTTCAAGATTGTATCAAGATCGTCATATTGCATTAAAACATAACCTGGCGAGTGAGACTGCTGGCCTAACCGTCACAACAGATAGGCAGATGTGTATATGTATATATATATATATATATATATATATATATATATATATATATATATATATATATTTCTCTAAAAGAACCTAAAAGGAGATAGCAGTCGTGAAGCAGTGGTAAGGGGTGTGGGTGTGGATAGGGAGTGTACTCAATAATACACACGTGTGAGAGTGTGAATGTGTTATCGCAGAAACCAGACGGTCTGGTGTAACATAAATGGGGCTTGCATTAATTGTCTGTGACACGGCGGGACCCTGGAGGCTCCAGTCTCCCATGCCTCCCTATTAGACGCCTCCTCCATCCCTCCTCCTTCTGGTATATACTCACCAATTTGGCAGCAATCTGACAGATAAATAAGATTTTTTTGCATTAAGAATTAATTCCTCACGATGTCATTTATATGTGAGACTGCTGCATCACTTGGCTCGGTACGCGTGAGAATGTCATCCACTGAAACACTTCGCGTACGAGGCGTGGCTGATTTTGCTGCGCTTTACAGTATTTTGCTGCTCTTTACAGAATCTGCTAGAAGTCAGGGTGCGCCTAATATGCGAAGCTTTCATAGAACAATACTAAACTGGTCAAAAGTCAATCCCCAGCTGCGCCTCATTACATTTCCTTCAACTCCATGCACCGCTCATTTGCCGTGGCTAGGCTATGTGTATTCATGCCTACCATAGAAAATAGACCGGGGTACGCTAAATAGGGTCTTCCTGTTGGTAAAGGCATTCTGTCTGGTGGGTGGAAAGTCCCTTATGGTATTCTCCTACCATAAGACATTCACAGGGGAATATCTTCGTGTAAGCATCAGTCTGACTCTCCTGCCAAAATCAAGAATCTGTCGCAAAAAGGACCTCCTTTTGAGAGAGACTCTCTTACTTCTATCGACGTAGTCTGGGGAGCCTCATTGATGCATGAATAATTTAATTGCAGTAACTTTGGAGATGTAGCACGTATTTAACACTAGAATGGAGAGAAACCCCTCTCGATCGCATCTAAACTCGCATCCTTGATTCCAAACTTAGACTTAGGTATTACTCTAGCGGGGATCAGATTCTTGCTGCCACCAAGTCCTTTCACGGGGATATATATATAAGTGTATTGGGGAAAGACACAATTTTTTATATATCAATTCATCATGCCCCTTGTTCCAGAAGTTAGCCTTTCCAGAATTTAAGCATTGGCACCATTTGAAACCCATTTGTTGTCACTTGAAAAGAAAAGCCTCCTCCTCCTCCCTCCTGCCAACTCCTCCAGCTGATACACTTCAGCTTTCCAGCCTCACCACCTCCATGAAGCACCACACCCTATACCTAACGTTCAGCAGACGTCTTTGATTAATTAAGCCTTCAGCAGGGATCCCGGCCCCTGTCAGCACCCTGTCACAATAATCGCCTCAAATCAGATCGTCCATGAAACCGTTACAGAGGAGCCTGGAGGAATGAGAGTGGCAGGTAGGGTGTGTGGGAGTCCCCTGGTCTATCTCATCCTCCATGGGAGATGCCATCATAGACTGCCATCTGTCGGCTTGCTACTATTTGTGTTTGGCTCCCTTTCGCCACCCCCCATGCCCCCCATCTCCCTCTCCATCTTTCCCCATCCCGATGGTAGACATAAAGGAGACGATATTATTACCAAGATCAATAGCTCTTTCCTCCTCTCCCCATCGCTGCTTGTTATTTTCATCATCCTGTTTTGCTCACACTTTGGCTTCTTAAATTATGACAGCCTGGTGATAAGCACTGCAGGGGGTAGTATCATGATAGGGGTGATATGATGATGGCGCTGAGATGGGATGAGGTTTCAGATACTGCTGATGGTGGGTATTACACTAACCATTTAGAGACAGTATATTACTTTAATGCTCCATTTGTTATGATACATGACAACATGGCAAGACCCACATTCCTACGTTTTGCCAACGCTACCATGTTGATAAACTACAGAAGGGTGGGCATCCATGCCCCAGTACAGCACTGACGAGTTATTCACCTGCATGCACTGCATTGCTGCAACATGTCAACTAAGGGACATACCCTTAATTGTTATACGCATTAAGTGTTAGGATCTTGTAATAATGCAGGGTCAGCGGTTTCCTCTACTTTGCTACATCCATACCATACTTCATTTCTTATGAGGTTGGTCACCTTCCGCCTGATATCCCTGATATCTTTTCAAAGTGAAGCTTCGAGACACCATATTATCATACCAAAAGGGTTGACTACCCATCAGTACCTGCGACTACCCATGCATGTCATGTGTGGCAGTGATGCCTTTCTGCCCACTACTCAGGACCATTCCTGGATGTCCTCGTATGCCCTTTCTATTCTCTGTCCCGTAGACATGCATACGACAATGTTTGAAATAAGCCTTTGGTGTTGCACTGTACAATCTAACACGTGCATGATGATGTATGTAACACTGAACACCCATATATCCACTACCCAATTCTAGGATTAATTGAAGTTAAGACGTACTCTCCTCTTAGCTTCCAGTCGGAGCAGTATTCTTGTGTGTGTGCCACTGCCGGATGACGAGAAACAAAAGGCAGTTAATGAAGCATGCCTGATTAGGCTTAACTAATTACTTTTGTTAACGAGTATTGTTCGTGTGCAGCGGGGATGGAGAGAATAAAGAGCTGCTCCAACCTTGAGCAACTAAAGAGTCGTTTAGAACTATTGAAGGGCAGCATAATGCTCTGATACACCATCTCAAATTGATTTCTTATGATATGATATGGCACACTATTAATGGCTTGATTTCGCTTTATTTGCCAAATTAAGTTCATTTCGAGCATCAAAGTATATCAAATAAAATAATACCAAGTCTAGGACAACCCAGGACTATTATCATGTTTATACCAACACTCCATTGTGTCGTAATGAATGAATGCAGTCATTATATGAGTAAGTCGCCTGTATATCCTCTTCATGCATCGCGCTGACCTTAGGGCCGTTTTCCACCACCCGATATGGCCCCTCTAGCGGCCGCTAGACCCATAGCAGATGCTATTTTCGGCCGACAGATACCATGCCCCACCATTGAACCCTATGGCAGCCCCCTCGACCCAGCTATCGGCCGATAGAGCACTCATATCGGGTGGTGGAAAATGGCCCTTACAGGGCAGATTCACTTCCCAACGCTTAGCTGCATGATGCACCATTTCAAGGGTCAGATGATGCACTTCCAATGATTTGACATGATGCATCTCTAGGGTATCAATGCATCAGGGGTGAAATGAGCATCACCGTGATGCCATCCTTGAAAGGGTTAATCAGACTGACTGCAAGTCAGGAAAGCAGTCAATTACTTCTCGTCCAGTGGAATTGTGTCTCAAAGAACAGCTTTTGCTCTGTTAGTTTGGTTCAATTACTGAACCACTGACTATGCATGCATGGGTACTTGGTGGGCTTATAAACCTCAAAATATAACAGGGGCATTTTCTAAGAGAGGAGGGAAAGACATTTCACAAGTAAAAAGACCCATCAAATATCTTTGGACCCCAAGAAAATGTCTTATTCATACAGGAATATCTACTATGCCTACCAATTCCTGCTTCAGCAGGCGTCCGTGATCAAAAATGGCAGAATCAGCATTCAGAGAAATGCAACAGACCATGATGTGCATATTCCATTAGCCTCAAATCGCCAGCACTCCTCTAAACTATCCAACCAATGTATATAGCCCTTTAAGAGCTTACCCAGCATGCATTTGCTCGAGGAGATATCCGGCCCGTATACATGTCACGTGGACACGTTCTAAATGTGCCCAATACACGCATGCGCCTGGGATCTCTCCGCTTGGGTGCGTTGTTCCATCTTCTTGAGTTCAGTGATGCGTGTCCTCCCTCTGCTCCCTGACCTCCTGCTCCTCCTCAAAGGCCTGGTTACTTGAGTTAAAGTTGGGTTGAGATTTTAAGTCTGAATGCATAGCCTACTTGGATTATATCGATTCTAAACAGGGTTATGATTTACCATCTTTATATGGGTTCTGTGAGTTCAGAGTGGAATAACGGCCCACCTTTAATATAAGGGCTAAATGGGTCCAGAATTAATTCTGCATCTATAAGTACTAAGAACGTCCCCGATGGGATGATATCACATCTTTAAGGTGCAAGGGCTCCGTGCATCCAGAGTTGCATGGTGGCCTATCTTTAATCTTTTAAGGGCCACTAATACCTGTAGCAGTGTATCATGCCCATTAGTGAGCATGATGCACCAATGAAATACTGGCAAGACTGCTCGCCAGCACTTTATTGGAGCATCATGTCACCCCTCCAGACTGTATCAATCCCGGTAGGGTCGTCATGATGCAATAATGTAGCCCTGGCGAGTTACTCACCAGGGCTTCAGTCATATATCATGTATCATGACGACCAATGTCAGTGGCCTTTAAAGGGTTAGGAGCCCCATGTGCGTCCAGAGTGACATTATTGATGGTGGTGCGGGGGGCGGGCGGATCGTGGCGGTCATAGCTCAGGGAGCAGCTCATGCATGTGACGATCCGTGTCCCGTGCCCAGCTGCTGAAACCTAAAAAGATTACAAATCGACCTCTCCCCTTCTCTGTCTGACCATCTTCTTACTGGGACACCCCCTGCTTACCTCCTTCTCCCCTCCTACCCCCTACCCTTCCCCCTCTCCTCTCTCACCTACTCCGACTCCTAACCCACATTGGTATTGGCTTTTTAGTCTGTATTTATAAGCACGTGCATACTGATCAAATTGAATGTTACATTACCAAGTGGCGGATTTAGAGGCACTCGGGAGCGCCCCCTCTTTTTTGGTTGTGGGTTTATTTCCTTATATCAAACCTCAAAGATTCCTCAACAAGTGGGGATGCTCCTCTCCTTTTTGAGCCAAGCCCCCTCCTTTTCCAAATTCTGGGGCCACCACTGTTACACATTCGCCATGCAGGTTCATTACTGTGCATGGCTTGCCCTCCTAATAAATCCATACTTCGAAGCACTTTCATATGTGGAGGTTAGCCCTCCAAGGGCGCCATGCTGATTAAATGTACACCATTTGTGGATTCAGTGCATAGATGTATAAATGAATGCGACATCGGTAAGCAATGCATGATTGCTGCATTGGAGCATCATGGCTACAAATAGACATAAAAGCTTCAATGGAGAAGGGTTTTAGGGTTGTCCTCTTCCCTTTGACAAACGCCTAGTGTGCGTGTTGGGGATACTTGGTAAGGGCTCCTAAATCTGTATATAATCCATATTTACCCCTTAGATATATGGGATCTAGGTGGTGGTGCCGGGTAAGGGAGCAGCTCAATGGGTGGGGTATAGAAGCCCGGCTCAGTGTCCTTGTGTGAGTGACTCGGGTCAATGCCGCGGTTTGAGTTAATGAAGTGTGGGATATATTCCCATTGATCCGGCTCACCGCTGTTTTTGTCTAGGCCTGCCCTTCCTGCACCCTTCATGCAACCCCTCCCTACAGTACCTAATCCCCATTCCTTTTCCTGGTCCCTTCATGCCTATTGTTGCAATCTTCCATCAACTAATCGTCTCAGTCTATATATAGTAGCATCAGTTCTCACTGGTAAACAAGAATAAAAAGCAGATCAAACGGAACATAAGAAGCTTTTTTCCGAGCATTCCGTTTAATCATATTTCCAAGGTTACCAGTGGTTACATATTGTACCACTAGTTAGATCGTATGGATAATCATCTTGTAACTTCTTACATACTCCTCTTCACTACATTATTTTCTATATTTACATATTTTCGGCCCTTTAATTTCACGGCACCATCATTCTCCACCGATCTCTGAATAGTCACACCCCCTCTGGATGGTTCTTGCTGGGACAGTTGATTTTTTTTTTAAACGCGTGCTTCAATAATCCACTAGATATGACATCTGGCCAGGTGGCTGTTGCTAAACCATTGGAAGTCACTTCTGTACTTCCAAAAATGAAAGGCACTCATCTTTGGTAGTCTCTTCTCTATTGCATTGCCAAATGTGACTTCCCAAAAGAAGTGGTCCAGAAGTGGTTAGGAACAACCCCTCAACTGGAAGTTGCTTCCTACACTCTGTCGCATAAGTATATAGGCGGGGGCAGTCTGGGAAGCACTCAGGTGTGACCACTTTTCGCAACACAGTTTGATTTGTGGGAAAGTGACTACTTCTGGACTACAGTGTCTGAAGTGGTTCTGAGTGGTTAAGCAGAGGAGGGATGTGGGAAGTGTGGTACCTACCCTGAAAAGCAACACTCAATCTTTTCGCAACAGCCTCCAGGGTTTTGTTTGCAACAGGACTGGTCAGTCTATCAAGGGCAAACTGTATCCTGGCCTTTCCATTGCCCTTATCGTCAATTTTATCCAGACTTTTATCTCTGATTAGAAGGAATTCCTCAATTCCTACATATTCTGTCAATTGCCACTCGATCACACAATTTCACACCATACCTGCAATCTACGACATCTAGGTATGAGGAGAAATAAAAGTAAACCATCATCTATTTTGCATTTCTAACTTGGAATAAATGCTAATAATGCAAATTGCCTTGTGCACATTTCACAGAACAACGCATCGAGACATATGCCCCTACGTACATAAAATTTTATGCAAAATCATGAGTTTTGACCGATTCTTAAAATCCTGCTAGCACAACTCAGAAACTTGCCTCCAATACCCCTCTACTTGTAACCTGCTGTATCGCCCTGCTATTCTCCCACCATCTCCAGACTAGAAGCTCAGGAGGAGGGGCGGGGGGGGGTGGCTAGTTGGCGTCTTTTTATCTCCCCAATTTGTTCCCTTTCATCCTCCATCGACAGCCTTCGATCATTTCAAGTCTTGAGCGATACGGAGTGGCTCTTATATCGACTACCAAGTTATAAATGGGTCTCAGCGACCAGACACCACTATATCTAAATTTGTGGGAAAACATCCAACAATTCGGTATTTGTGAGGTGTATTAATGATACCAGTGTTGTACTGATTTTTAGTTTATTCAGTCCATCTACCATTGATACACGTCAAAAACAATTAGGGGCTTCTATTTCGTGAAATTTGATTGCATTACGGTTTATAATTTATAGACAATGAAGCAATTTCTACTCTTCCAATGGTTAATTTCAAATAATGTTTCTAAGGGATGTGCGGATACCCTTGCTTATTGCAAAAAGGAAAATGATGACAGCTCATATCTGATATAATATAGAATTATCGAAAGTAGCAGAAACAACAATTTTGATTTATGAGCCATTGACCGAAATCTTCTGGTTTGGCAAAGAATTCATTTGAATCATGTGGTCATGGGAATTCCTGAAACACACCTTTTTTTGTTGATCCACCTAGAATATCAGATTCAGTCAGAGGGGAAGTCCCTCAGCAGATGCCTACGTGTCTGGTCTCTTCACTTGCTTAGTAGAAGCAGTGGTTCATCACCCGACCAGACGCTACCTTCCAAACAGAACAATGTCATATGAAGTGTACGGACGCTCATTTATAAATCCTAATTCAAAATATCCCAGCCTGAAAGAAGCTGGTCAATATCTAAAGGATTGGTTCATAGCAAAGAAGGTCATGACCTCTTGATTGGTATTTGGCATATGTATATAATTGTAGAGCAGTTGCAGAGGCATAGGAACCAAATCTTCATTGGGGGGGGGGCCCGGCGAGGGCACCATCGTGACTACCTTGAATTGTAGGCTGATGCGTGATGGCGTCTATATATGCATATTTAGAATTCATATAGAAAAGTGATTTTTGGTAAATTTTGGATCTCACTTTAGGCTCAGACCCCCATTCTCCCTATGACATCACCATAATAATCTAATTTGAGATGTAAAGTTTTAGCTTTTTTTCCATCATGTTTATGAGTTCTTGGAAAATATTGGGGGGGGGGCCAGACATACTCAGGCCCCACCTCCTTCATGACTTTTCCTACGCCCCTGAGTTGAACCATTTAAGGGCCGCTGATGCATTAAGGATCCATCTTCTTCCATATGTTGGCATGTTGCACCAATGAAGTGCTGGTGAGTCCTCCTGTCAGCACTTCATTGGAGCATCATGCCGACCCTCCGGGACTGTAACAATTCCAATAGGGTCGGCATGGCGCATGATTGTAGCCCATGACCAATGGGCATGATGCATTAATGCATTAGCGACTTTGAACAGGTTAAAGGCACAGTGTTACTTTTCCGTATTGAGTGCGGGGGCAGAGATGGAAGTGCTGACCTCCTTACACTGACCGAGGTGGGAAGGCCACCTGATTGTACTGGAGGAAATTGCCAACGTGTCTCTGAGAGGGTGAGGAAGCCACACCGAAAGGAACTCAGTAAAATAGGGCCAGTGGAGGTCTGACGCTTGTAAACCATCTTATAGGGTAGGTTAGTATGTAAATGTATCACACCACTTTTTTGTTATGATATATTAATGCAAGAACCCTCCAAAACACCATTCAGAATTTGTGGGGACTGCAAAGGTGTACATACACACCCGCTAAGGACCTGGCCCCTCTCCCCTTTGGTGAATCATGACAACAGATTGACAACACTGAGCGATCATGTCATCCTTAAAGTGTTTAAATGAAGTCAAACTTGGAGAATACTAAGCAGACTAAAAGTTAGGAAGTAGGTGGATGGGATGTAGAATGAGAGGGAAGGATGTAGGGCGGAAGGCATGTAGAAAGAGAATGGTGAGTCTGAGGGCTTTTCGCCAAAATGGCTGGGGAGAAAGTGTACAACAAAAAAAGGAGCCAGGCAGTGTTGGACTCTCAAAGGCAGAGTGGCCCTTTTATAGTATTTGCCTGATATGGGGGAACATAAAAGAACTGTGCAGGTCAATGAGTGTGCACCAATGATAGCCGGACTTCTGCCGAAAAAATAAAGTTAAACACCAAAGATAATCATTGCCATGCATGAATAAAAACGTAAAGAAAGACATACAAGGAGGCTGCTATATCAGAAATCCTGAAAAACAGACAGGCCTACACTGTACAATAAAAACAAAGTTAAAGGGTACTGTAGAAATATTATTATTATCAGTTTATTTATAAACAGGTTCATTATAACCTATAGTCTCCTTGTACAGGGTCAGGGCCGATATGTGTGTAGCAAGGTTCAAGTTCTATACATGTACAGAATTCAAACTTCATATCTCAACTCCTTCAAGCAACCTAAATAATGAGCAACTCTGGGTACTCTAGTAGGGGGAAGCTTACTGACACTACCCATGAGCTGGTAGTGTAACTCGATTCCCTCATAAACAATTCTGAGCCATGCTCCGGTTTTCGCCGATTAAACACTGCCATGACAAATTCTCCAGCCTGCCAATATCCATGCACTGTGCCCTCTTAGTTGACTGATCCACGCCATGACAGATCCACAACGAACCAGCAACCGTGCGCCACCATGGATGATAATGAAATTGTTTTTAGTGAGGGGCGGTGAAAAGAGATGGCCATTCTTTATGAACTGAAATTGCCTCTTAGCAAAAAGCGAGGGGGTTTCTTTCTATTCTGTCAAAGTGGATTTGAGAGGGAGAGTTTGATGGGTGGTGCTTGGTTTGGTTAGATGATACAGTGATTGGGGCTTGTCAGCTGCTTATAACGGAGAGAACTGAAGGCACCGGCAATTTCTTTTTGCAGCCATTTTCCTTCTTCACATGCAACTTTAATCAGAAATATGTGAGAAGTCAGGTACAAAATTTATCTGCATGAGGCCTGTCTGTATGGAGGACCTACCTTCACTGTGCTTCTAGTTAGAGATGTCTTATATCTTTATAAATATGGGTTATATCTTTATAAATATGGGATAAACAACATAGGGTAATCTTCCAGATGTCAACTGTGTCTCATTCATTTCATGTCATTACAGCAAAGTGGTCACTCGGGTCAATTGCAGTGGGCTACACGGATCTCTGGTTAAATCTTATCAGAATGAAATGATGTATCTATATTCGGTGACCGATTTGCTGAAACTTCAGTCCTGTGTAATGAGATTTGAGCTACGCCACGGTATTGCAATAATCTTTGTGTAATGAGACCGACAAAAGGTCAATAAAGCAAAAATATCAAAAGGACAAAAGTGTATTGAAAAGCTTTGCTACTCTTAAAAGTTACTTCATACAAATCTACTACTCCACATTGGTAAATGTCGGTGCTCGTTTGTGAAACTCATACAGCATATAGTGCAGACCTCCAGTAGTAAGATAAGTGCATATAGATAAGCCTATTCATTACCGCAGAGCTCACCTGTATCCTTGGATATGGTGTACAATGGATCGTTAACCCTTTAAGAGTGCATAGTATATTCAAGCTTTATATCTGCATATTGGCCCTTATATTGCGCCAACAGAGACCTGGTGCTATCTGCCACTTCTCCACTAATGCATTTCGGCTGATCCTTGATAGGCTGCTGATTAGAACCACCAGCACTGCATTGGTGCATCCTGGTTATTACCAGGGAACTTGAATCCTTAGGCATCATGAGGCCCTTAATATTTTAAGGCAGCAAGCATTATATGAGGTAGGTGCAGCTTTCTATATTTGTTGTATCAGTATTGGAGATGGGTGAGGTAGGTTGCCGGCTGATGTAACTGATACTGCTTATCAAGGTAAGTACTTTGTGCCGTCTTCTATCATTACCCAGTGTTACTCCTCTCACAATACTGCTACCCCAATGTGATCCCTCCTAACCCTTTAAAGTCTGTATCAATGTATTATGCTAATTTGTAAGCTTGGTGCAGGAATGCAGCCTTGGCAGACTAACTTGTCAGTGCTGCAAGAATCACACTAGGGATTAGTACTCTCTCGTAGGATGAGCATGATAGATACTGCTTAAGTGTTGGCGAGAGCATTCGCCAGCACTGCATTGGTTCATTGGCGTTGAAGGCAATGAACTTTTATTCAAGCTGTACCCCTTAAAGTGTTAAATAATTACAGCGAAAGCATTGGGTCAGATACTGTTAAAAGTTTCTCATTGGCACTCATAATGTCTTCCTGGTTGGATTTATTAAGCATAAGGGTTATTAATGTGCTGAAAGATTTCTCATTGTTTTGAAAGGAATTATGAGTATTGCTCTGGGTTATGAGCAAAGGCACAACTGTTTATAGGCTGAGGTAGTATGAAAATGCTCCATGGCGTAATGAATACCAGTTCTCAAGCGGGGGTCATATTTCCTTATTAAAAGCATTGTTTGTATTATTCTAATTGATTGAAGTTGGCTCAATTTAATGCCCAGAGTCTCTGAGCGTGGCCAAAGTCATAAAGTAAACATCAGAATGAGATGGTCAATAACCAATTAGCCGTTAAGGGCAGCATAGTGCTTTAATGTATTATGTCCCTTTCCTAGAAATCAGGCTGTATGAGCGCAGGGCGGGCGAGTTACCTATTAGCTCTGCATTATAATGCATCATGCTGCAAAGGTCAGGCATGATGCACCATTGCAGTGCCGGAATAACTCACCAGCACAGCATTACTGCATCATGATGGCAAGAGAAATAGACAAATGTACAAGAGTATTGCATCTGACTGAGGGTTATCTCACGAGGCGGCTGAGATAACCCTCAGTCAGACAGAATGCAAGAATCTTTGTATCTAATTCATGTCATCTGAGTCCAAAATGTTCAAAATTCATTTAGAATAATAATAAGTGGATAATTCACATGCTTTAGCACCATTTTGTTGGATTCTGTTGCTGGCCGTGGAGGGATATCTCCGGGGGGGGGGGGTGAGATATGGAGCGCCCAGGTTAAACCCATGGGGCCTTTGTAATCTACTTTCCCAACATGAAATAAATGAACTATTTAGTCACCCTGCTGTTCTTAAAGGATCAACCTCTTGAACAAGTGGAGCCATGCAGGGCATGCACGTGCTCTCCTGCATGATTACCATCACTGAATAGGGGGCTAATCATCTCATTTCCCATATCCAATATTGAAATGATCATAACCGGCCCCTTTCGCCTTACTTGGAAATGTTTTGATCTAAATGTAGAGTATGTAATTCTCTCATCTAATGTCGTGTCCTTTCTTTCTCTTTGCAGCTATCACGATGTGAAGCATCAAAATTTACTTAATTCCATGTGGATGATCTCAATTACGTTTTTATCCATTGGTTACGGTGATATCGTGCCGAACACATACTGCGGCAGGGGGATTGCTGTAACGACGGGGGTTATGGTAAGCATCAAATTCTTTTTTCTTATCAGCACTGTAAAAAAACTGTGAATCTTCCAGATACCCTCATAAAACTGAAAAATGAACCACCATAATCATATTGTAGTGAACCAGTGTACAAAGTTTTTACAAGAAGCCTCAAGTGGCATTTTGCTTTGCCAAAATGCATCCAACAAGCACTTGTTGTATCACCCAATGTGCGAATGGTAGAACAAGAAGGGAAGACAGAGGAAGGGCGATTTCAGGATAATTCGCCCCCCCCTTCCCTGTAGCATCGAGATAAACAAGTCCATTATCGTACTTGTACGTGTTGAGACTCATTCAAGGCTAAAAGGAGACAGGTTCCTCGCCGGACAACGAGTAGTTCTCAGTACGTCATTTAGGGCGCTACTTGGAATGTGTGTTCCATTAGGTCTACTGTAAACTCACCAACTGTGAATGATCAGACATCCCTACCACCCAGGTCTCCCGCTTTTAGTGAGTGGTCATTATACAGCAACTGTGGTGGTTAGGTGGTGGTGAGTTTTCGTGCGGATGCACGAAAATCACACAAAACAAATCCCCCCTCAATGGTGGTCTGCCATGCCGCACACTGGCTTATTTTGCTTAAACAAGAAAAAATGTGGCAAGGACCACGGATAGGAGTTGCCACTCTGCGGCCGACGTGTGACGTCACGGCCGACGTATGATGTCACAAATTGTGTCACAAGGTGACTGTGACGTCACTGACAAACCGAAAACATAATGAAGTTGCTACGGTCGCTACGCTCCCAGCCGCTACGCGGCTAGCAACTCAAAAAAAAAAGAAAAAAAAAGAGGCTCAATTTGTGCCCCTCCCCCCACCGAGGGGTCAAAAGTTTTTACCCCCCGTTGATAAGTATTGACCACTCCCTAGACTCCCATCCCTATCCCTATATATATATATATATATATATATATATATATATATATATATATATATATATATATATATACACACACACACACACACACACAGAGTTCTACCTCAACACCCATTTGTGCATCTCTCAAACGAAGGGTGTACTCTGCCTTCTATCAGCACCCCGAGACGACCTCTTAATAGCCACCATGACGTCACACATCATACATGTGACGTCACCAATAGCATGGACGACGTCACTCGTGACGCTGGCGGCGCTAGTTGATCGATACGCTGCCTAAGCGGATGAGCCGCATTCACGTAATGGGTGACGCAATGTAATGCACTGGGCCTTGGATCCATTTGTTTTGTGGGCTGTGGCAATTAGTGACTAGCTTGTATATTTACTCTATCAGTGTCTCTGCCAGCCAGTGTATTAAACCTTTAAAGGCACTAGGTTTGTCTCCGTATGATGCGCCAATACAGTGCTTAGATTCTTGCTATCGGACTGCCTTGGAGCATCGTGCCAGGACTCAGGGATTGCATCAAGCCAATGGGTCTGTACGATACATTATTCAACTAGATGGTCCCTGAAAGGACTACAGGTTGACAGGAGGCGAGTTGAGGCTAGAGAATGATCAGAGACATCTGGCCTGGGACAGAATAGCATGAGAAAGCATAGGCCAGCATAATGCTCCCAGATTAGACACTGCATATGACATGCCCTGTAGAGTTTCCGACCACTATAAGCATACATGTATTTGGATGGAAGCAAGTCAGCTTTTAGAAGTCAGATATACCTTTAGGTGTCGAAGGTTTCTCCTTGTATTCACTGTATTGGGTTATACTTCTGGTTAGTTTCAGTGGTTAAGAGACCTCATTCTGTAATACTCCCCAATGGCCAGAGGGGGAAAATCGAGAAGACCCTTCTTTTGGGTCTTCAATGTAATAATTTGGAGCCTGAGATATCACTAATGAACGTTTATGCCAATGAGGCCTGGTATGCAGTCTATCTATTTTCTTCCCAGTATTCACACCTGTGATGTTCATGAAAATTGCTATGAAATGCTCACCGGTCATGATATAGTATAATTAACTAACAATATCTCAAAGACTCTGAAGCAAGTTTTGCTATTTTGACCATTTTCTGGTCTGTGGATGAAAAGAAATGTATCTTTTAGAATTTTAGAGACAAATTATATTTTGAGACAAGCGGATGTGAGCGAAATTAGGGGCAATTTTCAGACATTGGCGGGAAGGCTTTCATGTTGGTGTAAGGCCTGCCCATCCAAAACTTGTCAACGGTCAAATTGTCTTCAGGTTGACAAGGGTGAATCGTAAAAGGCGGGAAACTATTTTCCGGCCAGACGACAAAACGAGGAGAGCGATGACGTGACGAGCTTGTTGATGACCGCCATATTCAGCGTTGCCGTCCTACGTGCACTTTTACTTCTCTAGGGTGTCGTAAAATTAGAGCCAGCAACAGGAACTAGTGAACAAACAAACTGGATACAACCAGACTAAGTGTCTCTTCTCTCTGCCCCCTCTGTCAGGCTCTGGGGTTGTGTGTCCTCGTTTTAACATCAGGTAACGTGAGCATACAGGAGTAAGCAATGGCTTTAAAAGCAAGTCCCTGTCATGAATAGGGCTGGGAATGGGGTCTGGCAAAGTGAAACTGCCTGCTACTTCTCCTACTTTCACTATACTACTATGCAGGCCAAAACAACTCTTGGCGTCTTGACCAGGAAGCTGGGGTGGGGGGAAGGGGTATCCTTTTTTCTCTTAATATAACTTCAACTTTATCATATATCGGCCAACTCTGTCTTGTTTCCGACTAGCTGTAATCTAGTAGCATTTTGCATTGGTAATATATGTAGATCTACTAGCGCCAAGTAAGGCTAGATTTATGGTCAGTCTACATGGTGGCCACTTGCCTCTATTCGGTTCTCATTACCGTGCAGCCATATCCCTTATCATACCACCCCACCCACATATACACACCTCCACGGGCCACATAATGCCCTAAGACCCATGCTTTTTTGTCGGCATGATGCAATATTGACACATTATGCCGGGTGAAAGCTGACCCAACTGGGTGAATACTGCTTCCATAGGGTCGGCATGATGTTCCAATGAAGTGCTGGCGAGCAGACTCGCCAGCACTTCATTGGAACATCATGACGACCAATGGGCCTTAAATAGCCCATGTGTCCCTTCAGGGGTTAACAGGCTGACGGCTGCCATTGGCATCAGGCAATACCAAGAAGGCAGGAAAAGATCACCCATGCTGTCATACATGCTTATTACTTGTCACCCTATAGCAAATAGCTGCCCTTATTCACCTGACACTGAGGGGGCCCACACCCCGCCCCACACCCCGCCCTGCCCTGCTCAGGGCTAGGGAGCACTAACCCCTCTACTGCCTTGTCATTCTCATATCTTATTCTTTCTTTCTTACTTTTTTTTCTTTTTTTTATTTGGAGGGGGGGTGTTTTTCTTTCAGTTATTCTCCCTCCGGCCCTACTAAAAATCACGCAAGTGGCATTTTTACCTCCAATAATGTTATTTAAGGATGCACGAAAACAAATAGGAGATTTATAAGCTTTTAAAATGTGTGACTAAAAAAGGATACAAAAGCCGAGGCAACAGACCATTCACTTAGTAACTACCGGTATAGACCTGCGTTCATTCACCTCTCTCCTACCTTGTGACTATGGTGTTTACCCGCTAGGGGGCAGGTATGTGGGTGTGCGTGGCATCGGTTAGAGTGCCGTGACGTGATTGTTCGTACATTAGACCACTGCACTCAAACCCCTGTCTATTCTGATACCCACAGCGAGCACCTGCAGCCAAAAATAGTTTCAAGAAAAGGAGATGAATAATCTTACCCTGTACCGACACTTGAATATAGTTGAAGTGTGATCAGCTGCTCTTCAGAGGGAGAAAGGGGCTTTCATATAATGGAGAATCTGTTGAGAGCGTCTCGCAGCACTGTACCAATGCGGTCCTTTTTCTGAGTCAATATATGCAAATCAACACATATGCTCAGTCCAATATTAATTTGGCTGACTGGGAACAAAAACAGGCAAAAGTTGAGACAATATCGATACATTTAGAAGTTATAAGTGTCTGATTCTACCCCACCCACGAACAAATGAAAAAGCATTGTTATAATGTATTTTTTTCCCCACAGCCCCCACATATTTAGATTATTATTACTGCGATAGCTTTGAGTTCTGTAGGAATTTCATTATCCTTCAAGATGAAAAAAATAAAAACTATGATTGATGATGCAGTAAAAATGGTGTGTCTCAGTTGACATCTGATTCAGTCATCTCGAAGGCAAATAATCATTATTCTAAAGATAACTTCAATTACAATAATAACTACCGACCTCCTCCCCCTGCTCACCCTACAATGAGACCCACGGGACTAATTTGAGAGTGTGAGCCTGAAATAAAAGATGAGTGATGCCTTCTATTGGTGCCCTGAGAGGAGACGCTGACCTTGCATTTGAAATAGCAAACAATTTGCTCAAAGTCAAAAGGTCAATGCTTGAACAGGGACGTTTTAGTTGGACGTATTTAGGTAATTCTACAAGCTAGTGTTTGTGTCATGTATTTGGTGTCTGACCTAGCATGACCTTATTAAAGAGAGGGGCGGACACACGGTCCACGTTAGGCCTATTTCGGTCCTGCTGGTGGTGAGTGGGTAAAATATCACATTCCAATGGCCCCATATGCATGAAGCACGTCATGGACGTGTTAACCTTTTCAGCACAACATGTTGACTTAATTGTATTAAAGGCTTAATGTAAGCTTCCCCCAATGTCAGCATTATGCATAAATGCAGCGCCAGAAAAATAACTGCCAGTGCCTCAATAGTGCATCCTGCTTACCCTATGGAGTGGATACACTCCCAGAATGACCCAAACATTTGGCTTGATGCGCCAATTGCGGCACTGTGTTGGTTCACTATGAGGCAAAGACTATAGTTGTCTAAATGGGTTAAAAATTCGCACTCAGTCAGCAGAAACACATGCGTGGGGAGTCAACATTGTCAGACCAATGTGCAAGTCATGATCGTGATATCCTTTTTTCTTTTTTCTTTTGAAAACCCAGGCAATTATTGATCGGTAGACCCCTAGCTGCCCGAGTTCAGGATCGGTTGTAATATATTCATGTTGAGGTGGAAATCTTGCATGCTTAGAAGACCTATAATGATATCTATAGAGAATCTATATCTGATGGCCTTGAACATAGCTTTTAAGAATATATTCACTTGAATCCCTGTTTATACCATCAAAGCTGTTTTGGTAAAAACGTACTTATTAAAGGGGGGTTTAAGATAAAGTGACATTGCATTAATACTATACTGCTCAATGGAAGAGACACAAGTAGACATCCCCCATCCACCATGACCTTATGTTACCCCAATATCATCACGTTCACCAATATCACTACTGACAGATGCTGCAAAAGATGGCGACTTCGATTAAGTGACAGAAACACAGTTTTTATATCAAAGTTTTGTGACCTGATATCTCGGTCGGTTATATATACCTTAAGTGATGGATGCTGTCCTGTGGGCATATTTACATTACATTTAGACATGTTTGAACATATATGGACAATTTCGCAACTGTGTGCTGAAGCAGACGTTCTGCTGTTTAATAACTGCAAAGTCAGCCTTTCTTGATGCATCGGTCTATAGCTTACAAGGCCCATTCATCCCATTCCATCAGACAGCGTGTGTCAATACTAAGACTTGGTTGTGTCCGTTTTGACCCCAGGCCGTCAGTGACAAACATCTTCCATTTAGCCTGTCCACGTCCTTTAACCCATCTCATGGCATTGGACCCTGGAGCCCCTGGGTTGTGGCATCTCAGCACTGCCTTGTATTGGCCAATACATATATGTGGACGTAACCATTCAATAACATACATCCAGCCATCCCACAGGGATGCAAAATGCCAATGCTATTCTTATGGGGACTTTGGTACAACTGGGAGGGTGAAGTCATAGGCTGTTAAGAAATGGCCTCCACAGACGGACTGGGGTTGGCCCCTCATGCACGGGCAGCCCATAGTCCATTCAATAGCAGGATTATTACAGTGGCGGATTTAGACGATGGGCAGGGAGCAGGGGGTGCATGTCCCCTCCTTTTTGCCTTCTTAAGAGTTTAATTACATTTTTTACCCCAAAATTGGCCCGCTCCTTTTGGGCCGCGCCCCCTCCTTTTCCGAATCCTGGACCTAATGGTTTATCTGCCTTTCTGATGCCTTGGATTCGAAGGTATTAAAAGCATAGTGACTGTTGAGTCCTCCAGGAGCCCTCCGATTTGAAACGATTCAGATTTGGTAGAGCCTCAAAGACAGGACTTTAAAAGATAAACATTTCATCTGATATCTACCGCTTTTAATCAATTGGGAACCAAACAAGCAAATAATGAAAACTTCAATATTGTTATTTGCTGCATATATGCTGGGTGCAAAACGCAAAAGAGAATAGGTGAGAATTGTCAATACTTTGTTGAGTGGTGGGCTACATTAAACGTCTTCCCTTCTTAAGGTGGGTCGCTACAATTGAAATTGGACCTGCTGCGCAGGTTCTCACGCATATAGGTTATATTCATCAGATTAGGGCCATTTTTGGTGTGCACTTACCTATATAACCCCAAATGTCCACACAAAATCTTGGACAATTTCGCCCAAAACTGACTACTTAATGACAGTTTGAAATCTTGAAATATTTTCATCTCGATTTTTCCCATCATTCTCTAACATTTTTTGTGCCTTATGATTATAACCCTTACATTACCTAGATAATGTTGCAGAAGTGATTGGCTGCTCTCAAGGACCACGGGCATATAGAGAAATAGTTTAATCCCAGGATTTAAGCATTTTACCCATCATGCAGTGCTTTGAAATTGGATTTTCGCAAATTTGTCTAATACTTTTTTATTTCAAATGACCAAAACTTCAAAATTATGCCTGGGACCCTATATCAAAATTACTCCTATTTAAAGGGAAATTATCTGAAGAATATTTTGAATAAATATAAGAAAAATCTAGTGGTTAGAAATATTTATTCTGATCATTTCTATTTTAAAACAATAGAAAATTTATCCTTCCTTTGGTCGAATCATGAGGAATTTACCCAGAATGCCATGGAATGGAGGGTCAAACAAAAATTCCTAATACAATAGGATATTAGGACTTTTATCATGTGAGGTTTCATATTTCTGTCCTTGTTGGTTATGATAGAAAAAAAATCTCAAAGTTGAGTCAATAATTTTCTTATTTTCAGGTAAAAATGAAAATACTTTTATTTTTTAAAAAAATCAATATTAAAAAAGGTAGTTCGGGACCCCCTACTTCTCTTTACAAAATCTTATTCTAGATGATATAAGGTACATTTGACCAAAAAATGGAGGATTTCTAGGATATTTGATTGAATTGTAGCGACCCACCTTAACACGATTACCTCAAGGACGTAGTGATGGAGTGTGGCACACTTGGCGGGCTTGGAGGACACTTGTCGCTTCCTCAAACTGTGTCCATCTGTCTTTCTCCCCAATTGCCTCCCATGAGAAGAGGAGGTGGCTCTTGAAGGAACATGTTGGGGTAGGCCTGGTAATTGGTTCTGGACGACCCACTTGTCGATTGGCCATTAAAGTGGGCAATTTATACTGAATCCAAATCTTCTTTTTTTTTTAAAAAAAAATAAACACTTTTAGAATGACTTTATTATGGCTTCAAATACAGTGGCATAGTCTCCTTATGTGAAATGATGTATTCACGGAATATTCTCTGTAGGAAAACCTACAACAAAAAACTAAATTCGGTGATGCCAAAGTGGACATGTTCTTAAGAAGGACGTGGACGTGTAAAGAGCTATGTTGATTGATTGCTGATAGCCCTAAATGATTTATGAACCCTCCATAAGGAGATGAGGCAGTTAGCAGGGCTGACAGATGTAACCGGGCAGACAGGAAGGATGATCCAAACATGGAGTTCCCTTTCTGCAGAAAACTAGAATCTGCCTGACTAGGGAGGCCGCAGTAGCCACTCTCCCCATTGAGATCATTCTGCACAGGTTATGTTCAAATTGCTTCTGGAGATTTACATGACGTTCGAGTACATATTCCCCACAAACCCTCTGTTGCAGCCAGTGTATTTTAGGCTGTCGCAAACCGATTTAAAAAAAGGGAGTGATTTCTCGACCCTTTAAAGAGGAGCAAAACCGTTTAATACTTTCACACATTAGAGTGAAATTCCACCCGAAGGGTCCACTCGCCAGGAGGCTATTTCTTATGGCATTACGACTACACACAGCCACTACGATTTGAATCTACCAAAATCAAGCCAGTTGCTCGTAGGTACTGCCCTACGACTACTCTGTACAATCAGCACATAAGCAATAATGACATAAGGTTTGGTAGAACAGTCGTAGTGGGGCAGGCATTAGTAACAGCGTGTATGACACTATTTTGCCAATATTCGTGGCCTCTCACTACGAATTGAAGGGGAGCAGTCGTAGTGTGTTAGGAAATTACCTCCTGAGCTGCTTTTATACATCCGGCGACCAATCATTTAATGCACTAAGCGGCTCTTGGCGGTTCAAGACTTAAAATTGATCTCTGACTTGATGGTAACAATGCATGTTTTCTCCTTCAGGGTGCGGGATGTACAGCGTTGGTGGTAGCAGTACTTGCCAGAAAGTTAGAATTGACGAGGGCAGAGAAACATGTACACAACTTCATGATGGACACACAATTAACTAAAAGGGTGAGTAAGAGTTTATTTGCTGCTAACCATTGTTTTTCTTTTAATTAACCATCATCGATTTATTTCACGATTTCAAATTTAGATAAGTTTGTATTTCCAGAACTTATTTTTCTCTAATGCAATAATAAAAGTTTTAATGTTCGACGAATGAGTTGTTTTAAGAAAGGAAATACAAAAGAAAAATTGATCTCTTTGGCTGTGTTCACTTAAAAATGTAAGTGCAGTTTCCGGAGTGTCCTTGCTACATGACCACTTAGGAGGGGCAACATTTGAAGATGATATACCTTATGAATACAGTAGCCTGGAAACTCTAAATATACATGAAAATTATTGTTTTAAAGTGGAATGCTGTTTAATCTCTTTTCTTTTTATATTTCTATGTGTACACAGTTAAAGAATGCTGCTGCCAATGTTCTACGAGAGACTTGGCTTATATACAAATATACGAAGCTCGTTCGACGAGTGAATACAAGAAAAGTACGAACACATCAACGAAAGTTTTTACAAGCTATACACAGGTAGGTCTGACTGGTACAGTATTCTGTGGATCCAAGATGAGATACATATCAACCCTATAGAGGCAACTAGTGGCTTATGAATAATGTTCCAGGGGTAGACATTAACACTGGTCATCTTTATAGATTTCCCTTAAATGTGACCATTTTGCCATAAAATACATTGCTATATTATAGACTACTTGCCAGGGTGGCCAAAGCCCCAAATGGTAGTGCCTACCCCCTAAATGCTCATGGGAAGTCAATGCAGGTCTGAATGGGACAGCAGTTTTTAGGTCAGATTTCATACTGGTTTCTGATCGTGCATAGAGTATACTTTGTCTCTTAATCTGGGTAGGTGAAGTACTAAAATGACATCTAGTAAATATGTATACACGGATATTTTACTTTCAGTTTACGGAAAGTGAAAATGGACCAGAGAAAGTTAAATGATAATGCCAATACGTTGGTGGATATGGCCAAGGTAAGAGGTCTTCCTGCAGTCTTTCACATTAAATCCCTCAACTAAGTATCATTTTCATATTCCCTGTACTTTCCTTCTTTGCTGCGTTGTTTCTTAGGCATAAGAGGTGACATTGTACCACCAAACTATATTTTCAGGAACTTGTCAATATTGCTGTTGTTTTTTATTATCACCTTCAGTCAAGGTGTGCTTATCAAAGGATCGGCAAAGCAATATTCAGCCTCTTTGGGCATTTAAAGCTTTGTTTAGTGTAATTAAATTTTGAATGAGTTTAAGGTCTCAATGAATATGTTGAGATGTTATATAAAGAAGTTCAAATATCATCAGTTGTCGAACCTTAAGGATGAAGTGCTCTAATCTGGAGTAAGCCAACCTAAGCAGTTAGCAAGAAAGTCAAAAAGACAAAATGGAAGGTGGTTAAGTGTATCAGGAACAAAACATGGTGCAATTCTTCATGTTATCAATGTGATTTTATCAAAGTCTTTGATCTTGTGTGTGGAGCTGATCGCATGGTGTGGTTTTACTTTTATATTTATGCTTCGCTAAGCAAGCCAACCCCCTAGCAATAAAAACCAGAGCCTTCATACAATGATCAATTCATATATGGCTATTCATAACCACTTCCAATTGTTATTATGCATTAATGAACCCGTAGACCATCATTTAGAAATTCCCCAATACCCCCATACACCTCTTATCAGAGACATGGGAGTCCCAATGCAGGCAGACAATATATCAGTTTTGGGTATTTCTATGCATGCCCATATAATACAAAATTTAGATACCATATGACCAAATGGTATGTTGATCTATGCATATTTGCAACATGGCTAATTTGACGTATTGCTCACATATATACATGTTCATAGTTACAAGCACCTTTTCAGACCATAAACTGAGTTGAAGATTTAAAAATAAATTTGCAAATTGCAATAGTGTTGGACTGTTTCATGATGATGATCATCATGATAACATGTCCATAAACCTTCACTTCCCCAACTTAGGTTTTGATTTAAAACAATTTCCTCAACCTATACAGTCAATCAGTAATGACGCCATCTCAATCAGAGCGGACCTTTTTTACAGTTCAATACACAACCAAAGTTGGTATGAGCACAAGAAGGCAGGGAATGTCGGATATTCTTCACAAAGTACAAATCATCCTGAGGGTCGACAGACAAAGCATTATAGTATCATGTCCTTTGGCTGTGCTGATCCATTAATCTAGCCCTGGCCCATCAAAGGTGGCAGGGAACGTGTGATCAACATTGACAACATGTTGATCAATGAACTGCCAATGATGATTCAATATTGAATTGATTTTTGGCCTATTGAGATGCTGACTCTTTGGGATTGATACACTAGCAAAGTGTTGACATACATTTTTCATTCTATCGTGCTTTCATTATTTCTCCATCTAATAATACGTTCCATTGCCCAATGGTATTATAAGTTATTGTACACAAATGGCTGCTGGGTTGTACATGTATTTCATTAAGGAGATCCGATTGAGTGGAGCTTTTCTACCAATCAAGTTGCAATAAACTGATTATTTATACCATTCCAAAACAGAATACATGAGTGCATGCTACATATTCCGTTTCAGTCATACAGCGATGACATTTTGACATTGCCAGATAGATCAATCTATTGTTCAACACCCTTTCCCGTATATGAAAAGGTCCAAGTACAATTTGTTCTTGTCAGTTACATCAAGATATATGTCCTAACTCAGGTTGAGGTTGACCCAGTATTAGCATCTGTAATAAGGGTATTAATTCATGTATAAACTAATACTAGAAGATTTTCAGTCATATGTGTGTGATCCAAGCATGTATTTAAATACAGTTTTGACCTCCTGTCTAAAGAGTATTCAGATAACCATTAAACTTAAGTCATTCAGATCACATTTGCGCATCTGCCAGGAGAGTCACTCTTTTTCTTTTCTTTGTCCAAAGTGTAATGTGATGGTTGGTTTGGCATCTGACGACATTCACAGAAGGCCCTAATACTGATCATTGCTATCCCTGCTTCCTTGTGCCATACCAACTAGGCCCTTGACCCAAAGAAAGGTCTCCGGGAAAAACTGAATTACATTTTTGAGTGAGAATACACAATGCTACCTGAAGGATGGCTATATATTGCCTATTGGTTCAACAATTTTACCAAGTTAGTTAGCACCCCAAACAAAAATGACTGCTTTATTATGAGAATGTAGCTATTGATGGTTGGCTAGATCTCCATTATGATGTGTTCATCCATGTTGCTGCATTATGATTTCATATCTATTTATGTGTGACATAATTGTGCTTTACAAAGACTGTAAACATATTAAGGACCTGATGTGTTTTGTTTGTACCTGTGTAATGTAACCTATACATTTATTTCTGAAACTAATTTGAAGTTATGGATACACATTTGATTTTACATTTTCTGTATTGTTTGTATCTAGACAGCCAAACCAACCAACATGCTCTCCAAGGACCAATTCCAGAATTGAATATTGTACTGATTAACATGATTTTTGAAGATCAGATTTGTGACTGACTAGATTCTGAATATATGTTATGTAGCTGACATACCAACGGTTCAAGGTTACTGCCAATGTCATCAAACATAATAACTGTCTACTGACTTGTACAACTTTTTTCTATAATTTGGTGAAAGTACTCTATAACATTCACTCTTATATGACAATGTGTGAAGCACTGTTAGATACAGATCACAATATGTCACATCCACACAAGGAATAGAAAGGGAGTCAATGAATTATTTGTCCACAGTAGGATATGTTGCCAAAACAACTCATTTTTGAGAGTCAGCTAAATCATATTCCCAGAGTCAGGTAGGCTCGGTGGGAGCATCTGGTCCCATTTGATGTTATGTCTAACTCTGGAGATACTCACTTGATTCCCTTTATTTTCCATGTGTGGTTTGGATCCATCACATGATCAAGATCCAGAGATTGAATTAGGGAGAAAGTCAACAATGACTTCTTTTTTAGCTTGGTTCCCACATGTTATGCAGTCTCTTTCTGATATTGAACGGATCCATGACCAGAAAAAAAGTGATTTTGAAACAAACAAAAAGCACCATCTATGTAGACCTGGTAGTCCAACCCAACCCAAGATGGTTACCATACCAAATATACTATATCATTATACTTTCTTTTTTCGTTCACCCGTTTTTTCCTTTCTGCACCCTGTATATCTGCATGATCCATCGTCCATGGGGAGTTGTATATATAGAACAAAGAGGCATATGTTAGGAACTTTTCATGGTGTTACAACTGAGAAAGCAAATATAAAGGAAATACTTGAAATCAGGGCCATGCAATTTGCATGAATGCTTCTGTGAATGTCAGAAAGTTTCACCTATAGTTCTACGTTTTGGCCCCCTTCACAATCACTTCACCAACCTTTGTGCATTATTACCTAGCACTTCACAGACAAAACGTTCTGATTGAATGATAAAAATAACGAGACACGCACTAACGTGTGGGAAACGAGCCATTGGGAAGTGGGGAGCAGCTCCTTTTGGATCAGCTCCTATAATAAAGTCACTAAAAACTCACACACACTCACCTATGTTTTGTTCCCCTTTTGCCTCTTTGTAGCACATGACTCTTTCGGGTTTGGATACTGTGGCCAGCGTCTATAGTTCCGAACCACCCGCAGTTTACCGCCAGGTTTGGACTTCCTCTTTATGTAGTTGAGGGCACATTGGGACCTGTGACATTATCATTGATTAATGATGATAATTGTGGGTATCCCTACCATATCCTCCCCCTCGGATGCGCTATATAGGTGTCTTCGCCCACAGCAGGGTGCTTTTCTGTGAATGAAAAAAGTCTACAGAGCTCTACTTATGCATTTACTTGTATTTCATGAATTTATGCGCTCTAGCTGAATGTATGCTTTGTGGATACTGCAAATTGTTAATGCAGGAATGGAGCACTCCTCCATGCACATTTATGGACACCAATAAAAATTTTATCGATGCTTGTAAGCATGTGTAGACATCCAAATAACTTTGGCATTTGTAGAAAAACACCCCTGCATAGTCTGTTCCTTTAATATGTTGGAACCACAATGATCAAAAGCAAAATAAGTGGAAGCCTGGGGAATTCTCTCTATCTTGGAAAGAGAGAACTATTAGAAATTCCTGACTTCAGCTCTCTGACTGCTATGAAGTTTAAGAGTTTAAGATTAAAACTTGATGAAAAACCTTCGGGAAAAAATGTATATTTTTTTAATAGATCTAAGATTGCTGGTCTATACTGTGGTTCCCTCCGTGTTCTCGCTTTATCTCAGTATTGTGAGATGTGACCGTTGTAAAGCTATGGCAGTTCTAATGTTTAAGCACCTCTTCTGATCTTGTGGACCCATCTCTGTTCCCTGTGGTACTCCCTTGACATAGGAAAGGGTGCATTGGCTTCCAGAGTCTTAGACCTTTATGCATTAAGTTCTTTTGTTGTCATGTTGAATCAGTGCAGCCCTTGTCAGTAGCATATCAGGGTTGGCCCAATGCATTATGCTGACCCCACTCCTAACCCTTTAAGGGTCGCTGATACCCATTGGTTGTCATGATACATCAATGAAGTGGCCCTTAAAGGGATAATGCGTCATGCTTACCCCAATGTCAGGATTGCTACACTCCTAAAGGGTCAGCATGAAGCACTGCCAACACAATGCCATTGAGTTTCACTCCAGCATTGCATCAGTGCATCATGACAACAAAATGAACATGGTGCCATGAGGCATCAATGGACACAACATCGGATCAATGTTGAAAATTGATTGATCAACCAAATTTCAACATTGATTCAATGTTCTGTGACCACTAGGAAGTCACCCTCAAAGAGTTCAAGATAGATCCGATGAACATGGGCTACCTGCACATCCCTTGCACGTGATGTCCTCCCCTCTCTATTTCCCGTCCAGTCCTTTAAAGAGCAGCTGACATCTGACATTACTTGGGGTTGCTGTTTAATTGTGCTATCTTTTTTTTGTCAATGGGCCCATCCATAGCATGCATGTACAAGCTGCATGTTTCTGCCTCTGTTTCTGTATGAATAAGAGGAATGGTCCCTTTATATTCATATGCACGCATGCATGCATAGCCTCTCCCACAATGTGCTTTAGACATAATGCCTTCTGTGCATAATGGAATTAGTATATTTGCAATCATGTCAAATTTGGCAGGGATGGAGTTTTCATTCATGATAGAATATTAAAGCATGATGAATATGTACTTGCCCGGGTTTACATAGCTGGTGCCTAATCATCCCTTATTGTCTGATGGGATGATATGATTAATATCTATCCATAAACTAAAGTCACACACACACTCTTCCCTACTCTTCTCCCAGCACGCCATGATCCATAGTTGATGCAGTTATTGGGTTCCTCTTCTTTTCTCTCGCTGTGGTACCATTAGGGGATGGGGGCATGCTCACGGTGTAATAGGGATATGTATTAAATTTAAGACTTTGTGTATACCTAGAGATAAAGTCAGAAACAAACTACTGCATCATACAAAGCAATGCAGTATATACCTAAATTGTATATATGTTAATATTCAATGGTATACATGTACACACACAACAACACAGAGAATGACACATGAATCAATTAGTCATTGAAATGACCTAAAGAACATCCTTTTTTCTGTAGTTTGTAGTTTATTTCACATTTGATGCCTGTATTTTAGTTCAATATAATGGTACTGTACTACCCATGGGACATTCTGTCCACAGAGTCAGTGGTTTGTTGGAGAATATATCATGAATGTTATCATAGAAGACACACCTGTAGGTGTATGGACTCTAGAACAACTATAGGTGTTGTAGGAACATTCAATGAACTCTTGCTCAATGACCTTCCTTTCAGTTTCAGTTGATGTGTTGACTTGTTTTACCTGTGATTGACTACTAATGCTTCTTTCTAATCAAATTATAATACATCTCTCTATTAGAAGCTGAAGACTGCTACAATGTTGAATCATGTACATCTTTTCTACTGAATATTTTTGTTAATATTTCCTATGTTTTGCTATAAATGACAATAAGTCAGATGTGCAATAGATTAATCACTTTACCACTATGACTAAAAGCATTCTCATCACTTCTGATCATACATATATCTATATTTGATATATACAGATGTAATAGACTATGATACTATTTAGGGTGAATTCATTGTGACTTCTGGAATTGAGGTCAGTGCACAATACTGATAGAGTAGAGTGGAAAGGACTTAATCATGTTTTTATTATTCATTTTCTACAGACACAGACCAATATGTATGAGATAGTAATGGAGATGAACAATCGGCAATTACAAGTCGAAGCAAGGGTTGATAACATTGAATTATCCCTCAGGAATCTAAAGGTAAGAATTGCTTACTTGCTTCAGAAAATGATAAATGATAATGATAATGTATTTATTCAGTTTGAAGGCATGTTCATGTGATACAGATTATGAAAAGTGTATACTAGATATAGAACCTGTAGAATGTACTGCATTAGAAATAATATTCATTTATGTTAAGCTTGTAGGTTCTTATCTAGTTGATCTCTCATTACACATTCATTCTTTGCAAGACACAACCATGTGTCTGTATGTATAGCTACAACTTGCTCAGTTTTCCCCATATTTGTGGGGGAGAGACACACTAAGAGAGAAAAGGGTGAGGGGAGAGGGGGGGGGTCGGACCGAGATGAAGACATGGAGAGGGGGAGAAATGGTGGTAAAGTAGATAAACTGATAAAGTAGGACAGTTCCCATCTAGATGCCAGCTTGCTGCATGCAAGATGGTCTGTTAGTAGAGAATGCCAGACAGTATAATCTATCCTCATCTGGAAACCTAAGTCCAAACATAGTACCACATTGAAGCCACCTAGTGACTGCTTTGGTACCACAGGTATGAACCTCTCTGTACGGTTGAGTGAGGGTGAACTATAGTAGCAGGTCCTGGGTGCTTCCATACAGACCATCTCACACAGCACAGCAGTCTTTGGGGTCTGTGGAGGGGAGGAACATAGTTAATGTAACACAATAGGTGCACAAGTGACTAATACACTTGCTCTTGCATCATCGCAAGTTTCTAAGATATGTCTTTTGTTGAAAGTAAGCCAAATATTCAAACAATGACTCCCTAATCAAATGTGGCTAATTTCTCCTGCTTGTGTCAGGATGTTTTGACAGCCTCAATGGAAGGTGAGGTATATTATGCAAAGATAAAAACTACTCCTTATGTTTCAACTTTTCATCACATCTTTCCTTGAATGACAAGCAACTCTCACATCCCCAATATTTGCCATGCATGTAAAATTAAAACTCATCATTTATACTGTAGATATTTATGGAAACAGGTTCTGAGTTTCAAGCAACATGTTGATATTATCAAACTTATTGCACTTTTGCTGTTATCATAATACACAGATACACTGTGCTACAACCCCTCAGACACAAAGAGAGGCACTTGTGTGCTTTTGACATATATCTGTCCTAAGGTTTGTTAAACAATAATGTTGATTGGCATTATTTTGTAACAGACTCCTGGAGTTGTTTTTCCTCAAATTAAAAAAAAAAACATATACAGACCTTTCAAAATTCTTTGTGGATTTCTTCAAATGCTGTATGGTTACAAGCATTGAGACCGCAAATCATTTTTGGAGGAAAGGTATATCTATACAACTGCAAGCATCTATGGGGATCAATAAAGCATGGCATTGGTGTCCATCTATGGTTAGAAACTATGAAAAAACGCTCCTCAGAGTCAGTGTTTTACAGGACCATGCACCAGTTTCATGTGTGTTGTTTTCTGTGATCATACACCTAATTGCATGTAAGATTGATATATGGTTCAACTAAATATGATTGATATCGCTGTAACAATTCTTACTTTTCTTCAGGTACAGCTGGATGCATTGCCTACCCTGCTGGCGGGGCACCTCCAAGCCAACCAACTTGACTTGGGACGCTCACAACCCTCATCCAGAGGAAGCTCCCCAACCCGTCTTATGAAGCGAGCACCATCACCATCTGCCCACAAAACTACAGGAAGCAACTGAGACAGTGCATTGGGAAGTGAGGTATGGATAAGGACATAAAAAATGTCAAGGATCGAGAAGAAATGGATGTTCAGATCATGCAATGATGGTGGTGACAGGGTTGGGGTCAGAGTGGAGAGGTTGTCAAGGTGTGAGTGACCAGTTTGACCACCTAGAGGAGCCTCCATGGAGTGTAGACACCTGTCCTGGTACCATGCACCTATCTGGTGACTGCCCACAACTCTGTCCATTCCCAAACCCTCTACAGCACAACAAGCACACACCCCACCCTGCCCACGCCATACACTGGGGACCAAACTGGAAATCAAGTTCCCATGATTCTGGTTGTGGTGGGGAGGCATAGGAAGCTACGAAATTGCTTCCCTGATGATTTTCACCTAAAGCCCAAGCATCCATTGGATATTGTGGGTTCATGAGCCCCTCCAGGTGTATCGGCTGTACCAAGGGTGAAGTCAAGTACCTGAGTCCTTGGGTCCGCATGCAGGCATGTGAGGCCCCAGAACTAGAAGCAACCATAGCAGTACCTAAAGCATTGTCAGCATTAACTGATGGCTTCTAAAGGGCCTAGAGTGGAGCTAAATGGCCAAGGTTCCCATCTGTCTCAAGATATATAGGGCAATAAGGACAATATAAAGACGAGAATTATAAAGTTGAAATTGAAAGCAGAAATGAACTGTCCTGTTGTACCCTTTTCCGTAAAGCCTGAATGCATGGACCCCAAATTGACCTCTGATCATCTGTCCCAGTGTGTTGTTGTTCATTTTGTTGTATTGATGAGTTTCTTCAAGGAGGACCCTTCCATTTTGCAAGGGTCCATAATAGACGACACTGATTTAGGATGATAACAACATGAACATGTGAAGGCATATCATGACTGTTTTAGATGAAAAAATTAATTGAGAACATAAATCATGAAAGTGCAGTGATGAGGGAAATGAGGACTTTTCAGCTACAGATCCAGAAATATGATGATTATATGTAAATGAGGATGACATAAAAGTCGATGGCCTACCTGGAGGGTCGGTGTGTAGGAGCAGAGCCCCCTGCATAGTTGTCTGCAATGGTGTTATGCTCCATGATGGCATCATTCTGACATCACAATGATGTAATGATACCTATCACATCATACGTTGATGTCATTGACAGGAGCTCTCCTGGCTGTGATGATTTTACTTGTACAAAGTGACTTGAGGCTAGAATGCTATGATTCATTACATTCATTGACTGTGATGTTCACAACAACAACCCTGATTCGGATGCATGTTTGCACTTCTACTCTTATACATACAAGTTAAGCCGTACAGAGACACTGAGTCAAACAGAAAGAAGCGTAACTGTATCACCCCCTGTTGTCTGTTAAAAAGCCTATACAGAACTGGTGTGTGACAACAATCTCATGATCTTATACTAAAGCATTTGTTATAACTATATACTGTAATGTTAGAGCTTGTACTGCTGACGAGATAACTGTCAGACTTATATCTGGTTTCAAAGATCCGACTCTGGTTTCCATACAGGGTCACCTTTATATACACTTGTGACTGATTAAGGTCTGACATCATGCCCTGATGTTTAAAACAAGGCTCCCCTGATTATGTTCAGCTGCCCACACTCATTCATGGTGGGTTTTTTTACAAGTGGAAGTGCAACTTTAGTGTGGTAGATTTCTTAACAGCATTGCTTGGCTTCCAGCGCCGGGTAACAATATTGATAATGATGCATCTAATGATATGGATCTTCCAAGAAGCTCTTTTCAGTACACCGCTGGTTTTGAAGTATATCAATTTGAGGTGATGCAGAATTATCATCCGTCCTATATATTCTGTCGAGGCTAGCCACAGACTGCCATGTTAATTCATGGAAAACAATATTGAAAAAGAGATAATCCTACTGCCTACATAAATGTATGCCATGTTATCAGTCAGGTTTGCAATTAAATATTTTTAAAACATTGTGGCACAAATGAAATAATGTAAATTGCTGGTCATCAAAAAGAAGGACATCTTTTATGGAACATCACTTTTATGAATTATCACTTTAATTGATTAGGACATTTCAAAATAACACAGCTTTCTTAAATAGTTGGTGGATACTTAAATTGAGAACATCAGTCCTTAAATACTAAGAAAGCCAATTTATCATGCAAACCATGCCACTGTCCAGTCAGAGTAAATTTTCAAACCATGTAACCCTCGGTATGGTTCCACTAGTGTGCCTCGGTTTTGAGAGTTTTTCATGGGAATTATGTATGTATTGCACATTAATGCCACATTCCCATCAGTCATCCTAATGTATGATTGCGATCCTGATGAGTAAACTCACCAGGGCTGCAATGATGCACCATGCTGACCCCACACTACTCTCAAAGGGTCGGCATGATGTTCCAACGCAGTACCCTTAACTTTGAGGGATTATGTGCACCTTAATGGGTTAATTTATCATTTGGAAGCCTCCTCAGTATTCATTATGTGGCTTGCAAGCTGTCAACATTGGTCAAGAATTCATAAATTTATAATCACTGCTTTTTGCTTACTACATTTTATAATTTCAGAAGAAAAACTGATGGATCTGTTTTAAAGAAAACTCCACGTGCCTAAAATCATTAAAAGCACCTCACAGAATATGCCGTAGAGATAACGTACAACAGGGATTGCTGTCTTTAAATGTCTATGTCCACTTCCAGTTATAGACAAGGTAGTTCTATCCGATGCGGATTTCTCGTGTGCAATTATGCAATGATCTTTCGATATAAGTAGATGGTTAGCACATGTACATAGAAATAGTTAACATAGTCATATAACACCAGAGCTATACATTTCTTCATCGGAGTAGTATAACTTAAAGGGTTGGAAAGTTGAAAGTAAGTAGAAGTATCCCACACAGACCGGTTGTCTGTTGGAAAGTCTGTGAATGGTGTTACAAAGACAATCTTTCCCTTTAAAAGGATGCCTACAAGTTAATCATTATATGGAGACATTTATCTAATTTCTAGTGGATTGTCTTTAGGAGAGAGTTAAAGCATTGCTGTAGGTCAATACTTCTTCAGTAGGGAGATATACAAGTGATTAAGCCAAAAGAAATAAGAAAAGTCTCTTTGCATTCTAGTATTCTATAGATGTCTTTCACAAATGGTACCAGATATACCTAACAATCTGCCTGGGGTTTGTGATGAGTGTGCGTTGGATAGGAATGAAATGCAGTGGTGGACATATGATTGCGTATGCCTCAGGGGTATATGAGAAGATAACCTCACTTGACTGAGTGAAATCGTGTTGCCCACCTAATTCTATATCTCTTAACCTTATCTCAGTAGCCTTATAACTTGGAGCGTGGCCTCTCTGGTCATCTCTTTACTCAATAGAAACCTAGTCTTTTAGTGTGGCCTACAACAGGTCTACATCTTTTCTCTGTAGCCCTGTATACACATGTTCTTATGATCGTCAAGCCTTTGTAGTAATTCCCCAAGGTAAACATGCTTCAGAGTTATCACAGATGCCTGTTTATGCTCCTGCTGCACCAGGTAACACTCGCGCTGGATATTGGACTGTAACAGCAAATGTAATACCACAAGTCTCAGAGCTGTGTAAGATATCATATAGCAGTTGCATGCCTCAGAATTTGTGAAAGGTGCATCTCTTTGAGTCAATAACAGAAAAGAATGATGGTATATATCATTGATTCAGTCTCAGTGAAGGCAAGGTTGGATAACATTGACTTATTGACAAAAGAAGACAGTGGCACTATTAGAGTAGTGACAAATTTTTATGTAAAGCATTCTGTTATGGTATTATGAGATGACATTCTACTGTGGTGAAAGACCAAAAATCTCTGGGGTTCCCCATGTGATAAGGAATGTAGCATCTCTGAAATTTCACAAAGTGAACATCTCCTGATTCATATAAACCAATCCCTGTTATGATATGTGTCAAAGGGAGTGAGTTCTGATTGACTCATACTATGTCAGTTAGGTGGTAAGGATTGAAAGACTTATCAAAGAAGGATTAGTTCGGTTGAATAAAACAAGGCACTCTCTATTAATGTAGATGTATGTAGAGATTAAGAGATGCTTAAACGCTCTGGGCTGGACAAGTATTATGGCCAAGGGATGAGTATATAACAGAGCCTGTTCAGCCTAAGGTTTCAACTAGACCATGTAATCTAGATACTGAAACAACACTTGAAGAGCAAATAAACTTCTTTTGTTCTCTTAAATCTCCATATTGGATTAAGGTTGCCAAATATTGTATCATTATAAGGGAGGTATGTATTTACCCAAAATCATGAATTGTCATTACAACGGGTATAGTTGGTATTTGGGACAGGAATATGATGAAACCGATTATGTCTTTTATGTTTATTAAGAAAAGAACAGTTATTTCTTAATAACAATGTGTATTATAATGAGTGACCTGACCCTGCTGTTTTCAGTTAACATACACTTGAATGAAATAACAAACAAATTAGGTAAGGTAGAATTGTCGTAAGGTGACTGTTGGGTGATAATAACACAGATTCTAATCATGAATTGATTTTAATTAGTTTCTAACTTGTACTGGTTCTTTTTAATGGTTCATCAAATTGAAGAAGGTCACTGTTTATGTTCTGTTTCATGTCTACCCATTTGTTGACCAAAGGAGGATTATTCTATGTAGAAGTGGAAGAGGAAACTTAACACAAGTGAATGACTCAAGTCCCATTTGGGATGATATACACACACACATATGTATGTAGGCACAATAGCTTAGCTCTTATTCCCCCTAGTAATGTTGGACCCGCTCTTATAGTGGCTAAACCATTGTGCCTAAATACCCCTTCATCTAGGGGTTGCCACCCATATTTTTATACCTCGATTGTATCCAACTAACCAGCATGTATATAGAACAATATAGGAGAACAAAATAATAAGGTGTCCATACCCATCTTTTATTGACCATGTATTCTATACTGCCCAGTTATACCTGAAGTCTATACATCACAATGTATACCAACCTGACCATGTCCCTTTTCTGGTCATTCTCTCACTGATTATCCAAAGCTGATCAGGAATGTTGTGTAGACATTGAAGGAATACAATAATGGAAACAATAATACCATTGGCAACTGTATAGCTTCCTAGAGTCCAGTGGACATTGTTTAATTGTATAGATATGTATGTACACTGTATCATATGCAAATAAAAGCGAGAGCTTTGCTATAAAGCATATCGCACCAATTCCCATGGAAAATAAAAATTACATCCCACAAAAATAGCTTGCACTCTTCATGCTATTTACTGTAGGTATTGAGCAACTACTGAAAGAAACTGTATGATATTAAGCAGTTCTCCTAGTATCCAATAGAACAGTAGGTGTGGCACTAGACAAACTGAGCAATACAAAAAGGGTTTGTAACACATGGTGGGAGGGACCTGGATTAAAGCTACTATCATAATACCCTGCGTATAAGAGGGACCTTATATACAAGGATAAACCCCTGGTATGCCTTATAGGATGAGAAATAAATTGAAGGAAAGTCCCAAGTCCTCCCACAGATTAAAAAGTGCCTTTAGGCCATTGGGGGACAACTTAGCTACCCATTGAGGGGATTCTTCCCCTTTTTGAAATTTTTGCTCTAACCCCTATAGATTTTGTCCATAGAAGGAGTCCTGTCTGCTCATTCTGCTTTCATATAGCGCCATACAATGGTAGTCTAGATATAGAGTGTACCTATACTAACAGCCCGTCAAGTGAGTTCATATCATATTAGTGCAGCCATTTTTTCACCAGAGGGGGCCTCTGTGTTGGTAAGTCCCCATGAAGAAGGGGATGTTAACTGTTGAATAGACACCCATTTGTTTGCGTGTCCGTGTCAACACTCCCCCCCCCCCGTTCCAAAATGGTCACTCCCTAATTGGACTGAGAGCTGTCTACAGTGGGCTTGTAAAACCTAGCATCAGCTTGATCAGTGTCACCATTCCTTTCCCACTACACAGCGTAGACAGCTAATGTGTCTCTCTTACAGTAGGTGACGCAGCAGTGCTGAATAACCACCATCTTGTGTATCATCAAATATCCATCTCCTCCGGTTCTCAGCAGAATCTAATTCTCCACACAAAAAAAGGTTCAGGGGGTTGGCTGATAAGGGAGGTTTTAAGGTAGTTGAGATCTCAGCTGAATCTAGAATTCAACTGTGTTAATCTCAGCAGAATCTTGGGTTTAAGCTGACATCTCAGTTGACTAGTAATGAAAAGAAGTGTGAAGGGTGTCTCAACAGATTACAGTCCTCAACTGAATGCCTACTATGCTTGGTGGGTGAAAATGAGTGCTTGTTCGGCCCCTGGCTGGTCATTGCTTAGTTACTGTAGATTCTCCACACAAGCACTGAATTGGAATTGCATATGTTTTACATGATATCTAAGTATCTGTTTGTCCTGGTTTGATGGGGTATGAAGGTTTAATATCTACTGATCAGCTAGGTCACAGCTGATTAGAGCAAATATACAGGATCTCTTCATAGGCTGGTTAAAAAACTCTGTATTGAGTGATAATAGGGGCAGATACTTTGTCAAACATTAGCATGACAGACTGTGTGAGGATATGTGAGCATGCGTCAAGATTCGCCAACTCTCACCCACCATGACACAATTTCACGCACAATGACACATTATGTACTATTCTGTGTTTTGATTGGTCCATTTCAAATTTCCCTCCCATTCCTTTGTTCTCCTCCTGCTTTCAAAACAGTCAGGCAGAGGCAGCCATGGAGAACAGATCTTGTGGTAGGTGGTCACACAGTTCTAGATTGATTTGACTTGAAATCCTATGTGATAAGCATTTATACAGTAACACATTGATATTATCTACAATCCCTGAACATCTATCTTGTTGCTGAATTCAGCTATTTGTCTCAATACCCCAAATTAATGTAGAACTTCCTATGTGAGCAAGGCTCAGGGAAATTCTGGGGGATTCAGGCTGCCATATGGGATTGGTCATTGTTTATCAACTTGGATGTGAGTGGGTGGTCAAAATGAGATTGCTGCTGTTTGTTTATGACCATTTCTTATCATTTCAACAGGCATTCTCAAGACTGATACAAGGAAAATTCAACTCACACAGCTGACAGAATATCTATCCATTTTCAAGCAAAGTGGGCAACACATGACATGCAGAGGAGAGATATCTTCAATGGGAACCAGCATATTGTAAGGGTTTGTGGCCTTACGGATCTGGGGGGTTCGGGTCTTACGATTCGAAAGAAAGAGCAAGACGGCAATTCAAGTGTATGCCAACGGTTAGTTTATTTCTTAGTGTACACTCACGGCTGCCGGATGGTATAGAATAAGCAGCTAAGATGGATGGAAAAATGACCTACATGGTGCGGAGGCCTGGAGGGCCTCTGACGTAGCGGCTGAGCCCTGGGCTTTATATAAGGACCCAGGTGTACGTCGTCAGATGTCCCCACAGACCCGGATCGGTGCTGCCACCTATCCGGAACCTGAGGAACGTCCGACGACTCGACTCACCCGCCACGTCAGACGGTACCCAACTCTACGGTTAGACAATACGTACCTCTACACCACTCCCCCAGACATTTAGGAGGGTGTTATAGTTATAGTAATATTACTAGGACAACATATCTATATGTCTTAACCATTAGTAATAGAGGTACAACCATAGATATAACGTTAACACCAGGTTAGATATTATTTGAATGTCATATACATATATTCGATAGTGTATGTAGTTACAAAACGGCAAAGTTGAATGTTCGAATATGATACGAATTAATTATATAAGTAACAGTTATGTGTATCGGAACTGTTAATTAGCTTATTATACCATAGGATATCATATCATGTGTACGGTATAAATTATAAGATAAGTATCATAATTCGTATACATGTGATAGTAACAGTTATGTGTAACGGAACTGTTAACATTAAATACATCATGTAATAACATTCATATGCGTTTATAGTTATTAATATCACATTTGATTGTGTAGTCTTAAAAAAGACTGTTATAGTAACTACACTATCTAATGACATAGAATTTTGTAACATCATTGTATGACATAACCATATGGATCTGTTAAGGATTCCGTGAGTAGTACGAATAGAACCATCTGTATTATACACTTAAAAAGAAAAAATTCACGGTGTAGTAATGAATGTAATGATATATATGATATCACCGTGTACCGAATAATCTTTATAACACCAGATTAATATATTTATGATATAATATGTCTCGCAGGACAATAATAAGTAAGTTCTGGTGTAGTTTATCGGATCTTATATTATAATAATTAACAGTGACTTAAGATCCGTACCAACATACATATATATATACCCGTATTATAATATATAGTATGATGTGACCAGTGTAGTCTATATGTACATACGAATAACATTATAGAAAAATAGACATCTGATAACATGTACAATTTTAGAAAAGATGATAGCTGCTGCTGGAGTCTTCTGCTGTAGCCCTTCGGATGCTCGATGATAGGTGTGGTCAGCTAACCACGGGATGGACGTGCTAGAGTCTATAGTTATTAGGGTGAACACGGTAGATGAGTTTGGGGCAGCTACCCACAATCCTCTAGAAGTGCTAAAGTTCATAGGTAAATCCGAATGGTGTAGAATGTAGAAGTGAATTGTAGATCCGGTTCTGTCAGCTGTTATATAATCGTAATCCGTTTTAAGTTTAGTTGACATAAGTAGAAATAGTCCAATATAGGCTGGTCCGGAAGTAATAGTAATATATGGTATAAGTCCATTCGGGAGTATAGATGAGTTGTAGAGGTAAATCGTAAAGTCCATCCTAGTAAGTGGTTAGCACAGGTAACAGCAGGAGTCTGGAACTGGCATCCGGATACGTCTGACAGCAGCAGGTCTACTATCGGATTGTCCATTAGTGAGGTTATAAATCCGAATAGACTATTCAGGGTACAACAAGGGTTATACAGCCTGAATTATACAATAAGCTGGTCATAAGAGGAACCCGGAACACATACGATAGGTGTTCATATACTAGTGTAGGGGTATGGTATTTTACACTTTAACGTTCATGCACCCGTGAGACTCAGACCTAGGTCCTTCGGGTGTGGTGGGGGAATCCGGATGGCAGGTGGCAGCACCTGCCTCTGGGTTCGTATCCACTACACCAGGGGGCCTACCACTCGTCCGCCACACGTCACGTGGCCGGTCTGAGTTTCGCGGGCTTTTCCCCTATATAAGGCTGGTCCTAGCCCTAGGTTCCTCAGTAGTGGTTTACCCACTGCTCAACCAGGTTGTTACCCGAAAGGGTAACCGAATGCACTAGCAGCATGTAGTCCTCTGAGGCTGTGATCGTATGTAACGCAAGCTATGAAATAAAAGCTCGGTTGCCTACCCGGAAACTTTTCTCTCTCTTCGTTATGATTTAATCTAACTTAACGAGACAAACCACTACACTGGTGCCGTGACCAGTTGGTCTTCGGGTAAGCGCAGTCAGAAATGACTGAGCTGAGCCCAGTTAGGGGAAATGGCCCAAATCGTGAGCTAGACTCCCCGATGGAGGATGGTGAAATCAAGTCACCACCCCAAGGTACGGAGTGGAGGGATCCACTAGAACACTACCCTGATGGGTTAGAAGATGTAAGAAGAAACTTACATCATGAACTGGATGAATTTGGAGACTCCTTATTCATGCCAGGAGGTACTTCGAAACCTGCACCAATGCATAAAAGTACTGCTCAATTTGGTAAATTACCATTTGAGGTACCAAAGCCTAGTGCAGGTATGTTTGAAACTCCATACAGTTCTCGAATTAAACACCAAAAATGTGGATTCGAAAAGAACAAAATGGACGAGCTTGAAGACATGAGAGCTGAATACGAGAAGATCCAGAAGGATCTTATTACACTGACCGGAACCCGAGACAAGATTCTGACTGAAAACAAACAGTTGATATCGGAACGTCTCGATTACGATCAGAGTTGTAGACGCCAACAACAATTGTTGTTGGATCAGATGGAGAAAGAAAAGCAAGATTTTCAACTCCAGCACGAACAGTATCGTGATGCACTATATACGACGGATCTGGAATACAGAGCCTCGTATGATGAGTTGAATAGAACTAAACAAGAGTTAAATTCAACTCAATCGGCCTACGGCAAGTATCAAGAAGAGCTGAAGAAAATAGAATCAGCCTTCAAAGATGCTCGGGAAACGTACCAAAAACAGACCGATGAGCATGAAAAACTCAAAGATCAATTGATACGCGAATCCACAGATTTGGCTGTTAAACAGACTAAAATGATGGATGATTATTCCGAACTGGAGGCTAAAGCTATCCAGATGTCAAAGTATCTAGAAGATACTGGTCGTGCAGTAGGCACTCTTGAATCAGACTTCACTGTTTCAGGAATTGCCCTAAACACGACAAGTAACCAGATGTTCTCTTTGAGGGGCAATGACGGGGTAACAGAGACAACTGTACCTCGTTATGAAGGAGTAAAGAGTCATCAGGTTAGATTTACAGATAATACCTCTATACCTCTTGGTCTAGGTACGGGAAATAAAGGGGATAATTCTGCGAGTGGAGCTAAACAAAGCCGCTCGGCAGGAAGCTCCACCTTTGACGGCGGATGGCCACAACAGTCACCTTTAGGGGGACCAAATGGCCCGTATGCCCAGTATGGATGGAATCAGTCCCAAACAGGAACGTATCCGTCCAATGGTAACACCCGGAACACGTCTGGAGGAACAACCGGACGAGCACCCGGAGGTTCCAGTACAGCTGGGGGGCAATCCGGATGTGATCAAGGATCCGGACCCTCAAGCGATCGTTCCAGGAGCAGACCCTCTGCCAGTGGGACTGGTTTCAATAATGGAAATCAGTCGTATGGAACAGGAGGAAACACTAATCCCAATAGTGGTTTCTTTAGCTTTGGTGGAAATACACAACCCACCAATGGTCCAGGGTCGGCTCCCCAAACCAGTGGATACACCTTCTCACAGGTGCCTCCATACGGAGCAGGGGGATCAGGAGGTGGAGGAGGACCACCATCCGGAGGCTTTGGAAGTACTTATGGTACGAATCCTCCAAGGAAAAAGAGACTCAGTCGCCGAGTATCTCTTTCTCCAGGGTTACAAGCGCTGCATGATTCTAATGCAGCGATTGCTAACTTAGGTGTTGATTGTTACAATCAAGGTCTGGACGATACGGAGATCATGGAATGGAGTAAGGGTTTAACCCTTACTGGATCCACGAATCCGGCTCGTAGAGTAGCTAAGATACCTACCCCCTTTAATGCCAAGAACCCTTGGAAGGAGGAGTATCAAGGCTGCGCGGATGTCTTTAACTGCAATGGATGGGGTAAAGCGGAAGCTCTGCCTTATTTAGTATGCTGGTTAAAGGAAGGCGACGGAAAAGGAGCCGTGGAACAATGGAGAGATTCTCAAATAACAGGACTCTCAGCCCATATGAAGTATGATGAACTCATAGAGATTGCTTCATATTTATATGGGAATATAGTTGGAGAAGACCCTTGGCTGACGTTCACTAAAAGAACACAGAAGCCCAAGGAGTCTGCCAAAGTGTTCGGCTTAGAATGTCAACGACTGTTGCATAAAGCCAGACCTCAATGGAGACTAGATGATGAATGCTTCCTAGATGAAATGTTTAAACAATTCATTGAAGGATTGCGGAATCAAGAACACAGGACAGTAGCCTGTGAAGCTTGGAAGAATGATGCCTCTTTGACAGATTTGTTCCAGTCCCTAGATCATTATGATCGAAAGGCCCGTATCTTTGCCGGGAAGGTACCCCAACGGATGTCAGCAATGATAATCCCGGAGGGAATACCCGAAACCGATTCATCCGAATCAGGGGAACCTGACGAAGATGAAAACGTTGGGGCCATTGGCCAAGGGAACCCCCGGTACAACCGGAACTGGGGAAAGAAACCGGGTTACGTCAAGGAGAAAGTGATCACTTCTAAACCTCCTGTGACTCAACCCGATACCAAACCCACGACGGGTCCTTCTTTATCAGAGGACCTGGTTAACAATTTGGTAAAGAAGATTACTGAAAATCTTAGGAGGCCTAAGCCTGATAGGAGTGTTGTGACATGCTTCCGATGTCAGGAAACTGGGCATTATGCTGCCGAGTGTGAGGCAGATAAGCCAGTTTATAGAAACACTCGTTACCGGAGCAATCCGGGTAAGGAGGACTCAGTGAAGAAGGAAAACTGAGAGGGGGTGTCCACAATGGCAACCGGATTACCCCCAGAGTGAGTGATTGCCATGACTGCCAGCCTATCGCAGCTTGCGGTACTGGCAAGAATCCTCTAGCGATTTCGCCCAGCAGTGAAGCTAAGGAGCCTGATCAGTTCCTTACTCATGAGGCTGGGGAGACTGATAGTACACCAGGTGTCAAGAACCGGCAGAAGAACACAGAGGGGAAACCCGATATCAGTCCAGAGGGAGCGGCCAATGAGTTGGCCAGGGTGGGGTGTGCCCAGTTCCCCCCGGGTCATCCTTGTCTCGAATTCTTAAAGGGATGTGGATTTGACCTGGGCGCTAAGACGGAACTTGCTAAGTATGCAAGTAGTCCTACCTACTTGAAAGGTAGGAGGTGGTACGCAGTTGTATCTGTGAGTGGTAGATCCGCTGAGTTTCTTGTCGATACGGGTGCTAGCCACTCCTGTATTGCTAAGAGATTCTACGATCTTTTGCCTACGAATCATGAAACTTTCACAACGGAAGGAAATGCTCGTACGGCCGACGGTAGCATGATACAAACGTTCGGTAGAACATGTATGAGGTTCAGTCTACAGGAAGATAAGGACTTCATCCTTACCCCTACTGTGGCGAACATCGCGGATGATGGTATACTCGGTCTGGATTTTGCTGCATTATATGGAGCAAGATTAGATTCCCAGAGGGGAATATTGGAAGTGAGAGACCCGTATCATCTCGAAGTACAATGTGTACTTAGGCAAGTAAGCAGTGTAGCCAGTGTAGCCCAGACTGTTAAGATACCACCAGGCACAGCCTGTGATGTCTTATGTCGAGCGGACAGACAGTTTTCAGGAAAAACTTGAGTTGTAGAGCCAGACATGGCCATGTTGTCAAGTATCGGATTGGAATCCGCTGATGTTCTAGTAGCTAACGCTGCTTGGACGGTGGTTCCTATATCCAATACCGGTAACAAGACTGTCTATGTACAGAAGGATACGATCCTTGGATCGGTTGTCTTATCCGAATTGATAGAAGACTGTAAACATGTTTCGGCACCCGGAGCCCCTATCCCACTCGAAAGGAGCCCGGAACTAGACACTCTAGTAGCCGAAAGCCATGTAGAAAGTGATGAACAACGTGAAGCTCTAACTGACTTGTTGTACAAGTACCGTAAAGCTTTTGCAGCACCGAGTGAACAATTGGGGCGTACCGATAAAGTACTGCATACGATTGACACTGGTGAGAATGAACCTTTTAAGATTCCTTATAGAAGACTCCCACTAGCCAAAAAAAGGGTAGCTGAGGAGGAGATAGCTAAAATGCTTGAACAGGATGTAATAATTCCATCAACCAGTCCTTGGTCTAGCCCTGTGTGCATGGTGACCAAGAAAGATGGTAGCATCCGTTTCTGCATAGATTACCGGAAATTGAATGGTATGACCAAGAAGAATTCATATCCCTTACCACGGATCGATGAGACTATAGACTCCCTTGGAGGTAAGCAATGGTATTGCTCTCTAGACTTACAATCCGGGTACTGGCAAGTGGGTATGCATCCGAAAGATATGGAGAAGACGGCCTTTTCCAGTCATATTGGATTATTCCAATATAATGTGATGCCGTTTGGATTGTGCAATGCACCGGCGACATTTGAAGCCATGATGGAAACTTTATTAAGTGACCTTTTATGGAAGAAATGTCTCGTCTATCTAGACGATGTGATTGTCTTTGGGAAGACATACGAAGAATGCTTGGAAAATTTAGGTATGGTCCTGGAAAGGATCATAACTAATGGTTTGAAGCTGAAACCCAAGAAGTGCGATCTTTTCAAAAGATCTATTAATTACTTGGGGCGAATAATCTCGAATGAAGGGATTAAAGCCGATCCGGAGAAACTGGATGCCGTGTCAAATTGGCAAGCACCCACGAATGCGAAAGAAGTTAGGTCCTTCCTCGGATTCTGTTCCTACTACCGGGACTTTATCCCAGGATATTCAAGGGTTGCCTTTCCTATCCAGAGTTTGTCCCACTGGACACCCGGGATCAGAAAGGAACGATTCCCTTGGGGACCCGAGCAAGACGAGGCCTTTATGAAAATAAAGGATTTGTTTGCTATCACACCTGTGTTGAGATACCCCACGGAGAATGATCATTTCATTCTAGATACTGATGCTAGTAATGAAAGCATAGGAGCCGCCCTTTCTCAGGTCCAGGATGGGGTCGAAGTTCCTATAGCCTTCGCTAGTAACACGTTGAGTAAATCTCAAAGAAACTATTGTACCACTAAACGTGAGTTGTTGGCTGTGGTGGTCTATACGAAGAAGTTCAAGCACTTTTTGTGGGGGAGTGATTTCACTCTACGGACTGATCACTCTTCCCTCAGATGGTTATTGAACTTCAAAGATGCAGAGGGGATGATAGGTCGCTGGTTAGCGCACCTATCCGAATTCGGTCTAAATCACAGCCAGATCGAACACCGAGCCGGGGCAAAGCATTTGAATGCAGATGCTTTGTCTAGAATCCCAGTGAGGAAATGTGCAAATGCTGAGTGCACTGATTGTGGAGCACACAATGCTGTGTTGGCAGGGGTTCGAGTTCCATTCGAAACCCATCCGGAACATGTCTTGAATTGGTCCTTGGAGACCATCAGGCAGTTCCAGAAGTCTGATGCAGTCACATCACGTTTGATTAAATTCCTTAATCAGGGTATCTGTCCCCCAAGACCTGTAGTGTCATTGGAGAACAGAGAGATGAGACGATTCTTAGCTCAATGGGCCGAGCTAAAAGTCCGGGATGGTATTCTGTTTCGATGGAAGAACCATTCTAATAGGAACAAAACCTTGCAAGTTGTCATACCTAGTGCTATGCGACGAGATATTATGTATTTCTGTCATGGACATAGAACTAGTGGACACTTTGGAAAGAAACGGTCTCTAGAACGTCTGACCAGACGATACTATTGGCCCGGCATGAGTACAGATCTCACCCGATGGGTGGAGACCTGTCCCGAGTGCTGTAAGAACAAACCAGGACCCGGGTTAGGCAAGCTGCCATTATCCCAGGAACTGTTTGTGTAAGGTTTGCTAGAATAGCTGTTGACATTATTAGTGGGATTCCCCCCACTCCTAGTGGCAACACGTGTATGATGGTCGTGTCTGATTATTATACCAAGTACACCCGAGTGTTTCCTTTACCGGATCATAAGGCTGTTACTTGTGCTATGGCCTTTGTAAAAGGGTGGGTGCTGCACCTAGGTGTCCCACTCATGTTACATAGTGACCAAGGCAGAGAATTTGAGTCTAGTCTGTGGCAGGAGATGTGTAATTGTCTGGCGATCTGCAAGACAAGAACTAATCCCTATCGACCACAGAGCGATGGACAAGTAGAGAGATTCAATAGGACTTTGATCCAAGTATTGAAGTCTCTGGTAAATGAGCAGATGGATGATTGGGATGAACAATGTGAATTCGTGGTACATGCCTATAATGGCACTGTGCATTCGAGCACAAACTGTTCTCCTAATCTCCTCGTTTTTGGAGAGGATTTGATTATGCCAGCCGATTTGGTGTTCGGCGTAATAAGAATGAATCCGGAAGCCCCTTGCCAGGTGATGTTTGTAGAATCCCTACGGGATAATTTCAAACAAGCCTATGAGAGGGTTAGAGACGAGTTGCAGAAAACTGCGCGTTGGCAGAAAGTTGGCTATGACACAGGTCTAAAAGCTAGATTTTTTAATCTAGGGGATAGAGTACTGCGTCTACACCAACCTCTAGCTAACCTGAAATTAGCCAGTAATTGGGATGGACCTTTCACTATAACTCAGGTTATTAGTGATTGCACAGTGATTATTAAATCACAGTTTGGTAAATGTTACAAGTCAAATGTAGCGAGACTACGCCCATGGAGGGGGAGGGATACCTCCACCGAAATGTACGGCGATGGTCTATTGGAAGTAATGGAACAGAGTCGTGTTAAGCAACTCGAAGTGGTACCGACCCGAAAGCGAGGACCCGGGCGGCCACGGAAGGTTGCAGACCCGAAGAGGGTGGTGCCCCCTGTCGTAACATCCGGAAAGCAGGGGAAGATACAAAAAGTCTCGGCAGGCGCAGGTAAAAATAAGAGGAAAGGTCCCTCTAAGGCTAAGAAGACCTTGGAAAAGGCTCTTATGGATACCAGGTCAATAAAAGAGGCCTCAAAATCTCTTAGACGCAGTCCAAGGTTGCTACAGACTGCCGTAACCTAGCCTGTTAACACAACGAGTGTGTTGTCCTGTACTGTGTACTGTTATATGTTGTAACCTAGTTCAATGTATATTTGAGCCGGTCAAGAGTCTCTGGAAAAGGTCCTATGACAATGAACCCATGGTTTTGGACGGATAATCCGGTGGATATGCTTATGCTATCCATAAACTCCAGAATACCTAGCGAATTGTCATAGTCGAACCCTGAGTACGGACGGACGACCGATCGGGTATTGTATTGTTTTTATGTAAGGGCGCGTGACCTAATTAAGGGCACGCGGGAAAGTTGTTGACCCATTTTCGAATGGTCACGTGAGGCGCCGGTTTGATCATGCGCAGCGATTCAAGTTCGAGTATCCCGCCATATTGTCTTATTCCTGCGAAGGAAGAAGACGTGGCCGAGGGTGGTCTTACTCTTGTTGGAGTCTGATAGCCCGTGACAGCCATATTCCGAGGTGTGCCCTCGTTAAAAGGCACCCGCCTTTCACTGGGTAAGCAGTACTCACTGCTTATCCGGTGGATTGGGATATTTTATCCCCGAACAGCCACTTCTGTCGATGGCAGAAGAGGCCGTCCGTCTTGGCGGCGGTGCCGGTGCCAGCACCCCGCCAGAGTATGGAAGTGGTTCTCCCAAGAGTCCCACTTATACATACGACGATCAGCAATACGATGCTGATTGTGATCAAATGGATCAACAAATGAATGTTGATCAGTACTTCTCTGGAGTAGACGATAGCGACGTAGAATCGTTCTACGACGCATCCGACAACTCCAGACAAGTTAGTCCTGAACGCCGAGGCGTTCAACAACAAATTGATGTAGGTGAGCCTTATGTAGCCCCTCCATCCGAAGGTTTGAGTGGAGAACCGGCAGGAGCCCAGTCTCTTGACAGGGCTCTGATGCCACCTCCCCCTCAACTGCCGCCCCGTCTTGGTGGGAGTACCTCATTCGGTGCTTTGGGACCTGCTTCTCCGGTTGACAGGCCAATGCACCTAGAGCTGCCCTTCCCAGACAGTCCCGAATGGCATGATGTAGCCGGTCCATATGACGGACGGATGTTAGCAATTTCCGAGGAAATGCTGATACCCACCTGTTATGGGACGCCCAGAGAGGTTGACGAGCGTGTTGTCAACGCAATCTGGGAATGTGCTCATCCGCAGTGGGCTAATACCTTTCCGGAGTCCTGGTTGATGGATTACCATCAGATGGCCAAAGGATTGGTAGTCCACTTATGGTTTCGTAAAGCCGTCTGGGACGCAGAAATGGCTTTCCGAAGGAATACCTCTTATAGGCCTTCCTATGTGTCTGACAAAACGGGTTACACCGGTGTCAAGGCAGATGAGGTCTCTAGATACATAGACAGAGACCAGATCCTACTGTTAAGCACAGCGGATGAGTATGAAGCAGCAGGTAACGCTGTTGTGGATTACTGTCCAGGGGTCCCTATTACGTCTCAAACCATTGAGGCAGAAGAGGCCCGTATTGGTGTGTCTCCACTAGACAGACTCGGGGTAATACAAGACCTCGTAGTACGTCTATTGGAGAGACAGTATGCACTGGCGCATCCGGAGCTAGTACCCGGACCCGCACCCGTGCAAGTAACAGCCAAGATGGCCGATCGGATGGACCGTCTCATGTCTCCTGCTGAAGCTCCTACCTTGGGAGGCGCAGCAGTAGTACCTGAGAAGACCCTACCTGATGCAGATGTTTCCCTTAAAACTGCTCAGTCTACCCCTACCAAGACTGAGCAAGTAAAGGAGAAAGCAGCTGGTGGAAAGGGTAAAACAACCCCCACCAAAGGTAAGGGTAAAGGGAAGCGGTCAGGAACCGAACCCTCTACCAGCACGAGTGTGGACGACAGTACCCGAACCCGTCGGGTGTCTCCACGCTCGGCCAATAAGAAGGGCGCTAAGGCTTCGGATGTCTCCGGCAATGAGACGGACGCATCCGAGCCTGGCACTTCTACCAACGGCAGATCCCGCAGGAGGAATAAGAAGAAGGTTGACCAACGCAAACCTGAACCTATCGAGGTAGACGTTCAAGCTGATAATACAGAAGCTGAACCGGCTGTCCCAACCGTAAAAGTTGAGCTCGGTGTGCCAATCGTCAAGCTACACGACGTAATGGCCGATTTGAGTGGAGACGCTCAAGATGCTGCAGCCCAGGTCCTCGCGGGTCAACAACCCGTTGTGCAACCTGTGGATGTACCATCCGACCCGGAGGGAGAGGAGCCGGTTGACCCAGTTGTGGATGTCACTCCGACTGACGAGCAAGAGGCTGCTATCTGGGCTAACGCCAATAGCAACTTTGCCGACTTCATTCCTCTACACAGGGGACACCTGAAGGGGAGTAAATCCGTATGGAGACTGCCCCCTCGGATCACCTGTGAGAGGCAGGAAGATATGGAGGAGTGGCTTCGCAAGAAGCTCTCTGATAGAAAGCCGGCCAATATGTACTGGATCTATTGGGAATTCGTTAAGAATTCGCCCAATGGTCTGTACAATTATGACCAGAAGGGCAAGCTCAAGTTTGCTCTAGATGAGTACTACGGGGAGGATCGTAAGGATTGTCCCTTCCAACGTTGTACTCAAAGTGAGGGTGAGGTTGAATTCTTCATCGAGAAAGACGCGTTCCTTCGTCATCTCGTGGAGGTTCATATGCACCAGAGGCCGGAATATGTCTGCGACCGAGAGGTTGGCAAGAAATGTGCTAAATGCACAGGATGTGTCACCCCCCGACGCGGAGACATGGTCCGGCACTATGTGACTTCGCATGGAGAGGGCCTGGAGGCAGCCATAGATCGGGTGATGAAAATTCACTCCGAACTCTATGGCAACCTTAGGGGCCTCAATGCAGAGAAGTTGGCTTCCCTCACACCGAGTACGAAGCAGTTTGCGCCTACGGTTCCTGGTACTAACCAGAAACTAAAGGCTCGGTTTGCCCAGACTCCCGGGTCCGGCAAACTAGAGTACGCTCAGGAGGAGTACGATCTGTTGAACGAATGGAGAAGCAACAAGGCCCGCCGCCGTGGTGGGGCTTATGTAACTCCATCCGGAGAACAGGTCCGAAGCCGCAGGGATTACCGCCAGGGACCCTCTGTAGCAGATAGGAAGAGACAGGCGTCTGAATCTCCAAGCCGAGCCAGGTCACCACTGGAGGCGCTGGAGAGACAGACAAATGGGGGAAGGAAGAAGCCACATCTTCCATCTCCTACTGGAACTCCTTCCCATTATGGGCGAGCACCAACTCCACTAGGTGCACAGAACCCGACATTCTTTGGTGTCAGTGGACCGAGTGGCCAGTCCGCCCGGAAACACGCGCCTTTGAATGTCAAAGACCCGAAGCAGTACCCTGCTATGGGCCCACCCGGACCAGAGATGCAAATCTTTGATCAGTACGGGAGGGTCAAGCAGGAACTGCCGACAGTAGGAGGTCAAGCTCCCCGACCTACAATGAGTGCTGTGGTGAGACAACGTCCACCCGCACCATTGTTGACGGCCAAAGACCTTAGAAGGGAATTGTCACGGTTGCCCCTGGTTCAGGGATTACCAACTCAAGGCCCTTCTTCGACCACTGCTAGTGCGGTTATTACTGCGGTTGCTTCTTCGCATACGCAGATAGCTGTCACTGCGAGTGGGTCTGGAGCACAGCCGAAGCCTCAGGGTCAGGTACCCCCACCTGGTGCTGTGGTTCATCGGCCTAAGCTGATCCAGACAGTGGAGACCTTCTTCAAGAAGGAGGACAAATTGTCTTGCAATATCCAGAGCAAACAATTTGAGACGCTACAGCACCATCTGGAAAACCTCCACCTGGACATGTATCGTCGGACCGTGTCGAGCACTCTCCAGTGTATTGACGCGATCCAGAAGTCAGAGATCAACCGAATCTCGACTCAGATCAAAGCGGATGTTGCCAAAGATAAGCAGGAAGCTGCTAATCTGCGGCAGGAGGCCCTATCCGAGAAGGAAACAGCTTCTCAGATGCTCGACCTAGAACGAGCAACGAACATGAAGAACCAGCAAAAGTTCTTCAAGGTCTTCGGAGTTATCATGGATAACTGGGACGGTACACCTGAGCATGCTTTGAAGCTGTTCGAAGCACGCCAAAAGGTGAAACTTACACCTGCTGTCCCCGCATTGGCACCTACGGATGGAACTGGTGTGAACCCCCCTGTTCAGCCACTGGCTCAACAACCGGGTCCAAACCAGCCACCCGAGGAGAACATGGAACAGTAAAAAACTGTTGCATGAAGATCGGACATAATTGTGTGTCCCGGGGTTCTATTACCCATGCATTGTTGGATAAGAAACCATTTTTTTATCCAACCCGTATTGATTCGGGTACCAAACTGTACCCTAATCCGGAAACTGAAAACAGAAGGAGAAAACAAACAAGTCACTCTGGAGGAGGAGTACGAATGCTGTAAACACCATAATGTAATGACTGTGCCTATTATAAAATCATGGACAATTTACACTAATATGGACTTTTGAACTACAAACCGGATTTACTACTACACCACTACTATTTGTGAGCTAGCACTACAGGCATCAGGGTTTAGCTACGCCCATAGAGTCCATCAACAGTCTACAACTGGATCTACTATTACCTCCAGTTAGCTAGCACTACAGGCATCAGGGTTTAGCTACGCCCATAGAGTCCATCAACAGTCTACAACTGGATCTACTATAACCTCCAGTTAGCTAGCACTACAGGCATCAGGGTTTAGCTACACCCACCAACAAGTTTTACTATAGCACTTCAGGCATCAGGGTTCAGCTCGCCCATACCAAGCCATCAGCAGCATCCGACTCCTGTTACATCCTCCAATCATGAAAACAAGTAACTTTGTTGATATTATTATATTGTATGTAAAATTGTATTTATAACTATATAATATCTTTTATGAAGATATATTATTATATAAGGGTACCTATAAATATACTGGATCTGCGAATCCTAAAAGTTATTTAAGGTAATCCTAGACCTATAACTGTCTATATAGGTCATTCCTGGTCTCAATATATTAAGAGACTATAATTCTTCTGTAACTTGTAAATATAAAACACTAAGGTATAAACTGAGCTGCGTCTCAAAAGTATAAATATTTTTCTATAAAATAAGAGAAGGTCCAACAGATTTCTCTAAACTTAGTATTGTATTACTCAGGTTAATACCTAATTGTGTTCATATAGTATCAGATTAATTGTCCATATCTGATCATTAATATTTAATTCACTCTGTAAATTAGACAGAGCTGTTAATTTAAAAAGTCGAAAATTTTTTTTCCGGGTTCAATAACCATAATACGATCATTGTTAACAACCACCGGTCCTTTTCAGGACCCTACTGTTGTCAAAACTTTACTATAAATCTGTGATAATTGTATATTTATCATTTATGGTTGTTATAAGCTAGTGATGGAAATAACATGAACGACACTCGATGCTATTATTGTATAATTTTTCAGAAATAGGATAGTCTTATACTATAGCCTATTTCACATCGAGCAAGTGTAATTAATACCCCTTTTTAGTATTGTAAACAATCACTTACTAGGTTATTAATACACTGCGGTTTAATTACCCCCAAGTTATTGTCTAAGGGGGGCAGTGTAGGGGTATGGTATTTTACACTTTAACGTTCATGCACCCGTGAGACTCAGACCTAGGTCCTTCGGGTGTGGTGGGGGAATCCGGATGGCAGGTGGCAGCACCTGCCTCTGGGTTCGTATCCACTACACCAGGGGGCCTACCACTCGTCCGCCACACGTCACGTGGCCGGTCTGAGTTTCGCGGGCTTTTCCCCTATATAAGGCTGGTCCTAGCCCTAGGTTCCTCAGTAGAGGTTTACCCACTGCTCAACCAGGTTGTTACCCGAAAGGGTAACCGAATGCACTAGCAGCATGTAGTCCTCTGAGGCTGTGATCGTATGTAACGCAAGCTATGAAATAAAAGCTCGGTTGCCTACCCGGAAACTTTTCTCTCTCTTCGTTATGATTTAATCTAACTTAACGAGACGAACCACTACACTAGTGAAGAAAACATTTGCAGACCTGTAAGGTTCCGCAAAGACTATATCTGGTTATTTGGTGGTGGAGAAAAAAAATTATGGGAAATAACCCGTAGCATGCTTAGGCAGATTTCTTAGCATGCTTCTTCTTAAGAAGAGCTAGAGCCGACTCGGGAGTGCCGTCCCACTCGTCCAGGTCGACTCCGAATACCCTCATGAACTTAGTGTTCAACTTGGTATTCCGGGTAATCTCCTCCTTTACATGTTTCTCCAGCACGTGCACGTCCATAGCTGCCTTTTCTTGGGCAGCTGCGGCAGCCTCCTCCTGGGCCTTCACATCGTCCCGAATGAGGGTCTCGAGGCGCTGCTTTTCAGCATCCGCGACCTCCTTCATACACAACAGGGTGTCGTTTAGGAGTCCCTGATGAAATTCTGTGGCCTTCTCACGGACACACTTCTCCCAGTGGGTGTAGATGGCCTTCTGGACATCTGCCTCCCCTTGGCGAGATTTCTCAAACCAAATTTCCGCATTACCGGCCTTAATGGTAATAGCGTCCTTTGGTTTCGCAGGTGCAGCGACAGCCTTGGGAGGAGTCGATGCGGCCTGTGGACCACTTCCGGGTTTGGGGCTTCCGGACACGCCTGCTGTTGGTACACAGTAGGCAGGGGGCGTGTTCTGCTTCAATCCCATTTGCAGGTACATGTTCAACTGCTCCTGGGTGAAGGTAACTGGCAGGGCGGCTGGAGCGGATGCGGATCCGGCGGCAGCAGGTGCTGTGGTCTTCTTTGGGACAAGATGACCATCCTTTCCTACCACCAAGGTCTGGCTCTCAGGTCCAGGTCCCTGGTTTAAGGACGGAAAGTTACGAGGATTAACTTTCCCAGGCTTAGATACGGCTCCAGCGTATCCGGCAGGTTCGGGCTTCTTGAACACCGGAGTGCCCTGAGCCTGCTCTGCGGGGTGCCTAGCCAGAGGGGACCTGGAACGGTCCTCTGCTCTGACTTTCGGCTTCGCAGTGGTCCTCTGACCATTACCGTTGCCACCACGGTTTTGATCTCTTCTGCTCCTTTCACGAGCTCTCTTTCCCTCCTTTCCGGATTCCTCGCATTTCTGCCAGAGAGACTCGTGCATGTCCAGTTTACCCTTTCCAGGAGTCAGGACTATCTTCGCGCGGAGTTTCGAATCCTTGGTCTTCGGAACCTCGCAGAGGACTTGGTCCCCTGGTCGGATCTTAGACCAAGCATCCTCGCTCAGACTATCGAACTCCTTCATGAGTTCCTGGTGAAGCTCCATGATGCGCTTCCGAGCCATCTCCAAACCTTCGGCGTGGCATTTCTTCTGGTGTCTCGCCAGATCACTACGTCGGCTGTATTGCACCTTCGTAGTACACTTCTTACCCTTCTTGCCATAACTCGGATCACAAATGTAAACCGGGTGATGGTGGAAGTGGGTCTCGACGAGATGTCTTTGGAACCGAGCTGGAGTGCTCCAGGTCCGGACCGAGACATCACTCGCATCCTGGCAGATAGAGAAGGGACAGGACTTCTGGTCGTCACCGTACCACTTCTCTAGAGCCCAACGTAGCTTCCTCCTCTGGGTATAGGTATAATACCCTTCGGTATGGTTAAGCATAAGCCACATCTTTCGATAGGCTTTGCTCGGATTGGGGTCCTCGTCCGAAAGACGCATCCAATCTTCATCATCTGACTCATCGTTCTTGTTGATTGAGTCCGGGCAGGCATAGAGGGTAGAGCCGTCCTTCTTTACTCCGTAGGCACAATCGGAGAAGCACGTCGGAATCCGGGTTTTGAATCCGGATTTGGCGTTAGCCCAACGTTCGGCCTCGGTTTGAGTTGATGGAGTGGCCTTCTCATCATACTCAACCGAGGACTCGTGCACCGACTCCTCGTCAGACGACTCAACCTCCATGGCGGTACTACCAGTGGTTGAGGTGCTGGGTTTCGGCTCGGCTCTAGCAGAATCCGGGAGATTCTTGAGCTTCCGAGCAGCGGATCGTCGGTTCTTACTGACCTTCCAGTCTTCCTCCGGTTCCTGGGTTCCGGATGTGCTGGAGGTCGTGGCTTCTAATGGGGTAGTAGTACTGCCGGTAGCTTGTGTAGCACTGGCTGAGCTCCTGGTGGAAAGCTTCAGGTCGGGGATAGGAGGTGCAGGTACTTCCGCAGCTCTCTTAGCCTCTTCCTGGGCCTCCTGTTCGGCAGTCATTCGGCGGACAATAACCATCCGAAGGGCTGCAGCTCGGTCCAATCCGGTAAGTGAACTGTTCTGGACATCCACCAATTCCTGCTCGGTTATGTAGAAACCGTCATCCCACTGCTCGAAGTTAGCAGCGGCCTCCCTGAATTCCTTAGTGGTCCGGCATTGCTGCCGGGTAGCACTAGGGCGTGGGTAGGTCTGTCCATCGGTATCCCAGACACAGCCTACCCAGTTGATGTTCGTAGCCTTGACGTTCCACAGGGATTTGTCAGGCTTCGGATACGCTGCAAGCCCGAAGGCTCGGTTAGCTGCATACACGGTTTCACGGAAACCAGCGTCTACCATAAGTCCCCGTTGGAACCACGGCCAGTCTCGAAGCCACTCGGGAGGCGTCCTGGTCAGCTGTTCGGGAGCCATGACGCCCTCGATAGCTATCCTGACTTTCCGGTCCATCCTGACTGGTGTCCCGTCCGCGTAGGTCACTTGTGCCTGCAGTTCCGGGTGGACATACAGGTAGCGACCATCATAGCTAGCTGGAAAAGGTTCCGCCACTGCTGGCTTCCACTCGTCCTTCTGTCCGTCAACTTGGGTAGTTTCGGACTCAGTTGCTGCGGGTTCAGCACTCGCAGCCCCTCCGGATCCCTCGGCTGGGAGTGGAGATAAAAGTTTCTCTGGCTCATTTAGTGAGAATGAAGCCAGCTTCTCCTCGAACAAGCGATCCGGGGGTTCCTCCACGTCCATCATCTCGCTCTCTTCCTGTGTAACAGGTGACAAAGCTTCCGGAAAAGCTTCTGCGGACGGAGTCAGCTTATCCGGGTCACCGGATAGCTTGGCTGCAGCTACGGATTCCTCAGCCATGACCGGGGAATCACCTACGGGAGTAAAATACTCCTTTTTCCGGCTTTTACGGCGCCGGGGCCGACACACACGGAGTCTGCCTACCAGGAGACAGACTCTGAAGAAGCAGCGAGGGGTTTGCTAGCCGGTAAAATCCAAGCAGGGAGCGCGCTCGACCGTCTTGGACGTTACCGAAAACAAATATGGCGACAGGCCAGCTTTCGTGACATCATTTCCCCGCATCCCGCGAGGTCACGAGAGGTCAGCCGAGACTGGACACGGTGACGTCATGCGGAAACGCACGTGCTACAAGCGGAACATAAACAAACTGAATGTTTTTAGGTAATTATCGCTCATGCCGATGACTCGTCTGGGGATTTAAGTGGAGATTATGGAAAGCTTAAGCAAATCCACCGTATTATCCGTCCACTACCCATTGGTACATCATGCGGCGGCGACAAATAAGCCTTTCAGGTCAGTTGTCATCCGTTCCTCTAAATGTAAACATTACACTCCTTGTGTATACAGGTTAGGTCACTGCAGTCCTCTGGGCAATTCGAGGGCTGCGACGAACGTATCTCCCCTTCTCGGATAGTTCTCTATCGGACCTGACAGTCTGAAGAGCTTTTTCTAGGTGTTTCTTAGCCTTAGAGACACCTTTCCTCTTCTTCTTGTCTTCACCTGCCGAGACTTTTTTAACTCCCCCACGCTTAATCGGTGTTGGCGCGGGTGTCACTGATTCGGAACACTTTTTAGGCCTACCACGGCCTCGCTTCACTGTAGTGTTCTTTACCTGGTCTATTATGCGATTCTGGTTCAGGATCTTTCCGGAACCTTCACCATACATTTCTGTGGAGGTCTCCCTCCCAGACCATTTCCTCAGTCTGGCCACATTTGACTTATACAGTCGACCAAGGTCAGATTTAATTATTACGGTACAATCACTGATAACTTGGGTTACTGTGAAGGGACCATCCCAATTAGACGCTAATTTTATGTGCCTAAGTGGTTCATGTAGCCTGAGAACTCTATCTCCGGATTGGAATTTCCGATATTTTAGATCGGTATCATATCCAACTTTCTGCCATTTGGCACTTTTCTCCAAATCGATTCGAACAGACTCATATGCTTTTTTAAATCTGTCTCTTAAACATTCCACAAAAACTACATGGCAAGGTAGTTCCGGGTCCATCCCTACGACTCCAAATACTAGGTCAGCAGGCATTATCAGATCCTCTCCGAATACTAAGAGGTTCGGAGTACAATTTGTACTTGAATGTACCGTACTGTTATAAGCATGCATCACGAAATGACATTGCTCATCCCAGTCGTCCATATGTTCATTGACAAGCGACTTTAGAACTTGGATAAGGGTTCTGTTGAACCTTTCTACCAATCCGTCGCTTTGTGGCCTATACGGATTGGTTCTAGTTTTGCAAATAGCTAAGTATTCGCACATACCCTGCCAGAGATTGGATTCGAATTCTCTGCCTTGGTCACTGTGTAGCATTAATGGTACACCGAAACTTAGTACCCACCCTTTTACAAAGGCTTCGGCACAAGTAACTGCTTTGTGGTCCGGTAGTGGAAATACTTTAGTGTATTTTGTGTAATAATCACACACTACCATCATACAGGTGTTATCATTAGCGGTTGTATTCAATCCACTAATGATATCTACCCCGCTTCTTGCAAATCTAACTCCGAAAAGTTCTTTGGATAGGGGAAGTTTACCCATCCCGGGTCCGGGTTTGTTTTTACAACAATCCGGACAGGTGATTACCCATCTTTGCAAGTCTCTGGTCATGCCAGGCCAGTAATATTTTTTGGAGAGTCGTGCCAACGAACGTTTCCTTCCAAAACGACCACTGGTCCGATGTCTATGACAGAAGTACATAATGTCATGTCTCATGACATGTGGTATTACCACTTGCATGATTTTCTCACCATTTTTACATGGCTTCCAACGGTATAACACGCCTTTCCGGACTTCAAGCTCAGTCCATTGAGCAAGAAACCTTCTCATTTCTCGATTTTCCAGAGAGACCTCGGGTCTAACTGGACGTATACCCTTTGGTACTAATTGCAATAGCTGCGCAGTTATCGAGTCAGTTTCCTGGAAACGTCATATGTGATCCATAGACCAATCCAGTATACTGGCAACTAGGGGTTCGAATGGTCTTCGAATCCCTGCTAACACTGCCCTATGAGCTCCACAATCAGTACAATCCGGATTATCACATTTCCGGATTGGTATTCGAGACAAAGCATCAGCATTCAAATGCTTTACTCCAGGTCTATGCTGAATCTGGTGATGTTCAAGCCCATATTCTGATAGATGAGCTAACCATCGGCCTAACATTCCTTCAGCATCTCAGAAGTTCAGTAGCCATCTTAAAGAGGAATGATCCATACGTAATGTAAAGTTCGTTCCCCATAGAAAATGTTTGAACTTCTTGGTATATACGACTACTGCCAACAACTCTCTTTTGGTTGTGCAGTAATTGCGCTGAGTTTTGCTCAGTGTATTGCTGGCAAAGGCAATTGGTACTTCTCTCCCATTTTGGACTTGCGAGAGAGCTGCACCAATGCTATCATTACTAGCATCAGTATCCAGTATGAAATGATCCGTTTCATTCGGATATTGTAATACCGGAGTACTCGTGAACAGGTCTTTTAGCTTTTGAAAAGCAAATTCCTGTTCATGCGTCCAAGGAAATTTTTCCTTGGTACTTCCTGGAGTCCAGTTAGCTATTGCTTGTAATGGATAACTGACTCTAGAATAATTCGGAATAAATTCCCTATAATAGGAACAGAATCCTAAAAAGGACCTCACTTCTTTGGGTGTTCTAGGTCTATTCCAATTCGTAACTGATTCGATTTTCTCCGGATCAGCTTTTATTCCTTCATCACTAATGATGCGGCCCAAATAATTTATGGACTTTCTAAACATGTGGCATTTCTTAGGTTTCAATTTGAGACCATTAGAAATAATACGTTCTAGTACCATTTTTAGGTTATTAGGGCACTCTTCGAATATTTTTCCGAAGACTATGACATCGTCAAGATATACAAGACATCTTTTCCACAATAAGTCACTTAGAATTGTTTCCATCATTGCTTCAAATGTTGCTGGTGCATTGCACAAACCGAACGGCATTATGTTATATTGGAATAGTCCAATATGACTTGAAAATGCAGTTTTTTCCATATCTGAAGGGTTCATTCCCACTTGCCAATAACCTGATTGCAAGTCTAGGGTACAAAACCAACTGTTTCCTCCTAAGGAGTCAATGGTTTCGTCTATTCTCGGTAGTGGATACGAATTCTTTTTCGTTACTCCATTCAACTTCCTGTAGTCTATGCAAAAGCGGATAGTACCGTCTTTCTTTGTTACCATACACACAGGACTACTCCATGGACTATTGGAAGGGACTATTACATCCTGTTCCAACATCTTGTTTATTTCCTCTTCAGCTACTCTCTTTTTCGCTAAAGGTAACCGCCTATACGGTATCTTAAAGGGTTCTGCATCTCCAGTATCTATTTTATGTACTACCTTGTTTGTCGTACCTAGTTTTTCACCAGGTTTGCCAAAGGCAGTCCTATACTGACAGAGCAATTCATAGAACACTTTCCGGTATTCCGGATCTTCTAATGAAGTTTCTTCATACAACTTGAGTAAGTCTTCCGAAATTTCATCATCTCCTGTACCTTTTTGTAAGTTCCTCTTACTATCTGTTACAGTTTCCGAAAGGGTCACGTTTCTGAAAACTTGTCCCTTTTTCAAGTAGATAGTACTGTTTCTGGTATTGGAGACAGGTACTACCGACCATGATGCATTTGCTACAATAGTGTCTGCGGATACTAATCCGATACTTGACAGAGTAGCTACATCCGGTTCTATCACTGCAGGCTTATTGCGCATTGCAGGATCACTTCTTACAAGCACATCACAGGCTACTCCCGGAGGGATTCGCACAGTGTGTGCTACACTAGCCATACTGCTCACTTGTCTCAGTACACACTTAACCTTTACGGGATATGGGTATTTCACACTCAACACTCCTGATTAGGGTTCCAACACAACTCCATACAGGGACGCGAAATCCAACCCAAGTATCCCCTCATCTGCTATATCCGCAACGGTGGCGCTCATGACATAGTCATGTATACCATCCAACTGTAGTTTCACACAAGTTCTACCATACGTTTGCAAGGTACTGCCATCGGCCGTCTGAGCACTTCCTCCCGATTTGAGAGTATCATGTTCATCCGGTATAAGATCATAGAACTTCCTGGAGATACAGGAGTGGCTAGCTCCCGTATCCATGAGAAATTCGGCAGATCTTCCGTTAACAGTGAGGCAAACATACCACCGCCTTCCGTTTAAAACAGAGGGCATATCCGTGATGATCGGAACGTCATTGTTCACACCAGGAGTCGATCCACATCCTTTCAGGTATTCCAGACAAGGATGACCCGGGGACAGGTGGGCACTACCAACCCTGGCTAACTCGTAGCCGCCTGCCTCGTTACTGATATCGGGTTTCCCCTGTGCTCCCGTGGCACCTGTTATATCAGCTTCCCTAACCTTCCGGGTGTCTACAACCACCTCGGTGCTAGGCGAGTTTGCTACTACATGCGAACTATCATCACGGATGGTGATATCATGGCAAGATTTGTCACTGGGATCCCCTTCTTTGCCCCTCGGGAGACCCCTCCCTAGTTTTCCTCTGTACTTATTCCAGAGACACCTTCCTGTCTACGGGGGACAGGTTTCTCAGCCATACATTCAGGAGCATAGTGCCCCAGTTTCTGGCATCTGAAACATCTCCTTTGAGATTTATCAACTCTCGGTCTCTTTAGAGCTTCTGTTAGTCCGGCTATTAATGTTTCCATCACATTAGTAGGAGCAACAGTGGCTGCCACCGTCGGCTTCGCCGTAGAGGCTACATTGCCAGGTTGAGTTGATCCGGAAGCTGTTTTACCAGTAGCAGATCCTCCCCTTTCTCTCGAATGTACTTTCCTATACCGTTTCTGTCGGTAATACTTCCCAGCTACATGGACTGATCCAATATATTCTCCGTTTTCATCGGAGACATATTCATCCCCCTCATCAGCCTCATACGAATTGACCGGGGCTAATTGGGAATTTTCATGTATCGGAGCAGGTGTACTTTCGTATTGAAGCGGAGCTGCTCTTATCGGGTTAGGTCCTAGACCTACCAATCGTTTCTTCATGTCATGTCCATCTATTGATATGAACAGGTCACTGAAGGAAGTATCATCTTTCCAAGAATCCCAAACTACTTGTTTGTGATCCTGATCCCGCAATCCATTGTAGAATTGTATAAACAACTCTTGTAGGTAACAGTCATCGTCATGAGCCCAATTCGGACGCGCTTTTAATAGCAGGTCCTGTAGCTCCAAACCAAAGACCTTGTGAGATTCTTTAGGTTTCTGTGTCCTTTTCTTGAAGCTTACCCATGGATCTTCCCTAACGATTGATCCAAATAGGTATGCGGCACATTCGACCAATTGATCATAGGTGCCGTATAATCTGTAAGCTGCTCTCCATTGGTTGAGGGCTACTTTTCCACCTTTATTCAACCAACAGATCAAATACGGCAGAGCTTCTTCTTTTGTCCAGCCACTGCAATTGACTTCGTCGACAAAAGCTTGATACCTATCCTTCCATGGATCATTAGAATCGTATGGAGGGGGTATCCGTGCCTGTCTACGTGCCGGATTATTACATCCGCGTAGTCTATCTGCTTCTCGCATGCTCCAGTTCATGACTTCCATGCCGTCCGCTCCCTTTCGGTAGCAGTCAATGCCAAGGTTTTGGATACATTGGCTCCTATCAAATATGGTTTGCATCCCTGCAGGCATGGTCCTGATCCTCCCGATCCGGATCCTCCTGGACCGCCTGGAGGGTTCCCTCCTGGTGGACCATTATTGTGATAGTTTCCGGATGAGCCTCCAGGGCATCCACCATTATAATTGGCGTTTCCAGAAGACGCATACCTAGGGTAAGAATTATTTTGATTCCATCCCTGGTTATAGTTATTACCATTTTGATAATTACCACTTCCTGATGGATTATAATTATATCTATATCCATAGGAAGATGATCTCGGTTGATACATTCCGCCATTAACGTTGTTCTGTGGCGGGTTTGGTCTTGGAGAACGTCAAGCAGTAGGACCATTACCGGGACCCGGAGGTAGGTTCGGTAGTCTCGGGCCTGCTGGTGTACTGTGGCCGGGTTGGGAGAAATATGAAGGTGGTGTTAACATATGCCTCGGTGGTCCCGGTACTCTTGATTGTGCCATGGGTGTATTATTGTTAGTTCCAGTAGCACTATCGTGAGTCGCTTTAATTTTGTGACTCAAATCTGGTATTGGTGGTGCCGGACCTATTGTATCCAGCACAGGAGTTGCTGGTGTAGGTGCGGTTCCATTACCTGCGGTATTATCCGGTTTCTTGTAGATTCCGGAAACTACATTCTTATCAGCCCCATCATCAACGAATGGGTTGTATCTAATTGGGGTTGCATCTTTGGATGTTTTTCCCAACATTGTAGACACCACAGCTGGATCTATATCACCTATAGTCAACTGGGCGGCTTCTACATATTTGTCTAAGGTTGTTGCAGTAGTCTGCAATTCCTGAAGCTCATTCGTGAGTTTCTGTCTATCATCTTCCAGTTGTTTATTGTAAGCTATAATGCCTACCCGGATGGTTTCATTGTCTTCAGCTTGTTTACTACACTGAAGTTTCAATTTCTCTAACTCGCTCCGATAATGGCATATTTCGGATTCGAATTTTGCCTTATCAAGATTTAGTTGATCGTTCGTATCTATGTATGTTTGGATGCGAATGTGTCTATTGTCATATTCCTTGTTGAATGACTCTCTCATTTCCTGAAGTTTTAATTCTTCATTCACGAGTTCCTTCATGTACTCACTCCTTCTGGCTTCGAATTCCTTCCGCATGCCAGTTAGGTCTTCTTCCAGCTGAAGTTTTTCATGGAATACTTCATCTTTAGCTTTGACCAAGGTATTTAGGTTCTCATTCAAAGTTACATAAGTTTCATTTAACAACAGGACATCCAGTCGTTTAAATTCCTCACCTTCCGGTACCGCATAGGTTAAGTTGCCATCTATAGCGCTGTAATCTAATATTGGTAGTCCGGGTCTGGGTAATCTATAAGGTAGTTCTCCGAATGTTACCCTCTTTGGCATTGGTGCCGGATGTTCTGGATTAGTACTACCACCAACTTCGAACATCGATTTAATTAACTCGTCAACAAGTGATTGTTGGCCTATTAAGTTACCCTGTCTCTGTATGGACTGTTCACGTCGTACAGAGTCTGGTAGATTTTCCTCACTATCATTATAGTGGGGTTCGGGATCTCTCCAAGATACAGATTCCGCATCTTGGGAGTTCGAATGGTTTTGGAGCACTAATGATCCATTGCCATTCTCCTGGGCAATTTGTTGCCCTGCTGGGTTAGCTTCCCTAAGGTTATCTAACCCATGTACCAGCCGTTCGGACGTTATGACGTCCGGGCTATACACCAGAATTAACTGGTCACGGCACCAGTGTAAGGGTTTGTGGCCTTACGGATCTGGGGGGTTCGGGTCTTACGATTCGAAAGAAAGAGCAAGACGGCAATTCAAGTGTATGCCAACGGTTAGTTTATTTCTTAGTGTACACTCACGGCTGCCGGATGGTATAGAATAAGCAGCTAAGATGGATGGAAAAATGACCTACATGGTGCGGAGGCCTGGAGGGCCTCTGACGTAGCGGCTGAGCCCTGGGCTTTATATAAGGACCCAGGTGTTCGTTGTCAGATGTCCCCACAGACCCGGATCGATGCTGCCACCTATCTGGAACCTGAGGAACGTCCGACGACTCGACTCACCCGCCACGTCACACGGTACCCAACTCTACGGTTAGACAATACGTACCTCTACAATATGAACAGCTGAATTGATGTTAATAAAGTTATGAAATATCAGAAATCCACAACCACCTGCACCCCCCCCTGCCTATCCCCCACCCACAAATTAGTCTGTGCGTCAATATATGTGATACTGTGTCATGACCCATGTGTCAGTGTATGTGATAATGTGTGATGACACATGATGTCATCATGTGTCATTGTTGGTGAAGGTTCACGCATGTTGACTCAACTTCACAAATTTGGCTGGGATGTTCATGCATGCGTCATATCTTGTCATGGTCCGTGATCACCCATGCGTCGAGTCCTAAGAGCGCATGGGGTGAGGCTGGCACAGCATGACAAAAGTTGACACAGATTTGCTGGGTTATTGCAGTTTTAACATTTGAAGATACTATACCTTTTAAATACAGTGGATCGGAAACTCTCAGAATATATGAAAATCATTATAATATAGGATGATGTCTAATCCCTTTTTAGATATTTCTATGTGTACACAGTTAAAGAATGCTGCTGCCAATGTTCTCCGAGACACTTGGCTCATATACAAATATATGAAGCTTATTCGGTGAGTAAAGTATGAACGCATCAATGAAAGTTTTTACAAGCTATACACAGGTAGGTCTGACTGTTACAGTAAAGAAATGATACATATCAACCCTGGAGGCAGACATTAACACTGGCCAAGTGGCCGAGGAAGTAGTTTTGGATGTAGGTCAGTGATTCTTTATAGATTTCTTTTAAATTTGTCCATTTTGCAAGAAGATCTTAGCAACGGGTACACAATACAACAGTAGGTGGAGCAATGGTGCTCAAGCATAGTTCCTATGTCCCCCAGCAGGGGGAGACTGTGAGCAGTAGTATCCCTTGTACCAATACCTGAAACAGCGTCGGGAGGCTGTTTCTAGTCGGAAATCAGCACACAAAGCATTATTGTATCATGTCCTTTGGCTGTGCTGATGCATAAATCTAGCCCTGGCCCATCACAATTGGCAGAGAACATGTAATCATAGTTGCTTTCATTCTCTTTTTTAATTTCTGTTGCCCAATGTTATCATAAATTGTTCTTCACAAGTAGGCTGCTGGGTTGTATGCAGATCTGATTGAATGGAGTCCTCCTACCAATCTATTTGCAATAAATAGATTACTTATTCCATTGCATAATAGAATACAAAATTGAATACTACACAATCCGTTTCAGTCATACAGCGATGACATTTTGACATTGCCAGATAGATAAATCTGTTGTTCAACCCCCTTTCAAAAGGTTCAAATTTTGTTCTTTTCAGTTGCATCAAGATAGAACCCCTAACTCAGGTTGAGGTTGACTCAGAAATAGCGACTGTAATAAGGGAATTTATTCATGTATAACCTATATACCTAAATTGTATACATTTTATTATTTTATTGTATATGTGTACAAACACAACAACACAGATAATGACACATGAATTAGTCATTGAAATGACCTAAAGAACTTTTTCAGTAGTTTGTAGTTTATTTTATATTCAATCCTGTACCTCGATCAATGCAATGGTACTGCCCATGGAACATTCTGTCCATAGAGTCAATGATCTGTGTGAGAATCTTATAGAAGACACACCTGTAGGTGTATGGACTCTAGAGCAACTATAGATGTTGCAGGACCATTCAATGAACTCTTGCTCAATGACTTTCCTTTCACTTTAAAGTTGATGTGTTGAATTGTTTTACCAGGGGCCTGTTTTTCCTTATGTTATAATGTAGTAAAATGATACAAAATAATATCAGATACGGACCACACATATGGACACCCGTATATCACATATGGACGTCCATATGTTACATACAAACGTCCGTATGTCACATACGGACATCCATATGTCACTTTTAGGATACTACCTGGTACGCCCTAGGCATATTTGATTTACCAACATAGGGAGGTCCATATGTGACATATGGACGTCCATATCGGTCCATAGGATATGGAAAGACAGGGCCCTGTGATTGACTATTAATGTTTCTTTCTAATCAAATTATAATACATCACTCTTTTAGAAGCTGAAGACTGCTAGAAAGCTAGCTCCGTAGGAAGAGCATTGGACTGCTGATCAGATGGTTGATGGTTCTGCTCATACAGTGAAATGAGGATTCTGGGCTAGCCCATGTGGGCCCCATCTCATCTGGCAGTCCAGAAATCTACCAGCTTTAGCCCTGGGCTTTAACCCATCTGGGCTAGCCCAGAAAGCCCAGAGGAATCCCATCTGTGTCCTATTTGGGTGTGCTGGCTGGGCAGCTTGCTGCATACAAGGTGATCTGTATGGTCGTAGTTGATGCCATAAATTTCAAGAAACATGTTTATATTATTAAACTTATAGCACTTTTTCTGTTATCATAATACACAGATACACTGTGCAATAACCCCTTCTGACAAAACATGAGGCACTGTGCTTTTGACATATATCTGTCCTCAGGGCTGTTAAACAATGATGTTGATTAACATTATTCTATTAAGTAAAATACATATTCTATAAAGTAAAATACATATAGGAACCATCAAAACTGCTTTGCATATTTCTAAAAATGCTGTATGGTGTTGAGAACGTAAATCATTTCTGAAGGGAAGGTGTATCTTGAACAGCAAACATGGGAATCGATAAAGGATAGCATTGGTGTCTTGCTGAAATCCATCTACAGTTAGAACTTATGGAAAAACACTCCTTATTGTTTTATCGAGGACAATAAGAACAATACAAATCGTAAAATCGATGTATTGATGAGTTTCTTCAAGGAGTCCCCTTCCATTTCACAAGGGTCCATAATAGACAACACTGATTTAGGATGATAACAACATGAACATATGAAGGCATATCATGACTGTTTTAGATGACAAGATAAATTCAGAACATAGATCATGAAAGTGCAGTGATGAGGGAAATAAGAACCCTTAATTTTTAGCTATAGATCTAGAAAAATAATGATTATATGTAAATGATGATGACATAAAAGCCGATGGCCTACCTGGAGGGTCAGTGTGTAGGAATGGAGCACCCTGCATAGTTGTCTGCAATGGTGTCATGCTCCTTGCTGACATCATTCTGACATCACAATGATGTAATGATATGTTGATGTCATTGAGAGGAGCTTTCCTGGCTGTGATGATTTTACTTGTACAAAGTGACAACAATCGCATGATCTTATACTAAAACATTTGTTATAAATATAGAGCATTGCTAGAGCTTGTACTGCTGATGAGAGAACTGTTAGACTTATAAATATTATCTGGTTTCAAAGATCCAACTCTGGCTTCTATACAGGGTCACCTTTATATATACACACGTGACTGATAATGGTCTGACATCATGCCATGATGTTTAAAACAAGGCTCGCCTGATTATGTTCCACTGTCCACATTCTTAAAGCTGGCGTAAGAGCTGAAATCTTCCACTTTCTGCATATCTATTAATCACTGAACTGGTGAAAGTGTCCTGGCAAAATCTATTCAGTGTATTCTAACCATGCTAAATTCAAGCATATAAATGGGTAAAAATAAAATGCTTCTAGCATTATATTCATGTCAAAAGAAGTCTTGATTGCATCAGCAAAGTGTCACCATCTGAACCCATAAAGTAAAATATTATATAGTGGAGGTGACTTTGATTTGGATACCTGACAGCAGAGGAGACCACTCAGTGCTGCCACCAACAGGCTGTGACCAGAACTAATTATCCAAGTGGCTTCCCTTCCCACCGAAGAGGAGAGACCAGCTGAAACTAAAGTTCAATGATGTGCACATAATGAACCACATGACTGGGGAAGGGGTATATAATTCTCTGAAATACATAGCACACAAAGCTATCTGTCCTATATATTCTGGCGGACTAGCCACAAAATATAGAAAAGGAGATAATCCTACTGCCTACATAAACTCATGCTGTGTTTTCAGTCAGGTTTGCAATTAAATATTTCTTATAACATTGTGGCACAAATTGAAATAATGAAAATTGCCGGTCATCAAAAAGAAGGCCATCTTTTATGAAATAGAATTATCACTTAAATGGATTGGGATGTTTCAAAATAACACAGTTTTCTTAGATAGTTGTGAGATACCTACATTAAAAACATCAGTCCTTGAGTACTAAGAAAGCCAATTTATCATGCAAAGCACAACACTGTCCAGTAAGAGTGGATTTTCATTGCATGTTACCGTGAATATGGTTCATTTCTCATGCTAAATTCAACCATATGTATGTGTAAAAATGAAATGCTTCCAGCATTTAATTTATCTCAACAAGCAGACTTGATTTGAAGCCATAAAGCAGAGTGCTTCATAGTAGTAGTGACTGATTTGGATGCCTGACAGCAGAGCAGTCCACACTGTGCTGCAACCAACAGGCTGTGACCAGAACTACCTAACTAATGAACCACATCTCACAAGAATAAATGACACCCTATGACTGGGGAAGGTGTATATAATTCTCTTAAATACAGATAAGAAAAAGCTATATATTCTTTTCAAGAAAAAAAAAGCATACCTCATTAATCAGAAACTTTTTTTCTCTTTTTTTCAGAGGAGACAAAAGGGATAGCATCGTATTAGCCTCATTAATCAGTAAAAAGATTCAATAATCCGTCTTCCAGATTTATTCCAGCTTAAACCATGCACATTTAGACTCAAATATCTTACTGTAGGTCGACACTAAAGCTACCTGGGGGCTTTTTTCGGTTTTGGTAAAGAATAGTCTTGGTATAATCGTAGGGAAAAGGTATTTCTATTTTGAAAATCACGATTATTTGTAGTGGTGATAAAGATTATAAGGGTAGTCTCTAAGACCAAAGATTATTCAAAGATTACCTCATTTCTAAAAAGAATTTGGAGATAATATCATAGTTCCACGACCAGATTTGAAGATCATATGACGACTATTCAGTCTTGCTGATGGGGGGGGTCACTTTTTCTAAAACGTAATAAATCTGTAAAAAGAGGACAGCAAATGATTTAAGGGTATTAATTCTCGCAACTTATGATGAAATAGTTAGATTTCAAAATATTTTTATACCCTTTTGATCACTTGAGATTGTATTCTAATCGTCATAAAAATGGGCAATAATCATGAAATGATTTCTTGAATTGATTGGGATTATTTAAAGATTATCCAGTCTTTAGGTGTGTCATGGATGAGTAGTCACCTCTATATTATAGGTTCCTTCATGGCTCATTAGTGGCACCTTGCGGCTAAAAGTTGCACTGCTTGCTCTTAGTTTACATAGAGCTTTCATGATAGGGCGTGATCATGATAGGGGAGAACTGGTGGGTCCACCTTCTGCTATGCTATGTCACTACAAGCAGTGTGATCTTGGATTTGCCGCCCTAAAAAAGAGCTCTCTGATAGGTAGGTGTCCTCTATTTACACACAATAGGTGCCATCACATCAAAATATCATGTGATATGTATCAGGGAAATAGGTAACTTTGGCCAAGGCATCATCAATCAATCACTTTCTGGTAGGACAGTTTAGCTGAAATTCAATCTTTATACAGCGGGTATTTCAATGAGTGACGGTCTTAAAAGAGTGCTAGTGTGCACAGTAGCTTTGCAATTGAAGGATAAACTACAAAATAAGTTTTGAATAAGCGTCGGTTTGAATGAGGGCCAGGGTTCAGCTAGGTATAGGCCAGTGTGGTTAGAATATGAATAGGTGCATCAATATGGGTGTGTGATAGCAGCATCAAAGTCTGAGGTTGGATACGACATTTTACTTTTGATAGGGATCCAGCGGGAAATGTCCTTGTATAACTGAGAATAGGGTCTTCTCCTCTAATCATCCTGTCACACCTCATTGTCTTGTCCTGAGCTATATTCAATTTAGAAAAATTTACATAATCGGCTCAGTTATCTTAACAAAAGTAGTATTTTTATATATTCATGTTATTTATTCATATATCAAATGCTAAGATATAACAAAGACATAATTTAGTTGTACATGTAACAACGTTTTATTGTAATACCATTTTGTAGATCCATGTTAAAAATGTAGTATAAAACTGGGTAAGATCCTACTGTCTATGTCATGGAGTTACAGCTTTAAACCTTTATGTCTTAATATCCGCCAAAACGGTATCAATGTTATCATGAACTGCTAATATTACTAAATGAATCAATTATGTACAATATCATTCCTTATGTACTGGTTAAACTACAATTGCCTGAAAACATGTTACATGACATAGTTACGTAACACATCCTCCTAGAGCAGTAGGAATTATGTAGTAGAAAATCAGTACAATAAGGTGATTGAGACCATTATTACTTCACAAATACCAAGGTTAATTTCATCCAGCGTAGATTTGTAAAAGAACTGATAGAAGTGGGATGGTAATGAATGAATCCACACTAATTCCAAAGTTATGATCCTTTGTTTTTCCTGATAAATGTGGTCTATAACAGTAATATCTAGTTCTCTTCTTCATGGGACATTTTCTTAATCAGTACAAATACGACCTGAAGGTATGGGTACTACTCAACGAATATATACAGAAACAAAATGTAAACTTAACACATAGCTATCTAATGAGGAATGTTATCTGCATAACTAGTTACCTAATGAGTATGGTAGGATAGAGTATACTTACACAGCAACAATAGCTATACCTCCAATATATAGCAATCATCAATTCAGAAAACAAACAACTCTCTGAAACTCTAAAACAGTTTATGAGTCTTTCAACTCATTTCAACAGTTGGTTATTGCCCTTGAGAAAGGAGTGCCGAAATGCACTTTTGTTGGCAGGATGCACTGAACAGTGCCAACTCAACCACCAGCCAGCTATGGACAAGTGTTGCATTCATGGTCGATTCTAACAAATTCAGCAGAAATGGTGTATTATTATTTTTTAATCTTGAGATTTTTTGTCACTCAATATATAGCTTCAATGAGTATTCCAAACACTTTACGCTACCAGATGTTGGCCAACCTTTTGAGAATCGACAACATACCAGCAAAAATTAAGACATAACACCCTTCCCTTTATTTAGGGCAGTATATTTCCTCCAGCTTCATGCACCTTTGTTGTCATGATGCCACCAATGCAGCGCTGGTGATTAGACTTGCCAGTACTTTATTGGTGGCAACATGTCAAACCTTCAAGAGTGCACCAACTGCAATGTGTTATCATGATGCATGAATGCAGCCCTGGCGAGTAGAACCCCCAGAGCTACATCCACGCATCACATCAACACCTGGACATAATGCATTAAGAATTATGAGGCACATAATGAGTACAACGAGTTAATAGTGCAGGATAGCAATGGAGAGGATGACGTTCAAGACTACAAAGATGATGAAGAAGAGTCTGTCCAGGACTGCGGCCAACTGCTGCCATTCAGCATTAGCCTGGATCATGGCCACCTTAGTGTTAGCTGCAGCCCTGCCCTCATAGGCCTCAGCATCAGTAGCCTCCTGCACAGGGGTGTACGCCTCACGGCTGATGCACAGCAGGCGCCCACACAGTCCCAGCACGATCTGAAGGTATCAAAGCACCAGGCAATACGTACAGTAATGGGATTCTTTAATTCGGATAAACATGTGAGTAAATTTTACACTGCAAAATATTTTTAAAAAGGGAGGGAAAAAAACAGAAAAAAAGCAACGGGTCACACTATCTACACCCGAGTTAACTAATATTGAGATGTGCCTTTCATATGTATCAAAATTGGTTTGCAATCCTCTTTGGTGTTAAACCCATTGAAATATAATCAGTTTTTGGGTAGCCTTATTTGCCATGACTCTTCTCTATTTCGGTATTCACTAGATTATGATGCTGTTTTCGCCAGTATAGATTATTCGTGACAGTATATTTTCTTTAAGTCACTTTTACCCCAGTCAGTACAGCAATTTGGTACTACAGGAAAGAAAACATACAACGCCAGTGAGTTACTAATTGCTGCTGCAGAAAAGGAGTTCATAGAGGTACCTTCACATGGTTAGCATGAGACACCAATGAGACAACATCTGCACACTGACGGTGCAATGGTGTACAGCATAATGGATATCATCGTAAACACTTTATGTGTTCCATAGTGCATAGATTCATTATGGCCATGTTATTTGAATAGATAGCCTGTCCTGTTTACTCAACAAGGCTATGCAATGATGCATCTGCCATTCATATGGAATAAGAGCCAGTCGCTGGGAGTCATAATGCTAAGAGCCAGTCGCTGGGAGTCATAATGCTAAGAGCCAGTCGCTGGCAGTCATAATGCTAAGAGCCAGTCGCTGGGAGTCATAATGCTAAGAGCCAGTCGCTGGCAGTCATAATGCTAAGAGCCAGTCGCTGGCAGTCATAATGCTAAGAGCCAGTCGCTGGCAGTCATAATGCTAAGAGCCAGTCGCTGGCAGTCATAATGTATGGGTTTGATAGGAAACTGGCGTCTCCCCCCAATTCCACTATACTCTCACCGCTCTCTCTCTCTCTCTCTCTCTCTCTCTCTCTCTCTCTCTCTCTCTCTTTCCCTCTTGGGAAGTTGATTTACCTCCTTGCTGCTACATGTACCTAACTCATTTCATGTTCCTTTTTCTCATTTTATCTTGATTCAGATACACTGAAATCAATAGACTTGAGCATGTCTTCGTTAATAGTTGACTTGTTAATAGTGCAGCACAGCTACAGAGGCAACCACCATCATGATTATAAAGAGCAAGAAGAAGAGTCGGTCTAAGACCACAGCCAGCCTCCGCCACTCATCTGATGGTGACTGGGCAGGAAAGATAATCTTTGATGTGTCCACATCAGTAGATGCTGTGTCTAGGTCGTCCAGCTGCCTGAAGGTGGCGGTAGTGTCTGCGTGTGGCCTCCAGGTGTCAGTACTGACGCAGAGGAGACGCCCCAGAAGCCTCAGCACCACCTGGCCAAACCAAACCAAACCATTATAGCACCAGGTAACACGTAAACACGGAGCCCCTAAAAGGACATCCGTTTTCTACACATTTTTTTTATAGTTTGTTTCCGCAATTTTTATTTTCGTTTTCGCAACTTTTATTTTAGACTAGAGTGGTAGGTCTCTATAACAAACCGCCATGGCACTGTACATGAAATGGTATGGTAGGAGCACATGGATTGTGACACGTAAACAACCAATATTTCCTCTGGGATGGACCCTGGGGCTCTCCCCTTTTCAAAATCCTGGATCCACACCTGAATTGTTTCAGTATTTTACTGTGCATATGTTCACTGGAGTAATAAGAAAATTCCCAAAGGTCTCTGCTTCCCTGCTGCCTTGACGTGACAGGCAGAAATAAGGCTGTAGTGGGCTGTAGTTCTACAGGTCAGCCTCCAGTACAATGTCTAGGTTAGTACTGGGGCCTAGTCAGTAGTAACCTACAGACAGGTGTAACCAACTATATTGGAGTGACGTCCAGGAAGCAGTGAACAAGAGACCTTCACCAGTTTGATAATCATTACACATTACATAATGTCCCTTCAGTCCCATAGCTTTGTCAGTGCTTCTAATTTACTGAACCAAGGCCAGTGATACTTGGGTGGATACAAGAGGGTCAGTATTTGATAGAAATAAAAGCAGTGACCTGGTTCACTGTTGCCCAGATTGGTGACCAGACAGCTGGGGGAGACCTAGACTACATGTAGACTAACAGGCCTATAGCATGAGGTGGAAGTGATCTGATGGTGGTCAGGCTGGCCCTTGACAGCTGGCCCGGTTAGCTCAGGTGGAAGAGCATTAGACTTTAGATCACGGGGTGACCAGGACGAATCCCACACTGCCAAGGTATTTTTTATAAAAAAAAAACTTTTGCTTCTAATTCTCTTTCTTTTAATATATAATTGGTCCCAACACTTTACATAACTGTTTAAGACTCTATGTATTGTTTAATTCATTATTCTCTCAAAATGTCTTTGTGTTCCTAAATTAGGTTGTCATTGGTGTAAACAGTACTATAATGTTTCATTCTGTTTCTTGAATCTAGATGGTAGCAAGCCCTGGTAGTCAAGTGGATATGCTCTGTGCCTTTAACTTCAGAGGCCAGGGTTCAGTCCCCCATGCTGGGAGCATATTACTGAGCCAACCTATTCATCCTGAGTTCTTTACATCTGGGGAGGGCCACATGCTCATACAATGAGTAAAATATATGCAAATTAGCAGTAAAACCAGTTACAACCAGGCTTCAAGGTCAGGTCAAATTGGGCTACCCCTGTCTCTATGTTATAGAGACAGGCCATTCCAGTCTATGTCTAGGTTGCCCAGCTGCCTGAAGGTGGCGGTAGTGTCTGCTTCTGGCCTCCAGGTGTCAGTTCTGATGTAGAGACGCCTCAGAAGCCTCAGCACCATCTGGTGAGGCCAAACCAAACCATTTTGTAGGCAGATTTCAATATAATATTGTGGCAATGTCTGCTAGAGACCTGTTTCTAGATGTGCTTCTTTTGTAATCTGAATACCTCATTCCCATCACTAAATGCCCAGAATGCCCCATTACTAGCTCTACAATCAAAACACACAAAACACCATACCTTTCACCAACAGGCCTGTTGAGGACATTCACAGCTATCTACAAGCACTGCCTAAAGGGTTGGGCGCACATTCGACACAGCCTCCCTCTATTGACACTCAGAAGTGACAGATTAATTTTTGGGATAAGATTTAATACGGACCACATGATTTTCATGTTTTATGGCAGAAATACTTGATCTATTCATTTGACATTTGCAATATCCCCCAGAACATCTTTAATTGAATATAAAAATTCGTGTTTTCTTAGTGGATATGCACACCTTAAAACTACACTCCAAAATTTGATAATATATCCAATTTTCAAAAGGATTTAGCGTGATTTCATATGACAGGTTCAAAAACTGCTGTCCTGTTAATGAGTAGTAGTGACCTCCCTCTAAAGAAATAACACTCTGATTTTAAATAGACCTGATCTATGAAACACTAACTAATATTGGATATGATTCACTTAGATATCAGAAATAGGTCTTAGATCCAATATATATGAAATGCCTCGGAATCCAATGAGATTGCATTCCCACTAACAGGTTGGCACATAAGCCTAAGCCACTAATGAGTATTCTTTATCCTCTTGCCCTTAGGCCAAAAGAGGTTCATGTGTTTCCAGTCACCCGACCAAACCTAGCTAAACAGGCCAGATACTGCACCTTCTTTTATATTTGTTTAAAGTTAAATTTCTTTTCTATGCTTTCCCCTTATTTTTCGGGTTTTCCATATTGCTGTCGTAAATTTAAAAAAAAGGACAGTGCCTATCTATGTATTTCTGTTCTAAAGGAAATTTGTAATCTGAGCAGCCGACGCTAGGATTTTGAAGCACGCAACTGGAAACGCATATTATTTCTTTTCTGTATGTGTGAAGTTGTTAATGCTACATGTGTTTTCATAATATGCACAGATACATTAGAAACATTGTTAAACATTAAAAATTGTTAAACATTAAAGTCGTAACTGACTAGAGACTTCTACTACCAGAATACTGCTAGTACAGTGCCCTGTATTCATCGCTTGATTAGAATATAGACATGATCAGAAACAAGTTGTGGTTTGAGTGGTCGTCATATGCCAATAGAAAATGGGCATGTTTCAGGTTAGCCGACACTACTTTTCAAGATAAGGGCATATGGTCTGGTTATTCAAGCTCAAGAAAACTTAACATTTTCAGGTCATTTTTGAAGGAATTTACTTACTTTTGATTCCTAACAATGACTCATGAGTTGTCAGAGCACATCAGGTATACATTCTCAGATAAATCTTAGGCCAAATTGAAAAAAAAAAATGTAACCTGAAACACACTTCTTTTTCTTTTTAGGACTTAACCATTTGGGGAGTGATAGTTTTTTTTTAACAACGAGGGGGGCTGGTGGGTCAGAATTTTTTTAACCCCTCTGAGGGGGCTCAAAATAAATTCACCTCTTTTCATTGAAAAGGCCCATGCATTAAAAGAAAAGACCACCCCTTTTTCGTGATTACTTTATTTGATAGGTCTTATATTGAATAAAAATATGGTGGGGTACTTAGTATCATATATGCTATCATAGAGCCAGGAAGGAGGCCTATGTGATGCATTGTATGACGTCACAATTGGTTAAATGCATCAAGATTCTGACTGCAAAGCACTGCCTAGCTATAAGTTAATGCTACCCATGTGTGCATGTGATATTTCATTCATAATTCCTTTGATATATAGCATCATATAACCCTATAGCGCTGTCTTGTGGAATATAATGATGATGTTCACATAAGTGTTATAATTAGGAACATGGATGCAACAGCTTCCAATCTTAAACAATACACCTCTTGATGCATTTTGACCAATTGTGACGTCATACAATGCATCTGATAGGCCTCCTTCCTGACTCTATGAAAGCAGATATGATACCAAGTACCCCACCATATTTTTATTCAATATGAAACCTATCAAATAAGGTCATCGTGAAAAAAGGCTGGTCTTTTCTTTTAATATAGGTAAAAAATGGTGTGTTTGACCCTCGAGAGTGGAGGGGAGGTCAACATCTTTTTCGCTCATCTGCGCGAACATCCACCAACCTACACCCCGCTCCCTTTGTTGATAAATGATCACTCCCTTAAGGGCCGCTGATGCAGGAGTGCATCATGTTCATTAGTGTCGTCATGATGCATTACTATTACTTCACATTACTTCACTGGAGCAGCATGCCGACACTCGAAGAGTGTTTCAACCCTCTATAGGGCAGGATGCAGAATGAAGCCCTGGCAGCATTCATGCATTATAATAATATAATTAAGTGAATATAACTAACCGTTCTCAGGAAGGCAGGGACTGGCCTCTTCCTGTTGCTCTGACTCCAGATGTTCCTGATCATGACGGACAGTACCAGGGACAGGCCAACCATGATGAGCCCGAACAAGAAGTAACGACCTGGATAGGGAGGGGCACAATTAACACAAATTTCACTACCAACTATGGTGGCCTTGCTGACTTATTTTGACAGCGAAATGTGAATTTAATGAAAAATATATGTAGATATAAATGATCGCACCAAAAAACAAATAAATCTAATATTTTGAAAAGTCAGATATGTGCTTATGTGCGTTGGTCTAGGTCCCAGTATATTTGTAGATGTGGTAAAATGTCTTTGGAAGCACTGGGATTCGAACCCAGGTCTCTCAACTTGCAAATGAGCGCTCGACTGCTGAGCTACATCCCCTCACCTGGCAATTCCACCTTCCAGCTACGCCTGGAGTGGTATGAACCTGTGATTGCCCAGCAACCCGCCCCTGTGGGTGGGCCTACGGGCACAGGGAATCATGTTCCCCTACACATTTATATCAGACTAGATTATACTTACCGATGATGGGGGCGGTAGAGTGGGCAGCAGGGATGTAGTTCTCCAACATGACCATCATCAGCACATGTCCCAGCATGATTCCAGTGCCTACAATATACAGAGGCAACATGTGGAAGAGGTGTGAATGGAATTTATAGACGGTTCATAGGCTGCTATATGCACAATTCTAACAATTGGAGACAGAAACAAGAAGCTTAGATACTATCCTTGACAGAAGATTGATATGCAAACATAGTAAATTACCTATGCATGTTATGCTAGCCCCATGGGTAAGCGTCACCTTGAATACAGAGATGAATGTGAAAATATTGAATCAAGTGCAGAAATGCAACTCTAGGGGCTTACTCACTTAGTAGCCAATTTAACGTTAAATTGACACAAACTAATCAAACTAATTCAATTGAGTATGCGTCTCTTAAAAGACTAATCACCAATTTTAAGTATCTAATCACAACATAATACACTTCACTAGATGGCCCTTGACACTGATGCTCGCCAGAGTATCACCTTTTTGCTAATCTGACAGGCTTTGAGTAGTGTTAAGTACACCTTGAGAATTAGGTCTGGTTATTCATCCACAGCAAACAGGCCCCCTCTATCAGGAAATCAGACACACCTGATTTATTACTAGATTTGAAGCAGAAATATTTCATATAAACCTTTTAGCACATGGTTTAGAATGTTGTATAGGTGGTGATTGAAGAGAAACCTATACTGTGCTAGCAGAAATGCTCACTTTAAAGTGAAGATGGCACATTCCAGGGTTCGAATCCGGGCCTTCACATCTGGAGACCAGCATGCTAACCACGACACCGAGGAACCTTTACAGGACACATCCACCTTTCACTTACATCCTAGTTTGAGAGCCATTTTCTAAATTATTAAAATCTTAAATTGCTTACCGAGAGTCATTTTCTCATTGCAGTCCGGTGGTAGCCAGAAGATGGTTGGAGTGATGAAGAGGAGGATAACAGAGGGCGCCACAAACACCTGGGTGTAGTAGGCGTTACGCCGCTTAAGGAGGAAAGAGAAAGTGATGTCCTGGTAGATCTCCTTACAACAGTCATACTTCTTGTTGGTAAGAATAGCATCATGGCCCACCATCGCCCACTCACTGTGTTCTGTATAGGTGGACATATCAACCTGCTTCATGCCATAGAAGAAGTCCACCTCCATCTGAAATGGTATTGATATTTGATGAATATGAGGTACTCGCCCAGGTAATGCTATCATAACAGATCATAAAATTCTAATCTATTCATATTTTTCATTATGTCAGTCACATTACACTCGTGTGTGGCTGGTCGGCATTGTTGAAAAGCTCCCAGTGTATATACAAGAAGTTATGCCAATGGGAAATCAAGCAATCATTATTTTTAGCTGTTTTCTTTTTTTCGTTGAGTTGTACATTGTAACCAAGCTAATTTATCTAAGGGGCAAAGAAATCACCTACCCCTTCCCCTATTGTTGAAAACTGAAAAATGCATATACCACTCCTCAAGTCTACATCCGATCCCATACTCAGATACTCACATGGTCCCTACTGAAGACCCAGGAGCCAAACTTGAGGCTACAGTTGTGGGAGTCGTAGGGGAACTTGGACATGTCGAGGTTACAGGTACTCTCCACGTGCATGTAGGGGATGTATAGGACGGTGCCGTCATTACTCACAACCACGTACACATCAGCTATGGCAAGGTTAGCCTCATTGGTGTGTGCCCTGAGGGGGACAATGTACAGGATAACATATGATACATTTAAAAATGCATTAAGGTTATTTCATGAGGAGTAGCTGATGGGTATAACGCATAGGCTTGGAATATTGGAGAATATGTATTCATTTCATGGTATTTGCAGAGGAAGTAATGCAGTGAGCTAGAAAAAAAACTTATGTTTTCACTAATTAAAGACCCTGCAGCTTGCTGCATGTGAGGAAGAGAGAGACAAAATCTCTGTTGTCTGTCTCTTGGGGAGGGAGTGCATGGAGTTGAGGGGCTCTATCTCTTAAATTGTTCTCATAGAAATACCTAAACACAGTGCAAAGTTTAGGGGGGAATAGTTTTTAACGACGGAGGAATACAATGATTTACAAATATGTTACATATTATTAACACAGCTGCCAATCTTAGAGATAGACAGGGATTTTAATCTCTACAAAGTGCTGCCTGCTGCCTGTACCTCTTCTGACACTGTTTCAGGCCCTTAGGTTGTCAAACTGATGAGTTTAAAGACTGGGAGGGTTTTCAGTGTGGACACAAAGATGGCTGGACTTACATGTTGTACAGTGTGATGTCTGGGATCCAGATCTTGCTGGCCGGAATCCTCGTCTGTGTAATGTTGTCGTATTCCTTGGGGTCCCATGTTAACTGAACGTCTGTCCATGTCTGAAACACCATCAAAGTTAGATTTCAGTGCATCACTTCTTACTAAATCACTGCACTCACAACCACAAGTCCGACTTATCGGGATACATTATTGACCAATGGGAAAATTCCTTTCATTCACTGCCGACTTTTCAGGGTGCATTATGTAATACCTAGTACCCATCAGCTCACTGTTTTCAGTCCTTATTTCGCAAGGTATCAGCTTCAGCAGGGGTCGGCCCACTAAGGAACACTCTAAGGCCATATAGGACTTAAAGAATATTCTGTGCGACAGATTGGGTTTTGAATTTAATTTGAAGTGTTCATCTTTGTTTTAATTGCATGGTATCTATCCCATCATAGCAATTTCAAAAGAGGGGACAGGATGGGTGGAATTTTTTACTGAGATCTCAAAATCATCCCGTATTTAACTCGCAAAATTCCCAATCATCTCTCATATATATATATATATATATATATATATATATATATATATATATATATATATGGGACTATATACTCCCAGGTATATATATATATATATATATATATATATATATATATATATATAATTAATGAGTGATACGTTGGTACTACTTGTCCGTGCGCATGATTTTCTATGACGTCACACATAACATTTTCCTCCAGTATATAAGCTCCAGCGGTTGAACTAACCGTCAATTGGCTTCATATCCTCGGACAGCATACACCACGCTGGGTGGTGCTGGAAAAGTAATGTTTTAATTAAACTTACCATTTTAAGCCAAATGTTGGCAGATAATTTCTGGGCTCGCTCATCCTAACAATAAAACAATGGAGATGTATTCACAATCATAATACATATTCAAAAGTACACAAGAATGGTTCCCACCAAGGGTTATCTCAAGAGGAGAATGTAATTATTGTTTTAAATGAATAAAGATCAAATTATTCAACATGAAAATGCAGGTTAGATTTTATGAGCATTTTGAATGCTGCAACTGACCAATTTCCACATTTATACAATTTACAGTATAATGTGATATGAATGTATATCCATTCAAGCATTTTCTACTTTGGATTTTGCCATCTCAATTCATTGCTATGCGGGTCTTTTTTACATATATTTTACCAAACCAAGGTTATATTCACATACCAGGTCCTGTATTTTGACGAGATTCATACCAAATCCAAGCTTGATGGCGTCTTTAGTATTACCCACGGGGCGCACATTCTTCTCCACGTTTGACTCGTTCACCAATCGGTGGTAGAGTCTTCTCTCAGCGGAGAAGAACTTGGTCTCCTCCTCTGTCAGGCCATTTACCACGCCACACACTGAAATAGACGGGGAAAATCTAGTCAATATCTCATTCACTTCTGAAGATTGCCATCGCCCCACACACAACTGATGATGCCATTTGGCATCATTTTGAAAAATACAAAACAGTCCAATTTCTTAGAGAAACAATTCTCTGATTGGCACAATTTTTTTCACAAGGCATGACAAAAATAGGTTCATTCCCAATCAAATTGTTATTTTGTTCATACCGTATCCTCCCATTAACAATTCTGGACTACACGGAAGGCACAAGGAATCAGCCCCTCCCTCTAGTGTGTTTAGTCAGTGTAGAATAAGAAACTATGGAAAACAGAAAACTAAAGTCGATATTTCACACAATGCTTCTTGATGCAAACAGGCCTTGATGAACTTATTTAAAATTGCATTGAGAGAGGCAATCCAATGACTCGCGATTATTGCAATTATAAAAATTTATATGAAACTGGTTGAATAGCTGCTGATACACAGCAATTTCCACAGCAATAGGTTAATGTCACTAATTCTAACACTGAAAGAGAAAGGGAATGGGAGTGAACTATGGCCAGAGTTATGCACTTTGTGGGATTTTTTTTTATTTGGAGAGGAAGAGCACAGCAGCCTTCCCGCCCTGTATTTTGTAAAGGAATCATGTAATGTTGGACTCTTCACAAACATAAAAAACCTTGGTTGAAGCTTGGGTATACAATGAACCTAGAAAGGTGCATTTCTTACAGAGGTGTTGATGAGTTCCCTTTTTTTGTTTTTTTTTTCTTTTCAATCCTTTTCTTAACTTTGGGTGTGTTTTTTTGGGGGGGTTTGTGTGTGTGTGTGTGTTTTTTTTTACTTTTTCTTGCTATTTTGGTTAAACTGGCAAGAGTAAATCTCGGCATCCTAAGATCCACATTATATATGAAGTATAAAGTAGTTTGCCCATCCTGATAAAACAGGATTATAAGTTAAGATTGCATTAGGAGTATTCCTCCTATGTAAACATAGAAAGAAAACCTATATTAGAAAGTCAATCTTCCTTGTTGCATGGGTCTATAGTATTTTGACCACTGAGCCAAAAGAAAATGTAAGCCTTCTGCAGAATAGACCTGGGCCATGCTAGGCTACGGCCATTTAGCAACACCTAAGTACCTCTAAAAATACCTATGAGTGGGTCTAAGTCTCACCCAATCTTATTCAATAGCAAATGAGGTACACATGTAACAGACTTTCAAGCAAGAGCTTAGGGGCGGGGACTGTAGTGATCTACAAGCATGAGAACATGGTCATAATCATCTGCTGTAGTAATGCCTTGTCAGACCTATAAGGTACACATAGGGAGTGCTCATTATTTATCAATGGGGGGGGATGGTGGGGAAATTTTCAAGCTCCTCTATAGTAGCTTGCAGGCTCCTCTATAGTCTACTTTAGTAGCTTGCCATCTTTTTTGCTAAAGAGAGGGTACACTTTTTACGCCCCGCCCTCCATCAACGGGGGGTCAACATATTTTACCCCCCCCCCCTTAGGAGGGGTCTGAAATTTGTACGCCCCAGTTACCAGAATATTCTGTCTATAGTTAAACTTAAACAAGACTTTATTAAATGGCTTGGTAAAGACAGGAAGCTACGCACCAGTTGGTATTAGCGTGACGATGTGTCTTCCTAAACCTCATAGCTGTATCACTTGCCAAATGGCTAAAGTGTGGTTCAGGAGATTTTGTGAAGTACAGGGTTCAAATTCTGGGACACCGCGATTGTGACTACTCGTGCCATAGTATCAACCGACACAAAACTGTCAGTCCGATGTATGAAAGCAGGACTGGAGAGATACTTTTTTTATGAGCTTGCAAATGGTTGATACACTGTTCATTAGATATTTGTAGCTGTGAATTTAAAACAATTTAGGACCTTTATATTAAGAGATAAAGAAATCCTAGTATCCCACCACACAAGTTTACTAATACTATGAAGGTTTTTCTGTTAGAAAATTGAAAAAGAAATAAGCGTGGTGATGACTTGTATAAAAGGGGAAGGAAAAAGGTCCTTAGCCGATGACATCATCTGTGAATGTTGCCCTTTACTTCTAAATATGTAGAATGAGGAGGGGACGCTGGAGAAATGTTTCTGAAATATTTTCCTTCTGTATCATGAAAAAACACAGAAAGAAAATATTTCTTGGAAGCCATGAAATTCAAACTATTTGCAAAACAAAAATGTCTGGTTGAAAAAATACAGGTTTCTTAAAGCCTCCCTAGGCTGGAATCAAACCCGGGATCTTCTGATATGAAGGGAAAACATGTTACCACTAAACCATCTTGACTGTGCTAATAGATATCCACTTGAAGTCTCAAATCATCTGTTCCCTTTGTGTGTGTTAAAAGCTGATTTTCTACTTTTCTCAAAGCCCCAAAACATTAGAAATATGCCTGGGACCATATGTCACTATTCCATTTACTGTAAAGATATGCTTATACTCTTAGTGTTTAGAAGGTTAGGAAAAAAATTAATCCACTTTTGGATATGAATTTGTGGATTAAAATGATAAATTCCTATATAATCCTATATGGATTTTAAAGCTCTGTATCTCCAATATATGTCTGGGACCCCCAGGTTTTAATGTATATTTGGTTGGTACATATAATCTTGCGATTCTGATGGGAACATGACGAAAATCTGTCCACTTTTAGTCTATCCCCGCCATCCACCTTAAACCTGGGATACATTGACAGGCAGAGCAACGGAGATTGAGGCACTATTCCCGAATTTGCTCCAACAATTAAAATAGAGTGATCTCAGTCTCAACCCACTGAGACTGACATGCCGTCAAGGCTTGATCAGAAGCCATCCGGCTCAGGGACTAGACCTATTTGGACAATGCCTGGTACTGCATTAAGGTGACCCCTGCTTTATCCTTTATTCAAATATCTCTTACCTAATATCGATACCCTTTATGTCTGCAGGATTATCCAGGGTCCACTCTTTGGTCAAGAAGGACCGAATGCCCTGGAACATTGAGGGACTTAGGAATGGTCATTATTTTCAACAAGAGTGGTGGGTTTTGTGAAGGGAGGCAGAGGGAGGGAAGAAAGATTGGAGCCCTCTCGCAGTAGTCAAAAGCCCCTGCATCCCCATTGCGATAAATGGTCGCTCATTAAGGCGCTTCACTCCATTGGTTTAAACATTTAAGGACATAATGATGCCTCAATGTATGCTATTGTTTTGTCATCACGGTTACTGAGGGAGCTGTTCACGAGTATTAAACTAAATCATGCATATATATCGATATGCATAATACATTAATGCAACTCTGAGTAGTTACTCCCCAGGGCTGCATTGATGCATCATACATTGATGCAGTCCTGAGTAGTTACTCCCCAGGGCTGCATTGATGCATCATACATTGATGCAGCCCTGAGTAGTTACTCCCCAGGGCTGCATTGATGCATCATACATTGATGCAGCCCTGAGTAGTTACTCCCCAGGGCTGCATTGATGCATCATACATTGATGCAGCCCTGAGTAGTTACTCCCCAGGGCTGCATTGAAGCATCATACATAGATGCAGCCCTGAGTAGTTACTCCCCAGGGCTGCATTGATGCATCATGGCATTAAGCTGTAAGTGGAAAGTTATAGCACATTCTGCCTTAAGGGTTTAAATGCTCCTGAACGTACTGATCCAAAGTCTCACGGACTACAAATAGTTGTGATAAGTGGGCTGTAAAAACAGCGTGCCCCATTAATAGTTAAGTACTTACATTTTCAGTTATAAATTTTGCAAAATGGATATTGTCATGATATACAGTTGTACTTCTTCATTATTAAGATATTTCCATTGGCCAAAGAAAACTCTTATGAATCATTTTTGGGAACGGGTATAGATTCCCATTTTCATCACTATAGATGTGACAAGCATTAGGTTAAATGTCATTGGCCTTTTTGAGTGTACCTAAGATAAAAGACATTGTCATTGCTTTCCCCATTGATCACGGATCGTATTGATTTAACGTACTTGGATGGCATCACTATCTATGATTGTACATCATCAAGCATGAGATGACATGTGGGTTAGTGGGGTTAGTAGTCCAATGGGGGAGAGGAGGAAATAGGGAGCAGGCACACATCATTCACCGCATCAGATATAACTTGATCTTATTCACAAGCAATCCACAAGCAAAATCAATACCTGAGACCTTCAGTCAGTTTAAATAGTGTATGTGTCCTTGTGGTCTCTTTGATAGTTCACTTTACAATATTCATTAGATGAAGTTTGTCCCGGCTTTGGGTACCGATCTGCTAACTCATGGTAGAGCTAGAATTTCTTGGCTGTTTCTATTTCTATGAATATGCGGAAAAACAAACATAATGCACTCGACTGACCCATTGGGGTATGTAATGTAAACTCAGCCTGCCGTTTACTGTGGAGTGAGTTTGTCTCGAAACTTCAAATGTGTCTAGGGCTCCTAGTCTGTGAGCTAAATCATAGGATTCTCTTATCCTATTAACAATGTATAAGCGTTATGTATTCTTTTAAGATTGTTTTATTTTGTAAACTCTCATTTAGAGGTGTTCGAGGACTACATGTACTCATGGCGCAGGTATCTGAGCACGTGTAGGTAATATTTGCCCTCAGCCATCCCTCTGAGGTGCAATAAGTGCCGTGTTTTTATTTGTTTAACTGAGGGAGAAACCGTCGTATTCAGATATACAGAGGTCAATTCAGTGCAGAGGGTTGTTTGTCGAGATAGGTCTAAAATTAGAGTGTAGGTTCTGCCACAGAGTGTTACACGAGTGCTACTGTGGTCAATACCCTTACATTTTCAGTAGGAACAAACAGGCTCCATGATCCCTATTCTTGCCATCCGATCTCAGGATGTGGGGTTTACATTTTAAAAGTACATATATAAAGGTGTCTAGCTTTGTTAGAGATTAACTGGACGATAGTGTCTAGCACTAGTACTAGAATAAACATTCTAGGTCTAAAGGCCTCTATTAAAATTTAATGCATGAACGCAACGTCATATGATTCGTTTTATAGTTATGTAGTTATAAGTAAGATCTAGACTAGCCCAAGTCTGTTGATTTTAATACGAGAGAATTGAAGCTAATTGAGAAAGCGAAAATTAAAAATATTCCTAGTGAATCAATTTCTAGTGAATTTAGTGAGCACAGCAGAGAGAGAGAAGAGGGATGGGGGGTACAGTGGTGTTGGGAGGAGAGCTCAGGGACTGCCGTCAGTCTAAATGAGATCCTACGGGGCTGATCCACTCCCAGTACTGCAATGCACCATACCAGTACACAATAACAGTACTAGTGACAAAACCACCAAGGAATATGAACCTGGACGGGTGAAACATGCAAAGGGAGCCAACACGCTGCAGCAGTCCCTAGTGGTAAACACCAAGTAAAACTACTGCTACTGGCACCACCACCTGTGTTTGGATCCAAACTCTGGATCCCAGGACTTACCTGTTAGGGCAAGTAGTAGGCAGCCTACAGCAGCACCCTGCATGACTCCCATCTTCTTAATTGCTTTCACACCTGTCCTTCTCCACGGTCCTCCTCCAGCAGCCTCACGTTAACACGTCTGAGCTCTGTACTGATAGGAGCACACTTTGGGAATGATCTATGCAGGGACTAATCTCCCCTATTTGTACTAATGTATAGGCACTCACAGCCAGGCCTGACTATTGTATGTCTGCTAAAGAGGTTGGCGGCTCGACTTAAAGCAGGTAATGGCTGCGTTCGATATGTGTTGTGTAACCTGCTATCCATTTTGAGAGAAGTTTATTGGCAATTTGGTTTTTAAGGGAAAGGTTATTGCAATGAAAACTTTCATTGTTTCAATGAGAATGTGATTATGAACATCAGGGCGCCCAAATCGTGACATTGCAGAATAAATATGAGAAAAGTGTAAAACAAAATTTGGGTCTCGACGACTTGAACTAGACTATAATTGCCTACATAGCACGTGCCAAGCGTAAATGAATGATGAAAATAAAAGAAACAAAGAAAAGACACAACTACCTCTTCAACGATTTCTGGTTAGTGATAAGGAACCAGATCTTTTTGTGTGGAATGGCGTTTTTGTTGTTTTTATTTTTCATTTTATCTATTCATTCGGAGGAGGAGATGTAAGTGAGGGAGGTATAAGTAACTGAAGTAGGTAAGCCCCGAACGCACCCAGTGTAGACTGCTGAAAATCGGGGGAGGGGGTCAAGAGGCAGTCAAGCGTCTCACAAAGAGAGTCAAATATAGAGCAAACCATGCAAAGTCCACTTCCCGTGTATACTTTGTATAAAGGTCCTTATGCTTCAAAACCCGGCCCACAGGTCATCAGAGGGTTGCTTTGAAAAGATCGTTTTAAAAGCTTTCAGCGGAAAGGGGGTAGATAGACAATGATGTCACTACAACTAGTAGATGTAGTAAACCCTGACTTTGTGTGTTTTGCCTGTCTGACCTCGAAATTCTTCTAGAGTTTAGAATTGCATCCAGTCCCTAGACGGCACAAAACGGGGCTTCGTCTGCACTTTGTATTCAAAATTAAATTATCAAGATAAAAATATGTGCTGATTCCCTTTTCCAGACAAAATATGATTTTCCCTAAGGGGGGAGGGAACCATTAACACTATCTTTTCCAGGGGAAATAGCTAAAATCGACTGAGATTACTTCAAGCAAATAGCATTTTTCTTACCACCCCACCCCGTCTGCATATCAGGCACGTGAGAATTATGTGAAAGATAAACAAAAACATTATCATAATTTCTCCCCGAATTTGCATCAAATTATTCCTAACATGCAATGCCATTATAGCCTAATCGTCCATAGAAAGACATATTGAACATATAGAAATATATTTTTCTCGTAACTCAAAACTCATCAATTCTCCACTTCTAAATGAAACAAAACTTTCATCAAAGTCAAGAAAAAGAAGATAAAAAGTTTCAGTCATTCGTAATTTACTCATAGCTATGAGCTGGCGAGCGCAAAAAGGGGTGGAATGCCTACGGGAATGTTGATGAAGAAACGTGAGTATATACATGAACAGAAACTCTATAGAACACTGTAGTAAACACTTGTACTACGTATTATATACATGTCATTTTACACGAACTGCCTTCAATGTAACGGGAGAGGGGCAGCAATAACCACGGGCGTGGACTGGTTACCAGGTTTAGTCTGTGTATGTGTTATCCATATATGCTATAGAAGGGTGAGAAACTAAAGGGAACAGTGCTGCCCTCTGGTGCTTTTATTTGCTATGCACAGACCTTGATTACAGAAGTGAGTGGTGACTTTGCCAAAGTAACCCCTCACCTCCGTAATCAAGATCTGTGCATAGCAAATAAAAGCACCAGAGGGCAGCACTGTTTCCTTTAGTTTCTCACCCTTCTATAGCATATATGGACACAGACTAAACCTCGTAACCAGTCCACACCCGTGGGAATAACCGTGTGCATCCACTTAATCAAACTATACCACTATAACTTTCTCGAGGGCCTCCAAGCCCACTTTAGAAAGGGGTCTATGTCTTCCTTTTTTCGGTCCCCTCTGAGTGTTTGGTATCCATTTCTGCAGGAAAAAGCACATATTTATCTCTTCATCTTAGCTTTTCTATCCCCTCCCCTACATGTGTCTCATGCCCATAATTATGTGCTGACATGGACACATGTCTTTGCGAAAATAATAACTAATGTTATGACTTTAGCTATCCAAATGGCGTAAAACTAACATTGCTCAGTCACTCACCACCTTCTCGAGCAGCCCCCCACCTCAGTTAGAAAATGACCACTCGCTTAGGATGTCCCAGCTTTTGACCTTTGAACTGTTCCAGCTTTTGGCAAAACTACCCCATCGATTGCAGTTCAATAAAGCCAATCAGTTAGGATATTGAAGAACATTCTTCTTTCTACATGTAAAATATTGGCATAGTGAGTTCTTTATTTTATGGGGGGGTGTTTTTTTTTGTTTTTTGGGGGTAGGTCTTTTAGAAGATAATTCTCATGTGTACTTTAAATTTCTCCAAAAAACATACCAAAACATCAAAGTGCCATAGTACCTTGCATAAGGTACAGCTTGCTGCTAATACATGAAGATAGCCCCTTGGCATGACTTATAGAATCTGACTGAACTCAGGGTGTGCCTCATAGGCAAGAATTCCATACTAAAGAATGGAATAACATAACAGTACTAAACAGTTCAAAATCAGGCCCCATCACCTGCACCTTATATCTTGGGTCCTCATGGGTGCGCCTTATGCATGAGTTGTGTCTTATGCTTTTTGCCGTAATCCCCCGTGTATAAGGTGCACCCAGTCTTTAAGGATCTTCTGGAAAACGACTTCTGTTCTAATCAATGGATTTTCAAATTTCAAAAACCTAAGGGGTAGCTAAGACATCCCTAAATCGCCTGAAACCACTTTTGAATTCAGAGGAGACATTGGGAACCTTTTACGCTCAGCTTTTCCTCACCTTGCATGGGGTATTACAGTATCTGCAGTGTGTGTGTGTGTGTGTATATATATATATATATATATATATATATATTCTGGTCTTTATTCAAGACCGGCCCTCATACAATCATTAGAATAGAGTGTATCTCAAAATTTCAATACCCCCGGTGCTTAATCAAGACCGACACCGGGCACACGGCACTAAATATACAAACCAATACAGCCACCACCCCTACGGGGCTAACTCTGAAAAACACTCAGTTTGAAGGAATTCTCATGAATCTTTTTCGATGTAGTAAATGTCAATTTACACGACCTGTAATCCAGATTAATCAGCCTCAATGGGTAGCCAGAAAATTACTACTCTCTTAGACCGTCCCAGTTTTTGACCTTTGACTTGTCCCAGCTTTTGACAAACCATTCCCTATCAACTGAATCTTAACACGGCTCATTTTACGCAGCTCCTATCATACTATGTTTCCTATATATTCGAGATATTTCTATATTCGATATAGTTCGATATTTTTCACGATCCATGGTTTGAATTAAGATACACGCGAGAGAGGAATTGAATTGAGAAGACTTGAAAGGCCTATGTAAATGCATCACGCCTCTTGTAAGAGTCAAACCTGCATATGAGGTTCACCTTATGCTTGAATAAGTGGTCCTACATACTATCCTGAGGGTCGTCCCTTTGGCTAGTAAATAAGGTGAATGTACACTCATTGTGGTAAATATTTTATTGCCAAATAAATTTTCGGTAAAAGGCAGAACTGTCTTTCAAGTGTATTAGAGCTATATTGGCTTACATACGAGTGCATACAGATTTGCTGTAAAACCTCACGGCCAGGGGCGTGGGAAGAAGTTTCAGAGTGGGTGGGACCAGGGGGGGGGGTTTCTGCAATTTTTGACCTCACTTTGCTTGACCTTTTAGTTTTGCCCTTTTGACGAGTTGGCCAATAGTGGGGCAGACATGTCCCCCCTGCTTTCCACGCCCATGCACTGTCACGTATACGAAAGTTCTATCAAGTATATACAGTAGATGGCGTTTGTGTCGACCAAGCCAAATTGCTCCTGCTACAGGGGCATGGTGAGTTCCTCTCTTACTCACTGCAGAGTGTACCTCAAGATTGAATTGCTATAGAAGGTGTTTGGTTCATTTTTTCAATGCAATATTTATGGGATATCTAGGTACACTATTTCTCTCTGCATATCTCTGATTTCTAAGCTCTTGGAACTGTTTTTCAATTTCAAAACAGTATAATTATGAGAGGTGTTTCTGCCCCCTCAATAGAACTATGGGGCTGCAGGGGCTGGGTGGGTGAGTAGCCCCTGTAGCCTAGGGGTCAACTAGGACGCCATCTAGTGTATCAAACTGATAAAATGATTGTATAGGCTGGGCTCATCAGCGACACCCTAGGTTCCTTGCTTTTCTATAAGCTGCAGAGTCCGTGTCTGTGGAAAAGTTCCCATTCCTTATCATATATCTAAAGCCCCTATGGGGCAGGGCATGGTACATTATGCTGGGGGTTGGGGCAGGGTATGGTTCATGATGCTGGGGGTGGGGACAGGGGGATAGTACATTATGCTAGGGGATGGGGGCAGGGTACGGTTCATGATGCTGGGGATGGGGACAGGGGGTGGTACATGATACTGGGGGTGGGTGGGGCAGAATATGGTGTATGATGCTGGGGGTGGGCCAGGGTATTGTGCATGATGCTAGGGGTGGGGGCAGGGTAAGGTACATGATATTGGGGGTGGGGACAGGATATGGTACATGATGTTCGGGGTGGGGACAGGGAATGGTACATGATACTGGGGTAGGGAGCAGGGTATGGTACATGATGCTCGGGGTGGGGGCAGGGTATGGTACATGATGCTTGGGGTGGGGGCAGGGTAGGGTACATGATATTGGGGTTGGGGACAGGATATGGTACATGATGTTAGGGCTTGGGGACAGGGGACGGTACATGATACTGGGGGTGGGGGCAGGATATGGTACATTATGCTGGGGTGGGGACAGGGAATGGTACATGATACTTGGGTAGTATAGGAGGCAGGGTATGGTTCATGATGCTGGGGGTGGGGGCAGGGTATGGTACATGATGCTGGAGGTGGGGACAGGGGATGGTACATGATACTGGAGGTGGGGGCAGGATATGGTACATGATACTGGGGTAGTATAGGGAGCAGGGTATGCTTCATGATGCTGGCGTAGGGGCAGGGTACGGTACATGATGCAGGGGGTAGGGCCAGGGTATGGTACATGATGCTGGAGGTGGGGACAGGGGATGGTTCATGATGCCCGGGGTGGGGACAGGGTATGGTACATGATACTGGGGGTGGGGGAATAATATAGTGCATGATTCTGGGGGTGGGGCAGGGTATGGTACATGATGCAGGGGGTAGGGCCAGGGTATGGTACATGATGCTGGAGGTGGGGACAGGGGATGGGTCATGATGCCCACGGTGGGGACAGGGTATGGTACATGATACTGGGGGTGGGGGAATAATATAGTGCATGATTCTGGGGGTGGGGCAGGGTATGGTACATGATGCTGGGGATGGGGGCAGGATATAGTACATGATGCTGGGGTGGGGGAAGAATATGGTGCATGATTCTGGGGGTATGGTACATGATACTGGGGTAGTATAGGGGGCAGGGTATGCTTCATGATGCTGGGGTGGGGGTAGGATATGGTACATGATGCTGGGGTGGGGGAAGAATATGGTGCATGATTCTGGGGGTATGGTACATGATACTGGGGTAGTATAGGGGGCAGGGTATGCTTCATGATGCTGGGGTGGGGGCAGGATATGGTACATGATGCTGGGGTGGGGGCAGGATATGGTACATGATGCTCGGGTGGGGGCACGATATGGTACATGATGCCGGGGTGGGAGCAAGATATGGTACATAAAACTGGGGATTGGGGCAGGGTATGGTACATGATTCCGGGGGTGGTGTCCCATCTCCTGTCCGCCCCCTGAGCATCATGGACCATATCCTGCCCCCACCCCCAGTATCATGTACCACCCCCTGTCCCCACCCTGTGAATCATGTACCATGCCCTGTCCCCTACCCCAGTATCATGTACCATACTGTGCCCCCACCCCCAGCATCATGTACCATACCCTGCCCCCTACCCCAGTATCATGTACCATCCCCTGCCCCCACCCCCGAGTATCATGTAATATCCCGTGTCCCCAACCCGAGCATCATGTACCATATCTTGCTCCACCCCCAGCATCATGCACCATACCCTGCCCCCACCCCAGTATCATGTACCATCCCCTGCCCCCACCCCCAGTATCATGTAATATCCCGTGTCCCCACCCCCAGCATCATGTACCATGCCCTGTCCCCCTACCCCAGTATCATGTACCATACTGTGCCCCCACCCCCAGCATCATGTACCATACCCTGCTCCCACCCCCAGTATCATGTACCATCCCCTGTCCCCAGCCCCAGCATCATGTACAATGTACCATACCCTGTCCCCACCCCGAACATCATGTACCATATCCTGTCCCCACCCCTAATATCATGTACCAGACCCTGCCCCCACCTCTAGCATCATGAACCATATCCTGTCCTCACCCCCAGCACCATGTACCATACCCTGCCCCCTACCCCAGTATCATGTACCATACCTTGCTCCCACCCCCAGTATCATGTACCATCCCCTGTCCCCACCCTGAGCATCATGTACCATACCCTGCCCCCAACCCAAGCATCATGTACCATACCCTGCCCCCTATCCCAGTATCATGTACCATACCCTGCTCCCACCCTTAGTATCATGTACCATCCCCTGTCCCTACCCCCAGCATCACGTATCATACCCTGCCCCCTACCCCAGTATCATGTACCATACCCTGCCCCCATCCCCAACATCATGTACCATCCCCTGTCCCCACCCCCAGCATCATGTACCATACCCTGCCCCCTACCCCAGTATCATATACCATACTGTGCTCCCACCCCCAGTATCATGTACCATCCCCTGCCCCCATCCCCAACATCATGTACCATCCCCTGTCCCCACCCCCAGCATCATGTACCATACCCTGCCCCCTATCCCAGTATCATGTACCATACTGTGCTCCCACCCCCAGTATCATGTACCCTGTCCACACCCCGAGCATCATATACCATATCCTGCCCCACACCCAGCATCATGTACCATGCTACTGGAGGTTTAATCTTAACTTTTTCTATGCAACAAAACACCTAGAAGGAGACAACACTCAGTGCCTCCCATGACGTCCCTTCATTAGGAATCACCATGTCTTGGCTCTGTCTACATTACTTCTATGTGAAATGACCGTAACTGCAGGTCATCATCAGAATTTGGTGAAATCTAAGGAGTGCACACAGTGTTTTTTTAAGTACCAGAGGGGCATATAAGTAGATAATTCTGGATAAGATTACTGGGACTGTGAATATAAGCTTTTCAAGCTATTTGATTGCACAACAAGATTCCAATTCAGGCCTTCAGGTTGCAGGACACCAATTGATGGTAGGTGGCAGCAGGAGACACTTCATGGTAAGTTGAGGGGGGTGCACTCTATTTAATTACAGAATTTATCTTAATCATTCACTGCAAATCCCCAAAAACTACAATCCACAATCTACTGCTAATAGTGGAAAAATTAGTTACATTGTACCACATCTCATGGCCCTAAATTGATGGGAAAAATTTGTGCCTACAAGAAAATAACAGTGGCTAAGCCCAGATATACGCACAAATATTTTATATTGCCCATATATGCTATATAAGCCAACGGTGAGAAAATAATTAGTGTCCTGCAGCCTAGAGCAGAAACCATGCAGTACACTGCCGCTTTCTGGCGAGAGTCGGTAGAAGTAACGCCCACAATGGTCTGCACGTGTATGCCACCTAGGGCTAACTGGGGAAAGATAAACTCCACGTCCTGCTGACGGAACGCTCTTCAGGTTACGTGGACGTAAATGCTGCCCTCTCGTGAGTCATATGGTATTCAGGACTGCACTGAAGGGTGTTCTGACTGCTGATTGGTTTAGAATTAGACAGAAGAAATATTGGTAAAATTATGAAAAAAATCACAGATGTTCCCAAATAGTTAATAAATGGAATAGTAGGTGTGCTTTTATATTATGCCAAGCCTTGAGGATTTTATGAGGCATGCAAAAGTTAATCTGGCCAATGGAGATTTTTAGGCCCAAAATAGGGTAGAATGGCACTCACTGCACATATCATTCCCTTATTTAAGATTTTCAGGGTTAAGCCTATCCAACATTCTGTCAGATTGTGTATGTGGGATGAGTTAACCGTGCTATGGTTAAAATTTTTACCAACGAACATTTTAGGCGGCTGTTTTTGTGTGTTATGCTATATAGAAACATAGAGGAAATGGATTTAGTTCCACGTGACCTATACTGCATATTTCTCTGGACGAACAAACTACAACTGCTAAGGAGCATCTAATTTGGACAAGGGGAATAGATTTCAGGAGAAGGTATCAACATCACTAGCCTTGTTTATTTTTCCCCTTATAATAGGATACTATACCATGAATAATTGTCCCCTGAAGAAAAGTGTGTGCTTCATTTTTGTTACTTTTGGAAATAGGTACCAATGGAAGGAAATAGTGTATTAAACCAATTATTTATAAATATGTCACTTTATGAATATTTTTACAATGTATGTGAGAAGATACAGAGCTAAGATTCCATTCAGGGTTTATTTCATACGTGCATGTAATATTGAAACGAGACAAACTATCTCACCAATGTCCTGCACATAATTATGTTTGAATGTGGACACTGTGGCAAGCCAAATGTTTACCCCCTGATATCAAAGTTTCTTTCTTGATATCACAGTTTTAAAATTTGATAGTATGGTTTTCTAACTTTGATATCTATGCCTAGTGTGATGTCAGAGTTTTCCTTCTGAAATACTGCCATGTCAGATTGATATTATTTCCCCACCCTTTTTGTACATAGAAAATAAGCCTTTGTGTTGATTATTTTCTGTTATTTCTCATGTCCAGTATCGGGGCAAAACTATCAGACTAATACAGGGGTTTCCTTAGAGTAATTCTGATATCAAATCCTAAATCAGTGACAAAACTCTTATATCAAGTGAAGAAACTGTGATATCAGGGGGTAAACATTTCGCTTGCCTTAAGGAGTGGTCATTTATCAACAGGAGGGGGATGGTGGGTTTGAGGGGGGACGTAAAAAAAATGTACCCTATTTTAGGGGCAAAAAAAAGCCTGTGCGCTACTAAAGATCTAAAGATTAAAGAGGGGCGCAAAAATTCTCAGCACTGGGGCGCAAAAAATATTTGACTGCCGTCGAGGGGGGGGGGTAAAACACTTATATGCTTCCCTCGACCCCCCCCCCCCGCATCCCGACAGTGTAAATAGAGGAAGAAATAACATTTAAAACAGCAGAAATCAAATAGTTTCGCAAAGTACAACACTTTACAAATTGTACCACAGACACATGACAATACAATAGGTAGGTAGTAAAGTGGGCAACTATAGCTAGATCAGTCTTTCCATGAAAAGTGTTGCGCTGAACTCGATGGATTTCATACAGTAAATTTACCAGGATCGGACAGTCGGACAATATTTATGGCGTATGAATAAGGGCAACAATGGTATCATTACAACTTCAATATATTTTTTTTCTTTTGTATCGGCCCTCTGTACATCAGAATCTAGTTGATGTCATACTAACTCGTCTATATAAAGTGGACTGATTCTAAACAACTGACCTGTAGGTCTATCCACTTTTGGACACTTTTAACCTTAGCTTAGTCGCATTTCTCAGCTCTCTGGGTATTTTCAGAATTCGAAGCAAATCTGTACATCATTACCAGGAGATATTTCCTACGTCTCTCTACTAGCTTTTTACAATCACATAATACATGTACATCATCCACAAATTTCACTCAGCCCACGCCTTCAAGGTAGCTTGTAGGGCGCTACTAAGTTGTCACCACACATGGCCTCCCTCTACTGGAGAGATTTCGAAGCTCTTGCAAACGTTGGCCCATGCACACCTGTCCTCTAGTTTCTAGAACAAGAAGCTCCCCCGTTACCATGGAAACCGATGACGTCATACTTAGAGAGGTAGGGAAGGTACATACAAATAGCACTCTGCACGTTAATTCTGCATACAGGGTTAGCCTAACATTGTAAATTTATATGCTCTCTGGTGCGAGAATATTTTTCATTTACTTCAATCAGTAGTCTTTTTATGGATTGTGTCCACATCTAGGCCTATACATGCACAAAGTCACTGGGAAGTCACTCGCCCCTGTCCATATAGTCCCCTATATAGTATTCATGTATAGTGGGATAAGTGTCCAGGATTTGAGAGATTACATACAGGTCCACCCTATATCTACTTACGACAGTCAATGAAAGTCTGGCCTAATGTGTTCTGAGCTGGGACCGATGGCCACATAATGTAAAATAAACCATTAGGTATAGGTGCCAGGGTGCCAACATGAAGAGATTGTAACCTCGTCGTTTCGTCATGTTGTTCACCAGCAGATTCAATACAATTCAATATGGTTTATTGCAGGTGCAACGGAGATATCATTGTTTATTGACTTATCAATAAAAATCTCCCCATGGTGTGATTTTTGCGGCCAGCAAAATGTTGGGTTTTTTTATATTCATAGGTCTGGATCTGTGTTTAAACCAACTCCAAACATCATATAAATCGATTTCCGACAGACAAGACTGTACAACCTTTGTACATGTGTATTAAATCCTAGGAAAATATTTAGTGTAGACCTAGATTACAGAAACTGTAGGCCTATGACATTCATATATATGTATGGGCCTACCTGATCTATCTGATCACATCCATTGTATAAATGAACAAGCCTACACATGATTTAACATCCAGTTGTATATGAATCAATCAATACAATGCAGCTGTTGTAGATGTAGATATATATATATATATATATATATATATATATATATATATATATATATATATATACATGTGTGAGATTGGGCCCGCATCCAGATCTACACATTAACACTTGAGATGGGGTATGATGTCTCCAGGTTCATGTTCCCTTGAATTTCTCGCACCAATTTAGTGCTGTACATGGCGCCAATGGGGATGTTACAACCTTTATTACAATCTCCCAAGAGGCATGACTACATCTCTGACTAGAAGATCCATGTATATCATACCATACATCCACAGATAACAATCGCCATATGTGACCCTCGCAGTGTTAAGACCTTCATGACTGACAATAGAACTGCACTCCTCTATAAATATTAGCACTTTATTGACTTATGTGAATTAATCATTTTAATGCAACCCTGATGAATAACTTGCCAGTGCTGCATTAGGTGCTGCATCATGCCAACAACCCTTGCCCATGAAGGGTCAGCCTTATTTCTACCCTAATGCAATGTATGTGAGGCATTTCCTTATGCTCCAGCGTGCATCAGGATGTATTCAGCCAACATATACAGTATCCTTAAATGGTTAGATTCACGACCAGCTGACACGCCATTGTAACATGCATTAAATGTGTCTTAATAATGGCACCGCATCTATGGTGAGGAAAGATGTATAAAACAAATTGCCATGTAGATACTAAAAGCAGGATGTCGTATGAGCATCTTTTGAATTAATGGAATGTAACATAGATATATAATATGGATTTTTGATTTGGTTGAAATAGAACTTATTACCAACCTATGCATGGGTGTTATTCTATTAGAACTCACAAGCTGTAAATATGTATGTTTGATGTACAAGCTTAAAAAGTTGTATTTTGCATTTCTCCAGTCGACTGTATATAATTATAATTCATGATAAAGTATAATATCAATAAACGTCTCTCTAAAGAAGGTCTCTATTATTTAGGTCCCTCCAGACCAAGCAAGGAGGAGGAAATTCTACCTTGAGTTAACAGTACAGATGGTAAGTAAATGGGATCTGAACGCCTGTTCTCCATTCTTCAAGAAATAGTGTTTGATTTGTTTAGGCTCATGTTACTGCCTATTGGACTGATGTAATTATCCTTCAGGTAAAGTTGGTCAGATTTTATCAATGACAATGGCGTTATCCTCAGAAACTCACTATATGATACGTGAGACTGAAACTCACAAAGCGATACATTCAAGAGACTGAAACTCACAAAGCGATACACAAGACATTTTCTTCACATTGATGCATGAATGCATAAGGAAACTTTAAGTGTGATTCTGATATCACTTTTTCCTAGATGCAATATTGAGGTCATCATACAGAAAACTTTTCCTGGCAGAGTTTAAGTGTTGTCATAGTCATGTCAAGGCTACAGGCTGCCCAGATGGCTCACCTTGTATTCATGTTTATCCAATCTTTTACCATTGAAGCCTGTGCTTGGCATTTAGAGAATAGGTTTGTCAAAATACTATTGGCTGACATTTGAACAAGATGAAATAACAGGCATTCTTTCGTCCACAGAACTCCTAGGTAATATACCCATATTTAGAGAAGCAATTGATTAATATAGATCTAGTTCTTTATTACATCCAAATATTGCCGTGCAATGCCCCATATTCTACCTGGATGTATTTATCGCACAAGGTAGCCATCTGCCTTTACCGAAAGCAAATTTATCTTCAAACCTAAATTCAAAAGGATCAAAACAACCTTATAAACCAGATAGGCAGTGCAGCAGTTGCCATGGTAACGGACGCTCCATCAATTTGCTAAGGTGATACCTAAAGTGAATTATGATGATGACACACAATTTGAGCACCAAGTGTCCTTGAACTTGATATATTGCAGTATAGTTCACCAGGCTTCTGGTGTATTTTTTAGTTTTCTATGATGGAACGGCTGATTCTAGTAGTACAGACTTTCACACCAGCTTTGCCAATTTTCTGTGCCGTTGTTTATTCACCATTATACGTTAAACCTTTAAAGGCCGCTGATGCAGGAGTGCACTGAAGTGCCGGCGAGACTACTCACCAGAACCATTGGTGCATCATGACGACCAATGGGCATGATGCATTAATGCATCAGCGGCCCTTAAAGGGTTAAGGCTCACATAGGCTAGTTCATATAAATTTTCTCCTCCGTGATATGGGTCTGGATGGGGCCCTATTGTTAGAGAAGTGTCCATGTCACCCTGTTGTCTTCATGATATCTAAGAAACGCAGCCCTGGTTGAGGAACTCGCGAGAGCTTCGGGTCTCGTTCATGCATCATTGCAGATTGAGTGGGTGTTGCATTCTCTGAAGTATGGTGTGATGCATCAATGTGGTGGCAGGTGAGCTACACGCCACTGCTGCATTGATGCACAATAAATAGTGCAATAAGACAGGCAGAGAGTTTTAACAACTACCAATGGATTGTTAGGATAATCCAAAAGTTCATGTCCTACCACTTCTATTGAAACATCTTTAACAAAGTTGACCGTTAAAATAAGAGTATCCTCCAAAAGGTCTGCTTTGGACAAATCCATCAAGAGTTTTTTTTTCTGCCATGACACATAGATCTGACAAACATGATCAGAAAAATCCGTCATTAGCTGTGAGTGGGATGAGTCATACAGGAAATAATGAGGACAGAAGAAGTTATGTAGGTCACACAAAGCAAGGCTACATTAATAACGCCCTAAAAGCTGGATACTGCCTCAGACTTTGTTATACACCATGCAGCATTGCATTGGTGTATCATGCCAACCATTTGGTGTATCATGCCAACCATTTGGTGTATCATGCCAACCATTTGGTGTATCATGCCAACCATTTGCTGTATCATGCCAACCATTTGCTGTACCATGCCAACCATTTGCTGTATCATGCCAACCATTTGGTGTATCATTCCAACCATTTGGTGTATCATGCCAACTATTTGGTGTATCATGCTAACCATTTGCTGTATCATGCCAACTATTTGGTGTATCATGCTAACCATTTGGTGTATCATGCCAACCATTTGGTGTATCATGCCAACCATTTGGTGTATTATGCCAACCATTTGGTGTATCATGCCAACTATTTGGTGTATCATGCCAACTATTTGGTGTATCATGCCAACTATTTGGTGTGTCATGCCAACCATTTGGTGTATCATGCCAACCATTTGGTGTATCATGCCAACCATTTGGTGTATCATGCCAACCAATGGGTGTATCATGCCAACCATTTGGTGTATCATGCCAACCATTTGGTGTATCATGCTAACTATTTGGTGTATCATGCCAACCATTTGGTGTATCATGCTAACTATTTGGTGTATCATGCCAACCATTTGGTGTATCATGCCAACCATTTGGTGTATCATGCCAACCATTTGGTGTATCATGCGACCATTTGATGCACCATGCAGCATTGCATTGGTGTATCATGCCGACCATTTGGGAGTGCATCATATACGTAGAGTGACCATGATGCATGGATACAGCCCAGGGGGTTAATTCACAACTTTAAAAAACAATTCTTTCATTGAAACGATCTGATTGCCATGATCATTTCATATTGCAGGTAATACTCTTGTTCAAATGAAAATCTTTCATGGAAATCGATTATGATTTCCATGGTAAAAACCAATATAATATGCTCAAAAGGATCGAAATTCTTTTTTCTCATCAAATTGATCAATTTAATGACAAAACAATTCTTGATCCTTCTGATGTCATTCGTGGTGGGTACATTAAAGCATGATGATGTCCAAATGACATGATGCATTTATGACCTATGTCTCCAGCACTGCACTAGCTAAATAGGATGAGCAGTTATCAAATATTCAACTCCACCTTAGGACCTACCATGGAATGTATAACAAATCCAATCCCTTGAGGTGAAGGTCTTATCGACTTGTGTTTTGAATTGTGTAACTAGTCTTTGGCAAATATTCGCAACGTGAGTATGTGTCTTGTACGTTGACTTATACTTTTTTTGCAGAATTTTCTTTTGTAGCAGGTCTGCAATAGATTGTTGTCATGCCCCCCCCCCCAAAAAAAAAAAAAAAAAAAAAAAAGAGAATAGAAACCCGCCTGCTGAGAACAAATACCGATAAGGAAGGCTAATTGCGTTATACACACGGTCTATCTGCGAAGATGTACGTGTCGTAGAATGAGCTTTATAATGATGATCCCATTACGATACACATTTAATTTACAAACAAGTTCTTCATTGATCCTAAGTGTTGCTTTGCACATAATTGTATATACCTTGGTGTATACCGACGGAGGTGGCGCCGTTGTGTCTATCTCAAGCTGGTTATCACCATGTGCTGTTATACTGGTTGTAGGGTACAGTGACGTCATACTGGTGGGAATCCAGTCTCTACCCACATACCCATGTGAGGCACCCCTAACTCCACACCTGCAGGTGTGCAGAGTGTCTTCTTGACCCCTGAAAGCTCCAAGTCTCACAAGAATGCATGTTAATTAGGCCTGAGCTGGTAGCTGCAGTGCAGCACACCTGTATGGGCTGCCTGTATGGTACTAGCGCCCACGGGAAGACTTGCAACATTGGTGACAGTCTGCGATATTGTTTACACTGCAAGGCTTTGTTTTACACTGTACCTCGTTGTAGAAAGAAAAACAGCTGAGACAGCATATTCAATATTGTCTCGGTACAATACTTCACCCCCACTGTGGGTGGTTGTATACCAAGCTAGGCTGACAGCTACAGTATAACCCATTAAGGGTCATACAGCACTTTGATGCATAATGCCCCAAGGTCACCATGATGCATGAATGTAACACTGGGCTGTATTCATGCATAATGCCGATCCTATATGGTTGATATAGACGTAGAGCGGTGGTAGGATGCTTTAAATTCAGAGCTGATCAGGAGATTCCTCAGCTCTATATTGGTTCATCTTCAAGACAAAGGGACATGAACCTGGATGCTAAGGCGTTTTAGGCTATAGGTTACAGCTGAAGATTTTGTTTTATTTGTCATAATCAATGAAGCAGAACCCAGTGAGTAACTCTCCTAGGTGCACTATGATAAGGGTATCATGTTAAGCCCTTGCTTAGTATAATATTTCATGCGTGTATGTAGCATTGGCGAGTTACTCACCAAGACTGCATACAACAATGCATCATGGTCATAGCTGGGTAAAGGTCCTATTATATAAAGCACTATGTGGTGGTTAAAGAATGCTGATGGAGACAAGGTAGACTGCAGTGCCTCTGGTGGAGCATTGTTGAAACACTGTCCATCTCACAGAATAGAACTGTACCTTACATTTCCTTTATTTTCTTTTTCCTTTAACTTCTCTGTGGCCTGAGGATTAAATCTAACAAATAAATGTGACTGTCAATTTGGGATAATAAGAGCTGTATCAAATTTGGATATCAGCATTATGAAATTTGTTATGGGCCTTCTAAGTCTTTGTGTACATGCAGAAGTCGAAAGATTGGCCCTGCTTACCATTGGCTTATTATTCAAATTCTGATTTATAATTTTCCATGGAGGGTGAATTTTGCAATTCGAAGAAGGGGTAGTGTTGGCAATGTATGTGTTCACTCTCAGTAGGTACTGTTACACATAAGCAGAGAGCCTTCATCTTTAGAACTTAATACCCATGTATTCCCCTATTCCCCACCAGTACACAAATGTTTGGGACAGCATTTTCTTATTCATGTAGACGAAAAATATATTGTGATCTTTGACTGGTGCAGTTACAGGTGTAATTAATTACACCATATCGTGTTTCCTACATCAATTCAACTTCAGGGACCATCTACCTGGAATAAGGAACCTTTCAAGAGTTTCGCCTGAGTTTCTTTTTACCTAGCAGGTCGCATGACAAGGAAGGTGCTTCTGTCCAGATACAGATGACAAGTTATATCAGGAAACCCTCACAATTTGGATCCATTAGGCAATGATATCGTGGATCGTACCTTCCCTTTCTCTTGTCTCAATTAAAACTTTAAAGGTTGCATAATGCAATATGACACCATGCATGTTTGTGGTCATGACTAACGATGCATGCAGTTCTGGAGGTTAATTCAAAACATCCTGGGATCGCAACCTCAGTGGTCTTAGCGGTCTAAGATCGCATCGATCTTAGCCTCAGCCCTGCTACACTATTCCAAGAAGTACTGACTGGGCACGGGGTAAGAGTCCCAAAATAAAGAAATAGCTGTGGAGCCACTCTTCTTCACAACAGTGTTTATACCATCGTTCCCTGTCCCCATATGGGCTAACAAAAGAGCACAGGGTGCAGTTGACCCCCGTACAGTATTCAAGAGTTGTTCCCATGAATGTATGATTTATGCTTGCCTATTAGAAGCATTGTGCCCCCCCCCCAAGGACAAAGAGAGAGAAGGGAAGCATTACCTTACAGTGCACTTAACGCATGAGTAGCCCTAAGAGCCCTCAAGGACACTCAGCAAACGTCCTCCCTCCCCTCTATATGTATGCAGCAGGCTATTCACTCTTTCGATCATGAGTGTTCCCTGTAAGTGCTCTTGTACTCAGGTGAAACCACTATGCAATTCTTTCACTAAGATCGCAGTGATCTTAGTGCTGGAAAAGGAATAGTGAAGTGATCCCAGGACTTGCTATTCCTGACAGGCCTGCAACCACTGCATTAGATAGGGTAGACCGGCCAGGTCTTATGATATGTGCCTACACTAAGATTGCTGGGGTTGCGATCCCAGGATGTTTTGAATTAAGCTCCTGGTGAGTAACTCAACACTGCTTCATCCATGCATCATGCCGACCCTATTGGATTCGCTATTTTCTAGGAAGGAGTATCAGGCTTTTAGGTTGGCATGATAATTCAATGCACCAGCACAGCACTGGTGCAGCATGGCAACAACATAGAAAACCCTCCGCCACTAGAAACTCGTCAATACATACAGGTTTAGGGTGGTCAAAGCCTAATGATGACCTAAACTCGTCATACTGATAGACAATGTTGTCATACTGACAATACAGAGTTGTCACATACTGACGACTTAGGTCATTAGGATGATGACCTAAAGTCATCACTTTGACCACCTAAAGCTGTAGATTTAGGGATCGTCAATCTGAGGACCCTCCAATTTTTCAGTGAAAGGGATATGCACCTAAAGGCATCCTGTGGTCCTTAAAGGGTTAAAAAGCTTCATGACAAGACTTGGCATTGATTTGCTAGTTAATACTTGTCGTTTCACCTGTGTCCTATGGCAAAGCTTCTTGTAAAATGACACACTCGATGACTCAATCAATATGACTTCAATGACAATGTCGGCTATTGACTATGAGATACATCACATGGTGCACAAGGGCTATGTGCACAACATAATCTGTTATCCACTGATGGAGAATGAATGTATGCTTAGAAACCACACAGAGCTTGTCTCACAAAGAAATTGAATGAGATCCAGAATTCCCCAAAGAGAATCCATCGGTGAAAATTGATATCAATTCTAATTCGGTTACAAAGTGAAGCAAAACAATTTTGCACGCTGGGACTTCATGTATACATAAAGGAATGATGCAGAGGAAACTTATGTACATGAATAGTTTATTGACATGCTATGGTGAAGGTTAGTGGATTCATAGTTAGTGCACTGGAGCTTAATTCCAAAGGCTCTGCCATCACTTACATGGTGTATACATATATTGAATCTGTCAGTTTGGGAGGTGATTAGACAAATATCCCAAATACATATTTTCAAGATGTACTTGAGAAAAAAATTGGGTAAGAACAGGTCAAAACAGGTTAAATTGGCCCAGCTGGGTCAAATGGCCAGATATTGGGCAAGATCGAGTCTGATTGACCAAAGTTGGCATTGATTTGCTACCTAATACTTGTCGTTTCACCTGTGTCCTATGGCAAAGCTTCTTGTAAAATGACACACTCGATGACTCAATCAATATGACTTCAGGGTCAAATGGCCAGATATTGGGCAAGATTGAGTCTGTTTGACCCAAGTTGGGTAAATTGGGTCAAAATAGATCAAAAGAGGTGGAATTGGCCAAAGATGGTTCAATTGACCTTAGATTGGGTCAAATCCGGTCAAAAGAGGTTAAAATGGATCAAATTGGGCTGATTGACTGCAGATTCACCCAAAATAGAGTCAGATTGACTCAAGTTGAGTAGATTCGGTCAAATCCAGTCAAAATACCCAATTTATCATGTTCGGTCTATCTTAACCCATTTGGGCCAATCTTGGGTCACTTGACCCATATCTTGCGCCAATACGACCTCTTTTGACCTAAGTTGAACCAATTTCCCCAACTTGTGTCAATCAGCCTTAATGTGGCCCAATGTACCCATCTTGGGCCAACTTTATCCACATTAGACCTAATTCTCCCATATTGACTTGCTTTGACCCAGTTTGTCCATGTTGGGCCCATCTGAATCAATTTGGCCTACTCTCTGGCTAGTTGAACCATCTTGGGCAAATTTGACCTATTTTGACGCATATAGACCTGATTTGGTCCATTTTACCCATTGTGGGTCCCTCTTACCTAATTTCTAAAGTCCAATCCAATCTCAACTCACCCTCTTACACTCACTCACACTGAGTCTATTGGTTGATACAGATAGCGGTTTTCATACAGATAGTGGTGGGATGTGTCTAAACATAGCATGGGAAAAGTTAAATACAGATAGCATTAGTTACTACAGATAGTGGTTGGATGGTTACTACAGTTAGCGTTTTTTTTTTATACAGATAGTGGTTGGATGGTCAGCCTCTATCTGTGGTACTACAGATAGCGGTCATTGATACAGATAGCAGTTGTACACCTCCCAAGGACTATCCGCAGGTGCATTCACTTTTGTGACGAGGAATGTCCCCCACCCAGGTGCACTTGCACACGGGGGAAACCACTATCGTTAAAATAAGGGGTTGTGTTAGTACTGAAGTGGAATAGTGAAGGACTGCATAGTACATAACACTAGGTCTTATGAGATGGTAAGAGATGTGCCTATGTTAACATCGCATAGGTAGCGATGGCAGAGCCTTTTGAATTAACCTCCAGGTTATATAGAAACCAAAGGCTCTAGCATATCCATTTTGAATTAGTCTCAGGGTGATGATAAATTGATAATTTCCTTAGCATGCCCCTATGAATAGGTTAGCCACATCCACTGAATTGTTATTCATATAACAGCGGGTTACTGTGGTTAGAAAAATAACCATACAATTTCTTCATGACCTGCCATCCCTTAATCTCTCTTTTGAAATTTCTTAAATTCTACAATTCAATGCACGTATAACATTTGCCTACAATTCAATGCGCATGTGACAGTTGCTTTATTTCAATCACCTTATCCTGTCATCTTGATATGTCCTTCTTCCATTCAAAATTGTATACCGTTCCGCTAAAAATAATTTATGCTTTTGAGCTACATATTTAAGCATTACCATTGATGGTATAGCCATTAGATATTTTCTTATTAACTCAATTGCCATGTTAGATATGTGAACTGGAAATGTTTTAGGCTGCTTGATAGCTCTGTTTGCTTGTTCTGTCATCTAAATAGATCATACCCTTCTCTGTATATATGCCATTTGTGGTTTCATTCAGAAGACGAATAAGCAGTAATGGAATGATTCTCCCAGTAGCCCTGTGATGTACTGTAATGAAAACCAGAATATTCATATGATTTTTTAGTAGTAGGAAATTAGGCTAAATAAATCAACCAGCTCCCCTATCTCAAATGTTAATTCCATGTAGGCATCCAATGCTGCTGCCAGCCAGCACATGAAAAACAGTTTCATAGCTATTTGAATTTCATAAGCTAAGAACATTAACTCCTGGTCTTTGTACAAGATTAGGAAGAACTTCTCTGGAGGGCATAAAAGAATGAGGACTTGTTTGTCCACGTGAAGAAGGGACTATTTCCGAATGCTGGAGCAGGTGTGATGGGATGGTAAAACATGGCAGCATCAGGGGCAGTTATTTTAAACCCCATTAGTAGTCTAGGCATTTCCCACATAAGTTTGACCTACCAGTTATTAACACTTAACGACATACAACCTTTAGAAATACTGCCTAATTACCTGGCGGGTTGTCTGACTTGGCAGGCCATCTTTTGCAGATACAAATCAGGACAGGGTATCTTAGCATTACATTGATCGGCAACCTTAAGACAAATAAAGAAACACATATATTTGGCAACCCACAGTGAAGTTTAAATTTTAAAAAATAGTTCCTGTCGCAGTGTGTAAATCAGCACCATCTTTTCTGCATGAGTGAGCAGTTAAACAGAAACGATGATCCATACACCCTGCATGGCTGGTCCTGTTGTAGTGCTCATACACTGAAAACCCTCCCGATCTTTATACTCGTCAGATTGAGGACCTATGGTCATCAGAAGAGGTACAGGGAGAGGGCAGCACCTTACAGGGAGTGAAATCCCTCAGTCTACATCTCCCCAGTATGAGTCTATGGCATTCTGTTGACAATATGTAACAAATACACAAGGTGGCAGGTATGTGCCACTCATGTTTGATGATTAGGCCTTCAGTTTTCAACTGAAGGTCTTCATCGCTGAGGACTCTAGGTGCTCAAGTTGACGATACCCAAATCTACAGCTTTGGGTAGTCAGATTGAGTACCCAAGGTAGTTAGCACCAAGGTTGTCACTCTAACAACATTATGTAATCAGTTTGACTACCTTGGATGAGTGTGTTGACCTAAACCCATCTGGGTGCTCAATCTGATGACCTTAGGTTGTAGATTTGGGTATCGTCAGTCTGACGACCTTGGGGCTTTCAGTGCACTCAGACTGAAGGGTCTTGCCAAACCATACATAAAACGATACCCCTTTGGCAGGATATAACGTGTCCATACATGCACGTTTCCATAAGAATGCATCTAATGTATTCTTATGGAAACGTGCACACTTGAACTGGCAATATCAAATGTGTGTTATGTTTAAAACAATAGGAGGACGAGAATTCCATTAATCAACATGATACTCTGTGCAAAGGATAACGAGGAAGAATCGGTATATTTCCTTTCAGAGAGAGCTGAGGGGAATGTACAAGGCCTACCCCCTTCTCACAATATTGTTAGACGACTGCTCAGTGAATGGATTAAAAGTTGAATATGGAATGCACAGGATATAAATCTACCCCTCTCATACTGCTATTGATTCCAGGATTGATTAAACTAATTTGAAAATATGACTTATTTTGATAAAACCAGCATACTTTGAGTTTTATAGCCTTGGGGATAATTCGACTGATAAAAGAAGTGAGAAAGGTCCCACAGTGTGCAAAGTGAGATCATAAAACAAGCATCGTACCCTTCAACTACTTGTTGTTATTGTTGGTTCTAGTGTTATTATTTTGCTCGTCCCTATATGCCTGACATTTGTACCCTAAATAAGGAAAATACATGACGGTGTAAATCGGGTTGAGTCAAATTTGGATAATATAAGCATGAAATGTGACATACCTTTTTTCTGTCTGTCAGATGGAAGGATATCATATGGCAGAGAGAAAAGAAACAGAATGTGAGTAATCTAAAGGATTTCTCCACTGATATTGCATACACTGAATCGTGACATTCGCCTTGTCCCTGCATGTGAATATTGGCACTTACTTTGCAGATCACACACATTTGGAATATCTTACTTAGATTCATAATCATAGTGACACTGTGTGAAGCTTGGCATTTTGAGCCCTTGACATGATATAGGTCTTTTGTGGCAAGCTTTTGGGAAGAGTTATTGTCAGACAAGAGGCATAGTTACTATTTAGCAAGGGGGTGCATCAATACATCCACTCTATAATTTTTATTTTGGAACATCATAAATACACCAACCTGACTTGCAGGGTGTATAACAATTGCATCATGGTATTCTGAAATCTGAGGTTAAGGCATAGGTAGGCATTGTTGTAGCATTTGTAACTGTAGCAATTGAAAAGTATCATTAGTATGCTGTCACGAGTAAAGGCTGCTTCCCGTACAAACCCTCCTTTTTAATCATCAAAAGGACGTTAAAGACAAATTGAAACATGTGCCTATCAATGTGTACATATATGTGGGGCTGTTACATTAGCATTCACTTCTATGTTAGAACCTAAACCTCGATTTATGTACATGTAACAATACTGTAGGAATGGAAGTCTATAGGGCATCTTTGCAGGTATGATATTTAAACAATAACGTTTATTTATATCATTTGGACATGCTGTGTGATTGCCATTGTTTTATTCATCGATCATCCTGCATTGATTCAAAAAGCAAATGCATTGCGTTCGCATCTGCAGAAATATTAATGCTAGTCAATTCTCCATTGATATTATTATGCTCTACATGAGTACCTTTTGATAGCAGGCATTATTTCAAATAATACACCACAGCTGTATATACTGGTAATTGTACCCAGATAGGAAGATTGGATGTATGACCCAGATAGTTATTTATTAGTGCAGAAGAGCATGGTGAATACACACAGAATGTATTCAGGTACGATCATCATAACCTACCAGGATACAGAGAATAAGAGTCAGAGAAGCCACAGCCCTAGCTGCACTACTAGAGTATACAGAAGGCTGATGTACATTTTGGGTGAGTACCAAGCTCCAAGGTAAATAAGCTGAACAAATAAGGTCTAATACATACATGTGTCTGTATATGGGTCATCCATTCTCCACGGACACTGAGGCTGACGGTGCTGTGAATGATGTCCTGCAGGCCTTGGTTCTAGATAATATGGTGCTACATAAAAATGGGTGACATAGAACGGGATATAAAGGACAGTCATCCAGGCATAAAAAAAACAACCCCACTTCACAGGCCTTTGGCAAAGAAGATGGGTGCTCCCATAAACACCAGTAGATACAATGTAGTCTATATACAATGCATTATTTGACGTTTTACGTGTGGGCTTATAGAATTACAAAAAGACGTATAGTGAACTAAACATAGGATAAAGAATATATGATCGTTGTGTTATGTTGTGAACGAAACGGGATCCATCTTCCTTCAGGATAAATGAAGAATATAGAAGAACAGATACCCTAGCAGCCCGTTTAAACTCCTGGGTGCTTATTAATTTCAATACCTCTGTACCCTGGGCTTTATTCGGGACAGGCGCATATTTGAATCCTTTTTTTTTCATTACTGCTTCAGATTTGGATGCCCCTGTAGCCCGCCGCTTATAAATTCGAGACAGGCGCTTCCTTAAGACCCTGGCACTTAAACGAACCATTAAGGTAATGTATAAAACATAAATTGCCATTTTGACTTTGAGCTACGGTAGCTTAGCACACATGCGGACTAAGCCCTACTTGAAAAGCTATTCAGGTTGAAGTCATTTTAAGGCGTGAAATGAAAAGGCTACCACCTGTCATCGGACCATGACCCATTTTCATTTTAGTGGGACTGGCTGACACACAGTTATGATAATATAATCTCAGTTCACATCCTGGGTTTCTGGCTATTCCCCAATGTATACCCTAGTACACAGATCCCCAGGGTCCTGCCAGACTGATTTTTCGTAAAGAGAAAGTGCTATATTTCCGTGTATTCTACCGTGAAATTATTTGTCAACACTATGAAAATACTTTGGGAAAGGCATGTTTCTGTCAGTGCTCTGCAAGAAAAGATTTACAGAGGTTCTTCTTCGTTATCTTTTGGCAAGATCCTCCGGAAAGCAGATGACAGGACTACTAATTGGGCAACACAACTAAGCATTAACCTTGTGCAGTTCTGGCAAGGTAAACACTTGAAATGTATTCCAGTCGTGTATTGTATTCCAGTATGTACCCCATGAAATTAAACCACAATAACACCAATTGCAATACATGACTTTCTTCCTGGAGAGTATTAACGGCATATTTCAACAGCATGTTTCAACATTTATACAGGTCATTTTAGAGGGCTGTTAATTGTATTGTATTGGTGTGTTAACTCAGGTCCCTAGCTCCACATAATCCTGGCATTGTGAGACATTTCCATGTGGCTTCTAGCTTTACTTACAAAGGCTTCCCAACAAACACAAAAACAATGGACGCAGCCATTAAAACAAAATGGCTGCCCTGCGTCCTGTTGACATTGAAGACCACAGTGTTCAGCCCCAAACCCACAGAGCTCAAAGCCAAGGTCAATTGGCTCCCTCTGGGCTAATGGATCGGCATGCACTGTTGTAGCAGATTCTGGCTGCTTGAAAATAGAGAGTGCCCATATGCTTGTGTCAAGAGAAGCCATGCAGCTCCATCATGGCTATGGATAGGATAGGGCCCCAGGTGCGCAGGCTAGCTGCAGAGGGTGCCTTAGGGGAGGGGGATGGCTCTGATAGTGAATGCTGTTTCTATGTAAGAGATTCTGGGCTATAATCCTGGAGACACCACCACCATTCTAGATTTTTTTCCATGGTACCACCAATGGGACCACCACATTTTGCGCCACATGCCACCACCATACACAAGAAGGTCACTCAGTCTCCACCAGATTCCACACGTCACTGGGAAATAATGGCGGCTATTTTTAACCTAGGCGGCCTGTTTGTACTGCATAAAAGGCAGACTTTCATCTTAGATAGCCGAAAATTCCACCAAATAACGCCCATGGCTCCTGACCCCCCTTATTCAAGCCCTTGACAACCTTGCTCTATTTTCTTCTCCCTATATGCGTCAAGTTGAGATCGAACACTCTAGATCTGGTTGGGACTGGTCTGGATTTTATAGTGATAGTGGCTCATGTAATATCTATAAGGTTCCAGAGGGATACAAATTTAATATAGAAGTATATGTGTCAGCTGTGCTGGAGCCCTTGCACCAGTTGCTGCTCAAAGGCTGTCTGAAATATCTAGATGGAGTGATAGCAGGTGTGCTCTCTCTTGAGAGAGACCAGGGCCTTCTTCAGTATGTTGTCGTCAATCTGAGGATAGAGGGGTATATAATATCAGGGAAAGATGAAGTCAATCTGTCATACCTGCCATCAATCTGAGAAAATAGGGAAAGGTGCACCCATTTGTCATACCAGTCATCAATTTGAGGATGATACAGGGGTATCATAATATCAGGGGAAGGTGTGGTCAATTTGTGATACCCTATGGTACATGTATAAGTGTGGGTAGAATTTGAAGCGTGCTTGAAAACTGAGGACACAATGCTTGAATGATCCCAGATACACTGATTAATCTGTGTGACCGTCCATGGATTGTTGCCATTTTAGCAGATGTCTGAGGCCACCAAACTACTTTTTATTATTATTATTATTATTATTATTATTATTATTATTATTATTATTATTAGAAGGCGGCGGCTGGCCGGCTAGGTCCAAACTGGCATATTTCCAAGTAAAAGTAGACACTGAAAGCCAACGCTACTGTACTATATCTAAAGACAAATGCTACAACATCCCAGGATTTGGTTCTGCTACTGATAATCTCATATAACTCTGGATTACATTAGTATGATGCACTTACATAAGGAAAATGCAAAAGAAAATCCATAGGTCACCATGCTTACTTTTACAGTATGACGATTTAAGTGTAAAATGCCTTAACTATAGAAGCGAATGGGAAAACTATTTTTTCGGATCAAGTCTCATAGGTAATGCCCCTCTACTGATTTTCTACAAAACTCTCTAAATAGAAAGAGGACATCTATACAAACATTTTTATAAAAGAAAAATGGGGGTCACGGTTGAAATGAAAAAGTTACAATTTTTTTTAAAATACTAATTTCCCCTTAACTATAGCATTCTATGGGAATACAAACAGCTTATAAATGTCTTTCATGTATTTACAGTAATCAGAAATGATCTGAAAAAATATGCACTGGTAAAATGGTCCAATTAAAGTGTGAAATAACATATTAATATAGTGTCCTTGATAGAATAAGTTTTTTGACACCAGGTGCCTTCTGTGTATCTTGGCGCATGTGTCTTCAAATATAAGGGCGCTAGAGAAAGTACATGGAATGGGGGGGGGGCGCAGAAACTACAGAAGCATCACTGTAGAACCAAGCCCTTTGTAAGTGTGAACGTGATCACAGACATGTAAATCAAGGTACCACCAAATATCTGCTTTCGTCAGTTCATGCGAGGTGGCGAGAACTGAGGGAGCGGTGACCCTGTATGAGGTCAAGGGTTAATTGATCAAAGGTCCCATACTGAACTTTGACTCTTAGTGGTTTCCTTTATCTTCCTCGAGGCTTACATCCTTAATTTTACATCCTGAATCATAGAGTAAGTGGTATGCTCAGTTCTCGGGAGTACTGAACAGTCCCAGCTGGAGGAAAAAGATAATACCACCAGAGCAGTTGTGCCAGGGCATGAGAAAAGGGACTTAATTTACATCTACTAGGTTGCTTTATGTCTCTGGCAAAATCGACAATACCACGTGTACTTCTATAGTCCTCCTCAACAGTAAACCCCACTTCGATATACATTTGTATGCCCAGGCTCTTATATCTTGGCTATGCACAATTCTGTCCACAATCGGGGGTGTGGATGGGGGGTCCCCCATGTCACATGTCGATTTTTAAAAATGGTTATGTCCCCATGTCAATTTTAAGAAATGGTCATGTCACCATGTCAATTTTAAGAAAGTGTTCATGTCACCATGTCAATTTTAAGAAATTGTTCATGTCCCATGTCACTAAGCCTAAAATAGCCTATGTTGCCATGTCGATTTTAGTGGTCCACACCCATACAATTCCTCCAGCAAAGGTCTACTTTTCACGAAACTGCCCTCGCAAGGGTCCATTCTCAGCAAAATGACCCGGTTTCCATGAAAGATTTTCAAAAAAATATTGTCCTCCCATAGCAGCGTGTTTGAGCATCGGCTCTTCTAGACAGGGCAAAATCTCTATTCTACTAACCATGATGGCTGCCTTATGTTCAATGGGTGGTTCCTACTCAGTAGATAGGTGAAATTACCTGATTAAGCCTGAGAATTATGCAACACATGACTACAGTTATTCTAAAATGGCTAGTTTTCAAAGAAATAAGTTCTAGCAAAAAGATTTTACCATTTTGAAAATTTTCAGTTCAGCCTAATTGGCATAATTTATGCAAAATGTTAAATTAGGTATTTTCACTTCTATTCTTTTAAATTCTGAAAAATAAATATGAAGATATGGAAATAAACAGTGAAACTGGTAGACCCATGCATGATAACAAGGAGAATCATGTTAAACTTGGGTCCTTTCAGTACAGCACCTCAAGCCAATATGGCTGCCATGTCTCTGTATGGCTACCATCGAAATCTTCAAAAAGCTGTATCTTTGCTTCCAGTTCCCTTACAAACATAAATAAAAATACTAGGAGTACTATTTTGGGGCCATAGAATTTGATGTGACCATTTTTTAGATGTTCTGTGGCAGCCATCTTAGATCTAGAATGATTTTTTCTCTCAAAAGCCTGAAAATCTAGATTTCCCCTATTAAAATCTAAAAAGATATGGATAATTCATGATGATTGCATTATTCCTGATAGCAGCTATTAGAAATACAGTGCAGTCTGACAGTTAGGGGGTGCAATATGGTGTACTTTTGTTGCCATAATGGGTTTATTCCAGAAGGCCTGCATGTTGCTTTCTGTATTACGTCTGGAGATTCTCCCTGTAGAGTGAGAGCAGGCTAACATCATTGGGACCTTCCATGATAACAATTGATGAACCAGAATTATGGAAGGCAAGTAAAATATCAAGCTGCCTTCATAATTGTTAGGGTATGTTGGCGGCCCGTGTTCATGCATGCATATATGGGCCATCACAATATGTATGGGCAATGGTTAGTATATAGGAACAAAGTAACATTATTATATTAACAAACCTATGGTAGTATATATATATATATATATATATATATATATATATATATATATATACTACTTCGAAGTGAAATACAATTTCTAACTTCGAGGTTAGGTAAAGTTAAATTATACAACAACAGTTCGAAGAACATTTGTTATAATATACATGTTACAAATACCTGATTATAAATGATAAATGTTGAGTTTGACAAGAACATATTAGCACAATTACCCGAAAGAAAAAAATTTCGAACTCACGTATGAGTTAACATTTTATAATTTTTTTGGTCAGTTTGTCATTCCTTCCACGTCACAGTCCCGTCATAAGACTTGGGAATGATGGCAACTCTTCGAGCAGCGTTGTTGGTCCGTACCAGTTTACTCACTTGGCCAATGCTCCAATCCCGAATCGTTTCTTCGTTGTGGGCACACCCGGAAGTGTTCGAAGATCGATTCAGCAAATTGTCAAGGGTGGCTCTAGATCACCTCCTGTTTCCAGAAGACCCTCCAGCAGCACCTGTCGCTCCTCCATTGGGCCTGGGGTCTCCTCCGGTATTACTCGAAGTACCGCCCGTGGCGCCTTGGCTCCCGTCATTACCCGCTCCCAGATCTCGAGGAGAGGAGTCTTCTTCATATGAGATGTCAAAAGATCCATCCTCATTGGTGCGGACTAGGTCCAAACCCTGGTAGGGTCCACCATTTTCATCTCTGACATTAAATCTCAATTTCTTATCTCCACCCTCATCAGATTTATGTCCAGGTTGATAGATACCGTCACCGGTAACATTCACCCTAGCATTGTCATTGATGAATGGGTCAGAATCTGGTAATCTCTGTCTCACCAAGGCTTCCGAAGTTGTCATTGGTGCCATACCTTTGACAAATGTTTGGTCGGAAGGTATGATATTCTGTTCTTCGATTTCATCCGAATCCAAATCATCGATGATATCACAACTAGCTGGAGTTGTATCTGTATGGAAAGAGTTTTCTCCACCATCAATGTGGACATCATTGTTAGAAGTGTCCTCGGTGGTAAGTTGACTTGTTGATGTCGTCTTCCAGAGTCTTTTTCTTTTTAGTAAGATGGCTATTTGCAGACACAGCTCCTGCTGGTGGATTAACAAATCTTCATTGTTATCCTTTATTTCCAGCATTAACTGTTTGTTGTCTTCAATCATTGCATTTCGACTCTGAACTAATTTCTCGTTCTCGGTTCTTCGGAGGTCAATGTTTTCTCGGAGTTTATCTTCTTTGACTAACAATTGGTTACGTTTATCTTCTTGATCAACTTCCCATTGTTCATATTCGATCTCAAATTTGAGTTTCTCGTTTTCCAGTTCGGCTTTGGTCAGCTAGAGCTTCTTTTGGATCACTAGATGCTCCTTTTCCAGAGATCTGTTTCTAGCTTCCTTGTTTTCCACATTCTGTTCAAGATTGTTCAGAGTGAAGAATAGGATCTTTTGTTCGCATTCGTAGACGCAATACTTTGCGTTCAGAATTTTCCCACTTCTATTGTTGGTCACGTCTCATCATCTCATCTCGATTGATTGCTTGCTGTCGCAAGTATTCTTTTGCGGTCAATCCTTGGCTTTGGCTTCCACCTACATCAAATATAGATGTACTCAAGCCTTCGAGTGACTTCCTCTCTGTAATCGGTATAGCTGTAGCAGTACTAGTGGTAGTAGCTACATGTCTTCGGAGCGAAGTGTTCATCATCATGATGGGACTTCGAGTTTTTGAATCTGAAGTGGTTGGTTCTGTCAAGTCTAATTTCTTCGGGTTCGAAGTCAGTAGTACATTGGTAGTTGTCAACTTGGGAGTTCGAACTACCTTCTCTGTCAAAGAATCAGTAAATGTCGTGTAACCATCCTCGGTTTCGATAGTGAGGCCTCGGCCTGTATCTACCGTGAATGGTGGCGCTTTTGCTTCAGAACCTAAGTTGCTGAAGTCAGATTCAGTGGAGTCACCACTGTCAAACCCCAAGTTTCCTTGGGTCGCTCCTTCATGGTTCGGTTCGACCTCCAGGGTCACGCACTAAAACCAAGACTGGTCACGGCACCAGTGTAATGGTTCGAGTTCTTGTTTAACTTCGATCTAGTTCGAGAGATATCAATGTCGAGTAAAACCAGATGAGTTAGCTCGGGTTAGTGCAACCGGCACATGTTTATTTGAAGTTACATATGTTCGGAGTGGTGTAATAGGTATAGCTCGATTCTGTTCAGGTGTTGTCCTGGCCGTAGCCAGAGACCAACAGAGCTCCCTACGCGGTCCCGGGTAGGGACTGGAGCAGCGAAGACTAGTGCTGCTGCCACCCCGCAGTGGCCAGAGATCGAAGCGACCTCTGGTCCTACCAGTGGCAGCTGCACCGATCGACCTGCCCTCTCGAATAGGGAGCAAACACTATATACAATGCTCCACGAGCCCCTACACATTCATCTCAGTCATTTGGCACAATTGGTTATTAAAGATTAGTTTAAATGCACTAATGAACATCTATATCTGCCCCCAACCCCACACCTATACAAAGCCTCAAAGGTATTTGGTTGTTGGAACAGTATTAGGTTCTATGAATCATTGTAAATATAAATGTTTCATACATTCATCTTAGTCACATGACACAATTGGTCAAAATTTTTGTTAAACTACACTAATGAACATCTATATCTGCCCCAACCCCATCCCCCAACTAGGTTATCAATCAGTATGAATAAGAAGATGCCTTGAATGCACCTATTGTAAAGGTGTCATGCTCCATACTGTGTACATCATCCAGGGTACCTTTGGATGGACACCTCCATTTTCAAATTCCTGGATCTGCCCATGCCAGAACTGGCCATGGCGCATCAGGAGGTGCCAAGGAGGCACCACCAATCTATCATTGTATGGGTCTAGGAAATATGTATCATGCGTTTGAGGGAAAAGAGCATTTGAGGTATAAGAGTGTTTGAGGCTTAAGACACATGTTTGAGGGATAAGATCCTGTGGTTGCTCTTAGCCCTCAAACAGGTACCTGTTTGAGGGTTAGGAGCTATTCAAGGAATAAGAGCCCTACAGCTGTGAGGTGATCAGGGCAGATTAGAGTCTCCATTGTATTATTGAAACTTACGGGAGGAGGTCAGCCTCAACTCTTTGACAATGTCATTAAGGTCCATAAAATCTAGTCTTGTCCTCAGAACAGGAGACAGTGGGTACATTAACACCACAATCAATCACATAGGAAGACAGTGTCCATAGGGTGAGATGTGTGGTATAAGAGGTGCCTTGGTCTTACCACTGACCACAGCCATAAGAGTCCCACAGCGATCTTGTTAGGTAGGCCCTTTGTCAGTCCGGCTAGGTTCTGGTGGAGACCCTAAAGATGTGACCAATTCTCATACATCACAGTATTGGCACGTGTTCAACGAGGACTAGTACTAGACACACTCACCAGGTGAAAGTATGTACCCACCCGCTGTACATGTAGCTATCGTCATTGTTGGATTGACGACATGGAAGTTGGTTCCATTTTTTCTCCAATATGGGAAAAGTGTGTGATGTATGCAATGCATCTTATTATGATAATCATGATTATAATGGGCCCTCTACAAATTATCAAACATATAAGAGGATAATGATTGAAATATCCAATTAACCATGGATTTGCTTATTGGCTACAAGCCAAAAGGCAAGGTAATTGTGTTATCTTATTCCTATGAGATACATTTGCAAAATCTAAGAAACATATGCATATGTACAAGAAAGAAGGACAAATATAAGATTTTGCATAAATTATGCTAATTAGGTAAAACCCAATGCGAAAGATATCGTGATGGCCCATGTATGCACATATGGATACAGGCCGCCAACAAACCCCAACAATTAAGAAGGCAGCTTGATATTTTACTTGCCTTTTATAATTCTGGTTCATCAATTGCTATCATGGAAGGACCCAATGATGTTGCAAAGCTCCCACTCTACAGGGAGAATCTCCAGATGTAATACTGAAAGCGACATGCAGGCCTTGGGAATAAACCCATTATGGCAATCAAACAACACTATAATTGGGTTTCAAAAAGTGCAAGTATCATATATATGGACATGATTTCATTAGTACAACAGCATTTTCCTGAATCCTAAGATATGCCTAAACATGGAAAAGCAAGTTGTAGCCATTAGTAATGACCCTGCCTTAAATCACTTCTGATGCAGCTTCTGCGGCCCTCCTACTACTCCCACGAACTCAAGTCTTGAAAATTCATTTCTGTTATTCCCCTCATGCTATGGCCAGCAATGAAGAGCATGTCTGAGGTCTGCAGTTTCTTGTGCCTAGCCGTTGTGTAATGGTCAACCCCAGTTTGGCAATAATTTGATTACTTTGAGTAATACTTGACTATTCTGTTCATCATATTTAGATATAACTAAAGAGAGAGAGAAAGTGAAACAGAATACGGTGTATAATTAAGATGTCCAAAAGTAAGTGGACAAGTGGTGTGTTGTGTCTTATATCGAGGTGAAAGTACTAACATTACTTGTTATCTTCATGTTCATACTTCGTGTTTACATAAAACAGAGAGAGAGAAAGTGAAAGAGCATGCGGTGTATAAGCAAGCACTTTGAGTTACAGTCTAAAAACACCCCCCTAACATTCAGATGTAATGAAGGAAACGTGACAGTCTTTTTGACGTCAATGAGGGATCATTAAGTTTTTGGGCTTAAAGATTTAACATCAAGATATGCAAGGATAAGCAGATAAAAGTCATGTCCCTATGTGCTATTTATAATATGGCATCCCTGATGAGAGGATTTAAAGGTACTATGTGTATTAAAAATCCCCCCTGGAGGCGCATTTTCCCCCGTTGGCCTGAATAATGCACCAAACTGTCAGATTGCACTGTATTTCTAATGGCTGCTATTAGGAATAATGTTATCATCATGAATTATCCATATCATATTAGATTTCAAAGGGGAAAGCTGGATTTTTTCAGGCTTTTGAGAGAAAACAGTAGTGACGCAGCAATTTCGGGGCGAAATTGCTGCGTCACTGTCGCGAAACGCTGCATTCCTGTACTGACAAGCAGAAAGGATACTCCAAACCTGTGCCGCCTGTGATGCTGCCGCCTCATGCCACCTAGTGGAGCTTGGGCTATAGATTATAGTGCACATTTCAATTTTAAAACAGGCCACTATGGTAGTTGTTTTTTTTATCATAGAAAAAAGAGTATGAACAATACTTATTCATTTCAAAAGAACTGTTTTAAAAACAAGGTACACTCGATGTATTTTGCTCCACACCTACTTTTGCATCAAAAGTACCTAGCAATGATAAGTTTTTTTTTAAGAAAATCCTGCCAAAATCTGTTATAGCAAGGGTTAGGCTAAGTAAGGGCAGTCTCAGACGTGCCCAGACTGTATCATATGTATCCAGTCTAGGAGAGTTGTAATGATCCACTGACGTTGCAACAGGTTGAAGCAGATGTTGAAAACTCACATATACTTTATCCTATAACCCCAAAAAACAAAATACCATTCCTATATGAATGTTGAAGATAGATTATATCTCTATACATAGAATTTAGATGGCAACTACATAGATTTGTTTGGTACGTGGGCATTACTAGCAAAAATCTACTTATAGGTTCTTACAGCAATTTGCTACCTAAATCCCCAAAACACACTAATGTTTTGAGGCTGAATCTGAAAAATCTTCTTTTTTTTTGGGGGGGGGGGGTGCTGGCAAGTGTGCCTCCCCTAACCCCCAAAATACACCAATTTTGACAAGTAGAAGCTAAAAAATTTCTCAGAGCAATTTGCCTACCAATCCCATTGAAAACGCATTGCTACATCGATTCTGCAGGTCCTGCAGGTCCCTTGGGGTCATTAAGCCAATTAAATGTAGATTATCTCACCATGGAGGAGTGTGTTAATGGTTATCTCAGGCCTAGGTAGGGGGTGCTGTGTTAGATGTTTATTATCTTTCCTCCAGTGTCCACCATAGTAATGACAGGTGACAACCCTATTCTGACCACCCCCTTTTCCTTGAGAATCACCCCTCCAGTGGTGCCCCTGTAGCAGGGCCAAAATGGTCAGGTTAACACTAGTGCCACCAACTGTATTATGGTTGATGAAACTAGTGTATATGGACTGGATTATCGAGGCTGGGGTTAGAGTTGCTGCACACCATTGTTAAAAAAGAAATTCAAGTACCCTCCCCTTTAATTATTATACAGACAACAGGTTGTCATAATGCACTACATGTGCATTTTAATACACAAAGTATCTACAGCTGCAATAAAAGTTGAGGGAGGTCAGTTTGTGTGTTAACTGGTAATGACCCTCCGCCATTGTAATATCCCTTTATCATAATATAACAAGGCATATATATATATATATATATATATATATATATATATATATATATATACATACATTTTGTACTGACGCACTTCCCAGCAAACACGCCTGTACCGGGCCAGTACTGACGTTGTAATGGCATGTAATGGCAGTAACGGACCAGTACTGCCAGTACCTAGCCATTACATTGCCATTTAGCTTCAATCATACTGGCACAGTTCTGGTTTTGTAATGGTATACCAGTGCCGGCATGCCAGTGCTGGCCCGGTACTGGACTTATGATGGCAACTTACTTCTGGCATGCCAGTACTGGCATTTCATTGGAAACTTACTAGGCTTTAAGTTTAAAATCAAATATCGTAAACAATGGTAGGATAGAAAGCATGTCATTCCAAACACCTTATGTGTGTCTAAAACAGATCACATAAACCAACAAACTCTAGATAGATGGCCAACTTTAATGCACACTGCATCTGGGCTCTTCCCCAATGGGGTAGAATGTGAAGGAAAGCCTTAATGTGGGGCCTTTAAATGTGCTGAACTATGATAATTATACACTTTTCATTTTACATTGCATATATCATACCTATATATTGACATACACAATCGGGCCAACACTGGGCCTGTGCTGGCATGTCAGCATACAGCCAGTATTGGCCCTTAAATGGCCCAGTACTGGGCCAGTAATGTTTGCCAGTTGTAGCCCGGAAGAAAGCCATATTGCACTTTTTTACTGGGCAAGTACCGTGTTGCCAGTAGTGGCCCAATACTGTTGCCATTATTGGCCCAGTACCGGTCCAGTACAGGCGTGTTTGCTGGGTTACACCGAGTATCTTTGATACAATATATACAAACTAGATCAGTAATAAGTATAAATCACGTCTGTTATCATATACACACTTTTTTCTACTTCTTTATCATTCACCATATTTATCTTATTTATATCAATCCTTCATATATCAGCTTAGTGATAACATGGTATCAAAGAGCAAAGGGAACTTTAAAGATTTCGAGAAGTGATGTCCTTCTGCTACATATAGCGGCAGGTGACCGGAAACACCTTTGTGCTTGCCTTAGCCTGTGCCATCATGGCTGACTTGGCACTACTAGCAGACCCTACACAATCACGCATACACTCAGCACTGCCGATCAGCACTAGCCGACTAGCCTGGCGGATCGTCATAATACCGGTAATCTCACCCCTACCCAGTAAACACACTACGTGTTTCAACGTAGATTTCTGGTAGATCTAGGTTGGTTTTCTACCGAACCTCTATACGAGGTTCCAGCAACGTAGATATCGGTTGGTGGATATATGTTGATAAATAAGGTTTATGCTTCGCAATTTTAAGAGGTTTATCCACGTAAATCTTGATCCATATTTTTGATTGGCTTTGTTCGTAGGTAGAACGATTGTAAGACGTAGATATTGGTTGGTTCATTTATGTAGATTTTGGATAAAAACTTCTAATGATAAATAGTATTGTTTCATTTATCTAACCAAACTTTCATTTCATTAACAACTGCCTTATAAAGATCAGGGATGAATAATGATGAAAATCAATCACTTGACATGAAAAAAGATAACTCAGCTGGGCCTAGGTCTACAAGAATCCTGTACATGGTGTTTAGAGTCCAGTACAGATAGATAGGATAAATAACAGATTGACCCTGGAATAAACCATGTTTTCTATCATAATCAAATCTATTGGTGGACAGGCATCTGACCTACATGCAGTAGTTGTAATTATGTGCATTTTTAGGTAATAATGGATAATAATTCCTATTTTCATATCCCTATAGGGATTAACACTGTATTGACATTACATCTTAAATATGCATTATTTAAGCAAGAGTATTTGTTGGTCATATAAAATATATGTACCATATGGGTTAGAGCATCATGTGGCAAAATCTCATTCAGTAATGAATTCTAGATTCCAAACAAACAGTGGAAATGTAGGTGTGCAGAGGGTGATAATAGGGAATATAGAAAGCACATGGTCATAGAGGTTGGAAATACGTTAGATTACGTCCCACATATGTTATTTTGTGCTTCACTCCTATCTCACTAGATGGCAGCATATCCAATACCAGTACAAATATGAAAGCTGTATGGTTACAGCTTTCAAACATAGTCTGGGTCTATCTAAATGTAGAAAATAAAAATCACAAGGCAGATTCATTTCCATTTAGTGCTCACCTAATCTGTTCTAAATGCTTCTACACGAAAAGAGGTCTGAAATACGTAAAATTACGTTTATCTACGTGTTTCTGTACTTTCAGTTTATCTCAACAGGTGTCACTATTGCTGAGCATTGTATTTAATTTAGACCTCCATGATGATTGTCATCTATATTAATCAACTATACTAATTAAAAACACATTATTGAGAACTCATTGTATCAACCTTTCATTTGGGAATAGGTTTGTGCAAAATATTCAATGATTGATGATGCTACCATGTATATTTTGGGATCCAGGTATGGTAAACACCCATGCTGTAGCATTAAGAAATAGACTTATACACCTAGTATCACAGAACCTTCAACATACAATCAGGAGTTATACTTGACTCTTAATTCAAATGATGAAACTGATGGCTAAAGCATTGGTGTCTCTTGCTAAATACTGGCCCTGAATATACCAGTATTATAGAATGAGGCAAGGAAATAACATTATTAAATGAATAGAGTTAACTGAGGGTATAGGGGTAGGTATATGAACGTCTCTTTGAGGTAATTTTACCTATATTGGAGCATAACCAGAACCTGCAAAACTACATACATCATAGTTATTAGTGTAAAAGTATTGAAAATATATGTTGGATATCTAAATATATAGGAACATTTACGTTTAAAGAACATCATTTTTCTTCGTTAATTTGGGTAATAATGAGGTATATGTACGTAAATTCTACATCTACGTCAGAAATACGTACATCAGCATACACGTTTATACGTTATTCTACGTTGAGAAAATACGTAAATGTACTGAAATTTGTACGTGCAATCTACGTATGTATAACGTAACTGTGTTTACTGGGTAGTACCCTAGGCTCCCAGCTAGTTTGCCCTTCTTCAGTTCACCTTGTGTTGATGCTGTTAGGCCTTACTCCCTCCGCGGCTATTGAAGTAATCGTTATCACCCTATGCTATGAGGCCCCGGGTATGCGGCGTATAGTGCAATTAACACTCTAGAGACATTAGCATCAGGGCTATTAGCATCAGGGGCTATTCCATCTCTATGGTAGCACATATGCTGTCTTAAGCTCCATGCTCCTTTATCTGAACGATTAACTAATGAATGCACTGTCACAGTGATCTCACTGCTCTTGAGCATTACTATTGTCATGCCGATTCTTCGATATATATGCCTCAAATTGGTCACCAGCGAAAAACTGTGATGTTCCTAGGCACTGTGGTGGTAAAACGTCAGGAGGCCATTTCCTAAGGCAGTACGATCGCACAAAGCACGACGACTGCAAAATACCAAGGATATTCCTATGTGAATTGATGTTTGTACGACTTGTAGGGTGTAGTCGTAGCCTGTTAAGAAATAGCCCCCAGAATGCATTAAACCACTATGTTTGTCTTAAAGGGTTAAGTACAAAAGAAACTGCAGCACCTTCCCCTCTGTGCTTCCTCCGACTCAGGGCAGGCCACCGTGCCAATATGTAAAATGATCCACATTACTACTACTACAGCCTGGCCAGGTGGCCGCCATTGTGGATACATTATTAAAGTGGGAGAGTCTTACAGCAACAGGGAGACATTTAAACTTTTTAGGGGTCACATAGTGCGTTGATGCATCATACCCTTTGGTCGACATGATGCATCATTCGGCCCTGGCGAAAAAGGAAACTCACCAGGGGTGCATTGGTGCCTCATGCCGATCCCATGAGGTGATCTGTAGCAACACTATAAGGTGGATGGCTGATGGCGCCCATAGGCTAAAAGTAGCTAAAAATTCACCGTTTTTTTTTACCACGAGACTTAAATAACATGGTCTTTCCAATAGTGCTAAGAAAATCCAGGGGTCCCAGGCTAGTTTTTGAAATAATCATTCATGAAGCTACCATAGGGTTGTATAGCATTTTAACATAAAATGTGCAAAATGCCATTAAAGAGTAACTAAATATTGGTATACCTTTCACAGAAAACTTTCAAAAACATTCTGTATTCAGAAAATGTATTATGATCATATGGCCCCAGGCACCTTTGTATTGGTTTTCATTAGGGAGGTTTAGCAACTCTGCGTCACCCCCGTACGTACGTAGGGGGTAAACGCACGTCCTTTACGTGAAAACAGCCCTCTCACATCCTCTAACGTATCATATTCCCATGACATAATCCCTCAAACTACAGCATTTTGCTTCTATTGGCACTAAGGTATATATGTATACTACTTTCTGTATGGGGCATATGTCTATATATAGCATAATAATCGAGATATCTATAATAGAAGTACACCTAGTATTGGACAGATTTCAGGCCTGCCAGTGCCAGCTTCATGGTTCAGTGATTTGTTCACAACCCTTGATGACGTTCTTTGCAAAACACCTGCGTCCACGTCGGTCTGCACGGTTGCGTCGGGGTTGCTAAACCTCCCTAATATTGAAATAAAAAATCTCATGAGAATAACAGAAGTCTACCATGCAGAGTGCCTACACTATGCCAGATAGCTAACTCAGTGGTCTAACCAGTAAGTGTGCAGGGTCAGTAATCTACGGGTTGTAAGTTCAACCCTGACCCATGTCAACCTGATACTACAATTTTGTCAGCCTTTCACTAACCTTAGAAAAGTACATACGTGCAGACACCTCACGCGCTGTTTCCTTTTCCGGTAGTGGGGCCGGAAAAGGAAAGGGGGTAGTGAGTAAGAGCGTGTGAAGGGTGCCCCTGGTGCATGAGGAACTAATTTAGTCCCAACTCTCCTTTGTCCACCCAGAAATCCAATATATTTTTACCAAATCAAGCCTGTTTTGGTCATTTTGGACCAAAATATGACAACACTAGGCCACAAGTTGTATGTTTGTGCTGTTGGAAAAAAAAGTTTCTAGTCCCCACTCTCCTTTGTCCACACAAAAGCACATGGCTGTTGTGTTGTGTATAACGAAGTGGTCATTATATGTACAAGAGGGGAGGTGGTGGGTTTTCATTGATGTGGGAAAACTACCTAACAGCATTCAGATTCTTTTACTGCCCCTCACTTAGAACTGATTTTGCAAAACGAGCCCCCCCCCCCAAATTAGGTTATAGGCGACCGCAGATGGGCCAGATTTGATCGGTAACCAGGGAGTACCGACCCGATCTGATCGGGAAGATCAAACTGATATTGACCAACTGGATTGGACGTCCACACAGACGCAGACCCAGTCGGGCCCGTCTGTGGTCACCTTATGGGTTGGACCAGTCTACAGTTGTTTTTATCGTGACTGACCTGCGCAAGTGGGAGGGGGGGGACTTTTGCCTACAAAAGCTATGACATGTGAGGAGCACAGAATACCATATATGACTTTTAGTTTACTACTAAAAGAGAACTAGCATGGTGATTTTCAAAGCCCCCTTTAAAATGTCGTTCTACTGTTAAGCTTACTGCAGACGGGCCTGACTGGATCGGCCGATCAGGAAGTCGGGAAGGTCTGCGGAGGACGTCCGATCCAGTCTGTCAATATTAAACATGTTCGATGTCCCCCGATCCGATCGGCTACCCTTCCCTAACTACCGACCGAATCAGCCCTGTCTGCGGTCGCCTTTACCGGGTACTAGCTGGTACCGTATACAAAAAACAAGGGCACCGGTACCGGTACCCGCATCGATTATGCGTTTCTGCATGCGTGTCAATGATGTTCATGTTTAATCCTGAAGCTGTGGTTTGGGTTTGCCAACAGGCAGTACATCCTCTTTGCGATTTTGCCCCACTGATAGGGGTTCTTCCAAATGCCCCCCCACTGGTAATAAATGACTCAGCCCTTTATTGTTGTAATATGTTTGTCAGCTTGCACTGCCATCTGGTGTCTACATAGAAATACTGTATGTTGCGCCATCTAGAGGATGGGAAATTAGACTGACACAAGCCTGTCCCGAGTATGAGAGTTGCAGCAGGTTGCCAGCTAAGGGTTAGCTTCTCTCCCTGTACTGTTATATTACTCTACTGTCACTCTCCGAGCACAGGCCGGTCAAACCGTGAGACACCTGGGCAGAGGACGTGTATGGCATGGTAGCCATCCACCTTAAGCACTTCTTGCAGGTGCAACATTTTTCTTTTGTCTCTTTTTTTCCGCTGAAGCAAGAATTATTATTAGATCATTTTGACCCCCTAAAATGTCTTTTGCTGACTTTTGAATGACTATTTCTCAAAATATCGTTTTATCTGACATTTAACTGACCTTTAAAGAAAACAAGACTTCGTGCATCCACAAGAATATTTGTGCACTCGCAAAAACTGTTTGTATACCTGCAAGAATTGATTGTGTACCTGCAAGAATTGATTGTGTACCCGCAAGAATGCTGATGTACTTGCAAGAATTGTTTGTGTACCCGCAAGAATTATCTGTGTACCTGCAAGATTTATTTGTTTGCCATACAGATTGTTTTGCATTGACAAGAACTATTTGTGTACCCGCAAGAATGTTTGTGTGCCTGCAAGAATTATTTCTGCACCAACAAGAATATTTATTGTGAGGAAAAGGTATTTCGTGCATGTCCAACCACGGCTCTGCAGTACTGTTCACCAGGTTGAAGAGAAATAGAAAATATCAATTGTCTTATAACCCCTCCCCCTTTTCTCAAATTAATTACACTGATTTCTGCTGAACAATAGCTGAAAAGGCATGTGATTGTTGCTGGGGACAATCTAATACAAAAAGCTTGCAAACATAAAAAGCATTAAAAGTAACACAAAGGAGAATCTCCCATACCGTTATTGTCAAAGATGTGAAAGTCATTTTCTCCCATATTTGGGCAGAAATTTGGTGATATCCTTAGCAAATGAGCTTGAGGGTTGTGATTGGTTTTCTTTTCAAAGCATCAAGGTGTGTGATTTGTCAGAAGAGCCTGGGTCATTTCGCTTCTGATAGCAGATGAATTTGTCACGTCTATGTGGGTTCAGAAGTAATTCTTGTGGTTACACACCCTCAGCCCCGATTGTAAATAGGCAGTAGCTTGCCCTGTAAAGTAGATTAACCTAAAGACGGCCACATACCTCGAGACGTCCACCCCACATGAATAGCCATATCATTGGGTTTGCTACTAAATCAACATTACTAATTGTTAGATTCAATGATCATCAACAATTATACAATGTTAATGCAAGGCTAAATCTAGTCTCTAGGCACATTTAGGTTAATCTAAACTACGTGGTACAGGGTATTAAAGCTACGGTAGAGTCATTAGATTTGTACTAGCATCAACTACCCCTTTAGACCCGAATAATAAGCAATCCACTGTAAAACTGGTGCGCTAGGTTGGCAGTGCAGAGAAGTTCTTGTAGATACAGAAACAATTCGTGCAGATACTTGGGGGTACAACAAAATTCTTGCGGATACAGAGAGTCAGAATTCCTTTGGGTATGAAACAATTCTTGTGGGTGCAGCAACGACCTTGTATGTGAAAAAGATATCTTGATGGTCCAGAACGCGTGCGGGTGCATTCATGCATCATGACGACCAATATAGACATGATGCATCAATGGCTTAATAGCGGCCCTTTAAAGGATTATGTTTCCAACCAAACTGCATGATTTTCCAAACCCCCAAAAATGTAGCTGTACCCAAAAGAATATTCCAGTACCCACAAGATAATTCCTGTCCCCACAAGACCCACAAGAATATTCCTGTACCCACAAGAATATATATATATATATATATATATATATATATATATATATATATATATATATATATATAAGTTAACTCGCTACCAGGGAATAAGATACCGGTAATATAAGGATGATAATATAGCAAGATACCAGAATATACCGGTAATAAGGGATATGATAATATAATACACGTAATAAATGAACTATCACAGAACACATGAGTTTGGTGGGTTACTGACCTTGGGGCTATCAGCACCATACATGCCTTTATTAAAACAACTATAATAATTAGTTGACAAAAGCATGTCAGCAAAATGCATAATATCATCACAATAGTATAAGTAATAACAATAGTAATAACAATAGTACTAACAATAGTAAAAATTTAAAATTCCAGGGAACACCCATCGTGGTGTTACCTGTACAGGTGAATCGAGCCAATTGACGGTTACTTTGAAACTCCCCCTTATATACTGGAGGAGTATTTACCATGACGTCATACTATGACATCATAGATACCAATGCGCGCTGCAAATAGTCCCTAACCGTCCGCGGTTAATTATATAAATATACACGAGTGTATATAGTTCCATAAGTTAACTCACTACCAGGGAATAAGATACCGGTAATATAAGGATGATAATATAGCAAGATACCAGAATATACCGGTAATAAGGGATATGATAATATAATACATGTAATAAATGAACTATCACAGAACACATGAGTTTGGTGGGTTACTGACCTTGGGGCTATCAGCACCATACATGCCAAAACACATAAAAACACGCCAAACACATGTGAAAACACATACCAATCAGCATTACAAATGAGATTGGCACAACCTATCAAGATGTAATAATTTATCTTTATGATTATGAATATAACCATAAACAGCAGTAGATTTCCAATTAACCTTCCTCATTAATATCCTCTATACTGAGGCCAGAATCCTTTAATAAGGTGGCCCCACCGTGCCTAAGTGAATGAGTAGATACACAACCAACTATGTCAGACTGCAAGGCTAGGAGTTTCAATCTAGAGTTGACATACTGATAATCCATACCACCACTACCAGATTTGAATAAAAGGTCATTTTTACCTCTACCACTACACAACCGTTGTAAACCCTTATAAGGGCATAACATGGAGCTATCATTCCTAACCAAAAATACATGGAAAGAGTCCTTGCCAAGCTGATCAGTCTTAGATGTCCTAATATGTAAACTGACATAATCCCTTTCAAATTTTACATCACCTACCCTCAGAGAGTGAGGGAACCTAACTACATGGCCTATTCTAAGCACACCCCTAAAACAAGTTAAAATAGCTAGCCAAAATTTCATGTCCACTCTGTTCGATAGGTCCAGATTCGACCTTAACCTTAACATTTCCTGCGGATTAATAGGATAAACTCGTTTAGAAGGAGTGGAATTACACCTTTCAATCCCATCCAGAGTTTTTTTAACCAAAAAATTACTACTGTAGTCCAAAAACCCCTTAAGCTTCTGTTGATACCACACAGCAGACAAGTAATTTTTTACAGATGAAGGCTGCATAAAATCCGACAAATACACCGAATAAATGGAGGCTTGGGATGGGGAACAGGGGAAAGGTTGAAGTTTAAATTTAATACAAAATTTTCTATACCTCCTGAGCTGATGGTCCCTCGTTATCTTTGTATTGTATGAAACACCATGGGCCAAAAGTAACCTTTTTCTGTTTAGTAATCTCTCCAATTCTGGAATTGAAGCAACACATATTATTATCAAGGAGAGAGGTTACACATTTACCAGGCATACCCTTATACGCAAGCCTAGACAATTGGTCAGCAAGGATATTGTCTTCTGACTTAATATAAGTAGCGTATATCTCGACATTATTAATGAAGCAAAGCCAAAAAATTTCTCTTAGCCACTCCATACAAAGTTTGTTCCTCGACCTGCCTGTATTAACCATAGCTAGAACCTGCATATTATCTGTTATACAATGTATTCTTTTATTTCTATAATCAGAGATCCAGCGCTTTAAGCCCACCATAACAGGATATAATTCATATACATTGATATTTCGATGATGATTTTTTAAGTTATCCAACATCGGAGGAGGGGAAAAATGGCCTGAACCTAGGTTGAATTTATCATGAGCTGTCCAGTCACCATATAAATAGTCTTTACCCATCCAAGCTCCAAAACCCTTAACAGAAGAATCGGAATACATAGGCTTATCAACCAAATCGTTAAGGATTAACCTTTTACAGTTGAAAACTTTACAAAAATCTAGCCACCACTACATATCCTGTCGGGTACATGCTGATACCTTAATATAGCCCCCCGGTCTAGCTCGAGCGCAGAGATCAAAAATTCTTCTGCTAAAGGTTCTACCACCCTTAACCACCTGCGAACAGAAAGACATAAGGCCACCTATTCTTTCAAGATTCTTCTTGGATATAAATTTTTTGTTAATATTCTCCATTAAAATACCTCTTATTTTAATCACCTTATCCTCCGGTAGGGATAATTCCAGGTTAACAGAGTCTATATTAATACCAAGAAATTTACATTTTTGTGATGGTTCAGTTACCTTCTCCCTCGAGACCACAAACCCCATATGTTGCATGCATTCTATGAGGATATTCCTTTGACGTAGACATTCACCATAAGTATCAGCAATGATGATAAAATCATCGAGGTAATTAACCAATTTTTTAACACCACAACTCTTGGCTACCTCTACAATAAAATCTGATATTCTACTGAATATATAGGGTGCACATTTAAGACCAAAAGTTAACCTATTGCTTACATAGAATCCTTCACCCTGACCAAAATCCCACCTAAAACCCTGCATATTAGTGTGGGGGCCATAAACATTGATGGTCCTATAGGCAGATTTTAAATCTACCACGCTCATAAATTCGTTTCTATCTAACTGAGCTGTGACCGTGCCAATATTATTGTAAGAAAAGGTAGAACTAGTCTTGTCCATATAGTTATTAATGGAAACTTTTTCCGGCATACTACAATCCGTTATAGGCCTTAACTTGCCATTCGATTTCTCAACACCACCCAGAGAATGGATGCACTGTGGTTTGTTTTTAACTTTGGACACAAGACCAGCCTCTAACTCCTCTAACAATATATTACAAAATTCATTATAAAAATTCCCTTCAAGAATGGATTTATAATTCTTCCAATCGTAAGATGTACTGCACTCAGGGTCAACTATCCTGAACCCCTCAACAAAACCTTGCCATAAGAATAATGCCTCTTTATCATTTATATTAATGATACCTTTCTGGGTCAAATAAGGAGCCACTCTGCAAGGTAGAACTTGAGACCTTTTACCATGAACATAATGTACACATTCGCACACACCATTTATACAACTGTCATACACTTCGATGCTAGGTAAATTATTAACACTGACAGTAAACAGTGGTCTAACCTCGCCCTGTACTGGGCCACTATATGATACATCCAAACCAATAGGGTTGGCATTAATATTAATATTATTCTCAACATTTCTTTGTAGATTTTCTACAGGCTCCACATAGGAACCATAGAACCCTGAGCTATCATTAATATCACTCGGGGGGACAAACTCTACTACTCCAGCATTGTTTACACCAACACCCTGAACTGGAGCAATGGGTGGGGGCGAACCAGGGTCTACCAAACCTACTATACATGAATCCGGCATCGACACACTATCATCTATAGGACCCCGCTCACCTGTACAATCCTATTCAGGTTTGTTTACATGACATTCAATCTTATTGTGACCTGATTTGGTACAGGAACTACAAACATGCCTATACTTGCATGGATCCCTAGAGCAACCCTCTGCCCTGTTAAATGCATAGCATGAATTTGTTGAGACTCTAGATTTCCCAGAATTTTTTGGTTTAGTTGAATATGCCTTCTGGGCTTGCACTGTCCCATCGTAAGACAAATGACGGAGGATATCAGAATTTTCGATTATTGCAAAAGCATCCAAACCATCGACATTAGCCCTGTCCCTAACGGACTTGTCATATGCAACCAGAGCTTTGACAGTGAATATTTTTGTGTCAGATTTTTCAACCAACATCTGCAAGTGTCTAAGCATTCCCTCTACATCGTCTCCATCCTTGTAATAATCTATAATGAATTTGATATTGACCAATACAAGCTTCTCAATGCTATCGACTTTATCTCGTTTTTTAATGAATTGTTCATGGTCAAACTCACCAATTTTTTGTTTGGCATGATGGCGAGGAATTGACGAATCCATTCATGACCCTCTTGACGAGCTAGGGCTCCTATGACGTGCGGTATAAGATGATTTTGATCTCGCTTGACGACCTCTTCGTCCTGTTCTGATCCACTTGCCGCCATCTTGGTTGCTATGGACGCTGTCGTTGTCATGCTCCCGCTGCAAACCACACCCCCGTCGCCTTGGTTTCGCGTCTCTCGAATCTTGTTTGTATACAGCAGCACGTGCCTTCATCGCCCCGCTGTCCGCTCCGCTCAATGGATTCATCTCTTCTTTACCGGCCCCTTGGTTAGCAATAACATCACGTAACATCTTCTTTATATCCAAAAGGTCCTCCAGCAGATCCAGCCTCGTCTGGTCAACAATCTCACTCTCTATAGCCTGTGGTGTATTAGCCGTAAGGGCTCCAGATCCCCATCCAGAGAGGTGAGACTGCGCGAAAGTCCTAAATTGGCCGATTCTTTGTCCATTTTAGCTGATTTAGCCGATTTTTTCGACGAACCTTTCTTCTTAGCACCTGCAGTAGTTTTCTTCCCCATACTTGGGCTGATATCTAAGCACCAATCCAGAAAAAACTACTTTAAAAATTTAAAATTCCAGGGAACATCCAGCGTGGTGTTACCTGTACAGGTGAATCGAGCCAATTGACGGTTACTTTGAAACTCCCCCTTATATACTGGAGGAGTATTTACCATGACGTCATACTATGACATCATAGATACCAATGCGCGCTGTAAATAGTCCCTAACCGTCCGCGGTTAATTATATAAATATACACGAGTGTATATAGTTCCATATATATATATATATATATATATATATATATATATATATATAGGTCGACCCTTAGGTATGTAAGTAATATATGATGAATAGACTTGCACGAGTTGGCTTCAGGGGGTGATATAAGCATGAGCCGTAGGCGAATGCTTATATGAACCCCATGAAGCCAAAAAGTGCAAGTCTATTCATTATATATTGCGCTTATAACACGGTTTCCTCCATTAATTCTTAGTATTTACCTTTAAATTGTATAGAATCCATTCATTTATTTTGCGAGTCGACAAGACGGCCCTCCGCCATCTTGGTTTCATGTTGACGTATGGTTAAGCTGGCGAGCTCCTGGAAGTCCCACTCTCATAGGCCTACTACTGCGAACACGTCGAGACAGAGCTGCGCCAGTCTAAAATATAATCCATTCTGTACACACCAGGCGGCGGCACCTGTATTGTTGACAGAATGGCAAAGACGCACGGCAAGTCGCTCGATTCGAAAGTTTAATAATTTTTTATGTTAAATTCAGCCATAATATCAAGTAATCTACCCGACAGGGAGTTAGAATAACATGTAAGGGATATACTGCTGAAATTATTTCGTCAGATTTGGTCTATAAGCTTCAAAAATGGAGGATTTACTTTCGTGTCAAGGTAGGATTCAATATGTTCGCCCCGCTGTCCGTCGGACGTGAATTTTGGGTGCTTTTATCACGAGATATAGGAACTGATATTATCCATTTTCGGCACTGAAAACTCGCTAACCGTGTTATAAAGCTTGGTAAATACGTATATCCAAATGTCAAGGGTAGGGTACCAATCTCTTTCCTACATTGGACCAAGGTCAGAATATTGATTGCAATGGTGTCGATGATAGCCATTTGCTGGCTTGATATATCCTTGCTATCGGGGGGGGGGGGGGTAGTGTCGATGTAAAAAAAAAAAGGGGGGGGGGAGACACAAAAAAGAGACACCCAAAAAACACATGATGCAATAAAGCATAGTATATATGTCACCGTTAAATGGTTGAGACCCGGGTTGAGAGAACGTGTCTGCTTTGACTGTGAGTTTCGAGGGGGGGCACTCCCTATTTTTTCTTTCCTATAGTAGCCATGTGGGTACCTGAATTTATGAGCCCTACATGCAGAGGGGCAATTTTCCATAAAACATAACCCTCTCAATGGGAATTTGCCAGAAAAAGTACCCCTTTTCCCTGCAATTACTTGCATGCCCTAAAATGACCCCCTTCGTCAAGGGTATGCCTCATCTGAATAGGCGCCCCTTCAACCAAAATTATGAACAAGGCTTCTTAAAAGCTCCCCTTTCCTGGCCAAAAAATAAGAAGTGTAGGAAGCAAATCTTCATTGGGGGGCCTCACCCCAGCCACCATAAATTGTCGGCTTGAGCGCGCTGGTGTTGATATACGCTGGGCATCTGCGGTCTGTATAACCTAGTCTACAGGGGCAGACTTTGGTCATTGGTGGCAGTGAAAATCTGTACCAGAAAGGGGCAGGTCCTTTGATCATTAACAGACTACCATACCCTGACAAAAGTGCATTTTAATTAGACTGATGTCAACAGTGTGGTTAAACTCAACCCATATATGGTTATGAGTAAGATAGAGGTCTGTTAATCTAATTAGTGACTGCCCATATGGTAGCCTAAGGGAGTGGTCATTATTTATCAACAGGGGGGTGGTGGGTTTGAGGGGGGGCATAAAATTTTCAGACCCCTCCCAAGGAGGGATAAAAAAATTTTGACCCCTCTTGAGGGGGGCTAAAAAAATTCACCCTCTTTTTAGCAAAAAAAGCCCGCGCACTACTATAGATCAAAGAGGGGCGCAAAAAAACTCTCCGCACCTCCTGCGCGGGGGGTGCAAAAAATTTTGCCTGCCGTCGAAGGGGGGGCATAAAAAATTTCCACGCGTCCGTGCAAAAACCCACCCCCCCTGTTGATAAATAATGACCACTCCCTAAGTAGGTTTTAATGAGCCAGATGCCCTCACTTGACACCCCCATTCTGCCCCCTCCACCCATGTGAATCTAGTCACTTTTCAACTCATGTAAAGTCATGTAAAAGTTTGAATAACACTTCTTGACATGAAAATATCCCGAGGATATCACTATGACAGGTTTGCCAACATTTTCTCTCTGTGTATCTAATTTTTCTCAGAGATCAGAGCATATGTGGATTAACATGGTGAAAGGTATGCCCATGAGGGGGTGCGCAGCCATACATTTTACCATGTTGATCCACATATCTTCTCTGACAAAATGGCATAATTGTGAGAGGTGTCTTTTCTCCTATAGTAAGCCTATGGGAGCCAGGGGGGGGGTGGAGTCCAGGCTTGCCCCTGTAGGTATCGTTCCACTATTGATGATGACATAACTTCCGGTAATACACCGAGATGTACGGATTTAGGACTTGGAGGGCTGTGATTGGTCTATATTAGAGTTCAAAATCACTGCAAACTTTTAAATAAAGCATAGATAAATTGTTTAACCTGTTGTGATTCAGAATATATGGAGTACAAGGGACAGCTCCCTTGTCTGGGATCCCAAAATATTTATTTATAAAAAGGTTGGAAATAATCACTAATTGTGTGCAGAAAAGGCCAAAATGGTGATGGGTTCAAACATATATATGCTCATACAGAAAAACTGAGTTGGTGACTGACGTCTGAATCTGGCACCCAGAGAGGGGGAAAATGTGCCTCTTCATGATTTGGAGTGATTTAGAGTGTTTGAAAGGTGAAATTCCACTTTTACGGGTGTATGAGTTACATTAAATTATAGTGCAGAATGTTTTGGTTGTCTGTTACCTGTAGACACACCGTGCCCCTAGTGGATGGGAAGTGTAATAGCTTAGTGAAATGAGTGTATTGGATTTATATAAAAGAATACTCCTTGATGACTTATCTGCCATTTTCCCTATCTTAATTACATATTTGTCCAATTTGAGTGCTGAGCTGTGGGAATCTTGTATATTTTATAGGGGGACTTAACATATTTTGTTTGGGGGGGCAGACATATTCAGGCCCCACCTCCTCTGTGATTGGGTTGGCCCGGGCCCCCCTGGCCCCCTTTTCCTACGCCCCTGAAAAAAGACGTGAAAAATAAGGGAGAAAAATAGTCACTTTCATTTATCAAAATATGTACCTACAACAGCATATTATTGTATTAGACTTTGGCTTGTTGGCTGAAAGGTACAATTATTGCCCAGAAATCACATGGGTTTTTCTATCCTCTGGCCGATAGGATTTTTTTTTGGCCTATTTAGGTACTTTTTTGCCTCTGACCGGCCAAAATGTACCAAAAATCAGTAATCCAAGTTATAAAGAATCAAATGGCCTTAGTCCAAATATGACACATGATGGCCCCTTATAGCGGATCCGGGCGGATCTGCCAATTGTATACGCACATGGTTTCCATGGATTCCAGAGTGCCCCCCCCCCCTCCCGGTCTGTGAGCGGATGACGTCAGTTAATCGAGGTGGGGAGGCTGGAGGTGCACCGCAGACAAGGGGGAGGCGTGTGGTACATGTCTGGTGGGTATGAGCGTGGTTTTATGGCCCCCCATAAAATAGGCTAAATTCAACATGTGGACCTGGATGTTCCAGATCTACAGACCCCACTGGGGTCAATGAAATGAAGAAAAAAGTAAGAGTCCTGAAATAGAGAGTTTGTAAAGTTGATAGTGACAGGTGATCTGACCATTTTCAGGGGCGTGGGAAGCAGTTTCAGATTGGGTGGGACCAGGGGTTTTTTCTGCAATTTTTGACCTCGCTTTGCTTGAGCTTTTAGTTTTGACCTTTTGAGGAGTTGGCCAAAAGTGGGGGGGGGGGGGGACATGTCCCACCTGTCCCCCCTGCTTTCCACGCCCATGATTTTTGAAATGTTACATGTGACATTGGAGACCCCTCCGCCAGAACCCCAGCATGCTCTATGCGATCATCTGTAACACCTTTGAAGCATGTCATCCAGATACTTCCAGGCACCAAAAGGGATCTAGATTCCCTGGGTGACATGTACCAGGGGCCTTACTGCTAAGGGATGGGGCGGTGGGGGAGACAATGGGAGATCAGTGGAGAGGGAAAGATGGGGGTACCCCCGAGTAGCAGGGATTAAAAAGGACTGAAGGCAATGTGGAGGACTGAGGAGGGGGCGGGGTCTGATGAAAGAGCAGAGCTTCTGTTCTAAGGCCCAACAAATCTAAAAGTAAATCTGAGAGATAAAAGCCAGACATGTGTTCCTGCCCAAGGGCAAATCATCCCTTTATGGACAGCATCGTGCCCCCAATAGTTTCTTCAAAAAATTCATTTGTTATTTATCATCACACATACTACAGCAGCGAGTAACTCGCCAGCTTTATGATGCAATGGTACACAATGACAACTCGTCATGACTCTCATTGCCTGTATTAATCCTGTAATGCTAGTATTGGCATGAGAAGTTCAGCAATGGCGAGTTACTCACCAGGGCTATTTTCATGCACCATGTGGCTGTAGAATGGTTTAATGGGTGGGGTAGGATAAGGGGTATAGAGAGAGATTATGGCCCTAGGTCTAGGCCTAAGGAAGCATCTGGAGGATGCTGCAAATGATGCGGTGAGAGAGGTGGGCGGGGGAGGGGGGTGGGGTCTCAACTAGCCCGGGGGGGGGGAGGCTGCTGCTGCTGCAGGAGGTACTGGGGTTTGTTTCCGGTTAGGGATTTTGATGTGAGTAACCTCGTAGCGCCGACCCTCTTAGCCCCAGTGTGTAAAGTGGAAGGTGTAGTGTTCATGTAGAGTGGAGGTCAGGAGGCAGGGGAGGGGTGCACCAGGGGTGGGGAGGGTACTGCAGGGGTGATGCTAGTCACCCATACACACCACACTGTTTCTATGAAGTGATGTTGAGAACAGACGTCCTGATAAGTATCAGGCTCGCCCTCTCCAGCCCGACAGGGTACGTTGAACTGGTATCAATAGACGCTGGCCGAGGCTGGATAAGTGTACGCGTACAGTAGTTACCTGAACAGGATGTGGGTATACAAAAATGGGTTAGTGCGGGCTGCAGATAAGGGCGTTAGGCCTTTAGGGGTGGCCATTTTGAGATGACAATCCATGACAGTGGGGAGGGGGGAGAGGGGGGGGGCAGATCGACAAGCTATTGGGCCGAAGCAAAGATTATTATCTTTTGGTTTGATCCGGGGTTTTGATATAGACAAGGTCTAAAATACTACCATAACAAGGAGGATTCTACATTGTACTACGTTTACACTCGACCCCTGATGTTGCAAAATTACCACCCCCACCGGCAGCCTCTGCTTGCACCCTTCCTGTCTATACACAGCTGAGTACACACCCCACCCCTACCCCCACATTACACCCTCATGGCACATCTCTTGCCCTGGCACGACCAGGGTAGGTGCATCATCTTGCATCACATTTTTGAATTACCTCCGGCCATGACTACCTCTTAAACAAAATATAGTATTTCTTTAATATACTTCCATCAGCTTTGTGTAGCTTTTGAAACTGTTGTTCGTGTCACGTGTGTGATGGGAATGGAGGGACTGGGCCTGGGGTACGAGTGGGTGGGGTGAAAATGGTGGGTTAGGGGGTGGGGATGATTAAGTGGCTTCCCTGTATCATGTGTATGCAGCAGGTGCGAACAGGTGCCTCTGTCCTAAAAGGTGTATCAGAAACTTCATCAAGCATTACATACATGTAGGACAAGTTTTACACTGAAAATAGTGGTTGCCACACACGCTCCTTTGCTTATTTCAATGAGTGACATATGACGCAGTATTCTTATTGTATAATGAAGACCGGGGGGGGGGGGGCACTGACTCTTTGTAGGTCACCCTCAACTGCCGCCCTACCTCCCTATCACTCAGTAATCTTGAAATCTGACCGCCCTACTTGAGTGGGAAAGATGGACTTTGACCACCCTCCTTTTTCAACAATCCCAAATAGTGCCTGGAGCGCCCACCCCTCCAAGCCTCTATCCTTAACCAAACTATTGTCCTCATGCATTTGTATGAAGCAGATTTTTTTTTATTGACCAGCAATGTGTTTCTTATGGCATTGTATGTATAAACAATACACTCTGATGGAAAATCACCGCCCTGCTATTAGGGACTTCATGGGAATCTACCGCCCTACCTTTTTTGGATCTCTAGGAAATCCACTGCCACCACTCCCGAGAGTCAGGCTGCAGTCAGTATCCAAATCATGGGCAAGTGCCCCCCCCCCCTGGAATGAAGAACATGTTTTCAGTGATTCTAGTAAGAGGGTCTATGCCCTACTAGTATGTCTTAAAAGCAGTTAAGTAACTCTTAACAATTCACATTTGGCAGAGGTTCATTTCAGGGACTACTGTGAGTGAACATGTCACCGCCTTGCATGAACGCTCGCCATTTGTATGCCTCTAAATGCCCTTGGCAGAGCGCCATCTTTTATCTGTCTCCCCCATGGGGCGGGGTGAAGGGTGGGGCCTGGATGGTGGCTTCCAATAAATAAACCATTTATGCCACCCCTATACAACCCCTAGTCTTTGAACAAGTCTGGAGCATGACCGCATCTTGGCCCCTTCTTCAGAGCCCCCATCCTCGTCGGGGCATTGTTATTTAAATTAGTTCTTTCCAATTATGAATTGAGGGTAGCCAGGAGGCACATTTTCCTTTGTCTGGCGCGAGGGGGCGCTGGGGCGGTCGATTCAGCAGCGACGTAGGGAGTGAGTGCACCACCACGGCCACCACCACTGCACCACTACACCACCACCACTGGAGAGTGGCCCCCATGTGTGTGTGTGTGTAGGAGGGAGTGTGTGTGTCAGTCTGGGAGTGCTTAGGGTGGCTACTCTTCTGCCCGTGTTCTCTCTCCGGGCGCTGACACCCATACCCGCCAACGCCGCCACCACCGCCGCTGCTGCTGCCACCGGGACCCTTACTAAGCATATAGGTGGTGGAGGGAGCGCCAGGAGAGGCTGACAGCAAGAAGGAGTTGTGGGGAATGTACAGCAGCCACCATATTATAGAGACAGGGGAGGAGGCATTACAACATTGGGAAGCAGGCAGTGCCAGCTATGGCAGCCTCCTTTACTACCACTAGCCGACTACTACTGACACTCCAACACCAATACCCACATACTCAGGCCGCCGCCGCCTGCCCGGTCACTCTAGGGCCGGCTGCAGTCAAGGTAAGGAATGATCCAGTGTTGTGGTTCGCTGGCCGCACGGCAAGTTACCAGGGGCAGAGGGGGCTCTTGGACGAGCATTAATGGGGTCGGGGGAGGGCTGGGTGTCTGGGACCGTGCACGGCACGTGTAGGACGAGGAGCAGGGTGATGATGCAGGGGGTTGGCAGGAGCAACCTAGGGGGAGGGTTGAAAGAAGGCAGGGCACAAGGGCGTCCGTCGTATGGGTATGGACAGCGCCTGCCAGCCTGTAGCCTGTAGGTTTTGTCAGTGATATACATCGGGCGGTGACCTACATTCAGAGGCTCTATAAATATGGTACTCCGGCAGCAGAAGGTGGTGGCGGTGGGCAGTGCGCCGTTAGTGGTGTCAGACTCAGTCTGTCTGCGGGTTGGGTTTTCTTGGTAAAATGGGGGCGGTGTGTTACGAGCACAACATTGTTGTCATGTCTTGGACTCGTGCTTAACATGAGTCATGTTATCGTGGGCTGGCCCCACGTGTTTTAAAGGTACAGCAAGAGACACTAGAGACATGCCACATGACTAACATCGGTAACCCCTTCATTAACGCTTCAAGTTCAATCATGTCATTGGCATGGGTTGTCATGATGCATGAATGCATCCCTGGAAAATCAACTTTTCATGACTGCATTAATGCATTATCCCCATATATAGTTATGGCAATTCTAGGGTCGGCATGATATAATATGAATGCAGCCCTGGCAAGTAGACCCACCTGGCAAATCATGTCATTCATGGTGCCCATCAATTGACATGATCTTATGGTGATCCATGAGTGCATGTACTGCATTTAAAGCTTTAGAAGACTCCTATCCTACATTGGTATATGATGATTGTAGGATTATTCAGGGTTGTGACCGTGTAATGTATTGATATCGTGATATAATATTACCATGGTAGGTCTATAAATAGCCAGGCTCAGTAGCTACAATGTCAATGTGAATGTCCAGTGTTATGGATATATGTGGTGTCCTAATGCAACTGTCAAGATTGATATTCTACACGATCTTCTATTCAGGGGTTTCTTATTCTATCAAGCCATACAATACATTTTGCACGATCTTCTATTCAGGAGTTTCTATCAAGCCATACACTGTGTGCCGACTTGAAATTAGAATTTAATCCCTCTTTACTTAGTCTTAGTTGATGTAAATAACATGTTCGTTTCGGGTACCTAGCTAAACTGGAGCCGACCCTTATTTCCTCTGTGGTATTTCATAAAGTTTTGATGATTTCCATTGCTCTTTGGACCAAAATCGATAAAACAATTCATTGATAGAATTCTTTTTTCTTTTTTTTAACAATTTTGAAGAAAATGCATGTTTTTCGATCATTTTAGTGACCCATTTGTCTTTGTGACATTAAAAACAATAGATGATACTTTAGAGTTTAATTAGATATTTTGGACTCCAAAATTTGCTCAAAAATAGGGGGTGCACCCCCTCCTTCATGGCCGCGCCCCCTCCTTTTCCAAATCCTGGATCCGCCACTGCATAAACACAGTCATATTCATAAGTTCCCACCCTATCCATATGCATGATCCGTGCCAGCTTGTATACATTATGAACTTAATAATCAGTCCATATATGGGTCAATCCACTGAAAGTGGGCACTTGTCCATGGTAGAGCGTCATTTTTAAAAACTAAGAATTAGATCATGAAACTTAATTTTATTGATAGCCCTATATCTTGGCTCTTAGGAAAGGTTCATTCAAGTCACTAACTCCCAAGCGGTCAGTTTTTATTGCAAATATTCAAAATTATGAAAATGTAATGGGCGTGAGCAAAATGAATTCTTCTCTACATCACAGAAATATTTATCAGAACTACATGATTTTCAGTTAGGATATTTGACAAAAGGTCCCAAAGCCACACTATGAAGAAAATAGGAAAAAAAGATGGAGATTTACAATACATAAGGAAATAATATGAATGTAATGGGCGTGAGCGTAATGGGCGTGAGCGAAACAACTTTCCCAGGCTTCAGACAGCAACTCAGCAATATAACCTCACCCAGAATTAATCTAGGCAATAAAAATAATCTAAGAATACTTATAGGATGCATTTGGAATGCATCAAGCCTGCCAACATGCTTGCAGTGCATTTTACTCACGCCCATTACGCTCACGCCCATTACGCTCACGCCCATTACATCTGTCAGTTAACCCCTCTTTTTGGCATAACCAAGGCATGTAGAGACTCCAGTCTTTTTTTAAAATGACTTATTAACAATAGATCTTCAAGTTAGGCTGGTTGAAAGAAAGAAAACTTTGATAGTATTTGTCCTGGATGCAGAAATTTGAATGTAATGGGCGTGAGCAAAATGGACTTGAAAATACGTGAATATGTACTGCACAGTCATGCCTGCAAGTAGACCCTAAGTTTCTGTACCAGAAAATCTCCTATGATGACCCTAATCTTGGTGGGAAATAAGAAGATTGAGGGTAGTGTTTTAGTAGGCCTACCAGTGTACTTTCATTTTGCTCACGCCCATTACCGCACCTGTATTTGGTTATGGAAATGAACAGGGGAAAAGGAATGCCAACCAGAGCACCTCCAAACAACATGAAAATGTTAGATAGGACCCCCCACTAAGGAATAGATAAAATTATATTGGTCTGTTGCTGTTTGGCTTGATGGTATAGACCCTGGGATGAGGTGGAAATTGAATAAAAAGGCAATTTGTGGCCATTTTTGAACTTTGGGCCACCATATCTAAAAAAATAGCAGGCCGACATATGTAAACTTGCCCTTCTTTTGAAGCCCAAGGTGTTTTCTTTGAAATGAAACCAGAAATAAGAAGAATGGTTACTTTCTTTTTATTTTACAGCCCCCTGTATCCAAAAAAGACCAAAAAAGACCCAGGTGCCCACTTTCGGTGGATTGACCCATATAATGATTGGTCCATGTATAATAATGCCAACGTGGGTAGAGAGGATCCGAATTATTCATGCCATGTATAATAGCCTAATGATGTGCAGGGTGAAATGATTAACCATTTAAGAGCAGCATGGTGCCTGAGAAATATCCTCCTTCCCTGGTCGTCATGATGCAACAATGGCTGTCTCAGAGATGTCAGAGTTTCAGATTTTCTCTGATTTCAGAGGTTCAAAGGTGATATTTTACTACAGAAATAATAAGATTTTTTTTTTAAATGAATATTTTATGATTCTGATATTTCTTCAAGATACACCCAACCCTAAGTGATTAATTTTGAAGGTATTTGTCACTCTGATTAGAGTATAACCCCCCTTTTGAAGTGCCTCAAAATAATTTTCAAAGTTTCGCCAAATATCGAACTGACATCTCTGCTGTCTACAGTAGTGCATTCAAGTATTGTGCCATCACTTTGGGATTGTTTCTACCTCATGGGGTCGACATGATACATAAATAGACCCACCATTGCTGCATTCATGTAACATAACAAATGTGGTGGAAGTAATATGTACCAAGGGATGTAGTGAATGAATGGCGTATGTAACATTTAAATGGTTAATAAGCAGGCCACGTCAGCTGTGTATCGTGATGATGACACGGTCACAGGTGTCAGTAATCCTCACCAGATGTATAAACATTAATGGTGTCATCAGATTAACTTGTGGAAGGTGACGGGTTTTTACATGTGCAGCAAATTTTATACAAGGTAGCCCCCCCCCCACCTTAACCCTTTAATAGCTGGACAGATGGGAGGGCAGGTTATCTTTGCTTCCTATCCCAGATACATATTATCTCATGTGTGATGAAAAAACAAATCAGACTATTAAGAGATTTTTTATATCGCCCGATGTCCCATTCAAGGCATTAGAAAGATAGTAGCATACCAACTTAGTAATTACGAAAGTAATTGAGTGGAAAATGGTACATGAAGATTAAGGAAGGCATGCGTTGAACACGAAGGTAGAAAAGAAATAGCCTTTGAGAACTATTGACTCTCAACGTTTGTGAGGATACTGAAATGGAACCGTAACAGAGGATAAAACAGTAGGTGTGTAGTCAAGACCCTTGAAATTATAAGTGCACATGGGAAAATATGAATTATGCAGCGAACATGTATTATGCACTCAATCAACCTAATAATAATGCAAAATTATTGAGGTCATTGATATGCATCTCTCTGGTATAATTGAGAGCCTCTGTGCCAAAATCTTCATTTGTTGCCCTTTATTCCTCAAAAGGCCCAGTAATTGAGGGATGACTCGAATCATCTTATTTGTATGTTATTATACGACAATTATTATATTATTATTTAATGACATCACAAAGAGACGTCTGAATGTACTGATGATTCAAAACAGGTTCAATATTAAAAAAGGATATCACCCTCTATAGAGCCTGTATAAATTAAAGAATAAAAACAGACAAACAATTCTTTGGATATGGCCAAGAAACCTGTGTTACAACACAACAATTATAGCTCCTATTAAGAAGTTAAGAATATTTCCCTGATGTTGCTCAAACCGGAAGCGACCCACAGGTACATGTACCCCTTATCGAGCTAATAGTTGGTGACCTGATTAGTTACTGTTATCATGCAACGTAGCCAGCGGTGATAATATTGCTGAGAAAGATGGAAAAAAAATTATATACTCTATGTCTAAATAGTTGGTTAAACCAACTGGGGGTTTCCTTAATGAGTTAAGAACATTATATTATTTGCAGCAGATATTAGAGCTCTTGAATGAAATCACAGATTGTTGTTTGTCCAAGGTGGTTAACTAGGCTCAATCAATAAGTTATCAGTAGGATGGTTTTGAAATCTACAATAACTGGCGTATCTAGAATGAAATGCGCCCGGACCAGAAGGCAGTATCTACTTCTCCTATCAGTGGCTACTAAGAATATGCTGATCAACAACTGCATATTGCAGTAGTTACTGCTGAAATACTTCCAAAACAGCTGACTCTACACTGCATTTTCAGTCTAGACTCAGTAGTGTACTGACTATCAGCTGAGTATGCACTGCATTTCAGGCTAGAATCAGTAGTCTACTGACTCTCAACTGAATGTTAATAGATACCAGAAATGTCACACTGTGCAGCAGCATAGATGCAGTAGTCTACTGACCATCTACTGGTATGACTCTGTCCATTCATGCTTCTAAGACAGTCCATAGTGTGAGTGTCAGTATGCTTGTGAACAGCAATCAAAATATTCAGTAATGTAATAATGGAACTATCCAGTGTTTGTGCAGACAAGCATACTTCACCCCTTTGCATATGAATATCTTATTCAGTGCCAGTAATGGATACATATGGATGTTGGGGTGTATGACTGAGTAATTACTCACTGACTTTATGTAGGGCACAAATATACTGAATCATCAAGTAATCTTTTGGTCCCCATCATAACACTTTTTTTACATAGTATACATGTATCATTGATAATTACAAAGTGCTTGTCTCATCACCTTTCAGTTAACTGAAAGGCATTATACTATAGCAGCACTCTATAGATATGTCTACTCTTACCCTTTGGCTATGGTAAGAGTTACCCAGAACTACTAAATCAATACTGCCCTAGCCCCCTCCTACATGATTCACATGCACTACTAGGAAGTACATGATCTCTCTCGTAGAAGGCGCAGCCCGTTCAGAAGGCGTACCCCCCACCCAGAGAAGGCTGGTTCGCGTAGAAAGCGCACCTATCTCCTCTGAATTGGTATTTTGAAAAACCTCAAGCTCAGGCAGTCTGGTCCGCATATAAGGCGCACCTGGGACTCCTTGCAAAAGGGGATAGCCTTAATAAGGGCAGAGGATTAGTCAGGTATGATGCTGACCATATATTTTTTTTGAATACCACAAATGAGGTTTGAAGAAAAGTAGAACTTCATTCTGACATTGTAGCAGTTTTTTTTGTTTCTTTTTCTACATTCAAGCATTCTATCAATGTTGTGGCATGTGAGTGAATGAATTTAAATCACCACATTATCTAAACATAGTTTGAACATCTGTTCCTAAGTCAAACATATAGCAAGTGTATGTGAATGGTATACTTGCTCCGTCAGGTGGCACTTCTAGGAAATATTCCTGTAGTGGCACAATATAGGCCTACCTCATGAGTGGGAGACAGGGGACACATTGATCCATATCTGTTGCCACTCTCCACTAGGTTGTATTCCCAGTACTGTAGTTATAAACAGATTTAAGGTTATGTAGGGGCATATCCATGCTTTGATCACTGATTTACATGATACTTTTCATGTTATCGTGTCAATAGGTCACCATGATGTGGTTGGTTTGTCCCAAACTGTGTCAGAAGATAGTATGCATTATACTCCAAACTTCAAACTGTACCCTGTTCATGATCATTTATAATCATGCATTCAATAGGAATAGTTCCCAGAAGTGCCACCAGATGGAGCCAGTATACCATTCACATACACTTGCTTTATGTTTGACTTAGGAACAGATGTTCAAACTGTGTTTAGATAATGTGGTGATTTAAATTCATTCTCTCACATGCCACAACATTGATAGAATGCATGAATGTAGAAAAGGAAACCAAAAAATCTGATGCTACAATGTCAGAATTAAGTTCTACTTCTGGTCTCACCTCATTTGTGACATTCAAAAAATCATATGCTCAGCATCATAACCATTTTTCCCAATTGAGATATCGGAAAAACCCGCGTATAAGGCGCACCTCCAACTCAAGGCAGCCTTGCTCCCGCATATAAGACCCATGAACGATCTGATTCACACATAGCTGATGGGGGCGGTGGCTCAGGGGGCTAATGCGTTGGTAGAGTAATCAGAAGATCCCAAGTTCAAATCCAGCAAGGACCACCTAGAAAGGCATTGGTAGTGCCAGTACTAGAACAGTGGCTGCTTCTTTTATGCTTCTACCTGCCCCCAGCAGTAGTTTTCAGTATGATCTACTGCTATAGCAGCAGCCATGCAGTAGTGCTGATTGAACACCTCCCCAACCCCATATATGGTCATGCAGCATTAAATAAGTAGATACTGTTCAAATGCTGCCATCTAATTTACCGTAATCTCCCACGTATAAGACGCAGTGCGCGTATAAGACGCACCCCTAACTTGCCAATGGCTGTTTCGCGTATAAGACGCACATCTTAAGGCTGAAATTTTTAAGATTAGTACATTTATATAGTAAAAGTACCCCTCGTATAAGACGCACCCCAAACTTCAGATAATCCTATAAGACGCACCAGGCACTTGTTTGGCGTAAAAAACGCGTCTTCTACGCGGGAGATTACGGTACCTAATTGGGACAACTGATTCAATTCCGACTTAGCGGGATACATTATTGACCAATGAGAAAATTCCTTTCATTCACTACCGACTTTTCAGGGTGCATTACGTAACACCTGGTACCCATCAGCTCGCTGTTATCAGTCCTTATCTCACAAGGTATCAGCTTAAGCAGGGGTCGTCCTACTAAGGAACACGCTAAGGCCATATACTGCTTGTATGCTGCCAATACTACTGTTCTACTACTGTACACTGCTGCAAGTTTTGTGGTGCTGAGCAGTAGAATGCCAGTAGATGCTGATACAATACTGTTTCTGATGTTGCTTTCACACTGAATCACTACTGTCACACCACACTGTTTCCCAGCTGCTTTAGTGCTGCTTTTTTACTTTAATCATTCTCCAAAATATAGGTCATAGGGACCTCATAGCCAAATTGGGTTCGCCAGCTTATCTGACATAAATGATATTTAACATTTGATGTTATAGGGGTAGATAGATAGTGAATGGCTTTAGTGATATCATTCGGATGGGAAGAATTTCTTTTTGTAGTTGAAATTTTCTTGGCACCCCATGGAGGAATCCCTCCCCCCACGCGTTGTTAAACAATGAGCACTCCCTCATACAACCCACATGTGTACAGTAATTGCTATGCCACCTTGATAAATTCATATTATAAATCGATGTACTGAGGTGCTAGAACAAAATATATATGGCCCCTATATGTGAGAAACTAATTACAAGAGGACAAAGGTATTGGATCTCTGATCCTACATACAGGTAGTTCCAATTCATTGCAAATAGCACGTACACAGCCCCTATTTATTGATTCCAATAGCCCTTTAAAGGCCGCTGATGCATGGGTGCATCATGTCCATTGGTCATCATGATGCACCAATGAAGTGCTTGTGAGTCTGCTCGGCAGCACCTCATTGGGGCATTATTGACCTTCTGGGAGTGTATCAGTCCCATAGGGTAGTCATGATGCATGGATGTAGCCCTGGCGAGTTACTCGCCAGGGCTACATTCATGCATGATGGCATTAGAGGTCCTTAAACAGTCAGTGGTCAGTCGGGAGAAGTTTTGAGAAGATCAGTGATAAGAGATAAGATAAGGGTCCAATTGAGGCCTCCTACTTCTGACCCCTGGTTTACAAATCTCTCTATGTTTCATAAAGGAGTTATTTCTTTTACTCAATTGGCTGTATTTTTTCTACATATCCTAAGGTTTAAAAATTCCTGATTTATTTTCGATTTTTCTGTTCATTTTCCATCTAATCTTTCAATGATTTTGTTATTTTGATAAATTTCTCTCTTATTTTCTATGACCCATATGTTTAGAGCCCCACTGCCCATGCCCACATCACCCTCCCAGCTGGGGAGGTTTCAGAAACGACTGACGACTGACTGTAAAGGGTTGAATTAGATGTCACCTTGTATGGGGGCGTCAATTACAGAACCTACCACAGGCTTGTTCAGTCTATATCAAGCACTTCTACAAGTGTAGAATTGGCTGCATTATTGACTTTCTTCACCCAATGTCGGTGCGCGTGACTGTCAATGTTTGGTTGACACTAGACCATTGTACATGTGTTCGACATGGGCATTCATCTACATCACAACCTGTCCAATGCATTTCCATCTCACAAGCATTCCCTGCCATCTACAGGAAGCACATACACTGAAAATTACCAAAAATATCATTGGAGCTTATATTTGAAACGACTGATTGAGAAAAAACCTGAAGGGAAACCCCCATATTGTTGGGCCCCTATATAGATATAAAATCAGCACCGGCCTCAAACTATGAATTTGAATTTTCATGGGCTATGATTTGAAATACTGCTAATAATTTCTCGCCTTTTCTCTCAATATCAACATGGTTGAGGTTTTCTCCTTAGCCACTTGGTTTACGATATCTACCGGTACTGTGTTTAGGCTACACTCTACTGGGCTCTACTCAGTCAAAAATTTCACTGCAAAGTATGAAGTTCTGCAATCCTGATTTATTTTGGGAAGAACATATATTTCATATTTTTATCATTTACGAACTAGATAAAAAATATCTTACATAGATACACGTTAAATGACACCGAGTAAAGTCTATAAAAGAGTCTCTTCCTGCTCTTTGGATGATATTCAAAACGATTAAGTCTTCTTTTCAATAGGGTTGGCTCCAGTATTGGGAGAACCCTGCCCTACAGTATGTCTGTGCAGGGTAGGTCAGTGAGAAACCGTCAGTGAAGACCCTAAGATATGACCATGGTCCATGGTGCAGTGTAAGACATGTCATAGACATTAGATTCCCCGGGTAATATCCTCAGAGCTCCAACCAGATGATGAATGGATACGGAGTGACTAGGAATATGAAAGCCTCTGAACGAGCTCCATGTTGTCATTAATACGCAATTGCCATTACCTCAAAGGCATCTTTCAGAAATGATAAAAATGCCTCCGACACCAGGCAATCTAAGAAGCCATCCTTCACTTGATGTGCTGTAGAAGGGGTAATCTATCACCTGGTTATTCTCAGATCTAACATTATAAACTGTTAACTCATGGAGAATGACATGATGCCTTAAGGCTTATTGCCTATTTGTCATCAGGATGCGATGACACAGTGCCTGTGAGCAGCTCATCTTTCCTGTATCATGACATGCTTTAAGGGTAATATGATATAAGGGATTTCTGTATGGTGTTTTAGGGTATGATGCTTTAGGGTGATATGATCAGGGATGTTTTTAAAGGGTTTTCATGTTCCAAAGTGTTCTATACGAAACCTTCAATGTGTTCTATACAAAACCTTCATATTATGGAGTTGGCCAATGAGTCTAAATTTAGCATTTCAGTGATATTTGTGCTCAATCATATCCATCATAGGCATAAGGACAGGGATGGAAGTATTCAGGGGTTTCCCAGATTTCAGGTCCCAAAGCCCTATAATTTCATATACAAATTCAATATTTAGAAGAGTTTTTATGGAGCATTTCAGGGATTTTTGGCCTTGGCGACTTTCATCCATGTAAGGCTTTTACCTCAGTAAAGGTGAACACAGCACTGACTGTAGTCTGTACATAGGCAAATGTCATGTTTCACTGAAGTACTGAAGTTCTACATTGTACATTTATTTAAATAGAGGGTTAAGAGGGGCTGATTTTGAGGGAAGGGGCATCTCAGGTCACCATATTGGTGATGACGCTGATGTTTGGTCTTGTACACAGTATGCCTGTTTTTACACTTGGTCTATATATAAGTACCAATGCCACATGATATCATTTTTTTCAGTATGATGATCAAGGGCAACCAGTGTGCTGGTTTTCAAAGAATTGTAGACAGAATTATAAGAACTATAGAACACTGCTTCTCTTGTAAAGTGTCTATAGAAAACCAGGTCCTTGACAGAATCGAGATACCCCCAAAATGTACACAAAGACCCCTTTGTGTGCCCCCCCCCCCGATCCACCATAATGATAAAAAGGACGCCGTGGGGGGGGCACTGAATGTTTGATTGTTGGTACAAACTGCGAAACTACAGCCCCCCCCCCCATTTTTGGCCATTTCACAGCCTCTTAAAATAGAGCTCAATTTTTACAGCCCCCCCCCCCTTTTTCTGAAGCAGTCTGTTAACAGCCCCCATTTTTGGAGCCCTCTTCAATGTAAATTAAGGTACCTTGACAACAGTACTCAGGAATTTAACAGCCCTGGAGTGATTACATAACATATTCAAGTTACTTCCTTTCCATACAAGTTATAGGTATCAACAGCCCCCTAATCTCAAAATGTAATCCAATCAACAGCCCCCCTTTTTACCCCCTTTGACGCATCGACAGCCACCTCTCCATTGGGTCGGTGCCACAGTTGGTACCCAAACCAAGGCTCAGTGCCCCCCCCCCCTGGGAAAGACGCCTCCTCTTGCAAGGAAGGAGAGCACAATATGAGAAGCCACTTAATAGAAAGACACTCTGACTCTAGGTGCACAGATTATCTTTTCTAGTGGGCTGCTTTCATTGTCGTGATATGGATCTCACCTTTTATCCAATGTTAACAGTCAAGCTCAAAGGGTGATTCATTAGCCTCTGCATGAAAAAAATATGCACTGGGTTTTTAATAAGTGTTGGTCTTTAATCATCTAGGGCATGACATGTATCTTGAGCACTAAAAATTGATCATGAATAAAATCTGCTTTGTTTTACGGCTAGATATGATCATCCGTCCAAATCTATTACCGGTAGTACCAGGGTGGTTAATCACAGTGATACGGTATCATGCAGTCTCCATCTTGCTGCCTTGTCTTCAGGCTCATAGAGCTATCTCTGCTGGGTGGAGGGCGCCCCATTCAATCTGTACAAAGCCTGTCATTTCACTTCCCCTCTACCTTGATGAGTGAGATACAGTGGAGCTACTTTTGGAGGCCTGATTGCCCTATCTGTTCCCTACTCTATCAGAAGAGATAAGTAGTTTTGAGATAGTTCTAAGGGAAAACTATGGCTTAAAGATCATAGTAGAGTATGTGGAACGCTGCAAGAACTGTCTATGCGGTGCACTTAAAGAAAATTAAGATGAAGGTTGAAAATTTACATATACATGTATGATGTAGGAAGTATTGCCGCATATTCTCTTGTGTATTTTGCACATATCATAGGCCCTTAAGGTTGCTCCAGTAAGGCCCTCATTCAAAAATATATGCCATGGTGTATGATTATACAAGACGTTCTATCGACCATAGACTAATGTTGAATATACACACTAGGTATGTATTATGTGCGTATAACAAGTGCCCAAGCTTGCTAGATGACCCCAGAGCAGTGCCACCCAAAGACAGTGAATGACCTTTTGTGGTTTGATCCAAGGTCATACCACAGGTCTCATTAAGCTTGGCTTTTAAGAAAAGGACATCAAAGAAAAGCGTCTCAGAGTGGCCTCAAATTGGGGAGATTAAGGTCTTGAGTCAGAGGAGGTTAATGTGGGTCGCTACTATTGGATTTGAGCCTACTGCGCATGTCCCTGCCCATATAGGTTAACTTTATCAGAATGAGATCATTTTTGGTAGGCACATACCTACATATACCATTAATGTCTGGGGGGATTCTGATCAAAATTGTCCATTTTATAACCATTTTAAATTTTGGCATATTAACATCCAGATTTTTCTCATCATTCTCTCAAACTCCTTTGCACCTTAGAATTATAGCACATACAATACCAATACAATGCTATAGAAGTGGTAGGCTATTGACAGTGACCGAGGGCATATAATGGAGCAATTTTATGCCAAGTATGTGTACATTTTACCCATTATGCAGTGCTTTGAATATGGGTTTTTGTCAGTTTTTCTAATACTTTTTTATTTCAAATGGCCAAAACTCCAAAATTATGTGCGGGACCCCACAGAAAAAGTACTTTTATCTAAAGGCAAATTATCTGAACAATATCTTAAAAAGTTTAAGACAAATCTAGTGGTTGAAAATATGATTTTTTTTTTGTTTTTGTTATGAAATAATAGAAAATTTACCCTTCTCTTTTCCGAAAATTGAGAACTTTTCCCAGAATGCCATGATATGGAGTTAAAATCAAAAATTCTTAATAAATAAGGATATCAGACTATTTACCATGGGGGATTTCATATCTCTGTATTAGATAGTTATGACTGTATTCATAAGTCTATACTTTCATATGAAATACATTGATATGATCGACTTTCATGAGTTTAGCGAGATTGTTTGACAAAAAATAGTTTGGAGTGTGCATTTATGCCTTTGTCTCTAAAACTGCATCATAGAGAACCCGTGGGAAAAAGTTGGCGTAACTGTCTATATCATCAAATTTTCCCCATGAGTTAATGTGATTGATACATGTAAAATATCGTAGGGTGGAGGAAAAATCCTCGTTAATCTTTTGAAAATCGACTGAACCCAATTGTACCTAAACTTCCATAATGTTAATGATATCAGGAGACGTCCTGCCACCTCAAAAAACAACAATAAAAACAACAACAAAAAACACAATGTTAATGATAAATATGATGGATCGACACACGCGGCTAGCTTTTGGCTATTTTTCTCGTGAGATTAAGGCAGGCACTACCCTATCACTGAATGGTATGCCCACGACAAGTAGGCTTATGAGAATGGCTCGCTCCCGTGTGTGCATCGTTATTACAGGGATGTAAGTCTTCAGGATTTATCAGGATTTCCTGATTTCTGAAAGTTTTGAATGCCATGTACTTTCCTTATACAAGTGGTAAGAAGGGCTGTTTGGAAAAATAGAAGGCTTTTATATCAAGTAAATGTATAGCTTCCTGATTTTTGCCTATGCCTGACTTACATGCCTGTTATTACATGGACGCAATATCTGCATTTAATTGAATTATTTTCATTTTGAAAATAATTCATTCACATGTAACACCACGTGCTAGAATTTTGTCCAAATCGTACTCAGTGACCCATAGACCCTGTCCAGGCAGTACACACGGCCTCCACACACCTGAGACGTACTACAAGTATATACTTCAACTTGATAGCTTATTGGGAGTGCTCAGCCGTGACCAGGCAGTACACACGGCCTCCATAACCCCTTACAGGCAACATGATTTTTTTATTAGTCATGCCATACAATAACCCCTTACAGACAGCATGCATACATAGTTCTATGGTAACTACATTCCTTAACCATAATAAAATAATTCATGCTGTGAAAATTTCCTTAAAAAAGATCCTAAACTCCTCAAATTTGCGCCTCCTCGTATAATTCCTGCTCTTGTACTGCAGCATCTGTCGGCCTGTCAAATTATGAAAAATGACTGCAAAGATTTGACGAATATAGGCGATGCACATGGTGACATATGTTTATGATGTGATAATAATGTGATAATTGTACATTACTGTATTCCCTTAGTATGTACCACCTCCCAAGTAGCAAAATGGGTACATTTTAAACTGTTGCATGTATTGCATAGAATTTGTCATTTGCAATTTTTGTTTTCGAATAATAAAGATATTCACAATTTGATTATCAATATTAGCATGTAGAAATAGATAACATGTAAGTGATAATATATGGTGGTCTCCCAAGGACATACCCTTCAGGGTAACACCGGTAGAAGTACAGGTAAATTACACTTAGCACCAGGTCTGAGGTGCAGTTTGATAGTATCAACCAAAAGTACCTCTTATTACCAGATAATTATCACACATTTGGACATTACCAGATAAGTATACTACATCTAAATAGAGAATGAATAATCTTCAAAAATTAGTGCTGCCCTACAATACCATCGCCAGGTTACATTGAAACTAATTACAAGTCAAGAACCTGTGGTATCTTCTAGGAAATTAAGTTACAAAGATTTATGAATGGATAAAGTGGATGTCAATGAAGTTACCTGGTAGTTCAAATCCATTTGCACAATAACCCTAACAAACTGACTTCATACAGTTAAAAAAAAAAGATAATGCAAAAGCCAAGACTTAAAACCAAAAGAGTGTTCACACCTGGTCCTACAGACTTGAGCTCGCAATGAAATCGCCACTAGGGCCCACCTCAGTTGGGTGGAAAATGCAACAATTTACAATATCTTAAGGTGGGTCGCTACCATTCAAATTTTATGTCATTTTATGACACTTTGAAATTTTAGGATATTTACATCTAATTTTTTTTTTCATTTTTTTCCAACAATCTTTTGTACTTTATAATTATAGCCCCCATATGACAATGCTATAGAAATGGTAGGCTGTTCACAGTGACTGAGGGCATATCATGGAGCAATTTTTTACCCATCATGCAGTGCTTTGAATATGGATTTTTGTCAGATTTTCCAATACTTTTTTAATTCACATGGCCAAAACTATAAAATAATGCATAGGACCCCATATCAAAATTACTCTTATTGAAGAGCAAATTATCTGAACAATATTCTGAAGAAGTTTAAGAAAAAATCTAGTGGTTGAAAATATGAATTTTATTTGTTTTTGTTATAAAATAATAGAAAATTTACCTATCTCTTTTCCGAAAAATGAGAAATTTTATTAATTAATAAGGATATCAGACCGTTTACCATGCGAGGTTTCATATCTCTGTGTTAAATAGTTATGACAAAAAAATTCTCAAATTTGAGACACATTTTCTCTAATTTCTAGGTGAAGATTAAAATACTTTTATTTTTCAAAAATCTGTAGAAAAAAAAGTAGCTCTGGACCCCCTACTTTTCTTTTCATAGTCTTATTCTAGATGGTTTTTTGTACCTCATGGAGAAAAATGGAGAAAATCTAGGATCTTTGATTCAATGGTAGCGACCCACCTTAAAGCTTTTCCGTGGCAGTATCTATTATTCATTATGATTTACGTTTTTTTTAACTATAAAAGCAAGCCCTATCATTTCAAATAAAGAGATGTCACGAAGTACATTGTTGTACACATAGACTTCAATCTGAATTTTTTGAGCCGTGGCGACATTTACCTTTAGCATCTTTAATACATTAGTACCTCATCGAAATTGTAATTCTGAATTACTCAGATTCCCAAAGAGTTATGATGTCTCTGGGACGATTAAGTAATTCCCTTTGAAGTTAGATGGCATTGTAACTTGGAATAAGGACGAAGATCTGTATTGTTGCTCCCTCAAACTACTGTTATCATTTCATTTACAACTGTAATTTCACCAAGCCTTTGGTTTTCCTGAATTGTATTGTAAGACCGTCACATAAAGAAGAGTGACTTGATGCGATCTCTCGGAAAAAGAAAATTTTAATAATTGTCTTGAACGTCAGTTGGTATTGATGTATTTGAATACGGCTCACCTAGTGTAAAAGGGACAAAATAACTTTTGCATTTCAATTCCTTGTCTTGTACTGAACATGAGATGATTTAAGGAGGAAATTTTGCTATGTGACTGTGACCCTGATTTAAGTAAGGGAAGGAAATCTAACAGAGCCTGATTACATATATTCAGACGTGATTTTCTGAAACAGGGTAAAGTAGAGCATCCTGAAGTTAACATATATACATAGAAAAGGGACACGGTTTGGTAGATTTGAATATGAGGCGCTGAATATGAGGGCTGACGTGTTGTCATTAATGTAAAACCAAGAATAATTACATATATGTTCAATGTCATTTATAGATGGCATATCGTAGAACACACTCAAGTAGTAATGACTTAAGATATACGTGTTAGCAAGTATCCTTGTAGACTGTTTACATGTGAGAAAGTTGTTTGGCGACATAGATTCTATATAACTCACATAGGCAGGGAAGTTTCATTTGTTTCAGTCTTCCTCTATTGCACGACCCTATTATGAAGCTGGCAGACCATTCTGAAGTAAGCGTGGACACATATAAAAAGGATATATGGCTTGATACATTTGAATATGGTGTCAGATGGCCGTTAGTATTTTCCTTAACCTTTTACATTAATCAACATTCAGACAAGAATCTTGATTAATCGAAGATTTGGCTATCAGACAAAAAAGGTGGGGCGCTAGTTTTGCAGTTGGTACATAACATCAGAGTAAGTACCTCCTTGTGCACCCAGATAGAAACCTTTATGGGGTTTCTAGATGGTTTACATGCCCAACGGAGGAGGGCATCTAAATTGCGAAGGAACCCCATAAAAGTTTCTATCCAACTTTAATAGAATATGATACTTTTATTTCCCAGGGTTCTACAGACAACCTCAAATCCTGTCTTCGCATTAGTCGGTTCAATCTATCATGTTCTAATCAAGACCAAACACTTTGATACGGTACCAGGATATCACCGGATCAGGTGACAAGTCTGAGACTTCACCCTCGGTGTATAAACCAAATGAAGCCCTGTAGCTTCAGAGCTAGCCAAGTTCAGATGGCTTTGTTATGGCCATTAGAAGGCAATCCTCTTTGTCCTCTGTCCCCTAGTCTACCCTGCTGGGCCCTAAAGATAAGGACATTAGCCAGCAATAGATGTGGTAGACATACTAAGCTGGAGGCCTTACCAAAGAAGATTGTGTTCTGTACTGGCCAGTGGTCATTGCTGTAACACCTGCATTATGCGCTGCTACTTCTAGACTAATTAAAGACTTACTGTGACTCAAAGAACTGGAGGCTCATATCGTCGCCCTAGTGCAAGAAGGTTGTCAGTGACACTAAAGATTTTAATTACTGCTCTTGCAACGTTCTTGTACTAGGTAGGTTTGATATAGTATTTATACCGCAGAAAGTAAAAACCCCAGCTGGGACTTATAGCATTTCCGCCCACTTTCCCAAATTTGGTTCACAGTAAATACGTGGCTGTGTCGTATATTCAGAGGTTTACTTTAATAAGGCCACCCTTAAAGATATGTTCGTTTCCTGTCCAGAGGGTGGGATTTTTCAGACCAATGAGGGAGGGAGGGGAAAAAATTATATTAGGAAAATATTTTTATTTGTCATGAACATTGTAAGTTGGGATGGGATGAATTTGCCATCACATTTTAAGATTTAGTGATTGGAAACCTAGATTCTTGTGTTGATAAAAGAAAAAAAATTCAGAACTCAGGAAATCTTTTTCTTATTCTTACAAAAAAAAAGAAAAAATCCACCAGGCCTCTGGACAGGAAACGAACATATTTCCAAAGGTGGCCTAAGTGACTAAAGGAATAAAGCTATATCATTCTATAATTGTAAACAGCGATGTACTGCTTATGGATTGCGCAGATTATCTATTCTGCTTGGCTCCTCAGATTAGAAACAAGGGAAAGCTATGGTAGGATAGTGTGATCAGCCAGAGAGAAACGTTGATTCATACAATTCTGTATGGGGGATCCTTTTAGCTGAGTTCCCAGGGATTACTTCCACGCCCACAACCAAATGAATGTATAAGCCGCTCGCTCTAGATTTCTAGCAGGTTTTATGATTAGATTGGGCAGATGGTTGCTAGGATACCGGGTGTATAGTATGATATGGAGGCACATGGGGGCTTTTAGTATCTGTACAGTGAATTACAGAAGCCACATACAGAAACCACATGACGAGTTCTGCTAATGCATCACCATTGGTCGTCATGATGCATGAGTGCAGACCTGGCCGTGTGTGCTTGCGAGTACATGGAGCCCAAAATTGCATGTTTGGCCTCACTTGCCTATTTTACTGAAAGTAGGTTACAGTATATCAATCCCATAAGGTCAGCATGACGCATGAATGTAGTAGACATTGTGGGTTAACTCACCCATGTACCATAACACTCAATGGGCATGATGCATTAAAACATTTGTGGCCCTTAGAGGGATTATCATTTCACACACTGTGCTGGGGTATGGGGGGGGGGGCATAGTAAAAACATATTACATTATGAGAAGGACATTATATATGCTGTCAGGGGAATCTGAAATAATAAAAAAATTGATATTGGGTCCCTGATATGAAGTCGACATTACTACTACTACTAGGGACTTTATTCAGAATGAGCCACGCAGATATAATTTCTTTCCCAGTGGAGAGAAGTGAGGGGAATTCTTCATAGAAACGTTAAATTATGGGAGACTGGCCTGGTGAATTTTAGATAAGCCAGAAGTCCTGATTGTATTTATGCTGGGTAGTCAGAAATGTAGCTGTTACCAGTATTTGATTATGTGCTCTCATAGAAGACTGTTAGAAGGATGCTGCACGAGCGCTTATTAGAATCTGTTTTTTATGATTTTCATATAATGCATCGCTAGGTCTATGGATTAAATCGTGTATATGTTATATACTTTGTGTTAAACTTTGTGCACATTATTAACAATTTAAGAGTCACATATTGATTTAAATGTACATTAATTTGTCATTTTAATGCGTGGATGCATCTTCTCAGGGCTCTTGTCTCTCTCAGTGCATCATTCCTACCCAGGAATACTGGCAGGGAATGATGCACACATGGTGTTGGCGAGTTATTCTCCACTGTAGCATCGGTGCTTCATGATACCTTCTCAACATTGAGTCCTCATCCTAAATGATTTAATCAGTCAGAGAGATTTGCGAACAAGGTACACCATGAGTTGATCTAGGACCTGCTTTTGAGCAGCTCAGTTCTGAATTGATATGATAAAATCTCCCCTATAAGGTGCACTCTCTATTCAGCCAGATTCTATAAGGTGCAGTGAGGGGCCATCCATCAATGTTAAAATAGTGGACCCATGCAAATCACAAGAATGACTTGTCTGACCTTCAAATTTTCAAGATTCCTGAAGAATCCTATGCTTGGATCGTGATGCATTAATGCATTAGCACAACTGGTTATGTGGCTCCTGTAAGTGGCTTCTTTAATTCATTGTACAGACACTAAAAGCCCCCATGTGCCTCCATATTATAGACACCTGGTATCCTAGCAACCATCTGTCCAATATAATCATAAAACCTGCTAGAAATCTAGAGTGAGCGGCTTATACATTCATTTGGTTGTGGATGTGGTAGTAATCTCTGGGAACTCAGCTGAAAGGATCCCCCATATTATCAGTATAGCGAAAGACTTATCCAAACCTGCTCATGCTGAGCAATTGTGACGTTGTGGTTAGTATATGATGGGGCTCTTAACCATGGGTTGTCCCATCTCAGCACATTTGTCCTTTTGTCCCTCTAGTTGAGTTTGTAATTTGAGAAACTCACTGTGTGGCTCACCACTAAGAGCCTCACAAGCCTCACAGGAAGAAATTTACGGCTTTTTAGACCCGAATCTGACCAGGTAGATAAAACAGGGGGCAAGCTTCTGCACTACACTGCATACCGTAATCTCCCCCGTATAAGATGCGCTGCGCGTATAAGACGCACCCCAAACTCAGCACATGCATTTTCGCGTATAAGACGCACATTTTAAGGATAGAATTTGTAAGATTAGTACATTTCTATAGAAAAATTACCCCTCGTATAAGACGCCCCTTGAAAAAATCCTATAAGACTCCCCAGCATTTTGTTTGGCGTAGAGGACGCGTCTTCTACGCGAGAGTTTACGGTAGTATTTATACGCGTGGTAGTGTATAGAGTAGTAGAGTATTATCGTCACCCTTGGTGCTATGGGAGGCTATATCTTTGCCAGAAATAAACAGAGGGCAATATAGACATGAGAAATCAAAAGGCCAAGGTCTTTCCTATGATGTGTTGAATCCATTTTTGAGCATGGCCATTGAAAGTGTGAAAATTTCCCTTTGGAAAAAATTTCATTTATTCTCCATTGACCAAAATCCTGGGTTTATGAGGTAGTATACCGGAGATGGAATTTGAATATTTTTTAGATATAGAAACAGGCGTTATTCTGGCACATAAATTGTTTAAGGGGGTTCAGCATGAGTCAATTACCATAGAAAAATGTATTTTGAGTATTCTATTCGTAAATATCAGTTAAATAAGAAGGGTGACGATAATACCTTCCAAAATAATCCCATATCTGGTATTTTCGTCATACAGCACAGGGGATACCCCTTATAGCAGCAGTGATTGATGATATTAGATTATTTAAACATTCGTCATGCTTCAAAAGACCTCCCATACCACTGTGGAAAATCCCTTAGCCATATGAGGTCACTGGTTCACTTTCTGAGGGAGCATTTATTTCTTATCCTCTTCTGCTCATTTCAATACTGCTGGAGATTTGAAAATATATATTGCCGAACCAATTTCCCTGGCCATTAAGACCATATGGATGCAAGAATAACCCTCATTTGATGAAGAAATATGTATTCTCAGTGATGTCAGCATTGTTGCAAATATCTATTAGTATTTAGGGGTTAATTAGAATTTATTACAGGGGTGACGATAATACAGGACTGGTGACGACAATACCAGCCAAAAATTATCTCAGAAAAATAATGATTGCTCCCTTAATACTAAGGCTATAGGAGTGAAAGACAGCAGAATGGAACCACAAGACGATGGGCTCCAAGCAGAACCTCTCAGATACAACGAACCTCAGTAGACAAAAAATCTGAGGGAGATTGCCCACTAAGGTGACGATAATACCAGTCACTACTCTACATTCATATTGTCTTGATAGTGTTAGAGAGGCATGATGCATATTGTATAAGATTCTTTACATGTGTATTGAATATCCACCTGTGCCCTAGGTCATCAGGTGCCTGTAATTTGTAGCCATTGTTTTCCAACTTAGCTCGCAGTGTTTCTACAAGACCTCTCCTATACCCTACTATCAGGCAGCAGTGAGGGTAAACTCAGACCGTTTGTATACACCAAAAGTGATACCACCTTCTTACTGCTGAGAAAATAGGCATTACGTTTGGAAGGCCGTGGGTCGGCCATTTTTAACCCAGAATAGAGTGTTATTCTATTGATAGCACTGGCGTCTCACCATGGTGTAAGGTGGGAGGTGGGGGAGGGGGGGTAAGGGTGAGGAGCATCAGCAGCACAAGTGTCCTCTCAGTCAGGTAGTGGTAGTGCTATAAGACACAGCAGAAGGCCAAATTGAAAGGAACCGCTGCTGCAATACTAATAGACAGAAGGTGCCAGAGAAATGCAGTCAAATCCCGCATTGCAATGTGCAATTAGTTAGATGTACCGGTAGGTCTGGTTTGTATGAGCACATCGAGGGATAGGCCTGTCTGGCCTACGAGTACATTGTATCATAGGCCTGGCTTCTCTACAGCATAATGTCAAAGTGCCCACCTTCCCCACTTTACCTTCTTCTATTTTTGGAATGGTACCACCAAATGTAATAAAACTTGCACATATCACTTCCTGAAACATTTCTCTGCAACCCTACCTTGTTGTAAGCACATGATATAAATCCCTTTGAGTCATTTTCGGACAGTTATTGTCTGAAAGTTTTTAAAACTTCATCAAAGTTCCCACCACAAGGAACTGGAAGTAGAAATCATATCACAACAAACCTCCTCTATCTTAGGTACCCAAACTGTAAACAGTGGGCCTTGACAGTAACCAGCAAAGGGACTTTCCTGTGCACATGCTCAGTGAGGCACTTCCAGGCAAAACAAAAATGGTTGTTGATTCAATACAGTCAGGAAAGTGATAGATTCAACTTGGATTCTGACCAGCCAGTAAATTCAAGGTAGTACCAGTCATTTATCTGATAATACCAAGCACTAGATTTAAATGTGGAGATGCCAACAGTATAAAGAGAGATACTGAAAAGGGGACCAGCCACAGTTTACAGACTCCTCAATTCTCAGCCAGTTACTGAGACCCCGGACCAAAATGCAGTAGAAAATCAGTATTTAAACAGTAGAAAAACAGTGGGGTGTGACAGTAGTGATTCAGTGTGAAAGCAGCATCAGAAACAGTACCATATCAGCATCTACTGGCATTCTACTGCTCAGCACACAAAACATGGCAGCGGTGATTCAGTAGCAGAACAGTAGTATTAGCAGCATGCAAGCAGTATTGAATCAGTTGTCCCAATTATGTAAATGAGGTGGCAGCATTTAAACAGTATCTACTTATTTAACGCTGCATGACCATATATGGGGTTGGGGCAGTGTTCAATCAGCACTACTGCATGACTGCTGCTATAGCAGTAGGTGAGCAGTAGATCATACTGAAAACTACTGCTGGGGGCAGGTAGAAGCATAAAAGGAGCAGCCGCTGCTTTAGTACTGGCACTACCAATGCGTTTCTAGGTGGTCCTTGCTGGATTTGAACTTGGGATCTTCTGATTACTGTACCAACGCATTAGCCCCCTGAGCCACCACCCCATCAGATATGTGGAGCTGTCATTACTCCCTAGTAGTGCATGCAACTCATATAGGAGGGGGGCAGTATTGATTCAGTAGTACTGGGTAACTTCTATCATAGAAGAAGGTAAGAGTAGGCATGTCTTATAAAGTACTGCTATAGTAGAATGCCTTGCATTTTATTGATGTTAAGGTGATACGACAGCAGCTTTGTAATTATCAATGATACATGTATACTACCGTAATCTCCCGCGTAGAAGACGCGCTGCGCGTATAAGACGCACCCCAAACTTTTAATGCTGATATTTGTAAGATAAGTACATTTCTATAGTAAAAGTACCCCTCGTATAAGACGCATCCCAAACTTGAAAAAATCCTATAAGACTCCCCAGCATTTTGTTTGGTGTAGAGGACGCGTCTTATACGCGGGAGTTTACGGTATGTAGGAAAAAAAGTGGCATGATGGTGACCAAAATAATACTTGATGATTCAGTACATTTATGCCCTACATAAAGTCAGTGACTAATTCCTCGCTTTCACACACCCGAACATCATGTGTATCCATTACTCAATAACATAACCATATATGCAAAGGTATAATTATGCTTTTCTTAACAAACACTGGATAGTTTCAGAATTTTATAACTGAATCTTTTGATTACTGTTCACAATCACAGGGCTTTTGACAGGATTTTTTGCAATGCGCCAATTGCACACTTTTTAGCAAATACAATGCGCCATTCTGTAAATGAATGGCCTTTCTAGCCATTTAAATGCGACATTTAAGCATTAAATGCGTGTATTGCGCACTGCGCAGCCCTGTCAAAAGCCCTGCAATCATACTGAAATTTACACTATGGACTGTCTCAGAAGCATCAGGTCAGTAGCCCAATAAATACTCGATGAATGGACAGAGCGATACCAGTAGATAGTCAGTAGACTACTGCATCTATGCTGCTGCACAGAGTGTGACATTTTTGGTATCTATTAAGATTCAGTTGAGAGTCAGTAGACTACTGATTCTAGCCTGAAAGTGCAGTGCATACTCAGTTGAGAGTCAGTACACTACTGAGTCTATACTGAAAATGCAGTGTAGAGTCAGCTGTTTTGGAAGTATTTCAGCAGTACCTGCTGCAAAATGCAGTTGTTGATCAGCATATTCTCAGTAGCTACTGATGGGAGAAGTAGATACTGCCTTCTGGTCCGGGACCAGAACCCAGAAATGCTATTATCTGGGTTCGTAACAGAACTAATCGAGGGACTTATTTCAGACCACCCTACTGTGAATCATATTGTCACTAGCCTAATAGCCTCTAAGGGAATATAATATCAGACTACCCAAAATAGTTCCTTCTGTGAAATTTTTGTTGTCAATTGTACCCATTAAGATGATTGTTTACCCAGGTATGTAGTAGTACGCAGTTGTTCAATGGAAGCACACACTAGGTGTATTGCTGCATTGGGGTATACATTTACTGGGTATAGACGATTTGCGTAGTTCTATCCATAGGTGATCGCGGGAAGCATGGGGGAGAACGTATATGTGTGCACGACAGTCGAGTTTTTTTATAGCCTACCCCTTTGCTTCCCTCTCTCATATATGACCCCAAGGGGGCTAAGGAGGACTTGTGAATTTCGAATAACGTCTATTGCACCTACTAATATACTCCACTGCAGTAGTTTGCACCCATTCTAGTTCAATGTGCTTTGTTGTCACATATTGATGGAAGATACAGAAATCGTACACAGGCGATACCACCATATTTGAAAGCACCGTCCATTGATAAAAACTCACTTCAAGTGATTTGGGATATTGACATGGAAATTAAGTCGATTATGATATAGTATTTATAGAAGAATTCACATTGTTCCTGTGCTTATTAACTTTGTGTCTCCGCCCACTTGAAACTACCCATCCAAACAGGTCTCACTTCTTCCTAGCCCGTTTAATACCAGAGAAAATATCATATTTTAATTATTTTGGCCACGGCAGTATGTTGATAATAAAAGGGAACATTTTTTTCCACATAAAGTAGCCCTTCAGGAACCTATCAGCATCACTTGATATCCCCGAGCTTCACTTCTAATACTGCCAAGTATTAGACATGTGACATTGTAGAGCCTCTTTAGTTTAGAATGACGTCATCACTGATTAAGTTACATACACTGGTCCTGGGCTGTAGGTATGGTTTCAGCTCAGGTTAGAAAATGATGAGCATCCCTCTCCATGTAGGAATATTGAGACTTAATGGACCATATGGCAGTTTAATGCGCTTTACCTGTTTGTCGCTATCATGTGTGAAATGTTGTCTAGGCGAGTAACTCGCTAGTGGCTAAGTGCTGTATTTGTCCAGCAGAGCCTATCATATTGGATGATACATTCCCAATAGGATCCGCTTGCAAATTGCACCAGTTCAGCAGCACTGAATTACACAGTGATGCTGCAATGGTGGTTTAACATGAAAAATAAAATTGATTTTGAAACCTTAAGACTTAAATAGTTAGGAATTCTATAATGACAGCCTCTGAGAATGTAAAGCTATATTCAACCATTTACCATTTTTAACCATACGCCTTTTTTTCTCATTTCCTACAGATAATGACGACCGTGTAAAAGTGGAATCTGCACATGTGTTGGCCACCCCACCCTATCGCAGTCTCCTGCTGCCCTGTCTATATTAGGAAGACTGGATGTGACATCTGAATGGACTGTGTTAAAGCCCTCCGGTAAGCCACTGACACTAGAGGAGCACATGCCTGTATGGCAGTGTTGACTATGAAAGGTAGTCACAGCAAGACTGTTTAACAAATGGTAATGGACAATTTCTGTGGTTAACTTGGAGGAGAGTGACATTGGTTGTTATTAGATATAAAGAGATAGCAGCACCATGCAGCACCCGGCTTTTAACGCGCAGCATGCCCAGATGCTTCTGGCAAGGGGTATGATGGGGCCTCTGCCTCAGAGGCCTCCTGGGGCTATGTACAGACCTACAAATGGCCTGTTCCAGGGCCCTGACCATGGACCGCTTCCTCCAGGTGCAATGGGATCAAGGATGCGCCACCCGCATCCAGGACCTGGGTCGGTTATCCGCCACATGGGTCAGCATATGGGGCAGCATGTTCCACAACATGCGCCTCAGCCTACATCACATCTGCCAATACATGCTCCAACCTCTCACCATGCACCGACCCAGGCGAATGGAGCGGCCGCGTCATCCATGCAGGGTCAAGGACGCTCCTCTGGGCAGGCTCGGGGTCAGGACACTCTACACCGTATCCACCATTTGGCTGCCCAGGCTGTCAATCTACCTGAATCTATGCAGACTAGGGTAGATAGTGCCAGTACTAAGGGCATCTTTGGTTGGACACAAGTGGATGGGATAGACTTACCTTTCCTACTCAGAGACGAAAAGAAATACCTCGCAGTGCGCATGGTTGAAATGAAGCTATTGTCCAAATACCCGAGCACATATCCAGAGGAGCTCAAAAGCAGACCACCCCTAATGAGTCACTATATTACAGAAAATGAGGCCAAAATACTCAATGAGATTAACAAAAACCACTGTGGAGGAGAGTATGGACAGCACTTGTTTGTCACTCAGGATCTGATTGTCAAAATGGCAGACTTTGAGGACTTTTACAATATTGTAAAGAAGCATTTCCCTCCCAGTCTTCTTGCTCAGTTACCTCAACAAGCACAGTTGTCTACTATCTCACAGGAGAAGAAAGTAGATGGGGGCTGGATCCAAATGAACAACACTGTTGTACCTTATGTAATTAGGGGCAAAGCCCGTTATGTACCCCTATCTGTTATTCGCTATGCGGCTGGTCTCCTAACTGATGTAAGAGTAGAAGGGGAGGGCCCGAAGGAGGAGGAATGTAGCTATCTCAATGACTGCTGTAAGACTGCAGGAGTGGAATTCAACTTTGTCAGGACAACAAAATTGGTGATGCTTGACCTTGTGCAGCGTCTGTGCAATAATACCATTAAACTAGCAGAGCTTCCGAAGGAGGACCCTTTTAGTCAGGCAGAGTACCATGGTTCTCTTGATGAGGACAGCAAAGATGAAAGTCTCTCAAACTCTGGAGGAAGTATGTCTCTTTCCACAAACCAAATGCCATACCCAGGAATATCTCCAGGTAGTAGAGGTGCATCATCCAATGGACCCAGCCCACCCTCTGCTGCCAGTGGTACACCGGTATCGCAAGCCGCCTCCTCAGGTGGTGCAGTGCCCTTCTGGATGAACCAGCACCTCGGTATATATCCGGGGGCACCAGGAGGATTCCCTCCGGGTGGTGGTCCTCATGGAGGACTGCGTGGTCCAGGACGTCCCCCTCATGCCCCGGGTATACCTCCCCAACATCAGAGCTCACAGGCTGCTCTTGCCAACCACATTCCCAGTTCAAGCAGACCTTCCAGCCAGGGCTCCCATATTTCTCCCACAGCCAGCCAGTACCAACCCAAATCCAATGAAGTCAATAACAATTCTTTTGGCGGTGCACAGCGTCGCTCCTCACATGAAGCTATGGACCTGAGTCGAGAACTGGCTAGCCCTCGGGAGAAGAAGGATTCTAGTAATCCCCCAACACCCTCTGGAACACCTCTTGGTCGTACCCTATCTTCCTCTTCCCTGCCACAAGCTACCACCCCAGTGCCTAGAACTAGCAGTGCTGGGTCTGCAAGTGGTGGAGGCATCCACAGGAGTACTCCAGACGGTTCTCCACATGCCATGCTACCGGGCGTGCCCCCCGGAGTAATCCCAACTCTTCATCCAAGCCTGCAGGTAGGCCCTGATGGGCACCCTGTGCTTGGTAGTCTAGTGCCCCCTGGACATCCCGGATGGCATCCCATGATGAACAATCCAGCAGAATATCACAAGATGGTGCAGATTATGCAGCTTCAAGCCATGGCTCAACAACAGCAGCAACAACAACACCAGCTCCAACAGCAACTGCAGATGTTGGAGCAACAACATCAGCATCAACAACGGTTAAAACAGCATGAGGCCATGTCGAAGGCCTCTCGACCTGGTCCTCGACAAGATGCACCACGTTCTGCACCAACTGGTGCACCTCAGGTAAAGTTTCCCATTTTCGCCTGTAAAACTGTAAATACAATTATCTAGCCATGAATATGATGTCCAATCGCTCATTCAATCACTCCATGCGAAATTGCTATGATAATAACGTGACTCTACCATGGCAGGTTGTACATTGTACAATTTGCCTTGATAAAAACATAACGACTTCTTGGTGATTTGATGAATACTGATGTACATTGACATGACTTTTACATGACATATTGCTCTCGTTTTCTCCGACCTCTTGTTCGAATAATGCATGAATTCAGCTTCAATGGTGCTGCATCCATGCATCACGCCAATCCATAATTGATCATACATTCCCAGAGAGTTGGAATGATGCACCAATGCAAGCCCACAAATTACCGATTCTGATCTGGTGCCTCATGGCTGAGGGCAAATGGCAACAAAACTATGAATAATGCATTCCTCATTGGTTTAACCCATTAATGGCTACTGATGCATTAATGCATCATGCATATTGGTCGTCATGATGCACCAATGAAGTGCTGGCGAGCAGTATCGCCAGCACTCCTGGAGTATATATGTATCAACCCCGTAGGGTAGGCATGGGCATGATGCATCAACGGCCTTTAAAGGGTTAAATTAAATGTAGCAGTGTGATTACCATGATAGAAAAGAAATTGTAGCTGTGATCTTATCTCTTATACTTCCATTTTCTTTTTCAGATCCGAGGGCGCAGTGCAAGTACCAGCACTCCACCCCAACCTGGGCCTAGTGCTCAGCAACCTGGAGGTTCCAAGCCGCCATCAGCCCCTCCAGCCCAAGGAGGATCTGTGAATAAGTCATCTTTAACCCAGGCTGTTATACAAAGGGTGGAATTCCAAGGAAAAACCCTGTCCTGTATTGTCAAAGGAGAGCGCAAGGAGTACTATGCACTGGTTGAAGCACTATCCCGAGTCTACTTCCCAAATTGTACTTTGGAAGATTTCCAGTTTGCTCTTGAAAAGTCTCTTCAAGTTCCTCTAGTGGGACTTACTGAGGAGGAAGAACGATCTTTCATTAGTTTCTACAATATTCCAACAAAGACATTGATGTGCAACAAGGTCATTAGATTGGCAGAGTTCCAAGAGCTCATTCCCCAGCTCAAAGCTATGTTCAGAGATAAGCTGTCATCGTCTGCGAGTGAAAACCTCTCCGACACTGCTATGCCACCACGAGGCACAGTGCTCGTGTCTACTCAGAGTGGCAAGGACTCCAAGCAGAGTTCCTCAGGTGAAGCTAAGGAATCGCCATCATCCTCAACACCTGGGACTCCAACCGTTAGCAGTGACGCAGTCGGAAAGATATCGGCCGCTCTGAAGGCAGCTTTGGGGAAGAGGCCTGCACCGTCTGATAATGACAGCACTGATGGGCAGGATAGTCCTGGGCCATCAAAACAACCTAAAGTTAGCATCGAAGATGCAGTAAACCGTCTCAAGCAGTTCCAGGCTGAGCAGAAAAGTAAACGCAAGTCCTCGAAACCCGCGCGAAGAACAGGTTCCCAGTCACCAACTTCAGACACTCCGACTGAATACATGGCAAGATCTCCTGACACTGATATCCAGAGTGTCACTGAAAATGAAAATGAACCCCTTGAAATCACTGATAAGGAAGAAACAGCTGATAAGGAAGGAAGTTATAAGGGGACAGATAGGAGTGAACCAATGGAGGTGGATAGTTCAGAACCTGTAGAATCAGAAAGCAAGGAAAGTGTCTCAGAATCTTCAGCATCACAGCAAGAAGCCACAGATTTGTCCAGTGTGAAAGTGGCATCTGAAGCAGTGCCAGAAACACCCAGAATAACTGGTGAAGAAGAAGCTGTAAATTTAAAGTCTACCATAAATGTAGAATCTACCGTCAATGTAGAATCTACCGAACAGCTCACTGCAGCTAATATGGCACTTGACTTTTCTAGTAAGTCAAAGGAGGACAATCCATGTGATGAAACAGTGAAAGATGCTGATCATGCTGAGACCCAGAAGGACAAAGATGTGAAGACGTCCACCCAATGGTGGGCGAATACTCAGCCAGAGACTGCCTCAGAGGATTTGCTGCTAAATGAAAGTAAATCTTTAGGCACAGCTACAGATGAAGCTGAAATTGGAATAGATTATTCAGCCAGTAAGCCCGATCAATCAGACAAATATGTTGATGCTAAACATAGTTCATCTGGCAGTGGTGACACAACGGAGGTGCTAAATTTGGCAGTTTCATCGAATAGTGTTGGTGATACTGCCAATATTCAAACACCAATTTCTAGTGATGAGAAGGTTGATACAGACTCATCGACAGTTACCAAAGATGATATTCCACAAAAGGAACAACCCCAATCTGGAGACTTACCTGCTATACCTTCAGGAGCAACTATTAGTGTTGAAAGCTCTGCAGAGGAGAATAAGAGTGATATTCCCTCTGTAGATACCAGCAGAGTAGTAGACACAGAGGAAACAGGTGACAAGGTGCTTTCTGAACAACCAGTTGATATGCATAGTACTCCCGCAGCTCGGTACGACATTGTTTCTGAAGTTGACACATCCGCTTTAGCGCTAGGCGTCACAATGCCTGTTAGTGCAGAGTCAAGGCTTGAATTTGCAGAAGCTCAATCTGCTTCAACTACTGTCACTAGTGACAGAGAGCTTTCCATGGAGGACCAGGGTTCTGTCTCAACTAATGTGAATGAACTGAATGAACCTCAGCCTTCTGATGAGTGTCTAGAATCTACCTCTAGCACCTCACAGGAGGTACAAATAACTAACATTGATGACAGTCAGCCAAACCAGGATAAATTGCCAGAAATTGACGTATCTAACCAATCTAGTGCTGCTCAAAGTGAAACCACAAATAATACCCAGTCTTCTGATGCCGATGCAGTGAAACAAATTCCAAATGAGGAACCTATAAATCTGGCTGTGACCGATAGTAATGATGATATGGAGGTCACAGCTAGTGACGATACTACACCACTCAACCTTGCCACAGTCCCCAGCACTCAGCAGGACAGGGATATCTCCCCTATGGAGACTACCACTGACATTAGAGAACAGGATCTATGTGCTGAAACTGCAAATCTAAACCAAAGTGAAAATTCCAAAACCTCTGATAACTTTGGCGTAGATGATACTCAGCAACTTAAAACTGTGACTGATATTGGCATGACCCAAGGAAACCCTTCAGATGATAAAATCAATTCTAGTAAAACAGATGAGAGTGTTTCACCTGTTTCAAGTGGTGCCCCCTGTGAGCTTCTCCCAGTTACCAGTTATGATGATTTGCAGCAATCTGTGTTAGACCAAATAGGGGATCAATCAAAAGTAGAGGAGGAGTCTCCCTCAATGTCAAATTTTAACGAGAATGTTGAGGTTGAAGATGAAAGCAGCTCTCAGCAGGGGGATATGGCTGTTAACCTTGAGACCACACCCACAATAACTGACACTGATCATGCAATATTGAATACTAAAGGTAGCAATCTCTACATAGATGAAGGCAGCAGCACAGCCGCCAAATTATCATATGAAAGCGTGCAAGATGATAGTGATGGCCCATTCCCCTTTGCTATTGATAGTCAAGGCAATACATCTACCGCAGCACTTACTGGTGAGGCAAAAAAGCAAGAGGTGGGTAGTATTGACACAAAGTGTTCTGAAAATAATGATGTGAGATCGGAACCAATACCTGCAGAATCCACAGTAGAAGTGGCTCATAATGCCCCTATAATGGACCTGTTCCCTGGTTTGGATGAGGATGATGATGGTGACGAGGATGAAGAACAAAATGCACAGGATGGTTTCATAAAATGTTCTGGTGTTTCAAAGAGTACACCAATAATTACAGATGTTCCTGTACCCACCATACAAAGAGACACTGTTGGGGAAACATCAGTTGAGGACAATCTAAATAAAGAACAGGGGGCCGCATTGGTTGTGGACAATACAAGCGATTTTAAACCAACGATTTCCAGTACCAGCAATGAGTCAGCCAATATGGTTAGTCCAGAACCTATTACCAAAACCATTGGGGAGGGGGCAGATTCTCAAATTAAGGATACTGCCATTGTACTTCCCACTGAAACCATTCAGGAGGAGAGTGCAGATAATAAATCAGTAGACAATACAGAGTCATGTACCACTATGCAAGTAAAAGAACAGAATACTGAGGATAAGACCCCAGAGGAGAAAATTAGTACATGCAGTACAGGTGTAACTGATGCAGTAGTAATTGAAAAGGATTCTGTTAACACCACCGTAGAGGAGAACGCAGGTGAGAATATAGTGAATATGCCGAGCTCACCTGTTCCAAATGAAGCTCCTGTTATTGAGAAACCTGTCGATGATGCCCCTCTGGACGAGGATGTCTCAATTAATATTAGTAGTAGTGACACAAAAACCTCAGAAATCGAAACCAATGCTGACGGTGCCGACGTCCCTAAGGATGTTGATTCTAGTGATATAAACATGGGAAGTGCGTCAGTTTCAAATAACCAGGGAAATGATCATGTGGCAATAGACACTATGGAAGATACCCCAACTTCTAATGATAAAAACCTTGTTGATATTGAACAGGCTACCGATCTATCAGCCCCTCAAAATACCTCAGAAATTACAGACTCTGTTGGATTAAATGTTACAGAAGAGCAGGGAGTTGAGAGTATGGATGTAAGTGAGGAAACTAGTATTAATAAAGAGGAAGAGGATCCTAGTGTTTGTATAGAGAAAAGTGACGTTGCCATGGATACGGCAGAGGGTGAGAGTGGGATTGTGAATACAAATGGTGCCAGTTTGGATAATACTAAGTCTGTCGATATAAATGTTCATGTTAGTGAAGGCTCATCCATTGATTTAGTCATCCAAGGTTCTGATACTAAATGTATCAGTGGTGGTAATGAGAGCAGCAGCAATGTAGGGGAATCAAAGGAAATCAACATTGGGCCCTCTACTGATGTCTTAACAGAACCCAGCTGTAGTGCCGAAGGAGTTACATCAATGGAGTACACAAATGAAGAGTCAGCAGCGGACGTTAGCTATCCAGCGAGTGCTACTACTTCTACCACTATAGAAAAAATCAATATTGAAACCCCAGCATGCACAGAGAACCAGCAACTTGAGGATGTAGCAGATACACAGGGTAGTGAAATACAAGGAGACAGTTCTGAGAACGCCCACAGTAGTACTGAACAGTGCCCCTTGTCATCTGACACAGCTCTCAACATTCAGGATGCCCAAGTAAATGACACCACCCCACAGGGGGACCTGGGACCAGAGTCCTCAGAACCTATAGATTCTAGTTCTATGGAGGCTGAGGAAGATATGGAGGTTCCTGACTCTGACCTGGAGGCTAAACTACTAGAGTCCCCTCCAGGGTCCAGCTGCTATGATGCTCCTGGTGAGGGTCTGGTAGACAGCAGCTCCCTGCCTCCTCCTCCTACTACTACTACTGAGGCAGCTGATGTCAGCAATGTCCCTCATGATGCTCCTGCTGACGTCACTGTACCTGAGATGGTCGAGTCTAGAGAGGAGGACGCTGCTATGGTACCAGAGGCTATTGCTCAGGACCCCCAGTTTGACTCTCAGAACCCCCAGTCTGACTCTCAAGCCTCCCAGTCTGAGGAGGCCTCTCAATCTCAAGATGTCTCTGAACAGGTCTTTGAGACCAAAAAAGTGTCTGAATCTGAGATGTCTCACTCTGAAAAGGTCGAAGCTTCAACCCAGGAGGGGACAGGGCATTGTGCAGAGGAGGACAAAACCGAGCAGGTTGTCCCTTCTATGGATCCCACCACAAACTCTGAGGATCAAGGCAAAGAGGCCACTAATATCCCTGATGATCAAAAGGAACTTGTCACAGATGCCTCTGATGATCAAGGGGAACAGGCCATAAATGTCACTGACCATCAAAAGGACCCTGTTACAAATACCTCTGAAGCTCAAGGGGATCAGGTCATAAATACCCCTGTGGAAGAGGAGAGTAATGTTGTACTGACTGTCACTAGTAGTAAGCAGGCCGCGACAGAGAGTCTCGAAGAGAAGCCAAGTCCCGCGAGGGAATCTCCCAAAGTAAATGTCAGTAATGTGGATTCATAAGGAAAGCAATTTTGTATTTTGTGATGAGCCAATAACATATCGGGTTAGAATGTGATGAATGCAATTGGATTGTATTTTTAACTCGAAAAGAGTTATCAGTACGGCTTTCTATGTTTGTACACTCAATAAGTGTATTTTTTCTCTAATCATGGCTATTTATGAGGTTTCTGAATCACCTGAGGGAATTGAATCTGACAGTCAAAGTAAGGACATGTGTATTTTAATGTTATTCATGATCTCAATACCAAATGGAGAGATGAGAGACCCATCAGACTTGCATAACAATAGACAAAGAGACATTTTGCTTTCAAAATCATGTACTACATGTACTAGGTGCGTGTATATGGTTAGTACCCTGCTTTGATGAAGTGAACATAATCAATGTATGTTCAAGGTGCTTATATTTTGAAGTCACACAGCTTCCCGATAAATGAAGCTTCAGTGTTTGGTTTTAAGTATTGTATGTCATGCAAGAAGAGATCTGTACATACCATTTCATGTTTCATGATATGCCGATTGGCTATAGTATAGATAGATGTATTATAACATTCAAAGAGACTCCAAGCAGGCAAACTGGGCTTTGCTTAGAGTTTAGGTTTATGCAGTCAGCAACTGTATTTTATAACTTATTTATGACGAACCGTATTTATGCAACTTACATATTACCCAAGAGACTAGAGAGTTCTGTGTACATACATGTTATATATCAAGACAACTTACATACCTAGCATTATTATGATATACTTGTATGTGCGTCTTCCAGGTTACAAGTATATAACACATGTAGGGTTGTGTCAAATAGAGATATTAAAGACAATATTTATACATTTTAAAATGTGTTCAAATCATTATGTGTTCTATAATGCACTGGTAAAGTACCAAGTTTATCCTATTTATTGCCCCCAAATCCCACTCTTCCAAACAATTCTCCAACGAATGATTCATTCAAAAACAAATGACACGGAATTATTTCTTTTGTTTGGCAAATCCTGAAAAGCTTCCTTTGTATGATGCTATTGTGCCAATAAAATTGTTAAACTCAAACTCAACTCAATTATTTCAGACAATATAAAGTTCAAGAAATTTGGTACGCCCCTAACTACGATATCAGTTTACCCATATCAGTGATATTGATCTAAGCTTGAAGGGTCAGCATAAAGCAAAATATACTGCGACAGTGGCACTCTGCCAATGGGAGAAAATGTGAACTCAGCAATGCATTGTTAGCAAGTCTTCTGGTCTGTATTTTATTCATGGAACATGCCCGCCCTTTAGGGTTGACAAGATACATGGATGCAGATCTAAAGAGTGGCCTAGCCAGACCTGCATTCATGCATCTTAAGAACAATTGGCCTAGTGCTCTTTTTGGCCCATAGAGGATTGAAATTACCTACTAATAAATCTATCTACCTCTTATTTATTAACTAAGTAATGTACGAGCTAACAGGCACCTCATTGCTTGTATCGTAGGATATCTTAACTCGTGGCCTGTGGCCACTCGTTACAATATCCTACGATACAAGCAATGAGGTGCCTGTTAGCTCATACCTTACTAAGTTTATTACACGATTAATCAATAAATAATCAATAGAATATCAATAAAAACAAGTTGAAAACAAAAATCCTTTCCCGGGACTCGAAGGCTGCCATAGGCATAGTGTGTGTACACACGGCGAAAAAAAAAAATGCGCCCGGACCGGGACTCGTCCCGCCTACCTCTAGCAGCTTAGCGCAATGCGGTAACCACCAGACCACCACGTCTCACACCTGGGCGCCCAGCAGTCGTTGGTTTGCTCTGAACTCATCCCGCAGTCGTTGCGGACAGCGGAAAACGCCCGGACCGGGACTCGTCTCGCCTACCTCTACCAGCTAACCAAGCAAACACACACCGTTTCTCGTCAGTCCCTGTGGCGCAATGCATAGGGAGTTGGACTAGGGATCTGAGACTGCAGGTTCAACCCCTACCTTTGACAATGACATTCTCGTAGGGAGGCAGGGTTTTAAATGTGGAATTAGACATTATATCGTGCTGATATCCACCCAAAGTCGTGCTGATATCCACCCTGCATATGTTCACATTACAGTGCAAGTTATGCAGGAATAACAGCACGGGATATCCAGAAAAAAGCACCCAAAATCACAGAAGTCGTGTAATAACAACAACTATCACAACGTTCAGTGGTATTAACTTGTGGTATCATTTGTCCCAGAAAGGTGTGGTTAGGGAGTTATCGTTATTTATCAACAGAGGTGGTGTGTTGGGGGCATTGAAACTTGAAACCCCTCCTCAGGGGGGGTGTAAAAACTTTCGACCACTTAAATAGGGGGCTAAAAGAATTTGGCCTCTTTTTAGTAAGGGAAAACAGAGTGCATGCGACTATAGATCAAACAGGGGCATAAAATTGTCCATGCCTCCTGCCCAGGAGAGGCACGAAATATTCAATGCCGTCGAGGGAAAGCATAAAGTTATTTGCGTTTCTGCGAAAACTCGCCCTCCCCCGCTAATAAATAATGCACACTTTCTACAAGAGCTCTAACTGATAGTGCAAACATATATCTTTTAACCATGTAAAGGTCGCAGAGTGTATGAATGCATCAGTAGTCATCATGGTGCATGAAGGCAGCTCTGTCGAGTAGTCCTGCCAGGGTTGCATTCAATATCATGCTACAGTTCTAATACAGTGACAGATGGTCATGATACAGTATTTGATTGCTAGAGACGACTGCAAGTTTGATGCATTCATTTTAGGGCAAGGGAATGAATCCTGTGTGAGCTATTTGTACCCCTAATGGAGGAAAGAAAGAAACGTCGGTCCAATACTGTCGGTCGGGCGAATTCTCACTAATCCAACTAATATTGCAAAAGTATCGAAGAAATCGGGTGGATTAGCAAACATTCGCCCAACCGATGGCAGCAGAGGCAGTGCTTTAGTCCTATTTCCAAACTACTAGCAAAACAGACATTGCCATCTTGCTGAAGGATGGGCAATCTAGCTCACAAACTCAAAGCAAACCCACATGCTTCCTTCTCCTCATACACTCAGAATCAATATTAAAAACGAAAATGCAAAATATAGGAAGATATTGATTTGAGGAACCAACAGTGTACCTGTGGGCTGGGCACCCACTACCACCCCATCATAAAAGTAGGCAATTAAAGCTCTCAGTGTGCAAATGCATCAAGGACTCTAGATGGAAATGTAGCAAAGGTCTTACTTAATTAGGTTTACTGTCGGTCGTAAATATTTATTCGGGGTTGTAACTCAAAGTAATGGTGTTTTATAGTTTGGAGAGGAAAGCATTCAATCATTTCAGGATTTTATGAGAAGGGAAAGGCATGGGATGGAAATGTTGGCGGAGAAAGAACCAGCTCTGTCAAATACTTGTGGAGGAAACACATACTATGGCAAAATGCTTGCAGGGGAGAGAAGTGCTATAGCATTTTTTTTGGAAGGGAAAGACCTACTTCTGCAAATGTTGGTGAAGGGAAAACGTGCTATGGAAGGAAACAGGCGATATGGCAAATAGTGGTGGAGAAAATAATCATTCATTACTTGCATGGTGCCCCTGGTGGTAAAAAGATGTCACATAGTAAACTTTGGTGCATGTCTATGAATGGAAATGAGGCTTACTTAGGTTAAAAAAAAAGAAGAATATTTCTAACTGTGAAGGAGACTTATTAAAAGCCTATTTATGGGTGTGGAACACTAAAATCGACATGGCGACATGCTACAGTTCTAATACAGTGACAGATGGTCATGATACAGTATTTGATTGCTAGAGACGACTGCAAGTTTGATGCATTCATTTTAGGGCAAGGGAATGAATCCCGTGTGAGCTATTTGTACCCCTAATGGAGGAAAGAAAGAAACGTCGGTCCAATACTGTCGGTCGGGCGAATTCTCACTAATCCAACTAATATTGCAAAAGTATCGAAGAAATCGGGTGGATTAGCAAACATTCGCCCAACCGATGGCAGCAGAGGCAGTGCTTTAGTCCTATTTCCAAACTACTAGCAAAACAGACATTGCCATCTTGCTGAAGGATGGGCAATCTAGCTCACAAACTCAAAGCAAACCCACATGCTTCCTTCTCCTCATACACTCAGAATCAATATTAAAAACGAAAATGCAAAATATAGGAAGATATTGATTTGAGGAACCAACAGTGTACCTGTGGGCTGGGCACCCACTACCACCCCATCATAAAAGTAGGCAATTAAAGCTCTCAGTGTGCAAATGCATCAAGGACTCTAGATGGAAATGTAGCAAAGGTCTTACTTAATTAGGTTTACTGTCGGTCGTAAATATTTATTTGGGGTTGTAACTCAAAGTAATGGTGTTTTATAGTTTGGAGAGGAAAGCATTCAATCATTTCAGGATTTTATGAGAAGGGAAAGGCATGGGATGGAAATGTTGGCGGAGAAAGAACCAGCTCTGTCAAATACTTGTGGAGGAAACACATACTATGGCAAAATGCTTGCAGGGGAGAGAAGTGCTATAGCATTTTTTTTGGAAGGGAAAGACCTACTTCTGCAAATGTTGGTGAAGGGAAAACGTGCTATGGAAGGAAACAGGCGATATGGCAAATAGTGGTGGAGAAAATAATCATTCATTACTTGCATGGTGCCCCTGGTGGTAAAAAGATGTCACATAGTAAACTTTGGTGCATGTCTATGAATGGAAATGAGGCTTACTTAGGTTAAAAAAAAAGAAGAATATTTCTAACTGTGAAGGAGACTTATTAAAAGCCTATTTATGGGTGTGGAACACTAAAATCGACATGGCGACATGGGCTATTTTTAGGCTTAGTGACATGGGACATGAAGAATTTCTTAAAATTGACATGGTGACATGAACAATTTCCTAAAATAAACATGGTGACATGACCATTTCTTAAAATTGACATGGGGACATGGCCATTTTTAAAAATTGACATGTGACATGGGGGACCCGCCATCCACACACCCCTATTTCGCAGCAGAAAAATAGCGTCCTGGATATAACCCAAAAGGTCGACAACCTAACTGAAAGTAGCATTTAAATAGACAACTACCTATTACTGGAACCAAGTTACCGAGACATCTTAAGAAGAAATAGGTCACCTCTGTCAGTTTCGATGGGTGGACTAATCGGTTCAAACATCTAAGGTGACATGAATAAGTGCAGTAATTGTCAACATAGAATAGAACTATGCCAAGAGGTTTACCCTTATAAAGGACAGACTACAAAACGTATATACATATAAGCCATGTTCAGGCCCCTTCACATACCTATATTATTTTCGCAGGAATAAATTAATATAACATTCAGAGATTTGACATGCATCATTTTCATTACAGTGGAACCACAGCATCTCAACATTTTGAAAAGGAGTCTTCACTCGCCCCAACCCTTCACTTGATAGAGCGATTATCTAAGGATTTATGAAAAGGATGGGGGCCCCTGTGAAAGGTACCATAATATTTCATTTCGGCCTTTTTTGGCTCAGACATAATGGCAGAGAATAGCCTGATAATGTCATAAAAGAGGATAATATAGCCAAAGGTTACTTATTTCAGAGGAAAGTAAATTAAGGACAGAATTGAGATTTGATGCACGTGCATGTTCAGTTATAATTATCATCCACTTAACCTGCAAAGAGGAATATCCTACTATAAATGATAGACAAGATTATAATTGTCTCACGAGGAATTTAGCTTGCACCTATGTGACACACAGTGTCGTCTTCTCCAAAATTAGGAATTATTTGATCAACAAGCCAACAGCTTCATGATAATTGCCGTTCGTTCCTAAGAACGAATGTCTATAGGAGAGGACCCATTCTTAAATACAAGCTATCATAGTGGTGCTTCCTCGCTCTCCATGTATAATCCTGTCCCATAGCTACAGTACTCAGTATGCCTTTACCTGGATTAAAATATGGAAATCAGGAATGTGTGTGAGAGCTGGGAGAAGTGTGGTGCTGGTGGTATTGAGTGTAAGCGGGAGTGGAGCTGGTTCTGGCGACTTGCTCTGATAAGATGGGGACCAGCATGTCCCTGGATGTGGTTGTCATCCAGGGACAAGGTACCCATCAAGACAATGTCTTATCAGTGTGTTTTGCCACCTTTGGCATAACCAGCGAAATTTAAAATGGTGGACACACTGGATATGGGTCCAGGCTCCTATTGGTGGTGCTGGTGGTGAATCCTGGCCCTGTGTTCTAGGACTAAGCACCCCCTCCCCTCCCCACTCCTCTCCCCTCGGTAGTGGCCTTGTAAGAACATGCCTGGAACCACTGTCCCAGCCTGGGGACCTTACCAGCATCACCAGCACCGCTCTTCTCACTGCTGGTGGTGCTGGTAGTGCCCTCTGGTAGAGCCACAGGACACAGGTAGTGTTGGATAGTGGTGGCTGAAGTGGTGATAGAGGGCACAGAAATGATCAAGGAGCCCATGTATTAACCCTTAATAAACATCACTTCATCCCTGTCATGATTATGCTGCCCTGGTGAGTCACTAGACGTTTCAGAAGTCTATCAGGCTTAGAGGATTAGGTCATGGTGATGCCTGAATGCAACAATCACAAGTTACCTATTTATAAGGAATACATTGATACATTATTCATGACGACATAGAAGCACTATGCAGCCCTTAAATGGCCAAGGATTTTGATCTTCAAAAGTTATCATTTGGATCTTAGTGAGCATTGGGACACCTCAACTACCTAATTCTATTGTTTTCCATGTGTGTCGGCCATCTTGGTTTTAGGAAACACAGGGATCCAGGTCATATATGGTCAATTTTGATCTTCAAAAGTTATCATTTGGATCTTAGTGAGCATTGGGACACCTCAACTACCTAATTCTATTATTTTCTATGTGTGTCGGCCATCTTGGTTTTAGGAAACACAGGGATCCAGGTCATATATGGTCAATTTTGATCTTCAAAAGTTATCAGATGGATGTTAGTGACCATTGAGACACCTCAACTACCTAAATCTATTGTTTTCTATGTGTGTCGGCCATTTTGGTTTTAGATAACACAGGGATCCAGGTCATATATGGTCAATTTTGATCTTCAAAAGTTATCAGATGGATGTTAGTGAGCATTGGGACACCTCAACTACCTAATTCTATTGTTTTCTATGTGTGTCGGTCATCTTGGTTTTCGGAAACACTACACTACTCCCACCCCTCACACACATTCCATGGAAGGCAATAACAGGTCCACCACCACCACTGCCACCACCAACACTAGAGTAGGAAAGCACCACTATTCTTTGCTTGACTGATTTACATATTTTAATCCAGGTATAGGTATACTCCATACTGTAGCTATGGGACATGATTATACATGGAGATCGAGGAAGCACCACATTGAGAGTTTGTATTTAAGATTAGGTAACTTGATAACAAGTGATCTTTTTTCCTTGTATCATAATAGGAATACGCACGGCATTACAGCATTGCTGCGTTTACTTTCCTGAAAGTATGCTATAAATTAATAAATTGCAAAACACACAACATATGAAGAGCTTTTAAATTTTGTATTAAAATCATTTTTAATATGAATACGCATGGCATTACAGCTATGCTGTGTTTAATTGGCCAAAAATATTGGATAAATTTCTAATCCACGAAATGCACGGCAATTTAACTGCTTTTTAAATTGATATTGAACTCAGATTCATGTCAAATTAAATCTGAAATCCTACTATCTTGATCATAGATCACAGATCCTAAATTGAATCCTTTCAATTGCATCCTTAACACGGGACTCCTTGTTATAGTTTGCAGATCAAATCCAAAAGCTTAACGAGTGACATGTTGAATTTTTATTAGCCATTTGCCCTTTGCAGATTTCAATATGTTGAGCCATGTGTTGATCATGGCCCATTGGGGTGTACTTGGATCATCCTGTCTTCTTGGCTGATCAAACTCCAGTGCACTGTCTCATATGTCCTCTTTTCCAATGATACATAGACAAAGGTGCACGATAATTGGTCCCCACTGAGGTTTATCACACGAGTGGTCCTTTGTATATATCTCAAGTTATTTTTGTCAGAAATGTTCAAAAATTCATTTATTTTGGTATTAGTTATCATTTTATCATTATTTCACAGAGTGACATTTAAGCCAGCGATAGCAGGACCCCGCTTGCAGGTTGTCATTTTTACAGTGACCGCTGTGGAGGTAGGAGCTAGGCTCCTTCCCCCTCCACGGCACAAAGCTTGCAGGAGGCCACCATACAAGACGGCCTCAACGGAACCTATATGGCCTTAGGCCGGTAGGGGCTGGCCACCGGGGGGGACTATGGGGACTAGCCCTATACAACCCTACAACCAAGGGGACCGGCTTCAAAGCACCTTGAGGCCATAAAACGCCTCCACACATCATGTGTGCATCCAAGCACGACCAACGGCCACCACTCTGAGCAAACAGAGCGAGCGAGCTTCTCTCTCTGATCCCAGGATTAGAGGAAAAAAGCGAGGGCCATAAAACTGCCCATCACGCTGCCCTAAGGCCCCACCCCTCCCACTCCTGATCAGATCAGATACATAAAAAGTTATTTGATTGGAGGGTGAGGAATCCAATTAAAACAATGGATGGGGCGGGAAGATGTATAAAAGGCTAAGCACAAGACACTCAGCATCACTTCTCAAAAATGGAGCACCAAGCTACCACCCCGAGCTCAGACTCCACCATTACCTGCGGACAGGGTACTCCCCAGGGGGATCATACCCAAGCAACAGCATCCAGTCAGAGCGTCCTGGAGGACATTATAGCTGTAAACAGGGCATGTACGGCCCAATACAGCTTTACATCTGACAGCAGCACTAATGCTGACACCCAGGGTGACATCCCAACACAACAATTTGACTCAATATCTGAGGATGGGATAGAACCAGAAACTGAGCAACCTAACGCCGGCAGGTCAGGTCAGGTGGAGGATCACATACAAATTCCTCAGGGAGTACAGCAGGGAGATGCCCCTACTGCAGCCACTGCAGGGCCCCATAGACTTCCAGCGTGAGCCACTGGTAGAGCCTTTGTCTCACACATGTTCCTAAAAGAAAAATCTAATGGAGTATACAGACCCATACTAAACTTGTCAAGCTTAAATGAATACACATAATATAAGCATTTCAAGATGGACCATCTGTCAGTAGTTATGAATACGGTACCAAAAGACAGCTACCTAACCAGCATAAACATAACCCAGGCCTACTTTTCACTACTGGTAAAACTAAGGTACAGGGACCTCCTGCATCTAATACACCATGGTAAGAGATACAGATTCACCTGCCTCCCCAATGGCTACTCCCCAGGGGCTAGAATCTTTACAAAAATCATGAAAGCACTCACAGCATGCCTGAGAACAAAACACGGGGTAAACCTTGTCTTTTTCATAGACAACACATTAATTTATACAGCCAAAAAAAGAGGAAGTCAGAACAGCCACAATACACACACTCAGGGTGCTACAGAATGCAGGTTTTACGATTAACTTAGAAAATCTTAGAACCAACACAAAGAATTAAGTACCTGGGCTTCACACTGCACTCAACCACACTAACACTTACGATACCAAACAAAAAACAGGCTGCTATCTCACAAAAAGTGGAGGATATCCTTAAGGTACAAATATGTACCATAGGAAAATTCTCGCAGGTTCTAGGAGCCCTAGCATTCACAGAACCAGGAAATGACAGAGCAAAGGCACTTACATCATTGCGAAAAACAGGCATTAATAACAACACAGGGTAACTATGACAAATTCATCCCCCTCAGAGGGTTTATAAAACCAACCTTGAGAGAAAACCTACATTACCTGCCACTCGCAAAGAAGACATACACAGAAAAGTGCCCACAGATAATAACACTATAAACAGACTCCTTAGACACACGATGGGGTGCCTAAATCCCTGAAACATACTCTGAATATGAGGAAGAATGGTGTGGAAAGATAGAACCCCTCCACATAAACATAAAAGAAACCCTAGCAGTCCACAGGGCACTCCTACATTTCAGAAAATCCCTAACATGTTCATAGACAACACCACAGCCATCAGCTGCCTCAACACAGGGGGATCTAGCCAATACATTCCCTGCAATAAAGCCACTGAAAGTGTATTCAGATTGGCCTGGGAAATGAACATAACATTCAAAACCACATACATTCCCTCAGAAGACAATGTTGAGGCAGACAGGGCACCAAGAGCCTTCTCCATGGGGGGAGAATAGACACTGAGCCCCGAAAGCCAACAGAGGCCGGCCATATTCTAAAATTTCCCAAAACCTGACATTGACCTATTTGCCTCAACCTCCAATGCAATATGCAAACACTTTGTATCTCTTCATCACTACGCAAATGCATATGCAACCGATGCATTCTCTATAACCTGGTCAGGCCTGTTTGTACTCATATTTCCACCCTTTGGTATCATTGGCAGAACACGAAGGAAACTGAAGGAAGACAGACCCAGAGGGCTGCTACTCGTACCGGAGTGGAAGACACAACCCTGGTACCCCAACCTCAAGATACTGCCCACCTTCGAGAACAGATGGACCCTAAGGGTCAACACATCAACACTACAGTGGCCAGGGGACCAGAAGAGAATCTTCCCCATGGCCAAACAGGATGAGACTCCTATGCCTGCCCCTATCATGGCCTCCTCATGGCTTCATGGTCAAAATCTACCATAGCCAGCTATGCAACAGCAGCAAGGAAGTGGCTAAAACACACCAGCAAAAACGTCAGTGTCAGTGTCACCCACCCTACAATACACCAATGTGTAGATTTCCTAACAGAGATCTCCAACAGTGGGGTGGGACACTCATCAGTAGCCACCACTAGGTCCCTGATGTCTTGCATAGAAGGCAGAACGTTAGGGGAGTCGTATAGTATGTATCGGAACGGGACTATAGTTAAGTACTGTTTATTACTCACTCAACCTGCAGCCAATCAGAGGGCTCCATTTGGTCACATGACATGTGACGTAACAGGACCCCCCGTGGTGCATGCCCATATATGGTCATGTGACCTTGACCTTGACCTCATTTGCATAATAGGCAACGCCTCCATTTGGTCACGTGACCTGTGACGTCACTGGACCCCCCGTGGTGCATACCCATATATGGTCATGTGACCTCGACCTTGACCTAATTAGGGTGTGCATACCGATATATGGTCATGTGACCTTGAGCTCGACCTAATTAGGGGATTACCCGTGACCCCTCATTTTGCATAATAGACCACGCCCCCTTGACCTATTTAGGGGAACGGAACTACAGGATGCAACCAATCAGAGGCCTCCATTTGGTTAGTGACCTGTGGGTGCATGCCCATATATGGTCATGTGACCTTGAGCTCGACCTAATAAGTGGTCACGTGACCTGGTGGTGAGTTCTTTATTTGGAAAATAGACCACGCCCCCTTTGGTCACGGGACCTACACCCTGCGCGTGGTGAGCTCCTTATTTGGAAAATAGTTTACACCCCCTCAGCCAATTAGAGGCCTTAATTCGTGACCCAATTATGTAAATGGGGGTTGGTTAACCTTTTTTGTATGAAAACAACACGCGGGGAGGGGGCCCTTGGGGTGGGGTGGGGGGCCCCTTAGGGTAGGGTGGGGTGGGTTGGGGTGGGGTGGGGGGGCCTTGGGGTGGGGAGGGGTCCCTTTGACAAAAAAAATAAAAAATTAGTTTATTTTTTAAGGCAAGCTAAAAGGGATGGGTTTTTACTTGTCGCAAGTACAACATTAGTACAACGTTAAAGTAACGTAATGAGTGGGTGGCGTCACCTGTCGTTTTTTCTTTTACTTTTATTTATACTTATTCGTTCATATATCGCTCTAGTTTAAAGGACACAACTTCTTTTTTTTGCGCCTTGTACACTTCATCATCAACAATGTATTCTAGGATGCCTGTTTGTGAGGTTAAAGCTTTTTCCAACGGATTTAGGTACTTTTTCAGTAAGTATTTACCTTGTTTACCAGTATAAACATATTTTATAACCTTGAACCTGTAGAGGAAATTCTATAATATAAATGTGAACAAAAGTAAAGAAAAATGTTGAAATTTGTTATTCGTACTCATAATAACATTCATCCTATGAAAATCAGTAGGTAACTAATGAGGGAGTAGTGTATATTGAACTATTTGTCTACCTATGAAATGACACTCGAATAAATGTGTGGAAAAAAGAAACTCGGATAAAGGAATCGAGGGGTGCATGACCACCTAGGGGTGGTTTATTATGTAAATGAGAATTTTCATAAATAAAAGAAATTACATCTTTTTTTATTTTACCCTTATTTTTTTAAATAAAAAATTAAAAGGATGAGAGTGGTGATGATGTTAAATAAAAGAAATACTACTGTTTTTTGATGAGTGGTCAGGTTTTCTGATTGTAAAATTGATATACTCCTATCGATCTGTCTGTAAAGACATTGGATTCTCTTTAGAAAACATTGTCTGTAGAGTGCTCGGTGTTTCCATGATGAAGGTGGTAAAGGAAGTGTGAGGGAACAAAAATTTACCTTCCCTTATGTACCCGTTCGAGATAAACCTCTTAACTGTGGTTTAGATTGATCAAAGACTTAAAAGAGATTTTTTCAGTGAGCTTTGCTTTGTAGGGTATCTGTTTGTTTTGATTTTCACCTCCCGTTTGATGTAGTCATGGATTGCTTAGTTCATTAAGTACGGTTGGTCCCAGAGGGAAAAAATAAAAGGCTTAAAGGCTTTGAACCCATAGTCACACTCTTAACTGTGGTTTACATTGATCAAAGACTTAAAAGAGATTTTTTTTTTACAGTGAGCTTTGCTCGGTAGGGTATCTGATTGTTTTGATTTTCACCTCCCGTTTGATGTAGTTATGGATTGCTTAGTTCATTAAGTACGGTTGGTCCCAGAGGGAAAAGATAAAAGACTTAAAGGAATTGAACCCATAGTCACCCACTGTGCACTTCATGAGGCTTCAAAGAAAAGCTTTGAGTTTAATTTTTCCCAATTACAAAAGACATAGAAGGTAACCCACACCCCAGGTTGGCGACAAGAGGAGGAGCAGAAAGAGGATTAACTTATTAAATGATTTGTTAGACTTAATCTGCACATTTGTAGTTACAAAAGGTAAAAACATGTACAAAGGTGGGTACGTACAAAGGTAGACATACACCCTGAGGTATTTTTTTCTGGAAGTGAAAACTATAGTTATTTTCCACTTTATACCATTTTCTTAAATTGGGGTGTGTCTTATATGCGAGGTACTACAGTAGGTAGGTAGGTAGGTAGGTAGGTAGGTAGGTAGGTAGGTAGGTAGGTGGGTAGGTAGGTAGGGAGGTAGGTGGGTGGGGAGGTGGGTACGTGTCCGCCATTTCTGCTGTGTACCCCACACCTTTGGCAGTGAGTAATCCAATTAAAAAAACTTTTGACTTTTCTCTTACAAGATTATATTTTCCCTTTGTTGTTAAGCACCCCTGTATTTTTTTGTATACAGTTTTTGAACACCTTAATCTTCTAACGTTCCATAATCCGCTTATACATGTAAGTCGTATTAAGGTAATTATCACAGTTGTTGCACCTGTTATCCACTTAACTACACTTATTCCAAAAAAAAACATCTCCCTTTTTCATGTTGATTAATCCAGGGGTGGAAGGGGCCAGGTGAAAACAGGATTAAAGCTTTCTCTCGACTATATAAAGAGCCCTGATTCTTGGAAGGGTACATTACATCTGCTGTCTCCTTTGATAGTATCAGCGGTGGCAGGGCAGCAAAAGCAGGAGCATGTGCAGTGGTAAAAGTATGTGCAGTGGTAGCACCAGCATGTGCAGCAGCAGTATGTGCAGGTGCAGCAGCAGTAGCCAGCAGGAGCAGTAGCCGCAGTAATTACAATAGCAGCGACAGTAGTGTAGGGGTAACAGAAGCAGGAGCATGAGCAAGTGCAGCGACAGCATCAGTAGAGTATGTGTAGCAGGACCATGTGCATGTGTAGCAGCAAGTGTAACGACAGCACCAGCAGCAGAGTATGTGCAGCGACAGCACCAGCAGAGTATGTGTAGTAGGAGTATGTACATGTGTAGCAGTAGCAGAAGTAGCAGCAGCAGCAGTAGTAGCAGCAGTAACAACACCAGCAGTAGCAAAAGTAGCAGTAATAGAAAAATGTGGGAATCACAGAGCAGAAGTAAATTGTAAGCAAACGGTATAGGGTAGGTGGGTTTTGTTCTCTTTGTATATTTTAAAAGACCAAGTATTTTTATAGTTATTTTGCTTTTTTGGTGATTTTTATCCTCTATAGAAATATGTCAAAATTGAGTAGGAAGTCTATGGTACTATAACATAGGGAGCTGACTGGTATACGACCTATGAAAATACAGCTTTCTAGAAGTGGGGAACCTCAAGGGGGAAAAATTACAGCATGGTGACAATCTTCCCTCTTTAAAGACAAAGGTTACCCGGTACACAGAAGTTACCTGGTGACATAAATTGAAACGCATCAATTGTTCTATTTTAATGATGGTTTTGATACTTTTTTTTGCAAAATACCACCACACAATATAATTCATCTTTTGATTTTCTACAACTTCTATTTATAGCACAGAGATTGTCTATATACTGACATGTAGGGTAGTCCCCCATTTATGTAACTGATCGCCATAAGTCTATTAGTTTAGCCTTTTTTTTAGCTCAGCACTTGTTACTAAAGACCCAGAGGTTGTAATAATAGGTGTCCATGGGGTTCATACAGATGTATGAAAGTTTAAACGTTCTCAGTCAAAAGGACACGTACAAAAAACAACCACCAAGAAATAGAGCTAAAACTTCCATTGAAGTCTAGATCTACCAATAGTATTTGTGTCTTCCCAGAATTTTGGTTCCCATTGTGTTTTTTTTTTTATTCTCTAACCAGGTTTAGTGTAAGTGTATCACTTCTAAATGGGGGTCTGTGTGCTTGAAGTGTGCCTGCATGCTTGACTGATCCTTGAACTGTGCACAATTGATTGACAGTCACATGATATCCACTCACACACTCCTCAACCACATATCTTACCTTCTCTACTGAATGTTCTAAACTAAGGAATCTGCTGAATATTGACTGATGTCAGAATGAACCTTTAAACTGGGGGACATAACAAACCTGAGGATATTGGATTACTTTGGTCTCAAAAGTCAGACAAGATACCTTTGTTTGTTATTTGCACACAGGGTACACTGAAAGATGTACCTCCTATTGACTGGTAAAGAAAATATAGAATTACATGCATATTTTTTTTATAACTTTTAGCATTGAGTAATCTCAGTCTCAATTTACCAACATTGAAACGATACTCAGTCAAGTTGTGAGCGAATGGTCTAAAATTGAGGTAGGTGGGTTGTGTGTTTTTTATCTTTTTAAAAAAAAAGACCAAGTATTCCCGTAAAACAGTGTGTTACCATTAAAAAAGGAGTATACCTTAGAATATTGTCCACAAACTCAATAAGATTTCCTTGAGTTTTTTTACCATGGTTAAAACTCGTTGTCACTAATTACAGTCGTCCTTTGCTGTGTGCTCACATGACATGTGCGTGTTGATACATCATGTGACAGTTGATACCCCAAAAGGGAAGAAAATGATCCCAAGGAAACGAAACTTCTCAATCCACCAGAGGATAAATATCTGTTTCATCCTACACTGGTTGTGAGGATCACTGACACTTGACACTTTCGATAAGTTTTTTTTACATAAATCCAAGAGCTAATTAGTTGTGATGATCGTCCTCGGTTCTGCGTCGAATACAACAGCAACAGCAGCACTGGATAAGTCTGTCGGTGATCACGTGATGACGTTATGTAAGGGGAATACCCGTGCGGAATACCCCCCTCACCTTTCACAATGCTAGTTAGCTAGCCCCCTTTAGGATTCCCCCTTTTACCTGCGTACACCCGAAACTATAAGATAACATATCAATTCACCCTGTAACCACTCATTTGCCCAACCCACGATAACATCAGCTAAAACGTTACGCATCGTTACTTATTCAAACAACGCCTGCCACAGAGCCTGGTTAAACTTTTCCCGCCAGTCGCGTTAGCCCAGCGACATCTTGAATATGCATCAATGTATCGAAATCGACATCCGTCACATGCTTCACCTTGGTGACCGACCATTTGGTTACGCACTAAACCGTGATGCGCGTCATAACAAAAACATTAACACGTGTTAACATGACTTTTACTTAGTAAACTGACACCTACCTCAGAAGCTGTCCTGCTGCCCCGGGTAAACTATGGTGCAATGAATGTTGGTGATGCTGAAAATAAAATGAAGTTTTACTCCTTATAACGACAAACCAAACACAGATTTATTCAAAATTCTAAATTTAAGACGTAATCTTGATAAATTACTCACAAATCGCTGATCATGGTCACCACCATGTAGATGACAAATTGGATTTCTATATCGAAGTCCATGGTGGTGATGATGATTCGCTGATGACATATAAACTAAAATAAGAAAAACGCCGACTTGCCCTTTTATAGTGCACTGACCCGTGGATTGCAATCCAAACTTTCGGAGTATTTTTTTACTTTTTTTTTCAAAATTCAATCTTTTCTACCGCGTTTTCAAACATCGATAGTAATACAGTACCCAAAAATCCAGTTATACACCCATATACTCCCAAAAAAAAACAAAAGGTAGGAGCAATTCTGAGCAATTACTCGGATACCTTATAAACCATAAATTGATACACGATCTGACCATAACAGTACAGCGCCAGGACAGTATTGCCGCCTGGTGTTTTACCCATGAACTAACCAAAGCAGCAGCCAGCGTCCCTGGTAACCACCAAGCTCGCGCCTTGTCTAGGTCTATACAACTCTATGTATTGTGTTTTTGTCAAGTTAATTAAATATCTTGTCTTTTCTGTATCGTCCAACCAAGGTCAACCTTGTGTGAACCATATCAAGTGGGGTGTATTGACCAAAACCGAACTTGTGAACCATATGAGCTGTTCTACGCTAACAAATGATCTCTATTTCAACACATTTATTAAAGTGTCATTTAATACACTACCCCCTCATGAGTTACCTAGTGATTTTCTCAAAATAAATGTTATTATAAAAAATAAGACATAATTCCGCCACAGGGTGCTCATTTAACGTATATGTATGTTTTAAACACCTTTTTCTGTAGATTAGAGATGAGGGTGAGTATATAAGATCACACCAGGTAATGATATAAACAGAGATAGGCCACAGCATAAATCAGCAACACTTTATAGCTTCACAAAACAAAGTCGGCTGGCGACCGACTGTTACAGCAGCTAGTATGCTAAGGGTAGTCGGCCCAAGGCGACTTTACCCCTACATGTCCGTGAGCTGAGATGCAAGCATGACACCTACCTCAACCTTTTCTCTAATTGAAATAATATAATTTTTTTCCCTGTAATTTCGCCACAGGGTGCTAAGCGGCATTGCCAACGACAACGCACATTTAACGTACATGTATGATTTAACCACCTTTTTCTGTAGATTAGCGGATGAGGTGAGTATATAAGATCACGCTGGGTAATGTTATAAACGGAGGTAGGCCACAGCATAAATCAGCAATCAGTGAGTACCCTGCTATTAAAACAAAGTCGGCTGGCGACCGACTATTACGGCAGCTGGTATGCTAAAGGTAGTTGGCCCCCAGGCGACTTTACCCTTCATGTCTCTGAGCTGAGATGCAAGAACAACACCTACCTCACCCTTTTCTCCCAAACCTAAAATTAAACCATCCCCATATCCTTTAATCTGGCATGTGCAGTGGTGGCACTGAGCAAATACTGGGAAAAAATTCTCATTTACTTTAATCGTCCAACATCATAACCACACTCATCCTTTTTTTTTTTAATATTAGTAAACTCACCTCTGGTCTTAAGGTAGGGTCAACAAACCCTCTAATTTGGTCAAGGGAACGTGGTCTCTTATACAAATAAGGGGTTACATAACTGGGGTAATTCCCTAATTAGAAATTACAAAGAAAAGTATCACAGTCATTTATATCCTTCATACTTTACATTATTTACCACAAATTAAAATTTTTTAAAAAAAATTTAATATCAATAAACCCATCCCTACCCCAAAAGGGTAGGGGTGGGTTTACTCCTTTTTTTTTCCTTTTTTTTAAAATAAACTAATTTTTTTTTTTTAAAAAGGGGGCCCCTCCCCACCCCAAGGCCCCCCCCACCCCACCCACCCCACCCTACCCTAAGGGGCCCCCCACCCCACCCCAAGGGGCCCCCTCCTCTCCCTCCCTGCCCCAAGGGTTTGTACTTTTTTTTTAACCCCAAAAAAAAACACGTAGTTCGTAGTTAAATCGCGTGTTGTTTTCATACAAAAAAGGTTAACCAACCCCATTTAAATAATCGGGTCACGAATTAAGACCTCTAATTGGCTGAGGGGGTGTAAACTATTTTCCAAATAAGGAGCTCACCACGAGCAGGGTGTAGGTCCCGTGACCAAAGGGGGCGTGGTCTATTTTCCAAATAAGGAACTCACCACCAGGTCACTTGACCAAATGGAGCACATGACCATATATGGGCATGCACACCACTAATTAGGTCGAGCTCAAGGTCACATGACCATATATGGGCATGCACCCACAGGTCACGTGACCAAATGGAGGCCTCTAATTGGTTGAAACTGAAGTCTAACCACCCTAAAAAGAACCCACTAGTGCTCAGCTTTGATAAGCATGGAGCCACACGAATATGTGTCTACTCACACTAGAAGGCCTACCTGGACAGGGCTGGTGTCCATATGCACGGGCACAGGCACATGTATTCCTTTGTGACGTGATGTCTAATGTACTTTTTCCGCCATGAATATGACCTTAGCTGTCGGCTTGGCGTTAAACAACCATTACTCACTCACTCACTCACCTGGACAGGGAGCACACCCCAGAGTGTTTGGCACCATCAAAACACCTTCCACCCCAGCCAGCTCCATCACCCTCCTAAGAGTTATGGCATTAAGCCATAGGGGTAGCCCACCTGTTCGCTATACTCTCTACCCGCCCTATTTCACGGGATAATCTAACTCAAAAACAGCTATGATGAATACATGACAACCTGCAAGCGAGGTCCTGCTATCTAACATAGCTACCCCTATGACTTAATGCCATAACTCTTAGGAATAATTCATATTAAACTACACATTGTTAGGTTTAATATTCAATTAGCTATGTGGCCATTTGCAATGATCTAAATGGTAGTGTGATACAGCGAAGGGTTATCACACTGGGTGGTGTGATACAGAGGTTCTTGGTTATACCTATGGGGCTGTCATATTCAACTTGAGAAAAGAGAGAAGCCTTACATTTGGAAATGCCCATAAAGCCTCTCGACAGGTGTCTCATACTACCACCATAAAATGGACCTTTACCTTAGCAATCTGCAGGTGTGTGAGAGATTTTACAAGAAACTGTCAGGCATTTTCCTACTTAGCTTAGTTTATCAGATGTCGTAAATCTTAGATTGAGGGTTGTTTTTCAAAGCAATGCCTTAGAGTGGGCTTTTATGAGTGATAAAATGTGGTTGGTTTGCACCGACTTGCAACTATATAGTGGCAGTTTCAAAATATTATAACTCCTGATTTTAATATATCTAGATACCTGCATTTTTTCCTTGCTGGTCCTGTTGGTTTGATACTTTATAAATCAGAAAAAGAATACCTGTTTCATTTTCTACTAGTCTCCATAAATGGGAGTATTCAAGAAAAGAGCCCCCAAGGCCAGTTGTTCGCCACAGTGGGTTGCCCTTCCAGAAGGCCAGCCACAAAAAGAAATTATCATTTATGTGAGAGGGAGAGGGGCTGTGAAGTAGGCCAAATGTATCAAGATTTGATACAAGTATAATTGGTCTCCAGTTAGTCACCCAATCACCTGCAAATATGACTTAGAATAAAGGGGGAAAATAAGACCACATGCAGTGTGTAACGATTACGATTGAATATCGGGCTACCAGTATTACCATCAAATGATGGTAATACTGGTAGCTTTGCAATGATTTTTCCCATGCTGTCCCATCTGTTGTCATCCGACCCTGTGCATGTGGCACATTCAAGGAAAGAAAATATAGATTCTCCATTACATACTGGCCCAACTTATCAATCATAGATAGGCATAATCATGGAGCAGTTAATAGCATGACAGGCCTATATCTCATAGCATGCTAGGCCATAATTTCATTAGTGGTCAAGCTAGGCGTGTACCATAGTTTAGCTTTCAAATCAATAATCCAAATGGAGCAAAAGTCTAAACGACTGCATTTGGTCCAATACAATCATGCAACCTGAAGAGGATGATATAATTACGAAATTTCAATTCTATATATGAAGCATATATTAGGCACTTTTGATAGGAAGATATCTGTGTTATATTTTTCACTCATATATACACAGTTATGCCCATCTACATTATTCATAAGCACCCATTACATGTGCCACCATTGCTACTATCATGAAATGAGCCAATTGCACTACTTCATTCTTCTCTTTTCGCTGTTTTCTTCCTTTAATTGGCACTCATGTTTACCATATCTCTGCTGATGCTAGTTGATGCATCATGATATCAACGTCCTCAATTGGGTTTATATTACAAGATACAAAGTGGTGTGTAATTGAGTGGTTTCTCTATGAATGTGACCTAGATATTGTAAAGCTATTGAACAGCCATACCCACTCATTCACAGACACACCAATATCTTTCAATGCTTTCTAAAGATCCACAACTATTTTTGGGGTGACCACATTAGACAGTAAAAGTGACTTTTTAACTGGAAATTTGTGACCAGATTATGGAGAGTTCTTTACAAAAAAAACACAGAGGGAATAATTCACTTCTTTCTAAAAGTGATCACATTGGCAAGGTGACCACATCAGAGAGGTGAACATAAGTAGACAGTTGGCTGTACTTGGCAATTTAGCACTGAGCTCGAGTCTGAAGGTAGCCATGTTGGACTTAGGACACCCTCTCCCCGGAATATGATATGCGTATTACAAATATATAGAGCAGCAAAGTAAACTAAAAGCATGTACTGCTTTTATCTGATACTTCGATACATGTGCATTGATAAGTCTAATGGATCAGGGATTCCAAGGATTTTTTTTATCATTGTGCTTTTTGTGTTATTATCCAATGATGATCTGACCGAACTCCCACAATAAGGCCAAGGCCCAACATTGTTCAAATCTCTTGAAGTAATTAGTAACCTAATTGTGAAATGGAAAAACTGTGCCTTTGAAGCCATGTGAATCAAAACCTCCATTGGGCATGAAATTAAATGGCCTTCAATTAATAATTTTAAGAGGATGTGGTCCCTCTTTGAATGGAGGGAAAATGTCGATTCATCTTATCACTGGTGTAAAGACACACTGGCAACTGTTTGAAATGGGCCGAGATACAAATTTTGACACTGAGGTTAGGACCTTATGTTGAGTATTATAATTATTGTATATTTGTACCTCCTTTGCATTATGTGTAGTATATTCACCTATGCAGGGTCTGGTTCACAGGGCATAATCGTGTTTGCAGAATCAGGAAAATCTCTTTCATGAATATAGTACATACTCATGATCGGCTATTACACATCGTTATCTAAATATAACATTTGTTATAATCTAATTTTGAACATCTGTGGAAAATGAAATGGGAAAGCTTTGTCTTAGTACTAAATTAATGAACTTCCATTAAGCACTAAATCCTGTTAGTGATAGCGTGTCACTGTTGAAGTATATCTTATCATGATGAGAATGGGGAATTTCTAGTGAATGATGACATTGCTTTGCTCTAGCAATACTATTGTATCAAAAGAAAAGAACTTTGAAAAATACTACTGGGGTAGGTATCTTGACAAGTTATATGATACAGTAATTCCCATGGCACTGTTGTATTTGTATATATAATTGCTTGGGCCATACACTTAAGACATACAAATGGAATAAATTGATTTATAGTCTTCCAGGAGGTTAATTCAAAACTTTCTACCATCAGTCCCCCAGCAATGGTAGTGTTGGCAAATCCTGTTGACTTTATAAGACTTAATCATTCTACCCTATCTTTTTTACTGGTGAAAGCAGTCAGGCATAGCAAGTACTTTTGATTATTCACTATTGATTTTCCAAGCCTACCACCAAGGGTTGTGGTAGTGAAAGAAATCGATAGTGGATTGCCACAGTACTCCCTGTATGTATTATTACCACTCCTCTACTCAAAAGCCGCTCATGTGTTACATTCCCTATCAAGTGATCCATTCTCCCTCCCTCGGGGGAGCCAGTACACACTATAAATAGCTCATCAGATAAAGTGGAATGATTGTTTATGTCCCTTTGTGAAAAGGGTCTTTCCAGCTATTGATTTTTTTCCAGGGTCTTTCCAGCTATTGATTTATTTGGGCCCTCTTGCCACAATGCACGGTGTGTTCTGCTTGTGTTGTGATACTGTCACATCCTACCATCAGATAAATCAATAGAGCTGAAATTTCCCACCATCGCTGGGGGACTGATTCCAACTGGTGATAGGATGTTTTGAATTAACCTCCATATAATGTATTTGCAGTATTCAGCAACGGGACTGAATTAATTGCATCACTCTTCCTTTTGGCAGCTGGCTCTAAATTGTGAGGTCCACGTTCTAATCTCTAGTTCTAGAGTTTATTATTGTCTGACAGAAAGTAAATACTTTAATTATTTCAAATGGGCTTCAGTAAATGCACACTGAGATAATTACAATTCCCACTTAGACAATTGCTCGCCTTAAGACTTGTGAGCAGTTCGAGGATTACTTATAGATTTCAGTTAACCATATTATTGAAGTATTGAACTGTTAACTAAACCTAATGGCTGAGTTATTCATTTCCCAACACTCCCCTTGCCCATTGACACACTTTAGAAAAGAAATTACTCGGGATTCTGAGCACCAAATGCATATATGTCAACATGGATAGAGAAATAAATAACCACGAATGATCAAATGGTCCAATTTTGTTTGTTTTTTATACCCCTCAAACCCAGGGTTCTTACCCAGTGTCCTTCACCTTAGCTTTCTTTTTACTCATATTACGTTTTGATTCTGGAATAAACATAAGTCTTTACAAAATAACATCAGTAGCATGTATCTTGAATGGGTGTTGCCCATGCAGACATTTCCAAGTAGGTTTACATAATATTGTGTGTGGTATGATGTCCATCATGCTGTAGCTGTTTATGTAATACATGTAGTGCATGTACTACCCCCTGAAATCGATTTACTATAGCATGTTCCCTGTACAGCTTATCATTGGAACAAGCAGGATGCTTTCAGTGTTCAGTTGGCCTATTTCCCGGGGCCTATTTCATAATAGTACTAATGCCCCAGACTACATTTGTATATGGGTGATGGTAAATTACACTAAATTTTTGCTGTGGATCTACTCATTCAGAAAATGTCAGGGTAAATCTATTCAAGAGGGTGTTGCGAAATGACAGGAATTCAATTCTGTCGGAGGTGCTATTCCCAAAGGGGAACTAACTACCCTTAGGTGATGACTTCTCCCCTGTTTTACAGCAAGGTAATAGGTTATAGAATTGATTCTTAAGTTTCTGTGAACTGCTTCCCAGTATTATTCACACAAAGAGGATTGATTCTGAGTGTAGGGTGAGAAGTTGGTTCTAAGCAGCAGACCAGCCAGGAACTGGAATGTGAGTTACGACAGTGAGAATCCATTTCCGATTCTTTTTGCAATAGCCTCTAGGTCCAGTTTGAAAACAATGATAAATGACAGGGTACTTGTTGCGAGATCCGCGTCACTCGCGACTACCGCGCAGTGCTGCCGCATGGTGTTAAAAGTAGATACTACTGTAACTAACGTTGTAACCGTACTTCCGCATTTCCGTTATTAAAAGAACGGTTGTTCCGGTCATGTCGTCGTCCACATGAGTTTCTCACTGAGCAGATAAACCCATCTTAAAACATGATGTCAGAAGTGAGGATTTTTTGACCATCTGCCAGTGGAAACAACAACAATGAACAACTAGACTTTAGTCAATAATGTGAGAGTATTTTTGAGGGTGGATGGCAGGTTGGTAAGGAGATATTTGTGGGTGAATTTCAACAATTGAGACAACAACACTGGACCACCGGTAAGGCTGAATATTTTATTCCTAGTCAGTCAAGTCAAGTCTACAAGTCAGTCAAGTCAACATATTCAGTCAAAGTCAAGTCACTGTCAGATATTGTCAGATACAAATTGTGCCGTATTTGACATTGTCAAGTCCATGTAAAGACAATTGATGTAGTCACCCTACTTCACCAAACCTTGCCACTCTATACCTAAGCCCCTCAAATAAGCTGCCAAGTCTAGTAGGTGCCTGTCTACGGTGGTACGCACTAGTGTGTAACAGTCAAGTCAGTCAAGAGAATCAGTGACATTTTTCTTAATACATACAAAGCACTAGTAGGCCTACCCACCTCGTCAAAATGCCTAAATATCAGCCGCCAGAGCCATTCGACTTCACTAAACCGGCATCATGGCCGGATTGGAAAACCAGGTTTTCTCGTTATTTTATTCTCGAGAAGATCCGTGATGAGGAGCCGGACGTGCAAGTTTCAGCCCTGGTATATACTATGGGCCGCCAGGCTGAACATATCTACAAGTCCTTTAAGTTTGCCGCACGCCCCGAGCCCACAGACGACGAGCCCGATCCGGTCGACCCGAAAGACGATTTCGAAACAGTTTTGAAGAAATTTGACGACTATTTTGTCCCGCGGAAGAACACCATCCACGAGCGAACAAAATTCTACCAGCGCTCGCAGAAACAAGGTGAGTCAGTCGAATGCTTCGTAAGAAATCTGCATGAGCTTGCAGAGCACTGCAACTTCGAGGAGAAGGAAGACGAACATATCCGCGATCGTTTAATCGCCGGAATGTTAGACAAGGAGCTATCTCGCGAATTGCAGATGGAGCAAGACACCTTGACGCTTGCAACAGCTACCGATAAAGCGCGACACAAGGAGCTCGTGGAGTCGACCCAGAAGGAAGACACGTCAGTCAATGCCGTCCACAATAGAAGCCAGGGATACAAAAAGTCAACGCGTCAGCCACAGTCAAATCAAGGTCAGTCAAGGTCAAGGTCAGGAGGTCAGTCGAAGCAGAAGTGCCCAAATTGTGGATACGTGCACAGGTCGCCAAGGCCCAATGCCTGCCCTGCGATCGGGAAAACGTGCAAGTCCTGCCAGAAAGTCGGACACTTTGCCTCAATGTGTCGTAATAAGAGCGTCAGAGAAGTCTACGACGATACTGAGGGAGAAGCCCAGTTTTGTGGTGCGGTGAACTTTGACAACTTCATCGGTGCCATAGACTGCGACGACAGTGGCTCAGCCTGGAAAGTCACACTAGACCTCGGAACGTCATCCGAGACGTTCAAGATAGACACGGGTGCAGACGTCTCCATAATGTCCTATTTAAACTACCTCAAAGTGAAGCCGCGACCACCCCTAAAAGACGTCAAAGTCAAATTGTCAAGCCCGGGGGGTCCACTCAGTTGTCGAGGACAGTTCATCGCCAACACCGTCTACAAGGGCCAGAAGTACAACTTCCGTGTCCTAGTCGTGGACGGATCCGGCGAGAGTCTCCTAGGACGAGGAGTCGCCCATCGCATGAACTTAGTCATGCGCATCCAAGCCGTCAGTCAGGACATCGGATGCCTCGAAACAGATCCAGTCAAGATCGTACTTCGAGACGATGCCCAGCCAGTCGCCGTCAACGTCGCCAGACGTATCCCCTTTCCCTTGGTCGAGAAGGTGAGGGAGGAGATAAAGCGCCTAACGTCTCTAGGCATAGTAAGGAAGATCACCAAGCCAACACCATGGTGTGCTCCCATGGTACCAGTCCTGAAGAAGTCCGGCAAGGTCCGCCTCTGCGTAGACCTGAAGAAGCTGAATGTCAACGTCCAACGAGAACGCTTCGTCCTGCCGACCTTGGATGATCTAACCTCTAGACTCACAGGCGCTGCAAGGTTTTCATGCCTCGACGCAGCAAGCGGATTCTACCAGATCCCGCTAGACGAGCGGAGTCAAGAGCTGACTACTTTCATCACTCCGTTCGGTCGCTATTGCTTCCGACGCCTGCCATTTGGCATCACATCAGCCCCCGAGATCTTCATGCGGAAGATGCTCGAAGCCCTGGAGGGGTTAGATGGAGTCTTCATTTACATGGATGACATCCTTGTATATGGGAAGGACGATGCTGAGCATGACGATCGCCTGTCCAAAGTCGTCAAGACACTCGATCGTGTCGGTCTTAAGTTAAACCATGACAAATGCTCATATAAGAAGAAGGAGCTCAAGTTCCTTGGGCACGTCTTCAGTCAAGATGGCATTCGGGCAGACCCCGATAAAGTCCAAGCCATAAACCAGATGCCGCCGCCTACATCTGTCACCCTGCTACGTCAGTTCATGGGAATGGTGCACTACCTCGGATCATACCTGCCCCACCTGAACTCAGTCACCGGTCCACTGAATGATTTACTGAAGTCAGACCGAGAGTGGACCTGGGATGCAGCGCAGGAAGAAGCCTTCCGTGCGACAAAACAGCTGATCGCTTCAACGCCTGTTCTGTCGTACTATGACGTCACCAAACCAGTCATTGTCAGTGCCGATGCCAGCTCTTATGGCCTAGGAGGAGTCCTCCTACAAGAGCATGGCAGAGCGGTGAAACCAATTGCCTACTGCTCTCGGACACTGACCACCAGCGAGAAGAGATACGCCCAGATCGAGAAGGAGTGTCTGGCCAGCGTCTGGGCGTGCGAGAAATTCGACCGATACATCCGCGGACATGGAAACGTCACGGTCCTCACGGATCATAAGCCGCTTGTGCCACTCATCAACACCAAAGACCTGGACGAAGTGCCTCTGAGATGTCAGAGACTACTCATGAGGTTGATGAGGTACAACATCAATGCCAAGCATGTCCCGGGTAAAGAGATGCTAATCTCAGACGCACTCTCGCGGAGTCCACTTGTCTCGACCCTGTCCTCAACAGTCGAGGATGTAGAAATGCACGTCCAGTCAGTCGAGTCAACCCTTCCTGCATCAGACGCCAAGAAGGAGGAGCTTCGCACTGCAACAACCAATGACCCGGTCCTCCAGTCAACTATCGTCTACACGCTGACTGGGTGGCCGAAATACGAGAAGAATGTCCCAGACAACCTCAAGAGCCTGTATGCACATCGTGCATCACTGTCAGTCACAGATGGACTACTTGTGTTCGCCTCAAGGATTGTCATTCCAACTTCCATGAGGCCGGAAATACTTGCTCGAGTCCACGACGGTCACCAAGGAATCACCAAATGCCTCGAGAGAGCACGTCTCGGTGTTTGGTGGCCTGGAATCACTAATGACATCAAGAGAATAGTTAGCATGTGCAGCCACTGCACTGAGCACAAGCCGACACAGAAGCGCGAGCCGCTCATGTCTACACCATTGCCACAAGGGCCTTGGTTGCGAGTCGGAGTAGATCTATTTGTCTTCAAAGGGAAGGACTATCTAGTCATGTGTGACTACTACTCCAGGTGGATAGAGGTCCTCGCCTTAACGTCTACCACCACCACAGCCGTCACTGGACGTATGAAGGACGCTGTCGCCCGTTTCGGTGTGCCACTAGAAATAGTATCCGACAACGGTCCGCAGTTTTCGTCAGCCGAATTCGCTGAATTTTCGGCAAAGTATGTGTTTAACCACATTACCTCTAGTCCATACCTGCCCAATTCCAACGGGGAGGCAGAAAGAGCTGTCTACACAGCTAAACAAATGCTGAGTCAGAAAGACCCATGGCTCGCTTTGTTAGTATACAGAGACACCCCTATAGCAGCTACAGGTGCCAGCCCGTCCCAGCTTATGATGGGTAGACACCTACGTACGACCCTTCCAGTACCATCAGCTACTCTGGAGCCCGTATGGCCTAGCCGTGAAACGATCCTCGCTAGGGACCAGAGGTACAAATCCTCCACCTCTAGGTCATACAACCAGTATCATGGTGCTAAGCCACTCCAGCCGCTTGTCCCAGGTCAACCTGTCCTGGTCAAGACAGATTCCCAGAAGGGCTGGACGGAGAAGGGCATCGTTCAAGGAGAAGCCGACACTCCAAGGTCGTATACCATCGAGACCAAGTCAGGTGCCCAACGGAGAAACCGCCGACACCTAATGGAGATGCCTCCTATTGCCACTGCCACAGTCCTACCGTCAGGCAGTGCCATACCACCACCTGCTATCATGAATGAGCGACCGCCAGGCGCAAACAGCCCTGTGTCTTCACCACCTAAGACACCCGATGAGCCTCGTCGCTCAAACCGGGCTACCAAAAAGCCTACTCGTCTAATTGAGTCAGTCTAGGGGAACCTATGGTAAAGATAGGTTAGAGGGTGACGTACTGGAGACCGCTCCCCTCGAGTTTAGTTTAGCTTATTCATATTGATATTTTTATACATCCTGATATAGACTGTTACCAAGAACACTTGCCAAGTCATATGAGTTATTATTAAACAGTCATAACATTGCCAGTATTCATAAACATTTATTACAGAGACTTACAGTCATTGAACATTGAACAGTCATTTTCATGTTTATCATAGACTATACTGGTGCTATCAAAGTATATCTTTCTTTAAGAGATTCAAGGACAGTGTATCCAGACAATAACATTATTATCTTAAAGGGGGAGATGTTGCGAGATCCGCGTCACTCGCGACTACCGCGCAGTGCTGCCGCATGGTGTTAAAAGTAGATACTACTGTAACTAACGTTGTAACCGTACTTCCGCATTTCCGTTATTAAAAGAACGGTTGTTCCGGTCATGTCGTCGTCCACATGAGTTTCTCACTGAGCAGATAAACCCATCTTAAAACAGTACTCAAATGTTAAAATAAGCGTATACAGAGTATTGAACATCAATATAGTACCTGAAATAAAGCTACCAGCGTCTTGGATGAAACTTGTGTGCAACATGCAAGATCTAATGTAAAACATGCAATGCTGGTATAAAAACAGCTCAGATCCAGGTTTTCCCACTTGCAACAATTCAGTGGTCAGTTCTGTCTTAAACCTCCAAGGGCCACATAATACATGTACCTCCAGGTATCTGTCACTTTGTTGTGTTGCTTTGCTGTCAGGAGGGCATTTCTCAATAAAACTAAATAACTTTATTGAGAAATTCCCTCCTGATGCCAAACTAGCATTGGTTGGTTACATTACAATGGAATATTATGTTGCATGGGTCAAGTTTGTATAAGGTCTGTACGATGCAAAAACGATGCAATTGAATACACGTATTCACCACCAGTGATTAAAATTTTGGCTACCATTTTCAATTCATTCATGCATTATACTGCCTACAAGGGGTCAGATCTTCCCTAGCCTTCCACAAAAAGGTAGGATCTTAACTGTTCAGATTCAAAATAGTCTAACATTTGGGTTCGTAATCATGGTGGTTGGTCTCATCGCCCTTAAAGGGCAACATGTTACCTCATGTAACACTCATTTTCACCAATGCAGTACTAGTGAATAACTACACTGTAGACCTATGGGTGTTCCGTACCTCCACAAACAATACCCACAGGGAGCAGAGTCTGTATGTAGGTCACTCTACCAACGATGGGAGACTGGGGTCAGCGAGAGCCAATACACATTGAACTTCAATCAGAACTAGACTGTAGGGGGAGGGGAGGGCAGGTGTGTGGTTGTAATACACATCTTAGATCAATCAGATTCTTATCTAGATCAAAGGGGGTCATTAAAGTAATTAAATTATTAGTTGGAATACACAACCAGTGTGACCCCAGTCTCCCGTCGTTCCATCGGTAGAGTGACCTACATACAGACTCTGTTCCCTGTGGGTATTGTGGAGGTACGAAACACCCATAGGTCTACAGTGTAGTGAGTAACTTACAAACACTGCATTGGTGCATCATGCTGACACTAGGGGCGCCATGGTATATTTCTCTCTAGGGCTGCATCCACCCACCATGATGACCAAACAGCACTGTGCACTGAAAACCAAGATCCTTAAAGGGTTAACTACCACAATGGCAGTTGATACCAGTTACATACAATGTCTAAATTTGGCTTGTAGAAGGCCATAGTAATTGGCCTCCCTAGAGTAGAAACCCCCTTGGGGATTTCAATGAGGCCGGACATTCAATGCTGTAGCTACAGATAGCTTTACCTCTATTGTATACATCTATTGTGCTCTGCAACAGACTGTATACAGAGTAGTAGTTATATAGATTATGATTGCATTCCTTAATTGAGGGACTCCCACCAATGCTTTTAGTGCATCAAACCAATCTATGGAGATAAGCATTTGCCACGCCATAAAACAGAGCACCTGGGCATTTTCACGTGCCCCAATCCGGTTAACCCAGTCGACCGGCTGTACCCATCGGGCATACACCACGGCTACACCCCAGAAGTACCAGATCAAGTCACCCGGTCGACCGAAGTGCCTCACGCGAAAATGCCCTAGTGGAGGAGGATAATGAGCGGAAGTGGTATATGTTTGCTATGGGATATCGGAGGGGAAAAAGATGACTTTTTCACGTTGACTCTCCGGTAACCCAAACATATTAAAAGAGTGTTGCCTAAGGGAGTGGTCATTATTTATCAACAGGGGGGGGAGGGTGGGGGCTAAAAAAATTTTGACCCCTCTTGAGGGGGGGGGGCTAAAAAAATTCACCCTCTTTATAGCAAAAAAGCCCGCGCGCTACTATAGATAAAAGAGGGGCGCGAAAACTCTCCACGCCTCCGGCGCGGGGGGGCGCAAAAAATTTTGACTGCCATCGAGGGGGGGGCGTAAAAAATTTCCGCGCGTCGGCGCAAAATCCCACCACCCCCCCCTGTTGATAAATAATGACCACTCCCTAAAGTATAATTATTTCCGTGGAGACTCTCACAAATGCCTCGCATACAACAAAAGAATCTATCAGGTAGTTGCGCCGTCAAAAGATTCTTTGGTAAAAACAGGATACCGATAGAGGTTGATAATGTATATATGGATATTCCAGCTTATACAAGATACCATTTCTGTAGCACTGGAACAGTCGAATCAGTTTACCTCATTCCCAAGGTGGTGTTCTTCTGTGAATGGGATACCTAGGCTGCACAGCTGGCATCTTTCATTCTGCCATAGAGGTACAGTTCAAAAAGAGATGTCGGCCCTCTTAGGGAGTGGTCATTATTTATCAACAGGGGGGGGTGGTGGGTTTTCGCGCAGACACACGAAAACTTTTTTTTGCGCCCCCCGCACCAGAGGTGCGGGGAATTTTCGCGCCCCTCTTTGATCTATAGTGGCACGCTGGCTTTTTTTGCTAAAAAGACGGTGAATTTTTTTAGCCCCCCCCCCTCTAGAGGGGTCAAAATTTTTTTAGCCCCTCCCTCAGGAGGGGTCTGAAAATTTTACGCCCCCCCTCAATCCCACCCCCCTCCCCCTGTTGATAAATAATGACCACTCCCTTATATATAGGGAGTGGGAAACCCAGTGCAAGCAGTCCCCTGTGTATTGTATTGTTAAGTCCAAAATCGGTATGCCTCTTTGGATCAGAACTAAAAGTTTCTAAGAATAACCTTATCATCCACCATCTAATAACTACTCTATCACTTGTCAATACTATTAGAAACCTCGCAGGTCTCCTCCATTCCCTGGTTATCTTTACTCCGCATCTATTCCTGTCTCTTTACCACTTGGAGGGCTGCATTTTATTCTGTAGGATATCTTTTGGCATGATACACAATTGCAGTGCTGATGATTCACCTCGCCAGCACTGCTTTGGTGCTCATCAGGGGCGTATAAATGTCATAATATAAATGTACTATGTTATAGCTGAAGGGCAAAGTAATAGGATTTATATTGATGTAAGGGTGTTCATTTCTGAAGCAGGAGGCCTCCTTTCACGGGAAATCTACAACAATGGCCACCCTCTTCACTCATAAGAGAGCTTTAGACTGTAGGGCTGCCTATGCTTGGGGGTTACATAAATAAGCAAATGTCAAGGAGCATGGGATATTTTTGCATCGTATTCACCAAGGTGAGGCTGTCCATATTCAACGAAGCCTTATAGGCTCAGTTGAATGCGAACAGGCCTCACCAATATGAATATGATGCAAAAAATATACCATGTGAGTTGACATTTGCATTTATGCCATGGTCCTAAGTGATGGATTTGATTTTAAACAAAGAAATACAACGTTATTTACTGATTTTGAAGATGCCGAGTCATCATGGTTTGTTTTGATCCGCCATCTTGGCATGCTCGGGTTGGCTGGGAGCTAGCAGCAGAGTTTAACTCCTTAGTTTCGTATGAAGTGTTGTGCAAAGGGAAATTTTCCTTTTTAAACATGGCATTTCTCTTCTATTTACATCAACAACTCATAACATAACATTATTTAACTACTTCATTCTTTTACCGTGAAACTTCTAATAATCATACCTAAATATGAAAATAACTAACTCTATATAAATTTCAAAATGGCAGCATTGAATATGTGAGGATTGTATTCCATGCCCGCATTGAATACAGCGTAAATAGTACAAATCTATAGTGTCTTTGATATTAGCCATGGCATAAAGGGAGTTTTCCTTCATTTTCTATTAACACACAAAGTGCTGCATACTGTATTTATGCATTTTTGCACCCCTTTGGATCTCATGATGCATACATGCCGCCCACATAAATCCTGTTGAACAGATGAATAGATTTGCCCCATTACCCAGGCTGTTGCATGCAAGAATGCAGCCTTGTTGAGTAGACTTGCTAATGCCATAATATCGAAGCACAATGCTGAAGGGCTAAGTAATAGGCTTTATATTGATATAAGGGTGTTCATTTCTGAAGTAGGAAGCTTCCTTTCACTGAGAATGCAGAACAATGGCCACACTCTTCACTCATGAGAGACATTTAGACTGTAGGGTTTTCTATGAATCATGAATGGGTGTTACATAAAGGGATTTTTCCTTCATTTTCTAGTAAAGTACTAAGTGCTACATAGTGCATTTATGCATCCATTTGTTGTTCTGATGCATAAATGTTGCCCACATTTATGCTGCCCACATGAATGTTGCACACAAGAATGCTGCCCAAGTGGGCCTACTGATTACCGGGTTGGACTGTACTCAGTCACCATGATGCGCCAATGGTGTACTGCATCGGTGGTTCATAACGACCAATGAGATTGAATTTGAAGAAGTGATGTGGACCTTTAAAGATGACGTTGCACACACTCTTACTCATGATAACCTTTAAATTCATGTAAGACTCTTAACATTTTCTTTTCAGTACAAATGTGAAAACTAGAGATATGTATTGCGCATGGGGACCCACCAATAATATTCTCTCAGCGGTTCTCCTCGGTCACACCACCTTTGGCCATTAATGGAATCTCATAATTATTATATACTTCATTCTGTGCTTCTTGGGTGCTTTGTAAAATGTATGAATATTAATGTGTCAAGAGGTAACTCCTAACCCATAGCAGTGTCGCCTTTTGTTGACAGTAATGCAGAGAAGAGCTCCTGTTGTTGAAATATGTCGAAAAATGAATCTTGATGCATTGTAATTTCATTAAGGGCTTAAAGATGCCCTGGTGGTTGAGGTGGTACAGAATTTTAATGATGTAGAATTAAAAGGATTAATTTACTAGCAGTTAGATAGAGCCCAGACACACCCAGAGACAGACACACATTGTGAAGTCTCGGTGTGCCTTTTTTTGTGGGTTTTATATAGGCTAGAGAGACCGCGTTGCTCACTGTAAGTGCTGAAGGAAATATGAAAATAAAACAATTTTGTAGAACGTCTTGTAAAAGATTATATAGACTGTTATATTCAAGAGGAGAATGATAGAAAAAATATTCTTATCATCTACGTGAAGGCATTGTTATATTAAAGTTGGTCTAATTGTCTGTTCTTGTTGATCAGCATCTCTCAACTTACTCAGAATTAATAGAACTATGTAGATCCGCACATATACATACATTATTACATATTGTATTATATAATGACGGATCAATATAGATAAATTCAATAATGTGCTCATGATTAGATATTATGTAACGCATACAATTGAATGGTGAGTTAGATAGAAAGGCGTAAACCTTAGAAATGAACAATCATCTTAGACCTAGAATCTAAAGTGCTCAGAGTCTACCTAGCAACCTCTAAATAGCGCTAGCTGCCACCTCCAAAATAATGCATTGGAGGAGTCTAATGCCAACCTAAATTTCATACGATGAGAGCCAAGAACTAGATTCATATTTAGACGATACTGATATTTATCATCAGCTTATACGCCAAAGGCTCTGGGCCTAGGTACTAAACCAGTTCAGCAGGCTTGGTAGAAGATTTAAGGCTATTGATCGGCTTAATGAAAGATTGGACAAAGCCAATTTAATGAAGACTGTGTTGTTAAAAATAGTTGCAGTGAATATAAGGCAAATGTTGTACTGTAATTGGAAGTGGTTGCCTAATAAATAGACTACTTGACAGTAATAATATAGGGTGGATTCCATAGCCTTGGTGTTGCATAGTTCCCCTCACAAGATCCACCTACTGTGGATTGCTGTTCTTTCGCTGTTTGCATTGCGTCCTAGATAATGGTTTCCTGAGTGGTAATTGTGATCTAATATTTAAAAAGAATTCAACGTTGTTATCCTTGTGGAGAAGGGTGACAGGAACCATTGTGTTGTGAGTTATACTAAGGTACTTGGTATTTCTAATAGCTGCCTCAGCAGAATACGTTTTTTTTTTAATTTTCATCTCTTACATATATATGTAGTATCGTGTCATAGTATCTGTACTTTGAGAAACACTAATGAAATATTATTGTAGCTACTTGTGTGTCCGTAGGGGCAAACGCTGACTCACTTGTGCTTTATATTTCTTCTTTATATAAGTTAACTGAGGGTGACTACATATACCGGTTAACTACTACCCGTAGATATTATATTAGATTGTCTTCATAGGCAATACCGGTATATTTCCATTATAATATATCATAAGGTGGTTACCATGGATACCACATATACCTGTTAATTGGTACCGGTAGTTATTATATTAGATCGTCTCAAGGGTAGTTACCGGTATATTACCATAATAATTATTATGAAGGGTAGATATTATATTAGATCGACTTAAGGGTAGTGACCGGTATATTACCATTATAATTATCATGAAGGGGTTGCTATGGAAACTACACAATGTATACAGGCTGTGATAATAATAATTGAAACAGAGACATGTGTTTGGTGGAATTGATCTGAATATACAAACTGGCCAACCACCCGGCAAACACATGGAACATCACGCAGTAATAATTATTACACATTAACAGCTGGTAATACATCAAGCTTCAACAAGTCACACCTTGAGTCATGCAAGTACTTATACACACACTTTGACTTCCAGTTAGAGCGCTTCATTATGTCCTTTACCAATAGGCCAATTGACTTTAAGAAGGTAGCCCCACCATGACGCAGGGAGTGGGTACTAACATTCTCATCTACTAAGCCAATTTTGACAGACAAAAATTTCAAACGTGTATTCACATATGAATATGTCAAACATTTGGTTTTGCCACCACAGGGAAACATTGCCATTAGCATTCTGTATCAACTCTGACAAAATCTTTGCTGGGCAGAATGGGGAGGACTCATCGAGCAAGAGGTATATGTCATAGGGGTCATGGCCAAACTGGTCTGTCTTAGATGTCCTAATGTGAAGTTTTACATAATCATTAGTTAATACAACATCCTTTACCCTGAGTGAATGTATAGAGTCCACTACATGGCAACACCTCAAAACTCCCCTAAACAGTATCAGAATGGCACACCAGAATACCCTATCCAACCTCAGCGTCATATTCAGGGTTGACAAAATTTTAAACATGTCAACATTGGTAATTGGGTATCTAACAACTTTGGTTAAACTTTGACACTGCTCAATAGCATCTAGTGGCTTTTTTAGGATAAAACTACTACTGTAGTCAGGGTGACCATGCAACTTTTGAAAGTACCGTACAGCAGAAATATAATTCCTTATAGAGACTGGTTTCATCTTATCAGCAAGGTAAGTAGCATACAGTGAAGCCTGGGATGGCAAGCATGGGAAAACTTTAAGGGAAAATTTTCTACAAAATTTTTTGTACCTCTTAAATGGCTGCTTTCTGGTTTTCAAGGTTGTCATGGCAACACCCGAATTCACAAATTTTTCTTAACAGAGACCTCAATCTGGGATCTGAAAAATTTAAATACACATATTATTTTCAGACAATTCTTTTTTTACACTTGGCAAGGACACTTTTGTAGTCCAATCTTGACAATTGATCTGCAAGAATATTGTCAGCCGACTTAATATGAGTTGAATAAATGTCGATATTATACAAAAAAACAGAGCCAAAAGATTTCTCTTAACCACTCCATACATAGACGATTCTTACTACAGCCCGTATTCAACATTGCCAACACCTGCATATTATCTGTGATAGCATTCAAGTGACAATTTCTAAAAGAATGGGCCCATCTTTTAAGACCTGCCAACACTGGCCACAATTCATATACATTTATGTTCCTATCATGAACTAAAATGTTGTCACATTTCGGGGGGGAAACCCAGTGATCCAACCCAATTTTTGAGTTGTCAATATTGCTTCAGGACCCATACAAAAAATCCGAGCCACACCATGCCCCATAGCCTTTAATTGAAGCATCTGACACCATGGGCCTATCCAAAATATCGTTTAGAATTAAACTTTTGCAGTTGAAGATTTTGCAAAAATCCTTCCACCAAAGAAAATCCCTGATTATACCTGGATTTAATTTAACTACACCTCTACATTTTGCTTTTGCCATTAAATCAAACACCCGTCTACTAAAAGTACGGCCCCCTCTCACCACTTGGGAACAAAATGACATCAAGCCACCAATACTCTGTAAGGTTTTTTTACTGGCAAATTTTTTGCCAATGAATTTTTAAATCCAAAATACTCCATAATTTCAATCAAAAGGTCCCTCTGACGGCGACACTCCACTTCAGTGTTGGCAATAATGATGAAGTCATCTAGATAATTGACTAACCTATCAATACCATAAAAATTAGCAACTTTTGCCAAAAAATCAGAAATTTTGTTAAATATGTATGGGGCACAACGGAGTCCAAAGGTAAGGCGGTTACTTTGGTAAAATTTTTTACCATCTCCCATGTCCCATGAGAAGCCCTGGAATTTTTGGTGTTCCCCATAAACACTAATAGACCTGTAAGCGGATTTTAAGTCAACAACACTCATAAAATCATTCTTGTTCAACATTGCCGTGACAGAATTTACGGATTTATATGAAAAAGGTTTAAATGTTGACTCCATAAAATTATCAATGCTCCTTTTTTGGGGCATACTGCAATCGGTTATGGGTCTTAATTTACCATTACTTTTGGGGACACCACCAAGGGCATGTATGCATCTAGGTTTGGAGGTTACTTCAAAAATAGAACCATCCTGGAGTTCCTCACTGACAATTTCACACATTTCATTGTAAAAATTACCCTGAAAAATTGACTAATAATTCTCACATTCATACTCTGTTTCGCACCCAGGATCAACAATTTTGAAACCTTCTACAAAACCTGACCATAAATAATCTAAGTCACGTTTGGGTAAATTTACAACACCTTCTTGTCTTAGGAAACATGCCAATCTACATGGCAAAATTTGGGCTCTGTGGCCACCAATAAAATGTTCACAAGAACAGGTACCATCGATAAAACTTTGGTAAATGTTTATACTAACATTACCTGAGCAATTTACATTAAAAATGGGATAAAAATCATCAACATTTTGAATACTCTTTGAGGAAAATCCGTTAATATCAGGTGTTTTTTTTTTTCCAAAACTGGCAAAATTCAACAAGTCCACCTCTACTGGTGGCTTTTGACAACATTCATCAATAACTGGAATTTTTGGCTCAACACTGTTGCCAAGTACAAAATCCTCAATAGGGGGTTCAACCAACAGTGCCTCTGTATGGCCAGCTAATCTGGAGACACGACCCTCCCAAGAGGAAACATCCTACTTCTCTGAACCACCCTTCTGACACTTGTCAGCAGAGTGGCTTTTGGAGTCACATGTGCTACAGACGTGTCTGTAGCGGCATAGGTTTAGCTTGCAACCCTCTGGTCTGTTGTAAGCATAACAGTGATTTTTTGAGTTAGCGGATTTTTTGACACTAGGTTTTGTGGATTTTGCCAACTTTTAGGCAGTATAGGTACCGTCGTAGTATAGATGGCGTAGGATATCAGAATTCTCAACAGTCTCAAAGGCCTAATACCTCTTTTGTCAGCCCTTTCTTTGACACTTTTGTCGTAATTTACAACCTAGCTGAGAGTGAATATTTCAGTGGCAGATTTCTCCAGCAACATTTCAATATGGTCAAGAATATACCTGACATCGTAACCTTGTTCAAGTTTGGCACTGACTAAACGAACATTGACAATCAAAAGTCTTTCTAAGTTGTCAATGTTTTGTCTGTGGCCCAAAAAATTCTTCTGGTCAAACTCACCCCGGGGTTTCTTGGTCCTACGCCTCAATCTTGACCTGGAGACAGATGAGGAACCTGTAGAACTTGACTCTGACCTGGATCTCGACCCATAGCGGTGACTTGGTCTTGACCTGGTGTCTTGATCAAATGTTCTGTCAACAGTGGCGCCATCTGAAGATAACTCGTCCAACTTCGTTAGAATTCATTCCAGAGTCGTCTTAATCGTCTCCGTCTGGGTTTTCAGCTCCGCGATGTCATCAACGGGCATTTGGCCGGTGGGCAGCCCAGTAACAACGGGCAAAGGAGGCACCTGCCCCCTTTTCGACCTCCTGCAACCGTCCGGGGGTCCTAAGTCAGGCTCTTACATATTTTTGGTCTTTTTTCGACCCATTTTGACCAAAATTTCGGCGATCAACGTTGCCAGGTTAGAAAGACGCTTTTGAAGATTGTATTGCCCTTAATCAACCTTGGCAGCCGAAAATAATATCTAAAAAAATTTAAAATATGTGCCAGCCCCCAACACAGGGGAGTTGTGCACTGTATGAGTTTGTGAGCCCAACTGGCGAGTTCCTTGAAACTTGAGTTTATATATAGCGCAGGGTAGCTTTGCCATAGTTACCAGTCGAGCGTTGTATTGTTGCGCGCAACAAGTAGTACCAGGGGGAGTATCACTCGCTGTGTTAATTATATGAATATACACGAGTGTATATAGTTCCATAAGTTACAATACATGATGTATGTTGCAGAATAAAATGTATCATAGCATTTCAGCTCATTCATCACCCAAAGTGTGATACACAATTGGCAAACACAAGCTCAGATAGAACTCAAAATGAGCCATTATGGATAGGGCAACTTGAGAAACACTTATGCAAATGGTGCCACCCAAACCGACTATAGAACTACCCTGCAGTTGACATCAAATCCAAAACCTTGCCAACTGAACACCCCCCCCCCTCTCTAATCTATTTCAGATACCTGAACTTCTGGGTATAAAACATGTCGATCTACTGTACTTTATTGCCTTGTCATTGCTTTCTTTCTCCCCCCCTAAATTGACGTTGCATTTAACCTTTGCGCATCCAAGCAGAAGAGATGATCTAAATAAAGGTTTCATCCAAGCTTTAGCAATCGACCGGTTATTAGAGGTCAGGAAAATATATCATGAGGGAGGGGTTTCCAATAAATTATCAGGGCTGGGCATATCTGAAAATCCTTGAGGCAATGCTAGAGCAGCTGTAGCTGAGGACCGGATGAATCCAGAATTTTAAGTCTAAGCTGCACCCCTGACATCCCCCCATCCCCAGAGGCAGGGGCAGCAGAATATGTTTGAAGTTGGGAAACCCGTCCTCCCACACAAGCATGCATATTGGGTTGAAAAGTAAATAGACTAGGTTTCTCCCAAATACTTTGCCCCCAACTTTCAACTTGGGGCCTGGACCCCCAGCCCCCCCCCCCATGTTCCACCGCCTATGCCCTAAACTATGTATTACAAATTTCTAGTGGACAGAGTATAGGTGGGGAACACATTTTGGCAATGGGATCTAGGCAAAGTGAACTTTTAAATAGGACATTGCAACTTTGGTAATGGGGGTCTAGAAGTATAGATCCCAGGGAAATTTTGTATTTTGGAGGGCATTTGGTGCATTATGGTGCATCTTGAGAGCTAAACTGACTCATACTTTTCCAGCCACACCTTAGGGGTTGGTGTTTGAGAAGGACAACACATTGTCTCCTGACACCTGCTCTCTCTTGCCAAGTCTACAATAGCATTTTAAAATCTAGACATTGTGAGGTTGCTGTAATCTATGTACTGCCAATATACAATACCAGGTATAAGATATTCAGACTTGAGGTACAACCCTGTGCACGAATGGTTTGATAATGCTTGGATTGGATGTGAGGGAGCAAAAGGGCATAGAAACAGAGATACTACACTCCCACCCTCATCCCCCCCCCAAAAAAAAAGAAAACTAAAAGACACAAAACAAACTAGCAGACAGCTGAAAATTTTAAAGACAAAGCATGCATTTTGGTGACTTTGGGAATCACTTCATAACTTTGGTTCTACTGAGAGGATTTTAAAAATTCTTTCACTGTTGGAAAGCCCAGGATCTGGACATTGTTCTTGATGTAAGTGTCGCCTCAGACTTGAGGTACAACCCTGTGCACGAATGGTTTGATAATGCTTGGATTGGATGTGAGGGAGCAAAAGGGCATAGAAACAGAGATACTACACTCCCACCCTCATCCCCCCCCCAAAAAAAAAGAAAACTAAAAGACACAAAACAAACTAGCAGACAGCTGAAAATTTTAAAGACAAAGCATGCATTTTGGTGACTTTGGGAATCACTTCATAACTTTGGTTCTACTGAGAGGATTTTAAAAATTCTTTCACTGTTGGAAAGCCCAGGATCTGGACATTGTTCTTGATGTAAGTGTCGCTAATTATGAGGCTTTTATTGCCAATTCCCGGCTATATGGCGACAGTTTCCTGGCCCTGATTATACAGCATATGAGATGCAATATGTATTTTGAACCTCTATTCAGAACATACATATTAATGCGATATATCTGAGGTAAGGGCTGGGAAGAAAGAGTGAAAGCGTTAAGAATTTAAGTGCTTAAAGGCTTGTAGTTTAGGATGGCACATATTCCATCTCACGCATGGCATTATAGCAAGTGCTATATATATCACTTATACTTTCTAGTGGATGGAACTTTCCATTCAGTCATAAGAGGCCCCAGAGCCTCTTATAACATGCAGCAATAGCCCCATAAATCTAAACTTCTACTAAAGCCCAGGAGAAAGGAAGCATTAAGCTGTATACAATCTGGAGAAAGGTGTGTCCACGCATTTATTGTGAAGCATTGTTGCACATTCAACCTGCAGGCTTAGATATAATAGAGGAATTAGAGTGATGGAACAGGGTTCAAACTAACATCATCTACCCTTTTTTACTCTGGACAATGATCAAAGAGACCGATATACCCTTGTATCCAGCAGAGGAGGACATTTTTCTTTTTCTATAGTGCCGATAAATACTCATTCCATAGGTTTTATATGACAATAGATCAGGACGGGATGAGGACATGCCATATATACTTTCTCGAACGGGGATAGCCGGTAGGCTAAGGGAATCTATAGGCCACGGGCGTGGACTGGTTACCAGATTTAGTCTGTGTAGGTATTATCCATATGCTATAGTAAGGGTGAGAAAGTAAAGGGAACAGTGCTGCCCTCTGGTGCCTTTATTTGCTATGCACAGACCTTGATTACAGAGGTGAGTGGTGACTTTGCCAAAGTAACCACTCACCTCTGTAATCAAGGTCTGTGCATAGCAAATAAAGGCACCAGAGGGCAGCACTGTTCCCTTTACTTTCTCACCCTTACTATAGCATATGGATAATACCTACACAGACTAAATCTGGTAACCAGTCCACGCCCATGCTATAGGCACCTTGTCAAATCCTTTTTTAACTTCCATAGTCTACATACTATATGCTCTGTTTCTATGAGATATTCAGAGCTTCAGAACTCATAGAAGACAAGATTGATCAATTATGAAATACTACTTACCTTGCAGAGAGTTATAATGAATTGCCTGGAACTGAAAATGTGTTGAAGCAGTTTCTTTTTTTAATCAGGATGAATGCTTGTCTTTACAAATTCAGTGTGAAGCATATAGGCCCCTATGTGAGAAGAATCAAGACTCACTTCAAATTAAGATGGCTCGGTGTTAACGCATGCAATTGAATTGATAAGGCTAATCTGATCATATATCTAATCATACTCGTAGTCTTTAGGGTAGGGTAAACTAAACATATCCACATACCCCGAGACGTCAACCCCACAAAAAAAGAGATAGAAATGTCTTTACCCTGAATCAGCATTGCCAAGTCATCAATAAGCATTGAGGCAAGCAGTTGGTAAAAAGAATTAATAATTCAATAGTAAATCCAATGTTATGGTTATTGGGAATGGACGTTTTAAAACGACCCTAAGTTAACCTACCCTACGTAAAAGATTATAATTTGTGGCTCCTCAATTAATTCCCTTTCTTATCATTTAGTGTACTCAATAAAGACCCTTCCTACCGGTGACTCCAAAGGTACCCATCTATTCCCCCTTTTCCGTCTCCCATGGGGCAGCCGAATGATAGATGTAATCTAAGGAAACATTGTCCTCTTAAAGCTTTCTGGGAGAAATTCTATTTCAATTTAATATTATTGTATACGCCATGAACCATTTTTCCATGGGGGCAGTGAATTATGAATAATGGCCCGGGCTCTTGGGGAAGCTGAACAGCGACAGCGGCACTTATACGTCACAATTAAAATCGTTTCTTCAGGCACCCTCCCCCCTGGTATTCTAATCTGCTCCCTATTTATTCATATCTTCCCTCTTTCCAATATGATGATACTGTGCTACATTTACTCATGTGTACAGCCATCTGATTATTAATGCACTACTCCTAGCCACTGAGTTGTTTGTGCTTGGTTTGGTTTGGTTGATTTTACCTCGACTAACAGTACTTAAAAATTCGTAGAGTTATTGTGTTTGATCGGGCACCAAGTTTTTTCTTTCCTCTTTCTGGACAGCTATTTAAAAACGGCTTGTCCAAACAGCTTGACAGGTACATATATGCTGCTTGCTCTACACAGTTGCTAATCACATCTATGGATGACCGAATATACTGTGACAGAGAAAACCGCTACCAGGGCTTAATTCCCTTAATCTTTTCAAAAGATAGCAAGTGTTCTTTTATTTGCCTCATCCCATAGACAGGGATAGCAATCAGCTGCCATACTATACCTACCCACTGAGTTACTCAGTGAGCTGCTCATGAGCAGTCATTTGCTCTTTAGTACTGATCAACATTAAACGATGTGACATGATATGCATCAGCGGGGTATTTCTCTATAATGCTAATCAATATTATTGAGAAATGCCCCCTGGAACAGTTATTGCCAATAAATCAACAAAAACAACAACGGTATTTTAGTCAATACACGAATTGTACCAGAGATACAGCGGCTGATATATGTATCTTTCATCCACATTTTCATCGTTATGTTCTAGGTGGTACATTAGGTCTATACATATCAGAATGCAATTCCGTTATGTAAATGCAATGTTTTTTTTGTTTGGCCTCTGAAGTATGTTACTATGCTGTAATGTGTTACTTTGATGAATTCCTGGTATCTTAAAATACCATAAGCCCCTCGCAAAAGAGGTATACTGTGGCCTTTGAAGATTCCAATAACTTATAGAGTGTGGCTTACGCGCAGGGCTTTGCAGGTCTCAGCCATGGAAATATTTTTTCACTAGATTTTAATAAAGCATGGCATGCCATAACTGGTGTGCCCCAGAGGTATTGAGCAAAAAATCCATCTTTAGGGGCAACCTCGATTTACAACATATAAAAAAAACTGCATAATTGGCATTATTTGCAGTGAATAAATCCAGTTCAGACCCAATCCAAACAAGCCCAAAAATGAATGGGCATCGCTGCAATAATCATGTTTTATTTTATATCATATGAATAAGTACCTACTCAGGACCAGTTATGAATTTTTACAAAGTTCTACTAAATTAGCTAAATATTTTATCCACCCAGAACTCATGTAGTATTTAGTGCGGAGGTCTTCTGTCGGTAAGGATGCACTGAGTGACCCCGGATTTCCCTATGTGAGACCTATAGGACTCAGTATGGAGGCCTAGTGGAGCCACCATCTTCAATTCCGCTGGTTGAGCTAAACCCAACTGATAAGACATACCATGATGGGTACCTTGTCCATGGTTAACACCCACTTCCAGGGACATGCTGGTCCATCGTAGCAGTCCTTAGCAGTGTGTGTTGCGGGGGGAACCAGCTCCAGACCAGCAAGTGGCCAATACCGAGGTAGCGGATTGTTCAATGGGTGCAGTCATTACTGATAACAGCTATCTGATGGGTACCACTGCCCCCCCCCCGAGAGGACCCCAGTGAATAGTTGGTGTTATTTCATTGCCTGATAATTAAATCAGCTTATCACGATAGAGAGACGATATGACCACATAGAAACATCCAGACATATGCAAAAAGCTTTCATCACTACCTCCACACTTACTAATCAATATGCATACATCAGTGCTATCCATACAGTGTCCATTAGCAATTACTACCTCTGAAAGAACATGAAAGGACTGTGAAATGTAAGCATTAGGGAAGAAAAGCTTCCCATAGCGAACTTTCATAATTGTCTGCCCATTGTTCACCTAATTCAGTTCGTGTATGGCTTTATTCATCTGGGACCTGTTGTACAATCAATACTGTATACATTTTTATACCACTTTTGTGATGTTGGAGTCAAAGTGAGGTTCACTACAGATGCCACCACAGCTTGAAAAAGGTTTCTTCCATGTATAGCATTCCGTGTATAGCATATAGTTAACACATCTCAGATTTTGATCACACTGCACCTGTCATAAGCCCAAGCTCCACTAGGCGACACAGGGCGGCAGTGTTCCTATGCAAAACACTTTGGGGTGCCCTTTCTGTTTGGTCCCTCATTACACATCCGTTTCGCGTGAATGTCGCAGCAATTTTGCGTCAATATCGCACATAATTAGCATGACATTCACGCGAAACGCTGCGTTCCTGCATTGGCAGGCAGAGAGGGTACCCCAATGCAAGGAAAACCTGTGTCGCCTGTAACGCTGCCGTCCCATGCCGCCTAGTGGAGCCCTGCCTTTAGATCAATAAAGTATTCTCCATTTTCTATGACAATAATAGTCACTTGGTTACAACATCATTGCTTATTAGTAATTTGGAGGACAGGGACATGGTAAGAAGATTGTAGGCTGGTAGAGAGGACTGTGAATCTGCAATATGGGATGTAAATGCATTGCCTGTCTTCATTTTTCTCTCATAATAACCCTTTTGGTCCTATTCAGAATCACTGTCTCCTTTCTTTATTGTAGCTATTCAAAACCTACTTCCTCCAGAGGAGCATGGGACTTTTAGATTTATTGGGCCAATGCTGCATATTGCAAGGGCTCCGGGACTTCAAATGCCTATCATATAAAAGTGGGACATAAGACTACCATGCCACGGCTGAGATGGAATATTTGTCTCCCTACATTTATATAGCCTTAGGTGCTGAACAAAATTCTAAAGAGCTTTCACTCCTCAATCCCTCCTCATTCCCCATTTGACATTCCCCATTAACTGTCTTGATTCGAAAGGATTAGGCTTGTAATACATTCATATTCCTCTATAATCAGAGGTGCATTGAATACCACCAAGGAGATCAGAAAAAAATCTGTTGAATAGTTTCTCTTCACTTCCTCTTTTTGATAAAGACAAGTTTTGCAGTGTTTGGATGATAGCAGATCCAACAGGTTTAATAACAATGGAGAATCATCTGAGCTTTATATCAGGAATTTGGGATAGAGTAAGGACCTCTAATCGTAAAAGGAAATGATGAAAATTGATTTTTTTCCCCCCATGAATCCATAAGTTCCTAAACTTTACAATAAAAATGTATAACATAAAAATGCTCATGTATGAAATGCCTGTATATATTCTACACAATCTATTTTATGAGTGCCTAGTACACTCAAGTACATTCTTAGATCCCTTTTATCAGCCCTCAATCAGTAGTACTACACACCCACCTTCAGCCCCTCCCCCATCTCACTCAGGGCCCCTGGGTATAGCTTTTGTGTCCAGCCCTAATGTATTCTGTTTATAAACAGAAGCATGTCTTTATCAAAGTCAAGGGTAGGTTCACCTTGAATCTGATACCTGACTATAGACAGACATGTGAATCTGACACTGGGCTCTCTATTTGTTAATCATAATGGATTTTATGTGTTTTGTTCCCAACAGCAAATAGGAATATTATGCAGAATAGATAAAAAGCTTTAAACTCACATATCCGACCAAAGGCACATGTCTGCCTTATCATTCTCTATGAGGCGGTGAACTGTGAGTAATGGGCTCTTGGGGGAGGCTGAGCAGAGGCCTCAGTTTTTTGCCCCATAAACAGGTATCAATACTGCTACATAGAGAAGTAATGCTGACGCCAATACCGAAAATGACACAGAAACAGTGGGTTTCACTTCCCTCAAAAACTCTCAGGTGTATCATGGGAACTCCTCAAGACATTTTAGGTGTCCTGTTTCTTTGGTTTTAGTGATGTTGCAGACCTCCACATGTTCCAATTGCCTCTCGCTTGCTGGCTTGATAGAAAGCTGTGCTCATATCAAAATATCCACAAAATCTGGTGATGATTGACAGCAGTGACCTCAGCTTACGACATGACCTTGGGTCAGAGCTGTCCTTCTCCCGAGGTTCACTTGCTCTAAGCAGCCACAGCCTGCTTTAAATATATTTTGCCATATCTGGAAAACAGACACTGGGGGTTCTGCTAGACAAAGTGACATTTACCTAGGACCCTTGGGTTGCCTAGCAACAGCAAACAAAAATGTTCCATGCCTAGCAACGGGCACAATATGCACTGCAAAAATGGTGTTTAGATTTTTAACATGTTTAGGTCTAAACACGTTTAAAACCTAAACATATAGGTCAGTTAGGTGTCTCATAGACTACACATTTAGGAATTAAATACTTTTCTTTTAAACACCTAAACATTTTTGCTAAACATGTCTAGATGTTTAGTGTTTAAACATATTGAATATTAGGTGTTTAGATTTAAATATCAATATATTTAGGTAGTTGGATGTCAATTACACACCAGGTAGCAGCACTACCTCTAAATGGACATTCTGCACACCATCACAATTAATTGATGTGCACAATATCCCCAAACCCCATGTTAAATATGGTTTCATTTCATTGACATTCATCAGAATAGAAACAGCACTAGAGCGTTTACTAAATTTGCCTTACACCAGCATAATTAGTCTAAACTAATCAACAGGTTCCATGGTAGACACCTATTTCATGGTATTTTTCAAAAGATAAAGCAATGTCCTCCCTGTCAAGCTGTTGTACTTTCTCAAGTCTATCATTCTAATGCAGTGTATACATATATGTGTATATACCTGTGGCTAACTTCTTTAGAGACTTTGCACTTGTAAATACCCGCTGATGTTCCCCAGAAAGTAAATGAAAAAACAAACAAAAGATAATGCTTTTTTTTCTTAATGCATTCATTTGTGAACCTAAATTTCCATCTAATCATTTAGACATCTAAACATAAAATTTCATATCAGAAAAATTCTCAATCTAAACACCTAGATATCTAAACACCTAAGCTAAGCATATTGTTTAGCTAAACATGTTTAGGAGGTTAATGTGATTACAAAACGTTGCAAGAATATGTTTAGAATTGTGTTTAGGATCTAAACACCATTTTTGCAGTGTGGGTATAGAGGTATTTAGCCATAACTACAGCCAGTAACTGAGCCCTTGTGGTATAGCAGCCATACTTTTTATTTTAAGCTAAATAATATTTCCTAAAGGTCAAGCCATAACACTTCTGGTAAGTACGTTAATTTCTTAAACCCGGTGTACAACCACCATCTGTATCAACGACCACTATCTGTAGTACTACAGATAGAGGCTGACCATCCAATCACTTTCTGTATAAAAAAAAACAAAACACGCTAACTGTAGTAACCATCCAACCTCTATCTGTAGTAACTAACGCTATCGGTAGTAACTTTTCCGATGCTATGATTAGACACATCCAACCACTATCTGTATGAAAACCACTATCTGTATCAACCAATAGACTCAGTGTGCATGAGTGTAAGGGGGTGAGTTGAGATAGGATTTGAATTTAAAATTGGGTAAGAGGGACTCACGGTGTGTAATATGGGTCAAATCAGGTTAATAACACTGTACAACGGCCAAAAAAACATACCCATTATACCTAATTTGAGGCTGCTGAATCTGAAAATGAGGTTAAAAAATGTCTATTGGCTCTCAATTTTGAGATATCCATAGTGTGCCATATATGCTGAAAATCACCTCTGAGGGCAATGATTTCAGTATGTTCACCTATATTGTTTAGTCCAAACATGTACAAGAACTTTCTTATGTCATTACTGGTATTTTTCTGGTATTATCAATTGTTTTGACACTTGTGCAAATCATCTTTCACACAAAAGTGACTCCTAGGCCTTTAATCATTCCAAGATGTATATATATATCCACACCAAATAGGTTCGATTTCATGTACATTGCATTATAACCACTTGTTTCGGGGATATATTGCTTCATTTTGGTACAAAGGCAGTCATCTTAAAAAGACAGCCAAATTTCCATGTTTACTTCCTTGAAACATTGACTTAGAGCATCCAACCATGATTTATGGTGAGTAAGGCTGCATCTAAAGATCAGGATTATCCATAACCATGAGATTAAAGTGAGGGTAATTTGATATTATAACCAAAAATAGGCTACATAGTAAATGGAAGTCATTGCTTGCCCTCAGTGCAGTCGTAACAGGATTTCTGGGAAAGAAGAGGGCTGAGGACTTTGTGTGGATACACTGCTGCCACATATCTGAAACTCAAATGCAAGATGTCCTTGAACAGGCCTAGGTCAGTCGTTTCTTAAAACCTCCCCTGGCGGGAGGGTAATGTGGAGGGAGGCAGTGGGGCTCTAAACCTCTGTGTAATAGAAAGTGACAGAGGAATTTCTCAAAGTCACAAAATCATTGATAAGTTGTACGAAAAATTTACAAAAAATCTAAAACAAATTTAAACCTGAGGAAATGTAGAAGAAAGAAATTCAGCCTACTTAGTAATAGAAATTACCTCTTTAAGAAAATAAAGAGATTTGTAAACCAGGGGTCAGCAGTAGAAGGCCTCAATTGGACCCTTATCTTATCTCTTATCTCTGATCTTCTAACAACTCCTCCTGACTGACTACCAACTATTGAAGATCCACTTTCTTCATCTGACCCCCCCCCCCCATCCTTTAAAAAAAAAGACCTGTTGCTCGGTAAGTGACATACATGGGGGGAGATTCTAACGGGACCTCTCAGAGATGGAAAAATGCTACGAAAGATAGTGGTTACCTTTTCTTCTAGCAGGCTAGTAATGGGGCCTGATGTGGGATGAGCCCGAACATTGTGTACAAGAGACAGGCAAGGCAGTCCCGAACAAGTGTCGTCTAGCTAAAGTTTCAAGCATATTTACTACTTTTACTGCATAATACTGAGTCAAAGGATGAATAATTCATTAGATATGGGTGTGTAAATGGTAATCAAAAATAAATAAACCAGATTTGATATGAAATCTGGTGTTTGTACAGTTTGCACTAAATTCAATTTGGCTACCGAGGATGAAAATGGGCAATTCTAGGTATTATGGGTATCTCAAAATTGAGAGCCATCAGCAAAAAATGGATGTTATTTTTGAATTCCCCAGGTCAAAATACATAGGAATTAGTGGGTTTCATCTCTGTTTTTATCGAAACGTGAAATTTTGTTGTACAGTGTATGCAGCAAAATAGGTCAAATGGGCCTAACAAAGTCAGATGGTCTCAAGATGGGTCAACTGGCCAGGGACTGGGCCAAATTGAGTTAGATGGACCCAACATGGACAAACTGGGTAAAATCAAGTCAATGTGGGAGAATTAGGTCAAATATAGGTAAAGTTGGCTAGATTGTGCCACGTAGAGCCACATCAATGCAAGTTGGGGAAATTGGGTCAACTCAGGTCAAAATAGGTCAAATAGCAGAGACTAAATTGAGTCAGATGGACCCAACATGGAAAAATTGGGTCAAAACAAGTCATATGGGAAAATTAGGTCAAAGGTGGGTGAAGTTCGCCAATGAGAGGCACACTGGGCCAAACAAAGTCAGATTGTCTCAAGTTAGGTAAATTTGGTCTACCTTAGTTAATCTGACTTAATTGGGTCAATCTACCCATCTTTGGCCAATATGACCTCTTTTGACCAGATTTAACCCAACTTACTCAACCTGAGTTAATCTAGCTTACTTTCAGTCAATCTACCTAACCTTGGTCGATCTGAATAACTTTGAGCCGTCCTGGATCAATTTAAATACTTTTGACTGACCCAATTTAGACAACTTCAGTCAGCCTGACTCAATTTGGGCCAATTTGGGGTCAACTGCCCCAATTCGACCCCCTTTTGCAGGATTTTATACAATTTACCCAACTTGGGTCTATCTAAGTAGATTTGACCCATCATGGGCCAATCTAAACTCTTTTGACCATATTTGACCCAATTTACCTAACTTGAGTTAATCCGACGTCAATCTGGAGTCAATTGACCCAATTTGACTTATTTTAGAATGATTTTACCCAATTTACCCAACTTGGGTTAATCTGACCAAATTTGGGCCAATCCTGGGTTAATTGACCAATCTTGGCCTAATTCAACCTATTTTGACTGGATTTTACACATTTGACTCAATTTGAGTCAATTTAAGGTCAACGGACCCATCTTGCGTCAATTCCACCTTTTTTTTTATCTTGTTTAACCAAATTTACCCAACTTTGGTCAATCAGACTCAATCATGCCCATTGTCTGGCCATTTGCCCCATCTGGGTCAATTTGACATGTTTTGACCAAGAGTGACCTGTTCTTTTTTCTTAAATACTCATTGAAAATAAGTATCTGGGTTATTTGCCTAATCACCTCCCAAACTGACAGATTCAATGTTTACACCATGAAAGTGATGTTTTCTTTAGTGGCTACAAAACTGAGTTATTCATGTTCCCTGGTTAAAATCCCTATACCTAATTTATAGAATATGAGGTTGTCTGACTTAAGCCATCGTAATATGGTCCGATTACCAGTAGCTACATTATGTATTGGCTCTTGAAGGAACTGGTCTGAGACAGCAGTGCTTATGAATCATAATCAAAAACTTGACTCTAGACATCTTTCTCTATTCTGTTCTATTTACCATTTATTCCTATCATCAATCTTTGGAATGTGAATCTAATGATACTGTGCTACCTTTATCAATTTGTTCAGGCATCTGATCAACAGCACCACTCACACATATACACTGCCCCCTTTATGTGATGTTTGTTTATCTAGTGTTAGTATCATCCCTACCCACTGAGCTGCTCAATGAGCTACATGTACTGAGGGATCTGCTATGTTATTGATTATCATTGATACAGTATTATGGGTGTACAATGGTGTAGGCTATTGTTAGGATATTGGCAGTTGTTAGAAAGTGTAGTAATGGAAGCTGATGTTGCATTTTCCATTGAAACATCTATGTGCATAACATCTGATGTCATAGGTTTAGGCCACTCAAAATAATAAAATTGGTTCCTCATCACCATCCAATGAAAGATATGAAGAGGGCGTTGTTTTTTGTTTTGTTTTTTGTTTTTTGAAATTATAAGTCAAAATTAATAGGTGGTCAATTATAGACTGTGTCTTGAGAGTTCAACCCTAAAATTATCATTTTATTTTCTTAGAACTTAGAAACAGGGGTAGACACTAACATTTGGGACCTTTGGCCACCCGGGCCAGCCCTTTAGTATAGAGCAATGTATTTTCAAACATCCTATACTGGCCAAATGGCCAATTTCAATGGAAATTTAGAAATGATCACTGGCCCGAAACCAAAACTACTGGCCATTGGCCACCTGGCCAGTGTTAATGTCTACCCATGTAGAAACATAAGTTAGAAAAATACGAGATGTGTGGCTGACACCATAAGCTTTAATTCGATACCAAATATGCCTATAATATTTTACTATTTCTACCTTGTTTTTTTTCATAGGAAGATGTAAAAAGAAAACATCCTAAATTCTGATTTTGTGATGCACGTGGTGATGAGAAACCAGTTTATCTTTTTGAGGGGGCTTATGTAATTTGCTCATTGTATCTTCATGCACATGGGGTTCGTTACCTATTCCATCATATAACATAGGTACTTAAATTAAAGATGTTGACCTTCACAATATTCTATGAGTCTTACTATGGCAGGCACACTTTGATAGCATGTGTGAGCATGACAATTATAGCATTCTTAATGATACCAAATGCAACAGTAGAAGTTACATTCTTAGGAGTAATATGTAATAACCATGAAAAAGGGACACCACTGACATTGTGAATAATAATGCAAGGACATCATTGCTGTTTCTTTAAACAGGACTATCGCCACAACTTGCATCAAGTGATTTTTTCTTGAAAACATGGTGTTTCAAAGCCTATATTATGCACTTCTGTAGATAGTCTAGTGCAAACATGTGTTGTGGCACGTAGGTAGCTCTACCATGCTGCACAGTGTCATATGACCTACTGATATCATATAAAAGTCTACTTTCAATAAACTGATAACTATGTACCGGAGATATGATCACATCAATACATGCTGACAGATGCCAAAAGCCTTTATCACCACCTCCACACTCACTAATCAATATGAATCAGTCAGTGTCCATTAGCAATTACTATCTCTGAGAGAACATAAAAGGGGTTTTGAAATGGGACTATGCAAGGCTATATTCACATTAGGAATTTCCATAATACCAGCCTGGGTTTGGTTTAATTTAGTACTTTGTACACTTTGGTCTGCCCATACAGGGTGTATAATCAATACTGTATGCACCTAATGAGTCCTGAATCAATATTAATCAACTCGTAATCAAGGGGTCCAACTAACAATGTTACTAGATATGCAAATGAGAATCTATGATTTTGTTTTATTACATTTTGAAATAGAGAATTTGTGTTAAAGTATGTGATGATATAGCAAGGACTTTAATGTGTATGCGCAGCCATGATGGCACTCCCAGGAACCAGTCCAGTCCCATAAGGTTGCTATAAGGACTTGTCATGCAGAGGGGTTCTACCATTAAAATTCCCACTATCTGAATGATGAAATAAGGTATTTCAAGCCATCTTAATTTGCTTATGCATATGCTAAGTGGTGTTATTGCTCTGAGAAGGTACAACATGTAAGGGCCCTTGAGGAGGCTGGATGGAAACAGCAGAGCTAATAAATCACAATTAAAGGCATGACTCTAGACATCTTTCTCTATTCTGTTCTACATACCATTTATACCTCTCATTCATCCTTGTGATACAAATATAATGACACTGTGATTCCTTTATCAATTTGTTCAGACATCTGATCAATCACTCCACCCACATGCACAACCAGACCCTATTCCCTAAATGTGTTCTTTGCATATCTAGTACCAGTATCATCCCTACCCACTGAGTTACTCAATGAGATACTGGGTGAGCATCTTAGTGGTATTAAATATCATTAACATAGTGTTGTTGTGATGCATCAATACAGTTGATGCGTTTATTGATTAGTAGAGGGAGCCTAGCTCACACAACTGTACAGATAGACTGGTGCAGGTGTGCTGACCTACTTATTGCTTCAACCTGCACGCGGCAGGCCTAATACTAGCTCCATGCTTGTCACAAAAATTTTGGCAATTTTGCTATTTTGCTGCTTAACTATGGCTGTAAAATGTGACGCATGTGGCCACGAGTATCATGGTAGTACATGAGCTTGTCCAAGTTGTACATGCCCCAACCCTCATGAGCTTTGGCACTAGAGCAGCACCTTACATCTTTAATAGCATTTCTGATGCTGTCGCTCATTTGATGATGGCTCGTGGTTTTTCATGTTTGAACTACTTGGATGGCTTTATCGTCTTGGGTGCCACTTCTGATGAATGTAAAAATGCTCAGCTTTATTTACATGCTATGCTATGCTTGCTAGGTTTCTATATAGCCTACGACAAAGTCAGCTCACTGTCACAGGTTCAACGCTACCTAGGCATTGAGCTAAATTTGCTTCAGATGACATTAAGCCTCCCTCAAGATAAAATAGATAAGCTACACCAGGAGCTGCGCTTTTTTAATGGTCGCCCCAGGGCGGCAGTTGCAACACTTTTGCGGTACACTCAGCCATTGTTTAACCCTGGTGCGCAGAGGGAGAACCTTTTCACATTGAGTTCTCAACATGCTACACTCCTTCACTGCTAGAAAGAGATGCATTACTCTTTCAGAGTCTTTCCAAGATGACCTTTGCTGGTGGAATCAATTTGCCTCCTGGTTTAATGGTTCTGCCAAAATTATCCTTCCCGCCCCTTATGTTTGAGCCATCTACACAGACGCTTCATGAACTGGTTATGGTGCTATACATGGAGTTGACTGGTTTTGTGGCCAGTGGCTAAATAAACTGGTTATGGAGTCTGATCAACACATCTGATGAACATCAATGTGAGAGAATTATACCCGTGTATGAGGCTCTAGAGCGCTGGGTGCCCCTAATGGAGGGATTGTAAAATATTTTGTTTTACAGACAATACGCAAGTAGTAAGCACCATAAATAAGGGCAAGAATTTTGTTTCTATGTATTTGTTCTGGCTAACTGTTTTATTCAATTGCCGGCTAGTAGGTGTGCATATACCTGGCAAAGACAATACGGTAGCAGGCTCTGTGTCCCATGCTGAGTCGGTACGTGACATACCATTATTTGTGTGTTGCAGGGGTGGAGGAACGAATTCGACAACTAGACTTTGAGGCTTCTGAACTTCGAGTTCCAGCTTGGGCTCCTAGTACGTGGCAGACAAAAGCCTCACAGTTGAAATGTTACATCACTTTCAGTGCCACTGTCCTCACCCCAGCCTTACCATCAACACCTAAACATATTTGTCGTTATATAGTGGACTTATCAAAGAATTTGAAATATTCAACCATACAGAACTATGTCAGCGACTTAATTTTGCTGAATGCCTATTTTGGCTATGATGCTAAGTATATTCACTCAGACTTTTCATTTATTATGACTTTGGCAGGAATTAGGCCAGTTCGGCCCTCTTTCATGCTTAAAGACATTTTGAGTATGTTTGCCATTGTGGACATGTCGAAACTGGAGGATAGAGTTTTGTGGACTTGTCCCGCCTTAAGTTTTCAGGGACTACTAAGAAAGTGTAATATTGTGCCAGATAGTATTGATGCTACTGGGGTTCATTATCTCAAGAGAGGTGCGGTGTCCTCCGGAATGGAGCCTAGAAATAGCGAGTCCTGGGGGAGGGGAACAGTTTTTGTTTTCAACTTGTATTTATTGATATTCTATTGATTATCTATTGATTAATCGTGTAATAAAATAAGTAGTTAATAGATATGTCATGACTTGTGACTGATATCCAACAATAACATGCATCGTTGCATGTTATTGTTGGATATCAGTCATGCGTCATGACATATCCATTAATTACTTGTTCCCTATTGTGTTGATGTGCTTATTAATCAGTAAAAGCAGCCCAGGAGGGTCTTGCCAAAACGTAAACGAGCTCAGAATAGAGAAACGTGCAGAGAATTGTTTTGATAAAAGGTATTCTCGTCTTCCCATTTGATAAAACGTGCACATTATCACCAGCAGACGTGTGCTTTTCTCCATAGAGACACATTGCATATCCTTTGGAAAGACAATCAGAACGTGCATGCCATCATGCACGTTTGTATGTACACGTTTTATGCTATAAAAGAGCCAATCTCGTTTTGTTTTTGGAAAGGCCCTCCAGCTCACTCACCTGTACAGGTAGACTGGTGCAGGTGTGCTGCACGCAGCAGGCCTAATGCTAGCTCCATGCTTGTCACAAAAATTTCTTTATTTTGTTTTTGTTCTGTGTTATTTGTTAATAAATAGACCCGTGTTCAGTTTTCACAGGTCCAAGTCCAAGCTTTGTTACTTGTACTATTCTCCTAGTAAAGGAGTAATGGTGCACAACGGTGTAGGCCATAAGGGTAGAGTGACCTTGAGTCATCCATGTACCTTGAGTCCGCCATTTTGCATGTGAATAGTGCCAAATTGTAATTACCAATGACCACTAAAGAGGATTTTAAGCTATTTACATTGATACAAGATGGGATGTTGCAGCACTTAATTGCTATCCTTCCATCTCTGGCTAGTTTTGGTCTACCACCTCCAACAGGCTGTCAATGACAGCATCTTTGAGATTATATCCATGCAAATAGAAATGGGCTTCTAATGATTTGCAACCTATATTGAAGTGCAGCAGGTGACTGAGGATAAACTTACACTAATGCCCTAGTACTCAAGAAACATAGATAACCTTAACCAAAGTTTGTATATGGAGAATATTTACGCCCTTTCAATTATTAGTGAACTGGAAATCTGCCCTTCCATTGCATTGTGTATACAATAGACACTCTCAGAATCATGGTACTTGTGGCTGACACAAGGTACTGGTAAAGAGAAATACACATCACCTGCAGAAATGAGGGCTTATAGGGCCTGATGGAAATGTGTATAAGCGTTGTAACCTTATTTATTGGAAAGATAGACACTTCAGGATAATTTTCAAAACCATTTTCTGAAGCCCCCAACAGGTTAGTGTAATATAGCACAGATCCTAGAAAGAGTTGGAGGTTGCACAGAGGTCAAAGTGGACGCCTCATGGTCACTTTACCCTATAAGGATATTGGCAGTTGTTAGTAAGTGTAGTATCAGAGGATGATGGTGCTCTTTCCATCGAAATCCCTATGTGCATAACATCCTATGTCGTAAATAAGTGTAATTTGGTTATTATATCTTTTGCTGTAAGGCTTATCATGCACATGTTAGAGGGGTATTTTATGATTACATCATAATTACCAGTATACATAACAGATACTTAGATTGAAGATGCTGACCCTCACCATATTCTCTGAGTCTTACCATGACAGGTACACATTAATAGCATGTGTTAGCATGACAATAATAACTTTCATAATAAGACAGAGTTAGTATTTTATTTACCTGAAATGAGCCTTCAACTACAAGAGTAGAAGTGACATTCTTGATAGTAATGTATAATGACCATAACATAGAGAACACCACTGACACTATCAATCATACTGCAAGGAAATTGTTGCTGTATCATTGAAGAGGACTATTGCTTTTATCTCAATAATATTCTTGATATCATGAGGTTTCAAAACCAATATCGTGCACTTATATAGGTACATGTAGTCTAGTGCAGACATATTTTGGGGCACATAGGTAGCTGCTGCACAGTGTGACCTGCTGATATCATATACACGTCTGGTTTCAATAAACTGATTTCAATATATGCTGACAGATGCCAAAAGCCTTTATCACCACCTCCACACTCACTAATCTATATGAATCAGTCAGTTTCCATTAGTGATTACTATCTCTGAGAGAACATAAAAGGGGTTTTGAAATGGGACTATGAAAGGGCATATTCATATTCATCAGCCGGGGATTGGTTTAGTTCAGTATGTGTTGTGTACACACTTTGGTCTGCCCAGGGTGTATAATCAATAGTGTATGCACGTTTTATAATAATTGGACCCTAATTCAATATTAATCTACAAGCAAGGGGTACAACCAACAGTGTTATCAGATATGAGAAAAACTATGTTTTTTATCATTCCATCATTTCCTGCAGTTTCATCTATAAATTTTGCTTGAAAGAGCTAGATGATGATCATGGCCATCGTACACTGCACTATAAACCATTCAAACCTACGTGTAGTTTTAGTCTTAGTGCAAATGTATCACAAATATCTTCAAATCCATATCGATACTACATTTTGAAATTGTAAACCCTTGCTTAAGCATGTGATAATTGCATAAAGGGAGTAGGTCCCTTTTTATCACATGGCCACACAATGAACTTTTCAAACAGTAGTGGAATATATAATCTTAGGAACTATTGAAATATGTTCCATGGGCAGTCTGTGAGATCAAAGGATACATGTATTCAGGAGATGGGGAGATGATTCCGATGATTACTTCTACCTGGCTAGCTTCTTAACGTAAGTAAAGCTAACAACTACTTCTCTTCCAAATATTTTACCACTTGAGTCCTCAATCCACAATACCCCCCCCCCATTGACATGTATAGGCCTAGATGACGATCAGGGTGTGTGTGTACCTAATCATTGGTATAAGTAGACCTAGGAAGATCGCCCATCAATAAGGTTGGCTCCAAAACCACACCCATCTCAAACAAGACTCCCTGTTCTTACACCATGATCACACACTTTGCTGAGGCGTCATATGGACTGGATGAACATGGCTGACAAAGGATAATGAGTAAAAATCTCAAGACAATGAGTCTTAGTCAATATATATAGCACTTGTTAGGATAGACCAGGACACCGTAGCTGATTACCTATTTGATGATGTTATTTGTTTTAAATACATTTCTATTAATATCTTTGGGTGAACATGTATATGTATCAGTAGAAATAAGAAAAAAAAAACGATATACTGTACATTTCAGTGCCCTTCTATCCCCGGCCTTTATTCAAGACTGGCGCTTATTCAAGACATAGTTTAAAGTGTAAATTCCAATTCTAAAACCATTATTCCCCAGGTGCTCATACAAGACCGGCGCTTATTCAAGACATAGTTTAAAGTGTAAATTCCAATTCTAAAACCATTATTCCCCAGGTGCTCATACAAGACCGGCGCTTATTCAAGACATAGTTTAAAGTGTAAATTCCAATTCTAAAACCATTATTCCCCAGGTGCTCATACAAGACCGGCGCTTATTCAAGACATAGTTTAAAGTGTAAATTCCAATTCTAAAACCATTATACCCCGGTGCTCAAACAAGACCGGCGCTTATTTAAGACATAGTTTTAAAGTGTAAATTCCAATTCTAAAACCATTATTCCCCAGGTGCTCATACAAGACCGGCGCTTATTCAAGACATAGTTTAAAGTGTAAATTCCAATTCTAAAACCATTATTCCCCAGGTGCTCATACAAGACCGGCGCTTATTCAAGACATAGTTTAAAGTGTAAATTCCAATTCTAAAACCATTATACCCCGGTGCTCAAACAAGACCGGCGCTTATTTAAGACATAGTTTAAAGTGTAAATTCCAATTCTAAAACCATTATACCCCCGGCGCTTATACAAGACCGGCACTCATTTAAAGACCCAGCGCTTAAACAGGCCACTACGGTACACACCGGTAGAGAAAAACAGTACCCAATTTTCATGATAGCATTTTTCTGATGGTCTTTATGTCAAATAAAAGGATTTTGGTATGGTTTTTGAAATATATGTCATGGTAGAGGAGAGCAGTAAGTTTGTCTGATGTAACTGATGACGTCATGATTGCCTAAATGCATTAGGTGCTGCATTGTTTATACATGGAAGAGGTTGCAAATTTTGTTCCATTTAGAATACTAAAAGGTTCAGGATGTTAATATTGTACAGGGACCTTATGTTAGGTTATCTTTTGATATTTTTCATGGGAAATAACAAAAGATGCCAGAGAATGAGCTACAACGAGCATCTGATTGCATCCTTATGCAAGCACAACTTGGATGCATTTGAACAAATGTGACGTCATCATATGCATCACATAACCCTGCTGCTCTCCTCTATAGTGACCCTGCCAGAATCCATTTGACAAAAAGGCCATCAAAATAAGCCATCATGAAAAACGATTCCCTTTCACACTGTTGATTTACAACAAAGGAAGCTTTGGTCCCAGCAGCTGTTAATCTGCATGAGGTGCAGTTCACTGCAATTATAGCAGCAAGCTCTGTAACCATGAAGCAGGATCAATTTAGATTTACAGCAATATATGCTGTAATTTAACAGCAGAATGTTTTGTAAATTAACAACAACAGTTTATGGCAATTATCATAGCAGTTGACAAGATGTTATTTAAATGAATAGCAAAAGGTACAGTAAATCTACAACAGAATATGCTAGCTTCTCTGGTTCCAGCAAATATTGCTGCAAGTTTTTTAGCAATTAGCACCATTGTAGAATTACAGTTAATCTACGACAACTTACCTTATCTTTTGTATGCAATGTTATGGTGAACACACCGGTATTACTATATCACAAATCATTAATAACCTGTGGAGACATTATGTGGATTGAGGTGTAGACTGAAATAATGTGTACTACACAAACTAATTATTATGCTACTGCTCTCCATGGGGAGAGGAAGTACAGGCAGAGGTAGGGTCAATATATGCACTCCACATTCCAATCCGGTGACTGGGTTGCTATACACAATTAACAGTACAAAGCTGCATATATACATGGCTTATGGCTCATTTACCAAGCTGAGAAGTTTACAGAAGTCCTTTTTTTAAATTGCATCTTTCTGAAAAGTAAGTGCTGGGCAATTTGAATATTGATTCCCAGGAGCAACAATGATGAATCTAAAATAAAAACACATTCCTGGAGGGGGTTACAGGATCTACAGCATCCCTCCACTTGTGTATGACTATGAGCTTATGAGCTTAGTTTCGGGTGTTTCACTGGGTATGCTTTCTGTATATTCATGCCCAGTGGGCACACTGACGTAGATTCAGTATTGGCATTTGCAATGTTTACATATCAACAGTTGATTCAGGGTTGAATCATATTTGAATTTGAAAGTTCATGGTTCAATCAACATTGAAGTGATATGTCAACTGTTGATCTGATGTTGAAATGGGGATGGTTAATAAAACCGTAATGGAATCATTGAAGAAGTGTTGAATATCAATCAACACTACCAACACATATCAGCCAGCTGTCAACTGTCATCATAATACATACATTAAATTCATTAGAAATCCCACATGCTTACTTGCACTATTCTTTGATCATGCAAGAATGATTCATGAATTGTGCAACTTTGATATAATCCAACCCCGCACTACACTAGCACCCACTGCAATGGGGCTGTGTACAAATGATGTCATGCATTTTTGGACCATTTTGGACCCCCCCCTCCCCCCTTGTCATGTTTCGTCATACAACACTTGACCCCCCCTTAGCATGACGTCATGCAGAGAGATACCCCCCCCCCCAGGTGCATGAATAGTGAAGGTCTATAGGCTATAAACAAATTAAAATGGTTCAAAGGGACATATAGTGGGTGTGAATTGGCAATAAAGGATAACATATATGCAAAGTGAAAAAAAAACTAGCACTGATCAACAAATGAACAGAGAAACATGCCAAACACTGTCAGCTTATATAATGTATGGGTCTCTATATGCAGGATGTACCATTTCCATGCTTTATAGTTTTACACGGAGTACTATGTTAGTGATCATACACAAGTATTTCCTGTCACAAAAGGACTTAAAAACTGTCTAGATCAATAATCCAATACAGTTAATAGTCTGCATTCTTTACAGTGAAAGTTGTACACTTGTCAGCGAAGAGAAAATCCCATATAGTTCAAGAGCTTGAATGTATTGATATATTGAATGTATTGATTTAATCTGTAACTTGAACCATTATACAAGTGTACTAGAAATAGGTTTCAGGCAGAACATTTGAATTTAGTGAGTGGCCTAATAGAAAAAAAAAACTCAGAAAGCATCACAAATTCTCAGGAGACCATCAATTGCAATCATAGTTCCAATTTCTGATCTTACAAAGCAATCGAGTCACCTCAGCATTTTACTGTAGAATCTGCAAATAAGGTGAGTCCGATAGAGTTCCATACAGACAAAGATGTGGAGAGTAAGTTTAGAGGGAGGTCCCCTTTATATCTCCCCAAGCATCCCCTTAGTGAAAATAGCAACAGGGTGGTGGAGAGCTCCAGGGGAGTGTTCATTATTTATCAACAGTGGGACTCAAGGAGGGGGTGGATTGGGAGAGGAGCAAAATAATTTTGACACCTCAAGGAGGGGGGGCAATATCACACCTTTTGAAAAAGAAGCCTGTGGATTACTATGGATGCTGACCTGAGGCAACAGCAGCAGTTCAGGGGTATTTTAGATGCATCATTTTAGATCCTGAGTGCAGCAGTGGTCCTTTTCAAAAAGGGTTAAATTGGTATAGGTAGGATAGAGTAGTAGTGCCCCCTTATAGTGGCCTGGACATCACCTTGATTTTACACTGACATTGATGGCAGTGACACTCATTGAGTGAGATGTCTGAGGAATGCATGCATGTAGGGCCTATACTATAGGTAATAAATATATGTCAGATGAATGCATTAAACTTTCCTACCTTTACAAATCTTTTTACAAAAGTTTTTGTTCTTGCCAAAACCAAAGCATATTGTGATTTCTTGATGACATGATGTCATGCAGCCCATGACCCCCCCTCCCCCCCTTGTCATGCTTGGTCATGGCAAGTGGAACCCCCCCTCCCCCCCTCCTGCATGACGTCATTTGTACACAGCCCCCATGCCAATAGGACTTGACAAATTTGTAGTAGAACTAAGGAACCCATATCTGTAATGACATGCAATAACGAATCAAGAGTAATTCATAATCTAGGTCATATTTTATTACTACGATTCCATGTCAATGTAAAGTGTTGACTGGTGGACTGATATTAACTGGTAATAACATATCATGTGAAATCAAGTCTTTCAAGGGACAAGTAGTGTACCACACATACAATCTGCCTATAATACAGCATTTTAGCAGCAGATTTTTGAACATTTCGGGATCTAGAACATCTTTGATACCTATTGTATTCAAATCAAAGGCGTTAATCATGCTACACGAGCAGCTAGACATGGAAAAAGCAACCCTCACCCCACATGCATTAGACTTAAGAAACACAGCCAAATCTATTAGAAATAAGGCACACTCTTTGGACCATTATAAAGGTCTATTGTCGACAATGGATTCAATAACGTCACATCCATTGCTAGAAGGTCTAAGTATAGCCTTATCAGTATGCTCGCTACTGATATGCCTGTACTTATGGAGAAAGATAACTGGAATTTGGACAATTTTTCTGCTCAGCAAACATACTATAGGTATGAACATAACAGCATGGAAATCAGTCTTTAAATCACTTGACACAATGAATAAGAAATCTGACAAAACTCTGGACACTGAACTCTCAATAATGAATATCAGTAATAGATACAATGATTTCACAGTAGTGTTGGTATTGATCATGATCATCTACATTGTAATAAAGATAATGAAATGTAAGATAGCCAGACGTATGACTGTAAAGTCAGTAGACATCGATATGCCATATGTAGCACTAAAACTGTACAGAAAATGGAATAGTATCATAATTCCACTCACATCAATCAGATATGAACCAAACATGTTCAAAATAAACTCACGAACACCTATGTTGAAAGTTCGTCAAAACGGCTGTCTGAAGCAACACCTCGAGCTGATCTAGGCACATGAAAACAAAATCTCATTAACATTATGTGAAAGGTCAATCATGGAAATCGTATTACCTAACAAGGTATACATCCCATTTAAGCAAAGATTCCAAATATTGAAATCATTAAGGGACCATGAATACCCTAGATTTGGAATGGTAATTATATGTAATGGTAAATACCATCAACTACCCCCAGCAACGCTGGACAATGTAGTCATAGACAGCAATGAATAAGTGTACAATAATCATATACCCATGTAGCAAGCCCGCTTAGGGCCAATTCAGTTTTAGCTCAGATAAGCTGGTTCAAAGCGGGCAGAACACTATTCATGGTTTTAGGTTGGGCAAATGGTGGGTTTCCAGTCAGGGCCACATTGATTTGCCCTAATAGGGCAAACTGAACTAAGACTGTTGGGCTCCCGACAGTTTTTGTCCTCAGTAAGTTGTGTGGGCCACATAAGGCTAAATGATTTGGGCACAGAGCAGCTTCAAAATGGGCAAACACTTTGGGCACAGATTGGTTTCAAGGTGGGCACCCCGAATCAGGCATAGATCAGTTCCAAAGATAATTCCCCAGACAGGGTTGAGGATGGGTTTGCACAAGGCATACTGAGCTGGGAGTTCTGAACTTTGCCACTAGATGACCCCACTATGTCTGATGTACAGCTTTCCCCCCCATGTCAGTATTGATTTTCTTTAGTATGATATAACAGAAATAGGCTAATGAATCCTATAAATCATAACAGTACACAAATCTTCTCAGAGTTTGGATCTACTGGCAAAATACATTTGAAATGTGCAAAGTTAGGTGATGTCAGCAGTTTTTAATGTGACTACACCATTCCTGTGGTAATCATTTTATATTGAAGTATGCTACCCTTTGGGAGGCACTATGACCTTGAAGGCTAGCATGTTACTTGACTAGGTCTGGTTGACATGCCTTGGCCAACTAAGTTTGAATTGATGGTTCTACTGTATTATGATGATGGAGAGAGTAATACAGTATCTTTAGTCTCCCTCCAACTATGGAGGCCAAGGGGAGGGGCTAGCACCTGGAGGCTAGCAGAGCATTTCCAGGGTTCAGAATTTTAGAAAATGAGGAAAAAATAGATTTTTTATAATATCTATCCCAGATGGCGCCACCTGATCAAAGTGGTCAGCCCACTTTCAGCCACACCAAAAACCCATGTTGACCCCAAAATGATAAATTTTGACCAGATGGCGCCATGTGATCAAAGTGGGCAGCCCACTTTCAGCCACACCAAAAACCATGTTGAACCCAAACCCATCCTGAGACTGATCTGTGCCCATATTGGTTAGCCCAGTGTGGCCCACGCACCTCACTGAGGACAGAAACTGTCAGCAGCCCATCAGTTAGCCCATTGCGGCCCACATCAGAAGCCACACCAAATAAAGTGTGGGCCACAGTAGGGCCACATCACCTTTGCTACCTGGGTATATATGCTTTCTAGGAAATAAGGTAAGAAACCGGTGAGTTGACACAATACATCAACCCATAGAAGTTATAGCGTGCAATCATATTACATAAAACTGTGAACTCATACCGATATGCATTTATCTTAATATAGGGATGACGAAACCCCATACTACCCCAGTATTTGGTCGAACCATTGTGGCTGTGGCATTCAAACAGATGCAGATATAGACCTTAAGGTCGATGTAGTCCATATCCGCGACGTCTTTGGGGAAACGTACCTGATGAGGCGACCCAACTGGGACGCCCTCCGGAAGACATCACTGCATTTAAAGGCGTGGAGATCAACCGGAGAGAGCCAAGTGGACACTTGGGAAAGGGACATGGCACGGCAAAGCCCAATGGACGTGGCCCCGCCCCTAGACTCTCCAGAGGGGCCACCCATCCTCTAACCAATTTATGTAAAGGAGTAGGAGGAAGCTGCCCAAGATGCCTGGGAGGCAGAAACCACCTTTGCTAGAGTCCTGACGACCGTTCCAATAGCCGTCGTCGCCCCACAAATGATGTTTCCCATGGGTGACGACTGGAGTGACTTCACCAGCTACGACCTCTTTGCAGCCTTCGATGACTGCGAAGAGAACGTCAATGCACTGAATCTGCAATGAGAAACATGACTTTAAAATGCAGGACAGTAATGACATTTTTTGTTTTTCAGTTCAAACAATTATATGCCAGCAATTATTGAACTAGACTGGTTATACCATATGAATTATCATCTAAAGTGAAGGATGAGCGAACTAAATGAATGACTGACATCATAAGCTAATATATATATTCTATGAAAATTGAAATGAAAAGACTTACTGATATATACTTTTTCATACATATACAATGATTGACAATGATTGATATCAATAATGCCACTCGTCATCATAGAAAATGACATTTCTATATGCAGAACATATATGAGTGACATTGCAAGCAATATGGTTAATTGATTAATTTGCAAAACTACCATGTTGATACCTATAATCATATGAGTTAGAAAATTAAGGTATATCAGCTATTCAAACTAGGAATAAAAGCTTACCTAGATCATCGCTGATTGAAAGCCCTGATAAATATTCAAAAGGGTGTAGTTGTTAAGTCGTTCTTGGTAAACTTGTGCGCATATGTGTACACATGAATAGGTATTGGTTTTCAATGAATATGAGAAGTAGTCACTATAATATCCATGGCACAGCAGATAGTCTTATAAATAACGTTCATTGTTTATGAGTGCCATCAATGATAATAAATGTATTGCCATTGTATAGTTTATGAATTTTCATCATAATACCCTATTAAGGTACAAAACTGCCATTATCAATACACTAGCATAATTTTGATTATTAATGAATATTGAATAGATTTACTATATATATGTATGTATATGGAACTATATACACTCGTGTATATATAATTAGCCACGGATGGTCTCCAGTATATAAGGGGGAACTTTGAATCAACCATCAGTTGGCCTATACAGGTAACACCAGGCCAGGTTTACCTCAATTTTAAATTTTTTGAAGTGTTTTTTTCTTGGATTTAGGGGTTATTTACTTAACCAAAAATGGACAAGAAACCAGCAAGGAGTTCTAAGGCAAAATCTGCCCAGAAAAAATAGGCAAGATCGGCTTAATCGGCTTCAAAATCAGCCAACTTAGGATGTTCAAGCGAGTTGGACCTATCTAGTGGGGGTCAGGTACCTTCATCGCCCAACCAAGGTAATGGGTTTGAGGATAGTCTGCTTGTTAACCAGATGAACGATGACAGGATTAACACACTGGAGGGCGAGTTACGCGAGATTAAGGACCTTCTACGGGATGTAGTTGCTACTAGAGGGGATCGGAAAGATGAGACTTTGGGCTCAAACAACATCAAAGCATCATTCCAGTACCAAAGTTGGTGAGTTTAATCAAGAACGGTACATTAAAAAACGTCAACACTATTGAAAAACTGGTTTTGGTGAATATGAAATTTATTCTTGATGCATACAAAGAGGGCGATGATGTTGAAGGCATGTTGAGGCATTTGGAAATGTTGGTTGAAAAGTCTGGTACCAAGATTTATACTGTGGCAGTTCTTGTTGCATATGACAAATCAGTTAGGTCTAGGGCTAATGAAGATGGTATTGAGGCCTTTGGCACTATTGAAAAATCTGATATCCTTAGACAAATATCTTATGACGGCACAGTTCAAGCCCAAATGGGTTATGCTTCTAAGCCTAAGAATGTGGGAAAATCTAAGGTCTCTAACAACTCATGTTATGCATTCAACAGAGCTGAAGGGTGCTTGAGAGATTCCTGCAAGTATAAACATATCTGTAGTAGTTGTAGTGTTTCTGGACATAACAAGACTGAATGTCAAAAATCTAGAAATGATTAGGAATACGTGGGAAGCCAATGTCCTATGGCTGGCAGTTATGTGTGTTTGATGCCAGATCCAGTTATAGTAGGTTTGGTAGATGTTGGCTTACCTCCACATACCACCCCAGTACAGGAGGTGGGAAACACGGATGGGGTTAGTGAATTAACTCAACCACCTAAGCCCATAATAGAACAGGAGAGTCTTGTTAACATAGTTAATCAAGGTGTATTCCAAGAATTTAATTCTTTGGAAAATGTGGAAGAGGTTAATAATACTGTTAACCCAAATGATCTGTGGTTGACCTGAAATCTGCTTATAGAACTATAAATGTATATGATCCTCATACAACTATGCAGGGTCTCAGGTGGAATTTGGGACATGGAGATGAGTACTATGTCAGCAATAGGTTAACATTTGGTCTTAAATGTGCGCCCTATATATTCAATAGAATAGCTGACTTCATTGTAGAGGTAGCAAAATTCTAAGGTGTTTAGAGAGTTGTCAATTATTGGATGACTTTATAGTGATAGCTGACTCCTATGACGATTGTCTCACCCAAAGAAACTTGTTAATTGAGTGCATGCAATACATGTGTTTTGTAATCTTGGAGGAGAAAGTGACTGATCCAGCACAAGAGTGTAAACTTCTAGGTATTGTCATTGATTCTAGGAAATTAGAATTATTACTGCCTAAGGATAAAGTGTTGAAAATGAAAAATGTTCTGTTGGACAATGCCAATAGAAAATTCATCTCGAAAAAAGAGTTTGGAGAGGATTGGTGGTCTTATGTCATTCTGCTCTCAAGTAGTCAAAGGTGGGAGAACTTTTAGCAGAAGAATATTTGACTCATGTGCTTGCGCTAGACCTAAAGGCTATATTAGGATATCTGAATGTACCAGACAGGAATTGCGTTGGTGGTTGGATTTTTGTAGCATTTTCAACTGTAAGAGTCTGATCCTTAACGACTTGGTACATACCGCAATGTATTCAGATTCATCTGTTAAGAGCTTTGGTGCCTAAGTGGGGAAGGACTTTTTGTATGGAGACTGGACATCTTATGATAAGTTCAATTTAGGGGTGGGTCATTTTTCCCTCTCTCCAGTGCTTGATAATCTGAAAGATCAACACAGAAATATCAATGTGTATGAATTGTACCCTGTTATGGTGGGCTTAAAACATTGGATTTCTAGTTATAAAAATAAAAGAATCCATTGTATAACGGACAACATGCAAGTTCTAGCCATGATCAATACAGGTAGATCAAAATATAAACTTTGCATGGCATGGTTGAGAGAATTTTTTTTGTTGTGTTTTATCAACAATGTGGAAATTTATGCTATTTATATTAAGTCCGACGATAATATTCTGGCTGATCAATTGTCGAGACTTGCTTATAAAGATAATATGCCTAAAAAGTGTGTCACCACTCTACATTATAATAACATGTGCTGTTTTGATTCCAGAGTGGAAGAGGTTGCAAAAAATAAAAAGGTATCTTTTGGACCAGGGTGTGTCAGGGAATACTTGGAGAACTAGGAAACAACAACTTAAAAGGTATAGGAAATTTTGTAAAAGATTTAGTTTACAACTTTTTCCTTGTTTTTCATCACAAGGTTCAATATATGCAGTGTATCTGTCTGAGTACAAGAAGCCTTCATCTGTAAAAAAATGTATGTCTGCGGTTTGGTACCAACAGAAGTTAAAAGGTTTCATTGATTACAGCAGTAATTTCATGTTGAAGAAGACATTGGATGGTATTGAGAGGCATGATACTAATCCTACAAGAGAGATTCACCCTTTGACTCCTCAAGAAATGCTAAAATTAAGGTCCAATTTAGACCTATCTAACAGAGCAGACATGAAATTTTGGTTGGCTATATCAACATGTTATAGAGGTGTACTTAGGATAGGCCATGTGGTAAAATCCCCTCACATTTTGAGGGTAGGCGACGTCAAGTTTAAAAGTGAATATGTTAGCCTGCATGTAAAAACTTCTAAAACTGATCAGCTTGGTAGAGGTTCTTTTAATGTATTCTTGGTTAGGAATGACAGTTCCTTGTTGTGTCCATATATGGGTTTGCAGTATTTGTGTAAAGGCAGGAATAAAAATGACTACCTGTTTAAATCTAAAGGTAAAGGTATGGAGTACCAGTATGTCAATTCTAATTTGAAACATCTAGCTTTACAGTCTAATATCCAAGGTTGCATTTCTACTCATTCTCTTAGGCATGGAGGTACCACGATGTTAAAGGATGCTGGCCTCAGTATAGAGGATATTAAAAGGAAGGTTAACTGGAAATCAAATGCTGTGTATGGTTATTTACATAACTATAAGGATGAATTGTTACAGTTGGATAGGTTGTGCCAATCTCATTTGCAATGCTGATTGGTGTGTGTTTACATGTGTTTGGCGTGGCTATATGTGTGTTTGGCATGTATGGTGCTGATAGCCCCAAGGTCAGTAACCCACCAAACTTATCTGTCTGTGTTCAGATCATTTATTATATTATCTCCATTATGATATTCATTATATACTATATCATCTCCATTATCATATTTAGGTAAACAGTATTACCAGTATATTATCCCCTGGTAGCGAGATAACTTATGGAATTATATACACTTGTGTATGTATATATAATTAGCCGCGGACGGTTAGGGGACTACTTGCAGAGCACAGGAATATCTATGATGTCATAGCATGACGTCATGGTAAACAGGTCTCCAGTATATAAGGGGGAACTTTGAATCAACCGTCAGTTGGACAATTCACCTGTACAGGTAACACCATGCCAGGTGTACCTCAATTTTAAATTTTTAATCTTACTATTTTATTATTTTTCAATTTGTACTGACTTATCCTTTTTGTCAACTAATTATTACGGTTGTCTTATTAATAAAGGCATGTATGGTGCTGATAGCCCCAAGGTAGCGAGATAACTTATATATTTATATATATATATATATATATATATATATATATATATATATATATATATAGGCTGAATTTGAGACTTGAAAACATGTCATTCATGCATCAATTCACACCACTCATTCATCACTCATTCACCCAGCTGTGTACCAACCCCCGCCCCCACCCAATACCGGCATACTACTCCCACCTACTCTCGTTTAGTTTCCAATTACTGCGATTGGAAATGGAATAGATGTGGATAAATGGGACTAGTGCTTGTTATGAAAATAATGGTAAATGGTAAGTAATAGTAGTCAGAATAGAAGTCACAAAATAATGACATATGGGATGACTGTGACCACTACATGACCACTGTTTCAATCATCAACGACCAGATAAATGGACTATTTTTCGCAAGCCATTTTAAATTCCCATAGTTAGGAAGACTGCACCCGAAATCCCTAGCTCCTGAGACTGATTCATTTCACCACAAGAATCCATGGTGTTAGCGAAACCCACATTGTACAAAAACTCACTATTCGACTCTTAGGGACTTCTTTCAAAACGTTGTAAGCTACCTGAAAATACATTAAATACATGATTCAATGAGTCAGTGGAGGAATATATAGACACCTATTTCTGTCTACTACTTGCTAACTGTTAACCTATTCAGACCCAAAAATACAAGCCAAAATTCAAAGTAAAAAAAGTAATAAAAAATTGAGATCAGGAATGCCAGCTAACACCAGACCAGAAACCCGACCTTTTGATAGACAAGCAGATTGTAAGGGCTAACAAAATTAATTACTATTTATGACATGCAAAATAGCAATGGGTAAGTAATGTGCAGGGACATCAACATTGTCACAGATATAAAGGGCCACCTTTTGGTAAGAATGTTAGAAGGAAAAGAAAATATAGCAATAAGAACATTTTTAGGATCATGGCTTTGTTTGGTACATATCCATTTTCAGTGGATCTCCTTAAGAGAAACAAAAATGACTTCCACAGTTAGAAAACCACTATGCACCAGATGCAGCAATCATGGGATTAAGACTCTGCTAAGAGACTGCAAATTTTCCTGCACAATACATATAGTGCCACACTTAAAAATTACTTTCGGTAAGAATTAAGAACTGATATTGAGGGATAGCAAGTAATCAGTGGTCAACTGATCGGATACTTAGATTTCTCCTTGCTGCTCTAACCACATAATTCGTACAATGTATGAAAGAGATGAATGATTAAACTAATGATATGTAGTGCACAAAGGTGTTGGTTGAGATGGCAAGAGATCATTGACCATCTGACTGCAGAATTGACCTTCTCCTCGCTTCCCTATTTTAACCAGTCTCAAGATAGCACACCCAATGTACACAGGACAAACCAATTCTGTTCTCACTGCTAGCCAAGCAGGCAGTGAGGGTGAACCAAAAGGGAACATCATTTACAAAATAACAACAAGTAAGATGTAAGATCTATCACATTGTCATAGACATCAAATACTATAAATTAATTACTCAGATTAAAGGTCAATTTAGGAACTTATCAGTCCTTAGGTAAGTTTGCCCCGTGGGATATTTTACTTAAGCGAAATAAGGATAAATTCCAGATATCACATCCACCTAGGCACGAGTCATAGACGTCACGGTATCAAGACACCATTATTGTTGAGGTCTTGTGAAGTTACACACATGTGTGAGCGTAATAACTGACACACCCAGAGATCAGTATGAGACTGACCGGAGACCTTTCTCCTCACCGCCCAGGTTATTTGCATACATGTAGGGTCAGAAAGGATTGAATATCAAACTGAAGAGATTCATTTGTAACATATGTGAGAAAACATTTTCAAAATTGTAATAACAGGACCTTAGTTGCGCTCTTAGCTGACATGATACATAAATTGACACATTAGAAGTTTTTAGAATGTCACTCGTGTGACTGCTCACCGCTGCACTCAACTACAAAGCCGATTAAACCAGTGACTACTGAGGCAGGCACGCTGCACTAGTGCCCGGTGACAGGCACGACCAACAACATATATTTTGAAGGACTGACAACATTTGCACTGACTTCTAGCGGCCCAAAATAGGACCACCCAAGATCTTGGCATGCATGTGGCATCTTCAGAACCAATTGAGGAAGATACCATGCCAAATACAAATTGACATGGATTCCTGGAATCCAATGGATATATCATTCCATCCAAGAAGATTGAAAAAGAAGCCAGGGACATAACAGGCCTAACCTGTTGAACCTTAAACAGATTTTAATAAGTACTTATTTTAGACAACTATTTGAAATCTAATGCACACTTTAGACCTTCAGGAGATGGGCTACATCATGAGACGGGCTACCTCATAGGCCTATACATATTTGTGGTAAGATTGGAAGTGGACACATAATAAACTTTGAACCTTAAACCCATAGTCCAAAAACTCGAGAATTCAATGTATATGCCATACCTTCATTTGAATAGGAAGCCATGTATATACAGCCACAACCTACTTTGGTAAGATTTCACACATGAAAATATGATCGAATGATTGAATGAAATATATATATATTAAAACGGATTGGAATTACAGTCTTTAGAATTGAAGAAAGAATAAAAAAATCAGGATAGAAGACATGATTCCAAAAGGAAATGAGAAAATACCAATTGGAATCAGAATATGACAGATTTATAATCTGTATAAGATTGGAAAAGCGATAGCCACAGTTTTCAGTCTACACTTTCAAGACTGGGCAGGGACCCCAATCAAATAACGTCCAAGATGGCCACCGCATTCCAGCCAGCATATTCCAGACCCCATCCAAACCACCCAACGTTACACAGCCACTCTCATCCACTCACACCCACTCACACTCACTCATACCACCGGCACCTTTCCAACCTAAATGTAAAAGTCACTGCGCGCTGTGGATTGGTCTTCTATTGTGTACTCAAATATGGTATTTTTCAGAAATTCATAATGTCACAAGTATTGGCAAATGTTTTGTCCATCAGATGGAGTGGTGCACTCAGCCTTACAACCTATAGTGACCAGTCGGATGACCACTCCTCCAGGGGCACACCCATATAAAGTTCCATTGGATCCTCCATCGGTAAAACAAGCCATAATATAGCTTCACAATCCGCCTTACCAAGCAACGGCAGACTAACACCACAAAAGTAGCCCTAATGTAAAGGCTTTATGGTCATAGTGACCAGCACGACCCCCATCCTGGGTTTAAGACACAGTACCGACCAGTGCTGCCTGTATCTTCGCTGACCACCCACCAACTGGTGGGAAAAGTATTTAATCTATCCAAACAGGGACTCCCATGTGATCAGGTCGTGCACAAACAAATGTCTCGGGACATTTGTTGTAGACAAGCTTCCATAGTTGATCTGTGAAAGCGAATATTGTCCTGGTTGTGGCGAGTCAACGTCCTTATTACCTCAAATACTCGTCATATAGAGATTTGCAGGCAATGGGAATTTACATACACCGATATTTAACCAACCCGTTGTCATTTGTATGCTATTATTGATGACGCATACAGTGTTTCCCTTACTGAAACTAAAATAATGGGCAACCCATCATACAGGGTTAAATTAGCCTAAGTTGTAATGTTCATTGGTTGTATTTATTCCCAAGTAGACTATTTAGAGGCGTTATATAGTCTCATAAAACAAACCTACGCAGGGGACCAATGTTCATTACAACCATATAAATGTTATTGAACAAGTAATCAATGGATAATTCATGATGAGTGTGTGTTAGCAAAGGATAATTGGCTTGCAGTCATCGCTGTTATGCGAGCAGTAGCGAACAAAATATATACGCCCGGAGCGGGACTCGTCCCGCCTACCTCTACAATCTAACCAAGCAAACACACACCGTTTCTCGTCAGTCCCTGTGGCACACTGCATAGGGAGTTGGATATGGGATCTGAGACTGCAGGTTCGACCCCTACCCTGGCAATGAAAAATTTTGTAGGTTTTAACATGTAACATATGACATGTAAGGAGGCATGTTATCCATGGATAAAAGCACCAGGTGCCTGTTATCCTTGGATAAACGCACACCTTACAAAAGTCATGGTGCATGCATCATGGTGTGCAATATCGACAGGTATGTGCATGGGAATATCAAGAAAAAGCACCCAAAATCCTAAGGCGATTATTTAACAACCCACAGATTGGAACTTGTCACGCCATTAGCCACCTCTGTATCTTGTTGACACAGCATCAGCAATTCCTAAGATATGATAAAATGTATGATTATTGACACTTGGTTAAGAGACTTAGTCCAAGTCCTTTGTTTTGTTTTGTATTTTATAGTGGTTATATTTTAAAACATTGCACTCTGTGTCTGCAAAGTCGGGAGACTTTGAACCGAGGAGGGGAATTATGTCAGCATAATACATGCATTAAATTCATTAGAAATCCCACCATATAGTAATCTATATATAATTATCGCCTCCACTTATTAACCACCCATATTTCACCTTTCTGTACAATTAGGCCCCCATTAAAACAATTATATGTAGGTCATATCACTAACAGTCCAGAATACATAATTAGCGTTTAATCAACGTTATGAGAGAGCACGCGTGGGTCTATGGTTCAATATTCCACGACCGCGAAGCGGGAGTGGAATATTGAACCATAGACCCACAAGTGCTCTCTCATAACGTTGATTAAAGCGTTTATCGAACATATTTCTCCATTTTGTATCAATTTCTTACCTTATAACCCCAGAATTAATCCAGGAGAAGACATTTTGTAAGTGCATGCGATCCGCTAGCTTTGCCAACCCGACATGGCCATGTTGTCGTTCTGTCCGACATACCTCCACCTTTACACTCATTTTTCGGGTATAATCCAATAATGTCAAGTCCTGTACTTCTAACACAGCCAAATATACGATCTCTAGTTGGTGTTCGCCTTCATTTTGTCTCCATTTTCTTCGAAATAAATAAGAATCCATTGATTTTCCATACCGATCCAACGCACACGGCCCGGTACACGGCCATTGCTTCTTGTTGACAGAGCGGGTAGGTGCCCGGATGTAAAAACTAGGTCAGCCACGCGTCGAGCAAGGAATGGCCGGACGGGGCGGGTCCCGACTCGTATCGATGTGGAAAATCAATGGATTCTTATTTATTTCGAACAAAATGGAGAAATTAGGCATGGCATGTTCATATAGGATATCTAAGCATGGTTCTGTGTTAATAACTCCACCAGGCTCCATATATTCTAGGCTATCGAGGTGTGTAAACTTCAGGTATGTCGGACAATTTTTTCAAATTCTTGATGAAGATTCATTTCTACCACCGGTCGGCTTGGTATAGTGGACAGCGAGCTCGCCTCCTGCCCCAGCGGCCGGGGATCGATTCCCCGTTGAACCTAAACGGTTTTAACAGGAAATGTATGGAGGAGTTGACTTTGTATATTCCTCCAATTTATTAACATATCCAGATTGAAACTAGCAGCCTCTTGAAGACGAAGAAAAGGTCTGAGAGTGCGTTATGGCTGGATAACGCACTGGGGTTATGAGCAAAAAAGCACTCCTGAGGCTCAAATAGTTAGATAATACATAATAAAGAGATAACCATTATGCAGGATATCTATTATGCAGGATTAGCCATTATGTATGATAACCATCATGCAGGGCTATCCCATAGTGAGGCCCATGGACCAGTTCATTCCAGTATGGACCAGACCTGACAGGCCCATGGGACAGGATATCCATATCCCCATTAGAAGAACCAGTAGCAGTCCTGACCATCATCCAGCTCAGACGTAGGTTGTGCAGCGCCACCTTCTGGTATACAATATCATAGCCATGCAGCATTATGTGCTGTACTTAATAGATTAACTATTCATACAGGCATGCCAAGCCTGGAACCATAGATTTCCTATGGTAATACTGGAGTGCATGATGGAGATCATCATCACGGGACGGAAGGACTTTTTATTATATTGTAAGCAGGGTATGGAATCTCTTACAATGGAAATGTGTATCATCTCATTAGTCAAGCGAGAAGTATTGTTCCTGATGAAAGGTCAATTGATAAGCCTATGCAACAAAAAGAGACATATAAATTGTATCTATGGGTTCTTGAGTTATCTCTTTATCAATGTCACTGAGAATCATCATATTAAAAAGGATTTCTCGACCTGACACAACGTTGATTCAATGTTCTGTGCCAATTGGGTGTGTTATACTTTTCCCTCTTCACAGGAAGACTAGCCAACTAATTTCTTTGAAATCTCTTTGTGTGAGCTTCTAGTGCTATTTTCCTTATGATCTTCTTTCCCATCATAAGTCTCTAATCAAAGTGCTCTTTATTTATGGAGTGAGACATGAAAGCACCAATTCCTTTCTAGAGGAATCACTCCACTTTCAATAACCCGTTAAGGAACCTACTTATAAAAGGCAGAGGTCAGCTGCAGAATATTCAAAAGACAGGTAGAATATATACAGGTAAGCAGGATCTACCTGAATAAAGGATATGCTTAACTAATGAGATCACCTGAACACCTAGATTCTCTACACTTTACGGCTCATGGTCCTCACCTTTGGTATTTTATGGCATCTCTAATACCGAAAGGTCGGGCCTATTTACAATATAGGCACCCTTTTCATCTTTAGGTCAGAACTCTGCAAGCGATTCAATATTTGAGATCAAATTGCTGTTTTACAAAGGTTCACTGCTTTTTGTTTGTGTCTTTTTTGTATAGACGGCCTCAGGTACAGGAAATGATAGAAAACATGCTTAAATATCAGCAATTTCAGTTTAAGACTTTACATTGCCGATATGCCCTATACTATTGTATGTAACAACATAATAAAAGACCTATCTAGTCCGACATATGATATACTGATGCCATTTGCCTCCATGTCCATACACTATTATTGTCCTGTAGCAAAGACAGTCATATGTAGCAAAGCATATCTGCTCCACTTATTTTGGATAGAGAAACATTGTTAGAGATCTACACTTAAGAATATTGTTGAAGAAGCCTGGAACTTAAAACATCTTACTCTAGTGAGACCATTATTCGTTTTTTAAGCCTTGTAAGATGGACTATGGTACAGAATGTTATGTATGGAATTTGTGACCCACATTATTGTGAACCAAGGATGTGTTTCCACATGAATCTAGAATGTGGTTTATTGGTAAACATTAAATGCAAGTACCTGCAGTATCCAATCATGAGAGTCTCCTATTAACATGCAGAGAGATAAACTAATTGGCATAGCAGTTGGCCACAGAAATATCAGATATAGAAAATGAAGTCAAGATAATAAGAATCAGCAGTAAAATGTTAGCTTTTGCATTATTTAGTGGAGAAGTGCAATCGTATTGATTCTTTGAAGTAAAATCAGGACATACGTCTGTGCCTTATGCTTTCTGCTATTTTGTTTGACCTTTACTTTTTTCTTTGTGTTCATTTTTGACTGGAGAGGAACATTTCTAGCTGGTCGACCAACATTCAAAGTTCAATGGGCCTTATTCATGGGCCTTATTTCATGGCCCAATGGGTTAATAGGCCCAGTAAAGAGTATTAGCAGATTTTCTAGCCTTGCTGTCTGAAGATAATGCTACACAATCTAATTCCAACAATAGTACACAAATAAAGCTATCAATGAGGACCATATTTACTATTCAGTTAAGTTTTCATGTTCTAGATGTTAACCAAAAGAAACATTTGTAGTAAGTGCTTAGTCATCACCTAAAACAAGGCTTGTTTGAATGTAAATAAAGCCACTAGTTCTGCGCCCACATGAGTCCACTTCAGCTGTTGTGTGTGGTGTTTTGTGAGGCTTCATAGAGAGTTTATTGATTTTCCAAAATGAATAATGATGTTTGTATAGGTTACATGAGTGTGGCTATAATATTGGATATGATGGCGGCTGTGTTGACACAAGGGGACTGCAGGACATTACATATAACCTTTAAGGGGGACATATTGGAGCAGATCTATGCTGCAATAATGAAAGAATGATTCCGGTTTTTATCAATACCTTTGCAATATCATAGATTGTGAGATTAGTGAAAATTTGCCCGATCGACAGCAGTAGAATGAACGCTTTAGTGAGTATACTTGTCAGAACCGTCTGTGCTGCATTAAGGCATCATTATGCTGAATGTATGGGACTGATACACTCCTGAAGGGCAATCATGATGCCCCAATGTAATACTGGTGATCAGACCCACCAACACTGCATTGATGCATCATGCTGACATAGATGAAGTATGTCTCCCTAAAGGGTTAAGGGCAGCATTATGCTTCAATTCACTATGCCTCTCTCTTTGTAAGCAGGATATATGAAGATGGTGCATTGGTAGCCCTAATGGGCAACCTCCTGCTATTGTATGGATCTATGTATCATGCTGACCCTATAGTTTTAATCCCCTCACAGAGGTCCGACATGATGCACAACAATGTGTTAGCCTCTGATGTTAATTACAATGGTGTATCATGCCAAGAAAAATCTTGAGGCATCATAACGCTCTTAAAGAAAGTTGGGTTCATCTTCAAGCATTTCCATGTAGATATAATAGATAAACTGAATGCCAGAGAAAATCATATGCTAGCAGTAATTCATCTCACTCCTGTCTATTTAGCTGGTTGTGTTTCTTTTCAAGCAATTATCATATTCCATCGCTATTATGTGCTTTCTACGGACATGTTAATTCATTGAAAAACCTATACCTGTATGACAGATTGAGCCAATAGAATACTCAAACTTACCTTTATATTACCTTCCCAGTGGGCACACAATGTTGCATCAACATTGACAACCAGTTGATGTTATGTTGATGGTGTTGATCAACCTGTTTTCAACACTTTTTCAATATTTGTATTTCAACATTGTCAACCATCACCATTTCAACATCCAGTCAACAGTTGACATATCAATGTTGAAATATTGTTGTCAACTCAACGTTGATTCAACATTGATTTGTCAATGTTGAATCAACAATATTGATTTCAATGTTGATACAATGTTGATTCAACATTGATATGTCAACAAAACAACTGTCAACGTTGTTTCAATATTGTTGAAACAATGTTGAGTCAACATAGAAAAACAAACATTGAATCAGCGCTGATGGTTAGATGTTGAATCACAGTTGATTTTGAGTATGTTGTTTCAACTTTCAATTTCAACTCTATTTCAACCCTAAATCAATGTTGATATGCAAACATTGCAAACGTTGTTTCAATGCTGAATCAACATTGATGTGCCCAGTGGGTTATTACATTTAACCTCTAATGTATACCACATCTTCGTTGTGGGCCAGTTCGATCCAAGATTTAATTCAGTGGTAAAACTCAATGTTATTTCATTTGATATTTCATTTGATAAGTTGCAGTAGTTGACTTAATGTGTATATACCACGAGACCACACTGTAAAAAAAATGTCATTGAAATAACGAAGGATTCCTCATCCCAAAGTTGCCAGAGATCAGATCTGACATTATTTTCACAGAGGTGTCATTATTTTAACAGTGATTTCTTGTACCAACGCACTGTCACCTGTAGCTTCTTGGAAAAACTACACTGGCTCCCTGTTGTATAATTGCGGTGATTCACTTTTCAGTTTTACAAAGATCCCTGGTAGATTCAACTGTTATTTTTTACAGTGCACAGTTCTTGATAGTGGGCCGTCTACTACAAAATAATATTTTAGTTTCCAGAAAACTCGAGATTTGAACATTGTCAGTGTTGTGGCACAAAATGTATTTCAAATTTCCTTCAAAAGAGACCATCATTACACATATACAGGCTGTAAATCCAACTAGTTCGTCGGAAATTGCTTCAGAAAATCTAAGCTTCGTCACATCTGTTGAAGCCATAGCAGGAGGCGTGGTTCTATATTAAGGTAAGAATTCTGCTTATGGCCTAATTATATCTATATTCTCATCTCGTTTTATATTCAATGACATGTAGAATCTAAAAACGCTGGGACAAATAGACTTGTTATCATGAATATCCTAATTATAGAACATCCAATCGAGCCCAAGTTGGTAGGCTATTATCCTTTTTCCTATATAATGTGATTATTTTCTTGCACATTAAAGGCCTATGATTATTTTCCTACAAATTATCCATGATGTACCTAATTTCTGAAAATTACCCAGGATGCATCTAATTTTACTGTTGTAACCAATAGCTTGAAAAATATTTTACTTTTGCTGGCATGATGCTATATATTGTTTAAACCGTTTTGAGCTAGATAGAATGGCAGTCCTGCTAGGAAACTCGGTGGCCATATCGATTCACATATTGAAATCATGAATAAAAGGGGCACTATAAAAATGGCCACTCATACAAAGACCCTGGCTTGTGAAAGGAACTCACACAAAGGAATATACTTGTATCCAAATCGGCCTGAATACTCTCTGAAGCACAGCCTAATGAGGGGCTAGGCAAGCACCCAACCCTATCTTTTCTTCTAAATCACATAGACCCCCCCCCCTAATCCTGCCTTCTCACTGAGGACATTATTTATCAACATGGGGTGGATGGTGGGGTTGAGGGGGGCGCAACATTTTCAGACCCCTCCTGAGGGGGGCGTAAAGGATTTTGGACCCTCTTGAGGCGGGGGTGCACCTCTGGCATGGGGGGGCGCAGAAAACTTTGACTGTCGTCGAGGGGGGCGTAAAAAAAAATTTGCGCATCCGCAGGAAAACCCACCACCCGCCCTATTGATAAAAATGACCACTCCCTTAGGAAAGTTCAATATACCTATAAGAGTTTCTCATGCACCTAATTGTCCCCGCTTTTTCCCCACAAATCATATAAGGTATCAGATTGTACTGGGGGAATCAACATGGGTGCCCTGGAGGGGGTGCCTTGGGGGAGGAGGAGGCCCCACCTAGGTTTGTAGTTTATGGTGACATCTGGTACCACGGTCAGTGCATGGGGGGGGGAGGAGGGGGGGCTGTCCCCTCCTGCTGGGTTATGCAGCTAGTCGTGACACTAACCCATTCATCATCAGTGTAGAGCCTGTAGTGTTCTCTATATATATCACAGGACTCATGACCCATTTCACCCAACCCTGCCCTGGAGTGTAGGGTAGCCTCTCAGTCTGTAGAGGTGGACCAACATGCTGAAATGAGGGTAGAGTAGCGAGCCTGACAATCGCTGACCCATAATGGTGTATAAGTACCTCCTCTCAAGATTGAAAGGGGAAACGGGCTTGTGCATGCCAAGAATTGCTGAGGGAGTAGAGACTAGTATGCTCTAAATGTGATTGTATATCTTCATTGCAATATTTCAGTATTTTACCACAAAATACTTTAGTTATAGCTGTAGTTGCTCGTATAAGTGCCCGGGCGCTCATTGATTTCAATCGCACTGTATAACTGGCACTTGTAAATATAAGACCGGTGCTTATTTGAGACCCCAGCACTTAAACGGGTCATTACAGTAGGTTATGGATTCTGATACACAGTATCATATGCCTTTGACAAGGTTAATTACATTTCCATGGACATTTAGAGAATCATTCAGGATGATAATTTAGGTATTGGTCTTACAGTTACACTGGCTTCTAAAGTGTATAGTTTTTTAATTATAGTTGGGTCGTGGAAATACCTTTCTGTTATAGCAACTAAAGCAACGACAAAGCAATGTCATATAATATAAGATGCATGCATCTTACGAACTGACCTTTCAAGCACACCTAAATGTTGACAACTGTGCCCCAGCTGACAGGTTTTAGATATTCACTAATACACATTATTGTACTAAATGTTAAAAAGGGGAACACTTATTATACATTTTGATAGATTAAGGCAGAAAAAGAAATCTAAATTTTATCGTGGGTCAGAATAGAAAGTTGGCACGAGTATAAAATACATGAAGCTACCCCTTTTTTATCAATGACACATGCTCGCTCTGTTTAGTTTAATATGTCAGATGAAATGTATGTGATTGTACACCAAGATCATAGGGGCCACTGAGAACCCACATGTAGAATACTGCATGTATTCATATAGTCCCCAGTGCATTATCTTCTTTTATAACATAAAGCAATTGGTTTACACCATTGAGTATATACATAAAGATGTGTTAGTTGACAAATTCAAGAATGAATGCACATCTATTGGCCAAGCCACTTGTAGGACAGGCAATTGTCTTCCACTTCTAATCACATCATATCTACATGCATTTCCATATTTATTCATTCTATCGTTTTCATTGCTAGCATTCTGAAGGGAGATATATTTTCATGAATGTGTAGGCAACAACGTGACTGGTAGACCGATCTGACAAGCACATCTGAATTCAATTATATTGATACTGACGCATGTTCCGGAAGAGAGGATTCTCTGATAGGTCATTGATTGTGGATACTCTGGGACTTGAAATTATTGCTTGGATACATACAGAAACCTGAGCTATAGGTAATATTATGTGTCCCCATTATGTTGTCAAATTCTTGTAAAATTCTGCATATTGTCAGAGACGTTCGTAGTCCAAAAGTAAGTCCAAAGTCCAAAGACCTTTTCCACGTGTACTGAGACCTGTTTCACAAGGGCCACATACTAGTGACATAGACTTAAGAGCAAGATACTCGTAAGGTGGTGTTAAGATCAATCATTGGATTCATTGGTCATGTCTCCATAGCTCACTCTTAGTAGAAGGTGTTTCAAAAGGATATTGGGATTGAAGCTTACTAGTAAAGAGTCAATGTAAGAGTGACATATGACCAACATAAAGTAGCTGATTTATGTGGAAGGTTGAGGGTACACATAAATCGGAAAAATCATATCAATTAGTGGAATCCCACATATCTTTTTAATCCATGATGTCAGGAATATATCAAAATGAAATACCCTTTTATAATACCTTTTTATATTGTGAAATAACAAAGTAGAGGCACATTCTGCACCTGGGAGATTGATCTTACTAGCTGAATGATTGGTCTACGAGTGACCTAAGGACTGATCTTGATTACTGCCCCTATGTCCAATTGACAGCTGTTTCTAAAGGACCAGTCTTAAGTTCCAATACTAGTGACAGCTTGTTCCGAAACACTAGTAGTCATTCCCAAATGACTGATCTTAAGTTGTCACTAGTAGAGTGGAAAGATCGATCTTAAATAAGGAATGCTTATGAAACAGGTCTCTGGGTTCATTTCTCCTAAGTAAAATCAACTGATATATCCACACTGACATTATACGGACATGCAAAGATTAAGTAAGCAGAATTAAGGATGACCAATGTCTTAGGAGGCCATTCCTTTTAGAGTAAAAGACACCCCCCTCCCCTGGAGGTTAATTCAAAAGGCTCTGCCATCGCTACCTGTGCGATGTTAGCATAGGCACATCTCATACCATCTCATAAGACCTAGTCTTAGTGGTGTTAGGCTAGTCAGGAACAGCAAGTACTATGCAGTCCTTCACTATTCCAGTTCCAGTAGTAACACCACCCCTTATGTTAGTCTGAGAAAGGATAGTGGTTTCCCCTGAGTGCAAGTGCACCTGTGAGGGGACATTCCTCCTCTCAAGAGTGAATGCAACTGCTGAGAGTCCTTGAGGGCTCTTGAGTCTACTCATGCATTAAGGGCATAGTAACATCATGCTTCCCTTCTCTCTTTTAGTTGGTGACATACTTGAAGACATTTCAGGGTCAAGTGCACCCAACAGGGTATATATAATTAGCAGAACCCCAGTGTAGCCACTCTTGAGAGAACGAGTTTTCTCACTGCTATTTTTGGTCTTCCACTGCTATTTTTTCTATATGGACCTGTTGTCACTGTGCACAGTGTGTCCTGCTTGGAATAGTGAAAGCAGGGCTGAGGCTAACAGCACTCACTAAAAAGTAGCTGACCTTACAATCGCAGTAAGGAATAAGGGAGGGAAATCAGTAACATTGCATAGGTAGCGATGGCAGAGCCTTTTGAATTAACCTCCTGAGGCTGCACAAAGGAAACATTTGGCCCTAGTAGCCTTAAGGTGAAGGTGGAGGAAATAGCATTTAATTTATGAGAGAAAAAAAAACTTTGCATGTCTATATTGGAAGGTCCGCTCGAGGGAATGTGAGATACATTGCTGTTGTTTAAGCATATGGGCTTTTCATATCCAGCATGAAGGAAAAAGTGAAGTCAGTTAGTGGCACTATAATTCACAACCAGCTACAGCAAGAGGCTGTTATCTTCGTACCGTTCTGCATCTGAGCTCTTGGACCTTTGATGGGATGTTCAATGCCCCCTTTCAAGAGGTTGTTCAGTGACAAAAATAGTAGGAGCAGAGCCAGCAGGGTCTTGCACATAAGGGAATAGGTACCTCTGTCAAAAAAGTGCCTCACCTGCAGATTTCAGTCCTGGCATATTTTTTTCTTTTCATTTTACACAGAAGTGGTCAAGAAGTGAGGTGCCAGAAAAGTATGATGTAAGTAGGTCACTTTTAAGGAGTAGCCAAGTACCTTCTCATAACTATCAAGGCTACTCAAAATGATATCAGGAAAGAGAGAGTCAGAGAGGAAGGCATCTCTATAATTATGCAATACAGACTATTTTTAAACAATGCAGGTGGCCCCTCACTCTATTGTGGTGAGTGGAAGTTGAAGGGTGAAATAGAATGTGAATTTTTAAATTGAGTGCCTACTTGCTCAGTGCTCTCATTAGCTTATTTGTAATACCCTCCACGACCTCCTGCCCATAACACCTGCCCTATACTTACCTTGTACACCTGCCACACTCCCCACAATCCAGCCACGATAAGAGGCACCTACAGGCACAGGTGTATGTGTAATTAGATCCACTATGTTCTTTAACACTTAAAGGGCACCACAGGTCTTAAACTCACGATGGGGTCGTCCATAAATTACGTCATGTTTGTTCTGTTTTTGTTTGTTTTTTCCTTTTTTTATAGGAAGTATGGACCCCCACCCTCCGCCTACTGCATGACGTCATCTGTGCATGGCCCCTATGCTCCTTTTGCATTTTGGTGTATTTTGTATTCGTGGATCAGGCTGGCCCTTTTAAGAATGTACGCCCAGGATTGAACACCGATTCTGTAATTTTGTGAGTTATCAAATGGACATAAGTCTTGAAACACTTTGTCTCCTTGTACTCTTGGTTTAGTACCTAACCATATACATAATACATGAATATATATATGCATATGTTATGCTTACATACATTCATGCCTACCTTTCAGTGTATCATAGATGTGTCCATAAACTGGAATATGAATTTTTTGTTGATAGGCATTTGAGCGCCTTATATCCAGGTATATTCGTTCTGAACATGGATTCATTTGCTAAATGTTAGAATGACTTGATTTGCATCTGAATAACAATTATATGCTCTCCTGATTTTCAAATTCTGCTCATGAAAGCACATTTAACTGAATGCCCTCCATACTGTGCTCACACGGAACGTTAGCAGACATTGGAGTTTTGTCCTGACTACTGAAATCATATGCCAGGTAACAGCTAATTTGAATATGATATCCGGCACTCTATAGTTAATCAGTGTCCCAAGCCTTTCACATTAATGGCCCTATATAATATTTCCCTTCACAGTAAACTGAGGGGAGGTGATGTAAATCAATCCATCACAAAACATAGTGCCCATTAGCTGCTGTTCTGAATTTGAGAAAAATATGGGATGACAGGGGTGGGTTGCACACCTATAATTGAGATGTGGATAGACGTGAAGCACAGTATGTGTGGATATTAAATTTACATGATAAGCTGTGGCAGTACAGAATCCTTACTGTTATATGCATGTGTTGTAGTCTGCAGTGTTTCTGCCTGTGGGGATGGTGTTGGGGTCTAGGTAGATTTGGTGTCAAAGGAAAATTCAAACCTCTACATAATTAGAATCTAGAAACAGCAGTGGAAGGAGACCTTTAAAAAGGGATATTTTCTTATTGAACTGGTGCCTCATGCATAAGAAATGAAAAAGAGATGTTTGAGGAATTATTGGTCACTGGGACTCGCATTTCAGGGGTTAAAATCAAAGCATTAGGGGCACATAGGGAACGCATACATTTTGCAGTTCCCATGGAACAAAGACGACATTGATCAATGAAAGTTTTGAGCTTAAATTTGAGGGATCGCTGATATGATGAAAAGGTTTAAAGCATTCCCCTAATATTTGTGTATGACACCGTAACAGTATAACCAGGTAAGGTGGAAATCGATACTGCATATTGGGTACATTTTCAAATCTTACGTTCTCGCTTATGGATTTTTGAGAACCTGTTCTCAGATAACTACACCAATTAGTTGGGTTCCCTTGTATAACAAATTAAACCAAAACGATGGGTTCACTTATAGGACAATGCGAAATAGTCAGTAGCCTCCCTTGGTAGGATATACCTGCTTGTGCAACATCTAAATTAATTGCCACAGACACCACAAAGAAAAAAAACAATAAAAAGAAATTGATTCAATTACTGGTACGTCATTTTACGTACGCATTTTAAGTATTTTATGTATGTCTAGTCCTGTTCCGTACATGCTCCAAACAGGGCTGAAAAAAACAGGAGGATAGACAACCTTGTTATTACCTAAACATCATGATATCAAATTTAATACACCTGTATATATAGATCACAGTGTAGTATATTGCGCCATCATATCACTTATCCGAGATAGTATACCGAGCCAAAATTAGCCACTGATCAAAGATATTAGATCAGCAGTACACAGGGAGTATGGTGGACTATCTAGCTGAACTAACAAGACCAAATGTCACAGTAAACACGCTGTAAGGTTGACTTTGTTCATCTGACCTTTACAACCTGTGTATGGTGCCAGGCAGTGGGACACGCATGGTGTCACCTGGTGTTATTCATAAATAAAGTGCCACATTAAGTTGATAGGAATTAGAAGAAATTGGAACATAAGTGTATGCTGAATTAGTATTTTTCTTTAAACTTCTTTTCATCAGAATCTGCAATAATGTGTCATTTTACGGATCTATATCAAACAACTAAGGGAAAGCCATTTGAATTGATTTAGCAGAAATCACTGAATCAAATGGTTTCATTCTGCTCATTTCTATTGGTACTAAATTGCTACAACCATACTTTTCAGAATTATGAAATATTTCCCCGGCGGGCAAGGGTATTTTTTTCAATCCTTAATCTCCCTAAGCAAGATCTGCTTTTGGGAAATCTCCCTGAGCAAGGGTCCGTTTTGGGTAAAAAAAGATAATGCCGCGAACGCAGATTATTTTTTTCATGAAACTGCTTAAAGTGGGGGTCAAATTCAATTATTTTCCCAACATTTTTTCTCCAAAATAGATATTTTTATTTCACATCTCCATAATTAAGGGTCTATTTTCTTCAAAATCTCTCTAAGCAAGGGTAAGATTTGCGGAAACTCCAGCCGCACACCCATGTCACCCCGGAACATTTCCAACCTGTAGTATATAGACTGCTTTACATATAAGCATCTACGCAATGCCTACACTGCATATAAAAAAAAATGATTGATTTCGAAGAGCTTTGATATAAAAGAAAATGTATAAATAACACAACTGAAGAAAACTGCTGGTTACATATTATATATATTTTCTATCAATCAATAAGATAAGGTGAGGCTCCACTACATGATTTTTCTTGAAAATCGGAGCTATTTTCACAAAAGCAGACACAAACACAGATTATAGAGTGGTATTTGTTATTATTTCAAAGTGTAAATAGAAGATTGAGAGAGCTTTTTGTTTATGTGGGGAAGGCTTTGTGTACAATCTCAGGCACATTTCTGTTGCCAAAAGATGTTTTTGTTTACTAAATCAAGTTGACCTAATGTAAATATTGCTGACTTTCACACTGATGACTCTCTGCAACTCAATATCAGACAGGTTTGATTTTTACAGTACAAGACCCTGCGATCTGTGTGACTGCTGTGTTGTTATTTACATTTTGCTGTGTTGATGTTTACAGATTGAACTCCCACCCAATCACAGAGTCTGTGCAGGTGCAGGTTAGTTGGTAAATATGGCACACAAGGAGAGAGATCACCCATAAAATAACCCCTGAAATCTCATGTTTACAATTTTGAATCTCATGTTTACAATATAGGAATGTCAACACCCTATACCTTAGGCACTATAGGGATAGAATTAGTTGAGAATGTACCAAAAAATCGCGTAGTGGAGCCTCACCTATAGTCTACAGACATCCGATTTGTATAAAGTATTATGGCACTGGCATCCTTTGGCAGATTTCCTTGGATCCTTTTAGTGTTTTCTGTAGTTGGGGAGAAGTAGTGCTGCCTGGGTATAGAGAAGATCAATGAATGTGTACTCCCATATGTATGTCATCATGATTATGGTTCTCCATTGAAGCCTACGTACACAGGCCATCGTCACCTGCACAAGGTGCCAATACAACTACTTTACACATAAACCTGCATGAGCTTAGGTTTTTATCGATTTTTATGTCTCTACACTGAATGGTTAGTCTATATAGATGCGTTTTCCCCCATTAAATAATTCTTTTATTCCGCGTTGACTGGAGTCCTGATAGCAGTTTAGCGTTAAGGACGATTTTTTTTTTTGATTTTTTTTTTTGATTTTTTCGTCTTTTTGATTTTTTTGAGTCATACTATGGCTTAACATAATTCATTTTGGCAGTATAACGATCGAGCAATAAAGTCAACATAATTGCGATATACAATGATTATCACAGTTATATTGCATGTGTTGTGTCGTAAGATACAACACATGCAATTAGGTACATCCATTGAACCATGTAAGTCTTACATACACTCATACAGGTTTGAAATTAAAGATGGGATTTCTTTTTGGTTTTAAATGCCTGAATGATATAGTGGGCTGTCTTCCCAACTCGGTCATAGTGCCATAGTGGAGGAGGAATACGTTTTTTTGTTTTTTTTTGTTCACCAAACAATGATTTAATAAACTAGACAATAGGACTTTAAAAGACAGTACCCTATATTCATGCTGAGGTATTATTTTGATAGTCTTTATATCACCACTGCGATGCATCTTGTCCAATTATGATGTCATCAGATAACCCTGCTGCTTACCTCTATAATGACACCCAGGTCACTGATTATGTCAGAATGTTTTATATGATACAAAGGCTATGAAAATACGCTGTCGTGAAAATAGGCCACTGTTTTCTTTAAACCATGGCTCTCTCTGTATATATAGACAATATTCGTCGACCTGTGTCTGATACAATTTTCCTAGAGGCACGAGAGGTGTTTGGAGGTGCAATGGCATTTGTGCTTGCAATGTTATTTGTAATAAAATTAGACATCTTTTTAATTGAAAGACAGTTTTTTACGTCTGAAACTTCATGTTCCTGTTACCTAGGCAGTGCTGTAACTGCACTCTATCTACTTTGTACACCTCTTACAATCCTAGTTCTTTTACGGTCCTGGGACAGGTGAGAATCCGTAACGTGACCCTATTCCTTTCATGTGTAACGCCTATCTCAAGAAACACTGTCGTCAAAGTTATCAAACATGAAGTAACATAAGTAGAACATGAACCAGCCCACATATGAAAAATGGAAATGAAGGAACTTATGAAAAGAACATGTACTATGTATGTTTTCTCTATTTCCCAGCTGGATAAGGTTCTCGGGGCAAAACAAACATCTGAGATCCTGGTTTCCCTGTAGACATAATATTTAGGATGAAAGTCTTCTTTCTACATAAAGTTGCCGCCCACTCCACTGCCCAACTAATCCTACTACTTTATTGCATGCTGAATACGACCGCCTCAAATAGGACAAACAAAAAGCTTTTTATGTCATGGCTGATACGACCGTCACTCTAGATTAGTACTATAGAAGCGCCGTATTCAATGGGGGGCATTGAATACAATGTGTCTGTATTCAATGGGTGTCCGCCATCTTGGATTTTGAACAGATCTGAGCTGTTTTTCTTTATTTAAAGGCAAAATAACCCCCTAGGCCATGACAAAAATCATGGCCTAGGGGGTTATTTTATGGCCTCGGTTAGGGCCTGTCCGCATTCAACTCCACCTATAAGGCATCGTTGAATATGGACTGCCTCACCTCGGTGAATACGATGCAAATTTATTCCCTGGTCATGGACATTTGCTGATGTATTTGATTTCCTTGTTGTCATGGCAACAGTACAAATTTGAAAAAGGTCACTATAAAATGACAGAAAAATATTTAAATGCTGAATGCTTGTGTAGCGGACCGAGGATCGATCCACTAAGTGAATACATCAGCCCAGGGGATGTAGCTCAGAGGTAGAGCAGGCACTTATAAGTTGTCAGACCTGGGTTCGATTCCCGGTGCCTCTGGACATTTTCACCAACCGCTACACTTAATTCATCCTGGTATTTAGGAAATTGCAAACAGGGTTATTCTCGCTAGAGGAACAGTGAGAAGGTCAAAACAAAAGGAGATGAATTTAGCAATGGTGACAATTCTATCCATGCACTTCAAGCTTTCACTTCTCCCTTTTCTTCGCACATAACACACAAAAACAAATCTTATTCAATTTTGAATATACAGTGAGAAGTGGATGATCAACATTCATCACCTCTTTTCAATGTTGATTCAAGGTTCTGTTGATATAAGCCCCCTTTAGGGTTTTGAGGAGACACTGCACAGTGATATCCTGAGGGTGAGGTCACCTTTCTGCACTTTATTGGGGAATGGGGTGGGGCCGTCCCACAGAATTTAGACTGCTCGCCGCCCCCCACCCAACACTGACAAATAACGACCACTTCCTGATTTGGGGTAGTGCACACGCCAGGACCCTGTAGGTGTAGATGACTGATTGTTAAGCTGTCAGTCGATGCCAGGCGACACGTTTTTATACTTCACAAAATACTGTGCAACCTGCTGTTCAGGAAGCAAGGTCACTGGGAGAGCAGGAGGGTGTTGCTCCTATAGTAAAAGGAAGAGCTGGCTAAAAATGCCCTGGTTTCCAGTCCTTTCTTTTCATGTAGCTATAACTTGTCCCTTTTGTTGCTCACAAGTGGTCATTCAAGTATGGTGCTAAAAAAAGGGGATTTGAGTAGGTACCTAGTTGTGAGAAGTCAGTCAGTATAATATACTATAGATTGTGTGACATGAGTAGGTACCTGATAGTGCAGCTCTCTCTGTTTTAAACAAGGCAGGTGACTTTTCAGACTGATGTGGTGAGTGCAAGTCTTTGGTGAAGCTGTGCACGACTTGTTTAGAAAAGAGGGCACATACTCACAGCTCTTTTTACAATAGGAGCAACACCCTCCAGTCATCTTCCCTCTGATGTATATATCAATAGTATATGAGACTACAATAAACTACTGTCATACCCTTCCTGTGTCCTCTCCAGACCGTATACAGCAACCTTTGTAAAGATTACAATCATTTTTATGTAGTTTCCTACCTGTAAGTTATAGATGGTGGCATCCCGTGGTACAAAGGGTGTGACAAATATGGCTTGATATTATTACATTACAGATGCGTACCATAGGTGGGTGGGTGTATACAGTGACCGAGTATACAGTCAGCCCTTGCATGCTTCCTCGAATTTCAGGTCTCTGGCACTAGAAGTACCAAGAATAGTGTTTAATATATCATGGATGTATGTGTACACCAAAAAGTTAAAACGCGTTTCTATGCAAATGATTTTATGTCATGTAATTTTAGTAATTCGCTTTAGCTGAAAATAAGGATGCTCTGCTGTTACAACACAGGGTCTCACCTGAAACCCCTTATTTTCTGTTACCCCTGGAAGGCATTTCTCAAGATAGTACAACTAGACCCCTTCAAATCGTAGTGGAACCCCTTACTGTATTGCCATTACATGCCTGCATCTAGTGGTGACTAATGGTAATACTGATACAACTGCCCTACCAAATCCTATGTAACACTATATTAGATGCTGATCAAACAGAGCAGTCGTAGTGCATTGCCTACGATCACTGAGGTTTTCAAATTGTAGTCGGCGTGTGCAGTTGCACCATCTTAACAAATACCCTCCTGGTTCGGTTCGGTACTTAAAGGGTTAGTTTTATACAATTGTCACCTAGCAAAATATATTGAATTACTAAGATTTTATTCCTTGATGCCAGTCAATAAATGTTATCATCTTCTTTACGACCCCCAGCAAGTGCATAACCGCTTTACATTATAATTCTTAGAGTTTGGTGAAGCACCAGTGTGTTTCCTTCATCAGCAGCAATAATGAATAGGCTGTTCTCATTGGGTGCACTTCCTAATCTGCCAATATTATTGAGAAAATTCCTGCTATTAGTATTACTAGTCTCACTGAAACTTGACCCTATGATGTTATTTTTTTCTTGGCCAGGAAAAAGGGGTAATAATCATAGAAGGAAGTGTTGATCTCAGGGAAATCTTATCAGATTAGGAGAGCAAACTCACTGTTCCTTGACTTAATTCCCTGACTTTCGATTGTTGATTCATGACAACCATAAAGAATGTATTCATTGACAGTATCAAGCCAAAAGTAACAAATGTGTAGGCTGAGTATCGATGTTTAATAACAGAAATTTTGTATTCCATTCACTATTGACTTATGATTAATTAAGTAATTTAGTATATCGCAAGAAAATCTTACAACTTTACCAATTGGCTACACATTGTAGACAACATATTTATTATCTTTCTTTATAGCTAGATACACTGTCATCTCAACAGGGTCTCCGCTCCCACCCCTCCGAGGGCAGTATCCTTTAAGTAGATTAAAGTAGAAATAATCTGACAGTCCAAGAAATTGGAGAACATGGACCATAAGCACTAATAAAGTACTGAAAGGCTCTGTATAGTTGAATGATAGCTGATCCAAGATAAAAACACCGAAAAGAATCTTCAGCTTGTATTTTAGGTTTGTGCAAGGCTTCCAACAGAATTGGTTTTTCCTTTGGGTGTGCTATGAAGTAATAGCCTCCCGGGATGGCAATCCTTTCGGAATCACTCTATTATTCTTACAGACTAGCCTAGACTTGCTCAAATGTATTGATTCTAATTCAATAGAAATGAAATGATGTTTTAAAAGATAAAGATAAAATAAAAAAGACCTCTACTGAATCAATAGACGTGGCTGCACAGAAATACACTAATGCTAGAGAAATATGCTGTAAAAACATATATAGAATAACAATATATGACTAGCTAACTCAGTTTAAAAAAAAAAGTGTTTAGAATGATATGTCATATGTGCCACACAGATACATATGTGCAGTCATCCCCGGGCAGCCACCACTACTACTGTATTTTCTTGCATTTAGATTATGTTTCCATGTGGACAGAAATTCCCTAAGCTATCTACACCCATGCAGGAAGAGGGGTTTATTATCAGTGTACAGTGTATCAGGGTATCAGTTCCACCAGAACCTAGTGCTAAACCGACTTAGCTGGTTTGATTATCAGCCAATGAAATAACACCAACTATTCACTACGGTCTTCTCGGGGGCCGGTACCCATCTGATAACTGCTATCAGCGATAACCACTGGTAATCAGCTTCAGCAATGGCCGCGCCCATTGGACAATCCGTTACCTCAGTACACTACAGGATGCAGGTGTATGTGACTGATTGCTTGGACGGCAGGTAGTGCCAGTGACAGGCATTAGGGCCTTTCTTCACTAGGCGACAATTAGCCACAACGACCATCAGTCAGTATATGAATGGGGGTGGGGTACCTCTACAATAAACCTCTCGGTACCTAGATCGGTACCAAATCGTCTGAAAAAAATCAAACATATCAGTCTTTCAAGGTGGATATCGTGACAGATATGTGCATCGGTCACGATCATCGGATAGTGGAGAAAGGCCCTTAACGGGACAAACTACCGAACTGGCGAATGTACACAACCAAATAAAATTCTCATTTAAAGCTGGTATAAAATCTGGTATAACCTTTCCTGATATATACTTCATAGAATTGTATACTCTTTCCTATGTAATAGGGTGCAATTTATTCTGGTAATAGCTGGCCCATTATATGCACAATACAGTTTGAACCTTTGGTGGGAAGGGAAACTATTTGGTTGATTAGTAATGGTCACAGCCTCCTGGTGGCAGCACTGAGTGGCCTGCTCCCCTGCCACACACCCAAATCAAAGTCACCACCAGTAAAGAATGCAACTTTGCTTTATGGCTTCAGCTGGAGCCACTGTGCTGGTGCAATCAAGACTGGATAAAATGCTGGAAGCATTTTATTTTCACACAGATATCTATATGCGTAAATCTAGCATGGTTAGAACTTGCAAAATAGATGGGGATTTCACCAGAACACTGTAAGAAGTACTGTGATGATAGCCAGTGGAAGATCCATATATTTGAGATCTTGTAGCAGCTTTGAAGACATAGTTCCTGTAATACAAGAATATAGCAGATTTGTGCCCTAAATATTGAATGCAGTCGTGGTGAGCTTCTTATGACAGATGCATTCATGCATCATGACAGCAATAGCTTAGAGCGCATTTACCCTTTAAAAACTACAAGATACCTCCCCTGTTATGCCTCCACATTCATTTTCCATGGTAATCATGATTCACCAATGCAATGCTGACAAGTCTACCTGCCCAATCCAAAGGAATTCATGAGCCTGCGTGCATCAGAAAAATACCTTGTGGTCAATGACATTTTCTGATCCTCAAATTCCGATAAAACAATATTCTGCTCAATGGAGCTTTGAGAGGAAAAGGTGTTTTCAATGCAATAGGCACTGGGTTAAGGGTAAGGCTTAAGGTTGACTCCTACGACGAAATTTTGGCAGAAATGTTTCTGCAATTTTGTCATCTGTTGCAATTTGGGGCTCTCTTCTTATATTGCAAGACCTATAATGGCTACAGAGGGCTTTAATGTCAAGGAATCCCTTGTAGATTTGCACTGAAGTTAAGATCTTTATATTCAGATATTTTCCCTTGCTTAAGTGAAAAGTTTTATAGAATTTGCTTGCAATTCGCAGAAATCTGGATAAATCATTGACAAATAGGGATGTGTGTTCACTTCAACTTGCAACCCAAGTCCCACTATGTGATCTAAACTTGCCCCATACCCTGCAATTCATATGCAAAATGTCTGCATAAATCACACACAGAGTTCAATTTTGGTCTCATTCTGCACTGTGCTTACCTATATCAGCTTGCAAATTCAATATCAAGGAAAATGGCATTGCGATTAAATGCAGCTTACAGATCTACATGGGGTATATTTCTCCTCTTTCCTATCCCCTTAGGATGTGTGTGGTGCACTTATGCACGGGCACTGACACATTCCTCTGTGAAATTGTGTAATGTAGTTCTCGCCATGAATATGACCTTGGCTGTCGAAATGGCGTTAAACATCTATTACTCACTCACTCTACAGATCTACATTGCAAGGGTGAGGGGTCGGCTTAATTGCAACAATCAGATTTGTAAAATGCAATGGCATGTTAGAAGCCTTGCAGTAAAGGCAAGTCCCCCTATCTGCAAGAGTCCCCAAATTGCAAGAACTTTCCAGGGTTAGATTGCATCGTGGGATTCAACCATAAGGTTTTGGCTGTGCAATGCCATGAGGGGAATCTCATCGAGCAGGCAGGTTCCATTGGGTGGAAAATTCTTGTCCACTCGATGGTGCATAAATGTAGCCCTGGCGAAAAGGCTCATCAGAGCTGTAAATCTAAATCATAACACTGCTCTATACAGCCCTTAAAGGGTTATGGCAGTATTTGACCATTAAAGGGTTAGGCTGAATACCAATTGTCATGACAAGTGACACTTACATCCATGGCTGTCATGTAATGGTCAGGGAATGTGAGGATGTTATGACGTTTGACGTATACGAGATCAATCAATATTGTAAAAAAAAAAATAACTGTTGAATCTACCAGGTCTTGTCATAAAACTGAGTAATGAACCATCATAATCATATAATTGCAGTGAAGTAGTTTAGTTTCTACAATGATGCCTCAGATGGGAGTACGGTGTTATAAGGAATCACGGTGAAAATAATGATGGATCTCTAGCAACTTTGGGACAAGGATCCTGAGTTATTTCGACAACATTGTGTTTTTACAGGGTAGCTGATGATGTGCTACAGAGTACCCCTAAATGCATGTGGTGGCAGGAAGCTGGATATATGTGTGTGCTGTAGACCAATATATCACTCATTACCTCTCTAGATGTTGATTGGCATTTTTCAGGTGCCTTAGTTCATGGCACATTTGAATCTTTAGGATCGATTCCAGTATATGATGCTGAAAAGCACGGTTAAAATCAAAATAAATACGATTATTCATAAGGTACAAACATGCACTGTAGAAACTGTTGGATCTACCAGGTCTTCTGGTAAAGCTGAACAGTGAACCACTGTAATTGTTTTGCAGTGAACAAGTGTAGATTTTACAAGAAGCTCCAAGTGGCAGTATGGTGGTACAGGGCATCTCTGTATTATATATATATATATATATATATATATATATATATATATATATATATATATACCTATATATATATATATATATATATATATATATATATATATATATATATAAATATATTAGATCTGCAGGGATAAAAGCGCATGAAGTGAGATTTGCACAAGTATAATACTCAAGCGACCACAAGGCACATACAAAATATAAAAAGGACGTGAACTAGAGGATGTTGGCCTTTGACTGAGCCGCCTTGAGCTCTCACCGTGTGTACTTTCAGTAAAACCTTTAATGGCCGGCAGTATAGAGCACCACGGACTAACAACAAAAAGCACTGAGCATCATCACGAGGGAACCGTTCAAAGATGACATCTAGAAATGCTACTCTTCTTTAAACATACTTAAAAACAGGGCGCTCGGCCAGAGTAAAGAGATCTAGTGTCTTCTGTTGGCCTGAAAGAGGATACGTTGTTCTGGAGACCTGTGGGCTTTTTTCCCGCCTCTTTTATTGACAAAGTCCTGCCTGACCTTCTTATAATATAAAAGTCGTCTGCAACTGGTGAGAAACACGAACGCCGATATTGATCGTTACCATGGCAACGTGGTTTTCAATATCTGTAGGTTTGTATAGTTTAATAGACGGCTGAAGGCCCGTAATCTTACTTGCACGGGGATAAAAAGGGAGCTGGTCAAAGTGAGATTAGTACTTACAAAAAGGCCTGGGGGGAGTTTCATAAAAAAACGAATGATGTATATAATGTTCATAGACGGCGCTTTTAGAAACAACCATTTGAAGCATCTCAGAAAAAGGTTTAAAATAAGAGCATGCTTTTATGACTATCAATCTCTAAACAATATTTTCAAAACCACTATTATCGATTATCAAGATAGCATGAATCTACTAGGTAATATCATCATTTCCACTATTTATTATGCGATGATGAAAATAAAAACATATTGTCGTTTCTTCCTTTGATGTTAATGAATATGTGAGAAGTAGATTTGTGCTTCTAACAGTCTAAGGAATTCCATACATAAGAAGCAATGGGAAAGCACATAAATTGTTGTACTATCCATCTCATGAAAAAAGATGGCAGGGTGATATTGAGCGGGAAACCATTGGTATAACTCCAACAAATGAGGAGCACCACATTAAGGTCGTCAACAGAGTACCCAGTATGCATGTTCCTAGTGAAATGGACCCCAGGAGATTGGAGGCAGATACTAAGGCTACTACCCCCTCCTTTGAAACTGCTAAGGTCATATGACTTGAATAGTAAGCCAGGATAATGCGAGGACTACACTTTCATGAGAATCTGCATTAGACTTTGATATAAAATAAGCCTACCTTTGAGGTTTGAGATACAGCAGTGGTTTCGTACAAAAGCCCTATGGGTGTAAGACTGTAAATCCTTGCATATAATATGAGCTGCCCCTCACATATAAGGTGCACCCTGACTTTAAGGAGGTAGGTATTTTGAGCAGCCTAGTACCGTACTATAAATCCTCGACTCCAAAAGAAAAGACCACCTATTTTCATGACATTTTCATTTGGTAGGTTTTGTATTGAACAGCAATACTGTAGCATACTTGTTGTCATATCTGCTATGATAAGAGCAGGAAGCAGGCCTATCTGATGCATTGTATGATCACGTGCATCACATTATTGACTGCAAAGCACTGCCCATCTGCAAATAAATGCTACTCAGAGGTGTGTCTTTACACTACTTGCATATTTACTTGGATAAATAGCATTATATAACCCACCTGATCTATATTCTCGAATATAATGATGATGAAATCCTTAGCATAACAATTAAAAACATCAAGTGCCCCACTAAAGGGCCAAACTGATGTCTTATATTGTGCATGTAATGGGCCAGCTATTAGCAGAACTAATTGCACCCTATTACATAGGGCGGTGTATTCTATGAAATACATATAAGAAAAGGTTACACCAGATTTTATACCAGCTTTGAAATATTCACCAGTTGGTGCACTTGGACCACCTGTGACATCACACAATGCACCAGAGAACCCTGTTGGATGCAGTTATGATAGCAGATAATTATGTTATTGAATAAGTCAAAATCGTTTTATTAAATTCAAAGACTAGCAAAAGAAGTCATGATGAAAAAACGTTTCTTTCAAATCAGGCTGCCCAGCTCAGAAGGAGTTTTATCCTCCTGTCAAAGCTCTTGTTTATTTTTCACATCATTTTTGTAACTGACAAGCATTTATAAAGCGTTGGATTTAAATGAGTCCATGGTCATTTTATGTCGCTTAATGCCAATTTAGCAAGACCTAATAAAAAGGTCAGATGCACTGTTTTGACTGTTCAAGTGTTATGACCTAACAATTATATTTATCTAATTAAGGTGGGAGGGGACATTTCGTCAGATCAGCAGTGAAAACCATGTGACGTGCTCGACACTTTTTAGTATACATGTTTTCAATGTTTAAAGTTGCAATGGTCACCTTGTTTGAGAGCCTTTGAGTATCTATTGGTTTCAAATAATTACAAATAAAATCAACAATGATAATGTTCTTCAAATGTCATTTTTTTTTTTTTTTTTTTTTGCCTTGTTTCCTTTTCTCAACTTCTTTCTCTGAACCGTCAACAGTATACACTACACGTACATCGAGCATATATAGAGAGGTAACCCCTTTCCCCTCCCATGGAATATTCAGTTCATGAACACACATTTCTCTATTTAGAAAGGGAGATTAGAACAGAAATAACCCAATACACAGCTCCCATTTAGCAAGCCCAGTTGGGACCAAAGTGGACAGAATTCAGTACATTGGCTTAGTTCTGGCAGATGCTAGGTTTCCAGTTCGGGGCACAGTGGGTGGCCATATTCCATTTAAAATGTGTAAATCAAGGTCATCAAAAAGTGACTACACTATTCCTATTACTGTGAATGTGGTATAAGGGTCAAACATGCTACCTACAGGCACTATGAGTTAAAGCGCTCTGAGCTATGCTCCTACATGGTGCATCTATGAAGAAAGGCACTAAATGAGGCCAGGATGTCACTAGACTCAAAGTGATCATGACTTGTATTGGCCTCCTGGGTGCAAACTGATATATCTACTCTACTGATGCAATGGAATAGATGGGTATTACTGGGTATTGGTATACTTGGCAAGGGCGAGGGGGGTCATATTCAATAATTAAATTCTTTTGAATTTTCATTTAAAAATATGGCCAAATTGGTTTGGTCCAGTTTGGGCCACACTAAAAAACCATGTTGAACTCAATCTGAGCCCAAATTCATTAGCCCAATTTGAAAGTGATCTGTGCCCAAAATGGTTAGCCCAGTGTGGCCCAGACACTTTGCTGAGGACAAAAACCATTGGGTGCCCATTGGTCAACGCTGTTTGGCCCAAATTACACCCGCTGTAAGCCACACTGGGGTCACGCCTGTTTTACTACCTGGGAGGAGACGAGATCCTTCTGGCACACATTTTTCCCTATTCAGGAAAAAGCTGAAAAAGAAATTATCCTCCAATGCACATGAAAAGAGATCTCTGTGGCTAAGAACGGTTCAATTTGCCTTCTAATGAGGGTTATTTTGTGGTCTAATGGATCAATTATAACATTTTCCCTCTACCTCAAAATCTTTTATTAAGAGAGTAATGAATGGGCTAGTGGGCACCGAATTCAGTGTATCGTAGGATATCAAAACGAGTGGGTGAAGCCCACAAGTTTTGATATCCTATGATACACTGAATGAGGTGCTGTTCAATACTGTTTTTATTACATTAGTTATCAATAAAAAATAAATAAATAATCAATAGAATATCAATCAATACAAGTTGAAAACTTGGATAATTCATGACAAGTGTGTGTTAGTCAAGGATAATTACACGAGGCCGTAGGCCAAGTGTAATTAGCCTTTGCTAACACACACGAGTCATGACTTATGCTTTGACTTCTTATTTTATACCACGAAACCAATAAATAATCAATAGAATACCAATAAATTCAAGTTGAAAACAAAAATTATTCCCCCTCCCAGGGACTCGAAGCCAGCCATAGTGTGTGAACACAGGTACATACACCTCGTCACCCGGCAGCGGACAGCGACAGCCCCCGTCTTGGCTTGCTTTGAATGATTGAATGAATGCGTCTCGCGGTTATAAATGTATGTACACGATCAGTACATACACCTCGTCGCCCGGCAGTGGACAGCTAAAGCTTTGAATGCGTCTCGCGGTTATGTTTGTGTATAATACACCTCGTCGCCCGGCAGCAGACAGCTGCAGCGCACATGGCGAAAAAAGATGCGCCCGGACCGGGACTCGACCCGCGTACCTCTGACGGCTGAGCGCAATGCGCTACCCACTAGACCACCGCGTCTCCTCCTTCAGCGACCATCTCGGCTTGGCTATGTTTGAATGCGTCACGTGGTTATGGTAGCGGACAGCCCGTAGTCATCGCCTTCCGGGGCTTTGTATCATATCAAGACGTGGTTCGAACCAAGCATTTCTGGTCAGTCCCTGTGGCGCAGTGCATAGGGAGTTGGATTTGGGATGTGAGACTGTAGGTTCGAGCCCTGCCCTGGCCTTGAAAATTTCGTGGGTTTTAACATGTAACATATGACATGGAAGGACATGAGAGGTGTGCGGGTTATCCATGGATAACCACACAGCGTGCGGGTTATCCATGGATAACCGCACGCCTGCCAAAATTCATGCTACAGCATTCATGCTGTGCAATATTGACTGGTATGTGCATGGGAATATCCAGCAAAAAGCACTGAGAAACCCAGAAATCATGGTATAACGACAGGTATCAGAACGGGAATATCCAGAAAAAGCACCCAAAATCACAGAAGTCGTGTAATAACACATTTTATCTCCATTACACAGAGACCATTCTTTGATTGGCCATATCCTACTTCAATTCTGCCTGACTCGGAACAGGCAAAGCAGACAAAACAGTAACTCGAACATTTTGCTGAGCATTGAATATAAAATCTTCTCTTAAAACGGATAAAAGCTCTGAACAAATCCATTAACAATACATGATATCTTTACTTTTTTCTTCTAGCTCTGTACACACCCCAGTGTATCATTGCACCTTACAAAGATATAGATAATGTTTGTTCAGGTGAAAAGGCAATCTAACACCTCTCATAGAACGTATTTGTATAACTCTATGCCTGCGTACACTATACACTCTCTGTCCCAATTGTAACTGGGCAATACATTTATACCGCTGTAGTACATAAACTAGAACCCAAATCAGGTCAATTGGTTTGTACTAACATCAACTACCCCTGTAGTCCCGAATAATAAGCAATCCACTGTAAAACTGGTGCGCTAGGCTGACAGTGTAGGAATCAAATTGCTCTTAATATCTTCAGCTATTTTAAAACACCATTTACAGCGAAGTATGAAAGCAGCACTGGCGAGTTACTCACAGTTACTAAATACTTATTGAAAAAAGCAAGGAGTTTGCAAATTGAACCCTAAATGATGGCCTGAAGCATTGCCCAACAACAAGTGTGTTTTAGCAATTGCTACATTGATGTATCATAATAAACATGAGTTGTGAGGCATGACCCCCTCCTTAGAGGGTTGAATTTCAAAGAGGTGCATGCTGGATAAAACTAAGAGGACAGGATCATCTAGACATCTACCAATGCCAGTTGGGATCCAGCTGGGAGTGGACAGTGGCAATCCAGATACACCTTTACACCACAGGTAGGGGCACTCTAGTGTTTCTGCCTCACCTAAAAGGAATAATTCAACATAATCAATTCATTTGGACATTTTGTATGACTAAAATAGGTATTTTCTTATTTTCACTATTCTACATGATTAGTTCGTGATTATTATTATTATTATTATTACTTTATTAGGGTACAATCGTCCCGAGGGGACGGTTTTCCATGTACCTCATGGGGTACAGTTACATATTATCTTTGTGAAGTAACATTGGTCTACACATAATATATGTCATCCACACTCAATATGATTGATTGTATCATGTAATATAATGACAATTATTAGCCAATAGCAAGATATTCTAAGGTTTTGTATATCACAATATGTGGGAGAAGGCTGGACAGAAGCATTGGTTGCAAGGGGTTTTTGGGGTTATCACTTAGGCCTGCTGTAAATGCTGTTTGATGGCATTTTTAAATCTTGATAGAGTTGGTAGTTTTTGAATTTCAGCTGATAGCTTATCCCACAGGCAAACCCCTCTGTGGTATGGTCCCTTTTGGTAAAAGGTTGTTTTTGCTCGTCGTTTTGCAAATCTAATCTTGAGATCACCCCTAGTTCTTACATTGACTGGCTGCAGTGATTCCCCCATCTTCACCCTTTTCCACATCATAATAAGAAGCTGCCGGCTTCGTTTTACTTGCAGAGTATCAGCTTGGCATCTATTATGTAGATCTACGATACTTATGTCTCTGATACATAGATTTAGGCAAGTACGCAGTGCCTGATTTTGCATGCGTTGTAACGTTGTGAGCTCGGCCTGACAAGCGCTTCCTGTGTAAAATGAACAATATTCTACTGTAGGTAGGACCATTCATTTGTACACACGTAAGCTTATCTTTTTACTCATGGCTTTACGCAATTTCGTTAACTTTAATAACTTGTTGCCAATGTTTTTCTTTATCTTACCCATATGTGGGTTCACATTTAGTTTCTGATCTAGCTCAACGCCTAGATAATTATATGTTTGACATACAGGTAATGGTACATAATTTAGGCTTATTATGGGGTTGTCTAGTCCAGCTAACTTGTTGCTTGAGCCAAACATCATGATCATGCTTTTGGTCGTATTGACTGTCATGTAATTGTTATTACACCATTTACCAACTCTTACAAGATCTTCCTGTAGCAATCTGCCTGCTTCATCGACCTCAGCATGGGATGTATATAGGATGATGTCATCAGCATACAGGGCATATTTTGAGTTCAAAATTTGTTCAGGTAGGTCATTAATAAATAGCAGGAATAGCAAGGGACCTAAAATCGATCCCTGTGGTATGCCAAAATGGACTGGTAGCTCAGCTGATCTGGTGTTATTGGCTATAGCTGCATGGGACCTATGGGCTAGATAGTCTGTCAACCATTTCTTCAGAGCTCCATATATGTTTAACCGGTAAATTTTGTGTAGTAGGGATGGGTGATGGACACTGTCAAATGCTTTGCAGAAGTCGATGAAACATGCAGTTGTGACCAAACCGTCATCTCTTGCTATATACAGATCCTCTAAGACTCTGAAGACTGCGTCAGCTGTCCCTCTTTCAGCTCTAAACCCATATTGTGCCTGGTTTAAGATATTCTCTTCTTCAAGGTGTTTAATGAGCACTTTATGAATTAATTTTTCTAACAGTTTGCCAGGGAGAGGGAGCAGCGTGATGGGTCGCCAGTTCTTTATACTATTCAGATTCCCTTTCTTTGGTATGGGGACAAGGAGACCACATGACCATGAGTGAGGAAAAATACCAGTCCTTATGGATGTTTGAAAAATGTAAGTTAGTTCGTGGTATAGCACTGTGAGTGCGTCTTTCAGTACTCTGCTATTAATGTTCTTTAAACCACAAGATTTGTCAATACTTATTTTCCTCACCATTGATAATACGTCCTCCTCAGTAAAGATCTCTCTTGCATTAAGTGGCCCTTCTTCAGGGTACTCAGCATCAATGATAATGTCGCTTCTAGGCATTTTACTGAACAAATCATGACCAATGTTGGCAAAATAGTGATTTATGTATGCTGCAGTTTCTTCCATTGGGATTACCTCTCCAGTTAAGTCATTGGTTAATTGTATGGTGACATTCTTGCTAACAGGATTCAAGAGATTATTTATTTCTCTCCAGAATTTCTGTGGGTCACCTTCACACTGCTCTAAGGTTACTAAAACAAAATCATTTTCTGCATTGAGCAGATGCCCCTGTATTGTATTACGAATAGTCCTGACTTCATGCAATAAGGCTCTGTCTTTTGTGATGCGCATTTCATTCAGCAATGCATGCCTGTCATTGATGAGCTCTATCGTTTCACCTGTGACCCAGGGTTTTGGCTTCTTTTTAATAGTCACTGTCCGTATAGGACATACTCTATCTAGGTAATCAATTAGGAATTCATATATGAGTAACCACTGTTAATCTTGGTCTTCCAATTAATAATCGCTATTATGGCAGTATATGCCTAACCTTCTCTTACCTCCAGAATAAACATTAATCACACACAAAAAAAACTCATGGAGAAATTCTGAACTACCCCGCATGAAATATGTACACCTGTTTACCAGATATTGTAACTAGATTATTTTAAAATCAGTTATTGCGTCTCAGTACTTTGTACTCTTCTTGAAATGCATGCAATGCATCTATGGTTGTGTATGCTTCTAAAACAATAACTGAACTGTGTAATGTAAATACACAGTTTTACCATACATTTTCCCTATCAGCCATGTTCATTTATTTCGAAATTTTACGTGAAAATGATAGTATTTATAGAAGACAATATGGGGTCATGTCTCTGTTATATCTGATCAAATAGATATAGATTTATCCCTAGACCAAAGTTATGTAAATCACAGAATCTACATAGGATCCATGTATTCGCATCTCTTGAATAGCGTTATGCCACGAGAGGCACAGCGCTATAAGGGCCTCACAAGATGCGCATTATTACAAAAAAAAACCCTTAAGGCTGCACATGCGCAGCCATAGTCTTCCACCTCGGGATCCCCCGTGCAAAAGTTGCCAGCCTGATTCAGCATTTTTACTAACATTTCCGTTATCAAAGTAGGTCATATGCCACAACGATTGGGCACCTGCTTATATTTTGGCACATAACCCGATTCATGATTCATTGATATAATACAAAATTCATGCAAGGTATATCTTGCACCTTTTTCGACAATTATAAACTTGGTCAAATCTGACTTAGTCAAGGTTTGTTGCAGTTTTGAGAATGCAGTCAAGGTTTGTTGCAGTTTTGAGAATGCACTTAGTATAGCAAATGGACCTTGTACTGAGATAAACCATGATGGCATAATGAGCTCCATTTCTTTGTTATCTGGGGATTATCAGGATCGTCTAATAGAAGCCAGGGACAGGACCACCTCTGGCTAGATCCCCTGAATTAATCCTCGTTTAGACATTATACCTGGATTGGAATAGTAGTCTATACTTTAAAGTGAGCATGTCCAATAATCGTGTAACAAAAATCAATCTTGAACATGGACCAGGTTGATGTTCTCTGAGTTATGATCCCCAAGGCATGTATTCTGTGTGCTTTCATTTCCCATAGTTGAACAGATATACATTTGTGTATTTCATAAAATAAATGGACTAGTATTTACCCTATGCTATTCTATGAGTCCCTGTCATTCAAGTCCTTAAATGGTTTTCTCTCGGGCACTAATATTTCCCTTTTCTACCATATAAGATAGCTTTATCAAATTGAATTTTTAATGCCTTTACTTCATACATAGAGGGATGATATTTAAAAGGGGATGTGGCTGTAGTTCCTACATATCGTGTTTAAATCATTGATAGCAACCCACTAAGTGCAATGCAGTATCAGTGTGTGAAACGTAATGTGGGTACAGCATGTGAAGAAGAGAAAATAAGGGACGTGCCACTTTAAGGTACTTTATTATGCTCCGAGAGAGCTGGAGGAATTTCTGGACGCTCGTTTCTGTACAACACAGTGATAACAAGACATCATCTCCTTATCTAGTGATAGAGTGATTGACGTATCAGTGGCTTTTGCCGCTACTAGGGATCTATTGTCCATGCGTGATAACAATGAGGAGAGAATGTGAACACACACAATTCTTGACTAGATCTACTATTTAAACGTCGCGTAAAGAGGTTAAACACACTGGAGGAGGAAAAAAGGACTTTTAACGGGGAATTTTACTTGTCCAGAAGGATTGACAGACTGACTTACTTCGTGGATCTAAGGAACTGAAGGTGAGCTGTTAAAGTGTCTTTTCTTTGTATGTCTTAGTGTGATTATAGTAAAACGGGCCGTAATGAGACGAGATGGTAAATGGGATAGGGGTTTATGTCCCCGCACCTCCCAAATTGGATAGAAAACACTGGTAGTTGTGCTATATGATATTGGGCCAGAGCCTTCACAAGCACTTCAAAATGTCATAGAGGGAATGTAATTTAGGGCTACCTGCTTTCTACAACATAAATTTATTCCAGTATCTATTCCATTGGTATGAGGGATTTCAATCTAATGCGGACCCAAATGCATTTTTAGCTGTAGAATTTGGTACATGAGACCATTCAGAAAATTTCTAAAAAAAAATAAGGTTTTGTACTTGAATAACACAATATAAACCTTTATAATATCGAACATAGACCTACACATGTTTTTATGTAAAATGTCAATGCTATACCCCGTTCACCTTGAGTGTTATTTCTGTATATTTTCATTTTTTTTTAATTTATATCATGTATTTCAGCATGAAATAAATCTCTTTTATTTAACACCTATAGGCCTCTCGTAAATCCACTTAAGTTACAAGAAGTGCGTACCGTATTTTATTATTTAACAATAATTAACAAAGGGTCTAGTACATACTGTACCCGTTTATGAGAAGTAAAAGTTACCGGCCACTTACAATAGCCTTTTTTACGATATTGTACCTCTGGTATCGTAACCATTCATTATTTAACGGTCTCTTATGTGCCAGTTGAATTGGACAGATTTGTTGTTTTGTTTTCTTTTTCATGCTGGTTATATGAGAGTCACTAGGGACACTGAATCTTTTTGTTGTGTAGACACTAATCTAGAATACACGAGGGTCAGTGCAAAGGAAGAATCTTCCTGATTTTATAATTATTGCCCGGATGTTGGGTCTCTCTGTCCCTGTAAACAGACAAAAATACTGAAGCCTTAGGTAAAGATGAAGGAGCGACTATAGATGGCTTTGACTCTCAGTGTCTCCTGGACTAGAAGAAAAGGATGGTACCCTTGGGGCAATGAGAGTAAAATCACAAATGTGTTTCTATCATGTAGAATTGGAAACTAAGATGCATTCTTTATATACCACCCACGTCTGATTTCTGTTGAAAATCAAGTCAGAGTCCTTTACCATTCATCCTATTGTATGTTCCTACAGTATTCTTTTCTATCATACAATATTCCAGTCAAGTCATTTTATGGATATACCTAACACAAATGTATGGATATACCTAACACAGAAATTGTTTTGGTACCATTTCATACAAAAATGTTTGTAGAATAACATATCCAAGAATTAAAAGAATCGAGGAGTGCCTGATTAGCATAGGTTGGTTAGCATCTCAATATTCATTATTATCCACTATTAGTAAATTCACATTTAAGACCACTTTAAGGAGCTAAGATGCACCTCCCAGGGTTGACAAGCCTTCTATCCAAGAATTATTCAGCTAAGTGAGTTATCTCATTTGCATATTCACATAATAAGTTCTTGTTTACAGGATCTGAACAACCAGACGTCTACCACTAGTAGATGAACAATGGGGACGTCTACCACTAGTTCTCTACAGCTGACGACAAAACCATCCAGGAAACTGTTGATGTTGATGCTAGTCCTAGTAGTTGTTGGTTACTATGTGGTACTTTCATTGGGACTTTACAAACACACCATACATCGTGGGTCGATGGTACATGGATATACAAAATCAAGCACCACTCTTGCTGCTAGCATAACAAGGAAAACAGATATGAACAGAGGATCTGAGATAAGCTCTTTGGGAAGTCCTATGTCTCCTCAGAGACAGAATAGACCTGTAAAGAAATCGCATGTGACATTGAGTAGTACACAACACTCAACCTTTGACTCTACGAAGAGTACTATTCCTAAACGTGTAACAATAACAGCAATGGCAACAAAGAGGAACCACATCAAAAGACAAGCCCAAGTGAGAGTAGCTCAGCCAAAGCGTCCAAAAGGAGCTAGTCCAGCTTTAGAATCCAAGTCTCATAACCAAAGCCTGCATCTTATAAAGGATTATCTAAGAGAACAGAATGAGTTATGTGTAGAGGAATGGAAGGGGAGTGTACTGCCAGTAGGTTCAAAACCACTATGTGACTGTGTACCAAAAACACTTACTGGTACACATTCGGTCAACCTTAATCCTGTACCTTTACAAGAAACAATTGCCAAAAATGGTGATGTTCAGCCAGGAGGTCATTGGGAACCAAAAACATGCTCAGCACGTTACAAGGTTGTCATTGTTATCCCTTTCAGAGACCGCCATCAACATCTATCTGTATTACTTCACTATCTGCATCCAATTCTAAAGGCACAACAAATCAACTACACCATTGTTGTGGTTGAACAAAACCTCCCCAAAGTCTTCAACAAGGCAGTTATGATGAATATTGGATATAAGCATGCCATAATGAAGCATAATGCTGAATGTATCATCTTCCATGATGTTGATTTTATCCCTGAAGATGGACGTCATCTGTATAGATGTAGAAATAGACCCCTTCATCTGGGAGCCTTTTATGATGCTAATTACTATAGGGTCAACTACACCAGAAGCTTTGGTGGTGCGACTGCATTCCGGCCTTCTGAATTTGAAAAACTTAACGGTTTCTCCAACTTGTATTTTGGATGGGGCGGAGAAGATGATGATATGTGGATGCGCATTCGAGACAAAAAGCTTGGGATTCTTCGTAACCCCCGTGAAGTTGCTGGATACACAGTTTTAAGGCATAAGCGAGACATGGGTAATATTCAAGTGAATAGGAAAGACATGATACGCCATCTTTTCCATGGCCGTCACCCAAGGACGGATGGTCTTAATAGTTTGCAATATGTCTTAAAGGATATGAAACTGTACCCTCTGTATACATGGATACTTGTTAATGTAGGTGCTGAAAAACTTTAGAGCCAACTTGAATAACCATGCTTTCTACTTTGGGGACTTTCATCTGGATGTCTTTTTAGTGCTCTTGTTCTGAGTTCACTCTCAGCCCCCAATAGTAAATGGGCTATAAAGACTACCCTCACCAACTACCACTGTATTCCAGAAATAGAAGCACTATACTGTAAAACCCTTGGGCCGGGCTGACAGTGTAGCTATCATCTTCATGTGGACTTCTGTGCAACATGAAAAAAGTCAGGATGGAAAGGAAAGTGACTGCTGCAGGTGAGGCACTTCTTAGGCAAAAGTACATTTTCCCCTATGTGCAACACCCTCAATGCCTCTTTAAAGCTGTTTATCTGTCACAGGTGGGATGGGCCAAGCACAGGTCCAGGTAGAGCCTTGAACCCAGAACCTTCCAGTTATAAATGGAATTCAGTTAAACAAGGAGTACCCTTTGAACTTATCTGTTGAAATAAAAAGCATATATGCTTAACTTTCCCACACAATGTCTTGGTCTATCCCAGTTAGGGTCTATAGAGTCTCTTACATGCATTTGACTGTCGTAATAATATAAGGCCACTCCAAAAAAAACTTGTTTCTCATCACCGCCCTCATCAGAAAAATCGTCATTTGAGATTTTTTTTGATTTTTTTTGGGGGGGGAGAGAATTTTGTGAGAAAATTGTACCAAAAATTGAATGAAGGTAGTCAATTTTGGCACCAAATGAAAGCTTATGGTTCATTGGATGCAGCTGACTGTTTATATTAGACATTCTCACACTTTTACAATGTCAATGATAACGTTACTTTTAAAATGCTGTTTTTCTTATGCAAGGCCATTTGTGATGGGCCCGCAATGCATAGATATCACGCCCAAATGAAATGTTAAGCAAAAAAAAAAAAAAATCTTCCCTCATCACTTTTTTCTTGACTTGGTGATGAGAAACAAGTGTTTTTTGAGTGGCCTAATAGAATTGCTTGCGACACTTGGTTCTTATGTTTCGTGTTGTAATTTACGGTTTTGTTCAGTACATACAGTAGTTTTGACGTATATTTATCCACCACTACATGCATTGGTATGCATGTAGTCAGTGTTTGTCCGATATGGAGTTCTTTATAGGTTCATGGGCTTGCTACCAGTCTAATCCCTAAGTTAATAAAGTAAGACAGCATGGACCATTCAGGTGTTTCACTGTGATGACCTTTTAAGGTAGCCTTTAATTTCATTAGATCGTGAACCACCATAATGATAATACAGTGAAGTATTGCAGTTTTTACTATGAAGCTCCAGATGGCATTGCAGCAAAGCATTGTGTTACAAAGATTCTGACTCCCCCTCTCGAGGGGGTAAAATTTTTTTGACCCACTCTCATCAGAGGGGTTGAAAAAATTCTGACCCCCCCCCCAGTCAAGGGGTTGAAAAAATTCTGACCCCCCCCCCAGTCAAAGGGTTGAAAGAATTCTGACCCCCCACCCTCAAACCCATCAGCCCCCCCCCCTTGTTTTTATCACTCCCTAACAGTGAATGCTTTGTCCCAAAGTTGCTGGAGAACCGCTATTAATTGATGACACATTTTTTACAGTGTAGAGCGGACAAAATACTTTCAAGCTGTAACTCACTGAAAATTCCTGCCCTGATTTAAGGTGCAGAAGTACTAATTGAACTGACATATTGCTCTTCCAGAATTCCCAGAGTGAAGGAATCGGAACGAAAATGGTGAAGGATAATAGTGCTTCCTTTTTGGTGAAGATACTCTACAGAAAGAGGTTCTTCTTCTACCATCTTAAATTCTAGAAAGTCAAGAAACAAGGTACATATGCTGAAACAACAACCCCTGGGAAAACCAATACTTCACAAAAATGTTGCCATAAAGCAAAATGCGTTTACACAAAAGCCAAGTTCTAAATCTCCTAAACCCACTGCTACTGGCCTGATCACGACAACAATTAAAAAAGGTATAGGGCCTATCAGCACCGACTACAAGAAGACCTGTTATAAATCTAGGTCTACATCAAAAAATACCATAAAGCCAAACAAAGTTACGGTAACTCCAACACAAAGTCAAAAACTTAAGCCTCAGAATTCTAAAGGAATCATTCCTACCCTGGCCACAACAGTAAAAACCACAAATAAGAAGCAGGTTCTGAAGGAGGAACTGTAGGAAATCCAGTATTTCCAAAGAGCCACATTACAAGGCAAACCACACTGCCAAGAAGCACAACTAAATTCCCAAAGAAGCTTTAAATGATAACCAAGGATAATGGAGAAAGTAGATCATTTCAGAGGTGACTAAAAGGGAATAGCATTGTCATATGACACAAAATCACAATGCAACTGTATTCCAACAGTCTATTGTTATATTTTAATTGATGCAAGGTATGATCGGGTAGTGCGGAATACATCTGGTAGAGTACATTTGAGGATATTTTTCTGTCTCCACTTTTCCACTGCCAAGTTAATTTCTATACTAGCACTTCAGAAATATCCCATCGTGTCATGGTCTTCACATGTGTTTTCATTTAATGTAATAAGCAGATGTGGCGAGTCCAGCTCTGTAGCACACCACTTATCATATATATATATATATATATATATATATATATATATATATATATATATATATATATATATGGGACTATATACACCCGTGTATATATATATAATTAATATGTGCAGCGGTTGGTACTACTTTCTCCTCCAGGGCGCGCATTTATATGTATGACGTCATGGAAAACAACTAGCGCCTATATAAGCTGCGGGATCCAAATTAACCGTCAGTTGGCGTGTATCCTTCGAGCGGCACACACCACGCTGGGTGGTGCCGGAAATGTTAACTTTATTCTTTGGTTTTTTCGAATACTACGGTAAAATACCCTGCAATATGGGTAGGAAGTCGACGGGTGGTGCTAATGCCAAGCCTGGGACTAAGAAAATTACAAAGAATACGAGGAATAAGGCCAACTCTAGGATTCCGAGCAGCTCTGACCCAAATTTGGTTGACCCGGTGTCACCTATCCCCAAAGCTTCAGGAGTTAATTTGGGCTTATCTGCTGACCAGACGTTCATCAATCTAGAGGAGAGGACTATGGTAATGGAGGACCAGCTCGCAGATATCAAGGATTTACTTGAGACCATAGCAGCTAAACAGAGCAATCCGGTAGATGGGACGTGTCGAGCGGACTCACGTGGTGGTGTTTTGACGCAAGATTCCAAAGGCGCTGTAACCAAGCAACGGGAAGATGTAGACAGCGCTCACCTAGTGACCGGGGAGGATATGACGACAGGCAAACAAGATGGCGTCGAGACCATTCACCGTCGTCGGACTCGGATAAAGACTCAGTATTTTCAAGAAGTTCTTCTACTGATACTACCCATTCTACACGGAAAAAACATCGGGGTGAGTTCGATCAGAAGAATTATCTAGAGAAAAATTCTAAGATTGATTGTATTGAATGGTTAATGCTGGTAAATGTGTGCCTTGCTAAAGACAAGTATGAGGAAGGCGAAGATATTTTCCATTTGCTTGGCCATCTTGAAATGTTAATCGAAAAGTCGAGTACAAAAATCTATACGGTTTCGGCTTTATCCAAGTATGATAAGTCTGTGAAAGATAGGGCAAACAAGAACGGGTTGAAAGCATTCGAGAGGGTGGACAACTCTGATATTCTTAGATATTTATCTTACGACGGGACCGTTCAGGCCCAGAAAGGACAGGTGGCAAAGCCCAAACCTTTCAAATTTAGGTCAGCTCGTACTTGTTTTGCTTTTAATAGAGCTGAAGGCTGTAGGGAGGATCCCTGTAAATACCGTCACGTTTGTGATGTGTGTGGCTCTCCTAGCCATGGCAAGGATAAATGCCAAAAGAACAAAAAGGATTAGTGTGTTGCTCTTAGGCAGGGTCCTACTTTAAAATCTGAAAATTTGATGCCTGATTTTAATTTAGTATGTACGGTAGACCCTCCTAAGCCCCCCGTTTCTATCATTCCGGGTGATAATATTAATAATGATAATGTAAATATTTATAATTCTTGTGACCTGTCAAAGAATTTATTTATTTCTCATAGTTGCCCGGTACAGGGCGAGGTTGAACCACTTTTTACGGTGGAATGTTTAAATAGACCCAGCATCAGGGTTTATGATAGTTGTGTAAATGGTATATGTATGTGTGAGCACTTCATTTATGGTAGAAGGGCTCAGATACTCCCGTGTCGACTAGCTAGTTTTCTTAGGCAGTCTGACTTTATTAATATCAATCAGATTGAGTCTGATTTTCTATGGTGTGGTTTTACTGAGGGGTTCAAAATAGTTGACCCAGAGTGTGATACAACATATGATTGTAAAAATTATAAGTCTATTTTAGAGGATAGATTTTATAACGAGATGTGTAGCATTATTGAGGAGGAGCTAGTCCAGGGCTTGGTTACTAGGTCGATGGTCAAGCCCAGGTGCATCCATTCCTTAGGCGGTGTAGAAAGTCTAATGGTAAATTGAGACCTATCACTGACTGTAGCATGCCAGCGGATATTTCTATTAATAATTTTATGAGCACTACGTCCAAAAGTTTCTCGTATAACTCTATTAACACCGTTACGTGTCAACTTGATAGAAATGACTTTATGTGTGTAGTAGATTTGAAATCTGCATATAGAAGTATTAATGTTTACGGTCCACATGTGGGCTATCAAGGTTTCAGGTGGAATTTTGGTAATGGAGATGAGTTTTTTTAGAGTAACCGCTTGACATTTGGTCTAAAGTGTGCCCCATATATATTTAGTAGAATATCTGATTTTTTGACTATTATTGCAAAATTTTATGGTGTAGATAGGATAGTAAATTACCTGGATGATTTTATTGTCATAGCTCAGACTGAAGAGGAGTGCTTACGTAAAAGGAACACCCTAATTGAGTGTATGGAATATTTAGGGTTTGTTGTGTCTAAGGAGAAGGTGACTGAACCCAGCAGGGTGTGTACATTTCTAGGTATAACCATTGATTCTACGGCTATGGAGTTGTCGCTTCCACAAAAGAAGCTAGATAAAATGAGCTCAGCTATAGACGAGTGTTTGGGTAAAAAAATCGTATCTAAGAAGACATTGCAGAAGATTGGTGGTTTGATGTCCTTCTGCTCCCAGGTAGTACGTGGTGGCAGAACTTTCAGCAGGAGATCTTTGTGCTAAGGCTAGGAATAGGGGTGTTATTAAACTTAATGAGGAAACCCAAAATGACCTACTGTGGTGGAGGGATTTTTGTAGAATTTTCAATTGTAGAAATATCATTCTAAATGATAATGAATGTACTCCTATGTATTCCGATTCCTCTGTACAGGGCTTTGGGGCCTGGTTTGATAAAGACTATTTTTATGGTACTTGGAATGACTCTAATCCTATGGTAGACTGTACAGGTCATTTTGTTCATGCCCCTAGCCTTGATAATCTCAAACTTCACCATAGAAATATAAATGTTTACGAGCTTTATCCAGTGGTGGTAGGCCTTAAGCACTGGGTTAAAAAGTTTTCTAATACCAGAGTTCATTGCATTACGGACAACATGCAAGTCTTGGCTATGTTGAATACTGGTAGGTCCAAGAATAAGTTGTGTATGTCCTGGTTGAGAGAAATTTTTTGGCTATGTTTTATACATAACATTGAAATATATTCAACATATATTAGGTCGGAGGAAAATATTTTAGCTGACCATTTGTCTAGGCTAAATTACAGAGGTGTCCCACAGAAATGTAAAAATGTTTTAACTGAATATAACATGTGCTGTTATGATTCCAGGCCTGAGGGAGCTAGAGCGGAGAAGGAGAAGGTTTTTGTACAGGGGCGTGGCTAAGTCCACACGTAAGGTTCGCAAACAGCAATTTAGCAGGTACAAAACATTTTGTAAGAAGTTTAATGTCAATCCCCTACCTTGTTCTCCTTCTCAGGCTTCGTTGTATAGTGTATATTTATCAGATAAAATGAAACCTATATCTGTTAGGAACTATTTGTCTGCAGTGTGGTATTATCAGAAATTAAAAGGTTATTCTGATTATAGTAGTAATTTTATTGTAAAAAAGACACTGGATGGTATTGAACATAATTATAAATGTTCTTCTATTAAAACATATCCATTAACTCCCAGTGATATGTTAAATATCAAATCTAATCTGGATTTGTCTGTGTATGAGGATGTAGTCTTCTGGTCAGCTATCTTATTGTGTTACCGAGGTGTGTTCAGGGTGGGTCATGTAGTGGACTCCCCTCATAACCTTAAATCTAAAGATGTGTCGTTGTCTGTTGATTGTATTCGCATTGATGTTAGATCTTCTAAAACTGACCAATATGGTAGGAAGCCTTACGTGGTATATTAAAAACGTAATGATAATTCTGGTCTTTGTCCAGCTAGGTACTTGGAGATTTGTAAGGTTTCAAAAAATAGATTATTGTTCACTATATGTAACAAACCGTTAACTTATAACTATGTTAATACCAGGTTGAAGGCTATTGCTATAAAATGTGATATTTCCCACAAAGTTTCAACTCATTCACTCCGACATGGTGGGGCGACTCTGTTATAAGATTCTGGTTTAAAGGTCGATGATATTAAAAAGAGAGCAAATTGGAAATCTAATGTTGTATATAATTATTTACATGATTCTAAACAGGACTTATTAGCTCTAGATGTGATGTTATAGTGTGGAATGGTGTATCCATTGTGTTTGGCGGTTTTTGGCATGTACAGAATTGATATTGACTAAGTCAATTCTCACCAAACCCATTGTCTCCTTCCTTATTCCACTTGTGATATTATTATAATATTATTATAATATTTATTAATTATTATTATATTCCCAAGCGAACATATTAACTTATGGGACTATATACACCCGTGTATATATATATAATTAATATGTGCAGCGGTTGGTACTACTTTCTCCTCCAGGGCACGCATTTATATGTATGACGTCATGGAAAACAATTAGCGCCTATATAAGCTGCGGGATCCAAATTAACCGTCAGTTGGCGTGTATCCTTCGAGCGGCACACACCACGCTGGGTGGTGCCGGAAATTTTAACTTTTAAATCTTTGTTATATTGTATATATTGTATTTATATTGTTATATTGTATTACTGTATTATTATTATTGTATTAAATTATTGTCTTATTAATAAAGGCATGTACAGAATTGATATTGACTAAGTCAATTCTCACCAAACCCATTGTCTCCTTCCTTATTCCACTTGTGATATTATTATAATATTATTATAATATTTATTAATTATTATTATATTCCCAAGCGAACATATTAACTTATATATATATATATATATATATATATATATATATATATATATATATATATATGCACATTGTATATGTAATACCATAATATTAGCTATAAGGGCTTATCAGGTATTTGCAAAAGTGTTTGCTGTCTCACCTTAAGTAAGATTATCCATGCTTGAAGATGAGGGTTTGCTATATTAGAGGTCTATGCAATCACCACTGCCATGCTATCACTTCAAAATGATAATTGGTATTGGTCGAGACAAATCATGAAATGGCCCAAGCAAATATGTAATATGTGGGAAAATGTTGAAATGACTTTATTGGGAATAAAAGCTAAAGATATGATTGATCATCAAACATTTGTTTTTAGTAAATCTAAATTCTGATTACAGTAAAGGTTACAATCATTCTTATCTCAGTCAAGCCATAAAAATAAATGCATCGGAACATACTTCTGGGCTCTGACCAATGTCTGCTATCCTACGTAAAGCTACTATCACATCCTTTTTTAGTATATTGCAGGGAATGGTTTCTCTCAAATTATAAACAATGCGCCGTATGTACTGCCTCTACAGCTCCATTGTAACCATTGTAACTAATTCATCACATCCTATTTGTGATGATAAGGGTTTATCATACAGAGTCCATGTAGTGTTCTACAAAAACATGAACACATAATGTATTTTCTAAATCACAGTGTCATCGGAGTATCTTCGACAATAACCTACTGAAGTGTCATCATGTAAGGCTTTGCTTAACACTTTGCAGCAAGATAAAGGAATAAGGCAGGGAATTAAATCAGAAAAGCGTTGCAGTTTAAGCTGTATCTGAGAAATAGCCCATCAGTTGTTGCATGCCCCATACATGGATAGCTTAATGCCTAAAGTGCAGCTCAGGAAGGCATTTCTCAAGATGGTACTACTAGACCCCCTTCAAGTCATAGTGAGATCCCTCAGTTAAATGCCATTACAGCCCTGCATATGGTGGTCACTAATAATTGCACTGGTACGACTGCCCTACCAAACCCTATGTAATTACTGCCCTAACTTGTGCTGATCGTACAGAGTAGTTGTAGCGTGTTACCTATGATAACCCACTCTGATATTAAGGGTTTCAAGTCCTACTGGTTGTGTCTAGTCGTACCATCTTGAGAAATGCCCTGCAGGCAGGTCTACTCACCAAACCTGCAATCCTGCTGTATGGTGACCCTTTGAATGTTCCAACCCCAAACATACTAGAAAACTGTTTGACTGCAGATCTGAAAGGTCACTCTCTAGGGCTGCAGTCATGGATTATGACCACCAAAGGACACAGCGATTTCAATTTAACGTCGCCAATATTCATCCCCATCAAATACCACCTCCTGCAAATAAGATGGCGGTGGCAGTTCCCAATTTCGCCACCAGAGGATGTTAACTGTCCTCTGCCCTTTGACCGGGTTGAAGAGATAGCTTTGATGTTCCTGGCATCAAAGAGAATATCGATCTACGCCGACCGTTCTAAACAGGACTTAAGGAAGGCTGCTTCCCACTATGTTCATCACCCTTAAACATGTGAAGACAGCAGAATGTTTTAATGCACTGCTGTGATTTGTGGCCATGGTATATTAATGTAGAATTGCATGAGTAACTCACAGAGGATGCAGTTATTGTGAATGCATCCATCTGGACACTTGTCGGCCTGATGCACTGGTCAATATGCAAACACTAAAATGGTTACTGACCAGCACTGTGTTGATGATTGATGTAGGTTTGAGGCATCATCATGAAGCATCTCGTAAAGAATTAATCCTATAAGGGCTGAAAGGAGCTTTAATGCATTCCACCCATTGGTCTCCTTTGTATATACAGAACTGGCAATTAAATGTCCAGTGGCAGATCCAGGAATTGGGAAAGGAGGGGGCGTGGCCCAAAAGTAGGGGGCGCACCCCCTCCCCTGTCCCCTCCCCTGTCCCTAGCAGTTAACTAGTTCATCTGCTTCTCCCAAAAATTCATTCTAAAATAGGGGTGAAGTCCCTTATTTTTTAAAATCTTGGATTAGCCACTGATTTTCTAACAACGTGTACATGCACTAGGTGTTTTATTTCTCTGATTTCGAGAAGGTGTCAATTTTTGTCATTTGACTTTATTAGAAGGAAGAGACATTTTACTAGAAAGCAAGTAAACTCTAAAATGTATAGCGGAACTGATATCAGAATAGATGGAGCAAAAGAACAATATCCCCTGCTGGGGAGGTGAATATTTTCTGTAGAAATTCTGATATAAAAAGTGACCACTCCCTTTGTCCTGTGTAGCTTCCAAGATGGGCTGAGAACAAGATGTGGCGTCCTATTTCTAACTTGGCAATTTCCCGCTAGGATGCTTGGCTGGCTGCCCAGAAATATAAAGCAACCATTTCTTATGGGGTATGTTGGTAATCTGGTGGGCATACAAAATGGACTGAACTCTGCAACGACATACAGTGATTACTTTGGACTAAAACCATAGATGCATAGATGCATCATGAATTCCTGGAATGTCTACTCACTATACGACTGCATTCATTCATTATGCTGACTAAAGAGGGTGTATCATCTGCCACATATATACAGTATAATTTGGGATTGATATTCCGCTTTGGGATACCAGTATGTAACTGTGTTATATCCTCATTTTCGTCTGCTTTGATCACTTGGCATATCCATTAACATCTTGCATGACCATTTTTGCTACAGGGTCACTTTGGAAGTAGATAGACCGGTCTACTTGGATCAGACAGTTGGATTCCACTAGAGGTAAACAGAATGAAAAGGTCATGTGTTTGGGGGACAAGCGTTTAAAAACACTTAACTGTTTAGGTGTTTGAATCCTGGTGTTAAGAAAATTTGATGTGTAACTTTACACACCTTATTTTTGCAGTGTACTACATGTATGTGTTTTTTCGCCTTTCTTTCCATATAGTTCAGACACATGATGAGAAGAGAGCCTTTATGGGTATTAGACATTACCCAAGAAAATGTGTGCAGATCCAACCTGACATTAATTTATTGATGCTTAAGAGTGTGAGGACCCAGCAAATTGTCGTGACTCCTCGTCAGCCTGTGTGAGGTGGCTCACACATGTCGCTAGATGGAACACGACGTTGCTATAGCACAAGATCACCAGGAATAGCAATGGTGGGGATCACATGGCCTCACCTCAGATGGCAAGGATGGTGATCACTCATCCTCACCAGGGATGGCGACATGAGTGATCACTCATCCTCACCAGGGTTGGCGACACAAATGATCACCCACCTCGCTAGATGAAACGCACACCATGCCATAGCACACGTTCATCACGGTTGGCGAGGATCGTAATGACTCACACTCACCAGGGATGGCAAGGCGGTTGATCACTCACCTCGCTAGATGAAACGCGCACCACGTCATAGCGCAGGTTCACCATGGATGGCGAGAGTGGTGATCACTCAGACTCACCAGTGATGGCGACGCTGGTGATAACTCACCTTGTTAGATGAAAAGCTCATGATCATCGACATTGGTGATCATGCAGCCTCACATCTGCCAGATCAAAGTATGTTTTGCCAGAGTATGTATTGCCATATGTATCTTCCCTCTAACAACAGACAAGGTGTTCATGTAGATATTTCCCTAGGTATTTTTCCTGTAACCACAGAAAAGGTGTTTATGGATAGTTGCTTTCATTTTAGAGATACCTCTATCTAAATTCAATTGATATTTTCTCTATATAATCTTGTTTGATTCAACTCTGAAGTATTACATGGAAATCAGTGTGAAACAACGCACATTTGATACGTTTGGGACTTATACTTCATGCCCAGACTTCCTAGATAGGCTACATGATGAACAGTGGTGCTGTCTCAACAACTTTGGCAATGTGGTGATAAGTTGCCACTGTGAGTGAGAGTGAGTGACAGGTGATGCAATCCTCAGAGAGCATTGACTTGGAGTGACACAAATTCACGCATTGAGTGAGACCAATGTTGGCAACGTTGGTGATAAGTCGCCATTTTGTGTGAGAGTTGATGACAGTGGCACACACTCACATAGCGAGTGACATCCATGTCAGCGATGGTGGTGATAAGTCGCCATTTTGAGAGAAGATTAACTAGAGTGACACAAACGCACGCAGTGAGTGAGAGCCATGTGGCAATGCAGGTGAAAAGTCGCCATTCTGAGTGAGAGTTGACAGACAGTGGCACATATTGACGGAGTGAGTGAGATCCATGTTTGCGATAGGGGTGATAAGCTACCATTCTGAGTGAGAGTTGACTGGGAGTGGCGCATACTCACACAGGGAGTGAGATCCATGTTGGCGATGGTGGTGATAAGTCACCATGCTTTGTGAGGGATGACAAGGGGTGGCACATACTCACGCAGTGAGTGAGATCATGTTGGCGGCTGTTGTGATAAATCACCATGCCATGTGAGACTGACACACAGTGGCGAAAGATGATGCAGTGAGTTATCACTCAAAAAGGAGTCACCACTGATGACCAATCATGGCGACAGATAACGACAATTTGCTGGGGACATTCTATAAATGTTCTTTTCGACAACAAAAATAAATAAACAGTGGATTAAGCAATCTGTTACTAGAAATAATTCGAACCTCACTAGCAATGATTTTCGACCAAAATAACATGAAACACTTTTCGCCTAGAGGAGGTATCTCCTTTTGTCAGCTGTGCTGACCTACAACATTGTGATTTCACGTCTGACGGAATCTACTCCAGTGCAATAAGCAGTAATAAGCTAGTAGGTGTCGACCTCTGCTGGGTCATAACAAGGGCACAAGTAGCCAGCCCTGTGTAGCCTTTGGTTCCTAATTTCAGTTGGTGGAATATACTGTACATGTTTTAAAAGAGAGAGAGAGAGAGAGAGAGAGAGAGAGAGAGAGAGAGAGAGAGAGAAAGAGAGAGAGAGAGAGAGAGTAGTGTTAACATATCCCGATTTAGGGTTTACTCATAAAAGATGAAAGTACAACAGAGAGAAATGGAAGAGGGTCTTATATAGATCCCCATTGATACGGCGTACATCGACCACATATGAATATTGAAATGTACTCACTACGAGGTCCAGAATATAAATAAATTGGTTTTCATATTCATAGTTAAAGCATGGAATATTTTCACAAATTTGCTCCCAATCTGATTCTAGAGTTCTTATAAGCAGGTGACCCGATCACACCTTTACTTTTTGTCTTAAGTCCAACACACTTTCTAACTTCTGAGTATTGAAAATCTCTCAGCCTCTGATATTTTCTAATTTAATGTTGCTTTTTTTTCTATTTCCTTATATTATAAGCGCTTCATACATATATTCCTCGACCATCTGCTTCGTACAGTATTAAATTGTCACCTGTAGTCGTATTGCCAATCCGCTTATTGTATTTTCATGATGGCAACATATGCTACGAGGTAATCCTATTGGTCAATATTCAGTGAGAGGGTAGAGGCCGGTGTACTGAGGTATGTTTCAAAATAATTAAGGATTTTTTTGTGGTTTATAGTAAAACTATAAATGACAACACAACTAAAGTTCCAACTTGGTTTCTAAGGATGGCTTTTTAGAAGAATTATGAACCAACAGTTTCGGCACTATAAGGCCTTCATCAGGGTTAATACTTCACAAAAATATTCTCATAAGGTGCTCCGTGAGTCGTTACATGTCGTAGTAATAAAATTGCATTCTGGGTAAATTTTATGGTCACATCCGGTTTTCCATGTTGCCATGGAGATTATAACAACAATTGTATGACATCATATCCATAGTAAAATTACTTTGATCATTTTATATTTTAATAATTTATAATGTAATGACACATTTGAACAGTGTAGCTAAGGTACATTATGAGTCGTAACAGTTGTAACAATTTTACATATAAATAACAAGAAATTCTAGCCTAAAACATTTTACAGGCATACAAGTATGGTTATAGTTTACACATTACTTCCTTGGTCTATTGATATAGCCTTGCTGGATCATTGAATCCTATAGGGCTCTGCCACAGTTTTGGTTAATCTTCATGACCATTAAATGAAGGTCTGCTAGGACTTCAGATGCAGGTAGCGCTTGTTTGTGGAAGGTTGGTTTCTTGTCAACAACAGGGGTGTTGTTTTTCTAGTTGTTAGGTTTGGGTACCTGGGTGATGGGTGTGGGTATGTATTTTGGTGTAGTTTTAGGAGTGTTGGTGTTGGTAGGGATATATTCCTCTACCTTGGTGTTTGTTGTTTTTGCTAGTTTGGTGAGGCTTTTTTAATCATGTGGTTGGTCTGTGTGCTAGTAAAGGATGTGGACGATATGTTCAGTTGTAGGATGCCAGTTTCATCGTCATCATCATCGGACATGGCCAGGTCGGCGGCTATATCAGACAGTGTTGAGAGTGGGCGTTTCCTAGTGGGTGCTTGTGTTGGTTTGGGTGGTGTTGATTTTTTAGATGAATTGGATGATTGAGAAGAATCAGTGCTGGAGCAACTCGAACTTCTGGAGCTCGAGGTGGGTGTGGCACTCCTTGAGTGCATGGTTTTGTTTTGTGGTGTGGGTTTCTTTTCAGAGTTGGGTGTGGAGGTGCTAGGTGTTGGTGTTTTTTCTGGGGTGTTTTGTTTTGGTTTGATGTGTGTTGTTTTAGGTTTGATGTTAATCAGGTTTAGTGGGTGTTGCATGCATGTTTTTTTTCTGACAGTTGGGTCTTCATCAGGATTTATTGGTGACTGGGTCTTACTTGGCACTGCTTTTTCAGAGGTGACAGACTTTTTTGGAGGGGTCCTCTTTGCAGGGGTCCTCTTTGCAGGGGTCCTCTTTGCAGGGGTTCTTTTTGCAGGGGTTCTCTCGCCATTGTTGGTTTGTTTATCTTGAATATTAACTTTTCCCTGGGTTGTTTTGTAGCCCTGACGGCGTTTCTCTTTTGTTGTTTTGTTGTTTTCTGGACACTGGAGGAGGTGTCGGTAGGGAAGACCCTGTCTCTTGCAGGTGGACACGAGCCACTTCCTATAAGGACAAGAATAGTTATAAATAACCTTGAATTTAATTTTTGATGGTGTTTCTAGTAGTTGTTTTGGTATTTTTACTTGGTGTGGTCTAGAATTTTTTCTTGTTGTTTTTATTTTTTCTGCAGTAAATTTTGTTACCATGACCAAAGGGCCTGCTGGTAGTTCTTTATGATGGACTAGCTTGTTGTGTCTTTTTAAATTGAATGGTCTGCGAAATGTTGATGGGCACAATGTGCAAGAGTGCCTACCTTCTGATGTTGAGGTGGGAGAGATGTTGCCATGGGCGGTGTTCATGTGGGTTTTCAGTGAGCGCTTACGTTAAGGATTTGGTCCTTTTTGACAATGTGTACAATCACAATCGTAAGATGAGTACAATCATGATCATAATTATTATGTTCAATCAGGGGCTAGATTCATTCTCTATGGTTCAATTGCATTACACAAAACCGTACTGATTTCTCGACAAGGTCACAGACTATAACTATAGATATGTGCTGTCATATATTCTGTAGGCATTCACCCCTTCATTATACAGGATAAGGAATAACTTCCTATAGGAATATATCGACCATGCCTTCATTGCATATCTGCCACTCTCTTCTAATATGACACACAGTGCAGACAATCCACTTTCTATCCACTTATTCCACTGTCTGACATATAATGATTCAGCCCATTAGTCCCAATGTGGCCATAGAAAGATGCACCAACGCGATACACAGGAGCTTCTGGGTCTATTTAACGAAGGCCAAAGTCTGAATTTGAGCAAATATTACTGAGATGTCCATTACCATCACTCTCCTCGTTGCATTTGCAGCACGCGCGCCAACTTGAGTCATTCTCCGTGTAGAGGTTGTGGAGAGAAGGTAAGGAGAGTGTCAGTCACTGTAGTCCCATGTCTGCTTTGATCCCTTAGGGTTGCACTGTGTCAGCAATGTTCCATGTCTGCTTTGAGCCTACTGTCATGCAGTCTATACCAATATGGTGGCCCCAAGAGTGACCTACCCTTTACTATATATACCATTCTACCCTGGCTCTATATATATTTAGATCCAGCTTTGGCCCTTGAGGACTGCCTATAACGGCTAAGGAGCCTTGCCAAAGTCTTGTTATTTATGGAGTGCACCACATCAAAAGTTTTTGATATTTTTCTCAGAACAGGCCAGATATCTCTGTGACATACTGAAAATTCCTGTGGTTGAGAGGAAAACAAGACTTCCTACTAAATCTCAAGAGTTGAGCCATTGATAAATCAGGACACAAGTTCCACACACAGCTGTTTTAAGAAGATTCTGCTTGTGATTTACACATGTAAAGCCACTACTTTTGTATTGGAAACTACTGAAAGTTAAGGCCAAATCCCACAACGTGAAAAATGGGTCTGAAATGTCTGTGATTCTGGATATCGGCAACATTGGACTCTTGCCAATTTCCTAAATCACAAGGGGACGCACTGCACCTCTTACCACTCCAAATCCGACTATAGCTGATATTAGCAGGGGAATCTCTGTGATTTTCATTACTGCACAGATGAGTTGCTAGAATGATTCACAGAGATAGAGTATTTGATATTAAAATCACAGTTGTCTCTGACTATTTTCTGTGGTTTGCAATGGTCTCCTGCATAGCATAAACAAATGTAGCTTGCATAAATCACAAGCAGAACCCCATTATGACTGTAGTATGTGGAACTTGGCTCCTGATTTATCAAAGACACACCTCTTCGGATTTCCTAGAAACTGTTATTTTCCTCTAAATCACAGGGATTTTGAGTCTATCACAGAGATTTCAAGCCATTTGTGAAGAAAATATCAAAAACTTTTGATGTACTATACTCCCTAAATACCAGCACTTTGACAGGGATTCTTAGCCTTTATAGGTCTTCCCTATATGATATTACCACCCCAATATCGGCTAAGCACCCACATATCCTACTTCACAACAATTTCCCGACCATTTTCACGTTGTGGGATTTGGCCTTTAGAGGATTAAGTCAGAGGCAACTGTGATATCAATATCAAAAACTCTATCTCTGTGAATTAAACTAACAGTTTATCATTACAGAATGAAATTCACATACATTCCCTGTCCAATATTGGCTAACAGTGGGATTTGGTGAAGTTAGATATGGGGTGGGAACCCTTGTGATTTAGGATATTGGCAAGAGGCCATGGCTGCCAATATCCAAAATCATAAACATTTTAGGCCGATCTTTCACATAGTGGGATTCGGCCTTTAGAAGAGTTAAAATTTCAGCAATACCTAAGTTTTCTCTGGAGTGTCTAGGATTCAGTCAAACCTTAAGGCCAAATCCCACTACATGGAAAATGGGTCTAAAACAGCTGTGATTCTGGCTATTGGCAGCCTTGGAGTCTTGTCAAAAACAAAATTCACAAGGGTTCCCATGCCACTCCTACCTTTATCAAACCCAACTACTAGCCAATATTGGAAGGGAAATGTCTGTGAAATTCATCACTGTACTAATAAGTTGTTACTTTTAGTCACAAGTACAACATTCTTATGACTATAGTGTGTGGAACTTGGGTCCTGATTTATGAAATGATAACACACCTCTTGTGATTTACTAGAGATTTTGGTTTTCCTCTAAATCATAGGGAATTTCTGTATATTACAGAGATTTCTGGCCTCTTGTGAGGAAAATATCAAAAGCTTTTGATGTATTCCACTCCTGAAATAACAACACTTTGGCAAGGATTCTTAGCCATTATAGGACTTCCTTAGATGATACTAACACCCCAATATCGGCTAAGTAACCACATATCCTATATCACAAGGATTTTCTGGCTATTTTCGCGTTGTGGGATTTGGCCTTTAGTACCAGGAGCTTTGTAAATCTCTTGTAAAGTTTACTAGGCAATGGCTCTCTTTCCAGGGGCCCCGGTGCTAACAAGAGCCATATTGTTGACATGGATACATTGGTTTATATGCAGACACTTAGACATGATTTTAGAGACTCTACAGAGTGTACAATTTGTCTCAATGAAACTGCAATGAAACCTTGATTTCAGTTATCAGGAACAAAAATAAACTGGAGAAATTGAACACGTCTCAGTCCTTGCCAGATATGTGTCATTTTGAGATTATCATGTATTGAGAGACCATAGATAAGAGACCAAAATTGCAATCCCCATTCTCCACTTTTCCATTAGTGGCATTATCAGTAAGGATCGATACGTCGAAACCCTTTACTCTGAATGCTACATTGTAATTTGAATGGGCCACTGACCTTTGGAAATTGTCCACAGCATTTGGGAACATTTCATATGACGTGAGCATTCATTAGAGATGTTAGGGTTTCACTTAGAACATTTTTTGCACGAGCATTTGGAAATGTGGTATTATTTTCATACTGTTTAGACTTTACACACTATATGGCAATGTGTATTACCTATTGGAATTTAGAGTACACTTGATTGATATTTCTTTTATTATCTCTTCATTTATCTTATAACGACATGGTCTGCCCGACTGACTTACACATAGAGCTATGCCAACATAATTTCCATCTTGGCGGCACCTCTATATGCAATATACGCCATTACCAGGAAATAATGCAACCTTTGGGGACGTCGTCCCTGTTTAACGACATTAATACCTCGCAACCAGCACCTTTGGCGCTGTGATTGTAGGTAAAAAGTTTAAAAGAAAGAGTAAAGCGTTAGAAAGTCAACGGCATGAGAGAAAACTGACACCCTCAATACCCTACAGCCCACGGCAAATGTTTGACTTGGCTGAACTCTCAGTTGCGTCACACTCACAATAATGATGCATGACGGGACTGCCTCAATGAGCGTAAAGTGGGATTTGCACTTTGCCCGAAAACCAATCCTCAGCAAGAAAAAGGGCTGATATTATTTCTCCCCACCTGTTTAGATATCAACCTGGGATGGAACACTTTGTGGGTTGATTAGAATAGAAGAAGGGATGGGTCAAAAGTGAATAATAGTGGTGATATGTTAATAAAAGCAGTCACGTCAGTGCGTAAAAATAGCAAACGAACAGACAGACTCATGGGCCACGGCCATCGGAAGTGGGGGAGGTTTCATAGAAAGAGGGGTAATAAAAGTAATTCTGCCTGAACAAAGGATATCATTTTGTGGTACAGTGACAAATCATGATTTCTTCTTCCCTGATTCTAATTAATTCTCCATGCCGTAAGCACTCGTGCCATTAAATATTGACAATTCAATTCAGGATTGGAATTGCTTATCGACAATTCAACATGTCAGCTGCTTTCATTTCTAGTTATTTTTTCAAAATGATAATAACTGGGGCATCATGACCTCGTTATCCTTATAAAGGGACTCTGATTTTATTTCTAATCAATTACCTTTTACCAATAATATCAGAAATAAATTTGTCGACCTAGTGCTGTCATTATTTTTATTCTATACCGTAATGGCCCGTTTAAGCGCCGGGGTCTCAAATAAGCACCAGTCTCAAATAAGCGCCGGGGGTAGGAGGGTGTTGAAACAACCCTTAAGCACTAAAACCAGTATTCCAATAAGCGCCTGTCTCGTAAAAGCGCCGGGGGTACAATGGTAATGGACTTTATACGGGCTACTACGGTAGTCCCATACTAACATGTTGTGTACAGTACACCAATGATAGCCTGTTTTCGACTTTGTTACACTAAGCTGTCCTCGAGCCAAAATGGCACCGGCCCTGTCTGAAAGGTTGCCAAATTCCGCCTGGCCCCCAACATATGCTAGACGTTAAATACGCTGGTATGATGCCAAACTCTGCAGAGTGTATCCAAAGACGTCGTCATCCCCTCAATACTGACTGTCAGAAAGAGGGTCAGATGTATCATTTATCTCTACAGTACTCTTACTGTAACGTAGGGGTCTTTAAAGTGCTTAACAGCTTAAATCATGGGTTCTCAGACAGAGCCTTGCTTTTGTATCTCCCTATTGTATTTGAAAGGCACCATCTGGGGATTAAGACCTATGATACCTATACCAATTATATCATTTCACCCCTGAACTATACATTTCATGCTGTGTAAGAATGTGAACGGACATCGAGGTACATGTTTTACAATTAAATTGGAAACCGACGGTCACCATGCAGTCACTAGCATTTTATGACTTAATGTGACATCATCATGGTATTTATGACTTTGCATTATGAGAAAACTGTTAAGAACTTATATGGGTTAACGCTTTAATCTTTGTCTAATCAAAAGGGGCCAATCTACACATTTTGCTGTGTTTCTGTTTCTCTCTTTCCTGGATTGTGAAATACAGAGTGGTTGAAACTGAATGCTGCTCTGTTAGCGACTGTAAGAAAGGCTATGTCTACCTCTAGTACAGAGAAGCGGTACATCTGAGAGAAGCGAAAATGTGCAGCTTCTATAGCTTATGATACACAGGATAATCCTTCTTTGATTCATCCCCCTCCCTCCAGGGCGCAGCCTTCTAGCATGGCATGCAACCTCAAAGTCAATAGCTAGCGTGGAACTGAAAAGAACCACACCTCTGTTCTCTTTCAACTTCCCACTGAATGTAATGAATAATCAATTGAAATTGCCGTTCAAATGAAAATGGTTTGTATTAGCTAACAAAGACAGGCAGAATTGCTGCAATAAAACTGAGGATAAAACAGTCAGTAGGGAGAGAAAAGATTACAGCCAAAGACTTCCTGACGCCTAAATCGAATATGGCTGTCATGGCTTCTCGTGACGTCATCGGGAACGCTGGTGTAGAAGGAAGGTAGGTGTACGGGACGGCCAAGATGCGTTGGGCAAAATAAACCAATATCCCATTACGCCTTGCTCTAGAGGCGATTGGAGCAACTGCGCGTGAATCAGGACACTGGAAAGCTGCATTTTGGCATTGCAAAAATGGCCGCAAATGGAACTATTTATATTTGTAATAATGATTGCTATGTTTTAGTTTAAGATCGATTAGGTCCTGCATCTGGATAACAAATATGGTAATTGTGATCATGGCTGGCTTTACTGGCCTTAGTTTCTCTGTAGCCTACGTTGTAGAGATATGCAATTTGTATTTGGCTAGAGCGTGATCTAGGAGGGCTCAGGGGGCCTATTTCCTCAACCCCCTGATAAGAAATGATAAAACTCGTGAGCTTGACAAATACCAAGGTTATTTTTTACAAGGCATGAGACACGGTCTGTTTTGTGTCTTCTATCCTTTTGTAGGGCTCTCCCTGTTAAAATATTCCCAGCCAGGAGCTTCCTACGTCATCCGCCAACCTTTATTATGTTTATAAATGAGCATGAGGCTCGCCTCGGCATAAACAAGCTCACATCAATTCTGCAGTACATGCCATAATAGCCGTGCAGGCAGCAACTTGTTCCAGAGCCTAAGCGATGCCATGTCTAGAATTGGCAAGGGCAATTAAAATGGTGGCCGAGGCAGGGCTGCCCTACTGCGGTCGTCTCAAGGGTCGAGCCAAGTGGTGCATTGGTGGGTGATAGCGATCAATATGTAAGGTGCCTCGTCGCACTCGGTAGCGAATTGTATTTCAACCCCCCTTCAAGCTGGTGCTGTTGGAGGGGACCTGCCTGGCCGATAATTTCGCGTTGCTATGGCAACCCAAGTCTTGACGTGGCTTCATTATGACTGGAGGGAGGCGCTGGCAGGGAGAATATGGTGCCTGGGTATGAGAGATATAGGCACTATGGTGCAAAAGACCTGGTCCTTGTATTTCTTGTATGCAAGTTGCAACCCTTAAAGTTGGCATAATGCCCCATTTAGGTACCATGATTACCTATAATCAAGGTGCACCATTAACCAATTGTACCCAATAACAAAAGTTTAATGGGGGGAAATGAAAAATACTCCAAAGATATGAGCAGTGCTTCTATGCCTACCACCTGTGTACGAACACCATTGACTCTACCATATTCAATATAGAGACAAAGACAGAACATGCCAATAATATTTTATTATTATTATTATTATTATTATTATTATTATTATTATTATTATTATTATTATTATTATTATTATTATTATTATTATTATTATTATTATTATTATTATTATTATTATTATTATTATTATTATTATTATTATTATTATTATTATTGTTGTTGTTGTTGTTGTTGTTGTTGTTGTTGTTGTTGTTGTTATTATTATTATTATTATTATTATTATTATTGTTATTATTATTATTATTATTATTAGAGTCATCATCCTGCAAGATACGTCAAGCTTTATAAAAGATATTAGTCAGAAATGCTTGTGAATTTTCCAACGACATTTCCCTAGCTCCCAAGTAATGAGAGAATGCTATCCGTCCAAGATGATTCGATATGAAAATTAGATACCAAGTTCTTCCTTCCCCAGGCAAGAAATTGCGAATTACTAATCTGAAAGGCACCTGCACTTCTCTTAGCTGTAAGTCTGTAACCAAGGCAGTGAATGATAACGTCTCTCCTATCTGCCTGTCAGATTAAAGCTCTGGGTGTTTTGATCAGGCTGCCTTAACGTCTAAGATTGTGTCAGGTATCCAGTTTGCACTACAGCTTAAAGCCCTCAGACGTGTCCCTTGACATTTCCCACTGCACCAGCCAGAATAGGATAGCATCCCATCCTTCACCTTAACAACAGATGCCTCCGTGTGATATGCATTAATATAACGCTGACAAATCCCTTTGTATGGCACATAATTAGATTTTGCAGTATGATGCCTAATGGCGGCCATTTGATTAATTTAGCATTTTGTTCTGGAAGGGGTTTTGGGCTCAGTGCGTGATTCACAAAGGCCAGAGTGATTTAATTAGTCGCCGAATTTCCAAAGGCATTATAAGCAGAGCACTTCCTGCGAAATGTCAAGTCACCATGTTTGTGAAATGTTGTTTTTTTCCTTGTGGGTAATTCTATTTGTCTGCCTCTAAATAAATAACTACCAGTCAAGTGTTAAAAGTAAAAGATATGTGATGTATGTGATAGAATGATAAAAAGCATTTAGGGAATGAATGGCTTTTAGAGAACAATTATTGCCAAATGCAATATAATTGAACAGGAAATTATCACGTTATTGAAAAAAGTGAATTAATCAAAAATTGATCATGGCGTTTCCATGGCAACTGCAACCTTTTATTGGATATCTAATTCATCAGGATTCACTGAATTACAACATGCATTTGGATAGATAAAGAAGCTCTGCAGAGGCACAAAATTATTCAGCCTGAATAAGATGCACACGTGAAATGAAACGTTGTTAAATTGCTCATAATGCAAGATTTTATACATCTTTATTCTTTTCTTATAATTGTCTACCATATCTCAGTGTGTTGTCTGTATACAATGCTGTCTGGATATGTAATTGACCAGGCAAGCAAAAACACCCCTCTGTAGGGAAATGTATTATCAAAGTTTATCTCAAAATCTCTAAAAATGAGCCATCATTGGCTTAGATATTCCTAGTAGGTATGTCAGAACCCCTCATTGAACATAGGTTGTTATTTATATCTGAAATCTATGATTAAGCTCTTAATACATTACAATAATAATGTCTAAAAGCACAATAAATCAGCCTTTTTGATAAAAAAAAATACTTAATAATATGGTAATTTTCATCATAGATTTTGATCTAGAGTGAATTTTCCATTTCATTTTACCTTCCAATTATGGGACATTTCTACCAAAAATGGGGCATTTTAAATGAGATCATTGAACTCTGCATAAAGGAAAACAGCTTAATCTATTTTGATAATCATTTTAGAGGTATTATGCACCTCCAATGCCCCCTGGTGACCAAATGAGGAATTCCCCATGGAGGGGTGTTCTACCTTGTTGAGTCACTATCAAGTTGTTACCCACAGATATTAAGGAGAGGGAGGTTATCAACGGAGGTACATATATAGTGGAGAGGGAAAGCCGAAGTCAGACTAATAGTAATAATAATTGCAAACACCTGATGAAGAGTTATTTGTTCCGAAATGTGTTTAATGGAAAGCCACATTGGAAAGCATCTCTGTCTTGCCATGATGGCTACTTCCCTGCTTTGTGCAAAAGGCAAAACTAGTTAATGTGAAACATTTGTTGAAATTATGAATGAGAGAACACTGATAAAATCCGCTTTACAAGGACAATGTATAGCCTAATGGATTCCAGTACATACAGATTATTTGAATTCGCGTAGAAAGTGGTAAAGAAAGGAAAAGGGAGTGAGCCTGACTTTCTACTTGTGTTACCAAAATGATTCCCTATTGAAAAAGAAGGAGGGAGGGAGGGAGAGGAGAGAGGGAGAGACAGAGACAGACAGAGACAGACAGACAGACAGACAGAGACAGACAGACAGAGACAGACAGACAGACAGACAGAGACAGACAGACAGAGACAGACAGAGACGGAGAGAGACAGACAGAGACGGAGAGAGACAGACAGAGACAGAGAGGGAGACTGCATAGGGATCACATGGGGGTCATGCAATACTGGACTCCCCAAAGAGAATATCCTGACTCTTCATTGCATTAGGGACAAATGAGCCCTCTCTTTTTTTCTGTCAGCAGGGTTAGAAACTTGTGTAATATTCAGCCCCCAACTAAGCCCACCCCTATAGAGCAACTCCCAATTTAGCCAGCATTAATTATACCCCAGAGAACGGAATACGAGCCACCCAAAAGGGCTGATTGCTCATTAGTGTACCGTGTATTGGGTATTAGTTCGTGTTATGATGATGGCGGCTGGTAGAGACAAGATCCTCTGCATATTCCCTACCGTGAACAGGAACGCAGCATTCATGGTCCCTGTATTGACCTTTGTTTCATGGTGATTATAACGGCTCCACATATAGGACCTTCATATGCAATAACCCTCTCCTATATCTCACGACCCTCAAACATTATCATATCAAATAATAAGATATGAAATACCTCATTCTATCAAGTTTCCTCATGGACATTGACAATAACTTCATGAGGTAGATAGGGAAAGCGAACTGGTCACAGTTGAAGGTCACATCACATTAGCTTTGCCTCTAGACATAATCCTAATTATGGACCAATTAAGTCTTACATTTCTCACCCTTGTATATGTATTAAAATAATACATTTTTCATTTTAAATACTACTCTTTTCACGTTGCTATATGAAAATTGTAATTTGATGACGACATGGCCCCTGAGATAATTGCATAGTTTTGCCGGGATGTGGGATCGAATGAAATATATAGAGAGTCTTTGTGATGAACATGTTTTTTCATAGTGTATTTTTTAGTCATGATTAGGGAAGAGAACAGGTACCTCTGAGGGCTTATACACAGTGCGTTATTCCCTCAATGGGGAGTACTCACAAAACCTTGTGGGACCATCTCCATCACCTCCAGGGCAATCTGCCTGCCATCAAACAAAAGATTAGGGAGTCTAGGCCAAAAACAAATGTGTTTCCAGTTACCCGACCGACCCTAGTGAAATAGAGCAGCCCCTTACCTTTTCTTTTAATTTGTTCATATTTTTCATTAATTTTCCAGATTTCTTCTCATATTTTTCATACCTTTTCATCGAATTTTTATTGGTCTCGAGTCAATAGCTTAACATGTAAATCACTCGTCACCTTCCTGGAAAAAGAAATCCGACCTACCGACCCTAGATATTTGAGTCTGGAAACTTGAAACAACTATTTTCTTTTGGCCCTATCCTCAAAGAAAATAGGGGAATGTAACTAGGAAGGAGCAGCCTCTGAAAACACAGGAAGTCTTACGTACATATTGTAGACCTCCTGTGATTATTTCAATTCCTTCATCTTTCCCTTAGATGAAGGTTTATATCTGTGGAGTATCTGCCACTATCAGCATTTTTAAAAAGATTATCTTGGCATCCTTTAACTTAAAATAAGCTCCCTTGCTTAAGTTGTAGCATCTGCATGATTGAAGATATGGTTAAAGGCCTCAGCCGAGTTCCAAAGCATATTTGCTTTTTGGTTGTGTTTTAATCATTTTCGTCAAAACATAATCACTGCTTCCAATTGTTGTGGAGAGGGATGAGGCATAATGGGTCATTATTATCCTTTCACAGTTGGCATACTTTATGCACATCACTTCCTTTCACCTCCCAGCTGGCCTTGTACCTATTGAGCAAAAACGTACACCGATTTAGCTTTTCAGCATTTTCTCAACTACAGCTTGATAAAACTTTAACCTAATCAAAATATGACAACAATTTACAGGTAAAAGATACAATAGAAAAGGATGGCGTTAGATCACTTGAGGTTCTCAATGAAAAATTGAGATAAATAGTCTGCACTCATTTTGTGTGTAGAACCTCAAACTTCGATTAAAAATTCTAGTCTCTGAATAGACAAAAAAAAATAAAGGTGTGTTTCCAGTTACATGACATGAAAAGAGAGGGTCGGATCTTTTTTCGGATCTTTTCTTCTTTTTTTTTACATTTATGTGTCCAATAACCCCGCATTGGGATTCTTAGCATATATTCCTCCAGGTGGAGCTTACTATACATTGGTTCACCCATACACCACTTGGGGGAGGGGTGTTACCTGTCTGTCTGTCTGTGTGTATCATTCAAATCTCCCGCTGGCATTGGTTCAAATTTTCTATGGTGGACAAGCTTTGTCCATTGGTTTAATGGCCGGGCTAAGGTATTAGGTGCTGTAAAGGAACCTGTATATATGTGTTTACAGACTCATCCAATCATGGTTGGAGGACATATCGCAGATGATTATTATTGGGGAGTGTGGGACAGATATGACTTCCAGTGCCCTCATGCTGAGAATCCCCCCACCCATTGACTCATATGAAGATCATATAAATATAACGGAGTTGTGGCCAGTCTTATTATCTATACACCACTGGGGTTCAAGGTGGAGAAATAAAACCAATGTTTTCACAACTGATAATACCCAGGTGCAGGGATGGGTTAATACAGGGAGAAGTTGTAATCCATATGCTATGTCATTGTTAAGGGAAATTTTCTGGGTTTCAGCCTTTTATAATATCAATGTACGTTCCGCTAGAATTTCATCGGAAAACAATATCTGGGCTGATGCATTGTCACACCTCAATAATGAGGATCATATGTACATGTGTTGCCATGATATTGTTGGCTTTACTCAAAGTTGTAGAGCTGCTTACGCTATGGAAGGAGTGGAGAGACGTGAGAGAACATGTGTGTTCAGATAATACATGGAAGAGCAGGAAGTCCCAATGGAGACGTTTCTATAAGTTTTGCAAGGAATTCAATTTAAAGCCAGCCGCAAACAGTCAGACTGGACTCAGACCTGACGCAGACTGTATTTAGGGTGGCGTCTGTACCTCGTCCGTGCCCCCTTCACCCACTCTCATTTTCTTTTCTACCATGGAGGGGGCAAGTCCTTAACTCCTTTGAGTCAATGTGATCACAGACTGTCTGTGCTGCGTCTGCCAATATCAAACATGTTTGATATTGCCAGACGCACCCCAGACGCAGACGGGACCGTCTGTCTGCGTTCGCTTTTGCCGCTAACAGACTGGATTCCCGTCCAGTCTGCATCTAGTCCGCATCGGATCTGAGCTGTTTGTGGCAGGCTTAATTCGACTTCCTGCTGACTCTGAAACTGTGGCGTTATATATAACCCATCTTACTAAATCATGCTGCTATGTGACAATTATCAATTATGTGAGCGGAGTCTGGGCACTCCATGATTACTGGGGAGTTCCCCATGTAGAAACTACTTCCTTTATCATCAGTTCTACACTTAGAGGAGCCAAGAGACTGATCGGCTGTGAGACACTACAAGCAGACCCTTTATCACCGGATCAGATGAAAATGTTATGGTTAGTACTGAATTTTAATGATCCAAAGGACTTTGAATTTTGGTGCACTCTCACACTAATCTATAGATGCCTCCTCAGGATCAGTCATATTGTTACTTCACCTCACACCTTAAGGATCAAAGACATTACTTTAACCCCTCATGGCTTGGACATGACAGTGAGGTCATCGAAAAATATACAGTTCCATGAGAGGGTTAATATTGTAACGGATTGTATTAAGTCTATATGTTGGGTGGCTCTTTGGCTCACTTAACACTAGATGTATCAACACAACACGAGTAGTTCGGGTTGGGCTAAGCCCTGCAAACTTCCCACCTGTTCGGGTGGGCTTTATTAAGAGAAGATCACATCTGTACTGGACTAGGTCCAGTCATCTTCTGCGGATCGTCCGGCTCCTTAGTAGGAGCTGGATGCAAGGCGTGGTGCTGCCCCCTCTTGTACCAAACGGGTATCGCAAAGCGAAACCTGGTTGGCATAGAAGGAACGAGCACCACACGAACACATCGCTCAGATGAGGTGCACTAATATATACATGACGATGCCGGCCCCTACAATATCATACCAGCTGTTAGAGCTAACTCTATTTTATGTCCTTGCTACTTTCTCCAGACATACCTGTCTCAAAAGGACCAAGACCCAGACTCACCATTATTCCCATACAATTATAATGGATTTTCTAGGAAGTTAAAACTCACATGTGCTAAAGCTGGGTTGGTTGGCAATTACACTTCTCATAGCCTCAGGAGAGGTGCAACTTTTTTGTCAGCCTTTTTACCCCTGCATTTAGCAAAAACCTATGGTGCCTGGCGTTCTTTAGCAGTGCTCCTCTATATTAACGCCAAAACTACAATTCTAGGAAATTCAAGGACTATGAGGTCGCTGACAAACTGTCGTTATATTAATGGGGGCAAAAGTTTTGTTGTTGGGCTTTGGCCCCTAGACTTACTCCTAGGGGCAAAAGTTCAAGTGTGTTATGTTCATCTATTCACTCCCGCAGCCTGGTAGGAATACATAGGAAATGTTAGGGCACATATCAAAGGATGTATCAAATTCTTTGATTTCAGTGTAAAATAATGACGGGAAAATGATAACTGTGAGAGAGGAGAAGAACACGAAAAGGGTACAGGAAATGCGTGAAAAAATGCAATGAAAAATTTCTTTAGAATATGAACAAAATTCTTCAAAATCGAGAAAAAAAATAATGTTGGCCCTGTTTCGGTCGGGTAACTGGAAACAAACCTTTTTTTATTTGGCCGTATACAAAAATCCTAAAACTATTTGATCCGCTTTAATGCCCTGAGAAGTGGATCTTTTCATGGATATGTGAGACGAATATATGTTGAATGGCTGACAGGCTATATCATAGAACATTCTGTTCAGCTATATTTGGAAAACAGCAAAAAATAAAACGGAGGATTTTAGACCTCATTAAATTGGTTATTTGGAATTACCTACAGACGCACTCAACAGCAGACAGAGGATGGGGAACCATCAATACAGTCTCAGTCTATTGTTCTAAATATAGAATGGACAGGCGTCAGGCAATCAATGGCAAACTAATGAGCAATGTATGAGTTTTGACTGAAGACTGAGAAATACCATTGAGTATGAATAGACCATACAGTGAAAATAATGGAAGCTATAATGAGACTGCCAGTATCTGATGGTCATTGCATATGTCTGTCTATAACATTTGCAAGCATACTAATATACTCTGTGCACTCCATCTTTTATATTGTTTAAATGCAGCATAATGGATGAATGCACCACTGATAAGTAACTCGCAGACATTATATCGATCGACGATACCAAACCTACCTATTAAGAAGTAGCGGGATCCTTTGTGGTGACACCATTGCTTGATCTGGTACCCTGTGAGACAAAAATTGATAAGAGCCAGCATAATGGGTACCTGTTTTGTAATGCACCCTAAATGTCTGCACTGAATGAAGGGAATTATTTCATTGGTCAATAATATTACCCTGCTATTTAGTTCGATATCTGGCTGACACAGGATGCATTATCAACCAATCAGATAATTCCCTCTATTCGCTGCAGAATTTTTCGGTAGAACAAGCAATGGCAGGGCCTGGAAGCTCATTTTTCACTGGTTCAGGAGGCCATCATGACAAGGTCTGGCATGCTGCCTTGAGGCATCGCGCCACACATGCTGATATGTGGACAGATAGGGCATTTGACTGTGACTTGTTGGGGGCAAACCTTTGATGTGATATGCCTATGCGAACGTGACCACTCTTATTTGAATATATGATCCTAGCATTTTTATAATTTAATTTAACAAGCAATTTCTTTTTGACAAGATCCAATTTCCTGTAGGTGATGTATTACATTGATACCTCCATAAAAAAAGGTTGTTTTCATGTGCAATTCTTCTTGACTTTGATACAGAATAAATCATACATTTTCAGAATTAAATGGATTGGATGATGGGTTAAGGATCACTTATGACACTGTTGCCATGCATTCATTTATGTGCACTCTAGTTCTGCAAAGACGCCTGAAGGCCCCAGCAACAGTGCCACTATGTGCAGTATGGGTAACACATTTGTATATGGCTTTAGCATTCCATCTGTCCCTTCACCTGTTTCTAGGCATTATAAAAAGGACATAATGTGAAATACAAGTCGGGGTCAGCTACCTGCTACTCAGACGAACATCCAAAGGTCAGAATAAGGTGCAGTCATAATTGCTATAATAGTTTATATATCGTTTTATATCATACTTTCAAAATGAAACTATTAATTGTTATTGATATGTTATAGTTACATTTCATGCCATCCTGTTTTGGAAATGGTAAATGTGAGGATTCTTCTCATATATTGCACTGCTCTATGTAATGATATGGTAATTAAACTTTGATTTTATTATGCTATACAAAGCTTTATGTATTCCTTTCAATACTTTTGTCATTCATAGAGTATCAACAGTTCTATCAATTCTAACCCAATTTCATGCTGTTCGAAGCTATAGTGAATCAATATACAGCTCTGATACCTTTGAGATTACTATTGTGTGTTATTGGTATAATGTTATGAGCAGTCTCTTGTGAACCACATATGAATTGGAAATTATATTGATTATCGATCTGTGACAGGCAGTATTTTGAAGATGATACACCGCATTAATGAGACTGGAATTAATTGAAACCCTCCAGGTGTCCAGGACACCTGCCCTGTCTAATCCCATCACTGTCTATATAAAGATCCCAGAGAAAATACCTATTGTTGGTTTGGTTCCTGCTTATGATGCGATGGGAGGGCACTAATCTATGACACAGCTATGGCATTCCTGATATTTTTCTCATCTCTAAACTATGTTGAAACAGGTCAATCCTATGGACATAACCCTTTCTTTCTCTCTCTATTCCAATTTTCTTTCTTTAATCTCTCTCTCCTATTTTCTGGTTGTAGCAGCTATGAAAACCTTGGAGATGGACAGATTAACAAATCTAGTCTAGAAAAATCATTTCAGTGTTTACATCCCTATCATTTGAACCCAGAACCATCCAGAGCACATAATATACAACCAGCGTCAGATGTTACAACACATGGAGTTAGATTATAGGTGGCAGTGTCACTTTGTCAGTATTAGTCTAAATAGGCTATCAGCCTGACCCTGCGATTTGGGGTGTCGCTCTCATCTGTGGGGATTATTGCTATCCTTGATTTTTAGTAAGGTGCCAGAGTGGCAGCTTCTCAATGCTATCATCATGTATATGCACCAAGCACTGCCTTCTCCGAGTCACTCACCGCAACATGTTAGCTGGCTCTGTGTTCCTTAATGATTGAGATAGGAATGTCAAAATACATCAAAATGAAAGCTAATATAAGCTTTCTTTTTGGGTGATTAGGTTTAGTATACAATATCAATTGTTTTCATAATGAGTGGGGTTTCCCTGTGTTTATGGAGAAAGTGGTTTATTGGGCATAGGTAACCGAAAACTTCAGGTACAGATACAAAACTAGGTCTGAGACGAATCTCATAAAATCTTCTTGGTTATTTAATGCCCTATTAATGGCTGCCTCAAATGAATATGTATCTATATAGATATTCAAATATTCAATAAACATGCATTCTTGGATAGATCTCTAACTGACCCATAGGCCCTTCACATGTTAATGCAAGGAATTTCTTTTATGTTTATGTGGAGGGGTTCTATTTCTCCACACCATTCTTCCTCATACTCAGAGTGGGTTTCAGGTATGTATGCACCCTATCCTGTGTCTGAGAACTCTGTGTATAGGGCTATCTGTGGGCACTTTTCTGTGTATATTTTCTTTGCATGTGGAAGGTACTGTAGGTTTTCTCCTAGGGTTGGTTTTATGAACCCTCTAAGGGGGATGAATTTGTCATAATTACCCTGTATCATTATTAAGGCCTGGTTTTTTGCAATGGTGAGCTTTTTGGTCAGTACCTTTGCTCTGTCATTCCCAGGTTCTGTGGAAGCTAGGGCTCCTAGAACCTGCGAAAATTTCCTTATGGTACATATTTGTACCTTAAGTATATCCTCCACCTTTTGTGAGATATCAGCCTGTTTTTTGTCAGGTATTGTGAGTGTTAGTGTGGGTGAGTGCAGTGTGAAGCCCAGGTACTCGATGGTTTGTGTTGGTTTTAGTACTGATTTATCAAAGTTGATGGTGAAGCCTGCATTTTGTAGCACCCTGAGTGTGTGTATTATGGCTGTTCTGACTTCCGCTTTTGTTTTTGCATAGATTAGTGTGTTGTCCCCATGCTTTGTTCTCAGGTGTGCCATGAGAGCCTTCATGATTTTTGTGAAGATTCTAGGCCCTGGAGAGTAACCATTTGGGAGGCAAGTGAACTTATATCTATTGCCGTGATGTATTAGTTGTAGGAGGTCCCTATCCCTCAGTTTTACCGGTAGTGAAAAGTAGGCCTGGGTTATGTCTATGCTGGTTAGGTAGCTGTCTTTTGGGACTGTATTCATAACCACTGACAGGTGGTCCATTTTGAAATGCTTGTATGATGTGTATTCATTCAAGCTTGACAGGTTTAGTATGGGCCTGTATGTTCCATTAGATTTTTCTTTTAGGAACATGTGGGAGATGAAGGCTCTAGGTGATGGGAAGGCTGGTTCTATTATGCCTTGTGATAGCAGTTTCTTGAGTCGCTCACTCATGATTCTGTCTTTCACTAGGTCCAAGCACAGTCGGGTTGTCTCAGTTGGGTGGGCAGGGAGCATAGACTTATGGGTAAGCCTTTTACCATGTCCAGTACCCATCCGTCTGATGTGTATTGTGACCATGTGTCTGCTTCCCTGCCCAGACCACCTTCCTGGAATGTGTGACTTGTATGTGTGTAGGAGGTAGGTGGACTTACTTTTGTTTTTAGCACCTGTTGTTGGTGCTGCCTCCATTGCGTTTGTCTTGCTTGTTTTTGTGTTGTTTGCTGCTGTTGTATTGGCCTCCATTGGTGTGTTGTTTTCTCTTTTCGTTGTACAACCCTTGGTGGGTGTTGTTTCTGCATGACTGTTGGTTGTTTTGGTGGTACCAGTTGTTCTATTGCTGTTGGTGCCCTCGCTGTTGACCCCAGCCCTAGGCTTAGCCCTTGGTGGAGTTTCCCTGGTTTGTGGGCTTCCTTTTGTCTTTGGGTGTGATAAAGACTTCCTTAAAGGTGTCATGTAGCTCACTATGTGTGGTGACTTCCTCCTTCAGGTTGTCACCCAATAGGTACTGGAAGCCTTGTTTGTGGTTTTGTCCATGGGCTCTTTGGCCACATGTGAGGTGGGGCCCACAACAGTGTTATTGAAGAGTGATCTCCTCATGTTGTTTAGTCTCCAGGAGATTTTGGCGACCTGTGTTAGGGAGTCAGATATCTTTACCACCATTTCCTTTGGGGTCTGTGTTTTTGCATCCAGACTGTTGAGAGCTGATATCATCGGTCTGGCTGCAAATTGGAGAGCCCATTGCATAGACTTATACGGTGCATCCCTATTCACAGTCTGCTACTTATATTTGGGGTCCTTAGCTTCTAGCTCGTCGAGGATCTCTTGGTTTATTCTCGTCTTGTGGAGGCTGTCCAGGTTGTATGGTCTGGGGTATTTCTCATACAGCGTTGCTGTGTCCGTTTTCCCCAGGGGTGTCTTGTATATGTCGCTGATCAGAGTTTTTACACTGGCCCTTACAGGGCCTGTGGTTTTGTCCATGGGCTCTTCTTTAGGGAGTTTTACTGCCGTCAGTGGTGAGTCCAGTACCTCCCCTTCCTCCAGCTCCCCTGTGTCCATGTCCACTGTGGGTTAAGTGGGTGGCCCTGGTCTGTTAGCCGGGGCAGCGGGTTCAGCTCTGTGTGCCGCTAGGTGGTGGTTGAGCGCCTCCAGGTGTCGTGGCACCGGCCCTGGTGTTGGTGCTGGGAGGGGATTTGGGGCAGGTTATGGTGAGGTAGGATCCTCCTGTGTGTGGTGGTGTGTTCTGTGTCCACTTGATATCTAGGATGCAGGTAGTATTCCATGTCTGCCTCAGGTGTTATGGAGTGTGTTGGCCCGGTTGGCCCTCCCTCCTGTAGGTTGCTATGGTGTGGGGCTGGATAGCCACCTCGTCAGTGTTAGTGCTGTCGTCAGATGTGAAGCTGGATTGGGACGTACATGCCCTGTTCACAGCTATAATGTCCTCTGGGACGCTCTGACCGGACTCTGTAGCCTGAGTATGATCCCCCTGGGGGGTACCCTGTCCACCGGGAATGGTGGAGTCTGAGCTTGGAGTGGTAGCCTGGTGCTCCATTTTTTTTTAGAAGTGATGCTGAGCAGTTTACATATCTGATCTGATCAGGAGGAGGAGGGGTGGGGCCTCAGGGAGATGTGATGGGCAGTTTTATGGCCCTTCGCCCAGTTTTCTCTGATCCTGGGATCGCTTGCTCTGTTTGCTCAGAGCGGCAGCCGTTGGGTGCACACACAGTGTGTGGAGGCGTTTTATGGCCTCCAGGCACTTTGAAGCCGGTCCCCTTGGTTGTAGGGTTGTATAGGGCCAATCCCTATAGTCTCCCCTCCCATCCTGGGCCCAGCCCCTACCAGCCTGAGGCCGTGTAGGTCGCCTTGTATGACTGGCCTCCTGCAACCTTTATGCCGTGGAGGGGGAAGGAGCCTAGCTCCTACCTCCACGGCTGTTGCTGTAAGAATGACAACCTGCAAGTGAGGTCCTGCTATATACCATAGCTACCTCTGGCTTAAATGCCACTCTGTGAAATAATGAATACTGAAATGACGCCAAGTCCCTGAATCCGATACTTAAAAGTGATAGGACAATGCGAGTTGCTCTTTAATTGATAGCCATTCAAATGGTCTATTTGGAAGGTGTGAGTCGATGGCATATTATAAATGTTGATGGAATATGATGAGTATTCACTAGAGGCAATACCAAAGGTGACCAGTTATGATATTGAGACCCTATATGAATGTATACCTATAAGAAATGGGGGCACACCATGTTTTCTATTATGCAAAAGTGTTACTTATTTCGCTGGCAGGTAAACTATTCAGTGGGCTTATATCTACACCCAGACGCCGCCTGTGGCTATTGTAAACCATCCTCCAGGTTCTTGGCATCAGGCCAAAACACAATGTCAATGTCATGGTCTTATTACTAACACATGTGACCATGAATAAAGAAAGAAAGAAGAATGGCCTTGGTGGTTCAAAGGTTCCAGTCCATTAGTAAAGTCTATGTTGGTGAAATATGGTCCTGTGTCAATATAGTCTACGTGCTACTGGTAACATTTACCTGCCTCACAAGATGTTTAGATCATCATAGAGACCATGCATAGAGTTTAAGTTTACACGTTAGACTTCAAGGAGGTTATGGACCAGTGGGTTATTATACAAAGTCTAAGTACTGATATTTCCTCACATCATAGTGGAATTATCCTGGCATCCTGTCATGCCACAACCACTTTACCGAACCCTACATCATAATGTATTATATATAGTGAAGCGACCTGCCATATGCTAAAGACAACAGGAGGGCATTTCTCTGCAAAACACATGGTGATTTTTAAAACTGGTAATGAGGTTTGTGACTTTAGTCCATATTGATATAATATCCAGTCATATTATGCCGTAAAATATATCCAACATCGTGGTGAGCCCCAGCTAACATGCAAAAGTGGAACTGGTGAAATTATGATCTTTTAGACAAAAAAGGGGAGGAGCTCTACCTGGGCTTAGTTAATAATAGGGCCCCTCGAACATACATCAGGCAGCACAGTTAATCCTATTGTTCCTGAGCTTTGCATTGAGACAATCAAGTACAATCAGGAAGGATAGAAGATTAGGTTAGGAGGAATGGCCGCTTTATAGTGAATACAGGTGCCGTTAAAGAAATTGAAACGTTTCCTTTTGCAGGATGTAGATCTATAGTTGTTCCACCTATCCCATGTAAGACGAGTTCCTGTTCCCCATAGACTTTGACCTTCTCTGACCTTTGAGTAGCTTTCTTCCGCCCCCTGACATGCATCTAAGGGAGTGATCATTTTTTAACAACAGGGGGGGGGGCTGGTGGGTTTGCGCGCAGACGCGCGAAAAAAAATCCGGCCCCCCCTCTCGACGGGTCAAAATTTTTTCGACCCCCCCCCCTCGGGAGGCGAAAATCGCGTGCGAACGCCCCCTTTTGACCTATAGTAACACGCGGGCTTTTTCACTGAAAACAGGTGAAATTATTTTGACCCCCCCTAGTCAAGGGGGCAAAAAAATTCTGACCCCCCTGGTCGAGAGGTTGAAAAAAATTCTGACCCCCCCTCAAACCCACCAGCCCCCCCCCCTGTTGTTAAAAAATGATCACTCCCTAACACGTGTGTCTTACATACATGTTAGACAGGCTGCAGTCCCTATTAAGCTCTGGTCCCTCTCCCCCAGAACCCCTCCAGGCCGCTTGATTCACTATAGAGGTCTTCTTAACTTTTCTGTTTAAAACTTTCATTCATTTTAAGTTTTATTTCGATTCTCTCATATCAAAATCAAGAGGCTTGATATGTAAAAAAATGGGATGACAATAATTTCCTTCTTTCCTTTATAATCAGTTACCATGAGCATTGTAGCCCCCTTCAGAAAAGCCCGAAAGGAAATGTCAACATATGGCACATTTGATACATATAGTTGACTTTGCTATACCCAGTTCTACCAGATCCACCTGGCTCTATTGGTCATTAAATATAGATAGTCAAGGTCGTAAATCACTATAGTTCACTAAGTTTCATATTTTAAAAATCATGTGTAAGCTCAATGCTGCTAATAGACTAGCGGTAGACCCAAGGGCCCTAACTGGATCTTTAGAAATGGGGTAGGGGTTGAGGCTATATTATAGTAAAGGGTAGGTCACTCTTGGAGGGAGGGAGTAATAGAGGTTTAACGCTATTTCGACAGCTAAGGTCATATTCATGGCAAGAACAACATTACACAATTTCACAGAGGAATGTTTCAGTGCCCGCGCATATGTGCACCACACACATTCTGAGGGGATAGGAAAGATGAGAAGTAGACCCTTTTAAGTGGGCTAGGGAAGCCTGGGGTCACTCTTGGAGCCGCCATACTGGTACAGACTGCTTGACAGTAGGCTCAAAGCAGACATGGAACTTCAGTGACTGACACTGTCCTAACCTTCTCTCCACAACCCCTGCATGGAGAATGACTCAAGTTGGTGCGCGTGGGTAGTCCTAATTCTAATACTGACGCTACTCACTACCCCACTCATCCCTTCCCCGACTCCAGTGTGGTCGCTGGCTGAATCTCAAGTCACTAGAGCCGAGCTCTATTTAATCGTTTTTTCTTAAATTTTCTGTTTAAAACTTTAATTCATTTCAATCTTTATTTCAATTCTCTTACATCAAAATTGAGAGATTTGAGCAAGTCTATGCTGCTAATAGAATTTAAGCAGTTATAAGAATTCCTGTTTGCATTGATAATTGTGATAACCATAGAATAGTATAAGTCAAGGCCAAATACTTGAGGAATTCCGTGGTTCTTTGAAAGCCTGGGAAAGGAAGCGAGGAGATACAGAACTGTTACTCGATCGGCTAAGATAAGATGAGTCACGATGATGAAGACTTACAGGAATCTATCATTTAACCCCCTAATGGCAGTATGATGATTCAGAGATTTGTCTTTATGATGCACCAAAGTAGCAGGAGTAACTCGCCGCTACTGAACTGGTGAATCATGCCGACACATAAGTGTATCAACAAGGCAAGAAATTAACTGAGATAAGAATTCCCTGAATATGCTCAACATGAATAGGTTTGTATATTGGTATCTATAGGTCATTGGAACTTGAAAATCCCTGAAATCATGGAAACCTCCATCCCTGATTCAACCCATAGAACACTCAATGGGGTAAGATAATTATTACTCATGTGTCGCATATTTGATTAATCAATACAAAAAGAAGGTAGAGATTATTAGAAATGTCATGCTGCCCTTAGAGTTTTCTTTTTATCATTTTAAGAAAAAGTATCAAACACGGAACCATGACAGGCGTACTGGTAAAACACTGTAACAAACCTTCCGTCCGATAAGCCCCTATCAATGACTGAAAATTTACCACCCCTCTATCTACTACTACCATGGGATTGGCCTTGTGATTTACCAGGTAAGAGGGTGCAGCTGTTTTCAGAACAATGCTTGTATTGAATGGAAACTACCAAACATGCTGTATTATTTTCTTCCATTTCTTGTCATTAGTTGCCGTTTCAATGCCCAAGTCTAATGAATTGGAACATTGTTTTTTTTGGGGGGGAAAAAACGTTTTGAATTTCCTCCCTATTCCCCCTTTCCTTGTGGTAAGTTTATCTACTAATTTATAGTTGCTATGGAATGTTGTTTCCTTGTTTAAACAACCACAGAGACATTCCTTTTGCCTGTTTTCTACATTAACCTTTCTTCACACATTCCAACGGACGGGCGCGAAATCAATCCAGGGGAAGTCCCCACATCAATCTGGTGAAGGACTCATATATTTTTTAGCTTCAACATATAGTGCCCATATCGTACCTAAGTGAATTCAGATTCAAATTAATAAATAAACTGAACACGACTACTCTAGTGCGCACTAGGTTGTTTGGGAACCTTCGTTTTCTGCATTCTAATTCTTGGAAGTGTTCTTAAAATCCCTAACAGCCAAGCTCTGCTGTTTTATAAAACAAAATCAATGAAATGCTAGTTTTTAGATTCGAGTTATGTATAAAATACCCCATGAAAGACTAAGGGATTTCAAGATATTGATGGATTTCTTGAAGCAACATCACTGGAAACCCAGACCATCTCTATTAACAAATTAGAACCCTCAACGTACATGGCCCAGTTAAAAAGTACAATACTGTTCTAGTCATCTATACCACAATCTCCAAGGTCTGAGTGCCATCCCATTAAAAGAGCTAAACACATATCATTATTAAGAACCATTTCTATAATTCGTTGATGTGAATTGTTCCTATGTTTATTGATATAAACAATACATGCCCATGTGAATTCGAATAATGAATCATGTTAAATACCATGCTTGTATTTACAAATTGAAAATTCCTCATAAACTGTACAATTAGAGCTGCCTAATGTCAGAATATTGCATCTTTCAAAAGGATTACAATATAAAAATAGATACAAAATATACATTGTATGATTCATGAAAATGGATGACAAAAAGAAAGGAAAAAGAAATCAACATTACAAATATACCATAAAACCGGACTCCATGTAAAGACATCAAATATATAATATCATCTTACCCTAGAACATCTTTCTTCATAAACAATACATTTTACCATGATAGATATCATCAAATTCATAAGTCTACCAAATACAGATGCTGAAACGATTCACGCTCTTTTTTTAGCTAATGACTAAGCTAGGGTTCCAACAAAATCCCCAGACGCAAATTCCATGACAAATTAAAATTTTCCGTGACATTTTTAACTAATTTTGAACATTATCGGGGTTGACCTCCTGGCAAAATTCCTGCAATCGAGTTAGAAAAAATGGTCCACTCAAGATGAAATTTTCAGAAATTCCATGACTTCCCTAACAACTTTTCATTCGATGACATTCCATAACTTTCCATGACGCGTGGAAACTCTGCTAAGTCTACTTGTATACTTATGTTCATACTGAGCGCATTATTAGCTAATAGTTCATGTTTGGTATATCCTGGTTTACATAAATTTAAAGAGCCCTTTCCAAGTCGCTTATGAACTGTTTGGAGCTTAAACACACAACCTCAATCAAATACATACACATGTAATGAAGGCCTCGATAAATGATGTAAAATATTCCAGGGAAGTCGACATCTACATTTATTTCATGGCTTTACTATCTTAGAGCAAAGAAATTCTACTGGATTACACCTCAGATAGTCACGTCACCTGGCCATAGAATATGGTGATGCCGTATTCCATGGCCCCATGTAATACAGAGGTCCTTGCTTAAACCTATGGTACGGTCGTATCCACCATGAAATAATAATCAGACCCTTACTTTATCCTGTAATAATGCACTGTACATGACAGGAAAAGACTTAATAACTTAATGAACCATTCCATAAATCCATAAAAATTGATTTACACCAATGTAACAATCACAGTTCATTCAATTATGTGCTTCTAAAATAGGAAGAACCAATGCTGCCCTGGTACTCAAATATTCCATAGTCAAAGGAACATGTACTAATGAACGCTTAAACATTCGGTAGGGAAGGAAGAAATATCGCTCAAGTACCCGGTAGATGCTGTGAAGGGAGTGATCCAGGGCGTCGCCAATCCCATCCCCCCACCCCACCACCTTCAATCCATCCATTGTACATTTACCACAAAGTAAGATCATACGTGAGAATATTTTATATCAGCCTCAGCCAAAGTTGATGTCGAGTTTAGACGAGTTGAACTAAATTTGTGACTGAGCCCAATGTAATACATCTTTCATAAATGACCAAAGCAGTATCACATCTGACTTATACCTTAGTACACAGTACTGTATAATACTATTTACATGGGATATTTCTGTTCTCACAGACACCTTCGGTATAACCTACATGACCTATACATGACATAAACAAGTTAGATATCCAGGAGACCCCTCTCCCTGAACTTTAAGAAGAGGTGGTACATGGAGTGATCCTCTGGGGTCTGCCCATATTCAGCCTTTAGTTCCGGGAAGCGTTCCCCGAGTGCTAAAAAGTCAGCCTCTAGCTTCCCCGCCCGACGTATTGAAGCTGCCGCTGTCACAGTCTGAAAGAGATGTTATTTACCATATGGATTAGGTACCTTTATATTCAAAAAGAAGTAGTTTCATGCTATTTAATTGTAATGATATATAAAGGTAGTGGCGAGTAACTCGCCAGAGCTACATAAATGCCTCATGCTGACCGAAAAGAATTTATACACTAACATAGGGTCAGCATAATGCACCATCACAGTGCCGGTGATATACTAGCCTGCAAATTGATGTCAAGTAGTGAATGGTAGTAGCGATCTCTATTAGTATGTTCGCGTATGTTCCTCGAATACTGCAAATCATTTTCTTAATGTTACTTTGTATGTAACTTGTATTGGGGGGATCAAAGTACTGATGATGAGTAGTGTCATTTTCAAATCTTGTATTGAAGAGCCATTCTGTGATCTTGTTAATAGTTTACCATAAAAACCCAAGTATAAGCCGCGTCCTAAGTTAGAAAGTTAGTGATTTAGTACTCTTCTATAGATAAGGAACCCCTTGTATAAGTTACACCTGAGTTCATGGTATGTCTATAACTTACGATAGGCTCAAACTTGCCTATAAGTCATGGCTTATTCTTAGGGGCCTCATGTTAAGACTGACGTTGAGTTGTATAACAGATAAGAGACTTCATGTTTCTTTCTAGAGCTCTTTCGGCTATGTCCAAGTGATATTGGTACAAAGTGAATCGCGAATTGACATTAGATGGGTTGATCGCCATAATTATGAGCGTTCCATATAACTAACAGATCATTTACCTGTATGATATGAACCTTGGCCTCCTTTGCACCTGCTGCTATTTGATCTCCGGTATACGGCTTTCTGGACGACAGCTCGAGTTTGATGCTAGTCGCATGGGCATGGCTTTCCTGGACATGTATCCGGACCTAAAATTTAAAAAAAATAAATTCCCAAATCAAAATTCAATTTCACAACTACTGGTAATTACACTCAAAATAACCTACCACTTTGGTTAGAAAATAAAACCGTAGTGTTGTAGATTTTAATAGAATAGTAGAGAATAGACCTGTGAGACATAGCGCGGCAACTTGTAATCTTGTGTCTAGTGATAGAATAATAGGAAAGCTAACTTCAAAGGCAATTAAAGGTTGTACCATCTGGCTCACCCTGTAACTCTTGTGCTGCCTTGTACTACTAGGTCTACTACCGAGAAGTTCTGCCTGCCCATAGATGACCACTACAAATGGTAGAGGTGGGCATGTTCAATGACCCAGAACCATATGCACCAAGGACCCCAGAATGACTAGGGTTGTGTGTGGCAGTCTTACCAACCCCAACAGCATACAGCTGGTCACAACCCCCTCCCCACCAAACTGGTAACCCCCTCCCCTCTGTAGACAGGGTACACCAAGTTTAGCATTTGTCTCTCCATAGAGATTTATAGAGATTCTAAACAGTAAATATCTTCTTCAAATACAGAATATATGATCCAAATGTACCATAACCCCGTGAGATGAAACCTTTAGTACATATATACAGCAATTTCAGACCACAGAATTATCAGATAAAGCCTACAGAGATGTATTGGTGAATCTAATTTTGTCTTATGCTAATCTTCCATAGAGCTCCAGGAGCTGAAATGTCTAATCTAATCATAAAACCCAAACTAAACATATATCACAAAAACAAGTTATCTACCATTAGTACATACATATGCTGATAACAATGCCTCAATATTGTGCCAAAATAGTCCATAGGAGAAGAACAGTGAACGAAAATAGAAATCAGGGCTCCCCTATCCCTTACACCGTGGGGACTCTGAACCATTGACTAGTCTACAAGTCTCACTAGTAGGACTTAGAGTCGCCGTGCTAATAAGACATAGACTGGAGCTAAGTGGTAGTTGTTAAAATGATGGAGTATCATGTATCTGTGGAGGTTGGTTAATGAAGAAGCCAACATCACCTGAACTGATCATCAGAACCCATTATCAGATAGAGTAATTAGTAAAAATTGTGGTGTCATGTAATCAGATAATGCCAACGGTTCTTATCAGCAGTCATTACATTTGTACTATTATTTGAGGCAATTGCCTTATGTACCTCCAGCATCTGTTGGTGAACGTGGGAATTACACTGCCTAAATTGAAACCTACTATAGGAGGTTAAACCTGTTTGACACTATACTGCCCAATCAAAATTTAGAAAGAAAAAGTCCTCCCCCTTTATTTTCCAAATGTGTTCTCTGTAGGGAGCATTTAGGTTTTTATAGGTTAAACCTCAATCTCTCTAAGTCAATAGTTTTCTAAATCCCCCTAAATATATAGTATTGAAAATGGTGATTACCGTGATGTGGTCAAAGAGGCGATACGTCTGTGTGCCAAGGACACTATTAACTGTGACAGAGTGGTCAGTTGTGACGAGTGATCCCGCGGTCCACTCCGGAAGCGACTCGGATGTCAAGTACAAAACTTGGTGATCCTTACTGCGCAAGTACAGCGCAGCCTTTAATCCGTATCTACAGGAAGAATGAATAATTTAAGTACACAGTATCACAATATCTCTTCAAACTTTTACGTAGTGCTTGATGCCTCATAATGTCTAGTTTCATTATGGTGGACTACATTGAGAGAAACTCATCTGTATTTCATTTGTGCATCATGCTGACCCATCAGGAATGTATCAATATTGTACATTGACACCATATGTTTATAATGGTAAATGTTCGGTCATAACCTTATCTGATAATATCATTATCCCACTTCTTTATCATATTTTTTGCACTTGGTTTTATGTGAGTCCTAGCTGCGTCTGGGCATTTCCTTTCACTTAGGGTGTGCTTTACACACACAGTAACTCTTTATTGGACTGTAGGGTAGTAGTACATTGGTAAAAGTCCTACCTTGGTAAGAACACAAGAAGACCATTGAGACGGATCTGGAAGACGACAGCATCAGCCAACCGAGATGGCTGATCATCGTCTTTGTTGGAGAAGAAGAGCATCTGGAAGAGCTGCAACGACTCCTTCTGGCCATACTGAGCTGCCTACAGGACACGAGAAAACACATAGGCTTAATATCTACCGTAATCTCCCGCGTATAAGGTGCAGCCCGCGTATAAGGCACACCTAGAGTTTTGGAAAATTCTCAAAAAAATGAAAAATTCATAACTTTGGTTCTACTGAATGAATTTTCAAAATTCAAAAACCTATGTGTAGCTTGGGCCACCCCAGACCCTCCTGGGCCCCCTCATGTCCTATTATGACCAAGGGGACATGTAAGATATCAAAAGAAAGGTCTTGGTGTCCCCCTTGTGGATCCAATGAGAACGAAAACCCCCCGTATAAGATGCGCCTTATATGCGGGAGATTGCGGTATGTACTGCTCAACAAAGAGATGGAAATTTCTGACGTCAATTAACTTTTTCTATGAGCAGGGATTTAGGTTTTAGGTTTTATCAGGATTTCCTGTTTTCCGAGATTTCTTATTAACAGGAGATGTTCCTTATACAACTGGTAAGGAGGCCTTTTTCGAAAAATAGAAACCCAATGCATTTTCATATGAAGGCAATGTGTTGGTAAGTATGGTATTCTGGTAATATTCAGAAAAAAAAACCTCTCCACTATGGTTACTTTTCCCTTTTTGAAATGTGACTTCGTGATTTTTGCCCATTCCTGACTTACACCCCTGTATGAGAGCTAATAAGATATATGATTACAAAAAAAAATCCCAGGGAAATATAAAAAAAAAAAAAACCTAAAAAAATTAATTGTTGGCTAAATGGAACCTTTTCCGTGTAGCTTGATTGATATATATTTTTTTCATTTATTGCATTAAAATGTAAACCACCTTATCTTAATTACTTGCTGATTTTTCTTTCATGCTGAAAACCATGTATAGTCACAAGTAGGCATCAAGAATTTGGATGGCTCCCAAGAATACCCGAACAAAAATATGCATAAATATTTTATAATTTCATTCTCATGAAATATCAAGGTGTTTTCTATCAAAATAAAGCATCATACCCTGTGTTTTGTGTTCATGTGTTGTGCCATCTCATCCAGTTCTCGGTTACTCACTAAACATTTAGCGTCGTCCTGACCGATGGCACAGAGTAACAGGCGATGAACCTAGGAACAAAACATTCAAAATGATACCTTTCTTTACCTTATTTCGATTTTGGTTTACAATAATTCAAATGTCTATTTACAAAATAAGATTTTCTATAAGTTTATGATATATATATATATATATATCAGTTAAATGTCTTCTGGTAACTGCCTGGTTACAGTAAATCAAATACAAATGTAGAATAATAGATGACATTTACTTTCCCCCTAAATTTCTTCCTGTAAAATCATCCAAACCAACAAAAATAGGCTTTCCTACAAGAGCAGCCATATTTGTTGAAAATGAAAAGCCATATAGGCCTAAACGTGCTTCATACTGCGCCTTCTAACAGTGTCTATATGTTAGTGATATTTACAAATTTATCTGGTTAGAACACTTACAATGACATCTGCATATCTCCGTATGGGAGATGTGAAGTGTGTGTAGTAGTCTAATGCTAGACCATAGTGGAAGAATTCAGTGCGCGCCAGGCTCCCCGTAGAGAAATACTCCGCATTGGACATGGCTTGTGTGGCCAGGGATCTCAGCAGCTGTTGAATATAATTTTATAAATCATTAAGATCAGAATTATAGCTGGCACATCTTTGAAGTAAAATATATGAATTGGCCTCTACAGATTTTACAAAGTGTTTCATGTGACATATACACACCCCTAGTCTACCTGTTATTTATAGGACACCTAACGCCATTTATTGGGAAGAACAGACGAGTATTTTAAGCTATAACTTGACACACACATATGGTAACATCTCCTAACCTTGTTGACATAAGGGTCATTGGGGTCCACACACTTGTCCAGTGAGTCTGCTAGCTCCTTGTTGGTAGATGTTAGTACTGTGTATCCCTTAGACTTGGCACACTGCACTAGTGTGTCAAAATGTTCTTGTCTGGGCAGTGGATGATGACGAAGCTACAAAAAAAATGTTCAGATCAATATAAATTCATATCCTTAACTTAAATTTGCGCACACAATTATATGCAATGTGCTATATGTAGGGTTATAAGTCTATTAACCATGATTCTCCGTTAATACTTTTGCTATCGCGTCCTACTGGAAAATGCTAATATCAATCCCTATTAAAAATTATTCTGATATTTTCTTGGGTATTCTTTTGACAGTGCACCATGGATTTGCATGGAAGTGAACAATATGCATAAGGTACGATAAAATGGCAGTGCTAAATTGAAATGTTACTGTAGAGTGGTTAAATCATTTCCTAGAAAAACAACTTCATGAAACAACTTACCAGCGCCTGGTTAGGAAAAGCCTGACAGATCTTCTTAGCTACCCAGTGATTAGCGAATATCATGCACTCTGCTATAGTTTCATGTATTTCCATTGGCTGAAAATATAATGGGCAAGTATTTATCATGTTTATGTCTTCCTTTTTTCTCCCGGTATACATTGTATTCTAAATTGTATTATTTACATTCATCTTCTTCTTTTCATTTTACTGGTTTATATTCGACAAAAAGATTATGGGAATGTATTAACATATTAACTTGAGTACTAAAGGTTTTCCAATTTCCGATTAAATTTTCAACCCCAAAACAACTTGATACCGATACAAGTATATTCTGAATCCGTTTACTATGACATGGGAATTATTACAGACCTGTTTTGGGAGAAGATCCTCGATGGTTTTACGTGACTTGTCGGTGAATTGGACCTGTACCTCAACACCCTCCAGTACCAGAGCACCACCCGATGTCCGCTTGGCATTAATAGCGCGTGCCACATCTATTAGTGTGGACACTGCCCACCTTAAGTCTTCAATTCTAAAGGAAAAAATGGGAATAGTTGGGCCCTATAATTCCCAGATAAACTTTGCTCAGGGATCGTTTGTTTTTTGTTGCTGTTTTTTTCAACTTTTGGAGAGAAGGGACACAGAGGTTTGGTGGAAGTTTTTACAATTACACGAAGCAAAACAGAGGTGCACCTGATAGAGGCTTTCAGTTTCTTAAGTCTGAGTGTGCCCTATGTGTTCAACAAAGTAAATATACTAAAACTGCAAAATGTACATTATTAAGTGGGCCTGATATTGTCTTACTTCTAAGTGAGACGTGCGTATACACGGGGCTTTACATTAATTTGGAGTCAAACTACAGTTCCAGAAATTATAAATTGATCATCTACAGACCGTGTCAATATCTTTTTAAGCATTTTTAAGTATGAGCTGCTCTTACTTCTTGTTGAGCTGCTCCCCTGGCTTCAGAGCCTGCAGCTCAGGGATGTTGTCTACCAGAGTCTGATCTGACGCCTTATCATACATCTGCTGAGCTATCTATAAACATAATATTGTATATGAAGTTCTCACATGCGTTTTGGGGTTCAAGATGTCCTATTCTTTTTTCTTTCTTTTTGAAGTGGTAGCACCGTGCCGGATGGACCAGTTTTACTTAGCCTAGTCGAAATCTAAGATGTCCAATTCTTGTTTAGTTTTGACCACCTTTGACAACCACATGGGTTAAAGCACTTATACAATTATGCAAGAGGATAAATGATAAGAATATCTCACATATTTTAGTTGGAACTATAGGGCTATGACATTTATAGAGATGGTGGTGCATTGATGGTGCTTAAAAGCATCTTACCTCATAGAAGAGTTTATATGAAGACCTGATGACAGTCCGTCCATACCACACGTCCACCACCTCGTACTGCGAGTCCAGCTCCCAGATAACACTCATTGCATATCTATATTAAACATAACAAACATTATTGCATCAGTTGTCACTGGCAAATCACTGATTTATTTTGTAATAATGTCTAAGAACTTCATAAAAGTATTAGGTAAGTAAAAGTCATCTCGTGCAAACATAGAACTTTGAGCAGCATGCCTACAGGTCCGTAAAGGGGTAAGTCAAGACCTACTGGTCCTTAAAACCCTGCATATTTACAATGGGTTATAGACTGCCTGGTAATCCAGACGTTTACTGCAGCTTATTTGGCCTTCCTGAACTACAGCAAACTTACCTGTCTACTTCACTGAGTAGCGAGCAGAGGTCTGCACTGAGCACCTCGGGCAGCATGTCGTAGCGCCGGTCAGCGAGGTACACAGTGGTGGCTCGTGACCGCGCCTCCAGGTCCGTTAATGAGTTGTGTGGGACAAAGTATGTCACATCAGCAATGTGCACACCGAGCTCCAGGTTACCGTTCTTTAGTCTCCTGTGGTGGTATGGAAAATAGGATGATTAGTTTATTTCTTCTTTTTTTTTGCAATGAAGATACAGGCTTGCAGAAGATTCTCAGTGGCGAAATGAACTGAAATATCACAGGCATATACATGTATATCAAAACAGACTTATACCAGCCAGAATGACAGTTTTAAAGTCTAACCTAACTGACAGAGTATCATCCACGTCCTCACACCCCTTAGGGTCTATGCTGAAGATAAGGTGAGATTCCCTCAGGTCCCGGCGCTGCGCCACTTCAGCCGGATCCATCTGATATGGATGGTCCCATGTGTTCACTGGTAACTCCTTCAACTACATCAGGCAAGAAAAATGTTTTTGTTATCTACTCTCATAGTTACTCATTTGAAGATGGGTATCGAGTATTTCCTGCATTTGCCAAAATAAAGATGTGATGTGTCTAAATGGTAAAGTGTTTAAAGCTGCAATAAATGTTGGAATACCCTTCTTTAACCTCTATCTCAGGTAATTCTATACCACCTTTCCTCACATCCAGTGCCATTCATTTTGGTGAGAGGTGAGCTGGGATGTATACAGCTAAGGACTTAGGTCTCAGCTGCTGGCTGCTTTTGGTGGAAAGGGACTAATTTCCCCAGGTGGCAGGACTGAGCAGTCAGGTCCCCAAATGCAGAGCTCTTTCCACCATAGAATACCAGTTTGATTTCTTACAACAGATGGAGCCACTGTGCTGGCCTAATAAGGTGTTTGTCAACATGAATAAAATGCTGGAAGCATTCTATTTTTGCATATCTCTATCCTTGTAAATAGTGTAGAGGTACACTTTACTAAACCATAGGAGTTGGGTACCGTCTGACGTGGCGGGTGAGTCGAGTCGTCGGACGTTCCTCAGGTTCCGGATAGGTGGCAGCACCGATCCGGGTCTGTGGGGACATCTGACTACGAACACCTGGGTCCGTATATAAAGCCCAGGGCTCAGCCGCTACGTCAGAGGCCCTTCTGGCCTCCACACTATGTAAACCACTGTCTTTTAATATTAGCTGCCTCTTTGATATCATCCGGCAGCCGTGAGTGTGCATTAAGTAATAAACCTAACCGTTGGCATACACTTGGAATACTGTCTTACTCTTTCTTTCCGAACCGTAAGACCCGAACCCCCCCCAGGTCCGTAAGGTCACAAACCCTTACACTGGTGCCGTGACCAGGATATTCTGGTGTATAGCCCGGACGTTATAACGTCCGAACGGCTAGTACATGGGTTAGACACCCTTAGGGAAGCTAACCCAGCAGGGCAATCACTTGCCCAAGAGAATGGAAATGGATCGCTAATGCTCCAAGCCCATTCGGACTCGCAAGATGCGGAATCAGCATCTTGGAGAGATCCCGGACCCCACTATAATGATAGTGAGGAGAATCTGCCAGACTCTGTACGACGCGAACAGTCCATACAGAGACATAGTAACTTAATAGGCCAGCAATCAATTGTTGACGAATTAAGTGATTCGATGTTCGAAGTCGGTGGTAGTACTAACCCAGAACATCCGGCACCAATGCGAAAAAGGGTAACATTCGGAGAACTACCTTATAGGTTACCCAGGCCCGAATTACCAATATTAGATTATAGCGCTATAGATGGCGACTTAACCTATGCGGTACCGGAAGGTGAAGAATTAAAACGACCGGATGTCCTGTTGTTGAATGAAACTTATGTAACTTTGAACGAGAATTTAAATACCTTGGTCAAAGCTAAGGATGAAGTATTCCATGAAAAACTTCAGATGGAAGAGGACCTAACTGGCATGCGAAAGGAATTCGAAGCCAGAAGGAGCGAGTACATGAAAGAACTCGAGAATGAAGAACTAAAACTTCAATCTATGAGAGAATCATTCAATAAAGAATATGATAATAGGCACATTCGTATCCAAACATACATAGATACGAACGACCAACTAAACCTTGATAAGACAAAATTCGAATCCGAAATTCGCCATTATCAGGATGAGTTGGATAAATTGAAACTTCAGTGTAGTAAACAAGCTGAAGACAATGAAACCATCCGGGTAGGCATCATAGCTTACAACAAACAACTGGAGGAGGATAGACAGAAACTCACAAACGAGCTTCAGGAATTGCAGGCTACTGCAATAACTCTAGATAAATATGTAGAAGCAGCCCAGTTAACTATAGGTAATATAGATCCAGCTGTGGTATCTACAATGTTGGGAAAGACATCTAAAGATGCAACCCCAATTAGATACAGCCCATTCGTTGATGATGGGGCTGACAAGAATGTGGTATCCGGAATCTATAAGAAACCGGATAATGCTGCAGTAAATGGAACCGCATCTAAACCAGTAATTCCAATGCTGGATACGATAGGTCCGGCACCACCCATACCAGATTTGAGTCACAAAATCAAAGCGACTCACGATAGTGCTACAGGGAATACTAACAATACACCCGTGGCACAACCAAGAGCACCCGGACCAATGAGGCATATGTTGACACCACCTTCATATTTCCCCCAACCCGGCCACAGTACACCAGCAGTACCAAGATTACCGAATCCAACCCCAGGTTCTGGTAATGGTCCTACTGATGGACGTTTTCCGAGACCAAATCCGCCACAAAACAATATTAATGGCGGTACGTATCAACCGAGAACATCGTCCTATGGATATAGAAATAATTATAATCCATCGGGAAGTGGCAATTATCAGAATGGTAATAGCTATAATCAGGGATGGAATCAAAATGATTCTTACCCTAGATACGCTTCTTCTGGAAACACCGGTCACAATAGTGGATGCCCTGGTGGTTCATCTGGAGGCTATAATAATAATGGTCCACCAGGAGGAAACCCTCCAGGCGGCCCAGGAGGATCCGGATTCGGAGGATCAGGATCAGGAGGAGATGGCAGGTAACCAAACAGGAGAACTTCTATGCCTGCAGGGATGCAAACCATCTTTGATAGAAGCCAATGTATACAAAACCTTGGCATTGACTGCTACCGGAAGGGAGCGGACGGCATGGAAGTCATGAACTGGAGCATGCGAGAAGCAGATAGACTACGCGGATGTAATAATCCGGCACGTAGGCAGGCACGGATACCCCCTCCATATGATTCTAATGATCCATGGAAGGACAGGTACCAAGCTTTTGTCGACGAAGTCAATTGTAGTGGATGGACAAAAGAAGAAGCTCTGCCATATTTGATTTGTTGGTTAAATAAAGGCGGAAAAGTAGCTCTCAACCAATGGAGAGCAGCTTACGGAATATATGGTACCTATGATCAATTGGTCGAATGTGCCGCATACCTATTCGGATCAATCGTTAGAGAAGATCTGTGGGTAAGCTTTAAGAAGAGAACACAAAAACCTAAAGAATCACACAAAGTCTTTGGTTTGGAGCTACAGGACTTGCTTTCGAAAGCACGTCCAAATTGGGCTCATGACGATGATTGTTATCTACAAGAATTGTTCATACAATTCTATAGTGGATTACGAGATCCGGATCATAAGCAAGTGGTGTGGGACTCCTGGAAAGATGACACTTCATTCAGTGATCTGTTCATAGCAATTGATGGACATGACATGAAGAAACGCTTGGTAGGTCTTGGACCTAGTCCAGTAAGAGCAGCTCCTTTCCAATACGGGGGTACACCTGCTCCAGTATATGATACTTCCCAATTAGCTCCGGTTGAATCGAATGAAGTTAATGAGGAAGATGAATATATCTCCGATGAAAACGGAGAATATATTGGTTCAGTCCATGTGGCTGGAAAGTATTACCGACAAAAGCGGTATAGGAAAGTACATTCGAGAGGGAGAGGAGGATCTGTTGCTGGTAAAACAGCTTCCGGATCAACTCAACATGGCAGTGTAGCCTCTACGGCGAACTCAACTGTAGCACCCACTGTTGCTCCGACTAACATGATGGAAACATTAATAGCCGGATTAACAGAAGCTCTAAGAAGACCAAGAGTTGATAAATCTCAAAGGAGATGTTTCAGATGTCAGAAACTGGGGCATTTTGCTCCCGAATGTATGGCTGAAAAGCCTGTTCCACGTAAACAGGAGAGTTTCTCTGGGATAAGTACAGAGGAAAACTAGAAAGGGATCTCCCGAGGGGCAAAGAAGGGGATCCCAGTGACAAATCTTGCCATAATATCACCATCCGTGACGATAGTTCGCATTTAGTAACAAGATCGCCTAACACCGAGGTGGTTGTAGACACCCGGAAGGTTAGGGAAGCTGATATAACAGGTGTCACGGGCGCACTGGGGAAACCCAATATCAGTAACGAGGCAGGCGGCTATGAATTAGCCAAGGTCTGTGGTGCCCACCTGCCCCCGGGTCATCCTTGTCTTGAATTCTTGAAAAGATGTGGATCGACTCCTGGTGTGAAAAATGATGTTCCGATTGTCACGGACATACCCTCTGTTCTAAACGGAAGGCGGTGGTATGTTTGCCTCACTGTTAACGGAAGATCTGCCGAATTCCTTGTGGATACGGGAGCTAGCCACTCTTGTATCTCCAGGGGGTTCTACGATCTTATACCGGATGAACATGAGACTCTCAAATCGGGAGGAAGTGCTCAGACGGCCGACGGCAGTACCTTGCAAACGTATGGTAGAACTTGTGTGAAACTACAGTTGGATGGTATCCATGACTATGTCATGAGCACCACCGTTGCGGATATAGCAGATGAGGGTATACTCGGGTTGGATTTCGCATCCCTGTATGGTGCCGTTTTAGAACCCCAAACAGGAGTGTTGAGTGTGAGATACCCGTATCCCGTGAAAGTTAGATGTGTACTGAGACAAGTGAGCAGTATGGCTAGTGTGGCACACACTGTGCGAATCCCTCCAGGAGTAGCCTGTGATGTGCTTGTAAGAAGTGATCCTGCAATGCGTAATAAGCCTGCAGTGATAGAACCGGATGTAGTTACGTTATCAAGTATCGGATTAAATTCTGTAGACACGATAGTAGCGAATGCATCCTGGTCGGTAGTACCTGTCTCCAATACTGGAAACACTACTATCTACTTGAAAAAGGGACAAGTTTTTGGAAATGTGACCCTTTCGGAAACTGTAACGGATAGTAAGCTAAGCTTACAGAAGGTAACAGGGGATGATGAAATTTCGGAAGACTTACTTAAGTTGTATGAAGAAACTTCATTAGAGGATCCGGAACACCGGAAAGAGTTCTATGATATGCTCTGTCAGTATCATACTGCCTTTGCCAAACCTGGTGAAAAACTAGGTACAACAAATAAGGTATTACATAAAATAGATACTGGAGATGCCGAACCCTTTAAGATACCGTATAGACGGTTACCCTTAGCAAAAAAGAGAGTAGCTGAGGATGAAATAAATAAGATGTTGGAACAGGATGTAATAGTCCCTTCCAATAGTCCATGGAGTAGTCCTGTGTGTATGGTAACAAAAAAAGACGGTACTATCCGTTTCTGCATAGACTACAGGAAGTTGAATGGAATAACGAAAAAGAATTCGTATCCATTACCGAGAATAGATGAAACCATTGACTCCTTAGGGGGAAACAGCTGGTTTTGTACCCTAGACTTGCAATCAGGCTACTGGCAAGTGGGAATGAACCCTCCAGATATGGAGAAAACTGCATTTTCGAGTCATATTGGATTATTCCAATATAATGTAATGCCGTTTGGACTGTGCAATGCACCTGCAACATTTGAAGCAATGATGGAAACAATTCTAAGTGATTTATTGTGGAAAAGATGTCTTGTATATCTAGACGATGTCATTGTCTTCGGAAAAACATTCGAAGAGTGTTCTAATAACCTGAAAATGGTACTAGAACGTATTATTTCTAATGGTCTCAAATTGAAACCTAAGAAATGCCACATGTTTAGAAAGTCCATAAATTATTTGGGCCGCATCATCAGTGATGAAGGAATAAAGGCTGATCCGGAAAAAATCGAATCAGTTACGAATTGGAATAGACCTAAAACACCCAAGGAAGTGAGGTCCTTTTTAGGATTCTGTTCCTATTACAGGGAATTTATTCCGAATTATTCTAGAGTCAGTTACCCATTACAAGCAATAGCTAACTGGACTCCAGGAAGTACCAAGGAAAAATTTCCTTGGACACATGAACAGGAAAACGCTTTTCAAAAGCTAAAAGACCTGTTCACGAGTACTCCCGTATTGCAATATCCGAATGAGACGGATCATTTCATACTGGATACTGATGCTAGTAATGATAGCATTGGTGCAGCTCTCTCGCAAGTCCAAAATGGGAGAGAAGTACCAATTGCCTTTGCCAGCAACACACTGAGCAAGACTCAGCGCAATTACTGCACAACCAAAAGAGAGTTGTTAGCAGTAGTCGTATATACCAAGAAGTTCAAACATTTTCTATGGGGAACGAACTTTACTTTGCGTACGGATCATTCCTCTTTAAGGTGGCTACTGAACTTCCGAGATGCTGAAGGCATGTTAGGCCGATGGCTAGCCCATTTATCCGAATATGGGCTTGAACATCAACAGATTCAGCATAGACCCGGAGTTAAGCATTTAAATGCTGATGCTTTGTCTCGAATACCAATCCGGAAATGTGATAATCCGGATTGTACTGATTGTGGAGCTCATAGGGCAGTGTTAGCAGGGATTCGAAGACCATTCGTACCCCTAGTTGCCAGTATACTGGATTGGTCTATGGATCACATACGACATTTCCAGGAAGCTGACTCGATAACTGCGCAGCTACTGCAATTAGTACCAAAGGGTATACGTCCAGTTAGACCAGAGGTCTCTCTGGAAAATCGAGAAATGAGAAGGTTTCTTGCTCAATGGACCGAGCTTGAAGTCCGGAAAGGCGTGTTATACCGTTGGAAGCCATGTAATAATGGTGATAGAATCATGCAAGTGGTAATACCACATGCCATGAGACATGACATTATGTACTTCTGTCATGGACATCGGACCAGTGGTCATTTCGGAAGGAAACGCTCGCTAGCACGACTTTCCAAGAAATACTATTGGCCTGGCATGACACGGGACTTGGAAAGATGGGTAACCACCTGTCCGGATTGTTGTAAAAACAAACCCGGACCCGGGATGGGCAAACTTCCCCTATCCCAAGAACTTTTCGGAGTTAGATTCGCAAGAATCGGGGTAGATATTATTAGTGGATTTAATACAACCGCTAATGATAATACCTGTATGATGGTAGTGTGTGATTATTATACGAAATACACTAAAGTATTTCCACTACCGGACCACAAAGCAATTACCTGTGCCGAAGCTTTTGTAAAAGGTTGGGTACTAAGCTTCGGTGTACCATTAATGTTACACAGTGACCAAGGCAGAGAATTCGAATCAAATCTCTGGCAGGGTATGTGCGAATACTTAGCTATTTGCAAGACTAGAACCAATCCGTATAGGCCACAAAGCGACGGATTGGTGGAAAGGTTCAATAGAACCCTCATCCAAGTCCTAAAGTCACTCGTTAATGAACATATGGATGACTGGGATGAGCAATGTCATTTTGTGACACATGCTTATAATAGTACGGTACATTCAAGTACAAATTGTTCTCCGAACCTTTTAGTATTCGGAGAGGATTTGATAATGCCTGCTGACCTAGTTTTTGGAGTCGTAGGAATGGACCCTGAACTACCTTGCCATGTAGTTTTTGTGGAATGTTTAAGAGACAGATTTAGAAAAGCATATGAGTCTGTCCGAATTGATTTGGAGAAAAGTGCCAAATGGCAGAAAGTAGGATACGATACCGATCTAAAGCATCGGAAATTCCAATCAGGAGACAGAGTCCTCAGATTACATGAACTGCTTAGACACATAAAGTTAGCGTCTAATTGGGACGGTCCCTTTACTATAACACAAGTTATCAGTGATTGTACCGTAATTATTAAATCTGACCTTGGTCGACTTTATAAGTCAAATGTGGCTAGATTAAGGAAATGGTCTGGGAGGGAGACCTCCACAGAAATGTATGGTGAAGGTTCCGGAAAGATCCTGAACCAGAATCGCATAATAGACCAGGTAGAGAACACTACAGTGAAGCGCGGCTGTGGTAGACCCAAGAAGTGTTCCGAATCAGTGACACCCACGCCAACACCGATTAAGCGTGGGGGAGTTAAAAAAGTCTCGGCAGGTGAAGACAAAAAGAGGAGGAAAGGTGTTTCTAAGGCTAAGAAGCACCTAGAGAAAGCTCTTCAGACTGTCAGGTCCGATAAAGAACTATCCGAGAAGGGGAGATACGTTCGCCGCAGCCCCCGAATTGCCCAGAGGACTGCAGTGACCTAACCTGTATACACAACGAGTGTAATGTTTACATTTAGAGGAACGGATGACAACTGACCCTAAAGGCTTATTTGTCGCCCCCGCATGATGTACCAATGGGTAGTGGACGGATAATCCGGTGGATTTGCTTAAAGCTTTCCATAATCTCCACTTAAATCCCCAGTCGAGTCATCGGGGTGAGCGATAATTACCTAAAAACAATCAGTTTGTTGATGTACCGCCTGTAGCAAGTGCGTTTCCGCATGACGTCACCGTGTCCAGTCTCGGCTGACCTCTCGTGACCTCGCGGGCTGCGGGGAAATGACGTCACGAAAGCTGGCCTGTCGCCATATTTGTTTTCGGTAACGTTCAAGACGGTCGAGCTCGCTCCCTTCTTGGATTTTACCGGCTAAGCAAACCCCCCGCTGCTCCTCCAGAGTCTGTCTCCTGGTAGACAGACTCCGTTTGTGTCGGCCCCGGCGCCGTAAAAGCCGGAAAAAGGAGTAGTTTACTCCCGTGGGCGATTCCCCAGTCATGGCTGAGGAATCCGTAGCTGCAGCCAAGCTATCCGGTGACCCGGATAAGCTGACTCCGTCCGCAGAAGCTTTTCCGGAAGCTTTGTCGCCTGTTACACAGGAAGAGAGCGAGATGATGGACGTGGAGGAACCCACGGATCGCTCGTTCGAGGAGAAGCTGGCTTCATTTTCACTAAATGAGCCAGAGAAACTATTATCTCCACTCCCGGCCGAGGGATCCGGAGCGACTGCGAGTGCTGAACCCGCAGCGACAGAGTCCGTAACTACCCAAGTTGACGGACAGAAGGATGAGTGGAAGCCAGCAGTGGCGGAGCCTTTTCCAGCTAGCTATGATGGTCGCTACCTGTATGTCCACCCGGAACTGCAGGCACAAGTGACCTACGCGGACGGGACACCAGTCAGGATGGACCCGAAAGTCAGGATAGCTATCGAGGGCGTCATGGCTCCCGAACAGCTGACCAGGATGCCTCCCGAGTGGCTTCGAGACTGGCCGTGGTTCCAACGGGGACTTATGGTGGACGCTGGTTTCCGTGAAACCGTGTATGCAGCTAACCGAGCCTTCGAGCTCGGAGCGTATCCGAAGCCTGACAAGTCCCTGTGGAACGTCAAGGCTACGAACATCAACTGGGTAGGCTGTGTCTGGGATACCGATGGCCAGACCTACCCACGCCCTAGTACTACCCGGACGCCGTGCCGGACCACTAAGGAATTCCGGGAGGCCGCTGCTAACTTCGAGCAGTGGGATGACGGTTACTACATAACCGAACAGGAATTGGTGGATGTCCAGAACAATTCACTAATCGGATTGGACCGAGCTGCAGCCCTTCGGACGGTTATTGTCCGCCGTATGACTGCCGAACAGGAGGCACAGGAAGAGGCTAAGAGGGCCGCGGAAGCACCCGCACCTCCTATCCCCGACCTGAAGCTTGCCACCAGAAGCTCCGCCAGTGCTACATCAGCTACCGGCAGCACTACTACCCCAGTAGAAGCCACGACCTCCAGCATATCCGGAACCCAGGAACCGGAGGAAGACTGGAAGGTCAGTAAGAACCGACGATCCGCTGCTCGGAAGCTCAAGAATCTCCCGGATTCTGCGAGAGCCGAGCCGAAACCCAGCACCTCAACCACTGGTAGTACTGCCATGGAGGTTGAGTCGTCTGACGAGGAGTCGGTGCACGAATCCTCGGTTGAGTATGATGAGAAGGCCACTCCATCAACTCAAACCGAGGCCGAACGTTGGGCCTACGCCAAATCCGGATTCAAAACCCGGATTCCGACGTGTTTCTCCGACTGTGCGTACGGAGTTAAGAAGGACGGCTCTACCCTCTATGCCTGTCCAGACTCAATCAATAAGAACGATGAGTCGGATGATGAAGATTGGATGCGTCTTTCGGATGAGGACCCCAATCCGAGCAAAGCCTATCGAAAGATGTGGCTTATGCTAAACCACACCGAAGGGTATTACACTTATACCCAGAGGAGGAAGCTGCGTTGGGCTTTAGAGAAGTGGCCTGTCCCTCCCTGTCACTCGGAACACCAATCTGAACACTAAGTTCATGAGGGTGTTCGGAGTCGACTTGGACGAGTGGGACGGCACTCCCGAGTCGGCTTTAGCTCTTCTGAAGAAGAAGCATGCTAAGAAATCCGTTTAAGCATGCTAGGGTTATTTCTTCCATAATTTTTTTTCCAACACCAAATGACCAGATATAGTCTTTGCGGAACCCTATAGGTCTGCGAATGTTTTATTCACTAGTGAATGAACACCTATGGTATGTGTTCCGGGTTCCTTTGACCAGTCTATTATATAATTCAGGTTGTATAACATTTATTGCACCCTGAATAGCCTATTCGGATTTATAACTTCATCCATGAACAATCCGATAGTAGACTTGCTGCTGTGAGACGTATCCGGATGCCAGTTCCAGACTCCTGCTGTTACCCGTGCTAACCAATTACTAGGATGGACTTTACGATTTACCTCTACAACTCATCTGTACTCCCGAATGGACTTATATCAATACTACTATTACTTCCGGATCAACCTGTATCGGACTATTATTTTACTCATGTCAACTAAGCTTAAAAAGGATTACGTTCTCTACATAGTTGACACATCCAGACTATTATTCTACAAATCTACACCATTCGGATATACTACAAACTTTAGCACTACTAGAGGATTGTGGGTAGCTGCCCCAAATCAACTACCGTGTTCACTCTGTATAAGGAAACTATAAACTTTAGCACGTCCATCCCGTGGTTAGCTGACCACACCTACCTACTAGTACCCGGAGGATACAGCAGAAGACTTCAGCAGCATTTATAATTCCTGTATATTGTGTATAATGTCATATTTCTATTTTTCTATAACATTACATGAATGTACATATTCACTAGATACATATTATGACACGGGTACATAAATATTTTCTTGAAACGGATCTCTGATTATTATTAGTATTCATAGTATAAGATCCGTTAAATCTCACCAGAAAACACATATTATTGTCCTGCGAGACAAAATTATATAATAAGTATATTGATCTGGTGCTATAAAGATTGTTAGATACACGGTGATAATATATCATCATCATATTCATTACCACACCGTGAATTTTTTCTTTTTTTCTAAGTGTATGGTATATATATCCCTATTCGTACTACTCACGGAATCTTTAACGGATTCGTATAATATTAATATATGACATGTCATTAGATAGTGATGTTACTATAACAGTCTTCTTTAAGACTACATATTCAAATGTGGTGTCAATACTACAAACACACATACGGATGTTATTATGTGATATATTTTATTATCGACAGTTCCGTTACACATAGCTGTCATCATCACATGTATACGATTCATATGACTTGTCTTATTAATTATACCTGAAATATAATAGAATATTATGTGGTATAATAATTAAATAGACAGTTCCGTTTCACATAACTGTCTCTTCCTCAAGTAATTCGTATAATATTTCAACATCCTAATCGTTATATGTATCTACATTTCACTATCGAATATATATATATATATGACATCCGGTTCACAATTTATTTGGTGTTAATGTTATACCTATGGTTGTACCTCTATTACTAAAGGTTTAGACATGTAGAAATGTTATCCTAGTAATATTATATGTATAACACCCTCCTAAATGTCTGGGGGAGTGGTGTAGAGGTACACTTTACTAAACCATAGGAGTTGGGTACCGTCTGACGTGGCGGGTGAGTCGAGTCGTCGGACGTTCCTCAGGTTCCGGATAGGTGGCAGCACCGATCCGGGTCTGTGGGGACATCTGACGACGAACACCTGGGTCCGTATATAAAGCCCAGGGCTCAGCCGCTACGTCAGAGGCCCTTCTGGCCTCCACACTATGTAAACCACTGTCTTTTAATATTAGCTGCCTCTTTGATATCATCCGGCAGCCGTGAGTGTGCATTAAGTAATAAACCTAACCGTTGGCATACACTTGGAATACTGTCTTACTCTTTCTTTCCGAACCGTAAGACCCGAACCCCCCCCAGGTCCGTAAGGTCACAAACCCTTACAATAGCATGGTTAGAGCTCACAAAACAGAATGAGATTTGACCATCACATTGTAACAAGTGGGCTACTGGGTTCGCGTGTTATAATCATACAAAACTCGCCAAATTGGCTAATTCTAATGTCCAACAGTAGATGGAATTTGAGCACTGTAGCCATGTGATATATTGTTGAAAAGGGAATTTTATGGAGGATCTAATCATCTAAGAGAAAAGTGTATTTTCATCAGTTATACAAAATTGATAGGATATCAAAGATGATTAATAGATTTATCAATGGGAGGGGGTCTTTTGGTGAATTCATATCAATTGAATATGTCAAGATAATGAATGCAGTGATAGCACATATAATAGTGATAACAGAAGAAGTGACCAAGCGCTAACCTAGCTAATGGTAGAAATGAAGAAAATGAAAAATCTACATTTTTCACATCTTGTAGCAGCTTTAAATACAGCAAGGAATAGTGGTATTATGGTGGTGAAATTACTTTACTAGAGAAAAACGTGTTAGAGTTACTCTTTACATATACACATACCTCGGTACATCATATCATGCATGATTGTCGGAGTGTATGATCAAAAGATCAAAAAGTCACAAAATCAAGTTTAATATACAAATTTCTGAAATCAGACAGAATACTGAAAACTTACATCCATGATTCTACCTGTAATATTATAAATAAGTGAGACTTACTTGTGCTTCTGAGAATGGAGTGGCATTACTGATGGAGTTTTCTATGAGGATGGCAGCTGTCTCTGTCTCAATGTCCCCAATCTGCCCGAGGCTACGAACAAAGTGTCCGTTTGGATACTGCGAGTCCGCATCCCATGAATCTATCCGTACTATAATCCTATACAAATGGATAACATAATTTAGAGTCATTATCAGTAAATATTTTTTGTCTACGGCTTTTCTGCATGGAAAAGTCCAGGTGATTTTCTTGTTTTAATTTACAATTATTATACCCTGGTAGATTCAAGGAGACCAAAGGTATAAAGAAGGTTCATATGGGCCCAACAAAGGCTACCCAAGCGCCGCCCAGGTATAAGATTATACTAATCAATCACCAAAGAAACCAGTGTCACAACACCAAAACCCACTCTAGTGTGTTTAAATCTGTACCGGTAATTCTACACCAGTCATTACAGAAACTCAAAATTTCTATGTTGTTGATAATGTATCCTAGCAAATTTGGTTACCTTGGTTACCATAGTCTAAATGTGATCATTTATATTACCTTAGGAAGCATTTTTGTAATTATAAGCATCTTGCCTGATGAAGAGTTATAAATAACTCGAAACGTCGCACCATAACGATCAGCAACAACATGACTTCAAATTGTACCATCAAATACTTCAAAAAATTGTCTAAGTAATAAACTGTTATAAATTAAATCGGCTGTGTCTGGTTTTGTGTGCGATCATTTCTTCTACAATTTATAACAACCACCACACTAGCATCCTACCTTGGGATCACCAACACAAGTCAAGCATCAAAGAATGAGTTGTAGGAAGAATTATTAGCCGTTATACCCAAAACAAGAACGCTACAAGCATCCAGAAAAGGATCCTCATCCTGAGGAACATAAATGCTCCCGACAAGTATGCAACAACAAACAACAACAACAACAGTTTATCAAGACACTACCTATGACGATATAGATGGACCCAACAATGTTGTAAAACTACCTGACACTACAAAAATACCAGCCGATGCCCAACCACTGTTTCAAATATTACGAAAAATCACTGTCAATCACCACAAATCCAAAACCCAATCAGATTATCTAAATGACTGCATCATCAAAAACATCCTCCCTAAAGGACTGGCACTCAGAACCTCACTACAAATCCCAGAAACAGACTGGGACACACAACTAAAATGGGAAAACATATTACTTGACACCGGCAAGAGACTAAGATTAGTTTTAAAAGACTATTATCTGGCAAGAACCACAAAATTAGCACTAGACCACCAGAACTGCCTACAAGAACTCAAGAAAATGTGTAACAAGGATGAAATGGAACAAATATCCAAATTAATCACCATTTGGAAGACGACCTCTCCAACAACAAACTCAAGAAACCAAAGAAAGCAGGAAAACCCAAAAAAACACAAGCATCTACCAACAGCGATCCTGTGGCATCAACATCAACCAACAACAACAACAGCATTCTGGAACTACTAACCCCTGTCACGAACAACCTCAACACCACGGATCCTCCAGTTGACACTCCACTCAAACAACAAAAAACCGACCCCAGCGTCATTAAAACCAACACCAAGCTCGACCATGAAGTTCTTTACTTCACCAAAACCAACTCTAGGAAGCCAATCGATTATGACTCAACCAGTGATAATCCAAAAAATTGATTTCACCACTAACAACGTCCATAAACTTCAAAATCCAACTCGAGCGAGCGCATAAGGACTTCCCCCACCGTCCCTCTCAATAGTGATGTCATTCAGGGAATTCCCTCCCATGCACGACGTCACAAAGACTGGTAACCATGGAGACACCTTGGAAATGTCTATTTGTGTACGCACCACTATAAAACGTCATTATTTGACGTTTGTAAACACTCACTCGAGCCACGCCGACGAGAACACTTCAAAACACCAGAAACAACAGCCAGAAACACCAAACATCATGGGCAAAAGCAAGAAACACTCCAAAGAATCACCAAAAAAGCCTTCTATGTCCAATTATGAAAAATGCCGGTGGTGCCCCAAATTCATCAAGCAAACTGATGCTGCTATCAGCAGACACTTAAGGACAAACCACAGCGAAACAACTGAAAACAACACCGAAACAACCACCACCTCATGTAAGTACCTTTGCCCTGTAGACCTATGTACTAAACACTTTAGCACCAGGAGTAACCTCAAACGCCACCTAAAAAATTTCCATCAAACTCAGCAAAATTACTCAATTCCAAAACCCACTCTAGTGCATAAAAATGTCAAAAAAGTCAAAAAGCACCAATTAAAAATTACTGACTACACCAAGGTAAAATTCAGAGTTGTTTATTGGGACAAACCCCCTTTTCCAGGCCCACGAGCAGAGAATGCCCCAACAGCCAGTGTCACCACCGAAGTCACAAAAACAACACCAACAACACCATCCAACTCGTCAAACCACCCTACAACCATCAAACCACTACTCAATATGCCACTGCTAGAGGAACCTACCAAGACTGCTGCAGAAATCACCATGCCAGAACAACTCCAGAAGCTGAAGATCCATGTGTCAGGAAAAGGACTACCCCTCTACCGGTAGCCACCAAGAAACAGACTCTAGTAAAACCAGTCCAGCGCCCACTCTCCCCCATCACATCAAAACCCATTCTAGATATAACTGAGAAGGGCACCACACCAAAACCAGCTAAAAAAACCGACAAAGAAATTAAAAACGAACTCTTTGGGTCATCTAGTTCCTCCAGCTCATCATCATCCTCGTCAAAATCATCATCTTCATCATCATCCTCCAGTAGCTCAAGTGAGGAGGGTGAAGCACCAGAGCCCAGATCCAAGAAAAGGCGATACTCCAAGACAAAAAACACCAGCCAAAACACCAAACAGGTAAAGACCAGCCCCCTAGCCCTCCTCGAGACTGAACTATTTAAAACAACAAAAATGCCAGTGCCAAAATCACCAATCAAAACCACTAACCAATCACCTAGAAGGATCGTCCAGGTAATAAAAAGCACCACCAACAACAGCAACGTTCACCAACGCTTAGGTATTAGGCAAAACGCCAGGGAGTACGACAGGTACCACGTAAACCATACCAATCAACCCCGCAGGGACCATCCAGTACCGGTACCACACCACCGTCAACACCATCAACATCAACCGATCAGGCCACACGAACGAACCACCAACACCCGTAAGATGCTATACCAACTTTATGATACCGTATTCCTGCTGGACCATCATGTAGCCCAGGCTATGAAGCAAGGGATGAACGACAAGGGTTATTAATATAATTCCAACATCATATTTATTATAATATTTATTATAACAATTAATATTTATTACCATATCCATTCATGTTACATTGTAAATACTTCATGTTTGCATGTCAGTTTTTTATAAGGGCCCAACAAAGGCTACCCAAGCGCCGCCCAGGTATAAGATTATACTAATCAATCACCAAAGAAACCAGTGTCACAACACCAAAACCCACTCTAGTGTGTTTAAATCTGTACCGGTAATTCTACACCAGTCATTACAGAAACTCAAAATTTCTATGTTGTTGATAATGTATCCTAGCAAATTTTGTTACCTTGGTTACCATAGTCTAAATGTGATCATTTATATTACCTTAGGAAGCATTTTTGTAATTATAAGCATCTTGCCTGATGAAGAGTTATAAATAACTCGAAACGTCGCACCATAAAGATCAGCAACAACATGACTTCAAATTGTACCATCAAATACTTCAAAAAATTGTCTAAGTAATAAACTGTTATAAATTAAATCGGCTGTGTCTGGTTTTGTGTGCGATCATTTCTTCTACAGTTCATATGAAATGTCAATACATAAGCAGTATCTACCATATAAGCCACACCCTAACTTTAGTCCAAGCGTATATGGTCTATCTACAGTTAACATATCTAAAGTCTGGTACTGTTCTAAAGATATAAATTAAGGCTGCGTGTATCACCTGCAACTCTCAACCATCGCACATGTATAATCATTAATGAGACTCTCAATGGTTAAAGGCTGCTCCCTCCCCCTTCAATGTCATGGCTTATTATACACAAGATTTCTTTGCCTACATAAAAAGTATGGAATTACACCAAGCTGACCTGTGGTCTCTAAGTGCATCTACTTGTGCTGTGCTGATGCGGACTTTGGGAATGCGGCGATCCCAGGGTAGTACAAGAACACGTCCGGCCTTCCGTTGTCCCTCCTCCTCCTGACTAAATGTGGCCACATAGTCCCGCCATCCTCGCTGCACCACCCCAACCACACGACCTGTCGGCATCATCCCCGCCATTTCAGGATTGTCTGTGTTGTCATCTGAAAATAGTGAAGTTTGTACATAATATAATATATCAAATAATATATGAGCCTGGTTGGTTCAAGCCTTCAGCAGAGGCATCACAATCTTAGCAATAAACCTAGATTCATTTATTAGCCGTGACTGGCCAAAGATGTCATCCTTCACACAGAGATTAGTTTTGCAGTCTTTGACCCTTCAGTATCTCATGATATATGTGTGATGGTGGAGAGATATTGTTAAACCTTTTAAGGCAACCACAGACGGGCCAGTCTCGCACTGCTGATCCTGGCATTTGACAGCATCTGTGCACATGTCAGATCAAAACATATTTGATGTTCCTGATCAGATCAGGATGGTACTCCTCAGATACCAATTGAGTCTGGCCTATCTGCGTTCACCTTTAGTGAGTTTTACGATTGTCTCTAGATACCTTGTGTAGTGAGTGCTAATGACCGGCCGGTCCACTGACTGCGCGGCAGTACTTCAACGATCACCGTATCACCATGGACGGTGTGATTTCTGTCTGCAGAACCACTGATGAGGATGTCACTTTTATAACTGCTGCTTTTGGTCTTTACTCTGCAATGAATAGGGTATGTTTAATAACAAGTAGCTAGACTTATGACACCACATCTGCCACTTTGAATATTGATACAGCTATTACCAAAACAGTGGCCATTTTAATTTAATCTCAAGCCCAATTCACATTACCATATATCGATGTTGTGAGAGATATCTTCCTCATATAAAATAATATCACTTGCTTACCTTTGGGGATATAAAAATCTTAAAACTAGATAAACATAGAAATAGATAAGGAACCATGGAAAAATGGGTAACATGCTTACAACTTGTTTACCTTACAAACTTACACCGGCTGACACATTCTGAAAAAACGTTCACAAAATACATCCTAGCTTTTTCCTCTTATTTTTTCCTTTCTTTTGTCAATGGGTAAGGAAAGGGACTATAGCAGCGTATTAACAAATTACTATTTTTCTAGAATCATAAAGGCAAAACGAGACTCTAATATGTACCAGTTTAATACTAATTTGAAATTTATAATTAGGCCTCACCTAGACTTTGGGAAAGAGCTCTATAAGGCACAAATGGGGGTGTTTTTGTCCTTTTATACAGGAGCTACTCTACTACTTACCCACTAGGAGATACAAAGGCCTCGTTCTGTGCGTTATGTTTATTGACATTAAGACGTCCCTGGATGAAGCGTCCCACCTTTAACCCAGCCTCCAGGACATCAGCAGGAAGGTAACCAGACACTTCAGATACAACTGGAGGAAAAGTTACACCTTCAGCTTTTAAGGATAACACAGTAACTCAAACTTAAAGTTCATATTCTTTTTTGCATCAATGTAGCACCATACTAACGTAAGCCTAACTGAGTTAATCATGGTAGATTTTGGAAGAGTGTGTCCTACAACGGTTACTGGAACGATGACCCCAAGGAACGATGATCCCACAGGAACGATGATCCCATTTTCTCCTCCCCAGGAATGATCGCATCTTAAGGAACCATGATCCCACTTTAGAATATCTCTCATACCTTATGTTTGCTGACCCCTGTACACTAGTATTTCATGATTTGTTGGTGATTTTTGCATAAAAATGATGAATAATAATGACAAAAAAAAATTACATACCTATACTATAGTAATAGAACTAGATCTACGATGTTACGAGGCCCCCACCTCACATGTCCCGATAACCTATCCGACACTGTTCATATTTTTATTGAATGCACTGCTTTTAGAAAATGGTCCTAATAAAAATCTGACCCACTGGACTCAAATTGCAATGATTTTTATCCTATGAAAAAATCTTGGAAAAAATCACATCTACCCAATTTAACTTCATTTTGAAGTTTCCAATGGATCCCATACATCCCTTAAATACTAAATGTATTTTGAGGATTAATTGAATTATTGACAATGTCATAAGCCTAATTATACACCTCAATGTATGACGCCTGATGAGACCCTAGGGGTCGAAACCTTATCTATACATCACATCCTGATTTGACTAAAATCTGGACTATCAGCCAAACATCTGCTTGGCTAAGAAAAATCCTATGGTGGGAGATTGATCTGCCACTGGGAAATGGAGCCCAGCCATTGGCTGAGCCCTTATTGTGATGTCACATCCTCTGTCTCAGTACAGATGCATGATGGGAAATTGGGTAGCAACTGAGTGGGCTAGGCTAGCAACGCCTCATTTGATTAGGTAGCGTCAAGGTGGAAAGACCCCCCAACACATCGTCTCACTAGATAGAACTAGATCTATCATTGGAGTGATGTTTTCGTAATTTTACTTATTTTATACATTTTTTTTTCTTAGATCTATTTATTTCATTTAATTATTGGAGAGAGATATCACTAACATGGATAAATTATAGGATTGTAATGGATAAACAGCCAAACTGTGAGTACTGTACCTACACACACAATAGCCTGCTGTCACTCTGTCTGTACTGTCACTATCAAATTCTTCCTAAATTCCACGAAAAAATCTTCATCAAAATACGACATGGTCATGGATAAGAGTCAAACCCAATATTATGAATATAGGCATATTTTAAAAATGGGACCATCATTTCTTTAGGATGGGATCATGGTTCCTCAAAAGGTGGGATCATCGTTCTGGGATCATCGTTCCTTGGGATCATCGTTCATGTAATCGACAGTATGTGTGTTGATCCGTTAAGCACTACACTAAGGGCACGTCTGTGTTCATTTCAGGTTAAAAGGATCTAAATCTACCTATATCACATAACCCTTGTCTTATATAGTTTATCTACCTATATCACTCATAAATAAAAATTGCACATTAGGGTTCAGATTATTTGTACCGGTAGCAAGTACAAATCCTATGTTATTTCTCAATAACATAAACTGTAAAACTGCGGTCTATAGCTTGTACCTAACATTATAGGTGTAGTTTTTAAGTGATTGTGGCTAAAACGCGAGAGTTTAATCTGTCTGACATAAATCAAATAAATCTCAATAACTGAGTGGTTTGTCCCACCTCTGTTCTTGGCGTCGTGCAGGGTGGCGGTGAGTGACTTGTGGAGGGTGTGAACCTCCTCCAGGTCCGGCCAGAATGATGACAAGTACTGCTCCAGGGTGATTACAAACACGCCCTTAGTACGGTCTCCGTATGTGTCTATCATCTGAAACATATGGAATGATAACATTAAAATTATTTTCACTAACTGCTTATGTTCAGCATTTTTGTTTCAGAAAAATGAACGGCCAGGCAAGTCAACCTGTTTCAGTGCTTATTAAAAAAGCCATTTTTTTTTTTTTTTTTTTTTTTAATACAATGCATATTGTTTATACCCAATGGTATGCGAATGGCGGTTGTGCAACTGGCCTGATTACAGAAAACAGTTTTCTTGGCCTGGGGATAACCTGCTGTCTATATTATCCTTTTATTTTGTTTTTATGTCCTATTCCTTAGATATATGATCTTGGGAAATGATGCATCTAAACAAGCATTCTCCATACCTGATTATCTGAAGTAAGAACGATGATAGGTATTTGTCCAGCTAGGTGATTATAGTACCATGCTGCGCCTTCGTAGATACTCCTGGACATGGAAATGGACATAAAAAGTTGTTTTGGAAACATTTTATGCACACATGTTAAGGCTTCAGGCTTCAACAATTTTACTCCTTGTTTGACAACAAAATGCATAAAATCTTTCTGTCTGACTTTTAAAGATTTTATCTAGGAGATACCTGTGTAGTGGTGCACGTGATAAAGTCAAATCCCAACCGGGGCTCGAACCCGGGTCCTCCAACTTTGAAGCGGATGCTCTACAACTGAGCTATCGGGACGGCGCTTCACCAACGTGCGACCTACTAGGTGTGGATCGGGTCTGGGAGCTTAGCTAGGTAGGGACACAAACCTACCCTGCTACACAAGCATGGGTATAAATTTACAGGGATATTTTAGCAAAAAAAAGGAAAAGAAAAGAATAGAGAGAGCAGAAGAGAACTTAAGTAACCTACCTGGCCCTCCATTGCTGCGTTGACTCCCCGGCTTGCCGCACACAGAAGGCGTACTTCTGGAACTCATTGTGAAAGATGATGCTCTTTTTGTGGGGGTCGTGGACCATGTTCATGAGTCGCCGGTAATGCCGCCGCCCACCTTCATGTTGTATCTGAATCAAGTAGAAATTTACCGAGGTAGGCATTTAGTATGGTGTCAGTCTACGGAATCTTGTCCCAAGTATTGAAATTTAAGTAAGTTTTACGTCAAAGGGCTACCAAAAGTGGGATTCAGAATCAACTATCTAAACAGTTAAACCAAGATATTCACAAAGGTTATACACGTACATGCATCTTCTTTGCTGTTTTTTTTTTGGGGGGGGGTTATCTATTTATTTATTTTTATATTTTTTTTCATCTTTTCCCTGTCATTTAACTTTTTACTGGTTACAGGTACAGGCATTTATGGGGGAATGCCTTTACCAGTAGTAGTGGTCATCATAGTCAACTATAAAAGTCCTAGAACCAAAACCTTTAGTGACCCCATCTTAGATCGTACAAACGGATCACTGTCTCGACATGCTGGTTCAGGTCTATGTTTGACGTTTTAAATACAGAAATGGGAGAATCAGTTTACATACGGCATTGACAACTGTCTGGAGGAAGATGATCGCAGTGATGGCATTGACTTCCAGCAGCTCCAGGTACTCCTTGGTCAGATCGCAGTCCGGGACAACATAATGCGTCACATCTTTGGGCAGCAGGCTCACCACTCTGCCCTCTATAGATACAAGCACATTGTTATTATTTTATTCAATAGATAATTGAGACATTTCTCTCCAATATTTTACTTTGAGGGCAGAATAGAGTTTTGAGTTGACACTTTCAGCGCAAAGATGCCTGAATACAAGAACAATCAATGTCTCATTGGAGGAGGATAAGAATATTGAACAGTTCATAGGCCTAAAGTTCAAACACATATCAATTATTTAACCCTGTAGGTGCTGTAGACATGTATCAGTATAAGAAGTGAAAACCCTAAACTTACGCAGTTCATTTTTACATCCATCAATGCACATTGAACTGTAGCAAGGGACATCTTCTCGGATGTAATGTTCACGAACCACCCGAAGATGGCGACCCACATTCGTCTTGATCTGTACCACTTTCTCTGTTTTCAACATGTTAGTTTTGTGGAGCGAGGTCAAATGGAGGTTCTGTAAATACAGAAATAAATTATGAGATTATCATACCGTAAATATAACTCATAAGTGAAGGACATATCATGCCCAGTGAACAAGAAACGTTTGAAAATGTTCAGAAACGTCCCTATATTATATATGGTTTGGATGAAAACGTTTGTACCTAGAATGTGTACAAACATTTTTAAACATTCTAGATGCAAACGTTTTTATCTGGAATGTTTACAAACTTTTTTAAACATTCTACATGCCACTGTTTATGTTCAAACCATGATGAAACGTTTCAAAAACGTTGTGTACACGTTTTTTTAACAAAAATAAACCTTGTCAGTATTTGTTGAGTTGCTAGCTAGGTGGAAGCACTATCCCATTATGATATTCAAGTGACGGCTCCCATCTTTATCGAGATATGATAGGGGTGACACTATAATCTTCTGGTCAATCTCATGTGATATCTGTCAAAGTAAGAAAATTTTTCCCTTTGAGGGGTCTGAAATTTTCCCGTCCCCCCTTTTGAGTTTTGTTCTTTAGACTTTAGTGGCACGCAGGCTTTATCACTCAAAAGGACCAAACGATTTTTTGTTCCCCTCTCAATTCTGATGGAACTTGAAAAGCCAGGCCCGGGGCCATCCGACCACAAGACATGCCAAAAGCATGCACAAGATCTGTCTATGAATAATGGTCTCTAAACCAGTACCATGACTGAGTCAGTCTGCTACAGCCTCACACCATCTGACTTACTTAGACTCCGTTCAGTACCAACTGAGTGAAACTGAGTGAGTCAACGGTCACTGTCACTGAGTGTCAGTGTGAGTCACTGAGTCTGAGTGTCACTCACTGTAGCCACTTTCGTATCTCTTCTCTACTCCCTTTCCCCTCCTGTAGGCCCACCCGTGATACAGACGATACTCAGGCTACACTCACTGTAGGCTGAAATACCTGCCTGCTCACAGGCAGGATCCAAGATGAATACAAGTCTATAGTGGCACAAACACATGGCTAGTCTGAACTAAGTACTCACTTTCAGTTCCTGGAAATTGTCCCTCCTATTCACAAACATGTAGTTTTCATGTACATCAGCTTATATTGACTGAAACATGAGATATATCCAATAAATCTGACATGTTTATCTTGAGCTTAGATATCACTACCTCAATTGCTTCCATTGTCAACATGCTGGGGTGCTACCTGGTGTTAGACTGCTCTTGAAACATAGGGCTAACCAACCAAGAATAGTGTAGTCTTTTTGGCACTAGGTGGCTACACCTGGCTTCAAGATGGCCGACAATGATTTGGAGTTAGGGAGGGAGATTTGAAAATCACCTGGATTATTAATTATCACAAGTATTTCAAGTGCTTCGTGTATTGTGAATCTTTGGATATACATTGAGGGAAGTGTTGGTGGAAGCATTGGACCTGAACAGTAAGTACTTCTGTGAGAAATGGCCACTCTGCCAGATTGGCTGACCAAACAGACTACAACAGACACACTTGGTCTCTGAGGTTCCCTCAGAGTGTCTACGTAGCGATGACAGCCAAACACAGCTGAATGCTCCCTGTATCTGTCACAGTGCTAAACACCTGGTATTGTAAATTCGATTCTGAAGGTTCTATTGGACAGAATTGCATCAAACTGACACCAAATTGAAGGGAAAATATCATTCTATCCAACTGGCAATTTCTCATTATCCATCATTCCATGTATGTATTTTAATGCCAACTGAGACAGAGAGAAGTTGGGTAAGTTTTAGTTCTTTAGGGCCAAATACCCCATAAAAATAATGTTTTTTTTTGCCAAGCAGGACGAACATACTGAGCCCTTCTCAATAGATTTTTTATTCAGAATCAGTTGGTTTTATTTATGAATACAGCAGCGATTTTCGGCGATTTTTAATCTCCTGAAGGTTTTACACCAAAATATTCAAGAAAAAATAAATAAATTCCAGATTTTAACTTGAAATTTAAATTACTTACCCCACTACTAATATGATGACACTTAAGTTATTTATTTCTCCAAACATTTAGCTACAAGTCAGTGAAAATAGCTAGTTGATTGACCCACCCAATCAGAAGTTATCATTAATTAAGGGAGTGATCATTTTTTAACAACAGGGGGGGGCTGGTGGGTTTGCGCACAGACACGTGAAAAAAATTCCAGCCCCCCCTCTCGACGGGTCAAAATTTTTTTGACCCCCCCCCTCGGACGGCGAAGATCGCGTGCGAATGCGCCCTTTTAACCTATAGTAACACGCGGGCTTTTTCACTGAAAACAGGTGAAATTATTTTGACCCCCCTAGTCAAGGGGGCAAAAAAATTCTGACCCCCCCAAATTCTGACCCCCCCCCCTCAAACCCACCAGCCCCCCCCCCCCCCCGTTGTTAAAAAATGATCACTCCCTAAGTAGAACCATATCTGCTTGCTCTCCTTGTAGAGCATGTTTTTTTGTTTGATTCGTCTCAGCTGATTGACATTGAGTGTTATACAGACATACCTTGTACACTCAATTAGTTGCAGATCTATATTCCAAGGGTGTGATTGGACATCATAGTACACAATTTTACACAAATGTACGTCTTTTTGTTTTCGTCAATTCCCGCGAATGAAGAAAACGGAAGTAGCAGACGGTGGCTTACGCTGGTAAATGTAATCGAATTAGACTGAGCCGACCAGCAACAAGCAAAAGAGGTTACAACGATATTTCGCTCTTTTTTGGCCATTTCCGGAATAAACATTTTGGAGCAAAACGTGATCCCGACGTCTTCAAAATCAACAAACAAAAGTTTGAGGTAAATTTCAATTTTATACTGTCTTCTGACAGTTTTGACAAATCAACCACATTTACATGATACCATGAAATCTATCATGTAAAATAGTGATCTAAGTCTTAGACTAAAATCTATTTACAATTACAACTACAGAACTGGGAATACAATCTAACACATGATATAGGCACAGTCACAAAATTTTCAAATACATTAGATGTGTAAACTGATGTTATGGCTGGATAGATCTAATTAAAATAGACATTCAGTGAAAATTTCAAGTCAATATCTTGTTTAGTTTCTGAGAAAATGACAATTTATTATGTCCTCTGAGAATTCTGCTCATTATCCCATAGTGAAGCATATAGGACGTTGTGACCGCTGACAGATAACTGCCTGGTGGTGAAAACAGATTTTTCTTTTCTCATTTTGTCAATTTTTACCAATTTCCTTCAAATAAAAAATGTAATGATGAGTGTTGGATGCCCGGTCGATCTAGCTCACATGTGACCTTCTGTCGGTTAAGGTCATTTAAGGTCAAGGTCAAAGGTCACTTTTCAGCGAGACCTAAATTCTACCTACATTTAAAGAGACTACCAAATTTACCTGGTAATATAAGTATGCTTAAATACTATAAATGTGTATCAAATACCCTACAAGTCCAGGTGACCTTATTTTCAGGTCATTTAAGGTCAATGTCATTTAAGGTCAAGGTCAGAGCTTAATTTTTGGTCTCTGGTGTCATGTGTCCAAAATTTTTGACCCAAAATTTTCAGGAGAGTCCCTTGGCACTCAGCTACAAATGACCCATCATTGGATTCGTCTTGATAAGTAGGATCAATTTATGGCCTCAATAGTGTGAACCAACCAGTAACAGTGTGTGAACCAAAGCTCTGAAAAAATACATTTTACAATTCCTCCAACAATTCAACTTTCCCCCCACCTGATTTTTAAAAATTTGGCACCATTAGAATCCTTGAATCAATAGCTTTCCATTGGTACCCTAGCCATGCCTGTGCATTTGTAAACAAGGTCAGGATGATGCTAATTATGATGTCATAGAAAATTCCCATATGCAGAAAGTAGGTCACACATTTCGCGGCAGGGGGTACCCTTGCAGTATGGTGCTTTATGACTGTGCCTACATGATAATAAATAATGCAAACTGTCTCTTGATCATGATCATTTATAATTCTGTATTCAATAGGAATGATTCCTAGAAGTGCCACCAGATGGAGCCAGTATACCATTTATATACACTTGCTATGTGTTTGACTTAAGAATAGATGTTCAAACTATGTTCAGATAATGTTTTGATTTAAATAAATTCATTCTCTAACATGCTACATCCTTAATAGAATGCATGAATGTAGGAAAAACAATCAAAAGAACTGATGATACAATGTTAGAGACAAGTTCTACTTCTGGTCACACCTCATTTGTGGCATTCAAAAAAAATATATGGTCAGTATCACACCCAACCTGATGGAGGTGTGGCGCAGTCGGTAGTGCGTCCGCTCACGGGCCGTAAGGTCATGGGTTGGTTTCCCGGCCCTGCCAGAGCACAGTGGTGGTTCCAAACGTCGCCGTAAGGTGTCGTTTGAGTTCCTCCCTGCTCTGGCTAGGCTGTGCTGGAAAGTCTCTCGGCGCTCATGGCAGACAAATGACTTAAAACAGGCCTGTCCATCTCTCACTATGCCCATGTAGTGACGGATGTTAAAGAACCATTGCCTCGGTAAAGGTGTAGGGGTGTGCTTTCTATCTTCCCATAGATTCAGTCGCCATCATCCCCCCTCCCCATTAGACTAGGGTCCGGGCAAAAACGCCACAAGGGTAATCTCACTTCGGTGTGGATACAACCCGCGGGACCTCTCACCCTTGAGTGTCGGCCGTAAGGAAGGCACGAGGTGAGATAAAAATTCAATCAATCAATCAACCTAACTAAGGCTATCCTTAACTACGTCCTGAGTTGGGCGTGCGCCTTATAAGCGGGTTTTTCAAAATACCCATTCAGGGGAGATAGGTGCGCCTTCTACGTGAACCAGCCTTCCCTGAGTTGGGGGTGCGCCTTCTACACGGGCTGCGCCTTCTAAGCGAGAGATTACGGTACAGTGTATCTTCTCCCAAAATTGAAGGTGCGGATTATATGGTCCATGTAATAGATACAAGTTCTAATCACCTGATAGTTAGATGGGCTGTCAGGCTGTCGCAGCCTGACTGATGATACCGCCACATGTATAGAGACCATCGTACATAGCTTATGCACAGGTCATCAGCATCCATTTAGCATTTCTTGTGGTTGGATTGGGATGACTCAGCTTTTCACGATCAATCGGGTGAGTGGAACATTATTCCCCTTCCTAAATGAATGAAGAAATGAAATTGCATTGTAGTTCAAAGTTAGTGGGATGGGAATCCAGACATATCCTAGGGGGTAGTAAAGTTCTGTTTCACTTATCTGATCCTCGGTTCTAATGAAATTGCTGTTTCCAAATTCTTAGCTGGACCACCTGCCAATGCAATATTTTTTTTAATGCATGCCCAATCTATTGTTTAGTGCCAGAATGCAGTCAGCAGGGGAACTTGATGCTTATATGGCAACCTTGAAACCTGAACACATCTGTCACACCTCACCTTCATGATATGATAGCCCTATACAGAGACAGTTGTAAGGACATTAGTCAACTCATCACCCAACTTGTAGCTGTTGATTAAATGCTAGCTTTCAAACCAGACAGCCTGAAATTATGTATCAATCAAAAAGTCGAAAAGTACTTGAGAAATATCAAGCATGACTGAAAAAGTAGTGATTTTTCTCAGTAGTGACTTTGTCTTTCCACCCCTTGCAGCAAAGAGGAAGATAGAACATGTTGTGGAGAGTGATGATATTCCCTCACCTGTTAAAATTCCACTGTTAACTACCAGCATATAATGCTCAAAGGCAATGCATGATTGATTAGGAACAGGGAAATAATGACTTGCAACCTGGAGAGTCAATGTTACATATTAACTAATAAGAGGGATGCATATGCTAAAAAGGCAGAGAAGTACTACGCAAGAACTGTGAAGCAGACATTTGCAGCCATTTGACAGTGAATGCTGATTATACGACCAGGTGTGGAATATCATCACCCAAAGAGATTGAAAGGGAAATGAAAGATCTTACGGAAGAACTTTTTGGCACTAAGAGCAGAAAATGAGCACCTCCAAAATAATGGTAGAGTGAGCAAGCTAGGTATTACAAACCTTCGAGTAGTATTGGTGGTTGTAGAAGAAGCTTGGATTCTCTTAGATATGATGTTGTATGATCTGGAGAAAATGCTAGAGGAATAAATTTCATTGACGAGTGACCTTAGACAATATCCATGTTTTTATCTTTTTTCTTGCTCTGGAAGCTCTGTTAGATTTGGGATATGGGAGTACACACTGTCTGTAAAGCTAGAATGATACTTATTGAATATCTGATATATAGTTGATACTTAAACTAAATATGTAAAATTTTGAATCATTATATTATGGTGCTCTCAATTCTTAATTTTTTTATTTTCAATTTGGATCTGTGGTCTTCAGGTTTTTATGTCTTTCTTTTTTCAGTGGCAGAATGCAGTCACCCAAAGAACTTGATGCATATATAGCAACCTTGAAGCCTGAACACATCTCATCTTTGTCCACCCTTACAATAGGAAATATGATAGCCCTATACAGAGACTTCGGTAAAGACATTCGTCAACTCATCACCAAACTTGTAGCCATTGATGCAATGCTAGTGTTCACACCAGAGAGCCTCAAATCATCTCTCAGAAAGAAAGGGCTAAAAATTGAAAAGTACCGGAAAAATATCAAGCCTGACTATAATAAAGCTGTAAAATTTCTTGACAATAAGTTTGTCTTCCCAATACCAAAAACAAAAAGAAAGCAACAGCCTGCGGATCATTGCAGAGATGTTCCTACTGGTAGTTGTGAAGATGTTCTAACTCTCCCTACAGCCCCACCTAGCGGGCTGTAGGAGAACCAGGGAGAAGACACCAGCGGATGTACCCAGTTGCGCGTGCGCACCAGATTGGACAAGACGCAGTGAAAAAGCAGAGCAGAGGTGAGTAGAGTTTTGGAGATTTTTTCCTTTATTCTCCCTCGAGGAGCTGTAAAAAACGCGATACTTCTGTCTAAATTGATGGAATACCGTTTCTGAGTTGGCGGCGCTGACCAGTTTTACTTTTGTGTCTTTGCAGAACAAGTTTTAAGCAAGACCACGAGGAGACAGGTGTCGGCCATTTTGGTTCGACACGTGCTGGATAATATGGCAAACTCCGATGACCAGTGCTCCATTTTAGGAGAGCATAACGAAGGTCAAGATTTTGACAGTGATGGCAATAGCAATGGTGATCAGCCGGCTCTTGAGGAAGACCATAATATGATGGCTGAAGCTGAGGAAGATATGGCAGTTGAGAACGACTTAGAGCTGACGCAACAATGCCAGACTCAGCAGGAGTTATCCCGACGCAGATTGGCGGATTGGGGTGTTAACAGAAATGCGGAAGAAGCTGAACGACAATACTTGGCACGTGAAAGAAAGAGATTAGCTGAATACGGGGCCATGCTTGAAAAACGTCGTAGAGATATGGACCGTGAGTTTGACATTAGAGATCAACTACAAGAACACCACGTGGAGACCAAGCGGGCCCGGCTGTCTGTGGAAGCAAGCCGGCGACGCACAGGGAAGAGAACCCCGGCTCCGGGTAGAGTCAGAATTGGGGATACAGGTCATTCGGTGTCAGATTATGCAGACAGTTTCATACAAGGTAGTGTGAAGTCTCAGAATACTGAGTCAGAAGTGGCTTCAGATCAAGATTCAGTGGTGTCAAGGTCGGTGTCAACAGCACATGGTTCTGCTGTCAGCGGGGCGTCAAAGCTGGTGTCAAAGGCGGCAAGTGCCGCTGGTGGCCCCGAGGATATAGCCACTGATGCGGCACCCAAGAAGAAGGCCGTGAAACGTAAAGCCAGTAAGGAATCAAAGGATGATAGTGCTGAAGAATCGGAGGCTGATCCTTTCGCTGATTGGGGTGAGTCTCCGTTTGCTACGGCAGCTCAGAAGATGGTGGAAGAGGCGGAAAAGAAAAATGTGTCGGATGAAATTGATCCAGGGTTGGCCAAAGTAATTCAGACCTTGTTTAAGACAAGCAAAGATTTAGCTAAAGCGAAGGAGTTAGCAGAGAAGTTTCCTCCACCGAAGAATGTGAAAGATTTCCTTGCGCCAAGGATGAACCTTGGATTTTACAGACATGAGGACATTGATTTTGCTACTAAACGGGCTGATAGAGAACTGCAGCTGTCACAGCAGACTCTCTTAGCTGCCATTGTGGCACTTATGCCGGTGATGAAACTTATTGTCAAATGTGGCAAAAAGGATGAGAAGTTAGCAGCAGCAGGTGAGCCGGCCATAAAAGCACTACAACTGTTGTTTTACTCCAACACGACCATAGTCAGGAGGAGGAGGCAGGCTCTAAAACCTTTTCTAGACAAGAGAGTTGCCAACTCTGTGCTAGAAGCAGATGTGTCAGGAGAGGAGCTGTTTGGAGAAGATGTCGCTGATCGGGTGAAAGAAGCCAAGAAAGCTGACAAATTGATTAAGGACCTGATGGGACCACCAAAGTTCGCCCCTAGAGCAAGATTCAGGCAGAATGGTACGCGAGGACGTGGAGTTGTACGCCGGAATAACTTCGGGCAACAACGCGATAACCCCTCCAGAGGGGGTTTTCGAGGTGCCCACCAGTCCAACAGGAGCTCCCGGGCAGGACGAAGGGGCAGAGGGGGCCGCAGAGCATAACAAGATGTCGAACATCACAGCCCTCTAGAGAACCACAATGTGAACAAGACCTCCAAGCAGTAGAGGTGTGTAAGCCAGGTGTGTTACAGTCTTTATCCTTGTACCCAGCGGTTGATTTCACAGTGCTACTAAATAAGCCAGAAAAATTTGAAGCTGGGCAGATCAGTAAATTTATTGACTATTGGGCAGAAATTACTGATGACAATTGGGTGTTAACACAGGTAGAATCAATGCATATTCCATTCATTTCTCAGCCATGTCAGATCAAGGAACCTTATCCTTATTGTCTAGGAAAAGACGAGAAATTAGGTGTAGGTAGCCAAATTAGGAAAATGCTGTCCAAAAAGGTTATTGAGATAACTGACCATTCTGCGGGGGAATGGATTTCGAATGTGTTTCCCAGGCCTAAATCTGATGGCGAAACTAGAGTGATTCTCGATCTGACTCAGTTGAATAAATTTGTGGAATATGAGCATTTCAAGATGCATAATCTCAATACTGCATTGGAAATGATTAGGAAGACATCATATCTTGGTTCATTAGACCTTAAAGATGCTTACTATTCTGTGAAAATAGCTGACAGTGATAGGAAATATTTAAGGTTCTATTGGGATGGGGTTTTATACCAGTACACGGCCCTACCCAATGGACTTTCTTGTGCACCGAGATATTTCACCAAAATGTTGGCTCCCATCTTTGCATTTGCACGAAAAAATGGGATAGAATGTTTCCAATACATTGATGATGTATTTGTGATAGGTGATACAAGAGAAGAATGTGCAGACTCATTGCATAAACTAGCTACATTGTTGGACAATCTTGGATTGGTTTTACACCCGACAAAGTCTTCTACAGTTCCATCTAAAGTGATGAAATTCTTGGGATTCATGATTGACACGAAAAATGAAATTGTCTATCTACCCAAGGACAAAGTAAACAAACTGAAAAAAGCAGCAAATGAGTTGTTAGAGGTAGAAAACCCCACTATTCAGCAAGTTGCTGAAGTAGTGGGGTTATTTACATCTTACACACCTGCCATCGATTATGGCATAGCGCATATTAAAGATCTAGAGAGAGATAAGAATTCTGCTTTGATAAGAACTGGAGGAAACTATGCGGAAGCTATGTACTTGTCAGAGGAAGCAAAACAAAATGTTCTTTGGTGGCTAAACAATGTTGATTCTGGTTTTAGGAAAATCAGACCTGTATCCCCAGACTTCACTCTCGCAACTGATGCTAGTAATGGTGGATGGGGGGCAGTAGTGGATGGAGTAGAATCCAATGGTAGATGGAAACTTGAGGACCGGGCCCATATTAATGTTCTGGAAACCAAAGCCATTTTTCTGGGTCTAAAGGCATTTCTGAAAACGGATGGTAAATTTGTGTTTGTCACTACAGACAATGTAACTGCTATGGCATACATAAATAAAGGGGGTGGACTGAGATCTCCACAATGTCACACTATGGCGAAGGAAATTTGGAAATGGTTGGAGGAACATGGACATTGGGTACAAGTATCCTACCTACCAGGTAAAGACAATTCAGCGGCGGACAAAGCATCCAGAAATTTTGCAGACAATTTAGAATGGTCTTTATCCCCAAAAATATTTGCGAAAGTTTGCAGGATATTTGGGACACCCCAGCTTGACCTGTTTGCTTCTAGGTACACAGCAAAATGTTTGGATTATGTGTCTTTTGGACCAGACCCTGGTTCATGTCATGTGAATGCATTTACGCTGAGTTGGTCTAACCTATTTGTATATGTGTTTCCACCTTGCAGTGTGATCCTGAAAGTGCTCAACAAAATTGTGAAGGACAGGCCCAGGAAAGTTATTATGGTTGCACCAAGGTGGCCAAAGGCAGTGTGGTATACCAGGTTGGTCAAAATGGCCAAGAGGACTCTGACATTTGGCAGGAAGAAAGGCAACATAGAAGCCAACCCAGACTTCAATCGCAAATTCCCAAAAGGAATAAGTTTGATTATTTTAGAGATTTAGAAATAAATCTTTGTAAGGACTTAGGATGCAGTCGTAACACAGCTAGATTTTTAGTAGAAAGCTGGAAACCAAACTCGCGTAAGGTCTATAATCAGTATGTTAAGAAATGGTACACTTTCTGTATTAGACATAAGGCCAATAAGTCAAACGCTTCAGAAGGACAGGTGTGTGAATTCTTGAGGGAAATGTCAGAGGAGGGCTACTCATTTGGGTCCATTAACGCGGCTCGGTGCGCGCTGTCCATAGTACTACCTAAGACTTCCACGGGAGACACTATGGGAAAAAGATACTGGGTTACCAGGGGAGTTAGATCAGCTTACATCCGAAATCCCCCAAGGCCAAAACACACCTACTTCTGGGACGTTAGGCTGGTGTTTAAGACATTAATTTCATGGGGGAGGAATTCAAAGATGCCTTTGAGGAAACTAGCCATGAAATTAGTGGTGTTAATTTTGTTGGTTACTGGAGAAAGAGGTCAATTGGCAATGGCATTAAGCCTCAAAGAAATGATGGAACATGAGGATGGATCAGTGGATTTCACATTATTGTTCCCCATGAAAACAGCAAGAACGGGTCAAAAGTTGAAGCAAATCAAACTGAAACCTTACCATTCTGAGGTGAGGCTGTGTGTCGTACGCACCCTTAGAAGGTACATACAGCGGACAGCAAATCTGAGGACCTCAGAATTGTTGTTTATATCTTCAATTTCTCCTCATGGCCCAATTCAGAGGGATACTGTGTCGACCTGGGTTCTGTATGTGATGCGATCTAGTGGAGTGAATACTAAATGCTTTGGGGCGCATTCACTAAGAGGTGCTGGGACCTCAGCAGGTGCAAGATTAGGGGTGTCAATGGATTTGTTATTACAATATGGGTCGTGGAAAAGTGAAAAGACCATGGCCAGACACTACCTAAAAAAGGTGCATGTAGAAAATGAGGAAACACTTGGAGACATTCTGTTAAATCATGCCACCGAATAGGTGCTTAAGAAAGATCATGGTGATTATATGTTTTGTTACTTGTTAATTTACAGTTAATGTGTGTCATCCATAATACACAAACTTAGTTGCAAAATGATAGCACTGACTCTAAAGGAATCAAATTGTTATTGATGTCTAAAGACAAAAGAGATACTTTGTTATTTTATTTATGTATAACCCCTGTTACTGGTTGTTGTGAGGCTTTAAGGGCAGGGTATTGAGTGCCCTTTAATTAAAAGGTGCTTCAATGTTGACGATTGTTTATCTCAAGGTTTAAAGAGATGATGTTTAAAGCTGTTGCTGTTGCTGTTGTTGTTACTTAATAAAGTTAAGTTGTTGAAATGCTTAGTATGACTCCTTTTTCGATTGCTAGGGTCCAATCCAGGAATGATTAGTTTAGGACTTTGAAATTCTCCCTGGTTCTCCTACAGCCCGCTAGGTGGGGCTGTAGGGAGAGTTAGAATAGGTAATTACCCGAGGAACTTACCTGGGTATAGTTGTGAAGGGGAATTGATGTTCTAACGAAGCCTACAGCACCGACTGGCGGGCTGAGGAGGACAAGGGCCCTCCCACCTTCCCCTTTACAGCATAAAAATTGTATTAAGAACGTTAGACCATAAATTACTTCTAAAAATTGAGAGCTGAAAATACAAGAATATATTAATTCAAGATAAAGGGAATAAAATTTAAAAATTTTTATTGACCAATAAATTTTACTAAACTAATGATTTCTTTGTTGCTCCCGCTCTGCAACTGGGTACATCCGCTGGTGTCTTCTCCCTGGTCCTCCTCAGCCCGCCAGTCGGTGCTGTAGGCTTCGTTAGAACATCAATTCCCCTTCACAACTATACCCAGGTAAGTTCCTCGGGTAATTACCTATTCCTAAACTGGCAAAATTTCTGCGCGCTTCCTGTGAGATGTGTGAGGTCCGTAAACGGAGCATGATAGATATGGATGAGGAGAATCACAGATTGCGGGAGCAACAAAGAAATCATTAGTTAATGCCCTGGAAGATAGATGTGACAAATTAACATCAGAGATAATTGAAGCATATGCTGAAGATTTAAAGATAAATAATCCAGGACAAGTTAATCAGAAATTGACACGACTAGAACTTCCAGAAGAATCCAGGGTAGGGAATGAAAAAGTTGAGAAAGCAGCTCCAAAGCAAGGGCTATCTATTGCTATGTAGTATTAGTATGTGGGATGAGTTGTTTTCCAGAATTAATTGTCAATGTTAGATCAATCCCCTGCAGAGTCTGCCGAGGGGTCAATTTGAGAGATATGATGGTAGGGTTCCATCCCTAGATTTTCTTTGAATGCAAAACTTGACTGTAAGACAATTATTGCATATGCCCCAAAGCAAGGGCTTTCTAAAGCTAGGTAGCATCTGTATGTGGGATTAGTCATTTTGCCAGAATTGATGGTATAATTTGGATTGTTCTCCTTATCTGTGGAGTCTGCTGAGGGGTCAGACTGAGAGATATAGTATCAGGATATCATCCCCAAGTTACGTTGGAATGCAAAACTTGGACAAAAGACAATTATTCCTTATACTTCAAGTCAAGGGCTTTATTTTTTTAGATTATCTTTTTAGAGAGAATTTTCTGAGAAAAAATTGACTTTTAAAAACATGAACAAAATTTGTTAAGTTTGGTACCAAATGAAAGATTATGGCCCAGGGAATGCAGCTGGTTATCAATAATAGACATTCTCACAATTTTAAAATATCAATGATAACTTTACTTTTATAATGCAGCTTTTCTCACACACGGCAGTCCGTGACCAGCCCGCGATGCATAGATATCCGGCCCTAATGACTGCTTAAGCAAAAAAAAAATATTAAAATCCTCCCTCGTCCCTTTTTTCATGATTTGGTATGACGAACAAATTTGGTTTTTTTAAGTGGCCTTATACACAGGTTTTATATTATAAGATATATCCCTAATCCTAATCACCTTACAGTCAGATGGCATGTGAGGCTGTAGCAGACTGACTCAGTCATTGTACTGGTATAGAGACCATTGTACATACCGTAATCTCCCGCGTAGAAGGTGCAGCTCGCGTATAAGGCGCCCCCCCAACTCACAGGGGGTCTGTTTCCCGTAGAAGGCGCCCCCCTGAGGGCAGATTTTTGTCAGTTTAGTACTGTTCTATAGTAAAAATACCCCCCCTATAAGGCGCACCCCAAACTCAAGGCAATTTACCTCCCGTGTATAAGACCCAGCAGCATTTTGTTTGGCGTATAAGACGCGCCTTATACGCAGGAGATTACGGTAGACAGATCTTATGCATGCTTTTGGCATGTCTTGTGGTCGGATTGGGATGCCCCTGGCTTTTCAAGTTCCATCAGAATTGGGTGAGTGGAATATTATTCACCGTCTTATATGAATGAAAAAAATGCAATAACTGTAGTTTTAAAGGGTGTGTGGTAATCCTGATATCTAAGGGGGTGCGCATGATGTAAATTTCTGTTTCACCCATCTGATCCTGTATTGTTGAAAATAACTACTCCCAAAAGCTTAACTGATCCACATGGGTTTAGAAGTTATGATGAAAATCACACTAGACCAAAAGTTCATAGATCTTATTTTCCCATACAAACATTTATCGGTGATTATTGGAAGTCTGGTTTGTGTATGTGTAAATTAATATCAAATTTCTCTTTACCTTTTCATTAAAAGCGATTGAAGATAAACTGAGCCTCTTCAACAAAAGCGATTTAAGATGAACTAAAGTCCAATCCAATATTTTTCATGTGTGTTCCTATTTATTGTTTCAGTGACAGAATGCAATCATCAGGAGAACTTGATGAATATATAGCAACACATCTCATCCCTATTCACCCTGAAAATTGGAAATGTAAAGACCTTGGTCAACTCATCACCAAATTTGTAGCTGTTGATTCAATGCTAGCTGTCACACCAGACAGCCTCAAATTAGCTATCAAATGAAAAGTGGTAAAGTACCAGAGAAATACAAGTGACTGAAAAACAGTAGCATTTCTCAGTAGTGGATTTGTCTTTCCAACCATTGCAGCAAAGAGAAAGATGGAACAGATTGTCACCTGTTAGAATTCCAGTAGTTACCTGCCAGACATGTGAGGCTCATGAGTAATGCCCAATTGAGTTGGGACAGGAGAATAATGACTTACAGAGAACAATACACAAACTGGAAAGTCAATGTGACATACTGGTAATTTTTAATTAATACAGTAAAACTTGGTTACAGCGAACCTCTTGTTCCAAGCTTGAAAATTTCGTTATAACCAAATTTCGTAGTAACCAAGTTCAGGGTTCTTCTGAATCAAAGGGAGGGGGGGGGGGGTAGCTACACACATGCACAGATATTATACATTTTTATTAGATCGATATGAATAGAAACATGTAATGTCCATGTAACCAACATATAAAGTAATTCTGGCATTAAAAAACATATTTCTTCATAAAATAATTCACCTCTCTGAACTCACTGAAATGCCCAGACAGGTTAGACATCAGAGGGGGTTTAGCACCTGTATCAGGACCTCTACCCCGGGTAGGACCTTTTGGACGGCGCTGGAGGGTCCAGACATCAGAAGGCCGTCAGCACATGTATCGGGACTTCTCCCCCGCCTACCTGGGCCTTTGGATGGGCTAGACATCAGAGGGGGTGTGAGCATGTGTGTCAGGACATCTCCCCCGCCTACCTGGGCCTTAGGATGGCCCTGGATGGCCTAGACATCAGAGGGGGTGTGAGCACCTGTATTGGGACTTTTCCCCCGCCTACCTGGGCCTTAGGATGGCCCTGGATGGCCTAGACATCAGAGGGGGTGTGAGCACCTGTATTGGGACTTTTTCCCCGCATACCTGGGCCCCGGGACGGCCCTGGAGGGGCTAGACATCAGAGGGGGGTGAGCACCTGTGTCAGGACATCTACCCCGCCTACCTGGGCCTCGGGACGGCCCTGGAGGGGCTAGACATCAGAGGGGGGTGAGCACCTGTGTCAGGACATCTCCCCCGCCTACCTGGGCCTCGGGACGGCCCTGGAGGGGCTAGACATCAGAGGGGGTGTGAGCACCTGTATTGGGACTTTTTCCCCGCATACCTGGGCCTCGGGACGGCCCTGGAGGGGCTAGACATCAGAGGAGGGTGAGCACCTGTGTCAGGACATCTCCCCCGCCTACCTTGGCCTTAGGACGGCCCTGGACGGGCTAGACATCAGAGGGGGTGTGAGCACCTGTATTGGGACTTTTTCCCCGCATACCTGGGCCTCGGGACGGCCCTGGAGGGGCTAGACATCAGAGGAGGGTGAGCACCTGTGTCAGGACATCTCCCCCGCCTACCTTGGCCTTAGGACGGCCCTGGACGGGCTAGACATCAGAGGGGGTGTGAGCACCTGTATTGGGACTTTTTCCCCGCATACCTGGGCCTCGGGACGGCCCTGGACGGGCTAGACATCAGAGGGGGTGTGAGCACCTGTGTCAGAACATCTCCCCCGCTTACCTCGGCCTTAGGATGGCCCTGGACGGGCTAGACATCAGAGGGGTGATATTCCATGCTGTTAGCACCTTTATGTGGCATTTTTTCCCATTCATTGGGGTCAAAATTACTTCGTTATAAACAAGTTTCTGTCAAAAGTATTTTGTTATAACCAAGTTATTTTATCATAGAAATGTATAGGAAAGTTTTGTGATCAGGCATTTTTGTTTGTTATAACCAAATTTCGGTGTAAGGGAGTTTGTTATAACCATGAGTCACTGTTAATAGGGATGCATATGCTAAAAACGGCATACATGTACTGCCCAAAAACAGTGAACCAGACAGTTAAGAAATTGAAAGCTGAGATACAGAAAGAAAAAACTGAGATAACAGCCACTGGCAAGTAAAAAGTAAAAGTTTTTGGAAGGAAAAAGAAGAGACAATGAAAGCTGATAATGAGACCAAAACGTTCACCAAAATAGGAATGAAAGAACGGACAGAGGAATTACAACCAGAAAATGAGCACATCAAGATTGATGCTTTAGTGAGTAAATTAGATCATACAAAACTTTTAGTAGTATTTTGGTGGTTGTAGTGAGAGCTTGATAGCTGGAAATGAACTTTTGTTGATATAAAGATGTATGATCTAGGAATAAATTTGGTTAATACATGACCTTAGACAATATTCATGTTTTATCTCTTCTCTTGGTCTGGAAGCATTAAAGTTAGATTAATACTTATGAGCAGGGACTTTTAGTAAAGATGAACGAAAAAATGTTATTTACCAGTAGTAACTAATTAGGCCACACCAAATAAAATAATTGGTCTATGGATTTTCATTTTTGAAAACTGGAGCGGGAGGGCGAAATTTTTATTTTATTTTTCTAAAAAATTTTATTTGTCTATGGACTTTCAATATCAAAGATGTGAAGAGGGCAATTTTTTTTTTTTTTTTTTTTTTGCTCCTTTTCTCAAATTTATGTCTACTAGTATTTTGGTTGCTAAATGCAGAATAGACACTGAAATGTTCAAATCTAGAGACCTCTAGCTATCCAATGAGTGGTCTGCTGTTGCTGTATCTTTATTGGTTGACACTGTAAGGACTTTGCAAAAAAAAAAAAAAATCAATTTTCCAGAAAAAGATGCGGGCGGAATCCATAGACAAAGTTTTTTTCAATTAAAAATAAAATTTTCATTTAGGAAAATCAGGAGCGGGAAATCCATAGACCAATGTTTTAATTTGGTTTGGCCCTAGAATAAAATATCTAAAAATTTGAATAATCATGTGATGATTTCAAGTACTGGTGGGATATTCCTTTTTCATTTGGACCTGTTTTTTTAATGGGGTTATTTTGTCTTTTTCAGTGGCAGAATGCAGTCCTCCAGAGAACTCGATGCATATATCAGCCTTGCGGCCTGACCACATCTCATCCCTATCTATGCTGACAACTGGAAATATGATAGCCTTATACAGAGACTGTGGTAAAGACATTGGTCAACTCATCGCCCAACTTGTAGCTGTTGACTCAACATTAGCTGTCAGATCATGCAGCCTCAAAATGTCTATCAATCGAAAAGTAGAACAAATGGAAAAGTTTCGGGCATATATCAAGCGTGACTCGGGAAAAAAAGGTAGATGTGATATGTTATCTTCAGAGATCGAAGCTTGTGCTAAAGAGATATTTAATCCAGGAAGAACGAACCAAAAATTGGCGTGACTAGAGTCCAGGGTAGAGAAAGAAAATGTGAAGAAAGCAGCTCTCACTAGCACAGAAATCAAAGGACTTGAAGCAGTCAAAGAAAACATAACATGTGAAATTTCCTCACATACAGATGTAGAAGATGAAGTGAAAAATTGAGACTGGAAGTTTCGGTTCTGCAAGCAAAAAATTGTTGTCTCCAGGCAAATAATGAGAATGTGGTATCATTAAACATGTTGCATAGATTCTCTATAGAAAGGTCGGATGGAATGTCAGGCATACCTGTGGACTGCTTTTGTAGGGGATTGGAAACTGTGTTGGCAATACCTAGACTGTTGACTTGGGTAGATTAGTCTGTCTAGGTGAGCCTTACCCCCATGATAGAAATAATAGAGTGTTAAGACATTTCATAAGGTCTATGAGATTGTTTCTTCCTACCATACCTGTGATATCTTTTTGATCTGCATGGAAACTGTCAATGCATAGTATGACATCGAAATGCATGGCACTACTCAATGTAGAGTATAATAGTAAGGAATTTCCCCACATAAGGTCACATCAAGTTAGTGATGCAGTTCATGCGAACAGTGGTCTGTTTGACTATACATGTATATATTTAGTAGAGCTACTTCTTACATTAGTGATTGGTGTGATTGGGTTGTACCACGGTACTTAGGATTTGGCTCCTATAGTAGCAAAGGTTGCTTGCATTGTGTACAAAATAGTAGAGTGTTAAGGCATCTTATTTTATGGGTCTGTTTCTTCTCACCGTGCATGTGATATATTTGTGATCTGGACATGCATGGAAGTAGTCAATGCATGGTATGACATGCTTAGTACTCAGTGTAAAGTACAGCATGGCATTACTCAAGTTAAGTTATTAATAGTAAGGACATTTCTCCTTATAAGGTCATATCAAGTGATGCAGTGCACACAAACTGTGGTTTATTTGACTAGATATATTTAGTAGAGTTACTTCTTACATGTATAGTGATAGGCGTGATTGGGTTGTACCATGGTACCTATAATTTAGTTCTTATAGTAGCAAAGGTTAGGTTTGGAAGTACTTCTGATGTTTTGATGCTTCAAGTATATTTTGACCGACCACTCCTTTTGTTCATGAATGGTAATATATATGTTGTAATACAATTTAAACGTTTGCTAAGATGCCATAAGGAAAGAATTATTGGGATGTATGACGGTACTTATGATTTAGTTCTTATAGTTGCAAAGCTTAGTTTCGGAATTCTGATGTTCTGATGCGTCAAGTGTATTTACCGGTAAGCATATAGGCTAAGCACTCTTTTTATTTCTGAATGGTGATATAATATATTGTAATACAGTTTAAATGTTTGCTAAGAGGTCATAAGGAATGAATAACATTGTATCAGCGGTGATCATGGTCGGAAAAGGCCATACTTTATTGTCTGGAGGAAGTATAACCTAACATAATGCGTGGCGATGGTTACGATGCATGTGTGCTGTCAGTTATGTGGAGAATGAAAGTTCTAAGGAATCAAACACTGATGTACCCCAGTATGTTTTGGGAATTTACGAAATACAAGGAAATAAAAATTGTTTCAATTCAAAACGTTATTGTGTGTTCCTGCGGTAGGTTGTTATGCATCCTTGAGTGCTACCGTAACTTCTCTCGTATGAGGCGCACCGTAACCTTGGTAGAAGCCATAAGCCGCACCTACGGCTTGAAAACCGAGGTTTCATACAGTTATATAGCAGGACCTCCCTATAAGCCGCACCCCGACTTTAGGCACACTCTGTAAGCCCCATTTTGATTTGGGTTCTGGTACTAGCTGCAGCTTATACAAGGGAAGCTATGGTAACCTACTCACCATAGTACTCAACCTATAACGTAACACCGTGTATAAAACGCACCCTAACTTTTCGAATTTGCTATGTTCCAATCAAGGAATTCTCAAAAATCAGTGGGGATCTGAGAGCCCTCATGCCCCCGTACTGGCGTCTTGATGGGGGAGGATGAAGTGTAAACCCTTCGTCTTACATACAGGATCGCCTTATGCGCCATGTTACCAGTAGTACTATGGTACCAGTAGATCCTCTGAATAAGTGGTATACCAGTAATTATGACAGCCTTCCTGGTTCAACCTTTCTAATGATATCCTTAAAACAACTATAGATTTACACAAGATTACCAAAAAAAATCACAAAGCCACATGCAACAGATGATTTACCCTTTATTTCCTCAGAGAAGAAAAGGTCAAATATAGCAAACCATCACAAATGTCTTTAAACATCTCTTGACAAAAAGTTTTAAAAACATGATCCATGTTGAAATTTATGATTCATTGTAGTGTATCGTCCTGCACGTCTATGATCCGCCATGTCCAGCAGTGAGGATGATTCAACTCAACATTTGTCACGAAAGCACAAACACAAGAAACACAAACATTCACATCATCATAAACACAAGAAGCACAAACGGGACCACTCACGCAGTAGGAGCAGGAGCCCTGAGAATGTGAAATGTGTGAAAAAAGACTCTAAACACCCCTATACAATTAGGAAACATCACTCGAAGAGAGACCCTCATAGCCACGATTCAGAAAGTCACCGACATAGAAGCCGATTTCGAAGCAGATCATTATCCAGAGACCGAGCACGATCCAGAGGCCGGGCTCGATCTGGAGACAGGGCTCGATCCAGAGACCGATCCAGTTCAAGAGAACGGTCAGGGAACAGAGAAAAACGTTGCTCAAGGGATAGGTCACGCTCTAGGGAAAGAAGGGAGCATAAGGGATATCATGATCAAACTTCAAAATCTCAAACTACTAGAAAAAGGAACCTGTCTGATGGTGAAGATGAGAAACCTTACAGGAGTTCACGTGGTAGGGTTGATAATGTGAAGTATGAGAAGGAGGAAGACAACAACAGAAGGGATAAATCCCCAGAGAACTCACACAGTGGGTCAGACGATGAAGTCCCTATCTATGGTGTTGACTGGGAGAGCTACAGAGGAACGCTATCCAAAATCTTCTTCAGAGACGAAGACTATATTCAAAGGTTTGTCAATAATTATATTTCTTTCCTTTAACTCCCTGTACTGCATATATGCAGTACTATTCCTGGTTAGCGGGTACCTTAGTGGGCTGACCTCTGCTGAAGCTGATACCTTGCGAGATAATGAACAAGTAATCAATGCCTAACATGTGGCTAGTCACATGTGTGCACCAATAACGCATGAGGCGCGTATATATACAGGCAAACATACTATTTTTCTTCAGTCCCTGTGGCGCACTACAGAGGGAGTTGGATTTGGGATCCGTAGGGTATGGGTTCGACCCCTGCACTTGGCAATAGAATTATCATAGGTTTTAACATGTGACTTATGACGTGTAAGTTGTGCTGTTATCCATGGATAACAGCCACCCAGTGCTGTTATCCATGGATATCAGTACACTTTACAAAGGTCATGATGCATGCATCATGGCATGCAATATCGACAGATATCAGAATGGGAATATCCACAAAAAGAACCCAAAATCACAAAAGTCGTGTAATAAGGACTGACAACAGTCAGCTGATGGGTACAAGGTATTATGTAATGCACCCTAAAAAGTCTGCACTGAATGAAAGGAATTTTCTCATTTGTCAATAATGTATTGCGCTAGGTCGGAATAGCACTGTATTAGGGAAACACAGGAATGGAAAGGGTGTCTAGATGGTCTACACGAATCTTACGCCAACGCGCACACACATGGAGATACAATATATAGATAGAACTAAACGACCATGGTGTCCTCGGTGGCCGATCCACCCAGAGGGGTGGATCGGCCACAGAGGACACCAGGGGAGTTTAGTTCTATATTTATTTTATGTTTTTAGAGGGTTTAAATAAGGAAAGATTATCAAAATCTGGTACCGTAGTTCCCTGTACGAGCGCCGGTCCGCCATTTTGAATGTTTACATGCACCCAGAACGAGGCTACGGTACCGGATCGGCCGCTGTGGTGGATCGGCACACGTTACGCCACTGGGGGTGTGCGGATCGGCCCTGCAATGCTATCTCTATGGGAAGAAGTTATTCACATAAAATAATATGATTTACCACATTGCCTTAGCCTAACTTGAGTCTACATTGAGATAAAATTGGGAAAATGATCATTACCTATTGCAACTGATGGGAATTGAAGTTTAAACATTTATGTTCCGACTTTTCAGGGGCACTGAGGCGTACCACCAGTTCTGGGATTTCCTGAAGAAATATCTGGCATTTCGGAAAAAGAAAGAATCCGACCCAAAAAGTAAGTAATTCAAATTCTGAATTTATTTAACTGTAAACCTGAAGAGATGACTGTAGCTTTGGGGATTGATTATGTGAATTGTAGCACTTATTCAATTACTGATAATATTGCATTTTATATACACTTAAAACATGAAGTATTCCATGATAAATCAGCAACATAGAACAGAGATTCCACTTTTCATAACTTTTTAAGAATTCCGAATTTTTGATTTTCATTCCTATAGGTATTTCCTATTGTAAATTAAGAAAATTATGAGGATTTCCGAATTTTAAGGGATCAGTGAGTGGCGTCCCTGATAGTAACGCATTTTACCCAAAAACCTATATTATAAAACAGAAGGAACATCATCAAAGTCCTCCTCCAGCAAAGAATCTGACCTGGGGATCCCACGGAAGTATGACAGTCGGTATCGGATAAACCTGGGACTCCCTCCACGGGACATTGTCAACCTGATACGGGAAGATCGGTACAGACCAGGTATGTCATCAATAAGGATTGATCTTTGTAATCATGGGTAAGGCCACACCAAAAAAATAAGTTGGTCTACGGATTTCCCTCTCCATATTTTCGGAAATACAATTTTTTTTTTCTTTGAAAAATATCTCGTCTACAGATTTTGCTCGCTTCACTTTCTACAAGTTTTCTCTTTCTGATGTTTGGCAAATTTTTTTTTAAAATATTTTTTTTTTCGCTAGCCTAACTTTTCCAGCAAGGAATCCATTGGACGTAAAAAAATTCTTTAAAAAAAGAAAGAAATTTGCTCGCTCGCACCACTTTTACAAAACCAAAATCCGTAGACCAACTTTTTTTGGTGTGGCCTAAGCTGTATAAGTCTTTCTTTAACGGTATTTCAGTGAGGCCCAAAAATCCATATTACTAGTTTACTGATGTTAGACTTCCAGTCCTTGCAGAGAAATGATCTCATTGTAGACAGAGCGCCACGTTCAAGCGCACTTTGTGCGAAACAGAGAGAGAGAGTAGACATTCCAAGATGCTAATCAATTATTCGCAACCCATTAAGCATATTGTATGTATCTCTTTGGTTCTGCACCGCAATTAGAAGTTTAAATATTTGTATATTTCTTTTATAACAGGTGTGGAACCTCTTACAGAGAAAAGGGTTCAACAGTTCAAGGAAATCTACCTCATGCACCTGGACTTCCTACAAAAACAAAAGGTGTTTTTCGGTAGTAATTAAGTTGGTTGAGGTTAAAGATAATATTATGTTAATTATACAGCCACCACCTCCTGTTGTAGCAGAAAATATCTTACCTGGGTAGTTCCCATCTTTTTGTTCTGCTATCTATCAGTTGTAAGAATCATTTTTCCTTAGAGAGAACCCCTCTTATTTTAAGGACCTACTTTATGACATGAAGACAATCTGTCGTATTTGCAGATAATAAAAAAACATCAATATCATGAGCTTTTTCATACTATTCTTGCAGTTCTCCAAGTTGGTGAAGATCCGTAAGGACCAGCAGAACCTGCCCATCTACCAGTATAAGTCGGCCATCATTGATGCTGTACGCCAGAACCAGATTGTTGTCGTCGCTGGTGATACCGGCTGCGGCAAATCTACCCAGGTAAGAAACCAGTATGCTTTATAGCAGAAGCTATAGAGTATTCTATTACTTCACAATCTCTGTTCATATCATTGGTCTTCTACTTACATTGGTCTTCTCCTTACATTGGTCTTCTACTTACATTGGTCTTCTACTTACCCTGTAGTCTTCTCGCCAGCACTAAATCGGAGCATCCCAGACTAATAACCCCATAGGGTCGACATGATGCATGAAATCTGGTATTATACCAAGGATTCATTAATAGTTCATTAGGAAAATGGGCTTATCTTATGGTAAATACATTTAAATACTGAGGGGCCATAGAGATAGCATTACAATGCCGTATTACACAGAGGGCGTGTAAATGTAATATGTAGAGCACGTATTACAAGCCCTGGTCATGTGATCATTTTATGAAATCATCGATTCAAAATTGCAAATGTAAACAAACAGTGCGCGATGTTTTAGATGATGGAATTGGAGGAACGGATGTCTGTACCTCCTCACCCTGACACTACCTTGATACTACTGGCGTGGTTGCCATGCTCGCCTTCCCTCATCAACTTCCGTTGGTAGGGGCTGTCTCCATGGCATTTTGGGTTTCTATACACAAAAATGCATTGTCACCATGACACCAGGTGCTGGTTCCTGGTGCCTCCAGGGTCTGGGGAGCTTAGCTCTCCAATCCCAGGACCTGACTCTCCAATACAGTTACTTTGTACCATATGGGTGATTCAAGGTTTCGACCTGTAGGTCTCATCAGGTGTCTTTAGGGTATAAACAAGGCATGTAATCTAAAAAAATTAGATGATGGAATTGTGCTCAGATGATGTTACTAGATGATGTAAGCCCATTTGACCATAAGATAAATGCAAAGGAGCACTCGTGAGTCAGTGGACTGGTTATCTCACTTGCAGGAGAAGAGCCCTATGGGCAACACTTCTCCTGCGCGTGAGACAACCTGTCCATAGACTGCCACTCGTGAACCTTTGCCTATATATTGCATTAAAGCCCTATGTAGTCCTTAAATGTTTACCAGGTTGATTTTTTATTCATGTCATATATATATTCCAGGTACCCCAGTACTTATTGGAGGCAGGGTTTCAGCAGGTGGCATGTACACAGCCACGCCGTATTGCATGTATCTCGCTGTCAAAACGTGTCGCACATGAAACCCTCAACGAATATGGCTCTCAGGTTGCTTACCAGGTAAGGGGTTCAAAAAAAATATTCATACAACATAGATAGGACAGTAAAACACTCTCTATTAGAGCGCGATTGTGTTGGGAAAAAAAGAGAAAGTTATTGTTGACTAGATTTTGTTTGCCGTGGTATTGCAGCCATGTCACACCCGGGATTTCGATAAAAACAGGAGTTTTTGAGTCTTACTTTTAAACATCAAAATAGGGACTTGCAAGGTTTTTTTTTTGCGTAGATATGGTAAACCTTCAGAGATTCTTTAAAACCACACTTTCATCTCGGATAATTTAACCTGATTGAATCCATTTTCCTTTCCTTAGGTGCGCTTTGAGAAGACAAAAACAGCAATCACCAAGATCCTATTTCTCACAGAAGGTAATTTATATCTTTAATACAGTGCTTAAAAATACATTTTAGTGGGAATTGAAATTTCATGAATAAGAAGACATACACATTCAAGATTGTAGATAGACGCTTTTCAGTACAAATGAGTTGACTTTTCTTCCCAGGTTTACTCCTACGCCAGATGGGAAATGATCCACTCCTTGAGAAATATAACGTCATACTTATTGACGAGGTAGGTACATGACAACTGTGTTACTATCTGTGTACTCAGTTCCTCATACATACAAAATCCTCAGGTATCTCAGTTTTTCTATGATGTGGCATGGTCAATCATGTGATACATCCAGATCCAATAAGATAACATTATAGCACTTGTATAGGGGGTGGTCTTAGAAAAAGTTCTGATACATAGGTATGAGCCATCCACAAAAAGCACGAGAATGCACCATTTGACTTCTCAAAATTCTTCTTTTTTTCTGGGGGAGACCCCCAGACCCCCCCCCCCAATTTACTGTTTGATCGCACTTAGAACTTAGAAATCTTTATGGTAGAAAAAAAAGAGAAGATAGCTGGGGTAGGTAGGCAAATCAGATTGGAACCTGCGTGTCCACTGGGCAAACGGTGTACAATTTAGAAAGTCTTGTGAGACGAGGTGAAACACCTCCTGTCACCTCGACAATTTAGAAAGTGAATGTGCCCTGTGAATATTTCTCTGTTACACGAATCGCACACAGGGATCAGTGGGACCCTGGAAAAAGAGATATATGATGTGCGGCAAAATCATAATGGTTCTGTTCTCTTGAAGTTTTTATAAGCCCCGGTAGAAAGAAACCTCTACAATATACTGAATAGGATGGTTGGTTTCATCAGAGGCATGTATCTTCATATATCTGGTTTAATGATATTTCTAACCATGCTTGTCCTGTGTAGGTGCATGAGCGGCACATCCACACTGACTTCTTGTTATACTTGTCCTGTGTAGGTGCATGAGCGGCACATCCACACTGACTTCTTGTTATACTTGTCCTGTGTAGGTGCATGAGCGGCACATCCACACTGACTTCTTGTTAGGCGTCATTAAGTGCGTCCTACAGCAGCGACAAGACCTCAAATTGGTCCTCATGTCTGCCACCATCAACATCAACCTGTTCAGTGACTACTTCGACAAGGCACCCGTTGTCAAGGTAGGTTCATGCACTACTATGTTACCTCGCATACCTCGTGTCTAAGGCCCACCCCAACTCAGGCACATTTGATAAGGGGATTTTTTTTTTTTTTAGTACTGTTCTATACCGTATATCCCTGCCTCTATGGCGCATCTGCTAATCCTAAAAGGCCCAGTAGGGATCCATGTAGCTCCAAAATTTATCATACACTCTTACTCATATCCTGAAATACCATAATCTCCCGCCTATAAGGCGCGTTTTATACGTGAATCAAAAGCATACTGCACCTCATAGAGCTTTCCAAAAGAGGGGGTGCATCTTATAGGCGGGGTACTTTTACTAAAGAAAAGTACTAAAAAAAAAATCAAGCCCCAGGTGGGTTTTATAGCATTCTCCTGAACTCAGGGTGCGCCTTATACGTGAGGTGCGCCTTTTACGCGGGAGATTACGGTATAATATGTACCCCTGGTATCCGATTTACTGCCATACCTTTAAAAGCAGCTTAATACTGTAAGGTTCCATAGTAACCAAAAAGGACACAGTGGAAAAGCCATTAATTTTTTCCAGTTTCTTATTACTTCTCCAAGAGTCACTATTCAAAACCGGTATGTAAATCATGTATAAAACTAAATTGCAATGAAATATTAAACCTTACAGGTGCCAGGCCGTCTGTACCCTATAGAGCTGCAGTATATCCCTATCACAGAGGAAGATAAGGCCATGAAGACACAGCGTATGGACCCCGCACCCTATGTCAGGGTACTACAGAGGATAGAGAATAAGGTAAAAAAAAATATCAAAGATCTGTCATGAAACTTCAACCATGGAGTTACACAGTAAACTGTATATTGTGTAAGTCTATGCTTCAACCATGACTCTAAACAGGTTTCTTTTCCCCAGACATTTGTTGTTTCCATGGAACTTTATGTATCATGTATTCTTTTCATAGACATAGACATTTGAATCCAGCATGTATATATGCCGTAGTTGAAAAATGAGTCAATGCTCTTTTATAAATAGTGTGTGAGAGATTAAACGATTTTCCCCATAAATATGCCTGTAATTTAAACATATAATTTATAAAATTCAACCTTTTCACACAGTACCCAGTGTCAGAGCGTGGAGACGTGTTGATGTTCTTGAGCGGGATGACAGAGATCATGACAGTGGTGGAGGCTATACAGGCATATGCCGAACAGACTAAGCGTTGGATTGTACTCCCCCTACACAGCGCTCTCTCAGTCTCTGAACAGGATAAGGTTAGTACCGTAATTCCCGTGTATAAGGCGCATCTCACATATAAGACGCACCCTCTGAGTTGAAGGTAAATCTATAAGGTGCACCTGGGAGTCAGTTTTTGTTGGTTTAGTTCTGTAGTAAAAGTACCTTGCCTATAAGACGCACCCAGATTTCAGGCTGCTTCTATAAGGAACAGGGAGCCTCTGATTCACGTATAAGACGCGCCTTATTATACACCGGAGATGACGGTAGTTTACACATCAGGGATCGTTTAAAAGGATAGAGGCTCTTCTAAAGTACTGAACCGAATTTGATTGTATTTTCGTGAAACATTTTTCATAATGGAAATGAAATAATTTGGAAATCTAATCTCAATATTTGGACAAGTACATACAAAAAAACAAGGAGTAAACACAGTGGTGGTGGGGATAGCCTTCAAGTACTAACTCTGAATTATGATATGTGCCTTTGTTTCCAGGTATTTGACTTCCCACCAGAGGGTGTGAGAAAGTGCATCGTCTCCACAAACATTGCAGAAACTTCTGTCACCATCGATGGAGTCCGATTTGTTGTTGACTCAGGAAAGGTAGGCAATACATAGAAAGTTAAGTCAAGGTTTGATAAAATGTTTTCAATACAAGAATTTTACCATCAGCATAGTTCCTTTTGCGTTTGATCCCTAACCAAAGTTCTATAAACCTGAAGCTATAACAGAAGAAGTGAAAAATTGAAGTGAAGGTTGTGTACGATTATCTCTGTGATAGATTTGTATATTTATTATTAAGATTGCCGTTTGTGATAGGTGAAGGAGATGAGTTTTGACACTCAGTTCAAGATGCAGCGGCTGCAGGAGTTCTGGATCAGCCGCGCCAGCTCCGAACAGCGCAAAGGCCGAGCCGGTGAGTTCTCTTAGAACAACATGCTACTTCATTAAAAGTTTTAGTTATGAATTTATGGTACCGTTCATGGGAATGACTATCTCTTCAAACATTTCAAGGGCAGTGTGTTACATTAATGCCTTGTCATCATGATGCAGGAATGTACTCCTGCCCAGAAAGTAACTCTCCACTACGTCTATAGACACAAACACTGTATTCAGAAAGTAACTCTCCACTACGTCTATAGACACAAACACTGTATTCAGAAAGTAACTCTCCACTACGTCTATAGACACAAACACTGTATTCAGAAAGTAACTCTCCACTACGTCTATAGACACAAACACTGTATTCAGAAAGTAACTCTCCACTACGTCTATAGACACAAACACTGTATTCAGAAAGTAACTCTCCACTACGTCTATAGACACAAACACTGTATTCAGAAAGTAACTCTCCACTACGTCTATAGACACAAACACTGTATTCAGAAAGTAACTCTCCACTATGTCTATAGACACAAACACTGTATTCAGAAAGTAACTCTCCACTACGTCTTTAGACACAAACACTGTATTAATGTGGCATGCCCATATATACACCATAGGGTGGATTCACCGCAAAAGCACCACAGGGTCAGTGCAATATAGTATGATTGAGACATAAGGCACTCTGTGCCATCCCCCACACATTATCTGAGTTATCACTGTTTCCAGAGCGCAACGATAGATGTCGTTGCGGTCTATCATAGGAGATGCGCATGCGCAGATCCGTAGATGTCAGACTGCTGTGTATTTCCATAGGAGGAGGACGTCTCGCAATTTGGCTTACAATTCGAGTGAGTTTTAGCAATTTCGCTATACTTCCATTTTTCATATCTGATTTTATTCTACTTTTAGGGGGTTAACTCGCCTTTAAAGTCTAAATTAGGCCTCTTTAGGCTAATTTTCTCAAAGTTTTTAAACGATCTCGGTTTTCCCGCCGTTACGGAGAAGCAGCAACTTTTCATCCCGATCGTTCTACTTTTGGGCGAGTTTTCCCCCCCTTTTTCCTTTGGTAAAGAGTAATCCTTTAATATTCTTAATATCTACTGTTTTTTGGGGGTTTTCCGTCTTATTTTGATCGAAAATACGATTTCGTATACTTTTACGACACCAACAATAAGTTAGAACCGTTTGGCGGCAAAATCCTCGGCCCTTTCCGGTATTTTCCGTCCATTTCCGGTCGGCGCCGAACTTTTCGTCTCGGCTCGCCGTTTTCTTGTTTATATTGTTATTTTGGTCTATTAAGACGGATTTTCTTCCAAAAACTGTGAGATTACTCTGTTTTTCTATCGTTTTCACCTTTTTCTTGTCCATTTTTACTTGGTTTGCTTTGTATGTTATGTTTTTGTTGGTTTGTTTTTGGGCGATAATAGAGGTAGTTCCCATAGACCAAGGCCTGTACTGTCACTCTAGTGTCAGTCTGCCTGCTGGGGTGGTGGTTGAGGTTATCTACCTCCACACTCCTGCTAAGGGTAACTTAGGAGGATTTCTGCTTCCTTTTACCTGTCAGTTTACCTCTTTTATCCCCAAAACTAACCAAGTTGTCAATTTTAGGCTTGTGTTCTGAAGCCTTGATTGACACTAGATGTTTGTCAATTTACCCATAGGTTCATGATCTGGAACCTGAGTTGACATCATCAAACGAAATAATTTTAGTAGACCATTGCACTGGTTATATTGTCACAGATATGCCTCTTGATGGAGTTCAGTCTGTTGACCCACCTGGCTATGATCTGAGCTGGTGGATTTAACCTATGGTATATTAAAATTATTTTGTGCCTGATACACTCAAAGTCGGACCGCTGCAGGTCTCCACATTAATTTCTGATGAAATGAAGTGGCATTTAGCCATCCTGTTCTCACAGACTGACTTGTGATTGATATGGCTGTGTATCAGGGAGGTTGCCTACACCAACTAAGACGCTTGAATCTGTGCTCGCTGTACAGATAGCCACTGTTATTGAAATTTGGGTACATTTCTTAACAGTAACTCCAGTTTGAACAGTCCCGGCCTGTGGTAGGACTTGTCCGAGGAGTTGGGTGTACTGTGACCTTGACACCGCCATATATTGTGGCCCCCTGGCACAATTATGGTAAGTTGATAATAAATTCAACTTTTTCGATTTCGTTTGAAATTTTGACCTGCCTCCCCGGGGAGGGCAGAAGTCTTAAGAACGGTGTCAAAATAAGGCTGTATAGGTTGTGAAGCGTAAAAATGATTTTACCTATACCTTATGCCGAAAAATTTCTCAGTTGGAGAAATTATTGACTTACTTCCTCGGTGAGAGTTCAAGTCAAAACTGTGTCCAAGCCAGGTTTATAGGTGACTGTACTGTAAAATATTTTCACCTACACCTTATGCCGAAAAATTTCTTCATTGGAGAAATTGTCACAGTTGGGGTTAAAATGGTAAGGTTTGAATAGTTAATTCAAAAACACCCATACCTTATGCCCAAAAAATCCTTTGCTTGTGATGTTATTGAGAAGTTATAAATGCTTATAACTAAAACCAATAACTAATACAAAAATTCTGTTGAATTTTTGCAAATGCCTCTGATGGTGGTTAAACTTCCACAAGTCCTGAAAAAAGTTACGTCGCTAAGACAGCAGACGGCAGTAATCAACACCATCATGAAGGCGGAAGGCAGCAAAGTCAGAGAATCACTTGAGACCCTTACCTTATGCCGAAAAAATTCAAAAATTTTTTCCAGAGGGTCGGATTACAGTCACAAGCCTTACAAGCTTGCTTGGGGTTGAGTGAGATTGTGATATCACAATTTCCTTTACCTTTGCCTTATTTCTCTGACTGTACAGAGGCACAGGCTAGGTTGATCACCCCTCCTTGGTTGACTTCAAACTGATACACTATAAGTGCAGATAAAGTTATTTAATCTGCTGAACACTCCTACTCATGTTCTTCACCTAAGATTGGTGATAGGAGTTGTGTTTTTCAGTTTACACCAATAAATGTCTTTGGTAGCTGTTAGCTTAGACTAACTACTGCTATAGAATCTGGTAAAGATTCGTTACAAAAATTTTCACTGTGGTGGGAAAAAATTTCCAGACATTTTAAGATTGGTTCTTAGATAAGGTCTATGGCCTTATCATGTCAACAAGTTAAGCAGGTTAGCTACACCTAAAATACAACTCTTTCTGTGCCTGCTCTACAGTTAGACCACTGTGTTTAGAATTTGGGTAAAATTCTAAACAGTGACTCCAATGTAACTGTCCAGACCTGCGATGGGACTTGTTACCGGAGTAAGGTGTAAGATGATTGACACCACCAGTTTTGTGACCTTCTGGCACAACACTGGCAAGCTGATCTTTAATCAGCATGTCAAATTCCTCTATGCTACCTTTGTGGTGAGAATGATAGAGAAAAAATTTGACCTGTCTCTCTGGTGAGGGCAGATTCTTAATAAGGTGTCAAAATCAAGTGCTTTAGGTTGTGATTAAACAATCAAAATTACCTATACCTTATGCCAAAAAATTTCTGTGGAGAAATTTATGATCTGCATCACCTGGGAAGGCAGCTTTACCGTTTTCCTGGGCATGTTGCCAATAATCGATAAGCTGCCTTGTAGTGATTTCAATTATCACTGAGACCCTTACCTGTGAAAATTCCTCAGAACTTTCTTAAAAGGTCAATGGGTAGCCACAGGCCTGTTAGCTTGTGTCAGGTTTTTCGGGCACTAAAGTTTCCAATACCTATACCTCTTGCCATAATTTCCCTGAAATTATGCTAGCACAGGATTAGGTTGTCCAACCTGGTGTTGAAACTATATACTGATACACTGAAGTATTACCTAGAGCCATAGCGGCACCCTAGGGTACTTATTTGATAATCACCTAGACTGGTGACCAAATGAGTTGAGTATCAGGTAGCCAGTTACACAATAATTGTTTTATTTGAAAACTGTAACAGGCAGGTTACTTACACCCTTAAAGAGTACAGAGATTTCTGTATTTGCCCTACCTTTAGGCCACTGTCTAGAATTTGGTAAAATTCTTAACAGTAACTCCTGAGTAACTGTCCAGACCTGCAGTGGGACTTGTTAATAGAAATGGGTGTAAAATGACCATGACACCACCACAGTTGTGGCCCACTGGCACAACATTAACTAGCTGATTTAATCAGCATTCCGAAATTCTCTGTTCTACCATTTATGGTGAGAAAGATAGAGAATTTGATCTGCCTCACTTGGAAGGGCAGAATGGTGTCTAAATTCTGGCGTAAAAACTTTTTGTATAGGTTGTGAATTGAGAATTCAAATATACCTATAATTTATGCCCAATAAATTCACAAGTATGGTAAAAATCTTTAAGCTTGTATTTAACAGCTTAAGAGCCATACTTAATGTCATAGAATTCTATGAGAATTGCAGTTTACTCACCAATAACCACAAAGCTGCTTGGTAGTGATATATAAATCACTGAGACCTAATGTTTTACATTAGAATATTTCTTCAGAAATATCATATAGGTCAATTTGCAGCCACAAGTATCCTAGCTTGTGTTGGGTTATTTGAGTGCTCAAGTTACTGATAACCTATACCTCTTGTCATAAATTCTCTGAATTTATTTATCTTAGGTTATGATTTTGGACGATGCTACATCCTATCTTCTCAAACAGCTACCGCGTTCTGAACCCAAACCAAAAAGTGGCTGGGTTTTATAGTGCACCCCCTCTTTGCCATGGCGACGTGATGTCATCAGGTGTCAAGGACAACTGGTAGCATGGTTACCTCTTGTTGTCAACAAATTTGGTTGTTGACAGGGAGAGATCTGGTCTAGGGCCTATAATAGGGCCTAGATAGAAGGAAAGCGGTTTCATCATGTGAATCCTCAGGCTGTATATGAGTTTTAAAATAGTGACTGATACTCCAGGGAGTTTCAGTGTAATTTAAATCTGGCGGTGCCCATCACTCAGGTGTTATGGGACTTATTTTAATTTTTTGAGAGGGATAGATGGATCTATCTCGGCCTCAGAAAAATTATTTTATTGATATTGACAGGTTATGTGCCCATCCTGATTTTTATTAGTCTACCCCACCTCGGTTGTGCGACAACCAAGGCATTTATTAGGGGGGGTTTTAAAGACTGGGTTTATTAATTCTGATTTTATTTGGAAAAAATCTAAAATTAATTAGCAAATTTATGTGAAGTTGCATAAATAGGTGGCTCTGATGCCAAAACCCGTGTTGGCTTATAATAGGGGGTAGCCGAGACACCTGGGGGGTGTTACAGCATTTATCAATAAGATTAGTCAGGGTGACTATGCGTGAGTTTATTCTAAAATTTTGCTTAACGTGACTAGGACAAGCAAAGCCACCCCCCGCATGAGCTGGGGATGTCAATTGAACCTTGGGGCATCCATCACATTCATCCCTACCGGGGAGATTGTGTGAAGACGATGGATCCAGTTCATCTCAATCAGGTCCCTCAGGTATTTGGATTTTTTACCCCGGGGTGGGGCATACACAAAATCCAAAACGTGCAGTTCCAGAGGTAGGGTCTCTGTCATTTTGGGATCACCATGACCTTGACTGTTGAAATGTCTCGCTATTTCATGGTCAAGGTCATTATTGGAGATTCTTCCAAAATGTACACCTATTCTCGTCTTGAGGGGACCTAAGGTCTGTCCAACATATTGAATGTTGCACTTGGTACACGTGATGCAGTATATAAGGTTTGAGCTCGAGCAACAAACATTATATCTGCTGATGTATTCTCTACCTGTGGCTGAACATTTGATTCTGCCACTGGTGTTCAGTTTGGGGCAATATCTACAGGATCTGGGTCTGAGACACCTATTGGTGTTAGGCTCTGGAGTGGGTCGCGCCTCCAGGGGCCTAATTTTTGCCCTCACTAAGCTATCCCTCAAGCTTTTTGGTTTCTTGAAGGCCCCAATGAATGGGACTCGGTGTATATTGCGGGTTGTACACGATTTTCCCAAAAGATCCCAATTTTTCTGCACTAGGGCCTTAAGCCCCTTAAAACCAGGGTTGTAGGTGGTGCAGAGAATGTTGGGAATGTCTTGTGCAGTCTTATCTTTAGGGATTAAGAGTGCACTACGATCTTGGTTATAGGCTTTCAGGAAGGCTTCACCTAGTAGTGGGATTGGGTATCCTCGCCGGGCAAAGTTTAACCCCTTGATGATACTATGCTTAACAAACTCGAGTTTGTCAGTGCAGATCCGTCTCAACCTCAAGAATTGGCCATAGGGGATGCCTCTCAGGCTGTGTCTTGCATGGGCTGAGTTCCAGTGTAGATAAGTATTTACATCTGTTGGTTTTGTATACAAAGTGGTTTGTATACTTCCATCAGGTGCCCTACTTATCAAAGTGTCCAAGAAGCTCACGGATGTGGTCGAGGTCTCGGATGTGAATTTGATAGTGTCGTGTACACTATTCAAATATTTATAGAATTTATCTAGTTCTTCTTGGCCGTGGGGCCAGAAAAATAAGATGTCATCTATGAATCTAAGCCACAGGGAAGGTTGCTTCCCATATGTATAAACATGGCGTGCTTCGATGTCCGCCATGAAAATATTGGCATATGTGGGTGCCACACGGGTGCCCATTGCGGTGCCCCCAACTTGAAGGTAATGTTTACCATTGAAATCAAAATTATTCTTGGTGAGGACCAGGAGGAGAAGTTTGATTACCTCAGTGCAACTGAGTTCGCCTTGGGGGGTGTTGAACCCCCGATGGCGTTGTAGGAATTTATAGCATGCATGGCAGCCTTCAAAATTCGGTATATTGGTATAAAGTGCAGTGACGTCTAAAGTGCCAATAATGGTGCCTTCAGGTGGGTTGCCAAACTCCTGAAGTTTGTTAAGGAGATGGGTGGTGTCCTTAAGATATGAAGGTATCGTAGGTAAGATGGGCCTAAGATATGTATCTACTAGAGCTGAAATCTTCTCAGTGGGAGAGCCATTGGCTGAGACAATGGGTCTCCCAGGGGGAGGTGTAACCCCTTTGTGAATTTTGGGAAGCAAGTAAAGTTCAGAAGTTCTTGGTTCCTCAGTGATTACTTTCCTGAGAAAGTTTTTTGTGATTTTACCAGTTGATTCTAAGTGTCTTAGTTCAGTGGTGATAAGATCATTATATTCATCAGTGAGGTCATGTGGAACCTCCTTATAGAATTTGGTATCAGAGAGTTGTTTGAGTCCCTCTGAAATGTAGTCATCTCTATTCTGTACTACAATGGCTCCACCTTTGTCTGCCTGTTTGATAATAATATGGCGATTATCAGACAAGTCCTTGAGGGCTTGTTTTTGTGGGCGTGTGATATTATGACCTCGAGGTGCCCTAACGGTCAGTTTGTTAAGTGCGGTTTCGTTGGCTATAATAAAGGCGCGGAGAGCATTGGGCACCTGATTGGGAGTCCAAAGTCGGGTGCTTCTTAGGACTTTACACCTATTGAGTTCCTCCAAAACAGGTGTGGAGAATGTAATGGGGGGTGTGTCCTCTTCATCGTCAGAGTTTAACCCGGTGGTGTCCGGGTTAAAAAGTTCAGACTCATTGTCTGAATCACTGTCAGTGTCAGTGAGGACAGAGGTCTGGGAGGTAGAAGAGGCCAAGGCCTCTCTGGTGGCTTTTCTAGAGGCTCGTGCCTCCCTCACAGCATTATGTCTATTTTTGATTTCGAGGGCATCAAAAAAGGCTCTGATTTTAAGTTTACGATGGAAACTGTCTAGATCTTTTCTAAGTTCAACCATGGAAGGTTCACCTGGGGTTGGACAGAATTTCATACCTAATTCTAAAACATCATGTTCATCTTTAGAAAGAGGGTAGTTAGAAAGATTGACGACAAGGGGCTTGTCGTCTTCCTTTAAGAGGCCTCTGCTAACCTCATTCTTAAACTCAGTTAATAAATCAAACACAGTGGTTGGAACATCAACATTGTATTCAGTAATTGTAGAATTCACTTGGCACATGGAGTTAGAATTGTTTGAATCATATGAATAACAAGGTACAGTAAAACCTGAGTCAAGGTCAGGTGAAGTGTCTTTGTCAACAAATTGATCTACAATCCATGAGGTTGCAGAGTGGTCACCCGGGGTGGGGGGTGGTAGTAGTGGATGATTTTCTGGGTTTGGGTGGACACGGTCACCAACAAGGGGGGGTATCTGACCGGTGGGGGGGTTAGGTTCGTAATCCCAGAGCTCATGGTTTAGCGCCGTGAGTTTATGTTCTGGAGGGCAGTTTGGAGGTCCTGGAGAGTAAACTGTGGCATTGGGTGTCCCCTTGGTGATCGGTTTCTCTGACGGCCTTGTGTCGTCTGCCAGCCCCCATCTCGGTTCTGGCCTGATGGGCCAGGGCGCTGACGGGGATTGGTGAAATCCTGATTGTTAGGGGCATTGGGGGAACGGGACCTGTTGTCTTGTCTAGGTTGCCCTTGGGGGCCCTTAGGTTTGGACTTGGGTTTACCTTTCTTCTTGCCCTGATTTTGACCCTTATTTCCAGAGCCTCTGTTGGCCACATTATTACCGGCAGGGGGTAGTGGGGGAAAGTTGGGGTCCAGCCACTGGTCTAAAAGCCACTCTTCTAGGGAAGGGTCATAACGTATGGCCCTCTCAAGTCTCGATCGTCTAGAGTTATCATTCCTCGAACCCCAGGGGTTCGGTGAACGTGATCTAGAACGTGAGCGAGATCTAGGTGCTGTTCTAGAATTATCCCTGCGGGTCCCACCTCCCCTGGAGTTGGAGGTTTGGGGTCGTTTCCTATTCTGGTTAGGATTCTGCGGGGCTTGGTTGGTGGCGGTTTGGGGGGCAGCTTGGGCAGCTGGCGGGGCTGCTGGAATACTAGAGGCATTATTTTCAAGGGGCTGGGGTGTTGGGCCAGCCGGGGTTGAGTGGGGTGGGGGAATGGGTCCCTCACATGCTGCCTCAGGATATGTGGATTTCATGCGGGCCAATTGCTCGTTGGTGAGCTGTTTGCCCCGTAGGAAATCTTTCTTCTTGATATATTGGTTCATGACAGAAATGCGTTCTTTATCAGCGAACTCGGCTACTTTCTGTTCAGCGCGTTTAAAGTCAGTTGAACCATCTTCCTCCATGAGAGTGCGTACAGTCTGCAGCATTGTGTTGCTGCTGCGGCTGTCCCTCTCACATCTACGTTCTAGATGGTTGGCTACCAGTTCTTGGATATCACTGGCAGTCCTTCTGTGTAGTTGTGCAATAGGTGTCTCAGACCCAGATCCTGTAGATATTGCCCCAAACTGAACACCAGTGGCAGAATCAAATGTTCAGCCACAGGTAGAGAATACATCAGCAGATATAATGTTTGTTGCTCGAGCTCAAACCTTATATACTGCATCACGTGTACCAAGTGCAACATTCAATATGTTGGACAGACCTTAGGTCCCCTCAAGACGAGAATAGGTGTACATTTTGGAAGAATCTCCAATAATGACCTTGACCATGAAATAGCGAGACATTTCAACAGTCAAGGTCATGGTGATCCCAAAATGACAGAGACCCTACCTCTGGAACTGCACGTTTTGGATTTTGTGTATGCCCCACCCCGGGGTAAAAAATCCAAATACCTGAGGGACCTGATTGAGATGAACTGGATCCATCGTCTTCACACAATCTCCCCGGTAGGGATGAATGTGATGGATGCCCCAAGGTTCAATTGACATCCCCAGCTCATGCGGGGGGTGGCTTTGCTTGTCCTAGTCACGTTAAGCAAAATATTTATCTTAGGTTAGGATGTCTTTCATGGTGTTCAGTTTACTTTGATAAACTAAAGTCTACCGGTGGCTAAAGTGGTACCGGAGGTAGTGTGCTCATCTTAATTCACCTAAAGATTGGTGATAAAAAGTGAGTTACGTATCAGGTTACACCAACAAATCTTTTCTGTTTACTCAGAAGAGGACAGAAGGACAAAATCTTACCTATTAAACAAAAGTACTGAGGTAGCCATTGCTGAAACCCAGCAATTTCACTGATATTAGATATCAGATAGCTACCAACTGCCCCTCGACAGGACCGCAGTAAATAGTTGTTATGTCATTAACCCTGATAAACTCTGTTTTGGAATTATGAGTAAAACAGCTACTCCTATGTAACTGCCCGAACCTGTTGGAGGACTTGTTACTGGAGCTTGTGCAAATTACTGGAGCTGGAGACTAAGATGAACTTGACACCACCAGAACTGTGGCCTTTGGCACAGCACTAGTATTGCTGGTCTAATAGACCCACAGTTGAATCTATCTCCTCTACCATTTGCCTAAAAATGATTTTCTTGATTTACTCCTCTAAAGAGGGCAGAAGTCTCAAGAAACGGTGTCTAGATTCAAGGTTATAGGTAGTGTTTTGCAAAATCAAAATATCCTTACCTTATGGCCAAAAAATTTCACAACTGGTGAAATTTATTTCAATGTAAGAACTAAGACTCGTTTATAGTCTTGGTTGACCTTGTTAATGAAATTAAATCTAAATACTGAGTTTGTCACTGATGTAGTTTCATAATGGAGACTATCAGTTGACCCACCTCGCTATTTCAAAGGTGGTGGACATAACTTGGTATTTTAACCAATTAATTTCTTACGTGAAACACCAATAAAGCAGACCCACTGCAATATCTCTGAGTCAATTGAAGATGGGTCAGGCTAATCATTCATACCAAATAAAGAAGTTTGGTATAAGTCTCAATCTCATTTTTGTAACTGTCTACACCTGTGGTAGGACTTGTTACTAGAGTTTGTGGGTAAAACGAACTCAGCACCACCAGAGATGTGGCTCCCTGGCACAACACTGGAATGCTAATCTTCCAATCAGCATTTAGGACATGTCTGGTGTACTTGGTGTATAATACTGTATGCAGTATCATTGTTACTGCTTGTGCTTGTATAAACAACATAACGGTTTATTCTTGTACAACATACACATAATTGTGTGGTACTAGTGATGGTAGCTGATTATGCTAGATAACATAGGTAGTCTATTTACAATAAGTAAATATGTCAAGCTGTTGATAAGGTACAACATGTCCAGTTTCTAGGACAAAATTGTACAAACGTATAGTTCCAATAAACTAGCTTCTTAGCTATTTATTTGTCCAGCTTATATGTTTACCATATCAGCTGAACCTATCTATGCAGTAAAACATGTGTACACTTTACAGTATTAGCAAATTTCACTGTTTACACTATACTGTTGCAGCAGTAGCTATCCAAGTACTGTCACTCTACCATGCCTAGTGGTCCTGGCTTGTACAATAAGTCATAGTTGCTGATTTGTACAAGTATAGGTAATAGCTTCATTTGAAGCTATCAAGACACTAGACAAACAGAGTGTTTTTTGTGTGCTACAAAAGGTCAATATACTATACCATACTGGTATTTAGTATTAGTGATTAGTGTGTACATCATGTAAAGACTGTAAGTTGTTTTACTTTACATTATGAATGTAGAAACCGCTCTCTACATAGTAAATGTGGTCGCTGTTTTCCTGCACCAGCTGAAGCTCACATTATATATGTAGATGGTTTATATACATTACAGTGTGCTAAGTTGTACAACATATGGATTAAAATACTTGTCCAGCAGTCATAGCTGCTTATGACTGCTGGACTACATTGTGAAGGTGGGTGTTAACAGATCAAGCTGTTTAAATGGTACAACAAGTTGTACATACCCCCCTTTTTTCCATTTAAGCAGTACCTTCTTACGCAAGAATGATATGTATCATACCTTAACTGACCAAGCAAGCCTTAGCTGCTCATATGGTACATATACATGCCACTAGGGTGTACAACTGACAGCTGTTTGTGTGCCTACTATTTTTAGTAAAAACAGTCATAACTAATTGTCTGTACAAAAATTGTGCAGCAGGCTTACCTACTTACTTTGCACAAAATTGACTGTTATATACTTACCAGCAAGATTGTACTTTTTCTGCATGTCATGTCTGCTAAAGAACTTTAACATGCTTATATATCTCAAATCATGTAGTATTAGAACTACATAGATTGTACAACATCAGGAGGTACTATACTGTTAAGCAGCCGTTAACCTTTGAGAAACTCAAAATCTGAGGTAATTTAATTAATGAATTTCCCAAATGAAAAATTCCTCTCTCTAGCACATGACTAATGTGCTATTTACAACTAAAATCGATTGGGATTGTTGTTTGCCCTCTTTGAATCTAAAAGAAGGGTAAATGAAAGTAAGCTTTCTTTTGGTTTAACCAAACAGACTTTTTCTTTAAACCTGACTGGTTCTTTAGTCAGGATGAATAAAGTTATTCACTTCTTTTCCTAAAAAGTCCTGTGTTACAGTTCCTACAAGTTTGTGAGAACTAGTAACACTAGATAAGATAGGACTATGGAAATGGGCAGTGAATCAGCTGAACTTTAAAGTCTCCTATGATAGACCGCAACGACATCTATCGTTGCGCTCTGGAATATAAAATTAATCGAGTACTTACCTGTAAGTATGAAGATTAATTGTTGTTCCAGGAGCAACGATAGATCGTTGCGGGGTACATAGGCCCACCCATCCTCCCTAGGATGAATAGATTAGTGACAGTCAGGCATAATCATTAATCTACAATATTCAAGCTTTCTTGAATATAATATCTATATATAGATCTTATTCGACGATACGAATTCATCTATATAACTACGACAATTGAATAGTATAGATATTGATTTCCTATGTACCAGAAATGAGATTTCTTTCAGCGATTGATTCACTGCCAGCGGACGTCTGACATCTACGGATCTGCGCATGCGCATCTCCTATGTACCCCGCAACGATCTATCGTTGCTCCTGGAACAACAATTAATCTTCATACTTACAGGTAAGTACTCGATTAATTTTATAGTATTGTGTTAGGTCGTACTGGACCTGGCGTGTGTTACCGACTGTATGACGAGAAGGCATACAACGACCTACAGCCCTACTCCACTCCTGAGGTGCACCGCGTTCCACTCGACTCACTCGTACTAGAAATGGTGGCCATGGGCCTCAATGATGCACGCAGGTAACACCACTCTTCAAGCTTGCATTTCATTGCCAATTCATAACATTGTCAGTAAGCCTATATTTACCCTCTAATTATTTATCGGAGGAGTCATATATTGCAGTCATACATTTGTATAAAAATCTATTCACTCACCATGAAGATTGGATATAACTGGTGCCTAAACTTGGATTATTTCTTAAAGAAACGTTCCCATATGAACTTTACTATTATATTTTCATGTCGATTCTTTTACATAGATTCCCCTTCATAGAGCCGCCTTCAGAATCAGCCTTGGAGAATTCCATTCACTTCCTGATAGAACAAGTAAGTTAGACTGATTTAAATAGCCTTGACTCGCATATATATACACATGTGTTTTTTTCTCTCCCTGAAATATGCCAAAACTGGAGCTATCAAATTGATTATTTTCTCAGAGACTATATTCTGGATCCAATTTAATCTTCTCCTCTATGTCTAGAACGCATTGACGAATGATGAGGCGCTAACACCGATAGGGCAGATGCTGAGTAAGCTGCCGGTGGACGTGGTTATCGGCAAGATGCTCATCATGGGCTGCCTCTTCCATGTAAGTATAGAACAAAATTAATCAAGTCTTTGGTTTGAATACTCTCCACCTCATATAGTTAGCCATATGTTGACATATTTTGTTTTATTTTCTACTTACCTTTTAAAAGTGATACTTTTTGGTAGCCCTTTGTCCTTAAGCACCCTATTTTGATGCAAAGCTAAACGGTTTTTTTTATCATGTTGGACTTTGAATGGATGATAAAATGTGTCAAATATATACTTTTGAATCATTATTTAAGATGCGTGTGAGCATGATATATATATATATATATATATATATATATATATATATATATATATATATATATATATATATATATATATATCCTCTTATTGTAGATGACAGAGCCAGTCCTATCAACAGCATCTGCACTCAGTGTTCAATCCCCATTCACAGCACGCGCTCACTCAGACAACGACCTCATGGTAAGCTATTGTCAACTTTTGATAATCAGTGATGTACCTTTTCAGAATTTTGTCTGAATTCAGATTTTTTTTTTTAAATCCAGAATTTTCTCAGATCAACATACCTATAGATTTGCTCAAATGTCAGTTCTGGGATCAAGGTTTTGTACGGTAGTATTTCTTTGCATTCCCAATTGGGTAAAAATCAAAGTTACCTTTCAATTTTATAGAATGCACGAAAACCCTTGGAGTCTGACCATGGAGACCCCTTCACGTTACTCAACGCCTTTGATGAATGGGTTCGGGTGAGTTCTTGTATACATGTATTTTTTTTCTTAGAATTACAGGACTTGGGTGAGAGAATCTTACCATATACATAAGGAATGTTCATTTACAAATATCCTATTTTTTCTCCCCTATAATTAAGAGATAAATCTAGCCTACTTTCCAAATACCGTAGTCTCTAAATGACCTCATTCCTTACTATGTTCAGGTGAAAGCTGATAGCCGAGACAACAGCAGAAAATGGTGTCGGCGCCGGGGTCTAGAGGAACAGAGGTTTTATGAGATGACCAGACTAAAGACACAGTTCCACCAGATTCTTAAGGTATGAAACAGCTTATCACCACGGACCTTGATATAGACTTTTAATGTTGTTGATGACTCATGCTCAAGTTTATCTGGAGAATGATATGAATTACCCAGTACTATTTTCTTGGCCAAATTATATGAATTTAAGGGAATCCATAAATGCAATTGTTGATAATCACAGTCAGTTCTCAACCCAATAGTCACACCTCTGATATGGTAATTTCAACAGTTCATTCTCTGAACTGTCGTCACATTTCAAAGTCCCAAGACTCACCACATAACTAGAAGTTCACTGATTAAAAACTTAATTTGTATCCATAGACTAAAAGGTATGAAAACTGTTGTATTTTATTCATACAGGACCATGGTCTGTTGGCAGCACGTGTTGAGAACAAGCCAGCTGCTACCAGTCATGAGCGACAGCAGCAGCATGCAGAGAGACGACGACTCCGCGAGATGAAACGTGATCAACAACGTACACGTAATAAGCGCAAAGTGCTCAAACTAGATGATGTGAGTATGCACAGCTTGGCCCATTGAGGTTTACATCTATTTGCATCTATACATAAGATTTCAAGGTCTTTACAGAACCTTGTATAAGGGAAACAGTTTGTGTTTCATCCATGAAAGTTTGTTTCTGCTTTTGAAAGAAGTTAACAATTTCTTTTACCTATCTGTGCAGCTTACAGATTTGAATTCAAGAAATTAGCCTCCCTCCAGTATCCCTTGCTTATAAATTGTGCTGTTAGACAAACACATGCATGTATAAAAATTATCATTTATTGCCGGGTAAATCTAAATGTAAGATCTTTGTACAATGAATTCCTATTACATATCTCCCTCCAGGAGTTTGCCATTAGTGGAGATGAAGATGGCGAGGATGACTTGGACGCTAACATCCGTGACCTCGAGTTCAGGTTGACCCATGACCTTGACGTCCTCCAGGACCGCAGTAACGAGAGTCGCGGATTCACGTTACGTCAGACTACGCTACTTAAGATCATCCTGTGTTCAGGGTTATACCCCCAGGTGGCACTGGCTGATGACAGCAGGTCACAGCAGGGGGAGCCCATGTTCCACACCAAGGTTAGATTCACAGAGATGCCACTTGCCCTACCTTTGCAGGAATTTCTACATTTTTGCTGGCTTTCCCATATTCAGATTTCTGTTAATTTCTGAATAGAAAAATGAGTCTTAACATTTCTTTCACTTTGTCTACCAGATAATGGCAGCCCGAGTGTCATCAGACTATGTTTCATACAGTCTCGATATAAGTGACTTTTATCATTTAAAAAGTAGACGACTTCTAGGAGAAATGAAATCTTAAAATGTCTGTCATAAATCTAGTCTCATATAAGTGTCTTATGTAAGCCTGGTGTGTATAGCTTACTTAAAGTAGTAGTAAACTTACCACTATGCAGTTACACTGTTGTTTTTCCCCCGTTATTTTGAAATCTTTAAATTGATTCAAAGGTTCTCGTTCAGTGACATAGTAATCCATATCCCTTTGACACAGAGTAAGCCGTTTGTCACGCTGCACCCTACGTCAGTGTTCGCTACATCTAAAGAGGAGGCATATGAGCTTAGTGAACATGACATCAGACAGCCTCCAGGCGGCAGCACGGAGCAGGACGGACGCTACCCATTCAGTAATAAGCACCAAATGTTGGCCTATGTGTGAGTAGACCTACCAGGACACTTGGGCAGTTGCAAGAATAAGGGAAATCAAGTTTTATAACACTTTTAAGGGGAGCAGACTTATTGAATGCACTGTTACATTTTGTCACCACAACAATTCAATCACTATTGCTCTATTCAGTGATGTTGACCCACAGGGTTGATACACTTCTAGCCAATCACGCCCCTATGTACTGCGTTAGAGATGTGGATATACTGGTGAACCAATGGTGTGCATTACTCAAGGAAATTAGTGCACCTCACTAGTATCTACCAATGTACAAATAAGGGTTGTTCTCATCTTTGGTAATGTGTCATAGCATTGTGGTGAAAATAATGGCATTAGCAAATAAGCATATAATATTATATGTTATTCAACTTCTCATGTGTTGTCTTATAAAACCTTTATGAAATTAGGAAGTTGTTAGAAACGACCAAACCCTACCTGACAGGAGTGATGCGGGTTCCTGCGCTACAAACACTGACGCTGTACGCTACGTCTATAGACACAAACGCTGACTGTACCAGGTAAATTATTCTTTAATTATTGGATATTATCACTCTTTATTACTCAGTGACCTGAGTCACTGAATAGTTGATAGTACGGAAGAACAATGAATTTCTATGACGTGCTTTTGGGTCTTAGAATTATTTTGTTTTTGTGGCCCATTGGCTTAACCATTACAGCAATGCCATAAATCTAACCTTAGTATCAAGTACGTCCATTGACAAACTGAACAGGCCGGCACCACCGCAGCAGGCACCACCTCCCGCCCCGCTCCCCATGATTGGCTGATAACCCTTTATAGGCAAGATGATGTTTTATTGGTTGTACCATACAATAACCCTCTAGAGGCTTGTTTTATTAATCATACCATACAGGCAACATGATGTTTTATTAACCCGTTAAGGGCCGCAGATACAGGAGTGCATCATGCCCGTGGCCATCATGATGCACTAATGAAGTGCTGGCAAGACTACTATTTGTCAGCAATTAGTCAACATTTGTCAGTATATATGTTAGCATAGTACATTGTATATAGCACATTAAACATAGAAGTCACTGAAAGCCTCAGGCTTAGCCTGTGACCTTAACCATTTTCTGAACTGATTTCTTGTTAAATTTATCCAAATTGTCTTTAAAAGCAGCCAAAGCTAGTAAGTTACGTGTATGTACTGCCAAAATTGGAGCTGTTACAATTGATTATTTTAAGAGAGGTAACACACTCAGTACAGATACTAGTTTCAATCTGCGTAAGTACTGTAAATTCCAACTTATAAGCCGCGGGTTATACACAAACCGTATGGCCTCTGTGGCCTATAGGATCAGCGCAAAGAAAGAGTGCGGCTTATGGGTGGGTGTCTATAGAACAGTACTTAAAGCCTCAGTTGTAGCTTATTGGACTTAGTAAAGTCGGGGGATGTGGCTTATACACGGATGCCGTTTATACGTTGGACCGATACATGCGTATCGTGAGATCATTTCATTATACTTTCTATAGCAATTAAAACTGGAGGTATAAATGTGTTCTCTTTAATATTTCAGGATAGTGTTTGACTCGTGGCTGGACGTGCGGTTTGGACAAGGCGAGGAGGCGACTGCGGCTGGTGAACTTGTACTCAGTGCTGCAGTACAACTCAGGACAACGTGGCACCTTCTGGTACAGGCCAAACTAGATGGTAATTTTACACAGTTTTCTAGAGTTTGGACATTTCCTGACTGAACAGTTAAGGAAAGAACATTTCATGAATAGACTTTACTCTTCATTTAGCTTCATAACTGAGTTTCTTGCCATTGGTGCAGAGCTGCGTTGTACCATTAAAGAAGTTACGAGACATTATACTCTCCTTAAAGAGTAGATGTACTGGTGCCCCCCCCCCTAAATTCTTAGTGTTACAGATGGCATAAACTCACATATTCAACTAGCTTTCACTCTATAGGTTTAAGGTTTAATTGTATCTCTTCAATTTGAGACTTAAATAATAAGATATCTGTATTATGCATACATTATGTTGTGTTTTGGCAGCCCATAATGCTGAAGAGGATGATGAGATAATGGCAATCAAAGTGCGGCGTCTGGAACGGACGCTGGCTGACAAACTGACAGAGTTCCTCCACTGTGACGTTGTCTACTCAATACGCCGCCTTCTGGCCGCTGACCTCAACCACTTGTACAGTGGGCCCACCGAAGGTAGGCCAAACAAGGAGACTGAGATTGTGTTGTTCAAATCCATTTTGCCGGTAAGGTAGAGAAAATCTGTGCTGTTGTGGAGGATGGTACCTTCCATGATCATCAGTAGGTCAACTCAGTTGCCAGTGTAAAGAGCATGGCAGAATGTATCGTATTCCTGAGTGATACATAATCTTCTTGACTATTAAATGTATTAATTTTACAGGGATGGAAGTCGTTTCACTCATTTGAGGGATTTTCAAGTTCCAAATACCTATACATTTCTTTATGCAGCCTATGTTTAGGAGAATTTCAGGGAATTTCATGCCCAGTCATTTCCATCTGTAATTCAAAGGCGCATTGATCATCACTCACCGAGCATTGTAGTCTTACAATGAAGTCGGATATCTTTCTTACAATATTATAGTTGTAGTGGTCATTTTATCTGATTCAAATTTTATTGACATTGAATTCATTTACATGTGAATTGCTTGTCAGTCAATTGGTCTTAATAGCACATACTTTACCTATTCAGACACAGAGACATCGACGGCCAAGCTGGTAGCTGGACTCTGCAAAGATTCTGTTCCACATCCAGTCAAGGGTGGCCTCAAAGTCAATGACTACCTCACCTTCAACTGGTAGGTGTCTGTATGAGTATTTATGCTTCAAACTTTGTGCTTTAATTCACTATTTATGAGCAATTAAGCAAAAACCACTTCCTATCTGAGGGGGATTTTTGATGTTTTATAGTTTATTCAGACGTTGATTTCTAAAACAGCCCCACAATCTTCCTTTCCGCATGTTCATCGGTAGTATATTTGAAAAGCATGAGATTTCTGGTTATTCAAAGCATGAGATGTATATTCATTTAGATTTTTTTTTCCTCAGAGCAGGAATTGTTCTTTCAAAGACTACCTCTTGATGTTGACCTCATATTCCCTTGTACTTATATTTGCCCCTGTACCTGTACTTTCAGCTTACAGGATGGTTCTGATGCGTACACGAGTTACATGCAGCGTCACTGGACGTGCCCCAAGTGTGGCGAGCAGCTCGTGGTCACCGTCATAGAGCGCATCTCACATGAACAGCAGTGTGCGCAGCAAGATGCCAGTAACCAAGGTCAGTTAGATAGTGGTCATTATTTCATGCTTATAACAACACTCCCTAGCCATAACACTACAGTGCCAATCAACATGCCCTTCTCAGTTGCCTTCTCCTGTGATATCATGTCTCTCGATCCTGGTTACTTAAATTCAGTAGATGCTAAATTCATTGACGATCATAATGTTTAAATCACACAGGCTTAAGTGTCAATTCTGCCTATTGTGCCCCCTCAAGGATTTTTATATCAATTCAACATGAAATAGATACAGAGATACATGTGCTTTTTACTTAATTTGTTGACATTTATGCTCCTTGTCCCACAGAGACCCTATCCTACGGCTAAACCCCTTCCTATAGCTCACATAGCCATTATCAGCTGGGGGCCGCCATTAGACCCCGACGGCACTATGACTAACACCTTCAGCCCCCAACTCCTCAGTATATGCCAGGGATGCCTCCTATTGGTCAATAATACAATAGTCATGTGCCGTATAACTACATCAACTATGGTAAAGAAAAACGAATCCTTACTTCAATCAAACAATGTATTCTTTCCATAATTTGTCTTTCAGAATCTGAAGTACAACCAGATGAAGCTTCTGGACGTAGAAATGATGGAAAGGACAGTTTACGGAAACCGTACCATTGTACAACGTGCAGAAAGGACCTCCTCCTAACTGTGACAGAAATCCTAAAACACAAAAAGCAATGTACAGCGAGCTGATAATGACTGCTTCGTAAATCGTTATGTCTATATCTAATATTATATGTGAAAATAAACACATTTTATACAAATACTGAGTGATGGTTTTGTATATCCTTGGGCGAATATCAAAATTCTCAAAGTAAAAAAAAAAAACACGAATAAGCTGTACCTAGCATATAAGGTGTATGTTAAGTCCTTTAATCATAATGTACACCTCGAGTCATTTGGGCAGTTAAGCACTGTTCTATACTATAGGACCATTAACTATAGGGCACTCCCAGAATCCTAGGTGGTTGGCTGGTATTGTTAGTTCATCACTTGGACACCAGGGGTCTCTGTGTTACATTGACTTTATTGATAGACAAAATGTGCAAAATAGAGGCATGCTTAGCATGGACTTGAACCCAGGATCTTCTGTGAGTAAGGCAGAAACATTACACATGAGCCATGGGGGCTGCTGTATATGACCACTAGGAAAAGACGATAATTATAATCTAGATGTCACTATTCTAACCATATTCCTACATTTATTATTTCAGTCATTAAAAATATTAGAAATATGCCTTGGACCATATGTCAATACTGTATCTACTGCAACAATATGCTTAATATCTACAGAGATGTAAGTGGTCAGGGAATTCCCTGAAAATAGGGATTTCAAAAATCTTTAGATTAAGTCAAAATAGGGATATGTAAAGGCCTTCAGGGCCAGATTTGATTCTCATATTCATAACAGTCAGTGTGAATATCCATGTTCATCAAAATAAAGATAAATATGTGTTCTTGCCCTAATGATAACCCCCTGCTTTACACATACCCAGGCCTGTGTTGGCTGCTTTAACCAGTGACTCCACTGAGGAACAAGAAGGCCCCCTGGTGTAAGCAGAGAGACTCAACTGGGCAGTGGAAGGTCTGGACAGGGAACAGGGGATCTCAGTGGCATACTCTACTAGGGGAGGTGAAGGGAATGCTGCTCTCTGATTGGTCTAAAATACTCAGTCTCAAGACTAGTCTACAGTTGCCTCCATACAACCATTTGGGGAAACCCCTTCAGAAGTGCCATGTGAAACTCACACCCCAAACACCATACATCTACTCAATATCTGAATACCACACTCACCCTCAGCCACCCTTAATTCTGAAGCATTATAGGTTGAAAGAGATTAAGGGTGGGGTTGGTGGGGGAGGGGGTATACTAAACTCATAGTTCCATATACATGTATTGTGGGGACGGACATTAATTGTAAACATGCACATTGCATATATAGACTTTAACTTAAACTTGAGTTTAACACCCCACCCACCCCCAACCCTGCGATAATAGCTTTTCAGGGATTTTCTCAATACCCGACTTGCATCTCTGTATCTAAGTGCTAAAGAAGTTATAACAAAAATTAATTACTTTAGGATATGAATCTAGGGATTTATGTGACAAATCACTATATGATCCTATATAGGGTTGAATCTTCTCTATCTAAAAAAAAATGCATGGGACTCCCTATTATTTTTGCACATTTTGAGACTTTGGTGAGAAATAGAATATGGCGAATATCTAATTACTTTGACTCTATCCCCGCCAGCCACCTTAACTTAAGGCACCGGAAGGGGCTATTCTCGCAGATAAGTTGACTGTTATGCCTTTTATGCGAAGTAGTGTGGTATGTTATAGATGAACATGATCATTATAAAGAACACACACACAGAAGTGACGGTATATAAGTTTATTGTTTACCAGTGTCAGTCTAGAGCAGACATATACTCTCTGCAGACCAGAGTGGCAATGTTACCGGGAACACGGATGGTTAGTTACCAGCTTGCATAGGGAGACTGCCACTCCATCCGGTGTATGCATGCTCCAGCCACAGCACACCTACATGTACACATCAGGACATAGTCATTTGGCCTCAGGATGCATACCCACACATAGAAAACATGCCAGAAAGAGGTCTTGACAAAAACATCTTCACCTTACAAAAGAAGTAGTGAAAGTGCTTTAAAATATACAGAACATGTGGAGAAATGATTATAGTACACGAACCGTCAAAGCATCCACCTCCTGTCAAGCTTTGTGTATTTAGAGAACACAAAACAAAGAAAATTGCCAGTGAACATATCTGAGTGGTTGCCCTTAACTCAAAAACTATGGGATAAAAAAATATGCATATATACAAAATGATATTAATAATAAGTTAGGCTTTCTAGTATACAGAACTTACACACAGACACAGTTCGCACCAGCATTAAAGGAGATATTTGCTCATTGACAACACAGACATGGGGAGCAGGGACTCTAAGGGTCCACTCTCTATGACACCTTTGTACAAGCTACGGACTTACAAGACAAGTCTAAGTCTCCACTACAGCATAGCATAACACACAAGGACACAACACTGCTCAGTGCTCAATGACAAAACATTGCACAGTACCTCAATTAAATCTCTATATGATGTTTCATTCCTTATTTCATCTTGAGCCTGTTTACAACCATCTTCTATTGTCATAATTGCAAATCTATCTGGCAACTAGAATCACTGGAATTTGGATATGGGTTATATAAGGGTCCTGTCTAAATTTACCCATATCTATTATCAATTCAATGGTTTTAATACAAACAAGAATTGTAGGCTTTATGGTAATGCTATCATTCAGGCACCCTTTCCTGCTCCAGTATGTACATGCATGACTACTAAGGTTGTGATCTTGTACGAAGTATTCCATTTGGGTGATTGGCCTCGGTGCAGTGAGAGGCACTTCTGAGTATTGGAACAATGATGAGTAGCTCAGAGGTTTTTTAACACTGACATTCCATTTTAACCAATTAGAAATAAAGCTCAAAGAGCGTTATAATTCCATTTATATGAGTGGAACTTGGAAACAACATTTCATATAAACACTACTCTGTGTTCTGTGATGATTTGCAGAGCTATGATGGGTATAGGGTCAATCTGGCTAAATTGGTCAATTGGTGTCAGGACTTGCTTGATCAATTGACCAAATGAGATAGTTTTCATAGTTAGAAATATGTATTTTGGGAATGCTCCACCTGTGGAGTGATCACGATAGCAACCCGGCTGTAGCTGTGAGAACTGACAGGAAAGATACACCCTGCATCAATATCTACCACATTGGGTGGTTCACTTTGTTTGTAGGCTTAAAATGTTTACCATTACATTTATTATTACAATCATAGAATGAGTAACTATCTTCACTTACTTCAAGTATGTCAATCAGATGATTCATTTGATTAAGAATTTAATTGAGCCACATAGACTAACTGCAGGCTATGTGAAGGGCGCCAGTTAAAGTACACTCTTTACAAAGGCACGTGACACCAACATAGAAGCACCTTACTCCAAACTCACTGACACTTACATATCATACCTCACCCACCTACACATTATGAGCATTTTCACATCATTTTATGAACCACATTGATAAACAGCACTGAAAAGGTAATTTCAAAATGATTATGCACTGACACTGGAAACTGTTATTTGCACAAGTGAAATTCTTCCATATGGTTAATTGTTAGCTTGGTCAGCCTCATTCCCATGTCAAAATGAATAATTACACAGACTAATGGTTAGGAAGCCCCTCTAAGTATCATCTTGAACCGGTACATGTAGTTGGACATGAACGACAAGAACATATCAATTATAATTACAATCAGAGCTGAAAATCATTAGTGGATAACAACCCATTCTAGGATATCACGGATTATGGGAGTTGGCTGTATGTCAAAGAGTGCCCATGTTATGCTTGCCTTACATAGGAAGTTGTCATTTCTAATAAACCACTGCTGAATTTCAGTTGTGATATTCCTCATTTGTTGGGTTAGAAAGTGAGAATATTAAGAGTAACTATACCATGTTAATTTACCAATATTATTTTATACATATTGTCTTATAGGCAGGATATGACTCAATCACCATGTCACAATAAACCTATATATACATTCCAAGACTTTGAACAAAATACATGATCTTATAACATAAACTGAATTGACTTTAAATGCCCTTCGATTATCATTTACACTGGAATTCATTCATAAAACACAATCTTAAAATACTCCCTTTCAAATGAGTAGAGATATCTAGGCTGTGGTCACCCTCACCTCCCTCAATAAACAGATATACAATGTATTCATGTTGACATATTGAGTTCCCAGAGAAAAAGATAAATGTGGATTTAGATATAGGCCTTAATAGGACCTTGGTAAGCTCTGCCCTTCCGTCTCGTACAACCACTAGTGTATACACGCTATATCAGGGGCAGTCCAGCAGTATTGCATTGCCTGCATCGGTCCAAATAGACATTGTATGTATATAATACCGTCAATGTAGTAGTAGAAGTAGGCTGTTCAACAATGGTTAAAATGCCCCTATATCAAAAGGGGATAATTGAACCCAAAGCCTTAATCTATTTTCAAAACCTTAGAATATTGTTCTTCGACGAAAGTGTATGTCTTCATTTTCCTCTTCAGCATGGCATTACTATGGCACTGCCAAATGTCCATGTTAGTCCCATGCCTTTTATCAGCAAGTGGAAAATGTCCACAATGATACCATACTTGTTGAATAAATTCAATTCTGGAACAGAACTTTGGTCATGATAGACTTCCACCACAACCATTAAACCTTGAAACAACTGTTAATCCACGGAGCAGGTATATTCCTTTTCATTTTTTAAATCACAAAATGTAAGGATCTGATTGTACTCGGTTTAAATCTTGTTAATCACCAGTTAATTTCTTTTTGTCTCTCTTCTAACATAGCGTCTTTGTTCTGGAATCTCTGTCGTCACTAGAATTGTCTGGACAGCTGTACAGGGAATTGTCCTCAGAGTTTATCAGCCAGAAGAAACTCCTGTTAAGTGCGAGAAGAAGTCAAATAAATCTACATTCTGCTCTGTCCATTTTGTAGCTCCTGAGCACCCACAGTTCACAGGTTGGCCACCAGGTAGCAGCTCATGTGGTCCCCGAGGTAGTTTTGCCACCTGGTGAGTGAGCGAGTTACTACTTCCACGCACAGTGTTGCCCCCTAGGAGGCGAGCATGGAAGTAACCTGATCCTGAAGTGTGTATAGCTCAGAGATTTTGTTGCGGAGTTGGTCGTGGAGTCCTCGTATCTGCTGCTTCTCTCGTTGTTGGCCTTGTCGTGCCTGTTCAAGTTGCAATTGTAGATCCGTTACCTGGCTCTGAAGGCGCTTGTTCTCATTCTCGAAATGCTGTAAATACAGAATATAAGTTGAAACTAACAGCAACAACCATCTATGTAAAGGGCTATCAATGCTTTCCTTTTGCTATGTCACATTTCACAATCAAAAGTTTGTCAAGGTTGGTGGTTGGCTCCTCTTAATACATATTCATCAGAGATGTCAGTTCGATATTTGGCGAAACTCTGAAAATTATTTTGGGGCACTTCAAAAGGGGGGTTATACCCTAATCAGAGTGACAAATACCTTCAAAAGTAATCACTTGGGGTTGGGTGTATCTTTAAGAAATATCAGAATTATAAAATATTCATTTAAAAAAAAATCTTATTATTTCTGTAGTAAAATATCACCTTTGAACCTCTGAAATCAGAGAAAATCTGAAACTCTGACATCTCTGTATTCTGTATATGGCCAGAACCTAAGTGTTGAATAAGCTACGGTCTTGAATAAGGGCCAGGGCTATGGCCTGGATGAAATTAATGAGCGCCCGGGCACTGACTCATACAGGCTAATATGGTGATTCTTATTTAAGTCTCAGACTAACTACCAGTAATTTATAGTGTTTACTTCTTATTACTGGTTGTAATTCAACAAATGAGTAATTCATAAATGACAAGTGATTTGGAGGTTGTTGTTTACTACTATCCAGTCCAAGAATGTTCAAACTACTTACTTGAGCTCTGTCAGTTAGTTGTTTGTTGTGGCTTTCTAGTGGTCTAAGCTGCTCAACTTGCCGTTTCAATTCCGCCAGTTCCTGCAAAGATATATAGTGTTGAGAGTTAGGGGTGTCATTTCGATCTTACTTTGTACTATAATTTTCTACATATAGCTTGCAATACAATGATTATGATTAAAGATATACAAAAATACAAAAGAGTTCTTACAGTGGTCTAGTATTTACAGAATTCATCTGATAATATCATTCCAACTACCCAGTATTAAAGTCACAACATATGTAGCAGAAACATACACGTAGTATTTACTGGTTTTTTTCTTGTATATAGATGGTGCTCAATATATTTCAATGGTTTCAAAAAGACTTATTGCTAGTTTATTTTCCAAAAGATGGTGTACTAACGTTGTCCTTGGACTGTGCTCCTATCTCCATTTGTGAAATTTTTGTGTTGAGTTCTGCGACTTGGGCTTGTGCTAGCGTGCTGTCTCCACCACCACCCTTCTCCATCTCAATTACCTAAGGATCAAAGGGAAATATTTACATGAATATAATATAATATTTACATGCTACCATTATTTGATTGGTAGTGATTGACTCATTTTCATATAACCTTAAAACAAGGTCAATGGATCAATACCATCTGATGAACATATGATTGAATGAGTCTAACAGAATTAAGATGTTGGATTATATCACTATAAACCTGGAACTGAAATAGAAAAAGGCAACCAATAAATAAACTTTAGTCATCCAAATGTGTAAGGTCAACCCTGATATATTACTGCATGTTCACATGTCCTGTCTGGAATAAATGCCGGCATGTTCATGCATCCTGCCTGAAATAAATGCTGGTCTTATATAACGACTGAATCCCCCAACAGTGACGATGGTGACATGTCTAATAGATATGTCCAATCCAAACAGGAATATCAAACATGCTCCCAATTGGATCAGATTAGATCGAAAGTGCCCTAGTTAACGATTGATCAGCCCATCGGCGGTCGGCTTAATCGAGGCAGGTAATCTAGCCTCCAACTATTTAAGTGTCTGGTGCCCAGTGCAAGAAGCTTGTAGCTCCAGTTGGTTGGAAATGTCTCTTACAAACTCTAACACTCAGGTGACAATATGCTAGCGTATAATGTCTATATATACCCGTTTCTTCATGCGGGCGCTCTCCTCCTTGTACATTGCCAGCTGCTTCTTCCATTCCTCCACATTGGCCGTAGACTCCTGAAGTGCGGTCGTAAGCCGAGCATTGTTGTTCTTTAATGTCTGTAATTCTATCTCCCATTTCTTTGCATTCGCCGAGCTGAAAGTTTAGAGAACGTTGTTTGAATATTAATCATTTACTAGCATCAGAAATATTGTAACAATAGATGAATGTTGATGTTGTTATTGTTGTTGTTAATTTCTTATTGTTAAAAGACAGATAGTTTAGATCCATAATGTTCTTTCAAAATAAATATACCCGTACATAGATTGTCTATAACCAAATTGGAGAAGCTCCTTTGAAATCAATCACTTACAAATAGTTTTTAATGTGCTTTTGTTGTCAAGCTTCTGCATAATTTCCCTACCTTTGTGCTAGCGCTATCTTGAGCCTGTCATTCTCGTACTTGAGGTGGCTCTCGGCGTTACCCGGTGAGGACGTGCTGATGGGTGTGGACCCGGAGTTCCTCCTCTCATTAATCACAGCATCAGCCTGAAACACATAGACATGCTATTTGAAACATTGATTTATTTACCCTTTTCTATGTTAGAGCAATGGACAACTGTCTTATCGAGTGAGTGTTATAGAATTGCATATAGTCTGGTATCTATACCAAGGTTGCCGTTTCCTTAGAAGGGAGCACCATCGCTTGATCTGGTACCCGAGAGATAAGCACAGAGAACAGTCAGCATGATGGGTACCTGGTGTTATGTAGTGCACCCTAAAAAGTCTGCACTGAATGAAGGGAATTATCTCATTGATAAATAATGTATCCTGCTAGGTCGGTATATGCCTCTGCTGAAGCTGGTATCTGGCGAGATAAGTGCTGATAAGAGCTGTCGCCGTCGCATACCATTTGCTCCCTAAATTTTCCACAGTAAATGGTGGGCATTATCTCACTGGTTGAATATACATCCCGCTTCTTGCCTATAATAGACTGTTATTCCTTCCTCAATCAAAATTTCCCCAAACAGTGGTCACTCACCGCCATTCTGTACATGTTGGAGGCAATGGCAGTGGGGAGTAGATTTTCAATATGGTGGTGGTGGGCTGCCATGCTGAATGCTCAGTACTACAACACACACTGAACACTCCCTAAACAACCAGTGTACACTCACCAGCCGTCATGACGTACAACACCAGCTGTGACGTTACCCCTGACACGACGTAACGTCATGTATATACAAAGTCATGACAGATGCCATGTCAAGGGCTGTCATGTTATGCTGAACTATTCAGAGAAAAAAATACTGGATGGATTTATCGCATGATATTTCCCTAAAAACATGGGTAATATTTGTCCCATATTTGGCAAGGTACCGTACTGACCATATCCATATGAACCTCAAGCCAGTTAAAATTTCATTGTATCTACTAATGAAAATGTGCGATTCCTTTGACAGGTGGCCATTGTCATACAACTATATATAGAGAGATGAAACCTGTAGCCACCCCGCGTCTGATAATAGATAAACCTCAAAAATCATGGTATAGCACTAACAGATTGCGCATCCATTAATCACTGTTGAAAATAAATAAAGCCCTCTTGCCCTTACCTACTTAATTTTTCACGCCCCCCCCCAAAAAAAAAACACCACAAAAAACAACCACACACACAAAAACAACAACAAAACAACCACACAAAAGAACTCATCATCTCCAATACCTTATTGTCGTAACACGCGGAGTGCCTATTAATCATTGTTCAAATAAAAACTATTAACCAAATTGTTTTAAACCAATATATCAGTTTTCTTGGAAATGTCAAGGTATGTAGGTAGGTAAGTGGATGTTTTACGCCATTTCAACAGCTAGGGTCATATTCATGGCGGTTGGAAATGCCAAGATACAAGGAGACATGTATCTTCAAACGTGTGTCTATTGTCACAACTGCTGTAAACATCAGGTTGTGGACACACGATATACCGTAGTGTCTCGCACATGAGGCTAAGCCACATAGCCTATGAGACACATCTTTGTGCCTTAAAGGTATATCGTGATTTTATCAGCCGAGCCCTGATTCTATAGGCCACAAAATGCCATAGACTCATGTATTACACCGCGCCTTATTGTGGAGCACTGCGGTATGACTTTAAACTTGTGGGACACACAAGGTGGTGGAAATATGTAACATGTATCACAGGTCAGATTATTATAGTCCCAGGCAAACAGCTGGACCCACAACAGACCCATATCAATGGTCGCCATATGGACAGAAAGCTAGCAAAAGGCACAAAAACTAAGTCACTATTTATAACCAAATGGAAATGTATTCACAAATCGATATGGTGGCCTATTTATGGTGACCACAGGATTCAGTAGATATGGTAAAGCTCAATATCCATCAGAACACTGTATTAAAACGATGTAACGTGTTGAGCCCGCCCAATTTAAAGTGCTGGTTCCACAGCCATCAGTCCGGCTCATTTTTCTCTATACTTTTGCAATATTATAAATCGTCAGATTACGAAAATTCCCCTGACCGATGGCATTGGAACCAGTGCTCAAGCCTCGTCCATGCATTTTAATCCCTCTCAAACCTATTGTCTGTTCTTGGGAAGGGATGGTCTTTTTAACTGTCTTTATCTTATGCTTCATGACAGACCTAGTCTGCTCTGTCTACAACTACTCCTCGCACTGGCTAACTTCATCCTTAGTTCTGCACCTGTAAACTTATGGCCAATGTTGTCCAGTGTGCCCATGGTCAGGGATGTAAGGCAAGGCTTTATGATTTTTAAGGGGGCGATTTATCATTGTACAATATACCGGGGTACATATAAATAGATCACATTTGAGATTCACTTTAGACTTTCATTTTTATTTAGGCCAAACCGGTGCAAATCTACCTTACACTTTGCATAGCCCCAATCCCCAAAAGCCTGTGTGAGTGCCCCATACCCATGCCTATCTCTGATACCCCTGCCCTATGATACCGTGCCCTATCTGCTATTTCCCTCCATTACCTTGCCTGTGGGGGGTTTCCTCCTGATCCTCATCATGCCGGCTTCCATTTACACCTAACACAGGCAGGGATCGATCACTGCTGGCCCTGGTCCTGGTGGTCCCACATATGGGGGATGTAGGGGTGGAGGGAGAGGGTTTCACACAGCCTCCAGGTATCAGTATTAACACTCACATATATACAACTTGTGGTTAGAGCTCCACAGACATTCTGTGTACTCCTAAGTAGAAGTCAGTATTTATCATTGTCCAATCCAGTATACTTTTTTTTATTAGATTTTAAGAAATGGCCATATATGTGTGGCATTTCACTATCCTATAGATAGTTTGATTCTTGTCTAGTTCTCTATAGAATTTGCAATGCAGGTAATTGTTACATTGGAAAGATTGAGTTGAGTGTAGTCCACACTCCTTTCAAAACACTCTGTTTGTGTTTCATTTCAGAAGAATACTGTGGAACTGTGTTTCTATTAATATATCCATGGCATATTGCATATCCTTGACGTTGTAGTTTAGCGGAGTTTGGTGAAAAAAAAAGATGTGAAGATGTGTTATCTACAGAAATTGTATCCCTTAATACCAACTCCTTCCTATGTAGTTTCATGTGGCCAACACTCATATAGATTAAAAACACATCACACATTCAAAGGGCGGCATAAATAGACAAGCCAGACAGGCAGAATTCACCCCATTTCCACACTTCAGTGCCTAGTCTATTGTATCCATTAAAATACTAGACTCCTATTCACTGTGATCTATTGTATCCAGCAGACCAAGCCTTCCACCAGTCCTACCCCAACATGACCCACCACTACTAATGCTTGCAGAGCACACAATGACACATCCTATGGGAAATACTCCAACTTTGTACAACTGTTTGTGATGTCCACAATAGTACTGCTCCGCTCCATGCTGGCTGTACCACTACAATACCAGCTACTGCCTAATCCCCTGTGTGGACACTAGGTGTGGTGGTTTTATACATCTAACACTCGCATCCTAGGTGTACTTTGCTAAATGACTCAGTGTCCTCTGGGGTACCCGCCCGCCAGCTCGCGCCCGCACCAGCCCTGGAGGAGTCACGGTCTGGCAGGCTCCAGTGTTGCTACTACACGTGGGATCCAACCAACTGTGAAGATCAGAAATGATCTACATTTGGACAGTGATCAGAGGGATGCTGGTGGTGATGGTAGCAAAGGTGTCTAGTAATATCAGTGGTTATCCAAAGTGGTCAGTATTGATGGCTGTGGACACCACTATGTATGAGGGATGGGATTTGAGTAGTATACGCAATAGGGCCTGTGGTGCACGGCTGGAGGTGTTCTCCAGCACTGTATTGGTGTGGGCTACTGACGCCGCACTGGGAGGTGGGTGGGTGGAGGGGAGTAGGAGGGTGGGAGGGAGGGAGGTGAGGGTGAGTGGCTGGGAGGGAGTGATGGGCCTGGGGTGGAGGTCTGGTGAAGCATGACGAGGATCGACGCCCAGGTATAAAAACCCCAGAGCACCTCCCAGCGGCCGTGCAGCGCTCTATTGGTTCTCTGTGCTCACCCTGTGTACTAACAGTGATCTACCAGTGTATACATGGCAGTGGAGACCAGTGTGACAGGCAGACCCTGGAGGCAGTGCAGCTGGTGTGTGTGTGGGGGGGGGATGACCCAGATTGATCGGTGCTACCTGTGTGACCTGAGATCCCACCTGGCCCCGTCCTGCACTTGCTGCTGTTACTGACTGGGGGTAGACATAGTACAGGCATCTCTCTCCATGGTGCACCTGGAACAACCCCTGACCCAATGCACCTTATAGATCACAGGTCAAGAAGCTAGAGAGCTAAATCATGACAATGATGCTTAAGTATCTTCTAAAATAACACTGAGGCTTCCAGTTTGCCATTACACCTTTATATCAATGGTACATGTCTTTTCTTATCCATGTGCTGGGGCAAAGTACTAACCAGAACCACAAAGCTCAATATTGTAACGATAGCAGACCGGTTATATGCAGCAATTCAGTGCTACTACTTGCTACAAGGCTGACACATCCTGAGAGAGTCAGCTTCCTTCAAAGATGCACTGCCGGCGAGTTACTCACCATCGTGACAAGTAACTCATCTGTGGCAGCTGTTATCAGTCCTTGTCTCGCAACTATTTTTTGTACATAAGCCAGGCTGTTACTATCTTACTTACCACAGGGCTATTTGAGATGGCTGTGGGTTTGTTGATGGGACTGTTACAGTACTATTTCACTTACCACTGGGCTATTTGAGATGCTTGTGGGTTTGTCAATGGGACAGTTACAGTACTATTTCACTTACCACAGGGCTACTTGAGATGGCTGTGGGTTTTTTAATGGGACTGTTACAATACTATTTCACCTACCACAGGGCTATTTGAGATAGTTGTGGGTTTGTTGATGGGACTGTTACAGTACTATTTCACTTACCACTGGGCTATTTGAGATGGTTGTGGGTTTGTCAATGGGACTGTTACAGTACTATTTCACTTACCACAGGGCTACTTGAGATGGCTGTGGGTTTTTTAATGGGACTGTTACAGTACTATTTCACCTACCACAGGGCTATTTGAGATAGTTGTGGGTTTGTTGATGGGACTGTTACAGTACTATTTCACCTACCACAGGGCTATTTGAGATAGTTGTGGGTTTGTTGATGGGACTGTTACAGTACTATTTCACCTACCACAGGGCTATTTGAGATAGTTGTGGGTTTGTTGATGGGACTGTTACAGTACTATTTCACTTACCACTGGGCTATTTGAGATGGTTGTGGGTTTGTCGATGGGACTGTTACAGTACTATTTCACTTACCACAGGGCTATTTGAGATGGCTGTGGGTTTGTTGATGGGACTGTTACAGTACTATTTCACTTACCACAGGGCTATTTGAGATGGTTGTGGGTTTGTTGATGGGACTGTTACAGTACTATTTCACTTACCACTGGGCTATTTGAGATGGTTGTGGGTTTGTTGATGGGACTGTTACTGGTTGTAGTGTCCGGTGAGGCCGGTGCATGGTTGGAGTCATTGGTGCCATTCGTTGTTGCTGCCTTTTGAGAAGCTTGGCGCGTCAACTCTTTCACCTCTTTGAACTTGTCAATGAACTGTGAAACAAAGATACTTTAATATTACCCCCTTTTTAAATCTTCAAATTTGTGTTAAATAACTTAAGACCCTGTGTTAGTGAATAATCACTAAAATTTAATTAAGAAACACATGTACACTTGATAAATACAAAAAGAGTAGCTATGATTTACCAAGCTTTTTTACGTAATCCCAATATATCATATTTCGGCCCATATTTCTATTTCCTCTTACAAATGATGCTAACAATTTTGGAAAGAGTTCTCAGGTTTCCATAACTTTACATGATCGGACATAACCATTTACACTGACCAGATCTGCATACTTTGAAATACTTTAAGTAGAATGAATCACTCCTGTTATTCACGGGAGCTCTCCCCATCTTCCCAGTATAGGTGTGTCTCTTACCTTGGCCAACTCTACCTCTGATGCAAACCCGAGACCATAGACGGTGTTGGCGCGGGGGTCCGTCCACTGACCAAACTTCTGGGACGTCTTTGTGAATTGCATGGTAGGTAGGATGGTACTGTTGATGACAGCCTGAAACAGAAATACCAAAACATTCAGAAAATTATTGATTCAATTGTCCTGTGATACCAAAGACAAATCTAGCGCCAGAGATGTCAGTCCGATAGGTGGTGAAACTCTGAAAATTATTTTGGGGCACTTCAAAAGTGAGGTTATACCCTAATCAGAGTGACAAATACCTTCAAAATTAATCACCGTAATCTCCCGCGTATAAGGCGCGTCTTATACGGGGGGTTTTAGTTCTCATTGGATCCACAAGGGAGACACCAAGACATTTCTTTTGATATCTTACATCACCTCTTGGTCATAATAGGAAATAAAGGGGATCAGGAGGGTCCGGGGTGACCCAAGCTACACATAGGTTTTTGAATTTTGAAAATTCATTCACTAGAACCAAAGTTATGAATTTTTCATTTTTCCTAGGAGAGTATTGGAGAAAAGTGCAAAGCGTTTTCACCTTGTTTTCTATAGTTATGAAGACCAGCCCAAATACCTTTGTGATTTGTTTGTTTGTTAATTATCAAATTAGACTAATTTTACAATCTAAAGAAGGGTTCTACAACACGAAAACAGCTGGGCTATTTGCTGTTGATATTGTAGAGGTACGTATTGTTTAACCATAGAGTTGGGTACCGTCTGACGTGGCGGGTGAGTCGAGTCGTCGGACGTTCCTCAGGTTCCGGATAGGTGGCAGCACCGATCCGGGTCTGTGGGGACATCTGACGACGAACACCTGGGTCCTTATATAAAGCCCAGGGCTCAGCCGCTACGTCAGAGGCCCTTCTGGCCTCCGCAGAATGTAGATCACCATTAATCATTATTAGCTGCCCCTTCTATACTATCCGGCAGCCGTGAGTGTGCATTAAGTAATAAATCTAACCGTTGGCATACACTTGAAACACTGTCTTACTCTTTCTTTCCGAATCGTAAGACCCGAACCCCCAGGTCTGTAAGGCCACAACCCCTTACAATATATACAGGTGCTACTTGCCAGTGAAAAAAAGGGAGAAAACTTACAATTCTAGTCAATTTTTCTTTTTCAGGAAATCACAATCATTCAATTTCAGGGGAATTTCATGAAATAATTTTAGCAAAACAACGATTCTAACAATATTAGGAGACGTGGGATCTGTGAGTTGTGTTGTGAAGTCTGAGACAGGGATGTGTCTAGACCTTAAGCCAGTCCTGGTGGTGATTTCACGGCACACTCAGGGTGTTTGTCCAGATGTAAATCTACTTCAGCAAAGATTCAATTGGCGCCAGGTCTATTATTTGCTCTAGAGTGAAGTGAGAGTTGGTCCTTAGAGTTGTTCCTTTGGTATCAGAGATGCCACTCACTGGCCGATAAAAACCAGGAAAACTGGACTTTCGACACATTTTCCCAGGAATTTAACATAATCTAATACAGAAATCTTGGAATCAAAACCAGGAATTCCTGGTAAACCAGGAAACGTGGGATCTCTGGGTATTATTCTGTACAGGCAAAAATCTATTTGAAAAGCCTGATGTGATGTCAGGCAACATGAAAGAAACAAGCCTTCTATTCTAAGAACCCTATAAATTTATTGGGATATGGAATTCCATATCCCCAGCTAATATAGAGGTAGTACTCATCATTAGAGACCCCAGACCAGCTTTATGATGTCAATGTGCCATATCTCGTTCCAGCAGCAAATATGCACTTATTTAGAACATGATAGATTGAATTGACCAATGAGAAGGCAGGATTTGAGTGCATCTATATGCTGTAGAACCCTGGGCAATAAAAGTATCATGTTCTATGTCGGATAGAAACTTTTATGGGGTTCCTACAGGCTACAGACCTTCTGCTGCGTCGGGTGTCTAGATCCCGAAGAAACCCCATAAAGGTGTTAATCGTATACTTCGATTTAGATCGTGGTAAGTACCCCATGGACTAAGTAGACATCATTACTTCATGCTGAGATACAATTCATGGCCTGTTCCATGTACATGTAGAACATTTTGTATCACAGGGTAATAGGGTATAGGAAGATAAGACACTGACCTTGGACCCTTCCACACTGATGATGCGGTACGAGTTGCGGGTACTGTCGAAGTAGTAGGACACATTGATGGCCTGGGTACTCGCTGGTAGCCATTTCTTCTTGGTGTTCGGGTCGATCTGGAAGACGTGCGCCTTGGTCGTGAAAATGGGCTGCTCCCTGCAGGAGAAAAGAGAAAAAATGTGGTCAGCACTTTATAGTCTGTACACTATTCATTCACATTGCCAGGGATGAAGGTGATTTATAAAGATCAAAAGTAGAAATGTTGTTTGGAAGCCTCTGAATAGTGGTTCTCTCGGGGGCATTGCAAGTCTTTTCTATTCATGAACTTCAATAAATTATGAGAAAATCTGAGGACATTCATCTTCCTTATCAAATATTCTCAGTGATTTACTATTGTGGTTACAACTAGACCATTTAGTTGACTACTGCAATGATCCAATAATATGTACAAGTAACAACCATTTTCTTCTGAAGTGTCAAGATTCAACAATCACTTCTTTGATGACATGAATATGTAATTGACAAATATCCATTTACACTGCACTTTGTAGGTCATAGGCTTCCAATTTGTATAGAAATATCACATTCATTTTATACACACCTACTGTGCCCACATATACCATCTAGTCTAAATGTAGCCCGCCAAAGGTTCAACACGCTGGAAGCCCTGGTGGAAACCTTCTTTTCTCCCTAGTTCTGTCTCTCATTCCCCATGTGTCTGTTTCTCATTGCCCATGTGGTTGTAGGTGTTTTTATATCAATATGTATGACAAAGTACTGAACCCTGCCGTGTAGGCCCGGAGTAAACAGCTACCACTTAGTACACGACCCTGTATACAGGAGGTGGGTGTGTACAAGTAGCCCTGCTGGTCCCATCTAGTTTTTACATTAATGTAGAAATCAAAATATCTCTCCACCTACTACTGGTATATTGCTTGAGAAATCCGAGCCAAATTTGCACAAAGTAACTTTTCATATTCTGACTGCACAGAGAATTGGAAATATCAGGCATTTTGAGGAATTTAACAGGGGCAGGAACTTACTCACTGCACAGTATGTTGTTTCTTTTTTAAGTCTTGCAAAAGAAGTATCCAACTGATGGTTAATCGCATTAAAATGGGAAACCTGGACACAGTCATCGATTTTTTTATATTTAAGAAGAGCCCCTTGAGAAGTAAATAAATTGGCCAACGTGTACAGGAGAAAATTAGGTCTGGTGTAAACTAATTATCTATTGATGATGGATGAATGCAGCACTGCATCCCTTACAAGCACGGGATTGATGCATCAGGCCAACGAAAGGGCTGGGTCCATTAAAACACTGTGCTATCTTCATAGGTTTATGCAATTTTTTTTTCTCCCCCTTTCATCCCCTTTTAGAAAATAATTATCTTGCAATGATAAGAAACAGAACATGTGGTTTATAGTCGAGTTACATTTCATGTAGAGAGATGCGATAGGAGGTGTGGAGGAGGTGATAAGAGGGTATGGAGACATGTAGCGGCAGACTGGTTCCTGTGATCACCACATAGCACGTCATGCCCACCCACCGTGTGCTGCAGGTGTGGCCGTACCACCAGGTGTAACAAGACCACCACCAGAATAGGGTGAGAACAGTTGTTTGTAGAAGGGGAACTCTTATATCTATAATATACAGCAGCAATGTGCATTGCTCGTAACTCGAAAAGAAATAAATCAATAGCCTTGAGCAAGTCTAGCTTGTGGTCTGACATCAGCACTCCCTCACCCAGGTTATTGGCACCACCAAGCCATTATTCGCATAACTCCCGCCAAAATTGCCCTATTCAAACCAGATTGCCAAAAAAGGCGGGAAAGTTGATACATGGATCAACATCATATACCTTCAGCATTGCAGGCAAAAGGCGTCTTATGGCCGCGTACCAACTTACTCTATAGAATATAGACAATTACTCAAAATTTACAATAGTTGGTTCTGAAATACCTTTTCCTGCAAGACCCCTACATCTCCTTTAATGGCACTACAAATTCATTAAGTAATTCTGCCTCTTATATATAAAATTTCCATCTTTTTTTAAACTTATTCGCACCACCAAAATGACTGAAAATGAGGGGACCCATAGTCGTCTCCTATAACTCTTTTCAAGTTAAAAATCGTATTCATTTATATCTATTTTTCATTTTCATTTATTCATTCTTTTCGTGGGTGAGCGGATTCCTGGTGATACTGATCCATTTATTTTTAGAGGGGGTGGGGGGTATTTTAGAACCTTCTCTTCTCCTATGATGGCGACCCTTCACTTTTTCTTTGTTACCACCAAAACGATATACTGTAGTACCCAGGGTATAAGGCAACCCCGTATAAGAGGCACCTTGAGTTGAGAGAAACGCTAAGAGACACACATAGGGGCTTTTTTTTTGGACAGTCTAGTATCAATCTAATGTAACATTAAGGAGCAACCCTTCTTTTGGGGTCTTCTTTAAGTCGCAGTAGGCCTCAGCGTCGTCTATTAGGCGACTTCTATGCGAGGTACTACAGTATGTTTGACTATGGACCTATATAAACCCAGTTGGAATAGACCATTGAATTAACATTGGCAAATGGCTGATCAATAAGTTATCTATGTTGATTCAATACTGATATGTTTTGTGTCCAAAGGGGAGAAAAACATACATAAGGTCTCATTAAGGACCTCTTCCTGCCTCCTCCATGGGGGTTAAGGGGTGCAGCTGGGGGCAGCGTGTGATACCTGTATAGCTCACATAGCCATTATCAGCTGGGGGCCGCCATTAGACCCCGAGATACATTTTCAACCAATGATATAACTCCCTTCATTCACTGCAGAATTTTTTGGGTACATTATGTAACACCTGGTACCCACCATGCAGGCAGTTATCAGTTGATTATCTTGCCAGGTCCAAGAGCAAGCAATGGCGTCCCCACTGGACCTCAACACTGAGCCCTATGGGAGGAGGAATCATCTGGTATCTGCCCATTCCTGACCTACCACAGCCCAATGTTTTCAATAAATATTGCTGTTTTCTTTCACTCAGCGTAGTCAACTGTTTGGTCCCGATCTCCTGCCGGGGGTCCTGGTGTTGTGTTCTATAGTGGGGTATATAGAGGGAGAAGTTACGATGTTTGGGGTCATGTAGGGTAGACAGGTGACCTCAGGATGGGTACACCCGTTCAGTACAGTGACACCTGAGCAACTCACTGAGCAGCTCACTTCTGTTTGTAAAGTAATTTGTATGTATTTTACCGCTCCTTCATTTTTTCCCAATTTCTCCTTCCCCTCCCCCCTTTTTCTTACTCCAGGGATGAAAGTCAGGGAGCCCGAAAATCCCTGAATTAGTCCAATATGGGCCCAAAAACCTGGGTTTTTGTATTAATGTATAGGGTCTTGGAACTTTAAAATCCCTGAAATCAGGGAAGTCCCTGAAGACTTTCATCCCTGTTACTCTGTCCCTGTTTTCCCCTTCTCCTTTATTTTCCTCCTTTTGATAAAGAAATTAAAAGAAAACAGAACTAAAAACAACTTATGGTGTGTTTTAAGTTTAAGTCAAGTACAAACATTAAAGCCGTATTATGGTTGGGGCATCTTGACTTTACTACCTTGGATACCTTTAGCAACCACACCCACCGATTACCCCCCCCCCCCAAATATCCCGCCATTCCCTGTACCACTTCCGCCGCCCACGTGACTGTGTGCCTGGGTTACTGACGCTCACCATGGCAACGTGTGGTGTTTATAGACGTAGTAGAGGAGCACGGCATGACTGGCACACCTCTGACGTACATAGCGCGTCTGTAGCACCAACATGTACCACTCTCCTAGCATATTTCCACGTCTAGAAATAGAAAGAAACAGGGGAAGTACCTGCTATGAGAGTGGATATGGGACTTCTATGTAGTCTAGAGTAGCCACACCTATATCGAAGTAGAAGTCTGAGAAAAAGGAAGATAGTCCCGCGATAGGTCTAAGTAAGAAGAATATGGAGGCATGGGAAGAGATGAGCAGCGGATGTTTTCCAATCTGGTTCTGAGAATGATTTTCAGTCTCTGATCAGCTAGCCCAACCCTTTAGAAGAAGGTGTCACTCTTCTACTTAGATTTTTAGTGTTAGTGTTAGGAACCCTGGGGGGGGGGGGTCACTGACTATATGTAGGTCACCCTCAACTGCCGCCCTACCGACCCATCTCCCAGTGATCTAGAAATCTGACTGCCCCCCTTTTTCCACAATCCCAAATGTTGACTGCACCGCACCCCCTTCAAGCCTACACCCTCCACCAAGCTGCCTATTGTACTCATGTATTTGTATGGATTAGAATTTAGCATTGTCCAGCACTGTGTTTTTTATCACTTTCATACCCTCATATGTATGGTGTATAAATGAAACACTCGTCTTGAGATCTAATGGAATTCCACCCACCACCCTGCTACACTGATAATAATAGGCCTTGAAATGTTAGTCACTACGGACTACGTTTCTATAGTCAAGTCTCTCACGACTATACCTACTATAGTCACTGGTTACTAAGTTAACTTAGTCATAAAGTCACCATATAGTCATGCCTTGATGCTTAGCATCAAGAACTTAGTCACTGTGACTAATAATATTATGTATAGTCAGCATGACCAATATGCATCCAAGATGGCTGCTGTATGTCATCTCCATGATGCCTAGTTGGAACTGAAAATAACTCTTGAAACACTGTAATAATCACACAATATCATGATACATAGATGACTTACCTATCCCTTAATTGTTGATATGTCACTGACTCCTCTCAGCATCCAGCAAACTTGTGTTCTTTTTTTGTGTACAGAAACCTGTGACATCATCAATCTGTGAGCTACATACATGTAGTCAGAATGACTATTCTCATGACTAATATGTGACTAATGCATATAGTCATCTGACTATGGGGGCCAAAATATGCTGGTATAGTCAGTTCTGACTATAGGTTTTATTATCAGTGTATTAGAGATCTAATGGGAATCCACCGCCCCCTTTTTCCGGATCGCGTTGGAATCCACCGCCACCGCTCTCGGGAGTCAGGCTGCAGTCGCTATCCATTTCATGGGCAAGTGCCCCCCTCCCGGGGTTAGGAACAAAGGGCTTACTTTCATCACTAGCCTGTGGCTCGAGATATTGACTAAAATATAGAGATTAATGTTTTTCTATGTCGTCAATTGCAGTTTCGTGGCAGAATGAGTGTTCTTAGACCTAGAGAAGGGCAGTGAGCAGATCATAAGCTGCTCGCGGCACGTGCCTGCTCCCTCAGCCCACAGGAGGAATGCCTAACCATGACCTGCTGAGCACCAGTATAGAGGGGAATAGGAGCATTCATTGTACAAACTTCACTCGAATGTTTTAAAGAAGTGAAGTGAAACTAAGATGCATTTCTGTTCCTAGTATAGATGGCCAAGTACATAGCTAGTCCCTTTTGCAAGTAAAACTTTGTCCTCTGCCCTCATGAATTAAGCTTTATCACTGTAATTTTCTGCTAAAGGCACTTTTGACAACTTACACTCCCGGCTTATACTATTAAGCCTCACATATTACAATATATTCACTCACCAGGCCTACAGACTAGCATTCTCCTACTAAACTAAACCAATCTATTATTATTGCAGCCATCCATTCCTCACCCCCTCCAAATCCCCTTATCATTCCTGCTCCATGTTTTTCTCCCCTCACACTTTACGTCTTGTACACGTGGCTAATACACGTGAGTAATATGACCCTAGGACGTGTTTATACGGCACGATATGACCCAGTCTGCTAGGCAACGTCAGGTATGACGTGTTTCCTCACGCAACGTTTTTCACCTGTGACGTCACGGCATATCAAGGCAGGTTGAAGGATCTGAAGATGGACCCTGTGAATAAGCCTAGGTGCGTTGGTGGGGCATGGGGAGGGGAGTGGCATGGGGTTTGGGCCCTGTACCACTAGAGAACATCTTTTTTTCCTGATGCCATTCACATGTACAGGAAGAGTATATATCCAGAGTAAGACGTGGATACTGGATGTTGGGTTGCAGTGCACTACTTTATAGACACAGATGATAGCTCAAGTATGCCACAAAAACCTCAGGTTGATGTAACGTTGAAATTCATTCATTCATTTTACGAATTTTATACAGACTGAGAAGATTTCATTAACCATTTTCGAATAAGGGTAACATCTAGAGAGCAAATGAATACACGCAGAATAGCCATGATATAAACCACCATCATTTTTACTTTCCAGACCACTTTCCTTCTCCCTTTATAATAAGGGAACTTTATATAAATGCGCCCCCCCCCCATCTGCCTAACACACAAACACATACCAGTGGATGCCCTGCTTGGTGACGGTGATACACGTGTATCCGGACTGGGACGCCTCACTCCGGGACATGATAATGGCGTCCGTACTCCGTGAGATGGGACCCGCCGCCGATAGGGGCGTGGGCTGCCAACTTCCGATCGGCGCCGCCGCCATCATGGCCGTGGATGACATGCCCTGTCGTGGTAGGCTGCTGGATTTGATACGAGTGGCGGAGGGCACGGGGGACGTCACAGCCTGGTCTGTTCTTAATGCAGTTGGGGAAGATGTCGGTGACACGCCGAATACCGCCGAGTGTGGCCGACGTCGCGAAGGGCGCTTCCGGGGCCGCCGGAAGTTCTCCTCGTCGCCGCTGATTGAGGAGATGCTGAGCGATGACGGACTGGAGTTTGGAGAGAGAAGCGGCGGGGGAGAGAATAGTCCTCTGTCTGGCGGGTGAGAGAATAGCCCTCTGTCTCTTCCTGCAGGTGACAATAGAGGCGGGGGTGGAGGGGAGAGGACAGACCGCGGGGGCTCAGGACACTCCATGACCGGCCCCAACTCCATGCTCGGCTCCCGCAGCCCTACCGGAAGTGACGTCGACCGCGACAACTGCGGGCTTTTAGGGTCCTGTTTGCGGGCTTCGAAAGGCATGAAGTTCTCTGTGACGGCGACGGCGGGTGTCTGCGGCAGGGTGTTGTCGCGGGCCTCCTGGGAGCGCGGCGACCAAAGGACCGTGTCCGACTTGTACATGGCCGGAACCTGGGGAGGGGGAGGCGGGGGAGGGTGGGACGGAGGCCGGGAGGGCACCGCCGGACGCCAATGCCGCAATGGGCGCGCATCGTCCATAGTCCCATTAATCCGACTTCCGGTTCCGTTGGCGTTGCGCCCTGTAGGCTGAGACCACTGCTGAAGGAGAACATCCTTGGTCGGGAACTGTGCGGTGCCATTAGCTAGACTACCATCCAACACTGACGCCGACTGTTCTGCAGGTCGCACCCATTTTGGCGTCGGGGACGGACCACGACTTCCGCCCGCAGGCGCAGGCCGGAAGGTGGAAAGGGCCAGCTGCGCCAGAGGGCGTTCATCCGTGTTGACGCTCTGGCTTCGGGGCCGGTTCCGGTGATGATGGATAACGATGGGGACAGTCTCCGTGCGCTCCACCTCCCTAACATTATTCTCCTTGACTTCTACGGCCCCCGACATGGCAAAGATGTAGTTCCCTCAGTTGGGCTGCTCGGGCCACTCGCAAAACTCGCAAAAACAACTCAATCAACTCAGCCCACGGCAGTAAATCTCAGCACAGGTGTCCCCACCGCCGACATCCCAATATTCACCATTTTTTCCACCGACACGGTGTAATTTCTCATATCAAGGTGGATGTACAAGCTCTCCTTCCATGGAGTGAAAAATTGACCTCAATCTGGGCTGTAGGTATATATATAGAAATTCCTCAGCGTTGGAGATCACACAGAAACAGTAGCTCTATATCAGTTGTTACTAATCCAAGGGTGTTAACTGTTTCAGGCAATGATCCACCGTTCACCAAACTGGTAATCCAGGGGCACAGGTGAGTAGGTCCATGGGACAGGTAGGCCGATGTATGGCCCCACAGGTGTGCGGCCAGGTATGTAGGTAGGGTATGGCCCACCTGGGGTGTGTGTTCCTTGTTATCTCTAGGTCACCCACAGCTGCAGTAATGACCCTTCATGTATGTTTCCTATACTAATGAACCACTACCTGAACCTCTCCCTGCTTGTCCCCATACCTCCCTCCTCCAGGGTGACCTCTGGTATAGAGCAGCTCCTGGAGGTGACCTTATCTCCTAGCCTCTGTTATTAGGTGACCTGCTGGAGGAGCTGTATTGTTGTACTGGAGGTAGGTATAATATTATATATAGGCCGTCATTACACACCAGCCACACCCGCCGTCCCGTCCCGTCCCGCCGTCCACACCCTCCTAGGTCCCTGTAGTTCTATGTATATCTACTCCACTTTACGTCACAGCCTGCTACAGGAGGAGATATATACTGGTAGTCCTCCAATACCCCTGAGCTGCTCCCCCTCCTCAGCTGCTCTCCCCATCCCATGTACTACCAACTCAGACAGGGGTGCAGCAGGTAACGCTTGTTACAGTGGGACTTGCTCACAGTTGCTCACTTTGTATGAACACTCACAGTGACCAATGTGAGGTTACTTGGTCTGTTCCTTTAAGGTGAGCTGCCCACATAGTAGTACAGCTTCCAACCTATCCCTTTCCAAATAATGCATTGCATGTATATGTTACATGCACAACCTAACGAGCGCAGGTATATGTAATGCCACTTCAGCGAGTTGCCCAGTTACTCAGTCTCTTCTCATATTGCCTGTAACTAGGCAAGGTGCTCAAAGTGTTCCACAATTGTTACTTTTAGACGAGCTTAATGAGTACAAATGTGTGCCATCTCCAGGGTGTATGCAATGGTGCTACAGCTGCTCAGTGAATTGCTGAGTCTGTATTCACACAGTCACACTACGAGCTGCTAGAAGAGCAACTAATGCATCAGGATCTGCCTTATATCTCACTTGCTCCAAGAGATGAGTATACATAGGCCGCTCCCTTTGCTCTATGTTGTAAGACTATCCCTGAATTGTGTATACAACATAAGAGTTTGTATGGTGTGTATCCCTTCTCCTCCAACTCCCTCACTCCTTCACTGGTTTCAGGCTGCCCAGTCTAGACTACAGTAACATACACCTTGGTTCCCAAACCCACCCCCATGGTCCTGTATGTAGGTGGTGAGAGGAGCTGCTCCTGTGAGTGAGTAGCTCAGGCTGGTTACTTACAGGTGTAACCTTCAGTTGTTCTGCAGGTAGGAAGGGCGGGAAGAGCTGAAATAAGCTCATAGAAACTACCTCGGAGATAGCAGACAAAATATTTTTTCATGGGAAAAGATTATAGCGTTTGAAACTGAAACTTTTACTGTATGCTTATCGCTTTCTTCTCATTATTGTGGGAAATATGGAATTTTCTTACATATTGTCTTATACTCTGGAGTGTCGAGAAACCTTAAGTTGTCATCACTCTGGTCAACAAATAGTATAAATAATTGCATATTTTACAAAAAGGAATACAAATTTCTCTACAAAAGCTGGTAATGTGCTATCGATGAAGCCATTCCATCGGCTGCATTCCTTTCTAATTGCCAGCTTCATTTCTTACCCAACACTGATACTCTTGGTTAGATCACTAAGAAAATGTTTTCGCAGCGTTCCAAGCCAAATGTGAGATAATTCTCTGTAATACTCCTAACACAAACAGTCTAATTAGAATTGTTGAGCAGCTCAGCATCCACTCAACGAGCAATACTCCGAGCTGCTCGTCACGCCAGGAGAAAGCCTCCATACAGGGTGGGTGAGGGGTAAGGGAGGGTATGGTACCCAGGCAGATAACGGGCGCCCTCTGGGGAGTTATTATCAAACCAGTACCAGTTACCCACCAGGTACGCCATTAACCCTTTCATTGAGTACAAGTTAAGCACCACTGACTACAAGTTAAGCACCAGTCCAGCAGAACTAAGGGAGCGATCATTTTTTAACAACGGGGGGGGGGGGTTGAGGGGGGGTCAGAATTTTTTCAACCCCTCTGATGGGGGGTCAAAAGAATTCCACCTGTTTTCAGTGGAAAACCCAGCGCGTTATTATGGGTTAAAAGGGCACGTTCGCATGCAATTTTCGTCCTTTATGGGGGGGGTCGGAATTTTTTTCGCGCCCGAGCGCGCAAACCCATCAGCTCCCCCCCCCCCCGTTGTTAAAAAATGATCACTCCCTAACACAACTATACACTATGTCAGGCTGGTTGGCTGGCTAACAACATAATCATAAAGTATCCCCACAGAAAGCATCTTTGGCCAATTAGTAGAGAGCAGTACCATGCTTGCCGGGGTTTAGTAGCTTCTTGAAGAGACTCTGCCTTAAGTTCTGAGACTTGTGGCAAATGGCGTAATAATGAGGATGAAAATTTATTGAGAGTCCTTGGAAACAAACTGTTGAACTTTGAAATTTAGTTTATATCAATCACGTGGTCTAGAATGATTGCAGAGACAGTCTTCTCGCCATCTAGTCTGCCCATACATTATACTTCTCGCTGGTGAAAGGTGCAGAGGAGATGAAAGGGAGTTGAGTGCTGTGGACGAGTGTTGTGTACCATTAGTTTAAATATGATCCACTAGGTGTCAGTAGGGCACCTTGGACATTCCTTATCAAGCTGGAACAAGCTCCATATACATTTACTACATGTACCCAGTGCCTTTACCGATCACCACCAGCCCACCAGTAGGTCAGGCAGATATTGGGTGGGATTCATGACCTTTTCACCTATAACCACTCCCCCTCCCGCCATCTGAGATTCCACCTACTACAGGCTTCGACTTCCTAGCACCATGCTGGGGAAATGCTACCACCTCTGCCCACCTTCACCCCTATAGTCATCCCGTGGGGAGCGGTATCTGGTGGGGGAACAGTGCTCTATTGTGGATAAAGGTTATCTTATGCTATTACATGTAATAGTTATTATGTGAGAATTTAAGCAACGTAAATTCACATTTTCACATTTCATCAGGACTGTGCTCGGAGAGTGACGCCCTTTAGTGGACGCTTAAAGTATACAGTGATGGAATTCATGCAGTATTCGTACATGAGAATCCTGCAATAACTTCAGCATACCTGGATTTTTTCTTTATAGATTACAGGCCTGGACCTAAGTACAGAAATGAAGTAAGTGGGAAGGTGATCGGGGACAGGGGGCAAACTATTATCCCTTACTCTACTTGCCACTTCATGAATACCATCCTGCCCACAGCATGCCGACATGCAGTTCAGCCCTGTATAGCCAGCAGTCCCTCCCCACAACGCTCCTGCCCTGCTCCATGTCCAGTCCATGTTAGGGTTATCATGTTGGGGCAGGGGCTGCTCCATGTAACTGTAGGTTAGTTTGATGTGCTCAATGTGCAGGTCAGGGGTAGTCTGTAGATATCAGGCTCCCTCCCACAGAGATCAAACACCCGGACATACCTGACTGTGAGGTGCCAATTTCAAGACGCATACATTAGAAAATTGCTGAACTTCATAGAGGAAATCCAAATAATATAATTCCGAAATTCCAGGTAAAGAAAAGGAAATCTCCAAAAAGTAGCTCCCCAATCAATATACCGGTGGCCGATGGTCTTTTTAAGGGACATGTCAGTTCCCACCCCCACTAGAATGTGCCGATATTGCTGCAAGTCACTGGCTGTCATTGCTTGTCTGTGCCTTTAAAACACCACGTGGATATTGCCTGGGGTCTCACGTACCAACGTAACATACAAAGCCCCTTTGTAAAGGTGGGGCAGGATTTAGGAAATTTGTCCCTACAATACTAAAAGTATAGTCAGAATACAGCGTCATGTGTAGATGGTCTAAAATCAAATTTCTTTAAACTCTTAAAGAGTGTTTACCCAAGTTATCAAAGTTTTAAAGGACTGAAAACAGTGGATTCATGCTGGTTGATTTTACCTCCATAATCGTAATCAAAAGTTAGTAGTCTTTCTTTTTTATTATTCTGGACTCTAAAGTTGCTTGCCCAATACAGCTAGATAGGACTTATATGTTGCTTGCCCAATACAGCAGTGAATGTATCTATGGATGACCAGATCTATGTGACAAATGATAGAGTCTATGAGTACAAGTGAGAGAGAAAACCGCTATCCGGGCAGATCTCAATAGCAAGGGTTCTTTTATGTGCCTGATCCCACATATAGGGCGAGACAGTCAATGCCTTTTAAAACTCAGACATGGCCCACTGAGGAGGAATCCCATGGAAAACAAAAATCATGTAGCTCTGGGCCTGCATACATTGTACATGTATATATGGACACTCGCTGCAAGCCACGAGAAACCTCAAGTTTGTGGCCTTTTACTTATCTGGTATGCCAGCTGTTAGTATGGAAGGAGATTTCTCCTATGGACTCCCATTAAAGCTATTCTGCTCCTTCATACCCTCATCATCCTCATAATCAAGGTCACCACTCCACATCCATGCTTCTTTCATGACCAATACCACCCCATGTTTTACATTACGTCAAAAGGCAAAATACTTTAAATCACCATGTTAGCCTAAGTTAAAGGGTTAGTACAATGCACTGGGTAGTCTGGATACAACTAAGAGTGCAAAGCTTCAGGCACTCCAACCTTACCTAACACAGCTCAATAGATCAATGGTTATCAGATATAGATAATTACAAATAGATCTATGGGATGTACCCTGATAAACACCATGGAACACAACCATTATGCTATAGTCAACATGGGACTGACAGCATGATAACACCACTGATATGACATTCACAGATGGATAATCAGGGGAGGGAACTAATCATGATCAAATTAATTAGATTTCATTCTTTGAAAAATACACTCTTTGTTGCATTACTCAAGCACCATGGATGCAGGGCTCTTAATTAAACCATACTTTTGGTAATGTTAAACCAAAATAGACTGCATGGGCATGAACCATCCAATGTAAGAGCCCTCCAAGCTAAGTCCTGGACACTTTCTTGGCAGTGTTGTGTCTGTACAATGATGCTTAAACAGGATGCCTTAATGTGTTAACCCTCGTCTGAGTGAAAGATGTCTGAAAACGTCCTGTACCACATTGACGGTCTTGCTCCATCCCAAATCCAAAGTCCATTTAGTAAGAGTAACTCACTTCAGGCGGCGCCACAAGTTATTTCTAGCAGGAGCATGGGAAAAGAGTTGAAACTAACTCTGACAGTAGTATATAATATATAGGTAGAGGATCCAGGGTAGATGATACTGCCACTAGTACTCTATTGTCAATTTTGGACAACAACCAAATGATATTACACATATACTGACGTTTTATTGTCAATTTACCCTACCCCTTCGTTTGAATGGTGACTAAATAGCTAGATATGTGCCAGCAGGACATGGTGATTTGCCGCCCTACATGTATGGTATAGATGTCCATGATATATATGTTATACGGGGCATATTATATGGAGGTATGTATTACACAGCTGTGCAGAAGCTAGCCAATGTGAAGCTATACATTGCAGTACGAACTGTAATAACTCATCATTACTGCTTATATCTGTGATGCTAATATACACACGCTCGAAATTGACCAATCTAGAAATACATTAAAATATTCAAATTTGAAATTTACCCCCACCCCCCGAGTCATCTGTAACTTTAGCCCTTTGCGATAGCTTGAAATCAAAGACAAACAACAAGACTTTCATCCATGAATATATATTTAGTTTTGATATTTCTTATTGAGGTTTAGTCTACATTTTCATTTAAAAATACAACACTTCAATACTACATTGTAGTTAAGAGTAACACATGTTTTACTGGAAGGGTGTGCCTGCTATTCTAGGGAAGATTGGCAGTGAATTTTGAAATCATAGCATAATATAACACACTGTGGCTATATTATGGGAGGAGGCAAAGTGTGATATTCCCTCGAGGGCCCCAAAGCATTAGCAGCCTATATAACATGGTTATCGAGTTTAGGCACTGATTTCAGTTCCTAAAATGGATAATATGAGTTCTGATATCTGACGATATAAGAACCCAAAATTGACAGCGGACGCACAGCGGATCGGACATACCTTGACAACGAGTTGACACGAAAGTAAATCCTCCATTTCTGAAGCTTATAGACCAAATCTGACGAAATAATTTCAGCAGTATATCCTTTACATGTTATTCTAACTCCCTGTCGGGTAGATTACTTGATATTATGGCTGAATTTAACATAAAAAAATAGTAAACTTTCGAAGCGGGCGACTGGCCATGTGTCTTCGGCATTCTGTCAACAGTACCTGTGGCACCACCTGTAGTGTACAGAATGAATTAGGCTATAGACTGGCGCAGCTCTGTCTCAACGTATTTGCGGTAGTAGGCCTACGAGAATGGGAGTTGCAGGAGGTCGCCAGCTTAACCATACGTTAACATGAAACCAAGATGGCTGATGGCCGTCTTGTCGACTCACAAAAGAAAACAATGGATTCTATCCATTTTAAAGGTAAATACTTAGAATTAATGGTGGAAACCATGTTATATATGCAATATGTAATGAATAGACTTGAACTCGTTGACTTCATGGGTTTGATAGAAGCATGAGCCGAAGGCAACGAGTTCAAGTCTATTCAATATATATTACATTCTTAAAAAGTTAAGAACAGGTACTAGTAACTGGGACTACTGAGCTGTGACCAAGCTGTGCAGATGGACCAGACACACCTGTGGGGCTATTATGGTTATGGCATAACTGGGACTGCTGAGCCATAACCAAACTGTTCAGGGCGGGGGGTAGCTCAGGACCATGCAGGTAGGAAACCCAGTGGGGGGCACTTGTGGATATGTGGAAACCATGTCCATACACAAACAATCACAAAAGGAGGTACTTTTTGGAACCTAGGAGCAGACCCACCTGGACCCGTTGTAAGCGGGGTCCTTTTGGGCCCAACTTGGCCCAAAGGGGAACATTTTAAAGGACTTTTCAACGGCGAAAGAATTTTTCAAATATTCCAATTAGAACCAGAGTTAGAGTTTGATATCAAAAGGATATTTTTTCTTAAAATCTTGATTTTTTTTCAGGCAAATCCTCATAATATGGCAGGGAAAGGGTACTTTTCTTAGGAAATTCTGACATTTTTGGCTGGGCAAGGGGTATCTATTTCCGAAATATGGCCGGGAAAGGGGTACATTTTATGTAAAAAATCCATTGAAAGGGTGCTCAAATTGTGAGTTTGTCTTTTTGCACTCTAACAGCAGCAAAAGGGGTACTTTTCAAAGCTGATTCCCATCAAAAGGGGTATGTTTTGGTTGAATTTCCCCCGCTAAAAGAGGTTCCAAGTCAAGGGCCATGTATGCCTCACATGGTTACTATAGAATATATAGGGAGTGGCCCCCAGGCAGGAAACCTCTGCAGGCAATCTAGGGCCATACAGAGAATCAATTTAGTATTTGATTTTAACCCTCCTGAAAAGACCTTTTTCATAAATATTTTGAAAAAAAATGAAAACAGAATAGGAAGGACATCTATGTCAAGCATGAGATGACAGATAGATTGGAGAGATAATTTATCTCTACATAGCTTTTTTTTCTGAGCATTTCATACCATTCTACCCGCCCAAACACCAATAAGGGTGTGCCTTCTCTCTCTCTCTCTCTCTCTCTCTCTCTCTCTCTCTCTCTCTCTCTCTCTCTCTCTCTCTCTCTCTCTCTCTCTCTATATATATATATATATATATATATATATATAGATAGATAGATAGATATATATATCTATATATAGAACAGGCACACCCTAACAAGAATGAAAAACCAGGTGAAAGAACCTGGTATTTCCCCTTTAAAGCGTCTAACATATAGCAGGGTTTACCATATGTATGCTCCTCCTATTATGCATCAAAAACATATGTTAGTTGTAAAACAGATTTGTTCTGTGTCAGCATATTTGCTGTCAGTGTTAGTTGGAGACTTTTTACTACCTCTACCTGGGAGACCTATATGTGAGATGTCTTTAAGTGGGCCATGTGTCCCTTACACTATGTGTGTATGAATGTATGACATCTTACATCAGGTGTTACACGCCTGTAAAGGACACCACACTGAGTATCACTAACTATAGAGCTACCTGCATTTACTATTCAAGGTCAACTCTATGCTTTTTCAGACCATGTATTATCTTTTTCTTATTCAGGCATGATGGCATTTGCAGTTTATGTAATTCATGTACTGTTAAATATTAGAGAATGAAAAACCCATATCATTACTGCCACAAAAATGAATGCACATTCAGACACATGCTATAAAGAACTCATGTAAATTTACTGTAGTATATGTGCTTGAAACTTTTGGCATAACATACATACCATATAGCATTGTCATTCTCCTCCACCTCCGCCATATTTCTGGTAAATCAACTGGTACTTCTACTATTGCTGTAGGGGACAAAATTCACTAGTGCCTCCTCTGACGTTGTAGCGTACAATATCAACCGGTACCTCTCTGTTCTTGAATAGTGCAATATCAACTGGTACCTCCCTTGTAGTTATATAGTTCAATATCAACAGGTACCTCTTGTTGCTGGTACACTATCAACTGTACGCATCAAACTGATAACTCCCTGTTGTTGAAATGTACCAAATAAACTGGTACCTCCAGTTATTGTAATATAGTACAATATCAGCCAATGTCCCCTGTTGTTGAAATGTGACGTGAAAACATGTCGTGATGGGAAGGTTGAAGGCGGCAGATGAAAGCTGCCCTTGGTGTGAGGAGAGGGAGGTACTTAGTGCAGTGCCCAGCGACCTGTGCCCAAACTGTGTGGCACCGCCCCAGCCTCAGCCTGGGGCCTTGGGCTTGGTCCACACTGCTCAGCCTCTACAACTCACCATTGTAAAAGGCCCCTGTCACATCTCTCTGTGTATATGTAAGGGTGATGATGGCTGTGGTAGTCTAGTGTTTGGCGATGTGGATGTACTCAGTGAAAAGCCTGCATGTATCCCTGAAGTTGAAGGCGGAGAATGATCCACGCCCTTATGTCTAATACATTACATCTTTTTCCTCCAGTGCTTAGGTCCCAAGTGTAAAGTTTGATCATCACAGTGTGCCCCTTTCCATACAGGACCTGGAATCAGTGGATGAATAGAGGGTAGACTGAGGGACTCCAGCTTGTCACATGCCCCTAACCCTACACTCAGCACCCCCCAGTGGTGGGATGTTACATTAGCCGACAATAGATCTGGACACAGCTGTGTATTATCAGAAAATTCCAAGTATAGGGCAATAGTAGTATATATCAGCTTCATCAGCCCTCCTGTGACAGCCTGGTAGAGTACTACTATAATAATGGCCTACTCCAGTTGGTGGAGGGTGTAAAATCCCCCTCTATGCTGCTGTGACTTACTCCCAGGGTGTACTTAGGCACAATCAGTGTCATGACACATGTATCATTCGGCCACGGTCTCCCCTAGTGTTATAGATCAGTATATGTGAGAGTATGGGATCTGGACCACCATTATGATACTACCAGTCCCTCCCCTATCTCTGTCTCCTGGCTCTCTCTCTCTCCTCCTCCTGCCCCCGAACAGGCCACACACCGCTGACTGCTGTACACAGGTGTGTCAGATGATGTCTTCACTCTCACTAGACTGGTGATGGTCTCTGTGATGCTGTTAACACTTTCAGGACCTCCAGACCTTGAATCCAGGCTCTGTGATCTACATGCAGATGTGTTATCCTTTTTAATCCAAAGAAAGAGTGATACCATAACGCTTTGTATTTCTTACTTTGTTTGGATAATTTAATGATGCACCAGTACTGTATTATCGGGTAATTAGATACTGCACCATACACACCGTACATCAAAGGACGAGATCCTGCTCTTAAAGGATTAAAGGTATTTTGCCTGAGGTGATATCTTCGGTCAGGCTGATTTCAAGCCTCAAAAATAAGTTGCATGTATATTACAAAATACTCCATGTACTATATTTAACTAGACATAACATTATTTACTTGTTTCATTTTATTTAAGCTACTTCTAGACTACCAATAGCATGTTAAATGGACCTTTAATAACTAGTAGGCCTACAAAATACAAAACTCAATCAGCGATAACCCAGTAAGGTAATCAAGGTATGATTGAGCTGTAGGCAAGTCTACTCCCTACATTCTGCATATACAATCAGAATCCCTCCCTGTAGGTATTTGGGACGTGACAGCGTAGGAGCACAGGGCACACCAAGGGTGGGGCGGTTTGCTGTTGTAAGATCTAAAGAATGATCACAATGATCCAACCAGAGCACATCTTACCCCTTCCCCATCCCTCTCTGTGTTAGTGTGTAGACTCTCCCTGTCCTTAAAAATTTCAACTTTAAAAGTGCCTGGAGATCTAAGACTATATTTGAAGGAATTGGCGAACATCTCAGTGAAGGGAGAGATGACCCGAGACTGACTGGAATACACCGTATTGTGTGTATTTAGAAGTGTGAGGTGCATCTTGAAATTTGGTGTATTACTACCTCTCATGGTGAGTAGGCTTACTACTGACTCCCCGGATCGCTGACTAATGGCGAACTTATTGTTTTCCACAAAGGTGACAATGCAACCATAGAGACATTGACTCTCTTCAAGAGTGTAGTAGGTCAGTAATTCAATTGTTAGCCTGACTCTTCTGTGAGGAGTCAGGTGATGTTGGTCTCTAATGCAAGGTGAGTCAGGCAATGCTGGACTCTAAAGGGGAAGTCATACATTGTGAAGAGAGTCGAGTCCGACTGACCCTCCATTTTCCCCAGTAGATGTATACAGGTGAACAGGTATGCATAGAATTTGTTCAAAGCTTGGAGAAGAAGGCATCACCAGGTAGGAGGGAGTACCTTTGGTTGGTGGTTTGGGGGGGGGGGGGTGTTTGTAGGCACCTGTCTGATGACAGTGACTAACGGCAGGTTTCTCCAGTTCAACGCCCGTGTAATTGTGCTCAATTGCATAGGAAGACTGGTATCTTGGTCCAGTCGGCCGATGATACTCTCACGAGGATCTCGTGCCAATAAGGATCTTATTTGCACGAGATTTTTTTAGTATACAGGACTTCTCAGAGACGGGACTACACAAGGAAATTTGGGAACACACAAGGAATTTGGGAAACAGGACATTTGATAAACGGGAAACCAAGAAATTTGGGAAACAGGAAATTGAAAAACAGTACAAAAGCAAGAAATTTGGAAAACGAGACCAGTGTGTCTAGGAAATGGGATACATGTAATTCTTTTGCAGTCCCGTTTCCCATAATTTCCTGATAGATCACATAGTCCCGTATATATGAAATATTTATCTTGTGTGCTGAAGATGTCCCGTTTCCCAAATAACTAGTTATGTTGTCCTGTTTCTAAAATACTTGTCCTGTTTCTCAAATACATGTAACTAGTCTTGTTTCCCAGAAAGTCCTGTTCACAAGAAAATCCCGTGCGAATAAGAGTGTTATTCTCACGGGATACAAAGAAGACTACCTCTCGCAATCATATCGACCTTTCTTCTCACTGTTTTAATCATATTTACATTCTAGAACACTATAGCCTAGACCGGGTGCACTTTCAAATGTTTGGGCCTCATGGTCTTCACAAGTCCGATATCAGTGTTAGGCTATGATGAGTATTCAACCAGACTGTTATTATTTTCATGGAAAGGCCATGTATGTATTTCTTCATTGTGATTATACTCTAGCATCAGGCCTTCTTTCACTGAGCAGTACGTGTATGTACATAGCACGTTGTTCTATGTCCACAAGTGTATCACAGCCTATCCACATTATGTTATCACCATTAAAGATGCATAAAGATGGTCCAACCTCCTTATCCTGCTAGTAATATACTGTGCTAAATCCTTGCTTATACACACAGACTGCCACAGGTATCTACCAAAACAAAGACTGTTAAACCTCCTGTGTTGTGCCTCACCATGGAGGAGTGACACGACGCCTTAACAACGCCTACACAGAAGGAGGAGGTGCAGAGGTCACAACAATACCTCCAGTGCAGGCTGACTAAGCACCAATCGATTGATGCCAGTCTAACAGGATGTGATATCACAGCAAGCACCCTGCTGGAAGAGGAGCACCTGGAGCAATGAGCCGCTCCTCTAACCACAACCTAGACCTGAGCAGCTCACTTCTGATGTATTACGATAAGGCGAACAACTGCTGGCCGCCAGCCTCCACTGGATTCACCCAGTGGTTCACTGATGGCATAAATGCCTCCAGGATGTATGTTCATTCGTCCTTACGTGACAGATCTATGGGGCACTGTAGAGTAACTCGCCAGTATGCCATGGTACAGTAGTGTGACACTTGTAGTGTATGTATGTGCGATGTACGTATACATCAATGCTTAGTAGTAGATATGATCAACTTGAGGAGGTTTTTATTTAACAAAAGGCAGGTCTTGTATTCATACATCGTGCCACCAAAAAGAAACGGTATAGGGCAGTAATGTACCTTGTTTGATCTAAGGTTACGTTCAATACATGTAAGAAAACTACTCCTAGTTAGCAGGTGGTGAGGTGAGCTGCTCCTCCTTAGTTTCAATGAACTGCTCTGAGTAGATAGGGGAATTCCCTGATTATTGATTTGTGATTAGGAGTGCCTATTAGTGATGGACATGGCCTTGTGTCTGGATGGTGAAGGCTTTAGTGAGTGAGTGAGTGAGTAATAGATGTTTAACGCCATTTCGACAGCTAAGGTCATATTCATGGCGAGAATGACATTACACAATTTCACAGAGGAATGTGTCGGTGCCCGCGCATATGTGCACCACACACATCCGAGAGGATAGGAAAGGGGAGATATAGACCCTTTTAAGTGGGCTAGGGAAGCCCAGAAGGCTTTAGATCAGCTTCTTATACATATTGTTCTTCTATTGCTATGATCATTTAGAAGACACACTTTTATCCGTTTTTGTCTGTTACCAACGGATACATAAGATGATGCTCTGGGGGTTTGGAATCACTAGCATTAATTCTTCATAAGTGCAGTTCTAGTTGATATTCAGACTGTATTTCTGCAAGTTATACTTGAGCTAAACATTCTTATTTTAGGTAATAAATTAACCTATTTGCTGTGATGTGCAGTTGGCAAACTACCTTCCTTTAATTCGTGGATAATGCTGGCCATGCCCCATTAACACCGCCCTAGGTAATACCTCTGACCATGGTCGGCTGTACCAACCTCATCATTCTGAATCATCCTGTTCTGGTAATCCACAGTCAGCCAAGGACAAAAGGAGAATCATGGTGGGATAATCCATAACGGAGACTGCAGGGTCGATAAGGATGAACAGGATCTATCAGATGTAGATAGACATGGCATTCACACTGCTTGCTCACACCCAGACATATCTATTTTCGGAATGATACACCGACTCCAATGATGGAATGTGGAATATGGGGAGGCAATCTCCTTCTTGCTATAAAGGATGTAATCTTTTTGCCATTTCTGTAATCACGTTGGGTGATATCTTTTCTTGAAGGAGCATGATATTAGGGCAACAGAAACAATGCAGTGCCTTCAATGACAATATACGGATTTCATTTTTTTCTGAAACCTAATAGGCAAGTGGTCATTCCTTTGTTGTCTGATGAAAGGATATCATGAAGAAGTCCTTGACCGTTTCACTCAGAGGGTCAGCATGCCAACTGGTAGCTGGTCATTTATAGACTGCAGAATACTCATATTGGTCATAATGGATGAATGCGGTCCTGGTGAGGTTACTCGCCATTGCTGCATTCAGGCATCAGGATGACCCTTTAAGAGTATCTCAACCATGAAAGACCAAGACTTTTCACAAGGACTGCACTGGCACATGATAACAAAAGGACATAAACCTGACGTGACCCAAAGTTAATTTAAGGGAATTTAAAATCAAAAGCACTATGACCCCTTAAAGGATGAAGCCCAGGTGGATGATGACTGTGGTCAGGTGAGCCTCATCTAAGCCCTCAGGCTACACCACTACTTGTGTATCTACCTGGGCTACTGGAGGGCCTCCAGGGTGTCTCCTTGTGAAGCTGACCCACCTGGAGGCCCAGGTAGTGTCCTCACAGGTGGACATGCATACTGAATGAGACTGTCATCAATGGTGACATTAGTCTACTGACATTCAAAGGAGCATTTTCATCAGATCAACTGCAGTATTTACGGGTTCAAGGTTATAGGGATTCATTTAGCTCCTTCCCCTAAACCTGACGTAGATCCTTATGACGTGTACAGCTTTATCACTATGAAAGGCGATGTGTTTAAGCCACCAAGATATTAGATGAAACTGTACACTCATTGACTCTATTTAACTTTTTGATCAGGACAGGAAACTGCGGGCGAGCGAAAAAGGACGTCGTTCCTCAAACAAGATAGATTTTCCCTCAAACACATAATGCATGAAATAGCAGTAGGAATTTATACTCTTTTTCTCGATGACTACTATGTGCCCAAATTGACGTAAGAACTATATATATATTGTGGCGTAGACCGAGCCGACGTCGGTGGATCCCGAAACCATCCTGGCATGGGGGCGGGGGGAAGCCGGCGGAGGCGGAGTCACGTCAGCATTGTGTTATTCGGAGTAGCGTCTTCGGCGGCGGTGTATGTTGTACATACACCAGCGCCGGTGGACTTGCAAGTGTATAAATACTGGAGGTGTCCCACCGGACAGGCAGTCTGAGATTGGGGTGGCTATAGGACGCACCGGCACTTGCACCAGAGAGGAGGAGCAGCGGCATATAGATACAGATATACTTAGCTGGTGTGGCAGAGCAAGCCAGGCAATAAAGAATTCACGTTAATTATACTTGTCCGTGTTACTGGTCGTCATTCTCTTATCCGGAGGAGCTTGGAGAGCGCTACATTGGTGACAGCGGTGTTTTCAACGGATCCACGCAGGACTAGAGATGGCGGAGGCAAGGATAACGGGAACAGACTCATTGAAATTGGAAGGAGAAGGAGTTGGTCGGGGGACCCTCTTGGAAGTAGTGGACGAGGAGGTGACAATCAGAAGACCCGCAGAAAGCAGACCTGGGGAACCATACCCCGAAAGGCAGGAGGAGCCTATGGATCGGAATTGGACGGGGGAAGGCAACCAGGTAGAGGTGGGAGGAGGGCGTGCAAGTCCCGTAAACGACTTCAGATGGCCATGGGAGAAGGAGGAGGTGGAGAGGGAGATACCCCGGAGGCCTAGCCGGGGGAGGCGCCAACCCAGAGGCAAGACTGAAAATACTTCAAGCATGACTCGGAGGAGATTGGAGGAAGGGTCAGAGGATTGGACGGAGGAGGAGTGGGACCAGCTCCTAGAGACTCTCTCAAAGCATAGGAAGATGAAACCGGCAGCGGAGGGACGGGAGGAAGGAAGAGGGACGGAGGGCCCTGACAACAAGGGAGAGGGGATGACGGTAAAAAAAGAGGTGATCGGGGGAGAGCAGCCATCAGTGGATGAAACCCGGTTACCTGCGTTGCCGTCCCTATCTGGCGGAGCTGACGGCGAAGTGAGTGCAAAAGGAAAGCCGGTGGTTAAACCCACAAAATACGACGGGACGGGGGATCTAGGCGATTACCTCAACCACTTCGACCTGTGTGTGAAGGTGAATGGATGGGACGAGGCTGAGGCAGGCATGTTCCTAGGGCTGAGTTTGGCGGGGGCCGCTCGGAGGCTGTTGAACGGCAGAAAACCTGCTACGCCGGAAGGGTACACCGAACTCCGGAAGGCGCTGGTCGAAAGGTTCGAGCCCACCAATCAAGAAGAGACCTATAAAGCTGTCCTCCGCACCAGGGTACGGAGGAAGGGGGAGGCGTTGCAAGAATTGAGGGAGGATCTGATGAAGTACACCCGACTAGCTTACCCCGAGGCCGACGCCCGAACTACAGACACCCTGGTTTTGGACAGATTCCTGCTATGTTTGGATAATCCTCTAAGACAATGGGTCTATCAGTCACAGCCAAAGGACCTACAAGCTGCCGTCATGACAGCCGTGGGGGCAGAAGCCTACCTGAAGGTGGAGCAGGAAACATCGCAGAGGGTTAGGACCGCTGATGCGTCGGTAAATGAGCATCTCAAAACCAACACCGACAGGATGGATAAAATGGTGGAGCTAATGGACCGTATGGCTAAGAAGATGGAGGAGCCTCTCTCCACCGAGAAGAAGAGGCGGAGTACTGCCTGCTATGGGTGCGGTCAGGAAGGGCATTTCAAGCGGGAGTGCCCCAACAGGAGAACTGACAAACCTGGGGGGGCCCCCGAGACGGGAAAGGATGTTATTCCATCGGGAAACTAGAACCGACCTCTACCCAAGGCCAGGTACAGGTCGGGGGGATTGGGCCTATGAATATTGTGCAAGGAAGGCGAGAGAGGGGCGGCGGAGGACTAATAGTGGAAGGCAAGTTGGAGGGAGCCGTTATACAGATGCTGGTAGATACTGGCGCCTCACTAAACCTTATCTCCCACGGGTGGTGGGAACGACATGGGGGTGATCGGCCGCTCCAAGAAACGGGGGAAGTTGTCTTTTCGGTGGATGGAAGACCCCTGAAACTTAAAGGGGAGGTGCAGGCTTCATTACAATTGGGGACCAGGAGCACGAACGCGATGTTTATCGTGGGGGACACAGGGACGGAAGGAATATTGGGCGCCGCCTTTCTACGAGAAAACCAGCTTGTGGTGGACGTGGCCAGGGGAAGATTAATCTGGACCCAACCAGATTCGTTGTGTCGAGTGGTGAGCACCCGCTCAGCAGTGGTCGGAGCGGGGGAGGAAGCATTCCTGGAAGGCGCGGTGATGGGTCGGTGGTTGGACGGTGGGAATGGCCTGATAGAAAGTATGGCCGGGCACAAGGGTGAACCCCACTTCCTGGTGGGCAGAGGCCTGGTCCAGCCAATAAACAGAGAAACCTGGGTCAGGGTGCTGAACCCTGGGCTGGAACCGATCATCGTCTACAAGGATATGACTCTGGGTGGCATCCAACGGGTGGAAACGCCGGGAGAGGATCCGGGGGTGAACCCCGGAAGCTGGTGCCGTCGGGTGGAGGCTATGTCGCCGGAGGAGAAGAGAGGGCTTATAAGAGAGCTGGTGGAGGGAACAGAGCCAGACAGAAGGAAGGAGCTTGCGGGGTTACTTAATCAACACCTGGCGGCCTTCCAGTGTCATAAGGGTGATAAGGGACACACCACTATGGCCCAACACCGAATAGATACGGGGGATCAACCCCCTATAAAGCAGCCCCCAAGACGCTTAGCCCCCCACCGAAGGGCCACGGTGGAAGAGGAGGTTGAGAAAATGTTGGAGGCAGGGGTAATCGAGCCTTCAGTAAGCCCATGGGCATCTCCGGTGGTGCTAGTGAAGAAGAAAGACGGGACAACCCGTTTCTGTGTGGACTATAGGCGGTTAAACAAAGCTACAGTGAAAGATGCCTACCCTCTGCCCCGGGTGGAGGACTGCTTGGATACTATGGCGGGGGCCACCTGGTTCTCATCAATGGATCTTGCCAGTGGGTATTGGCAACTAGATGTAAGGGCGGAGGACAGAGAGAAGACAGCGTTCACCACCCACCGGGGGCTCTACCAATTCATCAGAATGCCGTTTGGGTTATGTAATGCCCCAGGGACGTTTGAGCGAGTGATGGAGGTTGCCATGCGGGGGCTTCAGTGGCGTACCTGTTTGGTATATTTAGACGACATTGTCGTGTTTGCCGAGTCCTTTGAACAGCATATGGAGAGGTTGGGCGAGGTACTACAAAGACTGGCGGAGGCCGGCCTTAAGATAAAACCCTCCAAATGCCAACTGGCCCGCCGGAGGATACTGTTTCTGGGGCACCAGATCAGTGAGGCTGGGGTAGGGACCGACCCAGGCAAGGTGGAGGCTGTTCGGGGGTGGCCCCCACCACAGAATATCACAGAAGTGAGGAGTTTTCTCGGTCTGGCGGGGTATTATAGAGCCTTCATCCCCGACTTCTCAACTAAGGCTAAACCCCTCAGTTCTCTGGCGGAAAAGGGACGGCCTTTCAAGTGGACGCCGGAGTGTGAAAATGCCTTCGAGATACTGAAGCAGAAATTGATAGAAGCTCCTATCCTGGGGTTCCCCCGACCAGAAGGCCAGCTTATTATGGACACGGACGCCAGTGATACGGGGTTGGGCACGGTGCTGGCACAAGAACAGGATGGGGAAGAGAGAGTATTGGCTTATGGCAGTCGCACCCTTAGCAAACCTGAGAGAAACTATTGTGTTACGCGGCGGGAGTTGTTAGCCATCGTTTTTGGCCTCCGGAAATTCAGACACTATTTAGTGGGTCGGCCGGTGGTAGTGCGCACCGACCATGCATCCCTTCGGTGGCTATTGGAGTTCAAAGAACCAGAGGGCCAGCTGGCGCGGTGGCTTCAGATCATAGGCACTTATGACATAGTGATACAACACCGACCAGGAAAGGCCCATGGTAATGCGGATGGCCTATCCAGGACACCCTGTAAACAATGCGGCAGAGACCCTGAAGAAGACAGGCGGTGGTGTCGTGTCTTCACAAGAGCTCAGAGTCAAGTGCTAGAAGGAGGGAACCGATCCCCCGCGGAGGGACCGGACCCTCCAGTGGGGCCGGCATGGGAAAAGCTGCAGAATGATGACCCCCTTCTCAGGGAGGTACGGGGGTGGGTGGAAGGAGGAGAGGTCCCCACTGAAGCGGTAAGACGGGACTGGAGCTATGAGAAGAAGGCCTGGTATGCCCAGAGAGAGAGGCTGACAATACACAAGGGCGTGTTGGGCCGGAGGTGGATAGGGGAGGCGGGGTCGGCCCACTTCCAGATAGCAGTTCCCAAGCCTAACAGGAAAGATGTGCTGCAGGAGGTACACGGAGAACCACTGGCCGGACACCTAGGGCGTAACAAGACCATCAGGCGGGTACAGGGAGGATATTACTGGCCTGAATTCCGGAGGGATGTCACCCGGTGGTGCGAGCAGTGTGAGCCGTGCCTGCGGCGGAAGGCAGCCCCCGCCCCCCACCGAGCTCCAATGGGACATGTTGGGGCTGGTCTACCACTCCAAAGGGTAGCCCTGGATGTGATGGGACCTCTGCCCCCGACCTCACGGGGTAATCAACACATTCTGGTAGCGGCCGACTATTTCACTAAGTGGACGGAGGCCTATGCCATTCCCAATCAGGAAGCGCCCACCGTGGCAAGGAAATTGGTGGAGGAGCTCATATGTCGGCTAGGGGCGCCGGTGGAGATTCACACCGATCAGGGCAAGAATTTCCAGTCGGGGTTGTTCAAGGAGATAGTAGCCTTGCTGGGGGTCAAACAAACAAGGACTTGCGCTTTTAGGCCTCAAAGTGATGGAATGGTGGAAAGAGCTAACCGGACCATTGAGGCGTTACTGGCTACGGTGGTGGCCACCGACCAGCAGGATTGGGACCTGCAGCTCCCCTTTGTGATGGCCGCCTATAGGTCATCGGTGCATAGCTCCACCGGAGTATCGCCTAACATGATGATGTTGGGAAGGGAAACAACCGTCCCCCTGCATCTGATCTACCCATTGGACCCACCTCCGAGGAATAAGGCTGGATACGTGGCTGAGGTCCAGGAGAAGATGGCACGGGCGTATGAGGCAGCTAGGAGTAACATAGGGAGGTCGGTGGCCCGCCAACGACGTAACTATGATGCGAGGGCGGAGGAGGGCCATCTGCCAACGGGATCCCAGGTCTTCTACTATCACCCCCTAAAGAAGAGAGGACTGTCACCCAAGTTGCAATGTTATTGGACCGGCCCGTGGACTGTGCAGGAGAGAATAGGGGATGCAGTGTACAAGATAAAGAGAGGCCGTGTAACCAAGGTGGTACATTTTGATTCTATAAAGGAGGTCTGCCTGCCAGAGGAAGAGGATCTGGGGGATGAATGCAAGGAGATAGACCCGGCGAAGGAAGAGGTAGCCAACCCCGACCATGGAGCGGGGGATGGATCGCCGGGGGCTAAGGCGATACGGGCGATAATAAGGGACCCTAACCCCGGGCCGCGTGACCAAGCATACTTACCTGTTAAGATGGCTGAGGGTGGGGACAGCTGGTGGAAATGGTGGCGGGAGGAGGAGACTCGGGTGAGAGCAGAAGCTGCAATGGCCCACTGGAGGGGTGAACCCCCAGATGACGAACCCCCCCTGGATGAAGAATATTTATCCCCTCTGGAGGAGGAGACCGAAGAAACTAGGGAAAGAAACGAGTTCAAGAGGGCAGAGTGGGCCAGACGGAGGAAGGACCCAGAGAGATGTCGTATCTTAGGCAGGCATGCAGAGAGGTGGCGGGTCTATGAAATGCTAGAGGAGGCAGAGCACGATAACGAACGGAACGAGGAGAGGGAGAGCCGTCTAGTAGCCCCGGGTCGCTTACCCCGGAGGCCTAAAACACCGCCTAAGGCGGAGGAGACGCCTAAGGTTGCGCCTACGTGTCTACACTTAGTACAGGCTGGGGTCACGGCACCGCCGGGCGCCTTCAGGCCTGCTACGCCGCCTAGCTCGGGGGACGGGCCTAAAACTCCGCCTAAAGCGTCGAGCGCGCCCTCTGCCGGAGTTATAGCCCCGCCAAAACCGGTGTTGCTACGAAACCAGAATGCGAGTGACGTCAATGAGGAGGGAGACGACCACTATTTGAAGATAACAGTCACTTTCCCGATAGAAATGGCGGAGGACAGACGTGTTGTAATGAGGAAGGTGGAGGAGAGCTGTAGAAATGGTGTAACAGGGGACACACAAGCCGGGCGGGAGGAAAAAAAAAAAGGGCCAAGGGAGCGCGTAAAGAAAGACGGGGTTCACCGGGAGGGCCGCCGGAGGGAGAGAGGGGGCCGATCTCCACCCAAATCCTCGTCCTCACGGTCCCACAGCCGCCCTAGGCATGGGGGAAGGGAGAATGATAGAAATAAACACCGCCAACGGCCCACCGAGGAGACAGTCCACCGAAAAGTAAACAACAAACCCTACAGGAAGAAGGACCGTGCGAAAGACAGCTGGTCAAGAACCCATTCCCACGTCCACTACCCACCGGAACGTTCGGAGGGAGGAGCAGAGCGGACGTTCTCACGGTCGGGTGACGGCCTCGTGACAGGGGAAACCCCGGTGGCACAGGCGTGCGGGGAAGGTTCCTGGCTGCTAATTGGCCAAGACAACTCAAGGGGGAGGGGTGTGGCCGGGCCGGGGGTGTATAAAGGAAGGACTCATCCCCGGGATTCGGCAATATCGACCATCGATTGGAAGCAGTTAGAACTCGGTAATATGCCTAAGACACACGAAGACGAGAAGTCCGTGCCCATGGTATGGGTAGGGGGAGTGCAGATACCAAAGCACAGGTGTGAGATCTGCAGGGAGGAGGGCAAACCGTATGCCTTTGGACGCAGCGATGCTTTAAAACGCCATCAGAGGAAGCATGAGGCCGTGCAAGAAGGATACGAGTGCCCCTCCACCGGCTGTGAATACCAGGTCGCCAAAGATTACAAGAATGACCTGGTGCGCCACGTGGAGAGACAGCACCCGGACATAAAAGGATGGGTGCCCCCGAAAGAGACCAAGCAACTGCGGCTGGCTAGTGAAGAGGAGGCGGGGGCCGTTCCAGCACAAACTCCAGGCACCTCCACGTCTACAAAACCCAAGTCTAAAGGCAAACCCCGGAAGGTTAAGGTCCACACGTCAAAAGGAGGGGCTGGGAAGGCAGAGGAGCCGGCCGAGTTCGCCGCCGCAAGCACTTCTAAAACGGAGGCGGTGGTGCCCTCCAGCCAGACACCGGGCAGCGCCTCTATCATATCGTCACTGGTGTCCCCCGGGATAAGCATAGGGGCTGAGGAAATGGAGGAGGTGGCCGCAGCGGCCAAATATCTAGAGGAACTGGTGGGACTGAAAACTCCCCCCAATCAGGGACTACCTGCACAAGGGGTGGCCACCCGGAGTAGTACTGGCAAGGGGCGGAAACGGGTGTCCGAGGAGGCAGTGGAGGAGCCCCCTGACAAAAAGGTGCGCCGGTCCCCCGGTAAGGAGGGAGCTGTCCGCCGGGTTACAGAAATGATAACGGACCCCGTTACCGGTAAATATCAATTGGAGCCAGAGGAGGAGGGAAAGGTTCTCTTTGTTCTTAAATTACTAATGGACAGGTACAGTAGGGAGGGGGAGACCCCGACCAAAACCTTAACTAGACTCCAGAAGGAGTTGCCGGTGGGCACACTAGACGTAGATGAAATAGAAAAGGAATATGAGGCGGCTAGGACGGGTATACCAACACGGAGAACCCAGCTAAAGGTTGGGACTTACGATGACGTCACAGACGACGGTTCACAGTCAGCTCAGGAGTCCAGCCCGGAAAAAGGAAAGGCATTCGAAATTTCCGGGGGACTCGATTCCAGCCCTGAAAAACTGCCGGAGTACACCTTAAAGGAGGACCGCCCCAAGCCCCACATTGAACCGGAATTATGCACACCTGCTGAGGAAGGGGCCACCTCCACCCCCGACTCCCCGGAGGAGGAGGAGGACAGGGGACCAGGTAAACCCGACCCCGAAGACGTAGCCACGAAGATGGTCTCCGCTCCAGCTAAAGTTGATGAAGAGATCTTTGAATACCCCCCCGGCGTGGCTGGCTACCCTGACCTCGAGGAGCAGTATGCAGCGATGATCAAAGCTGGTAGAGAGAGGGCCAGGCAGAAGGAGTTAGAGGAACAAAAGAGGTTAGAGAAGGAGAGAGAAATGGAAAGACAGAAGGCTATAGAGGAAAAGAAAGAAGCAGAAGCCAGGGTGGCGGAGGAGGAAAGAGCTTTGAAAGAACAGAAATCTAAAAAGACAAGAAGAGGAAAAGGGAAAGGCCCGGGAAAGAGTAGCCAGAAAACAGGATTAGAAACACTGATGGAGCAGGTTACCGTGCGCACGGGGGAGACCCCGGAAAAGGCTAGTCCACCAGCGGTGCCCCAGACTCCCACCCCCGGAACGCGGCGCAGCCTTGAGGAAATATTACTGAGTACATTAACTCCCACGGGCCAGCGCCCCAAGACCCCGGCAAAGACGAGCTCCGGCAGCAAACCCAGGGACAATGAGGGGGAACCCGTTGGTGTAACCCCCCAACAAAAAGGCAAGATGGCCGGGAGAGCAAAAGGGAGGCCTGACTTAGTGCATTACCCCAGGACGGTTACTGTTGGATTGGAGGGGCTGGTGGTGCAGTCTCCCAAGGGGGACTTTCTCTTACAAATTGAGGCTGGGGAGGAGGCGGGACACATGGAGACTATGGTGTTGGTGCCGGAGGGGGTGGAGACGGTGCAGGGGAGTGTGGAGGATGAGGACCCTTTAGGCCCACCGACCTCCGAACGTGTTATAATAGTGACAGACGCCCAGGTGGTACCCATACCTGACGGGGGCGTGGCTCCCACACAAGGAGTAGTGTCTGTAAGCCACGTGGTGGTTGCCCCTTCCCCGGCTCCCGACTCTGGAAAAAGGGTAGAGGTGGAGGAGAACTTGATGCCCTGGAATGAGGACTTCACAGGCCCCCGTGAGCTGCAGGAGTATACGAGGCGCTTGCGGAACCCGGGGAACTTGGGGCCCGAGATGAGAGTGGTGCCGGGGGGGGTGTGCAGCTCGGCAGTGCAAAGCTTGGCTGACGGTGATGTGGAACTGGTTCAGGTGACCCGAACCAGGTACGCCACGGCGTCCAGGGAGGGACTGTGCTCCAGATGCGGGCAGCCATGGCCTATTACCCCGAAGGCCCCGGAGAAGGAGGAGAGACAGGAGGAGGAAGCCTCTACGAGCACCCAGTAAAAAGGGTAAGTGTCTCTTCCGGTGTATCTACGGCGGGGGAAACGGAAACTCCAGTACAGGAGGGCGCCGGCGGAGGTCGATGGGAGGAAAAGGAGGGAGGGCGGTGATGCAGCCGGGTCGGAGGGTGACTGCGGGATAAGCTGGGATGACGTGGAATGCACCCGAGTAATCTATGGGTGTAAGCCAGTACAGGCTGGGGGAGCAGTAGCACCTTAAATGAAGGACAAAATGCATCAGTTCCGGTGGGGTAAGCAGTACAAGTGCCTTACCTTGTGTTGCAGACCTGGTCGAGCCGCGGGGGGGCGGCATCCGGAGGCAGGCGGAGGAGAAACGGCAACAACCGGAGGGAGGTGGCCGTCGGTGGACGGTTCGGAGGACCGGTGGACGGCTCGGTGGATGAGTCGGGGGCATCTCGGCGGTGGCAGTGATGTTGTATTGGTCTTGAAGGCAGCGGTTGTATAATAGTTAAACCATTTGTAAATTATGAAGCTATCCGTTGGAGCATGCTATAAGTATTGATACTGTGTATACTGTATGATTATCTATATTGCTCAATGTATTTGTTTAAAAGTAATAATCACAAACACCCAGGGGCCATGGTGTATAATTGTTTATTCAAAATTGGATACCCATCTGCAGGAGGGTACTCTGACATTCTTTCCCAGTACGACTGTTAATTAGTTGGGGAGAGTGTGGCGTAGACCGAGCCGACGTCGGTGGATCCCGAAACCATCCTGGCATGGGGGCGGGGGGAAGCCGGCGGAGGCGGAGTCACGTCAGCATTGTGTTATTCGGAGTAGCGTCTTCGGCGGCGGTGTATGTTGTACATACACCAGCGCCGGTGGACTTGCAAGTGTATAAATACTGGAGGTGTCCCACCGGACAGGCAGTCTGAGATTGGGGTGGCTATAGGACGCACCGGCACTTGCACCAGAGAGGAGGAGCAGCGGCATATAGATAGAGATATACTTAGCTGGTGTGGCAGAGCAAGCCAGGCAATAAAGAATTCACGTTAATTATACTTGTCCGTGTTACTGGTCGTCATTCTCTTATCCGGAGGAGCTTGGAGAGCGCTACAATATATATATATATATATATATATATATATATATATATATATATATATATCTTATAGATCTACCCAGCTTGTTTCCAATACAGCCTGATTATTCCAATTCTTATACATTGATGAGTGTGTGAGACTCTATTTGCTGATGGAATGAATGCCCCAAATCAGACCACTGATGAATAATGACTTGGGGCACAGGTGTGCCTAGGTAAATTGCATACTAACCGGGACACCTAGGGTACCACCCTTACTCTAATAAATAGGACAATCTTACCGCCTTTAGCCCCGTAAGGGCGCGCGGTGTCATCCTGAAACTGTTGTGCTCATTTGCTATCACAATGCACCAACCTATTAGGTGTGCTGGCTAGTAGCAATCCTGGATCAACAAAGAACTTTTTTGACATTTAATCCTTCATTTAATTCACACTTTAAACATATTTTCATGCAATTTCAAGCCCCCCCCCCCCCCCAACACATCCTCCATCTCTTCATTACCGTCAGGATTTTGCGTGGAATTCAAAGGTTCCACAGTGCATGGACAGTCAGGAGTGTTCAATGGAAAACCAAGATTCGCTGTGATGCAAAGAAGGCGGTGGCCACTAATTGGAACAAGAAAATGCCGCCCAAATATTTTCTTTTGCCGGCCAAATGTTCTCTTTTGCCCCAAAGAACGATCAATCATGGGTTTAATCATGATGTTGGAAACTAACTAATCAGGCTAATTCTAGAGGCCAGTTGATGAGGTCTCCTGAGATCTACTGACTCTTTTTTTTTCGTCTCAAAACCCATTGTAATTCTCACATTCAACAACAGGCCTACTTGTCATAAATCACGCAGCACGAAATAAGAAATCGGCGTGGGAAAGGTCTCCAGTGTTAGCCATGCATATAGACATTTATATCGCCTTCTAGATGGTGGACTAGGCACATTGTTGGCATCTATAGAGGCGACAGACCAGAGAAATAAAAACACATAATGTCTAAACTAACACACCAAAATACACCGAATCCCGGCCCGAATCCCTAGCATCATACCTCGTTCTGGTTAATGCAAAATGAGAATCATCTATCTAAAGAGATGTTTAAATAAGTTTCTGAACAGCTAGATGCCAAATGATATTTGTATGACCAATATTTCTCAATTATTTTCACCTGCCGGTATGTCTAGTCCTCTAAAGAAGGCATGATACCTAAAGGATTAACCCTTTCTATTCATTATGTGGGACGTAGGCACTAATGGAGTGGGATCATTAGGGTCCTTCATGAGTGTATCAGGGTTAGTGCATCAACCCTGCAGGGTCAGTGTAATATGTCCTACACAAAGTCCTACACAATGCTGTATCTAGTTTAATACATATGAGAATAGTGCAGGAAAGCATCATGCTGTCCTTATATGGTTAATCAATGCTTTGTCTACCACACACACTTCATCCTAAAGGTTTTCTGCAGCCTCTGAGAAAGGTAAACCTCGGTATCAAAAACATCCTCTGTGTGTGTACAGAAGAAACATGCCAAATGTGCAAACTGCATGACTGAGCAAAGAAGGAAGAACCATTCTGTTGCGTTGGCACATCATATCATAGTCTATCTATGGACAATGAACATGAAGGTTGTCTCTTTTTAAAAGGTTTAAGTGTTATGATCTCGCGTATAATGAAGAAAGTATAACCAATTCTCTCTGAAAGGGCAAACTATGTCCAATTCTAACTGGATACTACAATGGCATGTTTCAGTGCTTAAATCACCACCTGTCGTGTATCGTGTGTGCATGTATAAAGCGTTCAAATAGCATCAATTCTTTGTAGATTATTCAAAAAGCTTATCTGTAGAATTCTTTATAAAGGCTACATCATACTTCTCTGCCATTTAATAAGTTCTTTTTGTACTTAAAATCCTGTATTACTAGCTAATACCGTGCTCAGTGACATCACACTAGCTTTAGACTTGGATTTGTTTAAATGGGCATATAGAATTATGAACTGAGTATATAGAATTATGACTATAATATTTACATGTATACCATGAAGGATATGCGTTTAGAGACTGAGAGAATAAGGACATGGGGGGAAAAGATTCACACGAAAAAGAAATGGGCGGCCAGCCAGGTGATGTTTGAATCTCGTCCAAATTGACTCTAAGACATATGTCATATTCATAAAGGGACATATGATTTCATCTTTAATCTAGATGAGGACGGCTTTTTGGGCTCTACATCTCCCATTCAAATACCAACACCACAAATGTCGGACTGCTTTTTCCATGGGCCTGCGAAAGTCATTATTTGGAGAAGGAATAGTATAACATTCTACAGTAAAGTAAAAGAATTCACAATCCCATATACATGTAGACATGGAGAGGTATTTACACTTAGATCATTATATTCACGCCGTTTCACAACAGAGGGCGCCACATGGTATTCACATTCACCATCCAGACCTACTGGAACATTACATTACAGCACCACAAACACTGAGAACAAATATGTGCTAGGAGAGAGGATCGCTAAGTCAGGAATGTGGGATTCAGATGTAGCTCATAAAAAATGCCCAATGTTTATTACTGCAAGGGAGAAAAGTATTGAAAAGCGTGTACAAAAAGTCTGTATGAGTTTATGTGCTCAGTGAGTCGACAGAGAATAAGTCTTATGTCGGTGGGCATGGAGGCAGGGGATGTGGAGGCACAGCCAAGTGGCCCTTCAAGGGTGGTATGAGGCTTTAACCCTTTTGGGGTCCCTAATGCATTAACCCTTTAAGGGCCACTGATGCATTAATTCATCATGCCCATTGGTTGTCATGATGCACCAATGAAGTGCTGGTGAGACTACTCGCCACCGCTTCATTGGAACATCATGCCGATCCTCCGGGGGTTCATGTATCAACCGCCTAGGGTCGTCATGATGCTCCAATAAAGTTCAGATTCGCCAGCACTCCATTGGTGCATATATAATGACAACCAATAAGCATGATGAACTCCTGCATCAGCGGCATTTAAAGGGTTAACGCATCTTGCCGACTGTCTCCGTTTTTACACTCCCGGAGACAGGAGAGTCGGTATGATGCCCCCAATGAAGTGCTGGCAAGCAGAATCGCCAGCACATTTATTTAATATGAATGTGAATGCAGGGATTATTTCTTCACGGCTTACGTCCATATCTTTTTCATATCTAATATGTATGGACCAAACCCAATAGAAGGATAGATTTCCATTGCTGCACTCAACGATCCTGATCTTCACAGGGCATATCAAAACATGATGGCCTTATCAGTATACACTTTTCTATGTCTGGCAGATCTTATCAAATCATCAAATCTTGTAAAAGGTCGTGTGTATAATGCAAAAGGGCCAATACACTTAGTTAGGAAGAATGGTATCAAGTGTGGAACAGAGACGACCTGTACAGCAGTGATCAGATCGGTACTCCACCTAGTGGAAGCTGAATGAAGTATACCGATTTACAAATTTACTGGTACATCAAGGTACATCAAGCCGCCTACCAAACTGACCAATTTTCGTCTTGGGAAATCATGTCCAGATAAATTTGGCGTCTAACTTAACTTGAAACTATGGTCCCTTAACGACTAAAATCAGGAAAGGCCCTAATTCTGGTCAACCTTCTGCAACAGAGTTTCAGAGAAGACTTCCTATAGCCTATAGTATAGGATAAATGAAAATTGTAAATGTATCACTGAGACCTAGTTCTTTAGAAATATGATACACATCATAAGACTAGTACTGTATACATGAAGACCTTGTATAGAGGCAAAGGGTCAACAGTAAGTATCACTGTTTCTCTCATCAATCAACCCAAATCTACCACTACCTGCATCACCCCCCCCCCCCCCACACACACACACAGAGCAGCACCCTCATCCCATCCTGCCTATAGGGAACAGAGCCATTCCTGTATGGAGGTGGCCATTTTGAAATTAGTTATGTAACTGCCCCCCCCCCGGCAGCTATCTTGGATCTGGTAGAGGATTGTGGATAATCTTCCCCTACACCCACAGAAAACAATGGGAACTGATAAGACTGATAAGCTGCCCCTGCCTCTATCTTAATCACCTTAAGTACCTGTCCATTATTTTAGGTGTGAATGGAGGGGATTAGCCTGATAGGGAGACAATGGCTTGGTTTTACTCAGCCTGAATTATATGTGCCCTCTTAGAAACCTTTTAAAGTTTAATTTCTCTTGTATTTGAAGTACTAAGTCTATCTAAAGCTTATAATTGTTTAAGTTTAAAGTATTTGCTATCCAAAGGTTTAGATCTTTAGAATATATAGCTTCATATACAACATTCCTGTGCATAATGGCTGGTCCCTATATTACCTAATGTGTTACCTTGCCCTACATTTCGGGGATACTGATCTAACAACGTGACCACGATGATCAATCTTATCTACATTTTACTGTTCATTAGGTTTGGGACATTCTTCACTCAAGAGGAATGTGACCGTGTTTGTGCTTGTATAACTGTGACAAATAGTGATGTGAATATTGAAGATGGTCGAAATTGTTAAGTCATGCTACCGGTACTAGGATTTGCAATTGTATACAGAGCAGAGACAACTATTTTGGCACGCATCTTCTTACATTCACACTGGCAGTGCCATTTTACTCAGATTTTTTTTTTTTATTTCAATATGAAGGTATACCGCCATGGCTGCAAAGATATTAAGTGGCGACGCCACACTTTATACTTTTGTCTTAATAATTCAAGTTTTCCCTTTTCCTCCACTGAGTAGAGGATCGTATCATACCTGTTAAGTAGGTTACATACGAAGTGATAAATGAAACGCCTTCCTACGACTGACACATGTTAAACATTTGTCATTATTACATTACCGTGAATATGACAAACCATATGAAAGTCAGATGCGTTATTTACATAATGTGTGAGGAAGTTGGGTGTGGTATTTCATCTAGCAAGGTGCCGAGGCATATGTATATATTCAACACGTTGTGTCACAATCACCAAACACTAATGAGATCCAAAGGAGGACACAACATGTAAAATGTTTTCAAGAAGAGGGACATGTGAAACTACAGCAGCAGCTAAGCAGCAGCTATTAGGTAGCAATGGAGTGGTCATCTTTTCCGAGTGAGGAGGGGAAAGGAAAATGGCTATCTTACTTTCTACCCCTTGGAGCGCGAGGAGAGTGAAGCCTTTTCAGTGAACGGGCCTGTATGTAAGGGGGCATGTGAATTTCTGGCTCCTTCATGGGTAGGAAATTTCGACCTTTTAAGTGAAGAGAAATTACTTTTCCGCACAGCCACACAATATTCCACACCCTTACCCCACCCAAATCGTTAAATATGCACTCTCCCAAAATGGGGATGACATTACCGGTAATTAAAAAGTCCCATGATTCTATATAGTTTCTATTGGCTTACTTTTGATTCATTTTTATCCATATTCATAGCCAACAAACGCTACAGCAATGGCATTCCGTGGAAAGATGTTGTTTACACCGTCGTTGGACCAAATCCTGTGTGAGAGCGTTTGCAAACCACCTCAGTCGAAACCAACCAACCATTACATCAATCTACGCCGAACTTATTTTCCTCCTGTCTAAAAAGGCCCGACAATTACACAATTTAAGCTATTGATTTTACGCAAACCCTCAGTTGCATCTAATAACAAGATGACATTTTATCCACAGAGGCTCCATGCAGTGGCGGGTCCTGGAGCCTAACAAGGGGTCAATGTTTAGGAGATTATGTTAAGGATTCAATTGAAAATTTAGGATCTAAGATCTATGATCAAGAGGCCCGTGTTAAGGATGCAATTGAGAGGATTGAATTTAGGATCTGTCATCTATGATCAAGATATTAGGATTTCATATTTAAATTTGACGATCAATTCTGAGTTTAATATCAATTCTAAAAGCAGTTAAATTGCAGTGCGTTTCCCGGATTAGAAATTTATCCCATATTTTCGGCAAAGTAAACACAGCAAAGCTGTAATGCCGTGCATATTCATATCATGTTCTAAGAAGTATAGAATTGATTTACAACATTTTTAATATGATCTTAGATCAAAATTTTCAGAACAAATATTATTTTAATACGGAATATAAAAGCCCTTCATATGTTGTGTGTTTTGCAATTTATTAATCTATAACATACTTTCAGGAAAGTAAACACAGCAATGCTGTAATGCCGTGCATATTCCTATTATGATCCAAGGAAAAAAGATCATTATATATGAACTCTATGGCCTTTGGAATGGACCTATACTTAAATATATGCTCTGATTGTGGTGCTTCCTCGCTCTCCATGTAAAATCCTGTCCCATTGCTATAGTATGGAGTAAACCTATGCCTGGATTAAAATATGCAAATAAGGAATGTGTGTGAGGGTTGGGAGTAGTGTGGTGGTGGTATTGGTGGTGGTGGTGTCACAATGGTCACTAACATCCATCTGATAACTTTTGAAGATCAAAATTGACCACATATGACCTGGATCCCTGTGATTCCTGAAACCAAGATGGCCGACACACAAGGAAAACAAAAGAATTAGGTAGTTGAGGTGTCCCAATGGTCACTAACATCCATCTGATAACTTTTGAAGATCAAAATTGACCACATATGACCTGGATCCCTGTGTTTCCTAAAACCAAGATGGCCGACACACATGGAAAACAATAAAATTGGGTAGTTGAGGTGTCCAAATGGTCACTAACATCCATCTGATATCTTTTGAAGATCAAAATTGACCACATATGACCTGGACCCCTGTGTTTCCGAAAACCAAGATGGACGACACATATGGAAAACAATAGAATTAGGTAGTTGAGGTATCCCAATGACTACTAACATCCACCTCATAACTTTGAAAGATCAAAATTGACCATATTTGAGCTGGATCCCTGTGTTTCCTAAAACCAAGATGGCAGACACACAAGGAAAACAATAGAATTAGGTAGTCGAGGTGTCCCAATGGCCACTAACATCCATCTGATATCTTTTGAAGATCAAAATTGACCACATATGACCTAGATCCCTGTGTTTCCTAAAACCAAGATGGCCGACACACATGGAAAACAATAAAATTGGGTAGTTGAGGTCTCCCAATGGTCACTAACATCCATCTGATAATTTTTGAAGATCAAAGTTGACCATATATGGCCTGGATCCCTGTGTTTTCTAAAACAAAGATGGCTGACACATATTGAAAAAAATAGAATTAGGTAGTTGAGGTCTTTCAATGGTCACTAACATCCATCTGATAACTTTTGAAGATCAAAATTGACCACATATGACCTGGATCCCTGTGTTTCCTAAAACAAAGATGGCCGACACACATGGAAAACAATAAAATTGGGTAGTTGAGGTGTCCCAATGGTCACTAACATCCATCTATAACTTTTTTTTTAAGATCAAAATTGACCATGTATGACCTGGATCCCTGTGTTTCCTAAAACAAAGATGGCCGACACACATGGAAAACAACAAAATTGGGTAGTTGAGGTCTCCCAATGGTCACTAACATCCATCTGATAACTTTTGAAGATCAAAATTGACCACATATGACCTGGATCCCTGTGTTTCCGAAAACCAAGATGGCCGATACACATGGAAAACAATAAAATGTCTAAGGCTGTGCCACAGGCACAAGTATGATTGACTATCATGTATTTTGGCCATAACTCACCAGGGCTGCAATGTTAGACATTCATGTCTAGTCAATGAGATAATAAGAATGTGTAAGTGATCCTGTTCTTAAAGGGCTAAAAGTCAGTGATGCATATGTGCAAGGTTTAAAGGTTCCCTTCAGAGAGGCACCTGGCCAGGCGTGGGAGTTTGGAAGTTTTTTTTTGTTTTTTTTTTTGTTTTTTTTTTTGTTTGTTTTTTTTGGGGGGGGGGGGCTAAGAGTGACAGTGGGGACTGAACAACACTCTTGTAGTGGCATTTTGAGATTGGGTAGAGCTGAACTATTTGAGTACCTCAAGGGACACAGAATGTTAGTGCATCATACCAACCTTAGGGCAATAAGGCCTTTGTATGGTTGTACATATATATGAAGGTGGCCTGTTAAAGGGTTAAGGATTACCCCGAGGTGTGACAACATCAATACTCTATTCCCATGTGTAAATAATCTGCTGGTAGCCCTCCTAATATGCCTTGTCAGCACAATAGATTTATACAGGGTCCCTGTTCTATAAGGTAACAGCTTTGCAATGCTCATGGAGACACTGTATCTGCAAAATATGGTAAGGTTTAGATAGATGTAAATACTTGATTGACATCTAGTCAATCAAGTAAAAATTAGGTACTTGAGGTGTCCCAATGGTCACTAACATCCATCTGATAACTTTTGAAGATCGAAGTTGACCATATATGGCCTGGATCCCTGTGTTTCCTAAAACAAAGATGGCCGACATATATGGAGAACAATAAAATTAGCTAGTTGAGGTGTCCCAATGGTCACTAACATTCATCTGATAACTTTTGAAGATTAAAATTGACAATATATGAGCTGGATCCCTGTGTTTCCTAAAACAAAGATGGCCGACACACATGGAAAACAATAAAATTGGGTAGTTGAGGTCTCCCAATGGTCACTAACATCCATCTGATAACTTTTGAAGATCAAAATTGATCACATATGACCTGGATCCCTGTGTTTCCTAAAACAAAAATGGCCGACACACATGGAAAACAATAAAATTGGGTAGTTGAGGTGTCCCAATGGTCACTAACATCCATCTATAACTTTTTTTTTTAAGATCAAAATTGACCATGTATGACCTGGATCCCTGTGTTTCTTAAAACAAAGATGGCCGACACACATGGAAAACAACAAAATTGGGTAGTTGAGGTCTCCCAATGGTCACTAACATCCATCTGATAACTTTTGAAGATCAAAATTGACCACATATGACCTGGATCCCTGTGTTTCCGAAAACCAAGATGGCCGATACACATGGAAAACAATAAAATGTCTAAGGCTGTGCCACAGGCACAAGTATGATTGACTATCATGTATTTTGGCCATAACTCACCAGGGCTGCAATGTTAGACATTCATGTCTAGTCAATGAGATAATAAGAATGTGTAAGTGATCCTGTTCTTAAAGGGCTAAAAGTCAGTGATGCATATGTGCAAGGTTTAAAGGTTCCATTCAGAGAGGCACCTGGCCAGGCGTGGGAGTTTGGAAGTTTTTTTTGTTTTTTTTTCTTTTTTTTTGGGGGGGGGGGGCGCTAAGAGTGACAGTGGGGACTGAACAACACTCTTGTAGTGGCATTTTGAGATTGGGTAGAGCTGAACTATTTGAGTACCTCAAGGGACACAGAATGTTAGTGCATCATACCAACCTTAGGGCAATAAGGCCTTTGTATGGTTGTACATATATATGAAGGTGGCCTGTTAAAGGGTTAAGGATTACCCCGAGGTGTGACAACATCAATACTCTATTCCCATGTGTAAATAATCTGCTGGTAGCCCTCCTAATATGCCTTGTCAGCACAATAGATTTATACAGGGTCCCTGTTCTATAAGGTAACAGCTTTGCAATGCTCATGGAGACACTGTATCTGCAAAATATGGTAAGGTTTAGATAGATGTAAATACTTGATTGACGTCTAGTCAATCAAGTAAAAATTAGGTACTTGAGGTGTCCCAATGGTCACTAACATCCATCTGATAACTTTTGAAGATCGAAGTTGACCATATATGGCCTGGATCCCTGTGTTTCCTAAAACAAAGATGGCCGACATATATGGAGAACAATAAAATTAGCTAGTTGAGGTGTCCCAACGGTCACTAACATCCATCTGATAACTTTTGAAGATTAAAATTGACAATATATGAGCTGGATCCCTGTGTTTCCTAAAACAAAGATGGCCGACACACATGGAAAACAACTAGGAGGCGTGTATTTGATGGATTAAGGAAATCAGTTAAGCACGGCATAGCCGTGGTGATTTATTTTGTCATGGTTAATTATAATGCTTAAAGTGTGCATCAATGTAGCAGGTCACCCATAAAGGGTTAATTGTGCATCAATGCATCATGCCATCCATAAAGGGTTAAGTGTGCACCAATGCATCATGCCATCCCTAAAGGGTTAAGTGTAAATCAATGTATCATGCCATCTATAAAGGGTTAAGTGTGCATCAATGCATCATGCCATCCCGAAAGCGTTAAGTGTACATCAATGCATCATGCAACCCATGAAGGGTTAAATGTGCATCAATGCATCATGCAATCTATAAAGGGTTAAGTGTGCATCAATGCATCATGCCATCCCTCAAGGGTTAAGTGTGCATCAATGCATCATGCCATCTATAAAGGGTTAAGTGTGCATCAATACATCCCTAAAGGGTTAAGTGTGCATCAATGCATCATGCTATCCATGAAGGGTTAAGTGTGCATCAATGCATCATGCCATCTATAAAGGGTTAAGTGTGCATCAATGCATCATGCTATCCCTAACGGGGTTAAGTGTGCATCAATACATCATGCTATCCATAAAGGTCACCAATGCATCATGATATCCATAAAGGGTTAAGTGTGCATCAATGCATCATGCAATCTACAAAGGGTTAAGTGTGCATCAATACATCCATAAAGGGTTAAGAGTGCATCGATGCATCATGCAATCTACAAAGGGTTAAGTGTGCATCAATACATCTATAAAGGGTTAAGTGTGCATCAATGCATCATGCCATTCATAAAGGGTTAAGTGTGCATCAATGCATCATGCCATCTATAAAGGGTTAAGTGTGAATCAATGCATCATGCTATCCATAAAGGTCTAAGTGTGCACCAATGCATCATGCCATCCATAAAGGTTTAATTGTGCATCAATGCATCATGCTATCCCTAAAGGTTAAGTGTGCATCAATGCATCATGCAATCTACAAAGGGTTAAGTGTGCATCAATACATCCATAAAGGGTTAAGAGTGCATCGATGCATCATGCAATCTACAAAGGGTTAAGTGTGCATCAATACATCTATAAAGGGTTAAGTGTGCATCAATGCATCATGCCATTCATAAAGGGTTAAGTGTGCATCAATGCATCATGCCATCTATAAAGGGTTAAGTGTGAATCAATGCATCATGCTATCCATAAAGGTCTAAGTGTGCACCAATGCATCATGCCATCCATAAAGGTTTAATTGTGCATCAATGCATCATGCTATCCCTAAAGGTTAAGTGTGCATCAATGCATCATGCCATCTATAAAGGGTTAAGTGTGAATCAATACATCCCTAAGGGGTTAAGTGTGCATCAATGTATCATGCTATCCCTAAAGGGTTAAGTGTGCATCAATGCATCATGCCATCTATAAAGGGTTAAGTGTGCATCAATACATCCCTAAGGGGTCAAGTGTGCATCAATACATCATGCTATCCATAAAGGTCTAAGTGTGCATCAATGCATCATGCCATCCATAAAGGTTTAAATGTGCATCAATTCATCATGCCACTTAAAACTCCTAAAAAAGTGCATCATACTTATGTGTATATGTATACATAAATATACATGTAGGTGGCCTTTAGTGGGTTAATAGTCAGTGGTGCTGAGAAACGCACCACCAGCAGAAGAGAACCACATGGTGCTGGGGGAGGTGGTGCCAGGCAGGTATGGGGCCACCCCAGGAGCACAGCCACCACCACCATTCAGAGGTGGGTGGGGGGGGGGGGCTCTATATACTATATACCATGGCTCTGCCTGGTGTCCAGGGCTACCACCACTGTCCCCAGGATCTACAATAACAGGTCCACCAACACCACCACTGCCACCACTTCTATGCTTGACTGATTTGCAGATTTTAATCCAGGTATAGGCATACTCAATACTGTACCTATGACAGGATTATACATGGAGAGCGAGGAAGCACCACTATGAGAGCTTGTATTTAAGAATGGGTCCCCTCCTATAGCCGTTCATTCTTAAGAATGAACGGCAAAAAGGAGGGGACACGCCCCTAGGTTTTTAGCCCCCATTTTGACCAGATTTTAGACCAAAATGAGGCAAATAAACTACTATAAAAAGTAAGGGGGTGCGCCCTGGTGCCCCCTTCTAAATCAGATTAATTAATCTGCATCTGCAGAGGATTCAAAGTGGGAATATCAGCAGTTCTACTTACATTTTAACCAAAGTAATGAAAGTAAATCCTGTTCTGTGTAAAGCTGACTTTACCCTGACACCTTGGTCCACATTGTCTGTTCTATGGTGGAAAGTCTCACACGAAAGTAGGTATTCAGGTTTTGTACACCTCCATCCCCTGTGCCTTTTATCTGACGTCTGAGGCAATGCTCCTTTGGAGAGAGGGCTTATAGAGGTATGGGAAACAACCTTGGCGCTAGGGAGTAGTCATTATTTAAACATGGTGGGGGGGGGGGGTTCCTTTCAGTGAAATTAGGTTGAAATGCTTTATTCATGTAATATGGGGAGGGATGAGAAAAATTTTGAACCTGCTTCCCTCTATCAGGAGCGGATTTAGGCCGGGGGGGGCGCCCCCTTCTATTTATTTTTTTTTTGTAATTTGATATGAGTGTATTTGCCTTTTTGGGCCTAAAACCTACCTCAAATTAGAGGGATCGGGGGATGCGCCCTCTCCTTTTAAGAACCCTCGATGCGACACTGCCAACCCTCTCCTTACCCTCTCCCCAAAGGTGGAGATGTATTTTATATATCTTCAAAATCAACTAGCCACCCATTTGTAGACTGTAATGACTCCTCCTTCATTCAGCACCACTGGCGTGCAGGAATGTAGGGGGTGCAGGGTGACATGAACGATGGATTAATGTTACAATGGGATCAACTTGCTCTGAAGGAAGGATAGAAATTCTAAATGGGTCTTACATTTTTCCTTAGCTCTGTCAATAGTTGGACACAACTAGCAACAATTCTGTTTTCATTGTACTCATCACCCGTTGTTTGGATTTCTGCATATATTCCATTAAACCATTTAATTCTGCCATGTGCTAAGGAACAACCATAGATGGCAAAGACCTTAATATCACTGCTAAATGTGCAAGGGTCCTGAGTTGACACTTAATGAGATGAATGTGGAACTAATTTCCCATCTCCCTGTTTCCTGTACTACCTGCTGGAGGAAGCTAGTACTTTGCAGGCTGCATACGACTTCACATCATATTGTACCGTTAAAGCGTTGATTCCTTACCTGACAGATTGCTTGACAGGAGTTTTACAATATTATTTTCGCCTTTTATCAATTTGCTTTACCCTTTTCAACATGCATCACCTGGTATATTTCTTACCACAACTAGACCAAAGTGCGACACCGTTCTCTGACGGTTTGAGGGCATTATTAATCAAAATCTAATAGTCCCAGAAGCCTGTCAAGGGCATGTTAACATAAACTCCATGCAATCGCTGACCACCTTTTATAAAAATGGCATGGGCAAATCACTCAACCCGTAAAGGGACTCTCATTTACCCATAATGACTCTTTCCAATATAAGTGTATGTTATTATGGACATCTATGTTGCTATCTATGTTATTGGACTGCAGATTCAGAAATGTAAGGAGGTCACAGTTTGCTTATTTCTCTAATTCAAAATTGGGAAATATTACTTTGATTTTACTACCTATATATAAAATACTAGTAGGTGTTATCATATTCAGGATGTGGGGTTTGACCTATAACTCATGTTAATGGATTGGTTGATCATGAGGTTTTAGGAATGCTAATGTCATTAATATGACAGGAAGCTATCCTGAGGTGTAAAATGAACATGATTGACGGCGACTGATGGTAAATTTAAACCTAACATTGATGCCTGACTGACCTGCATAGGTATTCCAATGGCACTTTGACACATAAACTGGCCAGAGTGTATTACATCTAGAATTGTTGGCAATATTCCCAGATTTAAAAAAATAAGTAACCCATGACCCAATCAAAGTTTGCAATGTTGATATACATGCACCCGAATCCGAGGTGTGTAGGGCCTATCTAGAACATAAAATAGCTTTCACTATCATTTTAAAGACATTCATACCCTTATTGGCGAATCATTGAGAATTGATTTCGAATTTCACAGTTTCCCACCTCTGAATTTAGAACAACATCCTGTCATTACAGGATTGAGCATCCTTATAGCGTTCAGCATACATACAGTAGGTGCGTAAACCGAGGGTCTAAGTAGCTAAGTGGGTGTTTAAGTACGAGGTAGGGGCAAACCTGGAGGAGGCATGAGGAGGAGGATGGGTCTCTCACCTGTCTGGCTACATGACTTGTACATGGTGTTAGGCCTAACCCCCTGGTGCCTAACCCGAACAGGCTTTAACCCTGTGTAAAGGCAAACTTTGCATTGATGTATCATGGTCATCATGATGCATCAATGCAGCACAGGCAAGTCTTCTGCAGCCCTTCCGACAATGCTCGCCAGGGCTGAAACCATGAATCATATTGACCGTACAAGGGCAGCTACATCAACTCCTAGGATCGGCAGGATCCTTACAACGTTCCACTTATTAAGGGTGGCATTATGCCAGCAGGCGACATGTCCATGTGATGCAATGACACATGATCCTACTCGCCAGGGATGCATCACGCCATCACACATTACCTACTGGTAGTATACACTAAAACATGTTAATGGCAAAGTACATGTACTGCATAGTACATAAATGCACTAAACTGCATAGTGGATTAAAGCTTTATGCTTTCCTGCAAGGGTTTTACCCAGCAGTATAAGGGTGTTAGGGATGTGTACAAAGCTGGATCAGCACCTACCATGCCATGCCCGAGGGTGCGCTGAGGCTGGTATACAGGGACATCTTGCCATAGATGTCATCAGTAACGTAAGAAGGAGACCGCAACAGGGTGGTTGTAGTTGTAGTAGTCATCCTGGAGGATGGACGCTGCCTCTAGATCTACAGTATGTTTGATATATGCATGTAAACACTATGGGGTGGGAGGGGCGTCTCCTCGACGTCTCCTACTAGTCCTATAGCGAAGGGTAATTACACACACACGCCACGATCTTTAACCAAAACAGGCAAGATGTCGTCTGCTCGTTCCGCATGGGTGCACATTGAGGTGATCCTGCTCTTCCTCCTCCTCCCGGCTGTCCTTGTTCGTGTAATGTGTACCTGAGTGTTGTTAATCTGTCACTAGTCAGACTGGATCATGTGGGTGCCTCATCCAGGGATGAAAATCACTGAGCACGAAAATCCTTGAAATGGTCCATTATAAGTTCAAAAACCAGGGGTTTTATATGAATCTAAAGGGCTTTGGAACTTCAATATCCATGAAATTAGGGAAATCCCTGAAGACTTTCACCCCTGCACATGCCTATAGGAAGGCTGGCAGGACTTGGACTGGGATACTAAGTTGCTGTTGGCGATGAGAGTACTATATAGTAGTATATAGGTATTTTGTAGTAGAAGTTGCAATGCCAACAATAGGTGTTGAACGCTTGACAGATTGCTCCTTGCAGGACAGTGTTCATGGTTCATAGACCCTGTCCATACTACCTATATTGCTATAGAAGTGGTGGTCCATTGAATGTGCGGGAGAAAATTCAGAAGTTAGATCATGGGAAGACTTCAACTCCAAGCTGTTTAGCAGTCTAAGCTGATAGATGATTCAGGCTGCCTAGACTACATCCTAGGTTCACTAGGACTCAGAATGAGGGACAGCATAGGAGCCAACAGACCTCTTTAGCAGACGACAAATATTGGTATAAGGCCTTGGATGTTGCTGTCAGGAGGTCAGGGTCCTAGTTTTTCTCCCTGCTTGCTCAGTGTAGGTATGTTCGGTTGTTATCTGTCTAAGCGTCCTGTACCTAGACTCCTACTAAACCCATGTCCTCCTGCCCCTACTCCTCACTGGGGTGTTTTTTGTGTCTACCTGTCCTGGAGCAACATATGGAGCGAGGTTGATACCTGTAGTAATTGTATGTAGCTCCCTGTTGCATGTTGGCAGTGGTGTAGCTTGTGGTTCCTCAGGTATTCCCCCAGGGCCGTTAATGACCGGCTGTCCCCCAGTTTTTACTTTTTATACAGTACCTGGGTGCTCCTCACTCACCACGCGTGTTGGTGGTGGGGAGAAACAGGCCAGGTATGCTAAGTGCCCCTATGAGTGAGAGAACGTCAGGGGATGGGGGCAGTATGTGGGGAGGGGAGGAAGAGCCAGGGGGACAAGACAGAAGAGGACTGCCTTCAAGGTCTGATTCCCACACTGATAGTAGTATACTACTAGGAGTAGTAGAAAACTGGTACTATATACCAGTAAGTGTGTATAGATAGTACTGGGGGCTGTATGCCAGCCACTATGAGGCACTTCTGTCCTCTGTACACTATATGCTGTACCAGTATGTAGTATGTCGTCCACGTGGTCGGAATGCTGCACGTGGTGATGGGAGGCCTTTGTTATTGCTGTATGTATCCTATTGGGGCCACCAGTCACTGACAGATTGCATACATACAACTACAATCCCCAGCTGCCTCACCTGAGTCTATGGCATCCCCCCATGGCCGGCCGCCTGTGGTCATATAAACACTACTTCTTTATAATAAGCTAGGATGATACTGGACACAAGATCCAGTGTAGTAAGTATTCCCCATCACCTGTATTATCTGCCGCCAGGTGGCAGGGATGATGTTTGATGCTGGTACCTAACGCGCCATACATAGATCCAGGTGACGCACGTGCACAACAAGCGGAAGCTGCATCCCTCCCTCCCCCACCACTGGCCCGCAGTAACATGGGTGGATGCTGTGCATCAGCATCCTCCTCACCTGTGGGAATACCATTAGTCAGACCCGCATCATACCTCCCTCACTCCTCCATATATCAAAATATCTATGTGATGACAGTAATAGTGTTACTATATACGTTAGATTGTGTTGAGTCGTTTATGACATTCAAGACCTATATTAAGTGTCGGCGAGGGAGTGGTTAATTTCCCGTCGATCTCCTACTTTGACCAGTAGTAGCATAATGGCTTAAATTACTTGAAGGGAGTGATATTTTTCCACCATTCCTATCCAAAGTTATCTAAAATGGTTTGACCCCAAACAGACCCCTTCCCATTACTAGTTGAGCCAAAAAACATATTTCATGTGTTTCCAGTAACATAACTCAAAGACCTAGGGGCGGTAGGTCGTTTTTTTTTATCCATTTTCTTTTCCTTTTGATTTTCTATAGAAATGTGTGGGCAGATCTATCTAATTCTTTGATTTCGTGGTAAGAACATGGAAAACATATGAGAAATGTGAAAAATGTACAAAAGACAAGACCAATGAAGCTACTGACTGTACACCCAACTAATATATTCATGAGAAAAAAAATGATGAAAACGTCTTAAAAATATAAAAAGATTCTCAAAATTCAGAAAAAAAAAGTGTAGAGTCGGCCCTGTTTTGCGAGGGTCGGTCGGGTGACTGGAAACAAACTTTTTTTTTATTTGGCCTAGGCCACTCTATGCTCAATGTCAATGAGAGAGCAGCATAGTGCTAGATATTATTAGGTCTTGAGACACCCAGTGACACTTCTCTTTATTGGAAATCAATCTACTCTTGTTGGTTTCCGATAGAAGCAGGAGACATTTCTCCTCTGATGATATTGGCCTCACTACTTATTTGCCCTCTGTGCTGTGGCCATTTGATATGTCTGCGACGGAAATATTCTGCATGCCTCAATATTGTATCGTTCAACAGCAATATATATATATCGATGACAGTGACAATATGTATGCCTTTGACTATAGCCATCCATACTATGTTTCAAAGATCAAATAAAGGCATTTTCCCATGCAACATTTACAATTGACATATGTTTATGATCTGTAGAATCCAAAATGTCGAACATGTATCTAGGTCAGCATAATTCCACTGATCTTGAATGGTCCAACCAGACCCTTCAAACGAAGAAAATCTATTTAGTAATGAATTGCCCTGACTTGTCCACAGTCGGAGTTTCACTGGGAGAGAATTGGTCACCAGGGAAACTTGAGTGAACTCAGGGGAGCTTTGTCACCCGCTGCATTGTAAAGTGTCAAGTTTAGTACACAAAATGTAGTCTATGTACACTGTAGGGGTCACTTCCCGGACCTGCACTCCACAAACCCCTAGGGGTGTGAGGGGAGGGTGCTGAGTGCCATGTACAGTACACCATTCGTTTTAGGGGTCATTTCCAGGATCCCACTGGAGAACCCCCAGGCGCGAGGGAATAGAGGGTGCTTAAGTCTCTCCTGGTGGCCGGGAGGCTTTAGGTACATGGTACTATTGTGTCTTTGAGCACCAAAATAGCACCATGCCTGTCGGAAGGTGTATTTCTGGCATTAGATTTAGTGTTATTCATCTGCATGTGTTAGCGGATTCCTTAGTGGACTGACCCCTGCTGAAGCTGATACCTTGCGAGATAAGGACTGATACTGTGAGCTGATCGGTACCAGGTGTTACGGAATGCACCCTGAAAAGTCGGCACTGAATGGAAGGAATTTTCTCATTGGTCAATTTTATATCCCGCTAGGTTCCTTATAAATAGGGCTGACCCGGAATACATTTTAAACCAATGAGATGACTCACTCCATTCACTGCAGAATTTTTTGGGTACATTATGTAACACCTCGCCAGGTCCAAGATCAAGCAAGGGTAGCTGTTTGCGATTTGGAACTGCCCGGGACGTTCCCAAGTATGTACACTGGTCCCATTTATCACCAGGCCAAGTACATGGATCAAAATGTCGTTGTTGACCTCGAGAAGCATTATATGCTCAAGTAATTATAAGTTCATGTATTAAGTTCAATCCCCCCAAAGGTCGTTGCAACACTGAGACTTAGAACACTGAGAACAACCCCATTCTTTTGTTCAACATCAACATTATTCTCACTACACTTGTAAACCGAACTTATAATTGTTATAATTGATTACGCAATTGTAGATTCTAGGGTTGTGTTTGTTTTCCTCTTTTCGGATTTCCAAATTTCTAATTATTAATAAAGTAAAAGTAAAGTAGCCTGTTGGTAATGCATTAGAAGTGTATTGTCTTCTAGCTTTACCCTTCGGTTAATTTCCATTTGACACAATGATAATGCAATGGGGAGAATAAGGTCTTCGGACCATAGACAGTCTCTCAACCATATGTATGAATGGTGAACATAATCTATCCCTAAGCTCCATACACTGGCGCTGGAAAAATATCTTACCAATTCTTCTCTTAATATTATTCATAACTTCTGATTTACGCACAATCAAGCAATTGCCATGGGAAAAGCCTCATACTTGGCATTTTAGGTCCCCATACTTGGCATTTTAGGTCCCTTTAATGTCTGGTGAGTAAATCCAGCTGAGGCCTGTGATGTACATCCCTATACAGTGTAGAATAGGCTTACACTTTATGGAAAGGCCTATCCTTTCTCCATGGGAGGCCACCCATGACTGTAGGGAGATGAGATTAGGACGTGTACAGGAATAGGTTTACTCTCACTGGTACACTCCGGGATTGGGCCTTTATAACACTGGTCATTAATAATAGTAGGACGATAAGTGACACCCAGAATTTATGTTTCACAATCCTATAGAGGCCGCTGCAGTCACAATCAAAACACTAATAAAGTTTATGAACATCCCTAAGGCCTTAAGTACATCACGAGAAAGGTTGATAGTTTACAGATTCTCTTTTCATTTATTTCCATTAATCTTTATTATCATATCATCTTTTTTTAAGCACGTCAAGACCTTATGAAATGTGCCTATAAGGTGGACCCTGACTTTAGGGGCATTCTATAAGGTGCCGCTAGACTAAAGTCAACCTCGCGTATAAGATGCACCTTATATGATACGGTGGCGGATTTACAGGGGACAGGGGGGCGCACCCCCTTTTCCCCAGTATTTAAGAGTTTAATTATATATTTTGGACCCAAAAATTTGGTCAAAAATAGGGGTGCGCCCCTCCCTTTTCCGGCCCCCCCTCCATTTCCAGATCCTGGATCCGCCACTGATATGTGAACTACTCTGGTAGTTTGGGTGTTGGATCCCAGTCCATTATCTCAAACTCCTCTATTTCGACTCTTATCGCCACATGTTTACCAGCTAAATGGGGGCCATTAACAAATTTACATGTATACGCATATACATGCTGCAGGGGCAAAGGCTGTGCATTAGTTATTTTTCTCCCTTCATAACATTTTGTAGGGAGAGTATGAGCTCCACCCCTTGCTTGAGCAGTCGTCATAGGACTGACACTGGCGCGCCACCTGGTGTAAAATGAGAGAACTTACCGTACCTCTGGTTGTTAAGGTGAGAAGTAAAGGTGCAGGATGTACTTACCTGTAACGATACAAAGACACCAATAAATACACGTAACAGTAAATAACAAATATTTTGAAATATCTTTTTTTTTTAAAGTTTATTAAGGGGTAAAGTTTTCATTTTGAAAATTGTATAACCTTATAATTTCTCAGGAACTAATAAATTTACTTATTATGCATATGGTGGAGTATTTCTAAATTTTAACACTGACTGATACATATTTACATATAATGGAAAATTATTCACTTTACACCATAGTTGTACCATGCTCCACTGTAAGATCGATGATTATACAATGACGTTAGGTGAACTAGAATCCTATAAAATGGGAAATTTGAGAACATTTATAGAATAACCATGCATGAATACTACCAATATCCAAGATACGCCATTGCCTTCAGAAAAGATGGACGCTTATGAAACGGTATATAGTATATAGGTCTCTTCTGTCACACCCCCAAATGCTATTGGGACACCCCCAAATGATATATGGAGTACATCCCCTTAAATCTTATACATTCCCCCAGGAGGAATCCCCAATCCCATCCTGCCCACAGACACAATCTAACAGACAGGCTGGGTGGTATAGAAGGGGAATGGTGACCGGGCTCTACCACTGATCCCATGTGTCAGGTCTGAGTTTTCTATTTCCAACATAGTAGGTGTACAAGGGGAGCAGGAACAGCTCATGGCGGCACGTGTAAGGGATATCAACTGAGCTGCTCATAGGACATGGGGACAACAATGAGGGCCAGGATGAGTATTTTGGCAAAAATGTAGCTAAATGTACAGTTTAATTTCATGAGAATGGCAGGGGGTTAACTGGGATGGGGAGGGCAATACATGAACCCTATCGCAGAATTTGGACTCTGTCTTTAGTTTGGATAGTTTTCCTACGGGTAGTTTGATGTCAGGAGAGATCTTTCCAGGTAAATCCTGATATCCGAGTCATTTCGCTCCAGGCGAGCCCATAATACCGACAGATTTTTCTTTGAACACGAGGTAGGATAATGTGAATTTAGGAGGGCCTGGGGGGTGTCCCCCCAGGGGCCCAAGAAATTTTGTGAATCTAGAGGCCACATATATGTATTTCGGTGGTTTTTGAAGGTGTCTGTTACCCTCAGTTTAGAATTTTACTAAGACCCCCCTCACAATATAAAGGTTAAAAAGAGATCTCATTGGAGTTGGATGAATCACAAGAATGACCCTGGTGGATCTTTAAAAACTGAGAAAACTGAAAAAAAACTGAGGAGTTTGCAGGTATGCATTATGTGTTTCCATTACTCCGTGCCGCCAGAGTATGAGATATATAACAAGTGGTATATTGTACCAGAAAGAGCTATGCATAATTTGAGACAGTAACAATTGTTGTATAACACCAGCCGGACGATATAAACCCTTTCTCATAAATCGGTGGAACAAAATCGGGTTTTTCCATATCAGGGGAGCAAGATGAAAGGTTGGTAGGCAGGACTGAGAATAACCAGTCTGACTTTATATAATCGAAACCACAAAACCTGCAGCTCACATAGCGATGGGTCAAATGGGGCCATATCCAGAATCTATCAGGGACCATAGAGAAGATCGTCTAGAAGGGCGGACGGGGAATGTATTGATTTACTAGAGCCAAACTCATCCCATAGTCAGGACGTTGTGCAGGGTGAGACTTGTGTCCATTATTCACGTGTGGTTATCTATAGCTAAAAGATCACTGATTATATCTCTCTTCCATCAATAAAGAAAAAAGCTTCTAAAGTGGAGAGGATACACGTACAGAATACCATGAATTATTCAATAGTGCACGAGCTGTACAGTTTAGTGAACATTAGAATAATGGTCCCATTTATCATTATTCAGAACCGTTACGTCATTTTAAATGTCACCGCCCATGTATACATATGGATATATCAGCTGTTTCTTTCCCGTCGAGAACGCAAACTTGAAACTGCTATCACTAGTGAGCAGTGGTGTAATGTTTCAGCCAGCTCATCAGTCTTTATTCGACCAGTTGTGAAGGTTTGGGAGGGGAGGGGGTAGATCCCATTCAATGAAGAATCTTTTATATCAACTTTTCATCGACTGTTATAAAATTGTGACTTGGATTACCCTTCTAGTCTCAGTCATTTGTTGACATTTGCAAATCATGAAATGCATGGCCCCATTGACTGACGATCGAGTCCAAACTCACCCATAAAGTTGTGGTGGGATGAAACTCTCATAACAAATACTAGTGCTCCATCGGTGTCTGTTCCTGTTGCCCTGCCGTGGAGGTTTGGCTGGCGGCAGGAACCTCTCCCTCTCTCCAGCACCCTTAGCGTCCACGTCCTCAGCCCCTTCCCCCTCCTCCCTTCTCTCCTGACTCTTCTCCCCCTCCTGGGCCTCCTCCCCCTTGTCCCTCAGTGCCTCGGCGGCCTCCGCCTCCCGCTGCAGCTGCTGGAGGTATTGTTCCTCCTGTTCCCGGTGCTGCTGCTCCAGGTGGGGGTGTCTTATCTCCAGGTAGTGATGAGGCGCGTCATCAGACGCCGTCCCTGAGCGCTGCAGGCCCAGGGTCACCTCTGACGCACTGTGCCGCGCCAGGAGCGCTTTCCGCGCCCGGGCGAACATGGTGAAAGCAGGGGTGTGAGTCCAATTACACATATATACACAAATCTACTAAAATGTTGAAATAGAGACACTGGTTACTGTTGGGGTTCTCTGAGTATGGTTATAGGTCTCTTGAACTTAAAAAGTGTTCAAATATCGGTAAACCTTTTATCCCTGGTGACCAGGTATCGGCAGTAATAGGCAGGAGCAGTTCCGAGAAGACTCACTCTAGAGTAGAACGTAGACATTCTTCCAATTATGCCATGTACAAAAGGAATTGACAATTCCATTCGATGCGAAAACCTAGCAAAGTGTGAACTCCTAATTTAAAAGTAAGAAAGGTGGCAGTGCTGAACCCCGTTGTAAGGGGCCGAGGGCCGTGGTGCCTGGACCAGAACCCCACTCTCCCTGCACTACTGACTTAAAGTTTAGGCTTCATCGATCGAGGCTCCTTTCTGGGATATCTGCATGCGTTATATATATGGCTTTCTTATTTATAAACTGTCCAATATGGAGACCTGACACTACGTTTCTCCATAGGTGAATGTGAACATTTAGCGCAGGTATCATCTTCGTAGTCTTTCTTCTTGAACTCCTCTAGTGCTAGAGGAAAATCTTTCCTCTCAGGCAGAGTCTATACGTAGTCCAAAAGAAGCTCAGAATACTTCCGATGTTGGTCAATTGTTTAGAGGAACATAGGTATTCCAAATGGGGAATGTAAAATCAATGAACATAGTGACGCTGTGCTATATATAGTGGCATGAAGGAGTCTTGAATTTAGTCACAAAGTATTGGCTGTGTTGTGTCCTTTGTTTTCAGAAACCCGACCGTGGGAATAAATCAACGTCCCCTCTCGGTAAAAGTGCACCTAGACGCGATGTGTACATGATGCCTAGTGATGCTGTGAGAACAAGCTCCAGTGGGACCATACTGAGTTACAATCATAGTTCCTGCCTTAAGGGCTTGTAACCATAGGAAGCTCCATAGTGTCCATCTAATGGTATCAGTGTTAATCCTATGGTAGTGCTCATCTCCAGTGTTATCCTATCTTCCATACTGCTCCTATAGACTATAGATGTGCTAATAGAGACTTCTCCAGGGTGTGAGCTACTACAACACACTACCTCCAGTACACACAGAGTGTAACAGGTGGTACTCTGCAGCTCTTTGAAGCAAGCAGAGTGTTTTAATACATTGTGTTATTTAGTCTTCACAAATGGATGAATACATTGTACCACCCTGGCGAGTAAAATGCACGCATGCATCATGCAAACCCTAAGGTGCTGATACACTCCCAAAGGGGGTCGGCATGATGCTTCAATGCAGCAATGTATTGGTGCAGCAGAACGTCCAAAGTACATTGACCCCAAGGCATCATGCGGACCTCAAAGGGTCAGCTACACGATTGGTATATGACCTTAGAGCATGGGTCTTCCCTCCGTCTCTCTTCTTTGAACGTTTTTTTTTTCTTTGCGCTTTATGTTTTTACTCCGGGACTATTCTAAGTACTACATAACACAGTATTGTGAAGAGTGACTAAAGGGATTTCCCAAAGTAGTCACTAAATGGCCCGGTTTTCGTCTATTTAGCTAGACCATATTGTAGAGACCGCCAGGTGGGTGAAGAGGTGGGAGGATTGTGAAAAGAGATGTCTCCTGTTTATACCATACTAATTGTAAGAATTTGTGACATCTTGTCCAGCATCTTGTATACCGTATAGCCTCTGTAAGCACCCAAGCCCTTTACATTTCAAATATACTTTACCATCTGAGCTTAAAGAATTGGAGCACTTATTAAAGACTGGTTTTGAATGCACAAACAGGGGTTCCATATACCAAGTTAAAAATAGCTCTTATTTATGACAGGCGCTCATTTGAATACCCGGCGCCTAGACAGGCTACTATGGTATACGCAGAAGGGATAAACTGCTGGTACCAGTCGGCAGCAGGCAATAGAAGGCAGAGCACAGGCTGAACGCCGGTAACAGATGGTGGGTCCAAGGTCAAAGAGTCACCAACAAGGTCAAAGGGAAAGGTCATTCCATGGGACAATCGACCGCCCGTCGTGGACAGACAACAACTACTTATTAAACTGTCATTTTTAAGAGGAGTCGCTTTTTGTGCAATACATTTGTAATAAATGACTCCTTTTTTATTTGTGGTTATAGGCTTTTATGTCATCATGTTTCTTTACATAGCAGACATTGCAGACCAAATACATGTACTGATTTCCGAATGATATCTATACATGGCATGATGCATACCAGTAGTTTGTTCGTCACGGTTTAACACATCCATGGTCCATGGTCATAGGAATCCTGATTAATCTGAAGGCACCAAGTAACAATCTAAACAGAAATGCAACTTTGGAGTATACATCAACTACTGGGGAGTACTGGGTGTGTAGAGTTGGCGTGAGGCATGAATGCATCAACTACTGGCAGTACTGGGTGCGTAGAGTTGGCGTGAGGCATGAATGCATCAACTACTGGGGAGTACTGGGTATGTAGAGTTGGTGTGAGGCATGAATGCATCAACTACTGGCAGTACTGGGTGCGTAGAGTTGGCGTGAGGCATGAATGCATCAACTACTGGCAGTACTGGGTGCGTAGAGTTGGCGTGAGGCATGAATGCATCAACTACTGGGGAGTACTGGGTATGTAGAGTTGGCGTGAGGCATGAATACATCAACTACTGGGCAGTACTGGGTGTGTAGAGTTGGTGTGAGGCATGAATGCATCAACTACTGGCAGTACTGGGTGTGTAGAGTTGGCGTGAGGCATGAATGCATCAACTACTGGGCAGTGCTGGGTGCGTAGAGTTGGCGTGAGGCATGAATGCATCAACTACTGGCAGTACTGGGTGTGTAGAGTTGGCGTGAGGCATGAATGCATCAACTACTGGCAGTACTGGGTGTGTAGAGTTGGCGTGAGGCATGAATACATCAACTACTGGCAGTACTGGGTGTGTAGAGTTGGCGTGAGGCATGAATACATCAACTACTGGGCAGTGCTGGGTGCGTAGAGTTGGTGTGAGGCATGAATTCATCAACTACTGGCAGTGCTGGGTGCGTAGAGTTGGTGTGAGGCATGAATGCATCAACTACTGGGCAGTGCTGGGTGCGTAGAGTTGGCGTGAGGCATGAATGCATCAACTACTGGGCAGTGCTGGGTGCGTAGAGTTGGTGTGAGGCATGAATACATCAACTACTGGGCAGTACTGGGTATGTAGAGTTGGCGTGAGGCATGAATGCGTCAACTACTGGGCAGTGCTGGGTGCGTAGAGTTGGCGTGAGGCATGAATGTGTCAACTACTGGGCAGTGCTGGGTGTGTAGAGTTGGCGTGAGGCATGAATACATCAACTACTGGGCAGTACTGGGTGCGTAGAGTTGGCGTGAGGCATGAATGCGTCAACTACTGGGCAGTACTGGGTGCGTAGAGTTGGCGTGAGGCATGAATGCATCAACTACTGGGCAGTGCTGGGTGCATAGAGTTGGCGTGAGGCATGAATGCATCAACTACTGGGCAGTGCTGGGTGCGTAGAGTTGGTGTGAGGCATGAATACAAACAATGCAATGCGTCTGTGATGAGAGGACTACATTAGGACAGCACAGGAACATGAGAAAAAGCTCTCTGTGGTCTTTAATGGGTAATACCTCATCTACCAATCACATTACCTAATTTAGACGAGCTATTATCATTTAGGATATATAATTACCGTTGCTGATGGCGTTTACTTAAGTGCCTGTTTAGTGGAGGTTAAATAGGTACACATGTACTGGTACAGATCAGTAGGCTATGGTTTATCTTACCCTTTCTCCAAAAGAAGCGTGATATACACCAATTGGATCTTCCAGACTAATTTAGACTGGAGCAGCTAGACTATGAAATCTATGTTTTCACCCTGAAAACGGCCCTATATGGGTAAGTTCATTTTCACAATCTTGATTTCTGTTTGATAACTTATCTCTTGGCTAGGAGCATCTCATTTAACTGTTACATTTAATAATCACTCCTGAAAACGACAGGGGGCACCACCGTCACTTGCCATGAGAGCAATAGAGGCAAACAAAGCACACTAAGGAGATACCTTCTGATAAAGTGCTTCCAAGCAGTTCTTACAATTTACTAAAAGAGACTATTTCCATTTTCTTCAGCTATTGCCAGTACATGCCGTTAGTATCACAGTACATTTTGTACATATATGTTTGTCCCATTGCTGTTATGGTAAACTCATGAATGTAGCCTTGGTGAAAGTCCCTATAGTGCTACTACACCTACGTATCATACAGAGCCCATAGAGTTCATATACTCCTTCAATTAATCCTGAAAATCCTATATCCCAAGGGTAGCTAAAAGCATATCAGGCCCCCTGTGCCCTGTAAAGGATTGAGGAGACCTGTGTTAGGGTGACCCTCTTTATTTGAATTTCCTCTCCTACATGCTGCACCTTATACTACGGTATTAAGATAATGGTGCTATATTTACCTATGAGATGTACCTCATATCTTGTCTTATATCTTCACTGTACACCTTGGGCGTCCCTGAGTAGCCTCTTGGTACACAACGATACACAACATCAGGTTTCAGTTAGTAGGGTTTGTCCCTTTAAGGACTGCTGTATACATCACGCCCATGCACTGGTCATCATGATGCACTGTTCACCTTACTGTTACTCCCCCAACTTTGGCCAATGCTGTAAAGGGCACTAGGGGTCCGTCCTCGCGTATAGGCCGCACTATTTGAACGGTATTGTGGTATGAATGCAGCGATAGCGATTTTTGTAGTTCTAAATTCATGCATCACACCAACCTTACAGGGTTGATACACACCTGGAGGGTCGGCATGATGCTCCATTGGTGCATCATAAAGACCAAGGGACAGGGACGCTGAGGCATCATGCGGCCTAGTAAGGGTTTGACTGAGAGATGTCATGACATAAAAACTGAGACCTGCCTTCCCAGGATACTTCCTGTCTATGCCTTCTGTTTAAGTAGTAAGAAAGTTAATAGACCTGTCTTGCAGGGACAAAAAAAAATCCCTTTCCACAGGATTTGTTTTCATCTTTTATTTTCTATTTCTATCAGACCTGAAACTGTCAGTAATTGCTTTGCTGTGAGATATTAGGATTAAAGGTAACTGTTGTTTTTACTTTCTCTCTCTGTACCCAGGGCCTATATGTGTTTTAATATCCCTATATCTGCTAAATGGATTTGTAACGGTCTATTTAAAAAAAAAACAAAAAAAAAAAACACAAATCAACGTTTAAAGTAGCTCATCTTATAATCCTGTATATCTAGATGTAGATCTAGTGCTTGAGCATAATAAGGGACGACATGACCCCCCACCCCTTCTCAAGCTCTCTTCTGTTTTCGTATTGGCGTTATGATGCAGACGGAGATCTGGGCTCTCCAGTGCCAAACTGTATTGGTACATCATGACGTCCACTATTCTGCAAACCCCTGTAGTATCTACCCTCTGCATAAATCTTTTTAATACTGGTGCATTACTATTTAGTGCTTATTATAAAGGTATGCAGCCACACACAGCATTGTGAATTAAAATGCTATACTGTCCTTAGTGGGTTTACACAATACCACATCTGCCCTATATCAGACCAACCATGGTAAGCTTAGCCTCTGTTAAATACACCAAGGCCCTTATCCAACCAAGGGCTGAGCTGGATATCCTGCATTTTGTGGATAAATCTACTAGATTTAATCTTCTTCCAAAACATTTCTTTCAGAATACCCAGGATACGCCAGAATCACCATTACAGAATGACAGTGCAAAACCGCAACATGCATGGGCCCATCGTTATGTCTTTCCTTATCAAAATTCGTGTAATCTTGTGAATTTCTGAAATCATTGGGCGTTCCAAATATTATAGATTACTACACCGTAAAGGGTCTAGACGAGATCATAGGCATTAAGTCCACATTATGTATATGCATATCACTGATGAAAATTTCAGTTAAATGTTTAAAAAAGCAGCTAAGTTCCATCATATTTTGCTACATTAGACCAACGGATGGGGAACACTCATTTTTGTGCTTAGATATTCAAGGAACTTCTTTTTTTCACACACATATAGATGTAAAGCCATTTAAAGCAATATACACTTTTACTGGTGCCATCCTGTCCCAACCACTATACATGAGTGTGTATACACACAGGGATAGTCTACAAAGTATGCAGCAGCCTCTTCCACACCTCCACTGTCCCCATTCTCACATAATGATATGTCACCCCTAGACTTGCTCAAGTCTCTCAATTTTTATGCAAGAGAATTGAAATAAAAATTGAAATGATTTCAAATTTTAAACAGAAAAATTAAGAAGACCTCTAGTGAAGTGAGCTGAGCTCAGCAGCCAGAGGAGGAGAGGCATGGGGGGTATAGTGACGTTGGGAGGAGAGCTCAGAGACTGCAGCCAGTCTATGTCACCCCCTCCCACCCCAACCACAGCCAACCCACATCCTGCTTCCTCCACATCTGGTGGCATTTTAGCTTTTTATGTTAGGTAAATTTACCTGATGTCGGACACACACTACCCAATTCAACTGTGGAGGTTGCATATCTTAGACGTCGGTCTGTACATATATATTGTTTACCTGATTTTATCCAGGCCATCACCATGCATACCTTTTTTTCTAGCTACTCAACCACTAGCTGTCATCTGGTTCTGATACTTGAGGTCGTACTTGATACTTGAGGACCTTGCAAGTTGCAAGGTCCTCTTTTCGTTCATCATTGGGAAGGATACAACTTTGATGTAATTCACAGACTTGAACATGCACAGCTATAAATTCTTTAAAATGTCAGAATCAAGTCATGTGTCCGACTTAAAGTAAGTCTACCCCTGGTGCCTTTTTTATATGTACCAGCCTCATGATGTTATACTAAACGCTGTTACATGTAGTCACGGTGCGTGCATGGTTAATGAGATAATACAGAGACAAGCTGGTCCAATCTCGTGTAATCTCGAGTAATCTCGTACAAATCACGTGGACATAATAGACAGTCATGGCAGGCATTATGGGGATGATTGCATCTGGTGTTTGTAGGTCCCCTAAAGAAGTCGGTTAGGCTCTCTAGACGTGGAATCAACCTCACCCGCCTTTTCTATTTTTGACTTGATTTTTTTAGAGCGTGTGTTTTGTTTTTATCTTGTTCTTGTCATTCTGTGCTTTTTGGAATGATCTTTTTAGTAGTCAGCATACAGTGTGACCTAGCTCATCGTTTCTTTCGTAGGGTCGTGTTGTTTGAACTTACTGGTGAACGGCAAAAAGTATAAGCTTTTGAGCTTTTTTCATCACTACACTTTCAAAAAGAAAAGTGAGCATGTTTACTAGCTAGCAATCTTCCCTTGTTCCTGATATTGTTCTTAGTATACAAGTAGTATCCATTACGGAAATTCCACAATGATATACATACAGACATTCTAAAACAAAACAATACAGCAAGGGGAAACTTAAACAATTCCTTTCAGCTGCTGCTGTTCCCAGGGAAGGATATAAACACGTTATGAGAACCAAGATACTATGACAGTCAGGGCCTCTTTGTCCTCTTGGGGCAGAACAGTGTTTTAATATATGTGCTTTTGTTGACATGGTGTATGAATGCAGCACTGGTGAGTAACCCATCACTGATGCATTTACACTGAACATCTAGATTTAATAAACCCCCATACCTGCAGTGCATACCGCCATCGTGATGCATCAACACAGCACTGCATGGTGAGTTATTATACTTACCAGTGTCACAATGGTACATCATGGAGACAGAATCATATGAAGTCTTGAGGCACCATGAGTTCTTAAAGTGCAGGATTCAATAATGGCAGGTGACCAGGTTACCTAATTTTAAAGGGACTAATATCACAGCAGAACTAAGATATACTATATCTATATGCACGATATTACATGCATCACTTCTCTCACTAACACCTGTGATTGTTCCTTTAGTGGTCCCTACATTCTTGTTCTGTGACAACTTGGCTACTTGACCTATTCACAGGAGGCGAATTTCTAAATGGATACGTGTTTCATTCTCTAACACACTTGCCATTTTATCTTTCTTATCTGAGACAATTGAGGTAACATATGTTTTTAACAGAGATATTTTTTAAATAAATTTTGTATCAAGCTGGCAGGCACTAGCCCTATGGCAGTAGGGCATCAGTGACATCACTCCTTAGTAGACAAATCACAAGATCATAAATCTAAATACTTTGTGAATCGTTCTATGACATGAAAGTGAAATTTGTGAGTCTTTGGATGCCTACCCGTCATTGACGGTGCAATACCGGGGTGCAATAATAGAATTTCCTGTCCTATCCAGAGATTTCTACCAGTATGGGCGTGACTGACCCAAGACCTGCACCTTACGTCTCTCTTTTCTTTTAGGATTTGACAGTGTGTGTCTTACTTGTGGATGATGGCTGGCTTCAGGTACTTTGGATCCACTGGTTCCTCCATTGTGTAGTAAATCCCTGGTTACTTAAACTGGTTTACAGATATCACTGTTTCTCCTAGTACAGAATAGGGGAGTTATGATGTCTCTATGCGTATGGGGCCACCCTGGGACAGGGATCCAGTCACTTGGTGTCTGTCAGTGCTACACCCAGGTCTTCCTACCTACAGGAGGAGGGGTGAGCTCAGGGTGAGTAGTAGCAGGGTGTGTGGCAGGGGTGTGGGTATTACCCTGATATCTCCACCCTGTCCTCCAGGGTAGCAGGGACAGGCCCCACTCCTGCAGGTATAAATGCTCACTCGGCCTTTCACTCAACCCACTCACTCATTCCTCCTGGATGCCAGGTTAATAGTAGAGACAATTTCACCTGCCTCTGTTCCTCTCTCAAGCTTGGGATAGCCCCCCTTTTCTACTACTAGTAACTCCCAGTTCACCAGACACCACCCCTGCTTGGTTGGCTGGCGTTGGGGATCCGGCGCCTGAAGGGGCATCCATAGGAGAATGGGGGGGGGCAGGGGGGATGAGTGAGTGTGTGTATATATGTGGCAGGCCTATACTGTTAAAAAAATTGTAGATTTTACAAAGAATCATTGATAAATTTTACAGCCCGGACCAGAAGGCAGTATCTACTTCTCCTATCAGTAGCTACTGAGAATATGCTGATCAACAACTGCATTTTGCAGTAGGTACTGCTGAAATACTTTCAAAACAGCTGACTCTACACTGCATTTTCAGTATAGACTCAGTAGTGTACTGACTATCAACTGAGTATGCACTGCATTTTCAGGCTAGAATCAGTAGTCTACTGACTCTCAACTGAATCTTAATAGATACCAAAAATGTCACACTCTATGCAGCAGCATAGATGCAGTAGTCTACTGACTATCTACTGGTATTGCTCTGTCCATTCATCGATTATTTATTGGGCTACTGACCTGATGCTTCTGAGACAGTCCATAGTGTGAATGTCAGTATGGTTGTGAACAGTAATCAAAAGATTCAGTTATAAATTCTAAAACTATCCAGTGTTTGTTAAGAAAAGCATAATTATACCTTTGCATATGATTATGTTATTGAGTGCCAGTAATGGATACACATGGATGTTGGGGTGTGTGAAAGCGAGGAATTAGTCACTGACTTTATGTAGGGCATAAATGTACTGAATCATCAAGTATCATTTTGGTCACCATCATGCCACTTTTTTTTTACATAGTATACATGTATCATTGATAATTACAAAGCTGCTGTCTTACCACTTTAACATCAATAAAATGCAAGGCATTCTACTATAGAAGTACTTTATCAGACATGCCTACTCTTACCTTCTTGCTATGATACCCAGTACTACTGAATCAATACTGCCCCCCTCCTATATGAGTTGCATGCACTACTAGGGAGTAATGACAGCTCCACATATCTGATGGGGTGGTGGCTCAGGGGGCTAATGCATTGGTACAGTAATCAGAAGATCCCAAGTTCAAATCCAGCAAGGACCACCTAGAAAGGCATTGGTAGTGCCAGTACTAAAGCAGCGGCTGCTCCTTTTATGCTTCTACCTGCCCCCAGCAGTAGTTTTCAGTATGATCTACTCCTCACCTACTGCTATAGCAGCAGTCATGCAGTAGTGCTGATTGAACACTGCCCCAACCCCATATATGGTCATGCAGCATTAAATAAGTAGATACTGTTTAAATGCTGCCATCTCGTTTACATAATTGGGACAACTGATTCAATACTGCTTGCATGCTGCTAATACTACTGTTCTGCTACTGAACCACCACTGCCATGTTCTGTGTGCTGAGCAGTAGAATGCCAGTAGATGCTAATATGGTGCTGTTTCTGATGCTGCTTTCACACTGAATGACTACTGTCACACCACACTGTTATTCTACTGTTTAAATACTGATTTTCTGCTGCATTTTGGTCCGGGAGTATTTCACCGTTATTTCTACATTTGTGTGTATTACAATGAAACATTGTCAGATTGACTGATGTTACAGTGAATCTGTGTAAACACTACAGATGACTATCGTCATTTCTTTTACAGTGAATCTTTGTCGTTTTGCAAGTTTCATATTTTGCCACTAGGTGGCCTTGTGCCTCATTTTGAGAGTTTCTTCAATGTTCTGGAGCCTTAACTGATCAAATTGTATCAATATTCAAAGATTGTCCACGTTGGTGTATGCACAAAGTTATCAAAATGCAAGTCTACATTGTAGTTTCATAGATTTCTCATAATGAAAAGATAATCTATCTTAATTGTGGAAAGGAGGGTAGCAGAGGTGTCATGTACACCCATAATGTGGGATAAGAGAAGATACATAGACATATCACTGCAGTTCTTTCAATTATAACAATTCTGAGGTAACCTATGTTGTGACTCTAGATTTATCAAGGCTCACAATGATTAAGATGTCCTGGCAGTTAAATGTCCTGATGAATTGTATAATATTATATGGAACCAAGCCATACATCTAACGCTAACATAGTTCAATGTGGATTTACAATGAAATCCTTTCAACGATATATTATAGGCTGAATATTCACATGATAAGCCAAGTTTGGATGACATTTAAGCCAGAACAATATGTAACTAATTACCCATAGTCATTGTTTAGAAATAACGGTGAAAGTCTGTAAAAATTATGGTGACTTTTGAAAAACGGTGACCGTTAAAAAAACGATAAAAGATTGGCACCCATTGTTGCCAATGAATCTTTGTTTTTTTCTACATAAGATTTTTAACAGTGTAGTTCTGGACGGTATAGAGTGTATTTTTTGTTTGCTTCCCTGTAGGTATCGGATTATGACTATCCCATAACGGGGTTTGTGTTACGAGGCCATGTTTGTTGTGGGTCAATAGTTGTGGTGGTTTAGGTGTGATCAAACCTGGATGGACTGCACTGAAAAAAATAACTGTTGAATCTACCAGGGACCCTTGTAAAACTGAACAGTGAACCACCGTAATTGTACTGTAGTTCACCAGTGTAGTTTTTATGAGAAGCCACAGGTGGCAGTATGGTAGTACAAGGAATCTCTGTGAAAATAACGCTGATTCTTTGGCAACTTTGGGACAAGGATTTCGCCATTATTTTCAATGACATTTTTTGACAGTGTGGGGTCTATGTTGGTGGGACTGGTGGAGGGGGTGTCAGGATGGGAGGAGTGGCCACACCCCTCATACCATTCACACACCATATACCACAATCTGATGCTATCATCCTCCCACTTCATCAATGTGGCATGTCGTCTATAACACCCAGTCTACCTCATAGAAACAACATGTAGAGACAACCAGCACGACAGGGTGGGTTCACTATGAATCGGACACATACAGAGGCAGGCCTACCTGAGTTTTTTTACATTTTAGAGTTCACCTGAGGCTGAAGTACAGAAGAATGTATTATCAATGAGAGCCAAGACACATGCATAACTACATGTACAAGATTCAAGTGTTCAACTTGATTTAACGTACACATGTTTCTGACTCGTGATGAATGTACCTAACATTTACCATGTTTTGCATAGGGCATTTCCTGGTTATAAGTATGTTAGTTTTAACATTTTTTGAACTCGTTTTATTAAGGTGAAAATTCAAGTAAGATGTAGTTGAGAGAGGAGAAGGTGGGATCTCTGACCCTATCATCCATAGCCACAACGCCTACATCCCCAAATGTCACCCAAATCTCCACACGCCTGGGCTACCTGTGTCCAAATGTCTACCTTTGCCCTTTTGTCTTTTCCCATTTCTACAATGGGACCAGTCCAACTATACCCTGGGGTGGGTGTCAGCGGTGGATGTTGATAGGTGGATGGGAGATGGTTGGCAGACCAGGCCACCACCTTACCCCAGCCCAGCCAGGAGGGCAGCATGTTACCACAGGCACACACACTCTGTCATTTGTTCTTCTGCCCTGGACCAATAAGCCATCCGTACAATATAGCCTCCATACACTGCAAAAATGGTGTTTAGATTTTAAACATGTTTAGGTCTAAACATGTTTAAAACCTAAACATATAGGTCAGTTAGGTGTCCTATCGACTACACATTTAGGAAATGAACACGTTTTTTTCTAACTACATAAACATTTACGCTAAACATGTTTAGATGTTTAGAGTTGAAACAGTTGAATAATAGGTGTTTAGATTTAAACATCAATATGTTTAGATACTTGGATGTTGAATCCACACCAGGTAGCAGCACTACCTTTGACTGGACTATCTGCACACAGTTATAATCAATTGTTGTGACAAATGTCCCCAAATCCCATGTTTATCATGGTTTCATTTCATAGAATGTCATGTGAATAGAAAGGGCAATAGAAAATTGACTAGATTCACCTCATGCCACCATCATTACCATAAAATAATCAATAAACTCCATGACTGACACCTATTTGATGTTATTCTGGAATAGATAAGGCAATGTCCTTCCTGCCAAGCTATTGTACTTTCTCAAGTCTCTCATTCTGATGCAGTGTGTAATATATGTACACGTATATAGCTGTTGCTGACATCTTTGGAGACTTTGACAAGTAAATACCTGCCGATGTCCCCCCCCCAGAAAATGAGAAAAAAAAATCTCTGTTTTTTAATGCATACATGTCTGCAAACCTTAACTCTCCATCAAATCATTTAAACATCTAAACATAAAAATTCATAAACACCTAAACACAAAAATTTATATATCTTAACACAAAGTTTTAACCTTAACACCTACATTTCTAAACACTTGAGCTAAGCACATTGTTTGGTTAAACATGTTTAGGAAATTAATGTGATTACAAAAACGTTGCAAGAATATGTTTAGAATTGTGTTTAGGATCTAAACACCATTTTTGCAGTGTACTTCTTCATACAAAGGCCAGTCCTGCCTCAACCAAGAGGTCCAAGGGATGGGTCCTGTAGGGTAGGTTAACCATGAGCCGTCCACATACCTTGGGATGGCCAAGCTACCCATGGGATTGAAAATGAGTTTGATGCTGAATCAACATTACCAACTGGTTGATTCAAAGCTCATCAACATCAACCATTTGGCAATGTTGATTCAGAGGCAAACCAATTAATATGGCACTTTTGTTGCTTGGGTTCTCTATGTTAATCTACTAGGGTTTCTTGTGTTTTTCCCCATGAGAAAGAAGTATTAGAAAGCTAAGAATTATGCAACTTTAATTTCAGGATAAAGAAGGCTCACAAAGCTACCAGTGGCGTCGGGATATCTATATGTATGAGCTCGGTAATTCTCCATTCATAAATGTACCAAGAATATGGTGCAGGTACCCACTAGACTACATGTCACGGCATCATCTGCCTGTATATGAAAGTCGAAAGTCAAGCTATACAAACCAGGCAGACGTTGGTGTGAACACCCCTGCAATTTGGGCATAAAAAGTCATTGCAAGTCTACCATTTTTTATCATAGTATTTATAATCCTCTCTTTTTTCTCTCTCCTTTTAAGTAAAGGCTACGTAAATAGACATGATGATCTCAGCCACGTCTGAGGTAACTGGGGCGAATCTCAAGTACATATTGTACATGGAGAGAACCACAAAGTTTCTCTAGGACTATACATGTGTGTTTCTTATACTTCTAAATATTTAGCTTTAAGTGTTATTATTCCCGCATTATCTGATAATAAAAAAAATTGATAGCAGGTGGTACCATTGTCATTCTGGGTCTGAGTTTTTTCAACAACAAAAATATTGCAATATTTTTCATAACGTGCCCATTGATAAATGCCCCTTTCTCCCGTGGTACCCTCGGCATGCATGTTTGAAACAGGTTCACGTATAACAAAGGTGTATACTGGGGGGGAAACTATGTCTTCACTAAGGCCTGCAGGTGACTTAAAGTTTGAATGTGTCTAAGGAAGAATCGGGAGAACAAGACTTTAACACCTCTAGGACAAATAGGACTTTTCTTTCTGGTTAACATGTCTCTTTCTCGCAACGACAATGTCGGTCAGTGGACTGTTAGATCTATAACTACGGCTATTCTTTAAGCTGGACTCCCTGCATAGCCTTTGTATTTACTGGTGCCACTCCATGGCCAACAAAAACCAGGAAAGTTTGTGATTTTGCGCACCCATTTCCAGGAAATCAACATAATTTAATACAAAAATTGCAAACCAGGGAAAGTAGCATCTCTGTTGTATTGACCAATACCTGTTTGTACGTAGCAGGCTGGTTGAGGCTGGACTAGGGATGCGACGACTGCCCAATATGTGATTTACCCCTGATTTTGTAAACTATAAGAGAAGCACAACCACCAACTGCGGGTACTGATAGTGGGTGGATATCTCACATGTAGACTAATAGTGGGTCAGATATGGATATGGATATCAACACAGGGTGATATGCAGGGACAGAGATATAAACATGGGGTAGTTTATTCGGGTATAATTATACATACACATCTCCCCGCTGAGAGAAGTCATCATATAGCTGGATCTGCAACACTACCCTTGGGTATCTTTATACACATGTGATGCTACTTTTGGCTTATACCACGATTTCGGCACTTCCGGTGGGTTTATATGCAGTTTAGCCGTGCATTATTCTGCATATACCACCCTTGTGCATTTTTGAAATTTTTGGTATATACTTTTTCGAGGTCACGTTGGACTGGAATATTTTTGGAGACGCTGGCGGACATAGAAATTTAGCCTCGCCATTGTTTCAATGTGAAAAATCGTCCCAACTCGTATGAGGATTGAACCCCGGCCGCAGTGGTGGTAGGCGAAGGCCTTAGCCATAGCGCCACACTGAACGGTGATGAAACACAATGCCAAAATAAATAAGTTCTAACCTGACGTCCTAGTGGTATGTTTGCAGTCAGATTTCGTCTTGATTCCAAGCTTGTCATGTTATAATATCGAAATCCCAAGAAGTTTTCGATCCATAGAAGAGGAATGTGTGGTAATTTTCTCCATTTTCTTCGAAATAAATAAGAATCTATTGATTTTTCCATCGTAAGCGAGTCGCGGTCCGGCCATTCCCACCCGCCTCCTTGTCCGACGAAATTGTGTCAGTGGCCCGGATGTAAATATAGGTCATCCGCTCGCTGTACGAGGAAGACGGCGAAAATTTCGGACAGGTTTGGAAAATCAATGGATTCTTATTTATATCGAAGAAAATGGAGAAAATTACCACGCATTCCTCGTCTATGGATCGAAAACTTCTTGGGATTTCAATATTACAAGGGGTCCATGGTTAGGAGATTATGTTAAGGATTCAATTGAAAATTTAGAATCTAAGATCTATGATCAAGAGGCCCGTGTTAAGGATGCAATTGAGAGGATTCAATTTAGGATCTGTCATCTATGATCAAGATATTAGGGTTTCATATTTGAATTTGACAATCAATTCTGAGTTTAATATCAATTCTAAAAGCAGTTAAATTGCAGTGCGTTTCCCGGATTAGAAATTTATCCCATATTTTCGGCAAAGTAAACACAGCAAAGCTGTAATGCCTTGCATATTCATATCATGTTCTAAGAAGTATAGAATTGATTTACAACATTTTTAATATGATAGTAGATCAAAATTTTCAGAACAAATATTATTTTAATACGGAATCTAAAAGCCCTTCATATGTTGTGTGTTTTGCAATTTATTAATCTATAACATACTTTCAGGAAAGTAAACACAGCAATGCTTTAATGCCGTGCATATTCCTATGATGATCCAAGGAAAAAAGATCATTATATATGAAGTCTATGGCCTTTGGAATGGACCTATACTTAAATATATGCTCTGATTGTGGTGCTTCCTCGCTCTCCATGTAAAATCCTGCCCCATTGCTATAGTATGGAGTAAACCTATGCCTGGATTAAAATATGCAAATAAGGAATGTGTGTGAGGGTTGGGAGTAGTGTGGTGGTGGTATTGGTGGTGGTGGTGTCACAATGGTCACTAACATCCATCTGATAACTTTTGAAGATCAAAATTGACCATATATGGCCTGGATCCCTGTGATTCCTGAAACCAAGATGGCCGACACACAAGGAAAACAAAAGAATTAGGTAGTTGAGGTGTCCCAATGGTCACTAACATCTATCTGATAACTTTTGAAGATCAAAATTGACCACATATGACCTGGATCCCTGTGTTTCCTAAAACCAAGATGGCCGACACACATGGAAAACAATAAAATTGGGTAGTTGAGGTGTCCAAATGGTCACTAACCATAACTTTTGAAGATCAAAATTGACCATATATGACCTGGATCCCTGTGTTTCCTAAAACAAAGATGGCCGACACACATGGAAAACAACAAAATTGGGTAGTTGAGGTCCCCCAATGGTCACTAACATCCATCTGATAACTTTTGAAGATCGAAGTTGACCATATACGGCACATGGCTATTGTATTATTGACCAATGGGAGGCATCCCTGGCATATACTGCGGAGTCGGGGGCTGAAGGTGTTAGTCATAGTGCTATCGGGGTCTAATGGCGGCCCCCAGCTGATAATGGCTATGTGAGCTATATGGCCTGGATCCCTGTGTTTCCTAAAACAAAGATGGACGACATATATGGAGAACAATTAAATTAGCTAGTTGAGGTGTCCCAATGGTCACTAACATCCATCTGATAACTTTTGAAGATCAAAATTGACCACAAATGACCTGGATCCCTGTGTTTCCGAAAACCAAGATGGCCGACACACATGGAAAACAATAAAATTAGGTACTTGAGGTGTCCCAATGGTCACTAACATCCATCTGATAACTTTTGAAGATCGAAGTTGACCATATATGGCCTGGATCCCTGTGTTTCCTAAAACAAAGATGGCCGACATATATGGAGAACAATAAAATTAGCTAGTTGAGGTGTCCCAATGGTCACTAAAATCCTTTTGATAACGTTTGAAGATTAAAATTGACAATATATGAGCTGGATCCCTGTGTTTCCTAAAACAAAGATGGCCGACACACATGGAAAACAATAAAATAGGCTAGTTTAGGTCTCCCAATGGTCACTAACATCCATCTGATAATTTTTGAAGATCAAAGTTGACCATATATGGCCTGGATCCCTATGTTTTCTAAAACAAAGATGGCCGACACATATTAAAAAAAATAGAATTAGGTAGTTGAGGTCTTTCAATGGTCACTAACATCCATCTTATAACTTTTGAAGATCAAAATTGACCATATATGACCTGGATCCCTGTGATTCCTAAAACCAAGATGGCTGACACACATGGCAAACAATAAAATTGGGTAGTTGAGGTGTCCCAATGGTCACTAACATCCATCTGATAACTTTTTAAGATCAAAATTGACCATATATGGCCTGGATCCCTGTGTTTCTGAAAACCAAGATGCCCGACACACATGGAAGACTCCAAATAATCCAATGCCATGCCACTTAAAACTCCTAAAAAAGTGCATCATACTTATGTGTACATGTATACATAAATATACATGTAGGTGACCCTAAGTGGGTTAATAGTCAGTGGTGCTGAGAAATTCAGCACCAGCAGAAGAGAACCACATGGTGCTGGGGGAGGTGGTGCCAGGCAGGTATGGGGCCACCACAGGAGCACAGCCACCACCACTATTCAGAGGTGGGAGGGGGGGGGGGTATATATACTATATACCATGGCTCTGCCTGAGGTGTCCAGGGCTACCACCACTCTGTCCCCAGGGTCTACAATAACAGGTCCACCAACACCACCACTGCCACCACTTCTATGCTTGACTGATTTGCAGATTTTAATCCAGGTATAGGCATACTCAATACTGTACCTATGACAGGATTATACATGGAGAGCGAGGAAGCACCACTATGAGAGCTTGTATTTAAGAATGGGTCCCCTCCTATAGCCGTTCATTCCTAAGAATGAACGGCAATAACATGCCATGGTTGGATTCGATACGAAAAGTGAGTGTGAACACGGCGGTACCCCTCCCGGCAAGGAACCAAAACAATGGCTTCGCACAGAGCGGCCACGGGCCGTGTCGCTAGCACTTACAAAATGTCTTCGCCTGGCTATATTCTTTGGATTTCAGGTAAGAAATTGATACAAAATGGAGGAAATGGTGGTATAAACCTATTAGGTGATGCATATCGGGGCCCCACGGGCTGTATATGCTGTATATACAGCCCTAGGGCCCCGATATGCATCATCTATTAGCTTAATGGCTACCAATACCTTTCTATATCTATATGTCTAGCACGCACGCACGCACGCACGCACGCACGCACGCACGCACGCACGCACGCACGTGGTATTGCTCAGATCGTTAGACTCTTTGCATCATGTTCTTAAAGTTTAATGCCAGACGTTATCACCTTCTCTGCTTTTTGATATCTTACTATATGCAGTAAATGTACACGCCCCTTAGCACTCTTAAATAGCAATGTACCACTGCAATTCAATGTACATTGTACATATAAACTGCTGAGAGGTGACATGATGTATATACACACACCCCTAGGACCCGGTTATATAGCACAGGATTTGTTTCTGTCTAAGGCCAAAAGAAATAAAAGGTGTGTAACTGTTTCCAGTAACATGACCCAAAGAGCTAGGGTCTGTAGGTTGGATTTATTTATTTTTTTTTATTTTGTATAGAAAATGTATGTGTAAATTCTTTGCTTTTATGGTAGAAAATATGAAAAGCTTATGAGAAATGTGTTAAAATATGTGTATGTGAACTATTGACATGAGAACCAGACAAAATGGATAAAAATCTAAGAAAGGTAAGAAATAAATTACGAAAAATAGCTAAAATTTGATGAAAAATATGAAAATTTCATAAAAATTCTCAAAATTTAAAAAAAAAGAAGTTTAGGGTCGGCCCTGTTTTGCTAGGGTCGGTCGGGTTACTAGAAACACACCTTTTTTTAGGCCTAATTTCCCCTGTGCCTTTTACAGGATTCGTACTCACATCCTCAGACCTTTTAGCCCAACACTTTGCTGTCTGAGCATTCAGGACCCATGCAATTATAAGTCATCAAATAGCTTAAGTTCTACATATGCCTTTTAGTACTAAATGAGTGACAGAAATGTAAAATCCTCTGTGGATTAGAACCCAAGTTACCAGAACTCAAACAAGAAATACCCTGCACTATAGCATCACACTAGGAGTGACACATGCTGGTCTGAGGTTGATAAATGATTAAATATTTGCTTGGCTAGGCTTATGAATAGATAAATGATAATTAAATGGAAATATTAAATGGAAATTACTAAATGTGGCAAATTAGCCAAATCTTGATTAGTCTGGGAAGTGAAAGCATTAAATTTATGAGAGGATCCACAGAGTATGGCCCTTCATATAGTCCCTTAACCTATAACTCATTCATGCCAGACAAAAAGAAAATGACCCAATGAATGGCATGTGTTTGCACTTCACATAGCACATTGACTCTAGTGAAAACTTGGAAATTATAGCTACCAGGTGCAGGATTTGTACCCAGGGTACAGCAATACTAACCAGAAGTACCAGACATTTAGTGCCCATGGACTCTCAGTTGCGTGTTCTGCAGAGGGAGTTTTACTAACTTGTTGGATAGAGGAGGCTCCACTCTTCAACAGATTTAAGAACAGTTTATTTCTATGACAGGACACAAGAAATTTGTTTGATGATCATATAACCTCTTAGGAGGGTTATACCAGATAACCTACATGGGCCATTATAAGAGAAATAGGCCTGTAATAAGCTTACTGTAGAAATTCAGCCTATGAAAGCGGGGTGTATGTCAGATATACTCCATGGGGCCTCAAGTCAATATCATGTATTGGAGCCGCGGGCTTCGCCCTTGGCTGCAATACATATTGCCTTTCGGAAAAGAATGTAGCAGTTCCACAAGGTTTACACTTCAACCTCTTCTGATTTACAAAAGTGCACATATGGCAACACACACTTTAGCACAGATTTCTCCATAGAGATCTTTAACAGTGAATACTTTGTTCAAATACAGAAAATATGATCTAATTGTACCATATCCCACTGAGATGAAACCGGTACTACATATATATAGTAGTTTCAGAACGAACAATTCTAAAACAAAGGTTACAGAGATGCATTTCTGAATCTTAAAATGCTCTAATGCTAATCTGCCATAGGGCTCAAAATGATGAAATGTTTCTGGTGACATGTACTGATAAGAACTGATAACATGGGACCAGCATGTCACAGGAAGTGTGTGTTACCCAGGGACAAGGTACCCATCATTATATGTCTTATCAGTGGGGTTTACCTCAACCAGCAAAATTCAAAATGGTGGACCCACAGGACGTCAATACTAAGCCCTATATCATTAGAATAGTGAGCAGGAATAGTCCGTAGCAGAGGAGGCACAAACAAAAATAGATTGCTTTCCTATCCCTTACACCATGGCGACTGTGAACCATACACTAGTCTACTCATCTGACGAGTAGTACTCACTAGTCACCACGCTAATTTGTTTGTTTGTTTAGTTTTACGTCCGGGGGCCATTGAGGAACTCAGACATTCAAGGGTTCTCGGACATTAAGTCCTTTCTTTTCTTTTTGGACAGGTATTTATATGCTGCTTGCCCGACACAGCAGTGACCGAATCTATGAATGACCGAATCTATAAGATGAATGACCGAATCTATGAGGAGGGTTGAGGGGGGAAACCGCTACCGGGGCTTCATTCCCCTACTCTTTTCGAAGGATAGCAAGTGTTCTTTTATTTGCCTGGTCCCATAGGCAGAGCCAGACAAACCAAGGCCTTTGATCACTCACGACATGGTTTATTGAGGGGGAATCCCATGGCAAAAGACAAGCATATAGACCCGGGCCCACGCATTTGGACACCAGCTGCCCACATGCTCACTCAAAGCCACAAGAAACCCCAGCTTTGTCGCCTTTTACGAATCTGGTATGCCCACAGTCAGTATGGAAGGAGATTTATCCTTATGGACTCCCAATGAAGTTATTCTGCTCCTCCATGCCCTCACATGAAGGGCCCCACTCTGCGCTAAAAACTAGCAAAGATTATAGGAAGCTGAAACATCAGACAATCTCTTTTTCTAGACATCATGCCTTACTCGGTTAATGTAAAGACATTTCTAACCCCCTCACCCCCCCTCACACCCTGCCATCATACATCACCAAGTCACTCTGGAGGAACAAAGGGGCATTTAAGGGTAACCGTGGTGACAGCTTCCCCCAGTAGAGCACTGGAGTGGGAAAGCTTCCTCCAGCTAAGGGCTGGGGGTGGAGCAGCCTCCCCCATGTTCTCTCACCCCTGTAAGACGCCTACATCATCAATCAGTTATAGGGATGTAGCCTTGTAGGAGTGGAGGGTTTAATATGCATAAACACAGGTACATGTTAACCCTTTGAGGGCAACATAGTGATTATAGACTTTATAGGCCTATTCTATTTTAGAGTCATAATGTATGAATTCATCCCTTCTGAGCAATTTACCAAAGCTGCATTCATACCTCACGCCAACCCTAGTGAGCAACCCACCACTGCTGTAATGATGCATCATGCCGGCCCTCAGAGCCTACAGAGGTGCATCAACCACTCAGGATCAGCAACATGCAGAGTGGTATCATGACAAAAGCACCTAAAGCACTATGTACCCTAAAATTATGACAAAAGTGGTTCTGGCCTGGGTACTTACACACCCCCTTCTTTGCCTAAATATATGGGGAGACAAGCAGAAATGACAACCCATGAAAAGCACACGGGCAATCCTTTCTGTTTGCCTCCTCTCCATGTCTTAAACTAACCTAGTTCCATTAGATATCATGGAGCACTCGATCTCGCTGAAATTCCATCTTCGCTAGCTAAGTTCACATGATTGATGAGAATTATTCCTGCTCTTCATTAATCATTCCTTACAATATTTTGTGATTTCAAGATAACATCAGGATTAACTTTCCAGCCAATATCCCGGACCAAAATGCAGTAGAAAATCAGTATTTAAACAGTAGAAAAACAGTGTGGTGTGACAGTAGTCATTCAGTGTGAAACAGTACCATATCAGCATCTACTGGCTTTCTACTGCTCAGCACACAGAACATGGCAGCAGTGGTTCAGTAGCAGAACAGCAGTATTAGCAGCATGCAAGCAGTATTGAATCAGTTGTCCCAATTATGTAAATGAGATGGCAGCATTTAAACTGTATCTACTTATTTAATGCTGCATGACCATAAATGGGGTTGGGGCAGTGTTAAATCAGCACTACTGCATGACTGCTGCTATAGCAGTAGGTGAGCAGTAGATCATACTAAAAACTACTGCTGGGGGCAGGTAGAAGCTAAAGGAGCAGCCGCTGCTTTAGTACTGGCACTACCAATGCCTTTCTAGGTGGTCCTTGCTGGATTTGAACTTGGGATCTTCTGATTAATGCACCAATGCATTAGCCCCCTGAGCCACCACCCCATCAGATATGTGGAGCAGTCATTACTCCCTAGTATTGCATGCAACTCATATAGGAGGGAAGTAGTATTGATTCAGTAGTACTGGGTGACTTCTATCATAGCAAGAAGGTAAGAGTAGGCATGTCTGATAAAGTACTGCTATAGTAGAATGCCTTGCATTTTAGGTGATAAGACAGCAATGAATGTATACAATGAAAAAAAAGTGGCATGATGGTGACCAAAATAATACTGGATGATTCAGTACATTTATGCCCTACATAAAGTCAGTGACTAATTCCTCGCTTTCACACACCCCAACACCCATGTGTATCCATTACTGGCACTCAATAACATAATCATATGCAAAGGTATAACTATGCTTTTCTTAACAAACACTGGATAGTTTCAGAATTTCATAAATGAATCTTTTGATTACTGTTCACAACCATACTGACATTTACACTATGGACTGTTTCAGAAGCATCAGGTCAGTAGCCCAATAAATAATCGATGAATGGACAGAGCGATACCAATAGATAGTCAGTAGACTACTGCATCTATGCTGCTGCACAGAGTGTGACATTTTTGGTATCTATTATGATTCAGTTGAGAGTCAGTAGACTACTGATTCTAGCCTGAAAATGCAGTGTATTCTCAGTTGATAGTCAGTACACTACTGAGTCTATACTGAAAATGCAGTGTAGAGTCAGCGGTTTTGGAAGTATTTCAGCAGTACCTACTGCAAAATGCAATTGTTGATCAGCATATTCTCAGTAGCTACTGATAGGAGAAGTAGATACTGCCTTCTGGTCTGGGTTATTGTATCGTGAACATCGCTCAACATTGCCCTACAAGTCGTGATCTTCAACTCTCCCTGTTAAAACAAGCCATGATGAATTACACATGGGAAATCAACGATGAAACAAATCTTAAATTTTTGAATTGATGCCAAGCTTACATTAATAAAGTAAATGGCCAGAGACAATGATATTAGGCAGAGAAGGAAGCAGACAGAAATGGCCTGTTTTGAAGCGCGACAAAGGACCACGGAGAGATGAGAAGGTTTTCCACCAAACAATCAAACAGGTTTTCCACCAAAGGCGACTAAAATTCAGGGATGATTTAGAACCCATTTTTCAAAACCTGAGAAAAATGAACAGCTTTTATAGAGAACAATATTTCTTAATGTAGTCCACATATAGCAAACCAATCTAATGGGTAACTTCAATGGCTCCAAATGACCCCCTATCTACATTTCAGAACAAAATCAACTCTGGTGGAATTACTGCTTTGATAAGAAAAGTTGATGAAAGTTCTTGCCTTTTCTTGCCCAGGTACTGACTCTGTATCCAGGCACAGACCAGCGCACTGTGGACGTCCTGTGTGACGATGGCCATGGTGCTGGAGGAGACCATGAAGGAGCTGCTCCTCAGCTGCTCCTGGGTGTAGGGTAAGTGTCCTCCAGTAGGGTAGGGGGCAGTGATGCTGTACTTGCAGCTACTACACATCTATACAGAGGGATGTTTAGTTATTGAAGACTTTGAACTCCATTTATATTTGTCCTGTTGCAGCACAGTAAACTCTCCATGATCTCCATAACAACAATCAGTGTACGTCCTTCAGGAAGTTGTTTGGAGGATTTTTCAGTTCTTATTGCAGTTTTTTCTAGTGTTTGGAATAATTCATATTTCACTCGGACCAGAGGTAAAAGTTGCCAAAGTTATCACGATGAGTACCTATGCAGACAGATAGAATGTTTGGTCTGATCTGGATTCCATGGTTCATCAGTCATCCAACTGAGTAATATACACTTTGTATATAGGGGCTCTGTAGGCAAGTATTGGCGACTCGAAACTTTCATCTGTCAATATCCTCTTATAGCACAGGATATTCACAATGCCTATGGTAGTATCCGTGAGGTATACAATTCTGACCTCCGGGGGCCGCTGTGCTGCAGGAACCAAGCTTTTCTCTATAACAAATGTCTCATACATGTAAGACACTGGGATAAGGAGACATCAGGTCTTGTGGCAGAGCCTTTATCAGTGGCCTTCAGTGGCAGCAGGAGTTGGCAGCAGCCTCAGCCCTACTGTCTCACTGCCTCTGCCCTGCTGGAGGAAGCTGTGGAGGAGCTACAGGCGGCCTGGAGGCGTAAAGAGGAGGCAGGGTGACTGCTGCAGGGCCCGCTCTCACCCCGCCACGTCCTTCCCGTCTGTTACCGTCTTCCAGGCGCCATCCCCGGCCCCCCCCCAACTTCCCCCACTCTGCCCCTTATCCCCCCTTCCTGTCCCCCGGCCCTCCTTCACGGCTAATGGAGTTGTCAACTTGTGCTAACTGGGCAATATTTTATTGATACATGAGCTGATCACCCTGCTGCTGATGTCTTCGTTAGGCCACGTTGAAACCATTGCTGAGTTACATTTCTGAGCAGCTCGGCTCTTGTCCTTTGATCATGAGCAGAATGTTAGCCAATAGTCACCAACATAACTTCTACAGTATATGCGCACCTAATATTAAGAATGCTGCTCACTGATCCACAGTGAGCTAGCTATCCTATACATGTAGTTCAATCATATTCTTTCATGAAAAAAAAAGAAGAAATTACAGTTTCTAGCGAAAGGGGCAGAGATTTTACTTTTAACAAGCTGAACACAGGTCTATCTCAACAACTTGACACCCTTCCCATTAAAAGCTCCCATGTACAACTCACAGCACACTGCATTGCACTCCACGTTCACTCATTGGTAGAGCTCATGGCAAGCCAAGAGTTAATATATGCGTCGCACAGGCCATGTTAGGGTGAAAGGCTGCTGGGTGGTGTCAGATATAACGACAAAGGACGATTCCATTTTACACAGATATATAGGCCTAGTGGCAGCAGTCTGAGCACGCCCACAGATATCTATACAGCTAGGGACTCCCCTATTATGATCTGTGTGTCTGGGATACCCAGGAGAAAGACATAGCCTACGGGTATATTGAACTGTTGATAGCATACAACATGTCATCTAATAGACCAATAGCGGATTAGAACAGGGACACACGCCCTCTACTTTTTGTCTGTTGTGAATGGTATACTTTTCTCTCTTTTTTTAAGATCCCCGACTTTATCATTCAATGGGCGCGCCCTCGACTTCTTGTCTAATATCAGATCTGTGGCGGATTAAGAGGGGGGCGCGCACCCCCCCCCCTTTTTCCGAGTACTTAAGAGTTTAACTACATATTTTGGGGCCCAAAAGTTGCCCCAAAACAGGGGGTGCGCCCCCTCCTTTTGGGCTGCGCCCCCTCCTTTTCCAAATCCTGGATCCGCCACTAATTATCAATGGTTCATTTGTATCTTTTATGTACAACCTTTGACCAAAATTAGTGCGCCCCCTCTCTTCTAATGCATCAAGGAAAACTATAGGGAATGTCCCCTGGTTTTACAAATAGCGCTGCCTCCGTTGGCATTAAGTCCTCTATGAATGAAGCAACCATCCCTAGTGGTACCCAGTGTAACCTTCACTAGCTGAGATAAGGTCATATGGCGTCGACTGAGTAGGATTTTGTACCCAATGGTAGCCATGGGGATATATCAATCGTCTGGTGTGGTATTACTAATTCATTCCCAATCTGTAAACACCTATCATAGTGTCATCTGAATTCATATAACCATAACTCCTCCTCCCCTGACTCTAAATACATGTGTATGTTTTATGTGGTAACAGTGCCACCCCCACCAGAGGCACACCCAGGCCCCTGTGTGTATCAGTCTCTACCAGAACCAATCTCCTGTCTGACTATTTAACTACCCACCCCTGCCGCCAACCCGGTATGAATGAGACATCGGTCACCACCAGCCAGCAACAAGCAAAATGGCTGCTACCTTGAGCTGCTCCCAACATTGTAGAACCAGCTCAGGGCCTACTGATGGTACTGTCTAGAACCCTGAGCTGCTCCCATACTCCCAAAACCAGTTCAGGACCTACCCACTATAATCTTTTCAAAGAGTTCTTAGCTATTGCCGATACTTGTATTATGCTCCATACAGAAGTTGAAGCTCTTCCCACCGCTGCAGACCAAAACTTGCCCAGGACATACTGACTGTATGACATTTAATGATGCCGCATTGATATTCATGCTGCATTTGTAATTGTCCAATATATATATATATATATATATATATATATATATATATATATATATATATATATATATATATATATATATATATATATATATATATATATATATAGTCTCTGTCTGGACATATCATTAAGTATATGGGACAGTATAGATCCAGATCGTTAGAACTAATCCCGATTCTGTACGCCCCAGACGCTATCTAACAATAATGTGAAGAACTGATTGTACCTATAGTTGATTGCTGGTATCCAATGGATCAGAATTCATCATTTTGTGGCATGCCACCCCCTATCAGTCTATTCCAGCCAACGCAATCACAGTAGTAATGTCCAATTACGCCGCTACTGCCAGGGTGGCGCTGGTAGTCGGCCGGCAGGAAGCAGTGGTTGTCGGAAACTGTCTTGTTTCATTGGTGACCTTTTGGGGCAATCGGTAGGTGGCTCTGGTAGCGGCGGGCCGGTGGAACCATTTACCCTTGGAAACTGACTAGTAGACCAAGGCGGATAAAGAGGAGTGGTCATTGACTAACATATAGCTTGGATGGGAGTGTGTCTGTCTGTGTGTGTTTTTGCTGGGAACTGGAGACTTAGACGTGAAAAAGTACCAATCAACTGGGGACCTGAAAATTAACTGGGGACTTGGCCAAGTCCCTACTTAATTGAAATCTGTTTCACGCAGGAAATAGCTTGGTGATACCTAAAAGTTGATTTTTGCAAAAGTCCCCAATTGCAATCAAAATTGGACCACTGCCCATACTCACCATGGCCACCCACACCACCATCTGCTGGGTCCCCAGTTAAAGTTGGAATTCCTAAATCCATGTCTATGATAAAAGCGATCAGTTTAACCTCTCGTCCAAGAGGCAGAATATTCTAAAGGTCATATCAATGCAATCTCTGGTGTCACAGAGCTGATAAACACTTCCTGCATAAATCCCAGGTCCCCAGTTTGGACCATAAACCAGTCTAAGTGCAACAGTTCGCAAGTTACAGCAAAAACAACGCTTTTACGGGCCCCATCACACAGCGGAGGCACTTTTTACCAAATAGTCCTACAGTAAGCAGATAAGGCCTGCATCATCTAGGTGTAAGAGTTAATGTCCATTCAGCTATTATCCAGTCTCCACCCCCAATAGCAAAGCCAGTCTGACATTTTGAATAGGGACTCTTTAACGATACTTCCTAAAATTCTTCTGCTGAAATATTTCAAATTCAATATCTCAGCAACCACTGGTCCAATCGACTTGATCTTAGGTGCATTTCAAAGGGAAGCAAATCTGCTTTCTTATGGGGTTCCTGCTTTTGGCAGGAAATGGGGACTTGGAAGGTCACCCCTCAACTGGGGACCCAAAAATTAACTGGGGACTTGAAAAGAGGGGATCGTCACTGTGCTTTTCTAACTGGGTGTGTGTGGGGGGGAGGGGAGGTAAGAAGTTCAAATTTCTTGCAAAAGTATTACCCATCTGATCGAGTGAGGATTTCTGTCAGTTCGATATTTGGCGAAACTCTGAAAATTATTTTGGGGCACTTCAAAAGGGGGGTTATACCCTAATCAGAGTGACAAATACCTTCAAAATTAAACACTTAGGGTTGGGTGTGGCTTTAAGAAATATCAGAATTATATAATATTCATTTAAAAAAGAAATCTTATTATTTCCGTAGTAACATATCACCTTTGAACCTCTGAAATCTGAGAAAATCTGAAACTCTGACATCTCTGTAGGATATCCAAGAGGGGATAGAAGTCCTCTGATGAGTTTTATAGTGAAGCATTAGAGACAATATTTTGACATTGTGCCTCTCTGTTTGTGTTGGATGGATGGGGTGGGGTGGGGATGGGTTGGCATCAAGGGACCACTAAAGGGGCTTACTATCCTATTACTGGTCACATCCCGTGATGGCCCCCCCCCCACCCCTGCCAAAGGTTGTTATGGTAGACGCTATTTTAATCCCCACTATTCAGCTACTATATTTTACTGTCCAAACAGAACGGTAAGTCTTGGGTGAAACAGACAGGGCCCATTGTGAATGTCTAATGGATTTTGTTGTCGTAACTTGCAGCAACAAATGTGATTTAATGTAGTGAGTGAGTTGTTTAATATTTCGATAGCTAAGGTCGTGTATACACGGCAATAGTCATCAGCTTGATTGATGAGACAGAAGAAACGAGACACTTTTAAAAAGGGTGAGGGGAAGCCCTAGTTCTTAATGTAATTTTCTCCTCTGAATATGTCATTATTTAATATGTGATAAATGCCTTAAGCCAAATTTTGGTATGCAAATCAAATAATTATATTCTGACATACATACTGGGGTTTTATACATTCACAGATTAGAAGAAGAATGCAGGAAAGTCAGCAGCCATTAGGCTGTGTCATGGAACATCCACCTGATCAAAGGACTGTCTTGAACTTACAGAAAGTGTCATGGGGAGAGGGGAGGACGGAGGCTTCTCATCCTCATACTTTGACACTCGGCACACGGCAGTAGGGTTGATAACTCTTGTAGGGTCGACAAGATGCACTGATACAGCGAGGTAATTACAGCTGGTGCCATCCTGCTGCCCTTAGAGGGTTAAGAGGTGAAAGGTGAAGCTAACATCACATATGGAGGAAGCCACAAGAGGTCACAAGGAGGCCACCATGGCAAAATATGGGATAGCAATGTGCATTACAGGTAACTTGAAAAGCGGACGTTTTTTTGTTAATCTCTCCATGCTAAGAAATATTTTCTGCCATACATTTGTATGTTATGTCAGTATATTGTTTTGATTTGTCATCTGAACACCCAAGAGTCACTCTCCCAGCACATACTATATGATTCATATATGATGTAGGCATGGATGAGGGATCTGCTCGGACAGTGGCCTAGAGGCTGTCATGTCTGATGACATCAGCATCTCATTTACATAAATCTGCACCCCCAATGCCTGTTTGCACCACCTCATTCAGAAAAGGCGGGAATGTTGATCCATGGATCAACATCCCATAGCCTCAGCACTGAAGGCCAAAAGCATCTCCACTGCACTGCAGACAGAGAGTGGATGACTAGTCAACATTTATCAATCAGTATTTCCCGAAATATATAAAAAAAACAACTTCATTCTTACTATATCATAAAATAGTCATTCCAATGTCAAATACCATGAAGAATTTGATAACTTTATGTTCTCTTTTGGTACTTTATTTCCTGACTTTAATCCACACACTCTTCTCCCTCACTGAGTGTCTTAAAATCTGGTTTTTCTACTTGGCTCTTACAACTCTTTTCGAGTTAATCACATGAAAGGACATTATATAGGCCATACCATCTCTTAGAACACATACGAAGACACATGTTCTTAATGGCAAGTTTTTAATCCCGACCCTAGACCATTTACTCTGCCATACCTAAGGCACTACATAAATACCATAAAGTACACATCCTTAGAAATATGCCATACCCCCATTTTCATATATTTCTGCCCCCCTGGGAAACCCTTTTGCATGGGGGCATTTCTTCACATGGATGCTTCAATTCAAGTTTCTTATGTCATGGATGGGAATCTCATTTTTTTATGCCTCCTCTCTGTGTCTGGTGAACACATTTATATGCTATCCCGACGTATTCATTCATCAATTGATTGATAATATGGTTTTCTCGCCAGACTACAGTGTGATCAGATGCAGTGTTGAGTGATCCTGGAGGCGACATGAAGGTCATGCAGGAGACGCTTGACCCTGGCTGTGTCCCTATGGGCAGGAAGGTGCCACGTCTAGTGTGAAGCCTCTCACTCAGGGACACACACTCTGTGGTGTTTAACTCGTTGTATACAACATAATGCCTCTAGGATTCATCTAATCTATCAACATGCAGGAACATGTATGCATCAAACAGATCCTTTCTCATTGTACTGAGTTGGGCCAGTCTGAATCATGGATGCATGTACAGTACTGGCACGTTACTGACCATGGCTCCATTCACGCTTGATACAGCAAGAGGGGATACATACATAGTATTTTAAAACAACACAACGCCCTTTACGCACTTATAGTGTGCATGAATACAGTGTTGGCCAGTCAGGACGGCACTAAAGCATCATGCTGATCTTTCTGGAGTACCTATATCAACCACAGTGTTGGCATGATGCATTAATGCATTATAATGCATCATTGGTGACCCTTAAAGAGTTAAACGGTCATGGCATAGTGTCACCGAGGGGGATGAGTTAGCTGAGACGGCCTTCCTCCAGAGGGTATGGTCGAGGCTGTGCACCTGACGCCCGCTCACACCCGCTTTGTCTTATACTACTCACTTTGTGCATAGCGTAGGGGTTATCAGAAATACCGGACATGAAGCCACACCCCAGACTAAAGGCATCTCATTATCTGTGTCACTTGACTCACTATCTGTGTCACTTGAACAACCGTGCAACCGACATTTATACCCTAGCGTCCATTCAATACAATTCAGACAGCTTTGGACAGTATGGCCCTCTATTGACTTTCTATTCTGGTGAACTTGTGTCTAGGTATGAGGTCAGAGAGGCGCACGGTTCAGCCGCACCAGGACCTTCCCCGTACCTTTTCTATACCTCCTATATGGGCGTCATCCCCTACAGCCAATAACCCCAAGGATCAGAACCCACGGGAAACCGGCCTCCCCAGCGTAGATTGCATCAACTCTATAACGGCAGCATACTGCTTCAATGACATTTTGTACAGTGCTGCATTCATGCTTCTTGCAGATCCAACAGCGTTGATACTATCCCCAAGTCAGCATGATACACCAATGCAACGCAAGAAAGCTATTCATCGGTGTATCATGGCGACAGATGAAAACGGCGCATTGATGCATCATGCCGTCTTAAAGGTTTAACACAGATGGAACACGAGAGATGCCATCCATGGCCAGGTCGTCCTGAATACAATTTACAGCCAATCCAGGAGCTAAAAGCTGCAGCAAAAGCTATATTTATGGGTAAAAAGATCCAATCCCTCTCATTTCACGAGTGCCACTGGATGGAAATCGCTTTGGGTCCTCGGGCAATCTGACGCTATGTTTTTTTCACTCAAAATGTTTTTTTTACCATCTCTTGCTCATCGGACCTACACATGTTCAAGTACCACTCCCCTCTCTCCGCCTCTCTTTGCATCTCAAAAACACAATCCTTCATCCCCAAAGAAACATCATTTTGGAGGTTGTTACACAGGCGACAAGTTTAAGTGTAATGTCATGTATTAGAATGGGAATAATATTTCCACTACATGGGATGAAAAGGTCTCATGACATCCTACTTTGCCGACAATTGGCCAATTTCACAGAACAGGAGGGACTCTTGCACTTTTCCACACATATTAAAACATCTCACTAAATACTGACTGATGCTCTTTCGAAAACAAAGAAGGTCTGTGGACTGATACTTCAAAAACTTCACATGAAGTAGCCAATCTTTAATTTGCCGTGGTTAAATGTTCATATAAACACTGTTTCTAATAACTTATAAAGTTGATGAGGCTATGTAGGCACCTCTTGGGGACTCTTGTTGAAAGAGACTCAAATCATATAGCCTAAACAGGCAGTAATTTCCCTTCGAATTCCTAACCACCATTTTGCTAAAGGTATAGGCCTTAGTATGGAGGCCCAGGGGGTCCGCCATTCTAAGCTTCGCTGGTTGAGGTAAAAATCACTGATATGACATACCATGATGGCCACCTTTTCCTTGATTAATATCTACTTCCAGGGACGAGCTGGTCCCCATCTAATCAACTCTTTTCAGTACGAGTTGCCATTACCAGCTTCAGTCAAGCTTGTAGCCCACTTCATAATCGTCCCATTACCATTCATACAAACACTCAATCTCTCATACCTTTAGATCAAACTTCATCCCTACCACATATTACTCGTTTAATAGTAAAAAGTACTTTGTCACATCAAGTCGCCATGTCCCCCTCATCCCATTGTCGACACACATTTATAAGCTCCTACTGTCACCCACTGACACTGGTCACTTAGTATGAGTACCTATCAGGCCAAAAAAAATTGTTTGTTTCCAGTTACATGGCTGAAATGATCTCTAGGATCGGTAGGTCGGATTTTCTTTTTTAATTTTTTTCTTTTCTATTATTTTGTATAGAAATGTATGGGAAGACATATTGGATTCTATGATTTAACAGTAGAAATATGAAAAAACGTAAGAAATGTGAAGCAAATGTAAAATATATGAATGACTGTTATGGACTGTATACCAATAGATGAGGACCTAGATAGGCTCCACGAAAAAAAAAATAGATGAAAAATTATGAAAATTACAGGATTAAAGCCTCAAATTCCCCAAAACTGTCAAAAATTCCCAAAATAAAAAAAAATTTCTAGGATTTGCCCTGTTTTGCTAGGGTCGGTCGGGTAACTGGAAACAAACCTTTTTACTTAGGCCTCACCAGTAATTGATATCCAGTGCTATAGCATTGCCTGTTCCGCTATCTTACTTGGAATGGCAATAATGTGTGGTTAACAGCAATGGAACGGTAGGGTGTCTAGGTAGAGACCAAAGAGACACCTTGCACTATAAGCGACTCCAGTGGCGCACAACAGACGCTATAATGTGCACCCTGGTGGATTGCCGCCAATACTATCTACATACTCCACCTCCAGGCTTCCATTCACTGTTGCTGAAGTGCACAGGTTGTGTATCCAATCATACCCTATAGTCAGCTGACAAGGCCTACCCAGGTATTCCTTGTTTGAAGCCTCTGTAGTAGGCAATAATTTAACTGCCTCCAGCGATATTAACAGTACCTAAGTGAACTAAATTTTGTTCAGAGGCTATCCTGCTTTTGACCTATTGGGGCGCCAGTGACTTTAGGTCAGTCCTGCACAAACCATACATGCTATATGACCCTGGCCCCTGTGAAAGTATATGGTTCCAGCGTATGACGGTTATCCTTTATCTGATCCTGACACATCTCCTGGTTGAGGGTTGTAAGTTGCCTCCAGTACCTTCCACCTCCCTCCATGTCCTCCCTGCCCCTGACTGCCATGCATCTAGGGCGTCCCCTCAGCCTCTTGCAGCTGTGCAGCAGTATTCTACCACGAGACGGCAAACGGCGACAAGGAGCACTGTAGGCTCTGTATCTTTAACTACACACTTGAATCTCTGGTCGCTGGTATATCTCTATAAGTATGGTATTTAGCCCAGCCCCTTCTTCTGGTACAATACTGAGACTGCGAATGGCGATTGCTGCCTATGCTGAAAGCTTTGCACTAATGAAAGCCTAGAGATGACTTTCGTGCATCTATCTCTGGATCTGAATGACAGAGGCTGACAGCAAAAGCGCCCCCAGGGGCAGTGACAAGAGTTACTGGGATCGCCTGTGGGGTACTTGCTGGAGGAAACGGAGCAAGGCGGGAGGACATGGAGGGTGACTTGGTGGCAGTATTCCTCGGTCTTTTTTTTACCAAGACCAAGGGAGGGGGGCGGGCGCAGCGGTCAATATAGCATGAAACCCCCAGGGAGGGACGGGGTGTGACCATACAGGGTGAGGGACGGGCTGAGGCTGGTCAAAACGACACTAGATGTTGTGGGATATGTCTCCAAAAGCTAACCTTTAAGGGCAACGGGGCGAGTCAATGCACAGTACCCAAGGCTAAGTTCACACCACGGGTGACCAGCGCTGCACCGTCCACCATGCCAAAATAGATGTATTCAGAAATGGCAAAACTGTTACGCACACAGGAATGAAGTGACTGGGTACAAACTCCTGATTTGTTTAACAAGGATCTCTTTCATATATGTTTTGTATCAGAATGCATTGGTCTTTTGAACACAGAAATCCGTGAAATCAAGCTTTCCAATGGAAACTCTGAAATCTTCCATCCCTGAACACAATAATAGTAAGTTACTTGCTGGTTGTACTGTATTTAATTGTTGCTTAATGCATCATGATGACAAATGCACTGCAAAAATGGTGTTTAGATTTTAAACATGTTTAGGTCTAAACACGTTTAAAACCTAAACATATAGGTCAGTTAGGTGTTTCATCAACTACACATTTAGGAAATGAACACTTTTTTTCTAACTACATAAACATTTATGCTAAACATGTTTAGATGTTTAGAGTTGAGACAGTTGAATAATATGTGTTTAGATTTAAACATCAATATGTTTAGATACTTGGATGTTGAATCCACACTAGGTAGCAGCACTACCTTTAACTGGACTATCTGCACACAGTTATAATCAATTGTTGTGACAAATGTCCCCAAATCCCATGTTTATCATGGTTTCATTTCATAGAATGTCATGTGAATAGAAAGGGCAATACAGGCATAGGTCAGTCTTATCTGAAAGCTTCCCGGCTGGGAGGGTGATGCAGGCAGAGGCAGTGGGGCTCTAAACCTCTGGGTACAAGGGAAAGAGAAAGAAGTTTCTCAAAGTAACAATATCATTCAAAAGTTAGAAGAAAGATTTACAGAAAATCTAAAACAAATCTTAAGGAAATGTAGAAAATACTCAGCCTATTTAGTAATAGAAATTACCTCTTTAAGAAAAATAGAGAGATTTGTAAACTAGGGGTCAGAAGTAGGAGGCCTCAATTGGACCCTTATCTTATCTCTTATCTCTGATCTTCTCAAAACTTCTCCCACCACTAACTGAATAGAAAATTGACTAGATTCACCTCATGCCACCATCATTACTATGAAATAATCAATAAACTCCATGACTGACTCCTATTTGATGTTATTCTGGAATAGATAAGGCAATGTCCTTCCTGCCAAGCTGTTATACTTTCTCAAGTCTCTCATTCTGATGCAGTGTGTAATATATGTACACATATATAGCTGTGGCTGATATCTTTGGAGACTTTGACAAGTAAATACCTGCCGATGTCCCCCCCCCAGAAAATGAGAAAAAAAAATATCTGTTTTTTAATGCATACATGTCTGCAAACCTTAACTCTCCATCAAATCATTTAAACATCTAAACACAAAAATTCATAAACACCTAAACACAAAAATTTATATATCTAAACACAAAGTTTTAACCTAAACACCTACATTTATAAACACTTGAGCTAAGCACATTGTTTGGTTAAACATGTTTAGGAAATTAATGTGATTACAAAAACGTTGCAAGAATATGTTTAGAATTGTGTTTAGGATCTAAACACCATTTTTGCAGTGTGGTCATCAAGTAATTTATGCGGTATTATGCTGCCTTTAAAGGGCCAATAATGGAGTATTACCTCATAACAAAAAAAGCCCATTGCTTCCTGAACTAAGCATGGGAAGTAAGGGGGGCCTCAGTATCATCCTGTAACCAGCAGACCGGAAGTCCACGGTGTAGGATTCTTTTCCAGTTATCGCTCAGCCGCTGCCAGCAGCAGAAATTGCCTCGCCTATATAGCCACACAGCACAGGGTAAAAAGTATCAATCTAATGTCAACTTATAGCAGGCTCTGCAGTGTGCCAGTTACTACTCTTTATTTATAATGACTTGGCGGCCACCGGGTGGTACGCAGAATGTATAGGCAATTGCTGTGAAGTCACCACTTACATCACTAGTCCTATACCACTCTGGTCTGCAAGGTTTGACAATGTCTTTTTTATATATAAAGGCCAGTCTTTAATAGATGAAGAAGGATATTCAAACAGAGCAATGCAGTTGAGAGCATCATCTAAGTACTTAACCGTCATGTATTCAAACTAAATTGTTCTGCATTTTAATACCCAATAAGTATTTTCTGACCTTCAGCTCAGCATACAAGCTGCAAAAGTGCTGAGTTGTGGGGTTTCTGCATCTGGGACTAGGAAACTGGCATCTTTACCCTGCTCTTTAGTTTCTAAACCCCTCGTTATAGCTGTACCCTCAGTTCAAGACAATCCTGAGACGTCATTGGTTCGGGTTAACACAGCTTATAATACACAGTGCCTTATGGCAGGTATTCATACAAACCATCATACAGACCAATGCGGACATTCATTTCCTATGGTAACTATTGGTGTTGGACAATCTGAAGGACACTGTATGCAGTAGTCCTGCCTATCTACAATCCCCCTCTGCCACATAAACTGCCTAAGTCTACATTACATTGATAAACCCAGCTCAGTGTATGCCTACCATGTACCATTCTCCTCACATAAATATCACGGGTCAAACAGATTTGGTACAGCAGGCCTTCTATAACCTTGTTTCCTCTGATGGTGAGATTGATATGCACAAGCTGTATCATTAGTCAAAAATCTGATCCTAGTAAGGGAGTGATCATTTTTTAACAACAGGGGGGGGGCTGGTGGTTTTGCGCGTGGACGCGCGAAAAAATTTCCAACCCCACCTCTCGATGGGTCAAAATTTTTTTGACCCCCCTCCCGAAGGGCCAAAAATCGTGTGCGAATGCGCCCTTTTAACCTATGGTAACGCGCAGGCTTTTTCACTGAAAACAGGTGAAATTATTTTGACCTCCCTAGTCAAGGGGTCAAAAAAATTCTGACCCCCGTGGTCAAGGGGTCGAAAAACATTCTGATCCCCCCCTCAAACCCACCAGCCCCCCCCCCCCGTTGTTAAAAAATGATCACTCCCTAATAACGTTACATTTTCGGTTGATAAGATAAAATTTATCATGTGTAATCATATATGGCATATACATATTTCAAGAAACGATTGCTGATTTTCATCTAGAGGGTGGAGACCCGTCTCTTGACCCATGGCCTTTGGATTAAAACTAGAGTAGTTGTAGCCATGTAACAAAATATTTGTGAGCAGACATCAACTTTAAATCTTTAGATGCAAAATAATAGCCCAGTGGCCTTACATCAATTAAAGTAATTAGAACATGTAATGATACCCTTCGAGGCCTCTATCCATGGCGAGGGATTTCTGCTTATTATATGAGGTAAGCATTACAGGCTTAAAATCGATAACAAGAATAGACACTCTCACACAAGATGTAGCCACTTCTAGATAGCATTGCTATGGTGGGTGTAGATATATGAGGCTGAGAAGAGGGTCCTGTGAAGGAAACATCTGCTGAACTGTGAATTTAAAGTCATCTTCACCAAAAACAAGGGACTGAAATCAAAAGGTCATACTTTGCTTTGAAGATACAAATTAATGGTAGGTTATTGCTTGTTGCTATCTGGCCATAACTATGATCATTGAACGCTGGAAATATTCAAGTCAGATTTTTTGGGGCATCAATAGATCTATTTATTAAGAGGTAGTGTCTATGTCTAAAGAAAGATGAGCTTAGTGATAGGGGGAGTATCTAGTACTAGTGTAGGCCGTTATCAATGCCCTGTCTGGGTCCCTCCAGACAGCATCATCCCCTGGAGGATATCCTCCCATCAGCCTCCTGGGGGTCTGTCTGTGTGCCCCCGCCTGGCGAGACCGGATAGGTCTGACAATGGTCCTGCCGGAACCCACCTGCCAGAAAGGTACAGGTCCTGTTGGAATTTTTCTTTTCATAAAAGGTAATGGACAAAGAAACACAGAGATGGAGGGGGTGGGGGCGGCTGTGTCTCTACTGCTGGAAAACGGACAAGTCCTGTAGGTAGGATTACTTTCATTTCAGTTCCGCATTACATGCAATCTCTTTCTAAATGGAATGGTACCCCCTAGACTTTGGTTTGGTTTGGTTGATTTTACGTCCACTTATAGTACTTAAAAGTTAGCAGACATTTCTGTGGTTCGCGAACATCAAGTCCTTTCTTTTCGTTTTGAACAGGTTTTTAAAAGCTGCTTGTCCAGACAGCTAGACAGGTATTTATATGCTGCTTGCCGACACAGCAGTGACTGAATCTATGAATGACCGAATCTATGAGGAGGGGTGAGGGGGAAAACCGCTACCGGGGCTTCATTCCCCTACTCTTCTCGAAGGATAGCAAGTGTTCTTTTATTTGCCTGGTCCCATAGGCAGGGCCAGACAAACCACGGCCTTTGATCACTCAGACATGGTTCACTGAGGGGCAATCCCATGACAAAGACAAGCATGTAGACCCGGGCCCGCGCATATGGACTCCAGCTGCCCACACGCTCACCCCAAGCCACAAGAAACCCCAAGTTTGTCGCCTTTTACGAATCTGGTATGCCCACTGGTAGAATGGAAGGAGAATTCCTTTGTGGACTCCCAATGAAGTTATTCTGCTCCTCCATGCCCTCACATGAAGGTCCCCACTCCACAGGGGGAACCCCCTAGACTATCACTGGCTGACCATGGATGGCAGTCAAGTCTCCTTAGACCAGTCTGACTGCTACTGAGGGCAGAGCACAGAGGAGTATGGCCTCCTCCATACCTGAAATACCTGAACTGCTCCATGGTATCATAACGGGCCCACTCCTCCTTCCCCTCTCTGTGGTTGACGTACATGGAGGACATAGTAAGGATGCCGGGGGGGGGAGGGGTTAAATGTAGGTTGACTATGGATCCCATCCACTTCTCATCCCATGCTTTTAACCCTTTAGGTACTGGCTATACTGGTACAGAAGGCATTATGGCATAGTTAATACAGCCCTGACACCTTTACTCATCAGAGGGCATTAGAGCTTCTTCATTCATCCACCATGCCAACACCCCGTATATTAGGTGTAGCTTATATATGTAAGGATGAACCACATCGTATGCCTTATCGGACCAGGTAAAGTTGGGAGTACACCGTCTATGAGAGGACTATGTTGAACAGCACTGTATTGGCAAAAATATGATCACAGATGTGCCTTGTAGGTCTGGCATGAACTCAGGGTGTGCCCTTACATGCTGGGTGCCCCTTACACACGAGGCATTACATTGTGTCAAACCCGTTGTTCCGTTAATGCACTACAGTCAGCCCTAACCTTCTCGACCCTTTGATTCCTCAGATCCCTCATTACCTTACTAATCTTGACAGAGAAGTTGCAACTCCCTCTATGTTTACTATTTATACATTTTGGACTTAAATCCTCAGATAATTTGTATCCTCAAACAATTTTCCTTGCATTTACCATGTCTGAGGAAGCAAGGGGATGACTGTACTTCCCTTCAAAGGATTCGAAGGGTAACAATCTGCTACAGGCCAGTAGTCTGGGACAGTCTGGCCACTCGGCCTAATCCAGTTTCCCTAGTAATGATCACCCGAGGCCATTCCCTACTTCTTCCGATCCATCTCCTCCAGAGCTTCAGAACACGGCCATAACCACCAGTTTACTGATAAGATACTAACCCTTTATGGGCCGCCAATACATTGGTACATGAAGGCCATATAGGTAGTTCTGATGTATTAATTAATGGTCAGTGCTGGTGGGCAGACTCATTGGTACATCAAGGCCATATAGGTAGTTCTGATGTGTTAATGGTCAGTGCTGGTGGGCAGACTCATTGGTACATCAAGGCCATATAGGTAGTTCTGATGTGTTAATGGTCAGTGCTGGTGAGCAGACTCATTGGTACATCAAGGCCATATAGGTAGTTCTGATGTGTTAATGGTCAGTGCTGGTGAGCAGACTCATTGGTACATCAAGGCCATATAGGTAGTTCTGATGTATTAATGGTCAGTGATGGTGGGCAGACTCATTGGTACATCAAGGCCATATAGGTAGTTCTGGTGTATTAATGGTCAGTGCTGGTGAGCAGACTCATTGGTACATCAAGGCCATATAGGTAGTTCTGATGTATTAATGGTCAGTGATGGTGGGCAGACTCATTGGTACATCAAGGCCATATAGGTAGTTCTGATGTATTAATGGTCAGTGATGGTGGGCAGACTCATTGGTACATCAAGGCCATATAGGTAGTTCTGGTGTATTAATGGTCAGTGCTGGTGGGCAGACTCATTGGTACATCAAGGCCATATAGGTAGTTCTGATGTATTAATGGTCAGTGCTGGTGAGCAGACTCATTGGTACATCAAGGCCATATAGGTAGTTCTGGTGTATTAATTAATGGTCAGTGATGGTGAGCAGACTCATTGGTACATGAAGGCCATATAGGTAGTTCTGGTGTATTAATGGTAAGTGCTGGTGGGCAGACTCATTGGTACATCAAGGCCATATAGGTAGTTCTGGTGTATTAATTAATGGTCAGTGATGGTGAGCAGACTCATTGGTACATGAAGGCCATATAGGTAGTTCTGGTGTATTAATTAATGGTCAGTGCTGGTGGGCAGACTCATTGGTACATCAAGGCCATATAGGTAGTTCTGGTGTATTAATTAATGGTCAGTGCTGGTGGGCAGACTCATTGGTACATGAAGGCCATATAGGTAGTTCTGGTGTATTAATTAATGGTCAGTGCTGGTGAGCAGACTCATTGGTACATGAAGGCCATATAGGTAGTTCTGGTGTATTAATTAATGGTCAGTGCTGGTGGGCAGACTCATTGGTACATGAAGGCCATATAGGTAGTTCTGGTGTATTAATTAATGGTCAGTGCTGGTGGGCAGACTCATTGGTACATGAAGGCCATATAGGTAGTTCTGGTGTATTAATTAATGGTCAGTGCTGGTGGGCAGACTCATTGGTACATCAAGGCCATATAGGTAGTTCTGGTGTATTAATTAATGGTCAGTGCTGGTGGGCAGACTCATTGGTACATCAAGGCCATATAGGTAGTTCTGGTGTATTAATTAATGGTCAGTGCTGGTGGGCAGACTCATTGGTACATGAAGGCCATATAGGTAGTTCTGGTGTATTAATTAATGGTCAGTGCTGGTGAGCAGACTCATTGGTACATGAAGGCCATATAGGTAGTTCTGGTGTATTAATTAATGGTCAGTGCTGGTGAGCAGACTCATTGGTACGTACAAGGCCATATAGGTAGTTCTGATGTATTAATGGTCAGTGCTGGTGGGCAGACTCATTGGTACATCAAGGCCATATAGGTAGTTCTGGTGTATTAATTAATGGTCAGTGATGGTGAGCAGACTCATTGGTACATGAAGGCCATATAGGTAGTTCTGGTGTATTAATTAATGGTCAGTGCTGGTGAGCAGACTCATTGGTACGTACAAGGCCATATAGGTAGTTCTGATGTATTAATTAATGGTCAGTGCTGGTGAGCAGACTCATTGGTACGTACAAGGCCATATAGGTAGTTCTGATGTGTTAATGGTCAGTGATGGTGAGCAGACTCATTGGTACATGAAGGCCATATAGGTAGTTCTGGTGTATTAATTAATGGTCAGTGCTGGTGGGCAGACTCATTGGTACATGAAGGCCATATAGGTAGTTCTGGTGTATTAATTAATGGTCAGTGCTGGTGAGCAGACTCATTGGTACATCAAGGCCATATAGGTAGTTCTGATGTATTAATGGTCAGTGCTGGTGAGCAGACTCATTGGTACATCAAGGCCATATAGGTAGTTCTGATGTATTAATGGTCAGTGCTGGTGAGCAGACTCATTGGTACATCAAGGCCATATAGGTAGTTCTGATGTGTTAATGGTCAGTGCTGGTGGGCAGACTCATTGGTACATCAAGGCCATATAGGTAGTTCTGATGTATTAATGGTCAGTGATGGTGAGCAGACTCATTGGTACATCAAGGCCATATAGGTAGTTCTGGTGTATTAATTAATGGTCAGTGATGGTGAGCAGACTCATTGGTACATGAAGGCCATATAGGTAGTTCTGGTGTATTAATTAATGGTCAGTGCTGGTGAGCAGACTCATTGGTACGTACAAGGCCATATAGGTAGTTCTGATGTATTAATGGTCAGTGCTGGTGAGCAGACTCATTGGTACATCAAGGCCATATAGGTAGTTCTGATGTATTAATGGTCAGTGATGGTGGGCAGACTCATTGGTACATCAAGGCCATATAGGTAGTTCTGATGTATTAATGGTCAGTGCTGGTGGGCAGACTCATTGGTACATCAAGGCCATATAGGTAGTTCTGATGTATTAATGGTCAGTGATGGTGGGCAGACTCATTGGTACATCAAGGCCATATAGGTAGTTCTGATGTATTAATGGTCAGTGCTGGTGGGCAGACTCATTGGTACATGAAGGCCATATAGGTAGTTCTGATGTATTAATGGTCAGTGCTGGTGAGCAGACTCACCAGCACTTCATTGGACCAGTGCATCATGCCGATTCCCAGGCCTGTACCAAACCCATAGGGTTAGCGTGAATGCAACCCTGTCGAGTTACTTGCTAGGTCTCCATTTTAATGCATCAGGGCAACCAAGATGCATTACCCGGTAGGGCACTATGAGTATCAGCCTTCAAAGTGTTAAGGCAGTAGACCCGGACCGCCTTTAAGGACTGACCTCCCCTTTCTATATGCCAATAGTAGTATAGATTATAGTCTTTAGCTCTTAGAGCTTTGGGGATTTCTCTTTGTGTGTGTGTGCAATTTTAACTGGTCGGCCTGTTGAACGCATGATTACCACACTTAAAACATATGCCTCTTAGAAAGCTGAGATCACGGCCCGATAACGGCTGGCCACAATGCTTGGTGTCTAATATTCTTAAATCCGTGAAAATGTACACTGTTTGAAACCGGTATACATGCAAGCACCATCATTCCAGCAAAAGTAATTCATGGCAACATTAGACTCATGCGAGAAAATTATATCTGTTGCATCAAATGGAATTTAATATATGTGCGGATGTCGAGGTACACATTTAGGTTAATATCTTGGAGTAATTCTGGATTAAGACATTCAATTTGAAATATAAATTGCATCCTTTGCAGAAGAGTAATGCTAAACAGATACAATACAGACAGCCTAATCACAGACTTCCAAATGGTGCTTACTCAAGCATGCTAACCACGTACGACAAGCAGAAGAGGTCCATTCTAACAAGGTGTGCTGGAGGCGCATCTATAGCTGGGTAAAGGGTCCCAGGAGAGCCTTCAATCCACTTAAGTTAGTGAATCCAATTAAATTCCCGGTCTTTGCAGTGCTTGGGAGCTCAGGATAAATGGTATAATCGTAGTCTAGACGATGGTGTTCTGGGCTAGCAGAGATAGAACCCTCTCCCCTACCTTTTTTCATAGACTTAAATGACCTATGTCCATGTCCAACAGGCAACAGTCATATCAATGAAAAATGCAACCAACAGTCCCAATATCACACACCACAGACACATGGACAGCCCCCAAAGTCTATACCCCCTGTGCCCCATCTGGTGATTTACAATAGGCACAGGCCTTTATATTATTCCCTTTTCTTATACTTGGGGGCTGACGCTTGGTCTGTCTCGGCTAAATCTGCTGTGGAGGGAGAGATAATCGATATTGGCTTTGTTTTTATCCTTATATGTAGCCTGATGGATGTGTGTCTGTGCTAGGACTGTGGACCATGGGGTCTAGCCCTTAAAACCCCACATGGTGCATCAAAGTATGATGCACACCTGTCGTCATGATGCAATATGCAGCCTTGGTGAGGTACTTGCCAGAGCTGCATTCATGCACTCTGTCAACCCTCCCTTTTACCCTAGTGCCAGCAGTAAGCGCAATGCAAGCCTATCCATTCCGCCAGTACTACATGTAGCTTATAAATACTATTAAGGCAGGCTCGTCATGATGCGCCAATGCAGTATCATGACGACAAAGAGGAATGGTCCTTTATAGGCATCATGCGGGTTTTAAAGACCTTTTCCCCGACCACGCCTGTGTGAATTAAGATCACACTGGTGCCTGTGTCTCTCCCTGCTCGACTACACAATAGATAGCATCCCCCCCCATCATAACGATGTAAAATGTTGTGCTAAATAAACGACACTGTGTGCTTAGTCATACAGGAAATATTGCTCTACACGATTATTCGCTGTGCTCTGCTGCTTTAAATCGACGCAAAATTTATTACAGCCATTTTGAAACAACGTAATATTTTTCACTGTGAATAGCAATGCTGATAGGGGGATACATGGTACTGGTAAAAGCGAGGAGAGCATTCAAGGCTAGACAGGCGACTGCTTAAACAAGAAAAATGTGGCAAGGACCACGGATAGGAGTTGCGCTCATACATCATGGCAACATCACTAGCCACTGCAGGTGACGTCACTGAGGCAGCATGATGTCACCAATGACGTCATAGGTGACAGGGAGAAAACCGAAAACATTATGGAGTTGCTACAGTCGCTACGCTCCCGGCCGCTGACGCGGCTTGCAACTCCAAAAAAATGTGAAAATATCACATATTCTTCAAACAAATGGCTGAGACATTTTCCGATGAATATTCGCATCAAATAATCCTACTAAGGACAAGAAAGTTGCGTTTTACAAGAGGACTTTGACTTTTTCTTTCAAATAAATTCACACCTAGTACGATAAGTGATGTAAAAGAAAACGGTCCAAGGGCGAGAAAAGAAATTTAATGGAGCAGTTTGTGTATGATACCACACACCACAGTGCTCGCCAGCACTTCATTGGAGCATCATAACCACCCTCAAGGACTGTATCAACCCTGTAGGGTCAGCATGATGCATAAATGTAGCCCTGGCGAGTCACTCGCCAGGGCCACATTTATGCATCATGACGACAAATGGACAAATGATACACTTCATCGACATGACGGTGCAATGTAGTGCATTGGTACATCACGATGACACGTATTCTAAAACCATCATGCAGACCTTAAAGGTATAAAAGCCACAGATCGTGCTTGATGTTCGAGGTGCAGGGGCTACTACTTTAGTGATGGGTTCTGCAGGAAATGGTCGCCTATTTCCAAAGGGGATCAACCGCGTCAAGTAACGGCCATGATACCATGACGTCCGCTGATTTTATGGTATAGAGAGACTGGACTGCCATCTTTGGGATGTATGGACTAGTGGTTAGCAATGCCATCTTATGTACCCGTGGTCCTTGTGGAGAAAATAAGGAGCTACCTAGGGTTCACTTCTATCTGTGATTCTGTAGGAAGATGTCAAACCATTTAAGGGCAAAAATGTCCTGATCCACCCCTAGATACATTGGACCCTTGAAGGGTGTAGAAACTGTTTATAGATTTTGCACTGGTTTTATCACTTTGGTAGAAAAAAAAAGAATGCACTGAATGCAGTGGCTCATATCTTTTACAGGACCTTACCTATCACGGCAAATACGTTTGAGCAGGACTAGGGCTTCTCCGGCATATAGGGAGCCTCGTTTGCATATTCAAGCGGCAGTAAAAGCAGTAATATCGCTTATAAACGCTGTCGTCCAATTTTACTATATCCTCCCAGCTCGCCCCTATCCTTCACTAACTCACCAATTAGTCTTTAAAGCGTCTACTCAACACCTCCATCTTTCGTCATTCCTTCATTCCAGACTTGATGGCACCCACAGAGGCCCCAGATGCTGCTGACCGCTTTTGGTGCCAACGGCCGCAAGTAGTACATGACAAATGTCGTCTGCTGCAGGCGAGTACCAGATACTGGCGTTCCACATTCATGCGCCCTCCTCCAGAGGTGCTATCCTAGCAACATCTATAGTCTCCAAGCTGAGACTATTAGATTACAACTTGAACTTTAAAGTGCTACCTAATGTATACACTACATTTGTCTCTGCTGGGAGAGTAAAATTGTAGGAATGTAAATAGACTGGGGACAATTGGATAGGATTCCCTCCAAAGTTCGCGATCTGTTACAGCGAAAAATGTAATCATACATATCCTTCAGACATTGCCCCAGAGAGAATTGTATAGATTTGCTAAGAAGGTTAATATTGGCACCATCAATTATCTATCTGCAACTGCGCCCTTTCTTCTCTTATTCTATTTACAGATGTAATATCTTGTTCTGGTCTGGAGACTACCACTACATCGGCTTATGCACACAACATTTGTAGACTGCATTTACAACCCCTCCCTTTTGCTCATATTTGAGCTTTTAATTCCATACTGTTGGTAGCAGTCAATGGTACTTACTGAGTGCATAGGACAGTTGCTCTGCATATTAATTGTTTCTCCCTTTATAAAGTGACATAATATGATAGAGTAAATGTTGCCGTACGTTACCACTTTGGATCCTTCATAGAAGAGTTGTAGACGGAAACCAGGTACTTACCTGAAAACGGAGAGAAAAGAGGAGGATTAAGTCACATGTAAAAGCAATACTAAATGCAGTGATACAGTTGTACGATGACTGGAGTGTAGTAGAGTACTTACTATACCCTTATGTTGACATGAAGCATGCCAGAAGACAAGCGATAAGACGCGCCTTATAACCCACACGGTATACGGTAATTCACTGCGGTAAGGTATTCCGACCTAGCGGGATAGGAGTGGCGCCGTAGTGTCTAGCTGAAGCTGGCCACCAGCATGTGCCTTACACTGGTTGTAGGGTACAGTTATGTAAAATCTGGTGGGAATCCACTCTCCCCCATCCTACACACACAAGTACTATTAATACTCATTAATTAATACAGAGTGGCTTAAAAATATAAATACAACTTCAAAGGTAGGGTAAGTGTGGGTTATCACTCATCATACCTCCAGGTGTGGAATAATCACACCTCCAGGTGTGAAAACTAACCCATGTATAGAGTGGCTTCTTAACCCCTGAAGCTGCAAATCTCGCGAGAATGCATGTTAATTAGGCCTGAGCTGATAGCTGCAGTGTAGTCGTACCTGCATGCACTACCAGCATGGTACTAGCACCCACTGGTAAACATGCAAAGTCGGTATAGCGCATACTTGCTGGTACGATGATACATATCATGCTGATCTTGCAGGTACCAGATCAAGTAATGGCTGCGTTCATCAGGGGTCTCGCAAACAGGAATTGATACAGTATGCAAAAGGTCAGCACGGAGCACCATCAACACAGTGGAGATTGACTATTCCACAACACTGACAGGGGCGTAGGAAAAGGGGGGGCCAGGGGGGGCCTGGGCCCCCCCCCCAACCAGAAAGGAGGTGGGGCCTGAGTATGTCTGGGCCTCCCCCAAAATTTGCCAAGAGTTCATAATAAATTGAGCACGAAGCTAAAACTTTGCATCTCAAATTAGATTGATATAGTAATGAGATAAAGAAAATGGGGGCCTGGGCATCAAATCAGATCTAAAATTCATCAAAAATTACTTTTCTACACAAATTTTGTTTAGGTATGTATAGGCACTATTGTGCTTGAGCCGATCTTTCAATATGGTTGAGGTCGGGCCCCCCCAATAAAGATTTGCTTCCTACGCCCCTGACACTGCATTGGCGCATCATGAACGTGGCTCTAAGCTAAATGTCATCAATATTGCCTCATTAAGTTACATCCCTGGACAGCAACCAAAACTTCAGGATATCAAAATCATGCTAATTGAACAATCGGGCTTTACATAGGAAGTACTATAACCCAGGTACTGGTCATAAAACCGATCTCTGGTCATAATAACGATCACGGTGACCAATAAAACTGGTCCAATTATTACCGTAATCATATATATTACATACATAAGTATATTCACACTATAGTTCTGGGCAACAAGAAAAGTTGGGTTCCTTTTGTCTATCGTTTATATCGCCTGCCATATTGGCAGTAATGTCTTTATCTACCCGGTATATCATGTCTATGTACGATCTTGCATCAAGAGATGACCAAATACTAATACATAAATCTGATTGAAGTATTTTTCTGCCACATCTATGTTCTAGTCTCGAAATCAGAAAACCGTTATCAAACTCTAAGAGTTGTCCCTTCTTGCTGCATTGGTCTATACTTCATGTAAGGGCATGCTAAGTGCCAATCAGCCCATGTAGCGTGTAAATGACTGAATGTGGGTAGGTGGGACAGATGGAGCTGCGTGCTGCATGTCATCAAGTTGACATGTTCTCATATGATTATACATGTCGTACACAATGTTCTAGGCTGCCATGGCAACGGTAAAATTGGTGCTGAAAACACATGTATACAAATAATACCCGATCACACTCACAGAGCTTGTATGACAAATATCATCTGCTTACACTGTAAAAAACATGTTTAGATTCTCAGCACTTTGCTAAACATTTTCTTGTCCCGTTTTTGAACACAATTTATGAAGCTAAACATGTTAAGCCTCAAAATGTGATTAGCCTTTGTGCTTAGAGTTCCATGTGTTTAGATCTGTTTTTAGGTTTGTAAAGTATTTACTATGTTTATGCTTAGGTTTGCCCATGTGTTTAGGTATGACATGCTTAGATGTTTCAAGGTCAAGGTGTTTAGCATTATGTTATTGTGTTTAGATTTGATATACATAGATGTTGAACTTTGGTAGATTACCTCAATAATCCTACTTTATTTATAGTAGGTAGAGCGTTCACCATAGGTACTCTCAAGGAATATCATCACTTATGTCAAGGTGAATATCGATGCTCCATTGACAATGCACTAAACCCCCATATTGCACCCCTGCGTTAAATAACCAGCGCCAAATCCGCACGATGACGTCATAGGTCTATTGCGCATGCGCAGCATTTTTGAAACGTAAACATTCAAAATGGCGGCGGTCAGGATTTCGCGATCAAGATGGGTAAATAGGAGTTAATTATGGATTATATTGAAATATTGATTAATTATCAACCCAAACACCTTGACATAAATGTAAAGATGAACTCTGACCAGTTTGAGCTTCCTGTTTCTTCACTCGCGCTACCTGCCCGCTCTGCACTCGGCCTATCGGCCTCTTGCGGAACGGCCAGGAAGGGCTCGTGAAGAAACGGTCAGCTCAAACTGCTCATCGTTCACCTTTACCATTATCCATGATAGAGAGTACCCCTATGTATAGTACAAAAGGGTGACAGAATGGATATAGCCTTATATATTCTTTGACTGCAGAGTAAAGGTGTTCAACGGTAACAATGTTCATTGATCCAAATAATACAGGGTCTAAATTGCCAATCCATCATAATGAATTATTGTACTGGTGTTCTTTTATATGAAATTCCTCAATAATGATTTACAAAGGATTTTTAGCATATTTTAGATGAGAAGAGAGTGTAACTCCTTTTAGAAAGTTCATCTAAGCACAGAGCTGCCATCTAGTGTGTCTTTCATACCTAAACACCGAAACATATACATGTTAACATCCTAAACACCTAAACTTCAGACTGTTTCTATGCTAAACATCTAAACATGTTTAGCATAGGTTTTTAGGCATTTAGAATAAAAGTGTTTAAAACCTAAACAGATGGCTAAAATTACACCTACCCATACAATATCTTTAGACATCAAGACGTTTTAAATCTAAGCTCCGTTTGTACAGTGTACAATTCTTGCAAATATTAAACCATAATAGCCTTTCATTACACTGTTTTACACCTCCTACAAAATATTTTTTTTCTTTTATACATTTTTTTTGGTGAAATCCAAATGAAACCAATAGCCACACGAGCCTTTTAATGGAAGCAATAAAAAAAAATTTCGTGTATTACTGAGAAAATCAGACCTTTATGAGAAACTCCAAGCCATATCAAAAGAAGCTACATCCATATTCACCTAACTCCAGACTGAAAAAAAGAACTGCCAGAATGACAGCCTGTCAGAGTTTCAGATATTCTAATCCATCAGTTTCCCATTCAATCCATTCAGGTTCCATTCTATGGCTTCATATGTGAGCTAGCGGACAGTGTAATCCTAGAGATTAGAATGGCAGAGTCGGCTGTCATATTACTATAAGAATCACGCCTCTATTATAGTAAGCATCCTATACCCCAACCCCCAAATAAAGATTTATTTCCTATGCCTCTGACAAAGATCGTAAAGATTTTCGACTTTTGTTAGCAAAATAACGGTAGAAACCAGATTCATGTAAAGGTGACACCTCAACGGAAGTACAAAATAGTATATTGTCAAAAATTAAAACATCGGATTTCCGGTTATCCTTGGAAAGTCAAACCATCTCCTGGTAAAAAATCTCAGGCTTAAAGCATAGGCCAAACCGGTATGCCTTCAGACAAATAATAATTAGTTATCCCTAATCTACCTATATCTAAGATGGTGACATGTATGCAAGAATGTCGCATAAAATGTCAATATCATGCAATACATCCAGTTCATATGTAACATTAGGTTCATTGTTCATCCTTGCGTGTGTGTATAGTATCCAACTTTATCACTAGACCAGTAGCGAGTGAGGCTGAACTATAACCAAATTGAACAACTCCTTTGGTATTTACTCCAGATGTCTTAGGTTACATAGGTGCTATTGTCAGCAGATCCCTACCAACACCCTACACAATCCAATTTCTGTGTATTTAATGTAAGAATCTGGAACCTCTGAGTTTTGTGCTAAATGTCGAACTTACTCTTGGCCAATTTCCACCTGGATGTTTGAATAGTCCAAGGCCCATTGGTGCAACTTGGAATAGTTCACAGTATCTGCAGAATCCACACAGATCCAGATATCGTTTGGCGTCCACTCAGAGACTACTTCCGAGGGCGCTACTTCCGAGGGCGCTACCTCCGAGGGGGCTACCTCTGAGGGGGCTACCTCTGAGGGGGCTATCTGCGAGGCTGAGGGGATAAAGTCCGATAAGGCGACATCTGAGAAAGTGTCATCCAGGGAGTTGTCATCGGGCTCCTCCATGTTCCCAACCTCCAGGGAGGCGAGCCACCCCGCCACATCCACCCTGGAGGCCCTCCCACTCCTTAAATCCAACATTAATCCTACTGATGCAGACCAGGCTTATAATAGAGAAGTGGATGGTTGGTATAAAATGTGTTATAATATCCCAGATATATCCAACAACGTCTGCTGCTGCCCATAGGAATGTATATATGTATGTATACAGTGGGACAGTCTATGTGTATGAGTATGTGCGTGTGTGTGTGAGGGGGGGGGGGTAGCTGATGGATAGTCACCTTGACCATCTGGCCCCTGGTCCCATCCTATACGTCCACACATCCCTGGTGGTGGCCACCCAGGCCAAGGGTCTCTGATTTTGTAAATTCACACTGCTTCAGCTCTACTGGATCAGACAGTGATAAATAAAATCTACCCATAGTAAGGTCAGATTGATGCAGTGCCATTGGTCAGTCTGGAGGGGAGGGGCAAGGTGGGGCCTGCTGCAGCTGCTGGTGCAGTGGAGGCACATGTGCACGTTTTGATCATTTTAATCCTTTAAGAAAAGGATGTTGCTTGAATGCACTATGCCTTTTTGTCATGATGATGCACTTATGCACTTATGATGCACCAAAGCTGCATTCATGCATCATGACAAATATAAAGTATGATACAATCACATAACAAAAGTCGGTACCAGTATCATCAGGTTATTTGGTACTTCTGGTGACAGAAGGGCAATTGCACATAAAGTCTTAAAGTTTAAATGGTTAATGGCTAGAGCTAGGTCCTCATGGTACAAAAAGTCTCAGCAGTCAACTGTGAGCCACATGTCTGAGAGGGAAAAAGAATGTGGGATCAGAGAGGCCGTAACCCTGGGACCGTAGGGAAGGTATGTCTAGTGTTCGATTAATACATCTTAGTTCATACATAAATTTACATGCAATTCTGACTACTGAGAAACAAAGTAGATCAACAAAGATTTCAAAAGAAAGAATGTGACAGCCGTCATATTACGGTACTATTAGCACCTCCAGGGTTCCCACTATTTTTGTATCATGGTTTTAACTAACTTTTACCTGACATTTATCGAATTTTAACTGACCAAATAGTGGATAATTAACGGGGCTCAGGAAAGAATTTATCCACTCTCCAGCGAGAGAATTTTAGAAATTTTGTGAATTTGCATGGAATCTTGACAATTAACGCCCTAAATTAGTCAAAAGTTCATAGTTAACTGACTTTTAACTGACTTTTTCCAAAAAAATTGTTTTAACCGACTTTTAACTGACCTTTAAAGAAAAATAGGTTTAACTGACTTTTAACTGACCAGTGGGAACCCTGTACCTCTGTAGATCAAAAATACTCTGTTTAGAGAATAGACAACGATCGCTTGGGTTTTTTTAAACCAAAATCCGTAGACCAACTTATTTTTTTGGTGTGGCCTAAAGTAGTAAATGGGGAGAGAAGTACTCAGGGGCGTAGGGCCCCCCAATAAAAAATTCCTTCATACGCCCCTGGTACTAATGACTTGGCTGGGTACAATAAGTCAAAGATTTCATGGCCAACAGGTACATCGTGGTAGCATTTGCACTTAAGGCCTTGACGGGTCATGGCCTTAGCCGTCCGAATATGTTTAAGAATTGAACATATTAGTTTTATTTGAAGATTAGCTTATTTTAAGGAAATGCTTAGTTTTAGGCGTAGACAATGGTCACCAAGATAGCTGACGAGTAGTACTTATCAGTGTTCCATGGGCGCCTCATGGCAGCATTTACTTACACATAAAGCCTTGTGGAAATATGATTACATGGGTTAGGACATGAACACATGTATGTTTTAGTTCTATTAAAGGAGTAGCTGAGTTTGAGGAGTTGCTCAATGTGCGGAGCAGGTCAGACCTGACCTTTGGCCTGGACATGCTCTGCACCTGTTCCTCCTACATGAACTCAGTGAGCTGCTCACGTTACCCACCTGTAGTCCAATTACTCCTCATACAGCATGCCATACATCACCTACAAACAGCTCTGTAAAGGCCACATGGTGCTTAGGCATTTGAAGGTCACTAAAGTATTAAAGCATTATGCCCATTGGTAATCAAAATGCATGAATGCAGCCCTGGCGAGTAACTCGCAAGGGATATATTCATGCATCATGACGAACCTATGGGCCTGATACACTCCCAAAGGGTAAGCATGATGCACTAATGAAGTGCTGGTGGCCGGGCCTGCCAGCACTTCATTGGTGCATCATGCTACATAGCATGATGCATAACATCCTTTACAGGGTTTAAAGGGAGTAGACACGATCCAGCTGGTTCAAAATTGACCAACAATTTCTCTTAGTAACTTTTAGGGATGTTAGATTGATGCTTATGTAACATAAAGAAGGCATAAAAACCAAAGGCCATGGTGTCCATTTTTTCCACTGGAAGGTATTAAAGTTTGGTGGTCTTAACCATGGCCGTCTATGAGAATTTGTGTTTTCCCACATTTAATTCCATAGAAAAAAATCTTCTAACAATTTCTTAACCAAACCTCATGTATTTATATATGAGATCATTAGAATTACTTTGGAACCAAAAGGTAAGGGGTCACAAGCAAATTTAAATTTTCCTGAATAAACTAAAATATTTCTAATTCCTTTAGTATAAGAGTCTATGGGTACAGGAAATATGAAATCCAGTGATAAGAATGTATAGGATGCCAATGTATCACATCTAAAGGGTTGATAAAGAAGGGTTATGTCATATAAATTAGGAATATGAGCAAATATTGTCAAATTTGGCAGTTTCATTTTTTGCCACCAGGTGCCGTTTGTGTAGATCGTGTCTACTCCCTTTAATCAAATCACAGTTTTAGTCTGCATGATACCTGGAGGATGTTGATACAACAAGGCTGATGGGTCAGTAGGGTGCATGTATTATTCACCAGTGCAACGTTGAGTTACTCACCAGAAACGGTGCGTCGTGGAGGCAAATGCATTTATGAAAATGCATTTTAAGGCATTGTGTGGCCCTTAAAGGGTTAGTGCAGGATATATGTTTATAGAGAACTTCACATTTGACACAAGATGGGTTCCAGTATTACACACCAGATGGCGGCAGAGCTCCCCCAAGCAGGGGCCTCCGCGATCTCTAGGTCTTTAGGTTGTACTGAGTATGAGTGGGCTAAGTTCTATAATGGTATAGTTTAGAAGGGATTGACCCCAACTTCCAGAGTGTATAGGAAGATTTGCATAGTCTTAAATATATCTCTTGAACCTTAAACAAACATGGTGCTTGAACCCTTTGGTTGTTTTCGAAGACACAGGATCGAACATTAATCATCTTAACTACTTTAAGCTATTTTGCTCCTAAACTACATTATCCCCGAAGTCCACAGATGTCGATTTGGCAAAGAGGTATATCAGTTCAGCAGAATAGACTCCTGTGGACTTTGGGCTTTACACTTGTCCAATTCTTGTAGAGGACACCATAAACAACATTGGGTGATGTGTGTTAAGGTAATGGTTGTTAATCCCCATCTAATCCCATAGCTTAATCCCATCCAGGTTGGTTCCTACTCTGTGACTTAACACTTTAAAGGTCGACATGATCCCTCAAGTTTATCAATTATTATACATTAAGGCAGCACCTAGGAGTAACTACCGGAAACTCGTTATTGTTTCAGTGGTGCATCCAGCCAATATTCTGTAAAACCGTATCACGTTAGTATGAATGCGAGAATGCAGCATTGAAGTTACTCATCGACGATGCAATATGGGCATTTTATGGCATTAGACTGATTAGTGCATTAAAGTATTATGCTGCCCTTGGAAGTTTAGCCCTAAGGGAGTGATCAATTTTTTAAAAAAATAGGGGGGGGGGCTGGTGGGTTTGAGGGGGGGGGTCAGAATTTTTTCGACCCCTTGACCAGGGGGTCAAAATAATTTCACCTGTTTTCAGCGAAACACCCTGCGCGTTACTACCATAAACTCTCTCGTATAAGCCGCGGCTTATACCGGAACCCAAAGTAGAATTAAGCCAGGGTGAAGCTTATCGAGAGTATTTTACACCATAAAGAATACAATTTTAAAGTCTTAAATGTGACTTACAGCTCATCCACTAACTAAGGGTGCGGCTTATACGAGGGATGTGGCTTATACGGGAGAAATTACGGTACAGGTTAAAAGGGCGCATGAGAGCCCCCCCCCCCCGTTTTTAAAAAATGTATCACTCCCTAACGATGCTGAGAGGGCAGAGACTCCAGAGTAGAGTAAGTGTGTGTAGTTTAGACCACTTTGACCAGGTCCTTGTCAACCCTTCACACCACCCTATGTCAACACTCTACTGTATTGGTCAAATTGACTCTGTAACGTACTTTACTGCTAAGAGGACTAACAGATGGTGGATGGTTTGGTGATTGAAGTTTTCAAGAGTTTTAAGTTATTCAAAACACTTCCTATGTTTAATGTAGAGATAGAAGTTCGCCTGAGGAAATATTTAGGTTTCTTTCACCAAGAACAAGAACCTTTCCCCATCAAGGAAGAATGCTTTGACTTGACATTAAGAAGTAAATTTACCAACATTTATAAACAAATTATGTGAAAAAATGCTGTGAGAAGTTCTGATGCATCTGTTTATCTAGAAAATTTTTAAGGATGAATCTGTAACACTTAATGATACGATTCATTTTACAATAATCTTCTGAGATGAGCATTTTGAACTCTCTTGTCCAGCACCGACTTGTGGAGTTTCGATGAGAATTGACCAACTTAAGGTGTAACGCCCAGGATATACGGGTAATTAGATGACTGATAGATACTGAAAAAGTGCTAAATCTTGATCATTACTACCGGTATATCTATAGATCAAACAGCATCTGAAGTCGATGACATCACCTCACTGCATTCACAGCATAGGGACCCACTAGGGTGACAACCACATCTGAAGTCTTTGTTGTGGGTTCTGATGAGGAGTTTTGCAAATTCTTAACATGGCGAGTTGTCCACATACCTCTACCTATATGTGCCACTTATGTTTTCTTGTGGGTTCTTCAAAGGGTATATCAAACAGGTCTCAACAGACAAGTGACACATTTTCCGATTTCTGATGATGACGAGCCCAGCTGGTCTGGCATAATTTAGGGCCCCACAACTCAAAGCCTGTTACACGTCATATCAACCCAAGTGATTTATGATGCCTCAAACTCCTGTTCATTTTGTCATGATACACAAATGCATTATCACTGCTTAATCAGTTAATTTCCAGGGCTACATTCATGAATTATAAATGCTAAAATGTGGGATATATTGATTAAAGGAGCATGCAACTTTTAAAGGGCTAGTGACTCCGTCTAGCTTCTAATGCCAAGCACCATGAACTCCACCTGGAGGGAAACCTCACACCCCAAGTGTCAATAATTACAGCCCCATTACCTGCACACCTCCTCCTGTAAGTACTAACCTCCTCCAGCTCATTCCTGCACATAGGGAAGGAGGCATGGAGGTGTAAGAGAATTTGGGACATATCTCATCCTACATAGAAATGATGGGAGAGGGGTCTCTATTTTAGGTACCATACTATCCTGGATAGTGGCCAAAACATGTAGAGATCAGAAGGTGCAAAAAGTAACTTACTTGCACATGTATGATCTTCTGTTGTACATATGTAATAGCTTCTGCAGTTTCTTTTTCTTTATTATCAGTTGACTCAGGTAGAGAGCTATGGTTGTTTGACAAGACCGTATGGTTGTTTTTTGTTGTCCTTTCATGTCTTTTTTTTCAAAACTACTGTTAAATGTTTAACATCAGTCAGTAAACTAGGGAGCTAATTTTGAAATTCATAATTTTTGTGCAGGCAACACTTTCACACTAATACCTCAAATTGTTTGAAGTTACGAACTCAGACATTTGGACATCAAATTAAGCTACAGGTGCATGTCTAGAGTATACCACATCTATTGATGTTATATACCATTATTTGCCTACATGATGTCAAACAAGCAGTTCCTGACCTTTTTAACTCCACACCTATCTAGTTACCTGCACCGGGTACCTGCCAGGTGAATGGGCTTTTCTATACTTTTTTAATCTAAGACAGATTATGTTTCCTCTTCCTCTATGGGGGCAAACAATGCCAAGCTTTTGTGTTTACCCCTGGGCTTTCTATGGAGAGCACCTACAGGCGGGGTTTATCATGAAGTATTGAGGGCATGTTTAACATTTTTTTAGGGGTGGTGCTTGCAATAGCAGTTCCTAGAAGTTTCTGGTAGGTTTATAGGCATTTAGGTGCTATGTACTGGTGTATTTTATACTACGTCGTAAAGACTTTATTCACACACCACCTTCATGGCTAGAATTGATGCTATCCCTGAACGATTTTGAGTGTTTTAGGTACAAATTAATGAACTGCACCTCATTAGCGGATCAGATGCTTATTGTGGTTGATCTGAGTTTCCCAAAGTCAGGGTGTCCCTTATACCTGTAGACCTGTGTAACATCCCTTGTTGTGCATCAGCAGGGACAGGAGAGGAGGTTATTTACTCCCCCATCCAACTTTGACCATATCAAACCTTCAGGGACCACTCCACCCATTCCCTTATCACATTGGTTCATGCATTAGACAGCACGGTAACAAAGGTGGTGCATGATACTTGTACAGCACACCAATGTCTGCCTGCACGCAAAGTGATGGAGGTTTTTAAGTCTAATACATGTCAAATATATTATATTCTCCCATTTAGTGCTAAACATGGTGTGTTGGCTTGCATATTGCATTGACCTGTGTACACACCTGTGTACACAAACTGATGCTTATTAATCAAGCCTGTTCGATATCCCAATGCATTAGTACAGGTTAACATGCGCTTACTCAAGATCATATTCTGCATTGATTATATATAACAAATATGAGGTTCCAATTACTTTGGACCAGTATAGTAAATTTGGCTATATTGGCACTTACAAAGGTAAAAAATGCAGAGAGCTTAGAAGTGTGACATCTTTTCCTAAGGCTAAGGATACCAGGTGTATTTGGGGAAGTGGTGCCCATCTATGTGAGAAAATACAAGTAATACTTTGCCCTGACCTTGTCCTGGGTAGTCCATCTAATCGCAGTTTCAAACATGTCTACATCAGAGGAGGAAGCAGCTTGTGGGCATTGATCGTGTGGAATGTACAGCAGTAGTAATGTGTGTAATGCTTACAACGTCTGACCCATGCCCCCCCCCCTCAGCCCACCACTACTCACAGATCACTAGACACTGGAGGTGAGCAGAGAGGGAGCAGGTGTGTTGTCAATGGTAATGAAGTGGAATCCGGAGACATTGTAAACCCCTTTCCAGTACACAGCCTATTTCATTTATAGCAGCACTTTAGGGAATCACATGTAAAGTGCTCCAAGTAATAGAATTGAAGAAATTCCTCGGTACAATTGTCAACTTGAACAGAGCATAGGACCACCCTTACTCTGTTGAATCATCATTACCGTTAATAACCCCGGCACAATAATAGCTTCATGTTTTAATCAAACTACCGTAAACTCCCGCGTATAAGACGCGTCCTCTACGCCAAACAAATGCCTGGTGTGTCTTATAGGATTTTTTCAAGTTGGGTGTGCGTCTTATACGAGGGGTACTTTTACTATAGAACAGTACTGGATTGACAAAAATCACCCTTAAAATGTGCGTCTTATACGTGAAAATGCATGTGCTAAGTTTTGGTTGCGTCTTATATGCGCAGCGCGTCTTCTACGTGGGAGATTACGGTAATGGTTTCATTTCTAATTCAAACCTTAATGAGCCTGACCCTTAATGTGGCCTACATAGTAGCATGCCATAGGTGTGAGCTGTCACTGGGGCAGGTACACACTCCATCCCCTCACCTTAAGTAATCCTTTAAGGACCCCATGATGCCTCAAGTTTTCTGTTCATTTGTAAGCATTGCATTGGTGAGTCGCAACCCCATTACCCTCTCCTGCAGTGCCATTTCTTGGTCTGTCAGTGTTATAACTATCTGTGGTAAAGGTCATATATTCTACTGGTTGATAATTTGTCTGGCTAGCTGCACACAGAGTTGGAGTGATGCATGAAAGCAGCCCTGTTCAGTAAAAAGGTCAGGGCTGCATCCTTGCATCATAACGACCAAAGGTCATAATGCTGTGAACTTTTATTCAGCGTTAAAGTGTTAACCCTTAAGCTGACGTGGCGGGCAGGTGGGCGTGGCGTGTGACACAGGTAATACCAGCCCCAGGTGAGAACCTTAACCATACAGTACACACACCTCACGCAATACTTCCCCTCCTGTACCATGTTTATTATAGCCAGGATGGCAGGTTACTGAACGTTACTCAAGTTGATCTAACTGCCAGAAAAACAAAGCTGTCCAGGCCATCTAGGCATAGAGTTGTAACTTATGTGGGCTTCCTTTGTGGACCCTTGCAGTATAGGTCTATACTACAGCACATATATACGTAGATGTATGAAGGTTCATAGCTTTATACAAATCCGATAGCAGGGGCTTTATACAACAATTCCACATCGATGAGATCTATCATTCTCACTAGACAACAAGCATAATGCCCTCCCAATCCATACAAGTCAGTACAACAAAGGGCATACCTCCCTCCCTATCCAGACAATGTGAACAAATGCAGCATACGTGCTGTATGAGTGCATTCCATGTATTGGGGCTATAATACTATAGCTCAGTGGTATACAACATTTTGGACACCTGCACTTAGTTTGATGTGAAGTCAGATGGCAGACATGAGGGTCGGACAGGTGCAACTCTCTGATGATAATTGCCTCTAATAAGAACGACATAAAATATTAACTGTGGGATGTGTGTGAGCTGAGGACATGGGGGACGCAGGGAGCAGCTCATACCACATGGTATGTGAGGTCTGAAATCGTGAGCAGCTCAAGGGAGGTTATCTAGTCCACTCTGGGTACATACAAATGTACATGCTTATAATAAATTTGGCATCTAATTCCCACAGCTATGCTATGTACAGCATAAACAGTAATTTTTATATTTTAGTATTTCCTCACGGCATCCTATATACTGCTTCCCCTTTGGTTTCTTACTCATTGGCTCTGATACATTTTGGCTGAGTGGGATGCTATTTTTTCATACTCAAGATTTGGTATCCTATAACAGCTATTCAGCAGACACAGTATACTTTATATCTTAGAGTATACTTTATATCTTAGTATTTCCTACACTTTTTCTGATGACTCTTGTTTGTTATTTATTGGCTCTTGTATATTGTGGCTGGGTAGGATGTTATCTTTTCCAGATTGACTTTAAAGTAAAACCATTCACCATGACACCATCAATAGAAAACCACTTGTGTGGAATGATGGGTTTGGAGTCTCGTACCAGCACAACAAATACTTTAGACCGATACAGCAAGAAAGAGTGATTTTTATCTGAGAACTTGTTTCCTTCACACTTTTCAACTGACAAGAATGTGAACATGACTTAAAGTGGTGCAACCTTATCTACAACTTGTCTCACGTTTCGTTAACCTAATATTTCTTCCATATATTAACTAATTAAGCATAAATGTACACTGTAGCTAAAACCAATGTATTATAGACAGTCTCCCTTTATTGTCAATTGGATCTATATTTTGCAAAGGCTAATCAATATCCTAAAGGAAATGGCTGTTTGGACTAAACGAGCCACTGTGTGCCTTAACCTGATTCCTCTGTACAAGTAGGGTGACCATACTGAACGCAGCATGCTGTCCTCTTAAGGTTAACCTACAGATCACACCCTGCACTGTACACTTTATCACAAGGTGGTATACTGAAACCTACCTACCGGTAATTCAACTACAGATTGCATATAGATGTGGTTCAGGCGGTGCTTATATTCCGGCCCCACCCTAGGCTCTCATTCAGGTACTTCATAATCTCTCAGTTTTCACAGACTTGCACCTGCCCCTCCCACTAACACATTCTTATACCTCCTCACACCACCAGACCTGAAAGGGCGCCTTTATTGATCCCTAGCTCACGACCAGCTCAGCTGGCAATAAACCGTTAAGGGCAGCATGATATATAAGAAATATGTCTGTCAAGTAAACATAATGCAGCAATTTAAATTGCTTGTGACTCGTAAAGCAATGAACTCCTTCAGGTTATTTGCACCATCAACCACCCCCTTTCCCTGCAGCCCACAATGGTACTGCTGGTGCTGATATCATAATCCGCACCACTTACATAGTTTTCCCGCCCTTTTTCACTATTCGCACCACACACCCCAAAAAGGCGGCAATGTTGATACTTGTTGATCATTCTAGTACATTTCCTATGCGATGTCATACAAAACTCAGTCATCTTATAGCATTCTCATCAAGATATCTAAAATTCAACAAATGATATAAAAAAAACTAACTGATCCTGCATCATCTATACATGCCTTAATTAGAAAGAGTTTATCACTGTTTTGAAACATATATCCCTGTTTTTAAAGCTGTATTTGACAAAATTCCCTGTAACTCTTAAAAGTGGCCCTCCTCCCCGTCTCCTATAACTCTTTTCGAGTTACGTAGCCAGGGGTGCATTCACATAATTATTATTATGTCGACCATATCGGTTTTCCGCTCACAAAGGATCACCATTATGCATCAACTTCATGTTAATGAGCTACTCGCTAGATTGCACTGGGACACCATAACCACACACAATTGTACATATTAAAGTCTAAGGCATCATGCCAGTGGCGGATACAGGGGGGGGGCCGAACGGGCCTTGGCCCCCCCCCTGCAAAAAAAAAAAAAAAAAAAAAAGGAGGAGGAGGAGAAAGAGGAGAGGGAAAGGGGGAGGGAACCAATTCTTTGAATATGATGTTCCATATATCGTTGCAAAGCTTAGATCATGAGGAAAAACACTGTTGCCCTCACATAGATGTAGGATAAAAATTGTAATTTTCACAATTAAAAGAGAAATATTTCTCATTACTAAGGTTAAAAGTCACAAGTTCCAGTCTACGTCGCCGACTACCCACCCTCACCCTTGCCATGTCTGGCCCCTCAGGTCTAACTTGCAGGTTGCAGGACACCAATTGATGGGAGGTGGCAGGAGGAGTCACTTTTTACATGACTGCACTGAAGGTTTTTGTACAAAGATTATATTGGTCTAAAATTTGAGAGTGGGTATTAATTTAATTTGAGGGCCAAGTAGGTTAACCTAGGGACAACAAATACAGGACAACTGTGTATGGCTTACATGTGATATTTTTGGTCTCTAATAGCTCTGAGAGCAGTGGCTACTCAGGTACAGGTATCAATATAATAGATTAATACCTTGACTTGACATAACTTTTGAATATACACCTACTTCTCACTGATTGATTCCCTTAAAACTTTGTGAGAGTATTCTAGTTCCCCCACTTTCACCTTTCAACAACCACCTTGCATCTGAAGACAAACCACTCATGTATAAATGATCTATACCTATGCCCAAAAGCAATTCATGTTTGCTTTATGGGGGTAGTGTAACTATTAATCTGTTTCCAAAGATTTTGATTTCTGACAATATGACTATTTTGGCATAATGGGAACAAGTGAAATATCGACACTTGCAGTCTTTGGGGGCTGGTGTGGAAGAGTACATGCTGATCTGCATTAAAATGGTGTGCCAGAATGCATCAGAATGCACTATTTCCTGTCTTAAATTTCAAGATTTTCTTGGGGGGCAAAGCCCCCAACCCCCCAAAATTTCAAGGCATCACAATCTTAGTACAAGTTCCATTCAAGATGTTCCTGGTAGAGATCTCCAACATGGGGAGGATATAGATGTCCCCTAACCAACAATAATCTATAACATTCAAAATGATTTGAGGATTTACCTCAAATTATATGGTAATGAGACTTAACGTGTTCAATTAGAATCCACCAGAATGCACCATTTCAAGTCTAAACCAACTTCGATTGCGGTGCTTCGAGGCATGCATTACCTCCCCACTTTGACCAGGTCTTGGCCCCCCCCTCCTCTAGGGAATCCTGGATCCGCCACTGCATGCCATCATCCTTAAAGGATTGAATCAGTCAGAATATGGACGAGGTGCTCATGGGTAGCTCACAGGACGATCATTCTCTGGTCACGGTTGGATGCGTGCAGGGGTTGATAGAAATGATTGATAGCAGATAGGGTTAAACGAACAGATTACTTGACTTAGAGGAAGCTAAAATAGGCTTAAGTAACTGTAGCTTATTGTTACTATACCACTGTATTAGATGTCTGTTCTTTTACTTAAACTCGTTGTTATACAGTCATGTCTCACTTAACCGGCCACCTCCGTTTCAAATAAAAAGTGACTGGTTCCTGAATCTACTGGTTCTTTGAATCAGAATTACAACAGAATTCAATGTTATAATTCAATCTGGCCAGAGAGATTAGTGGCTGGTTAGTGAATCAGCCGACTTTTTGAAGACCGATATATTGAGACATGACTGTACAAACCATGATGCACTTTTTCTAATTGCTCTTTCAACCATAATTTGAATCAGGTTCTTCAGATTTGGGTCATGCAGTTTGCCATAGCAAAGTCTGATGAAAATGTCAAAAATGACTGTCAAATAAGATAGTGACTGTTCTCTCTTGCTTTATGAAAGTGCCTGTGCCATTTCTTTATGTGGTTATGCAATACATTCATCTTCAACAACCGCAAATTGCTGTCTTATTTAATAGATGGAATCATTCTAATTTATTTGCCAACAAGTATCACGATTCGATCCAATGGATTACATGTACTCTGAACCTGAGAGTTTGGTTTGCCGAAGGGCATTGGCACCACTTGGTTCGAACTTATGTTTAAAACATTACTCCTATCACACTTTAACTTATTATTTGGATATAAAACTTGACCTTTACTATTTATAACAATGATGCTCAGAGGCTACTTTCTGCTTCACAAATAACTGACAAAATCATTTCGTTTAATTTACTCTGTAAATTCAGACGGGTTGACACAGGAAAATGACTACAAAGCTATTAAAGGTCGGATTAAGATTATGTGAAAAAAAAACTTAAGCTTTAAGGAAAACTTCCATTAACGTTACCACCTACAAACTATATACTGTGAATTGCAAAGCACTCGTAAATCCATGTGCATTGTGGTCCATCTAAGACTTCCATTTCAGACTACCAGCACACTATCCAACCCTTTGTCAATATTATAAAGACTCCTGGTCTCAATACTGACTAGCTGTCTTCAAACTCACTTTAATTCTTAATGCTTATTCAAATGAAGCTGCCTTCATGGCTTGATACATCAAGACCTATCACTTAAACTTCCTCACATTTACAAGAAAGTGCAGTCCCTGAACCGTCCATCAATGGCTAATAAATTATACAAACTCCTTTAAGGGCCGCATAATGTTGTTCCTTTAGGCCTAAAAAAAATCTTGTGTTCAGGTAACATAGCCCAAAAATTTAGGGTAGGTAGGTCGGATTTCTTTTTTTTTTTTTTTTAGTTTTTGTTTTAAGTTCCTGGATGCCAAAAACTGCCAAAATGATATAAAACATGGTTAAAAAAATAACCAACTTAAAAAACTATAAAAAAAAATGTTGGTAATCTCAAGCTCGTAGCATTTGTGAGACCGTGGGTTTTAATTTTATACCAAATAAGCCTATATATTGAATTTTTTCACATTTTTCTTGAATCTAAAAAAAAATTAGGGTCGGGCCAAAAAAATAGGGTAGGTCGGGATACCTGAACACAACTTTTTTTTAGGCCTTATCAGTATAATATATGAATGATGAGTCTCTCGCCATGACTGAATTCATTCATAGTGTTAACCTACAAGGTTGGCAAACTCCCAAATGGTAAGGATGGTGCACTAATGGTATGCAATGTCAGAGTAACTGGCCAGCACTGCATTGGCGTATCATGATGGAAATTAACCCCAAACATTCAAGCATCAACCCGATAAGGGCTGCTGATGCAGGAGTGCATCATACCCATTGGTTGTCATGATGCATCATTGAAGTGCTGACGAGACTGCATGCTTGTCAGCAATTCATTGGAGCATCAAGACAACCCTCCATGAGTTACTCACCAGGGCTGCATCCATGCATCGTCACGACCAATTGGCATGAAGCATTAATGCATCAGCAGCCATTGAAAAGAGTTGAGCCATCCTTAAAGGGTGAAACTCCTATAAACACTGTATTTAGGCACACACACACCAGCCAGTAACAGGGTGGGAGACTGGAAGTGAGGCCGCCTCACACTTTGATGTCTTACCTACAGGTCCTCAGGCTCACCTGCATTTGGTTTCACTAATGGCAATTTCATAGTTTCCTAACCCCTCGCCCTGGGGTTAACCCTTTGAGGACAACGTAATGTCTATAAAGACTTTATTTTGTATGTCACTGTGATTCAGCTGACATTTTAAGTGGTTCATTCTTGGTGTAATCGCATTGGGAGTGTGTTGACGCGTTTTCATTAGCGTGATGCATAAATACAGCTCAGGTGAATTAATTACCGGTGCTTTATGTATAAATCATGCTAAATAGAAGGAGTACATTAACATTATTTCCTGCCCATAAAGGGCTCAGGTTGGGAGTTAAATCTGTACAAAACATAGTACCCGGTAGTGTATGACCTGGGTTTCCGACAAATGTGATGGTTTTTTTTTATATATCTTTGTAATGCTCCATTGTATGGTCCTTTGTGGCTACTATAGATCAATCGAGCTAAATCTACCCGGTAGTATCTAATCTGATATCCTGTTATTCTCACTGTAGCCTGTAGGTATCCTCAGTATACATTCAAATAAAGTCTAATGGCTTCCCTTTCTTATAATCGCCATTTTCCTGACTGGTAAGCTCCCTGTCGCTGTCTTCCTGCCATTGATCAGCAATTTTACCTCCTGATGCGGCTGTATTTGGGTATTTACTATGTTTGACCCCCAAAGTACCGTAATACGTGGGAGGGACATTGCCTTGAGTTAAGGGTGCGCCTTATAGGGGGGGTATTTTTACTATAGAACAGTACTAAATTAACAAAAATCTGCCCTTAGGGGTGCACCTTATACGTGGGACAGGCCTCCCTGAGTTGGGGGTGCGCCTTATACGCGGGCTGCGCCTTATACGCGGGAGATTACGGTACAGCATATTTATTTCAAGCACGATGCCCTCTTTTCAGTATGTATACATGAATGCGATATGAAATTGTCAGATGTCATCATTTCCAGCCTTTTGTAGAAATATCTTGAAAATAGCTCAAAAGATTTGAAAATGTGGTTGGAAGTTTTTTATGATGTTGTGATAGTTAAAATCTGTTAAGTAAATTTCAGAGACGAGGTCATTAAGCATGAGTTGCGGCTGCAGGTGAATGGCCATGTGCTCATATAAATCATCCACTACTTTGTCATATCCAGTTCAACCAATTACCTTAAGTTTATCATATATTCTGCTGGAGGACTTTAGGTGTACAGGGTCACCTGTTAAGGAGTATACCTTCAGGGGAGGTGAGGCTTGTTACATGTAGAAGGCTGCAGAGAGTCTACTGTAGTGTTTTGAGGATTTATATATATGACAGTGTAATGACATGGTCTGTCTCTGTCTAAGGATGTACCTATCAACTTTTTAAATGTCCAGTACTGTCATAGTAGAAAAATATATGGGTAATACTTGTATTAACTGCTCTTGTGTGGGTATAGTACACAATGTAATCAAATTGAAGATGACAGTATGTTTTACACATCAACGCCAGGTACGGCTGGGCTGTGGGGCATGCATCATCCACATTACTGACGGTTTCACTATGGATTATAGTTAATTTTTAGAGAATTTACAGAGGTTATCCCTCACATTTCTTTTTACCTCTCAGTCCCCACTGGGTGTTTTTAAGTGTTCATGACCTGCATACAGTGGTATTTAGCAGTTCTAAACATATATGTACCGGTGATTGTGAATACTCGTTATGCACTAGGTATGTGCAGACATAACATTAGCACTTTTTCATGGAAAACAACCATCTGCTCCATGTGGGAAAATAACACGACTGCATTCACCTCTGCCCCTGTCATATAGAAAGCTATGTGCACAACATACAGAGACATACATGTACAAAATTACCCTTTGTGGGCCCCATATTGCCTAATTATCAACAGTGTGCATGAAGTTTTGCATAATTCATGAGTTACTTGCCAGGGCTGCATTCTTCTGCGTTTTTGAATCATGCTAATCCTTCAGGAGGGAAACATTCCTATAAAATCTGCAGGATTCATGAAGGTTTGGTAAGTCATCTGCCAGTGATGTGGTGGCATTTTAAGGTCAATTTTGAACATTAACCCTTGGCATCATGCCGTACTTAAAGGGTTAATGTCATGTCCAACCATGTGTTGATGACTGGGGGATCTTTTACCACCTCCATGTGCCCCACTGTAAACACCATGGCATGTTCCTGTTTTGGGCTGTAGGTGAGGCACGGCGGCTGTCAGACCTGGTACTATCTGGCTCCATACATGTACTCTCTGCTTCAGTATCGTAATACAGGAAGTGTTTGGTGGATGGGGGAGGGGGCAGCTGCACCCAAATAATGAGAGACCTTCTGTATACCGAGGTTCCAGGTCATCCAGTGGATCTATCATTTCTTGATCTGGTACCCTGAGAGTACATGCACAAGCACTGATAACAGCCAGCATTATTGGTACCAATTGCTATGTGATGCCCCATAAATAATAAGTTCGCAGTGAATAAAGGGACTTATCTTATTGGTCAATAATGCACAGGACTACAGAAACCCCTAACCCCCCCCCCCCCACACACACACACACCTACTAAACCCCCAACTCACCCCATAAAAATGTACCTGCACACCTGTGTCTCCTAAGGAGTCGTGGCACCCCTAAATTTAGGCTTGGCGCCCAGCTCCATGGCACCTGGATCCCTCCCAGTCTCCACAGCTGGTTGCAGTGGAGACTGACACCATGGCTGCATTGCCCCTGCATATGGAGTTACCACTGGGGTACCACTGTCTTTTACCTCTGTTCATGCAGTTATTACTCAGTGCCTCACTGCAGTCTCACTGAAGATTTCCTGATCCACTTCTACATCGCTCCATCTATCACTGAAGATTCAGTGATCCACTGTGCACTTACTGCAGTGTGTCTGAGACATTCTGCCACCACTGCTACATGTATACATTGTATATGTAACACAGAGTGAGCAGACAGTGACACATATTCTTATTCCCACACACATTCTTATTCTTACTTGTTTCCTTTATAAAACAATAGTAAGTTAATAGAACCTAAGAGTGTTTCAACTTTTTCATATGATACACAATCGACTTTCAGTACATATTGTCCCCACTGATTAGTTCATTATACATAACGCAGAATATATTTTGCCCCCCACCAAAAATAAATCTTTGTGAGTAGATTCTCAAAGCTTCTAATGGATTAGTGCAAAGAATAATGATATGTATAGAACATGGGATGAATGTTACTAACATATGTACCAACCTAATGAACACACGGGCTAGTATAGTGGGTTGCAAAAGGCCCCTAGAATCTCTCAGCTAGAGAGTTACACTGACTGCATGTTCACCCTACTGCAGGATGCAGAGATGCCACTTACTGGCCGACAAAAAAACAGGAAAACTGGACTTTGGACACATTTTACCAGGAATTTAACATAATTCAATACATAAATCTTGGAATGAAAACCAGGATTTCCTGGTAAACCAGGAAAAGTGGCATCTCTGAGGATGCAGAGGCTGCTGTCTGTTAGGTAAAAGAAGTGGCTCAGCGGTCTAATGCGTCAGGGCTGTGATCAGAAGGACGCAGGTTCAAGACTGCACAGGGACACACTCGTGAACATTCCAAATGATAGTATGAAGGTCTAGATAGCAGATAAGAACTAGGACAGATGACTCTTTTACCACCCCTTGCTGCTCCAAGCAGTGATTCTGCAGTAAGGCACAAGTGGTGGGCTGCTTCACCACTGCTATCTCATTTACATATTTCGGACAGGCTGTTTTGTGACTCCCTCACCACTCCCCTTTCACTGCTGAGGCCCTGTAAGATGGCTTCTTGTAAGAATGGGGTGAATACAGTGAGGGCATAGTGCCCACTACAAAGTAACTTCGTATTGACTGCAGTATCACTGTGAACTACACTCTTTTACAACTCAGGGACCACTTCTGGTGCACACTGCTTCTTGACTCACTACTCTCTCATTGCATTCTGTCCCGGGCATGTCCCAGTGTCCAACCACCTGTAGATTCGCCAACATGTATCATTTGGACGGGCTGGATATCTCAACCTTCAGGTACACCTGTAGAGTTGAGATAGAGACCCACATTCCTTAATAGCTATTTGGCGTACAGCACGTGCCAGGGATGCCAACAGAAGCTGACCTCTGGTCAGGGGGAGAGATGAGGTGGGGAAGGGGGCATAGCTATTTCTGGAAGGCTGATTTTCTGTCAGTGTATGTCAGTATATGGGAAAAAAACAGTTTGTAATGAAAGAGAACTGACACATTGATAGCTAACGTATCATGCACTGCAGATGTACATGTTTTCATTACTTTTTATTTTAAAGGAGCCATATTATAGCATAATACCGCTTAAACTATGTGAAGGTAGACGGCCAGTGTCGGCCTATCTACTGTTACTAGTAGCTATTCATGGAAGAATAAGCAAGAAACACAATGATCCAGGAAACTGTACCAGAAATCCTGCTACAAATGCAATTTACCTAATTAACAGTTAAAACCTCCAATAAAAACTGACGTCATTTCATTGTGATGGGAAAGAAGTAGAATCTGTATCCACCAATCTGTTCACTGCCAGGGACATTTTTGCCCAAAGCTAATTGATGCCTTAGGAATAAGGACGAGCTTCCAGCTCCAGCGTATCGACCAATGCAATCATTGATTATTGATAACCATCCCAATCAATGGGTGCAGAAATGGGGCTGGTGCTAACACCTATGGACCGATGGGGTTATTACTTGGAGGCTGGCAGCTAGTAGATGGGGCTTGGAGTGAAGAGTGGCGGATGGGATCTAAACGGAATGGTTATCTGCAGGAAGTGCTTACTTTGCACTATTGATCCCCACCTGTTGCCAGGGTAGAGGTCAATTGTAGACGTTAACTATTTGCGCGCAGAAGTGTGCATCAATGCATCATCCTACCCGTCTGCATCTACATCATGGTGCATTGTTGCACCCCAAAGAGTCACCAGGGCTGCATTCATGAACCAGACTTACCCTATATGGTTTAACCCCGAAGAGATCGTTCCAAGCAGACTCGATGACATTGGTGCAAAGGAACCTGATCTTGTATATAGAGGAAATATTCTAGAAATTGGAAATGGAGGAACCGTGCCCCTATTTCCAATAAAATCAAGGAGGGCACCCCTTAATTTTGGCAAAGTTTAATGTAAAAGAGGCAAATCAGCTCTATATACTACAGACAAGATGACTTAAGAAATCCGCCACCGCTGTAAGCATCATGCATTCAACCCTTACGAGGTTAGCCTTTTGTACTAGGAGAGGTTTGTTATTCACACCGATTTTACACAAACATACTCCCGTAGAATTCTTAATCCTCTAGGTAAAGCATAATGATTATTTTGCTTCAGGGTTTGTGTTACTTTGCTGAAAAGATGAACTAATGTTGCGCCAGTACGTAACAATGTTGGCCCTGCATTGATACATCTTGTTGATCTTTCTGTAAGTGTATCGAGTGCATGGAGAGTAACACATAATCAAGGACTGCATTCATGCATCATGATGACATGCATCATGATGACATGCATCATGATGACATGCATCATGATGACACAATGACATCAAAATACTGAAGCCTAAATGTTGCTCTTAAAGGGATAATATACACAAGAGAGAATGACAAAACCCACTCATATATCACGCTTCATAGTCGTGAGTTTTAACAACTCTGTGAAGTATGATTTTTTAAGGTACACACTTCACTGCTTCTCTATATGGCAGCTCATCGATTCAAATATGTATACTGGTCTCGAGTGGGGCCATTTATATAGTTGCACACATGAAATCACATGGGATAATACTAATGGGGGCAACCTTTCATACATTTGATCATTGTGTATACTGGCCAGATGGTTAATGGTTTCAAGGAACAGTGGAGGCAGAAACCTTTACAGCGTTACACTAATTAGACCAGGAGAAACCTCCTACCCCGGTACCGCTATTTCATACATTGTGGTCCATCATATTTTGTGAGTTTGAGACAATTGCTCAGTGCATATTTTATATTGAAGAGCTGCTCTATCAAAACCGTATTGCCCTGCATAATTACCGGGAGCGTTGAATAAGCATTTGAATGAATAATTGTGACCAGATGGGGAAAACATGCATTCAAGGGGGAAAAGGCTTTTTAAAGTTCAAGTCACGGGCTTTAAAATGAGATATCTTGAGCTAAAATATTCCAGGTAGTTCTTCTGTAATTGCTTGTCAAACCTAGGTTGCCGTGTGCAACTGAAAAATGCAAATAAGCTCTAAATGCATAAGCTTAAGTACTGATAATGGAAAAATAAACTAAGAAATCTGACGATTTTATCATAAAATTGTTTCTAGAGGGAATTTTGTAGGTTTATTTTCGGTTCTGAGTTCCTTATGTAAATATACAACACATTTGTGACCAAAGTTCCCATTTAAAATAATGGAGTGGTTTCCATGGCAACCAGAAATTGCCATATATGCCAATTTTCTATGTTTCCATGGCAATGAATGTTTCTTTTTAGTTCCCTGAATGGATAGTTTTCAGTGGAATACCACTGGATTCCCCATCAAAAATTGATCTAAGGCAATTTTTGGTATATTTTTCATTGTTCTACTCATGCACTACCCCCTGGTGGCCAAAGGCATAACTAAAAACCCCCCCTGGATGCATGTTTTCTAGAGTGATGATCATATAGGCCAAAACGGCAGCCAAACAAGGGTTTTAGCAATTGGCAACTTCTCTTAGCGTTCTTAATACATGTATAGGGCGTGTAACTGCCAATGCAATGTGGACATCTCTCATATATAGTACTTAAAAGAATTCTTGGATTTATGTCTTAGAACTGTTTAGTGGCACTGGTGGGGATTAGAATCACGCAATGTTGCTGCTGAGGGAGTTTCTGTTTGCTTCATGAAGTGCACTAGTGCTGGTTGCCATGGCAAACAACAAACTTTACTCTCCCCTCTTCACAGGTACTTCATGTCAGGGTGGTACTTAGATATGACGTCATCAGGGGGATTAACCCTTTAAGGGCTGCTGATGCATGAGTGGATCATGGTCGTCATGATGCACCAAGGCCAGTCTGCTCGCCAGCACTTCACTAGAGCATCATGCCGATCCCCCAGGGACATATCAGGCCGTAGGGTCAGCATGATGCATGAATGCAGCCCTGGTGAGTTACCCGCTAGGTCTGCAGCATCATGACGACCAATGGGCATGATGCATTAATGCATCATCGGCTCTCGTGGGGTTAAGGGCCGCAACTGTAGGACGATATCATGCTCATTGGTGCATCATGCCGACCTTCCGAGAGTGTATCAACCTGGCTGTAGACTCGGCAGTCCTGGCAGGTAGCTCTCTAGGGCTGCATTCATGCATCATGAGGACCGTGGAATATGAACCTGGGGGCACTATGTGGTCTTTGAAGGATTAAAGCTTGTAGCAGTGTAGTGGAAGGATGAGACTAACGAGCCTGGTAAAGGCCTGGGATCGATAATAACTAATCTCTATTCATTATCCTTAAGCTTGGGCAAACTGAGGACAGCTCTCACCTAGATAGTGCTGATCCCAATAAGAGGCATTCGTAATTACCTGTCACATGAAGTCAGGAAGATTGGGAACCAATTGCACTTTCTAGGATGAGAGAGCCATTTTTGGGAAAAGTATTGGTAGACAGGACTCATTGAAAAGATGCTGGAACCCGCCATAAGACTCTTGAACGATTCAAAAGGCTTGGTAAAATTGAATTGAGTTAAATCTTATATATATCCTGCATGTGACAGCGGATCATTCCTACCTTAAACCCAATCAAGACTGACCATCTAACAAAAATTATTTTATGGAATATTGAATACTAAGCCATTAAAAGCCCCTCGGTCAATGCTTCAGCCATTGACTAAAGTGATTTCTGTGATTTCCATTCCAGATATGGAAAGGCAAAGGGGGGTTCACCTTTTAGCATCATAGAAAATGATACATGTCACAAACCCTGATCTCTGAGGAGATGACACACATATAGTACAAGGGTTACATTGTATCCATGCACTGGGTACTTTGAAAGCAGATGGTAATCAGAAGCTTCCATTTTCAGTAAATTTATCGGGGATATGGATTTTACTCCCCAGGATGCTTTTAGTACGAGTGAATCCATGGCGAGTAACTCACAAGAGCCAGATTGATGCTCATCCTTCAGGGTCAATACACTCCCAAATGGTCAGTGAGTTATTCGCCAGCAGGTCTAAAGAATATGAAGACTTAAGGCAAACTGCCGTGGTTATAGGGTTAAGAAGTGACAAGCAGACGACATTTTGACTTTGACGTAGACTTACAGTGGATAGTAGATGCTGGCGTCTGGTCTCCTGAGGACGTAGTAATCTTGGTGAATCCCGATAGGTGACGTAGCCAGCGGGGAGGGCGGCGCATCCATGACGCCCAATCCCCTCTGCCCCCTGGCGGCCATTGTCGCCATGGTAACAGTAAAGGGTTTGTTGTGGAGGGGGCAAACACACCTCACAAATTAGCTGCTATTCTAAGATGCGCTACTTCTGATGGGGTCTTACACCTACAGCTTTGTCAACAATGTTTGAATCCGTCCTTGTCAAACTTAAATATGGGGGCCATTTAAGGTTGTCCTGAATAAATTTCTCATGAATCTTGGACGATAAAATTATTGATGGCGATTAGTATTCATCGCTGCTCCTTTAGGCATCCCATGGGATGCATGTCAGCGTGTGTGGGGGAGAGGAAGATCCGTCTATAAAAACTTCCACTATCCTTATTGCATATCGATGATTCACTCTTCAGGCTATGTGGACTGATCAGAGCTCTCAGTCCATAACTTTGCCTTGATATAGCCAGGTTCAGATTTTGATAAATATCTCAGCGGCGATGTGGAGAAATCAGATGGAGATAAAACAGATGTGCTGTTCACTGGCTTTCAAAACGTGAAAGAAAATCTCCTCAGTGAGATTTCTACTGGAAATCAATAGGATCCAATAGGGGAATCCAACCGATTTTATATGAAATCAGTAACTGCAGGCGCAAAGGTTTGACATAGTATGATCCTTCCCACAGCTCTAATGGCATCTGCATGTCTAGACTTTTGTTTTATAAAGAGGTCAAGCACCAGGGGTTTATTTTCAACAAATCTCTTTTTACATATCCATTATCTGCTCATATGACTGATAATCCTGTCACGACAAGAGACAAAACAAACTCCAATCATATTCCACAGACCTATTACTTGCTATATCCAATGGTCTCAGTACAATGTTCCACATGCCCTTATGTGAGCTCTCTTCTTTTCTTTTGCAACTCAATCGTATATCTATGGATCTGGTTGATATTTTCAACTTAATACATTCCAACATACACTTAGATCCTTACAAATCCTAAGGTTAACCGAGGTGAATGAATTATCCACCATAAATGGGCAATATTCCTGTTCACATGGCAATAATGACAATAAATAAAATATTTAAGAGCTTTCCAACAAAGAGAGAACTGACACGGTGTCTAAACACAGAAGGATCCCGAGGGAGAGATGTCCATCGGTGACTACTGCAGAGAGCTGGTGATAATGGAAGGGGAGGGTGTGGATGGAGGCTTTTCAATGGAGTTTTAGTAGTGTGGCTTTACGCCTGATGTCCAATGGGTGTTGGTAACGGGGGATATAAGGACGGTCAGAGTGGGTACTAAAACCTGGTACTAAACAAGCTCTGACCAAGCGTTAAAAGCCGCGTCCAGACCTTATGACTCCCACGGTCCCATTGGGTCACACACACTGCCCCTTGGGCCACTCAGGAGGGAGACACCTTCAACAGTGAATGACCCCTCCAGGTCCTAAGGGCTACTATAGGACAGCCCATAATACCGCCTATCTCCTCCAAAGTCACAGTTATCTAAATATAAGTCTTAAGCCATATCTGTATCGGCTACAGGTAGTAAATACGCCTACACTGGCGCCTCGGGGGTTTTAGTACTTATATAAATACCAGAGCGGCTGCTGATATATATCATAAGATCTCCAGATTCAAAGTAATAAAACCGATGAAAGTAGAGAAAGCCCAGGATGGTTTAAATTGAGGATGTCCACTGAAGCAGACACACTGTCGCGTGGATGGTAAAGGATCCAAACCAGTGGTGTGTGATTGTCAGGTAGCCTATTTTGGATCCCTGGGGTCAGCCACACGATGTGCTTTGTTTCTGATCATCATCCTCTGTTATACCTGTTGTAATCATAATCGAGGTGTGAGCTCTCGCCGATCTAGGTCACACCTCTGTGTATCCGTGCAGATCAAAAGGCCTTTTTGTGACTTGTCATTTTTGACAATGCTGCATATCAATCATCTTGTAGTGCTACAAAGGGATGCCTGGTAAACGCATGCATGTATACTCTATATATGCTGTAATGTAAATGTATGGGTTCAGTGAAGTTATATTCCATAGGTAGTGATCTGTTATTGTAGCTTCTCAAAAAATGTGTTCAGCAATATGTGTATGTAGTATTCAGCATCTCCTGCTGTTCATGTCAAGCTTTAACACATCCATGTAGACATCTGTGGAGTCCAAAACAAAAAAGTACAAGGTGTTATAAATAGATCCTCCTGGTATGCTATCCTTTTTGTATGTGGAAAAAAAAACTAGTAGAACCACCTACTAGTTAAACATCCTTTTTTGTATGGTATGTAAGAAAACGATAATAACACATACAAAGGTGTGTTATAAAGCTCCCTTTGGGTATCGTTCCACTATTGATGATGACGTCACTTCCGGTAATACACTGAGATGTACGGATTTAGGACTTGGAGGGCTGTGATTGGTCTATATTAGAGTTCAAAATCATTGCAAACTTTTAAATAAAGCATAGATAAAATGTTTAACCTGTTGTGATTCAGAATATATGGGGTACAAGGGACAGCTCCTTTGTCTAGGATCCCAAAATATTCATTTAAAAAAAGGTTGGAAATAATCACTAATTGTGTGCAGAATAGGCCAAAATGGGGATGGGTTCAAACATATGCACGTACAGAAAAACTGGGTTGGTGAACGACGTCTGGATCTGGCACCCAGAGAGGGGGAAAATGTGCCTCTTCATGATTTTGAGTGATTTGGAGTGTTTGAAAGGTGAAATTCCACTTTTACGGGTGCATGAGTTACATTAAATTATAGTGCAGAATGTTTTGGTGGTCCGATACCTTAAGAGAACCATAGGCCTATGGAATGGACATAGTTAAATACAGGCTAAACATGAACCAAAAGCTATCAATTTTATCAGGAATTGGTTATTCATGAAAAATCAACCCTTATTTTGTCCTTATAAGCAGGGAAACTGTCAAAAATGGAGGAAAATGTGGGTTTTAAGGTTGCGGAGAGAACTGGAATTTCACTAATTTTCAGCTCCAATCACCCATATGCCTCCCAGTGTGGGTTTAGAAGTGTAGATATTCAAATAATCAAGATTTTGTATAAAAATCACAATAACTGGTCAGTATATGTCTTATTTTGACCCATAGGTGCTTGGATATTGGAGCTATAGGGCTTAAATGTGGGCTTACGCAGCTTCGGAAGATTCCGAGCCACCTCGGTATTGAACCCCATTAGAGTCCATTAAACCATTAAAAATGCTCAAATATACATGAAATTTTGAACAGATTTCGTTAACAGTATTGGGAGATGTAATATGGACAGTACAGTGTATTCTGAGCAAGGTAAAGCCTCTGAAAAATCAGTTTTTTGACAAAAAATTGTGATTTTTGATAGATTTTCATTATTTTCCTCTGCTATATTAGCGTAGATTTCTGAGAAATAAAAACTGAAACCCCAAACCTGGCATTTGTACCATGCAGAATAACTCTTTGGCAATAAGGATACCAATTCTCAGGTCATTGTGCTCATCGGTTCCTTTGTGGTAAGCAGATATTTGACGGAGGGGTGAAAATGAGGAAAAATCAAGGTTATTCTCGGTAAGCCGAGGCATTAAGACACCCCCTGTAGAGAAGCTGAAATGTATTTCTGAGGGACTTTTTGTACTGGGTTGGGAATAAGGACATGTGAGAGACATATTTCCCAGGTAATTATAAAATACTGCTTCCTTTAAGGTATCGTTCCACTATTGATGATGACGTCACTTCCGGTAATACACTGAGATGTACGGATTTAGGACTTGGAGGGCTGTGATTGGTCTATATTAGAGTTCAAAATCATTGCAAACTTTTAAATAAAGCATAGATAAAATGTTTAACCTGTTGTGATTCAGAATATATGGGGTACAAGGGACAGCTCCTTTGTCTAGGATCCCAAAATATTCATTTAAAAAAAGGTTGGAAATAATCACTAATTGTGTGCAGAATAGGCCAAAATGGGGATGGGTTCAAACATATGCACGTACAGAAAAACTGGGTTGGTGAACGACGTCTGGATCTGGCACCCAGAGAGGGGGAAAATGTGCCTCTTCATGATTTTGAGTGATTTGGAGTGTTTGAAAGGTGAAATTCCACTTTTACGGGTGCATGAGTTACATTAAATTATAGTGCAGAATGTTTTGGTGGTCCGATACCTTTGCCTCCAACACATGTGCAGCAGAACTAGCACCCAATGGTAGGTGTGGGGACTGACATACTACTATCCTTCAGGCTTAGTGTCACTATAATACTATGGTGTCACCACATCCACGTGGATAAGGTAGCGTCCTCCCCCGCCTCTATCTGCCTCCTCAGGCTCCTTAAGACTTCCGCTGCTGCAGCCAGGAGGTGACTGCACGCCCTGGGACGGCTCTCCTCCCACCTGGGTGAGCAAACAGTGTGTGCTGCACGTGCCACTGGGGATGGGATGGAAGCATGCCTTTCCCCTCTGGCCTTCTGCACCTTCCAGGCTTAGTAAATCACCATATATGCATCAATCTCTCTTCAACCAGCTTGGTTATGGTCACAGGACCAGTTATAGACCTCTGTCAGCAGCAGCACATGAGTTGGGATATTACATATCCAAGACACTGGAGGAGAAGTCTACTATCCACTTAGTATTATGAACTGGTGGGTTCCATATGAACGCTATGGTAATCCAGGTTTTGAGCACCACCTCCAGTCACCAGTGTTTTTCATTCATCAACCTGTGGAGGCAGCAGTGGTACTTACTACAGCCTCCACTCCACTGGATACAATGCACAGGAGGAGCCCAGTGACTTCTGCACGCCACTACGGCAGTCTAGGGAGTCCTGCAGTGTTGTTGGCCTCTGTATATACGGGTGTTCTGGGAGTAGGTGGGACCCTATAGCATGTCACAGCTCCTGCCAGTAACACTCCTGACTTGTCTCCTACCTCACTCACTCCCAGAGCGGCACCTGACAGGCCATGGACCTTCCCGATGGGCACCAGCAAACAACAGCCGCATTAGGACATCAGCAGCCGGGGAACCAGTGTCAGCAGAGATGGCTCCTCCCATTTGTTCTGGCTGTTGTGTGTCTTGCCCACTGCTTGCTGTGTTGGCACCTGCCATTGGCTGGGTGGATTTTAGCAGGGGAGAGATCCCAGCGCCGGTTGGTTGGCTGGATGAATGGAGGTCTCTAAGCTTCAGCAGGGGGAGTACACAGAGATGTCCCAAATTTTTAGATTAGATTCAATCATATAATTCGGTTGTGCCCAACTGGCTCAGATTTGATCCATTTCAAATTGAAAGAGGATCAAGGTTAGAACATGACTTTTTCAAATGATACCTTTCTTGAGCCATGTTTCTCTATATTCATCCAAGGGCAACACACAGGAACCATGTGTTGTGGATGCCCTGAGTTCTACAGATACCAGGGCCATGGGGATGTTTTGAATAAACTAGGGTCTAGCCGCCACAAGCAGGTGGTTAGGGGTTTGGAGGCCATAGGGGCAACGTGATCTACGTTAACCCTTTAAAAGCAGCACAATGCTTTAATTCTGTACATTCTGGTTCCTATCATTTTCCAAATCGCATCCATAGGTTATGCGAAATGTGAGGTTAATACGATCTCAAGGTTCGTCACGATGCATCTCAGTGCACTGATCGATATATTGCTTGCTGGCATTGCACTGGGTGATTTGTTGCATCCAGGTGAGCCTGATGCCTTGAGCACCCATACCATGCCATCCTTACAGGGTACAAGTGCTTTATGAGATGAGGGATAGGATAACACCATGCTCATGGCGGCTATACAGTTATAATAATACATATGTTATAGCCCTGACAACATAATTCATGTTCCTCCTCCATAGATAGTGGTATGCGGTGCATAATAGACCATAACATGGGTTACTTTATCTCCAAAAGGGAACAAACACTTTTGTATCAATTCATCCCTGATCAAAAAATGCTATGCAAGATATGCATCATGTCGGCCGGTTGGTAGGTTAATATGGGAAATAAAGCCTTGAAGCCATGAAGCCTTCACCCATTATGCCACCTGAAATGGTTAAAACTAAGCTGCAGTATGGTTCCCTAGTTTACCAATAGTAAAAACACAAGTGAGCACTGCTGGTGGGTACAGATAGCACCGGCACACCCAAATACCCTCTCCCTCCCACAATTACACTGGGGTTTGTCTTCCGGTTGGCTGGGATGAAGCATCAACTAAACCTGTGCTGGGAAACAGAGCATCAATAGCTGTGGGCAGGCACCGATTGGGGGCCCAGTCAAACACACCCTGGGGTTGGGGGATGGGGTTAGAGTGTCCACCATATTGATCTGCTCGCCTCAAGGAATGAGTCACTCAACTAACTCAAACCTGTAGGCACCAGGGGAGTGATGCTGAAGTACATGACAGATCCAACCTGAGTCTGCATAGAATGTTGATTGAAACTAGACCTTCAGTTATGGCTCTAAGGTCCGAATATTGTTTACAGCACTTTTCCGTTTCCACAAATAAATGGCCAACAATGCAGCGGCAAATACCATACTAAAAGACCTGCCTGAATGTATAAATTGACGTGCCTGCCTGCTGCACTCTAGCATCATCCTGACCAGTTTCTATCCTTTACAGACTGAGTTGACACACACCGATGGGGGTGTATTTGTTAAGAACCCATTAGTCTTTTAATGTGGATAATCTAAAATACCGTAATCTCCCGCATAGAAGACGCGTCCTCTAGGCCAAACAAAATGCTGGGGCGTCTTATAGGATTTCTTCAAGTTGGGGGTGCGTCTTATACGAGGGGTAATTTTACTATAGAACAGTACTGGATTGACAAAAATCACCCTTAAAATGTGCGTCTTATACGCGAAAATGCATGTGCTAAGTTTGGGGTGCGTCTTATACGCGCAGCGCGTCTTCTATGCGGGAGATTACGGTAGCACAAAAACAGACAAATGTAACCAGTGGAGGCCCCAACATTAGCTGCAACTGCCTCCCTCCCATTGCCTCCATAGACTTGCTGTATAATTAGGTGTTTCTAACCCTCTATTGGGTTATCAGATGGCGGCAGTCTATTCTGGTCAGGTACAAGAGGTCAGGTATGGGTTTTCAGTTTGCCCTGGTCTAACTTAAAAGCCCTTTACTCTCTTGATAGAGACCAGTGCACTTACTGGTTAAGGCTTTAAGGGCAGTAGTGAAGTCTAAAAGTATATTTCCTTTTGAGGCAATGATGCATAACTGCAGCACTAGATTGTGATGCATTCATGTTAAATGCTGGTCTATCGGATTTGATATACACCGAAGGCATGATGCACCAGTGCATTGCCGACCCAGATTGCCAGCACTGCATTGGTGCATCATGGGGACACATGACAAGGAAGGGTTCACTTTCTACCTGTCAGAATCTTCTGTTCATGGCTATCTTACAGGTGCCTTACATAACTATCGTGTCAGCACAACCTCACTGCTTTTAACATAGAACTAAATCACAGGGAACCCAAGTGCTAATTTGATCCTTTTGTGCATTATGTATTTTGAAGGAGCTGCCCCCCCCCCCCCCACTGCTGGGAACAAGCGCTGAACATCTCTATTACGTCACAAAACAGATAGGCAATGGAGTGCTGATAATTGAAGGACAACCAACAGATTGACATGCTATTGTAAAGCAATTAGTTCTATTTTTACTCAGTCAGAATGTAGGTAACATTAACCCTTTAGGGACAGCATGATTCAGCAATGCATTGCACCATACTTTCTGTAACTGTGTTTTTAAATCAATCTTATAGGGTCTGCATAATATGAATTCCGTACTGAATTGCTCCTTCAATTATTGCAAATTCATTATGTTACTAAAATATCTATGCAATGTGTACATTTTTCTTCAGCCAATTACCCTAGCCGAAAACCTCCATTGAGGACTCCTCTGAAAAGTCGAATTTTCTTGCTGTATATCCTGTTAAGTTCTCAGTATGCAACTCAGTCCGGGGATTTGTCAAAGACCACCAACAAGAAGCTGTGAGTGAAGGCAAAGTGGATCCCAAGTAGACTAGAACGTAGAGGTGTTGGGAGGATCATTGTATAATGGTACGGCAATGTTTGCCTCCCTACACCACATCCGCAGTGTTTTACGTGGTGGTATTTTGACTCGTTCTCACAGAGCCACGAGAGGGACATTTCATGTTGGCTGCTTCAACTGTGTTGGTGTGTACTCTGATGTTGTTGTCTAGTTTAATGCATTCTGAATGTTGTCTCACTTAGTTCCTTTCTAACTTACTTTCTGTGGCATAGACTGGCTGATGTGTTTTCCCTCCAGTTCCCAGTACAGCACATCTACCCATCGGTTAATATCAATGGCTCCATATTTTAAGTTTGTGGCATGAGGTATTAACAATTCTATCGGTCCTATCATGCCGTCTTTACATGACTGACACCCTTGTCTCAAATCTATGACCGTGAATATACATTATATTCTTATTCAAGAAAGCTTGATGGTCGTCATTTTAGACATATAGTACCTCCAGTCCCTCAGATGTTTCCTTTATGTTAATCCTATATTTGATCATGGAGGCTATTTCAACGTCTATGCATGATTTGATACACCTAGTCACCAGTGACCAGTGTACCACGACTTAACGTGTGTCTCTCTGCGTGACGTGAAGTCAGATGATGTCTATGGGAAGTCGAACCTCCCACCACAAAGACATCATTCCACACATTTACTCCCACTGTGTGGAAATGTCGATATATCGACCTAGGTACTACATGTACATTGTATTACCCGGTAAGCCACAAGCAGAGGCACCACACGGTGGTGGACATAAGATTATACCAGAGATGTCAGTTGGGTATGGGCTCAACCTCTGAATTTTTTGGGTGTTAGCAAAGCACCCATTTCCCTCAATTTATCATACTAAAAGCACCCATCAAATCTTCATTTCAACCCGTTCCCCTCATTCAAAACCTTTAAAACCATCTCCAGATTGGATGGTCATAGAAAAACAATTAAAAGACTGTATCAGAATTTCAGCCCATCAGAAGCCAGATTAGATTCATGTCCTCTGAAATAACATTTCAGATACCCTTTGATCTCTGAAGGGAGGTTTGTCTAGAAAAGGCTAGAGGGCAGCACAAGGCATGCTTAATTTCCCCTGCTGAAGCCTGAATTATGCTCAGTCTTATGCTCCCTAGAAGTAGAAGGGGCATGTTGTAAGGGTATCTATGATTAATGTAATTCCTCTATCTATATTATGACCACAAGATGGAAGAAGCCTCTGAGATGTCTGACTTTTGGGAAAGTTTGAACATCTGAAAAAAGACGGATATCCGAAGGTCTGACATCTCTGATTATACTCATGGCTATTTCACTGGGTGCATTATCTGGATTGGTCATATTCAACAACTGGTCACGGAGGTGTTTTTGAATTTCCAAGGGGCAAAAGAATAGTGATTCCCCTAAAAAATACTGGTAGAAGTTCACTTATCTTCTTCTTGTGCACCGAGATACACCACAAGATACTATGCATGCAAATTCCATCCCCCATTACGGACGTTGAGCCGTGAGAGATGAAGGGGTTTCTGTGAAGTTCACAACCCGTCCTTTTGTTAAAAATGGCCATTTCAAGGGGTTTACCGTGGGCTGGAGACAACATGGCTATACTCCTCTTTACCTGCTAACTATATCTGGTGTTTGACCACTACTTGACCACCTGAACGCTCCTCAATGGGACTCCATCCATCAAAGTGTTCAGGTAATGGGTTCTGACCGCGACCTGGACACAAGTGATTAAAAGGAGACAAATATAGCCTACAAGTGACACCAATATGTCTGACCTCTAAATATTTAGGGGCGCAAAATGCTTTAATGATAACAATTGTCCATTTGTAGCCATGATGCATGAATGCAGCCCTGGGGAGTTACCCTACAGAGTTGATACACTCTCAGAGAGTCGACATGATGCTCGAATGAACAGAAACTCTGATGCATTTAGATTTAGAGACATTTAATAGGGTTGTAAATGGCCGTTGTCCTGCAGTTTAATCTATGGGGATGCATTCAGAGTATGTGACAGGTATGCTGCACAAACTGCCTAACTATAGGAGGGCTTTGATGCACACTGGAGACTACAAAAGGAGGTGATTTGTATTGAGGCCCAAAGATGACTTCTTAAGGGGGTGATTTTGACATTTCCCTCATATTTTATCGCTTATGCTAATACATGTTGGTACACTCTTTCTTCCTGCACAGCTTGGACTAAAGAATGCACTTTTATTCGTGGTAAGCAAGTAGATACTATGGACTTGTTGCATTACCAATATTGATCTGCTTGTGGTCAAAACTTAAAGCTGCATGTCGATGATTTTGAAATAAATCTTTTGTTATTACAAGTATGTTTGTGTTGTTGTTTATTTCTTATAATAAACCTCTAATACGTACACCTTACCAATGGTAGTACTTTCCTCTACTCTCACCTTATCTTATACCTTACATGTGGATGGATCTCTACTTGCACCTCATCTTATACCTCTCTTCATATATAATCTTTCTTTTTAGTCTTCTACTAGGTACTCTATAAAGGTGTATGAATCCATAGCTTTCTTCTCTCATACACTTACATCAAGGCGGGGTGGGGAAACTTCTACGTAGCCATGTGTAAAATCAATAGAGGTAACTAAATAAAGATGGACATTTTGTCACGAATATGGTTTCTGATACTGCCAGGTGGGGGAGCCGCAGGTCGGCAGTTGGGAAGGTTTTCATGGGTAGAAGCGCTTCCCTGCCATCTCGTGTAGAAAATTTCAACTAATCAAGAGGATAGAACACACACTATAAAGCAAATACAGTATGTGCACGATTTCGGCTAACGATCAGCAGATAACTAACGATGGCATTGCAATTTACCACAAAAAAAGAACTTTCTGCACACCAGTCCATAATGGTGGATAAACCATAACAAAAACGCCATAAATCCTCGGTAGTATGCAGTGTAACCGTACTTGTTTTTAGGATAATTGCTAGGCCTAATGAGGATTATTTGAATTCATGGCACATACATATAATACTTTTTGTCACTCTAGTCCCAAGTACGGTTCTATCATTCCATGATAATATTCTCTTCAAAATTATATCACTCCTTGCTCAGAGAAATAAAATAGAAAATTAGTTGTGTCAAGTTTCAGTATCGAATCAATAAAAAAATCCCATGGAAAACGAAGGAATCCATTAATAAGTGAAGCCTCATCTTCCTTCCTGCCTTTAAAAATTGGATCAGTTATTTACGTGTCCCGCGTACAACCCACCATACCTCACTAACCATAATTACGTACTGAAGCCTAACACCCTGGGGACAGTGTATGCCCCTAGCTCTGCAAGTGCCGCATGATGCCCGCAACTCTTTGCTCCTTGGCCGTCATGATGCACCAATACTGTGTTACTTAGTCTACCGAGGCCAGTGCATCAACCATGTTGGGGTCGACATGATGCGTGAATGCAACCCTGGCGAGTCACTCACCATGGCTGCATCCATGCATCATGACCACCAATGGGCATGATGCATTGATGCACACTGTGTCTTTAAAGGGTTAGTCAGCTTCCAATGTACCTGTTTGTGCTACTAGCTGGCACTACGCCCACCTGGCACCCGTCCAACATTACAGCCGTCAGCAAGTCAGGCTTCAACTACTAGCGTTTTACTTGTGAAGATGAAGAAACTGGAGATCGTCTAGATATTCATCAAACCGGAACCAAATGGATGTATTTCTAATGTTACATCGCAATAATACAGTGATACTGACGTTTATAAAAACTTTTAAGATAGTTTTTGTTCATCACTAAAATCTATTGGCCCAATATTCTCAAGTAAAATAGCATGCATGTACTGGGAGATTTTCTGTTTGTTTTTTAGGCAAATTGAAAGTCGCATCAATTGAATGGTATGATAATAAAACGATTATGTCATTTGCAGCATTGGAGTAGAAAGAATGTATATTTAAACCAAGATATACTGACACTTATATAACTTAAGCTGATGAGGATTGGATAACACACCATAGCCTTGGCCTAGCTTAGCGAGGTGGAGCAGTAACCTTAGAGGACAGAAGACATCTGAAATTAGACACAACCTACACTCGTCGAAATGTACTAGTATTAAGAAAAATGGAAATGAATTGCTTTCGTCACTTTTTACCAACAAAGAACTAGCCCTATAACTAAGCCTACCTGGAGTAATCAAAACATGATTCATGAACACTCAGAGAACATGTGCCTGGTATTTTTTTTTTTTTTCATGAAAGATCTTTCAACCTACGGTACGGGAAAGAAATGGTTGGCCCTGTGAAGAGCACATGAAACAAACATTCTTTTTTTTTTTTTTGGGGGGGGGGGTCTAAATGATGTCATGATTTCAGTGTTGCCGAAAACTTTTTTCTTGACGCAGGCCAATGTGGCCTGCATCATGGCATCTTACGCAGGCCATTTCCATCTCACGCAGGCCATATGAACACTGATGTTTAAAATACCCATATAAACTTCATTGCAATAAAAAAGAATTCAGGAAATGTTTGAATAGAAAGCAAATTCACAAAAATCCTCCTATCTTTGCTTCTAGTGGGTCGATTTGAACAATTCTTTCACCATTAGAAAACTAAAATAATGAGGTCATTGTGGCCTACGTCTCAAGGCCCTACGCCGGCCATTAAGATTCTACGCCAGAGAAAGCCAGCGTCTTTTCGGCAACACTGCGATTTTCTGGGGCCACTTTTGGCTGGTTTAATCAGCTAATGAAATAACACCAACTGTTCACTATGGTCCTCTCGGGGGACAGTGATACCCATCAGGACTGTTATCAGTGATAAGAGCTGGGAACCAGCTTCAGTATTGGCCATGCCCATTGGACAATCCGCTAACTCAGTATAGAATGGGAGGCTTAAATCCACTCTCAACCCAGTCGCATGACATCATCTATAGGTATGGAAGACCCCAAATATGTATTGCAAATATTGTAACACCAATTTTTTTTTTGGTTATCATTTAGAGAAATTAGATATATTTTAGGAAGTACCTACACTAGGCTACAGTAGACCAGAAGCAGGAAACCTGTTGATGACGGCATGGCTTCTTTACATAGTCAGTGTTGACAATGATAATCACAATGTCATACAGGCTGGTAGTTGAATAGGCCATAATTTACCATGTGCAATGTTTATTTACGCCGGTATCTAGAATGAATGTAGGCTATAGAAAAGATGAAAATATTGTCATCAGTTGACTCTTAGTGATAGTGATGGTAATAGTTGCCAGTTGGGTCCACCAGTTGAATACCAGTACCAATACATGTCATATCATGCCATGCTGACAATGGCAATTGTCAAAGGCATTTCACTTTTCTGGATTGTTATTACAATGACATCATTTAAAGGGAGTCTGCAGTACAAAAATATAGTGTACACTATAACCTACCCATCCAAACCCCACCCAGCCCAGTCAGTCACTGTGTGAGTCAGTGACACTTGTGTGGGGTTTCTAAATTTAACCCGTCTGATGAGTAGTGTGCCTATACATGGGTAAAAAGTGACGCTCGTGACGCTGTGACGCAGGGGTTTTAAAAAGTGACGCTCGTGACACAGGGGTGTTAAAAAGTGACGGACGGCGCCACTAGCAAAAGTTCCCAGTACATTTAATGGCATATACATAAAAAGTGACGTGCCATCCCTCCTAAAAAGTGACGATGTGATGTCCTAAAAATTTTGAGCACCCATGTATAGGCACAGTAGTGTCACTAGCCTACTGACTAGGTCTAGGAGACTAGTCTAGTGTCAATGCCGGCTGTTGCCTGTTGCCTTAGAGTTGGCAGTGTTGCAAATACGAGCGTGAATGGCAGATTACGCCAGAGTCCGTATATTCCTTATAGGATATTGTGGACTGACACAATATCTTTAACCTGCGCCTAGACTTGTCTAGGCCGAAATACCTGCCTGCTCACAGGCAGGATCCAAGATGTATACAAGTCTATAGTGGCACAAACACATGGCTAGTCTGAACTAAGTACTCACTTTCAGTTCCTGGAAATTGTCCCTCCTATTCACAAACATGTAGTTTTCATGTACATCAGCTTATATTGACTGAAACATGAGATATATCCAATAAATCTGACATGTTTATCTTGAGCTTAGATATCACTACCTCAATGGCCTCCATTGTCAACATCTTGTGCTGCTACCTTGTGTTAGACTGCTCTTGAAACATAGGGCTAACCAACCAAGAATAGTGTAGTCTTTTTGGCACTAGGTGGCTACACCTGGCTTCAAGATGGCTGACAATGATTTGGAGTTAGGGAGGGAGATTTGAAAATCACCTGGATTATTAATTATTACAAGTATTTCAAGTGCTTTGTGTATTGTGAATCTTTGGATAAACATTGAGGGAAGTGTTGGTGGAAGCATTGGACCTGACAGTAAGTACTTCTGTGAGAACTGGGCACTCAGCCAATCTGGCTGACCAAACAGACTACAACAGACACACTTGGTCTCTGAGGTTACCTCAGAGCGTCTACGGAGTAAGACTTGTCCAGCCGGATTCGCCAAAGAAGACTCACGCCCTCTGGCCCGTCTGGGCTCACAATCGGCGAACCGTGTCGGTGTGACTGGACAGGACTGGAGATCCAAAAGCCAAACCCACAAAGTGGACACCCAATAGACAATGATCGCACCGGTTCTACCGCGCCGTCAACAGGCCCTGCACTTGACACACCACGTACTGAACATAATCTTTCAAATTATTAGGTGGATTTTGAAATAACTTACCCCATGTTGACAAAATTTCACCGCTTCATTCCAACAACAACCAAAACACACATCACTTGGTTCACCGGAAGCACAAAGCGCATCGGGAATGAGGTCAATTACCCTCCAAGCTGAGTTTCCCTTTTAAAAGAGTACGGCGTGAGAAGAGGTATCAGCTTGAAGAGTGTAGGTCAATCTCGTAGAACATCGTTGTTTCTCGTGCACCTGCGAGATTCACCATTGTTGATTCCGTCGGGCCAAGTGACATCATTTTCCATTTTAGAGCGGCGTTTCTTCGGGTGAATTGCGGCCCACTTCCATCGTATCCACTCAGTAAACAGCTGAGAAACATCGGCGGGTACCTCAAGGAATACATCAGTGACACTAAAAATGGCAGCAGCGGCCGCATTACCACCGGGAGGGTCACAGACGCGTAAGTTAAAAATCGTCTTCCCTCTCTTGAGTGATGTGGATTCGCTTAGACACTGGCTGAACGAGTGGGACTCCCCGCGACCTAAACACAAACTAAATAGACAGGGTGTTCTCTGGTGTTCTCCCACTTCAGGGCAATTTTACAGGGGATTATTTTACCCTTGTCCTTCGCAATATACCATTTCATTGTTGTTGTTGTTGTTGTTGTTGTTGTTGTTTTTAGTTTTCATTTATCAGTTTACTTCATTTTCATTGATATGAACAGAGCTGGCATGATTGCTTCAAATGGTTGTGTAGCCGAACTTGTGCCAAACAGGGTCAGGGTGGCCAGGCCCAGGGTGTTCCCCAAAAATCGTGACAGGCGCTAACTGGGACACTCATAGTCATACTTATACTCATACTGTAGTGTAGGGCCTACTTATACATGTATATCAACAGTTCTCTTTCAGGAAGCTAGTGACATGGTAAGCCTAAGGGTGTTTGTAAATGGCAATAACAAACTGTTTATATTGTGACTACTGATTGTGTTCTCATTAACTCAAAAAGACTAGCACATTACTGGTGCTGGGAGTATCAGTCAGACGGCTCATGTAGTCAGGGGCTATATCCACCATTGGACTCTTTGTATAGTTTAAATTGACTACCTGCCACTTAATTGCTACCCATTGGAATTTTCTATGAATTATATCTATGGGTTCCCCATATCGACAGCTTTAACTATATATAATCATTGATTAGATGAAATGTTTGTAATGAAAGAGCAATGGGTCCCCTCATTTTCAGTCATTTTGGTGGGGCAAATAAGTTTTAAAAAAAATTGAAATATATATATATAGTCAGGGGCTATATCCACCATTGGACTCTTTGTATAGTTTAAATTGACTACCTGCCACTTAATTGCTACCCATTGGAATTTTCTATGAATTATATCTATGGGTTCCCCATATCGACAGCTTTAACTATATATAATCATTGATTAGATTAAATGTTTGTAATGAAAGAGCAATGGGTCCCCTCATTTTCAGTCATTTTGGTGGAGCAAATAAGTTTTTAAAAAAATTGAAATATATTATATAAGAGGCAGAATTACTTAATGAATTTGTAGTGCCATTAAAGGAAGAGATGTAGGGATCTTGTGGGAAAAGGTATCTCAGTACCAACTTTTGTAAATTTTGAGTAATTGTCTATATTTTACAGAGTCAGTTGGTTGGCGGCCATAAGGCGCTTTTAGCCTGCAATGGTAAAGGTATATGATGTTGATCCATGTATCAACTTTCCCGCCTTTTTTGGCAGTGTGGTTCGAATAGATCAGTTTTGGCAGGAGTTATGCGAATAGTGGCTTGGTGGTGCCAATAACCTGGGTGAGGGAGTGCTGATGTCAGACCACAAGCTAGACTTGTTCAAGGCTATTGATTAATTTCTTTTTGAGTTACGAGCAATGTACATTGCTGCCGTATATTTGCAACAGTCACGACGCAGACATTTCTTATTTTCACCTGACAGTAACAGCTATTATATAAACTCCTCTAGGATAGAAATAGTACCTCTTGAACTAGTTGAAGGCTCTTCCGTCTCTATTTACTTCCTAAACTAGTACTTAAGCCAATGACACAGACAGTGAGTGTGTACTAACTGTTAAACACCTGGCCTCAGTTTCTATTTTTAGATCACAAACAAAGTAAGGTGTCACTACAGGGTGATTTTCATGTAGTTTTCAATGAATGCACCTTGATCCTTGCCAAGCCCTGTGAAAAATTGCAGATACATGCCTAGTCTAGGCTGTAGGACATCAAAATGATCAACTGTTCATCAAGAGGCAAAAGGGCCTAAGAAATGGATGCAATGAAAATATGTACGAGTATCTTATGTGGGTAAGGCAATCACACTGGGGAGGTGGGGGGGGGGTTGTGTGGAGAGAGAATTCCCCATCCCACAACTATATCTAGAAGTTGGTAAATACACATGCAGAGATTGGTGCATTTGTGTAGAAGCCCCTGTGTTTGGGAGTAATTATTAGCGCGGCGACTAGTGAGTACTACTCGTGAGATGAGTAGACTAGTGTATGGTTCACAGTCGCCACGGTGTAAGGGATAGGGAGGCCTTGCAATCTATTTTTGTTTGTGGCTCCTCTGCTATGGACTATTCCTGCTCACTATTCTAATGTAATAACAACAGTGTGTGTACTTTACTTATCAGTGAAGGAATTTTCAGAATATATCTCACACTTTTGATTTTATTTGCAGATAAGACATTTCATCATTTGGAGCCCTATGGCAGATTAGCATTAGAGCATTTTAAGATTCAGAAATGCATCCCTGTAGCCTTTGTTTTAGAATTGTTCGTTTTGAAACTACTATATATATGTAGTACAGGTTTTATCTCAGTGGGTTATGGTACAATTGGATCATATTTTCTGTATTTGAACAAAGTATTCACTGTCAAAGATCTCTATGGAGAAATTAGTGCTAAGGTGTGTGTTGCCATATGTGCATTTTTGTAAATCAGAGGAGGTTGAAGTGTAAGGCCACCTTGTGGAACTGCTAAATTCTTTTCTGTGTAAAATTTTTAGTTTACATTGAAATAATGCTTTCTCAGAATATGTATCTACTATTGGTGATGAAAGATTAATTTGATTACTCCTTTCATTATATAAACGATTTTGTGGAACACTGAAAAGATGTATGTACTTACACTGTGCTCCCCCTCTACAGAGAGGTGGAGTGATCTGGCCGGTTTGCTGACCACTGGCCCGTGACGAGGTACAGACTATTACAAGTGATTGGCAGTTAGGTGTGTGTGTGGGGGGGGCGGGTAGGCAGAGCAGGCTCCTGGCAATCTGAGACGGTGTACACTCATAATGACACACCTGTTGACTATGGCATTGAACATTGAATAAGACAGGTCCCTGTGGCAGCTGAGTGAGGTGCATGCAGAATGGACAGTCTACAGACTATTAGTACTTAGCTGCAGTGGGTAGTTCAGGTTGAATTTGTACTATATACTACCAAAAGCCCAGATGATAGTATGCCCTATCTGTCTCACCAACTGAAACTAGACACAAGATTACAAGTCGCCGCGCCATGTCTCACAGAACTATTCTCTACTATTGTATTAAAATCTACAACACTATGGTTTTATTATGATACCTCATTATCAAATCATAAATCTCAAGGCTATGAATTTAAGAACATCGACACGATATAAACCTTTGCGTGTAGTCCTTTCAAACAGTATCACAAAATTAGGGTAGCATCAGTTTGGCGTCTATTAATACACGTGACATTTTCACGTCCACAATTACCTGCAGCGCCAATAAAGATTAAGCATAGAAAGTTAACTCTGTTATTTTTGGCATTACTCAATACTGGAAGGAACGCTCAATCCATTTTGGCATTTCAAATTCATTAACCAGCAGTAGTTGCCTGGATCATCACTGTCTCATATGTATATTTGTGGAATGGTTGTGGTATTTATAGCCAAGCACAAAACAGGATGCATTCAAAGATAAGGAACTTGTTTGTTTTAATCCAATCCTATTCGGAGATGAAATTATGAATTCAGCCTCTCTTTATACCTATCATGGTTTTCACTTTTGTAGAAATTGTATCAGCCCCATATAATATGAATGTAACAGAAGCCTATAATCAAAGAGTAATCTATAAAGATTAAGAACAACAACAAAAACAGAAAAGATGATGGAAATAGAACCCTTATCAATCTGAAAACCTATGAAAATGCCGTTTCCAAATTTACAATAGGCATAGCCATGTGTTATGTGGTGCCTAATATGTTTCCTATAGGATGTAACTCCACCAAGATCTCAAGTTGGTGAAAGGAAAATATTCCCTGGCACCCATGTGAATAAAACCAGTGGTGGGGGGGGGTATGGGTAGGGGGTGTCCAATCTGTGTTGGTGAGGGTGGAGACACGGAGTAGTGTTGGTTGAAGGGGATTCTGTGTTTGCCCGGCCATCTTCCCACTGGTGCAGAGGGCAGCCCGTGTTTGCTGTTGTTTCAAGACGACAACTGGTGGCCGCTATATGCACGACCACACTCACACATAACATATTTAAACATTTAAGGGCAACATAGTCATGTCCTTCATTTTGCCTCACATTGTGAGTAGCAGATATTAACAGTATTTATGAATCCAGCAACCCTTACTAGGATAGTGGTTGATAAGAAGTCTGTATAGTCCACTAATACAACGATGAAAAGAACTTGTTCAGCTAGCGCTGCTGGATTGGTAGGTCTGATCATGCTGAATTTAGAGCCTTTTAAGCATGAACTTGAACTAAAAGGGTTAAAGTACACCATCCTGTCAACCAACCCATGATATAGCCACCCCTCCACAACTTCATCCAAAAATAATCAATGATCTTTGAATGTTAGGGTTCCTCTTTTTGAATTTCATGTTTGTCAAACAGGTACAAATGTGTTGCCAACGTCATAATTCCCTGAAAATGAATATGTGGTTTTAGTGTATTTATGATGTTGCATGGCTCATGTTTAGTGTAATGAAAATGTCAAAGCCTCCCAGGGTTCTGAGCATTGAGCTAATAACTTCTGAATAGTAATTAAGGCGCAGCTTGCACAAGGCTAGACATTTGCTGTGTCTTACACCATCTGCATGTAGTCAGGGCGTGCTTAATAGGCGAGGGTTTACTTAATCTATAGGACAGCATTACAATGCTCAAAATGTCACTTCAGGGGTGTCTCACAGGTCTAGCATGAATTTAGAGTGCGTCTCATACGTAAGCTGCACACTGTATACAGGGTTTTACAGTAAATGCATATGAGCACGTCTACTGACGTAAGTCCTGCTTAAATTGTGTATTGGAATGTACCTCTCATCCTTGTGTCTCAAAGAACCATCTCTCAACACCAGGCTGCATTTACAAATTCATCTGAGCATGTGTAAGGTGACACCAGCCAAAGCTGCATAAGGGAATTTATACAAGACAAACACACAAGGGGATTGGGAAAAGGCAGATGGGTCGGCCTGCTCCCTGTCTTAGGTTGGAAGAGGGGGAAAGGAACCTCAATTTATGGGAGAGTGAAGTGGGAGGAGCTGATATTTTGAAAAATAATATTTTCTCGTTTTAAGTATTTGTGATATATGAAACATATATTAAAGAATGTAAGTTTTGTCATTTACATAATGAATGGAAGACTTGTGTCCTTGGGGTCTATTATGTCCCATTGTTTGGATCCTTTTGTAGTAGAACTAACTAGATCAGTGGTACACAGATACACCAGTGCTAACACACATCCCCTGCTCTGTGGTATCTGGTCTGTACAAGAGCTGGTGAGTGCTGCATGTTACAGTAAATGTCTGCTGTTTTATGACGCACCTGTATTTGTTAGCCCTGCTTATAACCCTTTAATGGTAAACTGTTGCCATATGAGGTATGTTTGGTTTGTTGTCATGATGAACCAATAGTGCCAGCGTCAGCAAGTAACTGACACGTGCTATATATAACAATATTTGTGGGATATGTTCCCTCTTGGAGTACATACATCCCATAGGCTATAAGCACAATTCATGAATTAGCGATTTGGTTACCAGGAATGAATACACAAGACACAGAGACCCTCAGAGATTCGTCTATTTTCAGAAGTCCAGAGGCCCCTGAAATTTAGACTTCAATGTAGTTTCATATAAGTTAAGATATTTAAGGTCCTTAAAAATTGCAGATGCCATAGTGTATTGGAACACTATGCATCCTTCAAGGGCTAAGAAGACGAGGATGACGGTGTGTGTGTGGGGGGAGGGAGGGGGGCAGTGATGGAGAGGGGGGGGCTTCTTTCCTGTGCTGCCAGTCGGGCGCCTGCTGACCTAAAACCATGTTCCTCCCCCCCCCACCATCCCCCCAAACCTCTCCCACTCCTCTGATGCCGACGATGTGCACGCAAAGTAACAATGGCGTAGTCCGAGGTTGTCATGCAAACCTAGACTGCAGCTATCTCGTGCAGCGGCTGGTATCAGACTGAGTTAGGGGAAGGGGAGAAATGCCAGCCGATTGAGGGGTGGGCTGCCCTGGCAACCTTGATGGAGGGGGATGGAGAGACCTCCCACCCCCTCCCTTCCCACCAGCCAGCCATCTCACTGCATCCCCCGCCTGCAGGGCTCGACAAATCCCTGTGCCCAATGACCGAGACTAAAAAAAAATTCACTGGGCACAGAAAAAATTTCAAGTTGTGCCCATTGGGCAAATGGTCCAAATGGTATTATCCTTTGTTTATTGACATGGTTTATGCTTATTCCACTACACTGCAACACAATTCCCGAGTGCATTTGTGCCCATCATCATCCTTATTTATTAGATAAAACTTTCTAACTGGTTCTGCACTGGCAATCACGCAGTTAGCACTTTAATGCCACCTTCTAGTTTTGAGTATAGAAAGCAAAGATGCTGGGCACAGAGCTTGTCTTCTGGGCACAAGATTTTTTTGCCCTTGTGCCCAGTGGGCACAGTGTCTCCAAACTGATTTGTCGAGCCCTGCCACCTCCACTTCACCCTGCGACTACCACCGTGTTTCCTCGCTTATAAGGCGCGGTTTATACGCAAGGATCATTAGGATGCCCTATTGATGCACCTTGCTGTCTGTCTGGAGTCAGCGTGGTGTGCCAGGATACTATATTAAAGAAAATTACCAAAATTTTAGGGTCGTAGGAAAAGGGGGGCGGGTGGGGTCCTCCAAATGGGGAGGTGCCTATATAAAAGTATGGCGGTCCCATAAAGAAAGAATTCCTATGCCTCTGAAATTTGTGCCTTTATATGTTTGGCTTCAATTCAGAGTGCGCCTGATATGCGAGGTGCGCCTTGTACAAGAGGTACTACGGTACCTCTCATTCACTCACCCGCATCAAATTCTCCCAACACTGGGCGCTTTGTCTCTTGTCTGTCATGCAAACGCCACCCTATGTGCTGATGTACGGGTCGGTGGTCGTTGCATGGAAGCAGCCTGATGGAAGGATCACAAACACAGACAGACCTGGTCTCTGTACCACAGTCAGATGTGCCTTACAGAATTCAGTTTTATCTTTAATGCGAGGATTTTATACTGAAGAAGAAACAAAACAGAATCCAGCCACAGGTGCTCCTTTATAGTGTTTCCCTGGTGTGTTTCCTTCAACTCAGGTTGCATCTTATGTGCGAGGTGCGCCCTATACGCGAAGGTTTACTGTAGTAAAGGTGGATGCCTGGAGGGTGTGCCAGAGAGATGAGTGTGGGGGTCGTCTCCAGGGTCATTATAACATTACTGTGTACAGCCTCAGGGCCCCACTGCCCCTCACCTGACCAACACTGTCCACTTACCCCGGACCACTTACCTCTTCACCTACCCATCATTAGGATTTTTAGTCCACAAAGGCAGAGAGTTAAGACTACATCTGGTGTTCTTCCATGGGCCAGAAGCACCAGTGCATGCATTTGGTGGGCTCAATCATCAGGATTATATTGCTCGGAAAAGCTTTCACTTTTGGTCTCGAAATGGCCTCTGGTTGCCTAAAATCACTAGTCAGTGGGGGTCAATACAGTAAAACCCCGCGTATAAGCCGCATCCTTAAGCTCAGGGCTTTGCTATAAGCCGCACCAGGGGTCTAAAAAGGTTCCTATATTACCAGTAGTCTGAATCAGTAAAACCCGGCGTAAATGCCACACCCTGAGTTCCTGGTGGTGCTACATAATGTATATATAAGCTGCACAAGGGGCATGGTCTGAGCCGCGGCTTATATCCAGGGTTTTACGGTATATTCAATGAGGTCCAAGATTTAGATATTGGAGTCAGGATGAGCAGGTGTGACTAGCTCAGCTGCTGCTCTCTGGCCGCTCAATGTGCTTTCAGGTCAATGGGGCTGAAATACACAATAGGCAACAGGGGGAGAAGGCTCTCCAAGGCTATAGGGCCCTCTGGTTAGGGTTTCTATGACTGCTCCATCCAGTATGGTTTAATAGGAAATTTCGATTTCTTGTAGAGATTTTGTGCTTTGAATTGTGTTTGAATTCCCTGGGAAAAGTCCAAAAGTACAACACGGTGTCTCTTATGGGCTTTGTAGTTCTAGCGCTGCTGAATCCCTGCAAAGATAACAGGAGGAAAACAGCCTCCACCTCCAGCCCTTCCTCACCCACCACCCCGATCACCACCTCCTCTGGTCCAAGGAGGCTACTTGCTGCCTTGATATAAAGTCTAGATAGTAGTCGTTGCCATTTTGGACAAATGAGAATTGGTGTATCTTAGCATTTTTTACATTGTCAAATAAACTGGAGACAACCAAGGTTCATTTATGTTATTCTCGGAGTCAATGAGTAGATTGCCAGAAATAGAAATGACAACGACGTCTGTGGGTTTGAAAAGCCAAAAGAAGAACATTGAAAATGGTCCTGGTAATTTGTATACCAACAGGACCTATCCCTGTTAAAGCGTGTTGGTCTGAGCAGGACTTTGTGAGCTCCAGCAGCCCCCAGTACAACATCGACCAGGACCTCCTCATCTGTATGCTGGTCACGCACATGGTCCCAACCAATGTGGGAGTGGGGGGGGGGGGGGGGGGGCTGGCACTGGTCATGGCAAGCACTGCCGACCCTGGCCGCCATCAGCTATAGTCTACAGGTTGCTATTCACACGACGCCATCTTGGTTTAGACAAAATGCCCACCCCCATCTAGCTTCAGTTACTTAGTGAAAATGCTGAGCTAGCAAAAATAGTCTCATTTCTAGAGTTGGAAGAAAAAGGGCCACATACAATGAGTGTTCTTTTCTGTCAGATCGATTATCTCGACCATCTACCTATCACGACTGTGTCCTTTAATAGCTGTATAATATCATGAAACACAAATATAGTGATTGTTCAGGGACATGTGAAAGAAGAAAGCTGCAACTTCTCACATCCTCTCTTTTCCAACTTCCTTGAAATCCCCGTGGCCCACAGTGATGGACTTGTTCAGGATTTTGCCTGGTTTCAATGATTTTCAGATTCAAAAGAATACAAAACCTATAAGTATGCTTAAGGCATTTCATGGACTTTTGTGCTCCATTACTGATCCCAATTTTGGATTGCGATCCCCCACCATTCCATGCGTTTCTGTGGAGTATAATACCTGAGTGCTGACTCCATGAAGGGAAAACAACTTGTGCTATTTAGATATACATGTACATTATATAAAGAGCAGTTGGCGTACGCCTCATACTAGCGGCGTACCCCACTTTTCCTGTGGTGGCGTGCGCCCACAGGTTGAGCCCATGAGCGATCGGCTCGGGCCGCGCTGACGAGCGATTGGGCCGCACAGTCACGCACACCAGGCCGGCTCCATTAGCCCATGATCAGCACAGGACAGATTTCTCTCCCAGCCTTCACCCCCCCCCCTTTCCCTACACACACATTCAGCCTACCAGTCTACTCTTCCACCCCCCCCCCCCCCACCGTGCCAAGCCCCTTCGGTTCACATGCCAAACCCTGAGTATGATACTGTAAAACCCCACGTAAAAGGCGCGGCTTATGTGCGAGGATAGAGCCCTCCTGGGCCTTTACTACTAGGATCAGCAGAGATCAGGGGTACGCCATATAGGCAGGGATATATTTGTATGGAACAGCACTAAAAGCTTGGAACATTTTGGCCTAGGGCCACCCTTAAAAATATGTTCGTTTACTGTCAAGACCCATGAGGGAGGGAAACATTTTTTTAGGAAAATATTTTTATTTGTCATGAACGTCGTAAGTGGGGACGGCATGAATTTGCCATCACATTCTAAGATTTAGTTCGTGGTGTGCCTTATAAGTGAGGTGCGCCTTATACATCAGATATTATGGTACATGTACTAACAGAATCAGTTGCCAACTTACACTTACAGGGCCACATGTACACCGAATCAGGTGCCAACTTGATACATGAACAAGCCTAGGATATATACCTAGACTCATCAAAGGCCCCTCCTATTGAAAACGCCCTACCCTAGTCTGAATTAACCAGGTCAATTTCCATGAATCCCAAAAAGTCCTCATTTTTGTAGACTAAAGTGGTGAGATGTGAGAACGGATGCTAGCACCTGGATGTTCATGCAGGCGATCTGTGGAAATAAATTCCCATACCTATCTTCGCATGCAGCAATAAGAATGCTTAAAATGTGGCTGATGCGCTTCTGATTCAAAGTTGAATAATGTACATTTAGTCATCAGTAGGGGGGGGGGGGAAATAAATACTAGATGTTAGATATTAGACAGTTACTAGACGATGTTCCCTATCTGACCCACACGCCATTATCTCGTCGAAACAGTTGCGGGCTTGTGATAGCATTAAATTGTACCTCTGCACGCCAACGCCTTACGGCCTGGTGTGGGGTTGCAAAAATGAAGACAGCGCTTGGATAGTTTTATTTTGAAGCAGTTTAATTCATAGCCTTATGCGCCGTATATTGTGTTAGTGCATCATGCCCATTTGTTGCCACGATGGATGTGACTAACTCACCAGCGCTACATTGATGCATCAGCTCTGAAAGGGTCGATGCACTATTGTAGGGTCAGTATGATGCACCAACAAACATGGTACATGTATCATGCACCCTCAAAGGCTTACTCCTCACTTCACACACAAGCATCCCCAACAAGCGGAGTCCCATTTGCAACAGGAAACAATTTAAGTCCAAGATGGCGGATACAATTCAGGGATGTAAGTCTTCAGGATTTATCAGGATTTCCTGATTTCTGAAAATTTTGAATGCCATGTACTTTCCTTATAAGAGTGGTAAGGAGGGCTGTTTGGAAAAATAGAAGGCTTTTATATCAAGTAAATGTATGTCTTCCTGATTTTTGCCTATGCCTGACTTACATCCCTGACAATTAGTCATGCCCTCAAATTTTAATGACTCAAATATTAATTAAAATTCTTCTTTTATCTCAGGTAAATTTTCCTTTTTTATCAGTGTTTGTTTCTCTGTCAACATAAACAGAGGCGGAGGCCGAGGGTACCTATCGGTGATGCTAGTAGTAGATAAGAGTGGGATGCAGGGCTAGTATGGAGCCCTAGCTATCAATCTGCCCCTTGTGGAGGCATATAGAGGACTGTAGAGGCCGAGGTCGGTACATCACTATTCTAAGCACAACCTCACAGAATGACAGATGTGCCAGCTTCACAAATAAGGGAGCGACCACTTTTTAAGAACAAGAGGAGGGGGGGGGGCGTTGGCGGACATTACTCCATCACCCCCTCCCATCTATTCTTTTTCCCCTCTTTGACCACCTCCTTTCACCTGCTGTGTAGTGTGTTGCTTTTTTACTGCGTTTTCCTCAAATTATTTCATTGGAAAAGGACGGTCCAAATGGACTTCACCCCCACCCACATCACTCCTGAGGAGTCCCAACATCATTTTCTTGAATCCCTTCAGTTGAATTATGACCACTCCCCAATAAACATGCAAATGTAGTCGGTCAGTTTCTCAATATTTCTTAATTCAACGACAATCCGTAGGGTGGTGTGCAACCATTCACTCTATTCACTTCCCGGTTACCTTTCTCAATGACTTCAACTTTGTCCTGTTTTCACACAGTTGATAAATGCTATTATTGATAAGTTATTACGAAATTTATTCAAGTGGTGTGTACTTGACCTTATAATTGGGAAGCTTGGCTTGCAATAACCTACTAAAGTCTGTCAAAGTCTGCCAATTGAAATCATTCCCCAGCGATGGGCAAATTTCACGTTAATTTTGGTTGTGACATTTGCATCGCTTAAAAATGTCGTGTTGACCCTTTCCCCACCCTTCCCCTCCACCTCATTGCCACCTCCTATCTGTCCCTGGTCGGTGGTGGGATGGGGAGGTCTGGGGGGGGGGGGCAAAGGGCGGCATGGCACCTCAGATCTATGCGCCAAAATATTGCCAACATATACCTCACCAGCACTTCCATGGTTGACTCGTTGATAATAGTCAGCATAATGTATAGATAAAACACGCGCGAGTTACTCGCCAAGTTATTCAAGCTGTCTTGAGGAACTACCATTATGTAGTATTTAAAGGACTAAAGGCAGAGGGTAGTTGTAGGTTGAGCACGTAGGGCGCGCGGCACGGGCCAGCTGCATCACAAGGGACTGATTACTGTGGTCATAATAACCCCTCCCCTGCCGCACCCACCCACCCCCAATAACCCCTCCCTCACCCCTCAACCTCCCTTCTCTCCCTGAACCTACATCCAGGCATCTGCAGCCCTAGATATATGATGCTGTTTTCCTGATACCTGTATACCAATGATGGGAAGGTCCCCTGTACAAGCATATAGAAAAGACATGAAGCCTTAAAGGGCCCCAACCGCATTTTGCATCTAGCCATTTTACTGCTCCTCTGTTAGTATGCCTTATTAAGTTAAGAATGTGACCTGCTTGGATTCCTAATAAAAGACCTATTTAGTCTGTGTTCCAAGGTCTGGGTTAATGAAGCAGGGAGAAACTTTTGTAGAGAGTAGCAATTTAGAACAGGACCTAATCCACATGCATGACTAACATGGGACAGCTCACTTTCTTTGAGGGGCATTTTTTGTTTTCCCCTGAACTGGTCATAGGGAGCCGTGGCTATTTTGAAAGACATGTGTGAGGAAAAAATGAAAACAGTGAAACCACTAAGTTTCAGTATCTTCTGCTGCCCCATGCCCGTTAATAAAGTGGTATGCACTTTTAATACCCAAACTTTTAAAAGGGACAAAGCATTTTCAATAAATGAGTCAGAAACTGAGGACTTGGAAGAAGAAATAAAAATTTAAAAAAAAACTGAGGACTATGCCCTGGAGTGAACGTAAAATACTCAAGGGTAGGATCGAGAATAGGAAGCCTAGCTGTAGTTTGCATTGGTGGTTCCTGTTTGTGGGTGGGTAGGAGGTAGTGATAAAGAGACACGCAGCACGTAGTAACCATGGTAACGGGACATTCTCATGGAGACGGCCGGGGGGGTATCTTAGTTTGTACTAGCGTCAGTAGGTGGCGCCAGGTAGCATCAGCAGCGACCTTACATTCTGATCAAGAGATAGATGTCGGGAAGTTATCTATGATTGCTTTGTGCATGCTTCAACAGAGGCTTCACCCTGCGAGTACAGAATACTGGTTTTGAGCCAGGGGCTGTAGATACATATAATTATAATTTATATAGATTTTTCGCCAGTGCCTTAGGTGGTGTCAAATTCATAGAGCGTAGTCTTCTGCCTTTTGTCACCTACCATGCTCTGGCAAATGATGCTTGATGACCAAATTGCATGTTTTAGCTTAAAACATCAATTTGATGATAGATTAAAAATTTAGAACCAGTACTATGTGTAACAAAAATAACAATTGTCCCACATGAGCACTTAATGCAATATGCGGTGAGACGTATGGACCTACCTGCGTGAACACAATAAAGATCCAGATCTGTTTTAGATTCTGTGTCTGGATATCACTTAAAACCATATATTTACCGTCTCTGCAACAATAAACATTTTGTTGTAATGATGCAGCGAGAGAAGGGTCAGAAAGTACCTTACCAGCATGACTTTGGTGCCATTTTTGGGAGTTTATAAACCCTGGATGAGACCACCCCTTATTTGAGACCCCCTGTCCCTAGCATTTATGTCAGATGGTTATTTTTATCCCCAGCAAACGTTGCGGCATTACCATATAGCCAAATATTAGTTTAGTTGGCACAATTGACTGATATAGTCATTTTATCAGTGGTGAGTCGGTAAGATCACTTGGTTGATATGGTCCGCCTGTGTTATCTCTATTGACTCTTAACTAACTCTCCCACTTAACCCCTTAAACCTTTAATGGTGACTTCTATCCGACATATCGCCTTGCCTCCTTTGGAATCCTATATTAATTTCTATCGGGAATTGAATTAGGGTAATTTTATAAGAGAGAGGGGGAAAAACAGTCCCAAAACAAACTAAAGGGTTAAACACTTGCCCTGCTTTGTCTGTATCACCCATAAATGGCTGGCATCAGGCAGAGCTGTTGAGGATGGTAAAGTGCATACCAGTAGTGCAGTAACGCAGCATGTGGCCTGCAGAGGGAGGAGTGAACAGATAGCATACTTCTCACATCATCATATAGCACCTGGGCCATAGTTGATAACCTCTACAGGTAGATATATGATTGTATTTACTATCATGCTATATGTATATTCAACAGTATTGGCAGTCCTTTCAGTTTGGGGAGTATATGTAATCTAACGAGAATATTATCAGTGAAGCCTATAGTATAGCAGGAGGTATATAAAAGATGACGTTTTTATTCTAGCAGATCTGACATTTCCCTTTGTCAGTACGATAACCATGCATGATTAGAAGAGGAGCTACATATGTATTTCTATTATAGGCGTTGCAGTTTGTGTAAGATTTAGAAGAAGGTTCGTGATTAATTTTCTTCCATGGGTTGAGGAGGTCCCCACGACTTGCTAGTTGATCATGAGATAGGTTGAGATGGGTAAACCCACACAGCAGGAAGTAATAATGATGACACGACTGGAGGATCGTCACACTCGGTTTGCGACTGAATCATGATTGCATTGGCAATATTCTGGATTCATCTTTTAGGCACTGATAAAGTTAAACAAAAAAACAGAAAAAAAAAACTCAAGCAACACGACCAGGTTTAGAAACCTATACAGTATCTAGAGAGTGACAAGATCCAAGATACAGGGAAGGGAGGCTCTCCTAGTCCCAGTGGATCCTGGTCCCGGTCCCAATGGATCCTGTCTAAAGTCAAAAGTGTGACGCAAAAGTGTGCTGGCTTGTGCCGCCGCCTGTATTCAAACGATGGTACCATGTCACGGTAGTTCCAAGACAAAACGCTAGGGGTTGCCTCAGTATTGCGAGCTTGCGTTTGGCTCTTAGTATTGGGGCCTGTGAACATTAACTTACTCATAAGTCAATACAATGAGAAAAAGCCATAACCATAGTATATAATATACTTAATCATTTGTGTCATTTGCACATTTTCCAAATATGGAATCATAATTAACGTTTGTAACTGCACAATCCATATCTATAGAGAGTAAGAATTCAACTGTCACGATTTTACTATGAGGTTGTCTCAGTCTATTATATATGATGCTATGGTGCATCTCGTGATAGTACACCCGATATACATGTATGCTGGAATTAAACTAAATTTACGGAAATTAAAAGAGAAAAGGGACCAATAATGGGTTGAAATAGTAGAAGTTAACTATCAGCAACCGGGAGGTTTTAACAAGTAAACCACAGTGCTAGGAAAACAATGTCCCATATGAACTCTTTATAGATACACTGATCTATGGAGATACTATTGCCATTTAAAAACTGCCTTGCTAAATGATCCAGATGCTTCAGATCGCTATGTATGAATACCCCACGCGGACCGTGCTCGTAATTTATGAAATATGGCATTATGTTATGTTCATATGTCGCCGTAGATCATACAGAATAATCATCTACAGAGACGGTAATTGATAAGGGTAACCCAGACTGTGTCGACCTGGATGCAAGACCAGCGACACGTTTGTCACTTTTAGGCTTTTTCCAATTTACCCATTAAGGGCTATATAGTTCGTTGATGTATTTATTTTACCAACTTGAGGGCAAGCCTACTTGAGGACAGCCAAGGGCTGCAATAACGCATCATACTAACCCTGAGCGGTTTTAATTACTCTGAAAGAGTTGGCGGTGTGCCCGATCTCAATGCAGTGGTGGGGACACTCTGTTGGTGCATCATGATGACAAAGCTAGGTCCAGGAACATGAACCTGGAGGCATCGTGCAGTCTTCAAAGGGTTTAGCGTCATAATGGCTTAACCTTTCAAAGGCCGCTGATGCAGGAGTGCAACATGCCCATTGATCGTAATGATGCACCAAGGAAGTGCTGCCCAGTACTTCATTGGAGCATCATGCCGACCCTACAGGGTCTATACATAACTCCCGGCAGGTCGTCATGATGCTGCAATGAAGTGCAGTCTCGTCAGCACTTCATTGGTGCATCATGACTTGACGACCAATGGGCATGATGCATAGTGCATCAGCGGCCCTTAAAGAGTTTCAGCGTCATAATGGCTTAATGGTAGCATTAACTCACTCACATCTAAGTCAGTTTTTTGGCGAGCAGCAATCGTTGTGTGTAGGTCACAGTGTGGAGTAGATAGTATGTGTGCTATGCTGATCTATGTAAATGTAAACGATGGCTTATGTTGGCCACATGTATCAACCCTTCAAATGCCGCTGATGCTTTAATGCATTCATTACTTGCCAGGGCTGCATTCATGCATCAAGCCAACCCTGTGATAATTTCCCGGAAGGTCGGCATGATGCACCAATGAAGTGTTGGCGAGCAGACTCGCCAGCACTTCATTGGTGCATCATGACAACCATTGGGCATGGTGCTGCACTCCTGCATCAGAGGCCCTATAAGAGGGGCATGGTGCGTTGATGTAAAAGAAGCATGGAAGCAGCGAGTAACTCGCCAGGGCTACATAGAAACAGCCATCTGAAATGTAAGGTTGATGAAACACCCCCAAAGGGTCCCTATGATGCACCGTTTAATTATGCTTTTCTTCACAAACACTTGCTAGTTTCAGAATTTCATTACTGAATCTTTTGATTACTGTTCACGACCATACTGACATTCACACTATGGACTGTCTCAGAAGTATCAGGTCAGTAGCCCAATAAATAATCCATGAATGGACAGAGTGATACCAGTAGATAGTCAGTAGACTACTGCATCTATGCTGCTACACAGAGTGTGACATTTTTGGTATCTATTAAGATTCAGTTGAGAGTCAGTAGACTACTGATTCTAGCCTGAAAATGCAGTGTATACTCAGTTGATAGTCAGTACATTACTGAATCTATACTGAAAATGCAGTGTAGAGTCAGCTGTTTTGGAAGTATTTCAGCAGTACCTACTGCAAAATGCAGTTGTTGATCAGCATATTCTCAGTAGCCACTGATAGGAGAAGTAGATACTGCCTTCTGGTCCGGGACCCCCAACGGGTCCCTATGATGCACCGTTTCAGTGCTAAAGAGTAGACTTAGCGCAACAATACATTGGTGCATCTTGACGGCAAATGAACATGAACCTGGAAGCATCACAACGCCCTTAAAGGGTCCAATGTATATGATAATAAATCAGAGACATGAGTAGACGTAGGAATATTCAGCAGATCAGTTCCAGCCCACTAATATAGCAGGCCATATTAAGGAGCAAAACCATTTGGATGTAGACCCCTTAGTATATATATATATATATATATATATATATATATATATATATATATATATATATATATATATATATATATATATATATATATATATATATATATACAGGTATGTCTAACATCAGGATAACTTAATGAAGGTATGGAAAGTGGCATTCTAAATAGGTATGGGTTGGATGTAGTAGTCTATTTCTAATGATAAAGATAAATAGGCCTATTGGTGAAAATGTTCAAAAGGATATAATTATTACATCGTTTCATATCAAATGATAAAATGTATTGTGATAAATCTGCATTGAAAAAAACAAAACATTTAAAGCTACTTTCAATTTCTATCTTAAATAACATGCTGCTAAGGACTCTTGAGTAGACTTGTATATCTGTGGCGAATACTCAACCAATATCCGAAAATTAGTAGTGATAAGAGGCAGATGATGACATCCAATAGACTTATTCATAAGAGATGAGAGTATTGATAACAGACAAATGGAGTTTGTAAAATGAGAGATGTGATGGGATAGAGGAGAGGTGATGGAGGGGATGATGCTGATAAGCCGGTGAACATGCCCTGCTGCACGTAGTCCTCACCAAAACCAAAATCTATGCTAAAGGTTGATAACTCGAGATCTGCTCAACCCCTTTCCTCACTCTATCATCCTGTTAGATATTAAAGTACTTCCACAGAAGATCTTTCCCCATTAGAAGACAAAGTAATACTTGTCTTGGGCGTCAAATCGAAAAAGGATACCTCTGATTCTCCCACGCCGGCCACGGTGTCACCTGAAATACCTTATTGGCTTGTATATACGCCGAAGCAGTCCCCGGCGATATTTCAAGATCAGCGCTTATAAGGGCTTTAGATTATAGTGTATTTCAACGCCCTTGTAGTACCCGGCGCTTATTCAAGATTGGCGCTTATACAGCCCAGTACGTTAGTGCAGAGAGTGTGCCTTACCTGTAATCGCGGTTTGTTAGCCAGGTGAAAGTAAAAAGATCCATCTCTGGTGGACAGCTCCCCATCCACTTAACAGACAAGAAACCCAAACAGTGTAATAAAGTTGGGCTATAGTATACCCGACAACGCCCAAGCAAGGATAGTGTATCTAAACTTCATTGACACGGTGCGTGGTCAAAGAAAGGCAGGGAATTCGATGGCAAGGGAAGTCAGTGAGGATGCTATTTCTCATAACAAAATTTGCTAGAATTCACCATCCAACTTGTATATTGATATTTAACTCAAAAAGTGAGTTATAAGAGCCGGATAAAAAAAAACAAGGTTTTCAGTGCCTCAGTAAAGGTGGGGAAAAAAGGGAGGGGCAGGATTTCAAATTTGCAAATACACTGTTAAATGATGCAATAAACTTCACAATTTGTACATGGAGCTTAAAATGTCTATTTTATGATATAGAAAGAGAGAAGTTGTTTTCTTTTTTACTTTCTTTCTTAAATATCCTGTCATGAGTGCATACAAGTCATTCACAGTTTGTGTCCAGTCCATTTAAGATGCTTTTGGTACCCAGTGCTGAGCCTATGGGATGTTGATCCATGGATCAACATTCCCACCTTTTTCACTAAGGTGGTGCCAATGGCTATTGGGGGTGCAGATATATGTAAATGAGGTTCAAAGGGAGGCTGGTGGTGCGAATAGTTCCCTGTTGTACAAACGTACAAATAACATATCATTGTAGTGGTGACAATGACAATGATTTTATTCTCTAAACCTCATTGAGGTACATGAGATACATAGATGAGATACATAGCTCCATATAATGAACTGAATAATAGATAAAGACTAGTCTCACATATCCTTCGTATTTCCTAACTACAAAACTCATGTTTTTATACAAGCTAAGGCATGACAAAACAAAGAGAAAAAAAATCGGCTTTTCGAGTTAGCTGCAGTGCACATTGCTATCCTATATTCCTTTGGGACCGTGGGTCCTGATCCACATAGTCCTTAGAGTCTATTTAGAATTATGTAGCGGTATATGAATATAGTTACTTGTCTTCTTTTGTAAATTAAAAATGAAATAAGGAAAAGATTTTGTCTTTTTTTCTTCGCTCGGCCCTTTTAGTTCCAGCTGCCATATGGTTGCCATGACGCCCTAACGCATTCCTTGTGTGGCCCCGATTCTGGATGAAGAAGCACTCAGTTGATTTATTACAGGACACAATCTATGTCCCCTTAGCCTACCCCTGTAAGTTGATAAATACTAATATGTCTCCCTCACAACAAAGGGGTTATGTTTATGATGTAGGAAATGTAAATCATTTATGTTAGGAAACAAAAGAACTTAAGTAGTCTTGTATCTATAAATAAAGTTTTTCAAACATCATCATGATAACATTTTGTTACCATACTGTCAACCCTTTAGGGGCCAATGATATATAAGCAAATGTCCACGACCATGGAATATTTTTGCATCATATTCACCGAGGTGAGGCTGTCCGTATTCGATGACGCCTTACAGGCGGAGTCGAATGCAGACAGGCCTCACCGAGGTGAATGTGAAGCAAAAATGTTCCATGGGAGTGAACATTTGCATTTATGTCATGGCCTATGGGGTTAATTTGCTTTTAGATAAAGAAAAACAGCTCAGCTCCATTCAAAATCCAAGATGGCAGAGCCCAATGAATGCAAGCATATTGTATTCCATGCCCCCCATGGGATACAGCTGTTCTAATACTAATCTATAGTAACGATCGTATCTGTCATGACACAAATTAATGCACCATGCATCATACCAACCCTACAGGGTTGATACAGTCCTGGAGTGTCGGCATGATGCTCCAATACAGTGCTGGCGAGACTGTTCGCCACCACTTCATTGGTGCATCATAACGATCAATGAGCATTATGCGCTCCTCCTGTATCAAAGGCCCCTAAATGGTTAAATCTGATGTCTGAGATGTTTTCCTAGTATTTCAGTGAATTAATGTTTAAACATCTCCGACCTAGGCATGTAGTGGAATCTGTCAGCCGAGAGATAACGTTAGTTTTATAAATCCTACAGTACCGCTAATCCTGTAAGGGCAGCGTACTGATACATGAATAAAACTAGCGATTTACTCACCCGTGTTTCAATTGTACATCATGGCGACCGAAGGGCATCATCATACACTATAGATATTGGCCTCCAAGGTGACCAGTGTTGGTGACTTAAGTTCTTGTTTCCATCTTGATGACCCGAGGGAATCATGTTGATCGCCTTGGCCTGGGTCACCAATCCCTACCACCAGGGGGCCCTAGTATACAACACTGGAAAACCCACTCTGCTGAATATTATTGAGATTGACTAATATGGAGCAATTACCTCTAAATCTAATGATATGGTATCAAATGAGAGAGAGAAATTCTTTTAAACAGCATGGACATTTGAGACTCGGCTATTCCACTCTGTAATTGGCTATCAGCTGACTATAGAGCCGTGAAGACGCCCAAGTTATGTGAGGATCGTGATGTATAGCACATGTTACAAAACCTCCTCCTTAACCATTTAAGGACTGTGTACATGTAGTACATTAGATAGCCATTGGTTGTCATAAAACATAAAGGCGGCTAGGGCTTACATCAATGCATAATATAGACACTCTAGGATTGATATACACTACCGTAAACTCCCGCTTAGAAGAGGCGCTGCGCATATAAGACGCACCCCAAACTTAGCAAATGCATTTTCGCGTATAAGACGCACATTTTAAGGCTCAATTTTGTAAATCCAGTACTGTTCTATAGTGAAATTACCCCTCGTATAAGACGCACCCCCAACTTGAAGAAATCCTATAAGATGCACAAGGGATTTGTTTGGCGTAGAGGACGCGTCTTATACGCGAGAGATTACGGTAGTCCAGAAGGGTTGACATGATGCTACACTACAGTACTGGTGAATAGTACAGCAATGGTGCATCTTGACGACCAAGGGAGATAACTGGGGAAACTCACGAGGCCCTCAAATATTTAAGTGTGACCCTACACATGTATTTGAGGCCTGCTGATGCGTTTTAGGTTCATGCCCTTTGGTATCAAGCTCAAAAGTGCTGGTGCAGAGTCTACTTGGAAAAACTGCATCATCATGCCAGGTTATCACTGAGAGGTAGTCTGTAGATTGTATTGGCGCGATAGAATGAAATTATGCAGCCCTAGAAAGCAGACTCCATATAAAAGTGCATTTATGCATCTTGTTGACCAGTACTATGTATCATGACAACACACCTGAAGCTTCCAGGCATGATGCCGGCCTTAAGCTACTTGACGGAGGACAGGATGGTGGCCACAGAGAACAGTTAAAAAGGCAATGAGGCATCAGGCTGTGCATTTGCAGGGCTGTTATCAGGTATGATAATTGATTCTAACATTCGCACACTGTAGTTGCTAATGTTGATGAACACGACTTCAGGTTAGCATCTGATCATGTTCTGTATATGAGAACTATGTCCATGTTTAAAATAGACCTGTATACCATTGTCTTACTGAAGGTCATGATTGAAGACAGTTAATTCTCAGTATTCATGATTTCGTAGAGTTGGTTGGCATGCATGTATTTGAGGCTATCATCAGTCGCACCTGAACCAAAGGTAACTGGACTAAATTTGGATCAACTTAATCTTTATATCCATTCTAGGAATGCCCACAGAGGTATTCTCCTCATATTCTCCTCTAAACTTGCAGTCTTATTCTCATCAAGAGTGTGTTCGGGCGTGTTGAGCAGTGTACAGTCGGGGTTAGGGCATTGTGGGTTAAATTTCTGACACTTTCTATGGGACCAGGCAAATAAAAGTACATTTGCTACCTTTTGAAAAGAGTAGGGGATCGAAGCCCCGGTAGCGGTTTTCATTCTGAACCTACTATGGTAGCAGTTTTTTCCCCTGAACCCGCCTCATATTTTTGATCCATAGATGTGGTCACCGCTGTCTTGGACAAGCAGCATATATAGTATATAAATACCTGTCTGGCTGTTTTTTGGCAAGTTACTTAACTTGTCGAGACTGAAAAGGAAAGGACTGATTGTCTATAAACAAATGAAGCAGTCCCAAATGGTAGAGATCCCACTTTTGGGCGTTAAACAGATCAACCAATCAATCTTTGACACTTTAAGTGTGACCTTTCTTGTGCAAAACTGAGATACATCTATATATATGTAGGTATATTCTGTATACAGTCACTTATATTATATAGACCTATTTCTTAGGCTTTCTCCTGAACTGGTAATGGCCCGTAGAATGGGGTAAATCCTGTAATAACGCTGACAAGTAAATTACAGTACATGTTGGGGGAGGAGGTGGGACGGATTATGGAGAGAGAAGGCTGAGTGTTCAGGAAGTAGGAGGGTTTGGGGGCCTTATAAATAAGGAGACACCTCCGGAGACATGCAATGCTCATCCCACCATCAATAGCTGGTTGATTCTGCCAGCTAAAGTCTTGCAGGCCGCGTCGATGGTAAACCCCATGTCATGCTCTGCCTTGATTACCCAACTCCGCTGTTGCCATGCTGAGAGGCATGCTGGGAAAAGGGTGACACCTTGGTGACGTTGGACGCCGACGTAATGACGTGTATTGTCACGACGCCGACGCAGGCGCCCTCTGCAGCTATTATGGGGAACTATCCGGCAGCGAGCGGTAAGAATTGGCATCATAGAGGCGTCATTAACGTTGCAAATTTTGAAGGAGGAATAAATGGAGAGTTTCTCTCTTGTCACACTGTTGATGTTTCCCTAGCTTACTGCCAAAGGCAGCGAAGCTATTTCAAACCTGGTGGGTTTCATATAGTATCAGTGGACATATGCACTATCATAGGACATCATACAAATATTTGATGTTTTTGGATAGCCCACGTCTCGTATTACCCATTGGCAAAGGTGTCAGCTATATTTTCACCCAAGCGGCGCAGGACAAAACGATTTTTAAACCAGATGATCTTGCAACCACACCTGTTCCTAGCAGTTCAGGCAGTTTGGATGTATGGCACCCATCTGAATATCGCGAGATATTCCGAAATCAGAGCTGTCATGGCCACGCGTACAGATAAACAAGAAACCTCGCTATATTTCCAACCCCAAGATGGACCTTATAATGCTGTTGTCAAGTAAGGGTGCGGTACTGTACCAATGGCGACTGTACCTTATAGGTGAAGTGAGCCGGGGAAGTGAGTCAAAAGATACTGAAAAAGGACATGAGGGTTTCCCTGAACAAGCACACAAAGCTTCACACTCACTGCTGTCCTGAGAGCGGTATGAACAGGGCTATATGATGTCCTCATCACTTGGACTAAGCGATAATTAGGGGTTTAACGACCGGCCGATAATAGGGTGAAATGCAAGAAGGATGATAATTGGTAGTGTAAGGCTTGTTAGGGTGACATGTGACGTCGTTGCTATGCCGCAGATGACACAGGGTAGTTCAGGACACCCTTTGACACTTGATATCCACAAGGAATCATGTTCAGGTGATGCTATGATGCGCTGCACCTGAGCTCCTCTGCGAGTAACTCGCCAGTGCTGCTTACCATATTTGGCAGACCTTATGTGAGTGACTTAGTCGTCATGATGCATGATTGAAAGCCTGAGATATTACTCACTAGGACTTTATTTTTATGATCAAAATAACCTTTGTATTAAAGCACTATGCCCACCTTAACTTGGCTTAAGGGCCAATTATAACTGAACATTTGATATGTACAAATTGGGTATTATAGGGTTTGAGCAGCTCCTCAGCCACCTGCCCATTGTCCTCACCTGCTGAGCAGCTCACCCCAGCACTAAAAAAATACTTTCAATAAGATCATTCTGGTACTTGTGAATGGCGCAATTCTGTAACAGTTTGTTCCTTAAACTGGTCCCCAGTATTCCTCCAGACAGCTTAGATTGAAAGTCCATTTGTTCCTGTGTTTTTTCCTTATATTGGCCGAAACATAATGGAAATAATGATGTCTCAGCAAGAATCGTATAGGTATAGGTACCGAAGCGTCTTCAGGATCAAAGGAAGAAGCTGATGCTGTCTACAGATAAAGGTCTGTATAATGTCAACACTGTCTAACAGTGTGTGGGTGGTAGAGGAATGGTTTCAGTTGCTTGGGGGTGAATGTAAGTGAAAGGGGTGCAAACATTGTGAAGCTGAGGTGTGTTGGGTTGCGTGTAGCCACAGCTCCAAGTGTTGACGAGTAGAGGCCTAATTTGCTGAAGCCTCACTCCTTCAACCTGCACCGCTACCAGAGGGGGGAAAAGGGGGGTGGGGTAGGATCCAAGAGACTGACAAAGGGGGAGGTGGGGGCAGTGTCATGACGGCATCGGCCGCTAGGTGTCGCCTTACCCGCCGCGTGCCTCACCGTCGCCACCAGCAGCGAGCACGAGGCGCCCTTTGTTTCAGACGCTGGGGACCAGACATTTCTTATGGAAGATATGGCGACCAAAATATGAGTTGTTTTTTTTAAATATTGTAAGACGCTGGAGATGTTTTTGAGTCTGCTGTGAGTCTTGGTAACTGGGCTGAGTGGGTGGTTTGTTATTGATCCCCAGGAAATAATCTTAGGAGCAATTGTAGTGGTGAAAGCTTCCTTCAGTTCAGTGAATTATTGTGGTGATAATTTCAAATCTTTAAAGGAATTACTATTTTTTTCCCCTTGGATTTCTCCACCAAATTGCATTCATTTCATAATGGAATCTTTGAAATAGATCGGAGTGGCCTGCAGAATTTGGAGAGCTCGAAACAGTCAATACGAATTAGGCATTTTTCTGACTGGAAGCGGCTAATTGCCCCCCCCCCCATGTTTTGCTTGAAATATCATGTAATCTGCAAGGATTTCTTGTGTGTCATGGGGGAACATGACGGGGGGGGTTAAAATGGAGCAAAAGGTAGGAAGTTTACTGGTGAGGGTTAGGGCGAGGGGGATCACATGAAATTTCTGAAAATCCAGCTTCCCATTAGATAATAACACACAAGACCACATACATATGACCTTATATGGAGCCTGGTTGTGAGCTGATACCTGGCGAGTGGTCGTTGTTTCAGCTTGTGTGGCAGGTTACCTGTAATGGTCACGTGGGTAGTAAGGGATACCTCCTGCCTCCCCCACTCCACCCCATTTTACCAAACCTACCTGCCTGTCTGCACCATGGCACGATACCTGTCCTATCACCAGGCTTATCAGTTTACCTGTGCCACCTATCACATTACCTCACTACTATCACTGACTCCAACTAGAAAAAGTAATGCTCAGCCTCAGCGATGGCTGTAATTTTCTTCTTTTTGTTTCTTTTTTTTTACTTTCAGGGATAGAAGTCTTCAGGGTTTGCTGTGTGATGTTATATAAATTCTGTCAACCTGACATGGGGCCAGTAGGGGGATGTTTTGCATGGAAATGCCACTTTCCTGTTTTTACATAAATTAATTCCTGTTTTCTGATTTGCAGGAGTTTCTGAGTGGATTGTTATTTCCTTGAGAAGATTGACCAGAATGGTCAGAATCTTAAAATTTCCTGGTTTTTTTTTTTATTATTTTTTTATTTTCTCTCCCATGAGGTGGCCTCTCTGTTTACAATTGGCCACGTTCCGGTCGGTGAGGCTGAGGAGTCCTTAAGTTTCCGTATTTGATTAACATGTATATCTGCTGATTAGCAGTTATGAGTACTAATGTCCTATATAAGACCACCTGCGGATGTAGGAACCTGTAGTACATTCCCGGCCCCTGCACTTTCTATGATAGAAGTACACCACCTGCGTTCCAATGTCCCTGGAATTAAGAAAAAGGGGGTGTTCATCTCAAATTAACTCCATGTATTAGAGCAAAAGGGGTGTTTTTAAGGGTCAACTCAACAGAATTGGAAAAATATGGGTGCATTCTATAGTTCATAGGCTTTAATTGCTTTATTTTTCTAATAGATAATCACACAAAGATATGAAGTATATGCTGTTTAAATGAGACAAAATCTCAGATTTTTTCAATGTAAGAAATTGGGGCTGCTGAAAATAATGTCCCTTTTTTGTAAGAAAAAGGGGTGTTTTTCCACCTCGAAAAGTCGAGGAAATGGGTACATTTTGAAAGGAGGGAACGCAGGTGGTGTACATACTGCATATAGAGTCCAGGGGCCGGGAGTACATGGGATGTAGGAATATGTAGTGCATTGTGGTGTTTCCTCCAGTACCGGTAGTTGTCCCCCACGGTGTCCTTATGGTAAACATGTTGATGTACTTACCGTCCCCAGTTGGTATGGCACTACCGCCTTTCTGATCTACATGTACTTAACTCATATTTCACACGTCAATATCCGAGTGTTTTTCAACCTTTATCGACGGCGCAATCCTCAAGACAATTTGATTCAAGGTATCACACAAATTCTGATTCTGCCAATGTGACCAGACGTTGACATCTGGATTTGAATTTGTTATGTGTGTGAATGTATAGCGTCTCTACTGCATGCATGGAGCACTCTTTCCCAGTTACTGGCCAGGGGTGCTTTCATGTATTTTTTTAATCTGTTTATTTATACTGGCGCAACAAAGTGGGTCCAGAAGGTCCGCTATTCATATGGCACCAGTGGGCCTTTCATTGATATTAAACACAAAATTTGCACACAGATTGGCAGTAATCTTTGCTTGATAATAATGCAATATAAATTCCATATATTATGGTTATTTATAACATGATATATGATCACATACAATATGTAAGTATTCTATGAGCACATTTATAAACTCAAATAAGTATACAGTATACCCGGGGTCCTATCTTCGTGGTGGACATACTTATAGCTTACAAATCAGGCCAACCCTACAGGTGTTAATACAATTTTGAACGGTCTGCATGATACTTAAATGCAGCAGAAAGGTACCCGTTGCTTTGTTACATCAATGAACACAGATGAGCGGTAAGGCATCATCCAATGGGTTAAAAGTGAGCTCAATGTGAGTAGGATGGTTGGAGAAAATACGGATGTGTGGCGGACACCTGGAAGCAAATCCCGCCCTTTCTGTTGTTAAATAATGATCCAGTACTACATGTAATTCTTCATCAGTTTCCTAGTCTTGGATATCCCTAGCCCACTTAAAAGGGTCTATATCTCCTCTTTCCACTCCCCTTGGATGTGTGCGGTGCACATATGCGTGGGCTAGCAATGACAAATTCTTAACATATATTACTCACTCGCTAGTCTTGGATATGGTATATATGACCTATTTGAGTTGGGAATATTTACCCTTTTTGTCCTATCAATCAGAGTCGGCTACTACGCTATTATCATCAGAGAACTTAAAGAAATTGGAGGTGAGTAGTTGGTGGTAGATAAGAGGTTATAATAAATGTGTGTTATCAGCTTGTCTATAAGTGAGTCGTGAGTGGTAGGAGGAGCTGCTCTGAGTGCATGCCGAGTAACTCACACCAGGCTAAGAACACCTGAAACACGACTAACTCATCATAGTGAAACCATTTAACGACAACATAATGCCCCAATAGCAATGTTCATATGTCAGAATGCAGTGACGGTGCATCATGTTGAATACATGAGAGCGTCACGAGTGCATTAAGGACATCAGAACGTAAAAACAAGAAGTTCCGCTAATGTTTCTTTAGTAGGGATTTTCCAATGTGAATCACAGTTGGGTATCTGAAGAGAGCTTAAAACTTATAGATTTGGTTTTGTGAAAGAGTGAACTCGTCACTAGGACACGTTTTCCATTGTCAAGGCTACTTTAGTTTAGGACTGTAGTTAGATGATTTATCGTAAAAAAGAGCATAAGAAACATAGTAATTTTGAGGTTTGTAGAGAAATGTACCCTTCTAAAAAGTTAGGAGACGTAGGTGGGATCTACCACATGGCCCAGCCACATTGCCATACAAGGATCCAACTGCTCATGAGCTGCTCACTCTCCTAACGTATCTTTCATTCTCCATGCAGATACCGTAAACCCCAACATATAAGCCACAGCTTGGAGGCAAGTCGCTGCAGCATATGGGGTTCATGTATCACTAGACGTGACCAAATTTATGGTGTGGTCTGATTATGAAGAGAAAGGTGTTTTATAGTGTAAGAACTACCATAAAACTCTATGTATCAACCGCGACCATCTCAGACCCTTGGTGCAGCTTGTAACATATCCCTCAACTCACGGTGCGCCTTATACAAGGGGTTTTGTATATGTAGACTGTGGGAAAGAATGGCAACCATTTCAGGCTTCAGGTGCGGCTTATAGTATTCACCCAAAATTAGGGTGCAGCTTATATGCGGGCTCTGCTTATACACAGAGGCGGCTTATACGTTGGCTTTTACGGTAAGAATTCTGGTGATTGGGGAGATACACGTCAAGTTACTACAGTGTGTTGACCTTATCGGCGTCAGGTCGTGACTGGGCGGACCCCAACTATAGTATTTCTCTCACATAATGACATGGGTCCATTGTATCAATGAGTGGTCATAAAGTATACTTCACAGATTTGTATCTGCTACTCATCTTGGATCTTAAAGTCATTTTAATAGGTACATGTAAATAAAAGTAAATGGGGTTGGGGTACATGTCAATTTGCTGTAAAACTGATGAATGAAAATAGATTTCAAGTTTGAGAGTAGGAATAACAGGGGTGTAGGAAAACGGGAGCGGCTGGGGGGGGGGGGGGGGGTCTCAGCCTTCCCCATCAATAATTGGAACGTCCCCTATATAAGCATATATGCAGAAGTATAAGGCCCCAAGACCCCTGCCACCCCCCCCCCCCCACACACACACACACTCCCAATGAAAGATTGTCCTGACAGCTGCGTGTTGATGTAGTATAGCAGGATATAAAGGCAGTGAGTTGGTAACTAAGGTAGCTGTCGTCACACACGGTGGTAAGAGGGTCATTGGTGAGCTGCTCATTGTTTTCACTTACTAGACCAGCGCTAACACTGATAAACCACCCCCGTAAAACTTCCTAAGGCTTCCTAAAGTGAGGGTGCGGCTTATAATACAGTTACATACTCTGGGTTTTACTTATATAGGCTAAGGGAAGGCACATACACCTATTCAGGACCCAAGTGCGGCTCCCAAAGTCAGCATGTAGCTTAAACGCGGGTGCACCTTATGCTTGGTGTTTTACGCTAGTTTTCCTATGGTGGTCAATTACGGTAGGCATTATCGTGTTTTTTGGGGGAAAATAAAATCAACCATGCACACTTCACTCATTTCACTCGATATCAGCTTATACAATCCGGTCCGTGATCAAACTCGCTTACAACAGTCGACTTGTACGATTATCATTGTAAGACTCTATGTAACCACCCACCGGTGACTTATGGTGCGTTGGCGTCCGGGCGCACGACGCGCGTGCCGCACAGTTTGGGGGAACGCAGGAGAGACGCAGTGGGGACGCAGCGTGACAGCCCTGTCTACGAGTCACTCAGCTGGCCCCTGAGTTACTCACCCACTACCACCACCACCACCACAAAACAGGCACAGGGATGTAACTACAGTGGGTGCCACCCCCGCCCTCCTCATGATCCTTACCGGGATCCTTACCCAACCTAGACACCAGTCAGTAGGGCCCTTGTACCTGTCATAGCACAGTGAGGAGGGAGTCTAACCAGGAATAGGGATAGACCACTAACCACTGGAGAAAATACCACCATGGAGGGACCAGGGACACCTCGCTAAAGATGCATAAACTTAGTGACCTACCCATATTAGGCCGTCACGTATCATAGCATAGCATAATAGCATCATGAATAGGAAATGTTAAAACGATTGAGCCTCCTGTTAGGGCTTGGATTTTACATACGGGGCACTGGAAATGGAATAGAGTGATCATCCAATTTAGTCTATACTGTCCTGGTGGTCCTCCAGCAGAGTTGACGATCTCTGTGGCAGACATGTACTCAGGCACCACTGTAAGAACCTTCCCCGAATATGTTATGCAGTAAAAAGATAAAGAAGTATCACTCTTACCTGTCGAGGGTTTGGTCGCCCCTCCTACACCTGTAGGACGCCAAGGTGTTGTTCTGAGTATGGTAGAAGGGCTTCGTCTTCTCCAGTGTGTTACCAGTCACCTGTATGCATGGTTCCATGATTTCGCTGCTGGGGTTGACGTATTGTCACTGGAGCTGTCTTATGTTCTGAGCATTTTCTGAGGGAGAGGACTGATATGGACTATCACTATCACCATGAGATTGAGGGTCACAAGACAGTCTATAAACTGGTGACTGGAGTTGCACCTGGTTCAATAATCTAAATCTCATCCTCCCAGTAATGAGTATAATCCCTGTATCACATATCTCTCTTACCTGGAAGTTTCCATCTTGCCGTGTCTAGCTTCCATGTGCAGGGTCTACAACTTGACCCTAACTGCAGCTTACGACCATTGCATGGGGAGGATGAGCAGTGTTGAAAGTTGCCATGTTTTGTGGACTTGAAATAGTCCTTAAGTCCCAGGTACCTGCACTTAAGGTATTAAGTCCTATGTCCCCATGCCACCATATCAGCATGTCAATACCTCATGCACCTGGTTGCTATAGGTAAGGAAGGAAGATCTCCAGTAGGTGATGGTGACCTCACAGCATCTGCCATTGCCTCAGTCATATCTTGAGTTCACCCATCAGTACCTGTGCCAATTTACCTTCACTTTTACCACTACCACATTTATACATGTGTTAGTTAGAAGTATCACTGCAGTCTCAACCTCCATAGCAATGTTATGCTTTTAGCTAAGTTTCCATGGTAACTGATGATTTTGTCTGGGTGCCAGAAGGAAAAGTCTGTCTACAAAATAAAGTGGATGTGGGCGATCTGCACCGACCTTACCCTCCTCCCGTGCCTCCTGACGTTTTAAGACCCATGCTTTTTTCTCACCAGTGGGTGTAGAGAGACTTGTATGAACTGTCGTCACTACCAGGAGAAATTCCACCTTTCCTACCTTTTCAGGAGGCCTGTTACATGATATGAATTAATCTGCTTCAAAAGTTTCAAGTCAACAGGATGGGAATATTTCCTGCATTTTGTCCCCTAGGGAGGAGCACCACCCCTGTGGACTGTAACCAGGAAGGCAGAGCCACCACGTCATACCAACCAGCAGGCAGGTAGAGCAAGCATTGTCCAGCACTCACGGTCCTGCCTGAACAGTCAGTCAGTCAGCCTTGTATGTGCACTGTCTCCGCTGCTACCTTTACCGCTACTCCATCCTCCCTCCCTCCCACCCAGCCAACAGTCACTCAGCCTCCTCCTCCTGCTCCCTCCCAGCGGCCCGCTTCATCAGTCACACTGGAGTTAGAGAGAGAGGTGAATGGATGGACACGGAGCAGCCCACACACACTACGCGCCACCCGTACCGTGCTTTACTCAGTGTGGTAGTAGCAGTGAGGCTGGAAGAACTTGGAGTAGTGAGGCTGACAGAGCTTGAATTTAAAGTGTCGGAGAGCCTGATCGTGAGGCTGGCAGAACCTGAGACTAGTATTGATACTGGCAGGACCATAGTCTAGCAAAGTCAAGGCTGATATGCCCTGATTAAGGGGGAACATTAGCCTGACAAAGCCTCAACCTGGTAGTGGTGAGGTTGACAAAGTCTTATTTTGAGGTTGATAGAGACTTAGTTGGGGGCTTATAAAGCCTGAATTTGAGGCCGACAGAGCCCGAGTATGGCAGAAGTGAGCATCATGCGGCCAGCTGGTAGTATAAAGTAGACATTAAGATCAGAGCTGGATCCTCTCTGCTGTACCTGGTCATCACAGTGGTACAGGTCTAACTACTATCACCCATACAGGTGTAACCAGCATAACTCCATTATACACCCAGGAAGAACTAACCAGCAGCTACCTCTACCTGAACTTTTGTGGACTTTGATATCACCCATTTACAAGACTACCCTGTGGGGAATCACTTTAGTGTCACTTAATCTACTAATATGTGAGGTTTGTATGCGAGCCAGTGAGCTGCGTTAGACCCTGGAGGATCCTACCTGAACGTATATGGATATGGATATTGCACACCAATAGCTATAGATTGAGTGCTTATGTTGCATAAAGCTTTAAGTAAAGTTCCTGTGACAATGTTTCCACATCTACTACCACCATTAGTGCTATTGTAGTGAGGAGGATGAGGATGCACGTCTCCGACCTCAGAGTCCTCTGAGAGACAGGGGTAGTGGTGGCTGCTCTCACTGGTGACGAGCTCTCATTGAATACACGTGGACGTTTCCACCACAGCGCCACGCTACTACTACATATATACATCATAATGACATATCCTCCATGCCGAAATACATGTATTACTACATGTATAATATAGGGCTATTATAGAAGTACCCAGAGCTCATACTGGCTCTGAGAGAGCCTGCGCATATCGTCCGTCCCTCATATACTGCAAATAGTCTGTGATCTAATTACTATTAGTGATACATAGAATCTACATGATGTTGGATCCTTATGACCAGTCGTCCTATGCGGCCATGGACTACAGTCTGGGGACTGCAGCCCCACATGGGGGCATGACCCACCAGCACCAGCACCACCCCCACCCCCACCACCAGGTCCACGGGCAGCACCACCAGGTGGGGGGCCCTGGAGGAGGGGCAGGTGGGTGCCCACCTGGCACCACCCCGTTCTACCACCCCCACCACACCCTGGATCTTAGCATGCGGCCACCGCCACTGCCACAGTACCCTGGAGTCATGTCACCCATGTACAACGGTAACTTATACATGTGTTGGTATTAAATCTATTGGGTATAAGCGGGACTGCAGCTGGTTTCTGGCGGCATACACTGATAAGAGCTGATAAGATGGAACCAGCTTGCCTCTGGAAGTGGTTGGTATCCAGGGGCAAGGTGCCTATCATACCATGTCTTATCAGTGTGTTTTACCACTTTTAAAAGAACCAGCAAAATTCAAAATAATGGACCTACTTGGTATGGGTCTGGAATCCTCTAGCCCTTTAAGGACAACATGATGCGTCCGGGTCCATGTTCCTGTGTCATCTAAATGCACCAATGCTGTGCTGGCGAGTTTTAACTGTCAACACGCCATTGATACATCATTTGAACTCTTTCGAAATGGGAATAAATCCTGTATGGTTGATGGGATACATAAATGCACGCCGAGTGATTTTCTCACCTGGGCTGCACTCATGTATCGTGACGACCAGGGGGGCCCTTGATGGGGGTCCCCATGTCCCATGTCGATTTTAAGAAATTGCCATGTCTCCATGTCGATTTTAAGAAAAGTTCATGTCACCATGTCGATTTTAAAGAAAGGTTCATGTCCCATGTCACTAAGGCAAAAAAAAGGCCCATGTCGCCATGTCGATTTTAGGGGTCTAGAGCCATACCAGGGCATTACAGATTATAACAATATGCAGCCCTTAAATGGTAAACATAAACTTAAACTTTAAAATATGGCTTTAGGTGAAAGCCATATTTTGTGAATTTCGACATCATTGCATTGGGACATCATGCCGACCATTCAAGGGTGTTTATGCGGCGTTTATATGTAGACATGGCCAGTGGACTCTCTAGCCACAGTTAGAACATACTAACATATTCTGTATGGTGACTGAAATGTAGCCTTGGCCAGAAGACTGGATAGGGTTGCATCATTCCTTGTAGCATGGGGGACGAACACTGGTGTCTTAGGAGACATGTGTTCAATATCATCTCGGCAGGAACCTAAAGAGTGGTATAACTATCAGAGATGCCACTTTTCCTAACATTTTAGGAATTCCGAATTTTCGATTTTCATTCCTATAGGTATTTCCTATTGTAATTCGAGAAAATTAGGAGGATTTCCGAATTTCTGGGGATCAAGCAGTGGCATCCCTGAACTATAATAATCGTTTTCTTCCCATCTAAAATTTTAATATCAAATTGAGCCATAAGAACAGAGGACTAGCAGCCCCCGGACGTAAAACTAAACAAACAAACAAACAAAGCCATTTTTCTAATATAATTATCGTTAGGGAATCCATTTTGAAGCACTTTCGCTGATGAGTTTTGTCTCTTTTCGCGTTGCCCATATTCTCATTTTGTCTTTCTTTTACCACTCAACTTTTGATCAGTTTTTTTCCACTTTGAGAATGCTGCAGAGTCAACACCCAATCTGTATGTCTAAGGACTATGAGGCTATGTCATTGTATAAATCATAATTCTAATGATATAGCAATAATAAAATGCAGACCCATGGTTCTTGGAAGAAATATTATCTTGATTGTTCAGAGCTAAGCGGATGTTTACCGTACAGACGTAATTCACCGAATAGCAAAAAGGTCCGTACTCAATTAATGCCCAATTACAACTTTCTAACATCTCCACGTACAGTCCTGAACACGGCCATTGTTATGAAAATCTATACATTATTTTTCAAAAATCAAAAAGAAAGAAAAATGATACAAATATTTGAATAGAACATTCATTGTTATAAAAATACCCCTGAAGTCTAAAGGGAAAGGATTAACTTAGCTATGTATAGGCCTGCCTAGTACGATTGGTATCTTGGAAGAGGAGGGAGTTGATAAGAGAACGAAGGCAAACTGTCGTACTGGTCCTGGAGGAACTTAAATTTAGAAAAAAAAATACCTGTAGTAAATTCCCTACCGTAATCTCCTGTGTATAAGGAGTGTCTTATATGGGGGGTTTTAGTTCTCATTGGATCCACAAGGGGGGACACCAAGACCATTCTTTTGATATATTACATGTCCCCTTGGTCATAATAGGACATTAGGGGGCCCAGGAGGGTCCGGGGTGGCCCAAGCTATACATATGTTTTTGAATTTTGAAAATTCATTCAGTAGAACCAAAGTTATGAATTTTTCATTTTTTAGAATTGTCCAAAACCCTAGGTGCGCCTTATATGCGGGCTGCGCCTTATACGCGGTAGATTACGGTAGTTTACCTTAAGTGTTTTGCCTCGTGGTCCCAGCGTGCATGCAAAACAAGAAAACTTGTGACCCATTCAGTCAGGCATCTCGTCACTTGGTTTAATCACTGATAGGACATGTGGAATTTATGATGAAGTCACCACTCTTAGTGTCTTCTCCTCCAACCCCCACACCTGCCCTCACCAACCCATACAAACACTCCATCCTCTCTAACCTCTCCAAAATATCACGATCACCACCATCAGTTAATAAATTCTTTCTTTCCTTTTTCTTGTCTGAGTGATTTAAGTGGTGGGATATTGGGTGTTATTATCACTTGATAATGATAGCCAGTCGGAATGCTAGGCGGAAGTAAGCAGGTGGGGACCCACACGTAGACTACCGGTATGCTCATATGCAGACTGGAGGCCCTTCCGGCAAACCCCATCAAAACATCTATCAGATTGTTTGGTCTGATATTAGCGGTAATTATGACATTTATTATATGGAAAAAAACAACATGTTTTGTCATGATATTTGTACTGGTATTTTATAACTATTATGGGGCAATTTAAGAACCACAGGAAGTATCGTTAAAACCGAGATTACTCAGTGCTAAATGTCTCCAAACCTAGAATAATTTACTCAAATTTGAACATGAATCTGTGCTGCATACGAAATAAGGATAGCTTATAATAATGCCCTGATTGATTAGGTAGTTAATATGAACCGATCTTTATGCCGGTATTATTCCATATCTACCTGGTTCCGCCTTTGGTTAATATGGGGCGTCCCCACCCAATTTTGTGATCACGACCACATACTCTGGCTAGTCCATCAGTCCCATCACTGCCCAAATATCTAAAAAAACATGGGTTTCAACAGCCATGTTAGAAGGATGTTCTATAGCCTGCCACATGGAGCATCATTTCTATGCGGCTGATTTTAAATGCCTGTAATAATACACATCAGACAATGTGTACATCGTGTTGGATGGCACTATAAATAGAGCAGTAGAGCACCGTGAGACTTAAGTACGAACCAATTTGGATCCATGTCCTAACTGGGCGTTCATGCAGCCTCATTCACCTATTATCTAATGTACATTTATTGAAACTAAGATCGAATGGCCATATATGGGATGTATTATCAAATGGTCATTTTTATGTTTAAGATAACAATCTAGGAAAGCAGTGATTTTATTATGGAGATGTCCCTATATTCATGTTTAAGTTGATCTTGTAGGTCCCAATTACTCAGCCAGTGCCCATCTGATGTACAGGCAGGAAATATAACAACTTGCCGGGGTGGTCTTCTAGGAAATACCAGTCATTCATAGGCTCGACAGTTTTAAAAAGATTATAGACTTAAATTCTAATTAGAAAGATAAACAATAAGCTGCACGTATTTAGTTAGTACTTAGTGAATAGACTTTGCTCACGGTATTCTATCCTGTAATTGAGCTGGGATGTTGTTTGGCAATATCTTTTGACTGTTATGGCTAGAGAATAAATATTTACCCATGATGCACATGTCGTTACATCAGGTTCCATCCCAGTAAGTTACGTCAGATTATCATATCTGTTTGCATTGAACTGTCCAATAACTGAAAAATTCCTATTTAACACACGTAGAAACACAATTATCAATTATCAATTATCAATCAAGCTACTATATTAAATGAAGTTAATATGGAAAAATCTTCAGTGATAATGTCAACTTTGTGAATATGAAGTTAGCAGTGCAAGTCAGTGTGAAAAAAAGAATAGAATAAAACGTAAAGGTCGTTATGGTTAAATTTGTTGGTGTGAAACTAGTAAATGGTTTCTATGTGTTAATGTGTCAACGTTCTAAATGAGAAGTTGATATGAATAAATTTCTTATAACCATTCTGGTCAATTTTAGTGACCTGCAGAACCATACATTGTATAAGGGTCATACTGTTTTCTATATATGAAATTTAATGAATAGGATACATATTTAATTGTTTTTTGATGACCATGAGGTGGACACTGTCGTGAATCAAGCTCACGCTGCATACATGTACGTCATCATACTACGTCACTAGGTGACGTCATCATACTACCTGTACGTCACCAGGTGAGGTCATGGTCACCTCAATCTTACCTGCCCAGGTGAGAGATCCCCCCCGGCCATACAGCAATATATACGCCATGTGCCCCTCCGCTAAGGGCGCACTGATCTTCAGCAAATCTATCATCTATATATTGACTACATTTGCTGTTAGACCAAGGCTGCAAAACTTCATGTTTCCAAAGTGTCCACTTAGACAATTTGGGACAGATGATGCTAACAAAGTACGCTCTGTGGACATGTTGTTGACAAGTTGTAGCCTATGGCCAAAAAGAGGGTTTTAAATCCAATAGAATAACCATGATCAAAACATTATCCTGACCCTAAGGGTAGAGATTTGGGGCTAATTGCACCACTGTTTAAAAGACCCTGACATATTTCACCATTTCCAAAGGAAAATAATATCCGAAAATTCCCCTTCCCAGTTGGCTTTTTCTGTCAACATGTTATTTGTGCACATATTTCACCCATTTCGATCACCCACGACCACTAATTACCAGTGGCTGGACTAGATAGAAATCTCCATAAAACAGTTGCTTCATGTAGCAGTGCGCTCTGAATGGTGGGATGGGATTGGGCATGCCCCAGGCTAGTTACTAGTCTGTTAACCCTTAAAGCACCGCATGATGCTCTTAAAGCTACATTGCCATTATGGTGCCCCAATGTAGCGCAAGAAGGTAAAGCAATGTCACAGCTTTAGTGCACCAGGCTGGGTTAACCTTTATGGCGAGTTACTCACCAATGTCTCATTCATGCATTCTAGCAATGAAAGAGTGCAGTGCATGTAAGACACAAAATGTCGCCCTGACAGGGTTAACGTACCTGTGGTGAGCTTTATGCTTCCTGTCCAGTGGTCGTGTTGAAATACCTAATGCACCAATTAAAGCTTCTACTGTGTTAATGGGGGATGCCCCAGCACTGCTCATTAACCCGGTCAGAATGGACCCCATCACACTAGTCGTAAAACTGGAGTGAGAGAGAGAAAAAAAATGCCATTTTTCTCTCAGGCCAAATAAATTAAAAAAAAAAAAGGTGGTAAAACAGGGGTAAAAAAACCTTCTTTTTTTGTTGTGATTTTGAAAAATTTTGTCTCATTTTTTCATATTTTAAAGAAATTGTTCATTACTTTTTGAGGATTTTCTCTATATCCTTTTCGTGTTCTTCCCCTCTCACATTTCCTATATAAATGTAAAAAAAATACCACCTACCGACCCTAGAGCTATGTTACTGGAATCACATCTTTTATTTTTCTTGGCCTCACTGAAATAAAAAGACGAGGGAAAAAATACGATCATCTAGCTTTGCAAAGGGCCGCTATTTATAAAGTGATTCCACCTGTTCGCACTTTTCTTTTAATTCAGAATTTTTAGCTGCAATGCCCAGAAGCATTTCCTATTGAAAATTGAGGAAATAATTTTCCAATTTCTAGTGATCCATGAGGGGCATCTCTTGAGTCCTAAAATCATAAGACATATCGAAAATGTTCAGCCCCCTTTCCCCTAGGCAGGTTTTTTCGGAGATAATGTTTAGATAACATGTCCTATCGCTATTTGAAATTAAACAAACTGAAGGATCCTGTCATCTACCGGGGTGTATTATCTTGGATGCCATTAGTAAGTTTCCTTCTACTTCGGTTAGAAATACTATAGCGCTATCTTAGCTCTACAATGGGGCTTCCGTGGGCTTTGTCCATCTTCAAAAGGGTACCATAACTTTTCTCACGCGCCCAAAAACATAGACACACATATTCAACGATTAAATTGAATTCTTATGTAATTCCCTCTCGATGAATTTGACCAGAGCCGTTAAAATGAGGTTCAACAACCATACTCACTCACTCACTTACTATCTCTGTAAGCGCTAAATAGGATTGTTAATTGGTTATATAGAAGAGCTCCTCTTACATAAAGCTGGAAATGGTGGCCACGCCCTTGGTTTGCTTCAGTTATTATGACTCGCCACGTTGGATACTGTCGTTAAATAAGCTTTGGTTTTAGACCCACAGTGATAGCTGCTATCATAATAACCATGATAAAAGACCACACCCTGTCCTAAATTCTCTGTGTGAATCAATTTAAACCTTTAAAAATCGCGAAGTTCATTAATGTACAAAGAGTATTAGGCCTACCTTTATCAGAGGCAATTGCATTGATAAATCATTTATTATTATCTATTCCCACATTTAAGACCAACATAGCGCATTATGCCCATGAAGCGTGAATGTAGTCTTGGTGAGTAGCTCCCTAGTGTTGCTTTCATGTGTATATGCTGAGTGAGAGTGAGTAATAGATGTTTAACGCCATTTCGACATCTAAGGTCATATTAATGGCGAGAACTACATTACACAATTTCACAGAGGAATGTCTGCGCATATGTGTACCACACACATCCGAGGGGATAGGAAAGAGGAGATATAGACCCTTGTGGGCTAGGTAAGCCTGTGTGTATATGCTGAACCAACTGACTTGATGCACTCCAACAGAACATGAATTCCTCACCACACTGCATTGGTGCATCACGACATATGACAATGAGTCATCATATTATCCTCTAAACACAGCCCCACCAAATGGGGTAATAGGGAAATTGGCCAAGACTTAGAAAATATAGGGATTTGAACATTTTGTCAAAACACGGTGGAAAGATCTTCAGACCCAATATGCAAAACTCGATGCTCAAAGGTAATAAACCCCACTAAAGGGAGATTGAGGAACATGTAATCATTAGTTTGGATAACCACTGTAATACCTTGCTTATAAGGCGCACCCCGCATATAAGTCACACTGAGTTGAAAGGAAAGCGATAGGGCACAGATTAGACCTAATTTTGATCACTTTAGTATTGAAAGTGTGCAGATACAACCTTCTTAAACTAAGGCGACAGTAGAAATGATATTGCATACACATTCTACTTTATAAAGTTAAAGCCCACACCCATGTACAGTGCTGAAAGATGTAATGGTTATGATGAAAGGCTTGACCGTCACTTGAAAGTACCTGTTCTCTAAATCCACATAGTGTACCTGCAGCTTCTACCAACTCTACCCTAAAAACTTGTACATTAATACGTGTACATGCCGTCAATGTATTTAACTCACCCACTCAGGGGATGCCCCGAACATCATTAATACATTTAATTGATGGCTTTCATGAATAGCTTGGAATACAAAGCATGTAATGCCTTTTCTGAGGAGAAGTTTCTGTTTGGGACTTGGTATTATAATATTTCCGGTCAAATACGCTGAGATGACTATATCTAGACAACAATACCAACCTGGGTCCTTTTTGTCTGCCAAATAAAATTATTTTCTTTGAACAAGGGGAAACAATTGGATATGTAGTATTGGTAGTCGACAAAACGTAGATTCTCCTCAACCTCGATATACCACGATAATAAGTTTCAATACCTAGAGGAGTTGAAAACAAGACAAAGAAACAAAGAAAAGGACATTACCCATTAGTTACAGGTATTGGCAAAACACGGTTTCCATGTAAAATAAAGAGTAGGCATAAGGAAACAATAGGTGCACCTTTCCGTCAATAAAGTATAAGCAAGAAAAATGTCTATGTTTAGATGTCATCTAAGTACAACATTACCCATCAATGAGTAACTCGTTGTCAATTTTACATAAATTTGATACAAATTTAAGTTGAATTAGAAGAAAAATGAAATAGGGTATGACTAAACAGGGGCAGCTTGTGACATTTGACTGACATGAAGGATTAGCCATGTGTAATGTTACTTCTTCTAGTACATATCATCGTTGGTTGGCCGTGTACCCATATCCTCTATCCTCATGCCATCTCTCTCTTTCTCTTTGTCCTCTCCCCCACTATCTCACCCTCTCCAGCATTAGCTATAACCTCTGTGAAACTAAACCATACTTTGCGTTCAAGACAATTACTCCAGTTAGTCTCAAATGTAAATGTGATTTACTCTATGCCAGGACGTGAGCAGAGAGTTGACTGTCAGTGTTCAGTGATGATATGTGATGATATAACCATGTGTTTTTACCTCACTCCCAACCCCCCTGTTAGAAAATTGCAGAAGACAACATACACACCCCACCTGGAGTTCTGCAGGGCTGTAGTACATAGACATATAAACATTTTGACACTGTTACATCAGTGCTTACATCATGTGTTTTGCTGATTATGTGGTTTTGTTGTATACAAAACAACAATAAGGACGAACTGGAGTAAAATGTAATAAGTATGGCAAAACAGTTGGCGTTGTCTATAGGAATGTTCTTAATTGACCTTACTTGCTACAAGTGGTTAAGTGGTTTGGTATTTATGGCAAATCTAAGCTTAATACCGGGAGGTTTTAAGGTATGTATACATGTGTATTGGAAAATCTCCCAAAACCCATCACTTGGGCTGGGTCATGGAATGTCAGGGAAAGTCATGGAATTTCAGAAATTTTCGTCATGTGAAATAAGAAAACTGAGCATTTCTCGGCAAAGAATGTTGGAATTAACCAAGACCAGTTATGTCCGAACATAAAAAAGATGAAAAAAAAAGTCTTTGTCATGGGAAGTCATGGAATTTCAGTCTGAGAACTTTATTAGAATCTAGTTGGGGGTATGTTCTTCACAGAGTGGTTATTGGAGACGAGAACAAATATGATAAATTGTGTGGAATTGTTTAGCACATGGGTGATATCCTCACTAATGGGAGCCTACCAAGGGGGGGGGGCAGGCCACTATCTGTAGGTTATTGGCTAGAATAAGTCGTGATGAGTGCTTCCCTAACACAGGAGGGAAATACTCCATCTTTACCTGTCACTCCAGCACTCAGTGACACGCCTACCATACCACTCCCACTGAGGGTCCCCTCCATGCCCATTGGTCGCCATGATGCACCAATGAAGTGCTGGCGAGTCTGCTCGCCAGCACTTCATTGGTGCATCATGACGACCCTTCGTGACAGTATCAAGCCCATAGGGTTGGTACGATGCATTAATGCATCATGACGACCAATGGTCATGATGTATCAATGCATCAGCGGGTAAATACATCATGTCCATTGGTCGTCATGATGCATGAATGCAACCCTGGCGTTGTGGCGAATTGTTCTTTTTTTATGTATTATGCCAAAAATGAAAATTGACATGATGCATAAAGATTACAACGAATGATTATAAAACGATTAAGCCAACTGTATTCCACTATTTGAAGAAGTATCCTTATTGTTGAAATAATCATAATAAAAGTTATTCTTTCTGTTTTGTTACAGCTCCTAACCCAGACAAGGGACGGAAAAGAAAGACCATGAGTGCCGGCAGTGGCCGAGAGTAAGTCAGCTTTCCTGTATTCATAAGTCTATGCTTTCATATGAAATACATTGATATGATCGACTTTTGTGAGTTTAGCGAGATTGTTTGACAAGAAATAGTTTGGAGTGTGCATTTATGCCTTTGTCTCTAAAACTGCATCATAGAGAACCCGTGGGAAAAGTTGGCGTAACTGTCTATATCATCAAATTTTCCCCATGAGTTAATGTGATTGATACATGTAAAATATCGTAGGGTGGAGGAAAAATCCTCGTAAATCTTTTGAAAATCGACTGAACCCAATTGTACCTAAACTTCCAAAATGTTAATGATACCGGGAGACGGGTGAGAACACGTCCTGCCACCTCAAAAAAACAACAACAATAAAAACAACAACAAAAAACACAATGTTAATGATAAATATGATGGATCGACACACGCAGCTAGATTTTGGCTATTTTTCTCGTGAGATTAAGGCAGGCACTACCCTATCACTGAATGGTATGCCCACGACAAGTAGGCTTATGAGAATGGCCCGCTTCCGTGTGTGCATCGTTATTACATGGACGCAATATCTGCTTCTAATATAATTCCTGCTCTTGTACTGCAGCATCTGTCGGCCTGTCAAATTATGAAAAATGACTGCAAAGATTTGACGAATATAGGCGATACACATGGTGACATATGTTTATCATGTGATAATAATGTGATAATTGTACATTACTGTATTCCCTTAGTATGTACCACCTCCCAAGTAGCAAAATGGGGACATTTTAAACTGTTGCATGTATTGCATAGAATTTGTCATTTGCAATTTTTGTTTTCGAATAATAAAGATATTCACAATTTGATTATCAATATTAGCATGTAGAAATAGATTACATGTAAGTGATAATATACGGTGGTCTCCCAAGGACATACCCTTCAGGGTACTACCGGTAGAAGTACAGGTAAATTACACTTAGCGCCAGGTCTGAGGTGCAGTTTGATAGTATCAACCAAAAGTACCTTTTATTACCAGATAATTATCACACATTTGGACATTACCAGATAAGTATACTACATCTAAATAAAGAATGAATAATCTTCAAAAATTAGTGCTGCCCTACAATACCATCGCCATGTTACATTGAAACTAATTACAAGTCAAGAACCTGTGGTATCTTCTAGGAAATTAAGTTACAAAGATTTATGAATGGATAAAGTGGATGTCAATGAAGTTACATGGTACAGGGAAGTAAGTCTTCAGGATTTATCATGATTTCCTGATTTCTGGAAATTTTGAATGACATGTATTTTCCTTATACAAGTGTTAAGAGGGCTGTTTAGAAAAAAATAAAAGGCCTTTTATATCAAGTAAATGTATGGCTTCCTGATTTTTGCCCATGCCTGACTTACATCCCTGATGGTAGTTCAAATCCATTTGCACAATAACCCTAACAAACTGACTTCATACAGTTAAAAAAAAGATAATCCAAGAGCCAAGACTTAAAACCAAAATAGTGTTCACACCTGGTCCTACAGACTTGAGCTCGCAATGAAATCGCCGCTAGGGCCCACCTCAGTTGGGTGGAAAATGCAGCAATTTACAATATCTTAAGGTGGGTCGCTACCATTCAAATTTCATGTCATTTTATGACACTTTGAAATTTTAGGATATTTACATCTAAATTTTTTTTTTCATTTTTTCCAACAATCTTTTGTACTTTATAATTATAGCCCCCATATGACAATGCTATAGAAATGGTAGGCTGTTCACAGTGACTGAGGGCATATCATGGAGCAATTTTTTACCCATCATGCAGTGCTTTGAATATGGATTTTTGTCAGATTTTCCAATACTTTTTTAATTCACATGGCCAAAACTATAAAATAATGCATAGGACCCCATATCAAAATTACTCTTATTGAAGAGCAAATTATCTGAACAATATTCTGAAGAAGTTTGAGAAAAATCTAGTGGTTGAAAATATGAATTTTATTTGTTTTTGTTATAAAATAATAGAAAATCTCTTTTCCGAAAAATGAGAAATTTTATTAATTAATAAGGATATCAGACCATTTACCATGCTAGGTTACATATCTCTGTGTTAAATAGTTATGACAGAAAAAAAATTCTCAAATTTGAGACACATTTTCTCTAATTTCTAGGTGAAGATTAAAATACTTTTACTTTTTCAAAAATCTGTAGAAAAAAAAGTAGCTCTGGACCCCCTACTTCTCTTTTCATATTCTTATTAGTGCGGAGACTAGTGAGTACTACTCGTGAGATGAGTAGACTAGTGTATGGTTCACAGTCACCACGGTGTAAGGGATAGGGAGGCCTTGCAATCTATTTTTGTTTGTGGCTCCTCTGCTATGGACTATTCCTGCTCACTATTCTAATGTAATAACAACAGTGTGTGTACTTTACTTATCAGTGAAGGAATTTTCAGAATATATCTCATACTTTTGATTTTATTCGCAGATAAGACATTTCATCATTTGGAGCCCTATGGCAGATTAGCATTAGAGCATTTTAAGATTCAGAAATGCATCCCTGTAGCCTTTGTTTTAGAATTGTTCATTTTGAAACTACTATATATATGAAGTACAGGTTTTATCTCAGTGGGTTATGGTACAATTGGATCATATTTTCTGTATTTGAACAAAGTATTCACTGTCAAAGATCTCTATGGAGAAATCAGTGCTAAAGTGTGTGTTGCCATATGTGCATTTTTGTAAATCAGAGGAGGTTGAAGTGTAAGGCCACCTTGTGGAACTGCTACATTCTTTTCTGTGTAAAATTTTTAGTTTACATTGAAATAATGCTTTCTCAGAATATGTATCTACTATTGGTGATGAAAGATTAATTTGATTACTCCTTTCATTATATAAACGATTTTGTGGAACACTGAAAAGATGTATGTACACCGAGGTACTTACACTGTGCTCCCCCTCTACAGAGAGGTGGAGTGATCTGGCCGGTTTGCTGACCACTGGCCCATGACGAGGTACAGATTATTACAAGTGATTGGCAGTTGGGTGTATGTATGTGTGTGGGGGGGGGGGGGTAGGCACAGCAGGCTCCTGGCAATCTGAGACAGTGTACACTCATAATGACACACCTGTTGACTATGGCATTGAACATTGAATAAGACAGGTCCCTGTGGCAGCTGAGTGAGGTGCATGCAGAATGGACAGTCTACAGACTTAGTACTTAGCTGCAGTGGGTAGTTCAGGTTGAAATTGTGCTATATACTACCAAAAGCCCAGATGATAGTATGCCCTATCTGTCTCACTAACTGAAACTAGACACAAGATTACAAGTCACCGCGCCATGTCTCACAGGACTATTCTCTACTATTGTATTAAAATCTACAACACTATGGTTTTATTCTAGGTGATTTTTTTTGTACTTCTGGGAGAAAAATGAAGAAAATCTAGGATCTTTGATTCAATGGTAGCGACCCACATTAAAGGAAAATAGAATTAGCCCATTAAGGCTCGCACAATGCCATTATGCATCATTCCTATGGGTTGTCATAATGCATCCATGTATCATGGTTAGATAGACTCCTGATGGGTTGGTATGATGCATCAATGCAGTGCTGGCGAATAGACTCGCCAGCACTGCATTGAAGCATCATGATGACCAAGGTACATGAACCTGGAGGCATAATGCGGCACTTACAGGGTTACAAATCTAATCTTGGAGTGGCTGCGTCGCGTGCTGTGGTAGTGGCGGTGTGTGGGGGACTGATTGGGTGTATTCACACATTAATCTGTAACCCAGCATCTCCTGCCCTCCACTGCCGTCCTCCTCATGCATCCTCCTGCTCACCAGGCCCAGTCTATAATAGCCCTCTAAGGACCCTATATGGCAATAACCCTTTAAATCCCTGTATTTCGCATATGTAGTGATAGAGTACTGCATAACATGCTGTATTTAGAGAATAGACAACGACTTTCTTCACATCGAGACTGTCTGTTGTCCTATAATGCACGAATGCATCTAAATGCATTATAGGACAGCAGGCAGTCAAGATGTGAAGAAGGAGTTGTCTATTGTCTTTATAAAACATTGTACATTTCATTCCAATCACTTAAGTACCTAGTCAATGTATGTCTGGACCAATTAATGGCCCTTGACTTGTTAACAGCCATGATGACCTTGCTCAGGTGTGCACTGCACTGCTATAATGCACTCAAGGTCACTTCTATCAAGCAGCAGAACACTCCCAGTCATTTTATAAAAGGAGTTAAGGGGGTTGTGGCACCATTAGTCAGTGAGTAATAGACGTTTAACGCCATTTCGACAGCTAAGGTCATATTTATGGCGAGAATGACATTACACAATTTAACAGAGGAATGTGTCAGTGCCCACGCATATGTGCACCACACACATCCTGAGGGGATAGGAAAGATGAGAAGTAGACCCTTTTAAACGGGCTAGGGAAGCCCATATGGCACCATTAATCAGTGTCGGATCCAAGATTTTGAAAAGGAGGGGGGGTGTCCTTATTTAGCCCCTAATTTTGGCTATATTCTAGGCTAAAAAGAGGTACATAACCTCTTAAGTACAGGGAAAAAGGAGGGGGTGCGCGCCCCCTGTCTAAATCCGCCACTGCCATTCCCACTGGTTATTGATTTATTTTCATGAATGAAAATAAATCATGTACATGTATACATAGGGGTTGAAATTTTGACCAATAGCTCATCTACTGAAATCCTAGACGCCTGCATGGCATGGACAGTACTAATATATGGTCCAGCACCCATTGACTTTAGCCATTGAAGTTTAATGGCCTAGCTACTTTATGCATGTGTAAAAGTATCATCCTGAGCCCTAACCAGGCAGTAGACACGACCTAGATAGACCTGGAGCTTAGTACAAGTATGTAATTTAATCTGATAGCTCCTTGGGACTGCTGAGCCATGACCAGCCAGTAGACAAGGCCTAGACAGACCTGGGGCCGCCCTACTAGGCATGCAGTCCTAGTGAGTCTACGGCCTACACCCCCCCCCCCAACACACACACTCACAGGTCACTAAGGCCACACCAAATAAAAAAATTGGTCTATGGATTTTCATTTTGAGAATATGGTGCGGGAGGGCGAAATTTTTATTTTTATTTTCTAGAAATTAGTTACTGTCTATGGATTCTGAACATCATAAATATGGAGAGGGCGATTTTTTTTTTTTTTTTTGCCATTGCATATTTATGCCTATCCAATGAGGGGTCTGCCATTCCTGTACCTTTATTATTAATCATATATTTATTGCTTGATCAAAAAAAAATTTAAAAAAATGAAAATCCCTGCAAATGAGGCGGGCGGGATCCATAGACGTGTTATTTTTCAAATAAAAATAAAATTTTAATTTCTGAAAAACAGGGGCGGGAAATCCATAGACCAATCTTTTAATTTGGTGTGGCCTAAATATAATTATATCAACATGCCCCTACCTCTCCTACTTCATAGGTAGGCCTATATTCTACTACCGTAATCTCCCGCCTATAAGGCGCACCCCGCCTATAAGACGCACCTAGAGTTTAGAGATTTGACCAGAAAAATAAAAAAATCTTTACTTTTGTTCTACTGAATGGATTTTGAAAATTCAAAAACCCCAGACCCCCCTGGACCCCATATTCAGCTGATGAGGTTATATGGGAGTGTAAGATATCAAAATGAAGGTCTTGATCCCCCTCCCCCTTGTGGATCCAGGAAGAACTAAAACCTCTCGTATAAGACGCGCCTTATATGCGGGAGATTACGGTACTGCAGGGCTCATTGGGGGACAGTTTTCGTGGCCCTCAGCAGTGCAGGTAAATGGCCTAAAAAAATCTGTAATCCAAGTAATTCAAAATAACATGGCCTAATCAATAAAGAAAAATAATCATTAACCATGACAAAATAAATCACCATGGCTATGCCCTGCTTAACTGACTTCCTTAATCCATCAAATACACGCCTCCTAGTCATGATGCAGGAAGGCAGCCCTGGCAAGTCTGCCCATCTGCGCTGTGTTCATACCGGCCCTATATGGGACTAGCACATTGTTAGTGCTAGGAGGATCATCTAGGTGGCTCATGTAGTCGGGGGCTAGATCCATGTTTGGCCTCTTTATATAGTCTAATTCGACTACCTGCCAATTAATTACTACCCATTGGAATTTTCTATAAATTGTATCTATGGGTTCCCCATATCAACACCTTTAACTATGTAATCATTGATTAGATTAAATATTTGAAATAAAAGAGCAAAAGTTCAATAACATTTCTGCTTGATACCATAGTTCAGTCAATCGGGGCATTGTCTCCCTATCATTGTTATTACCTGATTTTACACCTAAAACAATAGAGAGGTACTTGGGGTGATTACGCTAAGGGACAGGATGCAGCTTATCAGTCTTATCACTGGCCATTGTTCTGGAGGCTGATAAGAAATTTACCCAGAATACCCTGCTCTGGAGTCGGGGGCTAAACCAAGATGGCGACCTCCATAGCCTGATATGCTAATGCCCTATATAGAGTTGACATGGTCATGGGGGATTAAGACGACACTTGGCAACACTGCTTCAATCAGTGCATGGCAACATATAAAGTTGAAAGGCATCATTAAAAGGGTGTAAGACAGGATTATGTCTCAAGACTGTCTGTCAGAGGCGGATCCAGGATTTAGAAAAAGAAGTGGGTGTGCCCCTTTTTAAGACCCTATTTTCGCTTAATCTTTGGGTTAAAGGGGGAGCAATTAAACTCTGAACTACTGGCAAACATGATTGTGAGCCTCTAAATCCGCCACTAACTTGTCCCCAGGATGCACCAATATAGGGCTGCTGAGTAACTCTCTAAAAAGGGGGGGGGCGAATAAAATTGCCCTCGACCGTGTAAAGTTATTTTTAATTGGGAAAATTTACATTAGCTTCCACATTAGGGGCGTAGGAAGCAAATTTTTTTTTTTGGGGGGGGGGGCAGGGGTCTCGGTTGGGGGGCCTGCTATATTTTATATAGGGAACCTCCTTATTATTGGGGGGGGGCAGCCCCCCCCCCCTTTTTCCTACACACCTGCACATAATGCTGAGGGCTCTGGAGCTTTGTCCCATCTTTCTCCATATCCTGACTACCTGCATATCAATCACTGCCGGAAGTTCCACCGACAAACATGTAGAACCTGTCTATACCACATCCACCCACACCTTTCCTCCTACTTTCAGATGTCCTTGCCTTTCTTACCATATCTGTGCCATACCATGCCTCTCCCGACCTCCCCAGTCCTGATCACAAAGCAGCAGGTATCCTTCATATAGCACTCGAATGGCGACTAGTCTTCCCTAACCCTATAGGGGTTGCATATGCCTGAAGGTTGTGTGTTCATTTGTCAGCACTATGCACTAAAGCAGTGCTGGCGAATAACTCCGTTAGTACCTTATGTTCACCCTTCGGGATTGCATCAACTTGACATTGTCGGCGTTTCATATGTGCATCAACTTGACATTGTCGGCGTTTCATATGTGCATCAACTTGACATTGTTGGCGTTTCATACGTGCATCAACTTGACATTGTCGGCGTTTCATATGTGCATCAACTTGACATTGTCGGCGTTTCATATGTGCATCAACTTGACATTGTTGGCGTTTCACATAAATGTGAAACGCCAACAATGTCAAGTTGAGTTACTCACCAAGACTGCATTCATGCATCATAAGAGCAAAGCGGCCACGTATGTAAAGCACCATCATGTAAATAAGCAAATTAATTCATAAGTACAGACAAAAAGAGGGGGCGCGAGCTCCCCGTTCCAATCCACCTGGAGGCATCATGCAGCCCTTATTAAAAGCGTTAAAAACAACCCTTACTATCACAGTGATGCCACTTTTCCTGGTTTACCAGGAATTCCTGGTTTTCATTCCAAGATACCTGCATTAGATTATGTTAAATTCCTGGGAAAATGTGTCCAAAAGTCCAGTTTTCCTGGTTTTTGTCGGCCAGTGAGTGGCATCTCTGCTATAAGTGTCTAGTGAGCTGCTCCTGTAAGGGCCGTGAGCAGGTCCCGAGCTGCTCGTCAGTCCTTGTGAGCTGATTTCCCCCTTGTCTACGAGCAGCTCATCTCCAACTCTCAAACCGTGCAAATTGGCCACTTTTTGTGTATGTGGTTTGCTGGTGATGGGCTTCTCGTCCCTACATGATACCACAGAAACACGAACTGCTGAGTAATTAGAACAAAGAGGCTCCAATTTGGGTGAAAAGATTTGGGAAGTGATGGCATGAGCAATTGATGAGTGCATTTTCCTAGTACATGTATAAGCATGAGGAATAGGTATAAGAGGGAGGGACCGTGTTCTAAATTGTAAGATTTCTTGAGTAATTCAGTGACAGTTTCATCCCTGATACCTTTACCGTGCAGTGCACTTGTTGATGAAGACGGATTAAAGAGAAAATGGCATGTCTAAGATCCAGTGGCGGATTTTAAGAGGGGCATCGTTTATTAGCTTTGCTTTAATTTAATCCTCAAACTTTGCCCTAAAAAAGGATGTGCGGGGCCCTTCTTTTGGGCCACGCCCCTTCCTTTCCTACATCTTGGGTACACCACTGTTATGAAGTATGCATATATAATACCACACTATTCTACGTTCATAAAATTTAAAGTTTTGAAGACATTTACCTGTTGAATATCATCGCAGTCTCGTGGAAAAGTTATTAGACAAAAGGCAAAAAAGTAAATCCTCATATATCAGGTTAGGTACCTGCATCTTTCCTTCTCTATATGCTGGAAGCCAAACACACATATAATGTTTGCAAAGTAATCTTCTCAGGTTACTAGATTACCTGCTCACCTGACAGTCCAGGTAGAAGCTAAATACAAAACTGCCCACCTATTTTACCTGCAGATCTACAGGTATGTTGCCTGAGATCTTCTCTCCAATTGCCACTGTATTGATAACAGGTATTAAAAAGTATGGAAGATATTGTTGAGTCCGAAGCTTAGGAAGTACATTTCTATTGGGCCCCAATGGTCTCGGTTTTGGAAGAGGGGGCTATTAATACTACTAAAGATTTTACAGGGTACCTTCCCTTTTCCCTGGGACAGCGTATGGATATATTACGGTATATTGCTGGTCACTAGTCATATTAAGTTTAAGTATATCTGTGCAGGCAATAAGGGCTGTCCCAGCACTCTGTACGAGGAATCTGCTTGTGTGATTGCTTATGAACAAGGGTAGGAAGAAACGACATAGGTCCGAACGATCACCTCATGTACCATGCTATCTTGGATAGAATTGAAAGTATGATTCCCCCACCGCTCATACAATACAAGCATCCATTTTGTAAGCTATCAGTCCCCTTCTACCGACACATGAACACACGGCTTGCGTTTAATCAAGACCCAGTTCCTTTTGCGAAGGTATGATGCTCAAGCCTTAATCACAATATGAGAACATAAATGGTTGCCCAGGTTTGATGCTATACAAAGATATCATGGGAAATAATTGATGTCATGATGTTTGTATTTTGCTTATTGTAGAATTGAGTGTTTGTAACTTGAGAACAACGAGACTCGGGACATAATCATTGATTCTTTTTCTTCTGAGCAGCTCAGACGATGACGACATCCAGGGCGGATATGGGGGCAGCGAGGCCGACCCTAATGACAAGGAAAAATTGGCAAGGTAAGAAATCTCACAACTACATGATCTCAGCCAGTTGTGCTCATACTATATAAGGTTTTCCACACCCAAATTGTCAGAAAAGTAAGAAAAGAGAAGGTTGAGTGTGTGGCAGGGAAAGCTGACAGTTAAAAACAGCTGATGGTTTTGTTGGGTTGTTTTTTTTTTCAATAGAATTTCTTCAATTCACATGGGCCATTTGTCATGTCGCTGATCCAGATATCCCAAGTCGAACTTTGGTCTTCATATTAAATGATATTTGGATTACTCTCTGCATTCTGGTGATAGTTATCAACGTATCATTTGTGGTGTCATCGCACCCCAGACATAAATGCACAAACTTCTTTAGTTCCAAGTGCCAATTAATGAATCATATGTTTTGAATGAGATGGTCGAGAATAGCTAAGATGAAAATTTCCTGATTTTTTCCCTACCTATTCTGTGCTAAATTGTTAGTTTCGAATTGATATTTCAGGGGGTGAAATGACTTTAAGACGTACACAGAACCGCAAATTGAGCAATTCAATACATAGTACCAGTATATTCTATTTGGTCAAAGATTAGAATCTGATATCTCTCAGTAACACAGCAAATGAAGTCATCCCAATTTGATTGATGGAATTTGCCGAAAATGCAAATGTAAAGGCTCCGTTAACCCTTAATGGTTGCCATCAAAATGATCGCTAATACATTGGTGCGTCACAGCGACCCTCTTAAGTTGGTATTCCACCGAAGCAGATTGGCAAAAAAAATCGGCCAGATTAGAGAGAAATAATGGTGGATTCCCGATGCATTTCCACACAATTCCGACAAAATTGAATTTTTCAAATTTGTCCGGAATTGGGTGGAAAAGCATCAGGAAGATGACCAATTTCCCGAACCGATTTGTTCCCAATTCAAAATCGGAAATAAATTGGCTTCGGTAGAGAACCCGTTTTAGAGTCACACGATGCATGAATGTAGTCCTGGCGAGCTACTCACTGGGGCATCATGTGTATGATGCATTAAATCTCTATCAGCCCTTAAAGGTTTTAAAGCCAGACTTGGTTATGTTTGGGCAGGTTTCATACAGCAGAGGTTTTAAAGCCAGACTTGGCTATGTTTGGGCAGGTTTCATACAGCAGAGGTTTTAAAGCCAGACTTGGCTATGTTTGGGCAGGTTTCATACAGCAGAGGTTTTAAAGCCAGACTTGGCTATGTTTGGGCAGGTTTCATACAGCAGAGGTTTTAAAGCCAGACTTGGCTATGTTTGGGCAGGTTTCATACAGCAGAGGTTTTAAAGCCAGACATGGCTATGTTTGGGCAGGTTTCATACAGCAGAGGTTTTAAAGCCAGACTTGGCTATGTTTGGGCAGGTTTCATACAGCAGAATTTGTTTCAGCATCCTTTAGCATACCTCCAGACCTCCTCTACAGTCGAGCGTACCGGGTGACTGATCTACAGGACGACCTTGACCTTCCTTTGATGCTATTTTACCATCCTATTGTACCACAGGCCGCCCTGAAGGATATCCCCCTGCAGCCTATCACAAATAGCCGACTCACCTTCCTTACTAGATGTATAAACTCGTATATGTATGTCCAACTGAAACCATTGCAGAGATTTGGATATAATATTCTCTTGTATATTGCTATTCAAAAAATGTGGCTCCTGTGTGAAGTGATTGTTGTATATTTTCCAGTAAACCTCTTGCTGTTAAACTTTTACATGTACGCGAGTTAATGGGTGGTTGGGGGCGTAGTGCAATTGCGACGTGCTCTCGAGCCTAGAGATCATGATCATACGGAAGAAATCTGGCCACTGGTATTGGATATCTCTTAGGACCCTAGGTGTCAGAAAACGTACTGAATTTTGAGCTATGTTTTAGAAAGCCCCAGATTAAAATTCATCCATAGACGTCTACGCTAAATTAAACCTTTAGTGACAGCTTAACAGTGAAATAAACCTTGTCCTTATTCAAGGATGATATATGGCTGCAACATGAAAGAGCAAATATGTCATCAGTGCTGCATTGATCATCCTGTGGGGTTTTGATACACTCCCAAATGGTCAGCATGATGCACGAATGCAGTGCTGGCAAGTTACTTTGCAGTGCTGCATTTGTGCATCATGATGATGAGCCTCTGACGCATCATGCATTCTTGAAAGCAAAGTGGGATTTAGAAACAGCTTTTTGGGATAATGTCATATATAACAATGCTATCTGTGATAGCTAGTCTCTGTTCGCATGCTCTCTCTCGGGTCACTCTATGTTACATGTGAGATAATGTACCATGATCTATGGCCTCGAAGTTTACACATACACCATTCTAACATGCTAATAGCATTCAGAGAAAAGAAAAGACAACAAATAACAAAACTATAGTCATATCTTCGATCTAGACTGAGAGAAGCTGGGTAGGGTTACAAAATGATATTATTGAAATATTTCGTTGGAGAGTCTAATAAGTGACAGAAAGCCTGTTACTTGGACTCTGTTATGACTTAACGTTGGAATAGATGAATTTCAGGGTGCGTCCAATGGAGATGAACTCAAAATTGATGAAAGAAATACCAATATCTAAAGACAAGTTGCCACCTGAACATAACCTTTGTTGAGTAGAGTTGGCTGCCCTCGTATTTATGCAGGTCTTTACACTTTGTATTTCATAAATGAAGACAATGGAAATTGTGAGTATAGATTTAAGTACCTCCCCTTTCTATACAGAGACTTCACAGTTTCGCAAAGAAAATAAAAGACCAAATGAAAGTTTTTTTAATCTGCAACTGCATGATCCCCCCAACCTGATTATTTCATTTCCATGGTACCATGGTGCCACTTCTTAATACTGTATCAAACTAGACCCTCGAACCATTAACCGGGGAAAACGCGATTGAAACGAAGTAAAATGTATTAAATCTCCACATTGTCCTATGATTGGTCGTAATCGGTTGGAATGCTTGGCGTAGACCTTATTCATTATAATCTATACACAAAGATGCCAATTCTGTGGGAACGGATGCTAGCGTTAATTCAATAATATCATTTTGTACTTAGTTTCATGAACGGTTTCTCAATCCCTACCCAATTCTATTATTCTCTAGTTTGTAGGTCCTGTCTTTACGAAAGAAGACAAAGCAACTTCCTTCTTCTGTTCATCTTTTAGTGTATCTCTGCTTTTAGGTTCTGACCCCTTTGCTAGTGCTTTGCTGACATGAATCGATGAAATATATTATGTTGAGTTATGCCTGAAGATTTTTAAAAGTGGTTTACTATTCATTCTATAAAGAATTGGGTTTGACAACATTTATTTCTGAGTAGGTTGTACTGTACCTTTTCCTGAGATGCCTATGTTATGTCCATGTTCTCCCTGCATTCCTCTCTTTCACTTGGATTAGAACTTCTCATATAATAACCAGTCATGATCTCTTTCAGTGCCTACCAATTATCATATCTACCACAGACTTTTTGTCCAACAGCATACATGTATTTGTCCTGTTAATGCTTTTCAGTCAACTTAAATGTCTATCTAAAAAGAAGATATGAAATGATAAAATGGTCAGACGTATATTCAATTCAAATTCTTTAGGTCACGCGGTGTAGATATATCTCATTAAAGAGACTTTATATACACTCCCCAACACTTTTATTTTTGAGAAATCATATCGCAATAGGGTGGGTCGAGTTAACTTCAAAATAGCCTGATCTAAAACACATTTTCCACAGGAACTGCTGAACGTGTAATTTGTGCTTTCTATGTGAGCTATTTTTTTAAAAAATATATACATTTCAAATATTACCATGGTTTATTTACATTAAGCATTCAAGTTTGATCCTAGACAGAGAATTTGATCTCCTCAATCACCATAACAATACTAATGTTCAAACTGTGTTCCTTTGATTTAAATTCTGTTTTGGATGTGTGTTGATATTCTTCTAATGTGTGAAGTCTATGCCATAGAGTGCATAGCATGGGGTTATATGTCACTAAAGATGGTCATTTGAGGCACCAACTGTCGTGATAAAGGTTCCGTCTTAAAACGTGTATGCTATATGTGTATTTTCCTAGTTAACGGGATGTACAATTAACCTTTGGTTTTTAGCTTTTATCCCACTGGTGATGTGTGTAAGTACGACAGGTAGCCTTTGCACAAACAAAAAATAATGAAAATAAGTATCTCAAAGCAATCTTACAGGAGTACAAGGGTAAAAACCGTTTAAAGTAGATGATTGGCTTTATAATGCCTCTGGCTAGAACATTGTGGTTTTTGGGATGGTTGCTTGTATATCAAAGCTTGTATAAACTATGTATTATTGTTTCCTTTGTAGAGAGAGCCATTGTGAAATTGAGCGGCGACGCCGCAATAAAATGACAGCGTACATGAACGAGCTTTGCGACATGGTCCCTACATGCTCCACACTGGCCCGCAAACCCGACAAGCTCACTATACTCCGTATGGCCGTGTCACATATGAAAAATATGAGAGGTAACCGTGTCCTCCTCAGCCTAACCCTCAGTCTTTTCATCCTCATCCTCTCTTATTAGAGGCGTCGCCTGGGTGAACTTAGTCTACTACTACTACTACCTCTTTGCGCCGCAGCCTTTGCCTACTCTTTTTAATTTCCCTTATTGGGCCCCTTTGACCTCTAACCCTCCCTTGTATGGATGGCCATGATTGGCCGACCACTGAGCCAATAGCAGCCCTTCTTACAGCATGTTGCTAGTATTGCCTGTTTCTGTCGCAAGCCTGTATGCTGGATCTCACCAAGCCACTCCCGGTTATGGACCCTGTTTGGACAAGCTTATTTTTATAATACACCCACCTTTCATACCAAAATTTATCATTTAAGATGGCTTAACATCCTTCTATATGAACCACGACTCTCTATTTCTTGCCATTGTTGGAGGAAAATTGCTTAAAAGATTGCAGTTTTACCTACAGTCATTGTCCTGAGCAGTTGCTGTGCTGCTCATGGGGGCTCATTGCCCGGTGAGTCGCTTGGGTGAGTGAGCGTTGATTTCTGTGCATCTGATCCATTCTATCTGCAGCAGTTTTATGACCATATCTTGTATCATCAGTGAAACTGTCCTCAGCAACACCAACATCAACAACCATAACAACAGCAACAACACCAGCACCATCAGGCTATTAGGGTCACCTGCCAGAACAAAACACTAATCCCCAGTGGTATTGTGTTCCCCTCTTGGGAGGAAAAGAGGAGGGGGAATATCACAAACCAGACCCCAAAATTACCCTTGGTGTTGGTAAATGTTTGCTGATGGGTTCTGCGCCCTGTTTTCTTATAGGGAGAGCCATTGTGAGATTGAAAGACGTAGGCGTTGCAAGATGTCAACATATGTAAATGAGATGTGTGACATGGTGCCAGCTTGTAGTACGCTCGCGCGTAAACCAGACAAACTTACCATTCTCCGATTGGCTGTCGCCCATATGAAAGCCTTCCAAGGTAAAGTAGCGTGACGTAACGTAACCCATGTTTTTCATTGGTCGCCTTATATGGTAATAATAATGATTGCCACCAGGTGGCCGACAAAAGCAAACACGTGATTGGCTGTTCCATGTCTGGCTCTTCATGTCGAGCCCCTCACCTTCTCCACTTTTTCTCCTCTGCTGTGGACACCACCACACCTCTCCAGCAACAAAACTCTCCGACACACTGCACCGACACCACCTGGCTTTTTGCATCTCACTGTATTCATAAGCTGTTGCCTGTGCAACGCAGGGCTGCCAACTGAAGTGGGCTAGCCATCAATATAACCCACAATGAGCTGTGTTTCCCTTAAGTCCTCCATGCCTATGAGATTTGTGAATAACATAAATGTTGGTGCATGAGGCACTAAATTAAGAGTTGGCAGCTCTGTCTTCTTGACTATCTGCACTACTTTTGCTGAGGCACACCTCTGGCAGTAAACACAGTTTCTTCCTGGCTCAATGATTATGGCTCCCCTCATTATAGCTCTGGCATGAGTAAATTTCAGAAAGAAAAAGGAGGGGGAAAATCCAAGAGAATTTATCCATGTTTTCTTGAAAAAACTTTGGCTTTTTAGCATATCAGTAAATGCCAGACTCTTACATTCATGATTTGTGCACCTGGTTATTTAAGCTTCTCAGAATCAGTCCCATCCTCTATTTTCCCCATCTCACCCATGTAATTAAAAAAAAGGTCCATGACAATCGATACATCAATTTACATAAAAGAATTCAGATGGCTTCACACTTCACTCTGCGGAAGTAAAAGCCATTCAGCTGACATAAGATATGATGGTCATCCCTCTGATCTCACCCTTCTCATAAAGGTCCCTTGAACTAACTTCACCACCTTTAGGTTTAGGAGCATGTTCACGCCCCTAATGCTTGTAGATGATCCAGCACACATCAACCAATGCGATTGCTTACGACCCTATCAATTTTGACTGTTTTGGCCATCGTTATGAACTAAAAACTAAATGACCATTTACCTTCTATTTCGCTATGTGGTTAAAGAGTTTCAAAGAGTTGGTTTTTTTTTAAAGGAAATTATTTTGCATGTAATATGTCGGGTTGTAAGGCGTTGCTTCGGTCGTTGTGAGTTGGTTAGAATTAGACCTCCCTGTCTATGCACTACCCTAACCCTGCCGTTGTCTGGTCATTGGGATGTTCAATGATGGCTGCCACCTCTTACACACTCAGGACATCTTCAGTGACTACTATGACAATAATACAAGTTAAACATCCAGGCACCTATGCCACTGGAGGTAAAAACAGGGCATAGGAAAATAACTTCATCAACACTCTTATATGAAGTATCCCTGCAGAACTATCAAACAAAAACAAGGTGATTTCCAAAGACAATAACATGTATAATGAAAATGAATCTGGGATGCTTTTGAAAATATCAGGGAGAAATTCCAACACATGAAATTCCAACCATGAGTCATTAGTTTTGGATTAGAAATATGAATCCTCAAATTAATGTCCAGTAGTAATAAGGTCAATATGACAGTTTTATTTTTCCAAGAAGAATTTATGCAGAATAATTGTGATAACATAAATGAATTAATGTAACTATGAAAATGCACAATGAAACTTTTTTTTTCTGTCTGCTGTAACCCTAGTAACCAATCATCGCTCCTTTGTGTGAAACTTTACCACATAGAATATTGATGGATTGGACAAGTGATGTAACTGATAGGGAAGTACATTAAACAAGAATTACCAATTGGTGGAAATATATTGTAGACATATCATCTTGACAAAATGACTTCTCATGGTTGCATTTGTGTGTAATCTATACCAATTAATAAAGGTGACATCAACAATTTGATTCAATTTCTTTTCAGAGTTGACCAAAAAGGCTTTCCTATATGGTCTATGTATAAATCGTAGCATATCTAGGACAATGTTGGATACAGAAATTGAATCAGTGGCGTTTTCTCATGTTGCGCGTGTTATCCTCAAAGTGATAGTTTCATTGATGATACATCCCATGTGTACGGGGTCATGGTGTTTTCATGTAGTCCAAATGGCCGACAACCCCTCAGCTTGACCTGGCCCGAGCACTGCATGCGCCCAAGCACCACCCTCACTGCTATAGTCATGCTTTCTCTGTGTAGATTAGTGACCTACCCGTGTCTTTGTTTCCAGCTGCTGCCGCACGCTTAGCCATCGCTTTTAGTATACTGTGATGCATGTATACCATCATTTGAATTCAATGAGGTTGTATCTAGAGTTCAAAGACACAAATATGAATAAATAATTTTATGGATATAACATACCATTCTGCTCCATGAGTTTGAACATTAAAGATAGGATACAACATTTTTCAACTGCATAAGATCTGGGACCTGGGTTTCAAATTCTATGTTTGGCCTTTTGGCTCTGACACTATTCACTTACAACCTGAAGTTCAACTCAAGTGATGATATGACCCTATGTGCCAATGATATTGTATTGAATTGCTGCTGAACTCATTGTCTTTATACTGGCTTTTATTGTCTTAACTTAGAAAATTAAAATGTTCTCCCAGTACTGGTAGATGAGACATTAATATTTGTCTGAATTGTCCTATATACATATACCAAACATCTTATTATCCGAAGATGACTCGATGAAACCATGACATTCCACATAGTGAAAATAATGAAATATGTACCAGGTGCCTGAAAGCTTACACCATTATACTATCATAATTTCTTTTATTAAATTAACTAAAGGAATCGAGGGGCAGTTGGGTGGAAGAGGTGAGTGGGTTTATAGCAAACAGAAATATTCAATAGGTACTGTAAAACCATGCCTATAAGCCAGCCGCCTGACTGTACAGAAAAAGAAATATGAGAAAATATTTTCACCACAGTGTAAGGTTATCAAACCCTGCTAATAAGCTGACTGTCCACATTTTGGGCCATAATCTGGCTCATATAGCATAAGGGGAAAGGAAAGAAGAAATGATGACTTATAGGCTGGGTTTTATAGTAAATCTGAGCTGCATTTCTCAACAGCAACATAAAGAAAATCAAGTATCTTCTGCATTGGGGCCCATAAACTTTTCAGAGACCTGTATCCTCCTTCTACTTGGTTACATTCATTCAGAATTGAATGTCAAAGGACCTTGCAGTCAATGCAACTTATTTGAAATATGAAATATCCATAAATGAGTTGAGACTGATAGTGTGCCATATTTTCATGGCATGAAGATCAAAATGTCTGAATACATTTCTGTTAAGTGAAGGTTTATGGACCCTTATCCAGTTTGTGTGATGGGTAAAGGACACTGGCTAGTATTCTCATTACTTTCATATCTGGTGGAAAGGTATTTGATGCATGGAGAAAAATTCACTATTTTCAAAGGAAACAGAGCCCGCAATTGGTTGGGTGAGTTTCAATATAAAATGTATGAAGATCACAGGAAGCATGTCAGACCAGCAATAAGGCTTTGTTGCCGGCTGGTTTAAGATTGCTGTTCTTTGTGGTGATGGAGTTGCATGATAGATCTAACAACAGTATTATCACCATCAGGCACCGGTAACACAAGCACAGACGGGTCCTACAAGCCATCCTTCCTCACAGACCAAGAACTCAAACATCTCATACTAGAGGTAAGATATTGGAAACAACTGTTTTAATATAATAAATGCTTTTACATGACCTTATAAGCCAATACCTTACATTACAGCAAGTGGACAATATACTTTATGGCATAAAAGATTATTATATGATTGACTAGACATCAATCACATACTTATATATACATAGACCGCTGCACAAAATCATATTGAAACAAAGAGATTCTGACAGACATAGGAACAAAGAGGGAAATTTGGCCCATACTCTGTCTCTGTACACATTGGTATTGGTGTATATGTTTTTAATATATATTATAGTTGAAGGTAGCCCATAGGCCATGTATATGGTACAGCTAGCATTTACACCTTAGAGACAGAGAATAGTCTCTGTTCTGGGGTGGTCACAGGTCAGCAGCAAAGAACAATAGGGGATTAAGGTATTTCTTCAAGCCTGCATGCACCAGTGGTCATTAACCCCCTCAGTGCCACATAGCAGCAGTAAGATTATTAACCCTACAAGGGCATTCAACATAGAACATAGGACTCAATCACACATAGGCCTAAGGCCTGGACTTAACCATTTTTTTCTTTTATGCCAAGGTTGCAACCTTGCAAGGCATATGTTGGAAATGTGAGTGAATTAGGTCTGACTTCCCAGTTTGCCTGGCATTTGTGAGAGATGTTATGATTAATGACATAAAATAGATGTGAGAATCAATGTCTAAGATGGCATTTTGATATGAAAGATGGGAATATGTAATTTAGGCCATACACAATGTATCAAACATATATATATATATATATATATTCCATTTGCAGGCAGCGGATGGGTTCCTGTTTGTGGTACAGTGTGACACGGGTCGTATCATCTACGTCTCTGATTCTGTCACGCCAGTCCTTAACCAGACTCAGGTAGGTTTTGTTGAAGGGTTATCTTATCTTTTATGAATTATAGAAGAATTTGTATCACACAAAACCAGATACAAGGAAAACGTATATTTGTTGTAACGCATCTTTCAAAGGGAACTGGAAGTGGTTCATAAAATATAAACCTTCTGCCAGGATGATTCCTGGTAAGCTGATGGTGAAGACTCCTAGTCCTGAGACGGCACAGATTGTACTACATAATTCTAGTCAAACACATTTTGAATAAAAAATTTATGCAAGCCTTAATTCATGGATTATGTTTTCCATTATATATCAGTAGGAAATAGACATTTTGACTTGCTCAGGGTCCACAAACAGATATTGCAACTGCCTGTCAGTTTGATTTGGCCTTATCTCCTTATGTAAGGACTGCTTCATGATTAATCATACATGAGTTCAATCCATGTTCTGTTTCTGCATACAGACGGACTGGTTCGGTAACAGCCTGTATGAGCTCGTTCACCCAGATGACTTGGAGAAGCTCCGCGAGCAGCTCTCGACATCTGAGTCCCAGAACACTGGACGAATCCTAGATCTGAAAAGTAAGTTATGCACAACTATGTTCCTGTTAAGTCCATTTCTATTTGAATTATCTTAAACAAGCTTTACTTACAATACCAAAATCACAAGTTTTTATTACAATATGTACAATCTGGTGTATGGTTAACTCAACATCTGGAACCAATTTTGTTCCCATCTAATCAGTGATGTTAAATGACTATTTCACACAAAGAAAGAAGAAATTCAGAGATACAAGCAAACTGTGATAGAATGATATTGGAGCCTGATGCTAACTGTTGGTTTTGTTTATTTCAGCTGGCACTGTAAAGAAGGAAGGGCACCAGTGTAAGTACTGACTTTCTATGATGTCCTTACATTGATAATAACCACTGAAAAAGGGTGATGATAGTAGGCAATAAGTGTTGGCACTCAGTACCAGCAAAATTCTACTTAAATAGATTTCCAGGTAGCATAAGTTCGCAAGCATTGAAGGTGATCTACACTAGTATTGGCCCATCATTCTGCAAAATCAACTATGTCCATTTCTTCCTCAACAGCCTCCATGAGATTATGCATGGGGTCGCGGCGTGGTTTCATCTGTCGGATGAAGATCGGAAACATGCCGGTGGACCCCATGACTTCCAGCCACACGGTTCGAATCCGACAGCGGAATACATTGGGTCCGTCCTCAGACGGTCAGCAGTACGCGGTAGTGCACGTGACTGGTTACATTAAGAACTGGCCCCCTTCGGGTATGAGTGAGTCTTGTTTTGCAAATATACACAGCTGTCTGCTGGAAATAGCAATTTAGCTTGACTGATATCTCAATTTTACTGAGCAGGAATTCCTTTAAATATGTTGTGGTAAATAAGAAGCCTTGATATTCTAGACCATCATTCAACTTATGTCCTTTAATAGCAATTTTTAGGCTATTAGATGCATCAGGTGTAAAAGTTTAGTGTCTACTGATGGTTATTGCAGTCTGCTGGATTCTATCCTCTTTGATAAGCCAAGTATTTAGACAAGTGTTAACTGTCTAATTAGAACCCTAAAGTGAATTGGTAATCATATATCGCTTCTGTTGCAAGAGTAAATTATCACCTCTTAAAGTAATTTTATGGTTATCAGATATGTTTGAATTGGATATGATATACACAGGATGTTGCATGTATTTGCACATAGTAACCCCATGTCTCCCTAAAGACTTGTTGCACTCAGTGTCTTATATACAGTCGGTCCTGCAGGTGTGCAAATAGAGCGGGCCGATTCAGATGAACCACACGGGAGCAGCCATTGCTGTCTTGTTGCCATTGGACGACTCCAGGTGACTTCTACCCCAAACTGCACCGACCTGAATGGACCCAACAATGCCACTGAGTTCATCTCGAGACACTCGGTGGACGGAAAATTCACCTTCGTAGACCAGAGGTGAGTAAGAGGCAGCTGCTCTAATACTAATAGTAATATTGACTAAGACCTAGCTTATAGTTTGCTGAATATTAACTGATTATTGAAAGGTGAGAATAAAATGTGAAATTGTATCAATTCCAAATTTTTTGATTACAGAGTGATATAATTGGATAAAAGCTCTAATTGTCACTTTGCAACTAGCATTCATTAATCTCAACAATGAAGGAGATCTATATGGTCATGGATTAATTGTTTTGAATACTTGGTTGTCAGGGTGACTGCTGTCCTTGGCTACCAGCCCCAGGAGCTACTCGGAAAGCTGGCCTACGAGTTTTATCACCCGGAGGACCAGGCACACATGAAAGACAGCTTTGAACAAGGTATTGAACCTGTCCTTACCTCCCTTCCTGACCAGAGTAAACGTGTCCCAAACCATGTATAGAAAAATGTTGTCATATGGGATAAATATTTGTTAAAAAGGATGCAATTTCTTGTAATATCTTCACTTACAGTTCACAATTCATGTACACAGGACAGGACTAAAATGTAATTTGCAGGAATATTCCAGACACTTAGGCCACACCAAAAAAATAAGTTGGTCTACGGATCGCCCTCTCCACATTTTCGGAAATACAATTTTTTTTTTTCTTTGAAAAAAATCTTGTCTACGGATTTCGCTCGCTTCAGTTCCTACAAGTTTTCTCTTTGTGATGTTTGGCAAAATTTAAAAAAAAAATAAAATTTGATCGCTCGCCTCAATTTCCCAGCAAAGAATCCATTGGATGCCAAAAAATTCTTTAAAAAAAAAAAAAAAAATTGCTCGCTCGCACCATTTTTTCAAAACCAAAATCCGTAGACCAACTTAATTTTTTGGTGTGGCCTTAAGCTTAAACAAAACAAAATCCTCAAGATGTCTTTCCAGGATAATGAATATGACATTTCAAACACTGACATTGATCTCCTTTTGTATTTCTTTGTAGTGTTGAAGCTGAAGGGACAAGTGATGTCGATCATGTACCGGTTCCGGGCTAAGAACCGTGAGTGGGTATGGCTTCGTTCCTCCAGCTTCAGCTTCCAGAACCCCTACACAGATGAAGTGGAGTACATTGTCTCCACCAACTCTTCTGCCAAGTGAGTAGGCCAGCTTTGAAAATGCTCTCAGAAATCAGAAAGACTAGTCTTATCAATTAGGACAACTAATGTGACATTGCAAATTCAGCTGTTGACTTAAATATCTCCTGTATTAATATATCAAAGAGGTGGGAGACATCACCTTATTAAGATATGATCATTACTTTGTATCTACTAAATTGCAAAAGAACATACATTGTAATTTAAAAAAAAAAAAAAAAAAAAAAAAAACTAACCTAGTCACTCCTTACTGGCTCAAAATAAGATATGCCGCCCAACTTTTGAGTGCAAGGTCCAGGGTAGAGTTCATAGATCTATACTTATACTTGTAACTTGTATTTTCCCATTTACAGACAACAAAGTGCTGGTGCCCAGGGAGCTACAGAACCCACAGCAGACCCCACCCCAAATATTGCTAGCTATCGGCCAGCGGACAGCTCAATAGGGATTATGCAGAAATCGGAGTATGACCGCTACCCTGACATGTACAGGTCAACTGGGATGATTCCTGGGCAAGGGCTATCAGGTAGGTTTGCAACCATTAGATGGCTGAAAGTAATTTTTAATTTTTTAAGAAAAAGGAAATATTCTTGGGAAAGGAAAAGAGAATAATTTGATATTTTACCAGACTAATTATAAGGGTTACAGCAAAAAAAAAGGGATGCACTTTCAGATTGGGCCTCATCTTTAGTCTATTTTCTCATCAATGTGTATTAGAGTGCAAATAATTCATTCCATCTCTTCTTTTAACCTTTTAAAGCTGCACAGGATTTGTACAACAAGTACCCTGGAGGCACATCAACTATCCAGTACCCAACAACTGGTTCTGCCAATATGAGTGGCCTCGCACAACCCAACAGCCTGGGTACCTTAGCCCGAGGCACCTCCCCTTCACAACCTACTGCATGGTCTACTAATTACCGCACTCAGGTGGGTGCCCTAGAATTGCTGTGATATCTTAATATGTGAGGATTTTCTATTGTCAAACAGTACTGAAGTGTCCATAATCAAACCCCAGCTGTGCTTTATAACTTTTGCTACAAGTCAGGGTGCACCTTATATGCAGGGTGCACTTTGTACGTGAATCATTGCGATGATACCAAAATCATTACTCCCCATCAATTTATATTGTGTCAAAAATGATCTATGAGTATTTTAGTATATTATGGGGAACTGTTGAATTACCTTCTGTAATGCATATCTAGCCAATTCACAATAATCAAGTGCTTATGCTTTTGCATTTTCAGACTGGAACAGACTACACATCAAGTCGGGTACCGACCACCTTCAGCCAAATGAGTCCATCCGGCTCAGGCTCACCAGGTAGGCTTTTCTTGCAATAGGAATTGCATTTCAGACCAACACAGCATAGTGCTAAAAACGGAAAGAAATAAGGGAATAATATGCTGATGAAAGTCTAAAAATTATTACTAATATCCAAGTTATCGTAATACTAGTACAACAACATTAGTAGCATTCCTTAAACTGAAATAGCATTTACCCATACACTAACTCTCGTACATTTGAATATTTCATATATTTTAGCTGCACCGACATACACACAGTTGCAAGGCGGGCGGGTCCCCTCCTCACAGTCTGGTAGCTATCCGCAGTCTGGAACAGGCTCAGTGTGGCCACATTGGCAGTCATCTACCGATTCCTCCCAGCAACCACAACAACAACAGCAGCAACAACACCCACAGCAGGCATCGCATGGAGGTCAACCTGGGGCACAAGGGGGACAGTCGGAGGAGTTCTCAGATATGATGGGCCTTCTGGCCACATCAGGCAGCGAATTCTCCGACCTCACCGGCATGTTCCAAACATTCACTGAGTAGGGTCAGGCAATGCTATGGGTCTAGGGAGCTTCTTTTGTTACGCTGTGAATCTTATTGCCATTGCAAATGGTGGTTGGCACACCCTTCGAGTTCCACTGCAAACTCAAAGAATGCGGCAACTTTTTTTTTTTTTAGGTTATTTCATCCACACTCGCCAATAAATCCAATGCATATGAAAAATATTGGTAATCTTAGCTGAGGATTGCTGCTACCTGAAAGTAGGAGTAGATGCAATATCATGTAGGCACTGTCGCCACTATTGCTGAAACAGGAAACTGAAATAACCAACTGCCAGTTTGATAATATCTATAGATCCTGCCAAACATTATTAAAGGGACTATAGCAACGGTCTCTCATATTGTCCAGTCTCCTGATTACATTAATCAAAGCTGAATAACTGGTGCACTGTTAGAGTAGCTGCACTTTGGTATCATGGAACATTGCACCCAGATATGTACGTTTTATTAAGGCACAATCCCCTCGGTTTGCAGGTATCAATTGGAACTTATTGTATTTTTAAAGAGAAAGGAAATCTCTTGTGACATATTGTTTCAATAGTCTGTGTGAATCAATTGGTAAAGATTTTTTTGCTGTTCTTTCCAACTCTCAAAAAAAAAGAGAGAAATCGGCCAGTAAATGTGTAAATTTACTCAATGGTTCCAGACAGTGTTTTGATCATAGAAAATGTAGTCCTAAGTATATATAATTGATTATATCTACAGTGTAAATAGAGGGACAATAAATATAATTCAAGAATACACCAACGCGTGCTTGCGCCAATTCACCTCTATTCATTTTGGGCAATGTAAAGTTGTGATGAGCACACAATTGGCCACTTCATACTATTTGTACTTGTATATTCATGTCTGATATATATCAAACAGGATCAAAACAGTTTTCAAACAAAACATTCCTTCAGATTTTTTTGGAAGGAAAATGCATAAATTTGTTGTTTATTTTAGAATTAGAGGATGTAACACATTTAAAGTAATTAATTGAAGTAAAAGATACATCCCTTTTTAAAGAAATAGTTTGGATCTCCTACATATATGATCATGAGAAAACCTCACTCTGTCTAGTAAACATGCTCTTTGAATCAGTTGTCAATTTGTTACTATAGAATGTAATACACATTTAATTTTAGCTATTTGAACCATTAGTGTACATGTGTGAGAAGTGAAGGGAAATGTTTTGTAGAGGTAGATACACCCATGGTGAAAGAAAGATGTTGGCATCATAAGGTTACCATTCTTCCCTAAATATTGATGATGTGGGAACAGTACACCTATCTGACCTACTGGGAACATTAGTCCACTTGTAGTAAACTCAAGATCCCGGTCCACTTGTAGTAAACTCAGGATCTTGGTCACCATAAATTTTTTTTGAATATTATATGATATGTTATTTTGAAAATAAAACTAAATTCGGCTGAGGAAAAAGGTCACATAATATTTATGGTAACAAATGTTTTATTTTTGGAAAGAAACATGGCTACCGCACAGGAATAAATGAATCATGGTGGTGTTGATCTCTTCTTTCTTTTCAAGAGTATCGAGCCAAATTGTCTACATGTTGTACATTCAAAGGGTCTGCTCTGTCATTTGACAGATAACACAATTGTGTATGTATATCATGTTTGCTATTGTACATGTCTGAAATAAGAGTATCATATTGCCCAGTATATCAAAGTACGTCTTTATGTTTTCTTTGATAGAGCGAACTGTTTATAAACAGTTTAATCCCACTGAATACCAATTTTCAAGGTACAAGTTATCATTTAATTTTAGCATTGATAGTATGTAAAGGGATGTATCATGTGTTATGCCAACAGTCATGGTATGAGTTGTCCATCTACATGTGGATAAATAGGAATAAGCAATGCAAAGATAATCAATCAAATACATTAAAATGTGTAATATTGCAGTATCTTCAGTACATTGACATTGCATGCCTGATAGAAACACTACTATTAAATCCAACAGTTTATATTTATCTTCTTTTTTTCAGGTATTTTGTGACTTTAAACAAATGTTCAGAAAGCCATTCAGTACCTAATTCCGTTTAGATAAATGCTGACATAAAATATACCTTTTGATACTTCTTGTCACTCTTTTGTATTATTGCCCAGCAATAAATGTAGTATCAGTTATGAATGTGAACTGAAAACATGCAGTTTGTTGTTCTTAATATTTCCATCACAATTTAAGTGCACTGAAAACAAACAGAGTAGTCCATTTTACTCATGATTAATGCAGTGTTACTCTTGTGTATCCAAATATGATTGAATAAACCCTTAACTATAGGCAAAAAAATCTAAAATCTAAATCCGCCACTAAACTCTCACTTGTGTGAAATTGACTCATACCTTTTGTTGTCACCAATGGAACAGGAGTACATTCCAATGCAGCTATTTCATCAGTGAAAGTCGATGAACCTTGTCAATGGACAAACAAATATCAGCTAGTGACTGCCGATTTCCATGCCTCCTGGTGGGATTCAGGAAAACTGACAACTTGTGCCAATTAATTTGAATGAAATAGAGTAACAGTTGCTGCAGCAGCATGACACCTCAAAGCTTGCTCTGATACAAGTTTGATCATACCTTACTTGATCAATCCTGCGATATCAGAGTGTAATGCATTTTCTCTCCCTGCCAAGTAGCAGCCACTTGTAGCCAAGTAGTCATCCTGTCTATATATTTGACCTCGGATTCTGATTGTCCTTTCAAATTTTAGTGAGTGATCATTTTTTTAACAACGGGGTTTGAGGGGGACCAAATAATTTCAGATCCCTCCTATGGGGGGAGGGGGTTGCGCAAAAGAAATTCGCCCCTTTGTGCAAAAAAGCCTGTGCACCACTAAAGAATAAAGGAGGCGGGGGCAGAAACAAAAATTTAGACCCCCTGTTGTCTTTTTCACGTACATGCTGTGCCTTATATGCGTGGTACTAGAGTAGTTCCTAAATCAGCAGATGGCAGCACAGTGTGGCTGTCCTAGTGACCTAGATGTGATTGCACCACTCCATGATTTCAGGTACATAACATTCTTCTCACCATCACTGTCCATGGTGAGCCATAGCCTAGGGTGCAAGTGAACCTATACCTCATGGTTCTACACTTGAACCATAAACTAAAATGTCTCAATTTGGACTGAGATTAGAACGGGCCAATACCCAAAGGCAGATACGACACTCGCTGACATTTTACCAAATAAGGGAGTGGTCATTATTTATCAACAGGGGGGGGGTGGTGGGTTTTCGCGCGGACGCGCGAAAATTTTTTACGCCCCCCCCTCGACGGCAGTCAAAATTTTTTGCGCCCCCCCCCCCGCGCCAGAGGCGCGGAGAGTTTTCGCGCCCCTCTTTGATCTATAGTAGCCCGCGGGCTTTTTTGCTAAAAAGAGGGTGAATTTTTTTAGCCCCCCCCTCAAGAGGGGTCAAAATTTTTTTAGCCCCCCCCTCGGGAGGGGTCTGAAAATTTTACGCCCCCCCCTCAAACCCACCACCCCCCCCCCTGTTGATAAATAATGACCACTCCCTAATGCTGAACTACTGTATTACCCTACATATAGGGCGCATCTTGTATGCGAAAGTAAGCCCCTGGTGCACCTTATAGAATGAGGAAAAGCTGATGGTGAAATCCGCCGAACAGGGATGCGATTTCTCCTAAAATGAGAGGGTTGTGTATATTATCGAAACAATATACCTTAGCTGCTGTGTGAACATGATTGAAAACATGATTCAGAATTACATTACTCATCTGTATGACCACAGATTTCGATTCTTTCAGCAAACTAAGACCAGATGTGTCCCCGGGGGCTATATTTTTAAGTTTCAGTACTTTTCTATTCAAATAGCATCACATATAAGCTGGCTTGGGGAGCTAAGGCTCACAGTGTGTCACATGGATAACAAACATGTCTTGGTTGTGCTTCCTGGCTATGGACAGCGGTGTGAAATCTCCAAGGAAACTCGGAAATCTGAGATTTTTGTCTTCAAAGAGATAGTTCCTGAGATCTGTGTGAATCTAATGAGAAAATGTTTTACCATTTATACAGGGGGGGGGGGTCTGACATAACATTTCCCATGATATCTGACCCCTTTGCAAATCATGGATATTTTACTATACCAATGTCAAATTGAAACCCCGTACACCATACGATTGTTAGAAATAGATTAATGCACCTCTTTCAATAAGTCCTTTCTGTTGTAATGTATTATCTGCGCTTTGTCGCGAAGCCATAAAGTACGCTTCAGAGAATTTCATTTTTGGCATTTCACTACCTTAATGGAGAAGACTTATGAACACCTTACCACGGCCTCCATAAATCGAAATATGTAGGTATGGACTCAAATAGAGAAAACCAAACTATGGCATAGTGCCTACGTGTGCTAGATCCAAATACCCATGCAATTATCATGTTCTATCTGGCTTAGATGAGGAAAAGTTAAGGGAGTTAAAATAAAAGTTGTGTAATTCCTTATGGACTCCATAGGGCATGATGTGTCCCTATGTACATTACATGAGGTATAGTCTGGTCTGTTAAGGTCAAACGAGTTATTTTTGTGATAAAAGCGCCAGAATTGGTTCATAGGTAGAACATAACAGAATTCAACAAAAACAATATTGCAACACAATTTTAGGGCATTTTCATGAAAAAAGTGAAAGATGGCACAAATAATTTTCTAAGTTTATTCAGACCAAGTGACTGACCATCAAACCCCCTCAAATAGAATCAATATATCTGTGCATTATCATAATGATATATGGTGTAAACCAGTTGAGTAATAGAACATGGTTTTGTGGGTCAATTTCCTGAAAAAGTGAAAAAAAAACATTTGAATTTTTGTAAGTCCTTCCAGTGTAGGTTGATGACCACAAAACCTTACAATATTGAATTGCCACATTGTAATACCATAATAGAATATGCTTCAATAATAGGGGGTCATCACCCCCACTCCCCAGGAATCCTGCAAAATAATAAACTAAACTCTCAGTGTCTTAATAGATTTATCAGGAACAGCCTTTTCACTTTGTACACTTAGTAATCTCTGAAACATCACTAAGTATGACACATCAGGGTGGCAAAGGATCATGGTTATCATAATTCAATATTGCTGCCAAATCAATAAAATGGAGCAACCCAATCTACCATCACAAAAACCATCATGAAAAGAAAACGAAATGGATGATTTTTAATAATTATAGAAGGATTAACCTGCTTTTCTATATGAATGGACATATGCTAGAGCAGGTTGAAACATTTCCATATCTTGGTCTGACGTTAAATCCTAAGCTGAATTTTGTAGAGCATAGAAAATTTACCGCAAGTAGAATAAGGGAAAAATTAGTCCAACTGGCTAGGGTTAGGAGATATAAAGATGGGTCAAGTCATGGAAAAGTGCTACTTTTTGTGTCTCTAGGGTGTTTTTGGGCTTTGCTGCCTCTCCAATGAAGAGTTCTCAATTGATATTGGTTTTATTATTCCCATCCTATGGGAAACTGTTATGGCTTTTAGAAAAATGCTAATTTGCCTATTTACATCAAGGACTTTTCAAGATATGGGCTCCCAAAATTGAAAAAAAATGGCAAAAAAATGACAGTTTTAGAGGGTCCCAAACTTATTTTTTTGTACAGGATATTGTCTTAGGTAACATTGTCAAGACCACTAACCCCTCTCTGAAGTGAAAAAAAACTTTACCAGGATGCTTTGTATATAAAAAGGAATGTTATGTCACGTCTGCCACTTCACTTTTGACACCCTGAATTCCTAAGAAATACTTAAGTTAAGAGATTTCTTTTTCAGTTTGGGGATAGGTCCTGTGTGGGTTTTGTATCTCTGAAAATATTTTTGACCTACTCCTATTTCTCTGGGAGATAGGTCTATTCAAGTGAAATTATACATATAACAGGTGGCGGACGTGACATTTCTAGGTAAGGTTTTATTTCGAAAGCTATAAAAACTGAACCGCTGGTCCGAAGTCAGTATAATGAGATTTTCCTGGCAGAGATGTACCTTTACAAATGTGATGAAGTCATGTAATGGAATTAAGACTTTGATTTATTTGTGACTGATAAGCCAAAAAGTAGCAGAAATTGATGACTTGACCCAGATAATAACACAGCAGTTACTATTTACAAGAGTAAGATTCTACCCATTTTTGATTATGTTGATTTTATCTGGGGATAGAGAGGCAGTAGGTGAATCAAAAGAACTGCAGGTATATCAAAATAAGAGCCTATGTATTGCATTGGAGAAGAATCCAACTTACAATACTGATCAACTGCATAAGAATTAAGATGAGTGGGTGTAAGGAGCTGCATATCAGACGTGATATCAACCTATTAACTTATGCTTTTCACCTATACAAGATTGGAGAGTATAATGATATAAGGAATGTTAATACAAGATTTCGTGATGGAAACAGATTAATCGTGCCTTTTACTATGAAAACCATTGTAACACTTAGTGCTTTTTTATAGAGAAATTGTGACATGGAATAGGCTTAAACCGGATTTAAAAAAATAGAAGATATTGATATTTTTAAAAGTAGAATTAAGACAGAATACAATGAAATTTTCATGTAGGGCCTAGCAGGAAAATGTCGTCTGTGTTAAACATGCCATCTCATCACCATCTCATTATTACACCCTAATTCCTTCATGTGATGTAAAACAAAAGTAGTTGTTAAGAGTGTACTTTATTTGTAATCCTACTAAGCTTCAGTAAAGTGGACCGCTGTTACCAGTTGGGTTATTAATTTTAAGTATTTTAAGAAAAAATGGTTTATTATAGTTTAAAGTTACTAATATACAACGGACAACGTCTATGAAGTTTGAAATAACATAGTTCAGTTTGGTGTCCCTAAGATTATTCCATGTATTTGTTTTTAATTTTTTTATTTAAAAAGTGGGTACTGGGTGGTGATTGGGATTATTTTGGTGCATAGTGTGTTTTGTACACATCAATTTTGTGATCAGAGTGTGCTAGAAGAATAGTAGCAGGTCATACCATGTTCATTTTTTATTACACTAGTCAGTGAAATGAGTGACAAGGTCACATCACCTTGGCTACACTGTCTGTGGTGTTAATTGTAGGATCAACAATGACTGTCTAGGATGGATGGATAGATGGATGGATGGATGGAACTATGTGACTTATGTCGGGACTTATGTTGCAATGATTTACTCAATATATGAAAGTAATTTCGTGCAATGTATGTCCGTCCTAACTCACCATTTCTCTGCAATTACCAGTAGTCCTTATATGCTAGTACTATTTGTCACCAATAAGTCAAGACTATGGAACCTAAATACTTATAAAAAAAATGTCAAAGGTGACATTGCTAGCACTCATCTCTGACCACTATCCTGTGTATGCAGTGAGGAAAAAGGAAAGAGAGTACACTGAAGCTAAAACATTTAAGGGCAGGTCATATAAACAATATAACATTGACGACTTTTATGAACATATTCTGAGTTTGATTGGAGTGAATTCGAATTGTCTAATGATCCAAACATACAATGGTCCATCTATACTGGGGCCATCCTAGAGTACCTAGACAGTACATGTCCTGTAAAAGATATTAAGCTTAAATATAAAGATAGAGAATAGTGTACACGAGAAATTATTGAATCTATCAATGACCGTCACACAATGCTGTACAACTATAATATTACAGGTAACCTCATTTACTTAAGAAGGTCCAATATTCTGACACATAAAATCCGCCGACAACAGCTACATGCCAAAGCTGAGGGTACTATGAGGACCTTGGATGAGTGTCGAAATGTTCCACATCGGTTCTGGCGTGAACTTAAGGCCATTATTAGCCCTGAATCCAAACAGAATGAGGTTTCCTTAATAGCTGAGGGTATTCCTGTTCCCACTGATGAAGTCCCAGATTATATTAATAACTACTTTGCCACCATCGGGGAAGTGTTATACCATAAAATCTCAACTGGCCAGGCAGTCAATGCAGTGGACCTAAACATAGACCCAATTGACCATGACAATGTGGCAAATCTGATTGACTTAAACATAAATGAATTCGTTTCTTATGATAAGGTCCATGAGTTGATTAAGCATATCAATGTTGATAAATCATCTGGTATTGAAAACATCAATACCCGTGTACTAAAAGACAGTATGTTACTACTAACTGATCACATTATTAGTATGTTCAGAAACTCTATTGCCAATGGTGTCTTCCCGACCGCTTGGTCTATAGGACTTCTTTTACCCATCCCCAAAAAGGGTGATCTGACCAATATAAAGAATTGGCGTCCCATAACCTTATTACCACTCCCAGGCAAGTTGCTAGAGAAGATGGTACATGAGGCTATTTATAATTATCTTGAAGTAAACCATGTTCTGCATAAATACCAGTATGGCTTTAGGAAAGGCAAAGGTACCAGCGATGCTGTCATGGAGGTCCTAGAAGATCTATATGAGGCCCGTGATAATAAGAAACATACAATTGGTTGTTTTATCGATTTTTCCAAGGCATTCGACAGCATACACCATTTGTCATTACTAAGAAAAATATATTCACTGGGAATACCCGCTAAGCTTAAATTATGGTTAAAATCCTATCTGAGTAATAGGAGCCACCGTACTATAGCAAACAGCAGGCTCTCTAATAAAGCCAATGTGAAATTTGGGGTGCCACAGGGGTCTACTATCGGTCCCTTAATGTTTGTACTATATATTAATGACCTCTGTGACACCTTGACTCATTGTAAGAGTGTACTCTATGAAGATGATTTATTTTTGTATGTTAGTGGTAACGACATGGCCATTATTGAAGCTCAATTACAAAATGATGTTGGCTACTTACATGAATGGTGTCTTCGCAATTATCTATCGGTAAATACTGATAAAAGCATGGTAATGAGATTTGACTCACAGAGGAGGCTAAATACTTTATCTCCCCTAGTAGTTTGCATGGGCCAAACTATACTCCCAGTAACTACTCAGTATTGTTATCTTGGTGTACAACTAGACGGTCCACTCACCGTTTCACCATATGTTAATAAGATAAAGAAGTCAATGGGTAATAAGCTATTTAAACTGACTAAGATACGTAAATTCTTAGGTGAGACCGATTGCCTAACTGTATACACATCCACAATCGCACCCACATTTGACTACTGCAGAAACTATCTTGGTGGAACGACTGTTACTGAACTAACCAAGCTGCAGCGCCTGCAGAATAATGGGATTAGAATATGTTTGAAAGCTAGAGTGCGAGGCAACTCTATAGCCGATCTACACAGTAGAACGGGCCTTGAAATGTTGAAAAACAGGAGAGACCGCCAGTTAGCCTATATGTGGAAAAAGTCTAAAGATGAGAATAACCTCATCATATGAGAGGCTCGGACCAGAGGTGACCAGAAGATCAAGTTCAAAATAAGAAGAGCACGAAGCAGCTTCTACCAAAGATCCCCCTACCAACGAGGAGTCAAACTATGGGACACGCTTGATGCTGATGTGCAGAAGATAGAAGACCTTGAACTGTTTAAACATCGATTAAAAACCCGCCCTGTAGTATAGCAGAGTGTGATTATGTGATTAATTATTTAAATCATTGGAGTAAAACTAAAATCATAGGCCGTTGTCAGGCCTGGCAATGCAGCCAGTAAAGGCAGTGACGACCTGTTCATATGGATCTTGATTTCTTAACCTTTATACCTGGTACTTGATGTTAAGGACGGAGCAAGGTGTGTGCTGTTGGGTTGTGCGAGGCCACTCATATTGGGCAAGAGGAACAACCTGGAACCCTGGGGTAGCTGGTTCCTTGTGTGATGTGTGGGTTATCCAGTCAGGGTTGCAGCAGTTCTGGCTGGATAGATGGATGAAGCGCCCCCCCCCCTTTGAGAATACCTTACTAGGGAATGTCCCTTTCCACAATTTATCTTAATAGACATTTCTCCGTATAAATTGTACACTAAAATATACTGCCACACTGAGATACAGCTATACTGCCAAACTGAGATAAAGCTATACAATCTTTTTGTGACATAGGCCTGAACATTGTGGTTCATCAAGTTCCAGGTACACATAGGGGCCCTCCTAACACAGCTGGGGACCGGGCCAAGCATCCTGCCTCCCAACACACAAACAGTGGGCATGGGAGGAGCTTGCAAAAAACCCCACCCAAATTCAGCCTGATGAGTCCATATGAAACTGCACAGAACCTCAGACTCACCTTGACACACATATTTAATGCAAGGAGCCTCGGGTACCTGAGGATAGATCCATCTATCCAGCCAGAACTGCTGCAACCCTGACTGGATAACCCACACATCACACAAGGAACCAGCTACCCCAGGGTTCCAGGTTGTTCCTCTTGCCACACTACCTTGACATGGATGAAGCACCTACAGTGCTTTTGTGGCTGCTGGTACAATTCTTGAAGCACACACCTTGCTCCGTCCTTAACATCAAGTACCAGGTATAAAGGTTAAGAAATCAAGATCCATATGAACAGGTCGTCACTGCCTTTACTGGCTGCATTGCCAGGCCTGACAACGGCCTATGAGCAAGTGACGACACACTACTGGAAATTCCTTTGTAGAAGCTGCACCCCTTGATAAGCTGCAGCTGCCATCACTCACCTATATATGGAGAGAGGAGTGGTCAGGTGACCATCCCACTGTCATCACTGCCCTGGAGCATGTTACCAGTGTAACGTCACCTTGCTCATAGGCCATTGTGAGGCCTGACAATGCAGTCAGTAAGGCAGTGATGATCTGTTCAGAGTGACGAAATCAACTAAGAGTAAACACTTACACATTGTCGACCTACAAACCATAAGTTATGCAGGCCCACTTTGACTATTACAATGTGATCTGTGACAAAGTCTGTAGAACGCCTAAAGACAGGCCAACCATAAATAGCATGATGTAATGAGTGATATAAAACATGTCTGATGTGGCCAGGCTCGATTGGATGTGTTACTGAAGAATAAACTGTTGGTATGCCAGTTGTAGTCATTGATGTTGATGAGATATAGAGACATTCCTACAACATTCATTGCTAGCAAAGCTTCATGCACTGATTTCAGGTGATTCTTACTACATGTCGGGAGTCCAAGGGCTCCAATTGCATCAGGGATCATTCCTTCAGGCCTTTTTTCCACTTCACTCATAAAAATACCCACCAAAATGAATAGTCCAAAATGAGGTGCCTCCCCTTCATGAATACCCCAAAAATGAATGCCCCCCTCGAAAATCCCATCCCCCCGGCCATAAATAATGAACGCTCTCTAAGATGGAGGCAGAGGCAGTCTTATCAATTCCCATTGTTTTCTGTGGGTGGAGGGGAAGATAAGAGATTACCAACAATCCTCTGCCACACACAAAAAAATATTCTAAATATCTTAGGCCTTTCGCCTAACATTTGTTGGACTTGCTAACCCAGGTTGGGAGTTTGCACGTCCCTAAACCACGGAAGTTTTCTTGGGAGTTTACGCCTAACCCTTAGGAAAAGTGCCCAACTTGCCTGATTCCTCCTAACTTGCCTTAGACTTTTCCACTAACTACATAGACTTTCAAGCAACATAGAAATTCTCTTAATTCTGAAATGGTAAGTGTAAACTCCACATAGGTTAAGACATCCAGAACAGAGCCTCTCCATTTGAGAAGCAAGTTCAATACCTCACATCATTTTCTTTGCAACCTGTGAAAGATGTGGATATATGAGTAAATTAAATTTCCACAGAAGAGGTGTTTCCATTATTCTTCATTGCTCCTTCAATAACAAATATATATTTATTAAGTGTATTCTGTTAAATCACATGCCAGGTTGAATTGTAGAGGCATTATTATGTCGATAGTCATTGAAAGCACCATTATTCTGACATTCATAGGCTTTTCCATAATATGCACTTACCATAAAAATCCTCATGCAAACCACACTGCCACCTGGTGTGAAAAAAACTACTACCCCTTAGACAAAACTGCCTCCCCTTAGACAAAACTACGACCCCTTAGACATGGCTAAGTCAAGTCAGCTTGCTTAATAGGTTAGGTAATACTACTAACACATTAGTAAGATGTTACTAACATGTTGGCTATTTTGCCTAATGGGTACTTTTGTCTAAGTTAGATTAGTATTTACTAACTTGGATTATTTTCTGTGCAGATCCAAAATGGCTGTCGGGAGGGGGGGGGGCAGTTACATAAATGGTTTCAAGATGGCCACCTCCATACAGGAATGGCTCTGTTTCCCATAGAGCAATTTAAGTAGGGTAGGCTATGCCTCTATCCCGGGGCCTCTATATAGCCCGGGCTATATAGGCATTTGGATTTTGATGACTTGGATTTTATACCAGCCAGCACTCTGATGGGTTATAATTCGAAGGTGTAAAAGGAGGGAAACTTCAATCAATTTATCAAATGATAGAATAACTAATTTGTAATTTGCAACATATAGGCCTACACAGCTTGGATTATGGTGGATCAGGAAGAGTACTAGGAAGATCATATTGTATATCAATGAAACCAATAAAAAAAAAAGGTAATTTCGCTTCTGTCTCTGGGGGTTGTCCCAGCAGTCAAGTGGGCCATACTCCGTACACATAAACAGTCTGTCCAGTAGTGTCCGGTACCACCAATGCAATAGATGAAGAGCCGAACCATGCACTGCCCCCGGGACTGTGGCTCACCTGGCATCCAGCAGTCCTTAACGTGGGTGTCTATCTGTGAGCGGATGCTGATGGAGAGGTGCAATCTTATCGAGGTCGGTCGGACGCAGCCATTCCACTCTGCCACCTAGTGTCTGAAGACGGAACTTGGCACTGTGGTCTTTGAATGAGCGCCGAGGGCGCGCAAAATCACACTTGGCATTGCAATCTTACGTCCGTGCCTCACAGCGCCTGGAATTTCTTGACCAATAAACAAAACAACAACAACAATGTGAGCTTGTATATGGAAAATACCCGTGTATAAGGCAAACCTTATACATGAGGATAAGCATTTGCTATGCCTTATAGGATAAGAAAAAGTTAAAGGGAAAATCTTCCCAATGACTCCCATAGATTCAAAAGTGTTTTAGGCAGTTGGGGAAGGTCTTAGGTACCCTTAGGTCTTTGAACTTTGAAAATCCATTGATTTATTTCAAATTTCTTTAGCAGATCCATGAAGTCTGGGTGCCTCTTATATATAAGGGGCACCTCATATGTAGGGTATAACTGTACTTTGTCTCTGTCCTTATCTATTATTCCTCTTCCTTTTCTCCAGTCCATTCTAATTCTACTTGCTACTTCCATCATTCTCTCTATTACATGTATTTTTCCTGAATACAAGAAGCATAATTGATAACTGCACCTATACATTACAACAGTGACCTTGTGCTATTTAATACTTACACTTATCTTGGTACTAGACCATGAAATTCTAAGAAACATGTTCATAGGTGCGTAGGTGCATCATTATTGATGGTATGTGTGTCACTGCGTTAGCAGTGGTCTTCTCTTGATTTGATTTAATGAAGATTTGAGGATCATTCAGTTGATATTGATGAGACATGTATCGATGCTACACAGGCTTCATATAAAAAAGGGTATCAACCACGACTTCACCTGTACAATTAAAAGAGTTATACAAACAAATAAATAAGGCCCTAGGTGCACATCAACGGACTATATCAAGTTAAAGGTGTCCCTTACATGTGCTGTGCACCTTTTCTCTGAAGTTTGTCATCCTATATGATTTATGACACAAATGCCTTGCCCTGGTGCAGCTAGAGGCATCGGAATCCAGGGCAATAGATAAAGGGGCAGGCATCGAGGCCTACATGTTAAATTCTGTATAGGGTGGTATTTTTCAGCAAATTTCAAAATTTGCTTAAAATCATAATATGAACCTCTGGTGTCAGTTTGTTCTCAACTATTTTATAACTATAGGTTTTTATGGGTTTATCCCGAATGGTATCATTGTTTCTTAATATCCATATATTCCTACCAGGCTATGGAATGAATACTTTTGTCCCTACGACACAAGTTTTATTACCTCAACATAAATATAATTCTCAAAGGTGAACCAAACTGGATGGAGTCAACAATGGATTTGAATACACATAGCAGTTACAGGTAGCACCCCTCCACCTACTGGTTGGGGGTGGACTTTGTTGAGGTGGACGCCCCTTGATGGAATATATACCAACAATCACTATGAGTGATTATCGGAACATACCGGGGTATTCCTTCCAGGCTACAGAATGAACAATGACACAGGAATACGTTTGCCCCTGCGACACAAGTTAGGCGGCCAAAAGCCAATAAAACACAACTTTTGATAATGCATGGATAACTTCCCACCTACATCATAGTCCTTCCATTTTTGAGAAGAATAATTGTAACTTATATACAACAACACCGCTAGTGATTTCCAGTCCCCATAAGTCCTAATTAAGTGAAGCAGTAGAAAGGTAGATAAAAAGGTAGCTGAGCCTCTCCTGAGGCTGTGGGAAGTAAAGTTCCCCAATAAGCCAGCCTTCTCACAAGTCAGTTTTAATTTCCTTAAGAACTCATTGTACCAGTATGTAAATAGTGGGGTGCCTGGGTCTAGAGCTCCTCTTGATAAATAGGTCTTTAGAAAATAGCAAGGGCATAAAATGCTAGACCCTACCAGTATAATATTCAACCTTTCACAGCATCGTATCGTCATAGACGATCTCACAGTCACATCCAGAGTTTACTATAATAGCAAGCATACCTTAAAAGTAAAGACCACCCTTTTTTTATGTTGACTTATGTTGGTAGTCTTTGTGCTCATAAAGAAGATTTTGGCATACTTACTGATATATGCATTGCTATAAGGGAGAGCAGCAGGCCTTTCTGCTGCAGTGTATGACACCACAATAATTTATTGACCAAATGCAGTAGAGCTGCGACTGTATGGCACTACTAGACTACAGTGAAATGCTCTCCATATTTTTCCTTGGGCCATGGTTGTTCATTTTTTTGGGGTAAACGACACTTAAAAACCCAGGAGAGGCTTTCTAAATGATAACATAATGCGGTGTACTTCAATACTCTATTTATCAACATAATCAACAGCCTCCATACATAATCAATGCAGTACCTGCTGCATTTGGTCAATTGCGACGTCATACAATGCAGCAGAAAAGCTTGCTGCTCTCCCTTATAGTAATTTTTATTTGACTAAGTATGCGAAAATCTTGTTTATCAGCACAAACAGGGTGGTCATTTCTTTTAAATACCTTTGAAAAACGTCCAAATATACATAGTTTTGACCCCCCCCCCCAGCATCCCTTATGACTAGTGACTTAATATCTATGCAAGGGGGTAGCCCAAATGCGTACATAGTGCAACAGGGGGTGGTGTCAAATTTAGGCCAAAAGGTGCATACATAATTAATTGCTGGTCCCTTATTGCAGACACTCTGAAACTATTTCTATCCATCAACATGTTCCCTGTATTACCCATTAAAGGGCCACAGGTTGCCTGCAGTGTAATGTTCCTTGGTGGTCATGATTGGGATTTCCATAGTATGCATTTGTCACATGTGGTGTTATTGCTGACTAAAACTGTATTGTGTGGTATCTATGGGGCGTGAGATGGGAGGTGGTGGTTCCTAACCCTATAAGCTACAGCTCATAGCAGGATACTTACCAGAAAGACCATTCATTAACACTGACACAATTCAAATTTTCTTTATATTCCAAAGTTCAAACCTGTTTAATCATTTCTCATCTCTTCAGCACTGAGTCATGTGTACAAAAATGCTGGATCATAATGCTATTCATCAAGTGCATGTATTGATGCTAGGGGTGGTTGTGAGGGGAAGGCAACCAAGCCTCCACCAAGAGTCACTGATGCATGTGATGCCATTGTATATATCCATTCAGTGTAGCAGGTGTACATCATTCTCTGCTGCAGCCAGTGCAGACTACCCAGCTCGGCCCCCTCCCTAAGTGAGTTCCACCCTTGGCTATCTTCAGCTGGTTACGCCCAAACCGCCACCATGTTTGTGGTGAACAAGATAAGAATACATTAGCTATACTGTGTAGCATGACAATGAAACTTTGATATATATGAAAAGAAACTTGTTTCTAACAAAAACATGGCTGTAACAAGGATACTTAAAGAGTGGTATTTCTACCATATCTTCAAAAACCCAAACTAGAAACGGTGAAGGTTTTTTCATTTTGTTGTAACAAGGTTTTTAATGTGTTTATTTGTTTTGAGCTATAGGAATATTATGATTTTCTCTCATTTAGATCTTCAAAAGGCAACATACTGTAAACCTAGATATTTTCGCAAGTATAAATTCTCGTGAATTTACATAAAAATACAATTTTGCGTGTATTTAGATCTGTGAATTTCAGATATTATTAATCCCCAGGCATGGTGGAAGGTTGTAAACTATATAATGATATATAAAAAGCAATTCCAAATACATGCACCCATGTACTCGTGATACCCTCTGCTTAATGTTAGCTGGTGAAATTAAAAATCTATTTTCATTTTCATGTGTAATATTACTGTTATACGTTTTATGAATACATGCAATATAGTTCGTCAGTTACACCTTAGATTACCAACTCTTAAGGGAGCGTTCGTTATTTATGACCGGGGGATGGTACTTTAGTTTGGCAAATACCTGAAAATGAAGCGCCCCTCCCTTCACAAATGACCCAAAATGAAACGCCCCCTGCATGAATATCATAAAATGAGATGCCCCCCTACGTAAATACCCCAAAATGAAATAAAATACCTTTACAGAGTATAGGGAATGTACCTTTCCATAATTCATGTTAATAGCATAATGGTGCCGTGAGTAATATTCATCTTCTTTCTTTTTAATTTCAATTTTTGTTTCTAGTTTTGCTTTCCATTCTACCCAAATCAAACAATTATTAAGGTTTTTACAGCATAAAACAACAAGGTTTTACTGCATAAAACAACAAAAGCACCGATTTTTGTGAAGGATTATTCAAAGTTTTAGATTTCTGAATGAAAATGGAACGTTGATTCTTGTTTTTCAATTACTTTTTACTAATCAAAGAAAATCTTGCTGGTTTTGGTCCTACAGAAATCATTCTGGGCCTGCAGAATGAGAAATTCTATGGACAGCTATGTGAAAGGGACCTGTGAAGAAAAAGTATTTTAAACGTGATCTCATGAGCTTTCACATTAGTTGATGCCTCGAAAGATCTAGGAGAAATGACATTATATTATAAATATGGGTGCTCAGCATCATATTCTGGTTGAGAATAAGCTCTATGTCTAATGATTCAGCAGCTATTACGTGAAATTACCGTAACTATGCAATTCAGAACATTTGACTCCATAGGGTAACTATGGTAAAAACTTAAACTCCAATATACTCTACGGAAATTTCTAGATCAGGGTTCCTTTGGGATTTATGCAGTGGGTATACTCTGTAGATCTCAATTGGGATTTTCAGGAGAGCTTAAATTCCAATATATTCTAACTTAAGAAATTTTCTAGATCAGGGTTTCCTTGTGATTTGTTCAGTAGGTATGCTCTGTAGAACTCAATTGGGATTTCCAAGTGCACTAATATTCCAGTATACCCAAACCCAAGTGCACTAATATTCCAGTATACCCGAACCTCAAGGCAAGATTTCTGTTGAGTTTCCTTGCAGTTTACCTAGATTTTATATCCTGCATACCCCCATTTTGACGCAATGGTTCTTATTAGCTTCCCATTTTCTCTATGTTTAGCCACATCTGCAGGAAGGAAAAGTTGTCATATAGACTGCATGATTTTCGCCAACCCCTATTTCGGAGTATATGTGAGCCGACAAGCAAAATGGATCGTTCATGCGGCCTAGGGTGGATGTTCCTATGGTAAAAATGTGAAAAATATTTTATGTTGAGAAATATTCTTGAAGGTATTTTTTCATGTTTGTTAAAGGTATGTTTTTAATGTCAAATTATGTATCTTTAAGCTAGAAATGAAAATGTTTTTGTATAACGTTAGACATGTTTTTGGAGTACACACTTTTCCTTGTGCATTTTTCTTATTGTGAAACGTACGGGTTTTCCACCAAAACAGGAGTGATGTGAATGGTGTATCCAAATTGCACAAAACAGCTGATAGAAACATCTGGTCGTCCATGTTTCCTGGTTTCTACTGACTGATTTCTTGGGAGTTGTCATGCCTGGGTAGATCCCCTAAATATCATATATCATTTTGTTCACCCTCCTCAGTTTATGTTGTGGCATTTCAAAAAGTTTATGGAACAAGATTTAGATAAATGCTTCCATATAATTATCTAAAAGAAACCGAGATTTTCATAAAAGGTTCATCTATTCATGGCTTCCAAATTATCGTAGTATTCATGTGTTGCCACATCACAAACCCTCATTAAGCACCCAACCCCCCCCCCCTCGATAACTTTAGCTTTTATCAACTATCTTGGCCTCCAGTATGTACATCACTATGCCTTAATTAGCCTGCTGAAAAGTTTGCCATTCTTCCTTTTTGAAACTTTATGGCATTATTTTAGATATATGAGATGGCTGCTAGCTCCTCCACTGAAGACCATACCCTTGTTAACCCATTCCTAATAATAATAATAATAATAATAATAATAATAATAATAATAATAATAATAATAATAATAATAATAATAATAATAATAATACATAATGGGCCTACTGCTGTTAAAAATGACCGCTCCTCAAGCTGGCAGGAAAGATACTAGCACCAGGATCTACCCCGTCATCAGCGCCGATGCAGCTACAACCTTCAGTTGCACTGACAAGACGATTTACTGTAATGCTTGCACATTGTCAATTTTCACTCAATGTTGAAATAGCTTTATATCAAAATTTGCCATTGTATAAAGGGTTATTTCAATTTGAAATAGCATGAAATAAAGCCACATTGTTGTAGTATCTCTCCTCTTGCTTCCATTTCTCACCACTCGATGTCGCAACCCAGCCTGATATCTATATATAGGGGTACATCCACTGCGACGGATGGACCATCCATCTCCCTTCATCCGTATTTTTCTCCATAGAAATCAATGATAAATGATACGGATGAAACCGACGGATGGTCCATCCGTCGGCAGTGGACGCACCCCTTATTGCAGGCCGGGCCGTTGGTGAGGGTATACGATATCGAGCGTCTGAACCACACATACCTCCCTGGCGCCTATTACTAACCACTGGTGACCATAAGTTGGAATCACGCCTGAACCTTTGTGTAATTAAGAATACTGAATAAAGAGTAACCCGTTGCCTCTGAACCAGATATTGAGTATTCCTCCTTTATTCGAGTTGAGAACGGAGTCGAGTTGAGAACGGAGTCGGAAATATAAACCATTACACTGGTGCCGTGACCATGATTCCGGTTCAGAGAGCGCAGTCCTGGCTGAACAGATTAATAAGAACTAGTCGGAAACCTTGGAAATCAGGTATTCAAGAATAAGCCATGCTTACCCCGAATATAGGGATCCTGCAGCTCCTCTGCCGGATTCAGACACTTCTGATCTTTGCGAACAGGAAGTAGATTTGATAGATATCTCAGTAGATGGGGTGATTGGAAATCAAACCAATCCCAAAATCCGATCTTCCAATTTATTGGGAGATGAACATTTTGGGAATACTTGGGTATTGGACTCAATACCTCATACTGGGCCAAGACAAAGGTATAGGGAACAGGTACGAATTATCCCCATGCTGAGCCAAGGTTTTTTTCTGAACCAATTAGGAGCTGCTATGCTTTCAGAGTCCATTTTCAACCCAGGAGGGTCCTGACAGCCAGCTACGGGTCATGTTTTATACATGAGTGACATGAAGGCAAGACAATGCGGTCCCGGAATGCAGTACAGTATGAAACTAGAATGGAAACGAAAGGCAGATGAAGGGAGATCTGTGAAATTGTTGGAATTTCAAACTCAGAAACTGATTAGAAAACAAACTCAGCTTAAAGACTGTGACAATGATGTTGAGTTAAAGAAAGTAATCAGTTTCCTGAAAAAATCAAGAAAGGCAAGTGAAACTCTGAATTGGTAAATTGGAAGAGGAAGAAATACAAAAATGCCATTGGCTCCAGCAGGTTCAGATTCTTATCAGAATTCGACTCTTATAAACAAAAGTTTATTAGATCCAGATTTATTCAGATCCTAGGACAACGAAACCAAAACACTACGTGTCAGTTAGATTGCTTAACTTAATATACCAACAAACCGGAAATCTCAATCTAGCATCCTTGATTCGGATCCTGACACTCTGAATCCCAGTGGGAACTACTTGTAAATAACTACTAATGGACCAAACGACTATCAACACCACCAACTTAAATATACCAATCGCAACTGTCCTAGAGACACCAACAGCTCCAAGCAGCTCCTTGTGGTCAAGTTGCTAGGATACTAGCAGACAACTTGAATAAAAGCAACCATCACATCACATAGTACCAAAAAAACTGCAAAAGCTGCAACATCATCCCTACACTGCAAAAATGGTGTTTAGATCCTAAACACAATTCTAAACATGTTCTTGCAACGTTTTTGTAATCACATTAATTTCCTAAACATGTTAGCCAAACAATGTGCTTAGCTCAAGTGTTTAGAAATGTAGGTGTTTAGGTATATGAATTTTTGTGTTTAGGTGTTTAAGAATTTTTGTGTTTAGATGTTTAAATGATTTGATGGAGAGTTAAGGTTTGCAGACATGTATGCATTAAAAACAGATATATTTTGTTTTGTTTTCTCATTTACTTAGGGGGGGCATCAGCAGGTATTTACTTGTCAAAGTCTCCAAAGATGTCAGCCACACCTATATATGTGTACATATATTACACACTGTATCAGAATGAGAGAAAGTACAACAGCTTGGCAGGAAGGACATTGCCTTATCTATTCCAGTATAACATCAAATAGGTGTCAGTCATGGAGTTTATTTATTATTTTATGGTAATGATGGTGGCATGAGGTGAATCTAGTCAATATTCTATAACACTTTCTATTCACATGACATTCTATGAAATGAAACCATGATAAACATGGGATTTGGGGACATTTGTCACAACAATTGATTATAACTGTGTGCAGATAGTCCAGTCAAAGGTAGTGCTGCTACCTGGTGTGGATTCAACATCCAAGTATCTAAACATATTGATGTTTAAATCTAAACACCTATTATTCAACTGTCTCAACTCTAAACATCTAAACATGTTTAGCATAAATGTTTATGTAGTTAGAATAGTGTTCATTTCCTAAATGTGTAGTCGATGAGACACCTAACTGACCTATATGTTTAGGTTTTAAACGTGTTTAGACCTAAACATGTTTAAAATCTAAACACCATTTTTGCAGTGTAGAGGACCGCAAGCAAGAATCGAATCTGCCGATCAATGGAAATCCATGACCTTAAGAAGCATTGATATGAACTATTAAACTTTGACCCAAGATTGACCTAATTATGGACATGTGACCCTAATTGTAACCATGCCAACGCCTACTCTTTTTCCTACCTCAGTATCCCAAAAGTGTTCATATGCATCACCTGAGGAAGGCCCATATGGCCGAAACATTGTGATCAAATGCATACTACAAACATTATGGTGAAATAAAACATCAAAACCTGAATTTTTGTTGTTCTAGTTGTGTCTATTATACAAATAAAAGTTTATTAAGACGAATGACCAGCTGACTCAGCTCTGTATTGTATGGAAACAAGAAGAGCATGAAAAAATCTTGAGTCAACCTTCCACTGAGAAGAATGTCTGTAACGATTGGTTGCAGGAGAAGTGCAAGGAGCGGAAAACCATTTACGAACATAGTAAAACAGTCATCGCTAAACAGGATGCACACTATGTTGCTTTCCGAGATGAAAAAAAAATCAGAACAATGATCAGCCAACATTCAGAATACCAACCAATAACTTCTGCAGGAAAGGGATGATTTGATTCTTGAAATTACCCAAGCCGAATGTATGCAGAAGCAGATGAAGGGTGATTCAAATGATTCTGATGAAGAGGGAGAAGAGGATGAACTTGAGCCCAGTGAAGGCTAGATAGAAGGCGACATTCGATGTAAGTGCATTCCCTACTAGATGATTCAGTAGTAATGACTGTTCATCAAGCGTCCACTCTGAAACCCACTCTGAAACAATTTGATCCTTTTGTCAATGACAATACGTCCAAGAATGTGGTCGGGGACCGATCTGTAAAAGACAATCAGAATGTGAGAATTAGTGTAGCTCAAAAAGGACATATACCATTGACGGGGAGTTTCAATACATAGACTGATCACTTTTGAAATGACTACCTCATCCCTGACGTTCTTCAGCATACCGCAATAGTTAGCCCTCTCATACATGCCATGGACCTATAGCAAACCAGCATCTTAGTTTGAGAGAAGGAATGTGACAACCTGACAGTGATGATTTAAACAAGGTGATTTTAGTCATTTTTTTATCTTTTTTTAATATGTTGCCCAATTTTAGGTTCCTAGTATTAAGATTAAAAACTAACTGAGTAAATTGTTGTTGTTTCTTCACTTTATTAGTCTCCCAGAACAATAAGCACTGATACAATAGATAGCACATTGAAACAGGAGATTCTTTATTCCCGTTTTATATTTCAAAAATTGACGTTGACATATTGTTCAGAAATTGTAGATCTACCGTGTATCAATAAATGTATCTCATATAGGAATCATAGCAGAGTCATAACTCGCAGCGCAAATATATTGATAATGCAATTTAATTTAAGACCAAGGAAAGAACCATTAGCCATATACGAAAATTCCAAATGCAGGTGGACGTCAAGCACAACAATAAACGGATGTATGTGTACTGGAGGAAACCCGTTATACAAGAGCTAGGCCCAAAGATTACATAATAAAGCATTGCATCCCTTTTTGAAAAAAAAAAAATCCACATTGTATTCAGGCATTTACAATTTACAAGAAGGCTAGCATGTGTCCTCCCTCTATCAAGCTGGAAGCAAACCGGTTGTGAGGTATCATAATTAGGCCAATCAAATCAAATTAATTGATCTCATAAGGCTGTCAGTCACATCTTCATACAACCTTACATAAACTTTTCACAATAATTTTTGATACATTCCCTTCTACTAATGGATATGTGGTTTATAGCATGGATATAAGCACTTGGGGACAGCCACCATAGAATTGACGCTCCTACTATCTTGAGACACACCATTAATCCTTTCAGCACAAGAGCACTACAAAAATACGATGGCAACTAGGTATATGTGAGTAACAGAGAACAATCGGTATAATTATGCACTTGTTTCTTATCCTTCAAAAGTCAGTTAGATGGTGATCTCTGGATGCTTCATATCCATTTACCATCATAATGGACAAAGGCAATAGAGCTCACTCGCACATCATCACTGCACCCATTGTTGCATCATGTCCTTAAGGTGGAACAGTACTCGCACATCATCACTGCACCCATTGTTACATCATGTCCTTAAGGTGGTACAGTACTCGCACATCATCACTGCACCCATTGTTGTATCATGTCCTTAAGGTGGTACAGTACTCGCACATCATCACTGCACCCATTGTTACATCATGTCCTTAAGGTGGAACAGTACTCGCACATCATCACTGCACCCATTGTTGCATTATGTCCTTAAGGTGGTACAGTACTCGCACATTATCACTGCACCCATTGTTGTATCATGTCCTTAAAGGGATAGATTCCATTGGTGCACATATGAACTGAAGTCCTGCTGTGCCCTTACAGCATGTGTATACCGCTTCCACACATAGGTGCTAATTTTTATTGCCCCACAGGTGGTCCTGTCTGAAGTTTGGTCTGTGTGGGGTCATTAGGGTTTGGGGGTGGAGGCTGGAGCAGCTCCATAAACTGACCAACAACCCAACAGAAGTGGGTGGGTGTCTATTGATGGAACAGCCGGATTTAAAAATTCTGACAGTTGGAGAAAATAAAATACTCAATTTCTGATTGTTTTATTCATCAGAAAAAGCTGATTTTACCTATACCTCATTGAGGTACTCACACATATGGTATGCACTTTGCAGAAAATAGTATTCACTAAAGAGAGAGATATTTAGGAGAACTTGGCATATTTGACCAGAGCTCTTTACCCCACCTTATTTGAGACCCCCTGTGGGATCACAGGCTGTTCCGTCCTATTTATAGTCTTCGTTCCCCTTTAAGGTGGTACAGTACTCGCACATCATCACTGCACCCATCGTTGCATTATGTCCTTAAGGTGGAACAGTACTCGCACATCATCACTGCACCCATTGTTACATCATGTCCTTAAGGTGGTACAGTACTCGCACATCATCACTGCACCCATTGTTACATCATGTCCTTAAGGTGGTACAGTACTCGCACATCATCACTGCACCCATTGTTACATCATGTCCTTAAGGTGGTACAGTACTCGCACATCATCACTGCACCCATTGTTGTATCATGTCCTTAAGGTGGAACAGTACTCGCACATCATCACTGCACCCATTGTTACATCATGTCCTTAAGGTGGTACAGTACTCGCACATCATCACTGCACCCATTGTTGCATTATGTCCTTAAGGTGGTACAGTACTCGCACATCATCACTGCACCCATTGTTACATCATGTCCTTAAGGTGGTACAGTACTCGCACATCATCACTGCACCCATTGTTGTATCATGTCCTTAAGGTGGTACAGTACTTAGGCATGGATAGACTTGTAAGTGTGTATTACACATTTATAATCATAGACTACAGTGCATCTGTTAGCTAGTGACGATGGAGTACAGTCGAGAGAGAAACAAAAGGAGACTGGCATCACTTCTTTGAAACTAGGCAATTTGAGGGGGGGGGGAGTTACTTAAACACTTAACCACAGCCGTAAAGCAGGGTGTGCGGTGCTTGGAGCACTTTAGCTTCCTTCTCGTTCTGCCGTTTCTTTTTTTTATGCAAATCAAGCAATCAATGTATTGATCAGTAGGTGCTACTTTGAATCTCAAGAATTCAGAGCAAATATGGGCATGGAGCATGAAGAACATATCTTTGTATGAAGCTATACCTAATGCAGGGAAGGGTAGCAGTTGGTTTGTAGAAGTTTTAAGTATACGTCGGTCTTATTTTCAGCTCCACGTGCTTTAATGAGTAGAGTTCGGACTCTTTCAGCGTGTACCACACAATGCCATCAGAATACGTCTGGGAACCCTGCAAAATAAGACGTTTATTTCTCATGAAGCCACATGTATTGCACGATACAGGCAAATGCATGTAGTCAATAATTATGGATCATGCTGTCCTTTTTTTGCATTTCCATCGCTCATGAAATAAGAAGGACTGCCTATGGACATATTGTATTAACAAACTCAGTATAGCGCTGGTTCCACAGACCTAAATCGGTCGGATTAGTGCTAATCCGACCGATTTTTTTCTATACTTTTGATATATTATAAATCGTCGGATTAGGGCTATTCCGACCGATTGTATGGCTGTGGAACCAACGCTTATTACTTAATAACACTTTATTGTATGTGTTGTAGCGTGTAAATATGTCACACTGAAACCATAAACTGGTGGCCTAAGGAAATAGTCGTCTTTGAAGATGGCAAACTGAACCATTATAATAGACTATGGAGATAATAATGATATACGAAATTGGCCGGAAATAGGTCGGAATACTAGTAACCTATGGAAACAGAAGAATATATATGACAATAACATATTGAAACAGCACAGCCTATGGAAATGTGAGTAGTATTTGGGAATGGCACAGTGAAACAGGATAGCCTATGGAAATGCAACTAGTGTATGGAAAGGGCACAGTGAAACAGGATACTAGTAGCCTAGAAATACTAGTAGTATATAGAAATGGCACAGTGAAACAGAATAGCCAATAGAAGTACGAGTAGTATATGGAAATGGAACAGTGAAACAGGATAGCCTTTGGAAGTATGAGTAGTATATGGAAAGGGCACAGTGGTAAAGGGATAGTCTATTGAAATGTGAGTAGTATATGGAAATGGCACAGTGAAACAGGATAGCTCGTGCAAATATGAGTAGTATATGGAAATGGCACAGTGGAACAGGATAGCCCATGCAAATACAAGTAGTAGATGGAAATGGCACAGTGGAACATGGTAGCCCGTGCAAATACGAGTAGTGTATCGAAATGGCACAGTGAAACAGGATAGCCTATGGTGAGTAGTACATGGAAATGGCACAGTGGGAAAGGGATAGTCTATTGAAATGCGAGTAGTATATGGAAATGGCACAGTGAAACACGATAGCCCGTGCAAATATGAGTAGTATATGGAAATGGCACAGTGGAACAGGATAGCCCATGCAAATACAAGTAGTATATGGAAATGGCACAGTGGAACATGATAGCCCATGCAAATACGAGTAGTGTATCAAAATGGCACAGTGAAACAGGATAGCAAATGGAATTATGAATAGTAGATGGAAATGGTACAGTGAAACAGCACGGCCTATGCAAATATGAGTAGTAGGCCTATATAGACATGGCACTATGAGTAGTATGTAGAAATGGCACACTGAAACAGTACGGCCTATGGAAGTATGGGTCGTATATGGAAATGGCACAGTGAAACAGTACGGCCTATCCCATGTAGCAAGCCCACTCAGGGCCAAATTGGTTTTACCTGGGATAAGGTGGTTCAAAGCGGGCAGTATTCAGTACATGGGTTTTAGGTTCGGCAGATGCTGGGTTTCCAGTCAGGGCCACACAGGGCAGCCCAAACCGGGCAAACCCACTTGAGCCCGTTGGGCTCCCAACGGGTTTTGTCCTCAGCATACGGTCTGGGCCACATTGGGCCGCCCAATTTGGGCACTGGTCAGCTTTAAAATGGGCAACCACATTGGGCCCAGGATGGTTTCAAAATGGGCATCCCAAGATGGGTACTTAGCTGCATAAAGTCTTCCCAGTCTGGGGTGAGAGTGGGTTTGGACAGGGCAGCCTCATCTTCTGAACTGTTCTAAACTCTGTGATGAGTGTTCCCCCTCCCTCTCTCTTTTTTGTTCGTCCCTCCCCTATCCATCCCCTACCCCTTCCATCTCCTCCTCATTCCACTCAACCTGCCCTGCCCTTTCCCCCTCTCACCCCACTCTGCCCTGCCCTTCTGTCACCCTGCCCTCCCTGGGCCTCCCTAGCCCACTTAAAAGGGTCTATTTCTCCTCTTTCCTATCCCCTCAGGATGTGTGTGGTGCACATATGCGCAGGCACTGACACATTCCTCTGTGAATTTGTGTAATGAGGATCTCACCATGAATATGACCTTATGTCGAAATGGTGTTAAACATCTATTACTCACTCACTCTCACTCCCAGCCCTCACCCTGCCTTGCCCTGCCCTGCTCTCACCCTGCCCTGCCCTGCTCTCGCCCTGCCCTGCCCTGCTCTCGTCCTGCCCTGCCCTACTCTCATCCTGCCCTGCCCTCCTCTCACCCTGCCCTGCCCTGCTCTCACCCTTGCCCTGCCCTGCTCTCACCCTGCCCTGACCTGCTCTCGCCCTGCCATGCCCAGCTCTCACCCTGCCATGCCCTACTCTCACCCTGCACTGCCCTGGCATCTCCTTCACTCACATGCCCTGCCCTGCTCTCACCCTGCCCTGCCCTGCTCTTACCCTGCCCTGCTCTCACCCTGCCCTGCCCTCTCACCCTGCCCTGTCCTACTCTCACCCTGCACTGCCCTGGCATCTCCTTTGCTCACATGCCCTGCCCTGCCCTCCCCCCTCCCTTCCCTCCACCACTGCTGTAGGACACTTTCCCTATACCATTAATACACAGGTAGGTTCATAGTAGGGATCCAGATATTTCATGTAAAAGGCAACACTGACTAGTCCTGGAAAGAACAGCTTTATGTCTTTCTTTGTACTAGTAGGCTTGTAAGGTGTATTTGTGGTGTGGGGGCAAACAGGTCCCACACTTGGCCAGGTATAAGAGGACTATATATAGAGGCAATTGAGAAACCAAAAATATCCCCTGCCCCTGTAGGCCAGTCCATGGCAGACTCACTACAAAGTGGTTTCACAGCACTCCAGGCAGAATTCTACTACCCATACCAAACTTATTTCTTTTAGACATAGGACAACTGGAATAGACTACTAAATCAGATATGAAGTAATAATGTGCAGACTTTCTCATAGTCTGGAAATACTTAGATGTTTCTAGTCAAAAGTGCAAATCAAGGTCATCTGAGTAGTAGTGGAATGGCAACACCATTTCTATTGCACTGAACTTGGAACAAGAGCAGATATGCAGAGGTACAGTCATTATGAACTTGAAGGCTCTCTTCTCTACTCCTACATAGGGAATTAGTAGGGAAAGATTGAGGCCAGAATGTCACTTTAATGAATCAAAGTGCCTTGTGTTGGCTGAATGAGTTTGATTCAAATTAATGGTACTGCTCTGCCTTTCCACTTGGGTAGATATTGCATTTACTGCTTTGGTGATGGGGGGGGGGGTTAGATTAGCTCAAGGATTTGTTGCTTATTGACCTTTAAAAAAAAGAAAAGATTTTGGATAAATTTCTCAAAAAGAATTTTTAACATGTCACCACTAATTTTTCATCAAATCGGGCAGCCCACTTTAGGCCACACCAAAAACCCATGTTAAACTCACTTTGAGCCCAAATCGGTGAGCCCAATTTCAAACAGATCTGTGCCCGAATCGGTTAGCCCAGTGTGGCCCAGACCCTTTGCTGAGGACAAAACCCATCGGGCGCCCACTGTGTTAACCCAGTGTGGCCCACATCAGGAGCCAGCTCTGGCCCAGACTCGGGCCACACCATTTTTGCTACCTGGGATGGAAGTATGGGTCGTATATGGAAATGGCACAGTGAAACAGTAGAGCCTATGTCATTATAAAGCCTACCTGTGGTAGATATCATTTTAAGACGTACCAACCGGTGTGGTAGGCATCATTCAGCATGCTCAGTAAATGAGTATAAGGCTTAAGGTATAAGGTAGATATTACAGTGTATTATAAGGCTTACCTGGGAGTACCAGCCGGTGTGTTAGGTATCATATTAAGACCTACCTGTGAGTACCAGCCTGTGTGGTGGACACAGTTCAGGTTACTATATATAATGATAAGGCGTACCTGTGAGTACCAGCCGGTGTGGTAGACACAGTTCAGGTTACTATATATAATGATAAGGCCTACCTGTGAGTACCAGCCGGTGTGGTAGACACAGTTCAGGTTACTATATATAATGATAAGGCCTACCTGTGAGTACCAGCCGGTGTGGTAGACACAGTTCAGGTTACTATATATAATGATAAGGCCTACCTGTGAGTACCAGCCGGTGTGGTAGACACAGTTCAGGTTACTGTATATAATAACAAGGCGCACCTGTGAGTACCAGCCTGTGTGGTGGACACAGTTCAGGTTACTGTATATAATAACAAGGCGTACCTGTGAGTACCAGCCTGTGTGGTGGACACAGTTCAGGTTACTGTATATAATAACAAGGCGCACCTGTGAGTACCAGCCTGTGTGGTGGACACAGTTCAGGTTACTGTATATAATAACAAGGCGCACCTGTGAGTACCAGCCTGTGTGGTGGACACAGTTCAGGTTACTGTATATAATAACAAGGCCTACCTGTGAGTACCAGCCTGTGTGGTGGACACAGTTCAGGTTACTGTATATAATAACAAGGCGCACCTGTGAGTACCAGCCTGTGTGGTGGACACAGTTCAGGTTACTGTATATAATAACAAGGCGCACCTGTGAGTACCAGCCTGTGTGGTGGACACAGTTCAGGTTACTGTATATAATAACAAGGCGTACCTGTGAGTACCAGCCTGTGTGGTGGACACAGTTCAGGTTACTGTATATAATAACAAGGCGTACCTGTGAGTACCAGCCGGTGTGGTGGACACAGTTCAGGTTACTGTATATAATAACAAGGCGTACCTGTGAGTACCAGCCAGTGTGGTAGACACCGTTCAGGTTAGTGTATATATAATAACAAGACGTACCTGTGAGTACCAGCCGGTGTGGTGGACACAGTTCAGGTTGCTATATATAATGATAAGCCATACCTGTGAGTACCAGCCGGTGTGGTAGACACCGTTCAGGTTGCTGGAGTAGCAGCTGTTAAACCACCAGCCTCCCTTGTTCTCTACAGCACAGTTCCTCCTGTGAAGGTCATTGTCATTGTCCTCTGTGCTGAAGGCCATGTCGTCATGTAAGCTCAGTGAATCACCTGGAACCAGATGGACAGGGTCAAATCATGTACTCATTTATTTAGTGTCTGGTTAGTGATAGCCCTAAATGGCCATCTTCATGCTGGAGTATATAGTCATATCCATTTAAATACAAGCACCCCAAACAGTAAGTGATGTCTCACTAAGACTTTTTAAGTATGATTGGTTCCTGCGTGGTTATGAAATAAACAACATTCAATTAATGCTAAGTCTCACTCAGCGGGATACATTTTGATTTTGACTCTGAGGTTTCTATGGCCCCTATACCTCTGTGGTCTGTTCCTGTGGTGCAATGGAAAGTAGTTGGGGATAAACTTTGACCTTGGTAGAACATAATTTTCATTTTTTAGAAAGTTTCATAAGTCAAATATGGCATATACTTTCTCTGATGTCAATGAAAAAATATCCATGACGAAACCCGAATACCTAACCTAGATTTCCCGGTTATTTCACCTGAAACACAACATTTTTTCACTCAATAATACAACCTACCTGCATTGCCGCGGTAGCCGCGCACGTGCAGCATGTACTTTTCATGTTCTCCGTCCACCCGGAAGTAGTCGTACTCGGCGAAGCTGCGCTGTCCCTCCCAGTCCCACATGTCGACCCTGAGCCGGGTCTGACGCTGTGTCGTCAACCAGTGGATCATCTGGGGAAAGGGAAATAAGTGATATAGCAACGTTAAGTAGGAGGTTTTGTCATATGCAAGGCCATCTCCAAATGTCTGGGCTGGATAATGCCAAAATTGATCAGCAAATGTGCAGTGGTCCAGTTTTACCAGTCCCCAAATAACCTTTAAGTGCGTGCGTCTTAAGACTGTAACCCAGGGACCTGGATTTTTTTCAATAAGTTCTTCAGTACGGCCAAATGAAGAGTAAAGATAATAAAAACATACAAGAAACAGTAGGCAAAAAGCCCCATTTATAGCTAAACAGTATAGATATAATTATTAAAAAGGTAATAGTAAATTGACCCAGTATGCCAATAAAAACATATGAATCAACGAAGCAGTTGTTTACATGTAGCAATCTTCAGAATATATATGAATAGGACTTTAAAAAATGAAATAATCGGATATAACAACTTTGAAATGCAACAGGTAAGTGTAAACCCTATATTTTTACCTGATTTCCTATCCAGAATTCCCCATAAGGGTTACCAAAGCCGTACTTATACTCCAACCAGCGTCTGTTGAAGCTCTGGGTACCGTCCCGGCGTCTCTGAATGATGGTCCATCCGGTTCCGTTTATCATCTCGCAGTACACGTTGTCTAACTGGGCCGCAGCTTCCGGTTTAATCTGGTAGACACCCGCCGTGCGGAAACCGCGCCGGTATATGTCGTGGCAGTCTAAGCCAGGGCCATATAATAATGAATATATAATGCAAAATATAATGATGAATACGTGATGTATGATATGATACATTGTATATAAGGCCAAAGTTGATAAACGTTGTATGTTGCTACAGGAGGTTGTCATTAAGGTATATTACGCAAAGACACCTGAAGAAGCTAAACTCTGTCAATGACTGTTATTCAACTGATCAGGAAGTCAAACAGATATCCCATTCTTACCGATCCTTTAGAGATGTGTAGGACATTCTTGAGTAATTATATTGTTTACATATGACTTTTAAACATGTATGCAGCTGGAAAATGTAAAATTATAAAGCTGGAAGTTTCCCTCTACCAAAAGCAAGGGCCCACAGTTATCAATGTTTCCTTAAGCATTCTTGTACTTTTGGAAAGGCCCCCCCTGAGCGAAATGTATCTTAATAAAGATTTTTAAAGAGTTTTGTCAAAGTCTCTGAAGGAAGTTTTTATCTGCTAAATGTCTCCAAAATGCATTTTCAATAACATATTGAACACCTCCCGCGCCCACCTTCGACCCCAACTGAGAGATTTGAAATGTAATTTATATGTATTGGACAGTGGAAAATACCATAAGCACCTCTTGGTAGCGGTTGTTCAGTAGGGGTGGAGTCAGTGTTGGCTGGCCTCCCGTTAGTTAAGGGCACGTCTATGGTGGGGAGACGGAGGAGCCAGTCGTCCACCTCAGCAGTAGATACATTACGTGCAGCCACCGCCACTGCCAACACCTCCCGCTTTAACTGGGCATTGTCTATCTTCATCTGCTCCAACTCTCTGTAAAAAAAATTAGAATATTTTGAGTGCACTCTAAAAATTAATTGTTGAATCGACCGGTAATCCTTGTAAAACTAACCAGTGAACCACCGTAATTATAAAGCAGGGAGCCAATGTAGTTTTTACAGGAACCCCCAGGTGGCAGAATGGTGGTACAAAGAATCTCTGTGAAAGTAACGACAACTCTGTGAAAATAAAAATGGATCTCTGGCAAGTTTGGGATTGGGATCCATTGTTATTTCGACGACATATTTTTTTAACAGTGTGGGGCATATCGGATGAGACATCAATAAGAAGGTACCCTGGAGTGATATAATATATATATTCTTCTCACGCCTTGCAAGTGATAAACAGTTGATTCGGAATTTTTTTCAAAGTGACCCCCCCCCCAGCGAGAGAGACTGATGACCCAGTAAACACAAATACGTAGTACAGACATAAATTTACGTAATTTTTTCATCCAAGATACGTAATTCTGCTACATAGATTGATGTCAAAAGGTTAGAGTTCATTTTTGTCTCCCAGACGTTGCAGTCAATTGACATATTTTTATGTCATCCAGACATAAACCTATGTTGGAAATCCTACGTAAATTGAGGTAGATTTATGTAAACTTATGTAGTTTGATGTAAATTTACATATATATTACACCCCAAATATACCTATTATGACGTAAGTTTACCTTCATCCGATCTCTTCCATACCCTACCCTGCTTTAGCCTGCCATACCCCTGCTATATCCTGGTTTACCATGCCCTGCTGAATTTCACCTCAGTGGAGTAACTTTATTTCATCAATTTCAGTATGCTTTGTTTTTATTTTCCTCATATTTCCCTTTAGTAGCTGTTTTGTCCTCCAATCAGAATTCTTGGTTCCTGGTCATCTATTGTTTATCACTGTAAGCTATATAGAAAAGTAACACATCAAGCATGGTGACAAATTAACAGATTAAGTATGAACAAATTCTGAAATTTGTGTGTATAAAGACCAGGAAAAGCATGGCCGTGTAAATGGAACTACTCTTACCTAAAAGCTGTGTTGTTCTTCAGGCTGGTTATGTTGGCAGTGACATGAACTCAGTTCGTTTACATCTCTATACCCTACTCACAATCGAGACTATGCATGCTATGCCATAGGAGGGGTGATATCATTGTTAATTACCCAGCAAATTGTCGAGTCCTCGTCAACCTGTGTGAAGTGGCTCACACATGTTGCTAGATGGAACACGACGTCGTTATAGCACAAGATCACTAGGAATAGAAATTCCTATGCCATGTGAGTCTAACACACAGTGGCGAAAGATGACGGAATGAGTTATCACTCAAAAAGGAGTCACCATTGATGACCAATCATGGCGACAGATGACGACAATTTGCTGGGTAACTGTCTCTCCCCGGGGTCTCTCCACAATCTCTGAGAGGAAGCCAAACAATGCCTGACTCTGGAAAGATAATCAGGCTGACTCTTTTTTTTCTCTCTTATCTATGTAAATCTTTATGACCATGTTCACAACAAAGTTTCTTCTCTTTGGATATATGTATATGAACATGTTCACAGCCTTGAAGGTGCCGGAATATACTTAATCCATGGACCTATTGGAAAGGGAGTATAGATCACCAAGTGATCCAATCTAGGCAGTCAGATCTTTTTAAGTTGGGTAGGGACGATGCGATAACAGGAAGCCTGGATTGACAAGCCCTGTCTGCGGGAGTAGATAAACGTGCTCCAAGAAACCTTATCTCTATAGCGACAAGACGCTGATGATATCATGGAACGCTGTTTAGTAAATATCAGCGGAAAATAAAAAAAAAACCCATGAAGCTTATTCAAAATAAAGGCATCCATAAAAGGATACTCACTCTTCAGGTACACATCAATTGTATCAAACATTCACAACACCTAAACAGCTACAAAATGAACTCAGAAACATTTGATGACTTAACTTAAGACGGCAACCTAGACAATCTTGACAACACAAACGCTACAAAGAAAATACTGGGAGATGCTTTACCATAATAGATCTACAACCTGGCGCGAAAAATCTCCACGAAGTAAAAAAAGGAGCAGAGTTTCTCAAGAACCGCATATCACAAATTACGACTTCTACTTCTTTGTCTCATACAGCACTATGCGATGCCACTCCTTTTCTTTTATATGATGACAAAGCAACAATATCCTGGAGGTACTATGTGACTATTAAAATATAAAGGTGAAAATAATTGTATTAATGCCCACCTGCGGAGGTCTGTGTTCTCCGTGTTCAGCTCGTTGATCTGCTGCTGGAGGCGCGGCGAGGGGGCCGGGGGGTCGTAGCCCCCGTCCGTCTGCCCGCCCCCCTCTCCAGCCCCTGTTGGGGGTTGCGGCCGGCCCCCCCGGGGACCTCCCTGCAGCGCCGTCTGCTGCTTCTTAAGGTTCTGGGTGTCAGTGGTGAGCTCCTCTATCATCTCCTGTATGCCAGGGAAAGGTTAATGTGGAGTTTAATGATTTGCCCCTCTAACGGTCCGCACAGGGCTCTAAGTAGTAATTCCCATTTGTCTTTTGGATGCATAACTACAGCCCTGAAGATTTTACTTGCATGCATCACGCCGACCCCACAGGCATTCTGGAAGTGTCGGCATGGTGCATGAATATAGCTCTGTAGAAAGAATAAAATACTGAGGGCTGTATTCATGTATTGATAACATAACAATTTAAAGCACTATAAAGCACTTAGACAACCGAGAACATGGAAAGTGGGGATTAGTCCTTTAAGGACTGAGTGATGCCTAAAAGTTAACATTGCTGCATTGGTTTATATACTACGAATACAACTTAAGTGTCAGAAAATAAAGATGTGGACATTGTAATGCACTAGCCAGTAGTCCCAAAGAGTTATCGTGGTATGATAAAAGCACTCAAAAATCACTGTATTTGTTCATGGGGGTAAAGATAAATTTCAAGACTTGAAATCACATGGCATTCTCAGCGTGAACAAGGTTTACCTTTAGTTGTAGTGTGTCCTCCTTGAGCCCATTCTGACCAAACTTGAGCTGGGTATTTTCTGATTTAATGTCCTGTACCTCCCGTTTTATGAGCATCCATTCTGCCTTCAGATCACCGACCCCATTCTTCAGCTGTCCCACTGTAGACTTGACTGATGTTAGCTCAATTCGGAACTGGCGATGAAAATCACAAGTATATGTACACATGTTTATCAAGGTTGAAAATGTGTTATTGGCAAATCACAGATGCGATACATGTGGTGTAGTTATCCCAATAAATGGGTGAAATATTACTTCTCATCTTGTTACTTGTCTGGATCGGTACACATAGTTACGATGTTAAGGGTGGAAGGCAATCACAGACAACGTCTGTCTCTTAAATATCAGGTATATACATTATTCAAATGTGTTTGAGACTAAAAAGAAATCGTTGGAAGATGAGTAAATAAATGGTGAATGACCTTGAACCTTTCATGTTAATAACCTCTTAGCAATCATTGTACCGTAAAAATTAAATGAGACGAATAGACGTTTCTGCATATAACGTGGCCACTATTATTGGATTTCAATACCATAATACCTCTTCTCCACTCTCAAAACAGTTCACACGTATTGTATTTGGAATACAATGAATTCGGTCTTTTCATGTTCAAAGAATATCTACGAGAACTACAGTAGTTTGTGACAGTGCCTCTGTGTTTATTGTGAATGAGAGACAGAGGGGCGTCTCTTGGCGTGACCAGACACGTGGACCAGAGGTGATTCCCCGTGTGAATAGGATCTAACTAAGGCAGCGTATCTCTTGTCTTGCCTGCATCCTGGCTCCGCTTGGCTAGAGGAGGGAGATAAGACACTATCAACTGCCGTTACACACGAAGCCATCTCTGACGAGTCTCTAAATAGGACCATAGGCAACACACAATGGTAGGGATCCCTTACAGCATTACGGTTGCTACATACAAGACTTCGATCTTCAACAAATAAAATCTTTATCAAATAGATGTTATAAATTTTGCCTGAAGGAAAACGTTCCAATATCATACAGTATCTTTTGAGGTTCAGCCCAAAGTGGTGCAATAGTTTTTCCCGACATAAAAAGCATTGTCTATTTTCGAATTTTATAAATTATGCTTTGACAATATCTACATGAACCTAATTAAGTCTGAAACAGCATAACGGTGCAGTGACTAAATGAGTATGTATACCTTTTTGGTGCAATACACAATGTACTTCTGAAGGTTAAAACTCTGCAGAAGTATATTTCTAACGTTTCGGAAACGTTATTCTATGATTTGGAAAGTTTATGAAATGTTCGTAAAATGGAAACGTCAAAGCACCCTAGCCTGCCCATACCGCCAAAAATAACTTACAAATTTTTCCAAATTCGCTGCTTTTATAGTTAAATACATTTTAGTTACTTCCATCATGGCTTTATTGATGCTTAAATTGCACTTTTATACAAACGTTTGCCACACATATTTTAATCTCAAAATTACGTGTTTATGGGGGTGCCTTAAGATAACCAAAAGCCCCTAGGTATGTTTGGACACGCTCGAGAATCGTATTTTTCCAGGCAGGGTTAGCTTCAGTCCTTCACTTCACATCCTGCTCTGTAATCTTACCGTCTGTACCTCAGCAATGGCGGCGCCCTTGGAGTGCCTGCCCATGCCCTTGACCTTCAACTCCTGCAGTAGTGTCCTCAGCTCCTGTGTGTCCGATTTGACCTCTATTAGCTCCAGGCTGAGGTCCCGTTGTCCCACCTGTACAAAGGCACAGCCCAAGGGCACCATTATCATCAAGTGTAACACTAACTGTGTTGGTGCCATCATATGAGGCTAAAGACAGCTGTGTGCTTCAGGTAACAATATGGCCTGAAAATCTCTGGGGGGAGGTAGTTCTTTTTTCAATTATTTTTTGTTTTTCAATGAGACCTCACCATTATCCAATTTATTTTAACCAAAAGCTACGATCAAAGACAAAGCCGTTTAAGTTTACTCTTGATTACCCTAAGACTGCTTGAAATTAACTTGCTATTCTGACAATCATGTTTTGCTAGGTAGGGTCGGATATCCTGAAACACATATTTTGTTATTTAGCCTTATAAGCAGCAAAGGATGAGGGATGTATCATTGTTCACTTATTTAGCTGAGTGATCAACCTTTATGTCTCTATATTCATTTACTTTAAAAGACCAAGGAAATCATTCTATCCATTACAAATATATAAGGTGGACTTCAGCATTTTGATTGAGTTACATTATCCTTCAGCATGATTTGACAACATAACAGCACAACACGACTGGGGCCGAATTTCAGCAAGGCAAGTATGTGCCATGCTACAAATGCTGATTGTTACATAGAACCAGGCTAATCTTATCCTGGTCTTACACGCATTGCATGCTCTGCCACAGTATTCCCTTCTAAACCTTTAAGGGCCCGATGGTACATTAAGCTTGACGGGCCTTCCTCCTCATGATGCAATATATACACTGTTTGCCTATCTCCCAGGAACATCATGCTGGCACTTTAGGTATGTGCCAATGCCATAGGGAGCAGTATGATGCATGAATGCAGCCCTGGTCTCACCAGAGCTGCATTCAAACACTGTACCAAATAGACAGGGCAGTGTACCAAATACAGGCAGTGTTTGAAAGCACCACACCGCCACTAAAGGGCCTCCACACTATGTGAGGAGGTCTCTGACCTTGAGCTGGACGTCCTCTAACTTCTGCTCGAGCAGCTCCCTCTCTATGGAGTTGCTCAGATTCTGTGCTTTCATCAGCTGGGCCAGCACGTGTACCCGGATGTCGGATAGGTGGCGCTCCGACATGAGACTGCTGTTGGTGCACGTGTGCTCCAACTGCCGCAGACGCCGCAGCACGTCTTGGTCTGGGCGCCACACCTGGAAAAAGCAGACGACATTTTACATTTCTAAGAACATCATTCACGCGTAACAAATTCAGGAAAAGAAGATGCGCTTGTTTTTGCTCTCTCTTTTTATTTGGTGTGTGTGTGGAGTGATAGATAACCGAGAGATCTGGAAAATGGAAAAGGTAATTAAAGATGGTCACAAAATGCATTGATTTCCAAGAACCTCCCCTCCCCTATACACCCCCATGGCCCCACCCTTTTCTGAATGTCCTTTGCAAATCCTTGACAGTGTAGCAACAAGGGTGGACACATAACTGATGTAGATTGTAGGGCCCCAGACGGGTAAAATCGACAAGGAGACAAAGCCATTTCTTAAAATCGACAAGGGACATGGGCTTTAGGAACAAGTGACAAGGCCACTTCTTAAAATCGACAAGGGACATGGGCTTAGAGACAAGGGACAAAGCCACTTCTTAAAATTGACAAAGGACATGGGTTTGAGAGACAAAGGACAACAACCACTTCTTAGAATCGACAATGGGTATGGGACCCCACTGTCTAGGGCCCTATTGTCTGTACAACAGGAAGGTGGTAAGTGGTCTGAGTACAGTGTATTCATAATCGGAATAAAAGAGTGGACATAGACAAAGAAGGAAATCACACTGACTCCCTTTCGCACGGGAAGGTACAGGAGTCTCTCTATTGAATCATGTATATAAGGAGGGTCTTGCCAAAAAGAAACGAGGAAGAATCTGTATAATCTTTCAAGGGAAACCTAATATTCTGCACTTGGTCAAAATCGTTTTTACTGTTTTGGCAAATGAATGAAACTAGCCATCTTTAAGTTGTAACTAACGTGCTCATTTTGTTTTGGGCGAGACCTTTAATGACGGTCTTGCAAAAAGGAAACATGAACAAAAAATTAATTCAATTCTTTATTTCAGACTCAATTGTATATATGTATATGATAAGACTAATTAAACTATAGTTATGTAATAGTAAAGTGAACATACAGTTCTTGATACTAGCTTCTCCATATATAGGAGGTGAACAGGACATCACTTGCTGTGTGATCCACCAACCCTTTTATTAGATCATTGTCAGAGTCCCTGAGCCGACATATGAAACTATACACTAGTTTTCTAATGGTAGCACCACAGGTTGGTAGACCACACACTGCAAAGACCCACTAGTATATCTAGGTATACCTAGTATGATTCGCAGTGCATCATTATATGCCCCACTTAATTTTCGTAAGGAAGCTTTGGTGTAATTACACCATAATTGTGCTGTATACAAAGGTGTACAGTATGATCTGAACAGCTGTATTTTAACCTTAACACTGCACATATGAAACTGTTTTACTAGTCTGTTACCTTGTGCATAAAGCACTCTTCGCTGCTGTTTAATGTCTTCATTATCCTTGAGCGCGTTGGTTATCAAGTGACCCAGGTATTTAACCTGGTCACATTCAACCAATTCTGTATCATTTAGGGTAAACCTGGGGACCCTTAGATATTTGTCCATCGGGGATCAAACTACTATCAATACACTCTTGAGGAGGTTGTATTTAATGTCAGTGTCAATCCCATACTGTCCACAATCAACCAACAAGCGGGCTAACCCATGGCTAGCCGGTGTGAATATTACCAAGTCGTCAGCATACATCAAATGATTGACAATAGTTGCCCCACTAACACAGCCTGTTTTACAAGCATTCAATTTACCTGACAGGTCATCGATATATATATATATATATATATATATATATATATATATATATATATTAAATAAGTGAGGTGAGAGTATACCACCCTGCCTGACGCCATTTCCAACTGTGAATTCTGCAGATAAAGCACTGCCCCATCTTATGGATACCTTCTGACAGGAATACCAGTAGACAAGAATTCTTACAATGTACCCAGGCAGTCCATGGTCAACTAGCTTACTAAATAATTTTGCGAGGTTGACCCTATCAAACGCCTTTGACGCGTCAAGAAAACACATGAATATAGAAGCATTAAGTGATCTGTACTTCAGAATCAATTCTTATAGAGCATAAATACACATATCAGTGCCATGTTTCTTCTTAAAGCCAAACTGATTATCACGAGTGATAACATAGTGCTCTATCCTAGTCAGAAGGACAATTTTGGATATTATACTTGCTAATGCAATAGATCTATAATTATCCTTACTGCTTATTTTCCCTGTTTTGTTTTTTATCACCAGGACAAAATGCTAGCGGGCAGTGATCCGTGTAGTAAAGAAGTTGTCAAGCATGAGGAGAGCATCCCTAATAACCTCTGACTAGAATATTTTAAATGTTCTGCATAAATGCCATCAACACCACATGACTTGTTTTTGTCCAATTGTTTGATACATGTGTATATCTCAGCATCAGAAATTATAATCTTATCAGAGTAAATAAGCGAGTAGTTTACATTTTGAGCATTACGCTATTGAACAAACATTCATAATGCTTCTTCCATAGGTCTGCAATTTTCTTTTCTCCTACCACCCCATCAATAATTCTAGGGAGTGGAGTTTTTCTGTTATTTTAGGATTTCACTTCCTTCCAGAAAGTGGTTACATTATTCTGCATCAAGCTATTAGCTAGAGAGTCCTTGCGCATAGTTAGATGAAACATACACTCAAAAAGTGTTCCCCATGCATTCTACTGTAATCTTTTTGTCAATACTTGGAAAACGAGTTAGGCCATGCACGTTTCTATCAGTTTTGTCTGAAAAAAAGAATTAACAGGTTCTCCCTAATTCTTCTTTTGGCAAGACCCTCCAGGGGGGGGTTTGGTAGAAGAGGGATTTCCAGACGAGACTGGTGCTTGCCTTGCATAGTTCTCCCTTTTGAAAGGGGTCAGGCAGGGTTATAGACATGCCGTCTTTCCTTTATCCGCATGGAGGGACAAAGAGAACAATGTTGAAATGAAGTTGGGAAGACAAAGTCGACACAACAAAGCCAGTTATTAAATATTTACATGGAGCAGACTTCTTTTTTCCTATACCCATTTATCCCTGGTGCAACCTGCCATTCCTTTATTAGCTAGATATTTATTAGACTGAACTTTAAAAACAAACCAAAAAAGACAAAGCCACTTGCTGCTGAATAAAGGTATTCATTAAGGGAATGTCGAATCACACTTTTAGTGTAGTTGTATTTGCTGAGGGTGATAATTCATGCCTTTCTTCAGGTCTCCTCTTTCCTATCCCCTCGGATGTGTGTAGTGCACATATGTGCGGGCATCAACGCATTCCTCTGTGAAATTGTGTAAAGTAGTTCTCGCCATGAATATGACGTTAGCTGTCAAAGTGGCGTTAAACATCTATTACTCACTCACTCATGCCTTTCTTATGTTAGAGATAAGCGGAGGACAGAGAGGCCTACACTCAATGATATGACCCAGTGAATAGAGAAGGCCAAGCCATGAATTAGTTATCAAATAATGTGCTCGTGCCGTGTGGACTACAATGGCCGAGCACTGGGGAAATCACTCAGTCTGAACATTAAAGGAGAAATGGAGAATAGCAGAATATTGATAAAGCCTTGAACCTTCATGACTTGGTGCAGTAAGGTTTGAGAGGGGGTCAAGGGGTGCATGGAGTCCTTTCTACCCTACAGTCTTAAACCATGAGAAGGATTGGGAGTGGTCATTCTTTAACAACAGGAGTGGATGATGAATATACACCAGGGGGATTTGAGGTAAACAAAATGTTGACCCCTCTCTAGGAAGGGAAGGAAGCAACATCCCTAAACCATCAAATCTCACATATAGACAGAGGTTCACGACTATTTCTCCAAATAAGTGTGTCTTAACGATATTTATAGCCTCGAGCTGCATTTCATAAATCGTAGCTGAGTAGAATACAGTTCCAGGGCCAATGTAGAAGGAACACTTAGATTGGAGCAATAGAAGTGTATAGATCTATGCACTTAATTTCATGTTACCCCAGTATAAATGCCACGGAGAAACATCACATGTTCATTAAGGAGGTTGTGACCATTTTGATGACACCACAGTGAAGATTAAGGTCGTGAAGAAAGAAATGTAGTGGGGTATTCATGGGGAAAGTGTGAACTATACATTTTTGGAAAGCTTAGACCTCCCTGAATCCAAAAATCACTGTACCCAGAATTATGTGATGTTCCTTATTGCCACAGCAACCATTTACCATAGCAACACTTAAAATGACAAAATCACCCCCTTTAAACCATAGAAACTACATCAAATACCCTACCTAACTCTCCTTATCCCACTATGGGTGATTCACAATGTTTTCTTCATTTCGTTAGTTTCTTATAGAGGTCATGTTTGCTTAGCAACAGCTAATTTTATTGATTTTGCTTAGCAACAAGCCATCACATTGTGTGGCATTGAAGGGAAAACTACTACACTGCAAAAATGGTGTTTAGATTTTAAACATGTTTAGGTCTAAACACGTTTAAAACCTAAACACATAGGTCAGTTAGGTGTCTCATCGACTACACATTTAGGAAATGAACACTTTTATTCTAACTACATAAACATTTACGCTAAACATGTTTAGATATTTAGAGTTGAGACAGTTGAATAATAGGTGTTTAGATTTAAACATCAATATGTTTAGATACTTGGATGTTGAATCCACACCAGGTAGCAGCACTACCTTTGACTGGACTATCTGCACACAGTTATAATCAATTGTTGTGACAAATGTCCCCAAATCCCATGTTTATCATGTTTCATTTTATAGAATGTAATGTGAATAGAAAGGGCAATAGAAAATTGACTAGATTCACCTCATGCCACCATCATTACCATATAATAATCAATAAACTCCATGACTGACACCTATTTGATGTCATTCTGGAATAGATAAGGCAACGTCCTTCCTGCCAAGCTGTTGAACTTTCTCAAGTCTCTCATTCTGATGCAGTGTGTAATATATGTACACATATATAGCTGTGGCTGACATCTTTGGAGACTTTGACAAGTAAATACCTGCTGATGCCCCCCAGGTAAATGAGAAAAAAAAGAAAAATATATCTCTGTTTTTTAATGCATACATGTCTGCAAACCTTAACTCTCCATCAAATGATTTAAACATCTAAACACAAAAATTCTTAAACACCTAAACACAAAAATTCATATATCTAAACACAAAAGTTTTAACCTAAACACCTACATTTCTAAACATTTGAGCTAAGCACATTGTTTGGCTAAACATGTTTAGGAAATTAATGTGATTACAAAAACGTTGCAAGAATATGTTTAGAATTGTGTTTAGGATCTAAACACCATTTTTGCAGTGTATGTTCAAACGAATCTATACATTTTTGGAATGCGTAGACCCCCTGAATCCAAAAATCACTGTTCCCAAAATTATGCGACATTCTTTGTTGCCACAGCAACCATTTCTCTAGCAATATTAAAGAAAACATCAACTCCATAAAATCATTCCCCCCATCCATACATAAGTGATTCATATTTTTTTTCATTTTGGTTAGTTTCTTATAGAGGTGATCAGCTATCTTTTGTTTTGCCTAGCAACAGGCCATGCCCTTATAGTTCCCAATGATGCACTAGGGAGCATTTTACTCAAAACAAAGATTCTCTGCTTGAATGAGAACCTTCCTAAGACTCCATTTACCTATTCTTTAATTGACCCACTTCACAAAGAGCTATGCTTGCTTTGTCAAGAGAGGTTTGAAGAAACTCTGCACAGATTCTGCCTGAAGAAAACTTTGGAGGGTAGTTGTAATACATTCTTGCTGATAAAGAAATGTGTTTTATGTAATTTGAGGCAATGAGCAGATATCCTAACTACATATTGATTTTTCCCATCAGCATGCTTGCTTAGCAGGTGTCCCATGAGCTTTTGTATTCACTGAAGAATATGCTTTATTCCACCTCAAGCATAAGGGCCGCCTTGAAAGTTGCGATACCAAGTGATGCAATCCATACCAAGCAACCAGTGATATAAATGACACTATCCCAGAAATGTATGTATCCTTATAAGATGGATATTGAATCCCTTTTGTCAGTGAGAAAAAAGTGAATAGACTTGCACTGTCCATCACACAGTTATGGCAAATATAAAATCCAACTGACAGGTTCATTACATCCTAAGCCTTAGATGAGAACTGCTCATTCAAGGAGATTATAAAGAATGGAAAATCCCCAGGTTCTTTGATCCAGTCCTACTGTCACCATGACCCTCACATTTAGGAAGATTGGGGTCTCCTATAGAACACTTGAAATAAACACCCCAGTAGATGATAAAGTCCTGTTCAATGATTTGTCAAAAAGCCAAGAGCCAACATGGATTTGATGGACCCTCTTAAGATTGTAGTGGACGGCGAGAATGGTGCTTGGATTCTCCAGGACTTGAACCCGGGACCTACCACTATTGATGCGGACACTCTACTATTGAGCTAGGAACCACTGCCTGTCATTCTCAATAGATGACCAGCCCCTGGGGGTAGGTACAACCAGAATGGGGTGGGTCGTCTACCACCATGGACTTACAGCCAGAGCTGGCCCCTACAAGATTGTTTCTAGTAAAACAATTTCAATGCCTGCTGCAAAAGAGCCCTCAGCTTTTAGAAAATATGTATGATCAAATGAAAAACGCAGAAATCAATCCATTTTTACATGCAGGCTAAGTACAGTAGCAATATCAAACATAAAATTTTGAAGAATTTAATTCTGTTCCTATTGCAATTCATCTGCCAATGGCTATCATTCAATGGAAATATTCAATTCTTAGAAACAATCTATTAAGGCTGTTCCCTAAAATGCTATTGAAAAATTATATAGACACCCATTGTTAGGTAAAGAATACAAATAATCTTTGGTTGCTGAGCAACTGCTTTACGTTACAAAAAGAAAACTACCAAGAAGAATTATACATAGGAGAAAGTTTACAGTAGGGCACTTAATCCCTTTACTTCATTGGGTTTTATGCATTGCTGGTGTGATTTTAGTGATTTCTAGTGTTGCCAAGGAAAATGGTTGCCATGGCACAAAAATGTTGCACGATTTTGGGAGCAATGACTTTATGGATTCAAGGAGGTCTGAGCGTTCCAAAAATGTATAGTTTAGTTTAAACATAGTGGTGTTCTCTTTGAGACCATGACCACATGACATGTTTCTAGGGAAAAGGGTTGCTATGGCAACAAAGAATGCTGCATAATTTTGAGAACAGTGCCTTCTGAATTCAGGGAGGTCTAACCTTTTCCAAAAATGTATACTTTTGTCTGACCATGGTAGTTTTCCCGTCAGAACCTTGACCACATGACATGATGGCTTGTTGCTAGGCAAAATCAATAGAAATAGCTGTTGCTATGCAAACATGACCTCTATAAGACACTAACTAAATGAATTAAATATTGTGAATCCCCATGGTGGGATAGGGAGAGTTAGGTAGGGTATTTAAGGCTGTTTGTATGGTTTTATGGAATAATATTGTTACTTTCATTGTTACTAGGCAAAACGGTTGCTATGGCAACAAGGAATGTCACATAATTTTGGGAACAGTGATTTTTGGATTCAGGGGGGTCAAAGCTTTCCAAAAATGTATAGTTTACACTTTCCCCACGAATACCTCACAGACCCAATTTTAAGAACATATTGTACCAGACTAATAGAGACCAACAGTAAAGTTCGTTCTTAACATGAGTTAGATAGAAAAAGAGTGAAATATGATTCGCTTTATTCCAAATATAAAGTGACTCATGATACTTAAGGAAGATCTGAAATCTATTCTTTTATTATGATAGAGTAGTATTATACTCTAAATTTGATAATGAGGTAGCATATAATCAACCAGCCTACAGTTCAATAAATGGCAATCTCCAAAGTTTGTAAAATAGAACATAAAAATAATGGTTAGGCCTAATCATGTGGACAAGCAGAATACCATGTGGCTTAGTGTTTTAACACGCCTAAATCCAGAAACCTTAATTTTGACAGTTCTCTTTTACACTCTGAAGTCAATGGAAGTGGTATGTGGGGTAATTCCATCTCAATTCACCCTTGATATGTTGTTATAAGATGCCAAACTGGCTTCTTGTATCATTGGTTTCAGGTATAGTAGTAATGTAATGATAGACCTTACCTCGAAGCTGTAGACACAACCTCCGGAATTATCCAACGCTGATAATGTAGGGCTAGCTAAGAATTGAATAAGTATCCAAAGAAAGCAGGACGCTGCAATAACCTGTCCACCCATGTTTGGTCAATAAGTAATCCTTCAAGAGAATTCAGTTGTGTACACAATAGAACAAAAACAAACTTGCATAAACTATTGCTTTTCTGTACTTTAGGTACAAGGACAGTGTACGCTTGAATGGAGAAATCCTTGTGAAAACAACTATCCACCAGCCAAGAATAAATCCACACCAGATATCTAAAATTTCCCTTTTTTTCTATGAGAATAAATCCAATACTGTCTGGGCAGTTAAAATCCTCCTGTGGCCCAAAATGCTATGTTGCCATATCATACTAGTGCACATAAAAGCTGCCCCATTGCAATTTGCGCACTTGTCCCGTGGTTGCTCCAACAGTGAGACTGGCTGTGAGTCTGAGCACCCTGGAGCAGCTCTGCTGGGTTCTCCTTATGTTGGCTGCAGAACGCCGTGCTGGTGCACTAATGGCAAGAAGAGGGTGACGGACGGGGGTACAGGAGGCAGGGCAAGGCCGCCTTACCACCGTTATTTATTGGACAGAATGCCGCAGGAGCGATATGGCAGGTGGTGCCAACCAAAGCAGCAGTCCCCCTCTCCAGTACCCTCTCGCTCCTCCTCCTCCTGTGAGTCTAAGACTGGATTCTCTGAGGTGGAATCCCAGTTGGTACTGTGTCATGCAGCCCCTGCGGCCTGGATGGGAGGGTAGGGGGGCAGGAGGTGGGAGGCTGGGGCATGGAGTTTACTAGTAAGGATGGTTATAACACTTTAAGGGAAGCAAAGTGCTTTGAATCATATGTCATTTTGTCAATATGATGGATGAATGCAGCTCTGGTGAGTAACTGGCCACAGCTGCATCTCTGTTGCCTCATGAGAGGAAATGAAGATGAAGTGTTGAGACAGCAGCATGCATCATGCAGACCAAGGTTGATACTCTCCCTGACGGTTAACACGATGCACCTAACAGCATTATGCCTTAATACATTGGCAGCACATAAAGGGTTAAAGTCACAGTAGTGAGCTTTAGGGTCTAGGGTCGGATCACAATTAGTAGGTTGCATGTACCGTGTGGCATTGTTAAGAAGCTTTATTATATCGGATTCGCCCTCCATCCTCACACCATGCATCACTCTAATCAACGACCTCCATGGTTATCCTACCACCCCACACCACTGAAACAAATCTGCCAGCCTCCACGACCCATGCTACACATCTTATATAACCCAAATGAGACTGTAATGCTACACATTGAGTCACTACATGTGGTATACATACAGGTATAATGAGTGATCTACTTGATCCAGTTAATGCAATTCCGATAACGCATGCTATGAAAGCATGGGACGAGCTGATTAATGACAGTGGCCACAGAACGTTAAATCGATATTAAAAATTGTTGACCGACGTTGATGCTACCTGGCATAACATGAGATTATTTCTTGATTCATTGATAATCTATTCTATGGGCGGGATTCCTTCTGTAATTGGAATGTTTCAGGTGAATGAGATCAAAATGCTACAGCTGAATTAGATCAAGTCGGTTTACTCTATAATTTTGAGAGTTGATCAACGTAAGGCACATTCCAGCTTAAGTCTATCTTTCTATGTCATCAGATGCATTTAGTTCAAATCTTGTGATATAATGTATTTAGCATTATATGGAGGGTTTCGGTGCAATCCTGAAGTGTCAGAGATATTTTTCATGGGTTTTAGGATGGGCTACCATGCTATTTTGTATGAAATATTGATGTTTGATAATGGGCAAGTGGCTAAAACTGGCTGTCCTCAACTTGAATTTTCATTTTCTCAGCATGATTGTAAAATGATTTCTGATAGTAGTCTCCTATGTATGTAAATAGGCAGGATGGTTGTAATCTCACCATTTGAACACTTTTTACATTTTGACTCTGTGTTAGATAGATGCTAAGCTATGGTTGTTTATGTAATGTCCTCAGATTTCAGTTCATTTCCGAACGATTAATTAAAAAATGTTTTTAAATTCTATACAAGCACAAATAGTTATTTGTATGTTGATAGAGAAAATGAACATAGGAAATACTACCTGCAAGCATGGTGCATTCAGGCAAACAATACATTGCAAGCAATTTCTGACTCCTCAAAGTTATGAAAAAAAATGGGATTTTTTAAGGGTTTCATTTCCAAACGCTTAATTAAAGGTATATATTGTCCATTGATTCATGTCAGAATTGGAACACCACTAGCTCTCAATAATATTTACCTGAAAAAAATATTAGTGGGAGAAGGGAGGCATCTGAACAACTTTATTTAAGTTTTTCCATAAAATTTTCATTTCCGAACGTTCATTTCCGAACATTTAATTATACCTTATAAAAAACACACTTTTTCTCACATAAATGCTTCTAAAAGTATTAATATACGATATACACGAACAGTAGTGGTATCAAATTAAAGCTGATGCATAGGCAGACCTGATTGTTATATTACATTTCTGGCTATCATCATTATTATTCTCCTTTTGGGTGTGTAAAGTCAAGTACCATAGTTCCTCTTGTATGACACAATGTGTCATGCTGTGCCTTCAAAAATGACCCCCAAAAGATAGACTTAACATGGAATGTGCCGTAACTCAACCTTATTCATTGCACTCTGCCATTGGCCAGTATAATTCATATAAGGCCTACCCCATATCATGAACTACATAGGTATATATAGTAGTCACTCCTAAACATATATGATCTACCAACATGTCCGTCTACCCATTGGCTTCATTGGCCCGTACTGCCCGACCCAGGGCATACCATACCTTGGTTCCATATCCCTCTCTGGAGGGTGTTGCTCCTATAGTAAAAGATAGAGCTGGCTAAAAATGCACTCTTTTCCAGTCCTTTTTTTTCATGTAGCTATGTGTGACATGAGTAGGTACCTGATAGTGCAGCTCTCTCTGTTTTAAACAAGGCAGGTGACTTTTCAGACTAATGTGGTGAGTGCAAGTTGAATGGTGAAGCAGAGTGTGACTTCTTTTCAAAAGAGGGTACCTACCACGCGCAAGAACTAAGTCAGTACAATCGCCAAGTTGAGAGGCGGTGTAGAGAGCCCAGTGTGTGACACTAGTCATTTTCCTATTGCTGCCATCTATCACAACTCTAGTAAATTATTTTCTGCTTGTCTCATGAATAAAATCTGCTGGTCTTCAAAATATATCAGGAATTTTTATATGCAAGTATTCTGATTTATGGGAATTATTTGTAAGGCTTTCATAATTTTACAGTTTCTGTTTATTCTAAACCAATTTCCAACACTGCACCCTCTGTGGGTGCAGCCTTGAGTCCAATTGACTACTGCCAGTGCCTGCCAAGCTAGTGTTGTGGCCCTACACCACTAAAAACGACATGTTGACATGGCCATTTCTTAAAATTGGCATGGGACATGGCTATGCTAGTGACATGTGGCAGGGCCATTTTTTTAATGCAACATGTGAAATGGGAATTAGTGACAAAAAATAGGGCATATTACTTATTTTATTAGGGGGTTTAAAGAAAAGGGGAGGTGTCTTTTTTATGTATACATAGAGAGGTCACCAAAAGAAATTTTTGGGGTATATAAGATGAATGCCTGCCTTTATGGTAGCAGATGTATTACAGATTTTGATAAGTTTACTCAAAATATAGAGTACTGAATTTATAATGAAAATAGGTATTTCACTGGATAGGGCTATGACAAAAAAAGGGAATCCACTTCATCATACTGGTACACTTTTTGGATTAGCTATGCTGGTGACACTGGGAATTGCTCTTGATATGGGACATGTGCATTTCTTAAAATCCTATGTATGACATTGGGACCCCCATCAAGGGCCCCAGTGTAACCTCTGTGGTGAGCTGGTAGCTTGGGACCTATGCAGCTAATTATAGCCATAGCCATGTGCTTTGGGGACCGCAGTCATGTTGACACAGAGGAGAAGGGTTACTTTTACCCACAGGGGAGAGAGGGTACATGGTCAGTGGCAGACCCTGGACCTATACCTTGAACAACACAAAGAATCTGGTAGCAGACTAGTTCTGCGCCCGTGGTACCTACTGACAACTCTTTTTAATATAGGAGCAACACGCTCCCGAACTACTGTTCTTCAATGACAATAACACAACCCATGGGGATTCAACCCCATTGCCCTGAATCACAGAGGTGGGAAGATCCCTGGGGCAGGGGCCTGAGGAAGGAGCAAGGGGGTGTGGGGAGAAGAAAGGGTGAAAGAAAAGATGATTCCCCTTTCTGAAGGAGCACCTGAGGCCATGGTGAATGGGTGCATATTAGATGCTGCTCTCCTGTGGCTTCAGTGGAGGAATGTCTAGACAATGCTGAAAAATGCCAGCATGATTATAAGCATCTCAGTATAAACCACATTTTTTATCAATTAAAGGGATTTCCCACTATTTGGTAAATCCTAAACTACCAGCAGTTTCTACCAATCATTATTATACATTGGGATTATACAAGTTTTATCTATTATGAGATAGATGAAGCAATAAAACCATGGTTCATTGTGCTAGTTTCAGATTTATTGACATCTAAAGATGGGGAATCCTTAACTATGGCTGCTCATGGGAGAAACCACCATTTTTCATCATTTTCTCAAATAATACCAGCAATGTCTTAACTAAACTTCTCATATGTCCAGTAGATATCATCTGCACCATGACCAAGCAATAAAAATAGGTAGTCATTGGACAAACAACAAATCCATGAATAATGCTACCAAAATAGAGGAAATGAAAAGTGTTGGATATTTCTTTACATTTCATTATGAACATTTTATGAGCAAAGAATTGGAAGGTTACTGGCGGAATCTATATAGAAGATACAGACACTATAATGACTCTTAGTGTTATATAAAAAAAGTCTTATATTCAACAGCTTGATAGAAATGAGTTAGGGCATATACAAAAGGGAAATAAGCAAAGCCATGTTTTTGCAAGGTACATGTATATGAATTAGCATTAACTTGCAAGATCTAACATTGACATATAATGGGGTTAGAAATGGGCCTGTACCCAGAGTGGGTATTCTGGACCTGTAACAAATGTAAAGATGAAACTCGAGATTTGTGTGGCAAGGCATGGAAACTCATCTTATGGAAATTCATCAATGATTCACAGCTGGGTATAGTTTAGGTTAAAACTATATACAAAGTACATTTATTTAGAGAACAGCAGTCGGACAAAAGGTTGTGTGTTTCTGGTGCATGTAGGTAGTGTTTGTTTTCACAGGTTGGGCACAGATGGTTTAGAGGAGGTCGCATGATGTCTGCATGTTCACATTTTTACTCGTTATGATACATGTACACCATTGATACAATAAATGGTAACCGTCCTTGAGTTTATAGAAATGGCAGAGGCAGTAAAATTATGGTGTAGTTATTATGAAGTGGAGGTACCAGTATTAGAAAAGTACTTTCCAGTGCTGCATTTACATATATTCATGACTGCAAATGAGCACAGCCTTGAGTTAAGGGGAAGTCAGTGTGACTATATGCATCAGACTAGTGACTCCCCCTGAATTGTGTGCTAGTACTAACTAGGGCCTAGCTGCTGGCTGGTCGGGCGGCTGGTGGTTCGGTGCAGGTGCTGACATCTAGATGTCGAGAACAGAAGTTTTCAGCTAGTCTAATCATTTGTTCTTCCATTGCCGTTTTCCTGCAAATCAGTGGAGCGCAGGTTTTTCAACAGGAGGCAGCTAGAAGTGTATGTCCACTGTATTTTTGCGAGCAGAGGGGTCCCCAGACACACCCACAGTGACTTTAATTTCCAAAGTTACATATTTTTATGTGATTTATTTGAAAGACATAAAAGGGAGACCAACAACACCCAACCCTTAAGATATCAAGGCAATATATATAGCCTACCTAGTGCAACTATTTCATTGGAATATTTCAGGGATGGATATTGAAATAGAAATCAATATCCACCATTCCGTATTTTCCATACAACAGTGTTGGGTCGAGACATGCTATTTGATGATACACTGTAAAAAATGACTGTTGCATCTACGAACGATCCTCGTAAAACTGAAGAGTGAACAACCGCAATTGTATGGCAGGGAACCAGTGTAGTTTTAACTAGATGCCCCAGGTGGCACAACAGTGGTACACAAATGCGATTTCCGTCATTATTTCGATGACTTTTTTTTACAGTGTAGGTTTTTCGCAGACATTGGAATTCAGAACGTGTGACTCCATGGAATAACTGCGGTCAAAATCCAATACATAATTCAAAGTGTACTTCAATAGCCACTTGACAGGCTACCTAACAGTTATCAAAGAATGGGATAGTCACACCGAACTCTGGTTAAACACGCAATATACTATGTTTAGCCTGGAGGCAATAGCTTGAGAACAACCCTCAAAATGTAAAGAATACACGCATAAATTATATGAGCATAAGCCTACATCAAAAGCAATTCTAAACGCTCATTTGCAGAAAATAATCTGTCCTATATATTCAGAGTGGGGGTGGGGGCTGTGCTGCATCTCATGTAGCTTCAAACTACTGACTTCCCATAGTTTGAATTCAAACTACTGACTTCCCATATAGTTTGAATTCAAACTACTGACTTCCCATAGTTTCAAACGTATAGTTCGTACTATTTACACCCCCATGGCTACGTATTTGAAAAGGAGGATTATGTCTGTCCAGCGCAATAATGCACAAACAAACATATAAGATGCAGTTTGTAATAACCAGATCCGTAAAACCTAATTGATAACTATGTACAGTCATTGCAGTGATGTAAACGTTCCAAAGACTTATTGGAAGGCTTATAAAAGGTAGCCCTTTAATGCCTGTCTACCCTGTGTACTCCTAACTGTACCCTCCTCACTATATCTGCCCAGCACACAGTGACACGGCCTTCTTCATGGCCTGGCTCAGAAGACAGATAGATTCTCTGCATGTTATTCATCTATAGGGAACAGAGCCATTCATGTATGGAGGTGGCCATCTTGAAATCAGTTATGTAACTGCCCCCCCCCCCTGATGGCTATCTTGGATCTGGCAGAGGATTGTGGGTAATCTCTTATCTTCCCCTCCACCCACAGGAAACAATGGGAATTGATAAGACTGATAAGCTGCCCCTGCCTCTATCTTAATCACCTTGAGTACCTGTCCATTGTTTTAGGTGTGAATGGAGGGGACTAGCCTGATAGGGAGACAATGGCTTGGTTTTACTCAGCCTGGATTATATGTGCCCTCTTAGAAACCTTTTAAAGTTTAATTTCTCTTGTATTTGAAGTACTAACTCTATATAAAGCTTATATTTGTTTAAGTTTAACGCATTTGCTATCCGATGGTATAGACTTCTAGAATATATAGCTTCATATAGACTATTAGGTAGGGCCAACCAAAGTAAACTATACAAAGAGGCCAACTGCTGATCTAGCCCCCGACTACATGAGCAACCTAGCTAATTTGTTTGGTACTAGCCATGGCTCTATTCCCTATACTGAGGATGCAGGTTCCTTGGTAGGGGCCACCATTGCTTGATCTGGTACCTGATTAGATATTGAACAAGTAATCAATGGATAATTCATGACTCGTGTGTGTTAGCAAAGGCTAATTACACTTGGCCTACGGCCTCGTGTAATTATCATTCACTAACACACACTCGTCATGAATTATCCATTGACTACTTATTTTATACCACAAAACCAATAAATAATCAATAGAATACCAATAAATTCAAGTTGAAAACAAAAATTATACCCCCTTCCCGGGACATGAAGCCAGCCATTGTGTGTACATGATCGGTACAAAACCTCGGCGCCCGGCAGCGGACAGCGACAGCCCCCATATCGGCTTGGCATTGAATGCGTCTCGGTTATGGTAGCGGACACACGGCGAAAAAAAGATGCGCCCGGACCGTGTTACTAACTGTTAGACTAGATATACACCTCGTCGCCCAGCAGCGGACAGCGACAGCGCACACGGCGAAAAAAGATGCGCCCTGACCGTGTTACTAACTGTTAGACTAGATATACATCTCGTCACCCGGCAGCGGACAGCGACAGCGCACACAGTGAAAAAAGATGCGCCCGGACCGGGACTCGAGCCGTGTACCTCTAACGGCTGAGCGCAATGCGCTAACCGCTAGACCACGGCGTCTCACCCCTCAGCGCCCGTCTCGGCTTGGCTATGTTTGAATGCATCCCACGGTTATGGTAGCTGACAGCCCGCAGTCGTCGTCTTCCCGGGCTTTGTATCATATCCAGACCTGGTTCTAGCCAGCCACCATCAGTCAGTCCCTGTGGCGCAATGCATAGGGAGTTGGACTAGGGATCTGAGGCTGCAGGTTCGACCCCTACCCTGGTAATGAAAATTAACGTAGATTTTAACATGTAACATATGACATGAAGGGACATGAGAGGCGTGCGGTTTATCCATGGATAACCACACGCCTTACAAAATTGATGTTACAGCCTACAGGGTGTGCAATATCAACAGGTATGTGCATGGGAATATCCAGCAAAAAGCACTGTGCAACCCAGAAATCGTGGTATAATAAGAGAGTAATGAATGGGCTATCGGGCACCGATATCCTACGATACACTGAACGAGGTGCCCGATAGCCCATTCCTTACTGTCTTTATTACACGATTAATCAATAAAAAATCAATAAATAATCAATAGAATATCAATAAAAACAAGTTGAAAACAAAAATCCTTCCCCGGGACTCGAAGCCAGCCATAGTGTGAGTACACAGGTACATACACCTCCTCGCCCGGCAGCGGACAGCGACAGCCCTGGTCTCGGCTAGGCTTGGCAGCGGCACACGGCGAAAAATAGGGAGTTGGATTTGGGATGTGAGACTGCAGGTTCGATCCCTACCCTGGCCTGGAATATTTCGTGGGTTTTAACATGTGACATATGACATGTAAGGTGTGCTGATATCCATGGATATCAGGCACTAGTGCCTGTTATCCATGGATATCAGGCACACCTTACAAAAGTCATGATGCATGCATCATGGTGTGCAATATCGACAGGTATCAGCATATGGATATCCAGAAAAAGCACCCAAAATCCAAGAAATCGTGTAATAAGCACTGATAACAGCCAGCATGATGGGTACCAGGTGTTATATAATGCACCTTAAAAGGTTTGCATTGAATGAAGGGAATTATTTCAATGGTGAATAATGTATCCCGCTAGGTCGTATATGACACTTGTGAGATAGGCCTAAGGTATTACTATACAAAAAAATTGTTGGATTGAAATTCTGATTATTCACTGTTTTCCAAGGTCTGATCTGTGTATACGTGCAAGATTATGGTAGTCTTGGTCTTTGTCTTGGTCATATCAATGCAATATTGATATCTAATATATCTAATTTTTATTTCAGAGAATCCACCATCAAGTGTTATCATTGTGGCACCATTGAATGCTATCATACAAGAGCAAAAAACAAGGTTTGGTTCAACATGTCTCGTCATTGATGAAGAGCTTGTGCATGATCTCCGCGAAGGGAAGGTGACAAAGAGTATCGAATGACTGAAAACTGGGGAATTCCTCTAATAGTGTTGAGGAAAAGGTTTGTAATATATGCTACCTATTGATGTCAGTAAACTATATTCTTGCATTAATTTTTGCTATTATTTCATCGTGACTTTCCCTGTAAAAAAGATGAGTAGCATGTTTTATCCCTAACAAGTTGTGATAAATAATATCATCACCAGCTTGAAATATTCAATCTATAGATATCTCCATTAATGATATTTGAATGAAATTGAAAATTATGGAAAAAAAACATCCTAGGGATGATATTGGTTGCATAGCATTAGTATTATAGTCTCCTTGCTCTATATTTCAGATATCTCACATCATTGTGGACGAGGCACAAGTAATTCTGTCCTGGGGTAAAAGCCAGTTTAGGAGTGCCTTTTTGGAATTATATTGTTTACGTTCAACTATACCAGAAGCCAAGATGGTAGCATTGACTGCCACTGAAACAACTAAAGCAATCGGAGAAATAACAGAGGCCCTCCACATGCGACACCCAGCCTGCATCAAGGCTTCCCCTGACAGGTGAGTAACGTAAATCCTTATGTATAACTCACAGCTTATACATCTGTATTACATCATCTGCAGCTGATATTATTTGGCCCAACTGAGGGTGTGCCTTATATGCAAGGATTTTACACTATAAATCAGTACTAAAATTACCACAATTTGTTCCCAGATGTATCATATAATATTCAGCCTAACTCAGTGTGCGTTATATACAAGATGGGGCGTCCCATATGCAAGGATTTACAGTTATCATATCATGATTGCAGCAGTTAAACATTCTATTAGGCCAGTCCGAAATAAAAAGATGGATTACGGATTTCCTGCACCACATATTCTGAAATGAGATTACAGATTCCGATTTATTTTTTCATAACTTTTGAACTAACGACGGTAGAGACTAGCTTTAAAAACCAGCTATTTCCTCTCAACAACTAACGTGCTCCAGACTAATCTGATACCCTGCTTGCAATGTTCTTTTGGGCTTAAAATCCACTCAACAAAGGTTTCTGAGTGCCCCCCATCTCTGCCCCATCCCTTGCTAAGTATGGAGTAGTCCAGTGACTGAAGCCAGGAATAAAACAAATCAAAAAGCTGTGATGGTGTCTCACACCAATGGACCAGCCATGCTTTTTTTTTCAAATTCATATGTAGATTTATATAATTGTGTTTCTCTGAGGAAGTTCAGCAGTGAACTCACCCCTCACCTGGGAGTGGATGGGTTTATATGTTTGGTAATTTGGTAGATACACAGGCAAAGGTTCACAAGTGGGCTTCATCCTTCAGACTTAAGATTTGCAAGGAATATACTTAGAATATGTAGGAATACACCTATGTTGGCGAACTTTGGTGAAACCTAATATCTTTTTACATTTTAGTCATTCTAAAATGAAGAAAAAGTTCAAAAGCCACGCACATACAGAAAGATCGAAAGAGTGAATAGCCTGCTGCATACATATAGAGGGGAGGGAGGACGTTTGCTGAGTGTCCTTGAGGGCTCTTATAGGGCTACTCATGCATTAAGTGCACTGTAAGGTAATTCTTTGTCCTGGGGGGAGGGCACAATGCTTCTAATAGGCAAGCATAAATCATACATTCATGGGAACAACTCTTGAATACTGTACGGGGGTCAACTGCACCCTGTGCTCTTCTGTTAGCCCATATGGGGACGGGGAACGATGGTATAAAGTGAGTAACCTTCTTTGATATCATATGTGCCTAGCATCGTGTTGTGGTCTATCAATATGTAATATTGTACTATTTTTTTAATATCATCCAGGCCATCAGTGTACCTTGAAGTAAGGAGATGTCCTCCAACGTCAGGAGGTCATCATGACATTGGAAGCTCGTATGACTATTGTACAGGCCCCCTCCTGCAAGAACTTCGGGAGAAGGAGAAAGACTTCCCTAGAACAATTGTATACCTTCCACTCAAATGGAGCAGCCACACTCATCTACAGGCTCTTGGGGTTCTGCATCCTTAATGTGAGCAGCATGTTGCTGTGCAGTGCCCTGATGAACAGGAAATCAAGTCATATGTTGCACAGCACCATGCACCACAGACCTCACAGGTATGTCAATATACATCTATAAAGAATATATCTCATTACCTGAATTAGTCCTTTTAGTTTTAATCCAATGTAATATTAACTCTTTTTTTGCATGGTCGCATTAGAGAGAGGAAAATTGATATATGACATGGATAACAGAGCAAAATTTATGTCCTCAAAAATGAAAATTCAAATTATGATATTTCAGGACTGTATTTATCAATTGAGATCGAATAATGATTAGTCAGAATTTGGCTAAACCTTTCATTTTTCTCACAAGATGTTGAACACATTGATTTCTCCCAGAATAGATTATTTTTTATTTATTTTACATTTGCTAAAATATTACTTTTAATTCTATTATAGATGAAAAGTCTCATTTCATCTACCATGCTGAAGCCAGACAGTCTGTTGCGCCTTCTTTTTGCCACAAAGGCTTACGGAATGGGGGCCGACTGCCCTGATGTTCGGAGAGTCATGCATGTGGGCCTGCCCAAGAGTCTTGAAGGTATGTTTTATTTAAGAAAATAAATACTACTGGACAAATATCGCTGCTGACTTATAGAGCAGGGATTTTGAAAGGGCCGTGCCTGCCTCATTTGTAACCATTCATGAAATTGAATCAATATTGTGTAGTCCATGTATGAAACCCTTCATTAATTCTGTCTCATTTTCTTTTTATAGCCTATGCTCAATGAAAAAAGCCAAGATGACAAAAAAAGGAAGAACAAGAATCCAATGACCGATGCCATGTGGAAGTTCTGTCTCAACACAAAAATCTGCCAACGGAAGATGCTCCTAGAATATTTTGACTTCAAACTTGTTCAGATTAACCCAGCAGCCTGCTGCAACATTTGTAGTGGCACTGTTGAGCCTGACTAGAAGCGTGTTCCCAAATGCCCCACACCCAATGCAACCATTTTCCTAGCACTTATGGACTATTTTCAGTTGGAGAATGAAGATGCTACGGAAGAGATGGTTGGAAATTGTATCCCTGAGCTGCAAACTGGACTTTGTGAATCACTCGCTAAGAAGATTGCGTCATATCCTCAGAAATACCTGAAGGATAGTGCACTGGCAGGAGATTTTCGGTACCTTGAGTCAGAATACATTGAGAACATACTTCTCCTACTAAGATCATAATAAACAATGTCTAGACTCTTAGAAAAAAAGGTTATTTGTACAAGTTTGAGTGTTTTGAACATTGTCGCGCCTACTGGTCCAAAAAATGTTACATATTAACCACCAAATCACCAACATTGCTTTAATGCCAAGTGGTCATCATGAATGATGTGTACGATGGCATTTCAAGTCTATTAGACAGAACTGTATTATTGGCCTTAAGTTGCTAGAGAAAGTGCTTTCTAACAGTAACATATTTGCCATTGTGCCTTTTGTATGATAATTCATATGAAAGTAGCCATGGAATGCATGGAAAGTGTGCACTGTGGCCATAGGGGAGACTACTAGAATATACATGTGAAATAATTCTAGATATCTGTTTTATTTTTTCTACCTCTGATTTTCAGAGAATCAAGCCAAGAAAGAAAAATGTATACTGTCAGCAATATACCTTCAGTGTTTAGGCTCTCAAGGTTTTTTGTTTAGTTTTATGTCAGGGGGCCATCGAGGAAACAAGACATTCAAGGCTTGTTACCTACACTAATAAATGCATTTACCATATTCATTCTAATAGGCACACATTAGCATAAAATCAATTTTCAGATGCTCAAATCATTTATTCAAAAATTAATTCTAATAAGCACACCCCTAAAGCCAAAAATTGTTTTTGTCCTAAAGTCTTGATTTTTACAAATATTATTTTGCATAATTTGACAACAGGGAGGGAGATGCATTATGGTCAAAATAGGGGGGTGCACTTATTAGAGCAGGGGTGCTTATTAGAATGAATCGCAATTTTTTGGCAATTCAATCCCTATTATGTCACCTAGCATACTCAAGTCGTGGTATCCAAAAATCAGTTTGTAATGTAGATATATAAATAAACAAGAACACATTAACTTGATTTTATATCATCAATGTTCAGTATATTTTCGAATAAAACACATCAGCTTTATCACAGTTATATGTACATATTTGTTATAAACACAGTGTCAATCTTGTTTGACTTCTCTCACAATACTATTAGACTTAATATTGAGATACTCAGTATACATAGATGCAAAATCTCATTATACAGAGTGTGGAGGCTTTTATTATATTTCATGCACATACCCCAAAATATGGCATATATTAGTAGTGTATTTCAACAACATCAGTGGAGTTCATTGAAAAGGCGACAAGAAGAGTGGGACTGTGTAAAAACATGAGAACCACAAAGTCTTGTAGAACACATCACTAGGCAGAGTGACCTCATCATGTACAATCAATTAAGGCAAAAAAGCACGATTACACATGAGTGGGAAAAAGCAGACCATAGATGAATTCCACTGTGCACATAATGTGCATTACAATACCATTGCTAAAAAAAACCCACTAAACATGAGTGGGAAAAAGCAGACCATAGATGAATTCTACTCTGCACATAATTTGCATTACACTATCACTGCTAAAAAAACACTTAACGTGAGTGGGAAAAATAAGACCATAGGTGAATTATACTGTGCATATAATTTGCATTAGTTCATGGGTGCAATACATATCATATCACAGGTATATACAAGTTGTGTAAACAGCGCTGTCAGCAACACCATACTCCCGCTTCTGAGACTGGCAACACTTGACTACTCTATGGGATGTCTCAGGGTGACTGTCACTCAACTGTAGTGGAGCTCCCTGAGCACTGTTTCTAAGGATGGTGAAAGTGAGGAAGATCTTGTGCACCCACTCCTCCATTAGGGCAGGTGTTGGATGGAGGCCATCCTTGAATCAATTGTATCGATGCCCTTTCTTCTTCTCATACCGCACGATGCTGCTGTGCAAGTGTGGCATGGCTGTCAACCCTGCATGGAAGTTCCTCTCAACAACCAGTCTGTTGAAGCATCTCACCACATCCTCAAGGTTCCCCTGCTGTTCACCAAAGTCTTTTGTTGTTAGGTAGGTGGTCTGCTGTGTTTTTAGCAGGTGCCTGTTATAGTCCATCAGTGACATTGGTGCAGTAGTGCCAAACACTGCCATTTCTGCCAGCTGTAGTAAACCTGCCCCCGATTTCGCGTCAAATGTCCCACCAATGAGCGCTACATACTCCAGCTCTGCACCACAGCCCCAGGAATCAAATTAAAAGCCAGTATTCATCTGGAACACAATAAAAATCACTTTAGATAGTTGAACAGACTATTCATGTAATTAATGTAAGCCAGAATCAGTCATAGTTATCTCAGTACAAATTCAAGTTATCTATATGGCATACTGGCAATAATACTCAAGGAGAAAAGGTTACATAAAATTGATTTCAGCATCCTTAGAAAAGGGCCACCTGCTTTTTCCTTTCTTAATCATTTTCAAAGTCAAATAAGGGCTGCAAGGGAGAAAAATTGTGCTTCACATTTTGATAATTTGTCCGTATCTAACATGTTATTTAGGTGTGCAATTAATATCTAAAAGTTATTATCCTTATTTCTATGTGTATATATATTAGAAACCATTACATGCATTGTCCTTGGAGGTTTTTGTGGCACTTAGAGTAGAATTCACAAAAACTATCTGCAATGCAGTAAATCAATTTCAAGCAGCATTATTGGTAAATTTTGAAGAAAATTGCACAAAATTTACACATGATTTACACTGATTTCCCAGAACCCAGGGTGTAGTTTATACACATCAGCTTAGGGGTTTTTCCCACACTTTTCAAATCACAGGTGGGGGTTAACCCTTCGATAGCTGCTATTGCGGCAGTGTATTAGACAGTATGATGCATTGGTGAAATGCTTGTAAATCAGCTTTCCAGCAGTTAAGTGGTATATACATATACATATATATATATATATATATATATATATATATATATATATATATATTTGATCACAGTATCAAAGACAATTAACCATATGATAAAGCTGCAAATTTGATATTGTAAGTGTCCAACTGTATTTCAATATAATATAAACCTTAGTAGACATCTACTTATCTTTTAGTGCTGTCATTAAATCTTTACAGTAGACATGGTCACAACAACCCAATGCATCAGGGAGAATATAGGAGAATGCTCTAGGAAAAATGCCAGAGAGGAGCATATCCGTATAAAAAATACGAGATTCTACTCCTTCTCCTTGTAAAGTCGATACTCTCCATGCTGAGGGAAATAGGCCAATAAAAAATGTATCTTCAAAACTGTCCATACTGAGTGACCAATAGAAGAGCAGAAGAGCAAATCCATAAAAAATATGAGACTCTACTCCTTCTCCTTGCATCTTCATTACTGTCCATGAGATTCTACTCATGGTATAATCAGACATCTTCATCTTCTGGCATCTTGCTGTTGCTGATGTTTCTTTTTATGCCTGTTGAACCACCGGCGGAAGCGGACGGCATCAATATTCTTTGCTTGTGAGACTTGCAAGTTATTGAACTTGTCATTGTTGTAGCTGTGTCCTGGTTGGTATGCAAATGGTCTTACTTTCCGAAGATCATCCATGTTGAGTGTTTCATCTTTGTCAATGTCCTTTGCACTGTGTGTTTTTGAACGGACAATGACTTGTGCATCAGTATCAAAGTTTGTTGCGATGGCACACATGCCAGGCACAGCACATGACTTTTTTTAGATGGTCTCTATAGACTTGTGTCTGCATACCAAAGAATTCCAGGGCAGCTTCAATGATGTAGGCATTGGTGTAGTTCAAAAAGAACTGCTTGTCTGCTTCATATGCCTTGTGCACATCGGGGTCGACAGACTTACGGATGATTCTTACCATCTCCCCACGGAGTGTTCCTCTCTCTTCTTCACCAGTTTTATTCCACAGTGGGTCGAACACCATTTTCTCCAAGTAATTCATTCCCAAATGAAAGAATTCAAATGTGATGGCACCAAGGTGGGCAAAGCATCCCTGTGGTTGGACATTTCCCAGGCGATTTGACAAGGCAATCCGGAACATTTCTGCTGTCAGCTGGTCTCCACCAGCTTGTGTTTTCTCATCCTCTAAAATTTGGTAGATCGGAGATCAACTCTCCATAAAAGTCTAGGATCTTTACAGTATCAGCACCATACTGCTTGCTGAGGTTGAGGACTGGAAGAGGGATGACCTCTGTCTTCTTCTTGAACTCTGGGTGTGGTGGAAAGAGGTACTTTGGTAAGCATTCACCTATGAACTGTAACTGTACAAGATACTTTGCAACAACTCTGCCAACTATCACAACCAGATCCGTTTTCATCTTAGCATAGTTTTCCTTGGTCACAGAGACGTCATCAATGTGAATGTTCTGGAGAGGTATCTCTGGTTTCTCTGTGTAGACCTTTTCAGTAACGATGGCAGCACTGGCAAACATATGGACCATATGTGCATGATTATCCATGCTCTCATGGGCCACTCCTTGCATGAAGTTTAGATTGTCTCCAATCAGTTGTATGCGCTTGCCTTTCTCGGCGGCAGGAAAAAGCAGATCTTTGTATGGTATTGCCTTCGCTACTCTACCAACTGACCGGTAGGACAAGGAAACGCCCAGGACGTTAAGTCGGTCATACACCTGTAAAGGAAAAAAAGGCTTTTTAATTTGATGTAACTAATATCTAAAATGGGGCAGTGTTCTGACATAGGAATGTAGAATGATGCTTTATTCGCTCAAATATAGACAATTACCATGCTAATAGTATAGGAACTATTTTTTAATCACCTGATGAAGAACGCCTAAGTTCGAAACGTTGTGATCATTTGTAAATACTACTACAGTAATAAAAATGACTTAACTCCATGTCTGTCGTCCTAGTTGTGCCTATTATTTAATAATAATATTTTTTAATGTGCTGCTTTCGGTAGTATGAAAATGAAAATGAGTTTTGTCATACATCAACTACAACATTTTGTAACACTATCTCATTGAAAACAGGTATTTAATCTTAAACAATAACACTCAGTGGAAAACTATGTTAGCTATTTCTTAAATATGTTAGTAACAACCAAGTGTTCAGCTTGAGGCTACTTATACATGTATACCGGTGATGTCTTCTCCTGGCATGGCTGCTCTGATGTCACTTCCATTCTGCTTTCTTCCATGTTCCGAGCTGTAGATATATACGATATATCTGGGGCCTCTCTTTGCTAAAGTCATATTTCGTTTAGGGACCATCCATAAATCACTTAGACACTTGACAAGTTGACCTCCCCTGCTGCATCATGTACACAAAGTGAGTCCTCCCACACCCCTATTGCTATCTTACTCAAACTGAATGGACCCTTTTCAATGTACTACTGTATTAACCCTGTAAGGTGAGCAGATATATTGCAAGAGTATATATTGCTGTGCACAGCAATGTCAAAGGACAGATATTGGTCCAGTGGTTCATGGCAGCAACAAATAGCTATGTTGAGGTTTATTATCGAAATCTTTTTGGCAAAGAAGTGACAAAACAAGTTATTGTGAAAATATGTTGACTATGTTTTATTCTTTAACCTGGCCTTGGCCTTACAACCTAAGCTCTTCTGTTCAATAGCAATAATTCCCCAAATCCCAAACACAGCATCCCTCTGCCCAACTTATTACTAATCCCTTATATGCTCTGCCCCTAGATTGAATATCTGCGGTAACTGGAAGACTGGTCCTCTGCCACCAATCTCCTCACTTTAAGCATCCCAATCGACTTCCATGGGCCTATAATGAGATGAAAAAATGGACAATTTAATACAGCAATCATTTCTCACCAGGTACAAATGGTAACATAGCAATGGAATGAGTAGAAAAATGGTTATCGTTTCTTATTTGCCTCACCTTTGGCATTCCTACATGTTGACTGCTCCTAATCGGGGTAGCTAGTTCATCAGGGTTTTCAAGTGAGGAAAATCCACTGTCATCACCCAGGGGGCAAACACCATCCTCAAGTGGCGAGATCTGAAAGTGAAAATACTCTTCTTAGTCATTCCCTGTAGAACAAAAATTACTACCGTAATAACTCGCGTATAAGCAAACCCCGCGTATATGGCCTTTTGGGATGGGATAGAACATATTAAAAGAGACATAACTTTTGTTCTAAACAATGGATTCTCAAAATTCAAAGACCTCTGACCATCTTGGAGCGTACCCCATCCCCTTTACCATTATATAGGGATGAGGGAATATAGTAGATATTTTAGAGAAAAAACTTCCCCAAACTTTTGCTGCTTCTAGTATAAGCCCTGGCTCATGTACATATACCTACCAAATCGATACATCGTAATTCACGATATCCCGATTATCACATCGATAAATACATTATATCGATACAATCCTTTGTCCCATAAATGTCTAGGATTTAGGGTTTCTAAATCTGGAGGAATTTTTGTAAAAGTTCCTATTAGAACCAAAGTTATGGTCAAAAGTGCTTTGTCAATTCACCTGAGCCACAGAGCATTATGGTAGGCGATAAAATTTATTCAGAAATTTTAAGAGAAACGATTTGAATATTAGGACAATATATAAATGGCTCTAATTTACCTTGTAATTGGAGTATTTGATAGAGTTTCTCATTGTCAGAAAGATATTAACCTGCTCTATTACAGCCCTTTATAAATAATCGATATGATCGAGTTATCGGGACCAAAATCACGATAATCAACATCGACATACATTGGATGTCAATGACACGCCTATGTACTAGGGTGCTATAAGTGTCCAACTTACCTAAAATGATGTCACACTGTATACATGTGGACCAACAAGATACAACGTACCTTGTTGATCCACACATCATAATGATCAACACTGGTTAAAAACATTAGGAGATCTGCTAATTCTTATAAAGAGACAATAGATGTTTTTTTTCTAAAGTGCACTGATTTCTGTTCTAATTGATGGGCTTTCAAACAGTAAACTATGATGAGAAAAAAACAACATACCAACAGCCGCCGCAGTGATGCATAATTCTGCACACTACTGGATTTAGCTTTTGAGGAATTTTTAGTAGCAGGGGATGGCTGTGATGGAGGAATCTCACTTGCAAATTCAACGATTTCTCTGAAACCAAAATTAAAAGTCAAAGAATTAAATTAAAAGGCTAATTAGCAATATGGCACTCCAAGCATTTACATTGACATTTACCAGGTGACAGTATTACTTTAAATTAGCTGCAGCTGAGATATAGATCACCTCTCTCCGCACACAACATGCAGTTATCTCCCTTATCTGTAAAATGCAGTTTTTATTTTGACAAGAAATGAATTCAGCGAATTTTTTATTCTGAAAATGGCAGAAGAGAAAGACTGCATTATTCTGAAGGAAACCCTAGTCTTTATTGCAAAGGAATGCCTGGGAAATAACATATTTAACATAAGAAACATCAAAGAATGATTTCCTCCGAATGGATAAGTTGATTATCATCAAAATAATCAAAGAAAATTGCCATATATGATATGGTTTAATGGCAGGGTATTCAGTTTATAAGCCCCTTTCAGGTTGCTGTAACGCATTTAAAGCACGTACCTTGGTAGCAATGATTGATGTGTTTGGACTCCAACAGTGCACATCTTCATGAAAGATCCAACATCTGGTGGAGCCACCACTTTCGGTTTAAACCTTGCGACATAACGCTTATGTCTATGTAGGGATATGTGATTTCTCTGTGGGCGATGTGCTGACTCTCAGGGGCCGGTCGTCGTGTAATCACATGTCCCCTCTCTGTGTCACCCCAGTCCAGGCGTGGATGGAAGGTAGAAAACGTTGTACGGGGAAGTAGCTCAGTGGTAGAGCAATCGTCTGAAGGCTGAGAGGTCCCGGGCTCAACTCCTGGTTTCCATAAACGTTTTCGCAGACCCCTACAGCTATAATGAAGAGAAAATGGGCTACATTTAGCATTATATGATTGGGTTACATCCAATCATCATTTGTAAACAAGTGCGTTTGCAAACTTTTACAGTGGCAGGAAATGTCAAAGATAAAGCAGTTTAGGTCTATGACATAAGACAAACGAATTCTTAACCCTCTGGACCCTAGAGGTATTTTACACTATAAAATAGCACTGACTGAAATGCCAATTTTCAACCCTTGGCTATGGCTCAGAGCTTATCTCAAATCAGGGGTGCGGCTTATATGAGGGTATTTTACACTATAAAATAGCATTGAAATGCCAATTTTCAACCCTTGGCTATGGCTCTGAGCTTCTCCCAAAGTCAGGGGTGCAGCTTATACGGTTATTTGAGAGATGGCAGAAGGATAAAAAAGGATCCCTATGTTTTAGATAGGAGGGCAATATGTCCGTTACCATGATTTTGGACATCTCAACATGCATATGAATAGGTAAGTCTTGTGTGAAAACTACTAGAGGTAGAGAAAGGATATCTACAGGTGTGAAAGAGGGACGGTATAGGTATATTCTAGAATGAATAACTAGATATTTAGATATTTAGAAGATATTTTATCCTTAACCCAAAGCCCTGAACACATGGTAACGGACGTACCTTAAAAGAGATATTAATTTCCCAAATTTATTTTTTTTGAACTGTTTATAGTTGGCCTAGGTAAGACATAATGACCTTATCTTCCACGGGAAACTGATAATACAAGGGGCCCAACATACCTTCTAAATTTTTCCTCATATTTACTTTTATTTTCTAAAAAAAAGACGGGTCATTTTGCCTACTTTTTATATTCAATGATTTATCAATAATCCTTAAATGTCAATGAACTTGACAAATTGCACATCCATGTATAGGTATCGATGTCTCTAACAAATGACATGAGGTCTCTTTACATTTGCATCAGTTTGGTTCATGTGGTAATCAATGTATGTCATTAAATCAGCTATCTACACTGAAAAAAGTCTTCCTGACAAAGTGACATGTATACCCATGTCAACTTGATTTGACACAGAGAGCACACGTCATTGGGACATGTGCACATATGTCACCATGACAACTGTAGCACACAGTAATCCTCATATGATTTGACATGCCTTTAAATGCCACGTCATCTGTGAGTTGACTAGGGTCACGGTCATGTCGAAGGCTCTTGACATGTGATGGTTTGACATACATCATTGTTCTAGGATATTCCACTAGATGGGGCAAACAACCATTTTGGTACCAGGATTAATCACTTCCAAGAGGTACTACCAACACTTGAGACATTTGATGTATCTGTGTCATTTTGTTTTCATGAAGAATAGATCACTAAGGTCTGTAAATACTATAATTTCAGTATCTTCATTGCATGGAGACAGATGGCATTGCCATGCACCTCCATGCCCTTGTCTTACGGACTGCATAGAGGTCCTCAGTCAAGTAGAAGTTCTGTAAATAGGAAAAAGTGCCTTGGTGTGCAGGCCTGTGGGATTATGATATCCCCTGCCTTCTATTATAGGCCTGCCTTGATTGAACCATTAGTACATAGCTATTGACTGCTCTTGACCCTTACATAATTGTCTCACAGTATTACCTAGCACTCAGGTGAATGGATCAGAAATGTGTGATGTGTCTTCATTACGCATGTCAAGTGGAGTTGACAAACCAAATATGAGAGGGTCAACCTCATTCGACATGCCTTCATACATGTCATGTGGGAGACAAATTTTGACCTGTGCAGTATGCGTCAAAGCGATCAATGTTCTTTTCTCTGTGTAGCAATTGGTGCACGTCTCAGAATTTCACCCACATATATTACATAAGGAACACAGCTAGGGGAATGTTTGTAATTTCTATCGTCTCCCCCAATTGTTTACAATTGGACAGACCCCTAATGTCTTACTTGTTATTAGATTCCATTTGCTACAATATTTGTCAGACACACCAGAGATTCAGGATAACATGACTTCCATATCTTCTGAATCTATATTGAAAAAATCGTGGCGTTAGATCGATTATTTATTCAGCAAGAGCCAACCTATAAACCCTTATACGTACTTTTGATGGTATAGGTACAGAGCTGATGTTTCGGCCCATAGGGTGTGGACTAACAACCCTCCAGGGCCAATGGGTTTGACTATAGGGCTCTGAGGGTGAATACCATATTCAAATAATCTTATTAATCTATATATGTATCGGTTGGAGAGGTCTGTTGTTTGTATATTGTCTTCTACAGTGAAAGGAATTCTGGGACTCATAGAGTAAATCACTGACACAGGGCTGTCAAGTTCTGAGAATGGACATGAGTGATATTTTGAGAAAATGGACAAATATTGCGCGGTGCACCGCATCGCAGTGCAAAGGGACATGAATCGCAAGGGAAGTAACCCAACAGCAGTAGGGGGGGGTCATTCCCCCCCCCCAGAAATTTTTTAAAATATACATGCCAAATAGTGTGTTCTGAAGCATTTTGAAACTGTTTTTAGATAATAGATTTAGTGTGCACAAGGCAAGTAACCCAACAGCACTAGGAGGGTCTGGGAGCATGCCCCCCCCCAGAAAACTTTGAAAATATACAAGCCAAATAGTGTGTTCTGAAGCATTTTGAAGCTGTTTTTAGAAAATCAGTGGGGAAATCTCCCAACCAGAAATTTCCCCACTGGAACCCCCCTCCAGAAATTTCACACCCGAGAATTACCATCCCCCCATCTCACTCAAGTTATTCCATATAATTTACATGTAATTTCCAGGAGGGAAACCTAGAACTGCGTGTCATCCAAGTTGATCAGTATAGGCCCTACTACAAGTGTGGCATAATATGCCACTCCCTAACATTCCGTCCCTCATAAATTAATTTCTAAGCCTCTTTTGATATCTGGTTGCGGCATTTTAATTTCCTGAGAAAATTTGAAAGTTTCTAAGTATTGATTCTGGAGTAAAAGGATTCGTTGCTTGCGGTCTGGCCTTAAACGAGTACTAAGAGACTACGGCCTATTTATTAACAAGTAATAACAGTGAACAAGTGAACAGATACATATATATATATAAAAAAAACACAGTAAAGAGGAGAGGTTCATGAGTGCCCTGAGGCTAGCAGCAGTGTAATGAGGTCAGGTGAATAGTCCAGTATAAAGGTGTGAGAGTACACTGGTGTGTTGTGGGTGGGAGACAGGTGAGGTGACACATGTACTGCAGGCGACTACCATGTAGGGGCCGGCATCATTGTATATATATTAGTGCGCTTCATCCGAGAGACGTGCTCGTGTGGTGCTCGTTCCTTCTATGCCAACCAGGTGTCGCTTAGCGATACCCGTTTGGTACAAGAGGGGGCAGCACTATGCCTCGCGTCCAACTCCTACTAAGAAGCCGGAGGATCCGCAGAAGGGGACTGGACATGGTCCAGCCCAGACGTATGCTCTGTGAGAAGTAAATAAAGTCCTACCCGAGCGGTAGGGAGTCTGGGGCTTTGCCCAACCCGAACTACTCGTGTTGTGTTGGTATCTCTAGTGATAAGCGAGCCAAAGAGCCACCCAACATATAAGTCGATACGAACCATTACACAACGATAACACAACCAATCAGGGGATTGGTTGTACTCCAAAACATGCATTCTGGTGACTTATGAGGATCACTATATAACTTTGCTTCTAGTTGGAATATTTGAAAAATTCTTTCAGTTTTAGAATGCCCAGGATGCCAGAAATGCGTGAGAAAGCCTTGTCTATGTGTGAGGGCGTGAGAAAGTGTAAAAATGCGTGAGACTTGACAACCCTGCTGACAAATACTGTAAATTTTCTTGTATAAGCCGCACCCTCGTATAAGTCACACTCTTGACTTTACAGGGAGCTATGAGGTGCATCTGGCCCTTGAAAATAGTAAGTTTAGTACTGTTCAGCCCATGATGAGCCTTTTAAAGTGGTGATCAATGGTTGTTGTTTGCAAAGCGAGGGTGCATGTCATGACAACATATATCACCGCTGCCCTTAAAGTGTTAAACATTGGTTATGGTCGGCAGCTATCTGACAGCTATCGCAGTAAACATTCTTTGCAGTGTTATTTAATGAACATAATATCTTATTTTACTCACCAGTTATGATCCTTGAGGTATTGTGAACAGTGTAACCAGGTGCCCCGCTTGTCTGTCCCATGGAGTTTCACAAATTGCAGTAAGGCATCATCCTCCTGAGTTGCCCAACCATCCACCTGTGTGAAATGAATCAGAATCCATGTGAGATTCTAGAGCATTGGTGCATCATTCAGGGATATTAACCTGGAACACTCAAAAATCGTCATGTTACAATTGGTTAGGCCTTAAATTGTAATGAAATCCCCTTAAAACTTTAACAAATACCTGTGATTGCTATTTGATACGACAGCCACCCGGGAGCCCTTAGAAGAGATTTATGGACGATTTCTTTAAGATAACAATGGGGAAAACTTTGGGTATGTGTCAAATCTTACTCTTGCCCAACCTTGACAAACCACTCTCCCCGTGACACACAATATTTTTATGACTATTTCTATTTCTATTGTGAAAAAAATTCAAAATAAAGAGACGGAGCCGAGGATCTTGGTGGTCTATGAGTAACTGACCATTGCTCGATGCATATTTTCTACACAGGGAGTGATACAAACCTATAGGAGTCAACTTGAAACACTATAGAAACCTTGAGATCTTACCTTATGGACTCTGTGGCATGTTGAAATTTTTTGACACCGGTACGGAGAGGATAAATCCAAAATGGCGGCCTCCATGATTTTCTGACCGCACAGTTTGTAAACACCGTCTGAGATACTGTCCGAGCACTCCTTATGAATTATTTCTTGCTCCTTGGTAGTACATAATCTCATTGGAAACCAGTTCATTTATTATTGATTTATTTGAGGATATTTTCCAAACTTTGGAGTACGAAGGTAAATGCCTACTACTAGAAATACGAAACAATTTCCACATACGGAGCTGTCTTCCGGTTAAACAAAAACAATGGCTGCCACTTCCGTTTTGGACAATAATACGAACATACAGCTTGTAAAATCAGAATCTTTTTTACCAACTCTAACCTACAGAGCTTCAACAAAAAACATTGTCGATAAGGTAAACGAAATAGAAAATCGTCTACAGGTCCAAGAATCCATTGCCAAGCAAACGATCAGACTGTTAGGAGGGATGGAGACTAGATTGTTCAGCCCAAACGGGTTTCCCAATGAAAAAATCTGTCACAATACCAGAAATCGAATCAAGGCTTGATAACTAGATTCAACAGTGTCAGAGCATAGTGACAAAATTGAACTAAATACCACTGTAACTAACAAAGCTCAAGCCACCTTTGAAAAACATGATAACCAATTTGCTAGGTTAGAGAGTGAAAGAAAGAAAAGAATACTTGTGATCGAAGGCATCGATGAGGATAGACCAGGAAGTCTACGCGATACCCTTGATCAAATTCTCAATGCCTTGGGGCTAGATTTCAACAATTCAGTTGCTGAGGCTATCTATCGACATGGAAAGAAATATGTACCTACTACTCAGCAAATCCAAAACCCAAACTTTAAAAAAAGAAATCGTCCAATCATAGTTATTTTTGCTTCAGCTCAATACAAAATGTAAAGAAACTGCAAGGGAATGCTGCTTGGCGTGGGCTTCATCTCTCGGATGATATTAATAAGGAGGAAAAACAAATGCAAAAAGACCTGAGAGCGATTCATGCACTTGCAAGAAGTAAAGGAGTGGACTGTTCTGTCAGAGGAACCCAAATCATCATAGCAGGCCAGTCATATCCATACTGTCAAGGGACTATTCTATGTATTATAATTATTAACGCCATACTCTAACCAAGGTGACCAGGCTTTCCCCTGTAGAGCCCAAGGTTACCTATTTTTAGCCTACTGGGCTGAGTGACTCACTCACTCCAGGGTGACTCACTCACCCCCTCCCTCTCCCAGTGGGAACCCCCAGGCTCCACCTGTGAACCCCCACTGGAATGCATGACTCATGCACTACCTCTAGGCCCACCTGTCCAGGTGACTCACCTTGGAGAGCAGCTCACCCCCCCCAAATCCGGATCAGACTGGATCTAACCGGACTGGGGCCGAGCTACTCATCCCCAGACTGAGTCACTGGACATGCCCTAATACGGAGGCATGAGTAACCCCGAGCAGCTCCTTTTCCCCCTTTATAAGCTGGACGGATCCTGCTCAGATCATCTTATTCTTCTCCAACCTAGACCCTATGACACTCAGGTGCCTTGGCCCCAGGATATAGCTTGATCAGACTGGCGAGTACCATACTGTACACTGTATTGACTACTCTTATGCCAATCTCACAATAAAGCTGGATCATCAACTGAATTGTCTGGACTCCTGTTACCTCACTTCATGACATGTAACGACCTGTTGACAATGGTGGAGAACTCCAACTGTAACAATCCCATTGTTTTCACCTCTCATGAGCCATGAATCAAAGTGAGACGACGCCCAAAGAGTTTGCTTCACAACGCACCGTTACATCCCCGGGGCTAGACGCGCCCCAATCAGCAGCAGCAGCAGCAGCAGCAGCAGCCCCAGACGCATACCAGCCTACTCAAACAGCTGACTCGTCACCTGACGCCTTTCTGTTTGATCCTATCCTTCCAGCCTCATTATTAACACCTAAACCAACACCTGTGAGTAGTGACAAAACATTCTCATGAACCATAGTTGATAATAATACCGGTACACAGACCAGCACACCCAGCACATCACAAGCACCAGGCCTTAATTTGACTTTACCTGGTTACGCTGAGTCCCCAGTACTGAGACTTGCTGGTCTGCCAAGTGAAATACAGTCCACACCTGTAATTAATGCTCCTATAGCTCGATGCAGCAAGTTGGGAACCTAAAACTTAGTTTTTCCTGAATTATCGCTAAGAAATGCTGTAGTTTAGCCAAAAATTATCCGATTTACATAATATTTGCAGCAAATGAAAGATGAAACTCATTGCTTTCAGGCCAGGGTTCATGGAGTGTCATTGGTGGCATAATACTGACCCATCACGTTTATGAATGAGTATGCTTTTTTCCCCTACCTCTATGGTGGCTTATTACACTCTGGGAGACATGTGATTTTTGTTAGTTTGCAAAAACTGTGATTTTCAGCAAAATTTCTGCTTGGTTTTTGATGTGGGACCACATAGATCACCATATATGCGTGATCACCCACTGATACCAGAATTATCCATTTTTATGTTCTACTTGATCATCTTTAAAGGCATGTGAAATATCTAAGTGATACAATAAGTGTGAGAAGAATTAGCCACATCTTATGATTCTAGTCTTTGGTGCCGACAATGCTTTTGTTGCTATTTACAGCTAAATAGCTCAATAGTGCATTGTAATAGGCCTCACATGCCTAATATGGGATTCTAATAGGATTTCAATATGGTTTTCAATGGGTCGTCAGGTCAAAACAACAATTGATGATGGAATTTAATAGAAACAAAAGGGTTTTGCACCATGGACCTGTTCACATTGTTCAGTTCTTCAGATATTCTTATCTTGGAAATGATGAAGGCATTTATGAGCATGGTGCTTTTCCAGCCCATATGGGACCTACAGAGGGCATTTTGTCTAGTCTGACATGTATTATGAGGGAATATTGCATAGCAAATGATTCTATTTTCATATTTTGTTATGATTTTTGAGACAGAATCATACACAAGACTTGTCTTCTGCAGCATATACAAAAATGTCCCTTGAATGAAGGCATTTTACATGCACAGCTGCCTCCAAAACGGGAAAACACTCAGGTTCCCAACTTGCTGCATCGAGCTATAGTCACCTGGATTTAGACTCACATTTAGAGCCCAGGTCTCCTCAACTACAGGCTGCCTTACAGAGCATACCAGTTCCTACTCAGCAGCCCAGTACCGGTACACACCCCACCCCCAGTCAAGCAGGTTTCATACACCCAGACCCCTCTGAGCTCACTTGGGATAATTTCATTGCCCCAGATTCTACTACTAATACACCACCCACCTCTGATCTCTGGAGACAAAGGATAAGATCAGCTATTGCCAGGTGGAGATCAGCAGGCTCGAATAGTAATGACAGAGCTCAGCAGGCGCAAACCTGCAACCCTGAGGACACACAGTGTGGTGAGAGCCCCTCAGCCTTTTTACATTGTGTCAATAGAATATTGGAGGAACAGTGGCCTGACGCCACAAACTTTAGTGATCCTTTCAGATCATACTTAAGTACCTCCACTCCTGAGGCAACCCCACCACCACCAAACACCCTCTTCCCAAGCTTGGAGTCTGGAACCTCCAAATCTGACCATACACCCTTAGCTAGCCCCAGAAGGAGAAGGGCATAGTCCAGTTCACCTCATAGGAGACAAACACCTCCTTATTACAGGCTGCTAAGAGGTGTAGAATCAGCAACAGCTGGAGGTAACATAAGGGCCACCTCTCATATTTTCAGCAGAAGACAAACCGCCCCCGAATTTACTTCAGAGGACAGCATCACTTCTGGAGAAGATTCTGAAATCTCTTTCCCTCACCTTAACAGGCACAGGACAGACAGCAGCATGGCATCAGCACCCCCGCCCAGATACGACCAAGATGACCTGGCCAGAAATCTGGTGAGAGAATGCACTCAGGCAGTCAGTGATTCTTTATCCAACCTACTGGCTGGCCAAATTAATCTCCTGTCTGCTGAAATCAAAAGGGTAGGCCAGGAACATACCAGCCAACTGTCCAGAGTCAATGACAGATTGGATAACATGGACACCTGGAGAGCTCAAATGGAGCGTGACATGATACACACACAAAGGAGAGCTGCTGAGGACAGTGCTGATGTTTTAAGGAGATCCGAAGTATTGGCTGCAGAGAATAAACAGAAATATGGACGATGTTAGAAGGGACATTTACACAGCCTACCCTGCTAGCACAACCCATCCAAATGATGTCTTTTTTACGTAAATACGATCAGTTTTCACGTAAGAATGACGTAAATTACACGAGTAGTGCTAGCTGGGTATGACAACAGAGCACCTGCTTATGTCCCTGTCACACACCCAACACCAGTCAGCACAGGGTTAGCTCACACCACTCAGACCCCGAGTGCACCTCCTGCAGCCTCCAACCTACAACTAGGTGCAAACATCAGATTAAGCCCTCCTAGTGCCTTCAAGTGCAACACTCCAACAGGCTTAACACATGCCACGCCCACCTCAAACCAGCCGACCCAAGGTGGAATTCCTGGTTTGTCCGCAACCCACCAGATGGCAGCACCAGCTCCCGCCCAAGCAGACGCTAGACCCAGCGCCCTAGGCTCAGTGATAGGAGACATATACACTCCAGCACATGGACACACCCCTGGTAATATGCCCATACCTATGCAAACCTTGCACTCCCAAAGCACGGGTGCACACCATACGGGCTATCACCAGGCATACCCCCACTCTACACCCTTGATCCCAAACCTAGGGCAGTCCCACTTCACTTATAGCATGGGACGAATGACGCTGGAAAATGATAGACTTTCCTCAGCCCAGCTCAGCTCTTTCAATAAGCCTGAGACTTTTGATAAGCCAACTGAGCACAGATCTGCATCCAAATTCATCATGGAATTCAAATTCTGGATCAAGAACATGTACCCCCGCCATCCCCATCTTCATGCCTCATGTTTGTACACCTTTCTCAAGGGGAGAGCGGCCCAATGGTTTTTCTCTAATATATTTGAGAAGCCCATCATGTATGATAATGAGGCTGTATATGCTGCTTTCCTACAGCGTTTTGGCACCCCTGACCCTGCAACCATCATCAAAGGTTACAGGAATAGGAAACAACAGCCAAATGAAACCGTGGAGCAATACCTGGCCGACATGACTCTCCTCCTAGCCAATAGCAGCCTAGAAGAATCTGTGCAGGTGGATTATCTGATCAATGGTCTAAAACCCGAGATTAAAACAGTAATCCTCCCCGAGGCACCCAAATCCATAGTGGAGGCAGAGCGCCTAGCACTCAAACAAGAGCTCAGTCTTGAAGCCAACAAAACCTCCCTTGCCTCCACCCAGCAAGCAGACCTTTGTGCCATTTTTAGCAACAATAAAAATAATGGTAGATCCAGAAAGGAAGCCCATTATCAGGACAACAAAAAGGATGACAGGCTTCCAAGTGGCAACTACAACAAGCAGTATGATGCCAAATACAGAAGTGGTTTCAACAATCAATCTGAATCCAACTTCAGTAAATATAAGGGCAAATCTAAGTCCTAAGACTCACTTGGAAATAGAAACGCCCAGCCACCCCAATTCAAGAGATCTTTGAGCTCCCACAAGAGCCCAAGCTCAGATGAAAATAAAATCATCATCACTGAGGCTACAGCCCCATCTGACAATAAACAGGTTTCTTTCAAGAAAACCTCCACCCCCCCCGATGGCTCGTCATACTACAAGAAAAGAAACAGGGACTCAACACCCAGCAGATACTCCAAAGGCAGTAAGGGTAATGAGCCCACTGAATCAGACAACGATGCTGATCTCAACAACATTGATGAAGATAATCTTGATCACAATGATGGTGATGAAGATTTCATTGATAATGAAGAAAGCTACGATGATGAAGAATAGGTTTCTGGGGAAGGTTGTATAGCACCCTGTAACCCGCCCCCACCAAAATGGACAAGAAATCTGGAACGCCCCCCGCCAGCCAACAGTCACCTGATATTCAAAGTGATGCAGAAGTCAACTCTCTCCAACAGCCAGATATCAACAGCAAGCTAAACCTAGATGACAGCTCTTCAGACAGTGAGGACTGTTATGAGGATAGCAGCAGCAGAGTGGCACGCCTCCAACTGAGAATCAAGTCAGATAAGTATGGGCAGCAAGGTAAGGTCTCTTACATTGGTACCGAGTTATCCTGGAGCATCCTTATCTTTTATCAGTCAGAAAATGGCTGACAAGGTTGTTAACACCCCAAACTTTAGACATGGTAAGAGATCACATATGACAGTCCTCAGTACAGCTAAATCACTCTTTAAATATAAGTTTTCTAATTGAGGGACAAGAATTTATCACAAGGTTCCATGTGGTCCCTAAGTTAAACCACCCCCTCATCCTTGGAGTAAACTTCATGACCAAATACAAAGCCAAACTCAGTTTTGGCCCAAAATCGCCATCAATCTGCAGAATAAGGCCAGTTAGAGGGCTCACAGTTCCCCCTAATTCTGAGACCACATTAAGTGCTATGGTACTTGGCCCAGACAAATTAAGAAAACTCACAGGCATCACTGAAAATGTCGATACAAGGTTGCCATTTTTAATCAAACATGCCTTGGTTAATCCCAAGACAACAAAAAATTTAATACTGGTAACTGTGGCAAATCCAAATGACTTTCCTTTGCATTTAAAGAAGCACATGACTTTAGGTGCATTCAAGCCTTTTAACATCAAGAAGGCCATACCAATTGGCCCCCTACATAGTCATCACTCACTGAACCATGTCACCCCTGACCAAGAGCTCTTCCCAATAAATTGTGGTGAAGACCCCCTAGAGCAGCTCCCAAAGGGCGATGAACCTTTGAAATATAAAATCTGCGAGCAGCTCACTCACAGCCAAAAGAAAGAAATCCGTAAAGTTGTGGAGGGGAATAGACAAGCCTTTGTGATTGATGACAGCGCCATTGGCTCCAATGTAGAGAATGAAGTGAAGTTGGAATTAATTCCCGATCACAAACCCTGCAACAGGATTATAGAATGTCCCCTCACAAAGAAATTTTCCAAAAAGAGCTCTTAAAAAAACATTTAGAGCAGGGAATCATTGAGGAATGTACCAAAACATGTGAATGGAATTCACCAGCCTTTTTGGTACCCAAACCTCAGGGAGACAGATCTGTAGCCTCTGGGTGGAGAATTGTAGTGGACTATAGATGGGTTAATCAGAACCTAAAATCTTTTTCATACTCCTTCCCCAGAGCAAATGACCTCATGCAGCCAATTGGCAGAACAGGCACCAAATATTTCTCAAAATTTGATGTCTATAGCGCCTACCACCAAATTCCCCTGGCTGAAGAATCAAGGTCCATAACAACCTTTTCAGCCAATGGAACTAGATACATGGCCAAAGTCCTTCCCATGGGACTTAAACCTCAGGTCTCTCCTTCATGAACGTCATGGAACAGCTACTTATGAAGTGTAAATACAGAAATGCAGTAGCATATGTAGATGACGTGGCTATTTATAGCCCCACTTGGGAAAGACATCTGCAGGACCTAGACGAGGTGCTCAAACTTTTCATCAAAGGAAATATCAAACTAAAATCAGAAAAATGTGAATTTGGCACCACCAAGATGGATTTCTTGGGTTTCTCCCTAGACCAACATGGTGTGTCGCCTTCCCCAGACAAAATCTGGCCAGTCAAAACCTTTCCTCCACCCAAGAATATTCATGATGTGTTTCAATGGCATGGCACAGTTTTACAAAAGATTCATCAAAGGTTTCGCTCAAATCATGAAGCCCCTATTTGAGGCCACAAAAAGCACCTTTAAATGGACAGTAAACTGCCAGAAAGCTTTTGAAAAAATCAAAGCCTCAATTTGTACTGAAGCTGTACTCAAATTTCAAGACTACAGCAGACCTTTTGTCATCTTCACCAACTCTAGTAATTACATCTTGGGAGCTGTGATCACACAGGTGGATGACTATGGTTTCTACAGACCCATTGAATTCGCAGGCAGAGGTTTAACCCCACAGGAAACCAGATATGGAATAACCGACAAAGAACTACTGGGCATAGTCTTTGCAGTAAAAAAATTCCACCATTATGTGGATGGAACTCACTTCAAGGTCTACTCCGACCACACCGCCCTGGTTTCCCTTTTCAATAAAAAAGAAAACATCACAAATGGGAGATTAGCCAGGTGGGTGGACACAGTCATGTCTTACGACTTTGAAGTAAAATACTTGCAGGGCAGAGCCAATCTCGTGGCAGATTTCCTCTCCAGGAGGACCTACCCACCAAGCTCCGATGACCCAATTCCCATCAGGTCACAGGGAAAAATCATACTTCCCCCCAAAAAGTTGTCTTTCTCTGACATTACCATGACCAAGGTTTTCAGATCCAATGAGCCAGTACCCAATCACCCAATCCAGATGGGACCTCCAAGATCAATCCTAAAAGGAGGCAAAATCTGGGGAAGTACAGGCAAACCACCAAAGGGTGTCATTGCAAAGAAAAATAGCTCTGAAAGAAATTACATAGCTTCACTTACACCGCAATTAGAGCTGTGTGTCTTAACCAGGGCGCAGTCACAAAACTCCCAGGAAGACACACCCCCAGCCCCCACCCAATCACGGACCAGAACCACTGTAAATAAACAGAGCCGACCCACAAAGGTCAAGCCGGCTGGTTCTAGGTCAAGAGGTCGACCCCCCAAATCCAGGTCACCAAGGGTATCAGTCAGGGCAGCCAATGCCAAAAGAGCTAAGCTCTCACAGAAGGCACTACCCATAGCTGAAAGGGCAATTATGAAACTTTGCAGGCACACCTCTGCCACACCTTCTAGAGAAACCTTAATTAAAGCACAAAAAGAGGACCTCTTCGCCTCATCAATGCTAACTTACATTGAATCTGGAAAATTGCCAATCGACTCAGGTTTGACAACTCAAATCTTAAGCAATCACGACCAATTCATCATACTAGATGAGGTCCTTTTCAGGATCACCGATAGAGTAATGGGCAAATCCCTAGACCCCACCCTTCAAATAGTGATCCCTGAAAAATGGGCAGAGTCTATAATTGAATCTACACACTGTTCCCCGCTAGGTGGACATTAGGGTTCAGTTAAGACATATGCAGCAGTCAGATCAAGATACTACTGGCGTTCAATGTTCAAACAGGTGTATGATTTCTGTGGCACCTGCCACACATGTCTCACAACCAAAAAGAGACCTAAACACCTAAAATCACCAATGACACTCCGTGAACCAGCGCTAACAGCTTACTCCCACGTCACCATGGACACCATAGGCCCTTTCAATAAAGCTGTGGATGGTTACCACCATATACATGGGTAACAGACCATGCCACTAGACATGTCACTGCATGGTGTACAGAAGAAAACATGGCTGCCGACGTAGCCCTTGGTTTTTTCCAAAGAGTAATCTGTATCCATGGGACTCCCTCAGTCCTAAACACCGACAATGCCAGACAATACACTACAAAACTTTTTGCATTATTCTGCAATAAATTTGGCATCAAACATGTCACAGGGAGCGCACATTGGAGCCGGAGCCAAGGTCTCTGTGAAAGACAACACCAGACAATAGAGTCATCACTCAGAGCTTTTGTATCCAAATCACAGAAGCATTGGTCTACCTTCCTCCAGGCTGTAATTTTCAGCATGAATAACACAGTCTCTAGCGCCCTAGGTTACTCACCCAACCTCTTGGTCTTTGGTAAGCAGACACACTTACCTACAGAGGCCACACTGGCACTAATCACTTCAACAAGTGATATTAAACAGAAGGAGGATATAGCCACCCACCTGTTAAATCTTAGGGATGATATCCAAATGAAGGCAGCAGAAAACATGGTTATGGCTCATAAAAAGATGAAAGCCAAACATGATGCCTCAGCAGAGACATGCACTTTCAACACTGGTCAATTGGTGTACCTACACATCCCTAACCTTCTGGTTAAACACACGACCAAAAAGCTGCAACCAACCTACTCTGGCCCCTACATCATAGTCAAGATGACCTCATCAGTAACTGCAAAAATAAAAAGATTGCAGGATGGAAAAGTTTTTAACAAAGCTGTACATGTATCAACACTGAGACGACCAAACACCAGGGCCAGCGCCAAAGCCATAATAAAAAGGCTCCAGACCGGTCCTGTGTCGACCCTTTTTGACCCCGACTTAAGTGCAATGCCTGACCCCAGCACACAAACCCCAAAGTAAAAGATTATCACCTCAGCCTCCCGCCAATCCTGGTACCAATCTCGGCATCAAGCATTCCGCCCTGTAACCAAATAATAACCAGGTCTTAATATAAAAACAAAAACAAAAATGAAACAAAAAACAAACGCCCGAAAATTTTCAAACAAGCAACAATGAAAGTCAGCCCCCCCCATAACCGACACATACCTCGAGCAAGTCCTCCACTAACACCATAGGGTGCAGGGCCCACTGGACCCCCCAAGCGGTCCATCCTCCCGACCACGAACATGGCAACACGGGTATTGAAGCCAATCGATGAGCACCCAAATCACGTAAGCGCTGAAAAAAAAGCCCACATCTGGTCAGCACCCGACATACCCAATAAAACAATCCACATCCCGCACTCTCCAAGAGATGTCTACTTACCTCCACTGCCCATAGAGGACCACCACCAGATAGACGGCCCCATCACTCAACACGAGCACGCTAAATAAAACCTCGATGACTCCGGCAGATAATCCTTTTTACTCGAAACTTGAGCAACGTCTAATGCCAAAAAAAACCTTCCACACCCCTTATATAGTAGACCCAACCGTGGGAACCCTAAGCTCATTTTTCGGCCCAATTTTCGAACCTCAAAAAAAAAAAAAAATCCAAACCTCACCAGTTTATCCAAATTTTTCCCACCAAACCAACCCCTACAAGCCCAAAACACTCGAACTAAACCCCCCCTCCCAGCCAAGACGCACCAAAGGAATGGTGCAAGTCCACACTATTTGGTCTTACCATTCGCCTCATACCATTAACACGAACACTGGAGAGACACCGACTCAGTGGCGCCGCATGGTGTTTCACACCAGAACTAAAGTCCGAAACCATTGAAGACCGGTCCTCCGCCCGTCTGGTGGTGCCCCACACCGCATCACAACAGAACTAACTTAGAGTCCTTAGCAACAAGCCTCCCCCGCGTGTTAGATCTATCCGCCAAAGCTCTGTAGATACTGGTCTTTGTCTGAGACTGATACTTAATACCTCCGTGTTAATTTTGGTATTGGTGTGGACCTGCTTGTGAACCATGCAACCTGATTGATCTCTAATACCAGTGTGTTTTATCTCTCTGTTTCTTTCCCATAATAGATCGGGCCAGAAAGACTGTTCAGATGCAGGGCAGCTCGACAACACCTTCGCCACCACAAGGGTCAGCCACAGCCTCAGCGACCACCGAGGCAGTGGTTCATCAGGTACCAGAGCAGAAGGCCGACCCACCAAAAGACCAGTAAGGCCAGGAACACCGATCCCCCCTGAATACAAGCATTGGAGAGACACAGCTGTCTCCCCCTCCAGCAGCCAGGACCATGATGTCGGGTGCAAACTGTGCACCAACACCCTGGACGGTTTCTTGTGACCATGTTCCCTTTCAATAGCCACCAAGAAAATCAAACTCAAACAACTTACCTATACTAGACCACATACCCACCTGGACTCCTTCAAACCCATCCCCACTAAAACAGCATCGTCCTATATACATCTCACTCTGAGGTCGATGAAGCAGGCAGATTGCTACAGGAAGATCTCGTAAGAGTTGGTAAATGGTGTAATAACAATTAGATGACGGTCAATACGACCAAAAGCATGATAATGATGTTTGGCTCAAGCAACAAGTTAGCTGGATGGACAACCCCATAATAAGCCTAAATAATGTACCTTTACCAGTATGTCAAACATATAATTACCTAGGGGTTGAGCTAGATCAGAAACTAAATGTGAACCCACATATGGGTAAGATAAAGAAAAACTTTGGCAACAAGTTATTAAAGTTAACAAAGTTGCGTAAAGCCATGAGTAAAAAGATAAGCTTACGTATGTACAAATCAATGGTCCTAGCTATAGTTGAATATTGTTCATTTTACACAGGAAGCGCTTGTCAGGCCGAACTCATAAAGTTACAACGCATGCGTACTTGCCTAAATTTACGCATCAGAGACATAAGTATCGTAGATCTACACAATAGATGCCAAGCTGATACTCTGCAAGTAAAACGAAGCCGCCAGCTTCTCATTATGATGTGGAAAAGGGTGAAGATGGGGGAATCACTGCAGCCAGTCAATGTAAGAACTAGGGGTGATCTCAAGATTAGATTTGCAAAACGACGAGCAAAAACAACCTTTTACCAAAAGGGACCATACCACAGAGGGATTTGCCTGTGGGATAAGCTATCAGCTGAAACTCAAAAACTACCAACTCTATCAATGACCAATGTCCTTCACAAAGATAATATGTAAATGTATCCCATGAGGTACATGGAAAACCGTCCCCTCGGGACGATTGTACCCTAATAAAGTAATAATAATAATAATAATAATAATAATAATAATAATAACCTCAGCCAAGCCAGGCAACCTGGCTTCAGTCGAGGAAGATTTCAAGGACCTAAATATCATTCACTACACCAAAACCATAGACAGAGCAGCCACCAGAAGGAAAACCTCGTCCGGGCGATATTATTTAAGATTACCCAGGAGCCACAGCGATCTGCCCCCAGCTAGTATCGGGGCCAGCTCTTGGAAATTTAAACATTAACTGAATTTGAACCCAAAAAATATTTTCACACACCATTTTTACAGTATGTTTAATCTGACATTGTGGGACACAATTTACACCGCCCCCCCAAGAATACCCCTAAGGTGCTCGATATTTTATTGTCATTATTTATGGAAAAGCTGTTCCTAAAATCGATGCTAGTCTCAGGTCACATTACAGGTACCTGTACACGCAAAACTCTGGTCACACCCTTTTTGTACACCCCTTTTCTTTCTCTCTGTAAAAGATTTTTGGATCTGGGCCAGCTGGCAACCAAACACCAAAATCTTCAAGGTGCTACAGAGTCCTCATTTTTCTCATCCTTTCAAGCCCAACCTTGCCAATGTATTTATGGGTTTTAGTCATGTAGTAAAACTTGTGTGAATTTTTATTCTTCTTTTCATGGACACCACCCAGAACAACCCTAGTCACTAAAATTCCCAGGACAATTTTTTTCTAAACAGCTCGATGACCTCAAAGTCCCGTTGAATACCACCATTTAGGTCCAAAATCACACTCCACCCCGGAGTGCAGAATTTTTTTTATTATACATTCAGAAACAAAATTCTCAAAACTCAATTCTGGGTGGACCATTGATTATTTTTATGTCTGTCTTTTTATTTTGTTTCTTACGGTACAAACTGTGGTCAGGCCCAACAGTCAGAACCTCAGGGAATATCACTGCTGTTGTTGCCCTGACTACCCAAGGCAATACATAAGCAGCGAATATCACTGTTGCCTACAGGGTCATTTCAGACGCTTACCTCATTGTATATCAAGACGATGTGTACATTTTCATGTTTCCTTAACTTATAACTGACTGGTTGTAACTGCTGGTGCTGCCCTGATTACCCAAGGCAGCATGTAGCAGAGAGTGTCACTGCTGCCTGACTGATCTATTTTCGCATAAGCCTCAGGTAACACACATAACTTGCAAGGGCAAGTACTATATTTTTTTTTTTATAAGCATATTGTCGACAAACCAGACCAGTCGAGCCCTTTTTATTGCCTCACATCTGTCGCTGTATTTTTTAGAAAGTTTTGTACCAAGTTTGCCTCACAAAATACCAGTTGTTATCCCGAAGTATCTACTCTACCTTTTTCTATCGGTACACAGACTGCAATTAAGTTACTCAGCAGCTGCTACACAAGTCACCTCAGAAAACTTGTTTTCAACCCTCTACAAATTGTACCAGCTGCTTGTTTCATGTCAAGATCAGAATATGTCAATGCACTTGATGTGTCCTCTCTTTCCTTATAATTATTCTCCCCTTTAACCTCGTGCAGAGACGAGTAGGAATGTGGGGATATGTCAAGGGACTATTCTATGTATTATAATTATTAACGCCATACTCTAACCAAGCTGACCAGGCTTTCCCCTGTAGAACCCAAGGCTAAAATGTGTGTAGTTTCCAACCAAATAGGCATTTTGAGAAAAGTCAACTCTGCTAACACTCTACTTGACAGTATGTTTGCTGGACGGGCATGTAAGAAATCAAATGACTGGTTTGATATAAACGAGGGAGTGATGCAGAGTCTACTAGTGATCAAGTGGGGCCGGCTTTCACCTAGGACAGAAAAATGATATCAATATCAGGAATGTTGCTCATAACCAATTTGAGTGTGCTAACAAGTTGGGAGAATTACTTGACCGTATCAACCCCTATTATTATTACTATGTATGTATATTTTTATTATTATTCTTACCACCTATATGATCCTTGGTAATGAAAAAACTCCCGGACAGTAGCCTTATGATTTCAACCAACTATACCGGTATATGGGACTGCATAAAGGCAGAAGTCCCTATATTGGTTATTATACAAAAAATAGGAGCCATATTGGATCTTTTTTTGTGTGTAATCTATCTAACTATATATCAAGTTGTAAATTGGATATATTATTAATTCCAATTTATTGTACTCTATGCAACACAACAATGTAACTCACTTGAAGGGCACCAAAGGCCTATGATTTATGCATCTTAATGCAAGAAGTATTAAAGCCAACTATGCATCTATATGTGCTGAGATATATCCTTCTGATTTTCACTTTCTCGGAAACATGGTTTAAATGTGAGGATGATGAATCTAGTTTTCAATTTCATGGATATACTAGATATAGACTTGACAGACAAGTCTTAGATGAGAGGGGTAGAATCAAGACAGGGGGAGCTGTATGTACATATGTGAAACATGGTACTATACATGATATAAAAGCCTATGAACATTTAAATAGGTCCGATGGCATAATTGATGTTCAATGCATATCTGTACTGAAAGAGCATATGAAACCAATTTTATTGATTAATGTATATAGACCACCTGAGGGTGATAAGACCGCTTTCGTGGATGTCTTCTCTGATATCTTATCAAATATAGAAAAAAGAGATGCAATCGAAATTATAGCTATGGGTGACTTCAACTTTAATATAAATGATAATAATGATGTAGTTAATAACCTATCAAATCGTATGAAATACTTTGGTGTAGACCAGGAAATTAAAAACGCTACAAGGAAAAAGGCAATTCTAGACCTAATCTTTACTAATCTTAGACCTAACCTTGTCACAGCTGGTGTATGCAATAATTATATTTCTGATCACCTTCCAATCTACTTAATAAGAAAAAAATGGAAAAATATCCAAGAAAAGGTTTATATCAGGATGTTCATACTCAAGATTACCTGATACAACACTCTTTGCTGAATTTGATAAATTTAACTTGGAGACTTTTAATAATACTGATGATATCAACTATGCTTGGTCACAGTATGAGTTAGCCATACATAATATTCTTGATAAGCATTGCCCAGTACATAAATTTCTTGTGCACAGGTATAGGGATCCATGGATGTCACAGAATGTTTATGAAATTATAAGAGAAAAAAATAAAAAATTATGGAAAGCTAGGCGTTCAGGGAAGGACGAGGATTGGAAGAACTCATGCAGCTATAGAAACAAAGCTAATAAGATAATAGACAAAGCTAGGAAAGGTTTTTTCAAGGAACAAGTTGAAACTTATAAAAATGACCATCGTAAATTTTGGAGAGTTATTAACAATCTGATACCGGGTCACCCTTACCGTGCAAAAGAAATATCACTGGTTGATCATAATAATAATAATAATAATAATAATAATAATAATAATAATAATAATAATAATAATAATAATAATAATAATAATAATAATAATAATAATAATAATAATAATACACCTTTTGATAAAGATAAGGTACCTGAATTTATAAATCAATATTTTGCCAACATTGGCCCTACTCTTGCCCAAGATCTATATATACCATGGAAGCCTTACGAGAATATGTCATTGGTAACCAACCTCCAGGAGGTCAAAAAACTAGTACATGATATTAATGTTACTAAATCCTCAGCAATTACGAACATATCTACTACTGTGTTAAAGAAAAGTTTTATCCATGCTCCTGAGAAACTAGTTAAAATATTTAATCTATCATTCTCATCAAACACTGTACCAAATTCCTGGAAAATATCGAAGGTAACCCCCATCCCCAAAGCTCGTAATGATAACATGGTTAACAATTATCGTCCCATATCACTTTTACCTCTACCCTGTAAACTAATTGAAAAAATTGTTCATAACAGAGTATATGGTTTCCTGGTTAACCCTTTAAGGGCAGAGCAAAATTTGTTGCCCTGGCCATGGGGACGGCCTCTGAAAAAAGTATAGTTCCTAGAGGACGAGCCTATTTTCAATTCCTATACTAATCCTATATAATGGGCGTCGACTATAGTCGACGCTAGGCCTGCCATGGTGTCGACTATAGTGTAGAATACTTTGGTGCCATAAGCTGGAATGCTTTGCCTATGGGAAGGAGAACCGCCCCAAGCTTAAAACAATTCAAAGTTGATTCTAAGAAATTTCTCCCATCTCTTATCCCGTAAGCAAATGCATAGCGTCTAAATACTATTTATTAAATCATATGAACTTTTTCTTTTCTATTTTCTTTTCCATTATAACTATGTAAGTATTCCAATGTGTGACATAGAATACTTAATTATCTCTATGTGGCTCCCTAAGAATGCATTTATATCATTATTTTAAAAACATGTGCCAACGGTTTCGTATATATTCTTGTGAAGTTAGGTAGGACCAGAAGAATCAACGCAACACTAATTTAGTGGGGATGAGGTCCTCTTCCTTCTGTTTGACATGTTCTATTGTTCGTAGCATTTATAAAATTGTGGCTTTTTTCGAGGTAACCTATGGTATGTCTATGTACAACCTCTAATGATTACAGTATATCTAACAGATGTCAAATGAAGAACATCTGACATAATTTTTCAAAAATAGTATTACATGTAGTTCAAGAAACACTATAAACTACACCGGTATACATATGATTATTGTTAACACAACAAACTAGATTGTGTGTACTGTTATTGTGATATGTTTGATAAGAATAAGTCAATAAAGTAAAGTTAAACCAAAAAGACAAAATCGCTTGGCACAATATTTATCTGGCGGGCACAGTGTATTGTCGTGTCCTGTGGTACAGGGTTTCAAGTCCAACATCATTAGGCCTAAAAAAAAGGTTGTGTTCAGGTATTCCGACAAACCCTATTTTTGGGGCCGACCCTTATTTTTTAAAAAAATTTTTTAAAGATTTTTACAAACCCTAATTTTACAAATATATCAGATATTTTCCGAATATAGGCATATTTGGTATCAAATTAAAGCATTCAACTGGCACTCAATATTAACCGATAGAACCTCCTATAACAGTTGTGAACAATCCAAAACTTGTTTGGCAAATTTTCTCTTAATTATGGCCCTTCAATTACCCCTAAAAAAAATCCAACCTACCTTTTTTGGCCTTGTTACCTGAACACAAGAATCTTTTTAGGCCTTACTAACCTTGACACCCTGTTTGGACTTTGGTGTAGAACCAGTCCCACTGGAACCTAAGCGCTTGTTACCCTTTGTGGGAGTTCTCGTCAAGAGGGAGTTCATTGTGACCATGTCATATGTCTACACAACTGAAAAAATGAAGAAATGATACAATGATCAGTTAAATAGTACACAACACTATGGTACAACACTAAAGCTGGAATTTCCAAATCCAAGTTGCAGCTTATAGCCTTTTTCCCAGCTGGGAGTCCAGCTTACATGCAGGTGCAGTTTATATGCATGGTTTTATATTACTGTGACTTCTCTCTTATAAGCCGCGGCTTACGGCTACACTCTCAGCCACGATTGTAAACAAGCACTGTAGTACATACACTATTAATCAAATCAGGTCAGTGGGTTCGTACTAACATCAACTACCCCTGTAGTCCCGAATAATAAGCAATACACTGTAAAACTGGTACACTGGGCTGAGAGTGTAGCATAAATTCTTGCGTAAAAGCTGCACCCCCGACTTTAGAAGAGATATAAGCCACTTTTATTGGTTGGAAATTGTACTTTTAATACCGTTCTATAGTGTCAAATCCCTTTTAGAAATAGCCTAAAGGCAGGATGTGGCTTGTACGAGGGTACTTTACACTGGGGTGCGGCTTATACGAGGGTGCGGCTAATACGAGAGCATTTATGGTAATGTAGTAGCATATAGCTCTTCCAAAAGTCTGGAAGCTTTTGATTGATATACTACATACCGAATGATATTTTACCTCAAATTAGCACTAAGGTCACACTTTAAAAAATTCCATTTCTGGTCAATAGGCCAGGTGAGTGTGAGAAGTGTTGGTGGAAACCTTCTTAGACTGTTTTAATATAAAGTGAGTATGATGTCCAAATGATATGCAGTGAATTCAGAACCTTTTTGGAACCATGAAAGGCATGTAAAACCAATCCACAAGTCTGGCAGTCATCTCCCAGCCTTAGCTTACACGTCAGTTCTTTAATGGCTTAGAATTAATGTGAATGATAGAGAAGTAGAGGTGAGTTTCAGATGGTGCTGCCATCCAGGTGAGAGAGCCAGAAGCTCCAGTCAGAGGTAGTTCTGGTTTCTGCCACTTGGTGGTGTTAGGGTCTGCCTGACCTAATAGCTCATGAGTTGCTCCACAACATAGTCCCTGTCCAAATGCACCCTATTTCTTGTATGTTAATGTAAGCAAATGAAACTTGTTGACTATTGTACATCCATGTATAACGACTTGATTAATAGTTAAAACATGATATATAGTTCCTGAAGTTAATGGTTCATTGAGTAAGGGGAACTACTTGCATGGTATCATTACGCCTGGCAGCCATGATTGAGCAAGCCAAAACAACAACCAAATGATGTGAATTATCTGAAAGAATCCCACTGCCAAGACCTGTATAAAGGTGCAGCAAGGTAAGAATCTAAGAGATGAAACATTTAAGATTTATTTGACTACGTTTTTGATGTATGATGGTCAATGTATCAGTGTTAATTTGAGCATATGAAAACATGCCAAGCCAAGCATTATGTATGCCAGTATTGAACAAAGGGTTTGGCCATTCAGACTATGTAAAGACATCTTCACTGTTGTTTGGTGTACTACAAGTTATTATATATGTATTATGAAAATACTCAGAGTGTGTAGTTCAAGAGTTTGCCACCAGGTGATTGTGTTGATTCATATATAGTGAGTTCAGAGATATATGTATGCCATCTCTGCTATGGTAAAGAAGGCTAAGAATGCCATTATTTACTGGTATTATCACTCAAGTAACTCTGGTATGAGCATGTGTCTCACCACAATTTATTGGTAATTTTGCTATTATTATTGAGCAATATTTTGCCTATTTTGGTGTCTCAAAAATGAGTATTTCTTGAGTATTTACATGGATATTTATATCATTTTAAGAGAAGAATTTGTGACATTTAAGGTACAAATTTATGATAAATGTAGCCTTAAGGCTGTATTTTATTGGCCATGATAAGCCTAAATTTGGTAAATATTTCTATATTTCTATGACAAAAATTGGTATTTTTTAGGCTGAATATTTGAGAGAATATTTGCTATTTTCTATGAATATCTCTGAGCAAGTCTGTTATCCAGTTATTGGACTAAGAGAGGTTTGTGTAAGCATAAAGATGATTATTTGTGTATTTTCTATATATTCTATGGAAAAATGTGACTGCTTTGTATTTTAGAGATTCATCATTTCTCTTTACAGTTTTCACGGTGTTTACGTAACAATAAACATCAGTTATCAACCAAAGACTATGTTTGCCTTTCCTTATATACCGGTCAAGGCCTACAGTGAAAACTTGAACCTTGAGACGGAAGAGGCATGTACTAGGTTGGCACCGAGCGAGAAGTCCCGCCCAGCTGACGGACGCGTAACGGATGATGCCTGCCGATAGATGCCGCATGCGCACATGGACCTGGTCGCAGTCGGACACTGATGCCTCCACACCAGATGACCGACGAGCCCGAGTGATGTGCTACGAGTGACACCTGGAACCCAATGAAGCAAGACCAAAGAAAGCAGTAACAAGAAAGAAGTCCTAAGCAAGAATCTAAGATAGTCAGGTTTGATAAAGACTGGGTAAGAAAACAGCTAAGGCTGAATGCAAGGTGTCAATGTTGATTATAGAACATCCAAATAAGTGGATGATATGGTCACAAGGACTATAAAGAAATCACACAGAGACACTTTGACCCTACCTTGATTATTCCTCCACAAAGAAACCTTGCTTTAGGTATTGACTCAAAACACAGCACACAAGAGAACTGTGTTGAGTGCAATTTGAATTGCTTTAAGTACTAATAGATGGTATCGCTTTGTTGATTTATATAAAGAATTGGTGTTTCACTTTGAATGTCATAAGTACAAAGGTACACAAGGTTAAAGGTTAAGAAATACGATAAGCATATTCATGTCACTACGGTTGTCTTACATTTAGCAACCTACAGATAAGGTTTAATTTGATCTACCCTTGGGTAGGGACTGTGTTGTGTGGTGCCTTGAGAGCTTTGACCCCCCCCACGACCACCTTCGTCCTCGTGTGCGCGAACCTTTAGAATGGCTGACGACAAGGACCCAGAGCCGAACAAAGGGCCCTTTCAGAAACGGGTAGGTCAGAACACGCTGAAGAACACCAGGAGGGTACACCTGCTGAAGGTAAGTCAAACCACGATGAGGAACCTCAAGATGATGCATCTAGAAAGTGCCAACGAGAGCGTAAGCTCACGGAGAAGGCCCAACTGCTGAAGACGGAGGAATTCTCTAAAGCCTTCTTAAAGAAGGAAAAGAGATTCACCTCCCAAATTACTGCTACAGAGAACACCCTAAAGGGGTACTGCACAGAAACACGTCTTCTAGAGACAAGGACTACCCTTGCGAAAGGGTACGATGCAGTACAGTCTGCATATGACAAGCTGAAAGAGCTTGGACCGGCACCGGATCAGAAAATCCTGACAGCCATCGATCGACTTAAGTCTGATAAAGACCTCCTGACTGCAGCGATAGACCTCAGACTGCCAAGCAGAGACGATGAGTCAATCCGTACGAAGTCACACCGTTCATCTCACCACTCATCCCATCAATCATCACATCAATTGGGACAGTCTACGACTTCATCGAAGCGCATAGAGGCAGAGGCGAACGCGGCAGCACGCAGGATTGAACTGGAACAACAGAAAAAGGAAGCTAAAGCAGAAGAAGAACTGCAGAAAATCGAATTGAAGGTAGCCAAGAAGAAGAGGCAGCTGGAGCAACGCAGAATCGAGAAGCTTCTACTAATCGAGGAAGCTAAGGTCAAAGTTTACAATGAAGAAGATGACCGGCAGAGTAGACACTCTGGGCTTTTCTCATCAAGGACGGCCAACCATAGGAGCAGAGAAGATGTTCCGCAAGAGTCATCTTCACAGACCTCACGGCCTGCGAGTGACATAGTTGCTTTGGCTGAGGCCTTTGCTGCCTCTGTAAGTCTGAGTCAGTTACCTGCACCATAGCCCACCATCTTTGATGGAGATCCCTTGAAGTACCAGGATTGGACTATCGCCTTCAAGTCCCTAATAGAAGACAAGAATCCACTACCTGAAGAGGTATGTGAGTGGGCCAGCAAAGGAGGCCATAAGTGGCTACTTCCTGCTGAAGAGTGGGTCCGCCTATGAGGAAGCTAGAGCCCTCCTCGCCGAAAGATACGGCGATCCCTTCACCGTCACTGAAGCATTCCGTGACAAACTGGAGGCATGGCCTAAGATTCAGGGTAAAGATGGCCCTGCTTTAAGACGGTTGTCAGATTTCCTGAACCAGTGTCATGCTGCGATGCTGGAAATGAAGGGGCTTGAGATCTTGAACGACAATCGAGAACACAGGAAAATACTACAGAGGCTCCCAGAGTGGGTCGTGATCTGATGGAGTAGACTGGTTGCAAAGATCAAGAAACGGGATGGTAACTACCCATCCTTTGCCCAGTTTGCAGACTTCATCAAAGAAGAAGCAACAATCGCCTGTGATCCGGTTACATCTCTGGTGTCTCTAAGAGACACCGAAGGATCTAAGGCAAAACCAAAGCCTGCCACCACCAAGAAAGGGAAAGAAGAAAGCCCATCAGCACGAACTTTGGCTTCCGAGAAGCAGGAAGAAAGACAAGGCAAGCGAGAATCTTGCCTAAATTGTGATAGAAGTGGCCACGTCCTAGCAGATTGCAGGACATTTGCTGCTAAAACCCTAGAAGAGAGGCTTCAGATCATCAAGACCAAGGGCATCTGTTATGGGTGTCTGGAACATGGTCACATGTCCAAGACATGCAGACAGCGGAAAACATGTAAGGTGTGCCAGAAACGCCATCCGACATGTCTGCACAGTGACAAGCCTCCAGAAAAGGAAAAGAAAGAACCAGAGAAAATGGAGTCAGATAAAGATAAGAAAGATGCAGACCGAAACACCGAAGCGGTCTGCAACAAGATCAAGGCAAATGTTAGGGATAAGACATCTATGATTGTACCAGTGTGGGTGTCGGTGAAAGAGAATCCACAGAACGAGCAGCTTGTGTATGCCCTTTTGGACACACAATCCGACACCACGTTTATACTGGAGGAAACACTGGATGCTCTGGAGGCTCCTTCAACTGCCGCGAGATTACGTCTATCTACCATCTCGTCGCGCAGTGACACAATATGTTGTAGGAGGGTAGAAGGCCTACAGGTTAGAGGTTATGACTCAGATGAGGCTATTAACCTCCCAACTACCTACTCCAGGGACTTTATTCCCACCGGCAGATCGCACATACCAACTCCCGCTACGGCTAGGAAGTGGCCCCACCTAAGAAGGATAGCACACTTAATGACCAGGAGTGTGAGGTTGGGTTGCTACTGGGGTATAACTGCCCTAACAACCGAAGTGCAGCTGCATGCCGATTTGGGCAGCTCCAACGTCGCTTCAAGGTAGATAGCAAGTACCATAAAGATTATGGTACTTGCTATGACAGACATCATTGAACGTGGTGTGGCTGAGAAGATACCAGGCCCAGAGTTGGACAACAGTCCCTTCTGGTATATACCTCATCATGGTGTCTACCACCTCAAAAAAACAGACAAAATCAGGGTTGTCTTTGATTGCAGTGCAAAATACCAAGGGACATCCCTGAATGATCATCTGCTCCAGGGCCCAGACTTGACCAACAGCCTTGTTGGAGTCCTGGTCAGATTCAGACAAGGACCAATCGCCTTTATGTGCGATGTTGAAAGGATGTTTCACCAGTTCAGGGTAAAAGAAGAAGACAGGAACTATATCCGGTTTATCTGGACAGACGGAGATTACCGGATGAACGTTCATCTGTTTGGGGCAGCATCCTCACCAGGATGTGCCAACTACGGCCTCAAACAAATTGCGAAAGAGTATGAAGGTGACAGCAAAGAGGCTGCCAACTTCATCAAAGGAAACTTCTATGTTGACGATGGACTGATGAGCATAGGAACTGTAGATGATGCAAAGAGACTCATCAAAGATACCAAGAAGATGTGTGCTAAGGGAAACTTTAGGCTCCATAAGTTCATCTCTAACAGCACAGAGGTTATAGAGTCTATTCCCAGCACAGACAGAGCAAAGGATCTTGAAAATCTAGATCTCTCCTTTGACCCATTGCCAATAGAGAGAGCTCTCGGTATTCAGTGGTGTACTGCTTCAGATACCTTTCAGTTCTGCTTGGCACTGAAGGATCAGCCATCAACCAGACGTGGAATTCTATCCACAATAGCCTCTGTTTATGACCCTCTTGGTTTCCTTGCACCTTATGTGCTGGGGGGAAAACAGATACTTCAGGAAATGTGCAAAGAAGGTACAGGATGGGACGATCCACTTCCTGAAATCCTAAAAGGTAAATGGGAAAGCTGGAAAGATGACCTCAAAGAGCTGCCCAATGTCAAGATACCAAGATGTTAAAAGTCTAAGAACCTTGGACAAGTCAAGAGGATTGAATTACATCACTTCTCAGATGCAAGCACCGTTGGTTATGGCCAATGCACCTACTTGTGTCTTCTTGACACTGAGGACAATGTCCATTGTACACTGGTCATGGGAAAGGCCCGGGTCACCCCATTGCGTGCGGTCACAATCCCGAGGCTTGAATTGCAGGCAGCGGTTATGTCAAGTACGATGAGCTGTCTCCTGCATAGAGAATTGAACTACCAGGACGTCCATGAGTACTTCTGGACTGACTCTAAAGTAGTCCTGGGCTATATCAGGAATGAGACCAGACGCTTCAACGTCTATGTAGGTAATCGAGTCCAGAAGATAAGAGAAAGGACACAATCAGACCAGTGGCATTATGTGGCCACGGAGAAAAACCCTGCCGATCATGCATCGCGGGGCCTGAGTGTGTCCGAACTGATTACCTCTTATTGTTTTTCAGGACCCTCATTCTTGTGGGAACCAAGTCTACCCACTGAAGAGATAGAACCTGTCATTCTTCCAGACGACCCCGAAGTAAAGTGTCTAAGCACAAGATCCAAGGAAGAGTCACTGCTCAAATGGATAGACCACTTCTCCGACTGGTCAAGAGCTGTGACAGGAGTGACAACACTTCAGAACTACCTGGAAAGAAGGAGATCGAATGACAATGATGTCAGACAGACAAATGTCGAAAGAAGACAAAGGGCAGAAAGAATGATAGTGAAGCTTGCACAAGAGCAAGCCTTCCCTGATGAAGTTAAGACCCTAAAGAGTGGAATTGACAGAGGAAGCCTGAAGAAAGATAGTCCACTTCTCAGATTGGACCCCTTCCTCGATGATGAAGAGATTCTGAGAGTTGGTGGAAGGCTTTCTAAATCATGCTCCCTCAACTACAGTGTGAAGCACCCGGTAATACATGTACTACCAAAGACAGGTCATGTAACCCACCTCATGGTGAAACACTTTCACAAGAAAGTGGCCCATCAGGGTAAGGGCATGACCATGAACGAGATTCTTTCAAATGGATTTTGGGTTGTGGGACTTGGTCCTGCAGTAGCATCTCATATCCATAGATGTATTCAGATGCTACTGCAGGACCAAACACAAACTCAGAAGATGGCTGATCTGCCAAAGGAAAGACTAGAGCCCTCACCACCTTTCACATACTGTGGTTTTGATTGTTTTGGGCCATTCATAATCAAAGAAGGAAGAAAAGAGATAAAGAAATATGGACTGCTCTTCACGTGCATGGCGTCACGTGCAGTCTATGTTGAAATGTTGGATGACATGTCAACCGACGCCTTCATCAATGGATTGAGGTGCTTCATTGCACTTCGAGGCAAGGTTAGGCAGTTACGCTCCGACCGAGGAACCAATTTCATTGGGGCGGAAAATGAGCTGAGGAAAGCCTACAAGGAACTAGATAATGAAACAGTAAGATCTTTTATGAAAGACAATGGCTGCGACTTTATCTCGAATGTCCCCAGTGCCAGTCATATGGGTGGAGTTTGGGAACGCCAAATCAAAACAATAAGAAGCGTTCTCACAGGAATCCTCTCCCAGCACAATGGAAGACTAGACAGTGCATGTCTCCGCACATTCTTCTATGAGGCCATGGCGATTGTAAAAAGCAGGCCACTCACGGTAGAGAACCTGGATGACCCATGTGGACCAAGTCCTTTGACACCCAATCATCTGCTTACGATGAAGACAGGCGTCACAGTACCTCCACCTGGTTAGGCACTGACATAACTGCCGTGTGCGGGTCTGCCGTGCACGGAGGCTAAAAGTGTGATTTAGCAAAAATGGAGCAGCTGAAGTTGACATGTTTTTACTTATTGATTCTGAGTGAGTGAGTAATAGATGTTTAACGCCATTTCGACAGCTAAGGTCATATTCATGGCGAGAACGACATTACACAATTTCAAGAAGGAATGTGTCAGTGCCAGCGCATATGTGCACCACACACATCCTGAGGGGATAGGAAAGAAGAGATATAGACCCTTTTAAGTGGGCTAGGGAAGCCCCTTATTGATTCTAAAGCTGTTTACAGGTGAATTTTGACAATTAGAGTATCATTTTAAAGAGCTTGAAGAGGGCTTCAATATGCATGTATTTATTTAATAAATTAAGGAGAAAAGATTCATGTTTCTCCCAGGTGAACTCAAAACTTAAGTTCAGGAGCATTTTATGGTATGAAGTATGCATCTCACATAGTTAAAAATGGCACTCACATATTCCCTGGTTAAATAAGGTCTAAAAAAATGTCTAGTTTTCTTCTTTATAATAGGCAGCAGTATGTTTTTTTAAGCAACTACAAAATCATGACCTATTAACTCTGTGAGGGTGTGTGAGAGATTAGCTCTAACACCCCCCCCCACTGCAGCACAGCTATAGCCACCACCTGGAGGTGGCCCCTACTGGAGGGCTGACTACCAGGACTTCTCTGACTGACTAGTAGGGCTATACTTTGAAGTATGAACATCAGTCAGAGTGTCATTTTAAGGTGAAATGGCAACCCACACATTTTGACATGTCATGTGATCTTTACTTTTAACTTTTGGGTTCACACTAATATTACATCAAAACATTGAACATTTTTGACAACTTTGACCTCTCTTATTTATCATGACCTTGACCCTGGTTAAGGTCATATCAAGGTCAAATACTAGACCACATATCAAATGATCTCTATTCTTACTTTGAGTTTCCTATCTCAATATTTTTGCAAGAAATTATGGTTGATTGTTATGGTTTTATGTGGACTGTCAAAATGTTGGTTATGTAATGTCCCTTTGACCTTGACCTTATATAGGTCAACTTGACCTTCTTGATGAAATATTGAAAAAGAGTCAGCTGATCATTGATTCTGTCATACATCTTGCTAAATCTCAACAAATGTTAACTCATTAAAAAAAAAAATCAATAAATTTGACCTTTGACCTTATAATGACCTTGACCTGACCTAGATCAAGGTCAGGCCATAGGTCATTGGAACCACCCCTTAAGGCCCTTTTCTCAAGTTTTTATTTCAAGTTCCTAGTGTTAATATCTTCTGAGAAACAGTGATTTAAGTGTTCCAGGCATTTCTGACCACAACTAGCATGATCACAAAATTTGAACCCTGATTAAACTCTTAAGTATGGGTTATTGTGGGAGAATATTGGGGTCATTTTGTGGTCTTTGGATGGTCATAATGTCACTTTGAATTAAGATAGAGACTTCATTCAAAAAGCAAATCCACTTCTTTTCTTGAGATCTATCCAATAGTATGCAGATAGAATAGATAATATAAAGTTTTGAAAAACTAGGTAGGTGCCTTACCTGGTGCCTTCCAGACAGAAGATGTCTACGCTAGAAGAAGATGGAGACGTGTTCAATATCTGGCCAACCAGTTTTAGTCCAGATGGAAAAAGGAGGACCTGGCTAACCTGCAGGTTTGCCAGAAGTGGAATAAAAAATCAAGGAATCTCCAGACAGGAGATATTGTACTCCTTAAGGACGAAGACATGGTGCGCAGCCATTGGAAAATGGCCCGCGTCACCGAGACCATGCCAAGTGACGACGGACTAGTATGCAAGGTCCAGATACTCCTTGGAGACACAACTCTCTCCAAGGAGGGTAACAGAATGAGAAAAGCAACATACCTCGAGAGACCTGTCCACAAACTCATGCTTCTTCTTGAGAACATTGAGGCTCCACAGGTGGGAGAAGATTGAAGAAATCACAATTGGTGATTTGGGTGGGAGTGTGAATGATAGAGAAGTAGAGGTGAGCGCCAGATGGTGCTGCCATCCAGGGGAGAGAACCAGAAGCTCCAGTCAGAGATATGAAACTTGTTGACTATTGTACATCCATGTATAATGACTTGATTAATAGTTAAAACATGATATATAGTTCCTGAAGTTAATGGTTCATTGAGTAAGGGGAACTACTCGCATGGTATCATTACGCCTGGCAGCCATGATTGAGCAAGCCACAACAACAACCAAATGATGTGAATTATCTGAAAGAATCCCACTGCCAAGACCTGTATAAAGGTGCAGCAAGGTAAGAATCTAAGAGATGAAACATTTAAGATTTATTTGACTGCGTTTTTGATGTATGATGGTCAATGTATCAGTGTTAATTTGAGCATATGAAAACATGCCAAGCCAAGCATTATGTATGCCAGTATTAAACAAAGGGTTTGGCCATTCAGACTATGTAAAGACATCTTCACTGTTGTTTGGTGTACTACAAGTTATTATATATGTATTATGAAAATACTCAGAGTGTGTAGTTCAAGAGTTTGCCACCAGGTGATTGTGTTGATTCATATATAGTGAGTTCAGAGATATATGTATGCCATCTTATGCTGGTTCCCTGCAGGTATTAAGGGCAAGATACCCGCAGGCCATGCCTGATGGCAGTTTCCCCATATCTTGGAGAGAGGTTCTCTTGAACTCCACTAGGTGGCAGTTTTATACTCTCCAATCACAGTTTAGATTCCAAACATCTGTATAGGAGAGACAGGTAAACCATTTTGGTGCTGGGGTGCCCTCTTGTGATTAAGGGTTAAAATAGGGGATGATTGACAGCTAACTTCTTAGGCATGGCCTGCCTGTATGATGTCCTCAACATAGAGGCAGGTCGCCAGCCAAATGCCATCTCTGCTATGGTAAAGAAGGCTAAGAATTATTTACTGGTATTATCACTCAAGTAACTCTGGTATGAGTTTGTGTCTGACCACAATTTATTGGTAATTTTGCTATTATTATTGAGCAATATTTTGCCTATTTTGGTGTCTCAAAAATGAGTATTTTTTGAGTATTTACATGGATATTTATATCATTTTAAGAGAAGAATTTGTGACATTTAAGGTACAAATTTATGATAAATGTAGCCTTAAGGCTGTATTTTATTGGACATGATAAGCCTAAATTTGGGAAATATTTCTATAATTCTATGACAAAAATTGGTATTTTTTAGGCTGAATATTTGAGAGAATATTTGCTATTTTCTATGAATATTTCTGAGCAAGTCTGTTATCCAGTTATTGGACTAAGAGAGGTTTGTGTAAGCATAAAGATGATTATTTGTGTATTTTCTATATATTCTATGGAAAATTGTGACTGCTCTGTATTTTAGAGATTCATCATTTCTCTTTACAGTTTTCACGGTATTTACGTAACAATAAACATCAGTTATCAACCAAAGACTATGTTTGCCCTTCCTTATATACCGGTCAAGGCCTACAATTAACAATTCTAAAAAGGGCTTTACCATATAGATCTATTCGCCTCAACCCGTGAAGCAGTGTTGCCGAAAAGACGCCGGCACGCCGGTTTTTGCCGGCGTAGAATCTAAATGGCCGGCAAAGGGCCTTCGGACGCAGGCTACAAAGACCTGCGATTATCTGAGCTTTCTAATGGTGAAAGAATTTTTCAAAACGCCCAATTAGAGGCGAAGATAAGGCAACATTTGTAAAATTGTTCTATATGCCCCAAGCTATGCAGCCAATGAATGTCTACTGACACTTAATAAAATGTCCTTGTATTCACCATATCTGGTTTATTTTTTCGTCCTCACGTGGAGTGACTTGAATAATATGCAAATGGGGCTGTTCAAGCCATTGCACATGGAGTAAAGATGTATTTTGTCAATTTTTTTCCTTTATAACATTATATTTCCGAGGGTTTTTTGTGCATTTTACCCATATTTTTCTACGTTTTATAGCACCTAGAGAGGAAATGACACTCAGTGCCTCAAGTGGTGTCCCTTGGCAATCAGCATGTCAGTAGTATATATATAGGTCTTCTTTGGATATTTTTAAAAAAAATATCCAAAGAAGACCTATATTTTTTGAATATCCAGAAAATACTTATTATTTTGGATATTAGGATTATTTTTGGAAATAGTAATCATATCATAAATTTTAAATACAAAAGAGAGGTCAAGTGGTTCTCATGTCACACGGTTCTTAGCTGAGCTTTCGGTACAGAGGAATGAACTAAGTGCACCAAGGATTGAAGGAGGATTGAAGGATTGAAGGAGGATTGAAGGAGGATTGAAGAATTGAAGGAGGATTGTGGAACACGTTCAATTCCAGATCAGTGCTCTAAGGAACGGTGAGCGTTACTGAAACAGGAGGACCATTATGTATGGTTGCTTCTACCAACTGATGGGAGCATACACGCTTCAACCAACAGTGGGAGCATCACCTAACAATGAGAGTATCAGCCGTTCTAAGTTGATAAGGTCGCACGAATAGTCGTGATTTTGTTCACACTGAAGCTAGTACTTGGAGCTACAGGCGTGGAGGTTCGTGACATGAGGGCCGGACCTCTCCAATTAACCCCAGACATTGCGTTCCTTTTATACTCCACCTCAGCAGTGAAATCATAAATGTGGTGTTACACCTTTAAGTCTATGAACAAATAGACATTCAGTTTAAGAGGATATAGATTTTTTTCAACAGTTTGAGTGATTTAGGGACAGAGTTTTTTCTCCTTTATTTTTTTGTTATGTTTCATTGATATCAGCAAAGAACATTTCCTGAGTTATTAGAGGAATTTACAGCGTTAGTTTACAATTGAAACGATAGATTTTCATTTTCATTGGATTTAAAGCAATTCTTGTATTACGATGATAAATAAAATATGTGATGTACAGATCATTTGACACTTTGATTGAAGTATTATGCTGTCTATAAGTGAAAATAAAAATGAAGTGAAACAAGTTGTTTGGATATAATACATTTTATTATAATAATGTAATAGAACAGAGTTAAGTATTATTATAAAATCATATCATTAGAACATATGTGTTTCTTTACGCCACTGTTCATATATTTTGCTGTGTCTTAATTGGAAACATATTTTCGAATAAGGAGTATCTTTGAGTTTGTTAGATTCTTTTAATGTAATATTATATATTTTTTCCAACACAAGTTGTGCAATCGGATCTCCACAATTTATTTTATATTCTTTTTCACCAAAATTTAAAAAAAGGATAAGAATTTGTCCTCTGTAATCATTGTCTATGATTCCTGCCTTAACATTTGTATACTTAAACCTATGCCCACTTAATGGTGCTATACGTGCATAATACCCAGTAGGGACAGCAACTTTGATGCCTGTTTCAATTAAACATTTTTCTTTGGCTGGAATTATATAACTGAAAGCACTATATAAATTAAATCCTACAGCGTTAGTTTTTTCTTTGCTTAGAGGAAATGTATTGGAATCATATCTAGTATATCCTAAAACAGGTTTGTTTCCCATTTTTTTTATTGACTGTACTTTAAGACTATTAAGAAGCGTGCATTCACAGAGACATTTATATCATTCAGAGACATTAAGAAGTGTGTTTTACCTTTAGGATTCTGTTTTTCTTATTCTTCTTCTAAAATGTACAGTATATCAAGATAGTCAAAAAGTTCTTTGTCTTGAATGTCTTCCATCGCAGTATTCAGTTTATCTAACTGATTTAGTTTTAACATGAAGTGGCTTTCAATGTTCTTTGATGCGAACAGTAACGTATCCCAGTTTAATTTAGTGACGGTGAAACCTTCTATTTCAATTTTAGAGTTCATGTTAACGTTCGAACTAAACAGATGTTTTATTTGATCCATTTTAGATGAGAGTTCGGTCCATTCTTCTTCGAAAATTTCGATCTTTTGTTCTTCTTTTACATCCAAGTATACGAGTGTGTTGTCTTCGTGCGGCACGTCATCGTACATAACAACTAAATCGAGATTGTAGGAAATGTTATAACATCCTCGCAAACACGTTTTCACTTCACCTTGATCCGTGTAACTATGTGCTCGCACTGTGAAATTGGTTTCATACCGATGATGACTTTCTTCTGAACTTGTTTCATCTTCTGAGGTTGATGATTCAATGTTATTCATTATAGTTTCGTTGTCAGCCATTTTTTTGACGCAATGAATTATGTTGCTACGTTATGTTGTCATAGCTACACTTAGTAACGAGTGTTTACTCGATTTGTAGCGCATACCTTAGCAACCGTGTTACACAGAGAGTGGATACCAAAGACGATCTAAATCATAAATTTCTGCTGGTATTGATTCATTTATATGTCTCCAGCCGGGAAAATAAAGAATTAAGTCATCATTTATGAACAGAGTGGCAGAGAATGAGTTACATATGTGTTCTAGTATACTTTGAAATTGACTTCTGAAAGTGATTGTTTGATCTAAAAATAGTATATTCGCAGATTTCAATGACTGGATAAAATTTTTATATTCTTTAGACTTAAGTACTGTAGTAGTTTCATTGATACGACTATTTCCATGGAATATTATTGAAATCTTGCTGTATCTTGAATTATCTCGGGTTTGCCATTTAACTCCAAAGTGATCTGTGTAATACATGACATTGATTAATTTTTTTAAGTTTTTTATTACTTCATTTAAAAGTGAAGAAGTTTGAACTTCATCGTTTTTCCATTTATTCAAAAAAAGTTCTGCTATTTCATTTTTTAAAATAAAAGTAATTATTTTAGTGTTTTCATATGGAAAAATATTATTTCGAGGTGAATGATCATTGTAATCAGAATCTTGTAAAATATAAAGCAAGCATTCATCTACTTTTGCTTTGTTGCCCATTATGTTTTTTTTGGTTGTATGATTTTTTAGTTTATCATAGAGATTGTGTGATTTTTTAGTTTATCCCAAGGATATTTTGTTTGTTATATTGTATGCATAAAAAACATAACTCGATTTTATTTAATTTTTTTATTAGGGATAATTTCACATCGAGAGATGGAGGGCATTTCATTGATTTTATTAATGGTTTATATGATGTTGATTTTTTTTATTTTTAATGCTTTTTCATCATAGGCTTGTTCTTTAACTGCATCGACTCGTTTTTTCTTTTGCTGATTCTTAATTTGATTTTTCTTCATAGGCTTGTTCTTCAACTGCATCAAAGAATTGTTCTTCATCTGCAGCCTCTTCATTGACAGGGTTTTCTCTTGATGGTTCTTCATCCATTTTTTCAACTGGTTTTTCTTCAGTTTCATTAGTTGTTTTTTCTTTCCCTGATCCGAATCCTCTTTTGTTTCTTTCAGTTACATTAAGAACAGATACTTCTTCAAGGTGAGGGATGCAAATTCTTTCTATGATGATTTGAGCTATTTGATCTCCATGTTTTATTTCAAAGTTTTTATTACCAAAATTGAACAGTAGGACGGCAACAGTGCCTCTATAGTCTCCATCTATTACTCCTGCACCAACATCAATAAAATGATGAACTGCAAGACCTGATTTAGGTGCTATGCGACCATAGCATCCTGGAGGTATAGCAAGCGTTAAATCAGTTTTCACCAACATTCTTTCTTTAGCAGGAATAATATAATCATAAGCACTGTATAAATCAAATCCTGCAGATTCTTTAGTTGATCTTGTTGGTTCAATCGCTCTTTCTGTATTTTTTATATAATATATCACAGGTTTACTTATAGGATTTATATCAGGCGTGGTAACAGGAGTATTGCATGGTGTTATTAATGCTGTATTTCTGTTATCCGTAAGTGTTACATAATAAGACTCGTGTGAATATGCCATTTTTGTTGATATTGATATATAAAGATATCAGTAATAATATGAAGTTATAACTAATATCAGTAATAATATGAAGTTATAACTATACTAAGTACTTATGACTTGTTTAATGACTTGTTATGATATAGTTATCTAAGCTTATTTCAGCGATATTTAAAGCGATAATACAATATAATGTTATAACTATAGTATGTATAATACTAAGTACTTATGATTATTGCTATACTACTTGTTATATGATATATAGTTATTTAGTTCTTAGCTTATCACAACTATATTAAAAGCAGTTATAAAACAGATAACAATATTATGTTATGATAATAGTAAGTTGTTACAATTGTTATATCACTAGTTATGATATATAGTTATTTAAGATCATCATAAGCAATCTTATGATTAGATGACAATGTGATAAAAAATTATAACTATATGAAGTTATTACAATCTCAGCTTATCACAACTATATTAAAAGCAGTTATAAACAGTTAACAATATTATATTATGATAATAGTAAGTTGTTACAACTGTTATATCACTAGTTATGATATACAGTTATCTAAGGTTATCATAAAGATATTTTAAGCAATCTTATGATTAGATGACAATATGATAAAAAATTATAACTATGACAGTTGTTACTATTGTTGCTGTATTATTTATTATAATATTTAGTTATTTAAGCTTATCACAAGATATTTAAAGCAATCTTATAATCAGATAACATGATAATATATTATAACTAATAAATTGTTATGACTAACTGTATTGTAGTTATTAAAGCTTATCACAAAGATATTTAACATTTTAATTAAAGCCTGCTTGTTCACTTCCTGTTCTTTTATCGAATTCATCGAAGATAATTTTCAAACCATCTTTTCTGTTCATGTCAGACAGAGCTTTTATGAGATGGTGAGTTGCACTGTATTTAGATGTTTGCCACATTTTTAGCACTTGGAAGGCATATTGAGTTAAGTCACGTTCAGGTTCATAAGAAATATTTTTTATACCTTTATATGATATGTTTAAATAAATAGCGATATATTTCCAGTCTGATGGTATTTTTTCGCTCAATTTGCTCAAGAAAAGATATATAGCAGTGGAATCAGTATGGTAATTTTCCAATAATTTTTCGCCAAAATATTTTTGAGTGAATTCTATTAAGTCTCTTCTGCTAGTTTCTAGAAAACTTGTTTCTAGTTCCTCCCATCTCTTGTATGGAGGAACATTTCTCCACCATTTTTTTAACATTTCTAATGCCATTTCGCATGGTTTTTTAGACTTAAAAATATTTTCTAAACGGTGATCAGGTATGCCTAGATAAATACCTAGTTTCATCCAGTCTGTACCTAACAGTACAGATATTTGTTGTAAGACTTGATCAGAATAACCTAAGTCTTGATTGAAATAATAGGATGGCAAAGGCATTTTGAAGTTATATGTAATCAGATGTAAAGTTAAGATTGGTTATGTTAGCTGTATCACAAAGTCGTATCGGAAACTGGTTATGTTAGCTGTATCACAAAGTAGTATCGGAAACAAGTATACTATGATGCAAAAACAGAAATAATATAATATGCATAAGGTTATATATGATATATAAAAAAGGACATAATATTACAATATGCATAAGTTCATATATGATACAGTAAGTAAAAAACAAATATATAGCCAGTAAAGATATCGTAAAACTTGTATATTTAATGTTTGTGATTTGTGTTTTTGTTTTTTTATTTACAGAATTTGTAATAATATATTTTTTTATTTTAAGCATTTTTTATTGCTGACTTAGAATACTTTTCCACGAAGCAAGATAAAAATTTACTTTTTCTCTGTCTTTGATAGTGTATCTACTAAAGAAATTTGGATTAATGTTTAACATTTCATGAAAGGTAATTTCTCCGTTTAAAATATCATTCACAGTTATATTTTTAATTTTCAAATCTTTTTCTATATGACAGGCTATCATATCAAATACACTTTCAATTAAAGCATATTTTTCCATGTTTTTACCTGAATAGTATTCAGGGTGATGATCATTATTTTTATAATGATGATCTAATGCATTTTCCCAAATTTTTTTGTCTTTTTCATCTTTAAGACCTTCAGTAGAAAAGAATTTTAAGGTATAACCTATAGCTTCTTTAACTGATAATTTTGATAAATCATGCATATTTAATCGTTTTATAAGACATATTTTTTCTGCATAATTAAAAACTGTTTCTCCTATAACGAAAAAGGCTGCAGATATTATTTGCCTATGCTTGAATACTTGTTTATAGTGTTCAAGGAGTATGTTTAAGAAAGCAGAATTGCATATAATTTTTTCTTTTTTAGCATTAACATATTTGATTGCTATTTCGTCACTGATGTTCTTATTTTTTAAAAGATTTCTTATGCTGTATGTTTGAAAACTCATTTTGAATTATATAGCAGTGATTAAGTATACCTAATCACATTCATGTTTTTCTTCATAAAACACTTCATCAGGTATACTTCTATATATGTTTAATAAACTCTCACGAGGGAGATCTACTATATCTATATCTTCAGCAGCTTCTTCATCCTTATCATTACTGTCTGATACTATAGTGTTTATGTAAATCGGACCTTTTCTTTTCCTGTATTCTCTCTCCATTTTAGCTATGCCATAGGCTTTTCTATGTGCTAACATACTCATGACTTCTTTTTCTGTCTCTTTTATTTTATAAGAGAGAGAAGAATTTTTTTCTTCTTCTTCTTTTATTTTGTTTTGATATTCAGTTTTCTCTTTTTCTAACGAGCAAATGTATGAGTGTTGATGGTGACAAATTTTTTCTAGGATTTCATTACGTTCTTTTTCATAGTTTAATTGAATCTTTAAATAATCCATATTTAAAATATAAGTTATTGTTTATAGGATCAGCGTGATATTTTTTGATCAGTTGTAAGTTGGAGATGTGGTATTTATCTCAGTGATTTTTCTTTGTTTAGGTATATGTATTACAACATATCTATTTTTAAGAGAGGAATTTATGGTTATTATATCAGTAAACTGATTTACTCTTGAGCTTTGGTTTGTTTGAGAATTATTTGAAACAGACTGTCCTAAGTAAGGATAGGACCAGCTTTTTCTCTCATTTATGTTTGTTATGTAACAAGTTAAAAAACTTTGTGTTTTTTCTCCATTTCGAAAAATGTTGCCAGTTTCTGTACAACATAGGAATATTTCATCTCCTTTTTGTAAAGGAGAAGAATATTTTTTTTGTGTTTCATTATATATGATACCTGTTATAGCTAAGACAAACATAACTAAAATACTACTTGCTTGTATAGCTGGTAGTTTCTTTTTAGTTGCATTATTGATTTTACTTAAAAGGTTTGATTCCGTCATTTCAATTTTTTGGATTTTAAAGTGTAATTGTTATTTAAGAAATCGTTTTTAGGTAAGCAGCTTTGACAAATTTGATATGGGAAATGAGCTTCTTTTATCACAGGTATTTTTTTCTTTTTGAAATGATTTATTATTTTATTATCGTTCCAGTCTGTATCAGTCGTGAAACTAGATATTATATCTTGCATGGACATGTTGTTAGCTCTTTTCTCAAGATAATATAAACAATATTGTCCGCAAGTTGTAGAAAATAAACCTTGTATAGCATGAGTTGAATATTTATATTTTTCAGGTAATGCTTTAAGAAAACTTTCACGAAGAGGTAGAAATCCATATGAATCAAAATATTCAGCTAATTTATTAGGTTTTTCATAATATAAAGCTACCCAATGCTCACCAGGAGAATCACTGTTGTCAGTGTTAACTATGTAACTAGTAGGGTAATACGTCACTTCAGGTATGGTATCTGCTGAAAACACTCCATATTCTCCTTTTTTTTCTTCTTTTATGAGATTTAGATAAAAATTTATTTCTTTTCCATTCATTTTGTTAGGTTAGTCAATTCAGACTTAAATTTTAGCATATTACTTGAGTCTAATCTCATGATCTCATCATATTCTAAATATACAATGGCCGCTACTCCATGATCTAATTCTTCTTCTAATTTTATTACAAAACCTAAAGTACCAGTTTCAGTTAATTCAAAAGTTTCTGATGTTGCTCCGTCTTTAGAAATATCAAAGCAAAATAATGTTGTTCCCTCTTTAAATTCGTCTATGGTTACATTTTGTGCTTCATTTCTGAATATATCTCCTGTAGATTTAAGGAGAGCAAGATAAGCCATGTTATACATATTATTTGGAAAATCTAATTCATAATGATAAAAAGGAGTTCCTCCATCGTTTACTTTAAGTTCTATTTCTTTAACTTTAAAGTTTTCAAATTTAAATGGATTACGATTATGAGTGCCTGTGAAGCCATCTAAATGCACGAGACCAATTATGACTCTTTTAGGTAAAGGTGTGTTATTCACAACATGTGAAGCTTGAAGAATAGCTTTTTGAGGACCGAAAGTGACATATTTCATGTCTATTTTATGGATAGGAATATCCCATATAGGTAAATTAGTAGCTCTTGCTTCTTCTAATTCTTGATGAAAATCATCTGTTAATCTAACTCTTTTCACGTACAAGTTTATTTCTTGTACATCTATAATATATTTTTGAGCTTCTACTTTTGACATTAAACAAAAAGTTTCATCTGCTCTATCTAATTCAATAGAAAGAGGCAAGTCCCCAGGTAATAATTTAGACTGTGAAAAAAGACTGTCATGTATTCTTACATGCACTTCAAACAATGTTCCGTTTTTTGTTTTTTCATATCTTTTTTTAGCTCCTGCATTGTGAGCTGTACCTGTTAAAGTGTTAACTTCATTGAAATCTTTATTGTCTTTTATGTAAAAACTTAATGGTCCTAAACATTTAGCTGTAAGAGGATCATAACTTAAAGTAAATTCTATTATTGATTTGTAACCATATAAATCATTGCTGTCTGATATTCTTATTCCTCCTACGAAAACTTTTACATTCTTAAACATAGTAGCACCAAAATAATTAACAGGAAAAACTTTAGCATTATCATTTATAGTTCCATCGTTAGCTGGAGCGTCAGGTGCTGTTTTATCTGCTTTCAATATTTTTGCTTTTATGTAAAGGTAACTGTTATGTAAAGAAACATAATCTTTTTTGTTAGATTTTAATGTAAATTGAACAGTGTTGCTGTTTGGTGAAGCTGTAGGATCTATTTTTTCATAGTATGTTTTTATTCTTGTAGTATCAGTAGGAGGTATATATTTATAATCCAATTCCGAGCTTATACAATGATGTAAATTTTCATTTAAAAAAGACATATTTTTTGTTCAGGTGTATCTTCTTATTTTTACTTAGATAATATAAAAAGATCAAGTTATCGGTTTATCTCAAGCTATTTATTCTATCCGAAAATATCACCATGCCTTCCTTTCTTTTTTCTGTTTCTCTTTTTTATAATTTTTGGCTGAGGAGATAATTTCTTTTGATTTGAAAAGTTTGAAATAACTTGAGAACCTAAATCAGACAAACTTTCTTCAGCTTCTCTTTTTATAGCCTTTTTTATATTTTCACCTTTTAAAACATTTTTTGCAATTTTTATTCCTCCTTTAAGAGCTCGTTTTCCTATTGCTTTACCTGCACTTTTCACCGCAGGAGTAATGAGAGGTACGACTGTTTTAAATAAACCTTTTAGTATGCCACCTATACCATATCCTCTTTGATTTCTGCTTCCTATGAAAGGAGTTAGTGTATTATATCCACTTCCATATTGATTGTAAAATAATGGATTTTTATTTTCTCGTAAAAATTGCCTGTAAAGAAGTTTTTTATGAGCACAATTCGAATACATTTTTATTTATTTTCCTAGGATTTTTTCTTCTTTATCTCAAATGCTTTTTCTTTATTTATTACTATTTTTTCCATTTCGTGTCCCAATCTTTCCCATAATATTTAGGGTTGGTTTTTTTTTATCTCCCATATCGTGTTTTACGTGGTGATGCTTTAGACGAACTTTTTTTCTTTTTTATTCCTCCAAAAATATCTTCAGAAGGAGGGGTAGAGGACATAGGTTCTATTTCACTTTCTTCATCGAATTCTTGTTCAAAAGAAGTTGGTTTTATTTTCTTAATTTTTATTTCTTCTCCTATTCCTCCACTTGCTTCATCTTTTTTATTTTCTTCAGATTCTGTGAAGGTTTTTTCTTCTCCTGAAGGAATAAATAATTTTTGTTTACCATATTCTGGAGGATAATTTAATTTATCGTCGTCCACGCTGTCAGAATCTTTAAATAATGATTTTTCAATTGGATCATCGTAATCATTTTCTGAATATTCATCATCTGTTGCTTCTATGGATTCTATCTTTCCTTTTTCAATTTTTTTATGTATTTGTCGTTGTCGTTTTTTTATAATGTCTATATTTTGATCTTCTATAGGATATTTTTTTATTTTATAAGCGTCAGCATCCTGCTTGCTTTTTCCTGGTTTATTGAGAAACCAAGATTTAGGTATATGTGGAGATAAATTATACCAAAGTTCATTAATGCCAAGAGGTTCTTTTTTTATGCTAGTATTAGAAAAAAATTTCATTATGTCTATCACATTAGAATTTTTTAGCAGTTTTCCGTTCATTATTATTTCACCCTGATCATTCCAAAAAAATTGTAAAGCTAACATTTTTTTTAAAATTTCTTTTATGTAAGGTATTTGTGCTTGTCTTATATGTGATAATATTTCTTCTATAGATATACCTGTATGAAAAGATTTTTCAGATTGATTTTCTTGAAAATAAGAAAAAAAAGTAGGATTTTGTTTAGATATATCTTGATTAGTACTTAAAACTTTATATGGTTGAATGTTATACATTTTTTCTGCTAATATTTCTTTTTGTCTTTCAAGAATAGGATTTTTTTCATTTTTAGTTTCTTTCGTCTTAATTTCTTCTATAGCTCTAAGTTTTTTATATGTAACTAAAGGAATGACAATACTTTTTTTGAAAGAAGCAGTCATATTATTGTCTACTTCCTGCTAAACCTCCTAGTAAAGTTACGGCTAAAGGAATAAGCATAGACAAAAAACCACCTTTTTGTTTCAATACTGCTTTCCTTTTTTTGTTATTCACACGTCTATTTACTAAAAATCTTAAAATTTTTTTATGCTTTTTAAGTTTAGCATAAGAAAAAGGACTTAATTTAATGTTTCCTTTCAGTACGTTATAAATGCACTGGCATATAGCATCTATGTCTTCTTTTCCTGCATATTCTATCAGAAGATTTCTTCTTTTTTTATTTTTAGTGTTACTTAAGACCGTAAGGAAAGCTAATTGCCTAGACAAATTAGGCCTTTTGTTTCTTTTAGTCTTTTTCTTTAAAATTCTTTTTTTCCCTTTCCTTTTTAATATAGGTCTTTTTTTTAAAAACGAAGATTTCCTTTTCTTAGGCATTTTCTAAAACGTAATAAACAAAACTATTTCTTGTCTTTTATATCATTCTTTATTTCATTTATCACACGTACATTTTTTTAAGTTTTATTTGGAATATAAACATCTTGGCCTACATCAAAAATATTTCCTCTTAATCTGTATTCTTGTGGAGTTTTTTGATGTCCGTCTATTAAGAGATAAGAATGTGGTTTTCTAGTTGCTTCATTAAAAATATTGATAAAGGTTTTATGATTTTTTGGTAATAATTTTCTTCCTAATATTTGAGGCACTGTTTGATCTAAAGGAGAATTAAATATAACAAGGTAAGTAGCATTTCTGTTCACAGTTTGTCTTTCTTTCCCTTCAGAAAAAAAATTTTGAGATATATATATCACATTTAAACCTTCATGATGACAAGTTTGAGTAAATAATTTTCCTATTTCTGCATTATTACTGCTTTCTTTCATTAAGTCATCTAATATAATAAGTCCATTTAAGTTCGGTTTTATGTATTTATCAAAAGAAGAAGGAATACCATTAATGAAAATAACGTCTTTATCTTGCATTATAGAAGGTTTTTTAGGAGGTGTTTGACCATAACACCAAATAAAATAATCTATGTTTTTGTCTAATATGCGATCACTGTTTTCTATTAAATTATGAACAAAAGTAGTTTTACCACTGTTACTAGGACCTGCTACAATCATAGAAAAAGGTATTCTAATACATGCATTGAAAATAGGAAATTCTATGTGCTCCATTTTTTTTAAATTCCTTCAATTTTAACTAGTTCTTCTTTATAAAAATTACCACTTAATATTTCATTGTTTTTATCAATTAATACATATGTTGCAGGCCAAGTTCTAAGAACATAAGCTACTTGAAAAATTTCTTTTTTCCAATGAGAAGAATATCCTCTTCTAAAAGTAGTTTTATATTTAGTAATTCTAACTTTATCTCCAACCTTAAAGGGTAAATGATGTTTTTTAGAGAATAAATATTTCCCGTATTGTTTTATCCATATTTTTTTTTCGTTTGCTTCAGTTACTTCTGAAGGACTTATACCTAAGGTTCTATGCTTACTGTGATTATAACTATATACTAAATTTTGAAGTACATCTATATATCTCAAAGTCTTTTTGAAAGTAAGATATTTATATATTTTATCTTGTATAGTACGATTGAATCTTTCTACTATTGCACTTTTAGTGTCTTGTGATGTACTGAAAAATTTAATGTTATTTTCTTTTAAATATTTTCTGAATACACCTTTAAATTCACTTCCGTCATCAAATTGTATAATTCTAGGCTTAACTTTGCTTTTCATTAATATATTTTTAAAGCCATCTAAAGTGACGGAAGCTGTTTTGTTTCTTAAAGGAAAAATATAAGCATAACGAGAAAAACAATCTATACAAGCAAGTAAATATTTGATATCATCATTTTCATCTTTTAAATTAAATATACTAATTAAATCTATTTGCCATTGATCATTTATACCTTTCACTATAGTTTTTCTTCGTAAAAATCTATGTTTTATTTTTTTGTGAGAAGTATAGGTTCTAGTGTTATGAAGAAAAGCTGATACATCCGTATGAGTTATATTTTTATTTTTTTTCTTTGCACTTTCATATAATTTATTTGCAGAACTGAAAGAGGCAGGATCAGACGGATTGAAAAATATTTCTTTTAAAATATTTTCTTTGTTTTTAGTTTGTTGGTTCATATTTTTTGACACATATATTTCCTGTATTACATTACAGAGATGGAAATCCGATATGCATGGTTTCGTTCTAATATATCAAATAATTTTTATACATGAATAGAACGATACATATAATCACGTGATTTTAAACCATCTCAATGTAATAGAAAGTGTGTCGATATCATATTATGCTGTCAGATTTCACGGTTATCCATGAAATTTTTTAAATTTTATTCATCATATAAAAAATGTTTACTGATTTACAGGCATGTAAATAGGGATGAAGCCACTTGGTTTCATAATTCCATCTATGTTAAACATCAGACTTTTGTTTCCCGTTTTTGTTTTTCTTGAACTAGAATTGATTTTAGTTTTATTTCGCGAGGTATTAGATTGCTGCTTGTTCACATTTCTCTTTCTTTTAACTTGCACCTTTTCCTTTTTTTCTGCTTTTTCATTTTCATCTTGACTTAAGTCATCATCACTTGTATTATTTTCCACTCTGCTAGAAGTCTTATTTATTTTTTTCTTCTTTTTCTTGACTTGTATTTTTACTTTTTTTTCTTCATATTCATTTTCATTATGACTTACATTATCATCACTCTCTTCTTTTCTTCTCTTCAGGTTTTCGTTTTCTTTCTTGATAGGACGGACAATGTTTAATTCAACATTCTTGGTGGAGTCATTTTTTTCTTCTTCTGAAGACATGCTGTTTGAGTCTTCATTTTCACTCAAGTCTTCCATGACTTTTATATTGAAATTTTGTGCAGATTTAGCTTTGCTCTTTAACTTTTCTTTCATGTATTTATTGTAGCAGGCATTACATCTCAAGTGATTTTCATCAGACGTAAAATAATGATAAGATTGAAAAGGTCTATGGCACCTTATACATTCTTGTACCATTGACTCTGCACATTTTAAACAATATTTTTTATTTTTTACTAAATCAGCATTTTTACCACAAAATTCACATTTAGAAACCATTTTTTATCATTAAAAAATTGAAAAGGATTATTTCTAAAGCTAATTAGCTAAGTCATTCATTTATCTCAATAATATTTTCATGATATTATTCACTGCCGTCATTTTCACTTAATTCCATTTCACTTTCGCTGTTGCTATCACTACTTAAGTTTTGTTCTTTTTCTTTCTTTTTTTTCATTTTTTCTTGCTTGTTTTCTTTCTTCAATTTCTTAACTTTTTCAATTTTTTTATATATTTTATTTTTCATTCGAAGCAGAAGGTCAAACTCTTCTTTTTGAAGAGATATGCTTTTATCTTTAGTCAAGTCATGAAAATGTAAATATATATTTCCTTTAAATCTATTTATATCTATTCTTTTCCTGCGGCCGAAAGCCAAAGTATGGTATTTTCCTGATTTGTTCATTTTTTTCTTTTATTATGCCTTCGGCTTTCTTTCTAATGTTAATAAGGTGAATGTTTTTTCAAGCTATCTCATGATCTTTTTTTCTTTTTCATTTCTGGAAAAGGTATTTCGTTTCTTTTTCTTTTTTTCTTTCTTTTAGGTATACTATAGTGTCCATAAGCAAGAGATTTTATCCCGCTATCACATAAATATCTTTTATCTTCAAAAGGAGAAAGAGAAATCTTATGTAGGGAAATGGTATACACTTTATGTTTAAGACTTACTATATTACTGAATCGATCTTCTCTTATTTTATTTTTAAATAAGACTTTTTTAAAGTTACTATGTTTTATTTCTTGTATACAACTTTTTTTTATGCCTTTCACTTTTTTCTCTTCTTCTCCAGTTTCATAAAGAATAGAATACATTTTAGGTCTTAATGCTATAAATTCTTTTATTTTTTTCCCTCCTGTTTCATCTTTGAATTTTCCTAAAACTTTCATATTTTTAGAGGAAAATAAAGGATGACTTTCTTTAAGATTAGAAAAATCAAAATAATTTTCTATATTTTTTATCTTTTTTAAGAAATGTTCATCTTTAATATAATAAATGAATGAGTCTGTATCTGTGTATAATAACTGAATAATGCTTTCTGAAAAAGCAGGTAACATGATATTATAATGAAAATTAAACATCCATAATTTTGATAGTTCTAATACTGTAAATCCTATGTATATAGGTTTATTTAAAAGAATTTGTTCTTTGTTATATTGTATACCTACGAAGTCTTTTTGAAAGATATGAAGTGATTTAAAATTTGGTTTTCTTATAAGTTTTTCACTTACTAAAGGATTAGAAGTTAATTTCATAGTTGATCTTTTCTTAACATTTTCTAATGTTTTCCCAAAAGTGCTGTTAATTAAAAGCTTAAAAAATTCTTTGTCAAAAGAAGAAGTAGCTAAGGTTCTTTTTGTTGTATTAAAATCGATGTATGGTTTCATCCAATCTTTTTGTTTGAATGAAAGAACTCTATGTATTTTTTTAATTTTCATTCCTAGGTTTAGATATAGCTTTAAGTTACGGTAATGTATAACATAATTTTCCTTTTGATTTAAATTACATATCAATTTTTTTCCTCCTTTTTTATATGAAATTCCTATGTCTTTGAGTACTTGTTCAGCATAAGTGGATAAATCTTCCTTTTTTATTTCTAATTTTTCTGGTGCTAAAGGAAAAGAATTATGCCTATCATGAAGGTTTGCAGGATAAGATAGAGTTACTTCCATAATATAACCTGTTTCATTATCGTCTGGAATGTTACATATTTCTAATTTATTTATTTCTTTTTTTTCTAACCATTTGAAATCAGAAATAGGTAAAAAATCTGCTAAACATTTTCCATATAAATTATTGCAATCAATATAAAAAATATGTTCATCAGGTTCTTCTGCCATGGCATACCTGTGAGAAACATTAGTTATCCCTCCTCTTACACCTGTTTCTATGAAATTGTACATTTCTATGTCCGAAAATAAATCTAATTTAACCCCAGTATATTTCAACATGGCTTGATAACTTAAGCTTGGTGAAGTAAGAAAATGTGACGGATCTAATCCATAGTAATCTAAAGCCTTTTCTCTGAAAGATTCGAAAACGTCACATAAAAGCAACACATCTATTTTTAAATATTCTTTCAAATAATCTTTTAGGTTCTTGCATTTGAAAGCTTTGAACATAAAAAGAGCATGCTGGTAATCTTCGCTAGAAATGTGTTCTTTTGTTAAAGAAGAATAAAAATATTTTCTTGCAGGCAATTTTTTTTCTTTCAAAACACTCCATGAATTTATATAATCATAACACATAACTCCTTTACGGATAACATAAGGTAATATTTTTTTATCTTTTAAATGCTTCTTTGTTTCATAGAAGTCATCAGTTCCTTTTTCGTTCATAAGATTTGCTAATTTAGCTAAAGAAGTAGGAAGAAATTGAAAAGAATCTATGAAACGAAAATTTTCAAAACTTAAAGTCAAAAAATTTTCTGACGATTTTGCTATAACAGATATATTTTTCTCATCCACATATTTATACAATTTTTGAATAAGAAAATGAGTGTCATAGTTCATGCTATTATGAATAACAATAGGTATTTTTAATTTATCCATCCTTAAAGACGTATAAGTAAGATTACATCTGTTACAAGCATAATTTATGTCTCTCCCTTTACCTTCTCGCCCTATATGAGAATGATCTAAAACTTTACGTATACCTTTACGAGTCAATGAAACCCCACAAACGTAACATTTTCTCTGCTTAGCTATATGAGAAATATCCTGAGGAGTTAATTTCATAGGTTCTCTTTTATGGTGTAAAATATAAGATATTTCAGCTCTTTTTTGATATAAATAAGAGACAAAATTTGATATGACATTTTTTCCTACATATATGAATGGATCTTGATTGTATTCTTTATATTTTGACACCATTATAGCACCGAAAGCATTTAATTTATGTTCGCGTTCACATAAAGATTTACCTTTATAAATTGGTTCTTTCATTTTATAATTATAACATTCAAAATCTGCATAAATGATAAAAGGACTTTTCACTTTATTTTTGAAATCTGAAAAATTAAGATGTGAACCTGTAGGTGGCATATAGTATCCTTGTCCTACGTAAGGATTTTTATTACAATTCTGAGTTATGTGGGACTTATATTTTTTTTCTGAGCAAAAAGATATCAAGCATTTGTAACAAAAATATCTAGTTTTTTTCCAAAAAAAAGGTCTTATAAACTTATGTAAATTCCTAATCAAATAGTAGTGATCATCATATAATAATAAATCAACATGTCTTCCTTCAGAAACAAAAGTCGAATTAGTAGAAATATACATAGGGAAAGGTTGAATTGTCTTTTGCTCTGTTTCTAACATACCAAATACATTTATTGTTAGATTGTTCTTTTTTTCAAATTGTGATATTTCATTTAATTTCACAGGAAAAGTAATAAAAGAAAGATTCAATTCATTTAAAAAAATATCATAAGATTTTGCTAAATTTGAATTGTTTGTTACTTTATGTAGACCAGCTAAAACAGAATAAAGAAAGCATTTATTACCAGTTCCTTTTATATTTAAAATCGATTTTTTTTTGTCTATTAAGTCTTTAGTCTTTTGTGTTTCTTTTCCTCCTAAAGGGTTATATTTAAAAATTGAAATTCTAAGAACTTTGATTTTTTTAAGAAACCATCCTGATCCCATGTGAAGGAAAGAATCAAAAAATCCTAATATAACAGAAAAACTAGACCTAATTGTTTCTTCTAAATTCAAAGAATCAAAGCCGAATTGAACCGGACTCAAAAACCATGGTTCTATTTGAAAATATTCACTAGTTTCTAAGTTATATTTTCCTAAAATAACGCAAAGTCCTATCTGAAATTTAATTCCACCTTCTTCTTTCTTTACTTTTAATATTTTTTTCTTCACTTTTTTAAAATTTTTGAACAGAAATAAATCAGGATCATATTTTAAAGAATTAGGAATGATATCATATTCTGTGATAAGATTTTTTAATGCTCTACGACGATAAATCATTAGACTAGCGGTCTGAAATGTAAAACCAAAAACACTGTTCCGTATTCAAATTTAACAAGATCTCCTAAGTCATCACAGACAGTTATTTGAATTTCTTGTATTTCATTTCTTTTAAGTTTTTTATAATATGGAGTAACAAAAACTTCTGTTATGTCATCACCAAAGCTTCCTGTGCATCTTATTGTTCTTAAAAGTGGAACTTGTTTGTTTCCTACTACTTCATTACAAACTATGTTGCTATATATATAAATATTAGATGCTATGTAATGCAAATTAGGAACCCCCCCGCTATGAAATTTTCATATTCATTTGGTCCTAAATTTGATGCTATTTTTTTATATTCTTCAAAATTTTCTAAAGGAGGTCCCATGAAAGACACAGTGTTTCCTTCTTTTTTCTCAGCTTTTTCATGTAAATCTAATCTTAACAAAGAAGACAAATCAGAAGAAAAAGTTACTACGTCTCCTTTTCCTACTTTAAGAATAGGTTTTAAATTTTGTGGTTCTATTTTCATAAAAGGTTTTCGCTCTTTTTTAAAGAAAACATCATCAGGATAAATATCAATTTTTTCTAGAACAGAATTTATAGTTCCAATAAGGTTATTAATAGAATTATAATTTCCATAAGGAATTCTTTCTACTATGAACCTTTTCTCCAGGGTAACATCACTTGCAGAATTTGCTATGAACACATTTTTTTTAAATTTAAAAAAATTTCTTTCCACTATTATAGTTCTGTTTCGTTCTGGTCTTTCAGGAAAATTATACCAAGAAATAGGTATATTAACTTCCACCACTCCAACCTCCCATTCCCCTTTCAATGTAATAGTCGATGGTAAATTCACATAATAAGAACTCGTTTTGTTTTCCCTAGAAGGGTGAATAGTATTTGAAGGTAAATTCACGTAAAAAGGAGAGGAAATTGACATTTTTTTATAAGTAGTTTCTCTGAAAATGTATATAATCTAACATTTTATGTAGGTCTTTTATCTCAGAGAAATTTAAAGAATCATAGAAGGCAGCATACAAATTGATATTTGTGCTGGACATAAACATCAGAGGGGAGCACTTTTATATATTTTTCCATATGTTCCATCTGGAGGTAACTAATAACAAAACTCAAAACCAATTTTTGTGCTACATCTGGTGGTCAGTTAAGAAATTACTGTAAGTTATGAACTTAATCCATAGAGGGCAGCATACGAAGCAATATTTGTGCTCCATCTAGTGGTTAGTTAGGAAATTACTGTATGTCATAAACTTAATCCATAGAGGGCAGCATATAAACCAATATTTATGCTCTATCTGGTGGTCAGTTAAGAAATTGCTGTATGTTATAAACTTATTCCATAGAGGGCAGCATACAAAGCAATATTTATGCTTCATCTAGTGGTTTACTGTATGTCATGAACTTAATCCATAGAGGACAGCATATAAACCAATGTTTATGCTCCATCTGGTGGTTAGTTAAGAAATTGCTGTATGTTATAAACTTATTCCATAGAGGGCAGCATACAAAGCAATTTTTGTGCTCCATCTAGTGGTTAGTTAGGAAATTACTATATGTTATAAACTTAATCCATAGAGGGCAGCATATAAACCAATGTTTATGCTCCATCTGGTGGTCAGTTAAGAAATTGCTGTATGTTATGAACTTATTCCATAGAGGACAGCATACAAAGCAATATGTATGCTCCATCTAGTGGTTTACTGTATGTCATGAACTTAATCCATAGAGGACAGCATATAAACCAATATTTATGCTCCATCTGGTGGTCAGTTAAGAAATTACTGTATGTTATGAACTTAATCCATAGAGGGTAGCATACAAAGCAATATTTGTGCTCCATCTAGTGGTTAGTTATGAAATTACTGTATGTCATGAACTTAATCCATAGAGGGCAGCATATAAACCAATATTTATGTTTGCTATGAACTTGATCCATAGAGGGCAGCGTACAAACCAATATTTGCGTTAAACTTAAACATCAGAGGGCAGCACTTTTATATATTTTTCCATGTATATATATATATATATATTATATATATATATATATATATATATATATATATATAATATATATATATATATATATTATATCAAAGTCTTTAACTTTAAAGTTAACTGAAAAAGGGCTGCACAGAGGGCTGCACGTTTAATCTGAATGAAATAATCGGATTTGAAAGACTCTTATGACTTTGAGATTCATTAGTTAAAGGTCGAGATTGAGATTAATTAATTAAAGGTTGAGATTCATTAGTAGAAGGTCATATGCTTAAATAGTAAGATATAATGTGCTTCCTCTTAAGTGAAATTGCTTAAAAATAAGATTACTATTTGTGCAAGAGTTAGATTTTATGTATACATAACTTTTGAAGATTTTATGTATACATATCTTTTGAAAGACTTTATATTTTTAAAACCAGAGGGCAGCACATTGAATCTTAAAAGAACAAAGAAGATACATTCAGTCATTGATTTCAATGTTTTTATTCAAAATAGAAACACCTTAGGCATTTTTTCTTTTTTCAACATAGAAAATGATTCAGATTTTTTTTGTAAAAATACCATAAAATCATCAACACAAACTGGTTTCCTTTGCATCCATGTCATATCACAATATTTACATTTCCTTGGTTTACTTTCTGTTTTAGTAATAAAAAATTGAAAACATTTCTCATGAACCGGTTGCATGCAACAATACATATAACTAACATCAGTACTGTTCATTGAAAGAATAAGCATGGACAAACAAAGTTTACAATACATGTAATGGACAGACATTTTATGTTCTTTCTTTCTCATTTGATCGCGAACTTTTCTCTTTAATGTACCTAAAACATAATTTTGAGGGTCAACATTTATTAAATATTTTTTATCAGCAGGTTTCATCATTTCAAATATATCTTCAAAAAATGGAATCTCTAAAAGATCACAAGCAAAACACATTATTTTATAATAAAAATTTCTATATTTATAAAAGATACAACACATTTTAATTGCTATAGGTAATAACATAGGATCTGATAAGATAATATTCATTATTTCTTCTAAAAGATATGAAGATTGAAAGAAATCAGAAAAAAAGATCAAAGCTTCCATCCTGATTTCTTTTAATAAAATAAATGAATTGATAGACGAAAGGGCTAAAAATATTTTTTTCGCTTCTTTTACACTCATATAACTTTGAATAGGGAAACTAACATCAATTAATTCATTTATTTTTCCAGTAAAAGTTAACATAGCTTGAAAATAATATACACGATCTAAAAGCAAAGAATGGTTCACTTGAATAAGCATAACTGAAATATTTGACAAGCACAAAACCAGCTTGCAGTTTGCTAACTAAAATATTTCACCTGGTTCATACAACTATATGGTCTGCTTTAACAGGCATATAGATAGGACTCTTATTTATAGAAAGGTTTATTTCATGTCTTATATATAACCCGATAGTAAGCATAATTAATTTCGATAATCACTTTCCCAACAATAAAAAAACAATTTTTCTTATGTTTTCTGGCATATATATTTACTTTTTTCCCACCTCATTCTTCAGTTATAACATGTTTTTCAATGTGACGATAATTATAACACATGAATTTAACTACTATATAGGCCCCAGATGGCATTCTTCTAGGCTTCGTGGACTGGTCCAAATGGATTAAAGATGGTATATGTCAGGGCAGCCATCCAACTCAGACAGTAATTTTCAGCACCTAAACAGAAAAGGAGTTAGACAATTTTAACAATAAAACCTAGGAGAAATTTTCTAAGTCCAATCAGACGATGGATTAGAATATTTTAAAAACTAACCTAAAGGCACAGTCTCAGCAGTGCACCATGTCTCAATGTAAGATGGTTAGTGATGCAAGCTGCTACTACAGCAGGCCTAACTTGGTGCACTGCTGTAAGATGGTCAGTGATGCAAGCTGTTACTACAGCAGGCCTGCAAACTCCTCGTGTTATATAGGAAACCCAATGCCATAAGCTCCGCCCCTTGCGGATCTCAACCAATCTGCACTCAGTTTTATGTTAAAATCAAACCAGTGAGCTAAATAGTCCTCTCTGAAAACAGTTATTTCAATGAATTTGGGTTATATAACAGAGAAAATTGTCAAACCTATGAATAATTAGCAGAGTAATAACAAGCAAGAGTGTTTCAATTGTCTCAATTACCTATAATTCAACCATGAAAACAGTGGAAAATTGGCGGAAGATAACAAGGTGAAGCGGTTCTTATGGGAAGGTTCCAGAAATAAACAGTGAAGACTGAGAAAAAGAGGGATTTTATTTTATTGTGGCAACTTCATCTGTTATTTCTTTATTTCCTTGTTTGCATCGAATTAAAGCCATTTTTGGCCAAAAAATAATTCCTAAGACTGAACCCACTGAACACCTAGCCTGCTGAAATCTTTTCTAAGTCCAACTCAGACAATTTCCAGCACCTAACCAGAAAAATAATTTCTAAGACTGAACCCACTGAATACCTAATCTGCAGAAATCTTTTCTAAGTCCAACTCAGTCAATTTCTAGCACCTAACCAGAAAATAATTTCTAAAACTAAGACCGCTAACTTTTCTAGGTCCAACTCAAAAATGGACTTAGAAAATGTCTCCTCCTAAGTCCACTGAAGCCTTAGCCTGAGGAAACTCACCTCTATATCTTTAATCCCATGTTGAGACCACAGCAGGATCTAAACTCCTTACCGCAATGTAAATGGAACCACAACCACAAGCCATACCTCTATGTAAACTCATCCAATCACAACAAAGATTTCTTTGAGCAGTTTAGGGCCATCCGACTGAATACCTAGCCTGCTAAAATCTTTTCTAAGTCCAACTCAAACAATTTCCAGCACCTAACCAGGAAATAATTCCTGAGACTGAACCCACTGAATACCTAGCCTGCAGAAATCTTTTCTAAGTCAAACTGGCACAATATTCCAGCACCTGACCAGAAAATAATTTCTGAAACTAAAACTAGTAAGTACCTAGCCTGCAGAAATCCTTTCTAAGTCCAACTCAGGCAATATTTTCCTGCACCTAATCAGAAAATAATTTCTGCTTACAGTGTGGAATGTCTAGAATGTCAACACGATCATTGATCTTTGCTATTCACTCACAGTGTGGAATGCCTGGAAAATCTACCTGTTCATTAATCTTTGCTGTTTACTTACAATGTGGAATGCCTGGAATGTTTACGCAGTAGAAACTAGTATTAAATGACTGAAAACTTTTCTAAGACCACTGGTTTGAGACGAACAGAGAATTTCTAAAAGTGAAATCACTTACAGTCAAGTCACAATAATTCAGTGTTAATTCTCATGAGATCAGATATGTAATACTGTATCTCCCCTTAATAATCCAGTCCAACTCAAACAATATAATTTCCAGCACCTAACCAGAAAATAATTTCTAAGACTGAACCCACTGGATACCTAACCTGCTGAAAACTTTTCTAAGTCCAACTCAAAAATGGACTAAGAATATTTCTCCTAAATACACTAGGAGAAATTTTCTAAGTCCAATTAGACGACGGACTTAGAACATTTTAAAGACTAACCTAAAGAACATTTTAAAGACTAACCTAAAGAACATTTTAAAGACTAACCTAAGGACACAGAGACTAACCTAAAGACACAGTCTTAGCAGTGCATCATGTCCCAATGTAAGATGGTCAGTGATGCAAGCTGTTACTACTCTCTGAAAACAGTTATTTCAGCAAATTTAGGCTATATAACAGAGAAAATGTTGTCAAACCTATGATCAATTGGCAGAGAAAATAACAAGCAAGAGTGTTTCAATTGTCTCAAATACCTATAATTCAATTGTGAAAACAGTGGAAAATTGGCGGAAGATAACAAGGTGAAGCAGTTCTTAAGGGAAGGTTCCAAAAAGTAAACAGTGAAGACTGAGAAAAAGAGGGATTTTATTTTTATTGTGGGAACTTCATCTGTTATGGCTTTATTTCCTTGTTTGCATCAAATTAAAGTCATTTTTGGCTAAATATTAATTCCTAAGACTAAACCCACTGAACACCTAACCTGCTGAAATCTTTTCTAGTCAATAAATTCCTGCATCTAACCAGAAAATAATTCCTAAGATTGAACCCACTAAATACCTAGCCTGCTGAAATCTTTTCTAAGTCCAACTCAGACAATTTCAAGCACCTAACCAGAAAAATAATTTCTAAGACTGAACCCACTGAATACCTAATCTGCAGAAACCTTTTCTAAGTCCAACTCAGGCAATTTCTAGAAAATAATTTCTAAAACTAAGACCGCTAACTTTTCTAGGTCCAACTCAAAAATGGACTTAGAAAATGTCTCCTCCTAAGTCCACTGAAGCCTTAGCCTGAAGAAACTCACCTCTATATCTTCAATCCCATGTTGAGACCACAGCAGGATCCAAACTCATTGCTTCAATGTAAGAACCAAAGCAGACATTCAAAACTCCTTGTCATATATATGGAACCACATCCACAAGCCATCCTCTATGTAAACTCATCCAATCACAACAATGATTTCTTTGAGCAGTTTAGGGCCATCCAACTGAATACCTAGCCTGCTAAAATCTTTTCTAAGTCCAACTCAAACAATTTCCAGCACCTTACCAGAAAATAACTTCTAAAACTGAACCCACTGAATACCTAGTCTGCTGAAATCTTTTTTGAGTCCAACTCAGAAAATTTCCAGTACCCTACCAGAAAAAGACTTAGAAAGTTTTTAAGAATAAAACCACAGGTTTGGGGAGGTAGGAGAAAGGGATCAAACCTGAGTGACTTGAAAGGATGGTTAGGGGAGGTATAAGACTGGTAACAGACCTCAGGGGAGCTGGGAGAATGGTCAAGGGAGAATGGCTAGGAGAAGTAAGAGCTGACATTGAGCAGCTAAAAACTTTTCTAAGACCGCTGGTTTAAAACAGGCAGGAAATTTCTATGAGTAAAATCATGGAATACCTAGCCTGCGAAAACCTTGTCTAGAATAATTTCCAGCACCTAACCAGAAAATATTTTCCCTCACTGAATACCTAGTCTGCTGAAATCTTTTCTGAGTCCAACTCAGACAATTTCCAGCACCTTACCAGAAAAGGACTTCAACCACTGGTTGAGACAAACAGGAAATCACTTACAATCAAGTCATCAAATTTATAGTACTGTATCTGTCCTTGATAATCCAGTGCCACTCAAACCATTTCTAAGCCATGGACTGAACCCATTAAATACCTAATCTCCTGAAATCTTTTCTAAGTCCAACTCAGACAATTTACAGCACCTTACCAGAAAAGGACTTAGAGAATTTTTAAGAATAAAACCACAGGTTTGGGGAGGTAGGAGAAAGGGATCAAACCTGAATGACTTGAGAGCATGGTTAGGAGAGGTATAAGACCGGTAGCACTCCTCAGGGGAGCTGGGAGAATGGTCAAGGGAGAATGGCTAGGAGAGGTAGGAGCTAGCATTGAGCAGCTGAAAACTTCTCTAAGACCACTGGTTTGAAACAGGTATGAAATTTCTATGAGTAAAATCATGGAATACCTAGCCCGTGAAAACCTTGTCCAACTCAGGCAATATTTTCTAGCACCTAACCAGAAAATAATTTCTGCTTACAGTGTGGAATGTCTAGAATGTCAACACGATCATTAATCTTTGCTATTTACTCACAGGCTGGAATGTCTAGAATGTCTACCTAGTCATTAATCTTCATTATTTACTTACAGTGCGGAATGTCTGGAATGTCTACACGATCATTAATCATTGCTATTTACTCGCAATGTGGAATGCCTGGAATGTCTACCTGATCATTAATCTTTACTGTTTACTTAGAATGTGGAATGCCTGAAATGTTTACGCAGTAGAAACTAGTATTAAATGACTGAAAACTTTTCTAAGACCACTGGTTTAGCCAAACAGGAAAATCACTTACAGTGAAGTCACAATAATCCAGTATTAATTCTCATGAGATCAGATATGTAATACTGTATCTGTCCTTAATAATCCAGTCCAACTCAAACAATAATTTTCAGCACCTAACCAGAAAACAATTTTGAAACTAAGACCACTGAAAACTTAGTGTGCAATAAACCTTTCTAAATCCAACTCAGACAATTTCCAACACCTAACCAAAAAATAATTTCCCCCACTGAATACCTAGTCTGCTGAAATCTTTTCTGAGTCCAACTCAGACAATTTCTAGCACCTTACCAGAAAAGGACTTAGAACATTTTTAAGAATAAAACCACAGGTTTGGGGAGGTAGGAGAAAGGGATCAAACCTGAGTGACTTGAGAGGATGGTTAGCGGAGGCATAAGACCGGTAGCAGACCTCAGGGGAGCTGGGAGAATGGTCAAGGGAGAATGGTTAGGAGAGGTAGGAGCTAGCATTGAGCAGCTGAAAACTTTTCTAAGACCACTGGTTTGAAACAGGCAGGAAATTTCTATGAGTAAAATCATGGAATACCTAGCCTGCGAAAACCTTGTCTAGAATAATTTCCAGCACCTAACCAGAAAATATTTTCCCCTGCTGAATACCTAGTCTGCTGAAATCTTTTCTGAGTCCAACTCAGACAATTTCCAGCACCTAACCAGAAAATAATTTCCCCCACTGAATACCTAGTCTGCTGAAATCTTTTCTGAGTCTAACTCAGACAATTTCCAGCACCTAACCAGAAAAGAACTTAGAAAATTTTTAAGAATAAAACCACAGGTTTGGGGAGGTAGGAAAAAGGGATCAAACTGACTGACTTGAGAGGATGGTCAAGGGGGGTATAAGGCCGGTAGCAGACCTCAGGGGAGCTGAGGGAATGGTCTAGGGAGAATGGCTAGGAGAGGTAGGAGCTAGCATTGAGCAGCCCTAAGACCACTGGTTTAAAACAGACAGGAAATTACCTAGCCCGTAAAAACCTTGTCTAGCATAATTTCCAGCACCTAACCAGAAAATAATTTCTCCCGCTGAATACCTAGTCTGCTGAAATCTTTTTCTGAGTCCAACTCAGACAAATTCCAGTACCTAACCAGAAAATAATTTCCCCCACTGAATACCTAGTCTGCTGAAATCTTTTCTGAGTCCAACTCAGACAAATTCCAGCACCTAACTAGAAAAGGACTTTTAAGAATAAAACCACAGGTTTGAGGAGGTAGGAAAAAGGGATCAAACCTGCCTAAAATGTTTACGCAGTAGAAACTAGTATTAAATGACTGAAAAGTTTTCTAAGACCACTGGTTTAAACAAACAGGAAAATCACTTACAGTGAAGTCACAATAATCCAGTATTAATTCTCCTGAGATCAGATATGTAATACTGTATCTGTCCTTAATAATCCAGTCCAACTCAAACAATAATTTTCAGCACCTAACCAGAAAATGATTTTGAAACTAAGACCACTGAAAACTTAGTGTGCAATAAACCTTTCTAAATCCAACTCAGACAATTTCCAGCACCTAACCAGAAAATAATTTCCCCCACTGAATACCTAGTCTGCTGAAATCTTTTCTGAGTCCAACTCAGACAATTTCTAGCACCTTACCAGAAAAGGACTTAGAACATTTTTAAGAATAAAACCACAGGTTTGAGGAGGTAGGAGAAAGGGATCAAACCTGAGTGACTTGAGAGGATGGTTAGGGGAGGCATAAGACCGGTAGCAGACCTCAGGGGAGCTGGGAGAATGGTTAAGGGAGAATGGTTAGGAGAGGTAGGAGCTAGCATTGAGTAGCTGAAAACTTTTCTAAGACCACTGGTTTGAAACAGGCAGGAAATTTCTATGAGTAAAATCATGGAATACCTAGCCTGCGAAAACCTTGTCTAGAATAATTTCCAGCACCTAACCAGAAAATATTTTCCCCTCTGAATACCTAGTCTGCTGAAATCTTTTCTGAGTCCAACTCAGACAATTTCCAGCACCTAACCAGAAAATAATTTCCCCCACTGAATACCTAGTCTGCTGAAATCTTTTCTGAGTCCAACTCAGACAATTTCTAGCAGCTAACCAGAAAATAATTTCCCCCACTGAATACCTAGTCTGCTGAAATCTTTTCTGAGTCCAACTCAGACAATTTCCAGCACCTAACCAGAAAAGAACTTAGAAAATTTTTAAGAATAAAACCACAGGTTTGGGGAGGTAGGAAAAAGGGATCAAACTGACTGACTTGAGAGGATGGTCAAGGGGGTATAAGGCCGGTAGCAGACCTCAGGGGAGCTGAAGGAATGGTCTAGGGAGAATGGCTAGGAGAGGTAGGAGCTAGCATTGAGCAGCCCTAAGACCACTGGTTTAAAACAGACAGGAAATTTCTATGAGTAAAATCATGGAATACCTAGCCCGTGAAAACCTTGTCTAGCATAATTTCCAGCACCTAACCAGAAAATATTTTCCCCTCTGAATACCTAGTCTGCTGAAATCTTTTCTGAGTCCAACTCAGACAATTTCCAGCACCTAACCAGAAAATAATTTCCCCCACTGAATACCTAGTCTGCTGAAATCTTTTCTGAGTCCAACTCAGACAATTTCTAGCAGCTAACCAGAAAATAATTTCCCCCACTGAATACCTAGTCTGCTGAAATCTTTTCTGAGTCCAACTCAGACAATTTCCAGCACCTAACCAGAAAAGAACTTAGAAAATTTTTAAGAATAAAACCACAGGTTTGGGGAGGTAGAAAAAAGGGATCAAACTGACTGACTTGAGAGGATGGTCAAGGGGGTATAAGGCCGGTAGCAGACCTCAGGGGAGCTGAAGGAATGGTCTAGGGAGAATGGCTAGGAGAGGTAGGAGCTAGCATTGAGCAGCCCTAAGACCACTGGTTTAAAACAGACAGGAAATTTCTATGAGTAAAATCATGGAATACCTAGCCCGTGAAAACCTTGTCTAGCATAATTTCCAGCACCTAACCAGAAAATATTTTCTCCCACTAAATACCTACTCTGCTCAAATCTTTTCTGAGTCCAACTCAAACAATTTCCGGCACCTAACCAAAAAATAATTCCTAAGACTGAACCCACTAAATACCTAGCCTGCAGAAATCTTTTCTAAGTCAAGCTGGCACAATATTCCAGCACCTAACCAGAAAATAATTTCCCCCACTGAATACCTAGTCTGCTGAAATCTTTTCTGAGTCCAACTCAGACAATTTCTAGCACCTTACCAGAAAAGGACTTAGATTATTTTTAAGAATAAAACCACAGGTTTGGGGAGGTAGGAGAAAGGGATCAAACCTGAGTGACTTGAGAGGATGGTTAGGGGAGGCATAAGACCGGTAGCAGACCTCAGGGGAGCTGGGAGAATGGTTAAGGGAGAATGGTTAGGAGAGGTAGGAGCTAGCATTGAGTAGCTAAAAACTTTTCTAAGACCACTGGTTTGAAACAGGCAGGAAATTTCTATGAGTAAAATCATGGAATACCTAGCCTGCGAAAACCTTGTCTAGAATAATTTCCAGCACCTAACCAGAAAATATTTTCCCCTGCTGAATACCTAGTCTGCTGAAATCTTTTCTGAGTCCAACTCAGACAATTTCCAGCACCTAACCAGAAAATAATTTCCCCCACTGAATACCTAGTCTGCTGAAATCTTTTCTGAGTCCAACTCAGACAATTTCTAGCACCTTACCAGAAAAGGACTTAGAAAATTTTTAAGAATAAAACCACAGGTTTGGGGAGGTAGGAGAAAGGGATCAAACCTGAGTGACTTGAGAGGATGGTTAGGGGAGGCATAAGACCGGTAGCAGACCTCAGGGGAGCTAGGAGAATGGTCAAGGGAGAATGGTTAGGAGAGGTAGGAGCTAGCATTGAGTAGCTGAAAACTTTTCTAAGACCACTGGTTTGAAACAGGCAGGAAATTTCTATGAGTAAAATCATGGAATACCTAGCCTGCGAAAACCTTGTCTAGAATAATTTCCAGCACCTAACCAGAAAATATTTTCCCCTCTGAATACCTAGTCTGCTGAAATCTTTTCTGAGTCCAACTCAGACAATTTCCAGCACCTAACCAGAAAATAATTTCCCCCACTGAATACCTAGTCTGCTGAAATCTTTTCTGAGTCCAACTCAGACAATTTCCAGCACCTAACCAGAAAAGAACTTAGAAAATTTTTAAGAATAAAACCACAGGTTTGGGGAGGTAGGAAAAAGGGATCAAACTGACTGACTTGAGAGGATGGTCAAGGGGGTATAAGGCCGGTAGCAGACCTCAGGGGAGCTGAAGGAATGGTCTAGGGAGAATGGCTAGGAGAGGTAGGAGCTAGCATTGAGCAGCCCTAAGACCACTGGTTTAAAACAGACAGGAAATTTCTATGAGTAAAATCATGGAATACCTAGCCCGTGAAAACCTTGTCTAGCATAATTTCCAGCACCTAACCAGAAAATATTTTCTCCCACTAAATACCTACTCTGCTCAAATCTTTTCTGAGTCCAACTCAAACAATTTCCGGCACCTAACCAAAAAATAATTCCTAAGACTGAACCCACTAAATACCTAGCCTGCAGAAATCTTTTCTAAGTCAAGCTGGCACAATATTCCAGCACCTAACCAGAAAATAATTTTTGAAACTAAAACTAGTAAGTATCTAGCCTGCAGAAATCCTTTCTAAGTCCAACTCAGGCAATATTTTCCAGCCTAACCAGAAAATAATTTCTGCTTACAGTGTGGAATGTCTAGAATGTCAACACGATCATTAATCTTTGCTATTTACTCACAGGCTGGAATGTCTAGAATGTCTACCTAGTCATTAATCTTCATTGTTTACTCACAGTGCGGAATGTCTGGAATGTCTACACGACCATTAATCATTGCTATTTACTTGCAGTGTGGAATGCCTGGAATGTCTACTTGATCATTAATCTTTGCTGTTTACTTAGAATGTGGAATGCCTGAAATGTTTACGCAGTAGAAACTAGTATGAAATGACTGAAAACTTTTCTAAGACCACTGGTTGAGACAAACAGGAAATCACTTACAGTCAAGTCACCATAATCCAGTGTGTAACAATCCAGTAATTCACCTTCCAGTGTTAATTCCTATAGGATCAAATTCATAGTACAGTATCTGTCCTCAGACAATTTCCAGCACCTAACCAGAAAATAATTTTTAAGACTGAACCCCCTGAATATCTTGCTTGCTGAAATCTTTTCTAAGTCCAACTCAGGCAATTTCCAGCACCTAACCAGAAAATAATTTCTAAGACTGAACCATTTCCAGCACCTAACCAGAAAATAATTTCTAAGACTGAACCCACTGAATACCTAATCTGCTAAAATCTTTTCTAAGTCCAACTCAGATAATTTCCAGCACCTAACCAGAAAATAATTTCTAAAACTAAACCCACTGGATACCTAGCCTGCTGAAAACCTTTCTAAGTCTAACTCAAAAATGGACTAACCTAAAGGCATAGTCTCAGCAGTGCACCATGTCCCAATGTAAGATGGTCAGTGATGCAAGCTGTGACTACGACAGGCCTGCAAACTCCTTGTCTTATATAGGAAACCCAAAGCCATAAGCTCCGCCCCCCTTGTGAATCTCAACCAATCAGCATCAACCAATCAGCACTCAGTCTCATGTTAAAATCAAACCAGTGAGCTAAATAGTCCTCTCTGAAAACAGTTATTTCAGCAAATTTAGGCTATATAACAGAGAAAATTGTCAAACCTATGAATAATTAGCAGAGTAATAACAAGCAAGAGTGTTTCAATTGTCTCAAATACCTATAATTCAACAATGAAAACAGTGGAAAATTGGCGGAAGATTACAAGGTGAAGCGGTTCTTATGGGAAAGTTCCAGAAAGTAAACAGTGAAGACTGAGAAAATGAGGGATTTTATTGATTTACTTGCGGGAACTTCATCTATTATGGCCTTAGTTGCTTGTTTGCATCTAATTAAAGTGATATTTGACTCGACAGCGCTGGAATTTCGCCGAAACGATCGTTTTCGCCGTGCGCGCGTCATTTAACCCAGCCCTGTCTACTCTAAGTACCTCCACCTGTGGTATGCTCTAGGTACGGGCTCATTGCTAGTAGCCGGCGAGTGGAATCTCGCACGTAAAAAGAAACAGCAGCCAATTTCATGCGAGTATCTGTTAATTACGGCCTTATTTGCCTGTTTGCATCGAATTAAAGTCATTTCTGGCTCCATAGCGGTGGAATTTCACCGAAACGATTGTTTTCATCGTGCGCGCATGCCTAAAGCATACCACAGGGGGTGGTACTTAGAGTAGACAGGGCTGGGGTTAAAGGAAATGAACCATAGCTGGTAGCCGGCGAGTGGAATCTCGCACGTAGAAAGAAAAAACAGCCAATTTCATGCGAGTATCTATCGATTATGGTCTTATTTGCTTGTTTGCATCGAATTAAAGTCATTTCTGGCTCCATAGCGGTGGAATTTCGCCGAAACGATCGTTTTCGCCGTGCGCGCGTCATTTAACCCAGCCCTGTCTACTCTAAGTACCTCCACCTGTGGTATGCTCTAGGTACGGGCTCATTGCTAGTAGCCGGCGAGTGGAATCTCGCACGTAAAAAGAAACAGCAGCCAATTTCATGCGATTATCTGTTAATTACGGCCTTATTTGCCTGTTTGCATCGAATTAAAGTCATTTCTGGCTCCATAGCGGTGGAATTTCACCGAAACGATCGTTTTCATCGTGCGCGCATGCCTAAAGCATACCACAGGGGGTGGTACTTAGAGTAGACAGGGCTGGGGTTAAAGGAAATGAACCATAGCTGGTAGCCGGCGAGTGGAATGGAAGGTTCTAGAAAGTAAACATACAGTGAAGACTGAGAAAATGAGCTATTTCACTAATTTTCTTGCGGGAACTTCATCTGTAATGGCCTTATTTGCATCGAATTAAAGTCATATTTGACTGGACAGCCCAGGAATTTCGCCGAAACGATAGTTTTCGCCGTGCGCGCATACCTAGAGTATACCACAGAGGGTGGTACTTAGAGTAGACAGGGCTGGGGTTAAAGGAAATGACTCATAGCTGGTTGCTGACGAGTGGAATCTCGCACGTAGAAAGAAAAAACAGCCAATTTCATGCGAGTATCTATCGATTATGGTCTTATTTGCTTGTTTGCATCGAATTAAAGTCATTTCTGGCTCCATAGCGGTGGAATTTCGCCGAAACGATCGTTTTCATCGTGCGCGCATACCTAAAGCATACCACAGGGGGTGGTACTTAGAGTAGACAGGGCTGGGGTTAAATGGAAAATTCCAAGAAGGAAGAACTGCGTCTTTCTGTTGTGTGGGAAACGTAGCCAGTCGACATATGATTTATATTCTTGTTTATCCTAAAGTCTGGGAAAGTAACTGACATTTGACCCTGGATCCTTAGCTCTGTAAAGGTAGGTCATGATACAAAACTGCATCATACTCACCAGTCACAATATAGTGATAAAATATAGTAATAAATTGCTAACATATCAACCTTCTTGGAAATTACATAGAGTGCCTTTATCAAAAATTAGCTGACACTCTCACCAACACTGTATTAATGCATCTTAACAATCAATGCGCAGTGCTTTCATGCACAAGCAACCCTTAAAGGATTTTAGTGTCATGGGAAAACAATCAGATGTTTAACCAACACAGGGGTGCATGACACTCAATATCTTGGAGATGTTATAAGCCGCAGTTGACCTTTCAGAGGCTTAAAATACTTGATATACCGTATTTGTTTTAATATAAGCCTGGTCTCAAATATAAGCCTGCCTCGTTTATAAGCCTGGTTAAGAGGTCTTTTGGGTGTAATATAAGCCAGGCTTTAAAAATAAGCTTAGGTATAGGCCAAAATTCTAATTAAGATTATGTATTTCAGTCAAAATTGAGGGTACCATTTTAGATTCGAATTTATGTATCCACTCAGGAGGTTTAAAATGCTTGATGGGTATTTTTGATAATAAGCCGCACCCCGGTAATCTTGGAGATGCTATAAGCCGCAGTAGACCTTTCAGAGACTTGAAATGCTTGACGGGGTATTTTTGTTTATAAGCCACACCCTGGCAATCTTCGAAATGCTATAAGCCGCAGTAGACCTTTTTAAGGCTGGAAATGCTTGACGGGGTATTTTTGTTTATAAGCCGCACCCTGACAATCCTGAAAATGTTATAAGTCGTAGTAGACCTTTTAGAGGCTAAAAATGCTTGATATACCTATTTTTTTATAATATAAGCCTGGCCTCAAATATAAGCCTGCCTCGTTTATAAGCCTGGTTAAGAGGTCTTTTGGGTGTAATATAAGCCAGGCTTTAAAAATATGCTTGGGTATAGGCTGGAATTCCAATTAAGATTATGTATTTCAGTCAAAATTGAGGGTACCATTTTAGATTCGAATTTATGTATCAACTCAAGAGGTTTAAAATGCTTGATGGGTATTTTTGATTATAAGCCGCACCCCGGTAATCTTGGAGATGCTATAAGCCGCAGTAGACCTTTCAGAGACTCGAAATGCTTGACGGGGTATTTTTGTTTATAAGCCGCACCCTGGCAATCTTCGAAATGCTATAAGCCGCAGTAGACCTTTTTAAGGCTGGAAATGCTTGACGGGGTATTTTTGTTTATAAGCTGCACCCTGACAATCCTGAAAATGTTATAAGCCGTAGTAGACCTTTTAGAGGCTAAAAATGCTTGATATACCGTATTTTTTTTATAATATAAGCCTGGCCTCAAATATAAGCCTGCCTCGTTTTATAAGCCTGGTTAAGAGGTCTTTTGGGTGTAATATAAGCCAGGCTTTAAAAATATGCTTGGGTATAGGCTGGAATTCCAATTAAGATTATGTATTTCAGTCAAAATTGAGAGTACCATTTTAGATTCGAATTTATGTATTAACTCAAGAGGTTTAAAATGCTTGATGGGTATTTTTAATTATAAGCCGCACCCCGGTAATCTTAGAGATGCTATAAGCCACAGTAGACCTTTCAGAGACTCGAAATGCTTGACGAGGTATTTTTCTTTATAAGCCGCACCCTGACAATCTTGGAGATGTTATGAGCCACAGTAGACCTTTTAGAGGCTTAAAATGCTTTTTTTTAAATATAAGCCTGGCCCCAATATATAAGCATGCCTCGTTTATAAGCCTGGTTAAGATGCCTTTTAGGTTTAATATAAGCCAGGCTTTAAAAATAAGCTTAGGTATAGGCCTAAATTCCAATTAAGATTATGTATTTCAGTCAAAATTTGGATATTTACTTAGATATTTTTGTTTCCCTGTACAATTTAATCATTATACTACTAGCTAAACATATCAAGTCAGTGAACTGGTGTTTATTCACTGCGTCATTGGAAGAATCTTATTCTTTAGGACAAAGCAATAAATTTTCCTTTACCATTTAAGTGCTGCTGATGCAGTAATGCGTTATGGCTATAGATTATGACAGTACATTAATAAAATGCTAGGAAAGTGCTAGCTATATCTAAAATGCTAGAAAAGTGCTGGCTATATCTTATTTAAGCTTTATATAAATTGTTAATGAGGCATGCTGTGTTAGCACATTAACTAATGTAACACAGCACACCATTGCATCACTTTGAATATTGAGTGTCATGCACCCCTATGTTGGTTAAACATCTGTTTGTTTTCCCATAACGCTAAAATCCTTTAAGGGTTGCTTGTGCATGAAAGCACTGCGCATTGATTGTTAAGATGCATTAATACAGTGTTGGTGAGAGTGTCAGCTAATTTTTGATAAAGGCACTCTATGTAATTTCCAAGAAGGTTGATATGTTAGCAATTTATTACTATATTTTATCACTATATTGTGACCGGTGAGTATGATGCAGTTTTGTATCATGACTTATCTTTACAGAGCTAAAGATCCAGGGTCAAATGTCAGTTACGTTCCCAGACTTTAGGATATAAATCAAATGCCTTGCTACAATGCACCTATATTGATTATCTTAAGTATAAGAGAAAATAAATAGGGATTATATTAAACCTTAAAGTGGTCACTAATGCATTGATGCATCATACCCATCGGTCGTCATAATGCATGAATGTGGGCCTAGCAAGTAATATAAACTTCACTAAGGGATTGCCAGGGTGTGGCTTATAATCAAAAATACTCGTATGGTTGGCATAATACTTATGCAAAAATAAAATGCCCTTATCCAAAATAATAGGTATTTTTTGGATATTCTAAAAATATAGGTCTTCTTTGGATATTTTTTTGGAAAATATCCAAAGAAGACCTATATATATACTACTCATGTCAAATGTCTTAGCCCTGTGTCTATTTTTTCTATGGGAAAAGACCATAACTGCATGTGAATATCAGAAAATCAGTCAAATTTGAGGGGAGCACCCAGACTGATACCCGCTCTGGGAATCGATTCTCAGTGTACTTTGAGGGTCCAGAAGGGCATGAAAGTAAGGAAATCTGGATAAGACAATACTGGGGCTGTGAATAAAAACTCATCAAGCTATTTGATTGACCACCAAGGTTCCATCCTAGGCCTTTAGGTTGCAGGACACCAATTGACAGGAGGTGGCAGCAGGAGACACTTTGTAACTCCGCACTGAAGGGTGTTGTACAATGATTATTGGTCTAAAACCTGACAGTGGGTAGGCAAACCAGGTATCAAATAATCCTTAGGGTGTATATTAATCGATTTGAGTGTTATTTAGAATTTATTGGAATCATTCACTGCAAAACCCCCAAATCTAGGTATGTCTGCACTCTAAGGCCTACAGCACAAAAGTTAATCACATTGTACCACATGCCATGGCCCTAAATTATTAGGAAAAATGTATATCTACAAGAAAATAATAGTGGCTAAGGCCAGATACTTGCACAAGTATTTTATTTTCGCCCAAAAGCTATATAGGTCAACAGTGGAAAAATAATTAGTGTTCTGCAGCCTGTGAGGAGTTACAAGGGCGGCTGTCAGAGCAGCAGGCAGTAGGGTATGAGCTAGAGAGTCCTAATAAGATGCCGCTTACATAATCACTGCAGCGCCTCCGGCGCCCCTGCTGCCCTCTGTAGTTGAGTATGGAACTAAGCCAGGGGGGTCACTCCAAACATTTATGAGCAGGCTGTACTGCAGGCCTCTGTACCTCTCAACTTGCACGCATTTCCCATGAATCTCATGTATTTGTCATGAATCTGCCACATTTGTTGTAAATATGCACAGTGTAGATAACACATTTTTCGCCTAATTTGGATTTACATTCTTCAATAGGCCTACAGATCATTCCCAGTGAAAACAAACATGAAAATCAGACTGAGAGGTCACTGTCACTTACCTACTTGCTTGGCATAAAAACAGTTTACCAGTTCGCTGAACATTTTATTGTAAAAAAAAAAACTGCCAAGTCAGCAAAAAAAAAAAAAACATTATTAAAAGAATGTTTTTAAAGGGCCATAGGGAAAAGTGTTTTTTTTTTTGTTTTTTTTTTTGCTGCCTTTAGGGAGTGGTCATTAGGCCTAGTTATCAACAGGGGTGGTGGTGGGACGCGCAAACATTTTTTACGCCCCCCCTTGAATTGGGCACTGGAGGTGCGGAGAATTTTTTATCTATAGTAGCATGAGGGCTTCTTTCCTAAAAGAGAGGGTAAATTTTTTAGCCCCCCCACTTCAAGAGAGGTTAAAACATTTCTGGCACCCTCCTTGGTAGGGGTCTGAAATTTTCAGACAAGGGACCTATTGGACCCCCCAGCCCGAAATAGAAGCACCTCTATGTATGGAGCGAAAACTTTGTAGGCTCATGTAGACGTATGTAGGTCAGCTCACCCAAAGCGGGGCGTAAATGTTCAAATACATTGTCCCGACCCCCCAACTGATTTTTTGGGACACCGGACCCATTGGACCCCCAGCCAGAAATACAAACCAAGATCTACAGTACCATAGCTCTATCTATGGAGCAAAAATTTCGTAGGCTCATATAGATGTAAGTAGGTCACCTCACCCAAAGCTAAGATGACATTTTTCATGTCATTGTAAATAACAAATGATATCATATATAGATTATCAGATTTGATATAATAATGTTCATATGAATTGTCATGACAAGCATAGAGCATAATTGATTCAGAAGTGAAAAAAGAAAGATGATGTAAAAGAAGAGATTATGGTGAGAAATTATGTAATAAATTTCTATATGGAATAAGTAAAATTTGTGGACTTGGATTTAGTTCTGGAAGATAAATCTATGGTAGGTCTGGGATTCTATGTCTGACAAAATCACCTGGGGGGGTCCGGGCAATTTATCCAAATATTTTGAGGGGTGAGGTGACCTACTTAAGTCTATATGACCCTACAAAGTTTTCTCTCCATAGGTATATCTATGGTAGGTCTAGGCTTCTATGTCTGGTTAGGGGGTCCAATGGGTCTGGTGTCGAACAAAATCACCTAGGGGGTGACCTAATTATGTCTATATGAGCCTACGATGTTTTCTCTCCATAGGTATATACCTGGGAGGTTTAGGAATCTATCTCTGACTGGGGGGTCCAATGGGTCCGGTGTCGGACAAAATTACCTAGGGGGGTCCTGGCAATGTATCTAAACATTTTTGAGCCAGTTTGGATGAGGTAACCTACGTATGTCTATAGGAGCCTACAAAGTTTTCTCTCCATGCATATATACCTGGGAGGTGTAGGAATCTATCTCAGGCTGGGGGGGCCAATGGGTCCAGGGTCAGATAAAATCGCCTAGGGGGGATCCGGGCAATGTATCTGAACACTTTTGACCCAGTTTGGATGAGGTGACCTACTTATGTCCATATGAGCCTACAAAGTTTTCTCTCCATAGGTAGATCTATTGTAGGTCTAGGCTTCTATGTCTGGTTGGGGGTCCAATGGGTCTGGCGTCGAACAAAATCACCTGGGGGGTCCAGGCAATGTATCGGAATATTTTTGACCCAGTTTAGGTGAGGTGACCTAATTACGTCTATATGAGCCTACAAAGTTTTCTCTCCATAGGTCTATCTATGGTAGGTCTAGAATTCTATCTCTGGCTGGGGGGGTCCAATGGGTCCGGGGTCAGATAAAATCACCTGGGGGGGTCAGGACAATGTATCGGAATATTTTTTACCCAGTTTGGATGAGGTGACCTACTTACGTCTATATGAGCATACAAAGTTTCCGCTCCATAGACAGCTGCATGGTAGGTATAGGGTACCGGTACTATCTTTGGCTGGGGGGTCCAATGGGTCCGCTGTCTGAAAAAAATCACCTGGAGGGGTCGGGACAATGTCTCTGAACATTTTTTAACCACTTTGGGTGAGGTAACCTACTTAGATCTATTTGAGCCTACAAAGTTTTCACTCTGTAGGCAGACCAATGGTAGGTTGATCTAGACGTCTATCTATCGCTGGGGGGTCCAATGGGTCTGGTGTCCGAAAAAAAAAATCACCTAGAGGGGTCAGGGCAATGTTGACGAACATTTTTGACCTACCATACTAGATCTATAGCAGCACTCGGAAAAAGGAAGGAAAGTTTTCTACCCCCCGAGTGGGTCCTAAATTTTTTATCCGTTTATAACTTACTCAAAATACCCAGTACTCCCCCTTTTTGAAAAACATAGACTTTCCAATTGTGAAACAACTGAATTTCTATATACCCAATACCTCCTGTTGGTACCAAGGGTACATGTACTACGTCTGTATTGCGCAGATAGTCCCTGACATTCACTAATTTAAGTTGGGAGTGACCCCCCTGTGTATTAGTTCCCACCTCAGCCACCGCGCGCGCCACTGCGGCGCAACTACAGCGTGCAGTGCAGTAGACGCCGGGATGCTGGGCATAGACACTACAAGATGACGCCTGACACAACCTGACACAACTAGCAGCTAGCCACTGTCCACCACTGCCTTTGTTACAGGTCCACCACAGACTCACGGCGTCTGGCCTTCCTGCACATGGCCACGGCTATTTTAGACAGATTCTCTACCACAGGGAGTCAGTGTGAGATCCTCCTGTGACCCGCATCCCCCACCACCACCACCACCACCAAGGAACCTGTACCCCAAAACAACAACCACCACCGGGCACAACACAAGGCTAAAGCCTCTAGTAAAGGAGCTAGGAGGAGGATTTTCTGCTACAGTAGGCCAGATTGATACAATACTTCTACACTGTTGGACCCACCAACACCAGCACTACGACCTGTATTTTTATTTCCTCAACAGTTCATATAATGAGAGGATGTTCAACATTGTTATTGGTTCGATCATTGGTTCCTTCATCATGTAAGTCTCAGATTTCTATCCAGATTTGTATTGTTGTTTTAATTTTTGGCACATTTTTGTGAGGTGTAATTTTGTGTGTGACTCAGTACCATGTGTGCTATAGAGAATGCACTGCAGGGCTGTCAAGTTCTGAGAATGGACATGAGTGTGATTTTGAGAAAATGGACAAATATTGCGCGGTGCACCGCATCGCAGTGCAAAGGGACATGAATCGCAAGGGAAGTAACCCAACAGCAGTGGGGGGGGGGGGGGGGGTGTCATGACAACCCTGGCACTGTGGCAATATACTACCCGGTATATAATTTTGATTTTCTCAAAATCCTGTAGTTTGATCCAAAAATCATTTTCACCAAGAATAGTATTAGTAGAGATATAGGGGAGCCTGGAAACAAGGAACGACTTTTCACCACTTTGACACGAGTAAATTTGGTGAAAATTTGGTTCAGCAGAAATTCTTGTGAAATCTTGTGAATTTCACGAGTTCTTCACATTTTATTGTCAGATGCATGTAGGCCTACATGTGAAAGTCATGTGAAATTCACATGAAATCGCATGAATTTCATGTGACTGCTGAATTTCACGTGAATTGCTGCTCACAAATTCATGTGAATTCACGTGATCAATAACGTGAATTACACCAAATTTTCTTGTGAAATCATGTGAATTTCACGTGAATTCACAAGAAATTGTTTCTAGGGCGGGTATGTAAAACTCAATATTATGAGTGTCCGATTTATTCAAATGTTGAAAACTTTATGTGAAAGTGGAAGAATGTGCCATACGAGGGAGGCAGGTGTACTTGTGGCTTGCCTCACTCAAGGTTCTCTGGTAATCTACTACCCTGTATAAAATCTTGATTTTCTCCCAATTAGGCCACAGGGTGAGCCCCAATAATGTCCTTAGAAAATAAGTTTCGTTCCAACAAGAGGGGGAGTACAAAATTTTTGTGGTTTTGTATAGGTAATGACCATAGGAATCATATATCAAAAGTTCTCCGCTCACCTCCCTGCAGTTTTTGCGTAGGTCAAAGGTCGAGAATTTCCCTCTTTATTCCTATATAAATCTGTAAAACCCAGTAATTAATTGTATGTTGTCTATGGACTAGGCTAAAAGGCTAGAGGAGAGCATTATGGCTTAGTCTAAACCAGAAAATCATGCTGATTTCAAATATAATTGATATATTGGTGTGAGTATAATAGAAGTACCCAAAAAATGGGCTTTAAAAATAAAAAATATTATTGAAAAATATGTTAAAATATCAAAAATCAGTAAAACATGAAATAAACCCTCAATAATCCACCTAACACTTAAATGAGTTAGATGGTGGGTGAGGAGCATAGTAAGCATGACTTAATTAGGTTATTAAGCCTTGACCTACTTAATTAGGTCAAAGGTCACAGACACAATATCTGCCATATCTGTGGTTCTAGGAGGGCTTTCCGCACAATTTTAAGTTCTAAATAGGGATTTCTGACATAGAGGAATAGATTGGACTAGGTTTAAACCTACTAGGATGCATTTGCAAGTCTCAAAATCTGAAATCAATATTGAATGTCTGTGTGAATACAGATGTGTGGTCAGAATGATTTAAACAGATAACATCACAGGTAATATTGTAATATCCCATTTGTGATGGGTAGAGGGGCTTAAAATAATCATATGTAGGCTGGTAAGTGTTTAATCAGCTTGCAATAATTAGATTTTAGGCCTTGACCTATATCTAATTAGGTCAAAGGGCACAATAACCATATTTGCCGATATCTCTGGTTCTAGGAGAGCTTTCTACACAATTTTAAGTTCTAAATACGGGTTTCTGACATAGGGGAATTTATTGGTGTATGTTTTAACCTCCTAGAATGCACTGTTGTCTATGTGAGCCCTAAACATGGAATTATATTCAACTGTGTCTCCAACCATATACATGCGAATGAATGAGAAAGAAGGCAAATTGTGCCATCCAAGTAGTGTTACATGTGTATCCAATGATCTTAATTGACATAATTAATTTCAGCCTCATGCTAGAGTACATTTTTCTTTCACAAAATTGGCTGAAAATGACAATTTGTCTATTCTTTACCATTGCTGTAGTGCCATATCTACTTTAATTTACTTAATACTATATTTCCACCATTATCATTCAATGAGGATTACTAACACAAAACTATTGATGTGCTTGATTGGTCAATACAACCAATATTGAGATATTTATGGTCATACTAGTGAACATTCCCGTAGAAATCTATTATGTAATGCCCGCTGGAAGCAGCCAAAGTGCACAATTTTCTTTGGTAGTGCCCCCTGTTGTATTGATCATGTAACTCTGTTGAATCACTTGTATAGGCTTGGTCTTGCCCAAAATAATGCAAGGATAGGGGCTGGGGTGGGCTGACCTATTATAAGGAGTGGAATGGTCACTTGTGGGGGAGCATAAGGGGTAAATTGTTAAGGCACCCCCTCTTAAGGAGTTATCCTGTTGTTATACGTTGTGTATACAGCTCTGTTTGAACTAAAAAATGGACCCCTGGTGCACCTTTTAGGTGCAGGGAGGGATTTCTCTCAAACTTTTCCAAGACTTCTTTACCAACATACACTGGTATAAGGGGGGGGGGGAGGGATTCCAAGATCCCCAGGTGCAAATGTCATGCTAGTCCAGCATAAGAAATACCTTAGTACTGAAAAAAAACCTTGTAGAACAGCACAAAAAAACCAGAGGCACTTCCTATATGTCAGAGACAGGTGTGCGCAGCTGACAAGGCCACTTTTTGATGACAATCCATCTCATTTAGGTTCTAGTTTTCATGAAAATCTATCCCTTTTGAAGTAAACCCTTCTGATCATAGGTGTACCTCAGGATTAAGGGTCACCTTTATCCCAAAACCACTATCACCATGGATTTGTTTGTCACAGGCCAAATCCTGTAGCTTGATCAAAAATACTTTTCATCAGTAATAGTAGATCTTTTAGGGAGTATACAGGACTTAAAGAATTATGAATGTCCGATTTATATAAATGTTGAATATTGTATGTGGAACTGGGAGGATGGTCTGCACAAGATGTGACAGTGAGTAGCTTGCTTCACTGTGGCAATCTACTACCCTATACAAAATCCCAATTTTCTCCCTATACTTTTGCCTGATCAAAAAATCCTATTCACTGTAGTAATAGTAGAGATGATTTGTCTCCTTCCCCCTAGACAAACATAAACTGGTGCATGAGCTGCCTCTTGTTTACACTAGAGATCTCCACCAGGGCGGCCGAGGCGAGGGGGTGAATACACATTTGCTGAAAAAGCTCTATAGCACCGTGTCTTATGTAGGGGAGACCGGGGCACAGGGGAACAGTACAAAAAAAATGCAAAAAGATTCCTTCACTCCAGTCTCTTAACCAAATAAGCTGTATACTAGACCGCTCCTCTTTCCTATCATCAACTCTTCTGTCCCTAGCTCATTTTCAACTTGGTGAAGTACATTGTGTATTTGAAGCAAATGTCATTAGTCAATTTAATGACCTGTCCATCTCATGTCTAACTTATCAAAGACATGGATTTCATTCTTTCATGTATGAAAGACTCACTAGAAAGTCTATCTTTAGCATGAATGTTGCAACTTTTCTCACCGTACCATGAGCTCCATTGAAGCGTCATAGTGTGCTCCTTGAGATCTTACATTTAAGGAGTAAGTTTTAAATAGCATTGTGTTGCATATATATACGGACTTAGCTGGTTTGATTATCAGCCAATGAAATGACACCAACTATTCACTGCAGTCCTCTCGGGGGCCAACTGGTACCCATCTGATAGGTGATATCAGTAGAACTCACTGGTAACAAGCTCCAGCAATGGCGGCGCCCATGGGACAACCTGCTACCACGGAATAGACAGATGGTGACAAAGCGTCCCACTCTGCCCCAGTCTCCCCCTACTTTACGTACTCTGTGTGTCTCTATATAGGGCATTAGCACATTAGGCTATGGAGGCCGCCATTAGACCCCGACTGCACTATGACTAACACCTTCAGCCCCCGTCTCCGCAGTAAATGCCAGGGATGCTTCCCATTGGTCAATAATACAATAGCCATGTGCCGTATAGCACATAATATTATAGTGGGTAATGTTTGTCAACCTGGGTGTGGCGTGGCATCACAGCATCACTGTCAGCAATGGTTGCTGTCTGCCTACGTTGGGTAAAACACACAGAAAATATTTTATGTTTCAACCTATAAAGTCTTCCTCTAAACAATGTCTCCTATATTTAGCTTAAAACTCTTAGAACTGACATCACTAACAAGTGTACATAATGCATGTTTGCAGTTGGATAGACTCAGGGGCGTAAGAAAACCCCACTATAAAATGTACAAGATTCCCATAGCTCACCACTCAAATTGGACAAATATGTCATTAAGTTAGGGAAAATGGCAGCATTGTTTAAAGATAAGCCATCAAGGAATAACCTTTTATATAAATCACATTCAGTGATGCATCAACACCAGCACGCTCAAACCGATAATTCATGGTGGCTGGGGTGGTCCCCCCAATGAAGGTTTGCTTCCTACGCCTACAATGACAAACATACAGTTTGCCGTTTCACACGAGCCCACTTAATGTCAGGCTTCACTGACTAAAATATCTTCGATGTGGGCTATTATTACACTGCCCATTGATGCAGTATCTATATATAGATAGGGATTTAACAAGTGGAGGCGTCCTACTAAAATCCCTTAGAAGTTACAGTTAGACCCATAAGCTGAGGCTTGACTACGAGATCATCACTGAGAATAGCAGCAATTCTAAGGTAAATTACAATGATTTGTAGACGATGTGGTCAAAAGACGATGTGGCCAAGACGATGTGGCAAACTGGGTGGACGATGTGGCCACTGTTTTGTAATGCAAATTGCTATAAGATAATGGGTCCCCAAGGGTTCTATAACTAACCCATTTACCTACCCTAACATGATTTTACCCCGCGACATTATACATGCATTTGTTTATGCAACATTCTTCCCAATTCTAACCCGAATTTATGCAATAATCTCTGTGGACAATGTGGCCAAAAGACGATATGGACAATGGACCATGAGGCCAAAGTGAAACAGATGTGGTTTTAATGTAAATCCACTTCTAAATGTCCATTTCCTCCGATTGTCCACATCGTCCACTTTTGGCCACATCGTCCAGAAATTTGGCCACAAAGTCCTTGGTTTGGCCACATGGTCCAGTGTCCACATCGTCCATTGGCCACATCCGTCCATCCACCATTACAAAAAGTACTTTTTTAAGGATGTGGAGGGGGGCAAGCAGTAGAAGTGTTTTGTTAAATATATTTGAATATATCCTATTTTGTAAAAATCGATGCGATTCCTTGTGATTCACGTATAATATAGTCCACTCTTAGGAGGATTCTGCAAGGTGCAATATGTGTCTTTCATTCTTGATACACTATGCAGAAATCTGACTATCATTAAAGGATGCCATATCTTCTGAAATGGCTGAAATGGGATAGGTCTACCAACATGTACCATGCCTTGTCTGGCCTTGTCTGTGTGTCATGGCGGACAACGCAAGGACAACCTTTACATGATATAAGCTGGAATAGCGCCAATAGTATACATCTATTTATACCCCTATCCAAATATAGAACATTTGCAAATGACACTAGCGAATTTTCACTAATTTTAAAGCCCCTTCGACAGCCCCGCTTTCTATCACTTATAAAATTATAAAAAATTTACAGTATTAAACATACGTCGTCGTAGTCATGAGTTTCTCTGCAACCTCATCCCATAGGCTCTATCTATGGCAGTTATAATCACTGGTGACATCATTCATGGTGAACATACCCCGGAACGTAGCCCTCATCATCGTCATATATACTGCACCGGTGTGGCGATTAGACTTACTCAAGTCTCTGATTATGCCATAATGATAATGATCTAATGTCAGAAAATAGCAGTCATAAAGATCTTAGATGTGATATCATGAATGAGTACTCGAGGTCTTTATCCCTCAAATTGTCTTTATCCCTCGAAGTCTATATAGTGGGTTCTTGTGGGTCATCAGACCTACATGTTGAACAGTGTTTATCCCTCAAAGCCTATATATAGTTGATACAAAGCACAAATGGCAAGCGGATTTCTAATAGTTTTCTGTGAAAAATCCTGTACACAAATATAGATTTAGATAGTGTATACCACTTGTAGGCCCCTCTAGGTGGGGAAAAAATATGGAAGGGGCAGGGATTTCTTTTTCATGACCATGCACATTTTAAAATATGATCAGTCTCTTTGTTATAATGGGGCACTCTCAGTAACTAGAGTGCCCAGGCTGTATTCATGCATCATGCCAATCATGGTCGGTATTTAATCCTAAATGGTGAGCATGGTGCTCAGATGTAACACTGTGAATTATCCCACTTGTGCATCATGACAACGGTTCACTATTTGGAAATTCTTTTGCTATAACGAGATAAATTGAGATCTCTGTCATTGGTGGCAATAAAGAATACAGATGTTACTTTGTGGTCCTAACCGAGTCATGCTGACTCATACCCGGTCATTGCCCAGTCATGCTCTGACACTCATGCCCAGTCATGCCCATCCTTGTACTTGCTGTAGTATGCAGCTATGCTCATATAGATAATGAAGTAGTTACTACGCTCTAGTAATGTAAGCCAAAACACCGCAGAGGTAAATAATGCAGAGGTAGGAGTTTACTGTATTCATTGTACTGAGCCTGTGCTGCACCGGTGCTGAAAAGGGGTTAGGGTTAGGATTAGGGTTAGAGTGATGATAAAAACCCAGAATGAAAAAAATAATTCTACTAAGTCCACCCCCTAAATCCTAAAAATCATTGTTTTTGCCCTGGAAATCTTAATTTTTGCACCTTGCCCCCCACATTTTTTTGCTCACCTAGAGGGGCCCACAAATGGTATAACTCTTAGAAATCCGCTAGCCAGTTGTGCTTTGATGTCAGCAAATATGACTAAAACCAATATTTAGGCTATGACAGATAAAGACATCTGATATTTGTGTCATGTGATACTTGAAGCAACTAAATATAGGCTTTGAGGGATAAAGACTCGTCAATATATAGGTCTGATGACCCACATGAACCCACTATATAGGCTTTGAGGGATAAAGACATTTGTAGTGTGATCTCATATTTGAGTCATAGGTGATACCTGGAGCAACTATATGTGCTTTGAGGGATAAAGACTCATCAATATGTCGGTCTGATGAGCCACATGAACCCACTATAATGAGGCCTAAAAAATTGTTTTGTTCAGGTAATGCTACCTACCCTAATTTTTTGGCCCTACCCTAACTTTTTTGGGGGCATTTTGGGGGAAAATCTGATATTTTGGCACTTATCGAGACATGGAAGTTTTTTTTCCAGTATCTCGCGGATCAAATTCGCGTTGCATAGGCGCGGAAATTTACAGCCGGCCTAAAAAAAAATGTTAAAAAAGAAAAGAAGAAATCCCTACATGGTCTACTACCCTAATTTTTTTCAGCCCTGTTACCTGAACACAACAATTTTTTAAGACCTGATTTTGAGGAATAAAGACGACTAATACGTCAGTCTGATGTTCCACTTAAAAGCCATTATTATTAGACCCAAGGTTCGACCTCGGGTCTACTTCTACTGTACACGTTTTCGCCGAAGGTTTTTGCAGAAAAGGGTAAAAAGACCTTGAGTTGACCATTGTAAATTGCTTTAGAGTGAGTAAGAAATTTGCAATGCTATTGTATACATATTGATGTTAAATTACCATGGAAAAAAATTGGAAATCGTATAGGTATTGTATAGTGTTGGTCAATTTATGGTAGGTCTACCCACAGCTTTTGGGCCTGTCTTTCTTGATAAACAATTTCGTTCCGGTTTGATTGTCAAGTCCAGTCAGGCCATCTAGCAGTAATGTGTTAGGCTCTACCTGTTCCTCATGGTCATGGTACAGACTGTGTGGTAGCAGCAGCATTGCTTTTTCACAAAGGCTTCAAAATGACAATTTTGAAAAATGAACCTACAAAATGACTCTTATTTTGAAAAATGAACCTACTGATGTGTTGGTCAAGCCATCTTGAGGATAATTTTGTATGTGAAGATTATTTCACTCACCTGTTTTTGACTAAAGTTTGCTACATTCAGGATCCATTCTACTCCCATTGGGCCATCACCTCTCCCCTGTCACCTCTTCCCTGTCTACAACGTCTGGTCTGTGTGTGTGTGTATGTGTGTGTGTGTGTGTGTGTGTGAGGGGAGGGGGTACATATAGCTCATCTATATACCGATATAGTGTATAATAGTAGCCATAGGGACACCTCAACTACTTAATTCTATTGTTTTCCATGTGTGTCGGCCATCTTGGTTTTCGGAAACACAGGGATCCAGGCCATATATGGTGAATTTTGATGTTCAAAAGTTATCAGATGGATGTTAGTGACCATAAGGACACCTCAACTACCCAATTCTATTGTTTTCCATGTGTGTCGGCCATCTTGGTTTTCAGAAACATAGGGATCCAGGCCATATATTGTGAATTTTGATCTTCAAAAGTTATCAGATGGATGTTACTGACCATATGGACACCTCAACTACCCAATTCTATTGTTTTCCATGTGTCGGCCATCTTGGTTTTCGGAAACTCAGGGATCCAGGCCATATATGGTGAATTTTGATCTTCAAAAGTTATGAGATCAATGTTGGTGAAATAGGCATTGATTCATTGGTACATCATGCTTTGCCTGTCATGATGCACACTATCTGAGCAAACATCAAAAATATGGATCAGAAAATGTAAAAAATGGAATCAGCATGGTTGAAAACCTTGAAATTGATATATTACATGTTGAAATCTGTCAATAAGCAGCCAAGGAACAGGCATTGATTCATTTGTGTATCATGCCTTGACTGGCATGATGTACCATCGTGTACCATGATGTACCATCATGCACCGTGATGTACCATCATCATGCCATCATGTACCACGATGTACCATCATGTATCGTCATGATGTACCATAGTTTACCATCATGTACCATCATATACCATAATGTACTGTCACATACCACGATGTACCATCATGTATTGTCATGATGTACCATAGTGTACCATCATGAACCGTGATGTACTGTCATGTACCATGATGTACTTTCATTTACCATGATGTACCGTCATGTACAATTATGTACCGTCATGTAACACAATGTACGATGATGTACCGTCATGTATTATGATATACTATGCACTATTTGTCAGAAATTAGTCAATATGTCAGTAATTACTCACTATTTGTCAGCAGTTTGTTAATATGTCAGTAATTACTCACTATTTGTCAATATCTGATTGAATATTGAAAATTGCCTTGAAAATTGCATTAAAAACTCAGGTCTTTTAGGTCTTAGACCTAAACTGCTCCATCTTATAGGTTTTGAGGGGTAGCGACCAGCTGACTATCCCAGTTTGTGATTTAATGCCACCATATCTAGGTTTTGAAGGATAAAGACAGGTCAATCACCAGGGCTGCTTTATTACCTAACCACTATGTAGCCTTTGAGGCATAAAGACATTTGAGAATAAAGACATTTGTGTTTTAATACCATTTTTGAGGGTTAAAGACCCAAGGATGTCGTGACCTGAGGAAATCAGTGCTGATTTAAGGGATAAAGACAATTTGAGGGATAAAGACCCAACAACCTCTTACCTTGCCTGTCATTGAGAAGTCAGTCTCCCGGGTCAGTCTACAAGGCGATGTTCATTTTGACATGCCATCAGGTGGAATACACATTGGTACAGTATGTATACTGGTGACGCAGCTGTCATCACGTCAGCGACCTCTCACCTGACATCTTGGGGGGGGGGCGGGGGGTTAACCCTTTACTTGGGCATGATGAGCCGACTGCATATGATTAGGGTATTCACCTCTATGGGTGTGTGAATGCAGCCTTGGCGAGTCTCGTTTAAGGGGGGCCACTAACATTTATACGGGCTTACATGATAGGGGATTTTCCCATTATTGGGGAGGGGGGAGGCAGCCGGCACCCCTTACCCTACGCCACTGATGGCACAACATGTTAAAAGCTGACTTGGCAGGTTTACGTTGACTAGAGAGTGACTTTCGTGTTAATCAGGTACCGTGGACCCTAATTACTTCTATCACAGGAAACTGATAGCTTCAACCAGGGCAGAGGGTTAAACGACTCGTTTTACTGAAATGCAAAGTGACCCTATCAGGTTCATGTCAAATACTGACTTGTAACGGTGTCATGATAACAAGATAACATGTAGCCAGGTGACGTAGATGAATAAGGGTCACGTGTCAGAATCACGTGTAAAAATAATCGATGACAAATCAAGACAGAACACACAATGATGTTAGAAAAACATGTAAGTAGACCTAATAAATCGTTGAGCCATTAAGAGACACACTTTAATTTAATATATTTTCCATCTTTAATACATGCAGTGCCACACAGCTATTTGTAGCATTTATATACAGATCTCTGTCAAGTGATATATGTATTAAAATGATATCCACTTAGTATGCAACCGTAGCAGTTCTGCCTTGGTACAAATAGTCATCAGGAATATACCAGTGTGTATAATGATATGCCATTCACTAAGTTACACATTGTGTCTATACAATACATACACATAGCTCGCGCCCATGCTATAGTTTGGTATAATTCCTATTATTGCTAGTTGCAATTTCCCCCAGGAATTCACATCGTGTGGTTATGTAAGGTCGGCAGATCGGGTTTAATTCCATCCTGATACCTGAGTCCCCTTTGTCTACCACACCTGGTGTCTACCTGCACACACCTGCCCAATCCTCCAGCGTGGCTGCTGCTGATGAATGTGATGTTAACCCTTTAAGGGCAGCGTGACGCCACAGGTTTTATGTTCATATATGGTCCTGATGCACTAACATAACACCATCAAGTAAGGCTACACTTATTAACATTTAATTGGGTTAGGGACGGAGGAGACAAAATTAAAGTGGTTGTTTTCCTTCTAAAACCTTCCAAAGCCATTAATGATTGTGTAATATACACTGAAAGATCAACTGTCAGAAATTCAATAAAGCGCCCTTAATTAGCACCAGTATACAGCAGGCATGTAAACCAATGTTTTATTGTTTAGAAAATCTTCAGTCTATTTTGCCAGCACTGCATTTGTGCATCATTCCGGCCCTTAGGCCACTCCAAAAAATAAGTTGGTCTACAGATTTTGGTTTTGAAAAAATGGTGCAAGCGAGCGATTTTTAAAAAAAAAAATTTTAGAGAATTTTTTGGCATCCAATGGATTTCTTGCTGGAAAAGTGAGGCGAGCGAAAAATCTTATTTAAAAAAAATCACAAAGAGAAAACTTGTAGAAAGTGAAGCGAGCGAAATCCGTAGACGAGATTTTTTTCAAAGAAAAAAATTGTATTTCCGAAAATATGGAGAGGGAAATCCGTAGACCAACTTATTTTTTTTGGTGTGGCCTTATCAATGTAATGACCCAGTATGCTCGTCATGATGCACGGTTGTAGCACTGGCGAGTTACTCCTTATGGTAGAATCCATGCATCAGAAGGGGTAAAATGAGGCCTTTATGAGACATCATGATGTCACTAAAGTGCTAATCATTCCCCAGTACACATAATGGGCTGTATGGCCTTGCAGTGTAGAGGTAATGTAATATACTGCTGAAACAAAAGCCACATGAGTGGAACCGATTAGTGCTGGCTGGTGTGTACCTTACTTGTTCTGTTGTACTAAGTGAATAATGATTCCATCATGTAGTGTACAATCCATGGGCCGAGAATACCTCATTGTTCTAAATGGCCTTGACAGTCTTGTGTTACTGTGCTCTCCATTATTCTGTATATAGTGTATTTAAGCTGTAGTCTAAATTCAGCTGTCGATGGAATTGTATTCATATCCATGAAATGTGCCCATATCTTGTGAAGAGTGATTGAATGTTGAATGCTGACTGTTTATAATAGTCTATGACCTAACAATTGTAATACAATTGTATGTCTAAGTCAATCAATTCATAGATTTACTATTTGACTGGCAAACCTATTGCACTGCACTACCTGTTAAATATTACACAATCCCATTTCCTTTGTAGTTCTGTGGTTTTACCCATTCAGTATAATATCCCCATACACATGCCTGGCCATGCATCGCTCTGACATTTACCCCAAAAGGCACCGGAGGCGCGCGCAGTTAGTGCATGATATTTGGCAGAGGAGGGCATGGTGCGGCATTCATATACCATTTGAGGCATTGGCAGTTTGGATGCAGGTTTTACCCGAGCTGCTCATATGGCTTTTAGAACTGCCTTTGGCAATGAGCAGCTCAATGTTTGTGTGCCGCATAGTGAGCAGCTCAGCGAATAGAAATAAGTCCATGTAGGTTTTGCACTGACAGGTACTACTCAGCCATCCTCATGTTTCAAGTTTCAGATATCTTTATTACCAATAATGCTTACAGAGTCACCATCCCGGAGATCTCCCTGCATCACATGCTTGGGAGACTCCTTGGCAATCTAGTATGCGATCATATTACTTTAAGCCTCATATTCCAATACAAAAAATTTTACAATTCAAAATCCTTAACTACCGTAAAACCCCAGTCATAAGCCGGATTTTTTTTTTCTATTTTTAAACAAAACCGGCTTCTAAATTTCTCCCAAAGTCTACCCCCGGCTTATGGACGTTTTTTTTTTTTACTATAGAATAAAGAGAATCAGAAAATGGTAAAAATTTGACCCAAAACTGGCTTATAGGATTTCCCTGAACTCACCCCCTCTTATGACCGGGGCCGGCTTATGACCGGGGTTTTTACGGTATAAACTATAAACATCCTTCCTGGAGCTAGCATGGTGTATTTAATGAATCTGGTATTGATAGAGTGTGGTGCCTTGAGCCATATAGAGGATCCTACTACATGGCTTTAGCTACATCATTAGTTATAATGATCTGCTGCTTGCTGTGCTATATAAAGCCTTTGAGTAAACCCACTCATAGGATAGCATGCGGATATATAGTTGATATAATTCCCATGTGATATCTGATTGGTGGCAGTGGTGAGAAAGATATTGTATATAGAATGTAGTAGCTTTATACCACGTTGGCACGTATAATATAGATACATGGATACCCGTGTACTTGTCAATTCCACTTCCCTCCAATTAGTATCATTATACAATTTATACCTTCACCAAGGCCACAAGCCCTACAGGGCAGATGAACATATCTCATTTATTACTGTTCAATAGAGTTAAAACCTCGCATGTAGACTGCTTTTTAAGCTCAGGGAAGCCATGTAATCCGCAGTATGTCTCTTGACTTTCCTATAAGCGGAGGCCTGAATGCCAGTTTATCATTTGCATATTTACTACCATCATGGTTGCACAAGTTATTACATGTATTTGTATGATTAGATTGCAGCCAGAGAATGAATGTCTGTATGAATATGTATAACCATTCATACATAATACATATATGTGCTGTAACAGTATATACCGGTAGTTGACTGTTTCATCAAACTGTACCCGGAATATGCTTCATCATAGTACCTGTATGAACCAGGTGTGAACAACTACTGGAGGGTCTTGCAGATAAGCTAAAGAGAGTTGTAAATAGCTCACTTCTATAGTCACGCTCTGTTTCACCCTTCAAATTTCACTCACCACATCAGAGTGAAAAGCCACCTGCCGTCTTTAAAAATAGAAGGCACCTTCATGTCTGATTCTCTCTTGTCTGGTATCATATGAGTAGCTACCAACGTTATGAGAAGGTACATGTCTACTCCTGAAAGGTGACCTACTCACATCACACTTTATTCACATCTCACTTCTTAACCACTTCTGTGCAACATGAGGAAAGAGTCAAGACTAAAACGAAAGTGACTACCGTAATCTCCCGCGTACAAGACGCGTCCTCTACGCCAAACAAAAGGCTGGTGCGTCTTATAGGATTTCCTCAAGTTGGGGGTGCGTCTTATACGCGGGGTTTTCCAACATCTCATTTGGGAAAATGTGCCGATGACAGCTTGAACTCATAGCTCCAGCACCGCGGCAGACCGGGAGGTTTTGACGCGCTTGGCAGGTTCAAGCCGACCGTGTGCCGATGACAGCTTGAACTCATATAGCCAGCAGCGCGGCAGCCCGGTCGGTGTACAGGCGCTCAGCGGACAATACGCCGACCGTGTACCAATGACAGCTTGAACTCATAGCGCCAGCACCGCGGCAGACCGGGAGGTTTCGACGCGCTTGGCGGGTTCAAGCCGACCGTGTGCCGATGACAGCTTGAACTCATATAGCCAGCAGCGCGGCAGCCCGGTCGGTGTACAGGCGCTCAGCGGACAATAGGCCGACCGTGTACCGATGACAGCTTGAACTCATAGCGCCAGCACCGCGGCAGACCGGTCGCTGTAGATTTGCTCGGCGGGGAAGACGCCGACAGTGTGCCGATGACAGCATAGACTCAACAGGTTGACACTATAGACAAAGCGGCATGGCTTGCCGGGGTGTAGGGAACGCATGGGCCGACGACAGCATAGACTTAACATTTCTGGGGGGGTGGGGGGGTGCGTCTTATACGCGAACCCCCCCCCCCCTGCTGAGTTCAGCGGGGGGTGGGGGGTTGCATTCAGAGGGGTTGGATGTGTCTTCTACGCGAACCAGCATACCCTGAGTTTGGGGAGCGTCTTCTACGCGCACCGCGTCTTCTACGCGGGAGATTACGGTAATATTGGAGGTGAGGTGAGAAAACTACCTACTCCCTTATGTGCAATACCCTCCTGGTACCGTACACTGTATATACCTGCAGTGTCTTACCTGTCAGCCTGCCTTTATACTACTGACCATAACAACTCCTGCAGCTCTCTAATTGACATCTGTAATTCAACCGTATCAGGCCAAAAAAAATAACGTGTTTCCAGTAACATGACTTAGAGACCTAGGGCCGGTAGGTCAGATTTTTTTTTTTATTATATTTTATTTATTTATTTTTAATTGGAAATGTATAGGCAGATCTACCTGATTATTTGATGTCACCATAAGATCATGGAGAAGATATGACAAATGTAAAAAAAATATGCAAAAGATATGCCTAATGAAGCTGTTAACTTTACATTCAAAAATTATATGCATGGGAAAGTGATGAAAAATTCTTAAAAATGGAAAAAATTCTCTAAAATCCTTTAAAACTCTCTAAAAATTTCAAAATAAAAAAAAAATATATTATAGGGTTGGTCCTGATTTGCTAGGGTCGGTCGGGTAACTGGAAACAAACCTTTTTTTTTATTTTGCCTCAGGTTTAAGTGCGCAGGGCGGAAGAAAGGTTCTCCATGATCCATAATCGACATGAAACATTTCTAGGTAGACATGCAACGATCAAGAATGCAATTATCCCAGGTCCATATGTACAATGCTTTCTCATTATGACTCATATTGTCTGTCTATGAAATGAAAGTTCAAAACCAGGTGGCCGACTTTCTGATACCTGCATAACATATATATTGTCCACCAACTTTACATTTCATATATTCATTACAGAGCTGTGACATTTCTAAATATTTTATCACAAAAAAAAAACATTTTATTTCAAGTGGGGGAGGATCCTATTCAAGGGTTTGTTATCTGACCTTTTGAAAATGAAAATGTGGGCTGTGGAAATTAAGCTGCTACATAAAAAGGGTGTAGTTTCGCAGTTGGTACCTACCATCAAATAGTATGTGCCCCACCCTCCAGGGCTAATAAATACTTTGTATTCATTTTACAGCAGAAGGCTATAAAATCAGATTGACTGTCTTTTGATTCCATGCCAGGACTGCTGATCGATTAATGGGATGTGATACACGAATGCAGCCTCACTAGTCTGCACATCCGGATTGCATTCATCTCGCCCATTTAAATGTACCTATATCAACCCCAAGGCTAGTTGTAATTCAAGGCTTTTGACACTGTAGACCACCTACTTCTGCTGGACGAACTCTGTAATATTGGAGTTAGCCGTGATACTGTACAATGGTTTAGATCTTACCTATCATATCGGCCACAATGTTGCAAAGCGAATGGATGTACATCTATAACCAGCCCTATTCTATGTGGAGTCCCACAAGGGTCGGTTCTTGGAACATTGCTTTTCTTGGTATATATTAATTCCGTAACTAAAGAAATGAATAATTGCCGCTACCTTCTATACGCGGATGACCTTGAGATATACACTGGTGGGAATGGTAATCCCTTTGAAATATAACTACCGTAATCTCTCGCATAGAAGACGCGGTGCGCGTATAAGCACACCCCAAACTCAGCAAAGGCCGTTTTGCGTACAAGATGCACCTCTTAGGGCACAATTCTGTAAGATTAGTACTTTTCTATAGTAAAATTACCCCTCATATAAGACGCACCCCCAACTTGAGAGTAAGCTATAAGACGCACCAGCCTTTTGTTTGGTGTATAAGACACGTCTTATACGCGGGAGATTACGGTAGATCTTACATTACTCTGAAGGTGCCATTCATATACGTCACCTGGGTGTGGCACCATCTGGGGGACCAGTCTCTATTATATGTGTTTTCCCTTTGTTAGCGCGGCGACTAGTGAGTACTACTCGTGAGATGAGTAGACTAGTGTATGGTTCACAGTCGCCACGGTGTAAGGGATAGGGAGGCCTTGCAATCTATTTTTGTTTGTGGCTCCTCTGCTATGGACTATTCCTGCTCACTATTCTAATGTAATAACAACAGTGTGTGTACTTTACTTATCAGTGAAGGAATTTTCAGAATATATCTCATACTTTTGATTTTATTCGCAAATAAGACATTTCATCATTTGGAGCCCTATGGCAGATTAGCATTAGAGCATTTTAAGATTCAGAAATGCATCCCTGTAGCCTTTGTTTTAGAATTGTTCGTTTTGAAACTACTATATATATGTAGTACAAGTTTTATCTCAGTGGGTTATGGTACAATTGGATCATATTTTCTGTATTTGAACAAAGTATTCACTGTCAAAGATCTCTATGGAGAAATCAGTGCTAAAGTGTGTTGCCATATGTGCATTTTTGTAAATCAGAGGAGGTTGAAATGTAAGGCCACCTTGTGGAACTGCTACATTCTTTTCTGTGTAAAATTTTTAGTTTACATTGAAATAATGCTATCTCAGAATATGTATCTACTATTGGTGATGAAAGATTAATTAGCGCGGCGACTACTGAGTACTACTCGTGAGATGAGTAGACTAGTGTATGGTTCACAGTCGCCACGGTGTAAGGGATAGGGAGGCCTTGCAATCTATTTTTGTTTGTGGCTCCTCTGCTATGGACTATTCCTGCTCACTATTCTAATGTAATAACAACAGTGTGTGTACTTTACTTATCAGTGAAGGAATTTTCAGAATATATCTCATACTTTTGATTTTATTCGCAGATAAGACATTTCATCATTTGGAGCCCTATGGCAGATTAGCATTAGAGCATTTTAAGATTCAGAAATGCATCCCTGTAGCCTTTGTTTTAGAATTGTTCGTTTTGAAACTACTATATATATGTAGTACAAGTTTTATCTCAGTGGGTTATGGTACAATTGGATCATATTTTCTGTATTTGAACAAAGTATTCACTGTCAAAGATCTCTATGGAGAAATCAGTGCTAAAGTGTGTGTTGCCATATGTGCATTTTTGTAAATCAGAGGAGGTTGAAGTGTAAGGCCACCTTGTGGAACTGCTACATTCTTTTCTGTGTAAAATTTTTAGTTTACATTGAAATAATGCTATCTCAGAATATGTATCTACTATTGGTGATGAAAGATTAATTTGATTACTCCTTTCATTATATAAACGATTTTGTGGAAAACTGAAAACATGTATGTACACCGAGGTACTTACACTGTGCTCCCCCCCCCCCCCCCACAGAGAGGTGGAGTGATCTGGCAGGTTTGCTGACCACTGGCCCATGACAGGTACAGACTATTACAAGTGATTGGCAGTTGGGTGTGTGTGTGTGTGTGGGGGGGGGGTGGGCAGGCAGAGCAGGCTCCTGGCAATCTGAGACAGTGTACACTCATAATGACACACCTGTTGACTATGGCATTGAACATTGAATAAGACAGGTCCCTGTGGCAGCTGAGTGAGGTGCATGCAGAATGGACAGTCTACAGACTATTAGTACTTAGCTGCAGTGGGTAGTTCAGGTTGAATTGGTGCTATATACTACCAAAAGCCCAGATGATAGTATGCCCTATCTGTCTCACCAACTGAAACTAGACACAAGAGTACAAGTCGCCGCGCCATGTCTCACAGGACTATTCTCTACTATTGTATTAAAATCTACAACACTATGGTTTTATTTGATTACTCCTTTCATTATATAAACGATTTTGTGGAACACTGAAAACATGTAGGTACACCAAGGTACTTACACTGTGCTCCCCCCCCCCTACAGAGAGGTGGAGTGATCTGGCCAGTTTGCTGACCACTGGCCCATGACAGGTACAGACTATTACAAGTGATTGGCAGTTGGGTGTGTGTGGGGGGGGGGGGAGGCAGAGCAGGCTCCTGGCAATCTGAGACAGTGTACACTCATAATGACACACCTGTTGACTATGGCATTGAACATTGAATAAGACAGGTCCCTGTGGCAGCTGAGTGAGGTGCATGCAGAATGGACAGTCTACAGACTATTAGTACTTAGCTGCAGTGGGTAGTTCAGGTTGAATTGGTGCTATATATACTACCAAAAGCCCAGATGATAGTATGCCCTATCTGTCTCACCAACTGAAACTAGACACAAGATTACAAGTCGCCGCGCCATGTCTCACAGGACTATTCTCTACTATTGTATTAAAATCTACAACACTATGGTTTTATTTTGTATTTGATATGGTCTTTTAAGTGCATAATCGAGAAAGCCCCCCCGCCACCTAGTGCAGGTGACACATTTTCTGGAATCCATTAATCATGATCGATTTCTCAACACGTATTTTATAGTGTATGTATATAATATTAGGCCAGGGACATGAAACAAAGAAACATGAACATCCATGATTAGGCTCACAATGTCTAGGGCATTAAGTTTATACATTTTAATACTTTTGGTTTCAATATAGTACAATACAATGTTATATGCTACTAAAGCATATTCATATACATGAATTTGGTATGTGCTTTTAAGACAACTTTTAAGAACGATGTTTCATATACAAACACTTTTTACCCATAGACATTTCTACACACAAAGCAATCGTATCATGTCTGGAATACACACCCAGTACATTGCCATGATTTGTTAATCCTGTTTTGTTTAAAGGAGTATGCCCTGAGTGAAAAATGTGCTCTACAAACACAGAGCCAGTCTATTAACACGACATTGCCTATAGGCTACATGTATACATGAGAAATCATCTTAAACCACTGTGCAATATGGTAGATTGACCCTGAGACGTCCACTCTGTCCAATGATTTAAAAATCATTTCAGAATCATTTCAGTTTGAATAAACGGTAGCAGTGCACATTTAACATCAAATCGATTTTCAAAGCAACTGGTGCAATAGTGTGTGGACGTCCTAGGGTGAATGTACCCTCACCTACCTGATATGGCTCTCATGGGAATCGTGCCACGTATATACCATTACAGTCCTAGTCATGTAGACTAATGCGTTGACGATATTTCTCATGTTTCTCATATTTCTCCTTTTCTAGATGCCGTTGGTAGCCCAGCGACACGACACCGCCATTAACTCAAGACCTAAATCAATAATTACACCGAGGGACCAACACGGCACGCGAAGTTCCTGTAGCGTGACAACTGCCTAATGGTGATCTCAAAGTGAAGTTTTGCCAATAATACTGCAGGGTGCTCTGAAAAGGGATCGGTTTTCCCACTTCAAGTGCTGTGTAATGTTGGTTGAATGAGTGGATTTTTGGTTTTGTGTCCCCAGGATATTTGTCATTGCAATGACAGCTTAGAGGAAATCCCAGGACATCAGGTACTGCCCTAACAATATCCTAGGATATTGGTTCCCCTGACAACATCAGTTACATTGACAACGTCCTAGGATAAGGACATCAGTTAGCCTGAAACGTCCAAGGATATCAGGTACCCTGAAAACGTCCAAGGATATTATTGGTTTTAGTGTTCTAAACACATTGCTTACACCCAGGAGGGTGATTTTTGAAACACGGACGGTGGCGGTGACGACCCTGCGACGAGCGGGGACGACCAACTTAATGCGGCAGGAGGAGCCTGGTTCCTCCCTAGCTTGTAACATGACGTACCGCCAGATCCGTAACGCCATCCTCAACGTGCTCATAGTGCTGGGCTGTGCCTACACTGTGCTGCATGTCTGGTTCTGGGGGGCTAATAAGCCCTGTGCCGACTGCCCTAGCGTCCCAGATGGCGCTCTGGGAAGTGAGGGGCAAATCTCAAATATCCGCAGCGTCATGCGTGAGATGATGGCGGGTGGGGACGGCGGCGCACTCGGGCGCCCCGGAAGTTGGTGTGCAAATAAAACTGAGCAGCTCGACAGGGTGATGGCTAATTTGACTGGAGAGGCGACACACTCTGATGACCCTAAATTGCTCTCTGTGCTAAGACGGTATGTGATCGACCCGCCCTCACCTAACCTCATCAAGATGAGCTATCCTCTATTCAAGACGCCGCAGGCTGAGGCTGTGGAGAAAATCACCCAGGGCAAGGTCAGTACAACGTGAACTATTGCTATAAAATATTTGAATATAAAATTTAAAATATTTAAAAACATTTGAAATATAAATGTTTAAAACATCTAATTAACTGACCACTATAGTTTGGGTATGCTACAAAGTCTGTTGGTATTTTCTTCTGTCTGTCACACCCTTACTTTGTGATTTTGCAATCTCCAACTTTTGTTCTGGTGAGTAAATCTTCAAAATATAAAAGTAATTAAAAATATATTATATTGAGAGCTAGCGGCTCCCCATAGTCATTGTACAGGCTAGGGACTTCGGAAGGTGTTAGGGAGTGATCATTTTTTAACAACAGGGGGGGGCTGGTGGGTTTGCGCGCAGACGCGTGAAAAAAATTCCAGCCCCTCCTCTTGATGGGTCAAAATTTTTTCGACCCCCCCCTCGGACGGCGAAAATCGTGTGCGAACGCGCCCTTTTAACCTATAGTAACACGCGGGCTTTTTCACTGAAAACAGGTGAAATTATTTTGACCCCCCCCCTAGTCAAGGGGGCAAAAAAATTCTGACACCCCCTGGTCAAGGGGTTGAAAAAATTCTGACCCCCCCTCAAACCCACCAGGCCCCCCCTGTTGTTAAAAAATGATCACTCCCTTAGAGCCATCCACCACCCGACCCCCTTCCTGGCATTCAACTTGAACCTAATACGTGAGGTACTAGAATATAATCCCCCAAGTTGATTTGCTAGTGCATACGCTTGTATTGCTCTATGAAAAAGTAATGAAGCCACAAAGTATTAGATCCATACTACCTCATGTGAGTGGTATTGAGTTTCAACTCGATCTCGTTTCATGATTGAAGTAGTATAAAAGCAGGTGTCAGACATAATGTTCATCTATTTGTGTGTGGCCACCTAAGGGAGTGATCAATTTTTAACAACAGGGGGGGGGGGCTGGTAGGTTTGAGGGGGGGTCAGAATTTTTTCAACCCCTTGACCGGGGGGGGCAGAATTTTTTCACACCTCTGATAGGGGGGTCAAAATAATTTTTACCTGTTTTCAGTGGAAAACCCTGTGCGTTACTATAGGCTAAAAGGGGAAGTTTGCGTGCAATTTTTGTCCCTTATGGGGGGGTGAAAAAATTTTTTTTCACACGTCCGCACGCAAACCCACCAGCCCCCCACCCCCCGTTGTTAAAACATGATCACTCCCTTAGAGCTCTAATAAATGCATGCTGTAGTTTGGTCACGATGTAGAACTGATGGCGGCCAACTAAATTCTGTGATGCCAAAAAGAGATTAATATGAGTCTCAGGTACACGCTAACAAAACAGGGCAGACCCTACTGCTGGTTTTATTCTTCCAATTATGAAAAAAGATGTGTGGGATCGTTTTTGGGTCATTATTAAGCATTTTTGCCCAAGATTCACCACCACGAGTCCCAAGTCATAAAGGCAATTTAAAGGTCGATATTTCAGTAGATTTGGGGCTTGACATTCAAAATAGACTTATGAAGAAAATAAACCATCCAAAGGAATGGAAGAGTATCTTTTAGTATATGTAACCAGAAACTCACTTTTAGTCTGATGAGAAAGGGTAGAATACGTGTTTAGATATGCCTATAAACCAGTGTAAATCTAGTAATTTCTACACTGAGTGCCTACCATGAATTGAATAATCACCTTGTTATTACAAAATACTAAGTATCCTCTATAATGTGTAAACATTACTCAACAGGCACCTGGTTGACTTGCCTAGTGTGGGGGTTATATCAAATTATCAATAACTTCTAAATGATCCCCCATCACGCTTTCTGATCACTCTCCACATAATCTGCTCAAAATAGCCGCCGGCGAGCAGCTAGCTCAAACCCACTTTTGCCAGCATAATACCTTCAGGTTCATGATCCTTTGTCATCGTGATGTACCAATGTAGCATGCGTGAGTCTAGTCACTAGCACTGTGTTGATGCATTATGCTGATCTGGGGTGTATCGACCATGTAGGGTCTGCATGACACATCGATGTAGAATATACTCAGTAGGGATGTTTTCATGGCCATGATGATATATTAAATCACTCTGATACATTTAAATGGTTAAGGGGTGGAGTTGGTAGGGGTGTTGTGTCTGTGATAGGGTTGCCTATATTAATACACTGTCAGTAATGTATTCACTTAAGCCGCCTAGTATCGACGACAACCTCCCCACTTCGGGCTTAGGGTGGCTGATGCTGGTACTAGGGGTAACACAGGGTTAGGGGTGGTGTATTACCCGGTGCACATTAAGTTAACCCTTTAAGGGCTGCTGATGCATTAATGCATCATGCCCATTGGTCGTCATGATGTGTGAATGCAGCCCTGGCGATTACACGTAACATTCATGCATTATTCAGTGATGCCACTTTTTCTGGTTTACTAGGAATTCCTGGTTTTCATTCTAAGATTCCTGTATCAAATTATATTAAATTCCTGGGAAAATGTGTCCAAAAATCCAGTTTTCCTGGTTTTTGTCGGCCAGTGAGTGGCATCTCTGATTATTCCAAAACAGCAGTGTTGATAAACTCCCGGAGGGTTGCCATGGTGCTCCCATGAAGTACTGATGCGCAGACTCGCCAGCACTTCATTGGTGCATCATGACAACTAATTGGCATGATGCTCGGCCATTATCCCATTTAGGAGCACATAATACTCTGAGGCTATTTCCATTCAGCATGTCTGAGTAACTAAGTACTGCTGCATCAGTGCATCATGCCAATCATGTAGGGAAGAGTGAGTGAGTAATAGATGTTTAACGCCATTTCGACAGCTAAGGTCATATTCATGGCGAGAACTACATTACACAAATTCAGAGGAATGTGTTGGTGCCCGCGCATATGTGCACCACACACATCCTGAGGGGATAGGAAAGAAGAGAAACAGACCCTTTTAAGTGGGCTAGGGAGGCCCGCATGTAGGGATGTGTCAACCTTGTAGGCTCAGCGTTAAGCCTAAAAAAAGAGGGTAAATTGTCTGATTCTAAAATACAATATAAGGTAGGTACCGTAATCTCCCGCGTAGAAGACGCATTGCGCATATAGGACGCACCCCAAACTCAGCACATGCATTTTCGCGTATAAGACGCACATTTTAATGCTGATATTTGTAAATTCAATACATTTCTATAGTAAAATTACCCCTCGTATAAGATGCACCCCCAATTTCAATACATCCTATAAGACTCCCCAGCATTTTGTTTGGCGTAGAGGACGCGTCTTATACGCGGGGGATTACGGTAGTTTGGATTCTTTTTGCTCATTTTGGTTGATGCCACAAAGGGGTGGAAAAAGGCGCGATGCATAGTCCCAAAAGCATATTTAGAACCCCAAAACATAGAAATTCTTGAAAATTGAAGAAGAAATTTTCGGGTCGCCCCAGTCACTCCTATGAATAACAGCTCTCAGACCATCCTGAACCAGGACGATCCTACATTACATCACACCTCCTGTGGTGCTGTGTCTTTGGTGACCAGGAGGACTCATACACAAGTGGGGCTAGTTAGTTGTCTCCCCACCGCAATGTTAGAGGGGCATACACAAAACTTCTCACTTTTTTTTTTTTTTTTTGGAATACACGTAATACCTCTGCTAACTCTACACCTGAAAGTTTGATTACTTTTGACATTTTTTTCTCATTGTTTGTTAACAATGATGACCTTCTTTAAAGGTCGCTAATGCATTAATGCATCATGCCCAGTGGTTGTTATGATGCGTGAATGCAGCATGGAGAGTAACTCGCCAGGGCTGCATTCATCCGACCCTACGGGGTTGGAACTGTCACAGAGGATCAGCATGAGGCTCCTACTGCTAGCAGGCAGTCTCCCCAGCACTTCATTGCAGCGTCATGATGACCAATAGGCATGGTGCACTCCTTTTATCAGCAGGCATTAAGATGTTAAGACATTATTGAGACACAGATATTCATTTTCTCTATTATAACAGCCATATTGTTAAAAAAAAATAGCTTGGGCAGGAATGTCATATTCTATACTTGGAGACTAAAATAATTCTCAAAATATTAGAAATAATTATGATAGGAAGATGAAAAATGGAAATTTATGGAAATTTTCTTGAAAAATTTGAGATATGTGCATGCATGTAATAGTGAGCCCCATGCCCCACTAAGGCCATGACTCTGGTGTCATATGGCTATCTAAGCACAATCTAAACACTCAGGGTGGCATCAATTAAGGGATGGGGGTCTAAGACTACGGGGAGAGGCCCAATCTGTTATTCGCGGGACTGTAGTATAGTTACCGTAATCTCCCGCGTAGAAGACGCGCTGCGCGTATAAGACGCACCCCAAACTCAGCACATGCATTTTCGCGTATAAGACGCACATTTTAAGGCACAATTTTGTAAATCCAGTACTGTTCTATAGTAAAATTACCCCTCGTATAAGACGCACCCCCAACTTGAGGATATCCTATAAGACCAAGTAGGGATTCGTTTGGCGTAGAGGACGCGTCTTATACGCGGGAGTTTACGGTAGTAGGATTGGGTCACCTGAAAAAAACACTTTTTGGCCTTAATATGTAACTGTAGGTGCTTATCTTATCAGTGTTCACACAGCATTGCCACACATATATGTTTGTTGTAAATTAGAGATATTATTAGAGAGCCTTTAAGTATTTCTTCTGAGCTTTATGACCACCGCTATCTATAATACACTTATGCCTAAGACCAGCAAGAGATATTTTAGTAGAGGGATCAACACCCCTTAGACAGATATCAAGGGTGCCATTCTGTAATACTTGAGTTATATCTCAAGTGTTTGACACTGTGATATTGTTGTTGATAACAGACTGGTAGATAACAGTTAGAGGGTTTTACAGTTAGAAGATTGTGATCCATACGATGTTGAATTGAATATAATATTTGGTATGTCTATTTTCTTCGAACTTAATCAAAGGTGAGGATAGATTCCAGACTAGGCCCTACTTGCTAAGTAGAGTCGTGTTTTCTGAAATAGTTTATGTTTTCCTTTTGCCTTCAAAGAATGGCACTGCCCTTAAAGAGTAAATTTACCATATATCATGTTCTATCAAGCTATAAAGGGGCGTGCGTGTGTATTCCCTTTTCAATCAAAGCTCTAGCTCATTTGTCTAATGTTATAGGTGGTGTTAGATACACAGCTGAATCAAATTATGATATCTACACGTACTCAGTGTGATGAAGGGCCCAATCCCGGCCCAATCTGTCACACATACTAGGTGAACAATGCTATTATCTAGCCACCCATCATCTAGGTCAGCTGTCCCCTCCCATCTATTGTTTGACATACACTTCAGTCAATGGATCTTGTTATTCATGTCAGATCTGTAGTGTGACATTACACCGGCATAGGAAACTGTCGAGAGGTGGGCAATGGTGGGAAGGTCCCATACAAAATTGAATTGAGACCTTTGCCCCCCACCCCCACCAATAAAAGGTTGCTTCTTAGTAAGAAGCAAGACTCTTACACCTCTGCATTGATGGCGGAGAATAGAAGATTTATGTCTTATATCATCGCATTGATGGGCTTCCCTAGCCCACTTAAAAGGGTCTATTTCTCCTCTTTCCTATCCCCTCGGGATGAGTGTGGTGCACATATGCGCGGGCACTGACACATTCCCTTGTGAAATTGTGTAATGTTGTTCTCGCCATGAATATGACCTTAGCTGTCGAAATGGCGTTAAACATCTATTACTCACTCATCGCAATGATACACACCTTTCATTGGTCACCAAAGTATATATCTGGCCCATTCTTCTATTTGATATACATTATATCGCATAATGGATGTTTATATAAACCATTGTTAGACCCTTCTTTTCAATATGGAGATGTACTCCAGTCAGCCCTTGTTTCCTCGAATTAGGAAAATGCAAGGAAAAATATCCGAGGAAGCAAAATATTCGAGTATTCAAGCTCAAATATAATAGAACACATGGAGAAAGTTGCAAAATTTCTGTCTGAGGTAGTGAGGGTCGTGGAAGTGAGGGCTGACTGTATATGCTTTCCTACTGTTGAATTCACCAACGAGGTGTATAGGAGACTTAAAGAGGTATGTGTCTTTTTTATAAGGATAGATGTAAAGAAAAATCAATCAGTGTGCTTGAGTGACTCGCCCGGATCATAGCAATTCTATAAATACTTGAGCTCTGAGCTACACTATGGTACCGCAGTACACTATAGTACAGTATATTCTGTAGGTCTAAGGCCTGAGTCAGTCTATTATACCACTAAGCCCATACTACAAACACATGCTTCTGAGATGTATTCATGGTGCAATAATTTTCTAAAATTTCAGAGTAACTTCCAATCTGTGGTCAAAATCAGGAACAGTGATGTAATGGGAATTGACAAGCACTGACTGATTCATCATTGTGGATACCATGAAACTCCAGCACATAGTACTACATATAAACAAATATTATAATACCGTAATCTCCCGCGTATAAGGCGCGTCTTATACGTGAATCAAAGCCCTATTGCACCTTATAGAAGCTCTCCAAGGAGGGGGTGCATCTTATAGGCGGGGTAATTTTACTATAGAAAACTACTAAACCCTCAAAAATCAAGCCCCAGGTGCGCCTTAAAGCTTTCTCCTCAACTCAGGGTGCGCCTTATACGTTAGGTGCGCCTTATACGCGGGATTTTACGGTATATATTATAGGATAAATGACTACCCTGTTGATATGTCAACTAATGGAGCTTTTGAATACTACCCATGACTATATATATTAAAGATGTGTACCCAGGGTAGCAGGTGCAGAGTCCAGGGAATATAGGAGGTAAAGGTCACAGGAACGCTGTACCAGCTGTTCACTGGCCTACATGTGGGCGGCAAAGCACAGTGTAGACAGGAACGTTCACATATCACGTACCCACTTTTGGAACCTTTTCTAAGACCTCTTGCGTAATTGGCCCAGGTTCACCTGGGCTATTGGCAGTGCCTTTTCGGTCAAAAACTGATGGTCATGAATTGGAACTTTAGATGGGAATTGCTCATCGAAATTGGGGCATAATTAAACAAAAAATCATGGAAAAATATTCTTTAGGATCTAGTCTTTCATTGTACGTGCGTAATTCCAAAAAAAGACATTTTTTTTACCTATGAAGAAGACTGAAGAAAAAACCTGACATGTTTGACCCACTTTCTGATGAAAACGAGGCTCCATAGGATAGCATTGGGCGGTCCATTTCGGCGGTTGACAGGGGGTTGAAATAACATATTGGGCAATTAAGAATTTTCGGTATAGGACGGGTTAAGACCATTGGTATATGAGTGTAAATCGGACCACCAATTTTTTGTTATGTCCACCGCCTCACTTCTGGTCTGGAGACTTGACGCATGCGCGCAGAGTGACCGGTCGTCAGATTTTATTTTATAACAGTAAATTGAGGGGGTGTATTCTATTCAATTCGATTAATATTGCCAAACATACATGGATTATATCCAAAAGCCATTAATTTCAAGTTAAATCGATAGAATATATCATTTCTCCATCGAAAATGTGACTTCCGGCAGGAGGAGTTCGGGCATGCGCAGAGAGACGAAAAATCCAAAATGGCAGACAGGGAGACAATTGACTTACGGTGCTATCGAAACTGCTTGATTCTTACAAAATGGAGGAGAATTACAGTCTCTTATGCCTTTCTATGGAAAATATGGATCCTTATTTAAGACCTGCTGATACAATGGAATGGTTAACTCGCCAGGAGACGAGTTATTCGCCAATGAAAATGACGAGCGATAATGGGTGCTTTCTCTATAGCCTTAACTATTGACGATTCCGACACACTGTCACTATATTGACAGTCCCCTACGGTAGGTAGCGGAAGACCTGAGCCAGTCGTGCATTGCACGCGTCCAATAAGACTGCCCTCACCCTTTTATCACAACAACCTGTAAATCACACGACTGATATTTTCATAACAAGAGTACATTGTAACTCGAATAGAAGCCTCAAAAGGAAATATTTCCTTTAAAAAGTGCCTTGGTCTGCGGGGTTGGGTTACCTGAAATGACACTTTTTTCCCAATGTGGGAAAAAGTGGGAGATGCATTAATTGATAGGCGAGATAATTGATGCTGCACAGCGAGACACATGATAAATGACAGACCGTTCTAAACTTGATATTCACCCAGCAACAGCGTGATCATCAAGAGAAAATAAACCAGAGACAAGGGTGGTTTAAACCTTTAAGGGCCGCTGATGTATTAATGCATCATGCCCATTGATCGTCATGATTCATGAATGCCCTGGCCTACATTCAAGCATCATGCCTGCCGACCCTATGGGGTTGATACACTCTAGGAGGGTCGGCATGATGCACCAATGAAGTGCTGGTGATCGCCAGCACTTCATCGGTGCATCATGACGAACAATAGACATGATGGATCCCTGCATCAGCGGCCCTTAATGGGTTAATGTATACATCAAAGTGAAGCAGACCACAGGCCTGGGGCCGGACGTAATCCCTCAAGGCACCAACTCCAGTTAATCAATAAAAAGGGCAGTGCCTGAATCAGTAGGCGGTATAATTGGGTCTATAGAAGGGTTAGTGTTTAGGTACTTAGTAATTGGATCCCGACATAGCGATTGATGATGCCCTTCCCCTTTAACTCCAATGCCGCTTACCCTCACCAATACATGTACCACCCCTACCTCAGCTACCTCATCCTCTTAGTAATATGTGAAGAACATTCTCCTTTGTGTCTGTCTAGATCCAGTGCATGAGAAAAGAAAGAAAATTACAGATTTTCACTCATGTCTCTCAAAACTAACTGTTTTTCACCGGACGGGACGGAGAAACTGTTTGGCCACACCAAAAAACTAGTTGGTTTACGGATCACCCTCTCCATATTTTCAATAATACAATTTTTTTTTTCTTTGAAATCTTGTCTGTAGATTTCAATCGCTTCAGTTTCAACAAGTTTTCTCTTTGAGATAGTTTGGCAAAAAAATTTTAGATAAAGATTTTTCGCTCGCCTCACCTTTTGCAGCAAGGAATCCATTGGATGCCAAAAAATTCGTAATTTAAAAAAAAAAAAAAAAAATGCTCACTCGCACCATTTTTTCAAAACCAAAATCCGTAGATCGACTTTTTTTTTTGGTGTGGCCATGGTTTGGTCAGCTTTCTAGTTTTTTGATGGACATAGGGTGGCATCACTTTACAGCCCCCCCCCGTGCTGTTCCACTGCATCCATTTTGCACTGCTATCTCCTGATCCTGCTACTCAAAACCTGTATCAATATCTCACTCAAACATGCTTCACCCCACCCTCATACCAATCCTTTGATCACCCATGTATCCAAGCGGAGGCATGCATCTGGCCAGCCGCTGGAACAAACCCAGGGGATCCGTCAAAGCCACATGCTACCATTATTAATCCAACCAGTATGTTATTGATGCAGGCAACTATTCGCCACTCCCCCGAGCTGTTGCGAACAATTGGTTTAGAGCTGTGAATAACAACCAAAGCGGAGTACTTTTCTATATGAAAGTACGTCGATATCCTACAGGAATGTGCCTAAAACTGTTTTGTGTCATATCTGAGTTATTATGAATTCCAAACGCCCCATTTGTTACATATAATGTATATTACAGACTAGACAATCCCACTTTACCACCAGCCAAACTAATAAATATGGACTAATTCCTGTGCATTGAGCATAGCATATTCCACCCACTCGGCCACCATGCTTTACGCCCCATCAACTACCTCCATACCCCCATGACCCCCCTCCCTTCTACAATGATCCCTTATAGGATGGTGTCATGCATTTATATGTATTGTTATCGCTATGTATCGGTCCCATCTAGTCAGTAAGTCTGTGCTTAATGTCAATCCTCCTTTGGTGTGTCAAGCCTGAAGGGTCAAGCACTAATGCAGCATTGGCAATTAAATCACCAAGGCTGCATCCATGCATTAGGCCTAAATCTATATCGACAAAATAACAGAGTGTGGAAACAATTGGCTATGCTATGCTGCCTTTAAAGGGTTCACCCCCCCCCTTCCGCCCCAACCTCCAGCACCTATTCCCGGCGTGGTGCCAGTACATGAGTTGTGACGGACAGAGGCTGACATCGACATTATACTAGGGCACAGCTTTTTGCACCTGGGTCTGATACTGAGTGTCACATGACCCTGCTCCGGGACCCTGCTCTATTTGAGGCTATTTGCCAGTGTATGTTAAAAATACTGACTGGTAGTGGTAGTGGCATATCGCCCCGGACCAAAATGCAGTAGAAAATCAGTATTTAAACAGTAGAAAAACAGTGTGGTGTGACAGTAGTCATTCAGTATGAAAGCAGCATCAGAAACAGTACCATATCAGCATCTACTGGCATTCTACTGCTCAACACACAGAACATGGCAGCGGTGGTTCAGTAGCAGAACAGTAGTATTAGCAGCATACAAGCAGTATTGAATCAGTTGTCCCAATTATGTTAATGAGATGACAGCATTTAAACAGTATCTACTTATTTAATGCTGCATGACCATATATGGGGTTGGAGCTGTGTTCAATCAGCACTACTGCATGACTGCTGCTATAGCAGTAGGTGAGCAGTAGATCATACTGAAAACTACTGTTGGGGGTAGGAAGAAGCATAAAAGGAGCAGCCGCTGCTTCAGTACTGGCACTACCAATGCCTTTCAAGATGGTCCTTGCTGGATTTGAACTTGGTATCTTCTGATTACTGTACCAACGCATTAGCCCCCCGAGCCACCACCCCATCAGCTATGTGGAGCTGTCATTACTCCCTAGTAGTGCATGTAACTCATATAGGAGGGGGGCAGTATTGATTCCATGTGTATCCATTACTGGCACTCAATAACATAATCATATGCAAAGGTATAATTATGCTTTTCTTCACAAACACTGGCTAGTTTCAGAATTTCATTACTGAATCTTTTGATTACTGTTCACAACCATACTGACATTCACACTATGGACTGTCTCAGAAGTATCAGGTCAGTAGCCCAATAAATAATCCATGAATGGACAGAGTGATACCAGTAGATAGTCAGTAGACTACTGCATCTATGCTGCTGCACATAGTGTGACATTTTTGGTATCTATTAAGATTCAGTTGAGAGTCAGTAGACTACTGATTCTAGCCTGAAAATGCAGTGCATACTCAGTTGATAGTCAGTACATTACTGAATCTATACTGAAAATGCAGTTTAGAGTCAGCTGTTTTGGAAGTATTTCAGCAGTACCTACTGCAAAATGCAGTTGTTGATCAGCATATTCTCAGTAGCCACTGATAGGAGAAGTAGATACTGCCTTCTGGTCTGGGTAGGAATGATCGCACAATTCCTTCGTTTCTTTGTCGGCATGATATGCCAATGCAGTGCCAGTGGGTGGGTGGATGCCCCGGGGTCCGTGCATCAATCATTTGATTGGTCCATTATGCCAACCCTTTTGGATTACAGACACCAATTGCATAAGCGGAAAGTGATAGGTGAAGCTCTGGTAGGTTCCCCCAAGCTCCTCAATAGTTCTGTATTCATGTATTATGATTTACATAATTCTAAATCCTGGTGGCTCATTTTACAGACTAATAATACAAGCCTTATATCCGCCTTAATAGTGTGTAAGGGCAGAATATTGTTTCAATAAAGAGTGTTCTCGTGTTGTCGGAATGTCGTATTTGCAATCTTTGTGGGTGACATAGTCTCTGAGTTCATGTGTGTTATGCCAAGGTTGATTGAAGCAGATTACGTTTATCTAGTTTGAGCAGACAGACTGGTGCACACCCAGGGGAGATGTTGCAGTCATGCCCAATGATGTATTCTGGTCTTCTCTGTAACACAAAGAGTGTGAGGATCCTTTTCTTATTCTTTTTTACATTTTGGTCAGACTCATGAGAATGGTCCTTGTTCTGAGTCCATAGAGTCGCTGGACAGAGTCACACATAACCGTCAGAGGTGTACAGATAGGGGCATGGTCCCTTCTCTTTCTAGCCAGCAGAATGCCCCTTTTCCCTTTGTCGAAATAATGCCAGGGGCCCTGGGCTGCATTCATGTTTCATGCTGATTTGTCAGGGTTGAGGTGCCATAATCACATTGGTACAATATACCATTATAATCAGTTAATACGCAATGCCACCCTTAACCCTTTCCATCCTTGTGTTTGTCAAAATTATTAATACAGTGTTATAGTACTGCATATACACTGTATGCAGTACAGGGAGTTAAAGGGTAAAGGGTTAAGAAGAAGGAGTGTGTAGGTGGGGATGACATTGACAGGAGGTTTAGATGAGACTTGAGTCTGGTGCAGTTCTGGTGGTGCGACCTACAGCACAGTGCCCATGTAACCCCCAGAGTACAAAGTACACATGTCAGTTCTGAGAATGCTGCTCCTATTGCTACTGCACACCTGCAACCTCTTCTCACCTGCACTTATAAAGCCTTGTACATATATACTCCAGCACACAGCACTCTAGAGGCAAGAGTAACACCATCCTCATTTCACAGGATTTCACAGGATTTGTCTGGGACATATTAGATATAAATTGTCCAAATATCCATTTGAAAATGGTAAGAAATTTACTCCCTACACGACATTTAACCATATTGTAAGCTAAGAAAGAAAGAAAGAAAATTTCATTTTTTTGTGAGAAAAGGGAAAAGGCACCAGAAATATACAAGAGAAAACTCCCTTCTCCAACATTCACAGGAGGTTAAAACTGACAATTTTCCTTTCTTTTTCAAACATTTTCCCTAATGAGGATGGTGGCAGTTTTGGCAGTGAGTGCCGTGTGAGCTGAGCACATACTCATCCATTGTGCGGCTGGATCCCCTGCTCAGACAGAGGGATCAGGCTGCAGAGTTTGCCTTTCATTGTGATGTGGAATACTGTAAAAGAGTTAGTGGTCTTAATGAAGACATAAAGGCTATGATGCCATCATTGATATTGAAATAATCACCTGGACAACCAGGCAGTACAATCCATCCATGCAGTCTGCAGCCCTCAAAGTATTAGGGGGGGGGGGGCTGGGGATATATCACAATTAGGCTATGACAGTTTCTGTTACAGTCATCAGTGCAGGGGACCCCAGGGGAAGGGGACACCTGTGTACCTGACCATGCAGGCACCAACAGGTGAAAAGTTCACCTCCTCTTAACCCTTTAAGAGTCCCTAATGCAGGAGTGCATCATGCCCATTGGTCCTCATGAGGGCACCAATGAAGTGCTGGTGAGACTGCCCGTCAGCACTTCATTACAGCATCATGAAGACCCTCTGGGGGTGTTTCATCCCCATAGGGTTGGCATGATGTATGAATGAAGCCATGGCGAGTCACTCACCAGGGCTTCATTCATGACGACCAATGGGCAGATGCATTAATGCATTAGTGACCCTTAAAGGGTTAAGGCCAATATTTGAATTGTGCCTCCTGCTGTATACCAGGGATTTTCTATACCTCCTGTATATATATCTAAGACCAACAGTGGCTGGGGGAGGTTTGGGACATTCAGTACAGAGGCTATAGGGGGTATAGGGGCAGGCTCTGAGGGGGTATAGAAAAGTGGAGAGTCCAGGGGCAGCGTTCATCAACCACCATTCTGTATCACAGGGGGGGTGAGGTTGTAGGAGGGGTGGGCACTAGAAAGTTCATTTGAGTGACCATTGGTCTGCCAGCCTCACCTTCACAGGTAACCATGGCAGCGGCAGGAAGTTGGTACCTGGCTGACTGTGGGACAATGCCCAGTACCGTCCGGTAACAGGCGGTGCCGGAAACTGCCTCCCATTAGTACATAGAACTGCCTAATCACCAGTGCACAGAGCCAGGAAGGGTGTAGGGGGTGATTGATTAAGTCGACAGGGACTTGTATTTCCCCTTCAGGACGTACCCTCAGCTTCCCCATCCTTCCCATCCCTGCAGCTTGGGTATTCCTTCCTCGTCTTTCTAACGTCTTGATCCAAAGTGATTGATCACGTCTTACTCATTACTTCTTCATGATTCTAATGACCCACAGGTCACCCCCCACCTCACCAGTCTTCTTTCTCTTATGCACTGTATGATCAGTTTTGACTGCCTGAAAATCTTTCTGCTGCAAGTAGACTTTTATAACGAGTTATGGATATATGGCAGATGCATGCATGTTTCTCCTTATCACTTTCACTAAATATTTATTTCCCTAAATATATTTTATCTTGATACCCCCACATACTGTGACCAGCATGTCTTAAATGCAAAAAGACAGTGTCCCTGCTGCACCCTACAGAAGTAGGCACAATTGTGGGTGCACCTTACAGTGGAGGATATTGTAAGTCCCCAACAAGTTGGCGTGTATCTTTTGTATGTGACGTGCGCCTTATACACAAGGTATTACTTTTATTACCCTCTGCACTTGTGACTTAATATGATTGGGCTAAATACCCCACGACCTTTACCGTTCCAGAGGTGTGGGGCAAAACAGCCAACAGTGTCTCAGAAGCCAGCCGCCATCTTTTGTGTCGATCCTAGCTAGGGCACTTTACACTGCTGTAGTTCCATTTGTGGCCAACAGGTGGCCAGGTGTACAGTGACGCGTCACATCTTCCTGTGACATAACGTCAAAGACGTGCAGACGGCGTGAAGGTCATCTAATACCATGACGTCACCAAAAGATGAGCTAAAGCCTTACTTACAAAAATGGTGAGAAGAAGCGTCTGTAGATCTCACCTGCCTATATTAGTGCAAGGGGTTTGGTGTTTGGGATCAGGTAGAACTCAGTGGGTTGAGAGAAATTACCATCGCCCCTCCCATTCTATAGGTCTACACATCTATAGGTTTTATTCTACCATACAGTGCAACACCTCCCAGTCAACAGAAATATGTTTTCTTAACATTTAAATGTCTGCTTCTTATCCCCCTCCCCCAAAGTCTTCTTTTCTTTTCTTATTTTTTTTTTACAAACCCACAACATAGACTGGCGGGGATCCAATTCTATAATTTCTAGCCATCTACTGCTTCTGTCTGTCTGTCTCTCATGGTCTCCTATCTGTCTTTGTGTCTCCCTCTCTTTCCCTCTCCCTCTCTTTCCAAGTTGTCTCCATTTCCAATGACCAATTGCTAAATGTGCAGTACTTGTTTGATGCTCTTGTACCACAAAAAACATTGAGGTACTCCTATACTTACCTGAGCTATGCCATACTGTTATGACCACCGTGATGATAACATTGCAGCAGCTTTTACCGGGACCTTTTACTGCTGAAATTTCACTGTAAGACTTACATAGCCAATCATGAACCACACACACAGTTTTATATCCTAAGTGGTCTTCCACGATGAATTTACTATCTATTCTGAAACAGTAGCCAGGAGGGTTGGTATGTAGAGGAGAAGTGCTTGTTGACACGACCAGTAGACCACACCTTTTGGTGGAGAATCCATCACTCCATGTTTACTTTGTATGCTCTGTCTGAGCAATGGGCCTTTTCTCATCTGGGTCACAACTCCCTTGGCAAATAATCCAGGCAGGAGAGGGAGGCCAGCTTGGTTTGAGGCCTAGCTATAAAGAGGTCTGGGTAAATATAAAAGTTCTGGTGTTTATATGTGCTGAAATGTACAGCGAAAGGCATGTGTACACCATCGTGAAACAGGTTTCTAGAAATGAAACCTTGAATGTTTCATTGGGCCTTTCCTCCCCATTAAGATTTACATGAGTATTGTGAAGTACGACTGGGCTTTTAGAATTAGTATAAACGTAATCCTCTGGAAGAAGTATGAATGTGTATGAAATCCTATGAAGGCAGCGCAGGAAGGTTATTCACAAAGTTGCAGAGAGTGAAAATTCACGAAGAGTGTGAAAATTGTAATTCTCATCAACTTTTATTACTCACTATAAGGCAAGATGTGCATGCCACAGAATAATCTTTTGAAATTATTCTTTGGTTAAAGTGTATCCTAATATTTTAAATTCACTACATTGTTGTATTTTTCTATACCTTGTAGAAGATTTGCCAAACTGAGTGCTTACCAGAATTAAAATCTGGTAAGTATTCTTTTAGAATTGCACACTGTTCCTAAAATCAGGAAACTTGCCTGAAAATTCACTCACTTCACATAAAAATGAACTTAGGCTTGTAGAGCTATATATACCTAATGCCATAATTGCCATCGTTAGAAGGTGAAACTGGGAATTCAATCGTTATTGAAACCCCGTTGTCGTTTATTGCAAAATGCAAGGTGCAATAAACCATATCCTAAAATAGGAAAAAGGTACATAATTATTTTCATTCCATTAGTATGTATGATAAAACTATACCAACAATCATTACATGTAGCTGTAATGGAAGGGAATTCCTTCTCCATTAACTATGACAATTATGAAGTATATAATTATATCCATTATGTAAGTAGGCAGTAGAACCACTTGTAACTACAGCACTATGCACATCTAGTATGTACGTTCATGCCTACACAAGGTAATATTGTATAGCAGGATAAAAAGTGTTCTACTGTATATTTACGTAGGTGGGCTGACAGTGTACATATAATTGAATTGAAATAAAATGTCTACATCAAAATTTGCTGTAACTCTGTATCTACAACAGCCCTATCAGTAAGTGAACAGCAGGGGTTGCTGTATTTAAGGTTACAGCAAATAATTATGTGACAGATAATTGCTGTGTGTCCACAGCAGCACTTCCTGTAACCTTGCAGTTACAGCAACAACATTGTTACTTGTAAAGCAAAGGTTGCTGTATCTTAGATTACAACAACTTCTACTGTATGATTACAGCAAAACTTGCTCTGTATCTCTGAAAAACCTTGAGCAAACTGAGTAAAACAAAGTCCTAAGAAATAACCTCCAGAATTAGAACAAATTACCTAGCGTTCTACACCTTTCCCCACTGTCTCTTACTGTCATTTAGGGACTCATGAAGGGGCACTTGCCATAGACCATGTGTCTTCAACCCACTCAGACAGACTGTAACGAGTCTCAGGTGAGAGCAGCCCGCCCCAATCACACAATCTCCTCGAGAAGCTCACCCACTCTTCAGTCCAGTCCACTGGGTCTCAACCCTTTGAGGGCCGTCTAGTGTTTTAATATATATATTATTTATATATATATATATATATATATATATATATATATATATATATATATATATATATATATGCTCCTCTGGTCACCATGATGCTTTAATTACTGTTGCGGATCCAGGATTTGAGAAAGGAGGGGGTGCGTCCCTTGTTTAAGCCCTATTTTCAACAATATATGAAAGCTACAAAGAGACACTTTAACCATTATCTATATGTAGTGAAAAGGGAGAGGTGTGCTCCTCTAAATCTGCCACTGATAGAAGACTCACCACGGCTGCATCACACATAAATGCAGCCCATGAAGGTTCATGATGCATCAATACAGCAGCTGTTGTGAAATGATTGGGAAATTGATTCTCACTCTACCGTAGCTAACGCACCTTGCAGTTCCCCTGATTCTCAACTGAGACACAGATTCCCACCTTATACTGCAATAGAATTGACTTGCTCTGAATTAGACTGCTTTGCGAAAAGTCAAGGGAACTGGCTCCATGAATGGTTCCACTGGAATGCTTCCCATAGTAGGTAGGCCAGAGAATTAGGGGAGGGAACTAGCTGAAAATTGGTTCTCAATTGGGAAACATTCATTAATTCCCGACCACTCCTAAATCAACTATGACCAATCACTTTTTGGCAAGACAACAGGCAATTGATTCCTTTAGGTCAGCCAGTTCTGTTTTGAGAATAGCACCTCCCACAGAACTAGTTCCCAATACTGGCTGCATAATGGCCACAACTAGACATAACTCCTTTAAGAACTATGTGACCCTAAAAGGGCTATTATTGCCCAAGTGAATGGGGCAGGCAGATAGGTGTGGGCTCCCTGGGCCCTGGGTCCTTTGAAACTTTCAGCCATGCCCTTTTGGTGGGATAGGGCAAGTCAGATTGAATGCCCTTTCGCTATCTCCCGAATGAAAAGCCACAAAAAAAAAGGGGAGGGGGCTTGTTAGGATGAGCGGCTTCTTGCCGTGGATGCAGTAATCCATGTGATCCCTTTCCTACTGGGCACAATGAAAGAGAAGAAATGAAAAGAAGGAGGAGAGGAAAGAAGAAACGAGAGAGAGAGAGAAAGAGAGAGAGAGAGAGAGAGAGAGAGAGAGAGAGAGAGAGAGAGAGAGAGAGATTTTCTGTCACACGGGGATTATCCCCAACCAAGAGGATGGGGCAAGCATAGGCTACTCCCGGGTAGCAGGATCCTTAGTGGGGCGACCCCTGCTTGAGCTGGTACCCTGCAGGTCTGTTCAGCACTCAACAAAAAGAGGGAATGTAACCAGTCCAGTGTTGGGAGGGGGCAGGGATCGAAGGTCTTTTATGCATTGGCTTTCTCCTTCCTCATATTTTCAGGGTTGATTGGAGGGAGGCTTTCTGCCCTCCTTTCCTGTTGCAACGCATAGCCAGTCATTTGACACACAACAAGAGGTCTGTAAAGCTTTCATATATGATCAAAGCGACTTAACCCTGGTTATCTGAGTCACACTGGAGGTAAGGGTCTGGGCTATACAGCACAAGAATCAGGCGTGTCTTCTTCTGGTTAATAAAGCAGTCTAGTCTGAACAGGCTGGGTACACACCCTGGAGAGATTTCATGATCGTGCCTAACGAGGTCTACTTAACCTTGGCCTCCTCTGCCACCCAATAGTGGGGGGGGAGGGGGGGGGGGTAAACCAGGTGTGTTCTGTTACAGGTAATTAAGCAGCACTACACCTTTTATTGATTACCCAGCACAATAAGTGCCTGACTATAGGTCTTTCCATCCAAATACAAGAATACGGTTGCAGCCCTGAAAAAACAGTCTACAACATTGGCAGATGTGAGAGCTAATCGCTACCCCAACATGGCAATGATCCAGCCTCTTTGCTTTCAACCAGACATCAATAGACATTTGGCCTCAGACCCTGTCAGTGTCAATATTTCAGTGGCCCGCAGACAATACGTATAGCGGGCTACCGGAAGTGGTTCCGCTACGGCAAATTATGCAACTCGCCCGGTGCTGATGGAATTAGTGTTCTGTATGGTATGGTTTTTCATCGATCCTCTTGGGTTTGGGATTCTGATTATGGAATCCTCCGCCACGGACCCTCTTCCTTCTCCTACTTGGAGTCTGACCCTTCACAATCCCCACAGAGTGCCCTTATCCCTCCTATATTGCTGTCTGTACACTACTAACAGCCAGGGGGGGTATTGGCTTTATGATCACCCTTGTTTCTGCTATTGCCAAAGCCAATAACAAAATAAATGGGTAAATATGGAATTTCATGATAAGATCCATTCATCATTTCCCTTAGGATATCAGATGACATTTCTTGTCAGGTATCTTTTATCTCCTCAATGCAATAGATGTAATTGCCATTATGTGCATGTCTATATTTTGATTGGCTCTAGCCTATGGGACTTATTTGTAATGTTGTGTGAAAGACATCCCATAGTGTAATATTAGAGGTCCAACGATCACTATATGTATTAGAGATGATACATTTTATATCATAACCTCTGAATTTCACCCACATCTTAATAACCCATAAGCACGAAGCATACGGTACATGAATCATACAGATGTTGCTCCCATGCATCCTGTGATTGGACGTTCATTGAAATTGGTATTGCCTATTCCCAAAACCAAGAAGGGCTGGATGGACAAACATATGACGAACCTCATTCTTTACAAACCACACCCCTTAAAATTGTAGATTAGAAGCAGAGACAGTGACAGAGGAGGGTCAGAAGGTGGTGGAGGGATAGGGTGGGGTCAGAGGAGCAGGGTCTGAAGATACCATAATCAGAATCCCAAACTCTAGACGATCGATGAGCAACCATACCGTGCAGAATACTAATATATCTGATCAGTGATGACACAGAATCTGTACTGGTGATGGAATACCAGAGGCCACCATCATAACCCATATTGATTGGATGTGATGTCATTGGTGGCGCAAGCCCTTTAAGGACTCCATGACAGTGGCGGATCCAGGATTTGAAAAAAAGGATGGGGGGGCACCCCAAAAGGAGGGGGCTCACCCCTTATTTTTGAGCAAATCTTTGGGTTCAAAATAAGCAAATGAGCTCTAAAGTACTAGCAAAAAGGAGGGGGCACGCACCCCGACGCTCCCTCAAAATCCGCCACTGCGTGACACCTCAAACTCTATTCATTGGTCGCCATGATGCTCTAGTGCAGTGCTGGTAAGTCTTTGTTCACACAAATCACATCACTGCATTGGAGCATCGTCCCAATTCTCTTGGGAGTGTATTAACTTGCATGCACGATGCAAGGAGGCAAGACTGTCCAGAAAACTTGCCAGGCCTTATTCTAGGCAATCTTCCATTATCAACCAACCAGCCTCCACTCCTTTTCTGTCCCAGTGTGTCAGTCCCGGGGTGTCAGTGGACATGAACCATTAATGAGTCACTGACCCTTAAAGTGCTAGAGACTTGTTGTATAAGTGGTTTATGTGGCGATTTCATCAAGCCAATACTTAGTTGTAGATAGAGGCGCAGTCAGACTTGTAGCTCTGTGTCTGATGTAACATTGTACTGATGGTTAAGGGGTGGCTACTAGAGATAGCTACTGTAGTACCCTGCTTACGAATAGCCCTACATATAAGGCACACCCGGCAGAGACCTTATATACCACTTACTAGGTTACTAGTAGTATAAGGTCTCTGGTACACCCTAACTTTCAGCAAATGGCACCATAAGTATTAATTTAGACAAGGCTTCATGATCCATCCCCTTTTGCACCTTATAGGGTCAGCTATACAAAGGTGGAGATGCACCTTATAGGTTAGGATATCCTTAATAAAAATAGCAAATTAGTACTTAACTGGTCCAAATCAAGCCACAGATATCCCCTTAATATTATAGTACTGTTCTATGCACAGATACCTGACGTGTGAGACTCACCCAGGCTTGGAAAGGCTAGGCAAAGCTTAGGTACATGTATGTGTCTTATATGTGGGGCACATGAGTAGATTCACAGGGTGGATCCAGGATTTGGAAGAGTAGAGAAATGATCAAGCACTGATCCTAATTTTAATAAACCAAGGATAGAGCGGTCTTAAAATATTCTATACATGCCAGTCTGGTAGCAGAACCCTTAATCTATCCCTCCTAGCACAAACCATTTGAAACATATCGTGATTCAAAAGTGATGTGTTTTCATAAAGGCGACACTACATACAACGCCAGTATTCAGGATTTTGTGTTTTATATTGTCTCATTATGATTATAATCAGCCTTTGCTGAATACAAGCCAGGAGTGATGGGGGACTTTTCATACGTAGTCCCATTTTAATAAGAACAGTGAAAACATTTCAAAATATAAATTGCTGCTAATATTATACTGGCCAATTGTATGGTGCTTATCCCAACTGGCACTTAAATGCAATTATATGCGGAGGGTTTCTAATTCACTGAAAACACAAATTAGATCCAACACAAGATTAAATTGATTTCTCTTATTCCATGTCTCTTATACTGTGTACCCTCAACTTGTCTACTTCGTGTCATTTTTTTAAGTATTGTAGCTGACAATATGCGACGGCAATCATATATACAGTAAATTGGTTTTCATGTATGACAACCAATTTACTGTATATGATTGTCTAAATATGGCTACATTTTATTTGCAAACATTTACCTTTACAGAGGTTGAGATTTATGAATAAATTTATTCGGATGGTACGTGTAGCAAGCATATAACAGAGTATGATTATGAGTAAATCAAGGGTACATAACACCATCCTGGAAAGGTAGTCATACAGTACTGGCAGCATTAGAGGTCATTTTCATACAATGGCACATATACTACATTTGTTCCTTCTTTAGAATGCATGTCATGAATGACTTCTATACCCACCTGAGGGTGTAGTGGTAGATTATACCTCTAGGCCTACCTGATAATGTATTACCTGACCAGCATGACAATGCTGTATAAGGACTGTTTACTAGTCCCCTAGTGTTGCTACAACCAGTTATGTGCCTCAAGACATAAGTCAACTTCCAAATATAGCCAGCTTTACTACTGAGAGAGCGATTGTCCAGAATAGCATGATGGTCCCGTTTTCTGCAGCATTTAAAAACTAGTAAAATAAACCGTTGCTAATACTATGTATGTTTATTTTCCTTTTACCAGAGAGGTGGCTTCTTTGTGGAGTGTGGAGCCCTGGATGGAGAAAGATCTAGTAACACCATTTACCTGGAGCAGAAGCGTGGTTGGTCTGGTCTCCTCATAGAGATGGACCCCTCCTGGTACCAACAAGTCAGAGGCAAGAACAGGAAGAGCTTCTCTATAAATGCCTGTATCAGTCCCTACCAGTACCCAATCAAGGTAAGAACTATACTATTTCATCAAAATGAGTTTCAAGTGTGAGTTATAAAGTTGTTGTTTAATAGAGTTTTGTTGGAAGTGTCGGTTAAAGAGGTTAAAACAGGGCCGTTCCCAACCAGTATGTCAACATTGGATACATAATTATTTGTGCCCAGCTTACAAAATAATTTGTCTTATCATAACAATTCAGTTGGTCACAACTCTACAAGACAGGTTTCAGTTACTGAACCCCGATTCACCTTCAAATTGCCCTATATGTCTATTATGTTATAACTGAAGCTTTACTAAATTACTTCAAATAAACTTGTCAAACCGATGTTTGATTTATATACTATACGTATAACATATATACTGTTTAACCTTTCAGATGGACTTCAAAGAGCACACTATGGGCCAAGGTAAACTAATGGTGGAAGGGAAGAAAGAAGCAGCCGCCTCGTCCAACACAGAGATCGTACACAAAGTCTACTGCTTCCCCTTCTATTCCATGATGCTGGCGCTAAACCAGACCCACATAGACTTCTTCAGTCTAGATGTTGAAGGTCTGGAATTGGACATCTTAAAAACAATTCCATTTGACAAATTAGACATATCAATATTCACAGTGGAGTACGTACATGGGGCTGGCGGTGAGGACGCATACACAGCCTTCATGAAGACCAAAGGCTACCATGTCCATTCCAGAATCAAGTTCTTTAAGCCAGCAATATACTTTGGTGCCAACGATTTAGTGTTTGTCAAAGATGGTTACAAGCCTTGAAGTGATAATTTCCCAGCACATCCCAATTGAGCATTTACATTAAGATTTGACAATATGAAAAACGATATATCTAACTGTGAGACGACAGGTAATATGTATCTGATATCACTGCATTATTCCCCTCACTATTTTATACCACTCCCTCTTGATTTTATTGCTTTATGTTCAGCTTTGTATCTTCTGATCTTTTGCTGATTTAAACCGACACAGCTGCATTAAAATCCATATTCAGTTTCATACATTGGAAGTTGAACGATCACCCGATGAGATTTGAATGTTGTGAAAAATTAGAAAACTAGATAAATACTTTGGTGAGTTTCAGGGTTTACTTGAGGGAATCCTTTATTTTGTGGACTTTTATCGTGCTGGCATTAGTCTACCTCATATAGGTGAGTCTCAGTATGAATGGCAGTTGGGCAATATTCAAAATAACTGGTGCGTGAGTGCTGACAGATGTATTATGAATAAACCGAGTGTAGATGTGTATATTTTTACAGTGCTTTGTCTAGGACCTTAGATTTAGAGTGTGGTTATATTCATGCAGTGTATCTTAAACTCATTAAGGACAGTGCAGTGTTTTGATACATTGTACACTTTTGTCGGCGTTATATGAAAGTGCAGCCCCCTGCTGCAGTCTAGGCCTACAAGGACTTTGGTTATTACTGGCACTGTACTTATAGAATCTTTTTCTTCATAGGCCTTACTTCTAGTCATTGAAATATTGGCTTTTTGATCAATTTATATTTGAAATTGTCAGGTCGAGACATCCTTTTTCTCGATGACATTGATGAAGAGATAACTCAAGAACCCGTAGAGACAGTTTGTATATCTTTATTGCATAGGCTTAACAATTGATATTTCATGGTGAACAGTACTTCTCTCTTGGCAAATGAGGCGATACATATTATCATTGTGAGAGATTCCATACTCAACTTACAATATAATAAATTAGTCCTTCCGTGGCGCGATGATGATCTCCATCGTGTGCTCCCATATTACCATAGGAAGTCTATAGTTCCAGGCTTGGCGTGCCTGTCTATTAGTTAACCTATAGGGTGCAGCACATAGTGCTGCATGGCTATGCTATTGGATACCGGAAGGTGGAGCTCCGGGGTGGAGCTGCACAACCTGCATCCGAGCTGGGTGACCGTCGGGGCTGCTTCTGATTCTACTAATAGGGATATGGGTGTCCTGTCCCATGGGCTTGCTAGGTCTGGTTCATACTGGAATGAACCGGTCTATGGGCCTCATTATGGGATAACCCTGCATGATGGTTGCCATGCATGGTGGTTATTCTGTGTGATGGGTGTCCTGCCTAATGGTTGTCCCTTGTATGTTCTTTATGTATTCTGGACTATTAGTGGTATGGTTTACATGTATATAGTTGTTTTAGTGGGGTCTAATTGTACCGAAAGTTGAAATATGGGTGGTTAATAGATAGAGGAGATATCTGTATAGGGATTACTATAAAGTGAGATTTATAATGAATTTAATGTATGTATTATGCTGACACAATGCATTACTTTTTGCCAAAGAAAGTCTGCAAAGGCCGAGGTGGTGCCCCCTGTACTTAATACCCGAATCAGTCAAGTATAACAGACTGATTCTAACCATTGCGCACTGCCAAAATAACCCTTGTTCAAAAAATGTCAAAAAGTATATAGACGGTGTATGGTATTATCTCCCTTGCCAAAATGCCAACTAGATACAATGGAATGGAAAGAATCCATTGTTTTCTATGCTGCCGAGCGATGCATCAGTGTCAAATTGTATCATCAAAAAGAGGATTTCTAGCAAAATGTAGGGTTTATTGTTTCTGTTATAGCTCAGAGAGCACAGGCTTAATCACTGTTTGAAGTTGTCTGTTGTGGATACGAAATATATAGACCTAAAGTACTGATAACAGTGTTATTGTCCAAATCTTTGACTGATGTCCATGTACTATGAAAACAGAGGTGCCACCTTTCCTACTTTTTGCAGGAACTTTATCTTTTGCTGTGTCATTTCTATATGGAAATGTCTAAGAAAAATTTGTCGGTTGGTGATGAGAAACTGGTTTTTATATTCGAGCAGGGGTAGACATTAACTTTTTGGGCCATGGGCCACCCGGGCCCGTAGCTAGAGAGATCTACAGGCCCACACAAAAATCTCAGGGCCCAGAAGAAAAAAAAACATCACTTTTTTTCAGGAGAAACACTGTTCTGCTAAATCATTTGGTACAAAGGTAATGTGTTAACAGTCATTTTCATTATGATTTCCCCTTTCCAACGGTATATAACATGGCTATGTTGGTCTTGGAGAATTTTCCTTCGATATTGATCATCAACTCCTATGGGCCACCCGGGCCCACAGGAAGGTATTAATTGAGAAATGTGTGGGCCCGGACTCACAACTATGGGCCATTGGCCCTCGGGCCAGCGTTAGTGTCTACCCCTGTCGAGTGGCATTTGGTGGTTAAATACCAGGTCTGCTACCCATAATGCATTATAAAGGGCGGATATTGGTTACAGTGAATATAAAGTAAAATTTGTTTTCATCTTGCTTTATGGTTTTTGTGAAATGTCAGACAGTAGAAGATACTCCTTTTGTATTGTAAACAAAGAAGAAAAAATATTGAAAAAAGAATATAAAATATTTGAAAACAAAAACAAACGTGTTTGTGCTTACTCTGAATGCTATGATAATATCTGGTAGAAGAGAGAAGAAGGAGCAAGGACTGGAATGAGTGATGGTAGCTCATAAAGAAATAACTGGATGCCTGAGGGTCAAGGAAATAGGATTGACACTTCCATGATGAAATAAACCTGCGTTGGCATTTCCCCTGACATTGACGTAACCGATGATGGAGCACACTGTTAATACCTATAGTCCACTGGGCCTCTTCGGCCAATTTTGACATAAAAGTCGGCCGAAGAGGCCCAGTGGACTATAGGTATAAGGAAACTGATGGTTGTGTGTAGAGATTGGCATATTGAAACCTTGGGCCTTGAATTCAGTCTTGGCTCTATTTTAAACTAGATACATCCTAAGGGGTCACACAGCCCCTTCATTTATTTGAGAAAGGGGGGTTCGTGTGATATTTTAAACCATTGAGATACACACAATGGTTGTCAGTGTTAGCTGTGCCGTATGGTCCTGTCCCCTTCGTCAATCTTATTTCAGGCGTAGATTTCTGCCCTTTTATTGGGGGAAACAAATTACTTTTAGTGGTATTTTATCGTGATTCCATAGGAAAATGTTTTTTTTGTTGTTTTTTGCTGTAGACCTACAGTGAACCTCCTGTCCCAACTTCCTTTCAGATTCCTGCATGTGGCCTCGCGTATAAGGTTATTGCGGTATGGTCAATGTGTTTATATTAAACATGACTTCAGTATCACAATTAAAGTAAGCTACTGGTGCGGACTTTCACTATTCAGAGCAGATTTGGATTGGGATCTGTCAAGATTTTGTTAATAATTAACTCAAAAAGCGAGTTATAAGGAGACACCCTGGGGCCCTGCACTTTCAGTCATTTTGGTGGTGCGAATAAGTTTAAAAAAAGATGGACATTTTATATATAAGAGCCAGAATTACTTAATGAATTTGTAGTGCCATTAAAGGAGGAGATGTAGGGGTCTTGCAGGAAAAGGTATTTCATTACCAAGTTTTGTAAATTTTGAGAAATTGTCAAAATTGTACAGACTCAGTTGGTTGGCAGCCATAAGACACTTTTTGCCTCCAATGGTGAAGGTATATGATGTTAATCCATGTATCAACTTTCCCGCCTTTTTTGGCAATGTGGTGCAAATGGCACAGTTTTGGCGGGAGATATGTGAATAGTGGCTTAGTGGTGCGAATAACCTGGGTGAGGGAGTGCTGATGCAACAGGATGAGTGCACAACTCATGGGAGCCAATCACAGGCTTTTCTCTTTTCGAGTTATCAGCAATTTACATTGCTGCATTATATTTCAACATTTATTGCCATAACCACCCGCACATTCTAGGAACACCCATCTCAACGGGACACGGTCCTGCAGATCTTATCTACGGTAGCTACATTATAAGAAGATTGTGTATAGACAGCCCTTAGGAGGAGGGTCGTTAGACTGGATAGTACTGGTGACCTTTAGAAGTAGTGTAATATTAATATGTGTCTTATACTCACAGGTCTAGGTGTGTAGTCTGTAGTATGGTCAGTCAGCCCTTGGGATTCTGGGGTGCTTCTGCATCAACCAAAACCAAGGAGGTATGGCGGGAAAAGAGGAGTAGACGTCTCTAGGTTGAGCGCACCCTGATTTATCCCAAACAGAGGAATTAAAAGCACAGACTGTCTTCTACTTGATATAGGAGCAGTGTAAATATATGCAAAGCTGATAGGAAACACAGTTGATGGCCTGAGGGTTATTACACGTGATATCTCTGCAATTTTCAAACCTCGCCAGGAAAAAATTAGCACGGTCAAGAATCAACATGGCGGATAGCATACCGACGGCAGACGAGGCGGAGATAGCTGTAGGTGACTTGATAAATAACAAGACCAGAGGAGGATTAGACCCAAATCTACAGAGGATAGGAGTTGCATTAAAATTTCTAATGACCAAGAAGGAAACAGTTGATAAAACATTGAGTGAGTACAAAGCATCATTAGAGTTTACACAAGCCGATGTATCAAAATTGCAAGCGAGCGATGTCAAAATAAACAACACTGTGACAGCCATAGGTAACAGGCTTGACAGTACTGAGCGGCAGGTACGTGTCAATACATGTGAGCTTAAGGAGCATAAAGAGGAGATTAGTATCCTTGACAATGTACAGAAACGTAGGAACATTATAATCGAAGGCCTACCTTTTGTGCAAGGTGAAGATACCAAGCAGAAAGTATATGCGCTACTATCCACCATCGAACCTAGCTTTGATTACTTTGAAATTGACATTGCCTTTAGGCAAGGCACTCCTATGTCAACAAATAGGAACATTGCAGTCATCTTCACAAAATGTTCCAGCCTTGACAAGATACTTGGTCTAAAAAGTGAGCTACTGAAAATACCATTATACAATAAGGTTTTTATTTCTGAAGATGGAAATCAATTGCTCAAAAAACAAAGGTCAGATGTAGTAACAGTAGCTAGGCTTGCGTCTGAAGCAGGCATCGATGCAAAAGCACAAGGGAGGGGCATACTATATAATGGAAAGTACTATAGGCACGACTGCCTTAACGATCTACCCCCAGACATACAGTTAACCAATGCCAAGACGGTTATAGGTGATGATTATATTGCCTATCAATCAGAACATGCACCATTTAGTAACTTCTTTCCATGTAAAATCCTGGTTGATGGTTACATGTTCTCATCTGTGGAGCAAGCCCTATGTTTCAAAAAAGCTGATTATGCAGGTGACCATGTAAGAGCACAAAAAATCAAGGACTGTTTCACTGCCATAGGTGCAAAAAATATAGCAAAAAAAGTGACATGCCCTGCCTGGAAAAAGCATGACGAGGCACTAGAACTTTGAAGAACTAAATGAGATGAAGTATGAACAGAACAAGGAATTAAGAGAGATGCTCCTGAACAGCTCAGACAGGAAGCTGATTGAAGCAACCCCATGCACCCATTGAGGGGCTGGGGTTGGCCTGAACTCAAAAACCCTTGCCAATGGAACATACAGAGGAAAAAATATGGGAGGAAAAATTCTCATGAAAGTTAGGCGGACAATGAGAGAGCGCTATAATATACCCATTGCTCAGACCTCCACAACCCATACCACCACATCAGATTCTGCCATAACTACAGCAGTTGCAGCTTCTATTGACGCTGTCACTACACCTAAAAGACATGGATCTCAACCTTCATTGCTGACAGCTGCCACATCACCTACCAAATCTACACACAACAGTCCACCTAAGACTAACGTTGCTACACCTAGTACGAAAAGGAACCTCTTACTCCAGTAGTATCGATGGTATCAAGCCCTATGGCAACAGGACTCATCACATCAACAATGGCCAGTCCACCTACATCATCCCCTATGACAGCACCTACCAATGTTCTACCAATAGCAGTATCACCACTACAAATGGCGATGAAGAAAAAAGAGAAAGACAAACCCAAACAGAGGCCGACACTAAAGCCAGAGACTGAACATTTCCAGTCCAAATTTCTAGGACATTTAAAAAACTTGACCCATAAAAAGTGAATTCTATCTGTTGAAATGTATAACACATCACAACTTTATTCTAATTGTTATATCACAGGGTCACTCCTAAAACATGTGTCTAGCAACAACATATGTTATACATATCATCCCATAGAACCTCGCCAACTAGTCTCCATACAGCTGACTTTAAAAAGTACATTGCATTACATAACGTGACCTAAGTTGCGCTCAAGTGGAGCTAACAGGTCGACGGTCAGGACTTTAATTGGTTTGACCCAGTGGCACAGACTAGAGGCCACTATACCAATGTATACCAATGTATATATCTAAAACCTTACAGAACTCATTGTTTCCTAAACTCTGTCTCTTCTTATGTTTCTTTCTATCATTTATTGTACTAATATTTCATAAATGTACACTAAACACATTATATACATATCAGCATAACAGGTAAAGCTATAACTGTGTTTAATAATGCGATTGTACTTAACAATATCGGAGTGCGCTACCGAAAAACAAATTTCTCTAGCCATACCACAAATGAGCATTAGATGTCATACAGCGGTCACCCTTATACTTGCTATCATTTCCTATCATCTCATGAAATTTAATATCAGTTAGTATAAATATGGATTCGTTACATGAACTATCAAACAAAAAAGGTCTTTTGATAATGAGTTTTAATGCGAAATCTATCTTTGACAAAAGAGTAAATGCCACCACTCTAGTCAAGTCTGTTGATATTGCTGGTGTAGTAGAAACTTGGCTGCACCCCATGCGAAAAAATATAGACTTAGAACTCCCTGGTTATCAGTTTTTCAGACTGGATAGATATCCCAATAGAGATAAAAAAGCTGGTGGTTTACTACTCTACATGAGGGATTATTATATTGCTTCCCTTGATACAGAAGGTTCTGTTATAACAAAAGACTATGAATTATTATGTGTTGATATTGAGATTGGTGTTATAAAATATAAAATTTACGTTTGTTACAGGCCACCAGACAATGATGTGGATAAAAGTGCTATACATAATAAGCTTACATCACTCAAAGCCAATGTTACAAGAAATAGGAAGGTAATCTACATGGGTGATTTTAATGTCAATCTCTTATACCAGAAAGATATCGATGACTCTATGGTGAATACCTTCTGCACTGACAACGAATTATTGCAGCTGATAAAATAACCCACTAGGCCACAATCTGGCACTCTACACAAATGTGCATAATGTTAATGTCTCAGGACTGGTCAATTTTCATATATCAGATCACACTCCTATTTTCATGGTTATAAAATGTGAAAAAAACAAAAATTCTAAAGAAAAAAGTTAAAGCTCATAGCCATAAGAATTATGACTTCCTGACATTAAAAAATGCACTTATACATTACAACTGGGGTACAATAATTAATATGCGTAACGCTAAAAACATGTGGGAAGAAATATTGAAAGTTATACTATCAATATTGAACAAAATGTGCCCAGTGAGAAAATTGACTTTGCCTGAGTACACACCTGAATGGATGACACCTAATGTCATACAGGCAATGAGAGTTAGAGATAATTTATATAAACATGCCAGACAGACAGGAGACATCGATGATTGGAGAATCTCAAACTTTCATAGGAATCGAGTTGAATCAATCATTTTTCACAGTAGAAAAGATAAAGTTAAGGAATTAATTGCAACCAAGGGTGATGACCCTTGAGCCTTCTGGCAGGCCATAAGAAAGATAATTCCTAATAAAACTAATGCTACTCTAATAAAACTGAGAAATTCGGACACATGTATGATCATACCCCCCTCTGATTGTGCAGACTACATAAATACCTTTTTCTCAACTATAGGTGAAAAACTAGCAGATGCTCTACCAAAAATAAATGTTAATCAAGGTAATAGACCCCCACGGTACAGGACAGCACAAGGTGGCAATCTACTGTATCCTATCTCTTACTCGTACTACTGTATCCTTCTCTTTCACATAAACTTCTTGAATCAATCATTTTCACAGTAGAAAAGATAAAGTTAAGGAATTAATTGCAACCAAGGGTGATGACCCTCGAGCCTTCTGGCAGGCCATAAGAAAGATAATTCCTAATAAAACTAATGCTACTCTAATAAAACTGAGAAATTCGGACACATGTATGATCATACCCCCCTCTGATTGTGCAGACTACATAAATACCTTTTTCTCAACTATAGGTGAAAAACTAGCAGATGCTCTACCAAAAATAAATGTTAATCAAGGTAATAGACCCCCACGGTACAGGACAGCACAAGGTGGCAATCTACTGTATCCTATCTCTTACATTGAATTAATCAAGATTATAAAAGGTATCAAACTAGATAAACTGTCATCTATTTCTCATGTAAAGACCTATGTACTTAAAGATTGTCTCCTATCCATACCTGAGGTTTTCCAATGCCTATACAACAAATGCCTAGAAGAAATGCATTTCCCTGATTCATGGAAAGCGGCAACTGTAAAACCATTACACAAGAAACCAAACTCTACTGATGTTAATGATCTACGCCCCATCAGTCTCTTACCTCTACCTGGGAAAATACTAGAAAAAATTGTATGTAAAAGATTGAATAGTTTTTTTGAGACAAATGGTGTACTTAGCAGAAATCAACATGGTTACAGGGTGGGGCGCTCAACACAGACTGCCATAGATGAACACCTTATGGATATAACCAATGATATGATACAAGACAAACCAAGCTATTGCTTATATTTAGACTATAAAAAAGCCTTTGATACTATTTCACATAAACTTCTAAATTACAAACTTGTAAAAATTGGACTTAGTGAAAATACATGTAATTTTCTACAAAATTACTTGAATGGTAGGACACAAAGAGTTTTAGCTAATGACACACTGTCAACACAAAAGACAATAAGCTATGGTGTTCCTCAGGGGGCTGTGTTGGGTCCTGTACTTTTCTCCATATATATTAATCCCTTGGCTACCCTGTATGACTATAAGATATCTCTCTATGCTGATGATGCTGTAATCACGGTGACAACGAGTGCAAAAATGCATGAGGCCTTAAGACTTATATCAACATGGTGTATTGAAAATAGTCTCACTATTAATTGTGCAAAGACAAAATGGATGGTATTTAATAAGGAAAAACAAAGCCCGCTACCTGTCTTTACTTTGGGCAACACAGTCTTAGAGCAAGTCCATGAATTTACCTATCTAGGAGTGACAATAGACACTGGTCTAACGTTTACTACTCACAGAGAGAATACCTGTAAGAAGTTTAGACAAAGGCTTTATGATCTGTATAGAGTCAGAAAATATACCGATGAAGACACAGCCCTAATAATATACAAAACTCTGGTACTACCGGTATTAGATTATGCTGATTATGTTTGGGACAGAGATTACAGGAGCGAAACCAGAGAATTACAATTGCTACAAAATAAGGGCTTAAGAACGGTATATAGAGTTAAAATTGAAGAATTTCCTTTGTACACAACAGATCAACTACATGAAAAAAGTGGATGTAAAAAATTAATTGATAGAAGGGACATACACCTTCTGGCATACACCTATAGATTAAAAGATACCCAAAACCTAGTAGATAACAGAAACCTCCCTACACGGAGAAATCAAGGCATTAGGCTCACACTACCTCATTCACTGAAACCGCTTGTCATAAGGGGATCATATTATAAAGCCATAAAAAGATGGAATGATCTTAAAATTCAATATACCACAATAGCATGCCCAAAGATTTTTAAAAAGAAAATTCTTGCAGATTATCCCACTTGTTTCATGTAGGAGACCTGTCCTTTTTCTCCTTACCACTAGTGTTTTCATCAAGAGAAATCTGAAAAAAAAATCCCCCATCTCATCTCATCTCATTCCAAAAAATGTTCCATGTCCAACTTGTACTCTAGATAAGACGTATTAGCAACTGTATTATTTCCCGCTATACCCGGGATAATGATTAGTTTCTACATATGAAATATCAAGGGGTACTAACGTAAGTAGGGCAACGCGCCCATGTTAGGTTTAATACATATCATTTATTTATTTATCTGTATTATTAGACCCAATAAAAACTTTAAAACTTTAAAAAAAAAACTGATTCAATCAGGGGACCCACTCCTGTGTGTCCCCTGCTGCTGCTCCTAAGGGGTGCTACTCCTACAGTCACTGGTACCGTAAATCCTCACATTCCCCCCTGTTCTCTCTTGATGGCTCTCGATATGTGGTGGTGTTCTGATGTCCATTAGTTCCACATGATCGATGAAGGCGATGTCAGATCCCATCAGGCAAGATCGACAGGTCTTCAATGATCCCTGCCTTGGCCTCCAGTAAGCCAAAGGCCGAAAGTTATAACCCAGATAAGGTGCGCAATCTTGTGCCCATTCCAGCCTGCTGGTGGTGTCACAGGCTAGGAAGGAGAGCAAGCATGGCACCACGTTTTTGTTCAACCCCTAGGCACCTGGATCTTCTGCCTAAGGGGACCCCGGAATGTTTTAGCGGGGACGGAAGGTGATGGAGCACACAGAGCAGTCATGCTCAGACAATCCACCTGCCTTACTTGGGGCCCTAATGGCTAGTAGGGCATTCATTTCATTGCCCTTGATAACCAAAGGCAATAGGGCAAAAAGGTTTTTCAGGGTTCTGCTGCTTCCTTGGAACCCAACACCTCTTCCATGAAACATAAGGATTCTACGAAACTTGACCATTTTTTCTGCGAAACCTGACAATCCTTACTGGAGGGACATTGCAAACAGCATATGTCCTGGCACTATCCCTCTTCCTAGCATCAGGTACTGCAATCTCGTTAGACAAACTTTCAGGTGGTCAACCACTGTGATATGGGGATGGGTGTTGGTCACTGCACCCATCCCATACTAGTTTTCCGGCTTCATTCGAGAGGCAGCAGCCTGCAACTGCTGGATGACCAGGCCATGATGTGATGGGGGCCTAACTGGGTATGGCCTTCCATACAGAGCTCTTCCGAGCTTCCTGTAATCCCATCTATCAAACTTCGAACTTTGTGTCCCAATAGGATCTGGGATAACCGCGTGAAGGCACTGTGCTAAGATCCCACAGGTCTTATCCTTGCCCACTGCAGTACTTGTATTGGACTGCTGTGGCACAGGGGGATCAAGACTAGAGTCAGCATAGGATGATGCAGGGCCAAATTTGAGTGGATCCCAGACTTGCTGGTATCCATCTGGATCTTTGACTGTGCCAGTAGGGAGTGCGTGGGACTGAGTGAACTCAGGCAAACTGACACCAGCTTCTTGGGCCTGTTCTAGGGTAGAACTGACCATTTCTGGTGACTTAGTGAACTCAGGCAAACTGACACCAGCTTCTTGAGCCTGTTCTAGAGTAGAACTGACCATCTCTGGGGACTGATTGAACTCTGGCAAGCTGACACCAGCTTCTTGGGCCTGTTCTAGGGTAGAACTGACCATTTCTGGTAACTTAGTGAACTCAGGCAAACTGACACCAGCTTCTTGGGCCTGTTCTAGGGTAGAACTGACCATTTCTGGTGACTTAGTGAACTCAGGCACACTGACACCAGCTTCTTGGGCCTGTTCTAGGGTAGAACTGACCATTTTATGAAAGTACCACAACAGAGTGGTAAGGTCAGTGAAAGGCCCATAACTATGTACACAGTCTACTATAAGCTCAGCCAGTGGCTGGCTAATTCCGAGGAGGGACTGCAGCTCACTTGGGGAAGCAGTGTTAATATCCATGGCTGGCACTATAGGTAGGAATGTCAGCAGCAGATAGCAATTACCGTATTCTCTCGCGTAGAAGACGCGCTGCACGTATAGGACGCACCCCAAACTCAGCAGAGGCATTTTCGCATATAAGACGCACCTCTTAGGTACCAATTTTGTAAATCCAGTACTGTTCTATAGTAAAATTACCCCTCGTATAAGATGCACCCCCAACTTGAGAGTATGCTATAATACGCACCAGCATTTTGTTTGGCGTAGAGGATGCGTCTTATACGCGAGAGATTACGGTACTATTTAATACAGCACAGTTTTATTCGAAGTACGTAAATCAAGAGATTATAATGAGAGGACCTCTATGAGACACAATGGGCACTGAGAAATGCCACTTATATCTGTGAAGATGTGAAATGTCCACAGTCTTAATAACAAAGGTATTCAGACAGGTAGCAATAGATGGGTATATTAAGAGATTGGGTGTACTGTGTCAGCAGGGTTGCTACCTAAGGTTAGACACAATATAGGTATCAGTGACTTCTGTACAAGTACAGCAGGGCAGCATGATATGGATATAATAATGAGTATACAGAACTATTTAGGATCAGACACAGTATAGTAGAATCAATTCTTTGATGGCAAAGGTATAGTGTGGACATTAAAATGACAAAGTATAACTTTATTGATGGAACCCCAAAGTCCAGAATGAAACTGACTGGCATAACCAACTGTCATCTAAAGCTATACACAGTATACAGGTATCAATGGCTTCATGTAAGAATATCAGGGTAAAAGGACCAACAATTATGGTATCAGTATCAATGATCAAGAATGCAAGTTGGGTGTGAACAGTGTATAGTTTACTAATATAGTGTTGCCTGTGGCTGCATAAGTCATCAACACTTGGTGACTTAGTGACACAGTAACAGGGGTGACACAGTTACAGGAGGGGGTCAGGGTTACAAGCTGAGTACAAGGGGGGGTGTCACGGAGATGCTCCTGGTGTGTACATGTGTGAGTTTATGGGGTTTCAGTGAATCACAGACTCACCCATGTGTACTGGTCACCCACTTCCTGTGGTGGATGGGGTGAGTGTACTGAAAAGGAGTGACAAGGAATGAAACCCCTTTGTGGTCAGGATGATTGGGGTAATTCCTAGGAAAGAGGATGTGCACCCACTGCACTGAAGGAATCTTAAAATTACAATATGATTTCCAATAGAAACTATTTGAAAATATTGAAATATTGCCCTATTTCACATAGAGTTGCAGCTTTCAGAGATATGACCGCCCCAGTAATTACAGGAAAGGCAAATCCACAAAATCTTATACAATATGCTACAGCTATAGAATAATATCTCTGTAACAAGCACTTCTGCCTGTAGAGTTGACCTACCCCAGTAAGATAGGGATAAAAACAACTAAATGTAGGGTGGGAGACCCTCTCCACTTATCTTTCCTCTCTCCCCCTTTATCTATCTGACCAATCTGACCCTAGGAAGGCAACAGCTATGTGGATCCCAATCCCACTGTGAGAATAGCTGTCCAACAAAACACAACCTCCAAACCAGAAATTAACATGAAAGGGATTATTGATTATGAGAATTGTCAAGTCAGGTTCCCTCCAGTGTCTGAGAGTCAGCCTGGAAGATTCTACTCACAAAGCCCACTAGATGCTATCTATGCATGTAGTGCAAATCATACAAATACAAACTTCAACTCCACACCCACCTTGAGGACCTTTAAAACAGTGGGTAATGGTATATAATGGCTAACCTATGTAACATATGAAGGCTCTATATATCTCCCATGCATCACTGTTTATACCACGATTTCTTGGTTACTCAGTGCTTTTTGGTGGCTATTCCCATCCACATATCTGTCGATATTGCACAGCCTGTAGGCTGTAACATCAATTTTGTAAGGTGTGCGGTTATCCGTGGATAACAGGCACCCGGTGCCATTATCCATGGATAACAGGCACCCGGTGCCATTATCCATGGATAACCTGCACACCTTACATGTCCTTCCATATCATATGTTACATGTTAAAACCCACGAAATCTTATGACCTGGGCAGGGCTTGAACCTCCAGTCTCAGATCCCTAATCCAACTCCCTATGCATTGCGCCACAGGGACTGACGAGAAGTGGTTGGCTAGAACTAAACCAAGCAAAGGAGGCCTAGCTGGGCGCCGAGGCATGTGTACCGATCGTGTATACATAACCAGGGATGCGTTCAAATCAATCCAAGCCAAGATGGACGCAGAAGGAGGAGGCGCGGTGGTCTAGCGGTTAGCGCATTGCGCTCAGCCGTGAGAGGTCCGAGGATCGAATCCCGGCCCGGATGCATCTTTTTTCGCCGTGTGCGCTGTCGCTGTCCGCTGCCGGGCAAGGAGTAGACTGAGTTTCGTCTGTGTCACGGGTGGGCCGTTCACAGACTGACGTCGCTCTATTGACAAAGGAAGGGTTTCAACAAATGTTCTCTTACGATTGTTATTTTCGATATCTGACTGCTTCTTAGCCATGAATCAATAAAAAATAACATACTTTACTTGTTTGACAAGGGATGTCATCAGCAGATCGATGGTGTGTTAGTATTTCCGACTTTTGAGGTAGAAATAAAACTACTGGCCTTTCCAGCAGATCAACATGGCGCCTATGACGATCTGCGCATGTGTGATACATGTGGGGGGTGCAGGAGGCGCCTGTGGGGTGACAGGCCCCTCCTGGAGACTGGACACTGGGGCCAACCCCTTCAGGGTGCCTCCAGGGCCCGGGCTCCAGGGTCCTCCCTGCACCCCCAAAGTGTGACCCCTGCAGCCATGTGGACAAAGGGTAGGCAGTGGAACCTAGGACCTAGTACAGTGAACATGTGCTTCCTTGGTTCTCCTCATATCTACAGCCCAAGGTGAGTCTCTGAGATTATGGTACCAGTTGAAACTTATCATACATGCTCCAGCCAGAGGGAGCTGAGGGAGCATTTAGTTCTTATTCCATCCACAGCGACCGGAATCGCAGATTGCCGCCGTACTGAAGGCAGCATTGCAAATGGCCACCAGGACGTGAAACGTTTCTGTGTAAAAAACCACAAGAAACTCTGCCTTCACAAGTATACATGGACTTTATCTCTTCCGATTTTGTGTAATCCGCATTGGTAAGACTACAGACTTTACAAATATGTATAAATTGACACTAACAACAAATGGTTTCAATGTAATCCGCATATTTGAATTTTTCTGCCCTCAGAATCTCTATGCAGCGCCCAGTAGCTCTACCTACGGGAGGGGAACGGGAGTTGAGTAGAGATACGAAAGTGGCTAGGCGAGGAGGTGTATTTTATTACCTCCTTCTTCTATGAAACCTCCCCCATTTCCGAGCTCAGTGCACCTGACTGGGAGTCACGTCTGTCTGTTCGTCTGCTTTTTTCACGCCCTGACGTGACTGTTTTTATCAAACACTTCTCACAATTATTTACATCCGAGTAATCCCAAGCTACTTTTCACTTATTTTACTGATATTTTATTCGGTATGCCAACCATTGATAAAAGGATAGCAAAAATAACATCAATTTTCAGTAAAATTTTCAACTTAATTCCCAACCCTCAGTCGCCTCTTACTCTCATTAAGGCAGTCCCGCCATACATCATTATCGTTAGTATGACGCAACAAAAGGCAAACTTTTGTCTCCAGATGTGAGACGCTGCACTCATTTTACCGAGTCCAAGTGGGAGGTTGTTGCAGGTGCATTGTACGGCTCCAGGTAGCTGATTCAGTCTTCAGAGCTTATCTAAATGAATGTTTTTTCAAAGTTTGGGGTCTTTTTTTCATAGCGCCGAAGGCGCTGGTACACAAACATAACAGCGAGACCCGTCTTTTTTAGCCGTGTGCACTGTCGCTGTCCGCTGCCGGGCGAGGAGTAGACTGAGTTTAGTCTGTGTCACGGGTGGGCCGTTCACAGACTGACGTCGCTCTATTGACAAAGGAAGGGTTTCAACAAATGTTCTCTTACGATTGTTATTTTCGATATCTGACTGCTTCTTAGCCATGAATCAATAAAAAATAACATACTTTACTTGTCTGACAAGGGATGTCATCAGCAGATCGATGGTGTGTTAGTATTTCCGACTTTTGAGGTAGAAATAAAACTACTGGCCTTTCCAGCAGATCAACATGGCGCCTATGACGATCTGCGCATGTGTGATACGTGTGGGGGGTGCAGGAGGCGCCTGTGGGGTGACAGGCCCCTCCTGGAGACTGGACACTGGGGCCAACCCCTTCAGGGTGCCTCCAGGGCCCAGGCTCCAGGGTCCTCCCTGCACCCCCAAAGTGTGACCCCTGCAGCCATGTGGACAAAGGGTAGGCAGTGGAACCTAGGACCTAGTACAGTGAACATGTGCTTCCTTGGTTCTCCTCATATCTACAGCCCAAGGTGAGTCTCTGAGATTATGGTACCAGTTGAAACTTATCATACATGCTCCAGCCAGAGGGAGCTGAGGGAGCATTTAGTTCTTATTCCATCCACAGCGACCGGAATCGCAGATTGCCGCCGTACTGAAGGCAGCATTGCAAATGGCCACCAGGACGTGAAACGTTTCTGTGTAAAAAACCACAAGAAACTCTGCCTTCACAAGTATACATGGACTTTATCTCTTCCGATTTTGTGTAATCCGCATTGGTAAGACTACAGACTTTACAAATATGTATAAATTGACACTAACAACAAATGGTTTCAATGTAATCCGCATATTTGAATTTTTCTGCCCTCAGAATCTCTATGCAGCGCCCAGTAGCTCTACCTAAGGGAGGGGAACGGGAGTAGAGTAGAGATACGAAAGTGGCTAGGCGAGGAGGTGTATTTTATTACCTCCTTCTTCTATGAAACCTCCCCCATTTCCGAGCTCAGTGCACCTGACTGGGAGTCACGTCTGTCTGTTCGTCTGCTTTTTTCACGCCCTGACGTGACTGTTTTTATCAAACACTTCTCACAATTATTTACATCCGAGTAATCCCAAGCTACTTTTCACTTATTTTACTGATATTTTATTCGGTATGCCAAACATTGATAAAAGGATAGCAAAAATAACATCAATTTTCAGTAAAATTTTCAACTTAATTCCCAACCCTCAGTCGCCTCTTACTCTCATTAAGGCAGTCCCGCCATACATCATTATCGTTAGTATGACGCAACAAAAGGCAAACTTTTGTCTCCAGATGTGAGACGCTGCACTCATTTTACCGAGTCCAAGTGGGAGGTTGTTGCAGGTGCATTGTACGGCTCCAGGTAGCTGATTCAGTCTTCAGAGCTTATCTAAATGAATGTTTTTTCAAAGTTTGGGGTCTTTTTTTCATAGCGCCGAAGGCGCTGGTACACAAACATAACAGCGAGACGCGTCTTTTTTAGCCGTGTGCACTGTCGCTGTCCGCTGCCGGGCGAGGAGTAGACTGAGTTTCGTCTGTGTCACGGGTGGGCCGTTCACAGACTGACGTCGCTCTATTGACAAAGGAAGGGTTTCAACAAATGTTCTCTTACGATTGTTATTTTCGATATCTGACTGCTTCTTAGCCATGAATCAATAAAAAATAACATACTTTACTTGTCTGACAAGGGATGTCATCAGCAGATCGATGGTGTGTTAGTATTTCCGACTTTTGAGGTAGAAATAAAACTACTGGCCTTTCCAGCAGATCAACATGGCGCCTATGACGATCTGCGCATGTGTGATACGTGTGGGGGGTGCAGGAGGCGCCTGTGGGGTGACAGGCCCCTCCTGGAGACTGGACACTGGGGCCAACCCCTTCAGGGTGCCTCCAGGGCCCGGGCTCCAGGGTCCTCCCTGCACCCCCAAAGTGTGACCCCTGCAGCCATGTGGACAAAGGGTAGGCAGTGGAACCTAGGACCTAGTACAGTGAACATGTGCTTCCTTGGTTCTCCTCATATCTACAGCCCAAGGTGAGTCTCTGAGATTATGGTACCAGTTGAAACTTATCATACATGCTCCAGCCAGAGGGAGCTGAGGGAGCATTTAGTTCTTATTCCATCCACAGCGACCGGAATCGCAGATTGCCGCCGTACTGAAGGCAGCATTGCAAATGGCCACCAGGACGTGAAACGTTTCTGTGTAAAAAACCACAAGAAACTCTGCCTTCACAAGTATACATGGACTTTATCTCTTCCGATTTTGTGTAATCCGCATTGGTAAGACTACAGACTTTACAAATATGTATAAATTGACACTAACAACAAATGGTTTCAATGTAATCCGCATATTTGAATTTTTCTGCCCTCAGAATCTCTATGCAGCGCCCAGTAGCTCTACCTACGGGAGGGGAACGGGAGTAGAGTAGAGATACGAAAGTGGCTAGGCGAGGAGGTGTATTTTATTACCTCCTTCTTCTATGAAACCTCCCCCATTTCCGAGCTCAGTGCACCTGACTGGGAGTCACGTCTGTCTGTTCGTCTGCTTTTTTCACGCCCTGACGTGACTGTTTTTATCAAACACTTCTCACAATTATTTACATCCGAGTAATCCCAAGCTACTTTTCACTTATTTTACTGATATTTTATTCGGTATGCCAAACATTGATAAAAGGATAGCAAAAATAACATCAATTTTCAGTAAAATTTTCAACTTAATTCCCAACCCTCAGTCGCCTCTTACTCTCATTAAGGCAGTCCCGCCATACATCATTATGTTAGTATGACGCAACAAAAGGCAAACTTTTGTCTCCAGATGTGAGACGCTGCACTCATTTTACCGAGTCCAAGTGGGAGGTTGTTGCAGGTGCATTGTACGGCTCCAGGTAGCTGATTCAGTCTTCAGAGCTTATCTAAATGAATGTTTTTTCAAAGTTTGGGGTCTTTTTTTCATAGCGCCGAAGGCGCTGGTACACAAACATAAGAGCGAGACGCGTCTTTTTTAGCCGTGTGCGCTGTCGCTGTCCGCTGCCGGGCAGGAGGTGTATTCAACACAAACATAACCGCGAGACGCATCTTTTTTTTGCCATGTGCGCTGTCGCTGTCCGCTGCAGGGCGAGGAGGAGTATGTACCGATCGTGTACAAACACATGGGTCCCAACTCAACCAACACAATATATCACTAGGGACGGGCGCCGAGAGGTTGTGCTGGTCACCCGTATATCTGTCACTATAGTAAAGTGCATAGGTTCATAGCCTTAATTCTGCTACTGTTTATGCATGGAAAATTATCATTTTAAGTCAATTTATGTAAAAAGACCCATAGAATACGAATATGACAGTCATTTATTTTTGAACTGGATAGTTCACTAAATAAATTGCTATGTGTGCTGCCATGTTTGCTGCGACTGGATGAATTTTGGTCCTGACACCACCTGTTAAAATGGTTATTACTTCAATAAAAATGTCCTGATTAATAATCTGAAATTGTTTTTGGGCTATCTGTTAGCGCCTTTGTGCTAGAAGCAAAAGAGTAACTGCAAATTTGGCTAAAAATCGAAAAATTCTGACCTGAAGATTTTACTCCAGAACCATGAATTTCAACTTTCCCTCATCTTTTAAGATACATCCCCTGGTTCGATTTTTATGGACCCTATATGGCTGAAAGCAGCAAAGTGTCTTCTTTAATAAGATATATTTGGTTTTCTAATGTGATGATGTGGTGAAAAATAATGAATAAATATGTTCGACAAAGTCAAAATTGCTGTGCCTCCACAGTGCAGTGTGTGCGGTGCTGATTGTCCTACTTCTGCTCACTGAGGTGGAAAACACATGACAGAAAAATATCACATACTTCTATCTCAAAGACTTTCATATCTTTGGCTATGGTTATTCAATTTTCACAATTCAAAAAACATTATATTGACAAATTCTCAGACTTTCCAACAGTATGCCTTTTTATCAGGTCACCGACAATTAAAATTTTGGACGCCCATCCCTATTAACCGTATGTGAAACTAACAATCAGTTAACTTTGTATGCCCATAGGCATAGACCTAGAACCCTGTAACCCTGTAAATGAAGCAAAGGAATATTGCCAGCATCTGACAATAGACCCAGGGAACAATCCTAACTCCTCCAGATTATGAGAATCCTGTGATATTCAAAGATAAGACTAGAAGGACCCAATGTGTATATGAAACCACACAGAAATGACTAAAACCGACACAGAATGAGCCAATCCACAAACAATAGACTATATCCACATGGATAAGAACAGCACACTCCTGGCACCAATGTAACCCCCAATGTAATATTAATATGTGTCTTATACTCACAGGTCTAGGTGTATGTTGTCTGTAGTATGGTCAGTCAGCCCTTGGGATTCTGGGGTGCTTCTGCATCAACGAAAAACCAAGGAACCAACTGACTCAATCAGGGGACCCACTCCTGTGTGTCCCCTAGCTGCTGCTGCGCCTAGGGGGTGCTACTCCTACAGTCACTGGTACGTAAATCCTCACAGTAGGAAATAAACGGAATCCAGACCCTGGGCCCCCCAACTATAAGGCCCCCGGTCAGATGGCCCCCAGTCACATAGCCCCCAGGTGAAAAGGCCCCCATGTCATAAGGCCCCCTGTCCAAAGGCCGGATTGGGTTTTGGTGCATTAAAGGGTACGTCACCTGGACGTCCCTGTACGTCACAGCACTAAAATCAACCTCATATAATCGCACGAACGTCACCATTCTTCACATGTACGTCACATGAACTGCCTTGTAAGTAACCTTACCTTACACCTTACCCTTAACCCTTAACATAAAACGTCACATGAACGTCACTATATGTCACCTGAGTGTGACATGAACGTCACAAGTATGCATGAACGTCACATGTTCGTCACATCTTCGTCTTAGCATGTGCCATGTATGTTACTTGTACGTAACATGCACGTCACATGTACGTCATATGAACGTCACATGAATCTCACATGTATGTCACATGAACGTCACACACCCCCATCACATCCAACCTCACATCCAACCTCAACCTCCCATGAACGTCGCATGTTCGTCACGGCTCGTCACCTGTTCGTCATTGTATGTCACATGTTCGTCACATGTGCGTCACGGTATGTCACATTTTCATTTCTATTCTTCACATTTTCTTCACTGTACACTACTTGTTCGTCACGGTTCGTCACATGTTCGTCATGGTTCGTCACATGTTCGTCACGGTTCTGCACGGTACATAACATGTGCCTCATGCTACCTCACTACCTCACTGTTCGTCATGGTTCGTCATGGTTCGTCACGGTACGTCACATGTTCGTCACGGTACGTCACATCTTCCTCACGGTTCCGCACGGTACATGACATGTGGCTCATGCTACGTCACTGTTCGTCACATTTCCGTCACATGTTCGTCATGGTTCGTCACGGTACGTCACATGGTCGTCACGGTACGTCACATGTTCGTCACGGTACGTCACATGTTCGTCACGGTTCCGCACTGTACATGACATGTGCCTCATGCTACGTCACTGTTCGTCACATTTCCGTCACATCTTCGTCATGGTTCGTCATGGTACGTCACATGTTCGTCACGAAACGTCACATTTCGTCACGGTACGTCACATGTTCGTCATGGTTCTGCACGGTACATGACATGTGCGTCATGGTACGTCATGGTTCGTCACATGTTCGTCATGGTTCGTCACATGTTCGTCATGGTTCGTCACAGTTCCTCATATGTTCGTCATGGTTCGTCACATGTTCGTCACGGTACAATACTTGATCTTCACATTTCAACCCCTAAAGGTACGTCACACCTTCACACTTTTCATACTTTTCGTCATATGTTCCCCCCCCCCCCGCCCCATATGGACCCACGGGGGTTTACCCACGCCGGTTCACCAATCCCACGGTTTGAATTCCCCGGTATCATACCATTATTCTCAAATGTGATCTTTTTGGGGGGCCCGATGGTGGGTATGCCCTGATTACTTGGTTAGGGTTTTATATTTCCTTGCCTTAGGGTGGTTCTAAAGGGTTCCCTTGATTTTCACAATTATCTCCCCCAATGTCTTTCCCCAAACAGCTTTAAAGGGGGGCTGGCATGGAAAATTAACAACATGGGTACCAATTCAAACAGCGATCATAAAATCTCTGGAACCAGCGGAAAATTTGCGATGCCCTGAATGGTCAAGGGGTGATCACGTGACTTTTTTATGCGGGGATGCATTACCATCGTTTTTTTAACAATAGGGAGGGGGCTGGTGGTTTTTCGGACGGTTTTGAATTTTTGCCACCCCTTGGCTGGGGTTCAGAATGTTTTTCATCCCTCCGATGGTTGGTGTCAAAATATGGGTTAAGTGGCATGTTCACGGGCGATTTTCTTACCCTTATGGTAGCGTAAAAAAAAATTTCTACCCTCAATAGGTGGGGGGGATATTTTTCGGACGTCAGCGTGGAAACCCACCCGCCCCCCACTTTTTCGTATATTTCCATTATTTATATCAAATTTAAACCACACCTTAAAAGGCTTGCATGGACATAATTTTTCTCAAATGCAAAGAAATAGAAAAACAACAAGTACAATTAGCTTTCATTTATTATACTTATCTAATAATTTCTTTCCACCAAGTCCTTATAAAGAAAAGTTGTACGATCTGAATAATCTTTTAATCCTTCTTGTCTTCCCTATCTCCTCACCCTCCTCATTCTTGATATAACTCTCTCCTGTTCATGGCATTTTTCCCTTATTCTGTCACTTTTATAACAGCTTTCCACGCTTGTCTCTTGTTTTTCATTTCAACCATTTTTAACTTGGAAGGTTATGTCATCCAGTCTCTATCATTTTCTTATAACATTAACCTTTGCCGGTGCCAGTATCCCGGATCCCAGTCTTCTTTCATCAATTCACCAGGTGGTTTCCTATTACTTCCCAATCACCTTTCCACCCTTCCTACTTCTGGTAGACGTTCACCTGCTCGTCCTTTCCTTTTGCTCTGTCGTATAATATCTCCTGTCCTGTCTTTGGACTTTTATTTTTGGTTAGGCTACATAACTCATAGGTTTTTCTTCCTCACTCAGTCTCACTGTCCTCGTTCCGATCCTCCATGTCCTGAGTACTAGTTTCCTTCAGTGCGTAGTTCATGCGCATTCGTAGTGTGTCGTAGTTGGCACATGGAAGGGCCAAAGTGATGCTCTTCTCGCATGAGTTGAAAGTTGGCAAACTGAGCCCATCCCTTTTGCCTTTCACCTTGAACCTAATTTTGAGGTTCCGCTGTTCGTTGGTGCCACTCACATCCAACACGGGCATTCCAGTGAGTGCCTCATACACTGTGCTCACCGTTATATCCTTGTTTCTACCCTCTGTTATAAATAAAATGAATGGGACAATGTATCAATGTATGTGGTCTGTGTATTCCATAGTCAAACTTTCCATAATAAATTTTTTTTAACAATAATTCCCAAAAGAGGGCCATCAAAATCCACACACCCACCTTCACCCCTATTCCTTTCTTCCTTCAAAAATTCAAGTTTTCATCAGTTGAAACCTTAGTTATAATAGGGGGGTCCTTTGTGTTAAGGATAGAGTCTTAGAGCAAGTTAATCAGGCTGTTTGTGGGGGGTGGGTGGCCTCACTTCAATTGATTTAATCCTTATGAAAAGAGGAAACTCACTTTCTTCTAAGCAAAAAATCCTTTAAATCATTTAACCAATTTACACTTTAAGAGGTTTTGCCAATTTTTCACGTCAAGCCCACCATGTTTTTTTTATAATGCTAAATGCTTGTATATAAGTATTCTTTATTTGGTATTATTTTTTTATTTTATTTTATACTCACTCTCGCACTCCCTCACGTAATGCATCATCCATGCATGGCATGTTGCGCCTGGCAAACCATACTGTTGGTAGGGTAGATCAGGGGTCATCACCACCCACCGTTTGTTGAGGTCATCCGCCGTCATCTCATCCCTTTTCCTACACAGAGCAGCAAAGCCCGCCGGGTTCTGCCTAATGGCCCTTCCTGTACCCTCAAGTCCTTCCTCAAAACTGCAAAGTAATAAATCATCAATATGAACGGACAACTTTCCTTCATTGCATTTCTGGCAGTATGCTTCTTAGGCTATTGTTGAGAGTTTTAAGTTTTCCTCTCAACTGTACGCCTTGGTTACAAACCAATTGGTAATTCAACAGAATTTAATACAAAAATATTTTTGAATCCAAACCAGGAATAAATAATTTCTAATCTGAACATTTCCCTTCCTTTTCACTCACCTCCTGTAAGCTTCTACATTCTCTCCTATGACAACATCATATAGTATCATGTCCTTCCATTCCTTCTGGTCTGAGGCGAATGTTTCCTTTGAAGATGTGAATGTTCCAGTGGGGAACTTGTCAAAGAAGGCGATGGAAGCTGCTGCTGCGGTCAGATAGGTATGGTTCTCGGCATGTTCTAGCTTGAAGGTCAAACAAAAATCAGTTAAACATTAGGACATTTACAGTCAATCTCAAATTGGTCAAACAAAAATCAGTTAAACATTAGGACATTTACAGTCACTCTCAAATTTATTTTATTTTTCCTACCATTTATTTATCTTAAATTTGTTTTACATAACTTTTATTTCTATCGTAATATATTTCTAATCCAAAATTAATTTGTAATCTAAAAGTAATTTTCATACCCTCGCTATTTCCTCTGCTTGTGCTATCGTGATGTAGCCCAGTTTCAGGCATATTTTCCTGTCGAGTGTACCCTTCAGTCTCTCTATGTTCTCGACCCCGTGCACCAAGATCTTTGCCATCAATTCTCCTATGAATGCAGGAGCTGGCCCGTTTGCCCCCAAGCACAAGGCAAGGGCTGCCCCCATGTGGAAGTATGTTTTCATGTTGTATTCTGTTGAAAATGAGAATTTTTTTGAGGACCACAGCTTGTAACATAACCACAGTTTTTCATATTTCTGAAATATTTTAATGAAAGCCCTCAAAGTTAGTTATTGTTCTCTATTTCAGACAGAGGTGGGCATTTCTTTAATTTGTGGATCTCAAGGTAGAGAGGCTTTTCCCGAGTAACGACAATATTTAATATAAGCAACTTCAAAACTTATAATCCACACAATCTACTTGTCACACCCGCAGGTTACTAAAATCTATAACTGACATATATGGGGAGATCCACTATTCTAAGATATTTTTGGCTTACCATGTTCACTGTAGATCAATATCTTGTTGAAGGCTATTCCTTTGCAAACCTCGGACTGGGCCAAAGCACACATCAATCGGTAAAGATAGGCCCTTTTGGGTACACCCTGATCTATGGCTGGAATCTCCTCTTTGCCCTCTTCACCTTGCTTCATCAGCTTTATCATAAGTTTTCTTGACAGTTTGTAGTCTCTGTGGTCATCTCTGCGCAAGTAACAACGCACCCCAGAAACAACACTCTCAGAGTTTTGTCACTGTCGAAGAGGTATTTCAGTTTCAATGTCCCTGGAGTTACGTCGTCCAACATGACTATAGCTGTCCGGAAGTCTTCGAGCTCAAAGTAGGGAGTCGCTCCCCTTAGCTGCTTGACAAAGTCCAACACTTTCTGTTTGAAATAAAAAAGGACTTAGAGTTGCTCTTTTTCAAGCTATTTTCATTAGGTATAATTATTTCAGGCTTAACTTTTGTGTCGGCCATTACATATTTATTCTGTGTGGGCCATTCAAACCTATTTAAAGTGTAGTGTCCACATCTTTCTGTGTGGGAAATCTGAAATAATTTTCTTTGCTATTTCTATAACAACAAACCCGTGAAGATCCCCGTCAAGTCACAGTCCCCTCTCTACGTTATTTGGGCCATGCTGCACGGGCCAAGTTAGGAAATTTCCGTCATGAGATGTTCTTTTTTGGGGTAATTTATAACATCACAATACAATAAAGTTCTGTACAGAGAATGGGGTTATAATTAATCCAGTTAAATTGAACCTTACTTATAAACTTTACTTCTACTTTGTTATGCCATTGCTTTTCTACCTGTACGGGACCTCGTGGGTCGAAGAGACCTTCCTTTCTTCCAAAATCATCCCCCACTATTGTGATTTGCCATGCAATGTCTTCGTCCGTTTGATCACTTTGCCCTTGGCGGTCAATTTGCATTGGTTGAACGTCTCTGTTTGCCTCTTGCACTGGTTCTTGGTTACCTGCTGGTGGTTCCCCTGCCTGTTTGTACGTTAGGTGAACAAATTCTGAGTTATATCAACTTCGACATTCTTCTTAACCCATTAAGGGCTGGCTATGATAGTACTCTGAAAGGCTAGAGCACTCATTTTTGAGCAGTACATTTACCAGGGGACGGGAGGGTCCAAGGTATAATACACTATCCATGATTTTGATATCATTTTTAATCATTCTACTTTTTCTCTATCACTGTAAACTTCGAATTCCTCAGCCTGAAAAAAGGTAATTACCATCCTCATACCAAAAACAGTAATTAAATTAAGGCTCTCTCAAATTTCCAAACATGGCTCCCACATAATATAGCTATGTCAATTATACTCAACATCAGGCCCTAAATGGTATTTTTCTTACAATAAAACAATAACCTACCACTTGGGTTGGAACTATGTACAGGACATCACCACTTGCCAATCTGGTCATCCTTGCTTCTCTCAGGGTGTTGTTGCGTCCCAAAATATCTTATACTCTACTACATTGGGCCACTGGAATTTTATGAATGTGTCCCAGTTGTATTTGTTCCAGTTTAGATTTATAAGTGATCCTCCATTTGTACCCCTTCTGTGTGGACGTATGGGTTCACCTGTAACATAGTGTTTAAACATAGACATATATTAACCCTTTCTTCCCACTTCAACTTCTACCCATTTGGGGCTGTGTACAAATGACGTCATGCAGGAGGGGGGGAGGGGGGGTCCCACTTGCCATGACCAAGCATGACAAGGGGGGGAGGGGGGTCATGGGCTGCATGACATCATGTCATCAAGAAATCACAATATGCTTTGGTTTTGGCAAGAACATAAACTTTTGTAAAAAGATTTGTAAAGGTAGGGAAGTTTAATGCATTCATCTGACATAAATTTATTACCTATAGGCCCTACATGCTTGCATTCCTCAGACATCTCACTCAATGAGTGTCACTGCCATCAATCAGTGTAAAATCAAGGTGATATCCAGGCCACTATAAGGAGGCACTACTACTCTAGCATACCTATACCAATTTAACCCTTTTTGAAAAGGGCCACTGCTGTGCTCAGGATCTAAATCAATACATTCAATATATCAATACATTCAAGCTCTTGAACTATATGATCCTTAATAATAACTGTTCTTGATTTTCTCTTCGCTGACAAGTGTACAACTTTCACTGTAAAGAAGGCAGACTATTAACTATATTGGACTACTGATCTAGACAGTTTTTAAGCCCTTTTGTGACAGGAAATACTTGTGTATGATCACTAACATAGTACTCTGTCTATAACTATGGGGCATGGAAATGGTACATCCTGCATAAAGGGACCCATACATTATATAAGCTGACAGTGTTTGGCATGTTTCTCTGTTCATTTGTTGATCAGTGCTAGTTCTTTTTTCACTTTGCATGTATGTTATCCTTTATTGCCAATTTACACCCACTATATGTCCCTTTGAACCATTTTAATTTGTTTATAGCTTATAGACCTTCACTATTCATGCACTTTGGGGGGGGGGGGTATCTCTCTGCATGACGTCATGCTAAGGGGGGGGGGGTCAAGTGTTGTATGACGAAACATGACAAGGGGGGGAGGGGGGGTCAAAAATGGTCCAAAAATGCATGACGTCATTTGTACACAGCCCCTTTCCTGTAACATTGAAAATTAGTTATAATGTGTTTTTCTATGCCCATTTTACTCTTGACTCTTATTAAGTGCCAGTCGTGTGTACCAATATAACCCTCTTCCTCAGTATATGATAAAAAAAATAGAGTTCTTTTACATACCATAGCCATCCCTGTTTAGTTCTTGCATCACCTCGTCTGTGTTATGAAAAGTTGTTGCATTTGGTCTCAGGCAATAAACACCCACTTCCAATATACCAATCTCCTCTTCAACTGGAATTAATAATAAAAAAAAAATTTTTTTAGCAAAGACTGTAATTGTTAATATGGTGTGAAATATACTTTGACATCAGTAAACAGAAAATCTATAATGTCAACTATTTGACTGAACTGCTACCAACAACATGATCACTTATCATAAATTAGAAAAATCATCCAAGTAGCTGTCATTGGCCAAGACCAAGGGTGTGGTACTACTCATCCAAGCATTGGCCGACAATAATCCTCTTACCTTTCATAAAAATATTTCTTTTTTTTCTCTTCCGAATTGAACGTATCAATGACCACCTAGGAGGTTTTCTATTTTTTAGCTTGTTAAAAGGAGGGGAGATGCAACAAGTAACTCCTATCCTAGTTTCAACTTAGGCAAATGGGGTCTATCACCTACTGGCTATAAATAATAGCATCTTTCATATCATTGCAATGCAATCAGAGTTTGTCATGCTTTGCAAGCCACTTATAATATAGTTCACCCATTAAATGAGGACAACCTTGGACTTATGTCCTAGTAGTCAAGGTCTTAACCTTATATAAATATTGTACCGTAATCTCTCGCGTATAGGCCCCCTTTTATACCCCATGTTTTGAGTACTTTAGGCATCAGCAAGGGCCACACCAACAGCTTGCCTTTCATATCTTACACTCCCCATAACTTAAAAAATGGCTGAGGGTGTTTAAGGGGGTGCGGGGGGCCCTAGCTACACATAGCTTTTTTTTAATATCAAAATCATTTCAGTAAAACCATGCTTATAATTTTTAATTTTTTGCACAATGTTCTTCATCTGTAGGTGCGTATTATAGGCGTGGCGCGCCTTATACGCCAGAGATTACGGTATATGCATTACTTCAACCGCCCTGTCCTAGAACAAGTACACAAAAAGCACTCTCCTACCCATTTATCATTACTTATATGGTGTGGCCTACTCAAGGTACGGGTGGCCTACTCATGGTGTTGTGGTGTTGGGCTTATTTATTCACACATAGCTTATTTATTCACACAGGTATAAGAGCTGTAATCCACCATAACTTTCATTACCTTTTTCACATATCCCCTCCAACTTATCCTGCTATAGCACAGCTCCTATAACAAGTCTGTGCTTGCACATTGTTCAAAGTGGACGACTCATGGTCACTTTACCTTAGTATGACCGCCAAATGGGTCCAATGTCACCCATGGGGTCCATTTCATTCCTATATGAGGTCATGCTTTTTAATATAGTGCATTCATGAACCCCCCTAATATAAAGGGGGAGCTATAACTTATAAGGGCATAGGAAAGGGGGGCCAGTGTTCTAGGCTAAATTCAGAAATTGGGTCTCATATGTGTGCCTCCCCCCATAAAAAAAGGAAAGTTTTTCTTTTTTCAACAACCTTCATATTTTAAATCCCTTGTACACAAAGTTAAAAAAAACTAATACCTTGACACCTCTATATTTCCTTGGATGGATGGACACGACAACATATATACACTTTGCCCAAGTCGCTGACAATCGCTGACAATTGGGGCGGTTTATTAAACTTTAAACCTAACAGACAATGTCAGAAACAAAAAGAAAAATTTTATGACCAAATGTCCATGGCGTCCATGACTTAGTTCCTTTGTTCAGTCTCAGTGCAGTGCCACCTGGTGTGGCAGCACAGAACCACCTGACCCAGGTGGTGGGGAGGTCCATCTAGTGGGGGAAATATACCCCTATATCTACCCCGTTCCTTTGTACATATAGTAGTCATATTTCCTTGGATTGATGGACACGACAACATATATACACTTTGCCCAAGTCGCTGACAATCGCTGACAATTGGGGCGGCACACGGCATACAAAAAACACTTTGCCCAGTTAATACCTGCTCAATTCATGAGCCACACGTAAGTCTTTAACACGTCGCGAGCGGTAAGAATCTGATAAATAAATCAGAACCGCCCAGGATCTCCAGTTGCCATAGCTTTTAACGTCGTGAAGGTGCATAAAATCTGCCAAAAACATGGCGGCACCCCGACGCACACTGTGGGTAGTGAAATCCCCTTCCAGCTTGGCGATCCGACAAGAGTCCTTGAGTTTGTATGAATAAACATTATAAGTCCATGAAAATAGTTGGTCATTGGGTTCAAGCCCAGACTCCAGAATATAATCCTTCAGCAGCTGTACAGGGCAGAGATTACTGCCAGGTGAAGCAATAACAGGAATAATTTGTTCATATTGACGGAATTGAACCGTCTTCGAGCTGCGAATACATAAGTCAAGTCCACCATCCCAGAATTTCACATCACTCACTAAGAGGGAATGTGTCGAATTTGTGCTGTGCCCAATGCGCAACAAGCAACGGAAGGACAACAGTAGCGCAGCCCAGAATTTCCTGTCTTTAGCCTTAGATAAGTTCAGGACAGCCTTAATACGTAATAAGTCAGAGGCTGTCAGGGGTTCGGCTGGCTTAGATGCTGAGCCCAGCAATCGTTTCGCACCATCCAAGGTAGATTTGATAAGGAAACATGCTCTTGTGGGATGAGGGTAGCCCATGAAGTCATGCAGAGCCCATAGGCCCGAGATGTAGTTCTCAATGTTGTTATAAGCCACGCGATTAACAAGATGGGTTATATATAGACAGACGGTTTCTATTGAGGCTGGTAAATAACACAGATCATATTCCTCACAGAAGTCCTCATATTGTTTCCATTGGGATTTCCTTGTCTTATAAGTAGTGGCAGACCAGCAATTCGATCTCAGAACCTCCCAACTGCGTCGCAGTGCCTCCAGCTCTGTAACAACAATCGATGAAGGTGTCAATAGTATAGCCACAAATAACTACATGGTCGGCATTATTCAGACGAGACAAAGCGTCGGCTAATATGTTATCTTCAGAGCTGATTCTGAAGGCTCTTAGATGAATATGTATAAGGTGCAGCACCAAAATAATTCCCGCAACCAAGGCATGGCATGGGGGCTTGTACTCCTGCCAGAATTTATCATGCCCTGTACCTGAGTGTTACCTGTATACACAGCCACAAAGCTATCTTTCCACTCGTTGCCCCAGCGATGCACAGATACTACAACAGGCCACATTTCTTCAATGTTAATATGATCACAGTACGACTCATTCTGCGGGGGATTTTCATGATGGCCACAACACTTGTCATCCCTGTACCAACAACCATAGAAGAAGTCGTCTTCGATGTGAACGCCGAAACCATATTTTGAAGAATCTGTATACACAGTGTGGGACGGGGTATCAGTTCTTATCATGCGGGCCTTGCCATTGAACCATGAGGAACAGTGTGACGTACATGACGAACAGTGTGACGAACATGACGAACAGTTTGATGAACATGACGTTCATGACGTACATGACGAACAGTGTGACGTACATGACGAACAGTGTGACGTACATCACAAACAGGAGATGGACGTTCAGGAGGAATACTGTGAGGTGCAAGACATACTTGACGAACGGTGTGACGTACATCATGAACAGTGTGACGTACAGGACGAACAGTGTGACGTACAGGACGAACAGTGTGACGTACAGGACGAACAGTGTGACGTACAGGACGAACAGTGTGACGTACAGGACGAACAGTGTGACGTACAGGACGAACAGTGTGACAGTATTCAGGAGGAAAAGTGTGACATGCAGGACGAACACTGATGTGCAGGACAAACAATGTGACGTACAGGACGAACACTGTCACGAACAGGAGATAATAAATGTGACGTACAGGTAGAAAAAAGGGACAAAGATATTTGGGAAAAAATATTTACTCTTTATGGTGCAAAAACAGTGATATTCCGGCCATATTTCAGGGGGCTATTAGGCAGGGAGGCCAAATAACATGGGGGCCAAAAATCCGGGGGCCAAAAGTCAGGGGGCCATGTGGAAAGAGGCCTTGGACCCTACAACCGAAATAAACATGGCCTTCCGACATCCTCTGCGTCTGCCACTGGCTCCTTCCCTTCCGGCCTGTGAATATGCTGGTCCCAGTGGTCTTACAGATAAAAGGCCCTGGTAATTGCCCCCAGCGGAAACACAATGCATGGTGGTAGACTTGGAGAAGAAATGTCCATTCACTGCAAATCTCAGTCCCCAGCCTCCTTTTAATTGGGATAATTAACTGAACGTTTAGTGGCGTTTCCAGGATTTGGAACAGAGGGGGTGGGCGCCTTTCTTGAAAAAAGGAATATTTCTTATCTAAATCTTAGGCCTATGGGTACAGTCGAAAGCTGGGGAGGTGGGGTTGCGTGATCCCTGTGTACCTGACCATGCAGGCACCAACAGGTGAAAAGTTCACCTCCTCTTAACCCTTTAAGGGCCCCTAATGCAGGAGTGCATCATGCCCATTGGTCCTCATGAGGGCACCAATGAAGTGCTGGTGAGACTGCTCGTCAGCACTTCATTGGAGCATCATGACGACCCTCTGGGGGTGTTTCATCCCCATAGGGTTGGCATGATGTATGAATGAAGCCATGGCGAGTCACTCACCAGGGCTTCATTCATGTATCATGACAACCAATGGGCAGATGCATTAATGCATTAGTGACCCTTAAAGGGTTAAGGCCAATATTTGAATTGTGCATCCTGCTGTATACCAGGGATTTTCTATACCTCCTGTATAAATATATCTAAGACCAACAGTGGCTGGGGGAGGTTTGGGACATTCAGTACAGAGGCTATAGGGGGTATAGGGGCAGGCTCTGAGGGGGTATAGAAAAGTGGAGAGTCCAGGGGCAGCGTTCATCAACCACCATTGTGTATCACAGGGGGGGGGGGTGAGGTTGTAGGAGGGGTGGGCACTAACTGCAGGCAGAAAGTGGTCATGGTCTGTGCATACACTACCACTCCACCACTCCCACCACAGGCCGAAACAACACAGAATTTTAGGCTGCTAGTATATGATTATGTATATTATATGTAAAGGCAAGTCACTCTGGTCTTGGTCATTTTGTATCACAGTAGGCGGCACCACTGTCTATGTCTTCCCCCATAGACAGTGGTGCCGCCTGTACTGCAAAGATCAGTGTGGATGTCCACTGTAATCATTACACCCAACATATTCAATAAGCAGCCTATTATTCTATGTTGTCTCAGCCTGTGACTCCCACCATACAAGGCTATAAACAAGCCTCAGCAGTGCCGGTGAACAGCCTAGATGATGTACTTTAATTTTGAAATTATTCGAGACTTACCTGTAAGTTGAGGTATAATTAAGATTATACCGAGGGAACCTAGCGGTTCAGGGAATATACGAGAGGTGGATTCGCGCATGCGCAGTCAGTCCTTAAGAGCCTGTTGGGGGATGAAAGCCTACAACTGATAAAATAAATATACTGGGATGTGTAAGCCATATCCCCCTGATTATATTCATTATTATAGATAATGTCTACTTGACGAGTGTACGAGTAAGTTGAGGGAGGGTGGGTAGGGCGTATATATTCCCTGAACCGCTAGGTTCCCTCGGTATAATCTTAATTATACCTCAACTTACAGGTAAGTCTCGAATAATTTCAAAATTATCCCTCGGAAACCTTAAGCGTTTCCGGAAACCTACGAGAGTTTCAGAGCAATTGAATCCCCCAACAGAAAACCAAACACAATATTTTTAGTATCCAATCTGTATTTAACAGAAGGTGTAGCTTGAATAAGAGGTATATGCATTGTCTAGGAACAGTCACTCCTCGAGGAGCGCATTTCCCCCTACCACGTCCTCGATTGGTTTGTGGTAGTACTTCGCGAAAGACTCCGCCTGCCTCCAACCCGCTCTCCTCATGAGGGTGTTGAGGTTTCCTCCCACTTTAAGTATGCCTGAGGCCATGGCCCCTCGGGTGGAGTGTAGCTTTTATTGGTTGACATCAATGCTAGCCTTTTTAAGCACGACCATGACCCAACGGCTAAGTGTATCGCGGGAGATGCCACGGTGGGGCGAGACGAAGCTGACCAAGAGGTTTTTCTCGCTCTTCCTTTTGTTTTGGGTGCGTTTCAGGTACTCTTCTAGGCACCTAACAACGCACACCCTCGGGTTCTGGTCGAACTTCCTCAGGACTATCGTGTTGAGAGGGTCCCCCAACCTGTTAGACTTTAGGAGTCTTGTCATTTTGAATACCACCTTGTCTCCCATTTTAAAACCTTGGATGGAAAGGTTGACGATGGTCTGGCCTCTTTGTGATGTGACTAAGAGGGGCAAAGCGGCCTGTTTCATGGAGAGCTCCCTGAGTGCAGTGGTGCCATTGTCCCAGGCCTGCAGGAGGTCTAGAACCCTCCTCACATCCCAGAACTCCTGGTATCTAGGGGCTGATCTGTGAGCTGCCGGGGGGCAGCAAATCGATCATTAAGGCTCTAATAAGTGTAAAACTGGACAGTTTGGCACCAGGGGGTGCAGGTTAGTCCAGAGCTGGGGCAGCCCAGCTAGAAGGACGCCACCGTGACCTAGTTCCCGGCGTCGATCCGGGCACGAGGGGGGGCAGTACAAAAACTTAAATAGGGTCGGTGGGTTCATCTCATAAGCCCCCTTCAGAAGCAGCTTTACGTAGGGGTGCTGGCCCACTGATTGGCCTTGGAAGTCGCCCAGAATGGCCGATAGCGCACAACGAGCAGCGTTTAGCGCGGTGTATCCGTTTTTGTCTTTGGCCAATTTCGCCAGGAACTTGCACACTCGTTGGATCGATGGTTGGAGGATTTGCGTGTCAGTGTCTGCACAGAAGGTGTACCCCTTACGAAGGTATGTGTTGTGCGTCTTCCGTGTGGCAGGCCTACGGGCTTGCATGATGAGTTCGATGGCGTGGCCGTCAAATCCCTGGCGAGATAGTTCTGCTTTCAGAATGTCTGAAAAGCCAGGAGTGGGGTCGCTGACTGTCGCTCTTTGTTGGCTGGCTTCCCCGGATGACAAAGGTTGCCCTTGGCCTTCCTGAACCTGAGCATCCGCCACCCGGACCGCTGTAGTCCGCCGTACCGGGCCTGTCCCGGCCAGTCTGGTGTTATCAGGATAGCCCTCACCTCCTCCAGCCGGATCCGCTGTATCACGGGCCCCTAGAGGCTGAGAGGAGGAAAAAACTGCATATAGGCTTGCTGAAGATATTACACACCTTTTTGACAATCTTTTCACTTAGTTTCCACTCTAGGTCATGCGAGAAGTGTCTAGACAGGTAGTCAGCCAGGACGTTATCCTTCCCCGGGATGTGGTTTATTGTTAGCCAAATGTCCCGTTCTTCACACCATTCCCAAATTTCTTTGGCTATCTTATTGCGTGGTTCAGACTTAACCCCACCCATTTTCCTGACATAAGCCAGTGATGTAGTGTTGTCAGTCCTGATTTTCAAATTGACCCCGTTCTCTGTGACTAGTGCATCGAGGCCTAATTTTATGGCTGTTAGCTCATGAATGTTACTGTGGAGGTCTACCTCCTCATCCTTCCAAATACCTTTGGTGGAAGTGGCGCCCCTGTGGGCGCCCCACCCTGTACCAGAGGCATCTGTTATGATTTCAAAATCTGCCCCCCCCATTTCAAATGCGCTTGGAAGCTGTGGGGAGGTGTTCCAGCCACCAACTGATATCCTCTAGGCCTTCCTCACCAATAACCATGGGTGAGTCGAAGTTGCCCTTGTGCCTTTCAAGAGCAAGGTTCTTTTCTCTTTCTAGGCCCTTGATATGTGCCGGGCCATATTGGACCCCCGGTGAGAGAGAAGTCATGAGGCCCACAATCCCCGCTATGTCCCTGATCGTGTAGGGGTCATCAGTACTGGCTAGGTTCCAGATAGCCATGTTGAATTTTTCAACCTCCTCGTTAGTGGGCCGGACTGTCATAGTGACGGAGTCCAGGTGGAACCCTAGGAAAATTAGATTTTGCGTAGGCGCAAAACCTGATTTTCCTGTATGCACTACGAACCCCAACCTATCTAGTTCTTGGGCTAGTTTGTTGGTCGTCTCCCTGCATTGTGCCTCTGTCTCCCCCAGTACGAAGGAATCGTCTATGTATTGGAAACACTCATGTCCCATCTCCCTGAGATTGAAGAACACTGGGGTAAGAATCTTAGTGAATATGCGAGGGGCACAAGCTAGCCCATTGGGCATAGCTTGTAATTCATAGAGGTTATCTTTCCAAAGGAATCTAAGGAATTTTCGATCTTCATCTCTGACTGATACAGAGTAATAAGCGTCTTTAAGGTCAATGGACGACATGTAACAGCTGGGTCTCAGCATCTCTATCGCTGTATTCAGGCTGGTCATTTTAAAGTGTTCATACTGAACCGATTCGTTCATTTTCGAGCGATCTAAAATGAGTCTAAAGTCACCATTTGGTTTCGGCCTGACAAAGACATTTGAGATGAATTGACCCTCTGTCGGTTCGACCATTTTTACTACCCCTTTGTCTAGCAGCTTGGCTATTTCTTTGTCGACATGGACCTCCTTATCAGGTCCTAAGACATAAGGGAAGGGCGTTCTGTCCTGACAGGGTACGAAGTCTTCGAACGGTATGGAAATCCCTTTCACCATGCCCAGTACCCAGGGGTCTCTAGTTATTCCCATCCACTGGCTGACATATCTAGATATGCTCCCAGCTACAAAGTTTGTAGCAGTGTGAATAAACATAAGGGGACTTGCCTGCTCCTCCAAGGACCCTATTTCTGAAAACCCGGCTTCTTTCCGGCTGCTGCAGCGGGTGGGGCCGGGGGCCGAGGGTTGCGCAGGGCGCTGAACCGTGGTGCCTTGTTGTAGCCCATCTGTGGGAAGACTACGGGCATTCGGGGGAAATTCATCCCCTGCATGCCCATGGCCATTTGAGCGTTGTTGGGCCGTTTAGGTGGGTACGGCCTTCGTTGCTTAGCTTCGGGGCGGGTTTGGCCTTCCCGGGGGCGGCCTTCGGCTGGGACTTTTCCAGCTTCTCCGCCATCTTATGGGCTGCATCCACCTCCTTGATGGCCTCTTCAAGGTTACCACCATGCAGGTATTTGGGATCGTTGCCTGCCTTCTTTAGGAGGTGTTCCCCATACTTGGGCATAATGACCGGCTTGAGGAGATCCTTCCGGCGAGCCGTAATAGCGTTGATCGTGCTGACGCCAGCAGGATTCGAACCCACGACGTCTTGATGTACACTAGCGCCCCCGCCAAAAGACGGCGAACGGAGGAACCATTCCAGCGCCTTAACCTGCTCGGCCACGGCGGCGAGGGTCTGGCCTGGCCATGTATGAGGGGTGTCCCTCCAGCTCAGGTCGTCGGGGGACGAGGTAAACTGAGCGATTTCTGAGGGAATGTGAGCGATTTAGAGGCTATCAGGGCAAATGACTCATCCTAGGCTGATCTGTGAGCTGCCAGGGGGCAGCAAATCGATCATTAAGGCTCTAATAAGTGTAAAACTGGACAGTTTGGCACCAGGGGGTGCAGGTTAGTCCAGAGCTGGGGCAGCCCAGCTAGAAGGACGCCACCGTGACCTAGTTCCCAGCATCGATCCGGGCACGAGGGGAGGCAGTACAAAAACTTAAAAAATTAAGAATCTGCTGAACATCCGAGGTTCCAGGGGGAACCAAGAGCTGCAGAGTACTTTTATACAGCTTCTCATTTTCTGTAAAAACCAGGGAAGGCTTTATAAGTAAACAGTAATACATTTACAATTAGTTTTCATATATAAATATATATATATATATATATATATATATATATATATTTCATCAGATATTTAACATATAGTTATACCCTGATGTATCAGTGGCAAAGGTTCGTGCGCCTAACTGCGCCGCCAGCAGGATTCAAACCCACGACGCCCTTATTAGCGCCGGGGGTGGGGTTCGAACCTGCGTTTTCCGACAGCGAAACGCGTCCGTGCGCTTAACTGCGCCGGCCACAGGATTCGAACCCGCAATGTCTTGATATACCGTGGCGCCCCCCTCCAAAAGACGGCGACTGGAGGAACTATTCCAGCACCTTAACCCGCTCGGCCACGGCGGCGAGGGTCCGGCCTGGCCGTGTATGAGGGGTGTCGCTCCAGCTCAGGTCGTCGGGGGACGCGGTCAACTGAGCGATTTCTGAGCGAATGTGAGCGATTTAGAGGCTATCAGGGTGAATAACTCGTCCTAGGCTGATCTGTGAGCTGCCAGGGGGCAGCAAATCGATCATTAAGGCTCTAATAAGTGTAAAACTGGACAGTTTGGCACCAGGGGGTGCAGGTTAGTCCAGAGCTGGGGCAGCCCAGCTAGAAGGACGCCACCGTGACCTAGTTCCCGGCGTCGATCCGGGCACGAGGGGAGGCAGTACAAAAAACTTAAAAAATTAAGAATCTGCTGAACATCCAAGGTTCCAGGGGGAAACAAGGGCTGCAGAGTACTTTTATACAGCTTCCCTGAAACAGGGAGAGCTAGATAATAAGAAAAACTGTACTTACCAGGCTAAAAACAGTGGTGAACTGTAAGAACTGACTGTTGTTGTTGCCGCGTTTTCCTGAACTGACTGCGCATGCGCGAATCCACCTCTCGTAGGTTTCCGGAAACGCTTAAGGTTTCCGAGGGATAATTGTTCATTATGCCTTTAATATGCATTATAACTTTGAGATTCCTAAAGTGTATGAAGGCTAATGCATTACTAAATAACATTACCAGTCCATTTTGTTATTTCTGTTCATTATATATATTAATTTAGCCCAGATATAAAAAAAATCACTTCTTAAGGCTTAGATATGCATCCTTATAACCATAAATCCGTTCTAAACTACTCAAAATATAGAATAACATGTACTAACTTATTTAAAGCTAAACCTAACCCCCATACAAGAGGGGGATTAAACCAGATATAGCTCAATATGTTACCTATGCCCCCAGGGCATAAGTTCCACTCATATCAATGCCATAAGGCACGGGTTTACAACCATACACCATGCCCCTCAGTCCCCTACCTCCTAGGTGGACCTGTGTTGTACTACTGCAGGGCTCTATAGGGGCCGTTTACACAGCACTCAGCGGGGCAGGTGAACGGCCTATATGTGGGACGCGAGTGGTCATTTTTCAACAACAGTGGAGGGGGGGGGGCTGGCGCATTTGATATGGGGGGCAGACATTTTTCGACCCCTTAGTCAGAACTCCTCTGTGGGGGAGGGGTCAAAATAGTTTCATCTGTTTTCAGTGTAAAAGCCTGCATGTTACTATAGGTTAAAAGGGCGTGTTCGCGCCAATTGGAGGAGGGGGGGGGGGTCAATTTCACCCTCCAGAGGGGTGGGTGGGGTCAAAATTCTGTTATCGCATCCGTGTGTAAACCCACCAACCCCCCTGTAGTTAAAAAAATGATCACTCCCTCAGACAATAAAAAAAGAATAGAAAAGTCAGAATTCCCTATCCCGGTAACAAGAAGTCACTTGTCACGCCTTTGCCCCTTGTGATTAAACCTGCAGCAGTATGGCTGGGTCCATTCTAATCAGACACCATTCCTATGTACACACTGGATCACCGAGTGGCTCACAGAGCACCATTGGCACCACCTTGTGCTATGTCATGTACCTCCTAATACCCCGATGATCTCACCTGTATTTCAATAGCAAATGTAACAATTTAAGCTTAATCATAGACTGTGCTCTATTACCTAAGATATATACATCCTAGTTATGTTTTTCTCAGTATCAACATTTGTTGCATTAAATTATACTATATTATGACGGAAATCTCAGGAAAAAAGTGAATCAAGCCTCTGCTGTTATTACATGAAATCTTGTCACTGTCAAAATAACTAAAGATCCATCAGTTAATTAATCATTATCGTCTTCACATAAGCAATAAGTGTCATTATCACAGTTAAAACTGTAAGCTAACCGCTATGTACATGACTAGCAGGGACAGAAATCAAGGCGAGTATCAAATTAACCCCTGGAGTAAGTAAGTCATGCTTCAGTCTCAAGACTAAACCGCAGCACCGTGGCTCACCTATCCCATTCCTCCAGTAGCTACCTGTAAATGCCTTTTTGTTCTCAAAATCTTTCCATTTTGTTATGCATTTATGCAAAATTACTTTTATTTTATGATACTTCATTACTGTATGGCCTGTAGAACTTTACATTAAGGCCCATTTCCTGGCACTTGTGCTTCCTTAAGAGAGGGATTCCCTGCCTTTTTGATATTCTTGATCATTATCTTCTTCAGATATATGATAAACACCTTGGCAATAAGTATCACTATCACAGTTAAAACTGTAAACCAACAGCTGTGCACAGGACAGCGGAGCAGTAGCTGAGTGTCCCCCCACCTCCTACACCCAGTGGTGTGCCTGCCTGCCTACCTACAACTACACATCCACCCTGCCCCTGCCTATTATACCCACTGGTGATTGTCTGATGGTATCACCAGTGGGTATAGTAGTCACCTACCCACCCTGCCTTCACACCCAACTGGCTTAATGAGGGTATTGCGTAGTTCTTTTTCTGGGTGAGTGGTTATAATCCCCCTTCCTGATAGGGGATCAAACACTGCTGGTCTGGGGTGGTACATGCAGGCAGAAGGGTAGTCTGCACTGTGCATTGGTCATAATATTGGCCTGATATTATTCTATCGGATGGCAGACTAATGCTTTCTTATATATGTATGATATTCCTGATATCAATGAGCCATTATAATGCATAAATACAGTTTTGTAAATATAACTTTACAAAATAGGCTAATTAGGGAGAGTGTAAATGGTCCCCAAAATAGATTAGTCATAGATGTTCAATTTGACAATGGCAGTTTTAAAGCGCCTTTATATATATATATATATAAGTCAAGTGAATCTAACAAATGATTCATCTTTAAGATGTCTAGTCTGGGATTTATAAGAACAATAATACTTGTCAGTGTTTTGTAAAGGGTAGAATTTCTATAGATATCAGCGTTTTATCAAAATTAGGGGTCATTTTGAGGCTTCACTGATTAAACTAAAAATAGGGTACCTATTTTGCTCCAAAATCAGTAAATAGGGATTTCCAATTCTGGTAACACAGATGGTGTCCAACAGACGTGGAAGAGCAGGTGCTGGGACAGTATCAACAGTTATAAGCTCATTCAAACCAAGATCCTCCATATTTTCATTGTCGTCAATATTTGGCTGCATGCCGCCAGCCATTAGAACAGCTGCAGGCAACTTACTAAACAGATCTTGGCCAATGTTGGCAAAAATGGTAAGAAACAACTACATGTTGTTTCGGGTATTGATGAGTGGTACAGAGACGCCACACTACTGACCCCTGATGCGCAGGTGTTCATGCTTAGACCTCCATGCTGGAAGGTTTGCCATGCTTGCTGCTTGCTTATTGCTTTGAAAAATTTTGAAAATGGTGACCTGTTCATGGGGTCTTCAGTATGATAGGTGTAAACCTCAGTGCCCTCAATGTGGTTTGGATTACATTAAGCTGAAGGCCACTTTAAACGCTCCACAAAACAAATACTAGGACTTCATTTTGAAAATAGCAAACATGGAGGAGCCTGCTTCCCCATCCATTGACTGGCAGGAACAGCTTGAGAAGCAGATTGAATTAGCAGCATAAAAGCAATCCCATTTAGAGGAGTTAGCCTGCAGAGAGCGGGAGGTGGTGGATTTGGAACACAACTGAGCAGCCATCAATTCTCAAAACATTGAGTTGGAGAAAGACATTGCGAAATCTAGGTCAGACGTTGCTTCACTCCCCGGCCGGCAACCAGCTTCAGTGTAAAATGGCGGCAGAGCACCTTCCGGTGCCCACAACAGCAAGTCTTCACAGCTTGTTCAGCAGCAGAAATCACCTTTTCCCGGCATTGGAGGAGGTCCTTTTGGGTCCATGTACCCCATCCCAGGTAAACTGTTCTACTATGAAGACGGTACACCTTACTCAGGACTTCAGCCTGACGCAGCATCCACTCTACAAGAGGGCCTTCAGTCAGTGGGCTTAGGCCTGCAGGCTCTAGGGTTTTGGGGTGACACTTCAGAATTGAATATAGCAGGTGAGGGTGGTTTGTTAAGTTTGATTGGCACTGGCTCTGTTAGGAAGAAACGATCCAAGCATTGGATAAATAGACAAAGGTGCACGAGAATTGGTCAGCACTGAGGGTTATCACACGAGGCGAAGCCGAGTGTGATAACCCTCAGTGCTGACCAATTCAAGTGCTCCTTTGTATTTATCTCAAGTTAATTTAGTCAGATATGTTCAAAATTCGATTTATTTGGCATTAGAAATGATTTTATCATCAGTTATTTGACCGTTTTGGATGTTTTCCCAGGGAGTGTGATACGGGGAAGGGTTATCACACTGTGGGGTGTGATACAGAGTTTCTTGGTTAAGCCTATGGGGCTCTCGTATTCAACTTGAGATAAGAGCTGATTATCATTTACCTTATGACAAAAGTTACGACAAGATGTCATACCACGAGCTGGTGTATTGCATGGTATGTGTGGCTCAAAGTATCAGAAAGTCCAATACTGACCGCTTTAATATCGACGACTATCTTGAGCACATGAAATACGTCACATATAAGGAGATTAAGCCTACTTAACGCCTAAGTTGCCAAATATGATTATGATTACAAAGGTGATCAGAGGAGAGACTAGTTTTGTTGCGGCTGAGCATACCGCTAACGCAGAACATTTTGGTATTGACAATACCAAGGCCTACAACAAGGCTATGAAAGTTCTGCAGAACATGTCTGATTTATGCTGGCTATGTGATCCCTCCCTGCAGTCTCAGCTGTGTAGTGTTAAAAGACCAAAACTCAGACACTACCCATTTCTGTACTCTCTTGTTCCTACTACCAGTAATGAAGCACATGGCTAATTATGGCCTATATTTTGTGTGATCAATACAGGGTCAATACAAGCATATATATATGTTCCATTTTGAGATATGGCACTGACTTAAAAAATGAGATAAAATGTCTAATGATTTAAGCGAAAAATAGAAAGTGTCCCATTACAGGACTGCTTACTTCTAAACCTACATGATCCCCATGAGTGTATGTGTGTGGGGGGGGGGCGTATGATACCTTGTCCACAAATAGATCGCTTAATAGAACTGCATGACAACCCTATTTGTGTGGTGACAAGTAGCTAATTATAGCTGTGTCTAGACCAATCAAACATCAGTCATGCTAGTCAGGTGAAGTAGTCTACCTAAAATGGATCTATGCCCATTGTCAGCATAATACATACATTAAATTCATTATAAATCTCACTCTATAGTAATACCTATATAATTATCGCCTCCACCTATTAACCGCCCATATTTCACCTTCTGTACAATTAAGCCCCATTAAAACAATTATATATAAGCAGTACCACTAATAGTCCAGAATAACATAAAGAACATACAAGGGACAACCATTAGGTAGGATATCCATTATACAGGATAACTACTATGCATGATAACCATCATGCAGGGTTATCCCATAGTAAGGCCCATAGACCGGTTCATTCCAGACCTAGCAAGCCCATGGGACAGGATACCCATATCGCTATTAGTAGAACCAATAGCAGCCCTGACGGTCACCCAGCTCGGACGCAGGTTGTGCAGCGCCACCTTCCGGTGTATAATAGCATAGCCATGCAGCATCATGTGCTGCACCATATAAGTTAACTGATACATGCATGCCAAGCCTGGAACCATAGACTTCCTATGGTAATATCGGAGTGCACGATGGAGATCATTATCATGGCATGGAAGGACTTAATTATTATATTGTAAGTTGAGTATGGAGTCTCTCACAATGGAAATGTGTATCGTCTCATTAGCCAAGCAAGAAGTATTGTTCACCATGAAACATCAATTGTTAAGCCTATACAATAAACTATAAAATATTAAACTGTATCTACAAGTTCTTGAGTTATCTCTTCATCAATGTCATCGAGAATCATGATGTCCATGTCCACTGATCTCACAACTATCCCAAAATGATGCTCCTGATTACATTAATAAAAAAGTCGATTTACTATAGAGCTCTATGGACAATTTGGACAGCTTTCACAAACCTCTTTTTCTAAACCTTCCACATCAAATTTCAACAATTCCTGGAAATTGTATGCACAACTTTCTCACACTACTCTCAGATTTCCTGCATTTACCTCCATATGTCTGCTATTAAGCACCAACTTTGTCTTAATATTTTGGCCAAACCCCTATGTAAAGAACGGGGGAGGGGGTCATTCTGTATAGCCAGACATCTATAAAGCATGGCACGGCCCCCATAATAAGTAGTTTCCCAGCCTTGTGAGCGAACACATCCTAGCTTTCAATTATTTATTATGTAGGCATCAAAAGTTAAAATAAATTTGATTTGAAGCATGCCATGTTTACCGTGCACTCCCTGTCAACTAGCAGAATATAGAATGATTGCCTTATTTTATTATTCCTTTTACTTGACAAAATAATGAACAATTCAAGCTAAATTTATGTATAGCCAGACATCTATAAAGCATGGCACGGCCCCCATAATAAGTAGTTTCCCAGCCTTGTGAGCGAACACATCCTAGCTTTCAATTATTTATTATGTAGGCATCAAAAGTTAAAATAAATTTGATTTGAAGCATGCCATGTTTACCGTGCACTCCCTGTCAACTAGCAGAATATAGAATGATTGCCTTATTTTATTATTCCTTTTACTTGACAAAATAATGAACAATTCAAGCTAAATTTATCATAGATATTGCACATGTGTAAGGAGCACACTAAGGTCTTTATCACAATTGATCCGCCTACATCTTCAGCAGTGGTTACTACTCATCAAAGGATCACTATTGATCAACTTCAAGCTGCACAGAGAGTCGCTGCATCCTCTATACCATCTCCTACTAGTACTACTGCTGCTACTCACACACCCATTGTATCCCCCCAGTGCAGCAAGGACAGTAAGGGTAAAAAAGACAAGACCAAGTCAACTCATACTAAAATGAGCACTGAGTCACTCTCCCTGCAAAAGAGAATGATGGGACTTTTCTCCCCCAAGAAGTGAGGTGCAAAGCACACCTAGCTAATTGATATTATGTTCATTTTTCCCCAAAGGTTAACTCACATAAACACAAATTGTTTATACTATGTTGTATTATTTGTAAATACTCATTAGGAGTTAATACGATAAAGGGCTGAACACTGTATTATATGTTGGTTTACAAACCTCTGTTTACTTTTCTTTTCATAATTGCTTAGGGAGTTTAAACACCCTCTTATATATTACAAATACTGACTCACTAATACTCCCTCCCCTACCGCGTTTTTATAACGGGAGACACTGATGGTTATCCAACTCTGACCACTTGAGGTTGGACGCTATTAACCTCTATGGACTCTATTGGCATTATGTAAACTTGACCCACTGACACAGTGTCACTCAGGTGTGTAGTAAGTAATTAACTGGATTTCACCCAGCTGACTGAATGCCAGTAATCACTATCTGTTTTTAACTTATAATGTATATATGACACAGCCTAAACAACTCATGCCTATACTATGTTATAAAAGGCTAGTTGCCTCATATATTGAGGATTTATTACTCCTTATAGAGCGCGCTGACCCCCCCCCCCCCACCGCCTATGCATGATTGCCTACTTACTTACTTGGGAAACCATTAGAATTGTTAAATGACTTTCATACATGATTTTGTCCCAAAAAAGGGCTTGAGATTTGCTTGACTCAACGCTAGATCTATATATGGTAAAAGAACTGATGCTTTCAAAATTATAAGTAGCATGGACATCACAGGGGTTGTAGAGTCTTGGTTAAATCCATCTATACCAGAGCCAGATTTATATGCACCGGGTTACCAATATATACGTCTTGATAGATACCCCAATCGTAATAAAAAAACTGGAGGTCTCATGCTATATCTAAGGGACACCTACATTGCTACACCTGACTTACAATCATCTTTTATTGATGAGGAATACGAAATTCTGTGTGTTGACGTTGAAATTAAGGTCAATAAATACAAAATCTATGTTTGTTATAGACCACCAGACTGGAATGTCAGTAAAAAGGCTATATATGATAAACTAAAGTTAATCACACAACTTGTCACGAAAAATAGAAAAATCATCTTCTTTGGTGACTTTAATGTTAACCTTTTAGATAAGAAAGATGTTGAAGCCTCTGGTGTTGATGAATTCTATGCTGATTGCAAGGTATTTCAATTAATAAATAATGTGACCCGCCCTGTCTCTGGCACTTTAATAGACCACATATATACAAATACACATAATGTGGCTTCCTCTGGACTAATTGATTTCTACTTAGCAGATCACACTCCTATTTTCATGATTCTAAAATGTGAGCGAAGTAAGATTAAGAAAAAATGTGTCAGAGCCAGAATATACAGGAATTATGACTTTCTCATTTTAAAGAATCACCTCCTTAACTACAACTGGGAGCATGTGTTACTGTGTGATGATCCCAACATCATATGGAATAAATTGGTGGAGGTGCTGACGAATATTTTAGATGTCATGTGCCCAATAAGGAAAATTGTGATTCCAGAATATACCCCCCCTGGCTAACTGCTAACGTCTTAGACCTGATGAGGCTAAGAGATAAATGGTATAGAACAGCAAAAAATACATCCTCCATTGACGACTGGCCAATTACAGGTAAGACTTTAGAGAAGATTGTTTGTAAAAGGCTACAGGCATACATGGAAACTAATGATTTGCTGTGTCCCCACCAACATGGATATCGAAAGGAGCACTCGACCCAGACTGCTATAACTGAACACCTTTCCTTGGTTAAAAACATTATTGAAGAGAAACCTACATATTGTCTATATTTAGAGCTTTGTTAATTACACTATTATAAAAAAGCTTTCGATACTGTTTCCCACTTCAAATTATTGAAAAAATTAGGGGCAATTGGACTTAGCCAAAAAACTTGTAGATTTTTCGGAAATTATTTAATGAATAGATACCAGAAGACACTTGCTAATGATAAGATTTCCACAACTAAATTAGTTACATAGTTACATACTCAGGGATCAGTCCTGGGTCCTGTGCTCTTTTCTATTTATATTAATCCCCTAGCTAAGGTTGATGATTTTGATATACCGTAATCTCCCGCGTATAAGGCGCATCTTATACGCGAATCAGATCGTGAGTGGGTCTTATACGCGGGAGGGTAATTGCCTTGAGTTGGGGGTGCGCCTTATACGCGGGGTACCTCCACTTCCCAAACCAGAAAGATTCACACATACTCATGTATTTTCTTTAACCAAAGAAAAGGTGTAGTCTAACCCATGGTGCTCAAAATACCCTTAACCTGCTGAATGAAACATTTTTTTTTTTTTTTTTTTTTGAACAATTTAAACTTTTATTTGACCAAACAATTAACTTAACATTGTACAATCACAAAATAACTCTCCCATTCTTTGGGATATGTAAGGTTATACTGGTCAATAAAGTTAATGATAGCATCATCAGTAAACTGTTTTATGAATGCTATCATGAAATAATATAATCATAATCTCGATGAAACAAATAGGATAAGAATAACATGTTAACTTGAGAGAAGGCAAAGGCAAACCATCGTTTTACAGTTATTGTCCATATGACTCCCTTTTAAAAAGAAAAATATTAACAAAACTGATAGTAATAAGATAATACAACTAGTCCTTTAAGAAATTATATTAGGTAGGAATCGATGATATCATATCCAATTTGGCCCTGTTTTTAAACACATCATAATTATCTATATTTCTTACCTCGGTGCTAAGACTATTCCAAATAGAGGCAGTGAGTACCATAGGAGATTTTTCAAATGCTGTACACCTAGGGGTTGGATAATTCAATAAGGGTGCTTGGTTTAGTCTGGTTGGTCTAACCACTGGTCTGACATATTGTCCTAGCTTAGATCTTTTATAAGCAAATGACTTAATATGAAATAACCTCCTGTTTACTAGTGTAGGTAGACAGGCTTCTTTGTGTATCTGCACAGTTGGAGTCAAAATATGGAGAGACAAACAGGTCTTAATACACTTATTCTGCATTCTTTGTAACTCCTCCAGGTTCATAACACTAGATCCCATATAAAGAATATCACAGTAATCGATAATAGGTAACATATAACTCTTGTAAATTTTTAACCTGACTCCCGCCGACATGTATTTTCTAGCTTTATATAGAAGAAAAGACTTGTGGCGCAACCTGTTTATAATATTTCTAACATACATGTTGAAATTTAGCTCCTGGTCTAGGAGCACACCCAAGTATTTATAAGAGACCACATATTTTAGGACCTTACCATTTAATTTGATTTTGGGCTTCCTCAAGTTTCTCAATTTAGTTTTGCTGGCAAAAAGCATTACTTTGGTTTTTGATTCATTAATAGTGAGCTTATTTTTTGAGGACCAGTGGTAGAAACCTTCTAAAGCAGTTGTCAACGTAGCAGAAATGTTTTCTATTGCCTTTCCAGACACATAGAGAACAGAGTCATCAGCATAGAGCATAGTAGAGTGATCATCATCTTGATTTATACAGTCATTTATATATAATAAGAAAAAAAGAGGTCCCAATATTGACCCTTGGGGTACTCCACAGACCAAAGGCAAATTAGCAGATTTATTATGGTTGGCAATGGAGCATTGCTGGCGACGAGATAGGTAATTTTCAATCAGGGTCAAATTTCTATTTCTAATCCCATATTGCTCAATTTTGTCCAGAAGTATATTATGATTTACAGAGTCAAAGGCCTTTTTAATATCAATAAAAGCTGCTAGGGTGATATTGCCCTTATTTCTTTCTTCAAGAATGTCGTCAACAAGTTTGGAGATTGAGTCTAAAGTAGATTTTTTCTTCTGATATCCACCTTGATTTTTTGATAAAATTGAATGTAAATCTAAATGCTTTGAAATGGCCGTGTGTATTAATCTTTCAAGAATTTTTCCAGGAACAGGTAGAATGCTAATGGGTCTATAGTTAGAAACGTTGGTAGGGTCCCCCCCCTTGGGTAGAGGTGTGACGGGGCAATTTTCCATGTATCAGGGATGTCTCCATTGTCAACACAAAGCCGAATGATCTTCACAAATTTGGTAGGCATATGTAGAGCTGCTGCTTTAAAAATATATGTAGGCAAATACTGGAGAGCAGAGGACTTAGACGTATCGATGTCCTTGACACATTTCATAATATCATCGTCCGAAAAATCAAAATCAGGCATATCCTCTATGCATCTTTCACCTTGAAATACATATGGTAAATGATGAGCTGAAGCCAATCCAGGTCCTATTTCGGCATAGAAGGTATTAATAAAATCAGAGGTATTTTCTATAGAGATAGAATCTCCATCATCATTAACCAAATTTATACTGTTAGATTTAGCACTACTGGAAGGTAAAATGTCTTTGATAGTGGTCCAGAACTGTCTAGAATCCTTTACATTGGCGTCAGCTAGGTCTTTGTAGTATGTTTGCTTAGCAATATTTACCTCCATGTTTACAGCATTTTTAATTTCTCTAGCGTCATGCCACTTAATAATAGACAATGAACGTCTAGCTTCCTTCAGCGCCAAGTTCTTATCATTAATTCTTTCTAACAAATAATTAGTCATCCAAGGCGATGGTTTGTCTTGAACCTTAAAGCACTTAACAGGACATTGTATATCTAGCATTCTTTTAAGCAGATTTTCAAACGTATCCCAACACTCTTGGGGGTCCTGACAATTATCAAAATAAGTCCAATCACAATTTTCAAAGTCTAACAGTAACTTCTTCATATCAAAATTGCGATAAGACCTGCCAAACAATTTTCTATATGTTTTTTTTGTTTTAGTTTTTCTCATTGGAGTTTTGCAAAGTATTAACATTAAAATCACCTATAATGAACAAATCATAATCATCAATCTTGTCTATTTGAAGAAATAAGGCTTTAAAAGTATCACAAAAATCCTGTATAGAGCCATTGGGCGGTCTGTATACATTACAAATTATGGAGCGTTTTACAGTATCCTTCACAGAAAACAACCATTGGACCTCTATATTAGCATTACATCTGTTAAGATCTTGGAATTTGGCAATTGAGCAGGTAATCCCCTCGTCGACGTATGCACATAAGCCCCCTCCCCTAAATATACTTATTCTATCGTGGCGAAATAAATTATATCTTGGAAAAGTATATAGTGAACTGTCATCTGTATCGTTTAACCAAGTTTCAGAAAACAGTACAATATCTATATTTATATTGCTTAACTCCGCTTTTATATTAACTATTTTGTTTCTTATACTTCTAGCGTTAAGATGTACTACAGAAAATCCTTTCTTGAAATTAGGCAAATTAACTATGATACAGATCCTTGAGAGCTTGCAGAACATGTCAAGTAAATTAAAAGAAATAGATTGATCAGTTATGCGAGATGTGTCTAAACAGGTAATAATAATACATGAATAATATGATACAATAGATAACCAAAAAATATTCGAGATAGAAAAAATACAAAGAGAAAATACCCAATCCCACCCTCTTAGCTTGGGTATGCGGCTACTTGGGCCACCCATGCTAGTTAATTGTAGGGTCTGGAAAAGAAAAGAGAAAGTCCCCCCCCCCTAGGCTCTAGTATATGGGAGAAACAGCTGATATATAATGATAGAATTGACCTAGTCGGCTTAACCATAGCCGTCTACAGCGCCAAAAATAGAGCAAACACAATGATATGTCAACAGCGTCTTAATTTTCTTTGGACGCGCCTGGGTTCTATGAGGTTTTCAACTAAAGGTCATTTACTCTCTGTTGGTAAGGCCTAGACAGGAGTGGCAAGTAGACTGTTTTCAGTGCTGTTCCCTTCATCCTCCAGGTCATGTTCATCAAATGATCCCTCTTCCTCTACATTTTCATCATCACCATACTCAGCATTCTCAGAGATATTCTCATCAGGATACTCATTCATGTCTGTGTCATCCCAGTGACCCTGTCTGTCATAGGTTGCGCGTTGTTCAGATCTGATTCTTTCTAGGATTTTTCCTAACAAATTCTTGGCTTTCAAGTTTCCTTGGTAGCAATGCCTGGCTTGCCCTATATGATATCCACTAGACCACACGGGATGAAAGGAGGCCTCGTACAGGTAACCATCGATTTTCTGGAGTGCATCTCGACATACCGGTATACTGAACTTTGCTTTGTTGATACAATACATTATTCCCTCGGCATTTCTGGACCAATCGACCCCTGTTTGAACCTGTTTGCCAAGTTCCATCATTACATATGGACATGTCGTGCTCATTATCAACTCTTCTATATCCTTCCTGTCATGTAGTCTAGCTTTTGTAGCTTGAAAAGCTTGCTCAGCAGAGTTGTAATCCACACCCTCTACTCTAAAGTTCACAGGGTATAGGTTGGAAAGACGGTTATACTGCGACCGGAACATAACTCCATCGTCGGTGTACTCAGTAGTGGCATTTTCAAGATTGATGTCAGGCAAGGGTATTCTGTCCAACATGTTATGTGTATATGATTTTCCTTCTATTATGACATCTCTTTGACGAAGCTGACTGTTATAATTGAGAGAACGAGCCAAGAAATGTATAGCCCTCAGGTCAGTGAAATTTCTTTGTTCCTCGGGGGTAAGTTCATCCCCAATAGAGACTGATCTCCAAGTGTTATTATTCTTCAGATTTTTTAGAAGTGCTAACACTTTAGGCTTTGTGGTTACCTTGTGGAATATCACTTTGATAGGTCGAATTGTGGGTTTTCTGGCAGCACCTTCTTGACCCTCTTTTGGGGCAGTACCCTCTCTGTATACTGAGTCTACAGTGTCAACACCAAAGTTAGCTTTAATGTCGATGAATAACTGCGCTATAACTTGGCTTAAGTCAGTATGCTTCTCATCGACACCCTTAATTATGAGCACTTTTTTATTACAGTCAGCCTGCATTTTTTCAAACTTGGTGGCATGGTCTGTAATAACTCGAGTTTGTGCCTGGGCTACCACTGTCAAGTGTTTCATTGTTTTTTCAGTCTCTGACAGGGCTGTCGTCATGCCTGCAAGGGTACCTTCTGTGTCTTTTAGACGAGAATCAATGTTTGTAAGTGTCTTAGTAGAACCTTTACACGATTTTTCAAGTTTAACCATGGTAGACTGTACCTTTTCCAATGTGGTTAGAATACCATTGGTTTTCTCCTCGGTCTGTGTTACGCGATGTCCCAAGTCATTGACAGCATTTATAATGGCCGCTAGCCCTGCGTCAGGTGGTAAGATATCATTTCTCCTTATATTTCTGCCCCCTCCTCTGGTTTGTCCTCTTCCTCTAGTCATGTCGATACTAAATACCTTTATAGTGCAGGATAAGATGTAGTAAATCTCCGTCGTTAGGTTGACCCCTAATAATCAACAAATATAAGGGACCCCTCGCAGACCACTACTCCGTGTTTGCCGCCATTTCTCTCCACCTGCCATTCTGCTCACTATAAAAGTGTTTGGAAATATGTGTACACCCCACTCACTGAGAGCTTTGTTAATTACACTATTGACCTTTTAATTGAGAGAATCCATACAGCATTATAATCAATAATCCTGCCATAGTGTGTGCTGCCACCTGGTGTTATTCTAGGAATCATTTAACTCATTAACTACTATTGATGCCAATTGTCTTCATATGGCCCACAACTGATGTTATTTGGCATCATTTTGAAAGGTACAATACTGTTCATTTTTTGAAAGAAATAATGCTCTGATTTGCATTATTTGTAAACAAGTTATAGATAAGATATGAACACATAACAAATTCGATTTGAATCTACCCTCCCATTGATTATCTAGGCCCACACTGTTATAACAGGTAAATAGGCCCGTATTCTAGAGACATGGCATGCTGGGATACCAGTAGTTTGTAATGTAGAGAATAGAGAATGACATACAGCTCATAACACCAGGTGGCAGCACACACTATGGCAGGATTATTGGTTATAATGCTGAATGCCAGTAATCACTATCTGTTTTTAACTTATAATGTATATATGACACAGCCTAAACAACTCATGCCTATACTATGTTATAAAAGGCTAGTTGCCTCATATATTGAGGATTTATTACTCCTTATCCCATTAAGGGCTGGCTATGAGAGTACTTTGGAAAGCTAGGGGACTGAATTTTGAGCAGTACATTTACCAGGGGGCGGGAGGGTGCAAGTTATAAAACACTGTCCACGACTTTGATATTATTTTCAACCATTTTACAATGTCTCTATCACTGCAAACTTCTCAGATTTGAATTTTTTAGCCCAAAAATAGGTTACTAACATCATCATACCAAAAATAGCAATCCACTTAAGTCTATCTCTAATTTCTAAACCTGGCTGCCACATAATATATCTATGTCGATTATACTCAACATCAGCCCCTACATGGTGTTGAAAATACTCAACATCCGCCCCTACATGGATGTTGAGTATTCTCAACATCAGGACTTAATGGGTTAAAGAGCGTGCTGACCCCCCCCCCATTGCATGATTGCCTACTTACTTACTTGGGGAACCATTAGAATTGTTAAATGACTTTCATACATGATTTTGCCCCAAAAAAGGGCTTGAGATTTGCTTGTATCAACGCTAGATCTATATATGGTAAAAGAATTGATGCTTTCAAAATTATAAGTAGCATGGACATCACAGGGGTTGTAGAGTCTTGGTTAAATCCATCTATACCAGAGCCAGATTTATATGCACCGGGTTACCAATATATACGTCTTGATAGATACCCCAATCATAATAAAAAAACTGGAGGTCTCATGCTATATCTAAGGGACACCTACATTGCTACACCTGACTTACAATCATCTTTTATTGATGAGGAATACGAAATTCTGTGTGTTGACGTTGAAATTAAGGTCAATAAATACAAAATCTATGTTTGTTATAGACCACCAGACTGGAATGTCAGTAAAAAGGCTATATATGATAAACTAAAGTTAATCACACAACATGTCACGAAAAATAGAGAAATCATCTTCTTTGGTGACTTTAATGTTAACCTTTTAGATAAGAAAGATGTTAAAGCCTCTGGTGTTGATGAATTCTGTGCTGATTGCAAGGTATTTCAATTAATAAATAATGTGACCCTCTCTGGCACTTTAATAGACCACATATATACAAATACACATAATGTGGCTTCCTCTGGACTAATTGATTTCTACTTAGCAGATCACACTGCTATTTTCATGATTCTAAAATGTGAGTGAAGTAAGATTAAGAAAAAATGTGTCAGAGCCAGAATATACAGGAATTATGACTTTCTCATTTTAAAGAATCACCTCCTTAACTACAACTGGGAGCATGTGTTACTGTGTGATGATCCCAACATCATATGGAATAAATTGGTGGAGGTGCTGACGAATATTTTAGATGTCATGTGCCCAATAAGGAAAATTGTGATTCCAGAATATACCCCCCTGGCTAACTGCTAACGTCTTAGACCTGATGAGGCTAAGAGATAAATGGTATAGAACAGCAAAAAATACATCCTCCATTGACGACTGGCGAATTGCCAACTTTTATAAACATAGAGTTTCTAGTCAGATTTTTCTAAATCAAAAGAAAGAAATAGGTGAATTACTAGTCTATAGAAAAGATGACCCCGTCAAGTTTTGGATTGCATTAAAAAAATTATTTCCTAATAAAACAGGTTCAACTCTGATCAAACTAAGAAACCACACTACCAACATGATTCTACCACCTGACATGTGTTCAGAATATATAAATAGTTATTTTGTTGATATAGGAAGAAAGCTAGCGGATGACTTACCACCCAGCAATACACCTGTAAAATATACAGCAGCTTATGGCACCCCACAAGTTGACACAGATCTGCTATATGACATATCGTATGCTGAATTTATAAAACTGGTTAAGGCAATTAATATTAAAAAACCCTCAGCTATTGATAGTTGTAAAGCATATGTGATAAAAGATGCCATGTTCTCAGTTCCTGATGTGTTTCTATATTTGTATAATTTGTGTCTACGTAAGTCAATTTTCCCTGATAGTTGGAAATTAGCCACAGTGGTGCCTTCGCCCAAAAAACCCAATTCACTTCAGGTCAGTGATCTTAGACCAATAAGTCTGTTGCCAATTACAGGTAAGACTTTAGAGAAGATTGTTTGTAAAAGGCTACAGGCATACATGGAAACTAATGATTTGCTGTGTCCCCACCAACATGGATATCGAAAGGAGCACTCGACCCAGACTGCTATAACTGAACACCTTTCCTTGGTTAAAAACATTATTGAAGAGAAACCTACATATTGTCTATATTTAGAGCTTTGTTAATTACACTATTATAAAAAAGCTTTCGATACTGTTTCCCACTTCAAATTATTGAAAAAATTAGGGGCAATTGGACTTAGCCAAAAAACTTGTAGATTTTTCGGAAATTATTTAACGAATAGATACCAGGAGACACTTGCTAATGATAAGATTTCCACAACTAAATTAGTTACATAGTTACATACTCAGGGATCAGTCCTGGGTCCTGTGCTCTTTTCTATTTATATTAATCCCCTAGCTAAGGTTGATGATTTTGATATACCGTAATCTCCCGCGTATAAGGCGCGTCTTATACGCGAATCAGATCGTGAGTGGGTCTTATACGCGGGAGGGTAATTGCCTTGAGTTGGGGGTGCGCCTTATACGCGGGGTACCTCCACTTCCCAAACTAGAAAGATTCACACATACTCATGTATTTTCTTTAACCAAAGAAAAGGTGTAGTCTAACCCATGGTGCTCAAAATACCCTTAACCTGCTGAATGAAACATGCCATTCTGCTCACTATAAAAGTGTTTGGAAATATGTGTACACCCCACTCACTGAGAGCTTTGTTAATTAACTATTGACCTTTTTATTGAGAGAATCCATGCAGCATTATAATCAATAATCCTGCCATAGTGTGTGCTGCCACCTGGTGTTATTCTAGGAATCATTTAACTCATTAACTACTATTGATGCCAATTGTCTTCATATGGCCCACAACTGATGTTATTTGGCATCATTTTGAAAGGTACAATACTGTTCATTTTTTGAAAGAAATAATGCTCTGATTTGCATTATTTGTAAAAAAGTTATAGATAAGATAGGAACACATAACAAATTCGATTTGAATCTACCCTCCCATTGATTATCTAGGCCCACACTGTTATAACAGGGAAATAGGCCCGTATTCTAGAGACATGGCATGCTGGGATACCAGTAGTTTGTAATGTAGAGAATAGAGAATGACATACAGCTCATAACACCAGGTGGCAGCACACACTATGGCAGGATTATTGGTTATAATGCTGAATGCCAGTAATCACTATCTGTTTTTAACTTATAATGTATATATGACACAGCCTAAACAACTCATGCCTATACTATGTTATAAAAGGCTAGTTGCCTCATATATTGAGGATTTATTACTCCTTATAGAGCGCACTGACCCCCCCCCCCCATTGCATGATTGCCTACTTACTTACTTGGGGAACCATTAGAATTGTTAAATGACTTTCATACATGATTTTGCCCCAAAAAAGGGCTTGAGATTTGCTTGTATCAACGCTAGATCTATATATGGTAAAAGAATTGATGCTTTCAAAATTATAAGTAGCATGGACATCACAGGGGTTGTAGAGTCTTGGTTAAATCCATCTATACCAGAGCCAGATTTATATGCACCGGGTTACCAATATATACGTCTTGATAGATACCCCAATCATAATAAAAAAACTGGAGGTCTCATGCTATATCTAAGGGACACCTACATTGCTACACCTGACTTACAATCATCTTTTATTGATGAGGAATACGAAATTCTGTGTGTTGACGTTGAAATTAAGGTCAATAAATACAAAATCTATGTTTGTTATAGACCACCAGACTGGAATGTCAGTAAAAAGGCTATATATGATAAACTAAAGTTAATCACACAACATGTCACGAAAAATAGAGAAATCATCTTCTTTGGTGACTTTAATGTTAACCTTTTAGATAAGAAAGATGTTAAAGCCTCTGGTGTTGATGAATTCTGTGCTGATTGCAAGGTATTTCAATTAATAAATAATGTGACCCTCTCTGGCACTTTAATAGACCACATATATACAAATACACATAATGTGGCTTCCTCTGGACTAATTGATTTCTACTTAGCAGATCACACTGCTATTTTCATGATTCTAAAATGTGAGTGAAGTAAGATTAAGAAAAAATGTGTCAGAGCCAGAATATACAGGAATTATGACTTTCTCATTTTAAAGAATCACCTCCTTAACTACAACTGGGAGCATGTGTTACTGTGTGATGATCCCAACATCATATGGAATAAATTGGTGGAGGTGCTGACGAATATTTTAGATGTCATGTGCCCAATAAGGAAAATTGTGATTCCAGAATATACCCCCCTGGCTAACTGCTAACGTCTTAGACCTGATGAGGCTAAGAGATAAATGGTATAGAACAGCAAAAAATACATCCTCCATTGACGACTGGCGAATTGCCAACTTTTATAAACATAGAGTTTCTAGTCAGATTTTTCTAAATCAAAAGAAAGAAATAGGTGAATTACTAGTCTATAGAAAAGATGACCCCGTCAAGTTTTGGATTGCATTAAAAAAATTATTTCCTAATAAAACAGGTTCAACTCTGATCAAACTAAGAAACCACACTACCAACATGATTCTACCACCTGACATGTGTTCAGAATATATAAATAGTTATTTTGTTGATATAGGAAGAAAGCTAGCGGATGACTTACCACCCAGCAATACACCTGTAAAATATACAGCAGCTTATGGCACCCCACAAGTTGACACAGATCTGCTATATGACATATCGTATGCTGAATTTATAAAACTGGTTAAGGCAATTAATATTAAAAAACCCTCAGCTATTGATAGTTGTAAAGCATATGTGATAAAAGATGCCATGTTCTCAGTTCCTGATGTGTTTCTATATTTGTATAATTTGTGTCTACGTAAGTCAATTTTCCCTGATAGTTGGAAATTAGCCACAGTGGTGCCTTCGCCCAAAAAACCCAATTCACTTCAGGTCAGTGATCTTAGACCAATAAGTCTGTTGCCAATTACAGGTAAGACTTTAGAGAAGATTGTTTGTAAAAGGCTACAGGCATACATGGAAACTAATGATTTGCTGTGTCCCCACCAACATGGATATCGAAAGGAGCACTCGACCCAGACTGCTATAACTGAACACCTTTCCTTGGTTAAAAACATTATTGAAGAGAAACCTACATATTGTCTATATTTAGAGCTTTGTTAATTACACTATTATAAAAAAGCTTTCGATACTGTTTCCCACTTCAAATTATTGAAAAAATTAGGGGCAATTGGACTTAGCCAAAAAACTTGTAGATTTTTCGGAAATTATTTAACGAATAGATACCAGAAGACACTTGCTAATGATAAGATTTCCACAACTAAATTAGTTACATAGTTACATACTCAGGGATCAGTCCTGGGTCCTGTGCTCTTTTCTATTTATATTAATCCCCTAGCTAAGGTTGATGATTTTGATATACCGTAATCTCCCGCGTATAAGGCGCGTCTTATACGCGAATCAGATCGTGGGTGGGTCTTATACGCGGGAGGGTAATTGCCTTGAGTTGGGGGTGCGCCTTATACGCGGGGTACCTCCACTTCCCAAACCAGAAAGATTCACACATACTCATGTATTTTCTTTAACCAAAGAAAAGGTGTAGTCTAACCCATGGTGCTCAAAATACCCTTAACCTGCTGAATGAAACATGCCATTCTGCTCACTATAAAAGTGTTTGGAAATATGTGTACACCCCACTCACTGAGAGCTTTGTTAATTACACTATTGACCTTTTAATTGAGAGAATCCATGCAGCATTATAATCAATAATCCTGCCATAGTGTGTGCTGCCACCTGGTGTTATTCTAGGAATCATTTAACTCATTAACTACTATTGATGCCAATTGTCTTCATATGGCCCACAACTGATGTTATTTGGCATCATTTTGAAAGGTACAATACTGTTCATTTTTTGAAAGAAATAATGCTCTGATTTGCATTATTTGTAAACAAGTTATAGATAAGATATGAACACATAACAAATTTGATTTGAATCTACCCTCCCATTGATTATCTAGGCCCACACTGTTATAACAGGTAAATAGGCCCGTATTCTAGAGACATGGCATGCTGGGATACCAGTAGTTTGTAATGTAGAGAATAGAGAATGACATACAGCTCATAACACCAGGTGGCAGCACACACTATGGCAGGATTATTGGTTATAATGCTGAATGCCAGTAATCACTATCTCTTTTTAACTTATAATGTAAATATGACACAGCCTAAACAACTCATGCCTATACTATGTTATAAAAGGTTAGTTGCCTCATATATTGAGGATTTATTACTCCTTATAGAGCGCGCTGACCTCCCCCCCCTATGCATGATTGCCTACTTACTTACTTGGGGAACCATTAGAATTGTTAAATGACTTTCATACATGATTTTGCCCCAAAAAAGGGCTTGAGATTTGCTTGTATCAACGCTAGATCTATATATGGTAAAAGAACTGATGCTTTCAAAATTATAAGTAGCATGGACATCACAGGGGTTGTAGAGCCTTGGTTAAATCCATCTATACCAGAGCCAGATTTATATGCACCGGGTTACCAATATATACGTCTTGATAGATACCCCAATCGTAATAAAAAAACTGGAGGTCTCATGCTATATCTAAGGGACACCTACATTGCTACACCTGACTTACAATCATCTTTTATTGATGAGGAATACGAAATTCTGTGTGTTGATGTTGAAATTAAGGTCAATAAATACAAAATCTATGTTTGTTATAGACCACCAGACTGGAATGTCAGTAAAAAGGCTATATATGATAAACTAAAGTTAATCACACAACATGTCACGAAAAATAGAAAAATCATCTTCTTTGGTGACTTTAATGTTAACCTTTTAGATAAGAAAGATGTTGAAGCCTCTGGTGTTGATGAATTCAGTGCTGATTGCAAGGTATTTCAATTAATAAATAATGTGACCCGCCCTGTCTCTGGCACTTTAATAGACCACATATATACAAATACACATAATGTGGCTTCCTCTGGACTAATTGATTTCTACTTAGCAGATCACACTCCTATTTTCATGATTCTAAAATGTGAGTGAAGTAAGATTAAGAAAAAATGTGTCAGAGCCAGAATATACAGGAATTATGACTTTCTCATTTTAAAGAATCACCTCCTTAACCACAACTGGGAGCATGTGTTACTGTGTGATAATCCCAACATCATATGGAATAAATTGGTGGAGCTGCTGACGAATATTTTAGATGTCATGTGCCCAATAAGGAAAATTGTGATTCCAGAATATACCCCCCCTGGCTAACTGCTAAGATAAGAAAGATGTTGAAGCCTCTGGTGTTGATGAATTCAGTGCTGATTGCAAGGTATTTCAATTAATAAATAATGTGACCCGCCCTGTCTCTGGCACTTTAATAGACCACATATATACAAATACACATAATGTGGCTTCCTCTGGACTAATTGATTTCTACTTAGCAGATCACACTGCTATTTTCATGATTCTAAAATGTGAGCGAAGTAGGATTAAGAAAAAATGTGTCAGAGCCAGAATATACAGGAATTATGACTTTCTCATTTTAAAGAATCACCTCCTTAACTACAACTGGGAGCATGTGTTACTGTGTGATGATCCCAACATCATATGGAATAAATTGGTGGAGGTGCTGACGAATATTTTAGATGTCATGTGCCCAATAAGGAAAATTGTGATTCCAGAATATACCCCCCCTGGCTAACTGCTAACGTCTTAGACCTGATGAGGCTAAGAGATAAATGGTATAGAACAGCAAAAAATACATCCTCCATTGACGACTGGCGAATTGCCAACTTTTATAAACATAGAGTTTCTAGTCAGATTTTTCTAAATCAAAAGAAAGAAATAGGTGAATTACTAGTCTATAGAAAAGATGGCCCCGTCAAGTTTTGGATTGCATTAAAAAAATTATTTCCTAATAAAACAGGTTCAACTCTGATCAAACTAAGAAACCACACCACCAACATGATTCTACCACCTGACATGTGTTCAGAATATATAAATAGTTATTTTGTTGATATAGGAAGAAAGCTAGCGGATGACTTACCACCCAGCAATACACCTGTAAATTATACAGCAGCTTATGGCACCCCACAAGTTGACACAGATCTGCTATATGACATATCGTATGCTGAATTTATAAAACTGGTTAAGGCAATTAATATTAAAAAACCCTCAGCTATTGATAGTTGTAAAGCATATGTGATAAAAGATGCCATGTTCTCAGTTCCTGATGTGTTTCTATATTTGTATAATTTGGGTCCACGTAAGTCAATTTTCCCTGATAGTTGGAAATTAGCCACAGTGGTGCCTTCGCCCAAAAAACCCAATTCACTTCAGGTCAGTGATCTTAGACCAATAAGTCTGTTGCCAATTACAGGTAAGACTTTAGAGAAGATTGTTTGTAAAAGGCTACAGGCATACATGGAAACTAATGATTTGCTGTGTCCCCACCAACATGGATATCGAAAGGAGCACTCGACCCAGACTGCTATAACTGAACACCTTTCCTTGGTTAAAAACATTATTGAAGAGAAACCTACATATTGTCTATATTTAGAGCTTTGTTAATTACACTATTATAAAAAAGCTTTCGATACTGTTTCCCACTTCAAATTATTGAAAAAATTAGGGGCTATTGGACTTAGCCAAAAAACTTGTAGATTTTTCGGAAATTATTTAACGAATAGATACCAGGAGACACTTGCTAATGATAAGATTTCCACAACTAAATTAGTTACATAGTTACATACTCAGGGATCAGTCCTGGGTCCTGTGCTCTTTTCTATTTATATTAATCCCCTAGCTAAGGTTGATGATTTTGATATACCATAATCTCCCGTGTATAAGGCGCGTCTTATACGCGAATCAGATCGTGAGTGGGTCTTATACGGGAGGGTAATTGCCTTGAGTTGGGGGTGCGCCTTATACGCGGGGTACCTCTACTTCCCAAACCAGAAAGATTCACACATACTCATGTATTTTCTTTAACCAAAGAAAAGGTGTAGTCTAACCCATGGTGCTCAAAATACCCTTAACCTGCTGAATGAAACATGCCATTCTGCTCACTATAAAAGTGTTTGGAAATATGTGTACACCCCACTCACTGAGAGCTTTGTTAATTACACTATTGACCTTTTAATTGAGAGAATCCATGCAGCATTATAATCAATAATCCTGCCATAGTGTGTGCTGCCACCTGGTGTTATTCTAGGAATCATTTAACTCATTAACTACTATTGATGCCAATTGTCTTCATATGGCCCACAACTGATGTTATTTGGCATCATTTTGAAAGGTACAATACTGTTCATTTTTTGAAAGAAATAATGCTCTGATTTGGATTATTTGTAAACAAGTTATAGATAAGATATGAACACTTAACAAATTTGATTTGAATCTACCCTCCCATTGATTATCTAGGCCCACACTGTTATAACAGGTAAATAGGCCCGTATTCTAGAGACATGGCATGCTGGGATACCAGTAGTTTGTAATGTAGAGAATAGAGAATGACATACAGCTCATAACACCAGGTGGCAGCACACACTATGGCAGGATTATTGGTTATAATGCTGCATGGATTCTCTTGGTTAAAAGGTCAAAAATAAAATTAACAAAACTCTCAGTGAGTGGGGTGTACATATATTTCCAAAGACTTTTATGGTGAGCAGAATGGCATGTTTAATTCAGCAGTTTAAGGGTATTTTGAGCACCATGGGTTAGACTACACCTTTTCTTTAGTTAAAGAAAATACATGACCAGTTGGGGTGTTGGTATCTATAGATCTTCTGGTATCTATTCGTTGATCCACTCCGACTCCCTTGGGGCTGTCTCGTCCATCTCCAACCCTAGGCCTTCAACTCTCCATGTAATGAACATTCAAAGGCAATTGGAAGATCGCAAGAACCGGGGACTCCATACCACCTTCAGCTGGATACCGTCCCATATCGGCATTAAGGGAAACGACGCTGCTGACATAGCAGCCAAGACTGCAGCATTACATGGAGGGAACAAGCCTGACAGAACCCCTCCACGCCTCCAAAGATCAAGTATCAGCGATCATTGGCAGGAAAATTCAAAAACTCAATCTACTCTTGAACCACAAGGAATGCTTACAGCTGCATGATGGTGAAAGGTCCCAGTCCCTCACGTGGAATAACAGGGTCAGGGAAACCATCCCCCCTATCCCAACTCACCTCCCCTGGATAAACCAACACATAGCTGCCCGCTTCCGCACAGACTACAGAAGAGCTGTAGACTGTGGCGGTCGTAAGGCATGCACTTGTGGCGCGGCTCGCTTTTCTGCTGCCCATGCGCTCACCGACTGCTCCCTGATAGACTATTCATCCATCCACCACTTATTCGATGAGGATACAGTGAACCTTCCCTGCACGGAGGTGGCCCTAGTCATTCTCAGTCGAGCAGCTCGTGAGGGGTATGACCCTCTGATACGCCTGTACCTAGATAACCGTGACCTCCTCCTATAGAGGAGTGTTGCAAACAGGAGGCACACCCCCTACCCTCAGTTAGGACAACACCAGAATCATCCTTCTCACTGACACCTAAAGCACACCTAATACCACCTGCCCCCCACCAGCCGAGATGCTCATACCACTCAAGCTGGTTAACCACATTACCCATCCCCCAAACCTACTATCTCCCTTAGAGTCTGGCTAAGATGCTCACCATATCACTTGGGCCAACCGCACTCTTCTCTTCAAACACTCTCTGCATCACAAACAGGACTGACTAATGCCCAAGGAGTTAGTCCAATTCCTCTGTCTCTACCCCTATTCACACTATAACTGCCACACCCTAGTAACATGTCATAACCTCCTCCCGCATGCTTAACCACCCCAAAACCTTTGCTCTTCCAGAAGATGCCACGACGCCTGATCCTCCTGACAGACAGCCAAGGAAGAGGCATCCGCAACTCGCAGTACCTGACCTGCACCTTCAAATCCGGAGGAAGAGCCCACCACATCCAGGAGCTAATCGACAGGCAGGACATCAGATCTCATGAAGACGTCGCCATTTGGATAGGTGGTAATGACGCACACCCTCGGGTAGGCCAGTTTAATTCTTCTGCTCTCAGAGAGCACTTCCGCCATGCAGTTCACTCCGTGCGCCAAACTCACCCGACGGCAAACGTCGTCCTTGTGGCAGCCACAAAGAGAGGGGTAGAAGCAAAATCACGCAACATCCAAGCTGTAAACACTATCATTAGAAACGTTGCCCTCGAGTTTAATGTCCCCTTTTCCAATGTGTACCGCTCACTCGAGCGTAGATACGGTCACTGCTCCCAGTATTTAAAGGTAAATTAGGGGGTCCATCTGACCTTTAAGGCCAAGCTACAGGTGGTCGAATCAATTCGACACCAACTGGGAGTGTCGGTTGTACCCAAAAACCCAATTCCCTCCCCCCCTTCGCCTCTGAGGGTGGCTGGACATGGACACATCCTATCCATGTTCTACCCAGCCCCTCTCATCTGGGGCTACAGATGGTTCAGCACTGCTGAACATGCCTACCACTATGAGAAATGCATGAGGGTAGGGGAATTCGGCCAAGCCCACGAAGTGCTTATGGCTACCACTCCCAGCCAAGCTAAATCCAAAGGTAAGATCCCGGATAGTCAGATGGACCTTCCCACAAGACGCCTGCTCCTAGAGGACATCCTTATGGAGCGATGGCGGAGCCAGCCCAGTTTCAGGAACGCTCTGCTGGAATCATACACACAGTGAAGGACGCCTTCTGGGGCGACATAGGTTGTGATGGCACTGGCTTCAATGCATATGGGAAGTCCCTGATGAAAATGCGCCACATCCTCCCCAGACATTAGACCATACTCCCTTCAACTCCCCCCGAAAACACCCTACCCCCTCACCACCTCCTACTGAGATGATCACCATACCACTCGAGTAGGACACCCCCCCCCTCACTCCACCTCGATCCTCCCCTCCCACACCCCGGTCTCTCCCCCACCTAGGCCCCGGTGCCTATCACCATACCGATTATGGCCTGCGACGGCGCGGTGTACTGTATCGCACCGCCCATGGACATGGGTGCCCGGCTGGTCTCACATACACCCCCCGCCCACTTCCACAAGGGGACCAGGCCTTGCACCCTTGACCAAACGCAGGCCAACATTTCGGTAAATTTCTCGTCTGTGCCCCCTAGGAGTGGATAAGCCAGATAGTACTACGATGCACTGGGCTATTGTCCTGCTCCCTGGTTCGGTGACACAGGTAAGATCACCCAATCACATGATACACCTTGTTCATACCATAACCGATATACTGTGCTTTTTCTTTTCTTTCTTTTTCCTTTTTTTTGTTTGTTGTTTTTTGTTGTTTGTTTGTTGTTTTTTCTCACTCCCCCCTAGCTCCCTCTAGTGTACGGGTCCGGGTTTCACGCCACGGGACCTCTCACCCTCGACGTGTCCTTGAGGCACATAGGTGAGGTTTAAATTCAAAGTAGTAAGTATCTATAGACAATATTTGAAATGCCCCCTTAGATTGGGTCCCTTATGTGGACCATGCTCCTTCAGTTAGGGGTGCGCCTTATACGCGGGTTTTTCAAATATTAGACTCAGGATCAGCAGATGCGCCTTCTACGTGGACCTGCCTTCCCTGAGTTGTGGGTGCGCCTTCTACACGCGCTGCGCCTTCTACGCGAGAGATTAAGGTAGTTCTATATGCTGATGATGCAGTGATTGCCACAACTAGGGAAGATGCTATGCATAGACATCTGTTGACAATATCAAAATGGTGTGTAAATAACTCCCTTACCATAAACGAAACAAAAACCAAATGGATGGTTTTCAATTTGCAAAATGACAATCAGTGTAGATTTAGTCTTAATGGTGTTGAGCTGGAAAGAGTTTTCACTACCTTGGTGTTACTTTGGACCCTGAGCTTAAATTTATTGAGCATTGGGCCCAATGCCTAAGAAATATTAAAAACAAATTGTTTCAATTTGGTAGGACTAGAAAATATCTCAATGACGGCAGCTGTTGATGTATTTAAATCTATGATCAGACCTAGTTTCGAATACTGTGATTTTATATGGGATAGGGATAATAGAGGGGAAAATAGAGAACTACAATTGCTACAAAATAGGGCTTTAAGAATGGCATATTGGGCTGTGTGGGTTGTGTTTATGTGTATTTTAATGTAGTCTCACTTGTGTAGTTATTATCAGCTCACTCCACTGTTCTCACGTATTGGGAAGACTAACTCTAGTGGTATGATGTTGGCCTAGCCCATTCTTTTAACCAACACCAAGACGCCGGTACAAGTCACCATTTATTGTTCACACGTTATCCACAGTTACATTTGTTTGGCAATTCCACTCAGTTCTATACAGCTTCAACAACATCAGTCTATTCATACAAACAGTTCATGTTCCAACAATCCAGTGCTTCTAGAGAGGTATAGGTACCATAGAGATCCTGCTTAATCCGTTCTTACATTGGCTAAGTGTAATACTAAGCACTAAACAGCTTCATCCTCGTCTACTCCAGGAGTATGTGTTGCTTCCTCGACCGCTCTCACAATACTAACTCCTCACCTGTCTCTCACTAACCCACTACACCTCCTACTCGCCATGTACTTGGCTTACACATATCTTTTCCCCTACAGAATCCTCCTGACCGGTTCTTGTCCGACTCCATCGTCGTCTGCAGCATTCCATAGCTACCATAAACCCTAGCTACCATAAACCCTACACAGGACTCCTATAGCACTCTCTCATATAGCATACAATAAATACATACATAATTATACCCTGTTATACCCGTTCATTATAATTATTGGCTATTGATGACAAAACAATATCTTGTGAAGCTTGAAGAAAACCCTCTATTGACTACAAAGGAAATTCAACTAGCCAGTAATTGTTGTGATCTGGCAGATAGGAGAGACATTAATTTAATTCTATACGCCTATAAGCTTGCTTGTAACCCAAATAATGTCGATGATAGATTAATTCCTACAAGATACCATCAAGGGAAAAGGTTGAAAATAATAAGATCCTTGAAACCCATTGTTATCCGCAGTGCACTGTATAGAGCCATTGAAAGATGGAACCAACTCAAGACAAAGTATACACTTTTTGAAGATTATTATACCTTTAAATCTAGCATTAAGTCAGACTACCCAAATTGCTTTATGTAACTCAATATTACTGACGTAGTTTCTTAACTATATAATCATAACTCATCTCATCTCATCACCCCCCCCCCCAAGTTGCTTAAAGTTGTGCTTTTGTACTTAGGTTACTGAAAGGCCTAAACGGTATATTCTTCTGAATGGAGGTCGTCATTACTATATATTGTCAGTTTAATTGTATTATGCAACAACCGCTTGACTTTCTAATGGGACCTAGCTTAAAAACCTTAATACAAGGTTGCTAGGAGAGGGACAATTTTATTCTATTATTGTTCCTCCTTTGACCCAATAAACACTTCAAAAAAAATTGTTCTGCTACCAAACTATCAGACAACAAATATTAAGTACGCCAACAATGATACAGTTGATATTCCTTTTATTTGACAAAAATATCGTAAGCAAATCCCTTCCACCTTTTGGTTGGAATCTTGGTTAAATTTCTCAAAAATATAGAACAGGATTGCATCAAATGCTGACTTTACTCTGAGTCAGAGAACGTCGCCTACAGGACCTTTCAACAACATGATAATAGAAGCTCGCCACTTGCACATAAGGTATACAATATATACCATATTTACGAATACACAAGCACATAATAGAGGCCTATACAATGTCTGTATATACCTATGTGTACATACCATTCTCTACAACATACAGCACTTACAATGGCTGTATGCATGCCTGGGGTGTATTAAACATGTGACCGACTGATGCATGCCGGGTATGGAAAGTTTTTTTTGTAATAAAGTCACAAAATGCTCAGTGGCGACACACGCGGAGAGAAGGAGAAAAGGCCCTGAGTGAGTGAAGCCAAGGTGATCCTGATGGAACAGGTATAAAGACAACTCACAAGGAGTAGTCTTTTTTGTATGTCCCACCAGTCAAGGCCTACTCTCTATTTAGTTCAACACACAGAATTTATCATCAATTATCACAAGTTTTGTTGTCAATCACCGTCCTTAGGACAGGTCACGATCAAGCTTCATTCTTTCACCCCTCATGCGAGAGAGAATCAATAATAGCACTATAAAAATGGACACATTTTCTTTTGGTTATAGGTCAGTAAGATTTACCTTATAGCATTATTTTAAGATGTACTCCGATATATTTAGGCTCTACCCTTGTATGGGAGAGGTGGACGAATGCACTTTCTACAATGGTCAGCAATGTAGCCATTAATATGTATGCATGTACTGTGTGATATTACAATCCAAGTGAGTGAGAGTTGTAGCATTAAGATATAAAAGCCCTCCATCAACCAAAGTGTTAACCCTTTAAAGTTTACTCCAGTTTTTATGATAAATCACCATTGACTTACTCTTATTTCTAATGATTTGAATTAACATTGGAGTAGCCAAAATACATAGTTGATTGGAAATTCAATAATCAGTTTAATCTCATTAAGCCAATCATTAATGATTTAATCTTTCTCGATGATCTCCTCTTTAAGGCACATCTTACAATTTACATGTATGTAGACAATCTTAATCTTAAAAACACATTTCAATGGACATCATAAAGAGTGAGTCACCACATGTTGACAGGATTGCTCTCAATGCTCCTCAGTGAAGAAACATAACAAAGATACACAAAGCAATGACATTTAACTCTTTAAAGACGGTACAAGGCCTCAAAGATTTTATCTTCATTTTTCATGAGAAACCAATGCGCAGTTAGTGAATATCACACCACCCGTTGAGGCATTCAAACTTTGTCATCCTAAAGGTTTTAAAGCATCTCCAAAAGGGGGAGTACACACGTGAATAGTTATTTATTAGTGAAATTGCCTTTTTGTTCTGTACGAATAGTGAAATTGTTATACCTTCACATCTTATTTTACATTTACTCAACATTACAAATATGAGAAAACAATGTTAAGATTTCTACATGCTTTACCTTAGCTCATTCTTCTGAGTCATCTGCATTAGGCAATATGACTTGATGTCTCCTCATCCTGGTAATAGTATGACACATTTAAAGCACAACCCGACTTGAACACAAGGCACCTTGGACCATGGCCCCATGGACTTTCCCCACAACTTCAACTAGCTGTAAGCAAACCATTGACAATGAATAGTGCAAAATTTACATCTACTCTGACAGTTCAAGCTGACAATCTTCTGCTGAAATAATACAGCCCGCTATATGAATACCTACAAGGTATCAAACACATTGAGGGCCTCTAATGAAAATATGATTTGCTAATCACTTGTTAAAAGTTCCTCACAAAAGAAACAGTTGTTATAAACTATGACAGATGAACGGCCTCAAGCAGAACACATTGATGGCAACTAAACTTGAACAAGATAGGAATACAATATTATTATCACAAAAGATTTTTCAGCTTATGAGAGTGTCAATGTAATATTTTGCTAAGCGTCATATCTAAAGCTGATGCATGTCCCTGAACATAATTGATGGAGGCTGAAGTCTCATACTTCATGTATAAGGAAATTATTCTCTTTCCAATAATAAGTTATTATGTTTTCGACTCTCTCCCCTAACACCCTGGATGCCTTGGTTTCTGTAAGTTTGTGATTGTCATAAAAATATTGGAGTTTTATTACTATGGTAAGGAGACTGCTAGAACTCTCAATGCAAAGTACTCCACTTAATAAAAGAGAGCTAGCAGGAAATTTATTTGCCATGCCTGGATTTTATTACAAGGAGTACACCTGTAACAAAGAATTATTGATAAATGATCTACTCTTGTGTGTCTGACACAAAAATCAAGTATTTGTCCCCCCCCCCTTTCCCTTCTGCTCTCATAGCGGTCACAACTCTTTATATATGTACATATTTACAATGATTGGGACAACCACAATAACACAACTGTATATTGTTGTAGAGTAGATAACCATCCCCAATCAATCCCCTAATTGATGCTTCTTTACTATAGGACACATAAAAGGAAAATCAAGTAAGTACAAGCAAGGAGCTGCCTTGGTGTGCAACAGAGCAGTGTGCTAGAGGTGATGACTTTGCTCATTTTTCATGAATGAATGGGTCACCTTCATAATGATGACAATATTATAATTATATTTTTCTGATATGATAGGGGACTTCTGGTGTGAGGCAACACTTTAATAGTGATAGCGATCAGAAACCCGGTGCCATACACATGTATTTCAAGGCCTGTGCTATCCACTTTAAGGATTTTACGTCGTTGGGTCTCACAGAACAGTTTCAGTTGATGGCGTGCTAGACAGTGCTGTCACTGTTAGAAACATTCTTCAATCAAAGGAAATTGGACACCTGGTTGGGAGGACATTTCCCATTGCTCTTAATTCATAATTTGTCATTACTGGATGGCCTGTAGGCATGGCAATTCGATAAAGGACAATTCTAGTTCCCACATTAAGTAATCCAAGAACACATATCCAATGCTTCAAAACTTTACAATAAGGCCCCTTTCTTGGCACTTTTTCTATTCCTCACAGTTTCTTTGAAGTGACATTCCTTGCCTTTTTAATATTCTTGATCACTGTTCTTCAAAACGGTATATAAATACATGATGTAAACTAACGCCAAAACTAATGCAAGGTCCAGCCAGCTGGTTATGTTCTTGCTTGATATAACATCATTGCATTCATAGACATCTTTTCTCCAATTTCCTATCTTGCGAATAATTTGCTAAATCACTTCCAAAGATTTTTTGAAATAACACCAATCTCGTCAATTGCGTCCGTGGAATTAACATAGAAAACCAAAGGGTCAATGGCAATATACAAAGCAATACCGATAACTGGACGAATATAAAGAGGAGCACTAAGTATTACTAGACTACACATTGCTAGGGTTTGAGGGAGCAACCACAGGCACAATAGATTGAGCAGGAGTATGGAAACTCCAATAGGACGAGAGTGGAGTGCTGCTGATAATTCTACATACAATAATTGATATGAATCCATGAATGATCAAAAATATAGGTGAATGCCTTTTTGAACAATGCTGCAGGAAATGGGTACATACAGAGATGAAGTTAAAATCTGCCAGCATTGCTTGGTGTGCCCATTATCATTAGAAATGTACATCTAACCAATAACATGGCTCTAGTTCAACAGGTTTTGTACGAATTTTGTCTTGTCTATGAAATATTTAAACATTACTTCTATATCCATGGGAATTTCATCCCAGTGATGCATGTCAACTATTGGAAAACTGATTCAAGTGTGTCCTGGAGTTAACATCCACAGATTAATGTATTGGAGGTTAAAAAGCTGTATTTTAACAAGGCTGGTACTTGGAGACTGAGAGTGGCTCTAACCTTGTGGGATGGCATGAAGCCTCAGGACTTCCAATCCAATTTCCTTTCATAACTAACCACTCTTAATTCCCAACAACCAGAATAGAATTTTTTGTTTAACACTGAGTTCTCCTTACATCTTCCTTCACATTTTGGGATGAGGAAATAACAACTCCGTCTCAATTCTACTCTACTGGAATGGCGATTGCTGACAGAATTGTCTGCAACTTCTGACCACCGAATGCAAAGAAATCTCATTGAGTAGTGGCTTGTAATGATAAGTTCTCAAAGATGTGCTTTCACAGCAGATATCTAACAATCAGTGTCACTCCATACACACAAGTTATGGTATAATTATTTGCTTTCTTATATCACTCCTCAGTGCGCGGCTGAGCAAAGGAATGCCTTATAACTGTCATACTTCCCTAACAGAAACACTAACAAAAACAGAATCTTACACACTTTAAGCAATAGGAGACACAGATTTACAGTAATAGAAAAAAGGCATCACATTATGCCTTATTGTAGCACACCGAAGTTTTACACACTTGATGCCCTAGTCAGGAACATGATCATATTTGTTATAACAATCTAAGCATGATATCATCCAAAAATCTTTGTGAACCATACTTTGATATATCACTTATTTTCAAGTTTCTATCAGAGAGCCAGAGTATATATATATATATATATTTATATATATATATATGTATATATATATATGTATGTGTATGTATATATATATATATATATATATATATATATATATATATATATATATTTATATATATTTATATATATATATATATATATATATATATATATATATATATGTGTGTGTGTGTGTGTATAATACAATGCATGATTATGCAACACTGGATGGCTTTTAACTGCTTTTCAGGTGATCTTTGTAAAAAGTATAAAATCCACTTCAAAACAACACAATAAAAAGACAGGACTCACTTCCAGTGTCATATCACTTTTGTGTTTTCTCCCAATGCCCCATAAATCCTTCTTCCCTGAATATTAAGCAATGCCTTTATTTTGCATCTACCCTCCCCTCTCCCATGACCTACTTTCTCTATGCTACTGGATTTGTGGTTTCTGGGTAGCCATTGGTTCTTCGTGTGGATACATTATTATTGGCTGCTGCTCCTTGGCCAGCAGAAGCCCCATTAGCGGGTGCTGTGCCATTACGCTTTGCTGGCTGTGACTGTCGCATGGCACCAGTTGTAATAAGCTTTCCAAAGCCTTGCGAGTGTGAGAAAGCATAGCCAGAACGGAGGGAACGTGTACTTCGCCGCATAGTTGAATGCCTGCGAAGGATGAGATCTCCTGAGCGAGATCTTGAGGTGCTGATCTTTTGCTTAAGGCGGACTTTGTCGGCAAGTGTTGGACGAGTGTCGATGTAATAGAAGCGCTCGACCACAACAGGAACTAGGAGCACAACTACGGTGAGGATGAGAGTGAACCAGAATGGAGCTGTACTCATGACACTTCGAGCCACACCCATGTAGGCATAACCGACAAAGTCTGCATAGAAGATGAAGGTGAAACCCACATAGAAGAGGATGCTGCCCCATACCACAACATGGTTGAAGCCAGTCCAGTAGTACATGTCCAGTGCACACTGTAGGATGTAAGAAAACAATATAAATTTTCATTGAAAAGGAATACATTAAGATAAGAAATACATGATGACAGGCTGTCAAGTGACTTTTGTTGGAAAAAAAAAAAGGAAAATGGGAATTACGAGCATGGAAAAATAGGAATAAAATAGGAAATTATTGATGATCAATTTTGGGTACAATATACATAAATTTTGTATGAGTATAAAGAAAATGGCTTCAGGGAGTGCTGGACTTTTAACAGGAAAGAGGTGGTGGCATTTTGTGGGGACAATTGAAATTTTTCCTCCCCTGTATTGAGGGCATTTGTTTCCATGCACGGCATATTACATGGTCTTCTGGCGGGCTTTTTTTCTTTCATGGTCACACTACTATCTATAAAGGGTCACAAAAATGTTACAAATCTTTAAAAATAGGAATATAAGATGGATTTATGCTAAAAAATAGGAGAGGGCTTGAAACTGAAAAATAGGAAAAAATAGGAATAATAGGAAGTTCAGCCAAAAAATAGGAAAAAAAGGAATCCCTTAACAGCCTGTGATGATAAAGCTATTGCCCAACAATTCATTGTTTTTACTAATACTCTGCATCTCCAACACTGGGTCACAATTTTCTGATTTAATGTACCAATTTAAAACCTCAAGACCTGATATGTTCAATTTTTGCTGTGATGTAACAGACTGCCAACAAGTACCTTGCCAGCACTACGTTAGTGAATCATGCGGATACTTCAGGATTTAATTAACAGTGTATATTGTTGGCACAATGCATTAATGCAGCATCACCGAGTTACAAGCCAATGCTGCATCTATGCAAAATATCAACAAAAGGTATTGAAAACATTATGATGCATCTAGAAGTTACAATATGTACTAACCCGTAGTGTAACTGCTACAATTAGACAGGACGCTACCACGAAGCCAAACGCCTTATGGCCGGCCAAGTCGGTGCCGGACGAACTGACAGCATCATGGAAGGCACCATAGGGGATGAAGAATAGAATGAGGGAGGTGATGACACCCTCAGCCACAGACTGGCCAAATACCTTCTTGTTAAACAACAGGTCCAGGTGACCCGGTGTGTACAGCTTCGGATACCGGATTGAATAGTCCTCATTGACATCCTATATCAAGGGGAAGAGTAGTTCATATCATTATCACAAGAGAATTATCCAGCAGGCTATTTCTTATATTCATACCTCATATCAACTATTTCAGCAGTGGAAACAGAGCAACCAAAAGGTGTGTGGGGGTGAGCTGTGTAAATTCTGGTAAATTTTAACTATAATCTTTACTTTCAACCTTAGATAGGTTTTGGGAATGCAACTCCCAAAGCCTCTGCCACCACTGACTTTCAATTTTCCCATCCTTCATTGTGAAAACTTGTATTACTTAATGCAAAACATTAGGACTCTTCCTTCCATATTAAACCAAAGATTTGACTGTTTTTTTTGTTTTGTGTTTTATATTGCTATAATTTCATAAAGCTATTTTAGTATGGTTATAATGAAAATCTTGAAGAAGAAGTAGATAATCATATCAATAAATAGGTCAGTTGGAATTTTTTTTAAGTGATGACCATTTCACCAACACGTATGGCATAATAACAAGAAAAGTTTTAGATTTGAGAAAGAGAAAAAAAGACTGAAATTTACTCAGTGTCACTCCATAAACCAGGTATAGAGGGAAAACATGATATTCACTCCTACACTAATGCAATGCATACATGTATATCTATAACACATACATACAGTGAAGACTAAATTTCATGCAGGATAAACCACCCTTAATAGCTCAAATGTATATGATGGATGTGAACATAACATGAATGACAAAATGTTTTAATACTAAACTTGCCGGAAAAAATATCAAGAGAGTGGTCATTATTCATATCTGAAGGGTTCTTGAATAATGAATTGGAGAGATGTGGTATTAGTTGAGTAACACTGTATTAAAGCCACTAAATGTCATGGGGAAATTGGGTATTTGCATGGGAAGGCGAGCATTGTCGGTGTTGGCAGGAGGGATATACTCTGCATTAGATTGAAAATCCAACAAACTAAACCCCCTAGCTATGATATATTGACCACTCATACCTAGCTTACCTAAACTACCATCACCTGTGAGTGTGTGCTTTCCATTTTATATGTTACTGGCATATCCAATGATAAGATCTTCACCTTTTCTTTTTTCATACTCACCATCATCAATGCACTCAGATTTACTCTCTCCTCTCAAATTACCATAGTAATTCGCATATAAGCCATGGGTTATGGGGCGTACTGAGCATTTTAGATCTTTCACAAAGAGGAGGTGCGCCTTGTAGGCCGGGTAAACTTACTCTCTTGTTCTCAGTCAAAGACTTGCTTGAAGTTATACACTATTATCAAAAAGATAAGTTCTGAACTTTTTGCACAAAAAGAAAATCAATGTTCAAAATTAGTTTTTTGCCCCTTCCTTCAAAAGAGTAAAACTTACTGTATTCTCACTCTATTTAATGTGTACTTTTCATGCTGGTTGTGAAATTCTATGACAAGAAGTAAAACAAACAAAAAAATCAACATATAACAATTAACATGGCCCAAGTCATGCACCAAACTGTTAAGGTTGACGTGAATGTGAGATATCTAGTGCTGGGTATCAACTACAAGTGACGAACATGCCATCTATTGTTGTGGTATTACACTACCGGTACTAACGCCTACAGAGGCTCCGCCAGTGCCTTTTAAAGTAACTGCTGAAATCTTTACTCAAAGTCCCAAATTTTGATTCAAATAGGTAAGGTACTGTGAAGGGTTATTACTTCGTGAAGGGTTATTAATTGTTGATTTATAAGACAGTACCAAACAGGAAGGGATGGGTAAATAATGTTTTAATGGGCAGTTTCAGCTAAGAAGACTGCCCGACCTCACGAAGCATGAGGATATTACAATGTTGCTCTGGATATGGAGGGGATGGCAAATTTATTAGATAATATTAGTGCCAGACAAAGCTGATTAATATACTTTGTAAATCTACAAATCTGAAGCACTCTTTGGTGGTATTTCTACTGAAATGCCTCAGGTATTTCCCACATCTCAACAATTAAGCAGAAACTCCAGTAGACATTGCTTGGTTAGCCAAATATCCAATTGAAGACTGGGGGTTGTTGCTATGGCATGCCACTGACGTCACAGATCCACCTGACCACAAAAAAGGGTCGTACGTGCGCGGGGCGCTCGGCTAGCACCACTTACCTGATCAAATATACCCAGTGCCAGAACAGGCAAGGATGTGTAGCACACGTTGTACAGTGAAATGAAGGCTTCATCATAAAGAGTCTGAAAGATGAAGGTCAGCACACCACGCACTCAAGGTCAAAAAGCCGCTTAAATCATAATGCACCACACTCAAAGCTTCAACCACCTCAAGGTCGTGACAAGGCCAAGCACGCTTCGGCCACACTATTTGGAGGATGCTTGTTTGACCTTGACCCAGACAACAAAGGTCATATCAATAAAGTAATCTTAAAAAAATCTATAAGGCAGGAAATTCTCTAAGGGAGTGGTCCTCCATTCCCTTGAGAACATTTTGAAAGTCATGGAAATCAAGACTTAAACGTTGTCAGCTGGGTGGGTCGAACAGGCAAACTCTTGCACCTTAAGATCTAGACACAGCCCCTCATACTGCCAATATCTTTATTGACAGAGGGTCCAAGAACCTTCTCCATTAGACATACCTGGTCAAAGATACCTAAAGCAATAACTGGTAACGAGGTGTAAAACAGGTTGTAGACACTGATGAACACAGGGTCATAGAGTGTCTGGAACACAAGCAGAAAACGCACATTCCAACACAAACTCTACAGCATACATGGAGCAATACGAACAGTAATCATGCAGTACATACAGGGTTCCCATGACTCGGCCTAAGAAACATGTTGTGTTCAGGTAGCCCTACCTTCCCTATTTTTTGGCACTATCCTAACTTTTTATGGGCCATTTGGGAAAAAGATTTGATATTTTGACACTTATCGAGACATGGAAATCTTTTTATGTGATCCTCCTTGTCAAATTCACCTCTCGCAGACACGAAAATTTACAGTCGAATTTTGGATACTTTGAAATACTTTTCAGAAAACAGTGGACGTCGGGAGATTTAGTCCTTGGAGCATTTGATAAATCTATTGCCAAAATAATAAATGTTTTTTTTTTCAATCATAAGAACCACAGGCGTCTATCTTATATCATCGACTTTATTTTGATTCGTGGGAACCCTGATTGTGATATAACCACCACGTAAATAACAAGCCAATAAATCCATAACGTACAGTACAGTACTGCGACTATGACTATTGGTAACACTATCACCATTCTGCATTACATATTAAGTGCATATATTAATACATAACATTTTACACAACTACCACCATGTACGTGCAGTGATTTTAACTTTAACATAACCCACACACGTCTACAGACCCAAATATGCATTCCATTATGAATTACAGCTATCAATGTTTAATACTACAAGGAGTGAGCTTCCTCACAAAATACAATTCATCATGCCGGAGAATACTCAAGAGACACTAGCATATAAAAGGAAAATTACATGTTTGTACTAATAATTCATGCTTTTTTTGGTGAAAAGGGAGACTATCTATCAGCAGGCAACAAACTGAACTAAATTCATGGTGCCAAGTGCCAAGGGACTAAGCTACGGAATGACTATCTTGCAAGAAGGTTTTTCACCAGGATGTCATGTTTGTAAGGTATTTTGAAATTTATTTTCTCCAGTATCCCAATTAGATATCTATATAACTCTAGCAATAATTACTCAAATCTTTGAGTTTACTTTTGAGATTCCATTTGTAACATCCACAGCTGATACATGTAGAGTATATTTTTTCTAATTTTTTTTTTCAATATAAAACCAGCCATGCCATTGTGAACATTTAGTCTATCAATTTAAACCATAATGTACAGGGTAATATGTTTTACGTAAAATGATATGTGATACAGCTTATCTTTCATTTTTAATCATCTCTTATCAGGACTTGAATTGTTACAATGTACTTTTAAGAGAAAGGGAATTGAATCTGCATACTGGGTCACAAAGACCAATGTTGACAAGGATGTTAACTTGCTTTACCCTTATAACAGAGGTTCCCTATAGTCTGCTTTTCACAAACCTGGTTGCACTTACCTGGGCGGAGAAGCCACAGAAGAAGGCGTACCAAAAGTGGCACAGGGTGAAGGCAAAATTCTTGTAGAAGAAGTATTTGAGAAACTTGCACATGCGCAGATATGACCAGCGTCCATGTACCAGCAGTAGACGCTCGAGGTAGCGGAACTGTGCTATGGAGAAGTCGGAGGCTAGCACGGCTTGTAGACCCTCCTGTCCACTTATACCTATACCTATGTGTGCAGCTATGGAAGAGGGGCAGTCTTGGGTTAATCAAACTATTTAATCAAACTATCAAACAAAAGCAGTGTGAAATCATTTACATTTATTAAAATTCATGATTTACAAGCGATCATTAACCGCTCACCTCTCATCGTTAAAATGAGCATTGTGTAATTGATAATTTTACAGAATTTCTGACTTAATCCAACGACAGAGAGTCTATGAGTAAACCCTGGCATATCATACCAATCCTTCAAAGGTACATCAAACCTATAGGGGTCAGCATGATGCATGAATGTATCACTGGTCACTTCATTCTCAGCGCTATTTTCATATGTGGTGAAATTAATTCATAGGTCTAAATAGTGGTATGACAGCAGTTTGAAACAGATAATGCAAAGAACCAGGTCTTAAACTCTGCCACCTCTCCGGAATTTTCAATATCCAAATCAAAGTCTCGTGTGCCTTGAGTTGAAAAAAAAAGAAATTAAGAAAAGATCACATTGCTTTCCTATTATGTATAGTATTGGCTTACTCTTGATCATGCTGACATCGTTAGCTCCATCACCAATGGCTAAGGTGATGCATTTTTTATGTCTCTTGATGAGGTCCACGACCAGCGCCTTCTGTAGCGGGGTGACGCGGCAGCAGATAACGGCCTTACACATACTGCCTGTGTCCAGTAACAACTTCTCCATACTCAACTCTAGGGCGTATACCTATAACACCAACAGACGCTCATATAAGGTACTGCTGTACCATGTGTATAAGCCATGGCTTTTATGCGATGATTTGGAATTGCTTCAAATTATGGGAGCGAGTTCGCCTAATAAACAAGGTACAAGGCACTGAGTTACTGGGTTCCTGGACACTAAATGTGAAAGACTTTAAGTCACAATGGCCTCCTGATTCTGTACAAATTGTATACACAAAAATACAACACTTCAATACTACATTGTAGTTAAGAGTAACACATGTTTTACTGGAAGGGTGTGCCTGCTATTCTAGGTAAGATTGGCAGTGAATTTCGAAATCATAGCATAATATAGCATACTGTGGCTATATTATGGGGGGAGGCAAAGTGCGGTATTCCCTCAAGGGCCCCAAAGCATTAGCAGCCTTTAAAGGACCATGCAGTTAGGAAACCCAGGGGGGGGCACTTGTGGATATGTGGAAAACATGTCCGTGCACAAACGAACAGGAAAGGAGTACTTTTTGGACCCTAGGAGCGGACCCACCTGGTCCCATTGTAAGGGGTCATTTTGGTCCCAATTTGGGCGAAAAGGGAAACATTTTTAAAAGGAATTTTCAACAGCAAAAGAATTTTTAAATATACCAATTAGAACCAAAGTTAGAGTTTGATATCAAAAGGTATATTTTTTTCCTTAAAATCTCAACTTTTTTTTTCAGGCAAATCCTCATAATATGGCTGGGAAAGGGGTACTTTTTATAGGAAATTCTGACATTTTTGGTCAGGAAAGGGTATCTTTTAAAAAAAAAATCTCAAAATATGGCCACGAAAGGGGTACATTTTATGTGAAAAATCCGTTGAAAGGAGGCTCAAATTGCAAGTTTGTCTTCTTGCACTCTAACAGCAGCAAAAGGGGTACCAAGGCAAGGGCCATGTACGCACATGGTTAGTATTGAACATATAGGGAGTGGCCCCCTTGGGCAGGAAACCTCTGCAGGCAATCTAGGGCCATACAGAGAATCAATTTAGTCTTTGATTTTAATCCTCCTGAAAACACCTTTTTCATAAATAAAAACCAAATAGGAAGGACATCTATGTCAAGCATTAGATGAAAGATAGATTGGAGAGATAATTTACCTCTACATAGCTTTTTTCTGAGCAGAAGTGATCTTCCATTTCAGACCATTCTACCCACCCCAACACCAATAAGGGTGTGCCTTCTCTATATATAGATATGTATATATATATAGATATGTATATATATATGTGTGTATATATATATATATATATATATATATATAAATATATATATATATATAGACATATCTATATGTATACATATCTATATATAGAGAAGGCACACCCTTATTGGGCGAAAAGGGAAACTTACCAAACTATGTCCATTAATGACTAAGGCGAAGCTTCCCACAGTTTCTGGTCCATTATTACTAGGTGCTGCGCCGTTAGCGCTGCCCACGTTACCCAAAGACTGGACATCCACCTCGCGGCCCTCCTTCTGCAGTCTGAGCATATCGTCATGCGCCTTTCTGAGCTGCTCTTCTACCTCCACGTATGACTCGCCGTCCACCACAAAGATCTCCTCCATTTCATCTGTCAGCAGCTTACAACTGTAGCCGATGTTAATGGCCGTCTCTGTAAGTGAAACAATGTTTTTTTTTTACCAGAAAATAAAGTTTGTGAAGTCTATTTTTGAAGCATTTCTTCTCTTTTTATTTCCAAAAATTCCTTAATGTATGGACGCTAGCTTCAAAATGAGAGCCGCTTTGCAGTGGTTTCTTTTTAAAGAAAACTACATGAAGCACTTTGCAAGATCATGAGTAAAGTGATTGCTCTTTACCGCTCAGTTTATCTACCTTCTATGAAAGTATTGAAGCTCAATGTATGATGGATATGCCAACAGGCCCCAATGCAATAAGGCTGTGTCAACCGTGTGCTATAGTTATTGCAACCCTTCTTTTTCCTCTCCTGCAAAACTTGAAATATGCAGATACAACCTTGTTGCACTGAGACGACGATATGGTAGTTCAGCCAGTTTAATTGGAAGACTAATTTATTTTTGTAGAATTCGAGTAGTCCGTTGGACAATAAACTATCTATTGCCAGCCTACCTTGTTTGTCACCGGTGAGGACCCATATCTTGATGCCGGCCAGTGCCAGGTTAGCGATACAGTCGGGTACGCCATCCTGTAGTTTGTCCTCTATGGCTGTAGCACCCAGTAACACCATACCCTGCTCGATCTCCTCATACACTGCGTCCAATTTGTCATCTCGGTCCTCCAGCGACGTACTGTGGTAGGAAATAAAATGTTATTTGATATGATAGTATGTGCAGAAAACTCATATGTTGCTGGTATGTCTATTGGCTGTTGTAACTAATGGCATAAAATCAGCATGAATGGCATAAAGGCTGCATGGAGTACTAATACCATGAACTGTCATTATTGGGTTAAAAGAGCGAAATCATTTACAAAAGTTCAATTTTTCATTCTTTACTTTCATAATTTGACAGGGTTAAGCATATATAACCTGGAAGAAATGTGTTAGGACAGAGCAGCTTTAACCAACAACTTTGCCTTGTAGAGTTAAGATATGTGCAAAAAACAACAAAAGAAGTAGACGTTTCTGGAGACTTGAAACCTACCTTGCTGTATGGTGTTTTACTTTCCATTCTTCATAGTAGGCAGGATCGATGTCTTTGATGGCTAGACACAGGGTCCGCAGACCATCTTGTGCAAAATCCTGTGAAAACAAATATACAAAATAGTCGTGTAGCTGTGGTAGATATTGTCCATTATTTCTGTTTCTACAATTATTATCCTTTCCATATTTCAGTTGATGGTTAGTTTAATGCAAATTAGATGGAATTCTACTAACTAAGTGAAACGACTCTAAAACCCATTCAACAAAGCATTCACCGACAGCACCATGTCCAAATCTACTTTATGGAGCCAGATATTTAAAGGTTTTGGTGGTTTTCTTTTCTGGGGGTAGGGGGTTGAGGTTACCGTGTCCAGTTAACACCGAAGAAATGAAAAGCGATTTGATCCACAGTAGCGTCCCAATGACATCTAGCCTTGGGGAAAGGGAAAGGGGAGGAGAGCCCAGACCCAAGGATCTCCTTGTATCCATAGCAATGGGCACAATATTATCCCACGCCATTTTAGACTCTGTATGTACATACCCACTGTCATCAGACAGATCAACATTATCACAAGACAAAACAGATCAGTACCACGATCATTTTTTACCAACAACCCTAACACATCCATAGCAGTAACGTCAACTTGCCATGTACAATTAGATATAAAGGTAGCTTCATGTCTCTGTTTAGTCTAACAGCTGCATCAGTGAAATCCAGAGGTGCACCTATACCAAAATACACCATATCAACTACAGATTGCCCAGAAGGATGGGCTCAAGATTCTCTGGAGGGGCCAATACATAAGCTATATACAGGTACCCTGACATCCAATCAGTGCTTATCTCACCATGTCCTGTGCCTAACTGGGGGAAGTTCCTCCACAGTGACGGTACAGGGTAATCTCGCCGGAAACCAGATCAACCCAGACATACTCCTCAATGCCTCGGTAAATAGCTTGTATTTACTTAGTGAATATAGATAGGCTTGTCATACTTACATTCAAGTGACTTGTGGTAATTTCCTTCATGTCGTTGCACTCTGGTGAGAGCCGCTCAAAGATGATGTTGTCAGCACCCTTACAGTAAAGGCGTATCTTACCGTCTTTACGTACTATCACCTGCAAGTAGCATATATATATATCTGATTTAGTACCCTGGTACCAATAGACTTTGATCATTAATTTTTTTCAAAAGGGAAATTGACATCAATTTATCAGCATATTTAATTTGTCTTTGTCCAATATCAGAGTATTGAAACGGTGTGATGATGTCACTACTACTATCAATAATACTTACAGACATTCTTTTACGGACGTTGTTGAAATCAAGAATACACAAAAGTTCATAAACTTCTTCCTCTCCCATACTCTCTATCGTGATCGTTGTAGGAGTTCGAGACTGCAAAAAAAAAACAAAAAAACAAACAATGCAAAGTTTTAATTCATTGAGGATTTCCTTACCTCATATTCTTTTTAATTATATGAATATTTCAACAGGAATTTCTTTTATTTATATACAGAAATCTAAAAAAAGAAGAAGAATAGAATCACGACATCAAACTCACCTTAAAAGCAAAACCAAAGTTTTTGGCGGCTGACACAAGGGCCCCCTCGTCCGGTGACTGGGCTTGGTAATCCAAGTTACCTGCACAAACAAAAATTTTGTTCAAAGATAAGACACAATTTCTTGGTGACAATACTCCTGCAATACCCCGCGTATAAGGCACAGTGACAGCCCACGTCTCAGATGCACCCAGACTTTGTTGGTATGAAAGCAACGATTAAAGTGAAAAAATTCAGTTCTTATCATTTAAATGGATTTTCAAAATTTAAAAACCTATGGGCAGCTCGGAGCAGCCCCTCACCCCCTTATACCAATATAGGGGTTTTGGGGAGTTTTGGTTAGATTTCCCTCCCCTAAGGTATCACTTATCAGGTGAACCTGGGGTCCATCCTTGTATATAAGCCGCGCTTTAGGGTATTACGGTAATTGTAAAAGATTGAGCCAAAAAGAAAATGAGGGTTTCAGGTAACTAGCCAAACATGGCCGGTCCTACACATTCTTAAGTCAATTTTGAATACTGGAAATATTAAGTTAAATACAAGATGCTCACCATCCTTCTCTTCCGGCATCACAGTGTGGCAGAGTGCTAGCAGCCTGAAGAACTCGTCTGAGTTTGGGTCCCGTCTCTCGATTAAATCCATCAGCCGCTGGTCGTAAAACTCAAACGACTTGTCGTAGTACGGAATGCCTGAGAAGTCCACCTTTGGCGTTTTCTGACGGAAACAAAAGAAATGGAGAGGTTATCACCGGTATAGATGACTTTGATTTTGGAGAACTAAATCGTTTGAGATCTAGTCAAATGGATTAGTTATGGGTTCAATCAGATCTTAAATAGTATCTGAAGGAGTTCCGATCAGAGGTAGTTAGCAGTAGTTCATTTGGAGTTAAACCCAAGGAGGAAAATAGATTAAATAACGCTTGTGTGAATAAAAGACTGAGAAATATGTTCAACCAATGGAGTTTTTTTCAAGTCGTGATAATTTACCATTTGTATCATCCTATGCATTGGTACATGTGGTCGCGCATGTACTATATTATATGCCTGACCTGACCTAGTAGTCATACTTAGGAAATATATCCTAGGAAATCTTCATCAAAGGAGTAGGCAGAGTACGGATATCGGCGAAGGAGACTTTGTGATTATTGTGATTGTAAAATCTTGCTTCTATATTACATGGTGCTCAGCAACAACTCAACTATACTCTTTTTTAATATGAACAACATATGATTATGATCAGCGCAACTTGTTGAACAAACATCATTACAAAAGGAGTATCTCAACAGATAACACTTAACATCAAAATCTTAATTTTAACCACATGACAGCAGCCACATTATCACTCTTCTGCAGTAGACCTTGATATCGTAACTCAGCTGTGACTGTATCTTGGTCAATAAGGCAAAAGGTACCTCTGTGAGGGGTCTCATGGAAGTACCCTTTACCTTCTTGACTCAGAGAACTTGAATCAACCGTGTTGCACTGAGGCGACGATATAATCCATATATAATGTCTCGGAGTTTCAACTATCAAAATTGGAACAGTTCCCAACACAACTGGTAACTTTTGTGTGTTGTACAATATAAAAACAAACAACATCGTACATAGTTAAGATAGACAAAGGTGCAGCTGGTGTTAATGGAACGCCCACTGTATTGTGATGATTGAGATCCCTAAAAACGAATGAGATTAACATGTATATATGCATAGTCAAACATTCAGAGATACATCTCTAAAGCAAAGCTCCTTGCCACACGGAGTTCCTTGTAATCATTAATGGGCAAAAATGTACTTTAATTTAACGTAGTCACGATGGTGCAATGAATGCTGCCGTGGTGAGTAAGTCGACAATATTATTAAGCTTGATACGGTCATAAAGGGCCAGAATGATACACCAATGCACCACTAACCTCTAGATGTGCTAGTACTGCATTGGTATATAATGCTATTAAGGAAAAATGGACTTGGTGGCATGTGCCTCTTTATCATAAAGTGTTATAAATACTAAAAAAAAAACATATTCAACAAAACAACTAATTTGAAACAACGGCCACCCAATCTCTCAGCTATTGGAAATATAAGTCAAACATAGAAACGATTTCCAACATAACTGGTAACTTTATATAAAAATGAATCGTACAGATGGGACGGTTAAGTGAGAGGTGATGGGAGCGCCACTGTGTTGTGATGATTTAGATCCCTAAAAAGAAATGAGATGTATAGTCAAAATATTTAGGCGACTCCCTCTGTCCAAAACATTGCTTCCGATGCCAATATTAGTGACATATATTATGTCACTATAACATCAATAAAACTACACGGTAGTAATACTCCACTAAGAGGATTGCACTGCAAACAGTTTCAATTTTGGTCACAAAATGGTATACACAAAGAATTTATCTTTATTCACAGCATATACACACCATTTGACCTCACAGCATTACCTTTAGCCAAAGCTTCAGGGATGGCATGAGTGGCCCAATAATGGCAGTATTGTCAGTAACCTAAAGACGTCCACATACCTCGAGACGTCCAGTCCACAAATTTGCCATGAAAAATAGATTTACTCCTGCTTAAAGATTGTGAAATCGTTGATGAGCATTGAATCAACCAGTTGGTAATGTTGATTGAGTAGCAAACCAAATGTTATGGCTAATTTCTGGGGGTGGACGTCTCAAGGTATGTGGACGTCTTTAGGTTAACCTGCCCTAATGCCTACCACTGTATATGCACTGACAAAACACCAACAGATGTCACCACTGGTGCAGTAGAAGTAGGTCAGACTCAGGGAGCAGTTCACTTACTGTGTGCTCACCGTCAGGACAGGTGAGCAATACCCCGGCCAGGTTGTTCCCTGAGCCAAACTGGCACCACAACAAAGGGGGAACAAAAGTACCTTTTGCATACTAGGAAGCGTGTATTTAATGAATTAAGGAAAGGTTGAGTAAGCACGGCGTAGCCGTGGTGATTTATTTTGTCAATGCTAATGATTATGTTTCATCATTAATTCATGTATTAATGCACTATGATATACTGGTATACATAACTACCCCTTGCTTAGGGGTAGTTATGGGCATGAAAATAAATCAATGATTTATTTTCATTCATGAAAATAAATCAATAATGTACAAGACACTCTTCAATGCCGAGAGGCGGTTTCACCACTAGAAAAAACTGGGTTATGGACTTCAAGAGGATACATGGAACTCTGTTAAATCTAGTAATCATGACTGGTGGTCAGAAAACCCACTTATCGATTTGAGTTATTTGCACAGCATTTCTGAGGGAATTAAAACAACATATCCGAGGCAATAAAGAAGAATCTGTGGTGAAACGCCCATCTGATGATACCAACTTTTCTTTCATGTTTAGTATTGTATTCAATCCTTTACAACGGTAGTCTTAAGAAAGGCTATATTTCCCTGAAGCTGGGGACATTTCATATTCCTATTTTCCTGAATGAGCCATATCTTTAGACTTTATGCAATGCGAATCTATAAATGTGCTATTGAATATTTTATAGAGACTCTGAGATCAGATGTTGTGAACCTTAGGCCACACCAAATAAAAAAATTGGTCTATGGATTTTCATTTTGAGAATATGGTGCGGGAGGGCGAATTTTTTATTTTTATTTTCTAGAAATTAATTATTGTCAATGGATTCTGAACATCATAAATATGGAGAGGGCGATTTTTTTCTTTTTTTTTTTTTTTTTTGCCATTGCATATTTATGCCTATCCGATGAGGGGTCTGCCATTCCCGTACCTTTATTATTAATCATATATTTATTGCTTGATCAAAAAAAAAATAAAAAAAATCCATAGACCAATCTTTTAATTTGGTGTGGCCTAATGATTGCTTGTTCAAACATTATGGCCCAAAAACAAAAAAAAAAAAATCAGATTTTTGCAGAAAATGGTGCGGGCGCAATCCATAGACAAAATAATTTTCAAAAAAAAAAAATTTTTGTAGTTCTGAAAATATGATGCGGGAAATCCATAGACCAACTATTTAATTTGGTGTGGCCTTATAAACAATGTTTATCTATCCCAACCAATTCTCAATACCTCATCTGAAGTACAAGTAGGGAAACGTCCATGTGAATCTTAAGATATGAATATACATGTACATGTATCTTATTTTCCTCCTGTAAGTCAACCAACAGTCACTGAACATACGTTTTCATAGGACTACGCTTACAAACACAGTACATATGTACATAGACACCTCAATAACGATGTACCAGGTGCAATACATAGGTCTAAAACCATAGTTTGGTAATTGTAGTGCTAGGGAGAAGATGTTTGGCTTACCATGTAATGACTTATGTCTTACAAATATTAACCATTAACGCTGGTATTAACCATTAACGTTAGGGTAGCTTCATCCTTTAGGGAAGATTTAATTATGGTGATTCACAGTGACTATTCTTATCCGAGGCTAATAAGCACTTTAACCCTAAAGATCATATAGGGTATGGTACGGTAATTCATAACTGTGTCTGGTGAATCAAATTAAACACTGTAATTTGGGGCACGTTAAAAAAGGGTACCATTATGGTAATGTTGGGTACGGTCAAGCAATGTAACACAGTAATATTACAGGGTCTAGTGAAGCACAGTGTATCATTACACTGCATATGTAGTTATGATAGTAAAGGTGTAGGGAAGCCTGCAGTCGTTGGGTTGTACCTTGTCCTTCAAGACCGGTATAGTCTGGTAGTGCTGCTGGTATGTTGCATGAATGCAGCACTGGCACGAGTGCTGCATTCATGCATCATGACGACCAAAGGGCATGATGCACAAAAGCAGCCAGTGCTGCATTCATGCAACATACCAGATCGACTGACTCCATACACTCCTGAAGGGTTGGCATAATGGACCATTGAATCAAACGCGTTACTCACTAGCGAGTTAATCTTATTGGGTGCATTTTAACAACGAGTCAACATGAAGCCTTGGGTATCATTCTGTCCTTAAAGGGATAAAACTCTGAATTAACTGGTGTCGTACTTGGGGTGAGTGCATAGACTTACAGTGGTGTACAATATTTATTAAACTGTTTCATAAAAGTATATATACTTGCACACGCGGCACCTCTAGAAGGGTACTCTGCTGAGGGGTTGCATACTTGGATTTCTTAAATGAAGTGAAATGAAAGAAAAAGTGAAGGCATGTGAAAGAAAGATGAAAAGAAAGTATAAACAGGAAACTCAGTGAGTAAATACTTCAATGTATAATGAAGAATAATATGAAGCATGATAAGAAAAGTGAATTTGTAAAACCAAAAATTTCTAACTATATCATTGGTCCCTTACCAGAGCCTTTACAAGTCTACTCAGTATTTGCCTGTGATACCGACCGACATGCAGGACACACAGAATGCCTATCATTCATTTCTTTTTAGTTCTATCACACAGGATACAAAACGCATGTATTCCTTAGCAGTTAGTGGGGGATCCTACATTGAGTGTTAATAAGTTGTCGTCAAACTCCATTCACTATTGCCAATCTTAAAAGGCACAACCCGAGGCTATGACAGCACGGTGCTAAAATGCCATGAGTGAGTGAGTAATAGATGTTTAACGCCATTTTGACAGCTAAGGTCATATTCATGGCGAGAACTACATTACACAATTTAACAGAAGAATGTGTCAGTGCCAGCGCATATATGCACCACACACATCCAGAGGGGATAGTAAAGCCCGTAAAATGCCATGTCATATCAAAGAAAACAATTAATATTATTAAAGGAATGATCATTGTTAAATTGACGGATGGCGGGGGATCCATCAGAAAAGAAAAATCCACCTATCCTTCTTTAAAAATGATCATATCATTGGAACAAGTTCAAGGTAGATACGATGAAAAAAAAAACCACTGAAGCTCTGTTCCTTAGGAAAAAAGGCCTTCATACTTCTCAGGCATTAGTCCTTTAGGTGCTTTGATAATAATAAAAAAAAAGTGCCTTCGCCGTCATAATGAATATTGAAACACTGGCAAATTAATGCCAGCACTATACCCGTTCTGATGAACCTTTGAGGGAAACATCCCACAAGGGTCACTAGGATGCAGAGATGGTAACTAACTTTCTGAAGCTAAACTGTTCACCATGGTTACAAATTGTTATGAACCTTGAGGTACCATGCTGTCCTTAGAGGGCACCAATCATGTACCCTATATGGCTAATGTAATTTACCTTATCATGTTCTTTTATATCATGTTATATTGTGCAGCCAAACAAAGCAATCCAGGCCACATGCAGTATAATGAGATGCCACTACCTGTCACCAATTGTGAGCAGCCACGCAAAAAAGATATTCAGTGAGGTCTTGGGTGGAGCTTCAATCCTGCTAGGCCACTCATATAATTGCTTTGCACCTCAAAGTCTTAATTCTATCAGAGTATCTAAGCAGAAGGAACTGGGGGAGTGGACATGATTTCAGAATGGGCCGTTCACAAAAAAGTGACGATATATATATGTGGCTGACGGGGGGGGGGGGCTGTGATTAGATTTTTAATTGCGCTATATATATGTAGTACAGTAAAGCATTATGTCCTTTGGTCATCATGATACATTAATATAGCACAAGGAACCTGAGCATGGAGGCATCTTGTGGCCCTTAAAAAGTTAAGGTGAAGTGGCATCTCTTGAGTTATTTTATTTTAAGTGTGATATTTGAATTTTGTACTTAAAGCAAGGCCTTAGAATATTACCTTTCGCTAAAATGAAAGAAAAGCAAAGAATATATTATCAATGTAAAGTAAGTTATAGAATGAAAAGGTCTAAAAGTGAAAATGGAAAAGTAAGTGACTTTAAATATGTAAGAGAAGATATCAGTGCTGCAGGAAGGAATAAGAGTCATGCAAAGTCTGAAATCTTACTTAATAAAGATTAATAGCATATGGTAATAAAAGGGAATCCAGAAATTATATGAGAGATAGATAATGGGTTGTGAAATGAATGAAAGTGTGTTATCTTTAACTTACATCAGTGATGTCAATGGGGTTTCCATACTTGTCAACTGGGTCACCGAAACTTTTTCCATTGATTGAGCACTTGTTGAAACTCATAATGTTCTGCAAGAGAGAATATTTGAATCATGCCAAGCCTTTTGGGGGTAAATTTCTTAAAATCTTCCACATTCAAGGTGCACGCTTAAAGCACACCCTGAGTTGATGGAAATGCTAGGAGGTGCTTTTGAGAATGGATTTCTGACATTTTTTTACTGTTCTTTAGAACGATATCCCCCCCCCCCCAATAACTACCGCAAATCAGTATATGGCATTCTGAGTTCCGGAGCATTCTATAGGACATCAAGAGTCTATCAGCAAGAATAAAAGCAGTCAGTATGTTGTGCTAAACAGGGTAAATCCTCATCTGCAATCATCATTAAGAAAAGTGTTCAAAGAATTGAGACAATGGCTAGCAAAAACATCATTTACTCCATAGAACTGTAACTCACCTGTGTTAAGGTACCAGTTTTATCAGAGAAGATGTATTCTATTTGACCAAGCTCTTCATTGAGTGTGGTGGTTCTCGAGCGGGCCGGGGTGTTGGTCTTTTCGTAATACATCTTTTCATCCCAGTTTATCCACCAACTGTGGCCGAACCGTATAATCTCAACACTGTAAGGGGGTAGAAGTGAGTACAAATAGTAAGAGTCCCATGGTAGAAATGTTTTACTATGTAAACATCTTTCATTTACAGCTTTAAATTTTGTTCACAGATGTCTGTAACGTTTTTCCACTCAATAAGTCAATACAGGGTCTCTAAAATGCATATAATGTAATTTGTTAAGGCATAATCTTGGCAATGGAAGGCACTGATATACTCTCGTAAGGACATCTCTATGTTTGAATAAAGTTTGGAAAAGCTACATATTAGTCAGTAATGGGACGGCAGAATTTCATAGTATTTGTTAAAAAAACAGTGGTACTATTGTGCTCAATGTCTTATTTTATTATCAAATATATTATTTTACTAAACTAACATCCTTACCTAACATATAAAGAGATAGGCACAACGGTATTTAGGACGATGATATAGGATAAGAAGACCATGAGGGCTATAACGGTGGCACCGGCCTCCTTGGGGCGGTCGTCGCCCCGGGTGCCGGGGACATAAGGTGCCCAGGGGAGGTAGTCCTGGAAGCGGTATCCTACCATGGTCTCCCACACCCCACAACACACCGTACATATGGTGCACACCGACGCCAGGAACAGGAAGATCTGCAAGTGTCAAATGATGCTTCATTATATGCCTGGTACGTGAAAATGGTTTAGGTAAAAATGTTATATCACATGACTGAAACGACAATGTCTATTTTAACTAATGGAGGGTTTAGAGATTTCTATATCTAGAGCTAACGGCACATGGCTATTGTATTATTGACCAATGGGAGGCATCCCTGGCATATACTGCGGAGTCGGGGGCTGAAGGTGTTAGTCATAGTGCTGTCGGGGTCTAATGGCGGCCCCCAGCAGATAATGGCTATGTGAGCTGTATCATGGAGTAATGTCCATAGCATACGGTGTGGCTGTATGCCATAGGCTGTGATGCCACTGATTTTTAATATAAATGATGTAGGGCCATGTGGATATAAAGGGTCACCAAACTGTTAACCAGACATCACTGAAGATATTTTTCTCAAGGCCGAGCCAAGTGTATATAACCTAGATAAAATTTCTTAGCCGGTGTTAAAAACTGTCTTTATAGAATTTGAGGCCAAAAATCCTTAATTATGAGGCTGAAAATTCACCTCTACCATGACATCATGGTGGCTCCTTAGATATACAGGTTAGTACTTAGTACTCACCCCTAAAATAAGCACGTTGACAAGGCGGTCTATGTGGGTCCTTTTGAAGGTGGTCTGCCCACTGTTCATCATAAGTTTGGTTTCCTTGCCTGCAAACACCACCATCCCATAGCACCACTGTGAGTTCCTCAACACACAGCCTCTCAACAACAGCTTATCGTTGTCAAGGGAAAACGTCTCCTGGCCGATCTTAAGGACACCTTCGTACTTACTCAGTCTGTTGTTGGGCGGCTCGCACTTCACCTCACCTGGACCACGGGGAAGAGATGTATAGAGATTAACGCTCATAGAGACTAGTCAAAGTCATGGAGAGTGTCTAAGTCAGCACTGTATTTATGCATCATATCACGGTGCTTACTTTTACAGTAGGAGAATTCAAGGGAAAACTACAGTGAAACTTGGTTATAACAAACTCCCTTATAACGAAATTTGGATATAACAAACAAAAATGCTTAGTCACAAACCTCTCTTATACATTTCTATAGTAGAAAAACTTGGTTATAACAAAGTACTTTAGCCATAAACCTGTTTATAACGAATTAATTTTGACCCCCAAATTGGGAAAATATGCACTAAATGATTTATTTATATCAATATAACTTGTGTTCATGTCCCCAGATTAGGTATAGATGTCCTTAAACAGGCCTTAACACCTCTTAGATCTCAGCCACTGGTACAGGTGACAGGGTGAAGGGGGGGGGGTAGATGTCCTTAAACAGGCCTTAACACCTCTTAGATCTCAGCCACTGGTACAGGTGACAGGGTGAAGGGGGGGGGGGGGTAGATGTCCTTAAACAGGCCTTAACACCTCTTAGATCTCAGCCACTGGTACAGGTGACAGGGTGAAGGGGGGGGGATAGATGTCCTTAAACAGGCCTTAACACCTCTTAGATCTCAGCCACTGGTACAGGTGACAGGGTGAAGGGGGGGGGATAGATGTCCTTAAACAGGCTTTAACACCTCTTAGATCTCGGCCACTGCTACAGGTGACAGGGTGAAGGGGGTTGGGGGGTAGATGTCCTTAAACAGGCCTTAACACCTCTTAGATCTCAGCCACTGGTACAGGTGACAGGGTGAAGGGGGGGTAGATGTCCTTAAACAGGCCTTAACACCTCTTAGATCTCAGCCACTGGTACAGGTGACAGGGTGAAGGGGGGCGGGGTAGATGTCCTTAAACAGGCCTTAACACCTCTTAGATCTCGGCCACTGCTACAGGTGACAGGGTGAAGGGGGGGGGGTAGATGTCCTTAAACAGGCCTTAACACCTCTTAGATCTCGGCCACTGCTACAGGTGATGGGGGGGGGGTAGATGTCCTTAAACAGGCCTAAACACCTCTTAGATCTCAGCCACTGGTACATGTGAAGGGGGGGGGGTAGATGTCCTTAAACCTTTCCAAAGGGCTGAACTTGCTTACAACGAAATTTGGTTATAACGAATTTTTTGAGCCTGTAACAACTAGTTCGTTGTAACCAAGTTTGACTGTATATTTTCATATCAAGTCCCATATGTAATGACCCTCTACTGATTTTTCTACAGGGCTCCTTAGATAGAAAGAGGATATCTATACAAATGTTTTTGAGAAAGAAAAAGGGTGAGTCATGGTTAAAATGAGGAAGTACAGATTATTTTTTTTCAAAAATATTAATTTTCCCTAAGCTATAAGATCCTACGGTAATTCAAACAGCATACAAAGGTTATAGCTTAGTGATGTAGTAACCCTGTAAGGTCAGCACGATGTATAAATGCAACCATACAGTTAGGGCAGAAATGTAGCCATGCATGATGCCGACAAATGGGCATTGTGTACTAAGTAGGTAAGTATTCCTTTAGTTATACTGGATAAATTACAAAGGCAGCGGGCCCGGTTTAAGTAATTCCAGTGATGCGTCTTTGATGGAGTAGACCTCTTCTTCTTAAATACTTAGGTATATAGAATTCTATACGACTACATGAAGGGGGGATGCATCAGGATTCCCTGTTCATGTACCGGTGCCATAAGGCCCTCAAGGGGCTAAAAGCTGTAATAATAGGTGAAAGGATTGGCAAGGCTACAGCGTGGTGGATGAGTTGATATTGATTTCTATATTCAGTGCTACAGAAGGCTACCCCTTTACTCCAGTACCCGACTGATCCCCTATCAATCAGTTCACAGACCCTCCAAACATACCCGGCCTTTAATGTAGCACTGGTGACAGGCTTATATTGGGAACCGTCAAGGACAAGTTCATAACCCATTCCACGTGATCTCCTTACGGTACAATCTACATGGAAACAGGAAGCACCGCCTTTAACCCTTTAAAGGTTGCGCGATGTACTGCATTTATGAATCACTTTAACAAAGGGCAAGAGGACTGTAACTGATATTGAGTTACAGTCCTGATATTTTGGCCATTTTAACATGTATTGACCCTTATCTAGCTACTATGGGAGTACTGAAGCTGTGTCTATGATATGTGTGCCTACAGGCCCCAGTGCAGTGTTGCTATTTCCAGGGATGAAAGTCACAAAGCATGAAAATCCCTGAAATGGGGCAATATCGGCCTAAAAACCTGGGTTTTTATAAAAAATATATAGGGCCTGAGAGCTTCAAAATCCCTGAAATCAGGGAAATCCCTAAAGACTTCCATCCCTGTATTTCCACTTTGTGCTACAGTAACTGGAACACTTCTTTTGCCTCTCCTGCAAAACTTGAAAAAATGCAGTTACAACCTTCTTGCACTAAGGTGACGAACTATTAACCAGTGAAACATAATGCAGCTCTGGAGAGTTTCAAAATAAGGACACTTTAATCCAAAATCACTTTCTTTTTAAAACAGTGTTGCAATTCACATACCTTGAAAGTTGGACAACTTGATAATATCGTCTCCCATATCTGCGGTTTCAGGAAGTGATTGCCGCACTTTCAAGTTGGTTTCGCTATAATATCAAATTGAAAAGAAAGAAAAAGTGAATATCAAAATTCATAATTGATGATAGTAATATTCTGATTGACCGTACTGATGACACATTACTCATTGATACATTCAACATTTTCATTTCACTTCAACCCATAATGTCGAGCTTAATCTGACACTTTTCCCGAACTTTAAGCATAGCTGATGCACATGTATTGGTAATATTGTTTGTACAAAATAAAAGAAATGATTCCAGTAAATAGAAAAAAGGGAAGAGAAACATGACTTACCCGTCCAACTCGGCGGTCTCTATATAACACAGACTGTTTGGTTCACTTGTAGATAACAATAACAAATCAGCCTGCAAAAATGTGATAGGTTAAACCTTAGTGCACCATCGTAACTTTTTGATTTTCTTCTTTTTATTTTTGCTTTACTAGTTTCTTCCAGGCTTTCAATCAAGTAAATCCCAAAGTGAGGAAGATCGTCAAAATGGTGAAATTGTTCTTTTTCTCTCTTTCAAATTCATGCCAGCAGAGTCATCGGAATACATTTTCAGTCCAGTCAATGGTCTACATTGGCAGCAGTAACCATTTCTATAACAAAAGTTATCGTGTACTCATATTAGATGGGGTAGAGGCACTTGTAAGGGCACTACCCCGGTAGCTAAAATCAAGAGCGGGTATCTGAGTAGTATTGACTGTATTAAAACACTATTACCGTAATACCCCCCATATAAGGCGCGCCTGATACGGAAGGATGGGCCCCTGGTGCACCTTATAGGACCAGGAAAGGTTGAGACCAAAGCCTCCCTTAGGTCTCTCCGAAATTCAAAAGTGGTTGTACCCTAGGCTTCAAGTGGACATCTTGGCTACCTACAAGTTTTTTGAATTTTAAAAGTCCATTGAATAGAACAGAAATTATCTCATTTTGGATTTTTCTAGGGCATCCACAATGTCTGGGTGTGCCTTACACGCGGGGCATTACGGTATATGCTCTCATCAGAAACGTTGCATCATGAACTCACGGCCACAAACTGGTTATTTTCCATCTTGATGATATCCCCCACAACCACCTTGTGCCAGCGTTCCTCAATAAGGTTGCCATCCCGCAGCACATACGACTTTCGGTTGTTCACCTGGTTGTCGCTCCTGTGCCGTTGCTATGGAAACATGCATCAACAAATAAGACAGGTAGAAGGTGCCAAGGGTTCAGCTGTGGGGTTCTGTTATCTATTATATCTGTCATATCAATCAGGAGTAGGGTTGCCAATAATGTGTACATTTTTAGAAATTTGACTTAGGCAAGACCTATTTCTCAGAGTTTATCAAATATCTGTAAGAAATAACAATGTGTACAATGACTATATTTTGACTGATTGGAGGTCGGATAGCTACGTTCACCTTTAAAAGACAATTTAGGGAAGGCATATGTTTTTGCACACAAGCGGCAGAAATTTAGCTACTTGGAAAATTGAGACATGGATATTTGTATTAATAGGGGGCATTATGATACTGTCTAATTTAGACCTCTTAATATAAGCCCACATGTAGTTGGGTTTATTTAGATATTTTCTTTGGAAACTAGTATATCTAATGTTGCAAATTTACTACCGGTAATCAGCTTACAAGTCTCTTGTTTGTGCTTTTAACAAAAATATACATTTGTGTAAAACATGATCAACCAAATACTGAGTCCCAGGTATTTCCCATTTGAAAAAAAAATAAATCACCAAAAATCAAAATGTCCACAGACAACACAACATACTAGTACTTTTACCAAATTTTCTAGTCAATTTACAGTATAGATTATGGTAACAACTCAAGATGACAGAAACAACATAATGAGGTAGAGGTGTTTATGGGTGAACGATGCAATCAGTGATAGAAGGTTACAACAACACCACAAGCTCTAGTTTTAGCATTTTAGTAGATGCAGTGCCTATGTGAGATCATTGTTATTCAGTGTATGTAAGGTTAGACAGATTGAGTCGGAGGGGGGGGGGGATAAATGAATTTAAAGGGGCAGACCTTCTGCTTCTTCTGGGAGTCATCATTGTTCCCAAACAGGTTTTTTTTTATGTTTGGAGAAAAGACTGAATATTGTATTTAAAACAAGTGGAAAAGGAGTATTTCTGATTGTCTGTTTTGTCTGGCATTTCCTGAACCGGCGCCTAACTTTCTCCCGTTTATTGAAAAACTGAGATAATTTCTCTGAGAAGTAAAATATTTTGTTCCTCTGTTAATGGCATTTTTCTCAGCGTCACTTTCTAAACTATGATTGAGGTGAAAATACTTTGATCGTACGAGACTTAAACATGTCTGTCTGTTATGAAATGTTATCGAAATTCCTGACTTTCATTGAGAAATTAAAAGACAAAATGTGTCTGCGTTCACATCTTTTGGGTGTAGATTATTTCTACTTTTTTGACATATTTATTTGAGCATGCACACAGGAAGACACGCAACCAAGAACACCTTTGATATTTTCAGGGGGAAAATCAGTCTAGATTTCTCATTTAAAGCAAAATCTCATGTGGCAGTCAAATGACTTCGTTGAGAAAAATTATATCTAGAAAGGAAACTTGTAACTTTTCTGGAAACAAGTCTTTTTTTCAACTTTGGTTTATCTTTTTATGAAAAAAAAAAAAAATCTTAAAACTTGTCAATTGCCCGTCATATGAGATTTTCCTTAAAATTTTTCCTGGGAATATGAAAGTTGCTTTTGGCTGTGAATCTGTGGCCCTGTTTGTCAACGAGCAATCACATAGAGAGGATGTCCCAAACACCACGTTGATCACCCGTTCCATGTGACTATTCATGACTGTCAATTCTAAGACTGATATGACTTCTGGGTACTTTCAGGGTCAACTGACTGCATGCACAACTGACAATTTTAAATACTACATCATTCTGGAATTCTGTTAAAAATAAGGTCTACTAATCAATTACCAATGTGCCACAAATCACTTCCATATATATTACATGTACGATTCTGAGATTATTCCACATACAACACCTATATCATCTCTTTAGTACAGATACATCTTTGAGAATGACATAATGCCTCAATCTTTCGTTCATTTCTTGGTATGATGCAGGAAAGCAGCCTTGATGAGTAACTCACTAGGGCTACATTTAAAGCATTATGATGCACACCTGAGCGACCAGGATAATGTATCAATGCACAGTCAGCGAGTTATTCACCGGCACTGCATTGGTGCATCATGCCAATAAATGAACATGTCTAAAAAAGCAACCATAAAGGTACCTCCATGAGGTAACATGTCACTCCCAAAGGTTTAAACTCTAAACCACTTCTCTAATGGCATTCCTGTTACAAAAAAAAATATATGCAATCTTCTTTTTCTTAATTTGATCTCTTTTTGCATACATAAAAATTACTATAACCAGATTGACGATTCAAGTTTATCGTTAGGACTCACATAGTCATCTGCGATATCCTTTATGGCTGTGAGGGACAATACGGCCACCAGCGGAATGAAGGTAGTCAGAGGGGTCAAGGACGATATCGCGGGGATGAGCTGTTTTCAAAAGTCCCAAAACGAGGCAAGGTTATGCATAGGTAATGAGCTGTGCACAAGTAACCAAGGAGCATTACGTCACGTCATGAAAAGGACAACGGGACGTGACGTCATAGCCTGTTTCCAAGGATCAGGAAGGCAAGCCACATTGGACGACAGCGTTCAAGTGTATTTGTGTCCAATGTCAATATCAAGGTCGCAAGGTCAGCATCAAGGTCATTCCGCAAACATCAGTCCGGTGAAGATTGCGCCCGATAAGAATATAGTCACCAGAATCAAATATGGACAAATCCAAGGGGGGCCTCAGAAAATGAATCAGTATTAGTTGAAACATGGGTTAAAACATAAACAAAAGCAGCAGTATAGTCACAGTGAAAATTGGGTCAAAATGAAAAACTACTGAGAAGATAATAAAGCATGCATAAAGGTCAAACGATACTTTGACTGTACATAAGGATGTGCACATGTAGTATGCACGTGTACTCTCTGTGGTAGAAGCGCGTATTAATGTGCAGGTTCTCTTCAGCCAAATGCTGTCATAAATTGGCATCTAAATGCAGTGAATATAGTGTTGTTAATGTGTTACTCCTTGTCATGGGTACAAAGGATAAAAGATACCCGCACCAAAACAAACAAAGAGTGTATCACAAAGTGTGCATTAGCGGTCTATTAGGTTATTGATCACCACAGCCTGCATTCTTCAATTTATGTCACAGGCCTACCTCATTTTTTTTCCATTTTAGATTTCCATAATAGATTTTCAGGTAAATATTTGCCCAAACGTAGACTAAATCAAATCTATTGGGTATATCCAATTCTGCTTGTTCGCAATCCTATCATAAGCGTGACAACACCTGTAGGTACTTCTCAATTGTGATGATTAACATCTGCATTTATCATGACCAAAAAACCCACAGAGACAATCTTATAATGCACACCTGTCTTTCAAAAGGACAGCCTTCACACTTAACCCTTAGAGGAAGACACCATGCCTAGAGGCTTTATTATGTTCATTTGTTGTCAAGATGCTTTAAGGCAGAGCTTGCGAGTTACTTGCTCGTGCTTACTTGCCAGTGCTGTTTGAATTCAGCACTGGCGAGCAACTCAGCAGTGCTTTGAGCAATTCACTAACGCTGTATTGGTATATACCATACCGACCCTTTGGGTGTGTATAAGGCCTGTACGCTCGGCATGATATGAATACAGCATCACCAAGTCACTGACCAGCGCTGCATTCAAGCATCGTGACCACAAAAGGGGTACGACCCACTTATTCAGCATGTTGTCCTCAAAAGGGTTAAGAGTAGAGGAGGGGTAGAGAAGGAAGCTGTTAAGTAAAGGAATAAACAGAAACTATTGAATACTGCCACAGTATAGTGAGTGAGAGGGGTCTGCATGGTGGAGCCTGGGACCTCTCTATAATTGTGAGGTGAGCAGCTGCTGAACTGCTCATTGAGCTGCTCATTGGTTTGTAGCACTTACAATATCATCTATACCGTCCTTACAGGCCGTCAGCAGGAGCACGGCACACAGCGGCACGATGGTGGTGGCCGCAGTCAGGGAGGAGATGGCGGGGATTAACTACACAAGACGCCGCCAAAAAGAGAAAATACATGCTCGGTCCTTAAGGCTATTCTCTGTTTAATTATTGGTGATTATTATGAGTGTCCATATGATTGTGTTTGTAAAGGTATTGATCACTAAGTACTAATGGAATGGGTGGAATAAAGAAAAAAGGAAGCCACCCCATGAAATACGACAATTTTCACTCTATAATGTCCCAGTGAAGCAGTTATCATGCTGTTGTTTCATAACGGTCAATAATGGCTGTATTTCAGAGCGATTTTCACAAGAATCAATATAAAGCTGTAAGGCCACACCAAAAAAATAAGTTGGTCCATGGATTTCCCTCTACATATTTTCTGAAATACAAATTTCTTTTTTCTTTGAAAAAAAAAATCTCGTCTTCGGATTTCGCTCGCTTCACTTTCTACAAGTTTTCTCTTTGTGATGTTTGGCAAATTTTCTTTTTAAATAAAATTTTTTTGCTCGCCTCACTTTTCTCGCAAGGAATCCATATCCATTGGATGCCAACAAATTCTTTAAAAAAAAAAAAAAAATTCGCTCGCTCACACCATTTTTTCAAACCCAAAATCCGTAGACCAACTTATTTTTTTTTGGTGTGGCCTAATTTTGATTGGGTCAAAGTTATAATCCTGGAGACATTGTTCTGTGGAAATGTTCGTATAAGTGCAGGTGATATATGGGAGAGAACTATATACAAATCTTACCTGTTTGTCTTATAAAACACACAAGTTAATCATGCTAAGGCATCTAATGCATTAATGCACCATGCCCATCGCCCGGCATAATGCACACATGATGTTCATAGGAGTCTACTCTATAGCACTTCATTGGTGCATCATACCAAACTTTTGGTAGGATGCACTGTATGGTAGGCATGATGCATTAATGCACTATCGACCTAACAGTACCCACACCTATGACATGCATTTTACACTTTTCTGTAGAAAGCCCAAGTCATTTCTCTAGAACTCACTAACAGCCTTGAACAGGAACAGTCTTTTCATAGTTATTTGCTTTTCCAGCTGGAATAGGTGACGCACGATTTATACATAGGAAATATGGGCATTCAACCACTAAATATGTAATGTAGGATAAGGGGTTTCAGGAGAATACTGACATAATACTTGAGAAATGACTTGAACTTCCTATGGACAATAAACAACAAATTCAATGATGAATTTGATGAAATTAGGCTTTCCAATGTCACCTCAACATCAAATACACGTTATAGATTGGGACACGATGTGATAAAATCCCGTTGTATAACTTATAGGGATTTCAGCAAAAGGAACCAGAGAGCCTGAAATAGGAACATTTCTATCACTGAAAACAAATCACCACACCCAGCAGTTGGCTCTCACGTGGGGCTTCTTGGTCTGCTACCTTTCCTGCACCACAAACTCTTGATTTCTCAACTCGACATAAACCTCATGGACCGCAAAGTGCTTTATTTATCATGCCGATCCTACAGGGATGATACACTCTCCAAGCATCAGAATGATGCCCCAATGCAGTGCTGGCAAGTAGCGTACACATGAAGGGTCGGCATGATACATAGATGCAGTATTGGTTAGTAACTTACCAGTATGCTACTTGGCAATACTGTGTCCATCAATTACAGCAACAATAGAGCACTGAAGCACTCACTATGATTCACTTTAAAGGGTTAGATGAATAGTCATCTACAAGTGGACGGGAAAGCCCACAAGAGTTAGGTTGCACAGACACGTGCTAAGCTACAGTAGACTCCTTCATGATTAGGCCCAACTGTTCAACTAATGTGTCTTTTAAAAGTAACTCCCTTTAAAGTAACGACACATGGACATTATCTCTCTTCGCCCTTCTGCTTGTTGCGTTCTGCTCTTATTTAATACCCTAAATATGAGATCAAAACAACAAACTATTTTCTTTTTACATAGACCGCATAATATCCTATCATAGGCATGATAAACCTTGATGAATTTTATACTTCGTCAACATGTTATGAGCAACTAACGGGCGTTATATTTATGATAACAGCAAGTTCTGTCATGAAAATAATTATGAAGCCTTGACGTCTCATCGTTGCATCCTTAAAGGGTAAAAAGAAGAAAGCAGATTCTAGACAAGGCCATTTGGCTTTACTTCACCTGCTCACCATAACCCCTTCTGGTACGTGCACAGGGAGTTCTATTCTTTTTTTACTATAAATAGAAGAACCTAGGGTAAAGACCAAGGTTGTTTGTGTGGACTTATTCTGTATAGGTAATAATACTATGTTTTAAGCCAAGTCTACTCGACTTACATGCGATATGTCTACATACTACTCTGACTAATCAATATTTCATCTAGCTTCTACACAGAATCTCTTCCATTTTAATAGCCTTTCAAATATCCATAACAGCCTTTCAAATATCCATAACATGCCTGATTACTTATACACCTGCTAATTTTTTGGCGTCTTAATCTGCAATTTCCATAGGAATCAAGGTGTTTTTGAAATCGCAAAAAACTGATCGCCACCATAGGCCCCATGTTGAAGCCATGTTATACATATGGCTTTTCAAAAGGTGAGTCAAATATGGCAGCTTATTTGACAGGGAAACACATGGCTCACGGACAATAGAGATGTATTGTTGGAGAGATGAGATTCCAATATATCCCTTGGTTTTTTAATTAAATTGATTATCAGGAGTGACCACTGGATATGAAACCATCCACATTTCTGATTTACCGTATGTATCGGTGAGTCCCATACAGAAGTCAGACTAAGTATGGAATGGCATCCATGGCGCTCAGGCCAAAAATTTTTTTTCAGACAACCGACCTTACCTAGCAAAACAGGACCGATCCTACACCCTTTTCTTCAATCTTAAAGAAATTGAAATTAGATATTTTTCAGCTGTTTTTCTTTGCCCAATTCAGTTGTCACAGAGTCAGGGTGAATCATTGTGATTCACTGTACCAGTTAAAAAAAGAAATCCCAAAAAAGAAGAAAAAAAAAAACATCCGACCTACCCTACCTATTTTTTTCAGCATGTTACCCAAAACAAATGATTTATTTTTGTGGCCTCACTGATGCTGGTTATAGAGTGCATGGTGGACGTGCCACACCAGTTGTTCATCCCTCACACTTGGCACCTCACTACATCAAGTGGCCTTGGTGGGGCATGTTATCAGTCACTCACAAAATGAAGGGTCTTCAAAGTATCAAGCAGCATAAAACAAACAAGTTAAAAGCTGTCATATTCAACCTGTCAGCCCTCGCATAGCCTCTCCATATTGACAACTTTAAAAATGACAAATCCATGAACAAAGTTGTTCATGGTTCTACTTAAGACTTGTTAACATGAAGGATCTGTGTCAGGACTGACAACTTTGCCCTGTTTATTTATGATGCTCACCTTAATTTGACTGTTTCTGAGCTCTATAGGTCCCTGTTGGCATGACGCTCAAACCTAATCTAAAACTGGTCACACAACCGCTAATCTAATCGAAAAGACCTGCAAATGGATATTGGGAGGGGTTGTGTGTTGTACCAAACATAGCTATCCATGGATATTAGAATCATTCTTGCTACTCCATATCTGAAAATGTGGAAAAGCTTGCAATTTAAGTAGCTATACAACACTAAAGAAGAGGAGCATAGGTATTCATTTACAGCTTCGTTCTTTGCTATATACTGTAAATGAAATAATTTCATTATTGGAAAGTATGTGTTTTTTTAGTGATTTTGATACATCTGTACGATGACCAAAGCATACAGTGGGCTAAAATAGATTCCATAGGTGACCTTCAATAAGTGTAAAACTTCTGCTGAAATCAAGAAAGGAAACAAATCATCTGAAAAAGACATTGCCATTATGCAGAGGATATAATTGCAATAGTTACATAAGCAAACAACGACGTCAGATTAATGATTTTCTGGCCAAAAGAATAAGGATATCTAAACTATTTTTCCATAAAGAATTTGATGAAATCGAATCAGTTACACATGGGGAAACAGTATGATCTCTACAAATGTAGACAAGCTATATGGCTGAAACACTGACCTGAAGTATGAGCAGGAACAGGAAGTAGGCGTTGGCGAGCCGCTGGAACTGCTCAAACAAGTTCTTTGGTATAAACGTGAAGACGTTGTACTTGGACGTGGTGATGTAATTGTTCTGTAAAGCAATTACACAATAATTATATAATGTTTTAAACATGACAGAGGGGGTTCTCAATCGATTTCTTCACTATTCAAATAATTATATTCATCTACACAAAGCTATTTCAGTCAACAGTAAATTCGATAAACCAGAGTACAATATAAAAGATTTAACGTGCAATGCACGACTGGCCCAGGTCACCCCCTACCTACCGTAGGGGACTGTCAATATAGTGACAGTGTGTCAAAGACTCAATGGTTAAGGCTATGGAGGATGCACCCATTATCGCTCGCATGTTTCATTGGCGAATAACTCCTCTCCTGGCAAGTTAAGCATTGCACAATACCAGCAGGTCTTGAATAACGATCCATATTAACCATACAAATGCATGAGACAATGTAATTCTCCTCCATTTTGTTATAATCCAGCAGTTTCGATGGCACCGTGAGTCGATCATCTCGCTGTCCGCCATTTTGAATTTCGATTTTCTCTGCACATGCGCGACCCCTCCTTGCCGGAAGTAGCATTTTCGATTGAGAAATGATATTTTCTATCGATTTAACTTGAAATTAATGGCTTTTTGAATATAATCCATACATCTTTGGCAATATATATATCGAATTTAATCAAATACAACTCAATTTACTATTAAATGAAAAATAAAATATTACGACCGGTTACTCTGCACGCATGCGTCAAGTCTTCAGACATAACAAAATTATGGTGGTCCGATTTACACACTCATATACCAACGGTCTTAACCCGTCCTATACAGAAAATCCCACCTTACCTGCTGAAAAAAGCGTCTTAATTGCCCTATTCCCATAGGAGGCAATGTGTTATTTCTAAGTCAAACATGTCAGGTTTTTTCTTCAGCATTTTTCATAGCTAAAGAAATTTTTTTTTCAGGAATTGTGCATGTACAATGAAAGACTAGATCCTAAAGATTATGTTTCCATGATTTTTTGTTTAATTATCCCCCAATTTCGATGAGCAATTCCCATCTAAAGTCCCAATTCCCGATCGTCAGTTTTTGGCTGAAAAGGCACCGCCAATGACCCAGGAGGACCTGGGCCAATAAATTCAATGTTCACAAAAGGATTATTTACTGACACTAAGGTCTTTACACTTACTGCATAGCTGAAGGATGCATTGTACCCAGAATCATTGGCGCGTATTAACCGTTCTGTTTCTGCAATAGAAAAAAGAGAAGGAAGACATTTAATATTCATATCAGGGAAAACGACAACATGTCAACATGTCATGATGCAGTGTGGTATACAGAGTGTACGTATACAGAGGGTGTCAGTGGGTATTCTGTAAGCCTATAGGCAACGTGGGGGAGGCCTCCCTGGGGAGGCATCGACTCAACAGGCAGCTCAGGGTTTTATACAGTTAACATATAGAAGGTCACATAATTTTGTTATGCCCTCCAGTACTGGTATATACTGGGTTTACTTGTATAGATTTTTCTACAGCCTATGTAACAACAACTATGAAAGTGCTGCATACTCCATTAATTTTATCATACATTTTTATTGTCATGCTCCATGAATAAAGCATTGGCGAGGTAACTTGTCAGGGCTCCATGAATAAAGCATTGGTGAGGTAATTTGTCAGGGCTCCATGAATAAAGCATTGGCGAGGTAACTTGTCAGGGCTCCATGAATAAAGCATTGGTGAGGTAATTTGTCAGGGCTCCATGAATAAAGCATTGGCGAGGTAACTTGTCAGGGCTCCATGAATAAAAAATTGGCGAGGTAACTTGTCAGGGCTCCATGAATAAAGCATTGGCGAGGTAACTTGTCAGTGTAGCATTCTCGCATCATCAGTGTAGGGGACCCGAAATCCCTCTACCCGGTAGACCGACTCTCAGGAGCCGGTTGGCTGGTCTTCACTGCTCCCCTAGTGTGTGTCATACCGATCCAGGTGTAGGTGGAAGGTAGAGAAAGTCAGACGGGGAAGTAGCTCAGCAGTAGAGCTTCCGCCTGCAGGTGGGAGGGTCCCGGGTTCGACTCCTGGTTTCTCCAGGACGTTTTCGGCCGACCTCTACATCATGAAAAGCCTACAGCATTGTTACTATTATGCACTGATAAACTCTTTAATTTCCAACACTAATTAGGCATAATATAACAAATCTCTTCCAGGGGTGTGGGAAGCAGTTTTAGAGTGGGTGGGACCAGGGGGTTTTTCTGCAATTTTTGACCTCCCTTTGCTTGACCTTTTAGTTTTGACCTTTTGAGGAGTTGACCAAAAGTGGGGGAAATGTCCCCCCCTGCTTTCCACGACCATGCCTTCGATATCCTGTCTTTCTCAACAGCGAAGAGATGATATGTTGCCGATTTGTGGCACCGAGAACCAAACCTTGGCTCCTTGGATTTGAGACATTGAGCTCTACAAATGTGCCACACCGTTTCCAGTTGTGTACTGAATGTATAAATGCGAAAGCAGAAAAGACACTGCCTTTCCCTTCTCACACATTTCTGTTGTTGACAGGTACAAAAGCATGTATATACATCCTCATATCGTAGTTGGAAGTAAGACCAGGGTACGTAGCTCTATTCTCTTTTGTCTATGGACTATACAAGAAAGCTTAACAGTAGATTATAGGGTAAGTTGCCCTTGAGTCGACCACTAGACAAGTTGGTGCAATAGGTCAACCACCCTACATTAACATCTTTCAGAGAGCATATGACTACCAGTTAACTTTACATCATTAATAACAATCTGAATACTCTGCACTTGATACAAACAATCCTCATTTATTGTGAAAATAACTTACTGACGATTTAAGATACCAATATGCCAATAGTGGTCGAGTTCCACATATATGGCACTGACCAATATGACAGACTAGATGTACCATATAGCTCTTGCAAAAGCATCAATACCCACCTTATATATAGTGAGAGCAAGGTTTAGGATGGACTCGATACAAGGCATCATAAGATCTGACAAGGTCTAGCCCACGCCCACTGGGTCCCAAAGAATGGGCACATCCAATGGACATTCATCTAATTCACATTTATTCAATCACGACATTGACTAAATGTATCCCCATCGTCATTTTGTTTTGCTATACTATGCTACCTCTGCAGCCAATGTCACTAGCTTGTCAACCTTATCTTTCCAATACACACGTTATTAGCCCACCACACCCTTTTCCCCTCCCTTCTTGCCTGTTTGCGCTCTGTCTGTCTCTGTCCTCTGTCTGTCTGTCTCTCTCTCTCTGTCTCTCTCTCTCTCACCCTGTGTGTCTCTCTCTACATATTTCTTTCTCTCCCTGCCTCACATAATTTCATCCTACTCCCATAGACCTACCCTCAAGGGGTTCCTGGTACATGGGCAGCGCAGTGATGGCTTTCCGTATCCAAAATGAGGGTTTGATCCAGGAGGGATCCATGGTAAAGTAAGGCTGTGTTTTGGAGGACTATTAACCTCCGCCTGTCTCCTTCCCTTAGTACTCCAGGGTGCCTATCTCTCACTGCCCAACGTGGAGGAGGTTGCAGTCAGTGCTGTGCTAGGTGTAGCAGTATATGTATACCTGGTAAGTGTAACACTCCATGTCCTATTACATATACATACAGGTAGCGTCTTAAGCGGTAGCTGCCTGCCTATCACATGTTTCACGCCCTGGAGGAGGCTGGGTTGGCCTACCTACAGGTAAATGAAGTGTTGGCGGGAGGAGGCAGTGTGAACTACCGCCTGCTGCTGCTGCTGCCAGTGTTGTGGTTGCTGCTGCTGCTTCTCCTTTTGCTGATGGTGTTTCCTATCTTAAAGGTTGTCTAGTCCCACTGTGGCGATTTCTGTATCAGCCTTTAAACCTTGAATGGCCTGTCGAGACTATTAGCACAGTGCAGAAGGCACTAGGGTAACTGCCAGTTATCTCATCCAACATAAAGGATCATATGCTAACAAATGTAAACACTTTTCCTCGTTTTATGCTTTTAATACAATATTCATGATAGTATAACAGAATCATAGATAGGGCATGGATACTTATAGAGACAAGACCTGGAGTTGCTACATTACTTGGATTACAAAGAAATCAGCAAAAACTGATAATTGGGTACTAGGGTAACCCCTAATGAAGTTACCCTTGTACTTGTTATTGTAAACTAACTGAGTTACCCTAGTACTGACAAATCTAAAACCTCTCTACACCACTGTTCTAAACAATGTCAACTGGTAACTATTGATTCAGATAGTTACCGGTACACCCCACCTAAACAACTTGGCATGACTCAAATCAGTGGAGATGCTGTGGAATCTCCCCTTTTTAATTCTCTATACTACATATAGGATTCACCATATTGGATGGGGTAACTGCCAGTCACCCTAGCACCTTCTGCACTGTGATTAGGCCTACCTGTGACCGGGTGCACTCTGATGAGCAAAACAAACGCCATTTACATTATTCAACAGGCACTACAAGCCATCCCATTTTCTGTCTTTGCAAGACTAAGGTTTAGTTAGTGTTTCCTGGCACACCCAAATTAGGGCTTCCCTCCATCTTAGCTACCTGCTACTAAACAATTAACTCACCCAAGCCGACATTGGCCATTTAGGGGTCATTTACAGAGGCTATAAAAAAATTGGGACAGAAAAACAGTGCACAGAGCATCCTTGGTCAGATGTAATAGCCTGGGGGACGACCCCCGGGGGGGGGGTGTTATAGGTCTGTATTTTGAATGAGAACTTTTACACAGTATTTGTTTTAGGCTTAGCAGTCTTGGTACAAACCCACGACCTAAGGTTCACAAAACCTTTACATTTTGCATTATACTACTCACAATTCCCTCAGCTACTCCTACTGACACATTCAATAGTCCTTACAGCAACCCACGCTGAGGCCCCACCAACCAGCGGCAGTAGTCGGGCAGGGCAATTGCCCTTTTCCTAGATGCCCTTCCATCCACATGAGATCAAGCTGGCAGGGACCTCAGCACGCTATGGCGTGACAACAAAGCCGGGGCCTCCCACGTTCACAGCTGGGAGGACGTGACGAAGGAGCCGGTCTTCCCCTTGCCTGTCAGCGCCGAGATTGCCAGATAACGGCCTAAACCAATTAGCTTTATTGGTGGTCTCTTTTGCCAGAAGACAAATTGCTCGCGGACAGTGTACATGTACACTGCGGTTATTATACTGCAGCGAGATAAGCTCACCATCAGTATGGATCTCACCATCAGTATGGATGGTGCTATATATAGGGTTGGGCTGGGTAGACTGACGCCATCTATCTTATCTGGTGTGCTTTTTTTCGCCATTGTTGTGCTTGCTGCAAACATGGTATGTATAGATAGCGTTGCACTTTTACCAATATATTATATGGTAAATAATGGGGAGCCTTGTGAGCTTAGGCCCATGGAATACACTTATGATGAACAATATAAACTGATACCTGTCAGATAAGGTTTACTTTCTGCATCCTAACTATAAAAGTAGCACCCATGAAACAGGTGTTTAACCAACACACAATACCGCCCCATTAGCATTATTAATTACTGGCTGGGCTCATATTAATTACATGGATGCCATATTAGCACAGAACCCGACCTACCACCAGCGGCACCCCCCCCCCATCCCCATTAGACCTTCCTTCGAAGCCGCCACGACCCAAATTTAATCTTCTTACCTGACAAATAAAATCACTAGCGTGGGTCATCAATAACCGCACGCACCAACCCCCATCCCCTAAACCTTTAACCCTCTATGGACCGCTAATGCTTGCAATGTGAACCATGCCAAATAGTCAGTATGATACACCTGTGAAGGGCTGTTGAGTGTGCTTGCCATCACTTCATCAGTGCATCGTGCCAACCCTCTGTCAGGGTATCAGACCGTTAGGGTCGGCATGATGCATTGATGCAGTCCTGGGGAGTAGACTCAGACGAATGCAGTCCTGGAGAGCGGTAGACCCACCAGGGCTGCATTCATGAATCATGTCGGGCACACTGCATTAATTTATTCACTACCATTACATAAGTATGGAATGCATGATACCCAAACTACTGTGTCAATACAATTCAAGTAAATGCTGGTGAGTAACTCGCAGGCTCTGTATTCGTGCATCATACCACCTTTACAGGAATGTATCATTCCCATGTGGTCGGCATGATGCACGAATGCAGCAATAAAACGCTATTCGCCACTTGTGCATTCATGAAATAAACTGGAAAGAAGGTAATGCTAATTAAAACAGTGTGCTGTCCCTAAAAAAGATAAACCAACGCCCCTCAACCAAACGCACCACTGACAAAGCCGCCATCACCATACTGTCGTCTCAAGAAACTGGATGGTGTTCTTTGTGTGGTACATGTTATGGTATAACATACCTTAACCATTTTAGGGCATACTGTGATTTAATACACTCTTTTTTGTTTTGTCTTCATGATATATGACTTGCTTATTCAATTGATTGTCTGTGTTCTATACTTGCGTCATGTTGACACTATGGGCTGACTCACCGTTGAAAGGTAGGCAATGATGCATCAATAACCATATCTCACTGTCTCATAACAAATAAACATGAGGCATTGAGGCGTCCTTGTCGTCCTTAAAGTGCTGAGGTCTTAGTCTAGGATACCGGCGCCTTTACTGACGCCTCAAGCGCCACCAGGAGAGACCCTGGAGGAGGCCCCTTCAGTGAGGCGTGCCTGCAGGTGACAAGTGTGACAGGCACACAGACCATGGTATATACAAGGGGCCCAGGAGGGTCGGTGAGAGGTATATTATAGATGGGGTAATCCTTTTGAGGCTGCATACTACATTCAAACCGCATGCCAATTGGTCGCCTTGTTGCCTCATAGCAGCTCTGTCTAGGCCAGTGGCAGGTTTAGATGGGGTGCGCGCCCCCTCCTTTTTGCCACTACCGTAATCTCCCGCGTATAAGACGTGTCTTATACGCCAAACAAAAGGCTGGTGCGTCTTATAGCTTTCTCTCAGGTTGGGTGTGCGTCTTATACAAGGGGTAATTTTACTATAGAAATGTACTAATCTTACAAATTTCAGCCTTAAAATGTGCGTCTTATACGCGAAAATGCCTTTGCTGAGTTTGGGGTGCATCTTATACGTGCAACGCGTCTTCTACGCGGGAGATTACTAAGAGTTTGATTAAAGATTATGAACCCCCGAATTTGCCTAAAGGTTGGGAGATGCACCTGGATCCGCCACGCTACACACGTGGGCTGCTGTGCATTCATGCATTTATACATCACGCCTGCTGCATGCAGGATTGGTTCACTACACACCTGGACTGGATTCATGCATCACACCAACTCCTAAGGACTGAAACACGCATTAACAGTTGGTATGGTGCAGAAATGTATTACTTGGGAATACATCCACCAGCACTGCATTTATAAATCATGACAACAAAGGATCATCATTCTGAAGGCATCTTGCGCCCCCTTAAAGGACTAAGGGCTGATAGCCTGCCGGGGGGAAATCACGTTATAGAGGAATTGAAAGCATCAGCCCTGCCTATCTAGGCTGGGATGATAAGGGCCCTGTTATCATATTATCAGCATTAGGAGGCATTTTTTATTTGAGAGGATAGCACATGGATATGATTAAACGTATATTTAATTCATTATTTGTCCTTCCCCGCGTGCTTAAACCTTTAAATGCACAACGTTTGTCTTCATAATTGACCAAGACCAACCCTACAGGGTCGATACCCTTCAAGAGTATCAGAATGATGCACGAATACAACCCTGGTGAGCTATCTACCAGCACTATAGAAGGAAGACACAGGCGCCCCCGCTTTATTTTCTTTATCCAAGTTGTGCAGCACAGTATGGTATAGGCTGATTAAGGATACACGGTTGTTGGCATGGTAAGACTCACTACCTATGCCCCCTTCATAAACTATGCCCCCTTCATAAACCTTATTAGTATATGACTAGGTCCTATTTGATCCTACTGAACTATTATTCATTGGGTAAATCCTCCTACAATACTCACAACACAGTCTATGTACAAAAAGACAAGAATCCTTACAATAGTAAATCAATGGGTTGTACACCTGTGAAATAAAAGACTTCCTGTCTAGCTCCAAGTGTTCGTCCTCTGTACCTTATGTGAAGGATTGCAGACTTGAGCTGCTCTGTGCTTACATTAATCCCCTTGAGCTGCTCATAACAGCAATGTACTTCTCTGTAAAGAAAGACCAGTCATCTTTTTTAACCCCATTATGGAGGATATGCCTTTAAAGCTTCATATTCATTTATGTTATAAACACAGCAAGGCCAAGAAACTGGCAGTGTATTTAGTGCATCACGTCAACCCCTTTTTAACCCTTTAAAGGCCGCTGATGTGATGGAGTGCCTCATTATTAATGATCGGCAAGTTGCATCCCTTGCCTGCCAGCACGTCACTGAAGCATCATGAGTTACTCCCCAAGGCTGCAATCACACATCAGGACGACCAATGAGCATAATATAATGCACTCCTACCTCAGCGACCCTTGAAGGGTTGGTGCTTTAAAACACTATGTGACCGTTAAATGGTTAACCACACTGATGTTATAAAGGAATTGATGCCATTAATATTCTTATTACTCCTAGTGTTGACACCAGGCACGTGAACGAGGAAGGGGGGAATTAATGGATTTCTTCTTCCGGTGGCTGCCATTTCTGTCACTATCATTTCATGAGGCTGGAGATGGAAATGAGGGGGCGTAAGGTCTATTACAGATATTTTCTCACGTCCCATTTTAAATGTGGATTCTTTTTACATAATGCAACTATAGTACTAGGATTTAGTATGTTTATCCCTGAAACAACAGTTGAACATGATTAAATCTCAATCAGCACCTGCGTGATACCGGGTTTCTGTTGATGTAGTACAAATCTTCCTATCTAAAAAGACTCAGTGCCGTAGTGGTGAACCGTGATGAAATAGCATTTAGGTTGTACATGTACTAGGAAATACTATTTACATGTATATTTTTCAAAAGAAATATTTCTTTCCCTATATATACAGCGAAACACGACCATTTATTCTCCTGTTTTTAAATCAATATGTCCGAATGGCAGTCTTCTTTATAATTTATTTTGGTATATTTCTGTTTGCATCATCACGTTTACCTGTACGTTATCTAGCGTTATCTATTACGTCATTTATAATGCAGTATTCAAATTACACCTGATGTCGGCAGCTGTTCATATACAGATAATTAGAGATAAATGGACCGCTAATCGGGTCTGGTTCATCCCTGTACTGAATATAGATGTAGTGGGTTATGGTAAGACAGGAATATCCGGGAGTACAAATGTCACTATGAAGCTCTAATGAAAGGGAGGAGGGTCGTGAGTAGTATAGGATTGGGACTTTCACACTGGGTATAGTTATTTCATACCGAATATGTCGTAGTGGTTTCAATTTCATACAATTGCCAAAATCTAGTATAGCAGGGAAATTGAAGACATTTTTATAGGATTTCCTTCATCACCTTATTAGGCGCATACCGCCGAGTGGAGAGGTAATCTGCTATAGAAGAGTCCTCAGGCCAGACTGGCTCCCCAATCTAGGCTGAAAGCGGGGGAGACGTGTTGTGAGTAGTATACGAATGGGGATTTTACACTGGGTGTGACTATGGAGTGGTGGCATGGGTCATGATTCAATTTGGATTTGATGCATGGGTGTATGGGGCTGGAACACTATCTCTAGAGGGTGCATTAAGTTAAAAGTAGATAGATGCCCCTAACCCAGAGGTGCTTTTAGAATAGACTATATCATAAAGACACTGGGAATTAGTCCTTTCGGAACAGCATGGCACTGGACATCATGATGCACTGATGCAGCGAGGGCAGCTAAGCCCATCGAGCACGTATAGAATCGGGATAGGTATGACTGAATGGTTACCTCATTTATGTATCATAAACACACAGGAGCATGGGAATGCTATATGAATCTTTGTTCTTGATGCCATGATGCCTGAATGCAGTAATAGTGTAACCAATGTCGGATGATACACCAATGCAGTACTGGCTAGTCTACTCACCATGTTTTGCATTGGTGCATCATGGCGACAAAGGTACACAGACCTGGATGTATTATGTGGCCCTTGGGGAGTTAATGAGTAAAGTGTTATGGGACCAGGATCAGCTGCATGTGGCTTTTTACTAACATGTTGAGAACTTACTGTACTCAGTATCAAGCCTCCTGTCCCCATCTGTCTCGTCTGCTGTCCCTCCACCTGCTCCCTGTTCTCCTGCACCTGCACCATCCGGCTTCTCCACCTCTACTTTCTTCTTCTCCAGGTTGCGGTCTTTCCGTGGAGGCTGTGACCCCTTACCAGAGACTTCCCCTCCTCCAGGGCCGGGCGCCTCCACCACCTCAGATGCATATACCTTAACCTGCCGGACAGGCATGGTATGTCTCCCAGAGGGTATACTTTTAATCTGAACAGGGTATTAAATTCTAGGGATAGTTTCCACAAGGTCCCTTCCTGTTCATAATGGAAGGATCCTCCAGGTCAATGGAGCTATGCATATTTCCCCGTGCAAAACCCATAGCTTGATGGGCATATTTCCTCCGAACGCGGGATTACATTCTCTAAGAGCAGCTCCAATACGATACATTGCTATTCATGGCGGTAAGCTCCTCTGGGACCTGTGGTTCTGGGAGGAAGAATTAACTCAAAATGTCTGCATTTCATTTCCCCATGGTGTTCAGTTGGGTTGCTCCCTGCATGGTAAGACTACAACCCTTGACAGTTCCCCATCCTATGGGGCCTCCTGTACTTCCTCCCCTCTGGGCATATCATCCTTAACTCCCAAGGGTAATATGTACAGAGGACTCTATGCTCCCTGTGGTAGAACCCTTCCAGTTCCTGTAGTCAGAATTAACCCCCCCCCCCCAGGGTGCAACTCACTTGACGTCTAACCCTCAGTAGAAGTCCACACAATATATCCTGCTTAATCAGCAATTCTCACAAAATCCATTTTTTACACTTTACAGCTGCCAACTCCAAAATACTATCGAGCTTAGAGGACTTGATAATAAATAAATATCCAATGTTTTTCCAAGCCCTTTGCTGTATAATGGAAACTACTTAAAGGCAATAAGATAGAAGTAGATCGACCAGGTTCTGAGCGAGTAGCACAATGTAGCCATAGTATCTGAGCTTTTCCCTGAGCTTCTCACTGACGACTGAGCTGCTCAGTAAGTAGCCAGGTCTATATGAGTGAATGGGCGGGCTGGTGCATGGGGCTGTCCCAACCACTGCTTAGAACACACGCACGCTACATATAAGGGGTTGGGTGGGTGGGGGAGGGGGAGTAGAGGTGGGGGGGGGGGGGCTAGAGGGACAAAGGGATCAATGAACATGCCCGGTGACTCTCAAACACAGTGCACACAGCCCGTGTTTGCTCCCCTGGTGCCGTGACCAAACGAGGAGTGACACGCCCCCCCCCCTGATTAACCCTGCTTATATGGAGGGTGTGAATTTATGGGACTCCAGGTAGGAATAAAGGCATCTTATTCTTGGATGTCACATTACATTGTCGCCTCTTATCATGCACTCCGTCTTCCTGTCTCTTTCATCAACTAGGTAGACTTTACCCTAATTAATCAGATATACCACTACCAAAAAAAAAAGGCTCAGAAGGGGGGGGGGTGATTAAGTTCAGTTTCAGAAATTTCAGAGAGCGATAGAGGGAGAGAGAGAGAGAGAGAGAGAGAGAGAGAGAGACAGAGAGAGAGAGACAGAGACAGAGAGAGACAGAGAGAGACAGAGAGAGACAGAGAGAGACAGAGACAGAGACAGAGAGAGAGACAGAGAGAGACAGAGACAGAGACAGACAGGCAGAGACAGAAAGAGGGAGGGATTAGTCAATCTTGCCAAAGTTCCATAATGGTTCATATAATCAGTACTAGTGTCGAGGGCTATTCTGTGTTGTTCGGCAAATTACGCTGCTTAGGCCGAATCCACCCCAGTAAGAAAAGAGTAAACACAGTGCATATTTGTTCATGCCTAACGACAAGAGGCCTCGGACATATTACCCACTCTTTGGATTGAGTTACTGCTGGCAAAAATACTGTGGTCAGTATAGGCTTAAACCCCTCTGAGGATCTCAGAGAGCATTAATACACTATGATACCCTTTTCAGGAATGAAAATCACTGACCACAAAAGATCCCGAAATACTCATTACAGCCCCTGAAAAATAGGTTTGTATAGGTCTTTTGTGACTTGAAAAGCCCCATAAATCCCAAAATGAATACTTCTATGCCTGCCTTTTATTTTCATAATACACATAATGCACTGATGCAGTGCTGGTGAGTTTACAGTTAGTATTTGTGCATCATGACGACTAATAACTATGAAGCATTGAGCAATCTACAATTACCTCATCTTTCCTGACACATCAACGTTTATTATTACACTGTCGCCTACTGACTATATTACATTCATTATTCGTCATATGCAAGGTCAGGTGGAGGCAGGTGAGCTAGAGGTGTTGATAGATATGTCCACCCACATCCCACATGGCGGATCATCCTACACGCACTAGCATTACTATTGCCTCCCCTACTGTGCTAATGACAACCTAAGGTCTCACTAAGAACTAAGCTCTCAGTTCCTTTCTTGACTAGGAGTGGCATAGATAACTACCAAATCGATACGCCTTGATTTACGAAATCGCAATTATCGCATGGATAAAACCATTATATCGATACAGTCATTTGTCCCTTAAATGCACAGACTTTGGGTTTTCCAAATTTGAAATTAGAACCGAAGTTATGAACAAAAGTGTACTGTAATTCAAATATATTTTTAATTAGCCATGTCCAACATTTTTTCTGGTGATGAAATTATCTGTAATACATCGTTAAGTTGAAAAGTTTTTCTTTTAGCATCGTGCGGACAGGTCATAACCCACCTAGCCCTTGTCGAAAAAATCTACATAGTTAAGTTGTGTGTGTCATAACATTTTACCATTAGACCAAAAACTTCTGTAAATCTTGTGTATACAAGGCAATATAATGACTCTAATTTACCTAGTAATTAGAGTATTTTAAAAATTCTTTCACTGTTGGAAAGCTCAGATAATGGTTATTATGGTATATTTAGCAATCATCAATATATTTGAAATATCGAGACCAAGATGATGATATTCACCATCGATATAAATTGGATGTCAATGACACTCCTATTCTTGACTGCTGCCCACATCAGGGGTGTGATTTTATTTTGGCCAATGTGAAAACATTGATCAGACAAAATGTCTGCAGCTCATTTGGTATTTCATGGCCTCAAAATATTTAAAGGAGCTCTGAATCGGCTACGTCCGCCACAGTGCTAACGTCGGCGGACGTAGGTCCTCCATTCAGAGCGCCTTTAAGACAGCCCCCGCCCCCATAAATGTTTATAAATTTCCTCACTGGATCAAGATTTACTGTTTACTCTTTGACATTTTACACAGATAAAGCACATGATCTAAAAAAAAGAAATTTCAGTGGCGAGCCAGGATTTGGAAAAGGAGGGGCACATCTCCCCATTTTTGGAGATTACTCGCGGTCCAAAAACAAGAAAATAAGCGCTAAATATGGACAAAATGCCCTCCGTCTTGATTCGTCCATGATTTGAAACAGTTATTTCAGAAACCGAAGATGCTCGATTCCAAAGACAAATGGGTAAGTTGCAGAACTGCTGAGTCATGCAATTTGACAAGGACATGCCTTTACATAAAGTTAAAATTACCATGAACATTCAGCTGTAACTCCCACCTCCTATACCTCTCTAATAACGATTTAGTTAACCCTTCATTGTGTGGGGAAGAATCCAATCATATAAGATCGGCATACGCAAGTACCAGTCGATTTGCTCAGTAGTGCCGCTCATGCATGATGAAAGATGATGAGAAGAGTATAGTGCTTTAAAGCACCCTATGGCCGTTAGAGGGTTAATCTTTTACGGTCCGCTGATGTAGGAGTGCATCATGCCCATTGGCCGTCATGGTGCACCAATGGGCCCCTGTAGGGTCGGCATGATGTGTGACCATTCATACATCATGACGACTAATTGGCTTGATGCATTATTGCATCAATGGCCCTTATAGGGTTAAGGGCGTGGAGGTGGGAAGAGGTACTAACTGCAGACCGTGACTCCTCATTAATTTACCCCACCTGGAGGCCGCAGCCACGTCCCCTCCCGGCGGCCGCCAGGGGCAGGGTGTTTACGACACACACACCCACCTGTCTGGTTGTCTGTCCTGGCTGGGGTCAGGGGTGGGGCTCTATTATAAAAGTTTTAGAATAGATTGGGTCTGAAATCAGAGGTATATGAAGCAATTTTTTTTATGTGGAGGGGGGGGGGGCAGGGGTCTCGGTTGGAAAGGGGCCTGCTATACTTTTATATAGGCGCTCTTTATCATTAGTTATGATACATTGATGCATTACTGGTGACTGCAGTCGTGACAAACTTAAGGTTTTCTCAGGGAAGCTTCAGTCAGGAGGAATCCAATGACTACTTGCATGCAGAACCGCCCAGACCCCTGCAGAAAGTCACAAGAAAACCAACTCAAGATTTTGTCGTCTTACGTGGCTAGTGTAATCCATTTACATCTTTATGTAACTGCTCTAACGGTACTCGTCTATACAATTTATCCTTCCAAAAGCCAGGCACTGTTTTGCCTATTTACCAGTCGAGGGTGGGCATCATCTAGTCTGCCACTTTAGCCTACCTGTGGCGACTGCACCAGAAAATTAGGCCCAAACACGGCTGCATTGACATAGTATTGGACGGTAGTGCTGCCCTGAATTAATAATGTATACCCTGGTCAATGCTCAACGCCCCTGACAAACACCCACTCCTACAGTCTGGTTAGGTAGAAGTCATTTATTTCTTCTTTTTTTTGTTGCTTTAAACAAACATGAAGGGGGGGGGTGGGTTAATTATTTTCTATTTGGGTGCATCAGGATTGACAGCAGATGCCATAAAATGTCCCCATGTGATGCTCTGCATGAGGCTTTCATGAAAGGTTCCCAATCATACTGCTGAGGTGATGAGAGAGCATTTCACACTTTAAAAGGGAATACCTTATATCCATAATGCTGAAAATCTACACGCCCCCTACAATGTTTTAAAAAAGTGGGCACTGCCTTTCCCATACTGAGATCGGCACAGGACGTGTCCCGAAAGTTAAACCGATGTTGACTCCCTCTCACCCCAGACAGATACTATCCTTCATTTCTAGGACCTGGTGCTTTCTTGCTGGAATGTCGCTGGAGTTTCGCGCTAACTCAGGTACCAAAAGATAAAGTGCTAGTAATACTAGACAAACTAACTATAAAGTTGTTTTCCTCCCTTCACTATCCCAAATTTTAGGCTTATTCCTGATATAATCCCATCTAAAACAACAGGTAACAAAAGCTATACCCACCCTAGTTAGAAATGCTGAACACAACCTAACAATATAAAAAGGCAAATCGCAGTGCTTTGCCACCTAGTCAGACTGTGCCAATGGGATCTGACTAAGTACTCTCCCCCAGCCACCCTCCACCCCCACTGCTCCCTAGTCCCACTGAGATCTGATTGTGCTGGGACGTGGAGGTGCAAACCAGTCTGATGGTCAGATGGGCTTAACCCCCTCCTGGAGCAATAGTCTGGATACAGCCCCAGGGCACCACCTCCACACCCCTGGAGACTTAATGGGCTGTAGCAGCACATGTGTAAGGCATATAGCTGACAGCCTGCCTCGTTTGGTGTGAAGCATACAGCCAGTGGCTGACTGCCTGTCTGTAAATCTCTATTAGGCTTAAAGAAAAGTTGTGTTTCCAGTCACCCGACCGACCCTAGCAAAGCAGGTCAAACAATTTAATTTTTGATTTTGAAGAATTTTGTCTCATTTTTTTTTCATATTCTAAAGAAATTTGTCATTACTTTTTGAGGAATTTTTCATCCATTTCCTGTATCCTTTTCTTGTTCTTCCCCTCTGACAGTTGTCATTTCTCCGTCATTATTTTACAATGAAATTTGATACATCCATTGATTATGTGCCGTAACATTTCCTATATAAATGTAGAAAAAAGAATCTGACCTACCTTTTCAAGTCATGTTACTGGAAACACACCTTTATTATTATTATTTTTTTTTTTTTGGAGTTGCAAGCCACGTAAGCGGCCGGGAGCGTAGCGACCGTGCAACTCCATTATGTTTTCGGTTTGCCTATGATCTCACTAGTGACGTCATGCAGCTGCCGTGACGTCATCCGTGGCAACTCCTATCCGTGGTCCTTGCCACATTTTTCTTGTTGGCCTCATTATTGATAGATTTACAAGAATTGCTCTAAAATGTCTGTGCAAGAATGGCTCCAATTTGGGTGGTTCTTCATGAGTTAGCCTTGAAGTAGTATTCCATGTGGTGGAGCTGAGTGGAATACTGCTTTAAGGTCAACAAGTGAAGAAATTTTCACCTTGGAGCAATTCAAGCGAATCTCTGTATTTCTATGCTACAAATCTACCATAAAATGTAGGGTTTGAGCCTAACTCCAGATAACAATATATGGCCCCAAAAGCAGTGAGGTAATAATTGTTATTTCATTTGCTTTATCTTGTAATATATTTTTCATTGTAACAATTCTACGATCACTGTGCTAGATACATACTTCAATGCAGGCTCAATACTTATGTGTCAAAAAAGATTAAGGTATGACAAAGTATCCTCATTAGTTGGATCCTTGTGCACTACGGAGTAGCATATGCCATAAACTGTAGAACCAAAGCAATTTGCCACTATTAAGCTTTAGGGTAACTCGCCCCTGACTCGACCACTAGGCATGCTGGTACCTTAAGTCGACCACCCTGCAATATTTAAAGTTATTTTCACATTATACCAAGATTTTGGTACTTACAGTGCTGATATGGTTATATCTGCCGTGCATTATACTGGTATATTCCGACCAAGCGGGATACACTATTGACCAATGAGAAAATTCCTTTCATTCAGTGTCGACTTTTTAGGGTGCATTATGTAACACCTGGTACCCATCAGCTCGCTGTTATCAGTCCTTATCTCACAAGGTATCAGCTTCAGTAGGGGTCGGCCCACTAAGGAATACGCTAAGGCCATATACCACCCATGTGCTTTTTTTAGAATTTTTGGTATATACTTTTTCGAGGTCAAGTTGGACTTTGTTGGACTTTGGATATTTAGGGAAATGTGTGGCCAAGATAGAGTCAATCTGGCCATTGTTTCAATGTGAAAAATCGTCCAAACTCGTAGGAGGATTGGACCCGTTAGAGGGTTAATCCTCACTGGTGGATCATAACCATTAGACCACCATGCCAGGTGAGAGAGAGAGCCCTGCTGTTGTATCCTTTACCATGGGTGCAGTAGTGGTGGTAGGTGTTTGGCCTGGTTAGGGCTCACATAGCCATAGCATTCTACTGCTGCAGGCGTTCACACCTCGCCAGACGTCAGGCCGCGTGGCCACATCGTGTCAACACGACGAATGCATTTTGGTGCATTTTGATGCATCCTAAAAGAGGAAATAGTGGTATAAATATAATGGGTCATTGATGTCGGTGGTGCCCACGGGTCATACATGCCGATATACCCTCGCCGCTGCAGCTCGGGTATATACAGCATGTATGACCCTAGGGCACCGATATCCGTGATCTAAATCAGGCTTGTTGGTGTCAGGTGAAGGATATTCATATTGTAGATAATGGTGCAAAGTTAACTGGCGGCAGGATGCAATCTGAAAGAAGTTAACCCAGGGTGGTCGACTTAAGGTACCAACATGCCTAGTGGTCGAGTCAGGGGCGAGTTACCCTATACCACGACCACCAATCCACTCAACCTATCAAGTCTTCTACCCCTCCCTTCCATTTCCCTACACGTAACCAGGCAAGGTACCACAAAGCCTTATGTACATACCAACCCAGTCTGGCAGTACAGACCTAGCGGCTCTGAGCAGCTCGACAGACAGATGCCAATCACTCACAACCACTCAAGACCTACTCTCAATGAGCCCAGGACCATTACCACACCCTAGATTCCTAGGGGCTGGATCATTTCAATATGCCAATCCTATCATGTAGATTATGATATCAAGAGAATGTCCCTGGTCGATTGGCTCTCTGTGCAGTGTATGAATACAGCTGAAATGTTTAACCCTTTAAATAGAGCATAAGGCCTCAAAGATTCATCTCAACAAAATAATATAATACAATGCAACCCTGTCGGTTAACTCGCCAGCAATGCAGTTTTGCATCAAGGCTACCTCATCTAATGTAGGAACTCCCCATAGAACCACGTGGCGCTCAAATACACCAGAAATCTACTCGCCAGCACTGCATTGATGGTCCATAATGGTAAATTGAGGCATTATAATGTCCTGCCTAAAGGGTGGAACTGCACAGTAGGAGCAATTTAGGCTGATTTATAGATGTATGCCGCACGAGATCAAACCAAATGGATCTGTATGTAGCCTTCCATAGAGCTATTCATCCCCTTAGCATGTGGCCCAGGCTTTAAGGGGTGACTACAGAGAGCTCTACACAGTACACCAACCACCTCATATATTTCTATCTGACAGCGTCATGCTAAATCTCAGAGACAAATCATAAAGTATAGAATCGTGCAGACATGGAATCTATATAGCTCATGGGACTTTCCCAAAGTCAATCGGGATGGTATAACAAAAGGCATGCTAGAATACCCAAAGCTTCTAACCACAAAATATACAACGTATGTAATTCTAGCAATAGGTTCTCTAATTTCTATCAATAGTAAAAAATGCCATCAAAATGATATTTGAATTTGGGACAAAGCTTACATCATTTTCTTAAAGGAAATTCCTCGCAACACTGTGCGCTACTGTACTGTTTTCTGTGGCTTCATTGTAGAAGTTACACTACTTCACTACAGCCAACATATGGTGATTTACTGCACAGTTTATAGATGGCCTGGTGAATTCAAGTTGTTTCTTAGAGTGTGACTTATAGTAACACCCATACCACTCAGGTGGTAGGGAGCAGGTCTGTTACCTGATGGGCAACCAGTCATATGGGTAAAATGCTTACTGCCACCCAATCAGATACGCTATTGGATTTCCCCCTATCCGCCCACCCCCTTAACCCTATTAGGGCCGCTGATGCAGGAGCAGATCATGCCCAATGGTCGTCATGATGCCCCCAAATGAAGTGCTGGCGAGACTGCCCGCCAACAATTCACTGGAGCTGGACCCTCCGGGACTGTATAATCAAACCCCGTAGGGTCGGCATGATGCATGAATGTAGCCTTGGCGAGTTACTCACCAGGGCTGCATTCATGCATTATGCTGACCAATGGCCATGATGCATTAATACACTAGTGTCCTTTAAAGGGTTAAGGCTCCTTCCCCTCTCAAATTGGGTTTGTGAATCTCCCCCTGCATCACCATCAATGACGGGATCTGGTCTCCTCAGCTGTCCAGTGGCAGTGTCGAGTTGAATCAATGAATCCTAGATATTTTGGTCTGCCCCCATTCTGTTTTTTCCCCTCCACCAGTTAAATTTTATCTAGCTGAGTTATAGTGTGTATCGACTGGGGGAAGGTCTAGAATATCAATCTACTTTCTATCTAATCATACGCCAGTCTCTTAGAATACTACATACATCTACCTGTGGTACATACATATAGAAAACATCTGAACATGCACTTAAAAATCTTTAGATTGAGAAAGTTATTCAGTGGTGGCTAACCAAGATTAGTCATTCTGGTATTAGTTAATTTGACTAACGTAATGATCAAAGTGACTACTTAATATTCAAAAGTGAATAATTGACTAGTCATATATTTCTAGGAAAATATACCAATTTAGCACACCAGGGGGCAGCACAATGTCAAACAAGCATTTTCTTTTGAGTGTACGCTTTTAAAGCCATCTTAGATGAGGGTAATTTCATCTTACTGTGTACATAAGGTGGAAGGGCAATTTAAACTGGTATCATATTTACCAAAAAAAAAAAGAGTATGATAAATTGCAAATTTTCTTGGGAGGTGAGTTAAAGGGGCATTAACACTTATTATATGGAAACTATAATATCTATATTATATATTCACATTGTTGTGAATGATGTTAAAATCCTATACTTACTTAGGTTATGGTTTGTAAATATAATTGATGTGAGGCATATAATATGCTTCTTCAGAGCCATGAAGGCCTTGACGTAGACAAATAGGATGGTTTGACATATCAAAATCAACCCTGCTCTTCCTATCGCTTTTGGAAATCAAATTCATATACATGCTACTAGAACTGAAATGACTAACTTGGGTTAGCCAGAGATGACTAACAAAATCGAAAAAATATTCATCATTACGACTAAGTAGGTTAGTCACATATGACTAAGTTTTTGGCCCTGAAGATTATCAGTGTAGCAGACATACACCTGATCCAGACATGGGGACTGGGGTTTGAAGAAATTTCCAAGAGGGTGGTATTTGAGAACAATTTTATGGAATGAGGCGACCTAAAACATCTAAGACCCCCCCCCCTCCCCACTATTTTTTTTTATGTGTTTATTGCAGCAATGCACTGTAACGTGCATTTAAATGCTGTCAGAAACATACCTTTTATAATCATTTTGTGTGAATAGAACAACTAATGTGAATGACGTACATGTGAGGCCTAATTGACAACCAGTGACAGATGTTGGTACACTTGGATTTTAAATGGAGTATTGGTGTTCAATATTGGTAAACAGCTAAAGGCACCGCCCATTAAGAGTCTTAGGCACTACTTGGCAACTGGCTGTATAACAAATATAATATATATTTTGTTCAGCAGGGCTTAACAACCAAAACCCTGTAATAACAGAAAGCTTTAAAGTCATGGCTCTGAAACCCAAACCTGTGACTTCATGAATGACATACAGAACAAGACGGGTATATATTCAGCATAACTGTAATATTAGTTCAAGGGTATGATTAATAATCATCAATGACAATGTAGACAACAATGCAACCTTTAAGTACACAGTCTAGGTGACACTGATGTGCTTTAATAAAGGGAGTATCAATATCAATTTAGATTCTATTCATCAATTTTATGTCTCAGATAGCCAAACCTATACATCTTACATTAGTTATACCCCTTCTTGATATTGGCCCTGAAATCAGTTATATTCATAATTTCCTCCTTAAACTTAATCTTTGTGGTTGCCCTTTGGATTCCTACTGGTAGCAGGTCCCATAGCACTATACCTCTGTTATATGGTGATCTCTTGAAGGTTCTTGTGATTTTGTTACATAATGGGAACTTGATCTTATTGTCAGATCTTAGATTGTGATCTCTATCTTCAAACACAATATCCTTAGATTTTTTATACATGGCTCCTAGAAGTAATGTATCAAACCTCCTCTGTATGGTATCTATGTCACATAGTTGATGCAATTCAGCAATATAATATTTAGTAATATTGCACCTAAGGCATATCCTTAGAGCTCTATTCTGCAGCCTTTGCAATAACTTCTTACCATCTTCATTGCAGCTAGATGTAATGAAGCAGCAATAAAACCATAGTGTTGTAGATTTTAATACAATAGAAGAGAATAGTCCTGTGAGACATGGCGCGGCGACTTGTAATCTTGTGTCTAGTTTCAGTTGGTGAGACAGATGGGGCATACTATCATCTGGGCTTTTGGTAGTATATAGCATAAATTCAACCTGAACTATCCACTGCAGCTAAGTACTAATAGTCTGTAGACTGTCCATTCTGCATGCACCTCACTCAGCTGCCACAGGGACCTGTCTTATTCAATGATCAATGCCATAGTCAACAGGTGTGTCATTATGAGTGTACACTGTCTCAGATTGCCAGGAGCCTGCTCTGCCTGCCCACCCCCCCACACACACACCCAACTGCCAATCACTTGTTATAGTCTGTACCTCATCACGGGCCAGTGGTCAGCAAACCGGCCAGATCACTCCACCTCTCTATAGAGGGGGAGCACAGTGTAAGTAACTCGGTGTACATACATGTTTTCAGTGTTCCACAAAATCGTTTATATAATGAAAGGAGTAATCAAATTAATCTTTCATCACCAATAGTAGATACATATTCTGAGATAGCATTATTTCAATGTAAACTAAAAGTTTTACACAGAAAAGAATGTAGCAGTTCCACAAGGTGGCCTTACATTTCAACCTCCTCTGATTTACAAAAATGCACATATGGCAACACACACTTTAGCACTGATTTCTCCATAGAGATCTTTGACAGTGAATACTTTGTTCAAATACAGAAAATATGATCCAATTGTACCATAACCCACTGAGATAAAACCTGTACTACATATATATAGTAGTTTCAAAACGAACAATTCTAAAACAAAGGCTACAGGGATGCATTCCTGAATCTTAAAATGCTCTAATGCTAATCTGCCATAGGGCTCCAAATGGTGAAATGTCTTATCTGCGAATAAAATCAAAAGTATGAGATATATTCTGAAAATTCCTTCACTGATGAGTAAAGTACACACACTGTTGTTATTACATTAGAATAGTGAGCAGGAATAGTTCATAGCAGAGGAGCCACAATCAGAAATAGATTGCAAGGCCTCCCTATCCCTTACACCGTGGCGCCTGTGAACCATACATTAGTCTACTCATCTCACGAGTAGTACTCACTAGTCGCCGCGCTAATAATCCACAATTGGTCTGAATGTGCTTTTATAGACTATAATCAATTTCCATATTTTCCCAAACCTGAATAGCTTATTACAAATATTTCTTTTCAATATCTTGAGTTGCTTATCAAAAGACAGCTTAGAATCTAAAGTTACACATAGATACGGAAATATTATCTACAGTTTTAATCGTAGTACCATAGAATGAGATAGCAGTGTTGGAACAAAGTTTAATTTTATGTCCACTTGCAAACCACATATACTCTGCCTTTTTAGGATTCACTGTCAATCTAATATTGTAAACCCAGTTTTTAAAAGCAATGACGATATATAACCTCATAGACCAATTCTGGGGTCTTGTCTGCATAATATATTACAAGATCATCTGCATACATTTTTAGATTAGCCTTAGTGATTACCTTAGTGATATCATTTATATACAAAAAAAAAGGCTCCCAAAACAGACCACTGAGGTACTCCATATTTAACATTCCATGCAAAAGATGTTTTCTGTTTCCTATATAGCTTTCAAACCGTTTAAATTTATTATGACTTAGCCCACGCTTAGACAGTTTTTCAAACAATTTTGAATGTATCACACTATCAAACGCTTTGGTAAAGTCAATAAATAGTGCACCTGTTATCAGACCCTCATTTCTGTACTTAAGTAGGTCATTCACTATATCGAAGTTGGCATCACCAGTACCTTTCCCCTGACAATAACCATATTGGTTTATTGACCAATTTCCAGTTTTTTTTTTCATTAACTCACCTAGATGTAAATACATAACCTTTTCAATAAACTTAGAGGGGAGTGGCAGTAAGGAAATGGGGCGCCAGTTTTTAACAAAACTTAAATCACGTCTTTTGGGAGTGGTTTGACCATGGCTCTAGTCCACTCTTTGGGAAAAGTCCCTGTATCAAAACTAACTTGGCACATAAATGCAAAATTGTTCTAATAGACAATTAAGGGCAGAAATCAGTATGTCACTTCTAACACCCTCAATACCAGACGATTTACTCTTGTCAATGTCTTTGATGATATAATGAATCAACCACTTATCAATTTTGATACCATTATTATCATTGAATATGCTGGTGTTATTGTTGACTTTAAAGGCATTGTCATTTTCTACATTATCAATTCCAACTATGTCACTGTAATCTTTTCCCTATATTGCAGAAAAATTCATTTACATACATGGCTGAATCCTCATGAGTAATAGTGTCGTTTGTCTCATGATGTTTCATATCAGGATACACAATATCAATGCCACTTTCAAACAAAAGTCAAATATTTCTCCAGAACCTTTTGGGATTTCCACCCTGTAAACTGTCAAAAGTGATTCTCGTTCAAAAACCAAATCCATTACATCTTCTGTTATCCAATCCTTGTGTGTTTTTTTATAGTCCGGGAAATGAAAGGGTGATGTTGGTCTAAATATTGATTAATGGGAATCATGAATAATTCCCATAGTAGATCAGGATCATTATTAACATTGAAAAATATTTCCCAGTCACAACAATTTTGGTGAATTTAGACTCATTGAAACCCCTGTAATCCCTGCCCTGATAGGTTAGGATATCCTTTTGTTTCTTTGGAGCAACAGCGAGACGTATATTTGACAGTGTATCTGGACAATCCCAAAGAATAAATACACTTCAAAAGGGGTAGTCATGATGACCTAGTGCACTGGTGCACCTTAAAAAATTAATGACACAAAGAAAAAGGACCTGGAGGCTTGAGGCATTATGCCACCATCATAGGGGTAAGTTCATGAATAATTCAGCCTCCCTCTCCCCAGAGAGACGTTAGCATGTAGATCTCGTACTGTGTAAAGTATCTATCCCATTGACGGCTATTATCTCTCTGGGTACAGCCACATATAATGGCCTTAGTTTCCCCATATCCTTTTCCCCCACACTGCACTGCTATTTCCTACATTGATGTCCCAGTGCTTAGACCGACTCTACACATGAAACAATTCATTACCATTTAAGGGTACCATGGTGCTACTACATGTGTGAATGCCCTGTTAGTCATGATGCCTGTACACAGCCGTATTTACTAAGTAACCAGTGCTGCATTCATGCATCATGGCTACCTTAATGCATTCCTGGAGGATCGACTCTAAAGCAGTGCTACATCATACAGACAATCGAGCATAAATGTTGAGGGGTTAATCTAGATCTAGATTTGAGTCAGCTAGAGACAAGAGGAGGCAGATTACTTTGGGCGGCGTCATTGACTAATGCCCCCCCAGGACTGTAGCAGTGGTAGCAATGACAGGGAAGCAGCTTAGAGCAGCTCACAATGTGCAGCTTCTCAATCAATGCCTGCAAGGGATGAAGTAGTGGAAGCTGTCGATATCTGACTGTGGGACCTTTCTATGATGTACTAATTACTAGATACTGGTAACATCTGTACTGTAGTCAAAGTGCTAATTAAGATTGGTCCTATAGTCTTAACCCTTTTAGATGGAGCATAATTCCTCAAACAGTTTAAAGTAAATTTTATCAAGTCTCATTGTTCTTATTTGTCAACATAATGCAGCAATCCCCAGTTACATCATTGGTGCATCGTGCCCTCTCTTCAAGAGTAGTCTGCCAACCTGTGATGTATAGATGCAGCAGCAGGGAGATACTCACCAGCCTTTAATACAGTAAGTTTGAACTTAAAGACGCCAAAAAAGGCATTGTGTATTAAAACGCCATACTGTGCTTAATGGGTTGGTAGGGTACAGAGTAATGCGGACGCTTACAGCAGATGATAGTTATTACCATGCAAGTCTCATTAGAGCTATATTCATAATGGTTTTCAGTTACTCGTAATGGTTACCACCCCAGAGGCAATACTTCATTATAATTTATTGCAAGGCTTTGCTTTAAATACAGCATCATTTGGCTTGTCTAGGATTGATAAATTCAACCTTTTATGATAAGGCAGCTGTACTATACTCATACATGCTTGCGTGAATTAGCACTTCATCCCAGAGCATTGACGGCAGTGAAGTTTCAGTTCAGAACAATATCCTATCAGTTTATTACCCATTTATTCATCATGTGTCATAGGTGTAGGCAGTAACCTGCAATCAGAATGAGAGCATGACTGTTGGTATTTATCTTTGTAATGAGTATATTGTGATGTGCATGTCCTTCCCTTTCTATTGTAGGTCTAGTACTCACTGCACTATATCGGTACAAAATTGGTAGGCATTTATCGGCACTCACGTCAGTGCATATTCCACTAAGGGCAGCTATTAATGAAATCCTTTCAGAATGCATGATATGAAATTCAATGATAGGTAAGTTGTTTTATTACTCTACTCTTTTTGTTCAAACCATAAGTCCTGAGATTGGTACAAGCAGATCACAACCACGCCACAGAATGACTCGCTGAATGACCAAAGAAATATAATTTTCTCCAGACAACTGTTTGATCAGGTAGGGTCAAGTTATACGAATAGCATTCTTCTTTCTTTTACCCAGTAAGATCCTAGCAATCAATGCAAGAATCTCTGTCATTTAGACTCCTACAATGTACTACTAAAATTACCTAAGCATGTAGAATACACCAAGCACCATGCCCTATAGTAAAAACCACAGGCCAAAAACACTGAACACAATGTGGCATGGCTGGGTAAAAAGAGCAACCCCAGTGTAGTCTCAACACCCAAACCTCATCACAGCAGCTTGTTCTACTATTTCCCTGTGTGACCTGCCCCGGGGCCTGGGAGCACGTAATATTCTCATGGAGCAGGGCTTGGGGGTATGGAGTAAGAGGGAGGGGGATGGGAGGGGAAGGGAATGGGGGACTTGTTTGTGAGTTGGGGTGGGGTTTGCTTGTGGTTGGGATCGGAGGATAATAGTTGAGTTTTGTACAGCAGAACACAATCCAGGAACACAATGCTTTGTTTTACTATGTCATCCTTTAGGCTATTCGTTATCTTCTCCCTAATATTGAACTATGTGCATCCAACATGTTAATCACCTTTATTGCATAATTTCTTACATAGGTGACAGTGCCTTCAGGAAGTGCCTTGATCGATTGTGAGTAGCCTAGTGCTGGCGAAAAAGTCATCACAGTGCATTTGTTCACTAATTTGGTGCAATAGGTCTTTACTTTAGCATATAGGCCAACCAGCAGTCAAAACATCAGTAGGGTAAAATAAATGAAACGCCTATGTAATTCTGCTACTGCATTTCAGGGGCCTTTATAGCACAGGGTTAATCCTGTCATAGATCCAATCTATCCTTAATTGGGTGTCGCTGGTGCAGGGTTAGTGCAAAGGGTGGAGCAGGGGATGTTTGAAATGTGGGTTAGAAGGGGTGGGAGCAGGTGATAAAGCGATCGAGATGAGATCGATATCAATTAACCCTTTGGGGGAGGGGTGGAATGTTACCTTGAAGTAACTTTTGGCAGTAAGTATATGTATTTCTGAAGCTATATTCTGTGTAAACCTCAGACCATTCATGTCTGGATCAATCCTATAAGGTCGGTACCATGCGTAGATGCAGCACCAGCGAGTTACTCGCCATTGTTATCTTCATGCATCATGACCACAGAAGGATACATGATGACCTAATACAATGGACTGTATTTAAAGGGTTAAGTATTGTTCTGCTGACATGCCCCGTGCACGGACACCAACCACAAAAAAAAACAAAAAAAAACATGCGTGTGCGTGTACACTTTATACCGTTGTGAATAAATGATGAATCTGGAACATTGGATAAAATTGCAGCAAGTGTTTGATACCTCATCATCATCCCCCACCACTAACCCCTACACCCCTCACAACCATGGCACCTTTCGCTACCAGGGATTATCATCTGAACCATGACCATTTAGGGCTGGAATCATGCTTTGGTACTCTACCCAGTGCTCTTTATGTAAGCATAGCAATTCTATTGAGGTTTGTAAGACCCCATTAAGGTTAGGATAGGGCTTTTACTGTTTCTGCAGGGTCCTCTCCACAATATGTCTTGTGGTTCATAGAGTTGTCCAGGTGTTAGTCAGACCAACCACTCCCATTCTACGAGCCGGAGAGAGTTTTATTTAAGAGGTCGGAGGCCAAGGGCCTCAATTTATATTCAAGCTCATAGAGTTCGTTTAAACACATTTGTGCTCCCCTCCCCCATTCCCAACACTAGTAGCGACCGTTCATGTGGTTCCTGGCATTACAAAATTTTCAGAAAAGCAAATACTGTATTATCTGCCTAAATACCAAAGACACCCAATTGAATTGTTTTTCTTATATATCCACAAGCTCGTCAGATGAATTTGTAGATATGCATCAATATACATGTATAAAATGAATGAAGACAGTTCTCTTGCCCAATGACTCTATCAGCTAGGCGACTCTATGGGAGTCCTGCTCAGAGAGTTATCAGGAGAGTGGGTCTGTCCTGACGCCTAATTCAATACAGAGACACTGTGTGAGCAGCTCAGAGCAGTTAGTGAGTAGCAGAGCAGCTCCTCCCGCCCCTGGTTACCATATCTTACGGTAGTTTGACACTCAGTATGTGTCCATTGGCACCCAGCACGCTGTGCGTTATGTCACCAGTGGTTAACTCCGTACATGACTTACATCTCCCTCACACAGGCCAACAGAACAGTCTCAGGGTGATGCACAGTTTGGTTCCTGTGTAGATACTGGTGGAGAGTCACAATGAAGTTTTACCCCTTCCAGGACAGCATAAGGGTAAATGGTTGGGATGTTACGCTGGAACACCAGCCTCTTGTCATGACAGGATGACTTTCTAGCTTGTACTGTCACGGACAAAAAGGGCAATCCTGTGGAAATGTTTTCCCTTTTATGCAAGGCATAAACCATTTAAGGGCAACCTTACACAAATGTACAATGCTTATTCAATTACAATTCTTATATCATACACTCCAGGCGTTGAGACACACCAAAAGGGTTAGCTAATAATGTAACTGTATCGGTGGTTTACTTGGAGATACTTTGAGGAGGGGGGGGGGTGCATATCATGATACCAAATAAATATTTACGGTATCCTGATTGTATCATATGAGTAACCCAGGAGTGTCCATTCTAAACAAAAATAAAAAAAAAATGTCTGATTACCACTGAACAAGTAAGGTGTGACATTAAATAACAGGAAGAGATCACAGATAGCTTAACCACACTACCACAAACTTACTGCTCCTGATGTGCTCATCAGTCTGTTCTGGTCTAACTCATGTACTGAGCTGCTCCCAATGGGGCTTGGGGCAACCTGCCGAGCTGCTCATTTCATGGCGGCTTAGACTGTGGACATAATTCCTGAGCCTTCTCTGACAAAACAAGGGGGATCATCCCTGAGGCTTTGTGTTTCCTGATTTGTCTTCAATCCATTGTGGGTTATTTTTAGTTACAATTGCATCAGAACTGTCATTGTGATTTGTTCATGTGGCGCGAGGAATCTTATATTGTAATGAATAGTCTTTTATACAATTTAGCCAGGATCAATATAGCTTATACTCCAAACAATGTAAAATATCCTGAAGAGTTTAACAAGAGCAGTTCCTAAGAGATTCATGAAATACAACTGAGGGATTGGACACAAGTCACCGAAAACAGAATTAAGAAATCTCAGGTTCGTTAAAAAACATAGAGGCGATGGGTGCGTTAAGATTGTGTCAAATGAACACAGCCTATTCTGTCTTAGAAGCTGGAATTTAGTCTCTTGCAACAGAAATTTAGTCATTTATCAACCCTGTTCTTCCCCTAAACATGACTCTCTCATTTTCCATGTTCCAGTCTGATTGCCCATTCAGTCTACATATCCATAGGTGAAGATCAACATGAACGTCAGGACAACACGATAACAAAATTCAAACGTCCTAACTCAAGTCCTATTACCTCAAAACGCTACATGACAAAACCTTTCAGGAAACATGGTCCTCCAAACAAAAACTAATATAATTTAGATAAAAGTTCAGTGTAAATTTCAGCAAGGATCACAACACCTCACCAACCAAACACCACCTCATGGTGCACCTCCACTTACCCTCTCTTACCCCACTTTGCAGCAAATGAGAGGCTTAACCCTTTAATGGCAGCATGGTGCTTTGGGGCATAATGCCCTCTGATGCACTATATCAGGAATTCAAAGAAGGAGGAATGTAAGAATCTGAACATACACATGGACACTCTGAACTTAGTGCACATCTTCCAACCAAGCATTGAACTTTGGTCCTCGGTATTAACTATACAGCTATCCCTATATATACTATAGCCAGTAATCCCTATATGGAGAGTAATTCGCCTGGTCTACATTTACTCCTTATGCTCACCTTAGGATGTAGTGACATTGAAAACTCAGCATCTTGCACCAACGCAGTGCCAGAGTAAAACGCTATCCCTTTGTGCATCATGACAACAAATGGACATGAAAGCATCATGCTGCCCTTCTTGTAGAGTAACTCGCCAGGGCTGCATGCATGCATCATGACGACCAATGCGCATGATGCATTAATGCATTAGCCGCCCTTGTAGGGTTAACATGACCGACCTTGTTGGCCTGTGCTTACTGGCCGGGCCCAGGTCATAGAAAGGCATCGATTTCAGTTTATCTGTGCTGGTGGGGGGCGGGGCGACTTATCACCAAGTTTCTCCGCTCGCCCGCCCATAAAACAAACTTGCCCGCGTGCTGTCACGACACCACCTTGTCGAGGACTGTGGGGAGGTGCTGCAGGTACTTCTTTCTTCTTGTTTTTCTTTGGGGGGGGGGGGGGGTTCTAGCTAGTCAGTAGTATATGCAAAGTGGGGTGAATGTGGGCAGGAGAATCAGAATGGGGGTAAAGTGGGGGTGGGAGGCGTTTTGTCAGAACACTAGCCAGCATTTTCAAAGTGAGGTGAAAGAGTTTTGGGATAAGGCAGTGCACTCATTTTCGATCATGTTCAGTTAATCTCAGCTTTGAAGCTTTTATCATGTAACTCGAACCTGTACGATATAAAGCTAGCCTGTGGGAGAAATAGTGGCCCCTGATGGTTCTTTTCCTTTAATTCAACACCAAATGTAGGCCTAACTTATTGTAAGAAAGCTAAATTAGACATCTGTATTATTTGCTGGAACTGCACTATGTCTACACATGGAGGCCATAAGGCATGAAGTTGCCATCCACAGGATTTTATTTAAAAAAGTGTTTTATTGGGCTAAAGTATAACATATAACATAGGCGCAACATGTCCACATCTTTAAGAGGGCTCCGATGTAGAGAGGTCAGTGTCCTAATGCCATATAAAGTCCATTACATCATGTTCTTATTTTCTGAGCAGACTTACTCCTTATTTGTTGTATTGATATGGGGATAATAGGAACCAAATATAGCCTGGAAAGCACACAGGATCACCAGGGCAGTAATCACACCATAGGAATAATCTATGAATAATTTAGATATCTATTTTGTTTTTCTCTCCTTACAATCATAATTTTCACGTCTAGATGGATCGGAGACAGACCCGACTTTCTTCTTATATGTAACAACGTTATAACTAAATTTTCACCTATTACAAATCACATAGAGAAAATGCATATTCTGTCTGGTTACTAGCTCTACAATGCTTCCATGCGGATTGTTTATTTAGAAATCTACTGCTGATAGTTTGCTTTGGAGTGACCTTTTAGGACGGCTTTACACAAGTTTTCAGCTGTATGCACAACCTGTTTACTCTATTATTATAGATCTATACTTGGAATAGTTGCATGGTCTACTTCGTTTTATACCAACCTCACGATAATTCTCATCACAAAGGTAAATGAATGACCAATTCACTCGTCTTAAACGCTGTTATACAATAATATAGTCCAGGTAAGTAATCTAGATTGGAGCGAAAGCAATAAAACATTTACTACTCAGTTGCTTCCGAAAAGAGATTCTCCACCAGAAATATCCTTTGGGGAATGTAAAATTCAAGAAACATAATTGTGGTTACAATGGCGCTTTCTTGCCCACTACCGAAAACTGACACCAAGACTGAAAACTTTCTTTGTAAATCAAACCAGAAATAAAAGTGAAATTTTCACATTCTAGCTATCGCAGCCAACCACCCAGGTAATAAGCAGGGGCGGCCACTCACCTACGTATGTGTTTGGATCCCTTGTCGCGACTGAAGTCCGCCAGATCCAGAAATTGGCAATAATGTAAATAAGTTTCAGTCAGAATTTGCAAACGTAGAAGTACCGGGAATCAAGGTATATCGCTATGCATAGCAATATTTACTCAGGCTGAAATTCTGTCCTTTAAGAACAGCATAACTCTATGTTTCTTGCTCATTTATCATTATAATGATTTAACATAGCGCCGACAGGGGATATAACATAACTGTTTGAACACACTCTGCACATAGCTACTCTATCGATTAAGCAGCAAAATAGAGGCAACTATGTGGAATATTTGATACCCAGCAATGGCCCAATTTTCATCATTAGACGACCCTAGATATTATATATGGTATGTCTATATTTTCTCACCTTACATAGAGCAACTAAATAGAGACAAATATGTGTATTTGATACCCAGCAGTGGCTCAGTTTTCATCATTAGTACCTAGACATTATATAAAGTGCGTCTATATTTTCTCACTTTACACAGAGCTGGACAACTCCCTGTGACTATGTTAGAGGCAGTTATTGATTGACACTTGCTGGGAATTTCGAATATAGATTTAACACGTTCGTTCTGCAAATACCCTGCTTTACACTGTTGTCTGATCTGTGTCCAATCTGAACAGAAACTAGCCACAGTAATGTGACACAAGGGTTGAAGTCAGGGGCGAATATGCCTTTGTGTGTGGGGCCGTGGGTCAAGGAATGTGGACCACTTTTTAAAATTTAATTTGTACTTTTTCCTTGTTTTAATTTATTTACTTCAGATAAATTTAATTTTTGTTAATTTTTCAATTTCTCTTTTTTTTTTCTTTGTTTCTTCTGAATTGTCTTATAAACCTAATCCTGCAGTGCTGTAACTTTTGGGGTACTGAGGTGTATATGTATTGGTTCGATGAGCATGAAATTAGAACTGGATATTGTTATAGGGCCCCTTCAGTGTGTGCTGTTACTGTTTTCATGTGTTAACGTGTGGGTGCAGTACCAACAATGTCCAGTCTGCCATCCATAGACATCGATTCCTTATTGAGCATGTTTTACACACAGCAGCAAAAACAGTTGGAAACCAGGCAAATCTATCGACTAGACTGCCACACGACGCCGTGGGTGAAATATTTCAGTCATCTACTGGGCTCGGCAAATTTACCTGTCTTACCCCCGCCCCCTTCTATACTAGAGCACCTTGATTAAATCAACTGATTGTTATCAGTTAGCAGTGGTAGCAACAGTTGCAGAGGTTGGACATTAGATTGGTGTTTTAAGGACAGGATGGTGTTTTAATCGACTTAACATTTTGATGAAGCGTGAATGCAGCATTGGTAAGTGACTAATCATTGTTGCAGCTATGCATCATGCTGGCCCCATACTGGGATGGTACACTCCCAATACTTCAGCATATTGCATCAAAGTACCGTAATACCCCGCATATAAGACGCAACAAGGATAGACCCCTACTGCATGCACCTTACAGTATCAGCAAATGCCAAGGGTGCGCCTTATAGGTGACTCACTGAGGATAATATGTTCTAGAAAAGTATCAAAGTTCTAAAAATCAATTAACAGATGTGCCCTATAATTATATAGCTTTCCTCTCAATTGAGGGTGCGCCCTATATGCGAGGTATTACTGAAGTGTCTGCAAGTTGCTCACCACCGCTGCAATGGTGTATCATGATGACCAATGAACGAGAAACCTTGAGGAACGATGTCGCCCTTAAATGGTCAATCAATACGTAGTGTATAGTAGAGTGTACTTACCCACTGGTTGATCCTGTTTCCATCTCTTCATGGTAGCGGCGTTTACCACTAGGGGGCACTACCTGTAAACGAGAAGAAACACAGAGGTTAAGTGACCTGTAGGTGGCCTATAGTGCACAGGTAAACCGTAGACCACAACGCTCATAATGGATACAGCTCTCAGGGAATAGTGTGTGTGACTGTCATCCATCCAATGTTGGTGAACATATCAAGAAATCAAGTCCATTTTGGGCATTGAAGATAATCAATAGAATTATAATAAAGGTTGATTTGGGCATATCAGTATAAGCAGCTGCGATTAAGGATGGGCTAGTGCACAGGGGATGCATATATATAGGCATTAAGCCAGACAGACAAATTGAATTTCCTCGTCGAGAAATTGTCAAGCTATACCAATTATCTCTTGACCTTTATCCAGACCATAGTACAAGGCATATTTATCGATTTCCGGCATTTAAGCCCGCCCTAATGAAATACCCCTGCAGTGAGCTTAATTTGGTTCCATTAGACTAAAAGTCTTAAGTAATACGGTATACGCTTAGCCAATTCAATCAAGGAATAGAACCGTGGGTATCTAGTGAGCAAGGCGCTTACGCTGTTGTTGTAAAGCCCTGTTGTTTCCTGCTTCCAAGGGAATTATATGTCCATCACTTTTTTCTGGATGTTGACCTCTGTGGGTAGGTCAGTGAAAGGCTCTTAGTCCTGCTAATATCACCACACCAGACACCCTGGAGGAGGCCTAGTGAGTACTGACTACATACACCCTGATTCAGGATCTTTACAATCTGCAGGCTTTAACAGGACAGTCTACTCTATGTATTGAGTTGTAGGCCAATAGGAGTCTAGACCCATACCCAGTGGGTCCACCATTTTGAATTTCGCTGGTTCAGGTATAACCCACTGAAAGGTTATACCCATCGAATCAATTCCTATCATTGAATCTTGTAAGAACCAGCTCCAGACCCTCTTGTAGCCAATACATTACATGTTGATCCTTTATAGGCCGCTGTATGCCCAGTGGCGGATACAGGGGGGGAGGTGAACGGGCCTTGTCTCATCTCCACCAAATAAAAAGGGAAGTTGATGCACATGGATGCTTCTTTCAACTTGTCTGGTCTAATGAGATTCCATTCTGTGTTTTTCTTTTATGGAGGGGGGGAGGGGATGATCTTGGTATAGTTTTGAGTGAGTGAGTGAGTAATAGATGTTTAACGCCATTTTGACAGCTAAGGTCATATTCATGGCGAGAACGACATTACACAATTTCACAGAGGAATGTGTCAGTGCCCGCACATATATATGCACCACACACATCCCGTGGGGATAGGAAAGAGGAGAAATAGACCCTTTTAAGTGGGCTAGAGAAGCCTGGGTATAGTTTTGAGCTGAGGATATTTATGCAACAGAACGCACCATTTGACCTCCAGGTTTCCAAAAACTTTCCTGGGGATACCCTCAGACCCACCACCTACAATGAGGATTGCAACTCAATGTATGTTTACATTTAAGGGCCAAGTTGGATATGGTATTGTGGTATGATTGTGAAAATGCAATCAGAAAGCATTGGTTCAATTTTTGAGTTTCACAATTTTCTTTGGGAGAGAAGAGGTGGGAGAGCATACATGTGTGTAAATATGGTGTGCCAGAATGCCACAGAATGCACCATTTCAAGTCTTATATTTCAAAATCTTCTGGGGGGGGGGCCAAGCCCCCCCCCCAACCCCCAAACTTTTAAATATTTGGGAGTGAAGCTTATTACAAATTTTCCATTCTATGTGGTGTTCAAAAATGCACCAGAATGAAAATTTTGTAGAGATCGTCAAGGTGATTTGTTTATATACTGTATGGCAGGACATACATATCAACTTTCCTTCAGGATCTTTAACATTAAAACAGATTTCTTATCTAAAATTGTACAGACTTGACACTTAATATGTTCAATTAGAATGCATCAGAATTCACCATTTCAAGTATAAAGACTCAAAATTTTCTGGGGGGGGCGTGCCCCCAAACCCCCCTAGTTTGACCGCTGCGCTTCACTTGCGGTGCTCAGTGTAGTATCTCACCACTTTCACTAGGTCTTGCCCTCCCCCCTCTACAGAATCCTGGATCCGCCACTGATGCCCATAGGTACTCTTGATGCACCAAGAAATAGTTAACAGCTGCATCATGCAGACTATCTGGGACTGTTATGTATGAAGTATGCAGGGCAGACTGTCAAATTGGTATAACCTTCTATGCAATTCAAATCATACCTCCGTGTGTATTGTACATGTGCTTGTGCATAGGCAGTGGTGCCCTCTCTTGTGCCAGGTAGGAACTGTGGCGTAAATAGTGCTTAATTGTGGGGCAAAGTTAAAAAGTTGGCACATCTGGGGCTCGAATGCACGAATCTGGATGATAGACACCTGACAACCCTATAATATATATAATCCATGGCCATGTAATGATAACATGGTAATTGGATTCCCCTTGTGTGAGCCCGTGATACTCTTGTCTACTGCTCCATGTAGCCTGGCGTCCTCTAGGGTAGCAGGGGGTCCTCTATTGGGGCATTCTATAGGAAGTGCATATTAACTTTTTAAAGGTTGCATAAAACTTGCACAGAGGTGATTTCTTTTTATAAGGGGCACAGGGGTCTCAGTTGGGGACTGCTAAATTTATATAGGTTCATATAGGGGACCTTTCTATTATTGAGGTGTGGGGTCCATGTCCCCTTTTTCTCTTACACCCCTGCTGCATCAACACATTGCGGTTACCGTAAATTCTCTCGTATAAGCCGCACCCCTAGTGTAAGCCGCACCCCCGACATTGGAGGGAGCTATGAGGTGCATCTGGCCCTTGAAAATAGTAGTTTTAGTACTGTTCTATGGTGTAAAAAAACCCTCCTATAAGCCGCACCCCTTCTTTGGACCAATCCTATACGGACTTGGCTGGTTTGATTATCAGCCAATGAATTGACACCAACTACTCACTGCGGTCCTCTCGGGGGCCAACTGGTTCCCATCTGATAGGTGTTATCAGTAGATCTCGCTGGTAACAAGCTCCAGCAATGCCTGCGCCAATGGGACAACCTGCTACTGAGGAATAAGCCTAACATTCATTTGGATTCTGGTATAAGACCTACATAGAGTTGGAGGCTTCATGCAGGTTTGAAAGCGGGTTACTCTTTACGGACGACATGATTGTATCAGTCCACATGTCATCATGAGGCATCAGTGCCGAGACGATGAATCACCTATAGCCACTGCATTGCTGCATCATGCCAACCCTGGAGGAGTACATTTAGTCAGAACCATCCTATAGGGTTCTTTACAATATCAGAATGTATGTCCCATTCAAATACATGTATTCCTAAACTGTGCAAGCTAAGATGGGGCAATTATTGAATTGCTCAAAATAAGTGAGGGATAATTTCGGAATGGTGCCATCTCCTATATTGTGCGTGACATATACGTCCCATTAAGGTCAACATGATGCATTCTAGGAGCATTTGCGAGTCACTCGTCAGGGCTGCATTCATGCGTCATAATGACAAATGGGTACACTGCGCAGTTCTTAAGGGGTTGATGATATTGGTATTAAAACAGTAAGGATGCTGACTTGCTGTATGACTAGGAGGCACCAGTCAGGACAACAGACGACCATCTATGTCCTTTGTCAGCAGGAGTGCCTCCACCCACTGTGTGCATTCAATATTCATAGGCTACAAAATATAGACCTTGTGGCCACCTGGACTGTGCTTGTGGAGGATGAGGAGTGGGGGGGGGGGTGGTGAGTGTGTGGGGGTGGAAGTAGGAAATGCTGGAGCTTACCATCATTCCCCACTGTCAAAATTGGTGGAGATGCATTTACCAACAACATACTCACATGAAACTTTATTCTACTGGTTTTCAGTGTTCTGAAAAGAGGATTATTCAAGATTTCAATGAATTCATTTGTCTCCATTATAATCATTATATTCTGCGATAGCATTGATGCCAACCCCTGGTCCAATATAGAGCAAGGATATGTACGATTTTAGTCTGTTGGAAAATAACAGAATTTAGTCCAGAGATTTCGTTAAGAAATCAGGATAAATAGGGATAAAGGGCACCTCGAATACATCTACAAACGATCACTGTAGCTCAGGCATGCGTTTCAGTTCACTACCACTGTACTTGATTGCCCTCAAGTCTGTCAATGTGGTTTTATAGTTAATGAGAATTAATGCAACGACTGGTTTTCTTTTCTGATGATGAAACGTTGACATTTCCCATTGGTCATGTAAAAGGAGATTTCTTGTCGTGTTTTGATCGCGGTTCGCTCTGGGCTGTCGGTGGGCACTGTTGGGGAAGGATAATCATGAAAATCGATGATTTCATTTTAAAAAGGCATCACCAAAGCATGCCACAGGAAATCAAACTGGACAGCAAGCTGCTTATTAAAGTGACCACTTTTATTGTACCCACTGCCCTTTTATACCATAATTCGTTTGCATGGACAGGCCCTGGGATTTGAATGGGGACCTGGGATTTGAATAAGGACTTCCAGCAAACTCCAAGATAATCGTGTCAGAGTAGTGGATAGGAAAGACGTCAGATAAAAATGAAATTTTAAATATGGGTACTCCCCTATGTCCACACATAAACATCTGGCTCCCTGCATATTTTGGTTGAATTTACATATGTTATACCTTTTTCAAATTCTACTAGGCAAGATATTCCATGAAATCAATTCTTTTCTGGCTCCAAAAGGCTAGATTAATGACTTGCCATCGGATATTGGCAAGTACATTTTATGTCATAGGGGGTCTCTGATTGGTCGTGGTATCTATTTTGCGATAGCCCTACACTCCGCATGCTAAATTCATGTATCTGATGTGAAGGTTCAGTGCATCTGTGGTGTAACATCTAGGCCTTTGGATACCCTGGATTTGAAGGCAAGTCTCTATATATGAGCTTGCACTGTTCCACCTAGCTTAGACAGTCGGCATGTAGACTAATCCGGCCCCTCCTTAAGTGCACCCCACTTGCGTCCTCTAGAGTGAGTAATAGATGTTTAACGCCATTTCGACAGCTAAGGTCATATTCATGGCAAGAACTACATTACACAATTTCACAGAGCAGAATGTGTCAGTGCCCGCGCTTGCGTCCTCTAGGACGTTGTAGCTCATGGCTGAGTGGTGGTGACTTTTCTGCTATTCAATATCTAGGGGAGGTTTTGAATTTTCCTCTTAGTATCAATGTCTAAAGCCCAAGATCCCCTGAGTAGTTGATAATTCCACTGCAATAATATTAAGTGCTTGCACTTATGGAATGCATTAGAATGGGCCTCCAAGTAGTTCATATGACATTTTTCGCTTGTCAAATACTTTTCTTTCGCTACGTGAGTAGCTGAGATTTATATATGCATGGAAAGTATACTGTTGTCTGGCACGGGATAGAACTGTGTAGACGTCTGGTCGGGGTTCTGGTCTTTGTGTGATCCCTCCATTAATGAAGGAGTAAGACACTGTAGTTCCATGCGTTCTTTGCAACACTTGCAAATATCAGTTTGGGAGTGCTTGACCCTAGGGATTGGCTGGTGACAGATACATTTCCATAGTGAAGAAGGAGACTAATGATTCAATGTTTACGGTGTATGGCTCAGAGTAGACCCTCTGGCTCTGCTCGTCCTCTCAGCAAAAGCCTGTACATCAAGTAATTCTTATGTTCTTGCCCCCAGTTCTAGCCCATATAGTAGACTGTGATTTCATATCTATGCACAGTCTATAGTGACGACAGAAGTACTGATCTCGGCATATGATGCATCAACACATAGCCACACTGTGAAAAATAACTGTTGAATCTACCAGGGATCCCCGTAAAACTGAACAGTGAACCACGGTAATTGTATTGCAGTGAAACGGTGTAGTTTTTACAAGAGGTCCAAGGCAGCAGTGTGTTGGTACAAGGAATCTCTGTGAAAAAAACAACGGATCTTTGGCAACTTTGGGACTAGGATTTGTCATTATTTCAAGGTCATTTTTTTACAATGCAGTTCTCGGATAATTGACTAGAACACCGATGGTTGATGGCATCCCTGATGGATTGCTTGCAGGAGTCAGATTCCTGCATTATGCAAATCAAGTACGTTGCCGCCTTTAAATGGTTATATCGGTGACAAAAGGCAGCAGGATAATGTGACAAAGTGTCAGAGACACCACTACAGAAGGAATCGTCAACTCACTGCCCCCAACGACTCATCAACCCAGATTTAATGACAGATGATTACCCACATTACAACATGTGTATCTGACATCTCCTAGGATGAAGTATGCCCATACCCATGTACCCTCAAGAGAAAACTGTATGCGTTGTACACAGGGATGTAAGTCAGGCATGGGCAAAAACCAGGAAGCCATACGTTTACTTGATATAAAAGCCTTCTAATTTTACGAACAGCCCTCCTTACCACTTGTATAAGGAAAATGCACTTCATTCAAAATGGTCAGAAATCAGGAAATCCAACTTACATCCATGTACAGTACAAATATAGGCATATGCAGGGGTTGAAACTTTATGTATAATCGTGGAATCCTACTTGCAAGAGCTTCATTCATGCATCACGTCAAAACTTCAGGGGTGTATCAACCCCTGTGGGTCGGCAAGATGCATTAATACAGCTTTGGCAATTAGACATACCAGGATTAAATGTATGCACCACTACAACAACATGGAATGATGCTTTAATGCACAGTGTGGCACGTAAAGGTATTGACTGTACAGCATTGGGGGTGGAGGGGCAGTGGAGGTGAGGGGGGGGATAGGGCAGGTCATGACCTGCTCTTACTGAGACCACAGGGACATCCACAGAGGTGTGAGATGGGTAAGGTTAGAGGAGTGGTCATGATCCCAATTTAACCTATGGCACCTCCCTCCGGAGACCAATAGAAACTTGATCCTGTTGTTGATATCACTGGTTGTATAGATGTCTAGGGTAGTTGTTTTGGATGGGGTTGGGCATGAATTCCTCAGACCAATGCAGCAAGAAAATGGGGTCTTTTCAGAGAAGGCATGGGTTCAAGTTTCTGCTCTGGGATTGGAGCTCGGTGGGGCTGCTTGCATTCAACTCAGCCGTATAACGGCTTCGTTGAATACGGGCAGCCCCACCTTGGTGAATACGCTGTAAAATTATTCACTGGTCGTGGACATTTGCTTATTTGGTGCCACAGTATCCTCACAACGGCTAGGGCAGGGCTAGACGTATTCATACACCGAAGGCACATGTGCAAGAGCCAAATGATTTTGACACCCGCCGTTCTAGGAGCTCAATTTGGTGTCTGGACAGATATGATGGATTAAAATAGGGAATGGAAGAGAGCAGTGAGGAAAGGGATATTATAGAGAGAGACAGGGGTCCGTGGGAGGCGGACAATGACGAATCTGAAGGGAGCAAAAGGGTATCCTCATGCTGACAGTAGAGTATACAGATAGGGAAGAGAGTTCATTAAGCTCAGCATGGCAGGGGCAGGTAGGACAGACAGCTCTACTGAACAGGAGAGAACACAACCAGGCCAGCAGTCTGGTATATAGACAGCAATGTATTCCTCAAATATCCTACTGGCAAAATGACCTACAGGCCTAAAGAGAATCTAGAAGAAATCACTAGTTCTCAGCCAAATCAACTGACCATTGGCCACCAGGCCCATGGGGAACATCTGAATTTCAACCTTTAATTTCTTCTGATCCCTTACTGAATCAGACCCATGTGTCTGTAGACACGATACATGAGGGATGCATTCTTGTTACAAACAGCATTTCACCTTCCTGTATGATCGCTTTTATGGTAACCCCATTATCAGTAACCACTAGACAGGCAAGCACTGCCTTTGTTTCCAGAAATCAATGAAGCTATTTTGGTCACCATCCAACCGATCAATCCAGCTACAAATCAAAATCTCTGTTCAACGGTATGGAAATGAACTGTGTTCATTTGAAGCTTAGCCAGAAAGCAAAACATGCCTCTATCCCCAATCAATAAATATAGGGCAGCAATGTGCATTCCTCTTAACTCGAAAAAAATTTAAAATTTAAATTTTTTGGCAGATGTTATGTACCATAAATTCTTGAGGTTCATATCATATTTGAATCAAATCAAAATTGTAGTTTATTGCAAGGTCAGTAATGCAGGTAATGTTGCTTGTATCAGAGAATTTAAGGTAATTGCAGTTAGTTAGACTCTCTGCTGTCCGAAAGCTCTGGTCCCTTTATACTTGATAGTATTTTCCATTACATTGTTTCTCCAGAATTAAAATCAATAGCCTTGAGCAAGTCTAGCTTGTGGTCTGACATCAGCACTCCCATTCACAGACAGGAACCAACTCCAAACAGGTGTTAAGTAGTGTTATAGTCCTATACTTTCACAAGACATCTGCTTGGAGGACCAGATGCTACTCACCCAGGTTATTCGCACCACCAAGCCACTATTCGCATAACTCCCGCCAAAACTGCACTATTCGGACCACATTGCCAAAAAAGGCGGGAAAGTTCATACATGGATGAACATCATATACCTTTCACTATTGGAGGCAAAAGTGTCTTATGGCTGCCAACCAACTGACTCTGTAGAATATAGACAATTACTCAAAATTTACGATAGTTGGTACTGAAATACCTTTTCCTGCAAGACCCCTACATCTCCTCCTTTAATGACACTACAAATTCAATAAGTGTTTCTGCCTCTTATATATAAAATTTCCATCTTTTTTTAAACTTTTTCGCACCACCAAAATGACTGAAAATGAGAGGACCCTAGATGTCTCCTATAACTCTTTTTGAGTTAATAACGATATTAGGATAGAATGGAATACATTATATAAATGGACAAACTCATCTCAAGGAAAGCACTGAATGATGATAGCTGCCTGACCCTGTAACAATGGACCACAGCATCTAGTTGAATGGCGACTATCATCCAAATGCACAGGTCTCCCAATAAAGCAAGCACTCGGATGAAAAGCCAGCATAAAAGGGAGACCCCTGACATAAGTCTATATAGAGGATGGACTACCATCTATAGGCTGATTTCCGTGGTGTATAGTGTTAGTATGAACAAGAGCCATCTTGATTTTTTTTTTCCCAGTGGAATGGAAAGGCCATGGCAAGAATCAGCCGACAAATTTGTCACATCGGGATGAAAAATGTGTAAAAATAATATCATTTCTTCACTTGCTATTAGCTTTTCCACATTTTTTTTAAGAAGAAGAAAATGATTTAAGATGACATTAGTAGCCAAAGGACCCATTCCTTTTTGCTGGTTGGGCCGAGTAGGACTACCTCTGATTGAGGCACCCTGATAGCCACAAGCTGCAAACACGAGGATAAACATGGCCATGTCTGCGGTCACCACAGCCGCCTCCACATTAGGCTTTATTGTAGGGGGCTCCACCATACACCAATAATTGCTCATGGTCTGAGCAGACCTTGACGAGCTGCTCACTGGACAAGGGGAGCAACTCACAGGGGGTCAGAGGGGTCGGGGGTTCGGCCGGGTGCGACCTGGTAAATCACAACTGGGGGTGCACCCAAAGTAATATAACCCATGGAGAGATGGCGGGGGAGGGTGGAGGGTGATGGCTGGTAGGGCTGAGTGGGGAGAAGCAATTCTGAGCAATTGCATTGCATGGAGTATGGCAGGAATTGCTGCTAGGCCAAGAGCAATGAGCTGTTTTGGTTTGCTTTATGGTATAGCCTATAGACAAGACGGGTCCAAAGGTCAAAGGGATATGGTATGAGATGTCAAGGTGCGATGTTGACAGCATGCCAAATGTGGATGAGGGGGTCGGGGGTCTGTAGGAGGGTAAATCTGGACGTTAACAGGCAAATAGAAAGGATAATCCACATACAGGTATGCAAATATTATCTATGCCAAAATATTGTCTTTAAGATGTTTTGGATTAAACAGAGGATTGGAATAACGAAATATCATTCCAAGGAAGCACGAGAGCTGAGGCGATTGTTATTGCTGGTACCTCGGAAAGGGGGTGATAATATGTGCGATGGCCATAGCCTAGGGTTCCAAGCATGTGTACTACGTACATCCAATGTCATGCCATAGCCTAGGGTTCCAAGCATGTGTACTACGTACATCCAATGTCATGGCTTTTTATTTTCGAAAAATCATTAAAAATACTTCTCTTCGTCACCCAACAAAAGTAAAAGCACCACAGAAAAGCTCATTTTCTGGAGTATTTGTATTCTGAAAGGATGAGACAACACACCAAAGAAAGAATGTTGATGGAGATGGATATAAATATTAATATATTTCACATAGGCCTATCATGACACCCAACCTACCTAGACCTGACACCCAAAAATGACACCCCCATAGAGAAGCATTGAGTGCACCAAGCGTCTAAGTTGGACTTCATGTGACCTACATTTTTTCAAACCTAAATATCCCAAAGATTAGAACCTTATAAGAGATAAGTATTACACCTCCATGGTCTTGAACATGTACACTAATGCATGACATCTTTGAATTAATCTCATGTTTGATGGTTTTGATGTTATTTGAGAGTAAACTCAACCACCTCCTCTTAGAAATGCTGATTTTGCGATCTTAAAATTTCTGGGGCCCCTACCTGTCTCGGCTTTCCGAGTTAATTAAGATAACGTAATCTAGTGTTTTTTTTTATAATTAAAATGAATTCAAAAAGTAGGGTTTAGTCTTTGCATATCATCGCTTAACAGACTTATATATGGGGGAACCCATTCTATGTGGCTGCTCACAATAGAAACATGACCGAGTAGGTGAGTGGCAGGTCGGTAGGATGGAGAGAACGTGAATGGCTCATGTCAGAGAATACTAGGTAAACCCTAGCTGTAGAAAGGCAGAAAATGGGATGGCCTCTAGGGGCTGTTGAATAATGCAAATGGCGTTTGCACATCAGAGACCACCCCGGTCACAGGTAATAGAGAAGAGATGTGAGGCCTCTAAAACCTACGCTAATATTTCATAAGGCAATAGGACCGCTGACAAACGCTATCTGATAACACAGGACTTCACCAAACAGACCCGGGCCCGATGGTATCACGCTCATGTCTAAATTACAATCTTCATTCACAGTCCTAATCGCTAGCGCCAAGTATTCCTCAATTTTCAGGGATCAACATAGCTACCAAATGTAATGAATAGCCACTAATAATGTATATACACTGTAAAAACAGTGTTTAGGGATTAAACACCAGTGTTTAGGGATTAAACACCAGTGTTTTGAAGTTAAACACTTGGTTAAACACTTATTTGTCCCACTTTTCTCAACGCTTCTTAAGTGTTAAACGCCTTCAATTTTAAACATGTTAAACTAGGAAGTGTTTAACCAAGTGTTTAAATGCTAAACACTTAAACACTTCAAGTGTTTAAATGTTGGTGTTGAGAAAATTTGGTGTGTATCTTTAAACACCTTTTTGCAGTGTACTCTCCTGCAACCCCTTCATCTGAGACTAATATTGTCATGCTGGACCTCTCTACATGGCGCAAAATTAGCATTCCTTCTTCTCCTGTTGAATAAATTGTTTGAATTCAACACACTGCTTCTTTCAGATTTAAAGTATGCTGTCTGTGCTCAGAAACAACTGTACGCAAGCACTGTGTCAGTCAGCATGCCCAGGAAGAAAACAAAAGGATCCAAGAGAACTCTCTGGTCACATAGCTGCATAAAAAGTACTGCATGAGAAGCCAACCCTATTGGCATGAACAATAAAGTAAAACACTGTAAAGACTTCACATTGTGTGCTTTATTACTGTCCAAATTGGGCCCGCAGCTAAGGCTGTCACGACATGACAGGCTTAATGATACAGTGAATGAGTGGCCCCCTATATAATCGTTGTAATGGTCGCCGTGTACAAATGAGGCTTGACAAATGCCCCCCTTGAAGCGGCCTCATCCTCCATTATCCTCTCACATGTAGCGGATACCCTGTATAACCTGTTAATCTATCTTATATGTATACATGTCTCACTTGTCGTTTGGATGTGTTTTATTGTTCTTATTGTTGCTTTTGTTTTGGATACGGCGGGTCATACTATGGTCTAGGGGACTTTTTTATAGATAAAATACACATTTCTCTTTTTCGTATTTATCCAAAATAGGACGTGGCAAGCAGCTTCATGGCGGACGGGGACGTATGAGATTTCTGTCCATTTTGGAAGAAAGTCGTGAGATTTGGTAAAGAAGTCGGAGACGTGTCCCGCCCCTGGTCACCTTAGCCCTGTTGGCCCACATTGAGATGAGCTATGGTATTATGTAGCAGAACTTTTCACTAGTAAACACTATATTATACGCCTACACACGCGTGATCCATATATTTGCCAATGCCAGGAGTCTGTACCTAAATGCACCTTAGCGACCTACATGGGTGAACCCCTCCATAGTACACCTGCAGCTACATTCATACATAATGCAAATTGTGTATAGATTCTTCATATGTATATGTACTGCATGTTGATCTTAGCTAGTATTATCCATTAAAGACATGAGAGCAGCCAGGGCGAATAACTCACCAGTGCTGCATTCGTGCAGCATGCATTTGCTGCATTCGTGCATCATACATGCTACCCCCCCCCCGACCAAATTTTCCTGTATGTGCCCCCCCCCCCCCCCCAGATCACCAGTTCTGGACCCGCCCCTGCCTGAGCAGCATAGACCAGTGCAGGAACAGTGTACTATAATGACAAATGAGCATGAAGCCTTTGGGCAGTGTGCCATATTCAAAGGGCACTGTATGAAGCACCATGGCCCCAATACCTGGATCCCGCCCAGTGAGTGGACTGACCACAGGAGAAGGAGAGTGACCCCCGTGTCCACCTGTACCAGGCAACCTGCTGCAAAGGTTACTTGTCATAAGCTACTTACGCCGCTACCAGGCTACGGATCCCGGGACAGGGCTACCAGCCACACGCTATTTCCTCCTGACCCGTGTTATTTTTACTACTGAATGTCAACTGTATTTATCGCCAGTTTTGATTCTTTCATGGCAACTAAACACGTTAAAGCGTTGGTGCATCACGCCGACTGTTTGGTCGTGTATCAAGACTGGAGAACCGGCATGATGCATTAATGCAGCACTGACGAGTTACTCAACAAGGCAATTTGTAGCAAAATGTCGCCTCTAAAGTCAGAGGCGTAGGAAGCAAATCTTCATTGGGGGGCCCGGCGAGGGCACCGTCACGACCACCTTGAATTGTCCGCTGATGCATGATGGCATCTATATAATGCGTATATAGAATTCATATAGAAAAGTAACTTTTGGTAAATTTTGGATCTGACTTTAGGCTCAGACCCCCATTTTCCCTATGACATCACCATAATAATCTAATTTAAGATGTTAAGTTTTAGCTTCTTTTCCATTGTGTTTATGAGTTCTTGGAAAATATTGGGGGGGGGGGGCCCAGACATACTCAGGCCCCACCTCCTTCATGATTGGCCCCCCTGGCCCCCCCTTTTCCTACGCCCCTGTAAAGACTTAACAATGGGGCAAGAAGTTGGTACGAGATCTAAGTAAAAGTAAGGCCAAATTCTATGCAGTCAAAATGAAATTTTTGAATGCCCTCAGGGAGACTTATCTAAAATCAAATACAAGTGATACATTTTGGCAGAGTCCCCCTGATATCAAGAATAGTATACTATTCCCTGACTCACAGCTAAATTTCATAAAATTTCCTCACTTTCCCTGGCCACTTTATTTTCACCGATGATGATGAACTTTTAAAGCCGGCACGAGACCGACAGGCCCTATATGTTCTAGCGGAACGGGGCCGGATGTGGGAACCCTAAGTACAGGGTAATAGATGTGCTAAGCTCCTGTGGTATGTATTGTCTTCATTGTCCATCGGCCTTGGGGTAGACTTCAGGTGCATACCCTTTATCCAGCTGCTTATCCTATTTGACGCATACTAAGGCATCTGTACTTCAATGGTTCAGCTATCAATAATGGCTGGCGTGCGTGCACGCATAAATCCATATTAAACAGTCTGTGATCGGAATAACAGTTGTCCATAAATCAAAGACTTGTGTATTCGTACGTGTGCGGCAAAATGAAACACAAAAGGTCTGAAGCACGACTTAAGGGCCAATTGACATTCTTTGAAAGGTGAACATCAAGTGGGTCTGTTTTTAACCCCACCTAACAATCAGACGGCAAGCATGTGGGACGATGCCTAGTAAAATACCGCCGATACGGCATGAAATGTCAGTGGCTGCTTCAACAAAATAACAGCTAATTTCCATACCTCCGGTTGTCACCCCCCCCCCCACTGAGGCCTGAGGTGACCTCCATGTGTGTCGGCGGATGAGCAGTTCTTATGAGCTGTTCGTAAGGACTCGTTACTGCTCCCATTCAGTAGTTACAGTTCCCATTCACTCATTCTTATCTTGGCCATCACTCGTTCCTTATCTCACCTTCATGTAGGCCATATCCTGCTCTCATTCAGTCTTTTCTCCCGTAATACCTCGTGCATAAGCCGCGGCTGATTAGAGAATCTAAGGCTTACTGAATATTATGGAATCCCAAGAAAGAGGGTCAAATATCATACCTAAGGTGCACCTTATACAATATCCATTACCTCAGGTTGCGGCTTATACACCGGGTACTTTATATGGTCCTCTCATTTACTCCTACTTCCTTGATTGTCCCTAGATGATTTCATTTCTCCAATTTTCCTATCAACCACTCATCGTTCCATTATGAATCTATAGTTGTGTATATCTAGTTTGGTATACTTAGAACATAGAAAGAGTGTAAATAAATTTCGTTGAAAGGAAATTTGCCTGATGGAAATTTGTTAGCAGGAGTCCCACCTTCAAACCTATGCCTTTAACGTTTCTTGTATCATTAGAATATATAGAAATCACATCCATCTCCAGACTAATCAGAAGGTGAGAGTATTTCTCTCTTAGATTTACTATGACAATTATCAAATCACTTCCTGTAATTACATCCCTCTTTCCCTACCACCTGGTTCTGAGTTAAAAAAGCTCTATCTAACTCAATTTAATGGTGGCAAAACTCAAAAAGAGCATGGCCATAAATTCAAAAAGCGCAACCAACGGGACAACTGTGCTTGACACTTGTAAGGTTAGACAGATTTATTTTTCAGATGCTCCAACAAAGAAAGGTCTGGTTCTTGGCCATTTCAGAACAGAATGATACTGCTAGGATCATTTGTCATCTATTTGTCATCATGAGTGAGTGAGTGAGTAATAGATGTTTAACGCCATTTCGACAGCTAAGGTCATATTCATGGCGAGAACTACATTACACAATTTCACAGGGGAATGTGTCAGTGCCCGCGCATATGTGCACCACACACATCCTGAGGGGATAGGAAAGAGGAGAAATAGACCCTTTTAAGTGGGCTAGGGAAGCCCGATTTTTTTTGTCACCATGATGCACCAGCATGGCGGCAATACATTGCTAACCTGCTATGAAAGTATCGACCCCATTGGATGGTTACAACCCCATCACTTGTCACTCACTCACCATGGCTTCATTTATCTATCCATCGTGAAAACAGATGGAGATATAGAAATTCATAGGTTAACACTATGTGGTATTTACAGGGTTAACCCTGGGATGTCAGTATATCAGTGGCATTTTAGATAAAGTAGAGGCCTATCTAAGAAAATACCACTCAGCACGACCATATATGGGGTAGGGGCAGTGTTCAATCAGCACTACTGCATGACTGCTGCTATAGCAGTAGGTGAGCAGTAGATCATACTGAAAACTACTGCTGGGGGCAGGTAGAAGCATAAAAGGAGCAGCCGCTGCTTCAGTACTGGCACTACCAATGCCTTTCTAGGTGGTCCTTGCTGGACTTGAACTTGGGATCTTCTGATTACTGTACTAACGCATTAGCCCCCTGAGCCACCACCCCATCAGCTATGTGGAGCTGTCATTACTCCCTAGTGGTGCATACAACTCATATAGGAGGGGGGCAGTATTGATTCAGTAGTACTCGGTAACTTCTATCATAGCAAGAGGGTAAGAGTAGGCATGTCTGATCAAGTACTGCTATAGTAGAATGCCTTGCATTTTATTGATGTTAAAGTGATAAGACAGCAGCTTTGTAATTATCAATGATACATGTATACTATATAAAAAAAAAGTGTCACCATGGTGACCAAAATGATACTTGATGATTCAGTACATTTATGCCCTACATAAAGTCAGGGACTAATTATTCGTTTTCACACACCCCAACATCAATGTGTATTCATTACTGGAACTCAATAACATAACCATATGCAAAGGTATAATTATGCTTTTCTTCACAAACACTGGATAGTTTCAGAATTTCATTACTGAATCTTTTGATTACCGTTTACAACCATACTGACATTCACACTATGGACTATGGTCTCAGAAGCATCAGGTCAGTAGCACAATAGATAATCCATGAATGGACAGAGCGATACAGTAGATAGTCAGTAGACTACTGCATCTATGCTGCTGCACAGAGTGTGACATTTTTGGTATCTATTAAGATTCAGTTGAGAGTCAGTAGACTACTGATTCTTGCCTGAAAATGCAGTGCATACTCAGTTGATAGTCAGTACACTACTGAGTCTTTACTGAAAATGCAGTGTAGAGTCAGCTGTTTTGGAAGTATTTCAGCAGTACCTACTGCAAAATGCAGTTGTTGATCAGCATATTCTCAGTAGCCACTGATAGGAGAAGTAGATACTGCCTTCTGGTCCGGGTAGCATCATGCTCCATGGGACTGGTTTTTTGAAGAAATTTCCGAGAGGGTGCTTGAATCTTCTCATGCCTGTTTGGGATAGTGTTACAGATACACAGACACGATAGGATAGTAACCAGGAGACTCAGCAGAAAATGGTCTACCTGTCAATGACATCAGTCAGACAATTACATAGCAATACTACAAACTGTATATTAAGTGAGGTCTGATCCATGCAGACACGCGTAGAATGCACCGAAGACCAATTAATGGCACTCTTTAGTTGGATAACTACCTGACAGGTAACTACTTTACGTTAGATGAAAGGCCCTTTTGGTTGAAGAGCTACAGGGTCTACTGCCTGCAAATATCAGTACATTTACTTTATGTTTGTTTGGATTCACATCTGAGTCAACCAATGCTACCGATATCAGTTTTCTTTTTAAATAAGTGTGATAATGCCAAAAAAGAGGAAAATTAGTAATCACAAATCCCGGTACTATCTTACCTATGAAGCAGAATTAGTACAATCTGTTGCAGACCTCCGCTTTATACAGATATAGTAAAAAATACTGTTTTTGAAATCCACCAGCAGTTTCCCTTTTCATCCTCTGGATGTTACCCTTTTTGACCTTACGGTCCATCAATACGTGCCTGATGTACACGCAGTGAGGTACTGGGCTATGAGGTTATTGCATTGATATTTTACTATTTATAGTACATTACTGCCAATTACATAAGTACACTGGAGTATTGATATCAAATATGCATGACCCATCCTCCACGGTGGGGCATGGATGACCTCCATGTTACAGGTAACCAGCACGTAATTACAGCACCATCATGGTAATGATATGTCTATACAGACCTAGGTGCACAGGTGGGCACAATATTGACCACTAGCTGGTCTGGAGCTGGTTCTGGCGACACACTGATAAGAACTGATAAGATGGGACCAGCATGTCCCTGGAAGTGGGTGTTAACCAGGGACAAGGTACCCATCATGGTATGTCTTATCAGTGGGTTTTACCTCAATCAGTGAAATTCAAGATGGTGGCTCCACTAGGCCTCCATACTGAGTCTTATACACACTAGGTTACTACCGTTAGACCGCTCGTATAAAGCATTGGTTCCACTGATGGCGGTCGGGCGAATTTTCGCTAATCCGACGATTTTTGATATTGCAAAAGTACAGTATAAATCGGTTGGATAATCAAAATTTGCCCGACTGATGGTAGTGGGATCAGCACATAAGAAGCAGCATTTTCAAAGGCATATACTACGATGTATAGTCTTTCTGAACCCAGGGTGCGGCTTCAATATACAGGGGTATTAACTGTTTAACATGATACGACAGTACTAAACTTGAAGCTTTCAAGTCCCTGGTAAAGCCTACCTTGGAAATGCAGCTTATACAATGGTGAGACTTATACTGGCTATTTTACTGTATGTATCTAATCGATCTCGTCCAGATGCTTAGGGTAATGACAATACATTGTATCCAATGACATTTACGGTCATATCTCATGCAACATTTCCACTATGCTCAGTAATGTTCTTCATACCTTCATATCCATCAACATGATGTGGTCACCCAGTGATTGAATCATTGCTGCACATAAGGGGGAATAAACGTTATAGAATGTGGAATTGCTCCATTTTTGGAAGGAAATCTGATGGATATAATATTATATGAAAAGTATTGAGTGGTCACTTGGGAACAAGTGGACCATATCTAACCTACCATCTGTTCTTGCCGGGCTGTGTAAGGGCAACTCATTTTCTTTCTGAAAATACACACACCTGTTAGACGTCCATGGGCAGGACAGGAAACCACGGGAACCACAGCGCATTTACCTACCTAACCTTTTGTATATTAACACATTCCTCCAAACAGAATCAATATAGTCTCTGTGGGTGAGTAGTTGGAATAAAAAAAAACGGTTCCATAAATAGCACTTTAAAGGTCAGCTGCTGATGCTATGCTATAGCTGTGATAGAAAAGGATACAGCTTGCCTTTACCAATGACATGAAAAGGAGGACTAAGGTATATGACATTTACCAATGTAAGTCTATAGCCATCGGTTTTTCAATTAAAGTGTTGACTGCGGAATGGAGTGATAACTTTTTTTTAATGAAATATCTGAGGGTGGTGGGAAACAGAATACCGATAGTAAACAATGTAAAATTGATATTGCATCAGATAGTGGGTCGGCAATTGCTTGATCTGGCGATATAGCAATGATAAGAACCAGCATGACGGGTACCGGGTGTAACATAATGTACCCAAAAAGTTCTGCACTGAATAAATGGAATTTTCTGATTGGTTAATAATGCATCCCGGGCCAATCCTATAAAAGTCTTCTATTTTGTCAAACACCCCTCCTTATCACTCGTATGAAAAATTACATGTCATTCAAAATTTTCAGAAATCAGGAAATCCTGATTAAACGTGAAGAATTACATCCCTGTTGCATAAGTATGGTATACCGAGGTTGCAAGTGGACCCGTGGGTGCTAGTACCATGCTGGTAGTGCATGCAGGTGTGACTGCACTGCAGCCACCAGCTAAGGCCTAATTAACATGCATTCTCGCGAGATTTGCAGCTTCAGGGGTAATGAAGACACTCTATACATGGGTGAGTTTCCACACTTGTAGGTGTGAAGACTCCACACCTGGAGGTGTGATGAATGATAACCCACACTAACCATACCTTTGACGTTGTATTTATATCATTAAGCCACTATGTGCTAATTTAAGAGTCTTATTAGTATTTTTCAGTCTTTTGTATGTAGGGTGGGACAGAGTGGATTCCCACCAGGTATTACATAACTGACCCCTGAAACCAGTCTAGGCACATGCTGTTGACCAGCTTCAGCTAGACACTACGGCGCCACCCATATCCCGCTAGGTAGGAATACTTATAGCCTTACACTGTTAAAAGGCAGATACAGATGTAGAGCCGAGTCTTTACAAATTGGTATGACATTTAAGGACCGTATGATTTTGCCTGTGTGTGTTTCTTAGACGAGGTGATCAAAGAAAGCAGAATAAGACTCTTCTGTGAAAATGAACCAATGCAGTGCCTCAGAGTCTACAGAATACTACATCTTGTCGAGCCTTTTGGGGTGTGTGAACATATCTCATTGGGTACTCATGATGTATGAATTAATACTGTCCTGGCGTCAAAAATGACATACTGGACTGATGCATTAATGGGTTAATACACTCCTGTTATGGCACAAATAATCCGATTATGCACCTTTATCCCTCCTGTCATCTCCCCCCTTAATTCCACCTGCAAACCAATATAGATCATTCTATTGCCTGTGGTTGTTTTGTGTTAGACGCCTACAAGGCCTTATATAAAAGTGAGTGTGTTATTTATATAGCCTTAGCTTCTTTTTTTTCAACACCAAAGAAGTGCTAGTGTCTATATTTGTTTGTGATTCCCCTTTTATACATTTACACATGGACTATTTGGAGAGGCATCTGACACCAGTATGCTACAGCATTTAGATGTAAATATCGTGTTTCCCATTTGGGGTTAATAGCTTTGAGAACGCTCACTATGATGCAGTAATAAATTCCCAGCGCGTTACTCACTGAGGCTGCAACTGCTGCATCATGCCCAACAAAATTGGGCTTTGTGCATTAAAGCACAGAAGGCTCAGGGTAGTTACCGTAAAACCCCCTATCAACCCTGTAGGGTCACAGGAATCAGCACTTGTGAAATATTGACTAATTACTTCGAAATAGAGACTATTATCTATACATGTACTGACGCCAGTCTGGCATAATCTTCTCTTACTGAACCCTTTGGCATGCTGGCCCCCCGGTGCGCTGGCCCCCTGGTGTGCTGGCCCCTGGACACCTAGCCCCCGGACACCTGACCACCTGGAAACCTGGCTCCCCTGGAAACCTGGCTCCCCTGGAAACCTGGCTCCCCTGGTGACCTAGCCCCTCGCTCCCAAATCTCCCTCCCTCATAAATCTATTCACTTGAGCAAAATTAAGTCAAATGTCAATTCACTTGGGGTTAGTGACAAGCATCTGAAAATTCTTATATGATTGAACAAAAGTGTCTCACATTGAGACGCTTTTGTTCAATCATATAAGCATAAAGAGACAAAGGTCGAGAGACTAGGACCTAAGCCTATGGGGAAGTGGATTGTAAAATCATTCATTTTTTATTTGAAAATAATCATGGTAAATAGATGAGTGCATGTTTAGATTTTTTTTCTTGCATGAATATACAGACAAATATATGAACTAATTGTTTTAACAATTTTATTAATGTATACCTTCTATTTCCTATAGAAAATGTAAAATGAAAAGTTGACTTTTGTTCATTTTTAAACACCACCGCCTTCCTCTGGGAATTGTTCAATGCTAAAATACAAAAGGTAGATACAGAAAGAGTAAATATGAAGTGTATTTCTAAAGTTTGGATTGTTTGGTCAGATGTATTGAGTGCTACAGCCATGAGTGACACCGTAACGAACGTGTCTGAATGGAGCACACAAACACGTTTACTTCTGTTTACATGGTCAAAATGGGCTTAACGCCAAGAGCATCTCCCATATCCATGAAGTGTACCAATAAAAATATTGTGAACAGAAAAAGTAAAGGCCCCCTGGTGTGCTAGCCCCTGGACATAGGTGAGTGAGTGAGTAATAGATGTTTAACGCCATTTCGACAGCTAAGGTCATATTCATGGCGAGAACTACATTACACAATTTCACAGAGGAATGTGTCAGTGCCCGCACATATGTGCACCACACACATCCTGAGGGGATAGGAAAGATGAGAAATAGACCCTTTTAAGTGGGCTAGGGAAGCCCGCTGGACATAGGTAAAATAGCTAGAATTCTATTGTGAGAACTAGGTCTGAGTATTAGTACTTGTAACCCGGCCTGAAACTCAACTCAAGTTGTCGCCATAAAATTATTGATCGATTCTAACTTTTAAAATAATCCATTTTTCCCTTATCTGCAGTGTGTAGTTGTTATGGGCTGAAATAAGTTTGGATTGATTTGTTTACGAAGCTTGGGTGGCTGAACAAACGTTGTAAACCTACCTACATCCAACACCACCATTTTGAAATATAAGGGCTCGTTAGAATATTCCTCACAATAGCTTAATTCCTCGCCTTTATAAATGGCATACCTCTATCCGTGGCTGCTTGTAATAGGTGCACCCAGGGGACCACTCCTCTCATAGTGGCACCTTACATGAGGGTTTTTACGATACTTCGATTTCTATTCATTCGATAGTTCAACTTTTGCCACTTGCTTTTTTTTCAATTCTTTATAAATGCAAAACACCCAATACAATAGCTCTTGTGTTCTTTTGCCTTTATGACATAACATTACCAATTTGATATTGACCAGGAGCTGGCCTTGAGTTATTGCTCATGCTTTGTTATAAGTGATGTTGTTATTGATATCTAGCTAGCACCAAGCATACATTTTGGATGGTCGCCAATGACTACCATAGACTTCCAGCGTTAGAGGGCTGTAAATAAACAACTACCTATGGGGGAACACTACCATTTCAACAATACCGACACAGCATCAACCTATAACGGTCCAATCTCACAAACTTGGCCACAATTTCTGCATCACTTAACGACATACACCCATCACTTTACGACATCAGTCTCTGAGGGAAAATGAATCTGGTACTTAGTGTTCTAAACCAGACATGGAAGTGACCCAGCCCTAAAATCCCTGAAATAAATGCTCCATTGGAACAAGCTAAACAGGTTTTTCATATGAATGGGATTTGGGTACTAGAGAATCCCTGAAATCAATACTGAACACTTCCCTTCCCGCCTACACTTTTAATAGTAGAAAAGTTAATCATGGTGAACATGCTACAAAATAAAACATTAAGAAATACTAAAAATTAAAATCCCCAAACTCAAATTCAAGCTGAACTAGTGAGTATCGACCCTATATAGTGTTATCGATTCATCGGGCCATCTGTCACGGTATCTATCATGTCACCTGATTCTAGATGTATTGTGCACTCTGTCAGCCTGTGTAGAAAACATAACAATAACTCTATACATGTCCTTTACAATCATTGTTCACATGGGCATATAACTCCTACTCTTATCACGCACAAAGGCACTGCTGAGACCATCGACCAGGTAATAGTTGAAAAAATCTATGATGCAGCTTACATTCAAACCCCTCATTCCATCATAAATTATCTCTCGGGACTGCCACGCTTCTCAATTGTAATCAAACCCTAAATTGTGTTGGCTCTCATGTTAATGACGTTCCCCCGAACCCCAGTTAAAATTGCACATGTCGTGTATTTTATTTCTACACAAAGCAGAGAGATTTGTGAATGACAACAAATGTATTTATGATGTAAATTAAAAAAAAAAATAAAGAGGTTTTTACTCGAATTCTAATTCGTTGTACTACTACATAGTTTATTCTTATTCAGATTATGCTCCGGTTCGCACACAGGTATACGAGTCTGTGATTCTAACTGAATACCGGTAGATGTAAAATAGACTTAGAATGTCTAGATAAATAGAACTATTTTGGACAGAAACAAGAACAACTCTATTAGAGAATTCTAGGCACACTCCCCTTTGAGACCCCAGTCTTTGGATTACATCAAACTAACCTCCATGAGACAAAGTCTATATACAATGTGTAAAATAGTATACTCAAGCACTTCGTGGAATATAGCATTAACAGCGTTCTGGTTGAGAGACCACGTGACGTAGGACATGAATGTTTACACTGTCACCATGGCAACGTCAGTCTCTCTGAGCGGCTACCTCCTCCTTTTGAAGGAACCTGGTCAGTCTTCAGGGAATAGTGTGCATGACTGCACACTGCAGGGTAGACGGTCTCAGTGGTAGTGGCGTATGCTAAGGAAAGGATATTGCAATATTTAGATGTAAAGTGTACGGTGTGAAGACTAGACCCTTATTGATAGTGGAAGCGATGCGTCTCTGAGAAGTACAGGTTATGATGTAAAACTCAAGTGATAGTGGTTATGTTGCATAATGATTTGTTGCAACTGCCCATTTAGTCTTAAAAGTGGCAATCTTTTTTTTTCAAAGGGATACGATACTTTAAGGCTCTAGAGCTGCACTTTTGTTGGCATGATGCATGCATGCTGCCGATGAGTAACTCTCAAAAGATGTATCCATATATCATACCAATTCATCACTGGCGAGTTTATCACCATGCTACGTTGCTGAAACATGATGACAAATCGATAACCACCACTATTTGGGGAGCTTCATTTTCACCTGTTATCATTTCTCATATTAATTGAATATCTTCAAATTAAAATCGTCCCCTAATTGACGTGAAAAAAAGACACAACATCTTATGCTTTAGGTCAAATTCGCAGTGCCCTGAAGGCAATTGGCAATAATATTAGGATTTCATTCATGTGGTCTAATTATTTTCATTATTAGGGCTAACAGAAATAAGAATTCAAAACAAAGAATAATGAGGACACTGCCAAAAACGGCTTCTGATTGGATTTAGGTAAAAGGGACAACAGGTCGTCAGGTTGCATTAGCAAAAGTTAGGATTCACAGGCCCAGAGAAATTGTACGAGCTGTTGCAATGTATTTACAAAAATACCTCACGTGCACCATTCGTTGAAGCAGTCAGAAATGGACCATTCAGCGAGGAAATTTCCCATTTATATATAATAGGGTAATAATACTAACCCTAAATACTATCGTCCGAAATTCAGCGTATCAGTCCAAATGTTTCGATGGTTTGCATTGCCAATGTGTCTCAGAGTGTGCCAAAAATAGATCTGAATTTAAACATTATGTTGAGGATCTTTTATATAGAAATCTAAGTACCTTCTTCGAAATATCTTGTGCCACGAGTAAAGGTTAAATGGAAATATCTTTAAAAGGGTTTATCATCCTTTTCTCAATGAGAAACTCCTAAGTACTAATTTGAGGGAATGAGGCAATTAGGAAGCCACAAACCTGTGGCCTCTTTCACTAACCTATGGTCTCTTTCAACCAACACAGACAAGGCACATCAACAGACTTTCATCCCAGACCTACTAATGACTTATCTACACGACCCTGGGCCTCCTTGAAACATTACAGACACGTGATTTGTACGTTAAACAGACATGTTCCACCAGTGACCCTTACTGTGGAAAAACAGACATTGTTTATTCCTTCATTACTTTTTGTTCTGTAGCAGCTCAGCAGGTTCTTCTATGGAGGTAACAGAGTGTCCTAAACCCCACCATTGGAGTAGACCGGTGAGCAGCTCACGCCTCCAGCTGCTGAGCCTGCACAATCTAATCCAACTCATTCACACCAATTCTGTTATGAGAAGCTAGAACATGGCGTTATAGAAATTCATAGTCTCTGTGATGGACAGCATTCCTGTTATGGTGTGGTAACAGGTTTATGGTGAGGTCGCCATGAAAAATATTCTGATACAGTGCATAATGGGCATAAGCGGGACTGGAGCTGGGTCCTGGTGACATGCACTCATAACAGCTGAAAAGATTGGAACCAGCTTGTCCCTCCAAGTGGATGTTATTCAGGGACAAGTTTCCCATCATGACATGTCTTATCTGTGTGTTTTGCTACTTTTTAGGGGAACCATCAAAATATGGACCACTGGGTATGGGCCTAGATGAGTCCCAACGGCCATTGCTTTCAGTTGGGGCTTTATGGTCTGGGCCGGGTGCAAGTCACGATGAAAAATATCCTTAATAGAGGGGAAATGTCTAGGTTCAATTACTTTCTAAAATGATTTGTTTTTTATTCAAACCAGATTATTGACTTAAAACAGGACATGACCTTTGTTCCTGTTTTTAGCTATTTTTATTTTTAGGTTTATGTACATGCAGCTAGTTCCCTTCCCCTTATATACGTACAGGGAGAAGGATGCCTCTGTTGAAAGTTAAACCCCACCAGAGATTACCCTCAGACATCTATTCCTGAGTTGGAATGTACATAACTGTGCTCGGCACGTGTGGTGGGCGCGCTCTTTGTGGATTGCCACAAGGGGGAGGAAATATCAGAGATTAGGGGACAAAAATAGGGATGGGGTGACTGGAGCAGAAAGCAGAAATAGCATAGAAGATATGAGCAAATATTTCCCTCACTTGATGCATTTTGCTTCTAGGGTCCTTAGTCCCTAGAGATAAACTGCATTCTCTTTGATTATAGTCAAACTGTATCAATGTGCATGGTGAGGCATGGCTGTGAGGTTGCGGAGGGGTATCTAAAAAGTGCTTCTGCCTCCCTATTTCATGGAAACGCTCAAGCAGGTAATGGCATCAAGAATGGTTTACTATACGCTTTTCTTGATGCCACACTTTTAGATAGTAGAGGCCCACTATGCCTGCTACCAGGCACATATCGTTCCAAATGAATTACTGGGAAAATCAGTGGATTTAGATTGGAGGGCCCTCCTTTTTGGCAGAAGCTAAGACTTTATTTGCCTCTATGAAGCCTCAAATTTAGCTAGAAATATAGGCTAAATACACGGCGCATCCCCTCCATTTCAAAATACTGGATCCGTCATTGTGAAATCTGATACGTCATGAGGAAAAGGGTGTTATATTGTAAAACTACAACTTTGGTCAACGTTTTCAGGGCCCGATCCATAATGTATGTCACACCGGGGGAGGGGGAGGTGTCTAGGGCTCTTATGCATTTCTATAGAAAAAAGTGACTAAGGGGGGGGGCGGGGGGCAAAAGGGCCTCAAAAGCCTGATGTGCATTAATATTTATGGATCAGTCCTTGCAAGATATTTTCAAACCATCGGAGTAACTGAAGGTACACAAGGATTCCTACAAAAGCAGAGGAAGGTGGCATTTGAGGCAGCATCGGCTTATCTTACACCTTTTGGTTCCCAATTCTATGAATTATGTCAAATTAATATCCATATTGAGCACTTTTACCAACTACACCACTTGGATGCCACTACTTTGAGATACTTAACTTCTGTGTCAGCAGAATAAGGCGATCCCTCTTGAGTTCACGAAGGCATTTATCCAATTCCCCGCTATACCGACTGCACTTCATGCTACAGGAACGGAGACATTTTACTTAGTCAGCGTCTTCAGTGTATATTGAGGCGGATAACAGAAAAAGACGTGGCGAATCATACCATGGTTAAGGAGGGATTACTGAGACATCATACCGCCTCATACATAATAACGGTAAGACCTCAGCAATTTGGCACCAACTACAATGTACCGGTAGTAAGTTCACGCATTGAGCCTGGGTAACTGCCAGTTTAACAAAAAGGTCTCTCGTTTTTGCTTCATGATATCCAACTATTTTAAAAGTTCAATTCAATATTATTCAATTCAATATTCTTTATTTAGACTGCTTTGGGGGTACACAAAGGTCCGAGTTATCTCAATACAGCAAAACTCATTCTATATGGTTCGTATAATATATAGCAGCATAGTTATTATAATACACACAAAAAAATATAATATACAATATTGTGTTGATTTTAAATAGCTGATGGAGTATAGGCAAACGTACACACAATGACGACCATGCGATCAAATCATTGCTGTACCCAGCCTGCCAGCCCATCAACCTAGCAGGTACATGAATATTCTTTGTTATTCATGGTTTTCGATTTCTTGAATATTGTTAATGATGATGAATAAAAGTTCCCATACCATCATGTTTTCATATTTGTGTATCTGACCTATCATTTGAATATTGCCCAAATATCCATAGACTCAATTGTTGAATATCAAAATTATAAAATAATCCCAGTCTGAAGGACAACTCTTGCCCTATACATGTCACAAAGAAATCCATGTCACAGCCTGGTTGGCCCTTTCGTTGTTCTACATCTATACCTTATGTACACCATAATAATAGTGACACGCATTAGTCTAGGCCTATAAGAAGAACTAGAACACCAGGAAGACTGTATGAGGAACCCGGACACATGCTACCACCAGTTGTATACGGCACATGGCTATTGTATTATTGACCAATGGGAAGCATCCCTGGCATTTACTGTGGAGACGGGGGCTGAAGGTGTTAGTCATAGTGCAGTCGGGGTCTAATGGCGGCCTCCATAGCCTAATGTGCTAATGCCCTATATTGGGTCCCCTATGAGCTGTAGGTATGTCCGTGTCAATATTGACAGGTCAAACACTTGGATACACTCTATGATGTCATGTTATATATGCACCAATTATAAAATTTCACTATGTGTAAGTCAGTGATGTATCGACATAAAGACTAGTATGATATCTCCAATTTATCTGGATACCATATACACAACCATTTATCGGATTTTATCCTGTATATATTGGTATTAAGATGCTGATATATAGGCCCACTGGCGTAGTGGTCAGGCGAGATGGATTTGACCAATGCAATTATTCCCTCCATTTGCTACTGAATTCCTTGAGTGCAACCGGTACCCATTGGGTTAGCTGTTTTAGTTCTCATCTCACCAGTACCAGCTTCAGCAATGGCTGCACCAAATGGACAATGTGACAGAAGTCTATAGATGAATGTCACTGCTAAATTACCGAGCTACTTAAGTTGTATTTCTCTCTGTCCTTGCTGACCTGACCCTAAGGTCTATGTCATTAATCATCCTGCATATGTCACCATCAGCAACATGTACCGAGTATCCACATCTGATAAGAGTCCTGTTATCAATGCTGACCTAGGCTGTGGTGTGTGTAATAAAACAGGATAAAGTAGTCAGTTTGACATCAGCATTTGTAACACTGAATGTTGATACATCCAGTCCTGTATTACATGCCTCATTTACCTAACCTTTCTAGTGTAGCATCTAATGCCTGGTCTACATTAACCTTTTTGTGCCCAGAATTATTTGAAGTTTTTACACTATTTCACAATTGTATCACCTTGTTGATAAGACCATGTGTTACTTTGATCTTCTCCTCTGATATGGGCTCTGCAGTACATTTCCCCAATACTCATAACCCAGTGAACAATGCTGAAGACTTTCTGTTAAGGGCAGGGTATTTCTGGTCAGGTCTGGTAACCATAGTTACCAAAACCTTCCATTTGTTGTTATTTTCTAGTATATGGTCTCTCTTGTGCTATATAATCATATATTATAGCCATAATCCCTACAATTCTGAGAGCTTAGAGAAGCAAATTCTTCCTGCATGGGTACTGCATGCCAATTAGGGAACATAATGTGTTAGTAACACTGCATGGCATATCATTACTGATATTATCAGTTGTTGTACAATCTAATGGGAGTGTGGGAAATTGTGTGTGTATGACCCATCATCATTTTGGTAATATGTCAGATGTTAGCTCCATGGATAAATCACAAAAATTGACAGCTCACTTTCAGTTTTTGATTCCCTGTGCCTGGTATAATAAAAATATAGCAAAAAGGATGGTTGTATCCTAACTAGGAAGTCATAAGCATTCCAAAGAGGGTCTAACTTTGCAGATTGGACCAGTAGATGTTTCTGGGTGAAAATGCCATTCAATATACATGCATTTAAGCCCAAAACCGTGCTTAAATGCGCGCTTGGGCACCTAGGGGTTAATGCAGTAGATATATCACGGGTTTATCAGGGTTACGTGACTATAAACCAGGCGTAAAACGCCGGTAACTATGTTTAACCACGTTGATCAACGAGTTAACATTAATAAAATGTTTGTATCCACTGGGTGACCTTTTTTCTGGCTCCGCTATCCTCTCCCAACCCTCGAATCACGTATTTCAATCTGAGGCCACTGGTGTATTTATGTTGGTGATTTGCACCGGAGGGTGTGGTTCATTATATCACCAGTATGTCATTCTATAGGTTTCATTACTTATCAAATACTGTTGGTGGGAATGTCACCCAAAAAACAGACGACTTAAAATAAAATTCAAAGTTTTATTTCAAAGATAAAACAATTACATTAATCCGAGCATATGATGAATATTTGATAGACTGTTATATGTGATCAACGTTTCGAGTGGATTTCTTCATCCCTCCTATATCTTTATCAAAGATATAGGTTTATTACCTCTTTTTCAGGCTTTCTTAGTACTGGTACACTGTAAAAAAAATAACTGTTGAATCTACCAGGGATCCCCATATTATTTTATGTGAATAACTTCTTCCCATAGAGATAGCATTGCAGGGCTGATCGCCACACCCCCAGTGGCGTAACGTGTCTCGATCCACCACAGCTGCCGATCCAGTACTGCAGCCTCGATCTGGGCGCATGTAAACATTCAAAATGGCGGACTGGCACTCATACAGGGAACTATGGTACCATCTTGATAATTTTTCCTTATTTAAACCCTCTAAAAACATAAAATAAATATAGAACTAAACTCCCCTGGTGTCCTCGGTGGCCGATCCACCCCTCGTGGTGGATCGGCCACCTCATACACCACGGTCGTTTAGTTCTATCTATAAACTGAAAAGTGGATCACTGTAATTTGTATAGCATTGAACCAGTTTAGTTTTTACAAGAAGCCCCAGTTGGCAGTACGGTGGTACACAAATGTACAAGGAATCTCTCAGATCTCTGACAACTTAAGCTTTGGGATGAAGATTGTGCCCTAATTTCGAGGAAACTTTTTTACAGTGTACTCAATCCCCTATGCAGAGGCGTAGAAAGCAAATCTTCATTGGGGGGGCCCGGCTCAAGCGCTATACATACCTATGTAGAATTTTTATAGAAATTTTTTGTGAATTTCAAATCAGGCACCCATTTTCCCTATCTCATTACCATATTCATCTAATTTGAGATGAAAGTTTTAAATTATCTAATTTATTATGAATTCTTGGCAAATTTCTTTTGGGGGATAGACATACTCAGGCCCCACCTCCTTTATGATTGGGGGGCCCAGGCCCTTCTTCCCCCCCCCTTCTCCTACGCCCCTGCTATGAAGCCATATTCCTTATATATGGCCACTTTGTAATGGTGTTGATATGGGCAGCAAGTAGCCTGTTATCCATGATTGATATGTGTATTTATATGGGGTCCTCTGCACCCCAATCATGTTAATGAAGAAGGTTCATTCACCTCATCATATCAATGATCAACCTGTTGAGGATAGCATGATGCCGCAAGGCAATTATATTTGCTATCTCCATGATGCGCTTAAGTGCAGCAGCAAAAAATACACTCGAAAATAACAGGGAAATCCTTGTCCCAAAGTTACCAGAGATCTGTCATTATTTTCACAGCGGTTGCTCGTACCACCGTACTGCCATCTGGCGCTTCTTGTGAAAACTACACTGATTCACTGCAATATGATTACGGTGGTTCACTGTTCAGTTTTAGAAGAACCCCTCTAGATTGAACAGTTACTTTTACAGTGTTGCTCGCTGATTTATATCAAACTTAAAGAATGCATGATCAACTCTATGCGGTCAAAATGATGCATGAATATGTTACAGGCCATTTATTTGCCAGGACTGCATTAAGACACAATGCTGCCCTCAAACAGCCTAAAGAAATGAGTAATTCTATAAGCAGGCCATTAACCTATACATACTGAGGGCAGGTGGAGTGGGCTACATTTACCCTGGATACTTCATATCAACGACCGGTCCTAAAAAGATGGAGAATTCTAACTCTACCCTTTCTCCTCACGTATGTTTATGTCCCTTAGGGTGTTACTCCTCTCATCAATATTAAAGCCTCTGATTATACACGGTGATCTGAGGGGAACACCCCTGAGGTGCAAATGTCCAAAAAACATATTTAAGAGCAGTTTACATAAGATTGATCTATAGCCAAACTGTCAAAAGAGCATAATATTATCTTATAATGCATATCAATTGATTCTTAACCCGGTATATCATAATGTTATATTGTCTTACAATCATTCCTTTTTACCTTTATTTGTTCTTATTTTGATTACAGTTATATATTTATAATTGCACTGAATGGATGAGCCTTCTCTCACGACTTCTCAGAATCGTTTGATGGTATAAATGTAACATCTACACAGATCAAGAATTGTCTGCACCTGAGTAAATTAAATGGTTATATAATGAATGTATATTGAGGTATGTAGGATAGAGCGCCTGCTTAAATATCCACACCTGTACCGTATGACCGACCTTTGGTGACCATTGTGCCTCGTATATATGTGAACAACTACTGAAAGGTAGTTACTTAGTCCATTAGTTAATGAACGACTTAGATGATTAGGGCCAGTTTCCACACACTTTGGACAATATCTAGGGAGTATAGGGAGTCTAGAGTTTAAATACTTATATGCTTATCATTTATGAGCAATTGTATACTGTTGATGAACTTATGATGTATTTTTGTCTATACGTTGGTACATAAATATTTATGTTGACCTCGATTCGCGGGCATAACATAACAGTCAACATGGACTGAATGGTATATGAATACATTGCAAATATAAATATTGATTGTATTTAATGTAATCTTGTTTACAACTGCATGAATTTGTTGGATCGTGTTTTTGTCTTGTATACTGAATAGACTCTATAGCTCGATTGTGTTGAATCAAACACATAAGACATGACACTGACGTCTAAAACCCTGAAAGTATATTGATAGGATATTCTGAATGTGCTCGCATATGTATTGGAACTATCTAGTTATTTATTTGATTTCGGAATTATTGTACTGTACGGTTTGGTCAACGCAAGTCCCACTATACAGGGAGACCACCAGTTTGTTTGTGTGGTGTTTGGAAATACAACTTTCAAAACTCAAGACTCAACCCTTAGTTATCCCATAACATTTTTACAATTCCAACTTCTCTGGCAATTTCATCACTTTCGACTATGCCCATCATCATTTGTACAACCCCTTGCTGTTTACGCTGCAGTGCTACAGACAGGTATGTAGGAATGATGAATATGGCATTGTGTGTGACGACAGGGGGTGGGAGTCATGGGGTGTTGTCAACCTTTTGCTATTGGGGAGCAGTGAGCATTGTATATCTGGTGCACTGCCTATGGTTGACCTGGTCATGTTAACACACGAGTACCTCATGCACCAATCTATGAGCAGCTCACCATATACCACATTTGTATACCACAGTCATAGATGAGTAGTTATGAGTAGCAGCTAACAAATACCATAGCCCTGGAACTGCACTGAAAACTTCTTAGTTTAGCTGTAAAGTCATAGTCACTGTTACATTCTCTCTCTTTAAACCATCAAAGTTCAAATGTACTCAAATTTTGGTAAAAACAAATATTAATCTTACACATACCTTTAGGTCTTTTTCCTATCCAGTTATAATTGTCCAAGTTAAAAGGATAACTTTAAATGTGAGTCTTTGATCATGAATCCCCACCTTGTGTGCACATGAGTCGGGAGGATGCGGCATTGCTCCAGGTCTGACTGAGGTATGGTTAGCATGGTGTAATACTGTGGTGTATAGGAGATATGAATAATGGATGGTTGTTATGGTGTTGTGTGAACCAGCACCCCCCACCCCCACTCTCAGTGCTCCCACAGTCTAAGCCAACTGCCATGTTTCAACTCTACTCATCAGAATTCACACACAGGTGGGGGGGGGGGGGGGGACGTCCACAAATGAAGTCACTGACTAGGGTTTGTGGACAAAAAGTTTATATAATTTAATAGTGACAAAGGGGTTTCATTGGTGAACAACTCAGAAGCCTTATTTACATATTGGCATACTTCCCGCTAATGACAATTTTATTTGTTAAAGTATAGACATATAGATATATCTTTTCTCTAGGTCTATGGTTAAAGATACAACCCTGAGTATATACTGAGGTATCATGTCAACCGCACAGGGTTGATACACTAAGAGGCAGCATGATGCACCAAATGCAATTCCAGAGAAATGCTCCCCGAGACTCGCCCGAACCAAAATGCAGTAGAAAATCAGTATTTAAACAGAAGAAAAACAGTGTGGTGTGACAGTAGTCATTCAGTGTGAAAGCAGAATTAAAACAGTACCATATCAGCATCTACTGGCATTCTACTGCTCAGCACACAGAACACGGCAGCAGTGGTTCAGTAGCAGAACAGTAGTATTAGCAGCATACAAGCAGTATTGAATCAGTTGTCCCAATTATGTAAATGAGATGGCAGCATTTAAACAGTATCTACTTATTTAATGCTGCATGACCATATATGGGGTTGGGGCAGTGTTCAATCAGCACTACTGCATGACTGCTGCTATAGCAGTAGGTGAGCAGTAGATCATACTGAAAACTACTGCTGGGGGTAGGTAGAAGCATAAAAGGAGATGCCGCTGCTTCAGTACTGGCACTACCAATGCCTTTCTAGGTGGTCCTTGCTGGATTTGAACTTGGGATCTTCTGACTACTGTACCAACGCATTAGCCCCCTGAGCCACCACCCCATCAGCTATGTGGAGCTGTCATTACTCCCTAGTAGTGCATGCAACTCATATAGGAGGGGGGCAGTATTGATTCAGTAGTACTGGGTAACTTCTATCATAGCAAGAGGGTAAGAGTAGGCATGGCTGATAAAGTACTGCCTTGCATTTCATTGATGTTAAGGTGATAAGACAGCAGCTTTGTAATTATCAATGATACATGTATACTACCGTAAACTCCCGCGTAGAAGACGCGCTGCGCGTATAAGACGCACCCCAAACTCAGCACATGCATTTTCGCGTATAAGACGCACATTTTAAGGCTGAAAGATTGGCTGAAGATTGGTACATTTCTATAGTAAAATTACCCCTCGTATAAGACGCACACCCAACTTGAGAGAAAGCTATAAGACCCCCCAGCATTTTTTTTGGCCTAGAGGACGCGTCTTATACGCAGGAGATTACGGTATGTAAAAAAAAAGTGTCATGATGGTGACCAAAATAATACTTGATGATTCAGTACATTTATGCCCTACATAAAGTCAGTGACTAATTCCTCATTTTCACACACCCCAACATCCATGTGTATCCATTACTGGCACTCAATAACATAATCATATGCAAAGGTATAGTTATGCTTTTCTTCACAAACACAGTTTCAGAATTTCATTACTGAATCTTTTGATTACTGTTCACAACCATACTGACATTCACATTATGGACTGTCTCAGAAGTATCAGGTCAGTAGCCCAGTTAATAATCCATGAATGGACAGAGTGATACCAGTAGATAGTCAGTAGACTACTGCATCTATGCTGCTGCACAGAGTGTGACATTTTTGATATCTATTAAGATTCAGTTGAGAGTCAGTAGACTACTGATTCTAGCCTGAAAATGCAGTGCATACTCAGTTGATAGTCAGTACATTACTGAATCTATACTGAAAATGCAGTGTAGAGTCAGCTGTTTTGGAAGTATTTCAGCAGTACCTACTGCAAAATGCAGTTGTTGATCAGCATATTCTCAGTAGCCACTGATAGAAGTAGATACTGCCTTCTGGTCCGGGTCTGTTGGTGCATCATGACGCTCGTATTAAGGCATCATGCTCACGTTGAAGGGTAAGGTGACACTTCCATGCTTTTTGGCATTATAGTGACTAGAGTAGCTAGGTGGACCAGGAAGGTATATAGCTGCAGGAGGTGTGGAGAGTGGTAGGCCACGCCCTATGAATAATGGACGATAACATGCCTGGTTTGTTCTCTATGACAACTACCATACACCAACTCTGATACCACAGTGGGTTGTTGGAACAAATGGAGAACACCATGTTATATCATGCATAGTAATGCTGTATACTGGGGTATAAGTAAGATATAGTCCTCCTCTAGGGGTGTAGGGATACATTTTTTATTGGGTGTCAGAGAAGGTGGGCAGGGGTTGTTTCTGTGTTTTGGCCATTTTTGTTTTCTTTTGAACTGATATTTTTGACCAAAAGTGGAGGTACATTCCCTCACCCATGTGGCGACCGGTCCTGGCCTCCTGAGCACCCCCAGGTACCGCTTGTTGGATTGACCTGAACTCAGGCTGTGGTTTCCACAAGGGGTTTCATCATTAGGGAACGTTCAACAATTACGTCACTGCTTAGGAAGTGTGGGGGTGGGGGTCTTTGGGTTCCTCTATGTGTTCCATAAATCAATCGTCACTGACAGTTGTACACATGATTGATTGATTGATTTGTGTTTTACAGCACTTTAGCGGCACTAAGTGGCTATCCCGTGCTTCACAAGTTGATAATCTAACAGAGGAATGTGTCAGTGCCTGCGCATATGTGCACCACACACATCCTGAGGGGAGAGAAAAGAGGAGATATAGACCCTTTTAAGTGGGCTAGGGAAGCCCACAACAATTCAATCATGCAAATCTCTTGTCACTGACAAACTGTTTATAGTAGCGTAGGCTATGGCTATGGTTATGGCGACTTCACTGTCACTGTCAAAGTGTTGTCAGTAGCTTATGGCTTTGCCCATGACGACTTCACTGTCACTGTCAAAGTGTTGTCAGTAGCCTATTGCTTCGCCCATGGCGACTACACTATCACTGTCAAACTGTTGTCAGTAGCCTATCACACCATGACTTTATATTTAAAGGGGTTCTAAAAAACAGCAGAAAACCATCAACCATTCACTGGGTGGGAATCTCTTCATATGTTATCCGGTGGAATAACCTCGGTGTCAGTAGGCGATGCTGCACGACTCTATAGAATGGAAATGTGTTCAGCCATGTGTGTACATATGGTCAAGCAATGCAGTAGTGTCCAAAAACGTAAACAAACTTGTCATTGCACTACTTATCCAAAACGGCTACCCCGGAAGTTGTCCGCTTTCACGTGGGATGTTCCTGTAGTTTGCCACTCACACTCTATCTGATAGCAACCAGCGAAAGTGACCCAGTGAATAAGAAAACAGTAGAAGTTGTGTGTCAAGTACAGAGTTGCAACGGTAGAAGTTGCAATGCTTTTGGCACGTGGTGGTGCCACTTCTTTGCGTGCGAGCAGCGCCACAGGCGCTTGATGGTCCAAAGATGCATCTGGGTCTCTTCTTGGGATTTTAACCTGGCCGAAGTAGAATGATGTCACACTGGAGACAAACAGATGAGATCTCATCTGAATAATAATCTTCCATAAGTTTCGGATGATCTCATCTGAATGTAATTCAAATTCAAATGAGTTCTGGCATTTATCCTTGACCGGGGGCTCTGCCCCCGAACCCCCGTTCGGCCGGGCACCCCGGGAACCACGGCAGCTTCAATATTCGTCTCCACGGAGGGCCAGGTTAATTCTGCAAGAAGTGACCCTTTTGCTCCAAAGATGCACTAATTACATGTACTTCTATGTGAGACATGTAATCAAAATTGTGAAGCAACAGAATGTTTTAAAATTATTTTTTACATCATATGTCACTATTTTCAACAGTATATTTGTGTAGTATATTAGCATTTATCAACAACATATGATGGGAAACCATAGCCTGATTCCAACCATGGTCATTTCTAAGCTACAGCACAATGTTCACACACCTCTCTGCCCATATGCGACTCGGGGCCAGCATACAGGCTTATTATGTAACACCCAGCTTGTGACGTCACACCTCGCACCATAACTTTAAAAGTATAGTGTAACAAAAACAGTGACAAAAGGGTGTGTGGGTCCTGAAAAAAATGCCTAAATAGCGGTGACGTAATTGTTGAACGTTCCCTTACTACAGTGCTAAGTCACCTATTCCCAGACCCCATGAACACCTCAGGGCTGATCCACAAAAGCCTTGGTGCGGAAGTTACTTATATGCAGGAGTTTATGGCATACTTGTATTTGAGTCATCATGAGATAAAAACTGAGCCGTAGCATCAGCTGCTAATCTGCTACCTACATCCGCCTGGTTTCATCAAGTCTGTATGAGTGTGTATAGCTACATAGAAAGAAGGCTCCGTGTACCCCATGCGGGCGGGCCATCCTTTTTGTATGGTCTTTCCTCTCTATATCCATGTATGAAACTCTAAAACTCTTTACCGACTTCGGCAGCAACAACAACACGCACCTAACCTAGCACAACTAGTATCTAAACGTGTGTAATGTTCTAAATCTAATGAGGGATTTCCATGGAACACATGGGGTAAATGAAAATCAATTAGTTCCAGTTGCTGGAAGAACATTAAGGGGGAATACCCCCGCATTAAACACTCATACGTCCCGCCCTCATGTCCATAACGTGACTTGTGAATAACTCTTGTGAATTACAGGTGGAATTCCCAGGAACAATTAACTATTTTGGCACAGGGTCCAATTTATTTGATGATCATTTTCATGAAATGCAATAATCAAAATGGTGATCGGCTCTATACTAGATTCTGTATGATTTGGCAAGGCCAACAAGTGCACAACATTGTTGGAACTGCTAGCCTAAGTGAAATTGTAAGGAGTTATGTTGATAGGTGTAATGAGTCTCTAGTATTGAACCTCAATACAGATATTTTAGTTAGATTCAACATCCTCTCGGATATTTATCACAAACCTCTGAAAATGTCTATGTCTGAATATTCATTATGGTGAGCTGCTCCTTAATGAGTCGTGACTGGGGGTTCAGACAGTGTGATTTATGTATCTGATATTGATGTTCTATTGCCTATAACGAATAGAAAATTAGGTCCTCACAGCAAGGTAATTGCCAAACCTATCTACCCAGACCTTAGATCAAATTACAGTAGAGTAAAATGGAATAATTGGGAGGTAATTGATTAGAAACCATTTGGTCTATACTTGTCTGTTCATTACAGCAGCAGGCACTGAGGCAGGTGGGAGGGTGGGTAAGTGGACAGGTGTGGGTTGATGAGAATATTGGCTTGTGTCAATACCTTCCCACATCAGCCTTCGTTAATATAGCCCTATACTATTGCCTATAGAAGGTTCTGTCCACAGGCTGAAACAACAGAATTCTAGGCTGCTAGTACATGGTTATGTATATTATATATAAAGGTAAGACACTCTGGTCTGGGTCAATTTGTATCACAGTAGGTGGCGCTACTGTCTATATGCTTTTCCTCATAGACAGTGGTGCCACCTAGTACTGCAAAAATGAGTAATCTTTTCAGTACTAGGTGGCACCTCTGTCCATTGGTTCATGCATAGACAGTAAGGCCACCTACTGTGATACAAATGGACCCAGACCAGAGTGTCTTTCCTTCAACATTACACCCAACATATTCAGTCAGCAGCCTAGTATTCTATGTTGTTTCAACCTGTAGTTCTGCCCCATTGGCGACAGTAGCCCCAATCAATGAAGGCCCCGTGACGTTACTTAGGCAATGTGCAAACTCAGCATGCAAACATTACTACAGACTGTTTGGGTAGGTTTGTAAAGATATCCTGAACTCCAAATAAAACCTGCACTCTATATACACATTATTATGGTTGTAAAGTTGTGTTATATTGATTGTTGCTATCAACCCTTGCATAGGGATGCATTAAATCTATCCATTATGGTTTTATATTGCTTTGGTGCATGGGTGCAGCAATAGAAAGGGAAAAAAATATCTCTAGGGCTGTCACACTTCGTAAATGCTGGCATGATGCATCAAAGCAGAATTTAGGAAATTGCTGCATCGTTATGACATAAGGATACATCGCTTCAAATAAGTTATTTGATAACAAAGTCATCCTGAAATTATGATGTAAATATATACAGCACGTTCAAAAATAGAATGAAGAGTTTTCTTTAATTCAAGTTTTCTGTAATGCATTTTACTCAGTGTACCTACTGAGCTTAATCAGATTACCAATATACCTCGCGATGAGGACGCACCCTGAGCTCATGCCAGGCCAGTAAGGTGCACCTGGACTTGAATATCTGTAGCTCATTACTATTCTGTATTACCGGTACATTTTATAACATTTTTGCATGTGATAAAGCGCACCTCAGTTCCAGGCAGATTCTCCAATGCGCATCTGGAGCTATCCCCGAGTATACGCCGCACCTTATATGGAAGGTATCACGGTACTGATTGTTAAGTTAAGCCCTTACCTGAGGTCTGGATGATACTGCATAAACTCACTGGTGGGAACCGTACCGTTCCTGATCAGCACAATCTGCAATCAGAGAAAAGAAAAGACATTTATTGATACTGTGTTTGGCAGCTACTTTGTCACATTTTCTATTCTACAGAGGAGTCGATTGGGTGGTAGGCCAACCTCCCAAGATTTTAGGGTCCATCGACATTTCACAAGGATGTCTCAACCTATGAAACTGCAGAGACATCGAAATTTTAGAGGCTTCTGAACATCTGAAAATATAGGAACCTCTGAGGGTCTGACATTTCTGAATTCTAAATATTATCGGTTGTATTCCTATATCAAAAAATGGTTTTCATCCTAGAGAATGCGCAGTACAGGTGATTGAGACCCTTTGATAACACAGTGGCTGATGACCCTCAATCATTCTGGTCATTTCATGACAGATGACAGATATAGCTCTATAATCTGGGGCCTTTCGAATACCCATGGAATGGGCCACGGCCTTGTCAAAGGATCTCAATCACCTCCCCCGTCCATTCTGAACGTGACATGATACTTTGCGAGTACTTGCATTCTTTACCCATAATCTTATCCCTCTGAAAGTTTCAGGGAGTGGGTGGTAGATTAACTGCTGGAAATGTGCATGGTAGTTTGTGAAAGCCCCCAAAGTTTGCATTACTCTATATTCCTATACCCATTACCACACTGGCACCGAATTCTTCACAACAAAAAGATTACCACTTCATATGCAAAACAACCAGGTGGCTATTTATCTAAGCCGACCACACCCTGTCTCACCCGATAACTGATGAGGGAGTGGTCATTATGTATCATCAGGGGTTTGCTTACAGGAGGGGGTGGATTTTAAGTCTGGTGAGTGTACCCCCCCCCCAGATCTTGATGGTCATATTCAATTCAACCACCAGTTATGGGGCGCACACCCCCCCAGCCCCACCACCACATAGCATGCAGCCTTGCATGAAGATGGCCCCCGACTACATACATGAGTCACCTGTCTGACACAATCTGGGAAGGTTCAATTGTCAATTCCATCCCTAAAATGACCTGAACCTTCCCTCCTCTGTTCCAACTTACAAGCACCCACGCCCTCCCCATTCCATATTGTAGTTTCAGATCGACCACACCCTAAGTGGACAGATCTGATAGTGCAGGAAATAACAGCAGTTGTAAGGCTAATCGGCAAGTGGGATAATTGATGTTGATCAGCACAGCAAAGTTTGAGTATCATGCAAACTCCACAGGCAATTGAACCAAAGCCTTGTCGCTGTAAATGCTAGGTGAATTATACCCCCTCCCCTTTTGGACTGTACCCCGGGGAGGTGCAGGACTTCCCTTCCCTAACTTTTTGGGTGTGGTTTATATGCGAGACATTATATATACATCAAATTTCAGAAGCTCCTTCCAGAACCTTTTCCAAAACAGGATGGAGCTTATCCATGAGAACCCCCCCCCCACCCACCACCCCACACGAGGGAGGCATTCAATCACAAATTGACTTTAAAAGGCAATGATGTCCAATTTTCTTCCAGTGGGGGCTTACTCCATCCAGTTGAGAGAGAGAGAGAGAGAGAGAGAGAGAGAGAGAGAGAGAGAGAGAGAGAGAGAGAGAGAGAGAGATATGACTTTAAAATGGACTAGGTATCAGCATAGGCATACGCACACTATTAGCTTATATCGACCTGAATCACTAATACACACGTTCTGATAACGGCCACACATCTATGGACGTATACATATCTGACCTGCATGGTGTGTGCTGTTTGTGATAACGATGGTAGAGAGATTAGCAGGGCCAGGCCTAGATTAGCTGGATATTTTAGTGGGCGTTAACAGCAAGGCTGTGTCAGCATATATGTACCTAATTTAATTACATAACAATTTTCAATTATTGATTATGGAATATCTAAATACCATAATTTACACCTATTCGCCTCACCTGGCATTCTTTCTTTGCACTTGGAAGTATATATATATATATATATATATATATATATATATATATATATATATATATAGAAAACTACAATACACATCAATTGATGAATGTGGGCTGGACACACAACTAGAGGAATGCGCCTTAGTCGCACATAACTCGGAAGAGGAGGGGTGGTTTGTGGGGCCGTCTACTGTAGTAGCTTCTAATGGTAGTGGGCCCGGGTCTGGCTAAGTTTGTGGTATGACATCATCACAGAAGGGCAGGAAAAAAGGTTTCCAAAAGGTTTACAAAGGTTTCCAAATGGAATGCATATACTAAAACATTAAAGCCAGAGAGCGTCGCCTTACAGTGATGACAGGTGCATATCAACTATCTTAATGATAACAGCTTTTATGCCATGGCTGATATTGACAACTCTATAGAATAGTACATGTACTAGAAGTGCCGTATTCAATGGGGGATGGAATATGATGCAGCCGTATTCAATGGCGCCATTTTGCAAATTTCACTGTTGACTCGACACATAGAAAAATGTCATTTTGTTTATTTAAAAGCAAATTCATCCCGTAGGGCCATGGCATAAATGCAAATGACAGCTCCCATGGACTATTTTTGCATTGCTTATAAGGCCTCGTTGAATACGGCAGACTCACTTCAGGGAATACGATGCAAAAATAGTCCAGGTTTGCCCCAGTTTTGAGGCATCTGAAATGTCTTAATCCATGGTTTGCCCCAGTTTTGAGGCATCTGAAATGTCTTAATCCATGGTGGCTCCTATAGCTCTTCCGAGTAATGAGGGGGAAGGATGAGATTAAAACTATCTTAAGATGGGCTAGGGGAAGCCCTACATTCATATATCAGGTAGACCAAGGGACATGGTTGATTAAAAGTCGATGCTGCTCCTGAAAGTTTCACCAGGTGGTGTGATGGAGTGGACTAGGTCAGAGAGAGCAGCTCGCGTCTTCATGAGCCCCTCATATAGACTCAGGTCTAACTCAAGCACTGATACGTGACATCCTGGGCATTGAAAACCCCACTTTGGGACTTGATTACTCGTATAGCACGTGATACTGTACTGGTATGAAACCATGCTTCTCAAGAACCTTCCCACCACCTTTCAATCCTACACCGCTATGGTATATATATATATATATATATATATATATATATATATATATATATATATATATATATATATATATATATATATATATATATACCATAGCGGTGTAGCGTATATACCATAGCGTATATATATATATATATATATATATATATATATATATATATATATATATATAGTTTGGGGTCTTAATCAATATCAGTATACATGTACAACCAGCGTGCCTCTTGCTACTGAGTCCCCCCATAGCATTTCTCCTCTCCTTTTCATATCTTACTATAAAACGTGGAGGAGGGTTTGGTCTTGCTAACAGGTCAGAAATTTGAGATCAGCTACCAGTGTTACATGATATGTGTAGGGATCTGCTACACTATGTACCATATCTGAGTCAGTACAATACATTTACCAACAGGGCAAAGCGGTACATATCATACTAGTATCACATCTATGGACATTTGTCATACAGGATCTGCATAGTCTCAGCCCGACTATCAAATGTGAACCCAGAGCAACCATTATTCATCGTGACATGCATACTTAGTCTTACCCCATTTATGGTGCCAAAAAAGAAGTAAAACAACCTACCGTAATGGCCCGTATAAGCGCCCGGGCGCTCATTGATTTCATTCCCACTGTACCCCCGGCGCTTATACGAGACAGGCGCTTATTTGAATACTTTTTTAGTGGTTAAGAATGAATTCAATGACCCTGTACCCCCGGCACTTGTACGAGATCGGCGCTTATTAAAGAACCCGGCGTTTAAATGGGCCATTAAGGTAGATTACATCAGTCAGATGGATTAAGATGTGAGACACTTTGATAAGATTTAACATTCACAGATCTCCCCTAACCCCTTTGTCTGTCAAGCCTTTACAAGTGTACATACTACAGTCTGGGATAAGATAAGATGAGGCTCGCCTACATATTATTGTCAGCCAAGCAAAGTTACCATTTTATCAACTTTTATTTCCTAACTTAAGTATGGACCAAGTATTTTGTATTACTAATCCATGCTTAGCAGTACCACCCCCTGCATGATCGACGAAAAGTAGCAAATAGTGTTTTTTTTTTTCTTTCTTTCTGTCAATGTGCTAGCTGTTTCTGATGTGCATTGCAGTTCAACATAGAACTATCAAGGGAAAAGGGGCCATTCGCATAAACTGGGACAACTGACTTCTCTAATTACCTTTCTATCTGTTTTTTTTTCAGTTTTCTTTTTGCCTGCTGACCTCCTACTATTTGCCATTGACGTGTCGTGTTGTAGGTTACGGTCTAGTTGTAGCAGGGTTATGTGTGGTGTGAGGTGGTGTGAGGGGGTGTGAGGGGGTGTTTGGTCTACTACTTATGGAGATATGGTGTGGTGGTCTGCAGTCTGACTCACTCATCCAGGTGTGTCATACAGCACACACTGGGGGAAGAGGCAGGTGTCACTCCCATTCACAGGCTTAAACCGGCACCAATCAGTGGTGAAAGGGGTCTGCCTGTCCAGTTATAGATCCTTTATATACAGCCAAGGCTTCAGTTCTACCAGAATGCACACACTCATGGTGGAAAGGGTTGAATTTAGAGAGGTGTTATTGACAAACCCATGGGCTCATTGTAATGTAATTGACACAAAATTCACAATATTTTGAATGACTATATAAAAGGTAACTCTAATTGTATAAAAAACTAACTTTATTGTGAATTTCGTATCGTGAGAACTTTACATCTCTGGGGGTTACACTCAATGGTATTCCCCTAAAATAAATCTTAATCCAACTTTATCATGGAAAGTGACTCTTTCTTGCCACATTTTCATTAAGGCCATACCAAAAAAAAAAGTTGGTCTACGGATCGCCCTCTCCACATTTTCGGAAATACAATTTTTTTTTCTTTGAAAAAAATCTTGTCTACGGATTTCACTCGCTTCAGTTTTCTACAAGTTTTCTCTTTGCAATGTTTGGCAAAACTTTTTTTGGTGTGGCCTAAGGGATGGCTTTGTAAAAGTGGATTATGAAAAGGCATGTTCTTTCCATCACAGGTCAATAACCGCAGTTAGAGCCTGTATCACTACAGCCCACACACCCACACCCGGGGACCCACACCACTCCATATACGGCACTAGCATATTGCTAGTACTGAGAGAATCAGCTAGATGGCTCATGTAGTCGGGGGCTAGATCAACATTTGGCCTCTTTGTATAGTTTACTTTGATGGTCTCTTCCTCATTAACTACCTGTTGCTATTTTCTAAAATTTATATCTAGCAAATACTTTCAACTTTAACTAGATAAGCTTAGTGTAAACCTAATAATTCAAATACATTAGAAATAAAACTTTAAGATTTCAATAAGAGGTCACATATCACCCAGATTGAGTACACCCAGGCCATTGTCTCCCTATCAAGCTAATCCTGTGCCCTTACACTTGAAACAATACGGACTTAGCAGGTTTAATTATTAGCCAATGAGATAATCCCAACTATTCACTGCGGCCCTGTCGGGGGTCAACTGGTACCAATCTGATAGGTGTTATCAGTAGAACTCACTGGTAATAAGCTCCAGCAATGGCCGCGCCCATGGGACAACCTGCTAAGGGTCTATAGGACTTAGTATGGAGGCCTAGTGGAGCCGCCATTTTGAATTTCGCTGGTTGAGGTAAAACCCACTGATAACACCTACCCTGATGGGTACCTTGTCCCTGGTTAACACCCACTTCCAGGGACATGCTAGTCCTATCTTATCAGTTCTTATCAGTGTGTCACCAGAACCAGCTCCAGACCAGCTAGTGGCCAATAGGGAGGTACTTAGTGTGATTAAGGTAGGAGCGGGGAGCAGCTTCTCACCCTTATCAGTGTTATCAATCACAATTGTTCAGAGGTGTGAACAGTGGCTGATAAGAAATTTACCCAGAATGCACTGTTGTGGAGTCGGGGGCCTACCCATGATGCAATGCAAGATGGCGGCCTCCATGATCTGATATGCTAGTGCCCTATAAAAACCCACTAAATACAGGTACACTATACTAGATTATACAAATAAGGGAAATTCCTCTCTACATACAATATAGATCTATAGAGCAATAGAAATATGTACAACTTAGAAGCAAACCAAATCCATGAAGAAGTAACGACAAATCAGGGCCACAACCCTATTAAAACACTGCTACATATCAAACCAAAGTCACACATACTGACCTCATACCAAGCGTGTGGCATTGTCAGACACCGATTTACAACCGACTGTATTGCCCTAGGGAAGAGTAAAAACATCTCTCCTCACAAATCTAAACACTAGTCAACTGTGGTGGTTCTATCCTGTTTTAATAAATCCCCTAGTCCTGCGGCTTTGAAATACCTATGGTAGTACTAGTACATCCAATGTCACGTCACATCGACCTAATATCAAATACATGTAATGTAAAACACTATCAGCCTGATACACTAGTCTATATCTACAAACGCCTACCTTTGGCCGATGGAGGAACAACACCTTCTGTGATCTGAACTAAAACCAGTAGTATAATGTTCCTGCCTTGAGATCTGTTGATTCTTATATATCCTCCTCCTGCTTAATTTCCAGTTACTATTCCTGTTGGACTTGACACGGACGTGCACCAAAACTGACAAACTAGGTCTAAAGTAACCTACCACAGAAAGGATCGAGGTGGACACTCCTCTATTACTAATTCTGATATCCTCCTGTGTGTGCCGGGTCCCCCTTGTGGTACACTGTTAACAAAATGTTGTCGAAATAACGGCGAAATCACATCCTTGTCTCAAAGTTGCCACTAGAGATCCATTGTTAATTTCACAGGGATTCCTTGTACCACCATACTGCACTGCCACCTGGTGCTTCTTGTAAAAACTACACTGGTTCGCTGCAATATGATTATGGAGGTTCACTGTTGAGTTTTAATAGGATCTCTGGAAGAGTCAAGTTATTTTTTTTTACAGTGTAGGATCTGTGTGTTATCTCTAGTCCCGCGGTACCTTATTAGATCACCAGGGGTCAGGGTTCAGCCTATCTATAGACACATCACGGTGTGCCCCCCCCTCCCTCTAGATGCAAACACAGCAAACACTGTGACAACAAAGCTAATAGCATAACGTCCACAGCGGCCCCTATATCAATGTGAGGACGACCTGACCATAGCAATGTGAGGACGACCTGGCCATAGCGTCCATTGGATTAATAGGAGAGCCGCTACAAATGTATTAGGATAAAACATATTAACTGCACTTTGTGTGTTGAAACAATCGTTATCACTGATTTATGTAAAGTTTTCTTCTTTTATTCATATAGAAGAGCATCTTTGGGACATTGTATCTAACAAACCTACCGTGTATGATATGGTTTATAACCACAGCCGAAATAGTATGGTTAATAACATTCTCCATGGTACATGTATCGAGAGGGCCAGTTGTCTCAGGTTAAGATAATGTGCCAATGCAGTCCCTACGAGCAATCACTGTTGCCTGCATTGGTTCTTTAGATGACTTGTTTTGGGGTTGATATAATATATGATTGCAGCTTTGGATAGTTACTCATCGGGGCTACAGGTATTGTGATGATAATGGATGAAATGAAGCACCAATCTTCCTTTAAAGAGTATGAAAGGAAAGTTCTTCCTTCTTCCAGTTTCAGTTGTTGTGCTGGCAATGTCCAGACGTGTTGGTAGAAGTGTGTACATAACAGCAGCAGATGGGCTGGATGCCACCCATTCCACCTCTACCTACCTATAGCCTGACCTGTTGATGCTACAGACCTCCATAACCTGGACTGTCTGTCAAGGTTAAGACCTCCAGGGCTGAGGACCCAGGTCTGAGGGAATGGCCACTTTCTTCTAACAACAGGAGATCGAAGTGTTAGATTTTCCGACTGACACACAACCAAATCCCACCGCCCATCGAGTACACAACATGTTATCCCCCCCTCCCCCACCCGTGCAGCATACTAATCACGTGCAGGCAATTTCAGAGGACATTGACCTCTATACACAAAATGTATATGGGTTAATTTTTTAAAGTCATTCCAAATATTATAATAGATGGCCGACCACAAACGAAATTATTGATTGCTACTGCAAGCACTGCTCTCTAATCATTCAAAACACCATCCTATTACCATAAAACCCCGCGTATAAGCCGCACCCTGCCTTTGAGAGGATGCTATAAGCCGTGTCTGGGGCCTAAAATGGTTGAGATTCCGTAGGATAGTCTATATAAGTAAAACCCCTTATATAAGCCTCACCCTGAGGCCCTAGAGATGCTATAAGCCACAGCAGGGGCTTAAATTGGTCTATAAGCCACAGTTTATGCGCAGGGTTTTACGGTAGGCCCAACTCCACTGAACGTTGTGTTGTATACTGTACTAGGAAGTAATGACAGCTCCACATAGCAGATGGGGAGATGGCTGAGTGGGCTAATGCGCGGCTAGAGTAATCCAAAGATCCCAAGTTCAGTGGTGGATTTAGAGGGGGGCAGGGGGGCGCACGCCCCCTCCTTTTTGTTGGTACTTAAGAGTTTATCTGCTTATTTTGGACCTCAAAATTTGCCTAAAAATGGGGGATGAGCCCCCTCCTTTTTCAAATCCTGGATCTGAAGTTCAAATCCAGCAAGGACCACCTAGAGTGGTAGTGCAAATACTAGAACAGTGGCTGCTTCTTTTATGCCTTAACCTGCCCCCAGCAGTAGTTTTCAGCATGATATACTGCTCACCTACTGCTATACTGTAGCAGCAGTCATGCAGTAGTGCTGATTAAACACTGCCCTGGCCCCATATATGGTCATGCAGCATTAAATAAGTAGATACTGTTCAACTGCTGCCATCTAATTTACATAATTGGGACAATTGATTCAATACTGCTTGTATGCTGCCAATTTAGTGCTGCTTTTCTACTGCATTCTGGTCCGGGACACCTATGGGTGGGGTGGGGGGGGGGGGGGAATCAAGATCAATCAAATTCAAAATCAATGACGCTCACTAACCCAACCGAGAGGAGAATATGAAAAAAACAATGCAGTGCTAAATACATGTAGTGTATCTGTCATTTCAAAGTTGACAACTATGGCCAAGAAGGAGTATCTCCCTCAGGCGACAATATACACCTTACTATACATATGGACAGTTCCCACGCCTCCGGGACGGGAAGCCTTTATGCTGGGACTCTCAGTGGGAAAGGATGAAAATAAGTTGACTCTTTTTTCTTTTAGTCTGGACCTTCAAAGACGTCTCGCCTTTTGACTGTGATAAGTGTTTGCCAGGTTTAATTGAAGGTTGTAAGAAAAATATCAATATTGAGGAAATGGTGAATAAATTCATCTAAGTAGTTAAGTATCTTAGAACATGAAGAAAACATAAATAGATGGATAACATCTTAAGTGCATTTTCAAGAAGGTTTCACCAACATGCAATCATATTCTATTAATTCAGCCTGCTACACCAATTTCCAGACTCACGCAAAGGGCGCGGACCTGGCAGTTAATTGTCATTGACTGACTGAGAAATAGCAGCAGCAGCAGATTATCGGGGGGGGGGGGGGGGTTAGTTAGTTAGTGTTTAACGGCACGTCAGCTACTGGTGATGGCTATTTGTGCCTAAAGGTTTTATGGAAGAAAGTTTCTACTGTTTAAATTTGACTGTAGTATCCCAGGTTCTTGACATATGCAAGTATTGTATCCAGTCTGCAGGTATCAAATAACTCTTTCAGTGTTGTACATTGATGGTATTCTGCCCTGATGGGGCACTGGCTACATTCCACAAGGAAATGTTCCACCGTCAGGTGTTTTTGACACCTGTTGCAAAGCGGTCTGGGTTCTCTCTTCATGAGGTGTGAATGCATTAGTCGGTTAAGGAAGGTAGTTATAGTGATGGTAGGGGCACTATTACTAATCATAGATCAGATTAATTACTTGAGGGGTGCTATACTTAGTATCTATTTCTTGAGACCCCTAGATGTTCCTTACTACGCTAAGGCACTCATGCCCTGGGATTCTGTATATATAGCACGGGCAAGAAGCAGCTCAAGCGCCATTTAACTTCATTGTTATAATCTATATCTACTCATGTCAGCGAGTCATTTAGATCTTCAGGTTCAGTTTTTAATAGATATAGAAATATCTTCTTTTTTTACATTTAATGAGGGGTAGTACATGTATTAAAGCAGTACCCGGTATGATATTTTGTTATTGAGACCGAAATGTCTGTATACATTCATTTATCATTCGACATGGTTTATACACCATACTTCTGTTCTATCGTCATCCTGCCGCTGCACATTTGAGACACTCGTTAGTGCTAGATTGATGTCTAATTCATAACATTACAACAGTTTAAAACAATCTTAAGGCGTCGATGCTGTCCTTAAATGATTAATATTAAAGACAAGGGGTCCTCATTAGTAGAGTCAACAGGAGGTGCTCGTGCAGGTTGAGCTGCTCTTGAAGCTGCTCCCATACTTCCCATGATAAGCAGACCCCTCGCATGTGTGTTTGGGTGAGGTTCTCCTCTCTTAAACAAACCTATGGTTCTGCAGAGACTGAAAAAAGTCATATTGTAAAACCTGGCTGGTCAACAATGAAGGAAAAGAGAAAAAAGGCAGCAACATGGGTGCGTGTCTCAGTGTTCCTGATGCCCGGGGATGCCCTAAGCACGAAACCCAAATGAAAGACACGGAAAGCAGGAATGTTTCTGGGAGATAGAGAAGACCACGAAGGGTAAATTGTCACATACCATCCATCTTCTAAATGATACTGTTATAAGGCCACCCTTAAAAATATGTTCGTTTCCTGTCCAGAGGCCTGGTGGATTTTTTTGTGAGAATGGGAATTTTTTTTCCTGAGTTCCGGAAAAAGATTTTTTTTTTATCTGTCAGCTCAAGAATCTAGGCTTCCAATCACTAAATCTTAGAATGTGATGGCAATTCCATGCCATCCCCGCTTATGATGTTCATGACAAATAAAAATATTTTCCCCAAAAAAAAATTCCCCCTCCCTCCCTCATGGGTCTGAAAAATCCACCCTCTGGACAAGAAACGAACATATTTTTAAGGGTGGCCTAAGGTACTGGTAATGAGGATTTGTTTGTTTAGTTCTAAATGATACAGTTATAAGGTACTGGTAATGAGGATTTGTTTGTTTAGTTCTAAATGATACAGTTATAAGGTACTGGTAATGAGGATTCGTTTAGTTTTACGTCCGGGGGCCATCAAGGAACTCAGACGTGGTAATGATGGTACTAAGGGTGTTCAATGTTATGGAAGGTATCTATAAGTTCAACTACCGTAATCTCCCGCGTAGAAGGCGCGTCTTATACGCGAATCAGATCGTTCATGGGTCTTATACGCGGGAGGTAAATTGCCTTGAGTTTGGGGTGCGCCTTATACGCGGGTTTTTCCAACATCTCATTTGGGAAAATGCGCCGATGACAGCTTGAACTCATAGCGCCAGCACCGCGTTAGACCGGGAGGTGTCAAGGCGCTTGGCGGGTTCAAGCCGACCGTGTGCCGATGACAGCATAGACTCAACAGGTTGACAATGCGGTGTGGCTTGCCGGGGTGTAGGGAACACGTGGGCCGATGACAGCATCGACTCATAGCGCTAGCGCCGCGGCAGACCGGGAGGTGTCGACGCGCTCGCCGGGGATAAGGCCCACCATACGCCGATGACAGCTTGAACTCATATAGCCAGCAGCGCGGCAGACCGGGAGGTGTCGACGGGCGCTCGGCGGGTTTGACGCCGACCGTGTGCCGATGACAGCTTGAACTCATATAGCCAGCAATTCGGCAGCCCGATCGCTGTAGATTTGCTCGGCGGGTTTGACACCGACCGTCACACCGTGTGCCGATGACAGCATAGACTCATAGCGCTAGCGCCACGGCAGACCGGGAGGTGTGGACGCCCTCGGCGGGTTCAAGCCGACCGTGGGCCGATGACAGCATAGACTCAACAGGTTGACACTATAGACAAAGCGGCATGGCTTGCTGGGGTGTAGGGAACACGTGGGCCGATGACAGCATAGACTCATAGCGCTAGACTCATATAGGGGGGTGGGGAGGGGGGGGTGGGAAGGGGGGGTGGGGAAGGGGGGGTGGGGAGGGGGGGTGGGGAGGGGGGCGCCTTCTACGCGAAACAGCCCCCCTGTGAGTTGGGGGGGCGCCTTATACGCGGGTTTTTCCGGAAATTGATCCAGAAGAGGTACGTGCGCCTTCTACGTGAAAAGGCCTTCTCTGAGTTGGGGGGGCGCCTTCTACGCGAGCTGCGCCTTCTACGCGGGAGATTACGGTAAATTTATGTAAAAAAACAACAACAAAAAACATGCGAGGGTCAATCACACATGCATATTATCCAATTTTATACAAAGACTGCTTCTCAATGGCATTCTGAAGCAGAAATCTCGCACTGCTCTTGATGTGCGTGATTAATTGTCGATTGAGAGTGTCAGCAGCAGTTACCAAGGTGATAACAGCCGTAGAGAGATCCGATTCACCCTGTGGGTTGCCTTTCTTTTCACTGCAGTGTTTCATTCAAGGTTCATGCCAATCCTCTAGGTTGATACAATCCTGAAGTCAGCATTTTGCACTATTGTAATACTTGCAAGCTATCCGCCAGTGCACTGTGAAACACTGGCTAGGACTGTATTAACTCTTCTTTACTACCAAGTAGCATGAAGCCTTAAAGTAACATGCCACATTTAGGCGGTTAATAGTGACACTTGAGATGCCATCAGATGTACCCCCACTGGGGAAACAGCTCCTAATCTGACGGTAATTGTTACTGAAGGAAAACTACACCGAACTAGGAAATGAAGAGAACATAATGTAATTTGTAATGCTGTAATCCTAACGGAAAAGCAATTACTGTTTTGGCAGCCTGGTATTGGGTGACAGTATCCTTATTTGTGACCGTTCATCTTTTTTTTTATTGGAGAAGGAAAGACACATTCCGTAGTCTAATTATGAGGATAGGAGGGGAAAGTTATATCTACTAAATTTGTATTCACTTATTGGTTTTGTCACAATGCAAATCATTAAATGGGGTTTAACCACTCAAAATTTGTAGTTTTATTATTCATCACATTTGATAATGATAGGCATAACACCAGTTTTGCTAAAGAGCTCTTTACAACCCACCAGTTCGCTAGACATGTATACGATATAAATCAAGTTATAAATGTTCAATCATTCAGAGAATGGAAACTTTAAGGCCCATTTCACTATTGGGGAGATACCAACAACCCCATTCCCCTTTTATAGCACGCTTTTATATCTCAATTTTCCAATTTTAACAGCTATAGACTAAAAGATTAGCTGGCCAGTGCTTGATTCAGATGGCCAGTAATATTAGGGTTCTGCTGGGAAAATCCCTGCCGGGTTCAAATGTAATTGGGTTTCAATTCCTTAACCATATACGCATGAATGCCGCTCTAATAAACCTTTTGTCGTCATCGGTAAGCGTTGGTGCATCGTGGCAACCTTATATGAACATGAACCCTGATGTATTAATTGCCATAATGTGATCCTTAAAGGTTTATCCTGTTCATGCCCTGTAGGCACCTGAATACATACAGGAGTACCATAGTACGGCCACCCTTTGTCTACATCACTGCATGGTCAGGTTCCAGTCCTCCCAGCTGGAGGTGATCAATTACCATCCTGATAAACTCTTTAAGGGCTGAATGGTGCTTTCATGCTTTCCACTTTGCCATGATGCTTCAATGCAGCCCTGGCGAGTTACTCGCCTGAGCTGCACTGATGGATCATGTCGAATATATTGTGGTTGGGACACTATTGTAGGGTAGACATGATGGTTCTTACCAGTACTCTGTTGGAGCATCATCCAGACCCATGAAGATAAACCTAAACGCACTTTGTCATGCGTAAACGGGTTGATCATTGATATCCTCCATTCACAGAACTTCTCATATCTCCAATTGCATGTACCCATAAATAAGGCAGTTAATAGTAACTCGAATCACATTCCTATCTACCTGTCTAACTGAGGTTGACTCTATGGGAATGTAAACTTTCAAAGAGGTATTCCGGTTTTCCAAAGTACAAACCTGGGAACCTTTGACAAACCTCTGTCACTCCCTACCCCATCTACCTCTCTATAAGGAGCACATGCTATTATGAGTGATAGTGGTGTGTGCTAGTGGGACCAGTATTATAATGGGTAGCCTCTGGGAATACCCCATCTACCTCTCTATAAGGAGCACGTGCTAATATGAGTGATAGTGTTGTGTGCTAGTGGGACCAGTATTATAATGGGTAGCCTCTGGGAATATCCCATCTACCTCTCTATAAGGAGCACGTGCTAATATGAGTGATAGTGTTGTGTGCTAGTGGGACCAGTATTATAATGGGTAGCCTCTGGGAATATCCCATCTACCTCTCTATAAGGAGCACATGCTACTATGAGTGATAGTGTTGTGTGCTAGTGGGACCAGTATTATAATGGGTAGCCTCTGGGAATGTGGGAAAGCACTTTTGGTCACCGATCGCTGACAGCTCCAAGTTTTCTCACGAACTACAAGACACCCTGCAGTCTATTCCTATAGTAGGGAAATGAATGTGATTCCAGACATTATTATCTGCCAGTAGCTGCACTGCGGGGCCACCTCTAACCTTCACGAGATGGACTGACAGTCTGTGGTGTATTAGGTTTAAGTGTAGTAAGTTTGCCGGTAGTAATTAATCATGTGGATGAGCAAACTTATCCATCTTTTGAATGTAAGTAGACACAAGACAAGTTCTTCTTTTTCCATTTCTCTTTCTCATTTATTACAGAGGCATTTTATATAATTTTATATATCATATATGACCTCAGGGAATGGCCATATGATTGAAACCGAATTCCTTTACACATTTAGCAAAGGCTTGGGATTTTCTGGGAGGGCAATAACTGATTTAAATTTTATTGGGATTAAAGGATCTAGCCTTTTGTCAACAGATGCCGAGAGATGTACACTGATAAGGGGCAAAAACGAGAAGATATGTACATTGATAAGGCAAAATTATGATGGGTACTGCATGGAACAAAAACTTCCTAGATGAATACGTGGGAAGGTCGTGGTTGGTCTAGAACCCCTCCAGTTGGGAGGAGCGGCTCTGAGCCAGTTCCCACTTGCTCTATACTACTCACTACACCACTCCGACCCAACCTGACAAAGCTCCCCTGATCCAGCCACATCCCTGATTAATCCCAGCAATGGCAAGCCATATATTGCCCCTTTCAGGCCGCATGGTGCTTTCAGGCTCATGCCCCTTAGTTGCCATGATGCACCAATGCTGTGCTGGAGAGTCTACTTGCAAGTGCTGCAACGGTGCATCATTCCGACCCATTGGAAGTGTATCAACCCCGTAAGGTTGCCACGATGCATGAATGCTGCCCTCATCAGGGTTACTGTAATGCATCATGATGCTCCATGGGCCTGATGTACTAACAGTCCATGCGGCCCTTGAAGGGTTTCTGATTACAGGCTTAGGCAAAAAGCAGCCCATTCCTAACGTATCATCATCATCCTATGTTTTTGTTTCTCAGATCAGAAGCTCAGCGGGGATATTATGTATAATAGGATCACCAATAAATCGATGCTGCGGGACTATTTGCTATACAGACTGTGTCCCCATTCATATGCCATACTAAGTATCACCGTGGCAAATCAAAAAGCATGAGCTTCAATAACGTATCTGAGTAATTGGGTTGAAATTGGTCAATTAAATGTGGTTTGAACAAAGGATGGTTATCAAAAAGTACATTTGACACATGTTGTGTTACTTTAATCCTAATGCCGTCTATCTGACTTTCTTCAAATACAATTGCAGAATTTACATTTTGGTTAATTATTATTGAACAAAGTGACAGGGTTTGATTTAAACGTTTAATTTAAAAGGATGTGATGGCAAGGCCTTTCTACTTTTGGCCAAATGCCGACAAGATAAATGCGGCGGTAAATGTCCCTGGTATGTCCTACGTCTGGAAGTGGGGGGGGGGGGGGTCTTAGTTCACTTAGGCCATCCAGGGGCCCACATAGACACTGAGTAGGGTAGTAAGTTAGCAGCGTCATGCAATCTGACCATCAGCAACATGTATTTACTGGCAATCAAGAATAGCATGATTTGATAGGAATTTTGAAATTCGAAATCTTACTTCAGGAAGTAGGTCTGTAATCAATATCAAAACTAGATCCTAGATCTAATAGATTAAAGGTAAGAGAGAGAGAGAGAGAGAGAGAGAGAGAGAGAGAGAGAGAGAGAGAGAGAGGCCGATGGTCCGACGCAGAGAGATGGAGAGAGAGCGCGAAAGCCCACACCCTTCCACATACCGCAATTAGTCAGCATCTACTTTGTTTCTACAGCACACCTCCAAAGAGGAAGAACCCAGAGCTATGATTAAATGGCGCTATAACAACTGGCAGTTTCCACATCACATGCTCCAATCAGAAACTACTGCTGAACACGAGAGTACTCTAGCCGCCTATCTCTTCCCACCTATCTCTTCCCGTTGGAAGCTTCCTCCCAAAGGGCCCCTACCATTACGTGCACTATAGAACCAGGCACCAGACGGTCACACCGGCCCAAACCTTCCAGGCTACATGGGAGCAGCCTACTAGACAATCTCTCCTACACACGTGCCCCTTTGTGATCAATGCTATAACAGGCCGACTAGCCAGCCCTGGAGTTATGTTCCTTAACCCTATAAGGCTTCCATATATGCATGGTTCTTGGCCGGCACGATACAAGACTGCAGTGCTGCTTAGTGTATATTCAACAACACTACATTTGCGCATCATGTGAAAGCTGAATGATAATGAATGAATGTAGCACAGGTGGCATTCATCAATCCTAACTATCAATGGCCGTGAAACATTCACTATGAGGACATAAGTTAGGGATGAAAGACACTGAGTAAGAAATGCCTAAAGTGTTCAATTAGGAGTTCTTAAGCAAAGAATTTGTATAGGAATGTGTAGGTCTATGGAACCTAAAGAAATCCTGCAGACTTCAATTACCTAATTGGCCCTTACAGGGTCAGATAGTCTGCTTTGATCTACCATCTATGAGATACTGAGAAAAAATGGCACTTAGAGACCCTTAGAGGCCAGATCGTCATTATGTCGTCCATTGAGTGTATTTGCCCAACCTGCTGGATACATGTGCATTCATTTGGGGAAAAAATGTCCATAAGTAGCTTAGACCAGAGGTGCCGTGTACTAAATGCCGTATTCACTGTTTATGTCCTACAGGTATGTCAAAGACCACCTGCAAGCATTTTAACAGGGATCATGAAAGCAGATACCTCCTAGGATCAGATCAATCACGTATATGGATACTATGTTTCATTTTTAACATACAAGCTAGTACATTGACCATTTGCAGACGTAATAGGAAGCTCTATTACGTCTGCAAAAAAATCATGATTTCTTCTATTATTGTCTCCCCCATGACCTGGCTTCGCCATGGCTGATAGGACAATGCCTCCAGTTGCCATGAAGGGGATAGGAGAGGCGCATTATATTTCAATGAAATTTTAATCATGACTATGATGAAGCACACTCATCAATGCCTCTGACTTCTGCTGTAGTCAATGTGAATGACCATCATAAATAGGCGTATAGGAAGAAAATCCCAGCCCACACGAACCATATCTAATCATTGACGTGTATGCTGACCCTCCTAAATGCCTTTATCATAGAGTATAGAAAAGCATTCTTTGGTGATATGACGCTAACCACCCCTCTGCCTATACCACTACCATGTTAATATCATCTGATGAGTAGGGTAAAAGTAAACTGTTTTATTGGATCAGAAAGCTTGACAATCTTTTGGGGCACACCCCCTTTGCCTCTCATTTCCCTACACTGTGGATAATGGCTACGCAGAACTTGACTCGGGCGTGGCTCCTTAAAGTGCCATAAATTCGTATATTGCATATCATCTTACATATTAAGCTTATTTGATATATCTTTAGCCTATTATTCATTAACACTATATTCTAAGGCATTAACCCAGAAAAGTCAAGCCTGCCTGGACTTGGCTTCGTTTTATATCAACCTATTCTCCAGAAATAAACCTGGATACCACACAAGGCCATTCCCCTATAAGGAGGCTCTGAGGATGTGGCTGTTCTGCAGAGTGGCCATAAAGCCCCTTTTATCGTGGCATCTCACTGCCAATATCAATATCTAAGCTCTGCCATGTATAGTGAGTGCAGTGGGTCCCCTAAGGCTGCCACAGACATTCTTGTTTTTTTGTCATGAGACATTAAATGGCAGCGAGGACGATGCTATTCTCTGTGTTTTCAGAGCCATCTCTTACCATCAAAGGGTTGAGCATGTACCTAGGCTAGGTCATTGGCCAAATTTACATTTAAGATTATGCCTAGGGCTATGCTGCAGGATTGAACTGACCAGAAAATACTTTCACCTACTATACACAGGCTCAATTGAATTGTCAATTCAACGCTCAAGCACTACATTGAAACATCACACCGTGTGTGTGCAACAATCTCGTAGAGTCAGCATGCTGAAGGCATGTAGCCCTGGCAAGTAGACACATCAGGATTGTATGATGGCCAATGGACGAAAAGGGTTAAGGGGTAATCTACCCCCCCTCCCCCCCAGGTAATAGAAGGTGTGATGACAGGTGAAGAGGCCATGGTGTGGAAGGTACCCCTGTGTGGCCTGAGTGACTCAGTGAGTGACTCATCCCCCGCTAGGTGTCACTCCCGTCTCACCTGGAGGAGAGGGTTGAGGACCAAAGTGTGACCAATATGGCTGTCACGCCCTTCTCTGTGCCTTTGATCACAGCAAGATGAAGAGGCTTGGGGAGACCAGTCTGCATTTATGTCATGAAGCTAGGATTTCTGATGGCATTCTGATAATATGTGTGGTGCAGGGGGATAGGGCTTCTAACATCTACTGCAGACATAAGTAGACTCTCCTTGAGTCGGATACATACCTTGATTCAGACATCTAAAAGTTGATTATTCCTCATCTTTTTCTTCTTTATTAGATGGAAAAATTCTTAAACTGAGCTGTAATTTACAAATAGCCAGTTACGCAAGAATGGTTCACTACAAATGGAGGCCTACGTTCCAACTGAAGATATATATGTTCTACTTATGGTGAATCTACCCCACTGCTATAGAGGTTAAGCATAGTTGGGCAGGTAACTCGCTGTGGCCTCTTGCAAGCCCACATAGAATTCATTATCTGAGGAACAGATTATGAAACACAAATGTATGTCAACTCAGTACGCTATTTAGGCCAACAACTTGAATAAAACTCTTATTATACTTATCAACCCTGATTGGGAGGTCTTATTGCCTGCCATTTCTGAAATCAATTAGTACCTACAATCTATCGACCTGGGCGATGTCCCCCTGGAGCTATACAGACTAATCTACTGATATTAGAATACCTGGGTGGATGGAGGTACAGTTGCAACCCTTATACAGACTCACACACGACCAGCTCCAGCTGAAGCCAAGCGCTGACCAATGGCTTCTCACGTTAAACAATCGATCAACAGGGAATCAGTGAAACCAATCAGCACACGGCTGACAGGAGTTCTATGGCAGTGGGTTTGGATGAGCAGCTGTGGCAGTGAAGGTTGTAATAGTTGAAGCAGGCGGTACAACATAGACGATTTATCCCTATGATGTGGTTTCTAGAGCTACAGCTAGGTAGTTCTGCTGGTCGGCTGCATGTCAAACATCTCAGATGCCCCAATAAGGGCTTGATTTATAGAGAACCATGACAATCATTAAGACCAAGTAGACAGGCGACTGATTTTTGAGCAAACCCCTAGGACGTATACATTTAACAGACTCCACTCAAGGAGGAAACCTATTCTTTATTTCAACTTTAATTACCGGAACTTGTCGTATGACTTTCGGTTTCAAAGACCCGCATACCTAGTGATTAAATTGTGAATTATCTAATACAATTTTCTGGGTAGGCATTTATCTGGGATCATTCAGGTAAAGTAGATATAACAGACACATAGAAGGCTGGGACAATGGGACGTCGGGCAGTATTGTTAGGACATCTGTAGAACTGACAATCAATAATGCTGTTGGGTCGCTGACCCAGGGGAAGAGAGTTATATCCGTGGGCAAAAGGCTTAGCAGGACAATCTGAATATAATGAGGCCCTCTATGTAAATCTAGAGAAGCTGGTCTCACCTAAGGGCTGTGCTACGGTGTGGCATAGATGTGGCTTCCTGGGCTACAGCTAGGCAGTGCTGCTAGTGGCCTGTCACACATCGCAGATGCCTATGAATATGGACTTGATTCATGGGAATCATGCGAGGTGGCACCTGTGCCATTTAGAAAACGTGTATACAGTCAGGCCGCGATAATCCAGTCCCTCACCTTACAGTCAGAAATTATTGGGAACGTTTCTTTTTTTTCTTCTCACTATTATTGTATTTGATTATCCAGTTGTCTTGGCTTCCAGTCCCAGTTGGGAAATATGGGACACCCTGTGTATATTTAATATCAAAATCCAACTTGACATACCAGTCAGCTGGAATTACAGTCAGCTTATAGTGGGCATCAGAGGCATTGTGGGGAGAGATGAAAGACATTACTAGTATCCCAGTTGACACTTTTAGTTCTAAGGATTGCCTTTCAATGAAGAGTTGAGGAAGCAGTCTGTGTCAGTTTGTCTGTGTTTGATATAGCTCTATGCAAGGGAAATCTTTATGACCATGGTAATTATAAACTAACCATCTAAGGATACTATAGGCATGGCATAACCCCCCCCCAACTCCACCAGGGTTGCCCCCCCCCCCCATTGAGAGACTGACATAGCCCCACCACCCCCAACCACACCTTCGCTTTGACATCCAGCCAGTTTACAGGGGCGACGGCAGTGGCTGGATTATCGCGACTCCACTGTATAAATAATATATTCAAAATGGATGGAATTCTTCATTGGCAGTGAAATTTTATCCCAGTTATTTTTTTTTCAGGATCCATCACATAAGAATGAGGATTCACAATTGTGATGACAGCAAGACCTACTTCCTTACGGCAGGGATCTTATAATATTCAAGTTTGTGAGATACTCGCTAGAGCAGTATTGAAACAGGATGTCGACAAATGGGATAGGTGTATCATACTGCCCTTAATGGTCCAATAGATAGGAACAAGTCAGGGCAATCTAATCTCTTCAGTTTCTACTAATAATGACGAGAGGCGAGGAAATCAGACAGACTCCATCGATTAGGGAAAAGGATCCAATCAATACCACAGCTTTCTGCATCTGCTCAGAGATTACAGAAAGGATGCTGGCATGCGAAAGTCGTCTCTAAATAGTTCAATCGTGCAGCAGAGTTATCACTCATCTAGTGCAGGCTTAGCCGAGCACCAGTATCAACAACTGACTTAGATATTAATTAGTCTCCAGTTGTTAAAGATGGCTTCAAATGTACAGAGACTACAATCGACCTCGCTGCCATCGAGTTTCCCATGACAGAATGACACTGTGCTTGAGTGGCAGCTAGGCTAGATCAAATATTCGATGAAGAAAAATATGACTCTCACTCACTATAAGATATAGAGCGGTATAGTAACTGGAGTATGATGGACTGGGGAGGGGCCTGCAGGAGCAGACTTCTCTTTTTCTCCTCCAGGTGTGGAGTATGCAATCCCTCATTCCGCAACCCTTTAAAGACACATAGTGCTTTAATAAATTATGCTAATTTCTCTCCAAGATGCATAAATGGAGCCCTGACAAGTCATCCGTGCATCATGCAAACGCTACCTGGCCCACAGGATTGGCATGATGCACCAATGCAGTGCTGGCCGACAATGCATTGGTGCATCATGACGACAAAGGAACATGATCCTGGCTACATCATACTGGCCTTGAAGGGTTTAGGCAGATGGCTGCAGACACTGGCCATACGTACTGCTGCCTCCAGGCGGAGGCTGGTTATTGGCAACCTGTCCTGCTCAGTGCCTATATGCCATATTTGGAATAGCCACCCTGGCTGTTAACTGAGCCCGGGGCTTGTAGTTCACTGCTAGCAATTAATACCTACATGGACTAAGGAGATGTATGAGTGGTGTGCTACTGTTTGTGCTCCAGTGAATCTCTGTGTAAATGCCCATATCTACAATGTTTAGCCAAATTTCCAAGGAAACATGGTATGAAAAGGTCTGCTAATGCTTTTTTTAAATCTCCAATTCATTTAACATGAAAGTACGAGGATAATTCTTCTCGGGAAATAGGTTTGCATTGACACTAAATGAAAGTCAGATATAATATTGCAGAAGAAATTAACAGTACCCCGGTACTTTTTCCACATGTAAATACCTGGGGTCGGTAGAGTTTTATTAGGCTAGGTCAGGGTGTCTCAAACACCATTCAGCTTTTTGCCTTAATATCAGATCATACTCTCACTTGTGCCAGTTTCCTGGGCTGATATATTCGTTATCAGCAACGTCAATTCTGGTCCATTATCTACATATGTGCTTGCATCTTGTTAAAGACACACAGGGCTTCTACTCATCAATCAATCAAGGAAATAAGAAAATCTCGAGATGATCTGTATGACATTAATGTGACTTTTATTTTTACAGTAATCAGGCTCAACCATAGGCATTCCTGTCAGGGGTGGAGAATCTGGAGCATATTAGTCTCTTTTTTCAAGGATTTGTTTTTGATGTTCAATTCCCTAGCATCCTGATTGTGAATCTATGATGTTGTACATTCCCCTTTCTCATCATCAGCCCATCGCTATTACATTGCTTTGTTACCAAAAATAACTCAACAAAACAAGTCTCTCGAGTTTGGCTAATAAATGTACTATTGCGCTATTTTACTACATCAAACATCACTCCATGGGTAAAATTAGTTCTGAGTGGACCTACTTACTGGACAAGGTTTTTTTTTCCAGAGGCTGTTTCTTAAGTATACTTTATATAACCCAAATTATAGAGAAACGAAAGAATTTTGGCCAAGCTCTTGAAAATGAATTAACACTGACTGCTCACCTTGGGTCATTAAGGAGCAGCCCATGGCGTACTGGAGGCTCTACCCTGGTGCCGTACCAACCTCCTCCAGGGTTAAACTGGCTAATATTGCCATGGCAACAACTATCAACAAACACCCCGATAGCCTTCCACACACAGTATGCTCGGCATGAGCTAGAGCTGATCCTACCTCATCAGGGACTCTGTGTGTGGTGATTAGCCTAGAGATGTTTTAGTGCAAAGCTACATTTATTACAATTGCAGAATGGTATAGATCTTTTTTTATTTTTTACACCCGTATAGGGATCTGGCGACTGCAATACTGTAGTTAATAAAAAAAGAAGACAACCTTTGGCTCGTATCCTACAGGCATTTCTGTTATATTGTAGAACCTAGTTATGTGGCTTCCAGGGTGGCTTCCTTCGAAGAAAGAGCAAAATTTCATTGCCTACAGATCAACATTACCAGTAAATGAATAAACAATTTTCCCACTTTAATTCTTTTAACATATGCGATTCATCTGTGCATGGTTGTTCATAGACTATTATTCATCTATATTTTAGTGATCATATCATTCATTTGCTGGATTCAATAGATCCTTATTTCCCAATTTAACTGCAAGAACTGTTTCAATATGGTATACATAGAAGTTGTAAATAATTTTTCCTACAAATAAAACACTGACTTCTGCTTATGTTGTGGGGAAGCAGGTACAAGCACCATAGTACCTCCCGATGACTTTGGTCATGCTGTGATTTGCTGGCTTATTTTTCCCAGGGACTGGACCCAAAGAAAACATGGACCGAGCCACAGTGAGGTGTCAGGCGGGAAGGTGTCAGGCGGGAAGTCGGCCAATCACAAGGGCTGAGTGTGTGGACATTAGGTTTTCAGCATGATTTTACAGCAGCATTCAGATTGGGTGTTGGTGGTGGTGTGTTAGTGGTGATGGCTTGGGCCTGGTCCCATGTGTACACTACAATTATTCTGTCACGAGATATCAAGGCTTGTACTATTCAGAGATCTGTGAATTTCGCAGTTGTTGCTCTAAATCAGAATGCATCACACCTACCAAGAGGCACCCGGTCCATGTTCCACCTGGAGGGTACCAAATAGCAGAAAGAAGATTCTAAGACTAAGGGCCCTAACAATCTACCAATGCATGGGGGTCCAAGTTGAAAAGTGTTCGAATACAACACAATGGAGATCCAGGTAGAAATATAATGAGAGCAATGTGACATTAATCAATGATCTTAGATTTGCTAAGCTATATAATCTCCAAGGAGCAAGCTAGTGGGTCCAACTCTATGCACATTCTATAGATTTGCCTATAAACAGAATCACGACTCCAGAGAGTTGGTAGATACGTGTATATTGGGGTCTCCCCTGACTACAAGAATGAGGGCACAGGTTCTCGGTGGTGGGGCAAATTACCAGGGAGCTAATGGTATTTGAGCATGGTACAGCATTGGCAATACATCAGCCTACCTAAGGCTTCAACATCAACTGGGTGATTAGCCCTTGTAATTGCATGAGGCCAAGAACCGAATGGGACTATCAACTCTGAAAACAGTTTCCTTTCTGCTGAGTGAGGGTCTACATGCTTACGGGGCTATAGAATACTCTGTTTTTATTGTTTTTACTATTAACAAAATGTTTTATAGTAATTACAGAATCAATGTTTACCTTTTGCCCTTTGTTGTGGAATTATGTCTCTTTTTTTGTGGATTTAGCTGTTGGAATTGTGTTAGGCTAATGTTGTTTGTAGCTATTCTAATCAAAGGCCATTCCCTACTTCAATGTGGCTGTTCACTTTGACAGCACTGGACATGTCTTTTAGCAGGGTTCTCCGAAATGATAGGACTTAGTATATCAACAAGCTACACCAACTTTTATATAACATCTCTAAAAATTATTACATTCAAACAAAGAAATTGTATGTATATATATATATATATATATATATATATATATATATATATATATATATATATATATATATATATATATATATATATATATATATATGTGTGTGTGTGTGTGTGTGTGTGTGTGTGTGTGTGTGTAATGACTATACATAGCAACATAAAATTGGCTAACAGCTCCCCTACCTGCAAAGGTCTTCCACAAATGTTTTCGTCGATCTAGACTCTGATGAAAGACACAACCATCTTACTTAGACTACCGTATTAGTCATATTTGGAAATGTTTACACGTTTTACTTATACTCTCTTGACTACTCGAAAGGAAAATAGCCCCCCCCCCTCCTCTCTCTGCACGATACCTACATACCAGCCATACAACAAGGTACCGGTAGTTAAGTTTGGTCAGCCCAAGTGCAGGATTTAACAGGACACATCTGCCAACTAAATCCTGGTTATGGCATCAATATCTGGAACACATAATGTTACTTGACCCACACACTTTCTCTTTCCACAAGATCTAATTGTTTTGTAAGAAAACACTAGACACCGCAGTGCAATATTTTGATGAACTTTCTGACTGTTAGTGGTGGCGTAGGCCTAGAAGATTTACAGTGTAGTTTCCAAAGGCATTGGTGAACTTTGTGGATGGCTAGTCTCAGGGTACAGATATAGGACTGTCAGAGGACTGATCCAGCTGTAGACATCATACATTTGTTATAGATCTATATGATCTTATAATAGATATCTCCACACAGATTATGTATTGGTATGTATCAGCTCATGTTGATCATCTCAATATCCTATGGTATAGTATACCTCGCACGTAAGGTGCGGCTTCTATGTGAGAATGGCCGTCTTGCTGCACCATCTAGAATCTGCCTATAGACAGAGTGTGCCTTACAGAGAAGGGTTTTTTATGTCATGGCTGATACGAACATCACTATAGATTAGTACTAGAACCGCCGTATTCAATGGGGGGCATTGAATACAATGTGGCTGTATTCAATGGGTGTCCGCCATCTTGGATTTTCAACAGATCTGAGCAGTTTTTCTTTATTTAAAAGCAAAGTAACCCCCTAGGCCATGACATAAATGCAAATGTCCACTCCAGTGAATAATTATTCACTTGTCGTGGACATTTGCTTATATACTATAGAACACAGTAGTAAACTGTTAAATATTCAAGCCGCGGTTTATAGCATTTCCTTCAACTCAGGGTGAGCCAATATATGCAAGGTGCACCCTCTAGGTGAGATAGTACTCATCAACATACAATGTCGGTGTCAGACCGTGGTATAAGTTGGTATATGTCGAAAATATCTAAAGCAGAGCAAACTGTATGTCACATATTCCTCAATAGAACATCTGTCTGTGGGAGAGGGTGGGGGAAGCTATATACATGTACAAGTAACAAGTTATTACATTATCTTCTTTGGATAGGAGTTGGTAGTTTTTGGCGTGCAACAGCCGGTAGGTCTATCTAGCACCAGCAGGTAGCTGCCTAATCCAATAACCCTATATGTCCAATAGTTGGTATGGTGGTGCATTTATTGCAGTCCTGGGGAGTTTACTCACCAGTGATCTACTAATATATCATGTCAAAACTGTAGGGTAGATACTCTCCCCGAAGGAGTGATGAACCAATGCATTTCTGGGGCGTAGACTCCTGGACACTGCTTTGGTGATGACAACCATGGAACATGACCCAGGAGTTATTATGTGGCCCTTAAAGGGTAGACCATACCCGTGAGTGCTATACAGGCGCTCAGGTGGGTGGTAGCTGGTTGCTGGCAGGTGGCAGAGAACAATATAAACACAAGGTTATAGTGAGAGCAGGGACGGCTAGGTACCAGCACTGGTTCTGGGTCAGTCAGGTACAAAAGGATGTGGGTGCAGGGATGCTTAACTCTCTAACCACTAGAGCATGATGCCTTAATTTTCTTGTTCATCATGATATATCGGTACAGTCCTGGTGAGTAACGCGCCAGAAATGCACAGGAACATCGTGCCCCCAACTATCCAATTATGTACGGCATCAGTTCATAATTTTGTCAACATGATGCATGGTACACTCTTAACAATGTCTTCCCAGTGCTGTATTAATGGGCTTAATGCAATATCAGACTATGCAGCCCTTAAAGGTTTATCATAAACCCAGGGATCTACTCCTAAGTCATGACTGAATTGACAAGGGATATTCTTGTTCACTTGCAGACAAGGCCCACTGAATGAAAAACAAATCTTGAAATACAGGATCCAAGAAACAATTTGCCATGCTCGATATCTGTTGCAAATTGTTTCTTGGATCTGGTATTTCAACATTTGGATTATTTTCTTCTTTTTTAGCCCTTTTTTTTGCAGGATATTGTATGTAATGCCTTTCTACTAAAAGTGGAGCTCACAAACGACTATCAACAATATAGCATCTTTGATATTAACTCTAGTGGCAAATATAGTACTGAGGAAGGAGAGCGTCCTCAACGCTGTATGGTTGAAGGTTAACCCAGGACGATGCCAAGCTCGATCTTGGACGAGCATCAGAGGCAGCTGATGTTGTACCCCTTTCTACTCAACCCTATACAGAGTTATGTTCATGTCCATGTTAGCAAGTTTAGACAGAACCAAGAGTTTAGGACCACAATAATTGGTGCTCTCTGGTTCACACCTTGAGAAACGGGAAACTGCCTCAAAGTTCATGTCCATAATGTGCGCTAATGTAATGCATATCCATAAGTAGGGTTAACAAGAGTTGTGTTTGGGCTAACATGGTCTAAACATTTACACCAAGGGTCGGGGCGGTTTACTTTCTTTTTCATCTTTCTTTTTTTTTCAAATTAAGGTCTCTGAATCTGCTTCGAACACTGTGTTGACGGTTCAAAGGTCGAGACAACAACTCATGTTAAACTAAAATGTCTGCCAAAAGCCAAGAAGAAAGTCTAATATTGACGCTGTTTTTCAAGGTTGGGTCGCACACATTGTCCAGAGTAGATTTAATGTCCCGCCCCTATTGAACGCTGCCAGGATATTTACTCTTCAGTCGAGACCTCTCATGTAAAACGAAAACAGACCTAACTTAGCCAGATCTTTTTTTTATAATCTTTTACCTGGTCTTACCATCAGCAGCTCTTAATTTGAATCTGCTGGGCATTCAGAAACAACCCAGCCTCATCAATTCCATTAGGAGACTATTAGGAGGTTGCTAGATCTGCCTCATCAATTCCATTAGGATACTATAGGGAGGTTGCTAGATCTGCCTTTGTCTTTAGTAAAAACCCACAAGCCTTCCTTCCACAGCCACAGAATGGAGGGTAGCAAATCGGATTGTTCCGGGCAGCAGTTTACATCTGTGCTTATAACCCTTCGATGGTGGCATGATGTCTCTGGGCTTCATCTTCATTGGTTAATAGCAATATAGGATTGGTGGGCCAGTGAGTAACTCGCTGACATTGCATTGGTGCATCATATTAATACTTGGATACTAACTATGGTGATCCTGTGGAACAGCATTATGTATGGATGTATTACAAGTACTAGAATGTCCATGCCAAGGCTTCATTCTTATATCATATGTGTCTGGACCACCAAATCCGACATGTTGACATGGACGATTTCATTCAACGTAAAGATATGTAGGTCCTTAGAGGTGACATGGGACATGGGGATTGAAGTGATATGAGACATGAGCATTTCTTAGATAGATATGTGACATGGAGAGCCCCCACCCCATCCCATCTAGGGCCCCCATCTGACATGCTACTGATAAAAGGCACACTACATTTAAGAAACACTGTGCGGTCTATAGAGGGTTAACAAACACAGACCAGACTAAGACCATCCTAGAACTAGCAGCACTCTCTATACCACACTCCAGCCTGTGCAGTACACAGTTCTCGTCAATTATGTAATTACACACCATAAGCTACTGCCTATGAAGAACATTCAAAGCTCTGTGAATTTTAACGTTGGGAAACCCTCTCATCAGGAAAATTCTATTTGACGATTGATCTTAGAAATTGGTCGAGTTGGTGGGAAATTAGATACTTTCTCTGATTTGGAAAGAGACTATCAGGGTCTGAGCATTTTTGGTTATAATTATTTTTCAATACCATTTATAGCAAGCTCTTATATCTAATCGAGGCCTACACTCTTTATTTTGTTACAACTTTACCCCAATGCTTATTCTAAGCCATGGACTCTCCACCTGGCACGATTTTTAGAACACTGCTCATTTTAGACCCGGCACTTATACAGGCTTATTTCAGATTAAACCGCACGTTTCTTTATTTACGCTAACAGAATGTGCACAAGTTGCACCAAACTTGTACTTTCAGGGAAATATATCGTTATTTCCCTTCGAATATGAAACTACTGCTTTAGTTGGGACTCGGAACAATTCAACTGAATATCCTTTATTCAGGCTGTAACTGAGGGCGCAATGGCCTGAATTGTACAGTTCAGCAGGTACAAACAGAAAGATACCAAAGAAACAGAAGGTAAATGTTATAATGGTTTCTCTGGATTTAGACTTAAAGTATTAGAAACTGCTAGGAAACTATACAACTGTTGGAGAAATCACATTCCTCTGGCTTGATTTGATTCCATTTTCAATCTAGATTTGATTCCATTTCCAATCTAGTGCCTTCATCCACATGTTGGTTCCTAGCTTGCGGCATTTCCAAATAAGGCGCAAATTACTCCAAACATTATATTAACACCAAAATCAGAACAACTGTCATTTATTGTGGTTCATAAGTGTGCAATTTGAAGGGCGAGCGGTGAATTATTATACCCTATTACTGTTCCTGGCCTCAGGCTTACCATAATTTCCTACATTGACCCTTTAAGGGAACAGGAATCCATTAATGCACGACGCCCATTTTTTTCATGATACATCTTAGAAATCAATCAAATCAATTAGCATCGCTAGTGAGTAATTCACAAGTGTTGCAATGATGCATCATTTGAACAGCATTGATAACATCCCCCAAGCCATCTTAATAAACAAATGAGTATATCATGCCCTCCTAAAAGGGTTAGTTATCAGCCGTAGTTATTTCCCGTCTGGGACACATTTGTGTGTCACTTAGTATCAAGCGAACTTGTTAGTTGAGATTGCTGTAGATTTATATTTCAAATTCCTTCACAATCTGATTCTCTTTCAATTTCTCCACAGAATTTTTTTTCCCACAGCCATATACTTGAAATATCATATTTTTAAAAATATGTTTACATGTATCATGCATTGCAAAAGGTTTGCATGATATGCTGTATAGTAGGCAGAATCCTCAGTACGTGACTTAGTTCCTATCTGAAACCACTAGAGCAGAACGAGTTTCGGAAACTCTGAGGTAATGATATTCCTACTGAAGCATGGAGAGAGGTGGACCTAGAAGTTTCCTGGAGCGGTTGTTTCTGACCAAACTGGAGGTGGACCTACAAGTTGAAACCGAGTGGAAATGTGTGGGGTCTAAGTGCACAGCACACTACAGAAAACCACTGTAGTCATGGCACCCATCTATCATATTAGAGAAATAGTCAGATATATTGATTTTTTTTTAAGGTTTGAAGGTTTTTATTGCCAAGTCACAAAATATACATAAGTGATAAAATCTGACAATAGTTGATTTCCTTTCTTTCAATCAATTTTTCAGTTGTTTAATCACCTATAAATCATATCTCGATGTCAAATTACCCCACTAATATTACAAACAATAAAACAACAAAAAAAAAAACACTGAATTTAACGTATCTGGCTTAATTGTGTGTGTAGTGCCTATATTTAGGTACTATTAAAACGTTAATTAGAATGAAAGATAAGTTTGCGGCTGAGGTAGGTACATTTACAGGCTTAACACATATAATTAATAGGATACACAGAGCCCAGGATGATATCATCATAAATTGCTACAGCTAACGCCAAACACTGTGAGATTTGTGCCAACTAACAGTAATCTGGCGGTAGACATGTAAGTATTATTATTCCGGTGTGTTGGCAGGTCCCCCAACACCAGATGGAATCAGGTCAGAATGTTGGGAATAGAGGGTAGCGCTTTGGGGGCCCCATGATTCCTAAAGGTGCATGGTTCTTTATATTATACATGAATGCAGTGCTGGTGACTATATCCGCCATCACAGCATTGGGGCATCATACCTGCCATTTGGGGTGCATCAGGCTTGGCATAATGCAGGAAAGCAGTCTTGTGGACTCCCCAGGAGTGCATCCACACATCTAGACTGGCGATAGTCCCTAAGCTCTGGCCTCTGTTCTCCAGTACCCCTCCAGGCCGCTTGATTCACAAGAGGTCTTCTTCATTCTTCTTAATTCAATTCAATTTCTTTTTTTATCCTACTTTATTAGAACCAAAACACTTGAGCAACTCTGCTATGCATCATGATATCAATGTTCAGGGTGTATAAAAGCCATAGTCAGAATTTCAAGGGTTATACAGTCGGGGGCAGAGATCCACTGGTGACAGTCTTAATGACACCTAGCCCCATACTGGGACAGTTCACGTCAGGGACAAGCGTCCTCAGGCGTGTATACATGTAGACAGACCCCTCCCTGCCCCACCTCACTTACCACGAGTTACCTGACTTCTTCAACCCTTTAAGGGCAGCAGGAGGTGTCAAGGTGTCACGTCCATTTTTTTTTTTGTCTGTGCATGGGATTACCATGTCATCCGGCTTGATACGATGTTTGAGCTAATGGTGAGGGACGTGTACCCATAATGACAATATATTGCAGGAAGCTTGAAAAAAGGAAAGATCAGAAAGACATAGCCTACTCTTATGCACTTCATAGATGGGTTGGAGGCCCGGGGTTGGACGAGGCAGGAGCGTTCAGACTGCAGTAAACAGAGAGGTTTTTTCTTAAATGTTGGTGCCATATTTTTAAAAGCACATAATGCCAAGGACCCCCCAATAAGGACAATCTTAGGGTCGACAATGATACTGATACACTACGTGACATACCCCTATAGATGTATCATAGATAGCCATGGAACCAAGTGTATGAGGGTGTTACTATATGAGGGTAGGGTCTGAACTGAGCAGCCATGACTCTATACATCATGTGTAAACGGCAACCCTGGCCTACATTCAATGCTTTGTTCTTTGTTCTCCACTGGGCGGTGAAAGCAAAGCTAGAGTATAGGGGCTTGCTATCTAGACAGGTATATTCCCTCTGCTAACTGCACCATTTCCTAGAATAATTATTCATTGACAAGGAATATACTGTATGAATGAGTAAATGGGCCATCTTAAGCTATTATTCTACAAGCCTACCTGCATGTTTATATCTATAGCAATGTATAAACCATATTACCGTAAAACCTCGCGTATAAGACGCATCCTCTATGCCAAACAAATGCCTTGTGATGTACTGAAATTGGGGGTGCGTCTTATACGAGGGGTAATTTTACTATAGAAATGTACTGAATTTACAAAATTGGTACCTAAGAGGTGCGTCTTATACGCGAAAATGCATGTGCTGAGTTTGGGGTGCGTCTTATACGCGCAGCGCGTCTTCTACGCGGGAGATTACGGTATCAACCCATTTACAGCCAAATGTACATTATACATGTATATGATGTAATTGTCGGGGAGTAAGGTACATATAGCAAATAGCCCCTAAACTTTCCAAGAATCCCCTTTGCAGATCACATGGTGCATTGATTGATCAAGTCTGGTAAGTCTACTTAACTCGTGCTGACCTTCTGGGATTGATACACTTCTGACACCCTATGCATGATGCACTAATGCAGTGTTGGCGAGTCCACTCGTCAGCACTGCATTAGCCATTAGTGCATCATGACAACCAGGGAATATAAACTTGGAGGCACACAGTTTGGCCTTTTTTTCCAAGGGTTACGACCCCAGCTAGGACAGTGCACACACTATGTCGTCATATGTAGAACACGGTACGCAGCTGTTGTAAAGTTTAAAGTCAATATTACCACATCTCAGGTTTGGGGCTTTATAACGCATAGGTTAGAGAATTGATGGGGCTAGTTAGTGATCAGGGATAAGTTCCCCATACACCAAGTGAGTTGTAACTTTAGTATAAAGGAGGGGGTGGGGGGCAAAGGATCTCGGCTGGGAGATATATTGGCATTTCATAAATTGGGTTGTTTGGTAATAGACCGTTACATGAAGCTCTGGATCCACATCCCAAATGTTGAAATTGGATTCAAACAGGTATGTTTGTATTTATAATATTGTCTACACTATACTGGAGTCTCACTCAGACTAGACCAGTTGAGACTTTGTATAGCATACAGAACGTGTCAGGACCCTCAGTGCTCTGGGATCCCAGTATCAACCAATCAGGCATAAAAAGTGTTGTGTTCAGGTAATGCTACCTACCCTAATTTTTTGGCCCTACCCTAACTTAAAGGGGAGAAAATCTAGATATTAAGCACTTGTCAACACATGGAATTTTTTTTTTTTTTTACAATCCTGCACATCAAATTCACGTTACATAGGCACGAAAATTCACAGCCGAGCCTAAAAAGATTCTCCCCCCCCCCAAAAAAAAAAAAATGTCCCTGCCTACCTAACCATTTTTTTTTCAACCCCATTACCTGAACACAACATTTTTTTTACGCCCAATCATGGCGAGGTCCGGGGATGGGTTTGGCCCGGTGAGGCTATAGAGGCTACTTGAGGTGTGCCCCGTCCCGCCCTGGAGGAGGGTTATTCCCGGGGTTATCGATGTCCTTTGTTGGGGTTGGTGAATAAACATGATGGAGGTTTGTTTTTAAAGGACCTGATCGGGTTGTCGGGACGTGGTACGCTCAACTCCATCCATCATTCCTGTACCCAGGTTCTAAATGTACATAGCAAGTAGAATCCCCCTATTCACAAAAAAAGAGGAAGAAAAATAAACCAAAGAAAAGGTAAACTCCCCACACAACAAGAAAACCAGCTCAGCACTTTTCCCTAGCATTCTATCGGCAGCCATCAATCTACAATCTCAGCTGTTCAATCGTCCCAAAATAAATCAATGATTTTAGGGACTTTTGGAAAAGTCCTTGATACATTCTTCGGAGAACATATCTGTATTTAATGGTTCTTCACAAAATCCAAAGATCCACAGTCCTCAATCCAGGTCCATCATTTGGGAACATTCATAATTGTAGTCCTCTGACCATACTGTAAGTGAATATTATATCTTTTTGTCTACCGTTTGTTTTTTTTTTGTTTTTTTTTTCATGCATATGGAATACTGTAAAACACAAGCAAAGGGTGTTAACTCCTCTGAAGTACCACAATTAAAAACGATATATTGTCTGAATATCGACTTCATGCAATGTCAATACAATTTTGCCATCCCACTTCAAGTCAAGTTTCAAGTTTAACAGTTTTTATTTACTAGGAAAGAGGACGGAGTCATCCTTTCGATGATCTCCCCGTATACCCAGATTTACACATTATTTTATTCCCAATCACCACACCTCCTACTCAACCCTGCCCCTCTATGATCCATTCTGTTTTACCATGGTACACGATATAAATCATCAATACCGTGTAACTATAAGTCACACCCTCGTTTAAGCCACACCCCCGACTTACGAATAAGCTTTAAGCAGCGTCCATGGCTTGAAAAGTGAAGGTTTTGTACTGTTCTATATTATCAAATCCCCCTATAAGCTGCACCCTAACTTTGGGTACCGTTACATTCTATAAGCCGCACCTTGGCTTTGGTTCTAGTATGAGCTGTTGCTTATACGAGAGAATTTACACTAAGCCTATGCATGGGTTAAAATCGACACAAGCGACACTATACAAATGATTATTTCGTCAACTACATCATCCAGACCTACGCCTATTCCACACTAGATATTGCTATCTATTCAGTGACATTATCATTGGGCTAGAGACTGATACAATATTTGCTGGCCCCAACAAGGGCAATGTCAACAGACCTGTGAGCATATTAGTGTATAGGACAACCAATCAATGTAGCCACAGTACCTTCCTCTATCCAGAATAATTCCCCACCTCATTATTTTTTTTTTCTTTCCCACATTATTTTTTTCTGTTTAACGGTTCCATTGTTACAGTCACCGTGTACGTGTGTCAGCCACTCTAAATAGAATGTCTCAACACATTTGACTTTTTTAATCTTTCTGTCACAATTTGATACTACCGTAAACTCCCGCGTATAAGACGCATCCTCTACGCCAAAAAAATCCCTACTTGGTCTTATAGGATCTCCTCAAGTTGGGGGTGCGTCTTATACGAGGGGTAATTTTACTACAGAACAGTACTGGATTTACAAAATTGTGCCTTAAAATGTGCGTCTTATACGCGAAAATGCATGTGCTGAGTTTGGGGTGCGTCTTATACGCGCAGCGCATCTTCTACGCGGGAGATTACGGTAGTATTCATTGTGTATCGAGAACTTGTAATGCCGCTGTAGTTCAGAGATGAATTCTCTTCTCAAATGGGAGAATCTTAGCAATACTTCTTGTGATTCTATCAAATTAAGGAATGTGCACTTAGCAGATCGAGTGCCAATTTTTGTGCCTGCTAGTCTTGAATATGAAATTTTTCTTTTTAATTTGATCAATTTGGTCCCTATTTTACAAAGTTTGAGAGACAAGGGCATGAGCGGATTTGAAATGAACCCTCAACCTAACTATAGCCCCTATCTTACAAATATTTGTGAGCGCGCGATATAGCCTATTTAGGAGATATGGGAATCCAGGGACACCTTGACAAACAATGTGATAGAAGAGTGATCGATCCAATTCCAGCTCCTGTGTCTACCATTCATGAAAAATGCAACAGAGGAATCGTTTTGTGAACACAAAGGGCAGGAATAGTTTTATCATTTAACTCAACAATGGCTAGAAATGACAAGGGAAAAACATGGACTCATTGCATCACACATAACTGTCACATAATAAAATGTATCGAATATTGGCAATGCAAGTTCCTACTGTGTCATATCTTGCTCAACGTTAAACGTCCGAAATGTATTAAAAGGGTGTATACTTTTGTAATTGGTCCAGCTACAAACTGTGCACACTATATTGTGTGAATATGGTTATATGTTAAGCCATCCTTGGTTCATGAATAACCCTAAGCGTCTTTGGAATGGTTTTAGTCGACTCAAATATAAAAGAAAAGAAAAAAATGTCAACCTTCCATTTCAATTCATTTTCACTGTGGTTGGACAAAGGTGGGCTGAATCAATGGAGTACAGGAACCAACACTAAACCATGAATGGCTAATAATGTTTTGTAATGTTTGATTCCTACGTCATAATGTCTCTGTTGTGGCAGCCGTCCCTAACAAAGCCTATAACTAAACGATGACCCCATAGCAATATGTGTTGGTAACCAAAACTAAAATCTAACCTGACACTTCCTGACGGAGTGGAGTAGGGATCGGTAGGACCAAGGTATACAACGTAATCCCAAAGTGTATTGATGAAATTGAGAGTCTAGCTTGTATTCTAGGTTGGCGTATGAATAAAATGATATCAAAACAGATTGGAGACCCTGTGTGTACCAGGGTATGGGATCAATAGTTATCACAATTTTCAGTCTATGATCATGGGCCCACTACCTGTGCATGCTCTATGTTAGCACAGCCTTAATTCGTAGCTTAACAGTTATGGCCAAATTTCTCCAAAAACTACAAGTCAACATAGACAGAGCGTGAAGGCTATGAAGGTGAATCGACACACATTTTATGCTAGACTTGCTCAATCCTCTTGATTTTAATAGACAGGGATGCCACTCACTGATTCCCAAAAATTCGGAGATCCTCCTAATTTTCTCAATTTACAATAGGAAATACCTTTAAGAACGAAAATAGAAAATTCGGAATTCCTAAAATGTTAGGAAAAGTGGCATCTCTGAATAGAGAATTGAAATAAAAATTGGGATGAATTAAAGTGTTAAACAGAAAAATTGAGAAGACCTCTAGTGAATCTAAGCGGCCTGTAGGGGTACTACTGGAGCCTGGCGGAGAGGGGCCCAAGCGTATTAAAGGCCTATAGCCAGGCTAACGATATACCAAAAGATAGCCACAAATGGTCACACTGGTTCTTTGTTTTATAATGGAGGAGGTACACGCCCAGTTCATGGCAGCACCGTCCCTGTGCCAGCTGTGGGTTTCCATATGGAAGTACATCCAGTGTATCTATAGAGCAGAATGGGTATTCATAATTCAACAGGTCGACCTATTCAGTGTGTATGTACAGCGGAAAGACCATTCATAAGTCAACAAGATAGCCTCTGTGTGTAGGTTTGTTGGTGTTATCACTTAGTACCGGTACACACTTTGTTGCATGGTCCTTTCACTGCCTGGACAACAAGAGACAAATGCAAAATAACAGGAACTACTATTCATTTTATAGCATTTCACCAAGAGCACTTATTTCTTTGCTGTTCAATTTAATTGTGATATTTGTGTGTTTATTTGTGAAATTTAGTTACAGGAGAAAATTAGAAATTTTGCTCTAAATGATTAAAACAACATCGTTTAAATTGATTTAGTTGCACTTGTAATCAGAAGTTCATCGTCCATGAACAGTTATGTGTCATCTGTCTCACAGAGAAGTTAAACTCGGTTATCAATGTCATCCTATTCTATTTTTCTATTATCAGTACCAATTGAATTATATGTTAATGCCAAATAGATGGGACTGTCAGAAGATAATTTGATTCAAATGATAAAACAGTTAACAGAGGCATAGAAAGCAAATCTTCATTGGGGAGCCCAGCAAGGACCCAATTTGAACACTTTGAATTATTGGCTCGAGCGCGATGATGCCTATACATACCCATAATAGAATTTAATAGAAAAGTATTTTTGGTGAATTTTAGATCTAATTTGAGGCTCAGGGCTCCATTTTCCCTATCCCTTTAACATAATAATCTAATTTGGGATGGAAATTTCATTATGACTTCTTGGTAAATCTTTGGGGGGGGGGGCCCTGACATAATCAGCCCCCCCTCCTTTATGATTGGGGGGGGGACCCAGGCCCCCCTGACCCCCTCTTTTGCTACGCTCCTGGTTAATTGTATCTATCCGCATGCTAACAAAATGAATATCGGGTGGTTAAGAAAATGTACCCTTTCATAAACCTATCTGAATTTTGGTGCATGATCTCTATATTAGCGAACATCATTCTTTTATGTTTGTAATCTCTTATTTCAAGTAGACTTTTCCCCGAGTGTCCATAATAGCTAGCACCTATATCACAGCCGAGTCCATAGACAAAGTTTCGCGAAATTTGGCCCGGCTGAGGGTTGTCTCACGAGGGAGACCTACGGGGGTTCAGTGCATGTACCTCACAGTATTCACTATGAAATGGAAGCCTGGTTCTGCATGATATATTGAGCTAAGCATACCTCACGTTAATCCATTCAGGGTCACTGATGCAGGAGTGCATCAGGGCCATTGTTGGCATGATGCACCAATCGAGTGCTGGCGAGACTGCTTAGGTCATGTAATTCTAATAACTTGGATCATGGAATTTTGAACTCAACATTTTGGGTGGCCAGAGGTGAAAAAAAAAAAGAAATTGGATTTTGGAGCCAAAATTTCTCAGCGGCCAGAGGCAAAAAAAAAAGGTCAACCTAGTTCACCCCAAAATTACACTTTTCGGACATTCAAATGGACTTTTTGACTATCAAGTACACTTTTTGGGGAAGTAAAGATAGGAAAGATCGAGAATTGTTGGCTGTCAGCCTATCACCATGGACTTTTTTACAATTTCTTTTTTGCTCTGAATCTTGAAAAATCTTCTTTTTTGTTTAGAAAATGCCAAAATTCCCAGCGGCGGATCCGTAATCCAAGTTATTATGATAAAACGGCATTACCATCACAGTTCATTAAAGCAGCATGCTGACCCTTCAGGACAGAATTTTCAACCCTGTAAGTTCGGCATGATGCTTGAATGTAGCCCTAGCGGTCTTCAAATGGTTAACTTCCTGGAACAAATGAGCCAGAACCTACAAGAGCAGTTCTAAGCAGACTATGAGCAGGTCTGTGAGTTAGTGCTCCTTGAGGAGCCCTGTGTGCAGGGAGTGTGTGCTGCTCGTCCTGAGTGGCTCAGGGCTGTATCATATCTCTACAAGTAGGACCCTGGAGCCTGTGTTTGCCACCCCTGGGTCAGGTAATAGGTGTCCCAGTTATAGCCTGCTTCACTCTTGTTACACTAGTCCTGACAATATACCACAGAAGGTCTTAAGATACTGTAGTGTCGTATTAAAGCCACATACACAGATCAGTATAATCCTCTAAGCCGCACCACAGGTCTGGTCTGCGCATAAGGTCAGCCGATAAGTCAAATCATATATGCTATGAGAGGGGCTGGAAGATCCAGAGTAGACTCTAATATTTTAAAATATTACCTGTTCTCGGTACATGGCAAAGATCAATGATCATATGATGATGCTTGTAAAGCTATTGCTTAAAATGGTTGGGAGAGTATGAAGAATCTCTCCAAATGCAATAAGCTTACTCTCTGTGCTACAATTGAGGGTCAAAATCTAATGTGTGCCATAGTGCACTAATAGGATGAATAAGCTGGCACCACTAGAACATGGTTACCACGCTATGTAAAGCTAAAATTGAGCACAGAAACATGTCCCCAATAAGTCACAATGAGACAGGACCCAATTTGAGTTATTACTCCACTGCTTTGTTTGCAGGCTTGACACGCCTATCTGGTCTACACTGTATAAATCTGTCATCACAATGGTGCAGTGATGACATGGGCGATTGAACTTGATTTATTCCTGGTCTGCCATAACACAATGTCTACAAATTGGGGGTATTTGGATGAATGCATACCCTGGGATTACATACAACAGTGCCTAGGCTAAATACATTTAGATATAATACCGGTATCATTTATTACATAATCCCGGTATCCAAAGGCAGTTTAATATTTCTTATATGTGAGCAGGGTTTAAGAGTATTACATAAAAGACTTAGGGCACAGTAGTGCATTAAGGCTAGAAGTATATTTTTAGAGTAGACTATAATCCGCCAGTACATGCAGGGAACACCTATATAGCATTCTATTTCTATGGCCTATCGGTACCGTTAGGCGTACTGGTACTGAGGCATACTCGTTTTTCAGATCTAGCATAAGCAATGACCCCAGCAATGACAGGTCCAACTTTCGGAAGGTTGGAGCGTCACACCATCATTTTTCATACGTGTATTGGGTACTTTTCACTCAGACTTTACCGGCTGTCAATTTTTAAAACCCCTATGTTACTTCTTATCAATTTTTACCAATGTATAGCGTAGGTACAAGTTTCATAATTATGATAGGCCTACTGGTGGAAGGTTGCACATGTCACACGTCAATTTTATGAGAAATGTTCATGTCACATCTCACAGGCTCAGAGAACCTACCAGGCACCATGTCCTATACAGTACCGATATCATGTCATTACCGGTACTTCCGTAAATTCTCTCGGACAAGCTGCGGCTTATACTAGAACCCAAAATAAACAGCAGCTTATAAAAGATTCCCAAAGTCAGGGTGCGGCTTATATGAGGGTATTTGACACCATAGAACAGTATTAAACTGTTATTTTCAACCCCCCAGTGCGGCTTATATCTTCCTGTCTAACTCAAGGTGCGGCTTATACGAGGGGCGGCTTATACGAGAGAATTTACTTTTATTTGTTTGCCTGGGTTTGCCTCATGTCAATTAGCCTATTTAAAAGTCCATGTCATGTTATCAGGCCCCAAAAAAAAGTTGTGTGTTTCAGGTAGAATTCTAACATGCTGAGGAAAATTACCGTAAACTCCCGCGTATAAGACGCGTCCTCTACGCCAAACAAATGCCTGGTGCGTCTTATAGGATTTTTTCAAGTTGGGTGTGCGTCTTATACGAGGGGTAATTTTACTATAGAACAGTACTGGATTGACAAAAATCACCCTTAAAATGTGCGTCTTATACGCGAAAATGCATGTGCTAAGTTCGGGGTGCGTCTTATATGCGCAACGCGTCTTCTACGCGGGAGAATACGGTAGGTAGGGTAGGTCGTATTTTTTATTTTGCAAAAATTTTTTAAAACTGGTACTGAAGAGTGACTCTCTACTTGTGCTGATGAGGGCTAAAAAAATAATTGTTGTGTTCAGGTAACGCTACCTACCCTAACTTTTTATGGGCATTTTGGGGAAAAAATCGGATATTTTGGCACTTATTGCGATATGGAAGATTCTTTTACGATCTGGCATGTTAAATTCGCGTTGCGTGGGGGCGAAAATCTACAGCCGGCCTAAAAAAAAAATTCCCTAGCTCCCTAATTTTTTTCAACCCCATTACCTGAACACAATAATTTTTTTTAAGCCTGACTCGCTGATGCCCAAATCAACTAAAAAAATTGCAGAAAAAAAAGCTGTTTTATTGTTTATTGAGCACCTTTGCCCAAAAGTGGGTCGCTTTTTTGTGCGCCATGGGGTATGCTCGGGTTACATGAAACATGAAAACTTTTTTTTTGGCCTCATTAGTAATACTCTAACGACTCATTTGTCTAATTTGAATTTTGAGAAAAGGCCTTGACATTTTAATATCCTTTATGTTTATATCTATGGGCTGATTATAGACATGAGGCCTAAAAAAAATGGTGTCATTTTCGGGTAATGGGGTTGAAAAAAATTAGGGTACGTAGGTAGGGAAATCTTTTTTTTTTCGAGAATATTTTTTGATGCCGGCTGTAAATTTTCGCGCCCATGCGACACAAATTTGACATGCAAGATAGTAAAAAACCTTCCATGTCTTGGGTAATGCTAAAATATCTGATTTTTCCCCAAAATGCCCATAAAAAAAGTTAGGCTAAGGCCAAAAAATTAGGGTAGGTAGCGTTACCTGAACACAGCAATTTTTTTTTAGGCCTGACAAAATACATGAAATTTCATTGGTGCTGATAATAGGGGCCTGCTGATAATAGGGTACAGTGCTCTACCTGGAATCATAAGTTTTAGCTTTCAAATACTTTGCATGGTCTGTATCAATATTACACGTATGATTGTATAATTTTGTGGGATGTCCCCAGTCTCTGCACTCAATATAACTATCAAACACCATGCTCGTTACGGGACTTTCATAACACACCTATACCACGGAATTTTGGGGGTAAAAAGCACCCCTTTTTCTCTTAAAAACAAGGAATTTTATACGTCTAAAATAACCCCTTTTTTGGAAAACACTGACATGTTTCCAAAACTCCTCCCTATTTCTAAAAGTGCAGACTTTTCAGCCAGCACAAAAAAAAGAACATGTTCCTTCACCAAAATAACCCCCTTTTCTGAAAAAGCTGACTTTGCCCGCTTGGTTGATTTTCACGAATTTTCCTCATAAAATACACCCCTTTTGCTTTTCCCTCAAATCCAAGGACATGTGAATTTTAAGGAAATACCCCCTTTCTTCGTGTTTTTGGTAACGTGCATGGTGTATTTTTGTATGCAGAGAGCAGGGACCGGGAGGATGCCCCACACTCTGACATGAATGCTGCAAAAAAAGATAAAAAGATTTAAAAAAAAAAAAAAAAAAAAAAAGCAACATATATCGAGGTGTGCAAATATAAACACACCTGCTGCTGCATCTACCATCTACCATCTGCCTCCTCCTGGGCCAGGTAAGGGAGTCCAACCCACTACCACAAAATCCTGCCTTGTTTTTGGGGCAATAGCCCTGGACAGAAATATGGGAGTTTTCTGAAAGACGTACATAGGAGGCTATTCTATAAAATGTCACAATGTATGTATAACTACAAGACAACTCCTGGGACATAAATAAAAGTCTCTTATTTGCTTAGAAGTTAGACAGAACAGGCGACACTCACGATGTTTGTGGTAGGTAGGGGCTAGGTGAGTCATGACAGAAAAGTGGTCCAGCTGCATAGCAAAGTGAAACACACCCAAAACAAAGTCGTGGTTCAGGACAGCAAACACACTTTTTAGGACATAAACAAGACTACTCACAGTGTCCTCGAGTAGATATTGCCTTTAGATGCATAGATGTCGAGACAAACTCGGTGAAATCCACTCTTAGAAGCAAAATCGTGTTTATATCCAGCACATCAAGAGTTGAATGTGTACGACTGCCGCCATGTTGCGATATGCAAATGAGACGGCCACATCACAGGAAAGCTGGTATGCCGGGTGCGACGCGCCAAATGCTGAGTTGGGAAGGGAGGACATGCCTGGGTGAGGCCAACTCTATTCGGCGGGCTATTCGGACGAGGGTCTCGTCCGAATAACGACCTTATCTGGACGAGATCCTCGTCCGAATATCACCGGCCCCTGGGTGACCCTTCCCCGGGGATCTTTTGGGCTGATGACAATGAATGAATGATAGGGGAATGTCCTGGGGAATGTGGGGATTCATACATGCCAACATTTCAGGGGAAAAAACCGGGAAACCGGGCCTATAGGCTATACAAAGTTTATCAAGCATTTTCACAATTTTTGTTATCCTTTGAATGCTTTTCTCAGCCTGAAAATCCCAAGGCATATCAAAATCCGGGAGATTTTATATGTTTAAAGTGCATAAACCTGTCAAAATCTGGGAGAAGTGTGAAAATCCGGGAGATTTAAGGGAAGAACTTCAATCCGGGAGAAACCATAAAAAATTGTCAAAATCCGGGAGTCTCCCAGCCAATCCGGGAGTGTTGGCATGTATGGGGATTAAATCCCGGGTTAGGGAATGTACCAGGTGATTAAAGGGATAGATTCTGTTGGTGTACATATGAACTGAAGTCCTGCTGTGCCCTTACAGCATGTGTACCGGTATACTGCTTCCACACAGAGGTGCTAATTTTTATTGCCCCACAGGTGGTCCTGTTTGAAGTTTGGTCTGTGTGGGGTCATTAGGGTTTTGGGCCGGGGTTTTGGGGGTGGAGGCTGGAGCAGCTCCATAAACTGACCAACAACCCAACAGAAGTGGGTTGGTGTCTATTGATGGAACAGCCTGATTTAAAAATTCTGACAGTTGGAGAAAATAAAATACTCAATTTCTGATTGTTTTATTCATCAGAAAAAGCTGATTTCAGCTATACCTATCATTGAGGTACTCACACATATGGTATGCTCTTTGGGGGTGCATCTTATACGAGGGGTAATTTTACTATAGAACAGTACTGAATTTTCAAAATTATGCCCTAAGAGGTGCGTCTTATACGCGAAAATGCCTCTGCTGAGTTTGGGGTGCGTCCTATACGCGCAGCATGTCTTCTACGCGGGAGAATACGGTAATTTCTTTTCTCAATGGATTTACATAGATCTCAAGAATGGTCCTTCTTGCCAAGAATTGAATTTTGCTAAATGACGCACATACATCAAAGTCGACCTTGCACCTTTTTTTGTGTCAAAACTCATTTTTCTGCATAAAACACATATTAAGATAAATCAATGCAAGGGCATTCATATGGTATACATTATTTTATTTTCGATCGACATTAACTTAAAAATTTACACATTTGAAAATCTGAAAATTTCACGGAACCCCCAACTGCAAAAGCTATGGAGGTACTTTGTTCTACTTTTCATACATGGTAATCCTTCTGTTATGGCATGTACCTCCTAGCTAATATCCATTCGAAATAATGGAACATCATCAATATTGGCTTCAGTGATAGTTTTATTTCAAATCGTACATGAATGTTTTCAACGAGCAATTCCTGCACAAAACAATTCCTTTGTCATTAAAAAACGTGCTATTTACACTATCAACTTTATAGAGGTTATACCAAGATATGTTAAAAACAAGCTGTAACCTAGTGAAAGCTGCAATATTATATTCTACTCAGCTTTCCCTATTCTACATAATCACATAATGGCTGAAGAAATAAATAACATTAAATGTGACTATACAACTGCCTTTATTTTTCTACTTCCAAAATATATAGAGAATCAACTACCATTAGTTGGGAGGACTCTCAATAGAAATGGCAAGTTTTCTTATGCATGTTTGAAATGACCCAAAGCAAGTCTTTATTTCCCATGTAATACTTTTGTACATATTTGCAGTCATAATGAATATCTATAGTCTATTAACAAATAAAATCACAGCTGATATCACAGAATATTTGATACAAAAGTAGAATTACTATGGAAACATTTTTAACAGTATAATAAAAGAGACATAGGTTGCATCTATTCAACATTGTGGTGAAACTAGTAATAATTGATATCCCAATATGCATGGGATCTTAATGATAAAATGAACAATCCTGTTCCGAAAATAGATGGTCATCTCCACCTCATATTTACTCTCTAGATCATTCATCTAAAGAATCATACTTTATTGAAAAATCTCATGATCAATTTCCTCTTTTTTTCTATATTCTTACTTAAGACACAAGAATGGTATGCTGAGTTCAACGAACATTATGAGAAGCATAACACCTTTTGAATAATCTTATCACATAATCATCAGCTTAGACTCTTTGTGAGCTCTCGTTCTTTTGTACCCTCTCAGCTCCAGGTAATTGGGGCAATCCATGGGATATTGGTGTACCATTCACGAATGTCTAAAGGGGGAAAAATACTTTAAAAAAAACAAACAAAAAAAACTGCACTGATAAAAGTTCTTAGCTTCAATGCATGAGTCCACCAACCTCTGCAGATTTTGTTTTGCGGTTAATCGCATGCCTCCTAATTGGATGCATCTTGTCGACAAAGTCGGAGGCCAGTGCTTCCTCCAGCTTGCGGCGGTATTCCCGTTCTGCGTCCTGTTGTGCAGACCAGACTCGTTCTTCCTCACGCCACTCGATCTCTCGTTGACGTCTATTGAAGTCCATCTGAGCAAGCAGATCTTGTTGGTGTGCCTGGTGTTTGGCGTTGTGTTGCATGTCCTGCTGTGCCTCAACTCGCCGGTTTTCCTCGATGAACTTGTTCAGCTCCTCCTTCTCCCTTGCGGCCTCCTCACGTTTGGCAGCATTGACACTGACTGTATAGGGTAAAAGAAAGAAGTTAGGTGTTAGTTATATGGAAGCCACAAGCAATTTTGCATGTACAAATATTTGCAAAGTATAGCAAAGAAGTGTTAAGGCTAGGTCAAACTTCTCAAGGTTGGGGGAATTTTTCAGTCTCTATACCTACTTGTATGACCCTCTTCCCCTTCCAAATTGGAAAATGTCTTCTAATCTTATTAGATTCTTGGTGCGTTCCCCCATCGAGTATGGCACCTTTGGGAGTGGCATACTCGATAGTTTTAACTTGAATAAAGTATGTTGATTCCTTTTTGCCAAAGACACTATGGTCGTTTCATGATGGAAACTGAGTGAAGTTTTCCTTTTATTTTGTTTTCCCCCAACGTTCTCCACCTACTTCTGGCCCCATCCCACACAATCTTTGCCTCTTAAGATATGACCTCGACCACCCTTACAAAGAATACTTTGGAAATACTCCACTGTCATGCCATTTGTCTGTCTAACCTTCTATAATTTAATCTGCAGTGCTACACTTTCTAAATGCAAACTTACGCTTGTATTCCACTTGTTTTTTACGTCCCTCAAGGACATCTTCAAGCAGCTTCTGACGAGCTTGTCTTTCAAGACGCCATTGGGCCAGCTTCTTTTGCCAAGTCTTCTCCACTTCAACATCAATGAGTTGGTCCAAGTCGCGCTCAAAAGCAAGCTCTTCTTGTTTGAGTTGTCTGAGGTACTCCCTGTAACGGCGGTCTTCTTCACGGAGCTCTCTCTGTTAAGGAGAACAAAACATTGACATGATATATTTTTCTTTGACTGGAAGGTGTCTATGTCTATGTAAATCCACAAATAATGTCTTCTTAGAATTCTAGAAGTAAGCAAATGACACTAATCAAATTACCAACCATGGCTGGATTATCAATCCACTAAACACTAACTATAAATTTAACTTCACTCCCACCCACCCTTGATTGGTGGGGATGGGGCTAATATGACCTGCTTTTAGACAGAAAAAAGGACTAGTCCCTAAAAAGCAAAGTAAGTAGACTCAACAAATACACAAAATGTATGGGCATACCTTGCGCTGTGCTTGCTCCATTGCCTCATTACGGCTTTCTTCTAGGAGTTGCTCAAGGATCTTCATGTCAAAGGCGAGCTGCTCTTGTTCCTCACGAGCCTCCTTCTCGCGCTTCATGCGAATGGACCTAGAGTAGATCTGTCTGGTCTCTGCCTGTTTGCGCCGCTTCTCTTCTGCTGCGCGCATCTCCTCTAGCTTCCTGAGGTTCGCCTGTTCACGCTGTTCGGGAAAACAAGATTATTTTTAATTCACTTACTCACCGCTATCATTTGCAGAGGTCAGTTGATAAATGTAGATGAGAGGAAAATACACTCGACCAACCTTTCTATGGACAAAATAGGACACACTTTATGAAAGAGAAATTGGTGGCCTGATCTCTTCACGAGTGGCAAATTAGATTCCCATGTACGCTGTTGGTATAGTATCCTGTATTTCTACACTTTTTACACTGCTTCTTAAGCATTTTTTCGTGTAAGAAATCTTGAGATGACTTGTTTTCTTCTTCTTTTTTTCTTCATGGCATCTATACTATTTCCATTTACATGTAGATACTCAAGATTCACCATAGAACACTTACTAATAGAACAGCCTCCTCCTCCTTGAGTTTCCTCTCCTCCTCCTTCTTGGCCTCCATGGCAGCCATCTGTTTGTTAAGTATACTGAGGGTTTCCATGTTGGCTGACATCTGTCGCTTGGTCTCTGCCTCCTCGCGGTCAGCCTTAGCCTTCATGTCAGCATACCACAGCTCAGCGTACATCTTATCCTCCTCCTGCTGTAATTGCTCCTGGTGTGCCTTAATCCTGAGTTGATCTATCCGCTCAGCTGCCACCTCGTCTTGTTGCCGCTTGGACATGGTACTCCTCAGCTCCTCACATTGCTCTCTATACACAAAGAAGGCATAAAAACATGAACTTTCTGGTGCTGTATTCATGTGTGATAGTGACTAAGGGCAACATGTATGATGAAAGTGCTACACAAACATAATAGGTGGTTTGGGTACATTTATTACAGTGAACATTTCAAACACGATTCTTGCAGTACACCGTCTTTAGATATGACATTTATTATGAAAAGTTATTTTGAAAAGTAGCTTTCCTCAGAAAATAAGAGTCCCCCGTAGTATTTTCAATGCTCCTCCCCGGCACACACACAAATGCATGGGAAATGTCTCCCAAATGATGCACTGTTTACTTAGAATAGACCTGATAAATATGGAAAGAGAATGAAGATTAAAGATGAGAAACTATACCTCCATTGTTGCTCGAGCTTAGTTTGGACCAGGTCTAGGCGCTCACGCTCTCTTTTCTCTTTGAGACTCTTTGCACGTTCCCTCATTTTTGCTTGTCTTTCTAACACGGTTTCCTGTTTTGATTCCATCTCCATGAGGTATTCTTCTTCCTCTTGGGCGAGCATATTCCTTAGCCTGTGAAAACAAAACATGAAATGCTGTTAGGGTGGTATTTCCGAATGATAAAGTCCTGAGGTAGCAATTTCTCATACTGCTTCATTGGATTCCCCTAATAGTTGGGAGTGCGACATATTCACACATACACATGTATACTTTACGTAAAGGCTTATATCAATGACATGAAGTGTACTTAACATCACTGTTTTTATGCAGAGTGTTGCAGCAATTAGAATGAGAATGTATCTAATCAGTGAAAAGTCTAATGCAAACTGCATAAAACAACATTTCATTTTTCAATATAATCATAATATTGCATGAAATTGGGCACATATCTCAAAGATACCTTTCATAAGTGTAAAGATAGACCCTCAAAATTTGCTCTAAAGAGACTTACTTTTCACGTCGATCCTCAATAGAAAACTGATGGGCCTGCATCATTGATGACACCCGCCGTTTGACTGTGTTTAGCTGGATCTTCCTATCTGTCCACCTCTCCCAGTCATTTTTCAGGTCGGAAACTTTGTTGTATTTGGTGAGTTCTTCCATTTGTCGTCGTGCATCTTCCTGTTTCCTCCTGTCCAGGATCAGATGTTCTGGTGGCTTTTTGTTTGTTGGACGGGCAAACTGTGATGATAAAACAGAAAAGAATTCTAGAGGCCAAATATTCATTCTGGTGGTCTTTTAGGATGTCTAATACCCTCTGTTAAAATTTTTTTTAAGTTCCCCTCCTCCATGTAAATCTTAAAATGAGACCTCATTAGATCTAGATCTGGATAAAACACAAGATGGATCTTTTGAAAAAAAAATGAACCGTTTGCAGGTAGGGACGGGGCGGGGATTTCAGAGCATAATTTTTTACGTATAGGGTTAGGGTTAGCGTTAGTGGAAGACGATGGGTTCGCTACATCGCCCTGTCTTCTTCACTAGTTCCCAGCATCCTAGGTTGATCGTTCAAACAGGGTACTGTACTTCCTACCTAGACCCAATGAAAATATTGAAACTTTGACTCTGTTTTAGCGCCTGCCATAACGCGTAGCAGCAGTACCGCGAAGCGGTACGGGAGTGCGCTATGATGATTGCATTTACCCCATGTGATGAGGTCTCACAATCCAAAATTACTAAATAGAGAAATTGATAATTTTGAAATCTTCTTTATGTCTGCTTTTATGAGACATGTCATCAAACACTGGTATACCGACATTAACGGCGGGAGGCGTTTTTTTACGCGGTCACAACCGCATTTCTTGTTTCTGAACACTCACAGAGGCATGGGGTAGAGCGAAGGAGACAGGGTGACGATCCCAGCACATAATTTTTGACGCATTCATTGAGACGAAAAGTCACGTAACCTTGGTAACGTGCCGACGTCGGCACACCGGATGCCGGGGACAAAGTGGTTCTCTGCACTCGGCACTCCCTGTTATGTACCATAAAAAAATGCTACACTGGAGCCCTGCACATTTTTAAATGCAGATTGCGGCCCACATACTGCCCCAATCTCTTACTAACAGACATAGACAAAGGTGCACTCGAATTGGTCAGCACTGAGGGTTATCACACGAGGCTTCGCCTCGTGTGATAACCCTCAGTGCTGACCAATTCGAGTGCTCCTTTGTATTTATCTCAAGTTATTTTAGTCAGATATGTTCAAAATTCGATTGATTTGGCATTAGAAGTGATTTTATCATCAGTTATTTGACCGTTTTGGATGTTTTCCCAGGAAGTGTGATACGGGGAAGGGTTATCACACTGTGGGGTGTGATACAGAGTTTCTTGGTTAAGCCTATGGGGCTCTCGTTTTCAACTTGAGATAAATGGTATTATCTTCTTTCACATCCCATTATACTGTGCAGATAATATTGCCCTGGGTACCATGATTTAGGAGAATTTGAACCTTGTATAGTGAGGGCAGCACTGAAGCATACAAAATTGTCCCCGGACAGTATGGGCGTCATCCATGTGCACGTGACACGTTACCTTGGAGAATTGCTAGGTTACGTAGTTACCGTCCGCACGAATAGGGTTAGCGTTAGGGTAAGGTAAAGGGTTTCACTACACCTCCCTGTTTTCTTCGCTAGTTCTGAGGCACGGAAATGAGAATGTTACTGTGGCCTGAGGTTAAGCCTGAGGCAGGCCTTCTGAAAGTAAGGTTAATATAGCCATGGCATAGCCTAGGCACTGAAATACCTCCACTGTGTGAGTCTGCTGCAGGAGAGGTGTGAAACTGTGATAAAGCTGAAACTGGGTAGTGTTAAACTCTCCTTTCTTTGCAAGCTTATTCTGAAGCTATTTACTGGAGGATCTTTACAAACAAGGGCTCATTTTAACAGGCTTGGCTAGACCTTTAAAATTATTATTTTTTGTACAAGGTTGAATGCAGGGAATTTTGCCTTTGACCCCATCAATGTTCAACTAAAAGTTTAGAACCATTTTATTATGAGAACATCATTGAGCACCTAAAAATAAATGGTTCCCACCTATTCTATGGTTAAAAATGATCTAGAAAATGTATTCATTTTCTTTTTCTAAGGGGCTGCAGTATGTTTGACAGACCCTGCAAAAATTTTGGGCGAGATTATCTCTGGACACTTATCCCAACCTCCCCAATGTTGGGCACTTACCTATCAATTAAGACCTTATTGTATGTATTTTATATGGTGGGAAATTGATAGCTATGATAAAAATAAGTAGTTTTGCTTTTTAGATGAAGTTATTATGTCAATTTAAATGAAAGTTATGATCATTCAAACGTCCTGAGTCAAAGACGATATTCTGCCATGGTTCTGTCAGAGCGCACAGTTCAAGGGAAAAGATGACATCAAAAATTTGCTTTTACATTGTTTTATTATGATAAAATGTATCATTTTTTACATTCTCGAGGGTATATCTTGCTTATCTGAAAAGAAAATTACCCAAAATAATCATTTTAGTGATCTAGTATACCTTGGATTCATCTTGCTTGATCACAAAATTAGATCCAAATTAAACTCTTAACTATGGCAGAATTCTGGGTCTGATTTGGTACTTTGACCGGTCGTAATTCCACTTAAAATTGACATAGAGACTTCATTTAAAAAGCAAATCCACTTCTTTTCTCAAGATCCATCCATTGATCATTAGATAGGTTTAATGAGATAAAGTCTTGAAATATTAGGTAAGTGCCTACCAGTGATAGCCATAGAGGGATAGGCTATGCCATAGCTCCAAGTTCCAACCAATATAGGCAAGATTCCTCAGCCCCCCCCCCCACATAAATCGTTAAAAGCTCTCCCGTTGGATCTGTGAAAATTACGAGGGTCAACTAATTTTTTTGGTAATCCCCAAGTTCAACTTCAAGTTGAGCCTCAGTTCGAGTCAAGTGTAGGAAATCCTACAGATGTAGCCTGTGTAGACTACTAGTAGTACTACTACTAGGTAAGACTAGGTACTCTAGACTAGGAGAAGGAGAAATCAGATCCCTGCTCGAGTCAAGAGACGATGCCTAGATAATCTTACATGAAAATTTATATAGATATAGTATTCGGGAATGAACTTACGATTGCTACTGAATGTGGGGTGGGACCAGTGACTTCCCTGGTCCTCCGAGGCCTCTGTGCGACCATCATCTTTGCTGTTTGGTTGGAGGTCGTGAAGACCCTGTGATGGTAAACAAACCGATGTCAGATCCGGTGGCGAGGGTAGTCGACACACCGAAAGAGAGCTGTATGCCCGCCTATCTGTCACAATGTAAAGAAACCCCGCTCAGTATATCATGCATGGGATTCACTGTTCATGATTTGTGAACTGTAAACAATCAATAACAAGCTTTAACAGTAATAAATAGCGATAAGGTACACACACAAACCTCCTGCGATGGCCAATTGGTGTGTGACGTCACGTATCCATGACAAAGCAACAACAATCCCAGACAAGTAAATCATTGAAACTGCTTTACAGATTTTATTAAAACTAAATCCTAATAATTTAGAATAATATCGCATTTAAAGTCAGATTTATGGATGTGCCTTCTTATGAGACGTCAAATAGAAAGAAAATTTGCTATAAGAAAGATTTGAATAAAAGTGCAGTGCTAATAAAGCTACATGTTCTGCGTGGTCACGTGGTTTATGTTACACTCTTCAAGCAGAGTGATACAGTACAAAATGTAGGGGTTTTCGAGAACACTCAGTGTAGTCTCACATGAGGAGAGTGTACAATCCAAAATAAAGCGGGATTTGTAAAATTTCGTTAAAGATCTAGCTTCAAACTAGTTGATAAAGGCAGTTAGATCTACATAATGTCAAAGGTAACTTCTGTAACGTGAACTTTGTGTTGTTCATCGTTCATAAACCATGGAACTGGGCAGTCTGCAGGTGTAGGTCTAGCCTTTGGCTTTGCTTTGACCTTTGTGAGTTTGTCACTACACTACTACTGTGTCACTACACTGACAACTGACACTCACAGTCACACTGTCAGTGACAGTGTCAGTGTCTGTCTGTCACTGTCAGGCCTAGGGAGTGGTCATTTATCAACGGGGGTAGGTTGTAAAAACTTTTGATCTCCCTGAGCCTGAGGTGGTAAAAAAGTTTGCCATCTATATTAAATCTTGAGAGGTGGGGGGCATAGTACAAAATTTAGCCTTTTTTAGGCCCTATTTTAGAGTGGTCATTATTTATCAACAGGGATTTGAGGGAAGGTGGTGGGGTTTACGCCCAGACAAGTGAAAGATTTTTACACCCCTCCTCGACAGCAGTCATTTTTTTGTGAACGAAACGGAGCGGCGATCCCAGGGCCCATTTTTGACGCATAGGGTTAGTGTTAGGGTAAGGTAAAGGGTTCGCTACCACCCCGTCTTCTTAGCCTTAGGGAGTGGTCATTATTTATCAACAGGGGTGGATGGTGGGTTTGAGGGGGGGGCATAAAAATTTCAGGGGGGCTAAAAAAAATTTGACCCCTCTTGAGGGGGGCTAAAAAAATTTACCCTCTTTTGAGCAAAAAAGCCAGCGCGCTACTATAGCTCAAAGAGGGGTGCGAAAATTCTCAGCACCTCCTTTTTGGGGGGGGGGTGCAAAAAATTTTGACTGCCGTCGGGGGGGGGGGTAAAAATTTTTCACACGTCCGCGCGGAAACCCACCACCCGCCCCCTGTTGATAAATAATGACCACTCCCTTAAGACTTCAATACTTCCCCCGCGCCCCTCTGATCTATAGCACACAGGCCTTTTTGCTGAAAAAGAGGGTAAAGTTTTTACACCCCCCCCCCTTAAAAGGGTCAAATACAAAGCTATTGTACGGTAAGTCTCACATACTGAGTCACAATGGCCCAGCACCTACATCCCCCTCAGTTATTGTAAATAGAAACCACACAATTCCGGGACAATATCACATACCTTCAGACACCTGTTTCTCAGGTGTTTTTTTGTTGTTGAAGAGCCTTCTGGGTAAATTTTTTGATTTGTCCTATCCAGGGAGATCTTATCTTAGGCCACACCAAAAAAATAAGTTGGTCTACGGATCGCCCTCTCCATATTTTCGGAAATACAAATTTTTTTTTCTTTGAAAAAAATCTTGTCTACGGATTTTGCTCGTTTCAGTTTCTACAAGTTTTCTCTTTGTGATGTTTGGCAAAATTGAAAAAAAAAATAAAATTGTTCGCTCGCCTCAATTTCCCAGCAAGGAATCCATTGGACGCTAAAATAATCGCTTGCTTGCACCATTTTTTCAAAACCAAAATCCGTAGACAAACTTATTTTTTTGGTGTGGCCTTATCATTTATAAGGTGGGGGGTGGGTTGTACTAAGAAAACTTCAATGAACTCAGTTTCTTTCTCGTTCAAAGTTTGCAGGTACCCAGTACGGAATATAACTCCAGATCTATATTCATGTAGCCATCATTAATCTTATATGATATCAAATATATTATTTACATAATTACAGTTGGAAAAGGTGACAAGCCTAGAAGAGCTGGCAACTCACTTCCAGACAAAGTTGACTGGGATCAATCAGTGTGTCCAGTTACGGGATGCAGGAAGCGACCCGGCTGTCCGCTCCATGATGACTGGCCTAGGACAGAGTTTGAACGAGCTTAGTACCATCTTGACACTGATGAAAGCCGAACTCGCACAAAGACGCAAGGCCCTGGATTCTGTACAAGTAAGAGATCTACCTCTTAAAGTTTACCATAGAGGGGCCGTCCACAAATGACATCATGCGTAAGCAGGGGTCCATTGAAGCTTCCGACACACTTCTATAGTAAAAGCATGATAAAGAGGGAGGGGTCAAAAATGGTTGAAAAAATCATGACATCATTTATGGAAAGCCACACATAGTGTATTCAGTAAATTCTCTTATATAAGCCGAACCCTTGTATAAGCCACACCCCGACTTTGAAGGTAGCTATAAGGCACAGGCTGACAGCTGTTGCTTGAAAATTGAATGCTTAGCACCGTTCTATAGGGCCAAATACCCTCCCAAAACCCCATTTTCGGGTTGATCCGTAAGTGGCTTATACGAGAGGATTTAGGGTATTAACCTTTGACAGCTAGGCATATATTTCTCAGCGCCCTTGGCACATGATATAATATTGAATACTGTATGTATAGTAAGAAATATAGTAAGGAGCAATACGCTAGTTTCACTTGTCACAATTGCAACGGGGCACCCCTGTAGGCTAGCTAGCTGGGAGGGCATGGTACTCAGTGGCATTGCCACTCACCCAGCCCCAGAACCCTATGCAATCATTATGGTTCTACCATAGGCAGGAACAGAGGGCATCTTGATCCCATAGAGCTCAATGTTAACCAAAATGAGGCTAGCAGGGCTTAATCCTGGGATAATGCCCTGGAGATAATGCCCTGTCAAACCAATGATGTCATACCAGAGATGATTCAAGTTCATATACTCAAAATAACCTATGGTAGAACTGAAATAGAGCTGGTATGTCAGGCATTATCCCACAATGATTGTGGGATAATGCCTGACATACCAGGCTCAATTTCTTAGAGAAAGACACCTGTTAGAAATGACACTTAGTCTGGTGGAAGAAATGTTCCCTTACCTTAGAAATTATAGCTACATGAAGAGGAATGGTTTATCTTCCTATCCCTCTGATATTAGGGCAAAATTTATTTAGACCTAGATAAATATGAGTGACTTTGCAACTTTTTAGAGCTGAGGAAAGGGGACAGGAGCTTTAGCACTATTCTATACCGAATATACCACACACATAACATGAACCTAGGCATTATGAGAATACTATAAGACAAACATATAAGCCGTTCTTACACAGAAGGTGCGAAGGTAGTAGTGGGTACTCCTAATTGTGTATTCAGGACATAAACAATTTTTTCAAGAAGGTAATATACTACAAGACCATAAGTAGGGGTTGGCAAATCAGATTTTAATTGGTGTGTCACTGTCAGATCTTACATTATTAGACCTGAGGTTCGACCACAGGTCTACATCTGCTGTACACGTTTTCGCCGACGGTTTTTGCGGAAAGGCGTAATGTGCACCATAAATCGACCATTGCCCATTGATCTAAAGTTGTCCTCTTAAATTGGCTTTATTTTTGTTGTATGGACATTGATATTGGTAGTTATATTTGCATAATATATACAGGTATGTATGCACTACATAATATATATTTGGTTTTACTACATGTAAATATTTCCCCACAGTCACTGCTTTAATGTTGGTCGAATTATAGGAGGTCTACCCCAACACAGCATTTGCTGGTATATATGCCATGAGTAGCACGGACCACTACCTCTTTGATTACAGCTGACACTGGACGCAGTTTGGGGCTGGTATAAACGCTGTGAGTAGCACGGCTCACTGCCTCTTTGATAGCCTGTATATAGCCGACACTGGACCATGACCCCCCTCCCTACACTGTAAAAAATATGTCTTTAACTCACACTGGTGCTTCTCTCAATCCTGCTGATGCATTAATGCATAATGCTCATTGTGTACGATGGTGTAAGAGAAATCCATAATGGATAATAATGTGTAACTAGCAGTGCTGACAATGATAGGATATGTAAAGTAATTTAGTAAAAAGGCGAAGAAAAAGGCAGTAAGGCAAGACAAAGTGATTAATGTTTATTGACAGACAAAAGAGTTGATGGCGTGTTCCACAGGAATTAAGGTATAAATTGTCATGTTCAGGTCCATAATGAGATTTGAGGCGGAAGGCTTGATGGCTCCAGTCGAGAGATGAAGGAGATAAACTCCCAAAATCCAATCTGAAAATGAAAGAGATAATTAGTTTAGGACCAGTAGAACTGGAGGGATTAATGATGAATAATGGGAAGAAGAATATTACATTAGGACATAACTACTTTACAAAGTTGAGTAATGAAAAGGGAAATAAATGAGATGGTGATGTCATGAGACAAATACATGTCTCTGCGCAGGCGCGCCGGGATAATAATAATACTCGAATAACATATTTGTAGAATTCAGAGTAGGAGACGGGGAGTTCGTTCAGAGGGAGCATGGAGACAGCATTGAAAGTTGGGCACTCATATCTAAGCTAACTGTTAACAGCTAGATACCATTAGATCACAACAGGGAGTAGCCTACACATGTTAAGGAAAGGAGCATTATAGTGGTGGAGATTCAACATGCACTTGTTAGTGGTGACATCCTCACCTTTCACAAGCTGAGTAGATCTGGAGGTTGCTCAGACATAAGCAGTTGGGACTTAGAACAACACTACCTGGGAATGATAATGTTTCAGCTTATGAACTTAATACAAAATGGAGATAGAAATTAATAGCAGTAATTAACATCGACGGACTCCAGGCCTGGGAAGGGCCTTTTCCTCTCCATGCAGGGATCCTCCCTGTATGGACTTAGGATCCACATTAAAGTTGGATCATCATAACAACAATTAAGACTCTCCACGTGAGTACACTGCATTGCTTAATTAGGAGTTGAATTGGGCCAAACTTGCCTGCTGCCTTGCCTACTGTGTGATAATGTGCGATCTTAGTAATTGGGAGTTATTGCTGATGAGACTTAATATGAAGAGGAGATAAAGTTATTGTGTCACCATTGTATGAACTAGAGGATATAACGGAGTGTTGATCATCGAAGGGTGCCGGAGTATTTGATGAACTGTTGTACTCTTGTTGTGCTTGACGTGTTAGTAGCCGAGGAGGAGAAACAATAAAAGTCTTCAGTCAGGAGGTATCTCTCACTGGTTTTATTTGAGTAGGATCACTGCACAGCTTGATATGTGTACTGGGCTGAGGTAGTGACACACTCTACCATTTATAAGGAGCTAGCTCAAACCCCAAAATGCACTTTACTACCTCTATATGCAGCGATTAGAAAGCAAGGTCTAAATAACATCAAATTAATAGAGTAAACACACAGTACAATTGGTTGCAGCCCTGGTGAGTAACTTCTCTCCCCCACCACCCCTACCTACACTGTAAATAATGTGTGTTGAACTTACACTGGTGCTTTTCATCGTGGCCATGACCCCCCCCCTCCTACACTGTAAAAATTAGTGTTGAACTTACAATGGTGCTTCCCTCCATGACCATGACCCCCCTCCCTACACTGTAAAAAGTGTGTTTTAAACTTAAACTGGTGCTTCTCCCCAAGACCGTGACCCCCTACACTGTAAAAAATCTGTGTTGAACTTACACTGGTGCTCCTCTCCATCACCATGAGCCCCCCTCCCTACACTGTAAGAAATGTGTGTTGAACGTACACTGGTGCTTCTCTCCATGACCATGACCCCCCTACCTACACTGTAAAAAATGTGTGTTGAACGTACACTGGTGCTTTTCCCCATGGCCATGACCCCCCTTCCTACACTGTAAAAAATGTGTGTTGAACTCACACTGGTGCTTCTCTCAATCCCGCTGATGCATTAATGCATAATGCTCATTGGTCGTCATGATGCATGAATGTAGCCCTGGTGAGTAACTTCTCTCCACCACAACAACTTACACTGGTGCTTCTCTCCATGACCATGACCCCCCTCCCTACACTGTAAAAAATGTGTGTTCAACTTACACTGGTACTTCTCTCCATGACTGAACCCCCTCTCTACACTGTAAAAAATGTGTGTTCAACTTACACTGGTGCTTCTCTCCATGACCAAAACTCTAACCTAGCCAAATATTGCTAGCACACACTATGGCAGGATTATTGATTATAATGCTGCATGGATTCTCTTGATTAAAAGGTCAAATAGTGTAATTAATGAAGCTCTCAGTGAGTGGGGTGTACACACATTTCCAAACACTTTTATGGTGAGCAGAATGGCATGTTTCATTCAGCAGGTTAAGGGTATTTAGAGCACCAAGGTATCAGCTACACCCTTTCTTTGGTTAAAGAAAATACATGACTAGTTTAAGGGTATTTAGAGCACCGTGGGTTACACTTTGGTTAATCCATTGAGGGCTGATGTTGAGAATAGTCAACATCCATGCAAGCTATAAGACTACCCAGCATTTTGTTTGGCGTAGAGGACGCGTCTTATACGCGGGAGTTTACGGTATTTGTCAAATAGTCAAAATATGTCAGGAATAATGCACTATTTGTCAGCAATTACTGTATTCTCCCGCGTAGAAGACGCGCTGCGCGTATAGGACGCACCCCAAACTCAGCAGAAGCATTTTCATCTATAAGACGCACCTCTTGGGGCTCAATTTTGTAAATTCAGTACATTTCTATAGTAAAATTACCCCTCGTATAAGACGCACCCCCAATTTCAGTACATCCTATAAGACCCCCCAGCATTTTGTTTGGCGTGGAGGACACGTCTTATACGTGGGAGTTTACGGTAGTTAATATATATTAGTAATTAGTCACAATATATGTCAGTAACTGCTCACTATTTGTCAATATCTGATTGAAAATAGCATTGAAAATTGCATTAAAAACTCGGGTCTTTTAGGTCTTAGACCTAACCTGCTCCATCTTTACAATAACTTTAACTATAATTATCAGCACTATGTTTAACCCTAACATCTATTCCATCTTGTAGAATATGAAAAATCTAGCCACTTCACTGCAAGGACATATAGACCATGCAAAGGACAACCTCCCAGCTAGGATGCCCAAGAAACAAGTGGTTCCAACACGGTCTATAAATAAGGAAAAGTGAGTAAAATAAAACCTTTCATTTGCCTTGGAGTGCTCAATGATCTTTTTTTCTTCATTAGTTGGAAACCTTTGGTCAACCCGTATAATGTAAACACCACTCAACCTAGACAGAGGATGCAACAGTTTGTTCAATACATTTTGACTTACCTCTCCTTGAGGCATATCATATAACAACTTTATTCCATACATTATTTACAACCTTTGTTTTAAAATACATACATACTACACTCCCAGTTCTATTTTTGATACATGTGCCAAGGTGAAACAAAAAACATGTTTGCAATGTACTCATGTCAGACTACCAATATTTCTCACCCCCTTCATATGTCAAGCTAAGCATGCTCCTCTGTTCTTAAAATCAAAACAGTATTGAAGTTCAGCCCAAGGCCACTGAACAACCAACTCCAAGAAAATCTCTGACCGAAACAAGCTCCAACACTAATAATAAGGAGCCGAAGAAGACAGGCCCGAAGAAGCCCAAACAAGCCATCCCAACTATTGAATACTTGACAGTTGAGGAATTTGACTCTGTACCAAAGTAAGTTGTAGATCTACATGTATATTGAATGAAATCTTCACAGTTAAGAATTATAATGAATGATGAGGCAGCATTGTTCACAATGACTTGAAATCAAACTCCATCAGTTCAACCCTCCAGCCAGAGGCTGGATTAATGTAAACCTAAGTTTAGGCCACCTATGGCAGTGGGGGTATCTGTATAGCTTAGAGAAAACCTTTTTTACCCATATCCCATTTTTTGGGGTTTAAATGTTATTGAACAAAGATGTCTACAAATAAAAGATTGAATGGTACAATAGCTTGGTAGTCAAAATACAAAGAGAATACCATTTCACAAGATTGGAGCCTTACCTGAAATATAATGTAGTTATACAGAAATAGGATCTCCCGGAGTATGAACCTTTAACATAGAAGTATGATAACCCTTGATGAACTTAGATTTTCTCTTTATGACTAGGTATATGAAGGGACGTTTGACGTATGAGAAGGTAAATGCAGCGCTAGAGGAACTCAACAAAGCCTTCGCTGGGAAGTACACCCTCCTGGCTACTAAGCGTTCTGCACAGACTGACTTCATCAAAAAGAAGATGGTTTCATACAAAGAAGAAGAAACAAAAGACACTAAGGGTGAGAAAACAAGAGGACTAATGAAAAATGAATCAAAATAGTTGTTGAATTTATTTAATACCTATTAACCATGTCACAGTAATTCAATCTTCTATGGTCAGACAAGGGTTAGGAACTACTACAATCTAGTCATAAACATCAGGTTTGGATTTTCTGAATTTGAGGGCAAAAACTAAATTTACCTCTTTAGATTTTAAATCAAATTAAAGATCTTTAATTTGCATGCTGTCTTAAATTCATAAGAAAGTGGTTATAAGAGATTAAATTTATATATAACAGTTTCCATATTTGTTTACAGGCATCCATTTCATCAAGGATACTGATATAAAGGAGTACAGCACACTCAAGGTGGACAAAGTCTGCCAATCTATCATAACGCTCATCAGGCACTGTGGCCGCATCCGGGAAATCAGAGGTGGAGGGATGACACGATATGCCATTTGCCGTTAATAGCTGTTCAATTTTTTATGAATTTGTTTTCAAATAGTTTGTAAGGTACATTTCTGTTGTATGTATAAATGTATATAATAAGAGTAGTATTTGTTATGTTTAACTTTTTTCTTTAAAATATGGTCCTTGTTAGATATAGAATAATATACATTATACTCCACCTGGCTCTGCACCCTATTGTTCGTTGGTTTATTTCTACATTCTACAGTTGGGGGGCCAGGAGGAGGATTTCTGAATTAGGTCAGTTCTGGTAGGAGGTTTTCTGAAATAGGTCAGGTCTGGGAGGAGGTTTTGTGAAATAGGCCAAGCGTAGCAGGTTTTATGAATAAGGTCATTTTTGAAGAGCAGATGTAATTCTTGGGAAAATTCTGTCCCATATAGGTTTCTCACCCAAGCACCAGACAGTGCTGGGTTCCAGAGTCCCATGTGCTAACCATTACACCATGAGTCCTCAGTTGATACTGTGGGTGATAGAACGTCTACTGAATGGTGATATGCTACTACTATGACTGAGTAATAAATTATAAACAGGGTAATTTCACTTTGAAAGTTTGACTGGTCAATCTAGTGTAGTGGTTAAGGTCTGGGACTTGAAATCTACACCACACAGGTTCAAACCCCTGGTGTGCTTTTGTTTTAACCTCAGTTGACCACTGTCATTTTTGCAACAAATTCTAAAAATAATGTATTATAATGAACATCCTCTGATTGCCAAAATGATAAAGGGTGCTTCAGGGGGGCCTTTTACAAAAACTCCTTTTACCTTGCATGTGTAAGTTAAAAACACTTTTCCCATGCAGTCTTGAACCCAAATTCTGTGATTTAAAGTCAGCCATGCTAACCATTATACTACTGAGACTGCTGGTGATTGTAGACTTGAACACCATATATTTATCAAGGCTTTATATCACAGCCAGTGTAGATGGTTCAAATCCTCTTCTAGGCCTTTACAGTTAAAGTCAAACTATGCTTATATTCAGGGTTTTACTGTTCTATAAACTTCTGTGGATGGAGTATAAGTAAGAAAACCTCCTTGGAGCATGAGGATTTGCCACAAAACCTCCGAGGTGAAGCCTTGGAGGTTTTGTGGCAAATCCTCCAGCTCCAAGGAGGTTTTCCATTACTGACTCATCTTCATGGTTCACATATACCATCAACAAGTCTAAAAACACTGCCATCCAGTACTTTAGTTGAACTGCCAATCACTAGAGGGCAGGATGGGACCCATATCTGTCCTAAGTTGCTATTGAGATCTATTAGAGATAGGAGTATGTTATGGTTTGCACTCGGGCTTCCCTAGCCCACTTCCCTAGCCCACTTAAAAGGGTCTACTTCTCATCTTTCCTATCCCCTCAGGATATGTGTGGTGCACATATGCGCGGGTACTGACACATTCCTCTGTGAAATTGTGTAATGTAGTTCTCGCCATGGATATGACCTTAGCTGTCGAAATGGCGTTAAACATCTATTACTCACTCACTCACTATGGTTTGCACTGCACAGCATGAGCTACCAATAGACATGAGCTCTGTTCTCAGTGGCTCATCTCAGCATTCTGTCTACATTAGTTGCATATATTGCACTTTTATTTAGAAATTTAATTGATTAATCTGGCATTCTCTCTAGCAGCAAACGTACTTGTAAATATTCCTTGTCTAAATGCTTGTACAGAATATCATTCTTACCCCAGGGGTAGACACTAACACTGGCCCTTTGGCCAATGGCCAGTAGTTTTGGCTGCGGGCCAGTGACTATTTCTAGATTTTCTTTGAAATTGGCCATTTGGCCTGTAGAATATTTGAAAATACATTGTTTTATACTAGACTACTGGCCTGGGTGGCCAAAGGCCAAAAATGTAAATGTCTACCCCTGCTTACCCTGTCCCAAATTTGTTAACCTGATGTCCTGTATCATCAGTGACAATCATGTCTATGTAACTGCAAAATATATGTATTGAAGTAATAAAATATAATCTTACATCCTTACTCAGGAGCTCTATAGCCAGACTTCCAAAGTGAGTGAGTGAGTAATAGATGTTTAATGCCATTTCGACAGCTTAGGTCATATTCATGGCGAGAACTACATTACACAATTTCACAGAAAAATGTGTCGGGGATAGGATAGAGATGTAGACCCTTTTAAGTGGGCTAGGGAAGCCCGACTTCTAAAGTGAAGCAATGAAATAAATTCTGTGTGTGTTCAGGGTTCCCACTAGTCAGTTAAACCCATTTTTCTTTAAAGGTCAGTTAAGAAGATATTTTGGGAAAAAGTCAGTTAAAAATGGTATTTTGATTAATTTAATGGGGTGATTGACAAGATTTCACATGAATTGGCAAAATTTCTTTAACAACCTCACTTGAGGGGCTCACAAATTTTTTCGTGATTCCATAAATTATCCAATATTTGGGCAGGTAAAAGCGATAAATGTCAGGTAAAAGTCAGTTAAAACCATGACCCATAAATGGTGGGAACCCTAGTGTTCATGCTTGCTCTGACTCGCTATCTCAGTGCATTATTTAAAATGCAACAAGCGCATGTAAGATAATATGGTGTATTGCAACATTCAGCAGAGACTATCAATTTACAGGACCAACAGGGCTGCCATTTGTTAAGGCCATGTTGAATGAGGGGTTGGATTCTCTACCTCTCAGGGCAGCTGAAATGGAAAAATGACAAAAGCTTTGTTTGATGTGCTTCATGTATTCAGAGCTAACTTTATGGTGGGTGAAGCACATGGTGGTTAGAGATTTGATTTCACAAGTTCTCTGAAAATGGGATTGCAGATGGCCCTAATGAAATTAGCCAGTGAAGTTGTTCACAGGTTTGAATATTTTCTATGTTTGTCGTTTCTAGATATAGAAATGACAAAAATTAAGAATAAATCGTTGCCTCAGTGCAACAAGGTTGTAACTGACATTTTGGCAAAAATGAGTTTTCTTCATCCCCTCCTATCTAACTTCTATGAAAGTATTGAAGCTCTATCTTATGATGTGTGTCTACAGGCCCCAATGCAATAAGGCTGTTTCAACTGTGCACTATAGTACCGTAATCTCCCGCGTAGAAGGCGCAGCTCGCGTAGAAGGCGCCCCCCAACTCAGAGAAGGCCTTTTCACGTAGAAGGTGCATGTACCTCTTCTGGATCGATTTCCGGAAAAACCCGCGTATAAGGCGCCCCCCCAACTCACAGGGGGTCTGTTTCGCGTAGAAGGCGCCCCCCCTCCCCACCCCCCTATATGAGTTCAAGCTGTCATCGGCACACGGTCGGCGTAAAAAAACGGCGAGCAAATCTACAGCGACCGGTCTGCCGCGGTGCTGGCTATATGAGTTCAAGCTGTCATCGGCACACGGTCGGCGTCAAACCCGCCGAGCGCCCGTCGACACCTCCCAGTCTGCCGCGGTGCTGGCTATATGAGTTCAAGCTGTCACCGGCGCATGGTGGGCCTTATCCCTGGCGAGCGCGTCGACACCTCCCGGTCTGCCGCGGTGCTGGCGCTATGAGTTCAAGCTGTCATCGGCACACGGTCGGTTTAAAAAAACGGCGAGCAAATCTACAGCGACCGGTCTGCCGCAGTGCTGGCTATATGAGTTCAAGCTGTCATCGGCAAACGGTGTGACGGTCAGTGTCAAACCCGCCGAGCAAATCTACAGCGACCGGGCTGCCGAATTGCTGGCTATATGAGCTGGCAAGCTGTCATCGGCACAAGGTCGGTTTAAAAAAACGGCGAGCAAATCTATAGCGACCGGTCTGCCGCGGTGCTGGCGCTATGAGTTCAAGCTGTCATCAGCGCATTTTCCCAAATGAGATGTTGGAAAAACCCGCGTATAAGGCGCACCCCCAACTCAAGGCAATTACCCTCCCGCGTATAAGACCCAGCAGCATTTTGTTTGGCGTAGAAGACGCGCCTTCTACGCGGGAGATTACGGTAATTGCAACCCTTCTTTTGCCTCTCCTGCAAAACTTGAAATGTTACCATTCAACCAAACATAGGTTGAATGGTGTATTGGTGAGTGTGTGGGACATATGGTCTTGGCACTGGTACTACCTCTGGTGTCAAACTAGGACACCACAGTTTGGTCACATGTTTGTGATGTCACACAATCAGGTTCCATGTTGGCTGTGAGCTGTTTGCTGTTATGCTGGACTTTATTTTTTCTCATTATCTTCATCATGGGAGTCACGTGTGACTCTTGCGAGGAACAATACCATGGGAACTCTAGACTGTGTCCGACTTGTAAGCATCCGAACCCCAAATGGGACCCACAAAGGCAGTTAGGGGCCCTGAAAGAGCAAGCAGGCCATGGAGCACCACCGGCTGCAGGGGAGTCAGCCAACCATGACCACCCCGCGACCACGCAGGACGCCCGGGCACCCGGGCAGGATGGCCAGACCACCGGTCAACAAAACTCCGGAACCCAGGGAGAGACAGAAAGTGAGAGTTATGAGGCCTTTGTGGAGGAGTTAAAGGCTCAAATTAAAGCTGAAAGGGCTAGGGAAAGGAAAATTGATCAGCTAGCTAAGCGCAAGGAATTGGAGTTGGAATTGGCATCGATCCGTGCACAGAACAATCATTCGTTGAAGGAAATAGACCACGGAGAAAAGGTTTGGAGCAGTATGATGGCTGCGTTCGATCAAAACGATCCAAGTACAGATCGACATAAATATTCACTGGTTCCGGGAGAATCGGGTACACTAGGTACCGGGCAGCAAGGTACAGATGCCATAAAATTACAGTATGCTACTGAAGTTCATCAGAGGGACCCGAACGCACCCAAACACCACAACAAGCAAAATGGCGGACCGGGCCTTCCGGTTCACGGTCCTACGGCCTCTACATCGATGGATTCAAGGAATATTGGCCACCCACAGGCCCCCAGCAGCTCATATCAGGTATGAACAATGTTAATTTGCAAAATGTGGACAATGATTTTCTTTCCGGGACCCTCGCGACATGAAGTTATAAGAAAATAGTCTGTACTGTATACTTTTATTTTCACCTGAACCTCATATCGGTAACAATATAAAAAGAAGATTTACAGTTGGGTTGAATCGACTCATGATTAATATACAGCCATATTCAATTCTGAGTCCAGAGTAATGGACCTCCTTAAATAGGATATTTAGAAAAAGGAATCCCCAATATTTGATTCATTGAAACCTTGAAACGGTACACGAAGAATGCATATGAAATGAGTATTTTAATACTAAAAATTTAAAATGGGAAACTGCCATCACCCAAATACAAATAACCCTAGAAATTTCAAAGTGTGTACGTTCTTTGACAAAGTTAAGGCTTTTGCCTCAAACAAAATACTGAAAATAATTGATCACATCCTGTCAATGCAAGGATACACATCTTTGCCTTGGTTTTGGGCAATGCTTCGCAAACCAAAATATGGAATGTTGCTACTGTACAGCATAAACCAAAATAGTAATGGTTTTTCTGTCTTGTAATGGCATACACAATTCCTCTGGAGAAAAGTGAACCCTTAAGTTATAAATCACGAGATTCATTCTGTCATTTTATAATTCCCTTCATCAGAAGGATACAATATGTATACTCTATCATGATGGGACACTAGATGTACCAGTAATATACAGCACTGATGGATCTGGTTAATATATGAAATGTCTATTTACAAATGGTGACATTCATGAATGAGATTTTACACTAGTCACATGGGATGATACAAATAAATAAACAATGAAAAGACTATATTGCATAGGTAGGTTGTTAGTTTTTTTTTAAAAAACTGAAAACCATCCTTTGTACACTGGTGAAATTCAAGTTCTTGTATTTCAATAGTAAATCTTACATTAAAACTGCACCAATGGTTCTGAGACAATGTCCATGTGTAACCTTTCCTAGTTATTTTAACAGGAATGTGTATGGTAACATGAAGTTTTATGCCAAAGATAAAGGTTTTGAATAACATGCAAAAGAGACAAGTTTACATCAGTTTTTACTAAGGAACCAAATTGCTCTGTACAACTACCATATTGCCTTGCTAAATGTAAAGAAACATATCAGAGGATCTGTCACTCAAATACCTTTTTCAACTTATTCAAACTCAAGGAATCACAGACTTAGTATCAACTGTTGACTTATGGGACAACGTTCGCAAAGGTCAGTAATCAATGTTGAGCTTGAAAAAGCAAACATTTCACAACCAATAATACACATAATTCAGTCAAGATTAGGTCATCACAATTTAATTTGAGGGAGGAAATCCAGATACAAGGAAAGACTACAGGAAAAAATTATCTCTGTTTATAGGAAATACAACAGAGTTGGGCTCTCATAATCTTTCTGCTCTCCCGAAAATTCTGGTCGTCACACAAAATAAATTGTGCATTGCTACTCACATATCCATAAACAGGATATAAAAAGCAATTTATTTTATCATAAGTTACACATTTAAATGAATTTACACAAAAATGCAATAATTTTGTTTGGGTGCAAATTATTAGCATTGGTCATTTATTCCCTTTTCAGAAAGATCAATCTCACAGTCACCTTTGCATGCCTTGGGAAACTACCAATAAATACATGCTAGCTGGTTTACCGCATTCCTATATCAATGCAGCTTTAGTAATGAATATATACACATATTTTCGAAAATTATTTTAAAGTTTTGGTCTTCTCCAAACTTAACCTCTAAGTGCAATTGATTGGATTGAATCCTTAGAAAAAACGGCAACCAGCTAGGTCACTTGCGAAACCAATACCTTATATAGAAACCAAGTTACTCTATCAGAATTTACTTCAAATACGAAAATTTTGGTCTGAGAAAAGATGTAGTTGAAAACTTATATGAATGAGATAGATCATGCCAGAAAAATAAAAAGTCCCACACCAACCAAGGCATGTATAGGTTTAACTGTACCATCACAGAAGTACTATCAATAAATAGACCAAGTAAATTTACAATAGGTACAGGTTCATAAACAATCCTTTGAAAAATCATTTCCTGTCTGATTGTGTTCTATACAGAAAATTGGTACAATACAAGTGTTTAACAGGCCCGGGATAACAGGCAACAGGGAAAATAAAACCTTCCTTCCATTCGTTGAACTCAGGTAAAGTAGGGTACTCTTGAGTTCATAATTGATTTTGATTCCATTATAAAAGCACCGGTAAATGAGCAACAGTCAATGCCTCTGGGAATCCAAGCAGGAATGTAGGATAAGGAAAACATGGATGAAGATAGTGAGAAAAAAAAATCTCCATTGATTTTACACAGTTAAGAATCAATAATTAGCTTACAGTATATCATAATTACACCTCTGTATAGACTGGCTTAGTAGTACACAACCAAACGGAAAACCCTTATAACATCCAGAATTGTGGTTGTATTATGAAGAAAGGTATAAACCAATGATATAACAAGGGCTAGGCCATGTGGGAAATCTCAACATCTAACAAGTAAGCTTTCATCCCAGGCAATGTGATGGGTGAGTTCTATATACACATAACAATAGAAAACATCTAAATGGTACATGAGAGTCTGACAGCTGCCCTTATTGAAACAAAGTTGGTTTGTGAACATGTAGACAGTCCCAAACTGATTTTTCTGAGGAGTACGCCAGAATAACTTTTATCTGACTTCAAATTTAAGTCTGTCCCATAATTTCAGAGGAAATGAAATCGAAATTATGAAGTGATGCACTGCATGAGAACATATTTCTTTCTTGTAAGATTTTGATTAATTATTCATCAATTTCTCCCTCTAAAAGGAAAGTTCTAAAATATTCTCTGCTGCTACTTTTACTACCATGAGGTTTTAATAAATGTGGTTGGAAAAAAACAGCAGGTGTGTGAAAATATTTTGGTTAATCAATGAAGATAAAAACATTAAGACAGAAAAGGGCAATTTGTGGTCACAACCATGTTATAATAAAACCGGAGGACTGTGTACATGATAACTCCATGAGTGGGTGTAATGCTACATTCAACACTACTTATCTCTTTTCGGTAGGAAATACAGCAATATGATAATTGCATAGCATTGGTTATCTGTCTATGCCTACATGCCATAACCTACAGATTGTTAGTAAAGGGGTGTTAAAATAAACCTTTAACAATGTAGAGGTTTAGTGAACTATTGACTAAAGACTTGAGTATACAATACATAAGGAACACTTTCTTAAAATGTACAGTCATAACTTCTACCGTCATGGTCGGTAACAATCACAGTATGAGGAGAGACAGAGTAGTAGTATTCAACGCTTTTTGAAATGGAATGATTGATGTTTGGGAACTATTTGAAACTTAAACAACTCTAAGTTATTCTACTTGAAAATAGACATGGTTGAGCAAGTATTGACAAAAAACATCACATCTCTCTAGAACATGATCTTTGTAAAAAGTACCTTTACCCCAATATTATTAGTGGTGCAGAAAGGACTCATAACTTTAGTTAATAAATGATACCAACATAAATACTCTACATAAAGTAAAGGAATTCTAGCAAACAGGCTCCCTCTCAGGTGAGACAGTTCAGTTGAGATGGTGCATTATTTCAATATGAGATCAGCACCTTGAAGTTCAATAAAAAGAGCATTGGATAATCCTCCTCTACAACTAGCCCATAATATTTTTCTGGGCATCGACATCTTCACAGCTTAATAATATTGAGGCTGTTGTTGAATCATGAAAGAAAAAATCCCACAACAGGACTTCACTGTATTCCTTTCGCACATACTCCCATTCACAATGACAAAGAACTACGTTACAGTACTTCCCAAGTCATTCCGTGAACATCTCCAACAAGCTGCAGGGACATCTACGTATATCATTATGAAAGCACCAATCACAGAGCCCAGCTTAATTGACGTTATCAGTCTAAACTGCCTCCTGATTGGCTGAAAGACCAATTTAAGAATCTTCTGGCAGGAACGATCAGGTACAAAAATGGAAGCCAATGGAATTTTCATTGAGTTAGTCGGTGACGAGCTAACTCATGTTGACTTCTTCTTCTTCATTGTACCAATATTAGGATCAGGCCGTAGATCTCTATACATGACCTGTAGGCAGGAAATTAGGAGGTTATTTATGGTAAAAGCATAATCATGTTCAATATGCAGTTGTCAATATCTTAATATTTTCAAAACCACCATGTAAGAAATGAGCTTCAATTGAGTATCTTTCCTAAATACATTTTCTAAAGCTTTTACATGTTTACATTTGATATCAAGATATCATCAGCTTCAAAATGTCTGTTTGTTCACTACCGTAAACTCCCGCGTAGAAGACGCGCTGCGCATATAAGACGCACCCCAAACTCAGCACATGCATTTTCACGTATAAGACGCACATTTTAAGGCTGAAATTTGTAAGATTAGTACATTTCTATAGTAAAATTACCCCTCGTATAAGACGCACACCCAACTTGAGAGAAAGCTATAAGACCCCCTAGCATTTTGTTTGGCGTAGAGGACGCGTCTTATACGCGGGAGTTTACGGTACTATACAAAATCATTTTTAGATGAATTAAAGGAAAACAATTGACATTCACGTAAATGAAACAAAATCTATTTGATCTTCATACTAATAGAAACTTGCAGTGCATTATGTATAGGATTGAACAAGGTAGTTACAATTGAAATGTCAGTCCCTTACCAATTCTTTATCGGACGGTATCCGGGAGAGAAAGTCCAACAACTCGTTGTTTGGAATGGCATTCGGAGCACGCAGCTTTTTGGTGAACTTGTTGACTCCTTGAAGAAAGACATGTGAAACAAATTTCATAATTCTGCCCACAGCACATGTTTATCAAAGTGTTTCTTTCAAGTCCAATTAAGTTAAAAACAGATCATAATAGAACCTTCCCTCCTTTTGTACCAATCTTTTCATGAATGCTAAAGATAGCTTGAAATTTCGTAAAAAAAGAAATCCTTTAACACTTTTGTTTCTAAATAAAGGAACATGTGTGAAAAATCAAGTTACCTTATCCATCAAATAAAAATTCATTGGCCACATGGAGCCATCACAATGATTTTCCATGTAGAAATTATCTATGCTACTTACCCCAAGCCATGAGGAGGTAGCGTATAGGCACATAATAAAGTCCAACTGTGGCAATAGACAACACAATGAAAGCTAACCATGACAGCCATGGCACTGTCCAGTTGAAGGTGCTGGAAAGAAAAAGTAAATAGGTTAAACATTTAGAGTTGGTACAAGTTACCAGCAATTGAAATAGATTAAAAAGGAAGTAGAACCCACACTGCCCTAGTCCTGTTTATTAAAAACTGCATAATTAGTTAGTTCATAGAATATCATTTACAGGCATGAGCCATGTCCTGAATACAAAATAACTCACTTCTTAACTCTTTCACCCATGGAAGCAGCCATGTCCATCCCTTCTTGAACTTGAAGACACACTTCTTGGATTTGCTGAAGTTTTTCTTTGAAACTCTTTTTCTCTTCCTGAAAAAGACACACAGATTTAAATCCTATGTTGTTTTGACAATCCTGAACCTAAATATTTTGCCAGGATAGCAAACAATGTGAACATTGATAAATATTTCTAATATTGGCATCTACTAATACAAAAGAACAAAAATAAATAGAACCTCTGATCAGAATAACATCCATTGCATGGCAAAAAAAGATTTACATAGGTATATAAAAATATCTAAAGAAAGACATTCAAATGCATGTCATTTGTCTAGCATATACATCTGAGTGTTAGTATGTATAAGGATATTCTAACTTTACATGTAGGAGAGGTGTATGTATCTAGGTTATTCAACAATTGGATGGTGTGGTAGTGTGTTTTTCTTCTGTTTGTGCTGATCTATGACTGTTAATTGATAGCTAATGGATGAAGAAAATTTAATTATCTTTGTTAGTATGTCACTAATCTCTCGCGTAGAAGACGCGTCTTCTACGCCAAACAAATGCCAGGTGCATCTTATAGGTTTTTCCAAAGAAGAGGGTGCGTTTTATAGGCGGGGAATTTTTACTATAGAACAGTACCAGAGATGTCAGTTGGGTATGGGCTCAACCTCTGAAATTTTTGGGTGTTAGCAAAGCACCCATTTCTCTCAATTTATTATACTAAAAGCACCCATCTCATCTTCATTTCAACCTGTTCCCCTCATTAAAAACCTTTAAAATCATCTCTACATTGGATTATAATAGAAAAACAATTAAAAGACTGCATTTGAATTTCAGCCAATCAGAAGCCAGCTTGGATTCATGTCCTCTGAAATGAGATTTCAGAGATCCTCTGATCCCTGAAAGGTGGTTTGTCTAGAAAAGGCTAGAGGGCAGCACAAGGCATGCTTAATTTCAACTGCTGAAGCCTGAACTCTGCTCAGTCTTATGCTCCATAGAAGTAGAAAGGGCATGTGGTAAGGGTATCTATGATTAATGTAATTCCCTCTATCTATATTATGACCATAAGATGGAAGAAGCCTCTGAGATGTCTAACTTTTGGGAAAGTTTGAACATCTGAAAATAGACAGACCTCTGAAGGTCTGACATCTCTGCAGTACTGAATTTACAAAAATCACCCCTGAGAGGTGCATCTTATACGCGAACCAGCCTTTCCTGAGTTGGGGGTGTGTCTTATATGGGCACCGCGTCTTCTACGCGAGAGATTACAATATTACAGTTAATTCCTGCATCATTTACATACAGTGCAAACAAGATTTTCTCCCCATGTGAATCATTATTTTACCATCATATTGAGCTCAGTATAAACCTAAAGCCGTAATTATCTATTATGCAGTGTTAGCTTTCCTTTAGTAAACACCATGTCCTGAATTAAATAATCCAAAATGTGTTTTAGTAAGGCATTACATAGCACATATTTGCAGAACATACTAGGTATTAAATGTATTCCTCTCACTTTGCATTAGCATGCAATTAAGCTGCTGTATATTATTTTTTAAAACATGTTAGACCCTTTTCAGTAAGCTATTTAGTTACTATTCTAAGCCGTCTCTTTTTCAATTAATTTGATTATGTGATTCTAAAAGGCCTTTGTCCATTACCTCAGGCGGAAATATAAATCAGTATATAAATGAAGATGGAAGAAAGGAAGATGAAATTTGATTTCCTTCTTCAGGTGCAATAATTCAACATAAGCGTGCGAATACAAAAAATACACACTTTGATGTGCAGCAATCCTAAAAGAACCTAGGATGAACAATTACACCATCAATTTTATAGTTTTGTTTGTAAAGTTCTTGTAGAGTCCTTAAACATGTTATTTCCTGTAGCCAAGGAATGATTCTTCTTCTATAGGAATCATGATCATGGGCTAATGTGAAATAACTTCCATAATAGCTAGTTATTGTCACAGTAAGCTGCCACCATGTAAGAAACAAAATATCATTTTGCTATTTACATTAACCCTTACACTCCCTTTGTGTTAAATATAGGACAGCATTTTGCAATGCAAGTAACTCGAAAGGGCACTTAATCTCTTCTTTTAGGCCCCTTCTGATACTAACCTCATGTTTTCTTCGAGCATTATCACTGTCAATGGTTAAGCCTATGGAGAATACATCCATTATCGCTCGCATGTTTAATTGGCGAATAACTCCTCTCCTGGCGAGTTAAGCATTGCACAATATCAGCAGGTGTTGAATAAGGATCCAGATTAACCATAAAACGGCATGGGACACTGTCATTCTCCTCCATTTTGTTATAATCCAGCAGTTTCGATGGCACCGTGAGTCAATCGTCCCGCTGTCCGCCATTTTGGATTTTGATGTTTCTGTGCGCATGCACGACCCCTCCTTGCCGGAAGTAGCATTTTCGACGGAGAAATGATATATTCTATCGATTTAACTTGAAATTAATGGCTTTTTGAATATAATCCATGCATCTTTGGCAATATCAATCGAATTGAATCGAATATATCCTTGAATATATCCTTTTTACTGTTATAGCCCCACAAGTTGATCGTCTCGCTGTCCACCATTTTGGATTTTGGTTCTATCTGCGCATGCCCGACCCAATTTCCATGGGGATTTGGGTCAGTTTGCACCACCACCGCTTTGTGATGTGAATTAACGACAGGGCGAACACGTAATGTTTTTATCTTTTTAATAAAACATATCGATTCAAATCATAACCTTTTTCCATTCTTTATCATATTTATATATTATAATTTACAAAAAAAATCGATATCCGCCATGTTTGTGGCGAAATTACGACATTGGAGATGCGAGCACGGATCAAATGATGGCAAATTCATCAACATTCATCAATTATTTGCACCACTCCGGACCAAAAACGCGGGAACGTTGATGAAATTCGCACCTCTTTTGGGATTTAACATAGACCAGAAAAGCGTCTTAATTTTTCTCTGTTAAGAGGCACTGAATGGGTCTGTTTTTTACCCGACTCTTATAACTCTTTCGAGTTAACTAGGTCACACATGTTGAAATATCAATCATTGGAAAACTTTTTATACTTATTCTCATTTTTACAGATGGAAATAAGTATAAACATCTAAAATCCAGAACCAAAGCCCTCCACTGTAAGAACATCCATGAGTTGTCCACCTCCATGCACTGTACCATCAGAAGGGACAAGTTTATCAAAGATATGATTGTTGACTGCCTCTGCCCTGTCTTACCTTCACAACTGTTTTAGAATTCTTAAATATAGAGGGAATTGGTATTTGGGGTCAGCAGCATAAATACAAATATAGATTAAATTGCTGAAAAACTAAGCCCTTTGTAATTGCAGGAAACCCTACTGGCAGCATAGATCCTTTTTGATTTCAAGGAAAGGATTGTTCAAATAGAAGTGACACCTCTTATTGTTATACTGATGATTTAATAGATAACAGGTAGATTTAGATAACGTCTTTCCTTCAAATGAGCAAAGAGAGCACCACAGTAATTGGTTCTTTTAATCTTTTAAGACCAGCATGATTGTCTTCGACTTAATATCTACTTATCATCATAATGCACGAACTCATGTATACTGTGTATTGAAGTCAACCATACTGAATTGGTGTATCATGCTGACCTTTCAAGATTGTGCCAACCTTCTGGGGGAGATTGATATGTGATAAAAGGGATGAACCTTAAAGGGTTTTTCACTATCAAAAAGTGGAAACTAGAAGGCTCTGCATAGATAGATTTCAGAAAGTCTTTGAAAATGACAAAGAAAAATCCAGTGCCTTTCAGCATGTACATGAGATTGTAGGCATACCTCCTTTACCAAAGAACTTATCTGAAGGTTTGGAAACACTTAAAACTATGGAAAACTTATATGTCACACAATTGGCGCAAAGAAAAATTACGTTAGTAACCATACCAATATATATGTATATACATTCACTCAAACTTAACTTTAAATTGTTAAAGGAACCCAACTTTTCTTGCAAGAGAGGGGAATTTTTGACCACATATATGATAGATGCATAGGAGGGGGAGGCTGAGTGACATGTACAGGAAAGTAGAGGCTTTATCTATTCAGGGCTGTACACATAGTTGATAAGGCCCATGGTTTATTTACCTTTTGCTGTCATGTGCAAACATTGAAAAATGAAAGAAAACAATAACAGACATATAAGTGCACAGATTACACTATTGGCAGCCAAATCAAAACACCAGTTGGGTGATACATCATATGAACCACATTTATCGAAAAGGTGAAGCAACTGGTATTTTGATATAGGTACACCTTGACTATAACAGTGGAAGCATGCTAACAATAATACATATATTTAACAGCAGTAAATAATCGCACAGTGCTAAGTACAAACGAAAATCTACTCTTTCTACTGCAGAATGTACTAGCACAGTCACAAATAGAACATTACACATGTGCAATAACATGTATTTATGTAATATGTAATGCTAAACCTTTTTTCCTACATGAATATCAGCATAAAGATTATTAAAAGTCAAAGATTTATTGATGTTTTCAGACAATATTTAATTTAATATAGTAGGTTTGAAATCATATTTCCATCATCAAAGACCTTAACTAGAAACTCAAAACAGGGCTATATGTTAGATATAACACCAAGAACATAATTATCTTGTTCTCTTTATTTGTGTATGTATGGTAATCACAATGTTGGTTATATACAAATAATTACGGGATTGGATACAACGTTGCAGGTTTAGGACAGGGAAAATAGCCAAAGAAGCAAATTAAAAGTTCTTTTTTTAGCTTTCGAGATGAGATTAATCAAGCAAAATTCCGACGGCGCTTCGCTAATTTCCATCCCATTCTTGTCAATAAATGTCTATGCACTTCACCAATGTTGGGTATGTATAGTTCCTTTATCAATCTACAAGCAGAATACCTGTAATGCAAAATGAAAAAAAAGCTCCACTTTTTTTTCTAAATAAAGAAATGATTAAAGCAGGTATGAGAACATATATGGTTTTGTCACATCAGAGGCAACAAAACTTATGTAAGGAAAAGGGCACTGTTATAAAGTTAGTTTCATAAAACGGTTTGAATCGCATGGATTAAGGTTTCATGTACACCCAAAATGTAGAAAAGGTGCCTTAGGCAAAAACACAAAACTGGAGGAAGATTTTAGAAGCGATAGAAAACCCTTTTTTTTTTTTTTTTAGTTCCAAATTCTGGCTAACCAGTAATATTATACAGAGACCAAAAGTCTTCAAGTATATTTACCTTTCGCCGCTAAATAGGAAACCAAATATACAAATTACTATAAAGTGAAATGAGCATGAACGAACAAAGAAACACAGCCAAACATCAAACACGCTGAAGCCTTTTCCATTAAATTAATTGATGTCAATATTCCGTCCTCTATACACTTAAAAATATTTCATCATGATAGTTTTCTTTCAATTTCTTTGTATCTATTAAGGACTGATTACGCCTCCTATATCATTAAACCATCTAGTGTATAATACCAGACAATATCTTCTAACCAATGTGATGGAAAAGGCTTTAGTACTACCCTAATACATGCACAATGTTCACAATTACATCAAAATGAAATAATGGTACATTTTGCATACAAGTGCAGCTACCTACTCATGCTTGTTTACACCCAACACCCAACACCTCGTGTAGTTTTACATTGTTATTGCATTGAGTGTTCACTGCATTGTGTTGTGGATTTGTGTCATTTGTCAAATCATAGTGTTGACGTAACCCTTGAAATTTGAAATGTTGCAGCCCCTAGATGACGGTTCCAGAGATAGCCTTTTCTTACCTTTTCTTTGTCTTCCTCATCATCATCGTCTTCTTCTACATATTCCTGAGGATATATAGGAGATGAGAAAGATGGAGTGTGTAACTTAGATTAAAGTACATTGTCAGGTAGATGCCTGATTTCCTTTGTGTAATGCTTCAGAAATGCCCTTGGATGGTCATTCTAACCTACCCAAGAGTCGCAAGAAGTGTCTCAATTTTTTGCCTCGTGTTCGTACAGGATTTTATTACAATCTGTGAAACTTGTTATTGGACCACCATTCATCCTGTGCAATCTCATGTTTTTAATTGGGTCTGGTATATCACTTCGTGCATTTTCTTACATTACATCCACGCAAGAAAAGAACAGAAAAGTGATTACTGTATCCATTCTAATAAGCGCACCTGTGCGGATAATTATTCTTGAGATATTCTCATAAGGGCACCCCCTGAAGCCTAAAAAAACAATGTTTTGCCCTAAAATCTTTATCTTTACACTTCGAGTGCATGGTTTAACAGCATGGGGATGCTCTTATGGTCCAAAAACGGGCGGGGTGCGCTTTGCAAAATCGCTTAATCATCCCAATTGTAAAAACTCCCAAGCAGCTTTTGTCAAAATATGATTTTTCTTTTCATATATATTTACTTACATCGTCCTCCTTGTCCTTCATAAGGTTGCCTACAATGTGAACGACCAACAGGTTCTTGGCGAAGAGTATCAACAGTGTGATGGGAAGCATGTACAGCTCGAAGTTCCACACGATGATCATGAACACCTAAACAAGGAGAAAATTGTGGAATCGATCATTGAATATTCACAATTAGTCATACTTGATTCACTGTACATCCTGAGGATTTGATGGAATATTTGCAGCGTTTGATATGTGGGAATGAAAATCCTTTAAACATGCAATCGATTCGGCAATACTTTCTGGACAAAGTGATTCTACAATTTTGAGAACAGTATTGATTGATCGACCTAAGTAACATACAATAACTGACATTCTTCTTCAAAAAGAGAGCGATCTGATTATCAGATGTTCAAAAATTTATAAAGGAACAAAGGACACGAGAAAAGGTTTGAGTGCCTTGGATGAGAAAATGCTATTTGCCTTCTTCTAAGTGACGACTTGTAAAATGCATATGTCACCAGAAAAATATGCTATGATGGACCTTTTCTCAGGGGTTACAAAATAAGGTCCCAGTAAAATGAAAGTCACTTACAGCAAATGCAGCAGAGCTCCGAACTTTGGATTCCCAATCAAAGCAGCTTTGTATGAACTTTCCCCCCTCTACAACCGCCTCTACTAATTTACTGACACGGTCAATATTTTTCTTCATCACCTGAAATCAGAAGTGTGTTACTAAAATCTATTTTATGCTTCTTACATTCCCATAATAATCTATAAAGTATATATACAGTTGCCTAGCTTAGGCTATCTTCCTAAGGCTTATGCCCAAATGAGCATAGCAGAGGTTTGAGAATAGGAGTTTTAACTCAAGAGTCGAATATACTTATATGAATTACTGTCGTACACATTGTACATACACATAAATCATTTGTGCATTTAAGTAGCTGAATACAAGATCATACCTAATAATCATTCATCATGTTTTACATGTATGCTACATAAAATTCACTCAAAGCAGAATAATTACCACAATACTTACCGATATTTTGAATTTCGGCTCTGGTTGCATATATTTCTCCTCCCTTGGATTGAAGGTTCGGATAGCAGCTTTAACCTTAAATAAATCAAATTGAAGAAAAAAAATATATGCAAAGAGCAGCGAGAAAAGAGCACATGCATTTTACATCGATATATATATATATATATATATATATATATATATATATATATATATATATATATATATATATATATATATATATATATATATATATAGGCTCTGCTTTATGGTAGAGTTATCAACATTGACCAGGTAATCAAAGAACATATTGAAGAATCAGAACAACAGTATCTTTTTTATGAACTGTCTTACGTACGTGGTTGTAGATGAAATCCAGTTCCAGCTGGATTGCACCTTTGGCTCGGCCTGTAAGTTTCTTGTCTTTTAAGGCATACCATCGCCTCTCTCCACATCGAATCTGAAGCAATGATCTCAAATTAAAGAATCGGGAATTTCTGGCCGAGATATTTGGCTTATTATTCAAACCATTATCCATTGCCTTAGTCTTAGGGTGACATCGGGGTACCCCCTACGATAGGTCCTAACCAGGTTTGTTCCTGGATACAGGCAATTAATTTATCAACCAATATTAGATATTTGAGTATAATAATCGGAGCGTAAGACAATCTAGATATTTTACTCATAATAGGGTTAGATATGCAATACGGTATCTTACTCGCTCGAGAGGAACAAATGTATTTCAAAATATCTTACCCGTAGGAGGGGTATGGCGACTTTTCCAAGAAACTCGGCCTTTTTATCTCTGTCCTCGTCGTAGACAGTGACTTCTAATACGGAGTGGATATCCTTCACAACACTGAAAGGAAATGTTCGAGATATAAACTTTCTTATCAGGAATTAATTTGAGACACAACATATCTCACTGAAAGAGACACCATGGGTAGGGTATGAAAGGAAAATATCAGAACAATAATCCCTTAAATCTTTGATGGCCTTCCTCTCGAAATTTGTCGGATTTTTTTTTCTACTCTGCACAAGCATGATAAAAAAAGGCAGTGCTCTTGTTCTTAGAATAAACCCATAGATACTCTCTGTTTAAGAGAGGAGTGTTCAACCAAGATTGGACAGTAAGGATATATCTGATGGACAACTTACAAGGTGAAGACCTTCCCCCACTCAGGGAAGAGAGTTTTATACTCTGTCTGTGTTTGAAGGCGGTCATTGACGAGTTCCAGGACACAGAAGGGGTCACTTTTACCACCTAAATCAGCAGCAGCCAAACCCTGAGCTTTTATCACTGTAAAGATGATAAATAAAATACAGCTAAAGTTGAATATTTATTGGTATTATGAGAAATAAAAAGGATTAAATAGATAACTTTGACAGCTGCCTCTGGTAAATGCAGTAGTGTTAAAGAAAACAAAGGCGTATTTGAGTTGTTAAACACTTCCTTTCGTTATTTGCTATTTTGATCTAAGCCTCACATACTTGTGGACCTCGGTGTCCAAAGCCTTCCAATATACAGAAATCGACTTGTCAATTCTTAAATTGTGGTGTTCACTCTTCGACCATCAAATTCATACCATATTTCGGCATTTTGATATCGTTTGGGCCTTTGACCACATGTCACTTCGTGCCCAACTACAAAAACAAATCAGCATCACGCAAGTACGCCTCGAACAACTACGACATATACATAGGAAGACCGAAAAGTCTACCAGCCTAGCTGCATATAGACACATGATCCGCCCAATACTGGACTATTGTGGATTTATGGTGGAGTGTGGGCCTGGATGGGCGGTGGACAAGGTACAAGTGTTCCAAAATCACTACTTACGGGTTTGCGAGAAAATTCTCCATCCGAGGGGAGTAATATTGACAAGTTGCATGTCCGTAACAATGTATCCGAATTGAAAAACACCAGGGATCAGCAACTACTATGACACATGTACAAGAAATCAAAGGACCCAGACATGGTCGTACCACCCGCAGGGCAACTACGGGACAACTTGAAGATAAAGCTCAAACAGCAACGTTCCCGTCGGGACATATACGACAGGAGACATATCAACGGGGTTTAGTACTGTGGAACGGCCTGCCACATGGCATTCAAAGAAAAGAAACCTTGACCAGTTTCCAACTGGCCATGAAAACACAAGTGTAATGTGGTTACATCTACACAGTGCTATTGATGTGATAGACAAGTCCTAATGACTACTCTGCCATGGTTATTAAAGCTAGTAAGATATGGTCAATATGGACAATCAAACCCGCCTACGAAGATTATTGAACTGCAGGCCCAATTGACATTTTTGTCATGATAATTGATATGAATTGACATTCTTGACCTGATAACTGATAATTTATGCAACAGTATTTATAGTTAACTAAGTCTGGCTTAATTATGAAAATCGGCCCATGTTGTGATTTTTTATGGCCAATAAACAAATTCAATTCAATTCTGCACATTAAATACTATAATTGTCTTCTTACCTTTGACTTGTAGCCAGCCATTTTCTTTCATGTTCTTGAATGAGTTCATCAGACCCTGCAGGGTAATAGAGTTATGCCATTTAAGTTAGCAATGTTATACAGATCAATACAGAAATGGTGCTTTTCAAGACAGGATGACGATCTTGCAATCAAATGCATACTATTGAAATTTTGTATCCCGTGAAAAGCGTTTGCTGTTTTAACAGCAATACAGACATATTTAATAGATAGAGATGCCACTAATGGGTCTCGTAAAATCAGCTTAATTTTCTCGATTTCCAATAGGAAATGCTTGTAGTAATTACAGCCCAAAATTCGGAATTCCTGAAGGGTTAGAAAAAGGAACATCATGCACATTAGGTTAGACCATTTTCCCTTGACCAACTTATTTCCTAGCTCATTCAACACGCTGAAATGTAAATACCCTTATCGGTATCTCAATTTTGGCAACAGTAAAGTGCAGATTTATCAACCTTATCTAAAATAATGCGTGTGCTACCGTATTGCCGACTCACCCCCTGTCGTCTGCAATAAGATACTTATATCTCCAAATAAACCCAACCAGCCAGATGCCCATCGAGGGAGTAGGTGGAGCAGCTAACTGAGCAGTGGACTGACGGACGTTGAATGGGAAGGATTAAAATACCCTGCCGTTTGTCCAATCGTATATCTGGAGTGTGTGCACGTTATAGGACTCAGTATGGAGGCCTAGTGGAGCCGCCATTTTGAATTTTGCTGGTTGAGGTAAAGCCGACTGATAAGGCATACTATGATGGGTACCTTGTCCCTTGTTAACACCTACTTCCAGGGACATGCTGGTCCCATCTTATCAGTTCTTATCAGTGTGTGTCGCTGGAACCAGCTCCAGACCAGCTAGTGGCCAATAGTAACTGGACCTTTACCAGTATTTTATAAATGGAACCAACTTGACTATAGAGGGTTAGAACCTCATGAGCATGAACCTGTACCTTATATCTACTATGACGTGATTTAATTTACTGAGAACATGCTTTTTATATAGAAACTTCAAAGGTGGATATGGCACATAGCTTCTTCCCACTGTCTAACCTGGGCTCGGTTCCACATAATCGTATAGCGCTCCATGTCAAAGTAGGAAAACTTTGCCAGCTGTGAAGGAAGATTAATATGGACGTGGTAGAAATAATGAAGCTCGTGATACAGTAGGTCTATAATCTTACCGTATAGCCCCACATAGTACCCATAGCTCTATAGACTATTCCACTTTAAGGTAGGCGAGTCAGTGAGTAACATCTCATTTTCGACAGCTAAGGTCATAATCACGGCAAGAAAACTACATTACACATCAATGGATGAATGAATGTGTGTCTGCACCAATGAATATATGTGCATAGACAACAAGAAGAGAAAGAAAATAACATTTCCACAATATGGAAGAAGCGCAGTTGATGGATAGCCTTTTGAATTTTAAGATCTATTCATCAGATAAAAAGTTAAACAATTCAGATTGTTTGGCAAACCTCCAAACTCAGGGTGCAGCTTCCATCTGGGCATGGGTTTTAGGGTAACTTGTTTATTCTGTGTATAATACATATATTCATTTTAAGTGGTAGTTGGTCTTAAAGTGACTTCCTCCTCCGGGTTGATATAACATTCCCAGATGGTCGGCACAACCCACCAATGAAGAGCTGCCCTGCAGACTTGCGGCCTATATATCATTGCTGCATCAAGTAAGCCAATGAACATGATGCACCAATGCATCTGCGGCCAATTATTTAATTCAGTTTTTACTCACATGTTTGCAGACCACCTGTTCCCGTTCCCGTGGGTTGGGTGTGTAGTTGACGAGGTCTGAGATGGACTCTCCCCCGCTGGTGCCGCTGATAGACAGGAGGCAGTGGATGCTGCCTGCCCCGTCCTCCAGCTGCACGTCCAGGGCGTGCGTCTGTTCCCGCTTTAACGTTGTCAGGTCCAGGGTAGCTCTGCAACACAAGGTTAGATATGATCAGTGGTTTATTTTCTATTTTTCAAAAGATGGAGCAATCTATAATCAAACCAATGAATGTCCCAACCCCTATTTTTTTCATTTCAGGGAATTTTAACCACATTTGCTATTTTAAGGCCACACCAAAAAAATAAGTTGGTCTATGGATTTTGGTTTTGAAAAAATGGTGTGAGCGAGTGCAAAAAATTTATTTAAAAAAAAAATTGCCAAACATCACAAAGAGAAAACTTGTAGAAAGTGAAGCGAGCAAAATCTGTAGACAAGATTTTTTTTCAATTTTTTTTGGTGTGGCCTAAGGATGCCAAACAAATTTATATTGAGGTACATGTTTTCTTTGTTGTAATGCTGATCATTCAGGAGTGTACATGTATACATCTGTGTGTTAATCACATAGTTTTGGCACCTTGTATGATTGTAGCCCTGGCTGGTTAGGTCTGCTACTGGGGATGTGTGCTAAATGGATGTTTACTACAAGTTTCAGAAGAAAGAAAAAGAGAAATCTAGCTATGTATAAATTGTAATGTAATTTAAACACTTTCCATGGATAGAACTTATTATCAACCCAATAAGGGAAGCATGATGTCTTAAGGGTTATTTTGTTGCCATGGTGAGTGCAATCTAGCACTGTATCTGCGTACATGTATATTTATCAATCCCAATGAGATAGCACGACATATACACCCATGCGACGTCTATGCTCTCTTTGAAAAATTAATTACTGAACCAAAGAGGGAAAAATGAAACCTAAAATTTGATCATAGTCATAGGGCTGAGAAGTTATGCTTAGATTTGATATTCTCTACCCATCTGTGAGTCACTTATCTCTGGACACAAAAAGAAGACAGTGCGTTGGATCTATGGAGAGGCAATAATATCTATCCACCAGACTGGCGTTACATCGCATACCGCCAGATTTGTAAGTCTAGCGAGACTAAAAATGATCCACAGTGTCAAAAGCGAGAAAGTCTGGCAAAATCGATTAGACTGTGTGACTGTCTTCATCAATACAAACAGACTATTGCAGAAACTGAGTCTACTGTTGTGTTTGTATGTACAACTTGGAAACCAGTACTTATTATTGTCTGAGCTGCCTATTCCTATGCGAAGCTAATATGATTATTTATACTATTGTGTGACAAGAATACTCTTCTTGTTTTGAAGAGTGTATATATGCGCTTATTGCGGAGGTATTTCTCTCTACCTTTTCCACTCTAGTTGACCTAATGACTTGGTCTAACCTTGAAGCCTTCCATTTTAAAAGTCAGTAAGTTCAACCCTACAGACATACATTTCGAGCATCTGCAGGTAAATCTCTCATTTCATTCCCAGAACACAGTGCCATACATTATAGTGTGGCATTCAATCCTTTTTACGATCACTACACTGGTGACAAAAGACGAACCATTACCACTGGTGGAATAAATTGTCATCCACAATAACCTATATGATATATCATAACATGTCACACCCCATGTTACATAAAACATTTGTGGCAATGGTACTTGAAATGATTGCTTCACCACTTAACATATGTTGCCAGGCAACATGTCGTCATTTGAAAAGACCAGAGATGAATGGGGTCCATAAGTCATGGCCAGCACTATTATGGTATTATACCATTTTACTACGGACTACTCTTCCAATAAGGCCTGAATGAACCTAGCTCCTCCATGCTCTTAAATTAGCCCTTCAATGGCAGCATGGTGCCCCAAGGCTTTATTTCAATTTGTTGTCATGCTGCCACAGTGACGCATTTAGATGGTGGCCACAGAGGTGTGCATCCCCTTCATTTCATCTACAGTTTAGTGTTCAAATATCTCTTTAGTCTGCCATTTAGTCACTCCCACTCCCTTTACTCCTCTCTTTTACCAAATCCTGGATCTTCCACTGCGCCCAAACTCAATTTCTTTTTTTGTCATTGCCGCATGATGCCCTCCACTCTGAAGTCTATCTACCCGGGAAGGGGTCAGTAGGATGTGTGTGTGCAGCACTGGTGATGTGTGAGTGCAGCACTGGTGAATTACTAGCATACATGCATCATACTTATAAAAGGGAATGATGCTTTAAAAAAGTGTAAGCTGGTGTAAGTGCCGATCAGGGTCTAAGGCTTCCAGTGCCAGTTTCATTTATAAAAATCCACCCATCTGTTATTTGCAGAATTTGTAGAAGGATTGTAGATATCAGCGCGACTTTTCCTTCAAACTCAATTGCCTACTTAACTTGGCAGTTCATAAATTAATGTATTAATCTCCCATGCATGCGGGTCTCCTCTGAAGCCAAGTATCAGATAATTGGTTCCCTGAAGCGATAGGATACCTTCAAAGATTAAGCCTGCCGCAAACAGCATGGATCGGACGCTGATCCGACACAGACCAGATATGGGAATCCAGTCTGCGATATTTGTGGTAAAAATAGACATAGATCACTGAAAACATGGAAAATCTGAAACTAGTCAGTGGTGACTACTTTAGGTCCTCAAGTTGACGATACCTAAAACTACAGCTTTAGGTAGTCAAAATGACGACTTTAGGTCATCATCCTGACAACCTGAGTCATCAGGATGACAATACTGACAGTACAGGGTCGTCATATTGACGACTCAGGTCGTCAGGATGACGACTTAAAGTCATCATTTTGACAACCTAAAATTGTAGTTTTAGGTATCGTCAACTTGAGGACCTAAAGTGGTCACCGCTGACTAGTTTCGGATCTTCCATGTTTTCAGTGATGAGACGTTCAATCCGAGTTTGAGGTGAGTCTTGGCATATCCATCATGTTGGATATTGACAGACTGCACAGACGGTCTGTGCATACATTAGCTAATAACAGCCTAGAATCTGCCCCCAATCAAAAAGGGGTGAAAATGAAAAGGAGTGGAGGGTGGTATGGATTCTTCACAGATGCCCCCTGAATCCTGTCTGAGTTGGACATGAGTCTGGTCTGTACTGTTTGCGGCTGGCTTAAATTGAGGGCTAGCATCGACTATAGTCAACACCAAGGTAGGCTTAGTGTTGATTCTAGTCGACACCATGGTAGGCCTAGCGTCAACTATACACTGAAAACATGGAAGATCCGAAACTAGTCAGCGGTGCCCACTTTAGGTGCTCAAGTTGACGATATCTAAAACTACAACTTTAGGTAATCAAAATGATGACTTTAGGTAGTCATCCTGACGACCTAAGTCATCAATATGACGACTCTGTACTGTCAGTATTGTCATCCTGACTACCTAAAGTTGTAGTTTTAGGTATCGTCAACTTGAGAACCTAAAGTGGTCACCGCTGACTAGTTTCGGATCTTCCATGTTTTCAGTGTAGTCGACACCCATTATATAGGGTTTGTATAGGAATTGAAAATAGGCTCGTTCTCTAGGAACTATACTTTTTTAGGAGCAGTCCAAATGGCCAGGGTGACCATTTTTCTCTGCCCTTTAAGGGTTATAGATGAATATGAAATCTTTACTGCCCTTAAAGGGGTTTAAATTAATTAGTACTTAGAAAGAAGAATATAAAATCTGCCCTACCTGCCCATGATGTCGTCCTTGCCGGCGTGGTCGTGGTCCCAGACAGAGATTTCCAGGTGACTCGTTTGGTCGTCAAACATGTGCAGGTCAAACTGTTCCAACCACCGGGGTGCCAACGTCTTGGCTTTGTACTGCATAAATGAGGAAAGAAATATAAGTATATTGTAAAGAAATTCTCTCAATGTGCAATTGTAGATGATTTGATTTTTTTTTATATTGAAGAAATCAATGTTCTCTTGATACTCCCTAATTGCTAGAGGATGTAGAAGAGGCCCAGTAAGCCCATTTAATTGTAAAATGCAATCAGGGGTTGAAATAATCTGGACCAAATTATGTGGCAGCTTGGTAAAAGAAATCCTATTATAAAATGTGACTTCTCATTTGGAACTCTTACTCTTGTCTCTTAGGACAGAACTTAAGATTTTAATTTCGGGAAATTATAAATACATGAAATGAACATCTCTGATAGTTTTCCGCTTGCAGATTACGGCCAGTTTTATCTTTCAAACCGAAGGAGAAAGTTTTCCTATTCAATTCATATTTAAAGAAGAATTTAACTTAAGACGATCAAGTAACATGACTATAACATACTAACTAATAACACAGGGACTAACAGAACAATAAAAGTAAAGTCAAACAGTGTGGACAGTCCTTCTAGTGCATTAAATGTTAAAGGAACACAGAGAAACAGCTGCTTTTGGTGAAATAAATGTCCAGAAGAACGCATTTGTTTCTAGAGAGCTTCATTTCTCAAAGACTATAAGATTTTTTAATACCCTTCAAGGGCTACATAGAGCTCTAATGCACTATGTAATTTTGCTGCCCGTAACCTTTTCAGGACCACTGATCACTAATGCATCATGCTCTATGGTCGTCATGATGCATGAATGCAGCCATAGTGAGTAACTCGCCAGGGCTACATTCATGCATCATACTGACTCTACTGGGCTGATACACTCCGGAAGGTCGGCATGATGCTCCAAAGAAGTGCTGGTGAGCAGTCTCGCCAGCACTTCATTGGTGCATCATGCCGACCATGATGCATGATGCACTCCTGTGGCGCTTAAAGGGTTAAATGTTTAACACAGTTGACTGAAGGTTAACCCCCAGTACAACCGCAACAAGGCAGGGTGCACGCCTGGGACTGGTGCACTGGGGATGGAAGCAAGGAAGACCTACAATATAAGGAAGAACACGATGCGTCCATTTCAAGCAATCTTGGGAAACACTGGAGGTTCCCTTGATCTGTAGAACGGCTGGTATGGACTAGGGGAGGCTGAGGAGGGAGTAGGGTGGTAACAGAGGGTCCCCAATGGCTGCTAGTAGAAGCCGTGGTCGTCGGCACCCTTAAACCCTGACTCCCCATGCTGCCCCACAACCCAATCACCACTGATAACTCTTTATTTATCTTCTTTAAGATTTTCATAGTGCAGAATTTCAAGGTTTCTGATTCTACTCTTTGAACGGCTCGTTCCAAAAGACCAAGGGCGATTGGTAATGTTTGAATATGGTAATAGATGCCCTCTATCTGACGCAAAACAAGGACCAATCTCGGTTTTCTTTCTAAAAGGGAATAAGTGTAGAAGGAAATGAACTGCATTAATCTTTACATGAACTGGCCCAAAATACAGTGATTTCATCCAGACATTCCTCAGTGGTTGAATGGTAACTGCAAGCAGTCAAAGAAGGATGATCCACAGCAAGGCCCCTGGAAAATCCTTCTTGCTTGCCTTGTCACATTATTCTACTGTGGGCAACGTTGATGGGAGGTCCACAGGGATGCAGCCCACTGTGACCCAGTCTGTAGCCAGCAGCAGCAGCAGCAGCCAGATAGGAACCTGCAGGAGTCTGGTACAGAAGATGGTAACCCTTTAAGGACAGCATGATGACTAAGGCAGGCCTGAGGATTTGTTATCTAATGCACTGCTGGTGAGCAAATTGCTCACGCTGCTTTGATGCATTATGCTGACCCTTGAGATGTCCATCAGCCCTGTAGGGCTGGCACGAGACAATCTCAGACATAAATACATCCCTCTCAGGTTCAGAGGTCTCATTTAAGTGTTGGTCCACCCTCTAAAAAACTTTAGGGACCTTGAACACTTCACAAGTGGAAGTACTTCTTAGCATATGCACTAAAGTCGAAATTTGAGGGGCCTCTGAACCTCTGGAAAAGGATGGTCCTCTCAGGGTCTGACATCTCTGCAGGTTAGTCTCCAGGGCCGCATTCAAGTACATGTATTATGACAGGACTAGGATATAATCCTCTAATATAATTTGCTGTCCTTATAGGGTTATTTGGCAATTTTCTGTAACAGACCCACGTCATACACTACAGTGTTCAGCGCAACAATATCTCCACTCAGCTGACTTAGTAACAACTTCACAATAACCAACCAACCAAACACTCACTTAGTGGTCAAAAACAGAAACACATGTTAATCACTCGGCTCGGTTTATGTTAATAATGGTAATGATAACAAATGTTAGTTATTATAAGAGCGATAATAGAGGGACAACAACCTGCGTCTAGAGTGCTTTACCCTTTAAAGGTAGCAAAGTGCTTTAATCCATTATGTCCATTGGCCATTTCACATGATGCATGATTGCAGCCATGGCATGTAACTCACCAGGGCTACATTCATGTATTATGCTGACTCTACAGAATTGTTACTCCCCATAGGGTCAGCATGATGGATGCTTCAATGCACTGCTCGAGAGTAGACTCACCAGCACTGCATTGGTTCACCATGACCACCAAGGAGCATGGCCCTGGAGGCACGATGCGGCCCTTAAAGGGTTATTATTGATACTGGTTAACCACAGGTTAGGTGAAGGAGTTAGTCACATTGTCAGAGCTCTCGGTAGAGGCATGAGCTTGGGAGCCTACATATTGACGGGGTGACCGCGCGAACCGCCGGCGCTGCCGAACCACCTGAAAACCACCATGTATAGAGAAAAAAACAACATATTAAACTAACTTCCAGGCATCCAGGTCATCAGAAATATATTGTATGTGTGTGTCAAGTCATCTCTGTGTGTGGGAATGTGTCATTTGTAACGGCGGACTGTCCAGTGTGTCCTGTGTCAAATCTGCATTGTCATCATTTCTCATTGACAGGGTTCTTAGGTCTATCCATGTAATTTGTAGATATACATGTAGTACAACCACAGACGGGTATGCATTTATAATCGATCTTAATCAAGGCTGATCAAGAATCAAAGGATAGGTGTACTCATTCAGGACTAAGGCTAACCTAATGTACACGTATAAAGGTGAATGCAATCGGCACAGCTGTATAAAGAATCTTTGCAAAAATAATGAAAGAGAAAAATTGGCATATTTGACAAACTGAATAAAACTATTCATATTAGAAAGGTTCCTGCCTCTCATTGATTAGCCTTATAGGTGTAGGGGCTATTCAGAATCATTGGTTAAGCCTACATCTTTTACTTCATCATGCATCAGTTTTTATTCGTTTACTTGACTTCATCATGCATTTTATGTCAATCCCATTAATGTTTGTATTTTAGTTGATGATCGGTGATGGTGAAGACAAAATAAAAATGGATCCTCTTTGAAAAGTTATATTTGTACCCATAATGAAAATGATAGCGATAATAAACTGTCCTTTATCCCTCTAAGGGGCACATAATGTCTTAAAGCTCATGTTCCTATGTTTTTATGATGTATAAATACAGTACTGGTGAGTCTACCCACCAGTACTGCAATGGTGTATCCCTTCAGGGATGTATCATCCCAATAGGGCCGGCACCATGACTGAATATGTGTTTAACAGACGATAGAGGACCATAGAGTGCATTCAGGTGTCATGACAACTACAGAGCATGATGCATCAATGCATTCTGTGACCCTTAAAGTGTTGATGAGTATATATATCATAGATTGCATTTCACTATTGGATTTTGAGAAAGGTAATGAGACAAATCAATTTAAGTGACAATTAGCACTCCCGGGCCAAAATGCAGTAGAAAATCAATATTTAAACAGTAGAAAAACAGTGTGGTGTGACAGTAGTCATTCAGTGTGAAAGCAACATCAGAAACAGTACTGTATCAGCATCTACTGCTCAGCACACAGAACATGAAAGCAGTGGTTCAGTAGCAGAACAGTAGTAGTAGCAGCATGCAAGCAGTATTGAATCAGTTGTCCCAATTATGACTGCTACTATAGCAGTAGGTGAGCAGTAGATCATACTAAAAAGCTACCACTGGGGGCAGGTAGAAGCATAGAAAAAGCAGCTATTGTTTTAGTACTGGCACTACCAATGCTGTTCTAGTTGGTCCTTGCTTGATGTGAACTTGGGATCTTCTGATTACTCTACCCATGCATTAGCCCCCTATGCCACCACCCCATCAGTTATGTGGAGCTGTCATTACTTCCTAGTAGTGTATGCAACCCATATAGGAGGGGGCTAGGGCAGCATTAATTCAGTAGTAAGCCTACTGGGTAACTTCTACCATAGCAAAGTTGCATAGGGTAAGAGTAGATATGTCTGATAAAATGCTGCTATAGTAGACAGCCATGCACTTTACTGATGTTAAGGTGATAAGACAGCAGATTTATAATTATCAATGAAAAATGTAAAATGAAAATGTCATGATTGTGACCAAAAGAACACTTGATGATTCAAAACATTTATGCCCTACATAAAGTCAGTGAGTAATTCCTCGCTTCCACACATCCCAACATCCATTACTGGTACTCAACAACATGATATTATGCAAAGCCTGGATGAAGTAAGCTTTTCTCTACAAACACTGGATAGTTTCAGAATTTCATTACTTAATCATTTGATTGCTGTTTTCAGCCATATTGACATTCACAGTAAGGACTGTCTCAACAGCATCAAGTCAGAACCCCAGTAAATAACCCATGTATGAATAGAGTGATACCAGTAGATGGTCAGTAGACTACTGTATCTAAACTGCTCCACAGAGTGTGCCATTTTTGGTATCTGTTAACATTCAGTTGAGGGTCAGTAGACTACTGATTCTATACTGAAAAAGCAGTGCATATTCAGTTGAGGGTCAGCACACTGAGTCTAGACTGAAAAGGCAGTGTAGAGTCAGCTGTTTTGGAAGTATTTCAGCAGATAGATACTGCCTTCTGGTCTGGGGGTTACTACTCATTCATGGTAACAATAATATATTCAAATTAAATCTGCACCAAAGTTATTTTAAACGTTTTTCCATTTTGATCACCACGATTTGAAAACAATGAAAAGTAGGAGATTAACATCAATGTAAATGGACTAAAAGGGGTTATGTTAAATATGAAATAATAATAAGTCCAGAATTACCCTGTTTGTTATCAAATTGATTATGAATACAGGAAAAAATATAAATATGGATTAGAATATCATCACTCACCTTGCTCTTATACTTCTCATTGCCTAGCCTGAACTTGACATAGGGATCAGAGAAACCGTTGTCGTCCATAGGGAGCAGATTGCTCCCCTCCACTAGCACTATGGTAACCACTGAACTCCATATTTGGGTCTTCAACTTCTTAGCCTGCTCGCCAAGCTTTGTAGCCTTCTTGAAGTACTGCAGGTGGAACAAGAACAACTCTGTTAAAAACTCCCCAATTGTTGATTTTATTTCCCATGGATACATTGAGATGTTTTATTTGTGAGGAGCTCTTGGAAAATTGAGTCATGAAGATGCATATATTTGAACCAAGGTACCATTCAGTATTAAAAGTAGAGTATACAGTGTGTTTACTGTGAGACATTGTTTTCTTTTAGGTGAGAGGAAATGATAATGTCGTTTCAAAGAACAGAGAGGTACAACATGTATAATAATTTAGATTCAGAAGTATCTACAGAGAGACGACAAAAACTGTTGAAATAAATGACAAGGAAGTATAAGATATAATTTGAGTTGCTTGTGTAGGAGAATATAATCTAACTGAAAAATAGAAACATTTTTTAGATTAAAACATAGGATATGAAATAACATGTTGATGATTAGGCTTTGCTGCATACTGGTCAGGCATTACTGCGACCAGAACCACAAAGCTCCCAAGCACAGGCAGAATCCCAACACCAATGGTTAACAATGCATCTATAATTATTATGGAGGCATTCAGAGATGCCACTCCCTAAAAAGAAAATGCAGGACATCGTCACCTCTGAACACATTGTCACCCGCCTCTGGCGTCGGGATCAGTACCATAGCGATACCATTGCAAATGAGATTAATGCCTCATGCTAGAAGCACCTGATCTCAGAGATGTAGACACAAACAAAACCACTGATTCACGGCCAACTGACGGCCGTCAGTCACTGACGGACGGCGTAGGGACAGTATCATTAGCCCTTTAATTGTTTCTAGTTCTATTAGAGCTTGGAATATGATTATTTGGTTCACTATTCATCCCTAATGGTTTTAATTCCACTATCACTACACACTGGCGGCCTACTCCAGCCGCCAGCCGGCTGCCATTGCTGCCTGTGATGTCATGACCTCATTATCTGAAAACAAGGCTCGCTGAGATCAGGTGCTTCTAGCATGAGGCACTGATCTCATTTGCAATGCTATTGCTATGGCACTGATCCCGACGCGAGAGGCACGTGATCTGTGTTCACAGGGCTGGGACATCTCACATTTTGATCAACATTATGCAAAAAAAAAATCATGAAGAGAAGGAATTGTCATTAAACTTATATAGGAAGGGGAAAGGTGGCATTTCTGTAAACTGTAAGATTTAACCTTGAACCTGTTGGTTGCTACCCTCTACACCTAGACCCTACAGGTTTGGTATCCTACCAGTTAGAAACTAGTATTCCACCCTCTAATCCTGGAGATGACTGAAATGGTAACCGCTTCCATACTTACGTCTTTCATCTCTACTGTGGTAGCCATACTGTTACCAACATGGACACTGAGCTCACGCTTTACTGGCATTTACTATAGCCCCTTATAGACCAGCCTCCATTAGTGGATATCCTGAGCCCCTCTGATGAGGCTACTCAAGTATATTTGCCTCCTATGGTAAGTCAACATCTGTGGCTGGCTTATGTTGCAGGAATGCGGCAGCAGTAGCAGCCAAGGACATCACAATGATTTGCCCATAGCAGTTTGGATTATTACAATCTTCATACTGAGATACTTACAGGCATACAATCCTCCATGGGGCCAGCATGGGTTATTGACCTTATCCTAACCGCTTGAGTCTAAAAATATCCTTCTAGTAATTGTATTGTCCATCAAAAATACCATATATTACATATTGAGTAGCCAGTATGATTTGTAAAGCTCCTTGTGTGGTTGATGTACATGATGTAGTGGCAGCTGTGTATAGTCCCTGGATGCTGAACAATGACTAGGGAGGCTATTCATGAAGCTTAATGCTGAAACATGTACCCCAAAATCAATAGTTTTATACCATGTATTAACATGTACTATGCACATTCATATTACACAATGTGGGTAATTGTACGGGTGCAACTAACCACGAACACATGATTATCGGACTTGGCACCTTTTGTTATATTTTGGAGCAAAGTTTAAGCTTCAGAAAGATACATTTATATCGGCAAATTCTGGCCATGAAAACAATGGGTGGATTCTGCATTTTTATCCGTTTTGACATCTGATAGCACAGCATTTTAAAAAGGGACCTCATCTCCTGTTCCGTTACATGTTTTAAATACATGTTAAGGCAGTGTGCCAGCAGCTGTGATTACATGAATACACATCACCACCAAACACCCAGGGTTTCTATGCACCACCAGCAGCTAGAACCTCACCCAGAGCCGAGCGCCCATTGCAATGGCACCCTGCAATGCTCCAGCCCATGGCAGCCCCAAATATGAGACTGTCAATGTATGTTATAGGGCCCAGTACCCGGTTGGTTTGAATGCTCCAGACCCCACACTGAAAAGATAAGGCTTAAAAAGGTACTCTGTAGTGATGACTTTTTGTCATCTTATTGATGAGCCCGAGGGGGAGTACCCGGTGATCTTTGAACTAATCATATGTGATCACCATGGGTGATCATATGTGATGACCTATCTGAACAGATCAGAGGGGAGCATGTAAATGATTGTTTTTCATTAATGAGTATCTTTTTGATGATCATTTCCACCAATTGCATAATTACCCCCTTCCCTCCCCACAACCAAGCATTTATTGTGGGCATTTACTGCTAACTTATAAATGCCCTAAAGGGACATATTAGATGTGTATAACAAATGTCAGCTTGTACCCATGGTTGTAACTATAGTTTCAGTTACAAAAGAGGTGTCCATCTTTAAACATGCTTGTACCTTTGATAATGTTGCCTAAATTTCTTTTCATATCATCTGATATTCAAGTGTGGTGATATTCCTCACATCTTCTACCTTATAAACACCCATTATCAAGTGGATTAGTGATAATAATCAATATATTCAACATAGTACATATTGTATTTTCCATTATTGTATACTAGGGCCCCCTGGTGGCAGAAAGTGATGACCCAAGGTGATCAACATGATCACCTTGGGTCATCACATTGATGACCCAAGGTCTCCTTCGGTTATCACTTTGATGACCCATGGTGATCAACATGATTACCTTGGGTCATCAACATGGAAAGAGGACCTTAAGTCATCTGTACTGATCACCTTCATGGAGATCCATCTTTTCGGTGCAATACTGGATAGTCATGCAATGCTCCAGCCCTAATGCTAGGCCGTCATTCAGAGCTCCAACCCTCAGTACTAGGCCATCATGCTGTGTTCCAGCAGCCAATACTAGGCCATCATGCAATGCTCCAGCATCCAATACTAGGCCACCATGCAATGCTACAGCACCTATTACAAGGATTTCATGAGATGTACCAGTACAAGGTCATCATGGAATGCTCTAGCGGCTAATACTAGACCATCATGCAGTGCTCCAGCAGCCAATACTAGACCATCATGCAATGCTCAGGTCCCTAATACTAGGCTGTCATTCATTGCTCCAGCACCCGATACAAAGATGTCATGCAATGTACCCGTACAAGGTCATCATGGAATGCTCCAGCAGCCAAAGCTATACTGTTATGCAATGCTCCAGCATCCAATAATAAGCTGTCATACAATGCTCAGGCTCCTAAGGCTGCCATGCAATGCTGCAGCCCCTAATACTAGGCCATTATTCAAAGCTCTACCCTCAGTGCTAGGGCATCATGCAATGCACCAGCATCCAAAACTAGGCCATCATGCAATATTCAGCATCAAACACTAGGGCGGCCGTGGTCATGCAATGTTCAAACATCCAATGCTAGCCTGTCATGCAATGCACAGGCCCCTAATGCTAGGTCATCTTGCAATGCTCTAGGCAGTCATGCCATGCTCTAGCACCCAATACACGAATGCCATGTAATGCTCCAGCCCAAAACTAGGCCATCATGTAATGATTTAGCCCCTAACACTAGGCTGTCATGCAATGCTCCGACCCTCAATACTATGCCATTATACAATGCTCATAAAAGTACTAGGACGTCAGGCAAGGCTTCAGCATATACGTTTTTGGCCATGCAAGGTATTCTGTCCTGTTGGTTGCTGGGGTTTCTGGTTGGCCGTCATGTTCCAGCACCCAATAATCATCAGGTATGATACAAACCACCCAACAAGACTAGGCATTCTCTACTCCAGCCCCACATACTAGGATACTTGCTATGCTCCAGCTGCCAGTAGGAGGCCATCATATAATGCTCCAGCCTCCAATACTAGGCAGCCATGCTAGGCTACAGACCCAGATAGAGGCAAGGCAAGCCTATGATTTATCTTTATAAAGTTGACTTTTAAGCAAAATGGACCTTTTGTCCTGTTCATTTCTCCCACAAGCTCAGATTTATATCTGCAATCATTTGCTCCCTGAATAATAACTTTCCAGCAAGTGTATACATCCACAATTCCTTAATGAATAATGAATAGATTCCCTCACTAGGTATACGCCCATGCATTAAAATGGCTGCACTAGAAATTGTCTAGATGAATTCTGAGAAGCAGTTTAAAGTTTTAATCGAGGGACTTTAATTTCCACTGCATTCGCAATGCATAGGTAGTGTCATGACCCCTGATTATTTACAACCGGAAGTTTGCTGCATGGCCATCAACAAAGGGCGTTTGTCCATTGTTCTGAATGCATAACTAAGGCTTCAATCAGACAAGAACATGATTTGTTATTCAAGATGTTAAAGACATGTGGCTTCCTTTCAGCCTGGAGAGTGTCCACACTTTGAGTAATCACTAAATGGAACTGACAACATCCTCAGGATTTCTCTTTTCTGGCTATGACATTACAGACTGTCAAAACTACAGTATTATGAAACCAATGAAAATCTCTACAGGCATTTTCGAGACAAACTACATCCAAAAGCTTTCGTTTGATTCTGGCATAAAAGAACAGTCTATTGTCATAGTGGCATGAACCTAACATTACCCCGTTGAAGAATGAAAGTGAGTTGACAATGTGGACCAGCCTAAACACGGTGTCAATTCACTTCTAAATTACGACTATGGATTATAATTCGATTAACAATGTCATCACTTGTCATCATACCAGCAGGTGAAATGTGCACTGTTGTATTGATAATGTGTATTTGCACATAGTACAATGATTGGGTAGTGTATTGGCGCAGTGGTAACATCCACATTTATACATAATTTTATTATCATTTGGTATAATTGTACATCAGAATGCTACATCACACAGTATAGTATTACTGTATCTTTTGGATATTATTTTAAATCAAGACATTGACCATAAATTGTTGAGCGAACTGAATGCTACTCTTTGCACAAAACTCTAGATAAAAGCCAATCACTCTAACATCTTGGTCTGCAGCTGTGACATTTCCTACACTTTTTCTCCACTGATACGCTAAATGTCCCATCCACACTAACTGCATTTGTATTTAGGTCGTTCATCTACTGGTCTAGATCCAAAGTCCCACGAAAATATTACTTTTGTATCAATACTTGAAACCTTAACGGTGGTTCTGTGTTTCATTGCACTAGGTCGAATCCCACATGGCGAAAAATGGCCAAAATATCTCTGCGATTTTGTGGCCTCAACAAGGGCCATACAACGCAAGGGACAAAATCGCAGAGATATTTTAGCCATTTTTCGCCATTGTGGGATTCGACCTACTAGGTCCTATTTTCAGAATGGCATATGTAAGCAGCACTGGCAATGATGTGTTGACCGGGGTGTTGACACATAATCCTGCCCATCGTGCCGATCTTATGGGTTACTGCACTCCTGAAGGGTTTGCATTATGCACAAGAATAACGAGAGCAATTTATTCGCCAACATTGGTGCATCATATCAACTTCATTGTATAAGTAAGAGGAAAAGAAATATATCAATGGACCTCTTGGAATCGAACCCAGACCTCTACACCTGCAAGCAAGAATCATACCTCTACACCAAGGCCCCGTACCTTACCTTTCCAACTTCCACTGGATTGGTGTAATAAGCAAGGAGCATCGATTAACCTTCTGAATCTAACTGGTCAGTTACAGTATAAATGAGACATCCTGCTGGCCTTAATGCATTAGAGCCCTCCTTTCTGTAAGTATGACCCCTCCCCACTGTTACACATTCAGTTTGCCACAGTACTTACCACTGCCCTCCTTAGCACAGACCAGGTATTGTCAGAAAAACTTGACCTCCTGCCAGCCGAAGTAGAGGGTGGTTCATCTCCCTCCTCACTCTCTGTCACAGAGCTTCTTTTGTTTTGTGGGGGTTGAGCTGTAGCCATAGTACCCAATATATAACTGGTTATCTATATGGTATCAAAATGCTGCCTGCAGTAGCACCCTTTTCACCAAAGGGGTTCAGTCCTTTGCTTATATCCTATGTATGCATGGTCGATCAGAGGGTTCACTAAATGTGTGGTCTCTATATCAACTAAGACAAATCTAAGTATATAACATCAACTCAACTGAACGTGTGGACAGACACCCATATGGGTTCCTTGTACCTAGGAGTAGTCATATGCACATATGGTATACAAAGCACCCTTATAATCGTGATGACCAGAGGTCACAGCTGGTCTGTGACTGGAGGCTTTCATATATAGCAATATTTTCTCATTTCATTGGTTAACACATTCCCCTATGTTACCTAACACTAAACAGGCTACATCGAACCCAACTTATGCAAAAAACGCATTCGACTCTGGTCACAGCACCTATCTCACAGAAATATGAGAAAAGGGTGGTATTCCTTCCACTAGGAATGGCTTTTGAAGAAACGAGGTATATACAGTTTTGCGGGTTAGGGCGTCAACGGTTTTATTTGTACAGCTTGAATATAGGGTAATGCAACATGATTTTTCTGTGTACATATAAATGCTTCAAGAGTGCCCCTCCCCCCAAACAAAACCTCTCAGTTGGATTAAATTACTTACCTGCAATATATTCATGCTTGGTTTGGTGTGCTCATCACTCTCCGCTAAAATGTCACTTCATTAAATGTAGATATGGATAAATATAACTGTTTGTCGTATAGTAGGACTTGCGTTGAATGTCTTTCACACCATTGTCATCCATTATTAAGGCATATTCATCCTCATTAAACACAAAATCACATGCCATGTCTCCAGTAGGCCTACCGCACTGTAGAAGTGGTTCTGATCCTGGGCTCTGACATCCTGCACACTACCTAAATGGGATTGGCTTCCCGTCTGCCGGCGTCATGGGGTCCTCCAGGGCTTGTCATTTGGCTTCTTCTTGCCCTCCTCCCCTCTCCATGTGAGTCCCTATAATGGTTTAGATATTGACTATGCCAAGGTGAAGGCAGGGCTTGGTCTGCGTGACAGGAGTGTTTGTGACAAGGTATCATGACTTGGGGATAGGGTTGCCCTATCGTTACCCCTGAGCCAAGCATTGCCTGTAGTGTAGTTATTACAGTGCGAAGCCCTCAGTACCTCGGACCATATATTCTCCTGGCAGGCAACATCATATTGCTTCCAGACTGGTGCTTCCTCACGGCTCATGCTATGGCATCTCGCGTTTCCATATGTCTCGCTTTCCATATGTCCTAATTCCCATATTGTAATGGCATGTTTCACACTGTTGCCTTGTCTTATTTGGCCATACTGCTCACTTGCTGCATTCCTCTTTTGCTTTGTCACTGATTGTACTTTCTGCCCAAACCTTCATAGAGTAGAGGTCCTCAATGGTGGCTGAATTGTGACATGATTGTAGCCTTCTTTTTTACCGAGACGACTTTGGTCTGCTGTGATGGCCTGTCACTATCGTTTTCAATGCAGTTTCAATGAATTTTCAATTCGGTTCATCGAATCGCTCATACCATGGTCCCGATGACCATAGTCAAGTACTTTCAGTCTTACGCTTAGGAGTAAGTAGTCTTGGCTGATTCTTTTCCAATTTTGGTCAAGCTGGGCTTCAACCTATGTAAGGGAAAGTGTTATACTATGGGTGTGGAATACTAAAATCGACATGGTGACATGGGCTTTTTAGGCTTAGTGACATGGGACATGACCAATTTATTAAAATTGACCATTTCTTAAAATTGACATGGGGACATGGCCATTTTTTAAAATCGACATGTGACTTGGGGGACCCCCCCATCCACACCCCCTATATTGGGAGGCCCTGGTATGTAATCATTCTTTAGGGAATAGGCTGATTAATTAGCCCCTAATGATCACGACAGGTGACTTGGGTTGAGTGGTGGGTGGTGGCAGTATCTGAGGTGCAATTAACTATCAGTATATTAAAGTCGATGGCGACACCTCTCCTGGTTAACATTCTGGCTTTGTTTCAGAAGCCGCATTATCATTCAACCTGGTATTTAGATAATGTAAAAAGAAAGAAAAAAAAGAGAGACCATAATAAATCATATTCTCCACAAGTATAGGATTGATATACATGTAGTATATTCTTGGAGTCAGCTTTGACTAATTGACTAACCTCTTCATTTCCTAGAGCCAGGGCATGCCAAGATCTGATCGCATTAATGGTCCGACTGACCATTAGTGTGTACCTCTCCATTCACAGTGCTACACATAGAGCAATAATGCCCCCAAGACATTATCTATAGAGTAACCAGGAAGAGGATACACAGCATAGGTAGAATCATCCTTTTCATTTCCATTCACCTTCTAGGGTATTCCGTGAATAGCTAAAACGGCCTCCTGAGGGCTGGTCGCCTTCACGTACAAAGACTGAATCCAGGCGTGTAATGCTAACACTGCACTGCAGGCCCATCCTTTCCCGGTGTTTACAGCTTACAAGAGCTGGACACAGGACCCATGGTATACACTGTCCACCATTCCATGGCAAAAGACCTAAAGGTTGTCTGGGAGAACCTGGTGGGCCCCAGCTGTGTGTGATTAATACATTTATTAGTGGGAGATTTTACACACACAACTGGACAAGTGGCCATCCTCATCCCTTTGAAAGTGTCATTATAGACCATAACATTTTAGACCTGGAGGCCCTTTGTTGATTTTGCTGAATGTGGTATAGCATCCTGAGCATCTCACAGAATAAGGAGTTCCTGGTCCCTGGGGACAGGAGCAGCTCATAGTCTGTGGCACCTGCTGCTGTCGGAGCTTATTACACATTGTTGTTCGAACTCTCACCAGGGGTCATGGTGGTAGGCATGTGGACAGGATCTAAGGGTATTAAGGGAGATACCCTCTTGTAGTATGGGTATCTTCCTGCTCTTTGGATCTAAAGGCAGTTTGTTTGCATGTGTTTTTTTTTTGTTTTTTTTTTGTATTGTAGGCCTATATAGACTCCTGTAAGTTCAGTGGGTCCACTATTTTAAATTTTACCTGCTCTGCTAAAAGTGGCAAAACACACTGCTAAGACAATCACATGTCATGATGGGTAACATGTCCCTGGATAAGACCCACTTCCAGGGAAAAACTCGTCCCCATCTCATCAGTGCAAGCCGCCAGAATCCAGCCCCAGTGCCACTTAGGCCCAAATTGAGCAAACGGCGTGAATGCTAGTAATGGGCACGACCACACAGCAATAGCAATGATGATGAAAATCTCTCAGGACTGGTACATAAATGGTGTTTTACAATTCCTTCAAGTATTTTTACTTGCTTCACATTCATTTTCTCAATCCATATCGCCACGCATGTGCTGTCTTTGCATATTGGCGGGCTTACACTGAATATATTTATCACCCATATAGGCCTATACTCAATGTCGATTTATATCTTGGATTACATACCTTCATGGGACCAACCTATATAGCATTGGCAATATGACAGATTGAGACCATCCGTTGCGTTGTTATGGAGCTAGGAAGAGAGCAATATCCAGCAGGGTTGGATAGTATTCAGAGCATTCACTGCACAGGCGTGCTGCTGGGGGACATCCGGTTATATTAGTAATGTATGGGACAGCCACTACCGACTGTGACCGGAACCACTAACGACAGGCATCAGCGTCTGCCACATTCACCTAGTGGTAGCAGCAAACACTAAAAAGCACATGGATTCAATAAAACAGGCAGGTCATTAACACAAGTCAGGGTTTCCTATTTATGTCTGTGTCTTGTTAATAATAGATTCAGAACCCCATACCTCTCCTGCCCCCATATATGCGCGATCAGATTGATCTGCAGTGGTTCGCAGTTTGACACTGGAGTCATTATGATGGCTGACGTTTTGACTGACAGCCGTGGGTATAGCTGTACTGGGGTGGTACCTGTGGGTCTAATCCTCCTGGCCATCCTCCTCCTGTGTGGGCATCATCAACCTGTTACTGTTTACCCAATAGCAATGCCCAACGCCTCTCCTGTCCACCTTAATGCCTGCAGGAGGCCCTTCTTACCTCCACCTTCCACCCCTATCGGACTAATTTTTCACTCCTCCTGTAGACAAAATTAATGTTTCTCCTTGTCAGCCCAGCCGGGATAATGGTGACCAGCCAGGGGGGGGGGTGCTCTCCTGAGTCTGTGGCTCCAGGTGTGGGACGACAGTGAGCTGCTCCTAGCTGGGATCTGAGCTGCTCCTCTTTCTCGGCTTACCGATGTACCCTAGACTGAGCAGGAGGTATAAAAAGGTGAAAAGGGTCCTTGTTGGGGAGCACCCAGGCACCTGCTGCTCACCAGGAGCGGGGAGGGAACCACTGAGCCGGAAGAAGAGGGAGAGGCGGGAAGGTGGGGAGTGCTGCTGCCGCCTCTATACTACCTACAGTGAGCTGCTTGTCTGCCGAGCAGCTCGTATTGTTCGCATTAACCAACGCAGAAAAGGAGGATACAGATCACTGCGGCCGCCACCATGTAGTACCAATATGAGAGGGCTACCTGGTGGTCTACCTTACCTATGCCTCACAGCGCACCCCCCCCCCCCCCCCAGTCCCTCCTAGATCATGGCTGGCAAAGCTGACCCAATACCGGTATTTGTGTTTCGATTGTTCAAAATCCACTACATAATACCTATTTCGGCGCATTTCTTTTTCTATTGCTGGCCCATTATGTCTTTCAATTGTTCCAAATCCACTAATTTATAGGTCATTCCCTATTCATTTTTCCCTGCAGAAAAGGAAAGCCGCATTTCATACCCCCCCCCCCCCTCCATGTTTGATTCCAATCCACCATGGATGATAGGAATAGAAATATGCAGCTTTCCCGAAGACAGGGATGCCACTCGCTGATCCCCAAAAATTCGGAAATCCTCTTAAATTTCTCATTTAACAATAGGAAATACCTATAGGAATGAAAGCCAAAAATTCGGAATTCCTAAAAAGTTAGGAAAAGTGGCATCTCTGCGAAGAGGGCAAGGACCGGGGCCCACCTGGTCTCTTTTATTCTCAGTTTCCATAATCTATCTCATCTGAGCAGTGGTAAAGGCCAGATCTGCGTCTGATCATCGAGTTCCTCCCACTTAGACAGGATCAAGCACGAGCAGTTCCCTTGTTATAAAATATGCAGCTTAATGCCAGACTGTATGAGCTTTAACCAATTAAAAGCCACATCATGTCTCAGTGTTACTTGGTCCACATGATACACTGGTCAATGCAATGAGTATACTCGCCACAAATACACTGAGGTTTCATACTGACTTTTTTGGTAGTATATTAACTATCTAGGTTTCTCATGATGGACGATGAGGTACTCGCCATGGTTGAATCTTTAACGACCATTAGACATGGTGCATCAAAGTGCTAGGATTATGCAGTCTTAAAAGGGTTAATACCAACCACCCTGTCTGCTTAATGCCACAGTTAAGCCAATTAGGTTAACCCTTTAAGTCTTTATTTTATGTGAATAACTTCTTCCCATAGAGATAGCATTGCAGGGCCGATCCGCACACCCCCAGTGGCGTAACGTGTGCCGATCCACCACAGCGGCCGATCCACCACTGCAGCCTCGTTCTGGGTGCATGTAAACATTCAAAATGGCGGACCGCCGCTCGTACGGGGCACTACGGTAACAAATTTTGTTAATTTTCAGTTAATTAAAGACTCTAAAAACATAAAATAAATATAGAACTAAACTCCCCTGGTGTCCTCGGTGGCCGATCCACCCCTCGGGGGGAGTCTCCCCCTCGGGGTGGATCGGCCACCTTGTACACCACGGTCGTTTAGTTCTATCTATATATTCGTTTTATACTAATGATGCACGAATACAGCTGTAACCACTGGTTTGACTATGCCACGATCCATGCACATAGCCGCCCCTCTGGGATTGAAATATTTCCAAGGAGTCAATATGATGCAACAATGTTGTACTGGCAATATCCTCTTCAGTACTGCACTGGTGCATCATGCAAACAACTGGCATTGATTTCATAACACACTGAAGATGTGGATAGATCTTGTGAAGAACGACAGTTTAGTAGATTTATATTAATATGTACATGTTCTTGGTCTCCTACAGAAGATCAGAAGGTCTGCAGATACTCTGTTCTAAAAGATTATAGATATATAAATCCCTGTCTCATATCACCTCGCCCCAGGCTATACCGACCGTATATCATTCTACTGTAGAGAAGAAAGTCTCCATTGCACCGGGTACATAGCAAAAACAGAGGGAAATGAAGAGAGTCTCTTATATATGTATATATACATGGAAAATGAATTCACTCGTCTAAGTATTCTTAGCTTCATAAAGGTTTTCACATCTCGCTGGCATTAGTCGATTAAACAAACGCCCTTTAAGTTGATTTCTCAATACAATTCACTGATACAGTGTATTCAAGGGACCCCCAGCACTACACAGGTACATAATATTGACCATGCAAGAATACATCAACCCATATGGTTGGCATTAAGCCTAAAACCAGAGACCACGAATCATCCAGCAGCAGTACACTCATACTTAACTCCAACAAAACGTTTCTATGTATTGCAACACTATGCCAGAGATGTCAGTTCGATATTTGGCGAAACTCTGAAAATTATTTTTGGGCACTTCAAAAGTGGGGTTATACCCTAATCAGAGTGACAAATACCTTCAAAATTAATCACTTAGGGTTTGGTGTATCATTAAGGATTATCAGAATTATAAAATATTCATTTTAAATTTTTTTTCTTATTATTTCTGTAGTAAAATATCACCTTTGAAACTCTGAAATCAGAGAAAATCTGAAACTCTGACATCTCTGCTATGCTTCCCCTAAATGGTTATTTTAAAGCCCATGTTTACAATACCCTAGGGCTTCAGCAGCTCGTGTGTTTTATAAAACTAGAAGCTGCCTGTCTGCCGGAGAAGATCCTGTAACAACAGAAATGAGCTAAAATCCTAACTAAATGCCCATGCGCTACCTCGGGCTCAGTACTAACATGTTTAGATATGGTTTCAGAAGTGATGACTCTTGATGAGGCAATTCATGCTAACTCAGCTTCACCTTAAAATGTCCCCTTTGGGTACTTCAACCCTTTAAGTGCGACATGATGCTTTGAAGCACTCTGCCCTTTTGTGTGAATGGTGCATTCATGCAGCACCAACAAGCAATTCGCCAGTGCTTCATTTGTGCATCATGCCAGCCCGAGGGGGTTGAAAACATCCCTGATTAACATGATGCACCAATGTAGCACTTGAGGTTAACATGACGGAGCCGCATTGGTTATCCATGATACACAACAGGGTTGGGAGGTTTCTTCCGGAGGGCGGAAAATACCGGTAAAAAACGCAGAAAAAAATGTCCGGAAGAAATAGGTTTTGTCTGCCTCAAAGTGGAAGAAATGGAAGAAACTGGAAAAATGTCCCTTAACATTTAGTATATAACCCAAAATGTCACCAAATACTTTTTAAAGTATAATAAAGACAATTACAGAGGTATCTTTACAATTTCTTCTGGTGGGGGAGTTTTTGTTTTTTCAAAATCATGATGGCGGAAACTAAATGAGTGGATATTGTCTGTTTTGTGACCTGGACAAAATTGCATTTTCAGTTCTTTCCAAAGTGAGACTAACTTCAACCTATTTTCATTCAAGGCACATATTTTTTTTGATGATACATTGACTTAAACTGACTTTATATCTCTCATGAGTGAGAAGAAGGTTCTACAAAATATGTGATGGAAGAAACTAAATTCTGAGGAAAGATTTCTGTGTCGCCAAGTGGTTGGAATTTGCTTGTTTGGTTTCATGGCTATAAGACACATTTGTCTGAAAACTGATGACAATCTCTTGCATCTTTTCTTTTTCTTTTCTGAGTGAAATGTAACCGTCACCATTGGAAAAGTCCAATCCCAACCGGGACTCGAACCTGGCTCCTTCGGGTACCAAGCGAAAGCTCTGACCGCTGAGCTATCGGGACAGTGCTTCATCCAAGGTGAGGTATACGTGTGGATCATGGCAGGGTAGGAGAGAGTCAGAGTACAGTGGTTCCACCTGTTTTACCTGACGAACCTACCCTGCTACACTCCTCGCTACCAGCTTCAACCATACTCTCTAGTACTGAGTCACACCCAGAGTTTGCGGTATCCTGTTCCCAGGATCCTCTGAGGGTGCCCCCTGTTTCCAAGGCCACCAGCACTAGGTTTGAAGTGTTCCCAAACTGATCCACACACCTTAACCAGGTTCCTACAGGAACGCGCGGTTGGGATTCTAGTGTAACCGTCACCATTGGAAAAATCCAATCCCAACCGGGACTCAAACCCGGGTCCTTCGGGTACCAGGCGAATGCTCTGACCGCTGAGCTATCGGGACGGTGCTTCATCCAAGGTGAGGTATACGTGTGGATCATGGCAGGGTAGGAGAGAGTCAGAGTACAGTGGTTCCACCTGTTTTACCAGACGAACCTACCCTGCTACAGAAAGCTAGATAATCATCATATACATCAAATAAATGTGAAGATACTGAAAGTGAAAGATGAACAGCCATACAGATATTGAATATTATAGTCTGGTTATCAACCCTGGGTTATTAACCTGTATAGAATGAGACTTGATCTACTGTGTGATACCATTCTTGAATATATGTTATGATTATGGACATTTCTCTTAGTTTCTGTCCTTTTTTGACTTTGAGATGGATGAAACACATTTATTAAAGAACATTCGTTCACCTGGTCTCCACATTGTTTTTTTTTTACCCTGAACCAACTACAAAGTAGAAGCCATTGCATACCAAATCCTCACTTGCTATCTAGTGTGCTAGAATTTGTGCTATGGCTTGATATGGTCAGGTAAGAAAAATGCAAGAAAATTGTATTCTTATGTCAGCTCTGGCTTTTATAGATCCCCATAGGTCTGTCTCTTCACCATGGCAGGTGAATTAAGCAAAACTCATAGCTTACATACTTTATTCCAAGAGTGTTCTGAGTGTCTTCCAGAAGAAACCTGGAAGAAACTGGACAAAATAAGTTTCTTCCAGGTTTCTTCCACTGTCCCGGAAGAAATACCTTTCTTCCGGGAAGAAACCAAGCCCTGATACACAGTAAAAAATGTCATCAAAATAACGACAAAATCCTTGTCCCTAAAATGCTAGAGATCCATGGTTATTTTCCAGAGATGACTTGTACCACCGTACTGCCACTTGGAGCTTATTGTAAAAACTGCACTGGTTCACTGCAAAACAATTACGGTGGTTCACTGTTTAGTTTTACGAGTTACCTGGTAGATCAACAGTTATTTTTTACAATGTACCAAATAAGCATGAAGTCTTAAAGCAGCGTGCCGTCCTTACAGATTAAGACTACTGGGCAAGGCACCTGTTCTTATCCACCAAAGCAATCTAGCAGGCAGGGTAAGCGCTAGTTCTACATTCCCAATCCAGTTCACCTCCACAATAGGGTCTGCCACGATACTGGTCTTATCTGGTTCCAAGATGATAGGATGAGGTCTAGTGCTGATGGTAGTAGTAGATGTAGTAGTAGTTAACTGTAATAAAAACACGACCAAACATCATGAATGACACTGTTATATATTTTTGTGTATGACATGCCAAGTGCGGTAGTTCAGGCAGGCTGGTATTTATAGCTTATTCCTATCATGCTTTTCATCGTATGTCCATTTGCCTTGCGACCCTACACCATTAAGCCAGAAGCCATTAAGTTCTATCTATCCATAATCCTAGCCATGCCTCCTAAAGCAAAGACCTTACATATAAACCTTGGCAGAGGCATTACTTTACCCATTACAACACGCAGCCTCGTTTGTACAGAAAATAAGATCTATTAAAGATGCTTTACCCTCGTTGAATCAAATTGATATGGTAAGTCTGCCTTTTAAAGAGATGCTTAGTTCGAATGGCCCACCATTGATGTTGTATTTTACCGGCAGACACATGTAAGCTTTGGGGCCTATGCAGTCTGTATAAAGCAACTATAACTGCCTGCAATGTCATATTGGATAGTTGCTATGCAGTCTGGCCTCACCGAAAGTAAACCCCTCATCAATCATACCCTATATAAGGCAACCAGCCAGGCCAAAACACGCCTGCTTACAGCAAAGCCCACTCCAGTGACCTGTCAATTCACCAACCACTCTCCCCTCCATCATATGCCATCTCTCCACGGCCTGTAACTTATTCAGCATTGTAAAAAATATGGAGTCAAATTCAAGGCAGTTCTCTGCCAACTTTGGGACAAAGCTTTCAATGTCAATTTTTATAAAGAATCCCTGTGACACAGTGCTTGACTGTACCGCCATCTGGGGCTTCATTGTAAAAACTACACTGCTTCACTGCATTACAATTTATGGTGGTTCACCTTTCAATCTTACAAGGATGCCTGGTAGATTCAACAGTGGCATCTTAGGAGTGTTCCCATGCCTGATAGGTAGTAGACCAAAATACATACCGAGTAGAGGCAGGTCATTTAAACCATCAGTTTAAAGAACATGATTGGATTCAATAGGACCAGAGGGAAATAACCTGCCCCACTTCTAGTTTGAATGAGATGTTTTACCCAGAAGGTTTTATGATGGGGAGAAATGTACTTCATGCATTTGAACTAAAATACCAGCCTCATTAAAAAAAAAAAAACACATGAAGTCAATGGATGCAATGAATATTCTCAAAAATATATGGAATAAGCAGGCAATCTGAAATCCACTGTTATCGCTTATCATTGGAAGGTTTTGGATCATCCTAGCTCAAACAATTTATCACCAGCAGAGAAAGATACTTCAGTCTTACATTAGAAATCCTAGGGCAAGATATCATTGCTAAAAGCTCTATCAAATAGACTTGGCCGACGAGAATAACTCCCCATGGATATAAAGGTCTTTTATTGGGGACATTTCTTTGGATCTTCAGCAGGACTTCTGCTCATCCCTGCGAGTAGCTGACGAGCAGCTCGGTGCATTAGCAGAGCAGGTCCATGGTTGGAGCAGGCATTAATGTGTAGAAGCCCCTAGCTCTGTAATGCAAGATCCCTCCAGGCTCATGTATCCTCATGATGTAGATGCAGTTCTGGCTAGTTTACCTACCAGCATCAGTGCATCATGGCCATCCTTCTGTAGAGTATCAATGCCATAGGGTCGGCTTGATGCATGAGTGCAGCCCTGGTGGGTCTATATACTCCCCAGGGCTGCAGCAATCATGCATTATAATCAAGAATGGACATATGAGGACATTAATGCACTGTGATACTCTTATAGGGTTACTAAGAGACAGGCGCCTTACCCGATTATAAAGCCTTTTAGAGAAAAAGCCTAGGTAGGCACAACACAGGGCGACAATTCTCTCTATATTGGCTAGAAGGTCTTAGAAGATGTGCGTATGCATTTTAACAGCTAGGCAGCTTTCTGGTAGGCTGCTTGGCTTGTCCTAACAGGGATTCTCCATATTTCCAGCATGAGCAGCCATATAGAATGGATAGACTGTACATAACGACACAGGACATTTTTAATGCATGGCTGATCTTATATATATCCACAGGCCGAGCTGGATTCTTTCAGCATAAGACTGTATACATAGGTATCCCACAATGGTGATATGATTAATTAAGGGAGTGATTTCAATGAGGTAAGGGACCCACTAGGCATCTATGATAAACGTGATTCGATAATGAATAGAGGCGTAGAGAGGACTCTCCGCCTCTCCTCGTGAGGGATTATTGCTTAATTAATACAGCCGATGCACCACACTGTATTTATGCTTCTTGCTGACATTATCTTAACCCAACATGGGTGACCTTCACAGAGACATGGATGAATTTTACGGCAGGTTAAAATTCAAAACATTTTTCAATCCTGTAAACAGTGATTTACAACCACCCTGGGTAGATTGTAATTCTACACCCACCCAAAATAACTTACCTGATTCCAACACTGACAGTTCATTATTGGACAGTATTGATAGATCGAAAGTTATAAAGCGCAACACTACCTGGCACCCTGGTGCCACCCCTGTCCCCCTACAAGCATATATCCTAGCAAATGAAAACAACCTTAATAATCTAATTGTAAAGTCACCTTCTAAGCATAATATATGTAAACAAGAAAACTCCTCCCTCAAATCATTAATGAAAAATCGCAAGATAGTCATTAAGCCAGCAGATAAGGGCGGAGCAATAGTCATACAAAACAGGTCAGATTATGTGTCAGAAGGCTTGTGACAACTTTCTGATACTAATTTCTACAAAGAGGTCCCTGAAGACCTAACCTCGACCCATAATGATTATATAAATAACCATATCAACAGACTAGTCGGCCTGAAAGAAATGTCAAAGTCCTTCTTGGAGAAACTCAAAACTTCTAAACCCAGAACGGCTCAATTGTATCTGCTACCCAAGATACATAAAGGTAAGTCACCCCCTCCTGGTAGACCCATTGTGTCCACTAATGGATGTCCCACTGAGAAGATATCCTGCCTGGTGGACTATTATCTAAGACCTTTTCTACCTTTGACAAAGTCTTATCTAAGGGATACCACTGACTTATTACTTAAATTACAGGATTTGGGCACACTCCCCAAGGGCTGTATACTAGGGACCCTGATTGTCACCTCTCTATATACCAATATACCCAACCTTGAAGGGGTTATGTCTATTTATAAGTATCTGTACCATAATAGAACCCCCGCCCCCCAAGGTGAGTTGTCAAATGAGGCAATCTACAGCCCGTTGTGGATTGTACTCACCAAAAACAACTTTGACTTCAATGGTAGGCACTTAAACCAAGTTGGAGGCACTGCCATGGGCACTAGAGTGGCCCCCACATATGCCAACTTATTCATGGCCCACATAGAAGAATCCAAGGTCTACACCTATAAACTACAACCACTACTGTGGCTTAGATTCATAGATGATATATTCTTCATCTGGCCACATGGCCAAGAGGAATTAGACAACTTCACCCTCCATTTGAATAGAAGCCATGATTCCATCAAATTCAGAGTAGTAACCTCTACTACACAGGTGGAATTCCTGGATACCACTATTCAACTGGAGGATGAAGGCAAAATCTCCACTGATCTGTACACAAAACCCACAGACAGTTCAAACTACCTCCACTTCACCTCGGCCCACACCCGACATAGCATAAGAGGTATACTATATGGCCAATTCTTATGAATTAGGCGCATTTGTTCTGATGACCAGAAATTCTTAGAACACTGTATCAATCGCAGTAGACACTTTGTCAGAAACAGATACCCCCCTGCCTTCATTTCACAATGCTTCCACAGAGCCAATGAAAAAAATCGCATAGACTTACTGAAGGCCAAGTCCATAAAATCCTTAGAAAAAGAGAAAATTAAGGCGAGCTTCTTAGTTTCCACTTACATCCCTGGATTCAATGGCATACACCGTATTGCAAAGAAAAACTGGGACCTTCTAGGGAAATCTTGCAGTACGAGGGATGTTTTTCAAGATGGCTTCAGGATGTCACACAGACCCCCGAAAATCCTGAGAGACATGTTGGTAAAATCCAAATTACCTCCTGAGGAGCCCCTTGTTCCCAAGCCAAACAAAAACAGGTGCCTTTCCTGGCCCAAATGCAACTATTGCCCACAATTGGACAAAAGTGGCAAAAAAAAGTGCACTGTCACAGGTCGGGAATATACCAGTTAATACAATGTGTGTTGCTCCAGCACAAATTTGATCTACTGTATCACCTGTAAAATATGCAGCAAACAATATGTCGTCAAAGCCGAAAATGCCGTAAAAAACAGATTTTCTGACCATTACGGAAAAATCAAACGCAAAGAATTCAAACGAAGTGAGGTCTCCCGTCACATGAATTCTTGCTCCAGCTGTGGACAAGACTACAAACACAGGGACATGACCATCCATGTGGTAGATTTTATCCACGAAAATTCAAAATCCTATAGGGCCAAGTATGTAAGGAATCTATTTGAATTTAATTGGATCCAGAAGCTCCATACAAATGCCCCTAGAGGCTTAAATGTGAGTGACCCCCTGGTCCACTAGATGACACCTGAACTGGTCTTCAACTGGGTCATTGCCATGTACAGTTAACCCAATTTCCCCACAAAGGATATTGCCCGGTAGAGGACCATGTGTATTTTATAGTGCCTAGGCCTACAAGGGCCCTGAATAATGACATGTTAAAAACTAACCTCACAAGCTACACTTAAGACCTTGGAAAAATCAAAATACCTTTAATTTTGAATTTCTTCCGCACATACAATTTTTATTCCAGAATAAAAATCATTATTTTGGACTAGAATTAATTTTAGAAGAGGCCTGCCCCTGAAACTAATTAATTCAGTCTATTGGAATTTTTGACACTGGTTCACCTTGTGCACCAAGTAAAAAATATCCCCACCCACCATCCCTACATGGGGGTACCGCTCAAATTAATTCTAATTTTTTGGCACTGCCCAAAACAATTACATTAATTTTATGTCAATGCAGTCTGAGGATCCCCATAGCTGAAACCACCAGTTACTCATAATAGCACACGGTTGTTAGAGCAAACAATGCCCTGGTTACCACCTGCATGACAACCAATTATTGTCACTGTTACATCAAGAGCCACTCAGAGTGGCTCCTGATTGGTCAATTCCGGTCACATGTCATGCACTATATAAGGGCACTTTTTCAAAATCAGTGCCATTCCAGCGATAACTGCTATACTAAACAGTCTACCCCGTATCAACCATCTTCTTGCTGACATTAGGTGATATGGACAGGGATGCCACTCACTGCATGATCACCAAAAAGTCGGAAATTTCCCTAATTTTCTCAATTTCCAATAGGAAATACCTGTAGGAATGAAAGTCTAAAATTCAGAATTCCTTAAAGGTTAGGAAAAGTGGCACCTCTGTATGGAAAGACAAATAGATTAGCGACATTATCCCAATGTGCCGTCTGATATAAGATATATCTAGACACACTATCTGATTTTCTTCACATCAATAACCACATTACAAAATGATTTTGTAATCGTAGGTAGATAAGGGTATGCTGAGTCAACTTAACTTAATTCACAGTGTAGTTCTCCGCCTACACTGCTGTATATGTCCCTCTGTGTGGGCATTTGCACTGATGCAGTAGTATATAATCCTTTACTTAAGATGCTAATACTACATGAATATAACCAGGCAGGTTGATACTATGCATAGAAAATGCCGTAAGCTATCTAAAAAGAGTTCAAGATGCACAGACAGTAAAATATTTCAATTAATTAAATAAATAAAAGAAAGATCTAAAAGACTGGTTGATGAGAATGAGAAAAGCGCTAGCTAATAACATCATTCCCCAGGCGTATTTATCTAATTATGGGGAGAAGGCAGGTACAAGACAGGACACAGACAAATTCAATATGAAGGATGAATGGATGTTTAAAAGTATGATATTTGCTGTGATCGGAGGTTTCCCCTTGGGGAACACAATTACATATTCAAGTAACGCAAAATAAAATATACATTTGTATAGGCAATGGCTTGAATAACGAAATGTCAATATGTGATTATTGTAACTTGTTACTATGGTAAACGTTGTAAATGTGAGAAAAAACGTCTATCAAAATATGGGCCACCATGCTTCACGTCCCATCTAATTACTGAAAATTTAATTTCTGAATATTCTAGACTTTGTAGTCATTTCAATGTAAAGCGTAACTGTGATGAAATATAAAATATTTATCAGTAAAGCTTGGCGATGGTGAAGACAAAATTGTATTGTCTGGCTTACTATGGAAAAGCTAGCGATTGCTTAAAAGATCTTTGAGAAAGATAGTTACCTTCCTATATGTGGCCTATATGAAAATGCACATGGCTATAAACTTACTATTGCACCTCAAAATGCTTCTATAGAATAGAGTGCAACCAATGGGAATCTTTTCAAATCTCCTCAGTCACACCGATGTAAGACCTTGTCTATTACAACAAGATCAGACTGCTTACAACTCTGGGTACGGCTTGGATAAGGGATGTATGGGTACCCCTAGTTTCCATAAACCTAACCACTATGATATCTACCGACCCATACATTCCATAAGTTGTCATGTGTGGCTGCTCTCAGGAGCAACACTTTCATTTAATGAAGTGGAAGAGGCTAAGGGAAATATATTCAGAGTTTCACCACAGGCAGTGCCATCTTGGGCAAACATATGACATTACACAAAATACTCCAAACCACTTTTTTTAAAAGGCATTGAGTCTTGTGCAAACATGACATTACATAAAATACTTCAAACCGCTTTATTGCATTCAGACGTATCACAGCTTTATTATTAAATGCTGTTTCCCAATTATATTTCAATGTATGCTCTTTGAAAAGTCTGTAATTTATGTGTAATTTCGCTTTGTTCCGTTACAGAAAATTAGTTTGAATTGATAGTTCAATTTGGTTCCACCAGACGGCAGTACTATGAGTGAAACGGCCGTATATAGGGGACTATATGACTCAGTTGTCGGTACAAGGGCACAACGGATTTGGGAAGCTGGGTGATGTTCAACAACATTCATTCACATTCACTACACAACATTCATAACGATCTTTTCGAGCAATGTAAGCTTACTCACGGTGGCTACAAGCCCCTAAGAAGGCAAAATGTAAACAAACAACAGTGAACAGTCATTCAGTGGTGAAAGAGAAGTCGCCATACCTTTGTTGGGCCGCTATACAAGGCCTATGTTGGTCAGAATGCAAAGTTAAAAAGGGAAAAAATATTGAGCCAAAAAAAAGAGAAAAAAGATCAAAGTGGTGTTAGCTAGTGTGAGAAAGTATTGTTGAATTATGAGCTATTTACAAATTTTCTGTGAGTGTGTGGTAAGTATCATAAAAAGGAATTTTGTGGAACCATTCTCCTGAAAATCGAGCTTCTCTGAAGCATGATTTGTGTTTGTGAGATAACTATGTAGCTAACCAAACCAAAATAGGATTATAATTTTACCATTTCTTCAAACTGGAATTGGATAGAAATGTATAAAAAAAAATCAAATACATGCACTATTATGTTTTCATGTTTTCGAACAAACTGTGAGAGGGCACATTCATTCATTGTTTTTTTTTCATATTGCAATAATTTTCTCCCTCCCCCCTTGGATAAAGCACTTCATGTTTTCAATATCTGAATGTGATTAGCATTTTCATAACTTCTTAGAAATTTCAAACATTCTGTAAAATGTATGTAGATTATCGATTTACTTTGTCTAATGAAATCAAATTGAAATAAACAAGAAAATAACAATAAATAAGAACTGAATGATCATCTCCCAAATGTAGATTAAAAGGTCTACATGTACATCAAGATATTACAAGTTTCCATGGGAACAGTGGGGCTTGGGGTCACGGTATTTTACTTCATTTGAATACAAATGGAACTCAAAACGTGGGACACATTTCCATAAAAAGTACAATAATAGGTCCCTGCATGCAAATATTGCATCGATAGCACCTATATAAACCTTTAAGGACAGCATGATGCCTCAAGGCTTTAAGTTCAGTCTCGTCATGATACGTCAATGCAGTAATGGCACGCTAGTCATGCATTAGAGCATCATCCCCTGAGGGGTCAACATGATGCTTAAACTCAGCACTAGCGAGTTACTGCACACAATAAACATGACTAAATATAAAGACAAAGAGCAATAAAACATGGAGTTATCCTTAAAGGGTAATTGTTTCAGACGGCATGGGAAGCATGCAAACATAAAACAAACTCAACATATTTGAAACATCTTGGACAATCAGCTCTTCTCTGATTATTAACCGTGATTTTGGAGGGAAATGGTCACAAAGTAGGGGAAGGCAAATTCTTGCTGGAATGTCCCATCATATTTCTCTAGGAGAAAACCCGAAAATAAAGGATGAAACCATAAAATGGAGGTTGATATAGGCCTTAGACTTAAGAATTGTAGAATTGTATAGGAGCAAGAAGACTTACCTGTTCTTTATCGTCCTGAGTCTTGGGGATGAGTGTGCACTGAACTATAAGATAACCCATGTAGTCCACCTTGCCTTTCCCTACTTTCTCTGTGAGATTGAGTTTCAGCTCTACAGGCCTGTAAAATGTAGAAACAAGATAATTGTTGAGGATAATTGATCATTTCGATCAAAATATGTAGTTTTGAGGTTTTATTACATTCATTTATGTACTAAAATCTTTTGGACAATATTCAGTGAAAGAAATAAACAAAGACTCTACTCTTTAAGCCAGGACTGCATACCAATCAACATAACCAGGGTTATGATCACCTTTTAAAGGGCAATAGCCTTGAGGCTTCATGTGTATCTGCCAGTTGGTACACCAATGTTGTGAATTCCATTTCAACTATTCTGGTGTATCAATGCAGGGATGCATTCTTATTACAGGATACTGGCGAGTTACTCACCAATACTGCGCTAATGCATTAAGAGGCCATGAGTTAAGTAAAGACCTATGTTGCCGCTAGTGTGATCCATGCCCATAGACACCAAGCTAATCTATATATGAAGGTTAAGTCTAGGCCACAGGCCTACTTGTTATTGGCTTCTAAGTTCAATGGAAAAAATGTATGTTCTATGCAGCCCCTAAAGGGTTAATGGTTTGTGTGCACCAACAATGAGGCGTCAGTAATCCATCCTCCCACCTTCAAGCCCCAATAAACAGCTGACTATGCTTTATCTCTTAGGTGCAAAAGCCAGTTGTCCATGCCATTCTGTCATACCTGGTTCAGCATATTATTTACTAAATGCATTTAAGGTCAAACAGTGATTATTCAACCATGGCCTAGCTGCGGTGGCAATTGTTCAGAGATACAGTATAGACCAGATTTCCCTCTATGTTCCTATGTCTGTCAGAAACCCTCTTTTTAATCTAATGTGGTCCTGTGCGGCAGTTTCCATATATATGAATGTGTTATTGACTAAAGTCAATAACACAACTATGACCTTTTCACTTCTCCAACTTCATGGCAAAGACAAAGAAGATGAAGCATACTGCTGACAAATAGCCCTTTTACATGGCTGCTCCGTCCCCCTTACCCAAAAGGTCAAAATGTACCTGACAACAAAGTGGGTGCACTCTTTGTCTCAAGAGCAACAGGAGAAGGGATCATGAATCGCCCATTAGAGGGAAGGGATGGACTGCAGAGGACAGGGTGACCTCTATGGCAGAGGTTGAGCTGCTCCTGAGCGGCTCATATTGGGAAGCAAGACTCCTAAAATAGTTGCTCATGGTCAATAGGACTGGAGAAAGTAATGCCATGGCCGTAGGCTGCTTACAGAGTCGTTTGGGTCTAATCTTCCTATAGGGCTTAGTACTGAGGCCTAGTGCGTCCGCCACTGCTTTATCTGGGAGCTGGTGAGATAAGGACTGATAACAACCAGCATGGTGGGTACCAGCTGTTACATAATGTACCCAAAAAATTCTGCAGTGAATGGAGGGAGGCACCTCATTGGTTGATATTGTATCCTGGGTCAGCCCTATACAGCCACAGCCATAGAGTGGGAAGGGAGATAAAGCCTATTACTAACAACAGGAGACGATCTGATGGCAGTAGGGATATAATTCTCTTATCAAATACCCTTGGAAACTGACAGAGAGAGAGAGAGAGAGAGAGAGAGAGAGAGAGAGAGAGAGAGAGAGAGAGAGACAGACAGACAGACAGACAGAGACAGACAGAGACAGAGGCAGAGACAGAGAGAGACAAAGAAAGAGACAGAGAGAGAGACCACTGACACATATGAGAGGAAGGGGGCTATGTAGAATGCTAGTGCCACATATCCGGGACACTTTCTGGCCCACTTTCTCCCCCAGAAATGTAGAATCGTCTCCTAGGCACTTGTGGGGGCGAACATCAGAGGGAGAATGGCTATGACTGTGACAGATAAAAGGACGTTCAGATATTGGATGGGGCTCATGCTTATTGCAAATATTTCACAGCAAAAGATTCAGAGGACCGCATTTAATCCCCACGGCAGGATTCTGAGATCAAAACATGGTCACGGAACTGATACCTCATATAGCTACCTGAGGACAAATTTCTCATACAGCTACCTGAGGAGACATGGCAAGTCCTAGAAAAAAATGAATTAAATGAATTTCTCATAGGTCCAAGGGGATGAGGCACTCGTTAATCTACAGGGGCGTAGGAAAAGGGGGGGGGCAGGTGGGCCTGTGCCCTCCCGCCCCCCCCCCCCATGCCCCACCTCATGAAGGAGGTGGGGCCTGAGTATGTCTGGGCCCCCCAAAAAAATTGCCAAGAACTCATAAACAAAATGGAAAAGAACCTTAAACTCTGCATCTCAAATCAGATGAAGGTTAAGTCTAGGCCACAGGCCTACATGTTATTGGCTTCTAAGTTCAATGAAAAAAAATGTTTAAGTTCTATGCAGCCCCTACAGGGTTAATTCAGCACTTTGAAAGCATTGATCTTGTATGTCAGAGATGGACCGCACCTTATCGTCTAGTGGTATATACCCACCAAGATAGCCTTATACCCAGGGCATGTTCCGACCTCCTGCCAATACCATATCTCATTATCATCACATCCCATCTATGTTCTGCCGTTCATATCATATATGGGTTATTGATGTTACCCTTAAGACCACCCGAAAAACAAAAGTTTCTCATGACCGCTCACTCAAAATATGTTTGGGGTATTTCCATATAATCATTTCTTAACGGTTTATCGTCAGGATTTTATGAGAAAAAAAAATCCCCGTTTCAGTAGTGATCGGTTGTGTAATATTATTATAGTACAAATGTGTGCACGATTGACACCATAATGTTTTAGTGTAGTAAAAAGTTAAATACAAGAGGTTGATTATTTCCATTCTATATTTCTTCTAATAAAAAGTCTAGGAAATAATACGACCTAAAACATACTTCATTCTTGCCCTCCGATTACCAACTCTGTCATATTGAAATTCCGACACCTTTGCAGTCACATTTCCTCATCAAGGCTCTTTCAAATCCAAAATGAGAAAAGATAAACAAGACAGAAAATCGAAATTCATCCTTGGCTTTAAAAACAAAGACAAAGTCTGAGAATTCCACTATGATTACCACCGGCTGACAAATGGGGAGATTCATTTTCGAGAAGACGAAAAAAGAAAGACAGGGATTTTTTTATTTTTTTTTAATTTATTTCAGTCACTAATGAATCGATTAGTGCTGGTGACGCTCTTGCCGCCTGTCATTAGGCTGGCCTTTACCCAGTTTTAGCACCCTGATCAGACACAAAGGCTGTTAAGATTCTAAGTGCCGGAGACCTGCCCGAGGAAGAGAGTGAAACTCTCATTTCTTTCTAATTTTTCAATTTCTTTTTTTTTTTTCAATTCAAAAGAAGGTAATTTCTCATATTGTGCCTGTTCTTCTACTATATTATTCATATTTATTTTTGCGTGAACACGTCGGGCCTAGCACACCCATCCTAATCAGGGGAAAAAAGCAAAGTACAGGGAAGGGAGAATTTGGTTGATGATCAACTGGCAGCTGTGCCTGACATCAACAGGTAATTGAGTGGTATGGCCGTTCACAGTAGCCAGACATACAGTGTTACCGAGAGGGAAGCATTGGGTGTGTAAGTGATTTTGATATCACATAGTGCATTTAATTTTAGCAGAGAAACTGATGCTTGTCCACTGAGGCAGTGATGGTGTTAGGGCTGCATTCATGCATCATGCCATCCCCACATATATACTACCAAAGGACTGAGGCTAGACGAGTCACCAGCACTGCACCCAGGCACTGCATTCATGCATCATGCCATCCCTACATATATACTACCAAAGGACTGAGGCTAGACGAGTCACCAGCACTGCACTCAGGCACTGCATTCATGCATCATGCCACCCCCACATATATACTTCCAAAGGACTGAGGCTAGACGAGTCACCAGCACTGCACCCAGGCACTGCATTCATGCATCATGCCACCCCCACATATATACTCCCAAAGGACTGAGGCTAGACGAGTCACCAGCACTGTACCCAGACACTGCATTCATGCATCATGCCACCCCCACATATATACTCCCAAAGGACTGAGGCTAGACGAGTCACCAGCACTGCACTCAGGCATCACGGCCATAAACTTAGGGAGAATCGGTCTCTCAAAGGATTATCCCCAGGGAATAGCTTTGACACTTTCCAAGGAACTACAAAAGAGGCAGTGAGACAGGTTTAACACAATTACTCCTCTCTCTCTCCACCAAAACGTCCCACCTGACCTGATTGTTTCCTTCTCAAAACGTCCAGTAAGAAAATCTTAATTCGCCAGTTCAAGATTCAGCCGCGCCGACAAATCTCCAACCTCAAAATCAGCTTCAACAGCTGTAACCACCTTCTGTGTGGACTTTCACAGACCAAAACTTTCCCGGTGGCAACAAAAAGGATAAAATACAAATAGAGAAATTAATGGAGAGGAAGGTGCTGGGCTTTCCGCTCGGTGGTGGCGCTCATCCATTATCCTGTGCGCGCCATTTATTTCTGCTGCACCTGCAGACCGTTTGTGCATGGTTTGAGCCCTTTAAATGCCATGTGCCCATTTGTCGTCATGATGCACGAATGGAGACAGAGTTGCATTCATACATCATAAGGCTACTGTGGTTAGGACACTGCTGGAGGGTTGATATTGTCAAGGAATTATAGGAGAGACCCTGATATTGTGTATGAATTCGCCTGGGACGCATTCATGCATCATGATGACAAATTAAAAAAATATATATATATATAAATTTATGTATCATGCGTATAAGGCACACCCTGGTTTGGAAGGAAAGCTATAGGGCGCACCTTGGACCTGATTTTGATCATTTCAGTATTGTCCTAAATAGGCCTAATTTCCTCGCCTATAAGGCGCAACAACAATTTTTGCTGATGCTTTAGGGTCCAGTAGGACCCATGTACATATGACGCTCCTTATACGCGGGGTATTGCAGTATTTTGCAGTCCTTAAAGGGCGAGGGACAATACCCACATAACCAAATTTTGTCATCTCTCGTATTTCCTCTATGGCTGATTCAACACTCTCCTATTGCCACCAGGCAGAGCTACTCAAGGATACAGTGAGATGTCATTGAGAGGAGATTAAGAGCGGTAAATCGAAGGGCAAAGTTAATTAGGTGGCATTAAGTGACATGCCTAAGGGATGTAATACAACGCAGAATGGCAGTGTTTGGGAGCTATTGTCGGTGTCCCTGCAGGAAGTGCAGAGTTATGACAATCTTAGTTTGGTTTTATCCTCTTTGGTCTTAATCATAACAGTTTTACACGTTTACCTTTTGGTATGACTCAGCACTTTGGGAATTTTTGTTCATATGGCGTTAGTTCCTAGCTTGTCACCATGGTAGGGAAAGACGTTGTGTGTGGGAAGCAGTGGAATTATTGATAAATAATCCGTAATTCTGTATTCAGGGATTTTATGAGAAAAAAAAATCCCCGTTTCAGTAGTGATCGGTTGTGTAATATTAATATAGTACAAATGTGTGCACGATTGACACCATAATGTTTTAGTGTAGTAAAAAGTTAAATACAAGAGGTTGATTATTTCCATTCTATATTTCTTCTAATAAAAAGTCTAGGAAATAATACGACCTAAAACATACTTCATTCTTGCCCTCCGATTACCAACTCTGTCATATTGAAATTCCGACACCTTTGCAGTCACATTTCCTCATCAAGGCTCTTTCAAATCCAAAATGAGAAAAGATAAACAAGACAGAAAATCGAAATTCATCCTTGGCTTTAAAAACAAAGACAAAGTCTGGGAATTCCACTATGATTACCACCGGCTGACAAATGGGGAGATTCATTTTCGAGAAGACGAAAAAAGAAAGACAGGGATTTTTTTATTTTTTTTAAATTTATTTCAGTCACTAATGAATCGATTAGTGCTGGTGATGCTCTTGTTGCCTGTCATTAGGCTGGCCTTTACCCAGTTTTAGCACCCTGATCAGACACAACGGCTGTTAAGATTCTAAGTGCCGGAGACCTGCCCGAGGAAGAGAGTGAAACTCTCATTTCTTTCTAATTTTTCAATTTTTTTTTTTTCAATTCAAAAGAAGGTAATTTCTCATATTGTGCCTGTTCTTCTACTATATTATTCATATTTATTTTTGCGTGAACACGTCGGGCCTAGCACACCCATCCTAATCAGGGGAAAAAAGCAAAGTACAGGGAAGGGAGAATTTGGTTGATGATCAACTGGCAGCTGTGCCTGACATCAACAGGTAATTGAGTGGTATGGCCGTTCACAGTAGCCAGACATACAGTGTTACCGAGAGGAAAGCATTGGGTGTGTAAGTGATTTTGATATCACATAGTGCATTTAATTTTAGCAGAGAAACTGATGCTTGTCCACTGAGGCAGTGATGGTGTTAGGGCTGCATTCATGCATCATGCCATCCCCACATATATACTACCAAAGGACTGAGGCTAGACGAGTCACCAGCACTGCACCCAGGCACTGCATTCATGCATCATGCTATCCCTACATATATACTACCAAAGGACTGAGGCTAGACGAGTCACCAGCACTGCACTTAGGCACTGCATTCATGCATCATGCCACCCCCACATATATACTCCCAAAGGACTGAGGCTAGACGAGTCACCAGCACTGCACCCAGGCACTGCATTCATGCATCATGCCACCCCCACATATATACTCCCAAAGGACTGAGGCTAGACGAGTCACCAGCACTGTACCCAGGCACTGCATTCATGCATCATGCCACCCCCACATATATACTCCCAAAGGACTGAGGCTAGACGAGTCACCAGCACTGCACTCAGGCATCACGGCGATAAACTTAGGGAGAATCGGTCTCTCAAAGGATTATCCCCGGGGAATAGCTTTGACACTTTCCAAGGAACTACAAAAGAGGCAGTAAGACAGGTTTAACACAATTACTCCTCTCTCTCTCCACCAAAATGTCCCACCTGACCTGATTGTTTCCTTCTCAAAACGTCCAGTAAGAAAATCTTAATTCGCCAGTTCAAGATTCAGCCGCGCCGACAAATCTCCAACCTCAAAATCAGCTTCAACAGCTGTAACCACCTTCCGTGTGGACTTTCACAGACCAAAACTTTCCCAGTGGCAACAAAAAGGATAAAATACAAATAGAGAAATTAATGGAGAGGAAGGTGCTGGGCTTTCCGCTCTGTGGTGGCGCTCATCCATTATCCTGTGCACGCCATTTATTTCTGCTGCACCTGCAGACCGTTTGTGCATGGTTTGAGCCCTTTAAATGCCATGTGCCCATTTGTCGTCCTAATGCACGAATGGAGACAGAGTTGCATTCATACATCATAAGGCTACTGTGGTTGGGACACTGCTGGAGGGTTGATATTGTCAAGGAATTATAGGAGAGACCCTGATATTGTGTATGAATTCGCCTGGGACGCATTCATGCATCATGATGACAAATTAAAAAAAAATATATATATATAAATTTATGTATCATGCGTATAAGGCACACCCTGGTTTGGAAGGAAAGCTATAGGGCGCACCTTGGACCTGATTTTGATCATTTTAGTATTGTCCTAAATAGGCCTAATTTCCTCGCCTATAAGGCGCACCAACAATTTTTGCTGATGCTTTAGGGTCCAGTAGGACCCATGTACATATGACGCTCCTTATATGCGGGGTATTGCAGTATTTTGCAGTCCTTAAAGGGCGAGGGACAATACCCACATAACCAAATTTTGTTATCTCTCGTATTTCCTCTATGGCTGATTCAACACTCTCCTATTGCCACCAGGCAGAGCTACTCAAGGATACAGTGAGATGTCGTTGAGAGGAGATTAAGAGCGGTAAATCGAAGGGCAAAGTTAATTAGGTGGCATTAAGTGACATGCCTAAGGGATGTAATACAACGCAGAATGGCAGTGTTTGGGAGCTATTGTCGGTGTCCCTGCAGGAAGTGCAGAGTTATGACAATCTTAGTTTGGTTTTATCCTCTTTGGTCTTAATCATAACAGTTTTACACGTTTACCTTTTGGTATGACTCAGCACTTTGGGAATTTTTGTTCATATGGAGTTAGTTCCTAGCTTGTCACCATGGTAGGGAAAGACGTTGTGTGTGGGAAGCAGTGGAATTATTGATAAATAATCCGTAATTCTGTTGCCATGGGAGCATGGAGAGCCAGTAAAATAATTGGGAACAAGTATTAGCTGTAGACCTTATCAACCCACGGCATATAAACATCCTAAGTTAAATCAAATTTTTGAGGACCATACACAGAGAGAGCAGCCAACTTGACAACTGGCAGTTTCTGCTTCAGAAATAGATAGCAATAACCTTTTGTCAAGGGGCAATTGTGTCTGGCCATAAATAAAAGATCTACCCACATTTCATTGTAAATTCACATGTATACAAGACTCATTTAAAACTGAAAAGGCGCAATACTGATGCCACGTAGCTACACATATGACATCATTGTATTGTTAAACTGCATACCCCGCTTACGTTAGATAACAGCCAAACTGACATGTCTCTATTATACAGCGACCATACATCACCAGCCATCAGATTAGACAGATAGGAGGCTGTAGGACGGCAAGTCATGCAGCTTATCTCTATAGTTATAGAGCAGCTCACCATGGACATTGTACACAGAGGGGCTTAGTATGATCCCATCTCGTACAGTTTAATACACAGAGCAGCGCACACCCCTCAGGTATAGTGTAAAACATGGAGCAGCACATCATGGCCCTATGTCCTAAGGTGTAGGCCTAGTAGACAGAGCAGCTCATCATGGCCCTTTGTCCTAAAGTCTAGTACAATGAGCAGCTCATCATGGCCCTTTGTCATAAAGTGTATAACACAGAACATTATATTATGGTCCTATGTCCTAAAAAGTAGTACACAGAGCAGCACACAGGACTATGCCCTACAGTGTAGTGCACAGAGCAGCACACAGCCCTATACCCTATAGTGTAGTACAGAGAGCAGCACACGGCCCTATGCCCTATAGTGTAGTACAGAGAGCAGCACACGGCCCTATGCCCTATAGTGTAGTACACAGAGCAGCACACGGCCCTATACCCTATAGTGTAGTACAGAGAGCAGCACACGGCCCTATACCCTATAGGGTAGTACACAGAGCAGCACACGGCCCTATGCCCTACAGTGTAGTACACAGAGCAGCACACGGCCCTATGCCCTATAGGGTAGTACAGAGAGCAGCACACGGCCCTATGCCCTATAGTGTAGTACAGAGAGCAGCACACGGCCCTATACCCTATAGTGTAGTACACAGAGCAGCACACGGCCCTATGCCCTATAGGGTAGTACAGAGAGCAGCACACGGCCCTATACCATATAGTGTAGTACAGAGAGCAGCACACGGCCCTATACCCTATAGGGTAGTACACAGAGCAGCACACGGCCCTATGCCCTACAGTGTAGTACACAGAGCAGCACATGGCCCTATGCCCTATAGTGTAGTACACAAAGCATCGCACAGCCCTATGCCCTATAGTGTAGTACACAGAGCAGCACATCATGGCCCTGTGCCCTAGTGTAGTATGCAGAGCAATGTATCATGACCCCATTCCTTTCAATGGAGTACAGAGCAGCACAAGTACAGTGTCGCACACAAAGCAGCACATCATATCTCTTAGTGTACATGTAGTACACAGATCAGCATAGCCCTGTCCTACAGTGTAGTACACAGAGCACATCATATTCTACAGTGTCATACACGGGAGCACAAAATGGCGCTATTTCCTACAGTGTAGTACACAGAGCAGCATATCATGGCCCGATTATGCCCTACAGGATAGTGCACAGAACAGTACATCATAGCTCTATGAAATACAGTACAATACATAGCGTAGCACACCATGGCCCTATGTCCTACACAATGCCCTATATCCTCCAATGAAGACCACTGAGCAATGCACACAACCTGCTTATTTACAACGTGGACACGTGCGTCTTGCTCATTACACTGTAAACTCAATGGAGAGTCTTGTCACTGCCAGTTCTAGATCGATCTAATAGAATAATAGTTACCTGATGGTTGTGGGGGTATTACATTGTTCCCTAAATACCTACATCTATAGGCTATAACTGTTTTGAGTCATTTTGTATATTATTGTATTTGTCCATACATATTTACAAATTATCACTCCAAGGGCAGTTCTTTGGTGTGTAAAATAACCCTTGTAATTGGGGTCCCATTTTCCTGGATCATGGCCCCGTGGTTTGGTACTAAGGCACTTTCTTCGTTAACTGGACACCTTTCTCCCAAATTGTGCACAATAAGGAATGGCCATTAGTTTTTGAGTTGGGTTCCTATACAAATGCACACCTAAAAGCCCTATATACAGACATTAACTGTGGCCACTGATGAAAAGTCTGAGCCCCCCGGCGGCTGGTGCTGCTGGTATTCGGCGTGTCCTCACAAATCGATACTGTCAGGAATGTCTGCATTGCTGTCGCTGCAATGGACGCTTGTATCCGGCCTGTCCTGCCCCACAGAAAAGGAGTCCCCACACAGGATGGCCCTGTGGGTGGCGGGAACCAGCAAACCTGCCGGCGGACATAAGTGTGGACAGGAAATCGGAGCTGTCAGGGACCTAACAGCACTTATCAAAACATTGGCAGCTCCCTCCACACCTACCCCTGGTAGTTCTGAATATTGGTCTTCCCAAAGCCTTCACCACTCTCATCTTTTGATTTTTTATGATGTGGAGTATAGCCTTTGTCTCAAGTGCTGGTGCAGTTCTGGAGATAACCAGTCAAAGAGCCTACTCTTAGAGGTTAATACAGAGCAACTAACAGACCACCATTTCATTACCTTTATAAGCAAGAGATTTCAGATGTATTAATCGAAAGAAGTTGAACACAAGGGGTCAATGGTTAGGAGATTATGTTAAGGATTCAATCGAAAATTTTGGATCTAAGATCTATGATCAAGAGGCCCGTGTTAAGGATGCAATTGAGAGGATTGAATTTAGGATCTGTCATCTATGATCAAGATATTAGGATTTCATATTTAAATTTGACGATCAATTCTGAGTTTAATATCAATTCTAAAAGCAGTTAAATTGCAGTGCGTTTCCCGGATTAGAAATTTATCCCATATTTTCGGCAAAGTAAACACAGCAAAGCTGTAATGCCGTGCATATTCATATCATGTTCTAAGAAGTATAGAATTGATTTACAACATTTTTAATATGATCTTAGATCAAAATTTTCAGAACAAATATTATTTTAATACGGAATATAAAAGCCCTTCATATGTTGTGTGTTTTGCAATTTATTAATCTATAACATACTTTCAGGAAAGTAAACACAGCAATGCTGTAATGCCGTGCATATTCCTATTATGATCCAAGGAAAAAAGATCATTATATATGAACTCTATGGCCTTTGGAATGGACCTATACTTAAATATATGCTCTGATTGTGGTGCTTCCTCGCTCTCCATGTAAAATCCTGTCCCATTGCTATAGTATGGAGTAAACCTATGCCTGGATTAAAATATGCAAATAAGGAATGTGTGTGAGGGTTGGGAGTAGTGTGGTGGTGGTATTGGTGGTGGTGGTGTCACAATGGTCACTAACATCCATCTGATAACTTTTGAAGATCAAAATTGACCATATATGACCTGGATCCCTGTGATTCCTGAAACCAAGATGGCCGACACACAAGGAAAACAAAAGAATTAGGTAGTTGAGGTGTCCCAATGGTCACTAACATCCATCTGATAACTTTTGAAGATCAAAATTGACCACATATGACCTGGATCCCTGTGATTCCTGAAACCAAGATGGCCGACACACAAGGAAAACAAAAGAATTAGGTAGTTGAGGTGTCCCAATGGTCACTAACATCCATCTGATAACTTTTGAAGATCAAAATTGACCACATATGACCTGGATCCCTGTGTTTCCTAAAACCAAGATGGCCGACACACATGGAAAACAATAAAATTGGGTAGTTGAGGTGTCCAAATGGTCACTAACATCCATCTGATAACTTTTGAAGATCAAAATTGACCACATATGACCTGGATCCCTGTGTTTCCGAAAACCAAGATGGACGACACATATGGAAAACAATAGAATTAGGTAGTTGAGGTATCCCAATGACTACTAACATCCACCTCATAACTTTGAAAGATCAAAATTGACAATATTTGAGCTGGATCCCTGTGTTTTCTTAAACCAAGATGGCCGACACATATGAAAAACAATAGAATTAGGTAGTTGAGGTCTTTCAATGGTCACTAACATCCATCTGATAACATTTGAAGATCGAAATTGACCACATATGACCTGGATCCCTGTGTTTCCTGAAAACAAGATGGCCGACACACAAGGAAAACAATAGAATTAGGTAGTTGAGGTGTCCCAATGGTCACTAACATCCATCTGATATCTTTTGAAGATTAAAATTGACCACATATGACCTGGATCCCTGTGTTTCCTAAAACCAAGATGGCAGACACACAAGGAAAACAATAGAATTAGGTAGTTGAGGTGTCCCAATGGCCACTAACATCCATCTGATATCTTTTGAAGATCAAAATTGACCACATATGACCTAGATCCCTGTGTTTCCTAAAACCAAGATGGCCGACACACATGGAAAACAATAAAATTGGGTAGTTGAGGTCTCCCAATGGACACTAACATCCATCTGATAATTTTTGAAGATCAAAGTTGACCATATATGGCCTGGATCCCTGTGTTTTCTAAAACAAAGATGGCTGACACATATTGAAAAAAATAGAATTAGGTAGTTGAGGTCTTTCAATGGTCACTAACATCCATCTGATAACTTTTGAAGATCAAAATTGACCACATATGACCTGGATCCCTGTGTTTCCTAAAACAAAGATGGCCGACACACATGGAAAACAATAAAATTGGGTAGTTGAGGTGTCCCAATGGTCACTTACATCCATCTATAACTTTTTTTTTAGGATCAAAATTGACCATGTATGACCTGGATCCCTGTGTTTCCTAAAACAAAGATGGCCGACACACATGGAAAACAACAAAATTGGGTAGTTGAGGTCTCCCAATGGTCACTAACATCCATCTGATATCTTTTGAAGATCAAAATTGACCACATATGACCTGGACCCCTGTGTTTCCGAAAACCAAAATGGACGACACATATGGAAAACAATAGAATTAGGTAGTTGAGGTATCCCAATGACTACTAACATCCACCTCATAACTTTGAAAGATCAAAATTGACCATATTTGAGCTGGATCCCTGCATTTTCTAAAACCAAGATGGCCGACACATATGAAAAACAATAGAATTAGGTAGTTGAGGTCTTTCAATGGTCACTAACATCCATCTCATAACTTTTGAAGATCAAAATTGACCACATATGACCTGGATCCCTGTGATCCTGAAACCAAGATGGCCGACACACAAGGAAAACAAAAGAATTAGGTAGTTGAGGTCTTCCAATGGTCACTAACATCCATCTGATAACTTTTGAAGATCGAAGTTGACCATATATGACCTGGACCCCTGTGTTTCCTAAAACAAAGATGGCCGACACATATGGAGAACAAAAGAATTAGGTAGTTGAGGTCTTTCAATGGTCACTAACATCCATCTGATAACATTTAAAGATCGAAATTGACCACATATGACCTGGATCCCTGTGTTTCCTGAAAACAAGATGGCCGACACACAAGGAAAACAATAGAATTAGGTAGTTGAGGTGTCCCAATGGTCACTAACATCCATCTGATATCTTTTGAAGATTAAAATTGACCACATATGACCTGGATCCCTGTGTTTCCTAAAACCAAGATGGCAGACACACAAGGAAAACAATAGAATTAGGTAGTTGAGGTGTCCCAATGGCCACTAACATCCATCTGATATCTTTTGAAGATCAAAATTGACCACATATGACCTAGATCCCTGTGTTTCCTAAAACCAAGATGGCCGACACACATGGAAAACAATAAAATTGGGTAGTTGAGGTCTCCCAATGGTCACTAACATCCATCTGATAATTTTTGAAGATCAAAGTTGACCATATATGGCCTGGATCCCTGTGTTTTCTAAAACAAAGATGGCTGACACATATTGAAAAAAATAGAATTAGGTAGTTGAGGTCTTTCAATGGTCACTAACATCCATCTGATAACTTTTGAAGATCAATATTGACCACATATGACCTGGATCCCTGTGTTTCCTAAAACAAAGATGGCCGACACACATGGAAAACAATAAAATTGGGTAGTTGAGGTGTCCCAATGGTCACTAACATCCATCTATAACTTTTTTTTTAGGATCAAAATTGACCATGTATGACCTGGATCCCTGTGTTTCCTAAAACAAAGATGGCCGACACACATGGAAAACAACAAAATTGGGTAGTTGAGGTCTCCCAATGGTCACTAACATCCATCTGATAACTTTTGAGGATCAAAATTGACCACATATGACCTGGATCCCTGTGTTTCCGAAAACCAAGATGGCCGATACACATGGAAAACAATAAAATTAGGTACTTGAGGTGTCCCAATGGTCACTAACATCCATCTGATAACTTTTGAAGATCGAAGTTGACCATATATGGCCTGGATCCCTGTGTTTCCTAAAACAAAGATGGCCGACATATATGGAGAACAATAAAATTAGCTAGTTGAGGTGTCCCAATGGTCACTAACATCCATCTGATAACTTTTGAAGATTAAAATTGACAATATATGAGCTGGATCCCTGTGTTTCCTAAAACAAAGATGGCCGACACACATGGAAAACAACTAGGAGGTGTGTGTTTGATGGATTAAGGAAATTAGTTAAGCACGGCATAGCCGTGGTGATTTATTTTGTCATGGTTAATTATAATGCTTAAAGTGTGCATCAATGTAGCAGGTCACCCATAAAGGGTTAATTGTGCATCAATGCATCATGCCATCCATAAAGGGTTAAGTGTGCACCAATGCATCATGCCATCCCTAAAGGGTTAAGTGTAAATCAATGTATCATGCCATCTATAAAGGGTTAAGTGTGCATCAATGCATCATGCCATCCCGAAAGCGTTAAGTGTACATCAATGCATCATGCAACCCATGAAGGGTTAAATGTGCATCAATGCATCATGCAATCTATAAAGGGTTAAGTGTGCATCAATGCATCATGCCATCCCTCAAGGGTTAAGTGTGCATCAATGCATCATGCCATCTATAAAGGGTTAAGTGTGCATCAATACATCCCTAAAGGGTTAAGTGTGCATCAATGCATCATGCTATCCATGAAGGGTTAAGTGTGCACCAATGCATCATGCCATCTATAAAGGGTTAAGTGTGCATCAATGCATCATGCTATCCCTAACGGGGTTAAGTGTGCATCAATACATCATGCTATCCATAAAGGTCTAAGTGTGCACCAATGCATCATGATATCCATAAAGGGTTAAGTGTGCATCAATGCATCATGCAATCTACAAAGGGTTAAGTGTGCATCAATACATCTATAAAGGGTTAAGTGTGCATCAATGCATCATGCCATTCATAAAGGGTTAAGTGTGCATCAATGCATCATGCCATCTATAAAGGGTTAAGTGTGAATCAATGCATCATGCTATCCATAAAGGTCTAAGTGTGCACCAATGCATCATGCCATCCATAAAGGTTTAATTGTGCATCAATGCATCATGCTATCCCTAAAGGTTAAGTGTGCATCAATGCATCATGCAATCTACAAAGGGTTAAGTGTGCATCAATACATCCATAAAGGGTTAAGAGTGCATCGATGCATCATGCAATCTACAAAGGGTTAAGTGTGCATCAACACATCTATAAAGGGTTAAGTGTGCATCAATGCATCATGCCATTCATAAAGGGTTAAGTGTGCATCAGTGCATCATGCCATCTATAAAGGGTTAAGTGTGAATCAATGCATCATGCTATCCATAAAGGTCTAAGTGTGCACCAATGCATCATGCCATCCATAAAGGTTTAATTGTGCATCAATGCATCATGCTATCCCTAAAGGTTAAGTGTGCATCAATGCATCATGCCATCTATAAAGGGTTAAGTGTGCATCAATACATCCCTAAGGGGTTAAGTGTGCATCAATGTATTATGCTATCCCTAAAGGGTTAAGTGTGCATCAATGCATCATGCCATCTATAAAGGGTTAAGTGTGCATCAATACATCCCTAAGGGGTTAAGTGTGCATCAATACATCATGCTATCCATAAAGGTCTAAGTGTGCATCAATGCATCATGCCATCCATAAAGGTTTAAATGTGCATCAATTCATCATGCCACTTAAAACTCCTAAAAAAAGTGCATCATACTTATGTGTACATGTATACATAAATATACATGTAGGTGGCCTTTAGTGGGTTAATAGTCAGTGGTGCTGAGAAACGCACCACCAGCAGAAGAGAACCACATGGTGCTGGGGGAGGTGGTGCCAGGCAGGTATGGGGCCACCCCAGGAGCACAGCCACCACCACCATTCAGAGGTGGGTGGGGGGGGGGGGGCTCTATATACTATATACCATGGCTCTGCCTGGTGTCCAGGGCTACCACCACTGTCCCCAGGGTCTACAATAACAGGTCCACCAACACCACCACTGCCACCACTTCTATGCTTGACTGATTTGCAGATTTTAATCCAGGTATAGGCATACTCAATACTGTACCTATGAGAGGATTATACATGGAGAGCGAGGAAGCACCACTATGAGAGCTTGTATTTAAGAATGGGTCCCCTCCTATAGCCGTTCATTCTTAAGAATGAACGGCAATAAGGTATACATGTCTTGAAACCACGGCATGGCACACCCTCCCCATAATCTAAATGAACACATCCTGTTTAAATCTAGTATTTGCTACACACGTATATGAAATGGTTCTCTAAAAATAAACTGATAATATCAGATAAACAGGCTGCTATCTTACCATACTGGAAATATCTTTACAGAGCCTATATCAAAATAACACTTAAGTTTTATTACATCAGGATAAAAACAAGTAATAATTAATACTGGCGGGTCTGCTACAGAGGGTTTACTCCCTGGAGGTGATTTATTGATTGCCCCATGTTAGCTTACAGGTTGAACAACTTAAACAAAGTACATCGTGTACACATTCCTCTTCAGTATTCCTATCATGCTAGAGGTGGCAGAGGTGAATTAGAGCTCTAAATGACATATGGGAATCCATATTAGAGCGTGGGTATGAATAGATTCAAATCCATAGAACTGTATGATACTGTGACATGGTACTCTTTCCTTTAGCCAGTCGTTCTTGCCGAAACAAACACATACACTGATTTATTTTCCAGTACAGAGCTGTTAATATTGATTCCCACTGATAGCCATAATGGAATATGGTCCAAGGTATGAGGGATTTTGTTCTCCAGGTAACACAGTGCATGAATGCAGCCTTGGTGCGTTTAACACCAGTGCTACATTAATGCCCTGGCAGTCAAGTTAACTTATGGCATCTCCAAGAACATAGATTTGCTAACAGCCTCCTCCCCCTCCACAAGAAAGAAAGTGCCTAAATTAATTATGCTTCATTACCAGTCAGTTCTCATTATTAACAGATAAATTACGAGTAAATGCTGAGGCGACTGAACTATATCAAATTATTTAGTAGGCCCCCTACATAAATAACTTTTGATTACCATGTGTTGAACACTAGAAAGAACAGTTTAGCATGATACCTCCTTCTGCAAAAAACCAATAAACACTACCATGAAAAACATTAATATATTGATAGAAGGCGTGCTATGATTATGTCTAGTTGATACTCAATTACAATGTGGAACAGAGCAACAGAGCAGTGGGTGCGCTGGTGGAGGTCTCCCTCTAGTAAACACAACGACTGATCTCATTATGTAACAAAGTGAGGAGGAACAGGTGAATATGTTGGAGGAAATGGGCTTCCAAAAGACAGACAAATACTGATAATACATATACAGGGCAGCCAGTCCACTCTATAGTCTATAAGGTACCCGTGTCCTTGGTAAATATGCTCCAGTATATCTGGAGGGGAGGTAAGGTCATTTCAATGCCTGGCGGCATCAATGTCATAGGAGAAGGAGAGAAATGTAAGCCATGCCAATCACTCTAGACATCTCACGGCTAATGCAGCAGTAACATGACACACTGGCAAAATGGGAACTTTTCATAGCTGTGCTTTGGGCTCTGTGCCATTTTTAAGCATGACCCATAAGGTCTCAACCATGCAAGTCACAGCTGACAGTGCTCATAGGATGTGATGATACATGATTGCAGGGCCGATGATACTTACACGACGATGTCGTGAATATAGCGTGTCTTATATACACACAGTTGGTCGTGTATATAAGACACCTTATATACACGACCAAGGGTGGTCAGAGGACATGTCTAGTTAGGATTTGATGTCCTCTGACCAACTCTTAAAAACTTATATGTGTGTCCTGTGACCAACCCTAAAAATCATGTCCTCTGACCAACCCTAATTTGATGTCCTCTGACCATTCCTTAAAAACTAATATGTGTGTCCTGTGACCAACCCTGAAAAACACGTCCTCTGACCAACTCTGATTTGATGTCCTCTGACCAACCCTTAAATAGTTTTTTTTTTTTTTTTTTTTTTTTTTTGGGGGGGGGGCATAGGACAGTGAGGGTTCGTACCTGCCATGGCCAGATATGAAGTCTGACACCATATGTGCATGACACACATCTGAGGGGATAGAGAAGAGGAGATATAGACCCTTTTAAGTGGGCTAGGGAAGCCCTACTCGAGGAAAGCTTTTGGTGTATGAGCATGTGATTAGTAACATACTTTGATGAGTTCTGCTATGTTAAGATCAAAGGCAGTCATCATATATGCCATGTGTGAATGACAAGTAACTCAGTTATACACAAAAGTTCCCTGACTGTCCCACACAGAGCAGCACTGATCTACTCATCAGGCCATGAGACACACTCATCTCCTCCCACAGACATACGTCCCCAGAAATTTCTCATCTTGCCCTTGACAGAAAAGTATAGGTAATGATTAGTGAGCTCCTTTACTGCAGACAAGGCACATTTATCGTGCTACATATTACATACTGCTGACGTCCATCTCCCTTTGTCACTGTCCACCTGAATGTCTTAGCAGTGTAGTATAGGTAGAATGGACTTGAAGAATGGTCATAGTTTCTGCTTTATTCATGCTCCTGTCAAGCATAATTATGATTGTTAGTTCTGAGGTTTCTAGTTTCAGAGATACATGGGTGGCCATAAAATACAGTCCATTCACTCATAAAGGCCCTCTCTTTCTAAATTTGTTGCAGGATCTCTCTTTAGAAATGCTCTTAGCTTTATAGTTCTTTGCTTTTAATGTTAACTCGGAGCACGGTTTAACCACCTTGGCCATGAGGCAACAAAACACCATTCTATGCGGCCAACGCCCTGGATATAGGGAGTTAATGGCTGTATTTCTGTCCCTGCGCACTTACTTGAGTTCCCTTTGAGGTGCTCTTACATTCACGAGCTGAATGGCTGATCTGACTATGGCAAAGAATATGTGGTACACACCAGCCAACACCCAAGGTTAATGTACGGGGTCATGAAGGTCGAATCGGTATGTTGTCTAACATAAGCAACACCTGGTTGTCATGCTGTACAAAAGACTACACTTGCTACTAGAAAACTGCACTGTAAAAAGAGAAAGTTGTCAAAATAGCAATGGAATCCTCATCCCAAAGTTGCCACCTGGGGCTTCTTCTAAAAGGCACACTGGTTCACTGCAAAACAATAGCGCTGTTTCACTTTTCAGTCTTACGAGGATCCCTGGTAGATTTAACAGTTATTTTTTACACTGTGTGATAAGTATTTTCCTAGGTACTTTTATTTTCTTGGATTGAATTATCTATACATACATTTAAGTAGCAACTTCCTGTAAGAAAGTATATACCTCGCTACAGCTGTGTGTGTATGGTTTCTATTTTTCTTTCACAGAGAACATTCTGAGTGAATGAGTAGAGGTACAGGGTGAAATTAAGGAACTGTATATAGTTGAGAACCTAGACATGCTATTTGGGGCTTATAAATCAATACTGATATTTTCTTGGATTGAAGAATTATGTAGCACTTTGGATTGAAGGATTATGTAGCACATAGCTGTGTGTGTGTATGGTTTCTGTCTTGTTTTTTCACAGAGTGAATGAGTGGAGGTAGTGTAACATTATGGAACTGTAGTTGGGAACCTAGACATGCTATTTGGGGCTTATACACTGAAAACTGTAAGCTGTAGTGTAATCTATATTTCATACTGTAGGTCATCCTATAGATAATTTTGTTAGTTAATAATGTACTTATCTGCATCACGAATGTTGCAATAGCCATTTATATTTATGCTGGATAGGAAATACAGCAAGAAATTTTGCTCAAGTAATTTGAAGGGAGTTATGGGGTCTCTATGTGCTTGAACACCTTTTATGTGTCTGAAGACTTACTTAGAAGTGCACAGACTGGCTAGAAACTGTTGTTTACATATAATACCAGTCACTTGGTCTACCAGAAGGACAATACATCTAATAAAGGTCTGGCTATGGTGGGGTAGGGGGATTCTAAGGTTAATCTACTTACTATTTCATAATTAATGGAAATTAAAAATGAATGTCATTGAATTGACTACCCACACTCATCATATTGATTGCATAGCTTCATCATAAAAGGTCCTCAAATTGAGGACATTAGGTCCTCAAATTGAGGACTTTAGTGAGGACCCGGTACTCTGCCCAGGACCCATCAATTTGAGGGCCCAAAGTCCTCAAATTGAGGACCCAAAGTCCTCTGCACAGAGGACCTTTTTCACCAACATGTTTTCAGTGTAAATATTCCTTTTTTCTCTGCATCCCCTATTCCCCTGTGGTAACTACCTTGATTTCTTTTTATCTAAAACAATACCATCTTCTGTGAGGCTCACCAATGAAAGGCCGGCCAAAACAAAAGTCTACGCTGCAAGTAGAAACGATCAATAAGATGGCTTTTTCAGAGAATAAAAAAAATAAAAATTCGAAATAAGAACACAAACAGATGGGGAAAAAGCACTAGTCTTGTCTTTGATACTAACAGATAAAATTGTGAAACAAGACAGACCTGTGACAATACACTCAGTTTATGGAAGGGATTACCTCGTGTGCACGCCAGGCAATGAAAAAAAGGTGTGGTTTAAAAGAGTAGGGAGGATTTCAAGGACATTCCGTTTCCTATGATTTGTACAACCAAAAGAAAGTTCCATAGTGTCTAGAATTATTCCATCGATTGATGCATATATCCTAAATATCTGCCATGAAATAAAATATTGAATTCGCAGAGAGGGGAAACTGATTTTCTTTCAAAAAAATATCAAAATACAAATAAAACCGTAGTTATTTTATATAGTAGAGAATACTCCTGTGAGACATGGCACGGCGACTTGTTATCTTTTGTCTAATTTTAGTTGCTGATTGAATAATAGAAAATGATTTTTTTTCAGTGGGGTTTCAAGTTTCTGCACAATAAAGACAACGCTTTGGCGTGCAAAAGGACTCAGACTATAGATCATTCTCCTGCAAGCCATGGCCATTCTGACTAAAAACTGCACTGAATATTTGTGTTAAAAGGACCTTAAAAGATAATATGGTTATGTTCTGATCTCTTGCGAATTACCTCCTAGCTTACTTCTAAAAATGTAGTTACATAAGTATTCCAGACCTGGATAGTCTTGGAATCAGTGCAATTCGAGCTCTATGTTGTATACACAAATCCTATTGAACTGAATGCGGTTACCATGTGTTCCTTACTCTTTGGTTTGAAATCTTATGTCTATCATCACACTTCATTACCATTAGTCTGGTCTGTTAAACCAAGAAAATGCCACTTGATGTTATTTTTGTGATAAAAGTGCCAAAATTGGTTTATAGGTAGAACATTACATAATATTCAACATTTTTCCTTGCTCCAAAAAATAATATTATTGCAACACCCTTTTTTGGGCATTTTCGTGAAAAAAGTGAAAGATGGCACAAATAATTTTCTAAGTTTATTCAGACTAAGTGACTGACCATCAAACCCCCTCAAATAGAATGTAAGATTTTGTGGTCATCAACCTACACTGGAAGGGCTTACAAAAATTCAAATGTTTTTTTTTTCACTTTTTCAGGAAATTGACCCACAAAACCATGTTCTATTACTCAACTGGTTTACACCATATATCATTATGATAATGCACAGATATATTGAATCTATTTGAGGGGGTCAGTCACTTAGTCTGAATAAACTTAGAAAATTATTTGTGCCATTTTTCACGAAAATGCCCAAAAATCTGGTGTTGCAATAATATTATTTTTTGGAGCAAGGAAAAATCTTGAATATTATGTTATGTTCTACCTATAAACCAATTTTGGTGCTTTTATCACAAAAATAACTCGTTCGAACTTAACAGACCAGACTACATGGGCTACATCAGAAACCTGTGCTTATTTCATGACCCGTGCTAGACTGAGATAGCTGTGTACACTGCATTACCTAGCACCTATATTACAGTGCCAGAACTATCAGCCGCTAATACTCATTACCACGTGGAACAGCTCAGTGGATCCAACCTGCTCCTGTGATGGAGTTCCCCTGCCAGTAAACCCAACCACTAATCTCATTATGTAACAAGGAGGGACAGGACCATGAATATGGATGAGGCCTCCAGCATCCCAACCCTCCCTGAAAATCCAAGAGGATACACTGACACCACAGAATAGCAGACTTTCCTGGCTAAAAAAATGCTGTCTAAAGACTGTACTATATCTCTGACAAGATCTGTAGTAATTTAACATGGGAATGTAGATCTGTGGAATTTAGAACAGCTACAGGGCACAGGCTATGTCATCCGGATTGTAGGGATGGCCATCAGAGGGAGCAAGCCCTACTGGGAATGTAGACAGCCAGCTAATGGTACTGCAACATGACATATTGCCAAAGGGCAAATCACTTGTCAGCGACTCGACTTTAGCGAATTTGCCTGAGGCATAATATATAGTTTCTACATACATAGATGAGTCACTTTCCAGAACGACCCATAAAAGACAGCAGCCTGATATAGCTCATTCTATGAGCGTGTGGCATGTATGCTATATTTTCCCCTCTCTTACTAGAAAAATAAACTGATACTGTGCTGAGTCGTTTTCAACAGTTACCTTAGTTCTGAATTGGTTTAAAACCACATTAAAGTCTTGTTTCTAGATTTGGCCCATGTTCAGAGGACTCCCCCATTTCAGCCTGAGACACTCTATCCCTAGACATAATTAATATCAGCTTCCAAAATTAGCACCTGTAAAGGCGTTTTGTGTGGTTAAGAAGCACGAACACCAACATTCCCTTTCAATTAAGCAGATTAGCCTCTGGTGGTAGATGAAACATAATGCCATGAGGCAAAACACACCTTTCTTATTTCTGATTCAGTTAGTGGGTGAGTAAGTGTGCATGAAAGCCATGAGCAGCTCATGTGGCTTAGGAACTGACTTAAATACAAAATGATGCAAGTACTACTGCTCTATTACTATGGGGAGCCTCGATAGGAGGGTGGAATGTAGAGGTAACTCTATTTAGCTAAAAGGGAACCATGATCGTGAATACCAAGTAAATGACAGGTAATGCAGACCTTTATACAAAAGCTCGCTGGTAGTGTGCAGCTCAAATCATTCTGAATCTACTCATCTCACAATGAGACACCTCTCCTCCTTCCCTCATCAGGAACATATGTCTGGATACAATGCCACACAATGTCTCATCATATCCTTCATAGAAATGGAGGGGTAATAATTACTAATAGACTCCTTTACTGCAGACGGTGCACATTTATCATGCTACATAACATACAGCTGACGTCCATCTCCCTTTGTCACTACCTGCCTGCATGTCTGCTGACAGTGTAGTGAAGGTAGAATGAACACGGGGAGTGGTATATTATCTTCGAGCAATTGGCACTCCTACCAAGCTGATGATGCACAGTATTTACTAAAAGTTCTCAGTGCTGAAATATGACATATAGATGCTGGTAAAACAGCCATACTTGGGTCAGAAGCAATCTTTTGTCATATGTAGCAGTATTCACCTGCATGATGCTTGCTGACAAAGTCGTTGTTAACATTATGACATGTGAACGTTTTTATACAGTTATTTGACAGACCACTGAACCCACCATTACCATAATAAGAGACAATTGATCTATCATAGGTAGACAGCCTTTTGGATTAAGGGAAGGTACCCAAACTATACTTCATGCTTTATGGGTTTGCTTTGGGGTGCATACAGGAGCAAGGGAGCTTATCCAACTACAAAGAGGAAGGTGAATGTAAACAGACACGGCCCAATGTCAATATTTGGCATAGGGAAAGCCGGGCAGGTGTTCTGCTCAACATTTGCTCAACAAGAGCAGCTCATGCCTGCATTGTCCTAGCTGAGAACTTCAATAAGGCTTGTAACCTGAGCTTGTATAAAAGTAAGCATTTCTATTTGAATAATTGAAGTATATATTTTGCTGTGGTCAATCTACTCTCCTTTTGCCGCTACGTTTAAATAAAAAGCTTTTTGATTTTCTTGCCTTTGGTAAAGCTGTAGGTGTAGTAACATATTATCTCACTCTAATGTAGTAGGAATTTCCTGAATCACTGAGCAGACATGGCGTGAAATATGTAAAGAAAAGATTGAAACCCAGACATGGGATGTTGATATTATTCAGCCTGCACCTCAGAGGAAAATCAAAATCAATAAGTAAATGTGGCAGGTTTCTTCAGCTTCCCTTTCTCACCACCCATAATTTCCCAATGGGCAGCATCTGGGCTCTAATGTAAAACAACAGCACCTGGTGTCAGGAGCATCGCAACGGAACCAGGCATCACCGTAAAGGGAAACAATCAGGTGGACGACTTCCTCAGAGAGGAAGAGAAGGAGTTAAAAACAAGACACACAGTGACTTATAACCTCACGACACAAACAAGAGGAAAGAAAGTTGCACCAGGATAGCCATAAACATTAGAATATAGGACTGTGAAACCACGAGAATCCTGTGGTTATGACATCATAATTCCCTTTCTTCATTTTTGTGCAGAAGGAAATACCACCATAAAGGTTGCAGTTTAAAAGAGAGGATTTGGTCACTATGAATTTCTTCTATCCAACATCCCTTATCATATCAAGTTACAGTGGCCTTACCTACTGGTGTAAAGTTTTTTTGTGCATTGAGGACATAGATCTCCTGGGAATTGTTGCTTAGATATACAGAATCGACACGAGTATGAAATGCCACTTAGTGCATCAATAACATCTAACTCTAATGGAGCCCTGAGCCACTGAACAGATATTCAGACAAGAGCTTGAAACCCAGACATGTGATGTTAACATTTATTCAGCTCAGGGGAACATCAAAATCGATAAGTAAATGTGGCAGCTGTGTTCAGCTTTCCCTTACTCTGCCCATTATTTCCCAATGGGAAGTAACTAGGCTCTAATCTAAAACAACAGCACCTGATGTGAGAAGCATCACCAGGGAACCTGACATCACCGGAAAGGGAAACAATCAGGGTGACGACTTCCTCAGAGAGGAAGAAAGTGAGGTAAAGAAAATGTGAGAACAAGAAACACGGTGACTGATAACCTCACGACACAAACATGAAGAAGAGAATTGCGCCAGGCTAGTCATCAACACCAACAGATAGGACTGTGAAACCACAAGAATCCTGTGGGTTATGACTAGGAAAGGACATCGATCATAATTCCTTCTCCTCATTTTTGTGCAGAAAGAAATACCATTGTAAAGGTTGCGGTTTTAACGGATGGATTTGGTCATTATGAATTCATTTTCAAGCTTTGCCAAGTTAGCACACCAGGAGGATATAAACAGGAGAAGTCATAATACAGTGATTAAAATGCACACTTTCCATAGTAGCACTAAGAGCAACCATTCAAGTGCTTGGCGATGCTATACATATGAAGGACTATAACCTATCATCCCATGGGATCGGTATTATGATACAAAGAAAGATGAGATTTAAATCTTGTCTTGCCAGAAAACCACTTACTTGTTGAGTTCTAAGGATGTGGGTTCTATTTCAGCAGATCCCATGGGGTCGTCGTTAAGGCCACGGTCATAGTCAAAGACCTTCACCTGGACAGGTTTGAAGGGGTCTTCTATGGGCAGGCAGAACTTCTCGTCCCACTTGGGGTTAAGGTTCTTGTACACTATCCGGCTCTTATAGAACTGTTTGCTGCCCACTTTGAACTTAACGTAAGGATCACTTGTTCCTGTGGGATAGAAGAGGTGGAGGTCAATTCTCTCTGTAGCTATAAACGTCACATGGGGCTTTGCTATAGACCACTGTAGCAAGAAAGGGTGACTTTTCTAAGATATTTTTTTTTAAATGTTTCTGACGTTCGGCTGACACGAAAGCCAAAATGAAACTAAAATCCTGTAATGTAATTTACAATACCTTTGGGAAGGATGATTGACCTGTGATTCATTGGCATTTTATATCATCGATACCGCATGCCTTAGAGACAATGTTGCGAGCTTATTTTGAAAAAGTCACCCTTTTCTTGCTGACTCGGTTCATATGCTCTGGACACAAATAGAAATACATTTTCCTACTACATTGAACTCATATTCCATTGTACTCTATATGTTTGACAGGCATCCATTGGTAGTTTTCTGTTGTTTATACATGAAAGACACCCCCCCCTCCTCCGCCAAAAAGAGATTAGGTGAGAATAATTGCAAAAGCATGTCTGTACAATAACCAGGCGTTGCCTCATTGCCTCCCCAGCATTTAAGACGTCATGGGAGATTCATAGATCCCGTGGTATCTCAGGAAAAGTGCTGTCTCAAATACCACTAAACAGTTAAAGACGTGTTTAATCTTTAAGAGGCAACAGAGGGCATTAATACATTATCCCCATTGGTTGTCAATCAAAGGATTCATGAATGCAGCCCTGGTAAGTAAAGGCTGCATTGATAGTAATTAGAACATGATAGATTGAACTGACCAATGAGAACGCAGGATTCGAGGTCGTCTATATGCTTTGGAACACTGGGCAATAAAAGTATCATGTTCTATGTATGGGTTAGACCACCTTAACCCAGTGTCTACAGGAATTTATAGTACCCGACGAAGGAGGTCATTGTCATTGGTCAGTTTAAACCATCGTTTTCTAAGTTGGATAGGAACATTTATGGGGTTCCTACGAGCCATAGACCACCTCTGGGCCTTGTGTGCTGACTTTGTAAAACAGAGTGGATTACAAAGTGTTACAAAAATTATGGTTTACTCAGAAAGAAAGGGGTGATTCATTCGATCGGAAGCTTTGGTAAGGCATGCATATATTACAGTTAGTAAATATTGATTCTTCCTGCCTGAAAACAAAAGACAAAGTCTTTTTCTGTGTGACAAAACTCTGGCAGGATCCCGGTAGTTTCCTTGTCTTATCATTAAGGTTTTTCGATGTATCACTGGAAATTCCAGGACATATTTTAAAAGATCTACTTTTAATTCTGAAGGATCTATCAAACATGCAGCCATGGAAATACACAACGACAGTTGTTCAATTCTTATATCTAGCATTCGGGTACCCATTAAGACAATTGTCTTTCTGGAATATCTATACAGACCCTATTTCGCTCTTTATTGTCTGGAATCTGCGAACCCATAATGGACAGGTAACTAGAGTATCAAGATACCTGCTAGAATCATCAAAGGACAGACACAGCAGCACCTATTGGAGCCATTTTGCTCTGAACAATTAAAAGCAACCTCATTCACCATTAAAGGGCGGCTTGACACCTCAATGCTTTAGGTTCACTTATGGATATAATGGCCTCTTGAGCTCTGCATTGGTCTATCATTAGGATTATACTGGCATGTAGAATTAAATTGCAATTTCCCCTCTCAAAATGGGGAGCACACAACCCTGGTGTCTCTGATTGTGCTACTTAAATTGCCAGTGATAGATTTGCGTATCATGTCGCGATTTGGAAAGGGCCTAGCGCATTTAAGAACTCTGTTGTTTTTAAATGATTAAAGTTCTACTCACCACAACTATCCCTGATGACCAGATCTCGGCCTTCTTTAAGCACAACGTCCATTTGGTAAAAAGGGTGCGCACGAAATACACTGTCCTTCTGAGCTCGGGTGGTGGCCTCCTGCAGAGACAGAAAAGGTAAGACATGGTTAGTCTAATGGATTCAACTAAAGGCAGACAATGCGTAGCTGAAATAAGTATTTGTTCTGTTTTGAATGAATACATAATATATGGTGTTGCAAAAGGGAAAACAATCAAACATTCTTTTGGAACAAACAAACATGGTATCTCTGTTGCAGATTTATTGTATTCTCTGTGTTTTTCTAGAATCAATTCATTTACGAATATACTGGAGGCACAAGGTTTGGTTGTAGGGTCCTCTTTTCCCCTGCCCGGGTCAGGGTCTCTGTTCAACTGCTATCAATTTCTATTAAGATAACCATGGCAACGCCCACTATTCCCATTATTACAACTTATTGGATTGGGCCAACCACTTTCGGGCATGCCGCGTTGCTACAAAACCTACCATATTTATGAATATCTATGGCTAAATATGCTTTGATCCTCCTACCTCTGGCTATTTATAGACTTCTATCCCTCTCTCTGTCTCAAATTAACCGTGTTAGGCCACGGATATGAGGCATTGCTTTACTATGACTGTTCCATTTTTCTCTTTCCATCTCCTTTGATGATACGCAGGAAAGGAATTGTGCAGTATCTGCTGAGAAAATGGCACTTGCAATGAAACAGAAGGGTGTACAGTGCAGATGGGGGGAGTTCCAATAAATTGCCATGGGGTTGAGCTGCAAAATCTCTACACACTGCCCGTTTCTAGACTCAGTATACACTGAAAACCTATGACTGCAGAAACTAATCAGTAGTGATCACTTTAGGGTGCTCAATTTGATGCAGACCAGGGAGAGTACCCCTTTCATCATATGTGATTAGTTCTGGTCATCAATATGATTACTTCAGGTCATCAATACTGATTAGTTTTTCACATGCTGAGATAATAATGACCTGGATAAGCAATTTGATTGCAGTACAATGTTGCTCAAAATAAGAAATAAAAGAATAGTTTTGGAATTCCCCGACCCCACCCCATCAACCTAACCCCCATTCATTTATTAGAGTAGGTCTTCTCCTTGAATCTATGGGATTCATAGTTATATAAGTTGGAGAAGTTGATGCCTATCTTCATACTTCTTGATAGGACCATTGACAAAGAATAGGTGTTTATGCTCTGAATATGTCTATTTTACTTTCATTCTCATTTTACAACATGTCCCCTTTTCAACACAATTTTACATAACTTCCCCACTTTAAACATGCATGTTGATACATTTATGGCAATTATTTATATCAATTTTACCACAGCAATGATCTGGATTGTATGAGACATATCACATCATCACAAAGTAGGGCCCCCTGGTGGGAGAAATGGTATGATCAAAATGATTACTTTCTTTCAATAATGAGGAATGATGACCTAAAGTCATCTGCATTGATTACTTTTCAACATGCCTAGGTTTTCTGTGTAGCAATTCTTTAAAATCGAATAATTAGCACTCAGGCCGAAGAGAGAAAGTAGATTGTTCTTTCCAAACCCAGAAAGAACAAGATATTTTCATAATAGGTGAAGACGAAAATATAGTATATAATTAATGAGTAAATGACTCACTAGGCTAGCCCCACAGAGGCCTTACAACAAACTCTAGTACCATAAACGGGAAAAAGGTGGAAATCTTCCACAAACAGATTACCTTCTTGGAATAAATATTACATCACGTGTGGGGCTGGAGGGACAGGTATGGCTCCCTGAGGGGTGTCCCCAGGGCCCATGAGGTGCATGTATAGGCGGGAGTATGTGTGACGAGGGCGGCCTGGGGGCAGCTTCTCCGCCGGCTGCACCTGCGTCAGGTCCCAGTCTTCACATACTACTTACAGGCCGAGGAAGCCCACCTTGCACCACAGCTCTGGCTTTATAAATGGTGATCTGAGGGCAGGGAGGTTTACACGTGGATGCCTCCTGTTGATTCCACCATAACAATCTACTATCACGAAACTATTTAAGCTCAAGGGTAAATGTTGTGTGTTAATGCACGTCCAGGGATGTAAAACTTTACCAACTCTATCTGTGCAAGAGCTAACATGTTTGTATTGAATGATTGAGTTCTGGTTCTTTTTAGGAGCAGGGTTTGGTTTAGTCTAACCACCCTCCTCTGAGAGGAAGGTCTACTTCTCCCTTTTCGTATGTGAATGCTTATGACTTTCTGTCGGCATGCACCAATGTACCATGGCTTCATTTATGCATCATATGAAGGCTTCATGACTGAGACTGTAGACACGAATGGTTATACACTGTTGCAGATCCAGCGAATAACTCCCATATGAATCATGGCGAGAATGAGTAGGTGGTATTGGAGATTACGCCATCCTAAACTGGCAAAGCCTGGTCTCCAGGTCCTCTTATAGACCTAACTATTGATGCTTTTAAAATACAGATCATTTATCTAGAAGCCCGTCCTTACTGTGGACTACAATTTAATATAAACTACATAGAGATATATTACCTTATAAATATAGAAAAGGCCTGTCTCTAAATATTTAACTTTCTACATTATATCCATTCCCCCTATAACACAGTACCTAGGCTAGGCTATATCCGAGAATCATATATTTTCCTTCTGTAAAGCCCTTCAGTATAGTTCCCCTGGTATTCACGTTCTTGACAATGTATTGTTGGTCTAGCAATCTGTCTCCCTTTATGCCTACTCTATTGTATGCCTGCTCTCTCATGAATGGCAATAGAGCAATGGTCTTTGTAAACACTGGAGATTGCAGGTCGTACAGTGCATAATACCACGCTCTATATAGCCAATCTGGCTCCTTTATATGATTTTCCTTCATTACATTGTACTCCCTTCCCACGAAATCGTGTCAAATGGAGTCAGCAAAATGTCTTTTCTTTCTTTCTTTAGTGTCAAGTAGCCTCAGTCAAGTCGATTTTGTTTTGTTTTGGTATTAGAGTCAGCAATATGTAATTTATTGGCGTCATGTAGAGTCTGCAATATCTTCTGTATTGGCCAAATGAAGAGTCAGCAATATCCTCTGTATTGATGTCAAGTAGGGTCAGCAATATCTTCTGTATTGCCACCAAGTAGAGTTAGAATTTTTTTCTGTATTGATGTCATGCAGAGTCAGGAATCGAGTAATGATTCTACTAGTGACCAGCACGGGGCGGGGAGGGAGGCCAAACTATAGGGAATACCAATCTCCATGGGGCCCAGGAAACGTCCATTCGCCTTGCAGTCTATGGGAAATTACATTGAGCAAGTAAAACTGCTGTCTTGAGACAGCGGTTAAATTATAAGTGTAATGGTACTTGCAAAGCAGCTAGTCTTCAAACATCTTTTGCCCTCTTTTGGCTGTGGCCTATGCAATAATTCAATGCCAAAAATAGCCATCTTTATCAACCATACTAGAGTTCCTTGCAGAGTAACACCTCCTTGCCTTATATGAACTTGGCAAAATTAGATAAATGTCTTTATCTTTCGATACGTAAGCATAAAAGGTAAAACCAATACCTCAGTATAATTAATCCTGAAATTATTTTGAAGAAGCAATCTGTGCGGTGACGCCAAGGTTCGAAATGATGAACCATGCTATCTGATAGTGGAATAAGAAACTACCAGATACTGAATTAAATCACAAAATGTTGCTTTTCCATACAGTGCTGACCTTTAAGAGCTCACACTACAGATTTGATCTCTAAATTATCCTGTTCCTTCATTTCTTTTTCTTATCTGACGTTGGATATTTTTCTAACTGATACTGTGTCCCTCTGCCTATGCTTCTCATACGAACATCATCTAGCCCAAAGCTCTCTTTAATAGGATATCTGATGTTGGATATTTTTGCAACATTGCATCAAAAACTGATACTTTAACCCTCTTACTAGTTTTTTTCCATAAGAATATCATCTCGCCCAAAGCCCTCTCTCCAAATATAGCTTCATGAAATAAGATTAGAGACGGTCTACCTTCTTTCCTTCAGCAATACTTATTTAAATATATTTTTTTTTCTTTCTAGACTTGTTCCATTCCCATTTGCACATATGATGTACAGCTGTTCAAGTATTACAATATCAATTTTCAATCATTTTTAACACCCTGCGTCCCAGATCATTTTCGATATGGAGATGTCCTCCCCCATATACCGGTACCCCCACTCCATTGAATACGGGTGCGAGGACACAAAGGGTGCAGACAATGTCCATATTCCTTATTAGGAAATGGAAAGTTTACATTTATTGGGATTCTTTCTGGAAGGAAATAGAGAATTGAGAACTTAGATTGCATCCTAAGAGTCTCTATACCATGTCTCAACATGCACCCTAGATGTCCTAAATATGCACCCTTATGTCTGCACCCTCTAGGTCTCCTGGCACCCAACATATTTCCACATTATGTGGCTAAAGTACCTGTTACAATGCCATTGATTGGCGACATGACACATGCACTTGAATTATCATAAGCCCCTTTGTTGTCTCACCGTGGGGATAACTTCCGATAGTTGCCTGCTCAGGGTCATAAGTTTGGCCGTCCATAAACCAATATTCTGCCACTCATCCTCCAGCATCATACTCCCAAGTCCTCCTCCCACTCCACCTCCTTCTCCCTCTGGTAATCCCTCCATGGTAATCTCCCACGTGCTTGGTTGTTGTTGTCCACTTTTCTGAGCAGGTCCTGTATTGTTGTTGTTGTTATTATTATTGTTGGGCCCCAAGACAGTAACAAGACTGTGGAAACAATGGCATCAGCTGGTGGTGGAGGATGTAGTGTAAGGCGCCCACACCCGTCACCTCCTTACTGACGTCCATGCAAAGAGTTGCTCCCTCACCTACTCACACAGGCTCGATCTCAATAGGAGAAACTCACTATTGAGGAGTTGTTCTCAGGGGGAGCTGCTCAATAGGGTTAGTGTGAGGGGGTGCTTGGTGGAACTAGAGCTAAACCTCTCCTGGGAGTGCGTCCAGATGTTGGGTGCACTTGACCGCTCTTGCTCCTCCAGTGCTAGGTAGATCGACTACTCATGGAGGACTGGTTCATAGCTTAATAATGGCCCTAATGGCTGGAGGCGGGTATAATCCACTGTTTGCTTATCCAGGTGGTGAGCTTACAGTATGGAGGTCAAAGGTTGAACATTCCATGTGAGAGCAACACCTTCTTATTACTCTGTCCATCATTGGAATATCCCCCGCCCTGCCTTATCACACATGGAACCCACGGTTCGACACATTGGAGGAAGCAAAAGCAGACTGTGGCTTAGTTTTAAATATGGCCGTTTAGGGAGATGTGTCTAATTATAGACGTGTGAGCTGCTCACCTCACGGTGCTCTCCTACCTGGGCTGAGTGAGGGAGCTGCTCCATATAAAAAAAGGGAAGTTGGTTGTGGTGCTGCCTGATGCTCTCACCGCCGGGACCTTTCACAAGGAGACAGCTAGACGACATTATATGAATTAAACACCACCAAGACCGTGCACAAGACACCCTTACCTGGCTCTATCAAAGATACATGGGTCTAGGTCCTTTCCTTGACTACACCACTTTCTGTGTGTTTCCCCTTTACTTCTATTCATTGCTGCATGCCTCATTGATGGTAACCCTTGGAGGACGACATTATACACAGAGCCTCAGGCTCAAGCTGAGAAAGAAATGAGTTCAGCTTTCTGGTACAGCCTCAAGTTAAATTATATAAAATACACAGAATAAAGAAGTCCATAAGTTAATGCAGGCCAAAGGCTCATTGATTTTTATAGGTATCCGCTCTGATCTTCATATATCTATAATAGCCAAATATAGGCGATTCACTCCATCCATTTTGAGAGCCTAGGGTTAAGGCAACATGTGCGTTATCGCTTGTGCACCTTCCAAGTTTAATTTCCTGCCTATCATAAACAGTTCCTGTCCCTCTTCCTGTTTTCCCTCCCTGTCTCCCTGCGTCCGATATCTATACCAATAGATGCCCCTGGGGAGATGCCACTTCCTCGTCCAAAAAAGACAAGCAACGTTTTGTGTTGCTTTTTTTAACCTTTCTGATAAACTGCGGCAAGAAATCAGCACTGTTTGACACCGAAAAGACAGCACTTCCTGAAAAAAAAAACAGGAATAATTTCATCTCTGAAGTCACGCTAGGACTATAGAACGCTTTATAACCCCCCCCCCCTCCCATGTGTTCAACCTTCTTCTTTAGCTCATGATGCCGCGATAAAATGTGAGCCTGACATTTTGCCACCCCTTGCCCCGCCTGCATGGCCATCAGAGCACAGGGAGACCGCAAAGAAATCATCTCTAATAGCCAATTGGAATTAATCGGGCCTCTCTCGGCCCGGCCCTTATCGGAGCCAGTGGTGGCAGGTCAACTGCTGACGTCGACAGATTACAGGCCTTTTATTACACGACTGCTATGGCAGTCACTGTGGTAGAGCATATCAAGGCTCACATTACACGTCAATTCAGTATGGTCACAGCCCATGGCCTCAGACGCCACTCATGGGACAGCATGTCATGTTTGAAGATGGTTTCTCGATTTGAGTCATTTCTTTTGAATCATAGTGACATGAGTAAAGGTTACAGAGGTCTACGCAGTGGTGTCTCTTCTTTGTTTATTTTTTTTAATTTTTTGCTCATCTTTTACACCCAAGAGCTGAATTGGTCTCATGTAAGACTTTACGTGACACACCCATGGTCCAGTTGGTAACGAATGGCCCAAATGAAATAATCACCTTGGACTTTTGTCTATGAATCCAGCAATGGTCATTCTAAATGGTTTACAAATAAACATGTATGCAAACCATTGCACGGCGCTATCCATCAACCGCCACATGCAAACATTTTATTTAATTTTTAATGCGACTGGAGATTTAACAATGTTGCACATATATGGTGAACTATGGAATTCCATTATGATGCGAGTTATTGCGGAGTAACTCATGACATAGACTGAGCTGCTCATACAAAGCTCTATATAATAGAGGATCAGACCAACTATACTGGACACAATAAGCTTCTTGATCAGATCCTTTGTGTAGGTACCAGAGGCAGAGGGGGTCTCGGGGGCGGCGCCTGGGAGTAATTGTCACTGCATCTGAATAATTGGTGGATTAGTGCGCGGCTTTGTCAGAGATGTAAATTCATTGTCACTTAAAGCAACATGGTGCCTTGAGGCATTACTCTGTCCTTAAAGGGCCAACGCGTTATCTTAAGCCACATAATATGGTGTTGTATAAAGGTTACTGGGCGTTCAGTTCCTAGAATACCGCAGCAAACTTCATAACCTTTCGTTTAGGAATATAAATGTTACAAAATAGTCCAGTGTGGTTTTCCTTCTGAAAGGATAATCTAGTGTTATCATGTATTACCGGTACTACTGTTTGGGGCATTCAGTTCTTTCCAGTGCTGCCTTAGAGACATTGGAGAGAAGATGGTAGCTAGGGGTTGCTTTGGTTACCCACCCCTGGTGTGCCGACTAAGTCTGAGGGTCTTGCGAGGTAATCACAGCGTCTGCGACTTCTACAATATCTACTGACTCCCTAGGAACCTGTGGAATATCAAGAGCTGGAATTGGGGTGAACAGAAGAGTGAACAGGCATAAAACCTTTAGGAATGATGCCATTTGAAAGGGTTAGGGAAAAATACATCAAACAGGAAGGAACTAGTTTATGGATGGAAATGCTGAGTAAGCTGTGAGTGCAAAGGGGGACCTCAGAAATAGGACCTCCAAACAGGAACCACTCTGAATTATCGCCCTAGGGCTTCACAATGCTGTTCCCTTTGATAGGCCATGTAGAATTGCATTTGGCTCTTAATGCAATAAGGGCCAAACCTTAAGGCTTCAGGTCGACATATGATTCAACACTGCAGATGTGGCTTGTTGGTCACCAGCGCTGCAGTGGTGCATCATGCTGACTACTTGGGTGTGTGCCACATCTGCAGAATCAGCATGATGCATGAATGCAGCACTGGCGAGTCTCATGAAGCAAATATCCATAGTGTTTTAAGTCACTATGCAGCCCATAAAGATGACTTCCAATGGGAGACATGATTGTTGCTCCAGGCTAAAAGGCTCTGTTCCACAGACTGCCAGTTTGGGATTCAGACTCATCTGTATTCAGTGGTTTATGTCCTGAGCATCCCTGTCTATCTTTGTTATTCTGCTTTGCCCAGTTACTTACTTTTCTGCATTTTTCGTTCTAGAGGACAGAGAGCAGATTGAAGAGCAAATTGATTAAAACGTGAAGAGGGTAGTGGGCCAACATGAGCACTTTGACTGGTATGTTATACAGGCTGATTTAAGGGGCAGATATTTTGAAAGAACAGCTAGCAATAGTGATCATATCTATAAAAAGATTTAACGCGTGCAATTATGCACGACTGGCCCAGGTCGCCCACCACCTACCCTAGGGGACTGTCAATATAGTGACAGTGTGTCGAAGACTCAATGCTTAAGGCTATGGAGGATGCACCCATTATCGCTCGCATGTTTCATTGGCGAATAACTCCTCTCCTGGCAAGTTAAGCATTGCACAATACCAGCAGGTCTTGAATAAGGATACATATTAACCATACAAATGCATGAGACAATGTAATTCTCCTCCATTTTGTTATAATCCAGCAGTTTCCAACCGTGAATCGATCGTCTCGCTGTCCGCCATTTTGGATTTTGATGTTCTGTGCGCATGCGCGACCCCTCCTTGCCTGAAGTTGCATTTTCAACGAAGAAATGATAGATTATATCGATTTAACTTGAAATTAATGGCTTTTTGAATATAATCCATGCATGCTCAGGGGGAGAGTGTAAAGACTAGTACATATGGTAAATATATAGTATGTCAGAGGGCGCACGTGGTAGCCGGTGTAAAGGCTAAGAGAAAGAAATCATAACAGCCTACGTCCTCTGTGTATACCACTATGTACATAGAGTCGTACACTCACCTTGCCGGAAATGCGATAGCCATAACAAACATATGGCGGTCCGATTTACAGGGTCGGTCTATAAACGGTCTTAATCGGTCCTATACGAAAACTTCCCAACTTTTCCTGCATCTATCGCATTACATAATCAGTCTTCCGGCCTTACATACTGAAAAAAGCGTCTTAATTGGACAATTCCCATAGGAACCCATGTGTTATGTCCATCACGAAAATCTACCGCACAATGCTATCCTATGGAGCCTCATTTTCATAAGAAAGTAAGTCAAACATGTCAAGTTTTTTTTTCAGCATTTTTCATAGCTAAAGAAATTTCTTCCCCAGGAATTGTCCATGTGCAATGAAAGACTAGATCCTAAAGAACATGTTTCCATGATTTTTTGTTTAATTATCCCCCAATTTCGATGAGCAATTCCCATCTAAAGTTCCAATTTATGACCATCATTTTTGACCGAAAAGGCGCCGCCAATAACCCAGGAGGACCTGGGCCAATTAGATGACGATAAGTTCCGTCCCTGTACTTTACACCCAATCCAACTTCGGCCGAGTCAGCTCTCTTTACAGCTCTATGTCCCAAACCAAACAAAAAGGAGAAGGCCACAATCAAGTTGTAGAGGGCAAAAGGAGACTACAACACACGTGACCCAAGGCCCAAATCAGCTAGTCTATCTACTGAAAAACTTCAACCCTCCCCCCATTCAATCTGTCTGGCAATAACCTTGCATTATGACAGAACATAGTCTCTGCAGAGGGAAAAAAGATAATACAACTAGCCCTCACACAACGTGCATTGCTCCAGGGGGTAGGTATGGTGGTATCCTATCCTTATTTTCCCAGACTGTCACCTCCAAACTTCCTTTATTCCTCACCAAGCCTTCTGAAATAATCCTACTTGTTCTGGAGAGACCAGACAGGCTCTCGGGGCCTCTCCTCTTAATTTCCTAGATTAGTTTTCCATTCCCTAGGCGTCACGTGCATGGTGAGCAAATTACATTGCCATGTCAGGGGGCCTCAACCATGACCCTGAGCTACTCCAACCTGCTCTCAATGACATGTCATAGAAAGGATAACATCGGCAACAACAACAGAAGCAGCAAGACACAGAGCAGTCTGGGGCGCAAAGGACTGAGAAAATATCAGGGTGGACCACATGTGTATATATTTAGCTTTAGAGCTAGTAAAACATTCAGCCATGGTTATTGATTCGTTAAGAGCCCCAGTTGAAACAATCGATTGGTTCAGGTGTATTGTTTCAGGTAGTTCTATAGAGTGCATGTGTTTAATTAGAGATAGTCCTCTAGACTAGTGCTCAGTTTGAGATGGTCCTCTAGACTGTAGGCGTGAACATTCTTTGGCTGGGGTGTAAACTGAGGGCCACGGTGTGATGCGTGATACCTGATTCGAGGTGAACTTCAGTTCAAAGACTGGGTCTAAGCTTGTAATGCCTTGTCTAGCATACGGTCTGTAATAAAGACTAGGGACACACGGCCAAATACAAGAACAGAGCATGGAGAGGGTGATTTCCTACCTAGAGGCCAAGGTTTGGTCCAATCAGCCCTGCCCATCAGTCAGGGGGCTGACACGCACGTTCTGGTTTTGCGTTGTGTGTTACCTGAGGAGAGCAGCTCCCTTACCCCAGTCTCAGCTGCTCATAACTCGGTACACTCAGTACGTGACGGAATGGGGTCTAGTTTGGCAGGGTCTACCACAACAACCTTGATGACTCCTAACAACAGAGAGTCTGATTGAAGCCTTCTTATAGTTCCCATAGCATACACGTGGAGATTCGGACCTTCAACAGTGCAAATGCCCTTGGCATATAGCTTGTCTTCAATACAGACATGCATAATGATACTAGGGAATTTCGTTATAATAATGTACATAACACAGAGGCACAGGACATACATTGTATATTGTTTTAGAGGCCAAATTATCCTTATGAATTTCATACCTGATGTATAAGAGGTATTTGTCTGATTTGATATGATCCATTGGGGACAGGGGGAGGATACCTTGACGATGGGGCTGCCTAGTTCACGTGTAGTATACATCACAATATTTTGCAAAGTGAGGTCATATATATCATGAGAAGAATCTTGCTTCGCCCCTTCCCAAAAAACGACGATGATAAAGAATGGGGCACTACCCCCCTTCCACTTCCGACTTTATCACTGAAAAGCTGTAGTGATTTAGTAGAGAGAGAAGTGCTTTATGTAAGAGCCTTAACACAAGGAGTGTTTCTTTCTTCAAGGTGCTTTGATGGCTAAAAGGCCAGCCCCCAAATAACATGGCTAACACATGTCAATACACGAGATCAATTTCCTCCCAGTCACCAAGCGGCCAACAGCTCCTTTAACCCTTTGAATGCCGCATCTCACATTTATCCATTTGTCAGCACTGTGCATGAAGGTTTACGCAGTTGCGTTTCCTTTTTTTTCTTCTTCTTCTTCAATTACAAGATACCTTTGTCTATGAATACAGAAATGGTCATTTCAAATGGTCATCAAACAATCATACAAACCATTGCATGATTGTTTGTTGTCCACCTAGCACCAGATGCATGCAGGCTAACATTTAAGTCAATTCAAATTTAAATTTTTTTCTTGAGGAAGATTCTGTTGGGAGAGGCACATCAATATGCCTAATATAGCTTATGACCTGTGCACCAAAAATAGTTCAATGCTACAGGACACGTCTATGAATTTATCATTATTTCTGTTTTTTATGAACGGAGCAGTGCTGCAGTCATGGATCAAGCCGACAATAAGGAGTTGACACACTGATAGAGGCTCAAGCATATTCATGATGCACTAATGAAGTACTGCAGGTGAGCAGACTCGCCAGCAGTGGCAGATACAGGATACAGAAAAGGAGGGGGCGTGGCCCAAGATGAGGGGGCACAACCCCTATTGTAGCAAATTTTTTGGGTCCAAAATATGCAAATAAACAGTTCATGACCAATGGGCATGATACACTCCTGTATCAACAGCCCTTACAGTGTTATAAGATTGAACGCGTGAAATTCACGACTGGCTCAGGTCTTCCACTACCTACCGTAGAGGACTGTCAATATAGTGACAGTGTGTTGGAATAGTCAATGGTTAAGGCTATGGTTAATGCACCCATTATTGCTTGTCGTTTTCATTGGCGAATAACTCGTCTCCTGGCGAGTTAACCATTCCATTGTATCAGCAGGTCTTAAATAAGGATCCATATTTTCCATAGTAAGGCATGAGACACTGTAATTCTCCTCTATTTTGTTATAATCAAGTAGTTTCGATAGCACCGTAAGACGATCATCTCCAAGTCCGCCATTTTTGATTTTGATGTTCTGTGCGCATGCGCGACCCGCCTCCTTGCCGGAAGTAGCATTTTCGATGGAGAAATGATAGATTCTATCGATTTGACTTGAAATTAATGAGTTTTAACATATAATCCATGCATTTTGGGCAATAATAATAATAGATTTGACTCCAGAACACCCCCTCAATTTCTTGTTAAACGAAAAATAAAAATTGACGACAGGTCACTCAGCGCGCATGTGTCAAGTCTCCTTGCCAGAAGTGCGGCGGTCAACATAACAGAAATATGGTGGTCCGATTTACACACTCATATATAAACGGTCTTAACCCATCCTATACAGAGAATTCCACCTCACCTGCTGAAAAAAGTGTCTTAATTGCCCTATTCCCATAGGAGTCAATATGTTAAATTTCGACCCCTGTTGACCGCCGAAATTGACCGTGCAATGCTATCCTATGGGAGCCTCGTTTTCGTGAAAAAGTAGGTCAAACATATCAGGTTTTTTCTTCAGCCTTTTTCATAGGTAAAAAAATTTCTTTTTTTGGGAATTGTGCATGTGCAATGAAAGACTAGATCCTAAAGAACACGTTTCCATGATTTTTTGTTTAATTATCCCCCAATTTCTATGAGCAATTCCCACCTAAAGTTCCAATTCCCGATCGTCAGTTTTTGACTGAAAAGGCGCCGCCAATAGCCCAGGTAGACCTGGGCCAATTACCAGGGGTTGTTCAGAGTGTAGTGAGCAGCACCCCTGTGGCTGTACCACAGAGTCCTGCTGGACTAACACAGCCTCCTGGTCTCTGTGTTTGCTTATATTGGTACTATATACATACAGCAGGTGCCCACCCACCTCCCCCAAGGCTACCAATGACCTCAGTCTAAGCCAAGTCTTCTAACTGGGATTATTTAGATAGGTTATACAGAACACTGAGATAACTGTTCTTCTGATACTGGCTTAGGGGAAAAGGTTGGGGTAGGTAATTTGGGGTTGGGGAGTGGGCTCGCCAAATAATGAAAATGTCCCCATTGTAAGCCTAACGTAAATTTAATGTAAGAAAAATGGCAAACTAACATGAATGTGCACCCATGCAATGAATGAGAAATAGTTGTATAAGCGCAATTTTCAAAACAAAAATTCATATTCACAACGGGAGAACTACATCAGATGTGAGTCTGATAGATAAATAAGCGTGTCCGTGTCCATGTATACATGTATATGGGCACCACACACATACGAGAGGATTTGAAAGGCAGAGAACGCTGGAGAGTCCTTGCACCCATGTAAAGAGGCATACAATGCCATAATGTACTCTGCTCCCCTTACAGATTCCTATTACGTCTGAGTACGACAAGTTCACACCGTTTCTTATAAAAGGAGGACACACTCTGTAATGGCAGGAAGAGGAATTTGTTTTAACATGGCAAAGAAGGATAATCGTGTCCAGCTGAATGATTCTCTACCGTCCATAGATGCAGAGGATGACAAATGTGACATGATTCTATTTTCTTTTCAAACATTGGAGTTCATTAAATAGGCCTTTAGGTTTGCCTGGCTAGGATTTGCTGCTGTATGATGCCATAAAGTCCGGGTGGGGCTGGAATATAATGCATATCTGAGTACCAAATAGTGACCAGATTATTTTATTATGATAGTTTTAAAGGGATTAGCTTAATCTGATATATATTGATGGTGTAGCCTGTATGCTTTTTGTGACGATTCAAGGACGGCATGATGCATGGAGCCTTTGCGTTGTCATTATGTCATGTATCTCTAGTCACCATGTCCACAAGATCCCCATGACAGCATTACAAGTACCTAGATAATTGGCCAGGGTTGCATCCAAGCTTCATTGGAAACACTCGTCTAGGCTGGGCTTTTCATAACAATGGTATACATAGTTATCATTCTGGCCGGGTAAACCTTGCTGTAATTAAAAGTCCCTCTCTGCTACTGTAAATACAAGACAGCCATTGGCAGCCTCGGCACATCATTTTCAAAGGTGAAAGGGGTAGAGCAAACAGAGAGGTAGGCAGCAGGCGATAGGGCGGGTGATTTAATTATTGCATGATTACACAAGAGGCTCTGAGTGGAGGTAGAAACCCGGTCCTGACTCAGCATATCCACAACTGTCACCCACTCAGGAGCAAGTACACTAAACCCTCCTCCTTACAATAACCACACGTGTTCTCCTCCAGAGTATCCTGTCCTGCTCAAGTGGCCAATACCACTGACCACCACACTGTCCAATATTGAGGTGTCTAGGATGATGGGTGATGGTGGTGACCAATCTAACCCCTCCGTCCACCCATAATGGTGCCTTTTAAGGCTGTGCCTCCAGCAGTCAGCGTGGTCTGCTTGCTGCTGGTGGACCTACCACCACCATGGATGGTTTCAGTACTGGAGGAGGAAGGATGGAGGCGGCAGGTGCACTGGATCTGGGGTACTGGAACGGTGTGCTGCCGCTTATTGACAGTTAGTTCCTCCAGAGGGTGGTAGGTGGGGACAGGAGGCCTCCCATTTAGAGATGTAGCAGGGTGGCTAGATATAAAGGTACAGGGAAGCCACTGACAAACTGGCTTCTACTTTGTTGGTGCAGTGGGTCTTCTAATCTGGAAGCAGTAGCCATCTGGGTCATAACAAAAGGTGCCACTCCATAGACAATATAAAGATAAAGCCCTGCCATTCATTCAGTCTTCAAATTCAGGAAGTTAGGTATGTGGCATTTCCGAGAGAGAGAGAGAGAGAGAGAGAGAGAGAGAGAGAGAGAGAGAGAGAGAGAGAGAGAGTAGTAGTAGTAGTAGGTAGACTGAAGAGGCCATTGGCATGTCATCTTCTCATTTCATGCCGGAATGGGTTTGCAAAGCCACAGCTATACTAGCATCATCGTTGGCAGCCAAAGCCATACATGCCTAGTCCTATGGTATAATCATCTTGTGGGCCTGGCTGACACAATCCAGCTTAATAGAGAGTATACCCAATAGATTGATTTTATTGGTTCGTAACCTATTGACAGTAGACCCGCTCTGGTGCATGTATTTCAAGATCTGGGTTAAATCAATGGCCTGATAACTGTGATATGCCATACCAATTAAACCATCTGAAGCAGAGGCCAAACGGTACAGTCACGAGGGTCCATCCTTGACTGTGGAAGCCACTTCAAAGATGACTTAAGTGTAACTTTGTGAACTTTGTCTCTGAGAACTGGGCCCTGTGAAATGGGGTAGATTTCCAATAGGAACAGAACGCCTTTAGGTATATGATCAATGGCTTCAGACTGGGTCATATTGCATCCATTTCTAGGATGGCTTCAATGAAGCTTAGCGCATCTGTTTCCAAATGGCAAGACAAGTCCTTCAACCTATAGTCACAGTTACTTCACACTGCCTCATATCCAACAATGGGAGAAGCCACTTCCAGGATGGCTTCAGTGAGGCATAGGCTCCATGTCAGGTTGGCTCCTATCAGATAGGCCCAGTGGGGTGTGGAGAGATCTGAGTGGGAGTCTGTGACCGGTGACTGAAAGCTGTGTCCTAATTCCCCTCCAGCTGCCCTGTGTGATACGGACCTCCGGGTCTCCAGGGTCTCAGCAGGTGGATACGACACCCATCACCAGGACCCTCTCCAGCGCCTTACAGACGACCCTGCCAATGACACCAGTCACTCGTGTGCTCCTCTTTAGGATAAGGCCACTGACCTGAGCCAAAGCTGTTATGTGAACTTGAGATCCTTTAGTCATACCCTTATCATGCTTCTGCAGCAGGAGCAGAAGAGCAAGCAATGGGCTTTGTATTGATGGACTGCCCTGACAGTGGTGTTAAGTGGTATTTTGGGTTATCAGGGCCGTTAGGGTAGCGGTGACGGCAGTGCCTAATGTTGTTGGCCCTACCCCTCATCCTTGCGGGTAAAGCTGCAGCTCTCAGAGCTGCTCTCCTCATGCCTCATGCATGGTCCGTCTTGATGTGAGCAGCTCAGCAGAGGGCCTACCCTGTGTGATGCAGGAGAACTGCCCCACGGTTCCACTCACTGCCGCCGCCGCTGCTGCTGCTGTTGCCAGAGCCTGGAGGGCACTACCATCACGGCGTACCCCCGACTGGGTCTCTCCAATACTACCAGACAGCTGAATCAGCAGGCAGGACTTTGGAGGGGTATCCTCTTCCTCCTGTGGGGAAATCTCTGTGAATGAATACAGTCACGCACCGCATGTATCAGGTCCTTTCCCCCCAGTAGGAGCCCTTCCTCCAGGGTTGAGAGAGGCATGCTGCAGGCACACATGCAGCAGAGTCTTGTAGACAGCAGCTTCACTGCTTATGTACGCACCCCTACTACAGCCCTCCTCCTCCAGTCCTCCTCCTGCTGGTAGGGAGAGGCCCTGTTCCTCCTGCTCCTACTTTTCATAATGACATCATGGGTGCAGGAATGGCGGGCGTTCCACAGCAGTTTACCCTGCTCCTATGTTTGTTGCCAGTCCTGTGCATGTGACCACCGCGCCTACAGAGCCCCTGAGGCCATGTCCTCACACCCCCATCTTCATTCTGATGCGGAGCCTAATGTACTGAAATAGTCTCTGGGTGATTCAATCTTCTTCTCCTCATACCGCCTTAGTCACAAACGCAGAACTGATCTAGCAACATACATCACGCACTGGCAACTACAGATGGTATTAAAGTCATAGAGACTTCTGTCAACTGTGTTGCCACCTATTGTCTAGTGGCAGTGGCAGATCGAGAAATTTGAAAATGGGGGTTAAGGGGGTGCCATTTGAGAATCTCTTCTCCAAGTCTTTTATGGCAGATTTAATATTTGAAAAATGAAATCCCCCCAAGAGCCCCATGGCTCCCTCTTAATCTGCTACTAAGTGATTATATTGGGCGCTTCCTGAACCATTCAGTCCGCCGTAGATTAACCAGGATCTGACCACCCTATAAGTGCCTCAGGGTATGTAGCATACAGGTCATCAGATAAATCCTGCTTTAATGTGGTGTCTGTGTGCTGGAGGCTGCAGGTGGGGGGTGTGGGTCTGTGGGCCTCCAGGGTGGCCTTAGCAGCTGAGGCTCTTCAATGTATAGCGGATCGGCGCCAAGACCCGACGGAGACACACTGACTGAGCTCTTAACCCTTTACAGGCAGGCCCCATTGTCATCATGAGGCTTGAGTGCAGGCCTGGAGACACCCAATAATGCATCATGCTGATCCTAAGGGATTGGTTCACTTCTAAAGGGTCAGCATGCAGGATGTGAAAATGCTGGAGAGTATAAGCTACTTGCTAATACTGCGGTCATACACCATCACAACAGAACATGAAGCATTGGGGTCATAAACCAATGGTTATTGGTGTTGTGCCTACTTGCCGATGGTCGCGGGGCTAAGGAGGGGTAATAGTGTAAGGGATAGGGACGGCTCAGTTGGTTCTTCCAGTCTGTCATAGCTCCTTATTGTGTAGATGACAAAGTGCAGGCTGCAGCAGCAGGTCAGGCACCCAGGGTAGAGACATGAGGTAGCACCGTGTGAGGTAGGAGTCTGGGTTCTGTAAGGCTGAGAGTACATTTCACCATAGCGATAGTGATATTGTCCCTTTTCTTCCTATTTATTATTCAATATCCCCTTCCTGTGGTGAGAAATGGATTTGTAGTCAAATTTAGACTGTATATCAAATACCATATACCACAGATGGCTGTGAGGATGAACGTAAAACTGAGCATACATAGTTGTATTTTTGGGCTATGTTCATACTTGGCCCTGCACATATATATTTTCCTCAGCCATTGCTGAAAACACTGGTCTTCAACTCATTATCGGTCCTGACTTTGGATGAGAAGATGCATACATGTGCATTGTGCATCCAATATATGATTACTATTACCAGTGACAGCCATGATATGATTCACTTGTAACTAAAACAAGACTGGCCTCGCATAGAAACTAGATGGAATATTCCCCATTTAGAGTTAGATAATCTGAATTGGCATCTGTCTTGTCAATGATTTAACTCATTACCTCCCTATTTCACTTGACTTAAGTCCACCATTGAATTGACTAGCATGATCTGTGAACGCGTTAGAGCGTGTTAAAGTGAACGAAATGGCTGGAAATTGATCTGGGAAATTTAATGTCCTTCTGCCGTCACGTGTGACAAAACAGGGAGAAGTTTTAGATTTGCATGTCTAGCCGATTGTGTGATGTTGATTTGCAAGTAAATGGCATTAGGGTGCACCCAGGAGGGAAGAGAGTCATACTCCAGTCAATATTCATTGATATGCAAATTATGTCTGCCCATACTGTATTGAAGAAATAAGTGTCAGCCCATTGAATATGATGTTAACAATCTTCAACATAATGAGAATGGGTGCCAATTCGGATTGAATTGAAGTTGACAGAGTGTAAGCTAAAGGGGAAGAGTTGTTAGCCTTCAGAAAATGATTATTGACAGATGTTACAGAGGGCCTAAAGTAAGAATTGAAGAATTAGGCTTAGACCCTAGCTGTGCTGCTAGAAATTTCAGGCATCTATCCGAAGAGCTAGTAAATTTGGTGAAATCATCAACAGCAACAAAAAAGTCCTGCAAAAATAGAAATTTGACAACATCTAAAGGCCACCAATGGTATCCTGTCACCATAAGTAACGCTATTCTTCTCTCTTCTTATTTTTACTATTTAGGGGTCACCAATGCAGTGCTAGTCCGTAGGCCATCAGCACGGTAGCTTGTGCTGTATTCGTGTATCATGCTGATGGTGAGTTAAATTACTTTGCTGACCTTAAATGGCCTCAAAACCTCCTTAGACTACCAGACATTAAGTCAACACAAAACGAGTAGCTCCGTGACCATAGAGCAGCTCGCCGGCCGTGACCTGTCAGGGCCACTCCATGTTTGACTAAGATTACATTTGCAATTTCCTCCAAGTTTGCACAGAGTAGGACCAAGGAGGGAGTGGGCCGGTTTCTGAGGACGCCAAAAGATCATACACAGGAGGGGACAAGGGGACAGACTACCCTTCCATCCTGGTTCCTTTCTAGGTGCTTTAATCTAGCAGCGAATACGCTAGTCCCCCGACCTTCCCACAGAAAGGCTCTGACGCTTCTATCACTAGAAATCAGTTTATTTTGGAGATCACAATACTGGTTTAATCATGGGTGGCGATGCGTGACTGTCCCAGCACACTGTCAGAAGCCAGCGTAAATACATTAAAACATGCTCTCATAAAAGGTTGTAACGCAAGATTACGGTGATGTCATGTATGCTTCGCTAAGCGTATTGTGACCAGATACCCAGGACCGCATTTCACAAAACCTAACCACAATGAGGCGCCCAAATATTTAAACTTCTGCTTGCACTGGGAAGAGTTGTCGTGTCAATGTAAGGATAAGCCAGTATATGTCTGGTCTGACCGCGGCTATATCTGTATTGACGTACCAGAAATGCTGCCATATAATGCTGGCACTCTATGCTCTCTGCCCAAGAGGCTATTTCAAAATATTAACCGACAGCTCCCCTTCAAATTAAGATGGACGCCGTGACTTTGATACCATTATTGGTCTACATTAGTGGTCACTTATACCACGATTTCTGGCTTACACAGTGCTTTTTGGGGTCTATTCCCATCCACATATCTGTCGATATTGCACACCCTATAGGCTGTAACATCAATTTTGGAAGGCGTGCGGTTATCAATGTAAGGCGTGCGGTTATCCATGTAAGGCGTGCGGTTATCCTGGATAACCGCACGCCTTACATTGACAACCTCATGTCCTTACATGTCATATGTTACATGTTAAAACCCATGAAATTTTCAAGGCCAGGGCAGGGCTCGAACCTTCAGTCTCAGATCCCTAATCCAACTCCCTATGCATTGCGCCACAGGGACTGACGAGATACGCTCGGTTAGAACCAAATCTGGATATGATACGAAGCCGTGTGCGCTGTCGCTGTCCGCTGCCGGGCGACGAGGTGTATTATACACAAAGAGTAGAGTGCGCAGAAGGAGGAGACGCGGTGGTCTAGCGGTTAGCACGTCGCGCTCAGCTGTGAGAGGTCCGCGGATCGATTCCCGGGCCGGACGCGTCTTTTTTCGCCGTGTGCGCTGCCGCTGTCCGCTGCCGGGCGAGGAGGTGTATTATAGTATTTATACACAAACATAACCGCGAGAAGCATCTTTTTTCGCCGTGTGCGCTGTAGCTGTCCGCTGCCGGGCGATGAGGTGTATGTACCGATCGTGTACAAACACTATTTTTCGCCGTGTGCCGCTGCCAAGCCTAGCCGAGACCGGGGCTGTCGCTGTCCGCTGCCGGGCGCCGAGGTACATGTACACACAATGGCTGGCATCGAGTCCCGGGGAGGGGGAATAATTTTTATTTTCAACTTGAATTTATTGGTATAATATTGATTATTTATTGGTTTCGTGGTATAAAATAAGTAGTCAATGGATAACTCATGACTTGTGGGGGTTATCAACGATAATAACACTCGGCCTACGGCCTCGTGTTATTATCCGTCGATAACCCCCACGCGTCATGAGTTATCCATTGGTTACTTGTTCACTATATCTCAGTGTAAGCCCTCCATATGTGGGTAAGGCATTGATAGCATCTGACCAGATGGCTATAAGCTAGGCCGTGCTATACAAGGGGTCAATGGTTAGGAGATTATGTTAAGGATTCAATTGAAAATTTAGGATCTAAGATCTATGATCAAGAGGCCCGTGTTAAGGATGCAATTGAGAGGATTGAATTTAGGATCTGTCATCTATGATCAAGATATTAGGATTTCATATTTAAATTTGACGATCAATTCTGAGTTTAATATCAATTCTAAAAGCAGTTAAATTGCAGTGCGTTTCCCGGATTAGAAATTTATCCCATATTTTCGGCAAAGTAAACACAGCAAAGCTGTAATGCCGTGCATATTCATATCATGTTCTAAGAAGTATAGAATTGATTTACAACATTTTTAATATGATCTTAGATCAAAATTTTCAGAACAAATATTATTTTAATACGGAATATAAAAGCCCTTCATATGTTGTGTGTTTTGCAATTTATTAATCTATAACATATTTTCAGGAAAGTAAACACAGCAATGGCGAATGCAGTGCATATTCCTATTATGATCCAAGGAAAAAAGATCATTATATATGAACTCTATGGCCTTTGGAATGGACCTATACTTAAATATATGCTCTGATTGTGGTGCTTCCTCGCTCTCCATGTAAAATCCTGTCCCATTGCTTTAGTATGGAGTAAACCTATGCCTGGATTAAAATATGCAAATAAGGAATGTGTGTGAGGGTTGGGAGTAGTGTGGTGGTGGTATTGGTGGTGGTGGTGTCACAATGGTCACTAACATCCATCTGATAACTTTTGAAGATCAAAATTGACCACATATGACCTGGATCCCTGTGATTCCTGAAACCAAGATGGCCGACACACAAGGAAAACAAAAGAATTAGGTAGTTGAGGTGTCCCAATGGTCACTAACATCCATCTGATAACTTTTGAAGATCAAAATTAACCACATATGACCTGGCTCCCTGTGATTCCTGAAACAAAGATGGCCGACACACAAGGAAAACAAAAGAATTAGGTAGTTGAGGTGTCCCAATGGTCACTAACATCCATCTGATAACTTTTGAAGATCAAAATTGACCACATATGACCTGGATCCCTGTGTTTCCTAAAACCAAGATGGCCGACACACATGGAAAACAATAAAATTGGGTAGTTGAGGTCTCCCAATGACTACTAACATCCACCTCATAACTTTGAAAGATCAAAATTGACCATATTTGAGCTGGATCCCTGTGTTTTCTAAAACCAAGATGGCCGACACACATGAAAAACAATAGAATTAGGTAGTTGAGGTCTTTCAATGGTCACTAACATCCATCTCATAACTTTTGAAGATCAAAATTGACCACATATGACCTGGATCCCTGTGATCCTGAAACCAAGATGGCCGACACACAAGGAAAACAAAAGAATTAGGTAGTTGAGGTCTTCCAATGGTCACTAACATCCATCTGATAACTTTTGAAGATCGAAGTTGACCATATATGACCTGGACCCCTGTGTTTCCTAAAACAAAGATGGCCGACACATATGGAGACAATAGAATTAGGCAGTTGAGGTCTTTCAATGGTCACTAACATCCATCTGATAACATTTGAAGATCGAAATTGACCACATATGACCTGGATCCCTGTGTTTCCTAAAACCAAGATGGCCGACACACAAGGAAAACAATAGAATTAGGTAGTTGAGGTGTCCCAATGGTCACTAACATCCATCTGATATCTTTTGAAGATTAAAATTGACCACATATGACCTGGATCCCTGTGTTTCCTAAAACCAAGATGGCCGACACACATGGAAAACAATAAAATTGGGTAGTTGAGGTCTCCCAATGGTCACTAACATCCATCTGATAATTTTTGAAGATCAAAGTTGACCATATATGGCCTGGATCCCTGTGTTTTCTAAAACAAAGATGGCTGACACATATTGAAAAAAAATAGAATTAGGTAGTTGAGGTCTTTCAATGGTCACTAACATCCATCTGATAACTTTTGAAGATCAAAATTGACCACATATGACCTGGATCCCTGTGTTTCCTAAAACAAAGATGGCCGACACACATGGAAAACAATAAAATTGGGTAGTTGAGGTGTCCCAATGGTCACTAACATCCATCTATAACTTTTTTTTTAAGATCAAAATTGACCATGTATGACCTGGATCCCTGTGTTTCCTAAAACAAAGATGGCCGACACACATGGAAAACAACAAAATTGGGTAGTTGAGGTCTCCCAATGGTCACTAACATCCATCTGATAACTTTTGAAGATCAAAATTGACCACATATGACCTGGATCCCTGTGTTTCCTAAAACAAAGATGGCCGACACACATGGAAAACAATAAAATTGGGTAGTTGAGGTGTCCCAATGGTCACTAACATCCATCTATAACTTTTTTTTTAAGATCAAAATTGACCATGTATGACCTGGATCCCTGTGTTTCCTAAAACAAAGATAGTCGACACACATGGAAAACAACAAAATTGGGTAGTTGAGGTCTCCCAATGGTCACTAACATCCATCTGATAACTTTTGAAGATCAAAATTGACCACATATGACCTGGATCCCTGTGTTTCCGAAAACCAAGATGGCCGATACACATGGAAAACAATAAAATTAGGTACTTGAGGTGTCCCAAAGGTCACTAACATCCATCTGATAACTTTTGAAGATTAAAATTGACAATATATGAGCTGGATCCCTGTGTTTCCTAAAACAAAGATGGCCGACACACATGGAAAACAACTAGGAGGCGTGTATTTGATGGATTAAGGAAATCAGTTAAGCACGGCATAGCCGTGGTGATTTATTTTGTCATGGTTAATTATAATGCTTAAAGTGTGCATCAATGTAGCAGGTCACCCATAAAGGGTTAATTGTGCATCAATGCATCATGCCATCCATAAAGGGTTAAGCGTGCACCAATGCATCATGCCATCCCTAAAGGGTTAAGTGTAAATCAACGTATCATGCCATCTATAAAGGGTTAAGTGTGCATCAATGCATCATGCCATCCCGAAAGCGTTAAGTGTACATCAATGCATCATGCCACCCATGAAGGGTTAAATGTGCATCAATGCATCATGCCATCCCTCAAGGGTTAAGTGTGCATCAATGCATCATGCCATCCCTCAAGGGTTAAGTGTGCATCAATGCATCATGCCATCTATAAAGGGTTAAGTGTACATCAATACATCCCTAAAGGGTTAAGTGTGCATCAATGCATCATGCTATCCATGAAGGGTTAAGTGTGCATCAATGCATCATGCCATCTATAAAGGGTTAAGTGTGCATCAATGCATCATGCTATCCCTAACGGGGTTAAGTGTGCATCAATACATCATGCTATCCATAAAGGTCTAAGTGTGCACCAATGCATCATGATATCCATAAAGGGTTAAGTGTGCATCAATGCATCATGCAATCTACAAAGGGTTAAGTGTGCATCAATACATCCATAAAGGGTTAAGAGTGCATCGATGCATCATGCAATCTACAAAGGGTTAAGTGTGCATCAATACATCTATAAAGGGTTAAGTGTGCATCAATGCATCATGCCATTCATAAACGGTTAAGTGTGCATCAATGCATCATGCCATCTATAAAGGGTTAAGTGTGAATCAATGCATCATGCTATCCATAAAGGTCTAGGTGTGCACCAATGCATCATGCCATCCATAAAGGTTTAATTGTGCATCAATGCATCATGCTATCCCTAAAGGTTAAGTGTGCATCAATGCATCATGCAATCTACAAAGGGTTAAGTGTGCATCAATACATCCATAAAGGGTTAAGAGTGCATCAATGCATCATGCAATCTACAAAGGGTTAAGTGTGCATCAAAACATCTATAAAGGGTTAAGTGTGCATCAATGCATCATGCCATTCATAAAGGGTTAAGTGTGCATCAATGCATCATGCCATCTATAAAGGGTTAAGTGTGAATCAATGCATCATGCTATCCATAAAGGTCTAAGTGTGCACCAATGCATCATGCCATCCATAAAGGTTTAATTGTGCATCAATGCATCATGCCATCTATAAAGGGTTAAGTGTGCATCAATACATCCCTAAGGGGTTAAGTGTGCATCAATGTATCATGCTATCCCTAAAGGGTTAAGTGTGCATCAATGCATCATGCCATCTATAAAGGGTTAAGTGTGCATCAATACATCCCTAAGGGGTTAAGTGTGCATCAATACATCATGCTATCTATAAAGGTCTAAGTGTGCATCAATGCATCATGCCATCCATAAAGGTTTAAATGTGCATCAATTCATCATGCCACTTAAAACTCCTAAAAAAGTGCATCATACTTATGTGTACATGTATACATAAATATACATGTAGGTGGCCTTTAGTGGGTTAATAGTCAGTGGTGCTGAGAAGCGCACCACCAGCAGAAGAGAACCACATGGTGCTGGGGGAGGTGGTGGCAGGCAGGTATGGGGCCACCCCAGGAGCACAGCCACCACCACCATTCAGAGGTGGGTGGGGGGGGGGCTCTATATACTATATACCATGGCTCTGCCTGGTGTCCAGGGCTACCACCACTGTCCCCAGGGTCTACAATAACAGGTCCACCAACACCACCACTGCCACCACTTCTATGCTTGACTGATTTGCAGATTTTAATCCAGGTATAGGCATACTCAATACTGTACCTATGACAGGATTATACATGGAGAGCGAGGAAGCACCACTATGAGAGCTTGTATTTAAGAATGGGTCCCCTCCTATAGCCGTTCATTCTTAAGAATGAACGGCAATAATGCAGGCTAGACTGCTATCGGCTGACCTGCCAGTGCATTTGGGCCATGCTTACATAAAAGGACTTCTCAGTGTTACCTTAGCCTTACATACGTTGTAACTCCTCCTGTGGCTGTGTGTTTTACCTTTTGTTGCTGTTGCCTGTGGGTAATGCTTCAGTGCAAGGATTACTAGGCATCAAAGTAGGCTGTATTGGCTTCATTCTGAGCCCTCCACCCTTTCTGCATTTTAAAGGGGGACACGCATACAATTCACTTACTACCGGGCACTGTAGAGTATGCCTGAGTGTGTAGATTTAATCAGGGAAACAGCAGAAAAATGAACTTGCGACTGTGTTATATAATATATAATATGAAAACATACGATATATGCAATACGTTGAGACAATTAATTGAATAGAATACAGCAAAAAGTTTGCTCGTGCACGTTGAGGGGGCACTTGACAAGATAGTAGTTATAGTTGAGTTGACGTGGCTTTGTGTACTTACGGCACTACTGGCATTGACAAGATAGCTCATATTTCCAGAACTCTTAGGCATAGAGTACACTGTGCCAGTATTATATCCATCACGCAGATCAAACATCTAATCGCTAAGATGATGGAATAGGCCTTTAGAGAATCCCTCATGTCAATACACGGTTTACGACACAGTATAATATAATCCCATAGGCTTAGATTAGATCTGTACTCAACAGGATAGCAGCCTGGTAGTGGCTATAAGGCTCTTGGTACCAGCACGTTATAAGGCCATTTGTTACATGTCCTATAATTAGAAGACAGCAAGCCATGGCTGCTGCAACTGATAAAGGCTGCCTTAACCCTTTAATAGCTTAAGCCCCCATGCCCTTTTATGGTCATTATGAATTAACGTTGAATTAATAGGCAGCACTCCGGTACTGCATTGGTGAATCATGCTGACGGTTTTGGGGAATATTAACCACATGGGGTTGGCATGATGCATTGATGCACCACTGGCGAGTAACTCGCTTGTGCTGGATATATTGACAAAAGGGCTACCCTTAAGGGGCTAGCCTGTGATGGCATCCTCCTGGTTTAGAAGTGTCTGGTCATGATGGATGGGTGGGAAATTGGGACACAAAGGTATGGAAGGGAACAGCTTTGTGGGGTTAGCTCCTATAGTGTAGGGGAAGCTAATGTAAAACATAAAGACAGGATGGAAAGTGTAGACAACTCATAAATGTTGGAGGTGCGATCTGTATGACATTGTGTGCTGGGGTCTAGAGGTCCTGCAGCCAAGGATGTATACATACGTTATGTCTCTCAGAAAACTAAAGTTAAGAGAAAAGGGACAAGAAGGTATGGAGCAAGCATTTAGCCTCTGGTACCAGCCAATTCGATGTGGGTCTTATATATGCTAAAGTGAGAGAAGGCATATAAGCTTGTGTGAGAGAGGAATTGAGATCGTTATAGTGAATTAGTCAATAGCCAATGTATACATTATGGTGGCTGAAGGGTCAGATATCAAATGTTTCCCCAGCTGATCAAACCATTGAATATTTGCTACCTGCTCCAGCACTTGCTACTGTGACAGAGTTGATATTCCAGCAAATGTATTTCGCTACACAAATCCTCTAGATCCATAGACACATTCGCACCCTATATGCAATGCTGCACTTGAAGCTTTAAGCAGATGTTACATTCTGCCCTTTTACCATTTCATGAGATGACCAATAAGGGACTCAGGAGGCTTACTAAATTTGAACCTAGATCTTGGATCGTTTCCCCATCAGGTAAAACAACCTAAGTGCAAATTACTCCCGTCCCATTCCATCCACTATAATGAGAGAGGGAGCTGTAAGGTAACGGCTGGCACTAGTCATCCAATCTAGGGTAGACCAACAGGTGGACTGTTGACTATACATCTACAATGTAGAAGCACCCTGTCAGGAGAGGGGACCTGCAGACCTGTATACAAATCCATACTCATTACGGTTCACGGTAGCCGCCTACTCACCCGACAACAAGTCACACTCCTGGGTCCTGTTTGGACATCAATTATTCAGGACCCTAATCTACACGGCCAGTGAACCCTCTACTGGTTTACTATTAACCCGCTAATGACCGAAAGGTGCATTAATGAATTTTGACCATTACCGTGCAACCCCGCATACTAGGTGTCAGCATTCTATTCTTTGTGTGACTCGCCGGAGCTTCAATGATGCATTATCCCGAATCTTGAGGTATAATGCTGTTATCAATTTGTCATTCATTAGACAGAGAATTGCTAAGATGGTAGTGACATAATAGGAGGTCCAATTAATATTAATGACCACGTAAGACAGCACATCACACAGGTTCTAGCTAGCTATGCTACTTTGATACTAATATATCTTATCCCAAATATATTCACCCTTGATATATTGATGAAACCACTGTATTGAATTGGATATAGAATTTTGATTGGTAATAACGTTTTTCTGCGCTAGCTAAATATGTGCATATATAACAGGAATAAAAATTCTATTAGCACTTTATTTGCTTGCAAATGCGTCTTCCAGACTATAAATGATAAAAGCTATCCGAGTAAACCCATCCTCCCTTTTTGCAGCTCACTTTGCTTCCGGCTCATTCTCTGCATTTCCTACACCCTCATAAAACATTTTACAGATAGGGAATGGTGCATGCGCCCGGAGCATAAAAGATCTTTTGAGAGAAATCAGAACCTTCCACCAAACCAACTCCTCCAATGACAGCATCTCCCAAGCTCTATTTCCGTCCTATTTCGAAAGTGGTCTTTTAGTTTTTGCAGATGTATGTGAGAAGGTGTACAGAAAAGCCGTTTTGTTGAGGGATATACAGACAAATCTTTTTAGCTTGTCTGGTCAAACTGTATTACCATGTTACCATGCTATGAGCAGCCAAGTAGAAAGGATAATCCAAGAAACGCCTGCATGGAGCATCCTTTATGCATATAGATAGTAGATGGCTGGAACATTAGCTCTACACTCATCCATCATAGGCTTAGAATGTCTGTAGGCGAGAGTGGAATGAAAACATTGAGACAATTAGGTCTTTCCTCTCATGTTGACAGCAGCTATGCATTGTACCATCTTAGAAGCATTAGAGAGCATACTCCCATTCCTCTACATTACTTGCAGCAACTGCTGCATGAAGATTACACTCGTTCTGTGCCTATTGATGTCTTTACAGTAGCTGACAAGCTTCTTTGCTGCATCTTCCCCATTTATTTTACGTTTGCTATTCTGGTAAATTAATAACAATGCACTGGTCTCTGCTGGGGCTCACACATAACAGTTCTCTGTATGATCACGCCTCAGTATTACTCTCATGTTCATATATACTACTTGTGCCACTTGCATCATTAAGACTATCCTATTAAAACTCAATATCTATATACTACTAGCACTTCAGAATACATACTGCCATATTAAAACTCCAATGTCCATATACTACTTACACCAGCTGCAGCGTAAAGACTGCCATATTCGTACCCCAATGTCTGTATACTACTTACACCAAGTACATAAACAGGACTGCCATATTGATAATCCCATGTCCATATATACTACTTACACTAACTGCTGCATGAAGACTGCAATATTGATACTGTCTGCACCGTACAGACTGCCATATTAATACTCCCATGTCCGTATACTACTTACACTGTCTGCACCGTACAGACTGCCATATTGATACTACCATGTCCGTATACTACTTACACTGTCTGCACTGTACAGACTGCCATATTGATACTACCACGTCCATATACTACTTACACTGTTTGCACTGTACAGACTGCCATATTGATACTCCCATGTCCGTATACTACTTACACTGTTTGCACTGTACAGACTGCCATATTGATACTACCATGTCCGTATACTACTTACACTGTCTGCACGGTACAGACTGCCATATTGATACTCCCATGTCCGTATACTACTTACACTGTCTGCACCGTACAGACTGCCATATTGATACTACCATGTCCGTATACTACTTACACTGTCTGCACTGTACAGACTGCCATATTAATACTCCCATGTCCGTATACTACTTACACTGTCTGCACCGTACAGACTGCCATATTGATACTACCATGTCCGTATACTACTTACACTGTCTGCACCGTACAGACTGCCATATTGATACTCCCATGTCCGTATACTACTTACACTGTCTGCACCGTACAGACTGCCATATTGATACTACCATGTCCGTATACTACTTACACTGTCTGCACTGTACAGACTGCCATATTGATACTACCACGTCCATATACTACTTACACTGTTTGCACTGTACAGACTGCCATATTGATACTCCCATGTCCATACACTACTTCCACCAACTTCAGATGACTACCATAGTGCTACTCCCGTCTCCATACACTACTTCCACCAACTGCAGCATAAAAACTACAATATTACTACCCCAAGGGGTCGGTATGATGCATGTGAAGCGCATTGAATATGATAAAGACAGATAGCCCTATATGTCTATGCCTAAGCGCTACTTCGTCTACTATTACAGATTGTCTATGGCGCAGTTCCGCCTGTAGTTGTGACAACTATGAAAGTCAACAGTGACAAAAAACCTTGAAAAAGGAAACAACTTTAAATACACTGTATATGCCCTCCAGTCCCATCTATAAGTGTGTTACAGGGTTTGTGTGGTTGGGGGGGGGTGCAGTAGGGGTTGTATAAGGGTGTAGTTTGTCCTCAAATAACAGGACAGAGGCGTAGGAAGCAAATCTTCATCGGGGGGGCCCAACGGGGGCCCTACTTTAAATTGTCGCCTCAAGCGCACTAGCGCCTATACATACCTCTATAAAATTTGTATCAAAAAGTAATTTTCTAATGGATTTTAGATCTGATTTGAGGCCCAGGCCCTCATTTTACCTATCCCATTACTATATCAATCTTATTTGAAATCCAAAGTTTTAGCTTCTTGTTCAATTTATTGTAAATTCTTGGCAAATTTTGGGGGGGCCCAGACATACCCAGGCCCCACCTCCTTTATGATTGGGGGGGCCCAGGCCCCCCTGGCCCCCCCTTTTCCTACGCCCCTGCAGGAAAAGCTGTTTTTCAAGATGTTGTTCGGATACTATACCCAAAATGTGCACATTATGGCCCTTTTGCAGAGTATGACCTAGGATCCCTTTAGAATGCTACTGTATAGCTGTTTTCTAAGGTCGTGTTTGGATAGCATACCCAAAATATGCACCACCTGGTGGTGCTTTTGCACAACACAACCTATGGTCCAAGTACAATGTTAAATGTATGGAGATGGGTCAAATGGTGCAGGGAATATATGACCAATATAGTTACATGGTGAAAGCATAACGTGCAGAAAAGGGGTATACTATCCGACACTCTTCTAGCATAGGAAGTATAGCTTGCTGCTAAGACTACACTGAAGAGTGGAACAAACACCAATATAGAGGGGAAAGTTTTCAAGGAAAAACTTGAGAATCCTTGAAAACCTTGAACTAAATACTGGCATGCTGCCACTGTATGCAGTGTTGTGGGACCTGACTGTGTGCATGTATGCAACCTCTGGGGGTAATTTGTGACTCCTTTATCCTGTTTTCAAGGATTTTCAAGAAAACTTATTTTTCTGAAGTGAGTGAAAAAAAAAACCTTGAAATCAAGGAAAACCTTGAACTCTTTCATCCCTGCAGTTGTCGGTAGTTAAGAGTTCCAGCTTGTCTGGACCAAAAAAAAAATGACAGGAGGTGCCCCCTCCCCTCCTTTTAGCCTGCACCCCTTTCTTCCAAATCATGGATCCGCTACTTGCTTGACATCTCTGGCATCTATTGACATGTGACTGCTACTGAGGTGATGTCTAAAGATTTAACAACGACAAAATGCTGTGAAAGGATGTCCGTGTCAGTTGGCTGTCCATGATTGAATAGGTGACTAGATACTTGTAGCACAGTATTTCAATGTGATTGCTACCGGTGGTGAAGTGAAAATTTATTATCGGGCTTCCCAAACCAATGTCATGGCTTCTCTGAAATTGTTATAGCTTCAGTGATCAGGTACTGGACACGCCTCTCCTGAATTACTGCAGGGCTTCCCTAGCCCACTTAAAATGATCTATATCTCATCTCTCCTATCCCCTCAGATGTGTGTGGTGCACATATGCGCAGGCACTGACACATTCCTCTATGAAATTGTGTAATGTAGTTCTCGCCATGAATATGACCTTAGCTGTCGAAATGGCGTAAACATCTATTACTCACTCACTCCCTGAATTACTGCTGACCCATAATAGACATTTTTTAGACAGGGATCTCAAGGCTCCATCTTCATTTGTGTGCATGACAAACCATTGCAGCCTTGGCAAGTAACTTACTAAATTTTAATTGTGTGCCATAGCCTAAGGGCCGAATGCATGTATGGATGCAGCAAGCGGCAAATCAGTGAGTTACTCATGAATGTCAAGTTCATGCGTCATGCTGGCAAAAGGGAGCATACGTGTACAGCACTACTTATCTATAATGGATAATACTGACTGTAGGACTGGGTGGGCAAATGAGAAAAGCAGCTCCAATTGTAGAATGTCATTGCACTTAGAAACAGTGAGCAGCTCTCTCAGAAGATGATGTCGTATGGATTCTAACTCATTGTTAAGACATTGCTCTCAAGCATTGCGTTTCCACTTTTGTGAGTAGAGTGAGTAAGTAATAGATGTTTAACACCATTTCGACAGCTGAGGTCATATTTATGGCGAGAACTACATTACACAATTTCACAGAGGAATGTGTCAGTGCCTGCGCATATGTGCACCACACACATCCGATGGAATAGGAAAGAGGAGAAATAGACCCTTTTAAGTGGGCTAGGGAAACCCGCTTTGTGAGTAGAAACCCTTTGCTTAGTCTCTGTAATAGCATATTTAAGCATCGTTTAAATGCTAGCGTTGCATGAGAACTTGGTCCTGAAATACCTCTTCGAGGCTTCAACTTCATTTCAACAGACATCAAACACCTATCTATATCTGAAAATAGAAACCAGTGGTTCTATGGTTATAACGCATAGAGAACGGAAACACCTAGCCTATACTATGTACATACATACATAACTTAATGTATACTGTTTCCGTGTTTCTTTCAGTAGTGTAACATCCAGTTAATTTTAATCATGCGTTTTGGTGATCAAATCCTGACAGAAAATCGGAATGCTATTTGCTCAATATACATCAGTGGTCGTACCTATGAGCAAGAAGTTTAGATACTGTACCATCCTTGCTATGAGGGGGGAAGAGGGTGGATAGTGAAAAACTGCTACTGGGCGTGAGCTCATTTTTAGGATTTAGTAATTGTTACTTTGGCCTTATGAAACTGACACCAGGCTTCCTGTGCTTTGACTGAGTAGGCTGGTGCTGTGTTTTGAGAGGAGCAGGGTGGTGGAGCGGGTGTGAGGAGGGGACTGGGGGCAGGGGATGAAGGACACTGTAGTCGTAGGCAGGCAGCACACTGTAAGAAATAACTGCTAAATCTACCAGGGATCCTCGGATAACTGAAAAGTGAACCACGATAATTGTATTGCAGTGAAGCAGTGTAGTTTATAAAACGAAGCCCTAGATGGCAGCACATGTTACAAGGAATCTCCATGAAAACAACGATGGATCTCTGGCAACTTTGGAAAAAGGATTTCACCGTTATTTCAACAATACTTCTTTACAGTGTAGGCAGGCAGCAGGCGCCAGCGAAACTGGTTTGGGGTGGAGTGTAACCCAAGGAGGCACAAGGGGAGAGGTCTGGTCAACACGACCAGCCTGCCACTGTCAGACAGAGTAGCCCCATGGACACTTGTAGCATTGGCTGCAATAGACCTGTTAGGCTGGGCAGGGGGCTGCTGGACACGCACACTGGGATAGGACAAACACTGACCAGACTAGGGCCCCACAGACACTGTACAACTACACAATATGCATTCTGACCCGCTGTCTGACCAGGGATCTATAAGAGAATTGTATAAACTCTCTAAAGGGAACATCAGGCTTTGATGCACTACTAGTCCAGGCAATCTGGCTAAGTATAAAACCATATTGTTGTAGATTTTAATACAATAGTACAGAATAGTCCTGTGAGACATGGTGCGGCGAGTTGTAATCTTGTGTCTAGTTTCAGTTGGTGAGACTGATAAATAGCGCATATTATCATCTGGGCTTTTGGTAGTATATAGCACAAATTCAACCCGAACTACCTACTGCAGCTAAGTACTAATAGCCTGTAGACTGTCCATTCTGCATGCACATCACTCAGCTGTCACAGGGACCTGTCTTATTCAATGTTCAATGCCATAGTCAAGAGGTGTGTCATTATGAGTGTACACTGTCTCAGATTGCCAGGAGCCTGCTCTGCCTCCCCCCCCCCACACCCAACTGCCAATCACCTTGTAATAGTCTGTACCTCGTCACGGGCCAGTGGTCAGCAAACCGGCCAGATCACTCCACCTCTCTGTAGAGGGGGAGCACAGTGTAAGTACCTCTGTGTACATGCATGTTTCCAGTGTTCCACAAAATCGTTTATATAATGATAGGAGTAATTAAATTAATGTTTCATCACCAATAGCAGATATATATTCTGAGAAAGCATTATTTCAATGTAAACTAAAAACCTTTACACAGAAAAGAATGTAGCAGATCCACAAGGTGTCCTTACACTTAAACCTCCTCTGATTTACAAAAATTCACATATGGCAACACACACTTTAGCACTGATTTCTCCATAGAGATCTTTAACAGTGAATACTTTGTTCAAATACAGAAAATATGATTCGATTGTACCATAACCAACTGAGAAAAGGGGGGCTTAGTGCAGAGGGATCTAAGACCCCTTCTTCCAGTCCATGCCACATATATATAGTAATTTCGAAACAAACAATTCTAAAACAAAGGCTACAGAGATGCATTTCTGAATCTTAAAATGCTCTAATGCTAATCTGCCATAGGGCTCCAAATGATAAAATGCTTTTTATCTGCGAATAAAATCAAGAGTATGAGATATATTCTGAAAATTCATTCACTGATAAGTAAAATACACACACTGTTGTTATTACATTAGAATAGTGAGCAGGAATAGTCCATAGCAGAGGAGCCACAAACAAAAATAGATTGCAAGGCCTCCCTATCCCTTACACCGTGGTGACTGTGAACCATACACTAGTCTACTCATCTCACGAGTAATACTCACTAGTCACCGTGCTAATAAGGGGTAACCTCAAAGATAACCTATAAGCTCCTGAAATCACATACTAAAAGTCCCTAGCAATCCTCCCAGGCAAACTATACCTACTAGTAGTTAGCATGTTGCACTGTATACACTCTTTTGCCGGCATTAATACCTATTTCGACTAGTGTATATTGAGTTGGTAATCTATTGAAGGGCTGGTGTGATTGTCTGATTGAATGCCGACAGCTTACATACAGATGCTAGATTGATGTATCATGATAACCACTGAACATAAGCTTTGCGATATCATGCTAACCTATAGTTATGGAGGCAATAGCACCCTACGAGCGACCAAGAGGTCCCTGGTTAGCATGCACATGCAATCTCAGAGTAAAGGCCTAGTGGCTATGCCTTTCCTGAGACAGTGGTGCACTTAACTATTTGATGCATGTGATATAACATTGGCAAATATCTGCCCTTGGCTTGTGACTGCAGGGCATATACTGCATAGACTGGGATGGTAATTATAGAATATTACAGGGTCGGATCTAGGATTTTGAAAGGGGGGGGCGCCCCTCATTTAGCCTTTAATTTTGGCTAAATTCTAGGGTAAAAAAGGTTAGGTAAACTCTTAAGTACAGGAAAAAGGAGGGGCGCCCCCTCTAAATCCGCCACTGTAATATATTACCAGATCAAAGAGTCTAGCGTGTACATCTTCCCCTGTTGAATACTCAATAAGGCCTCCCAACACATGTGGTCAAGCTTTTGAAAGTGAAGAAAATATCGATGGACGGTCCTTCATTGCTAGACCTGCTAGGCTAAGTTAGACTGGATCCCATTATGATTCCAGTGGTCAATAAAGAATATATGATATATTTTCCTGGGCCCTACTATTACGATCCTTATTCCTCATGAGAACACACAGGCCTCTGGCTAGGCTTTGATTTATTATCACATATCAGATATTATAGTCACTGCTGCCTTGGGTAAGACACACTTTGATGTTAGGGATGGAGCAATTCATCCTTACAGGGGAGCTACTATTTGATGTTGGTGCTGCCATCTGTGGAAATCGGTGGGAACCGTTCTAGCAGCAGCACTCTAGGGTAATTAAGAACACATATATGGCAATAGATGACAGGGCAGGCAGCAGTAATATAATGTCGACATTAAGTAGAAGGATCCAATGAGTAGTCAGAATAGATATGATCAGGTCATGGGATGAGTGAAAGAGATTTCTTTGCCAATAAAACTCTATAAAGGTTGTCCACCAGAACCTGGCGGGGCCAACAAAGGGTCTGCCTAATCACTTCTTAGTGGGTGTTTTATAGCTGTGGTCGGTGGTTACACCAAGGCATTTTGATACACCAGACATTTTACCCTGTGACCCCTTCCTCCAGGGCTGTCTATTGGGGTGTGAATGAAACCAGTGACCACTGTTCTAATGTTTTATGGTCTATACTGATTTTTTTCAAAGGATGATTTGAGTTCCTCCTGTAGGTGCTAAATCTCCCACTAATAAATGTACTAATTCCTGCACAGCAAGGGGCCCGCCAGGCCCTCTCAGATAACCTTTAGTGATACTGTCTTGCTCAGCAGTTAGTAGACAGACCACCAGAGGCTTGAGCAGCTTTGAGCAGCTCAGGTGTAGTGTCTGTTTTGCTCGCAAGGAGGCAGCACGGAGGTTGGATGTTTGACTGCAACCCCACCTACGGCTAAGGCATGGAGTTTTCGTCTGCCGGGGGCCTTCAACCACAGCAAGTTACCTTTGGTGATTTTAGTACTTGACCGTGGGTTCAGAACGTTGCACAGACACTGCATGTACGAAAGCCAGCTAAATGCTTTTACAATCTACAGTCATTCTATTAAGTTCCGTATCAAAGATGGGTTCTATGGTAGCACCTGTCTGTGATCTATGTAAAACAGCACATTAAGTGACACAGAAAGGGGCATAGGTAACAGGTTAATCCAATATATGTGTCAGGAGGTTACCACTCCTCCAAGCATGGATCAGGTGCAAAAGCTATAAGAAGCATGCCAGCATATATAGCACAAAATCCAGGTATGGCGATCAGTCTCCAGACAAATATAACCTGTGGAAGCTAATATGCCTGCGGAATACCAACTACATGTAATAGCAACAGGCTGTCTGCTTAGGAGTTGCACAGGACGGGTTGGTTAGGCCGATAAAAAAAGAGGATGTTTCAGGTTATCCGAACCTACCTAGCAAAACAGGGCTGATTCTAAAATATATTCTTCACTTGATGTGGACTTATTATATTAATCTAAGGTCTCTGAGTAAACCTAGTCACCCAACAGTCCTGCAAGCAGCGCGCCAGTCAGTGGTGAACAGTGGGAGCTGATTTCCGGCAAATATGAACAATTAAGGTTAACATCTGACCTAATTATGCTAGAGATTTCGACCGTGAAACAGTTTTTTGTTGTTGTAGTTCGTAGCAAGTCCCATGTGGGTTCAAACCCTAATGGGTAGGTTAGGGTGGGACCCAATTGGAGGTTAGGGTTATAGGGTCGAAGGTAACCTAGGTACAGGCTTTTTTCTTCATGAGTTGGACACGGTGGTGTCACGTACAGATCAATAAAACCACCACTCCCATTTGCAGATACTATTGCTGTAAATTGTAATACCTATATTCCCTTAACAAATTGTCTGTCATATCATATGGAGTGATTAGTCCAGAATGATTATGTACCTCTCATTACCATTATGGCTCCTGTGTAATTAAACCTAATGAACACTCACGTGATGAGAATGAATGTGCCATGTCTCACAAACTGCAATCATATACATTTTACAGTCAGGTAACAATGTCCTAGCAGACACTTACATGGGTGGTATGGTAAATACTAGGCCCTGGATAATTTGTATATATGTAGTTTGATGCGTCAGTGGTGCAGTGCTGAATAATAATAAATCATCAGCACTACAGTGGTGCATTATGCCATCTCTGTGAGACAGTGGGGTGATTGAGATTGCCACGCATGCAGCAATGTGTATGTGTAGAGCAATGCTGAAGAATAGGCTACACATTACCGTAAATGTTACAAGAAGCCAAACCTTAAACTCATTATTATCAACCTGGTATTGTAAGCATTCTACACATATACGGAAGGATACCCCGCAGTACATGTACTGCAATTACATATGCCTACTATAATATCCTAAAGCACTATGCATTCTTAAAAAAAGGCTAAACAGTGTAGTAGCCGTACAAAACCTTTGCGACTCTACCAAGGATATGACCTTTCAGAAAGAATTATGTGCAATTTGCTACACCCATGCACCTTGCATTAGAACTAACATCTCTCTATATTTTAACCAATTTCACTTGTCGCCAAGATGCACCATTGCAATTCCGGCAATCAATTCACTAGCATTGCACTGATGCATACTGACGAGCCTTACATTATGTATCAACTCTTTAGCATGGTGCATAAATGCAGCAACTGCATCTAACTTGCCAGACCTACATTTGTACACCTAGAAGACAAAGGGCATGGTGGATTACAGCAAGAAAACTGCCCACTTTCCAGTTCTACACTACAGTGAACATGGTGCAAACATGTAAATCCATCTACATTTCCACCGCGGCCTGCAGACCTGACAGAAGTCCAATAGGGCGGTCTGCTGTGTGGGCAACCAATATTGGTTGTACTACTAGAAGAAGCCGTCTGTAGTTGGTCCAAAGAAAATGTACAGAGGAGGTAGGTCATCTCCTTTAGACTCCCGTAACTCACTCAGAACAGGTTGAGCGGGTAAGTATAAGCAGATAGCACTAGGAAATGGGTATCTATATCTGTGGTTATCTATATAGAGATGTATTGTACATGTGCTGGTGATTGGAGCAAATACTTAAGTCTTGTAGAACTCCAAGATGTGCATATAAATGGAGATATGGATACTAGCCTGGCCAGCTTGTTGAGAAATTGGAACTGGGAAACTTGAATAAAGTAGTATGAATGCCATGGTGCATGCCATGGTGCATGGAGAATTCATTTGGAGGCATCCATGCATTAACTGTTAGGGACAGCATATCACCTTGAGTTGCAATATATCCTTTGTAAACATCATACTTGTCACCGACTGGGAATTGCCCTGGCTTTGTATTTGGGCATCATACAAAGGGTGGTGGACATGTAGGCCTTCACCCCAGAAATGCTCTCCGAGATCAATCAATGTTTTTTCATTTTTTTCGTCAAAGGTTAATGTCAAAGGCATCTTATTCCTTACAGGGTTAAACTCCCATGACTATTCAGCCATTAGGCACCAGTGGTGCGTTGCCTAGAGCTCTCAGCAGTAACATGAGAGGGATCTGACAGCAGCTGGTATCCAGCCATCTCTAACATGTCGTGAGTGGTTCCTCTAGACAAGGCACCGTTACAGATTGATTGGTCACGCAACTCAAGGTACCCCACTGACTATCAGTCTCCTTCGCTTCCCCCCTTACTGCCAATCACACACTGAGACTATCTTTGTTCCCAACCATTAGCTGGCTCTCCATCTCGCAATGCCTGAGACAATTCTGTCAGCAGAAGATAGCCTCACTATCTAGTTACATTTTGTCTTAACCCTTACAAGACAGCATAATACATCAAAGGTTTATCACCATACTATTTCAACACAGCACCCAAAACTTTATTTGCCAGCAGTGGTCTTGTGGTGCATAACCACCACCACAGAATCAGCCTGATGAATGTAGCAATACCAAGTCACTCACCTGTGCCTCATCCCTGTATCATGTGAACTATGGAGCTTAGTGCATTTAAGCATATATGCTGTCTTTAAAGGTATAACATTTTACCTTGCCCATTACCTACTGCCTGACCACTTCCCTCTGGCTAACACATGCCCCAATCTCCCTTTTGAAAGTATGCCGCCCTTTTCCTCCATGTGTGGTTACATAGTGAGTTGGGGTGTAGGTGGGGCATCTTTTGGACCCCAAAATTTGCTCAAAATAGGGTGTGCGCCCCCTCCTTTTGGGCCGCACCACCTCCTTTTTCAAATCCTGGATCCGCCACTGATGACCATGTTGATCAGTTTGGAAGTAAAGGTAACAATCCTTATTCTTCATTTAAAGAATGCATTAGACGAATCTCTGTTACATCATTCCTATAAGGATGCCTCAATGTGTTGACAAAGCACAAAAACTTCAGTAGCAACAAAGAGGGACAAGAGACAGTGCTGGTAAGCAGGTAAGATAGATAAACTTAGGTCCCTGACAGTTTCATCCATTGGCATAATTTTTAAATGGGTTTTGGCCCCTGAATTCTTTAATTCAATACATTACCTTACTCTGATACTACCCAGAATCCACTGGGTGAGGAGCAGTACAAATGAATGCTACTGAGTGGACAACCTTTTGTATGTATTACTTCTTGGTATAATCTAAAAATAAAGATGACTATAATTGATTCAATTTGTGCATCCTATGTGTATTTAACCTATAGTGTCAGCAATATGTATAGAAGCAGCATTAATGAGTTACTAGGGTTGTATTTAAGCTTCATGGAGACAAATGACAGCGCACATTTAATCACAACAGCCATTTGGGGTTGAAGCAATAAAACTGCCCTATTTCTAGTTCTACACTACGGCAAACATGATGCACTAGTGTAAACCCATCCACATCTATGCTACCACCTGACAGAAGTCCAATAGGGCGATGTGCTGTGTGCACAGCCAATATTAGTTGTGCCAATAGACGTAGGTGTCTGTAGTTGGTCAAAGAAGATGTATAGAGGAGATAGGCCATCCACTCCTTCAGCTGCTAGATACCCACCCACCCACTCAGAGTAGGTTCAACAGGTCAATATAAGCAGATAGCATTGGGGAATGAGCTGCTCATGGGGCATTCATACAATCAATAGACGTATATACTGTATACGTGCAGGGACCTATATGTATGGCGGGTTGGAGCAATAAGATAAGGATTCCAAGGTGAATATGTCTTGTAGAACTGATCAGAGATGTGCCTATGAATGGTGATATAATGATATTGATTGCAGCATAAAGCACTCTGAGTGTCATAGAGAAATTATTGCAAGACACCATTCTTTCACCACCTAAGGCCAGCACAGCACAACGAGTTCACAACTCTATGGACTTTAGTTGGCATGATACATGAATTGTTCCAATGGTATAGGGGTGTATTTTGGTGTCATGCAGACACTGTGGACACATATCCATTCTAAAATGGTATACAAGATGCAGCTGCAAGATGCAGCATGTCTATTGCATGCATCATATGTAAAGCACTCTGGCATCATGCTATCCACAATGGATTAAAATTTCATGAATAGTCAGCCAGCTCTAACTCAAGGTATCCCCTTGACTATCAGTCTCCTTCACTCTCCACCTCACTGCCAATCCCACATCTCCTTTCCCAACCATTAGTTGGTTTTACAACTTTCAATAGCTGAAACAGGTCTGTCACTAGATGATAGCCCCACTATCTAGCTACCTTCAGTTTTAATCCCTACTGGACAGCACAAATGTTCTTTATAAGTATAAAAGGTACACCAACAAGCACCACAAAGTAACATGTAAGCAGTGTGCTATGCTGGCTATGGCCTTTTTATGTATACCAACCACAGTAATGTCAGCATGATGCATGGATGCAGCAATACACAGTAATTCACCAGTGCTTCCTTCACCCCTGTATCATGTGGACAAAGGATCTCAGTGCATTTAAGCACTATGTTGTCTGTTAACTGGTAAAGGTATAACATTTTACAATGCCCATTACCTATACCTACTACCTAACTACTCCCTTCTGTCTGAGGCACACCTCAATGTCCTTTCAAGTATGCCACCCTTTTCCTCCACGTGTGGACATATAATGAGTTGGGGGTAATTTGGGGGGCATCTTTGCCATGTTGATCAGTTAAGGAGGACTGGTGACACTGAATTTAGAGACCACATTAGAATAGTCTGTCACATCCTTCCTACGAGGATGCTTCAATATGCTTACAAAGCAAAGCTCTAGCTAGGACCAAAATAGAACAATTAACAATACTGATGGGAGAAATACTTAGGTCCCTGACAGTGATATCAATCTGCATAATTTTTTGGGTCCTAGTTTTGTAATTCATTGAATTAGCTTAGTCTGACACCGTCCAGGGATCCACTGACTGAAACATAGTGCAAATGAATGCTGCTGAGACAACTTTTTTATTCATCAGTTCTTGGTTTGATCAAAAAATAAAGATGACTATAATTGACTCCAATTGTGCATCATTCTTGTATAATACCTATAGATTCAGCACAACGTATATAGATACAGAATTAATGAGCTACTAGGCTTGTATTTAAAGGTAGTAGATACAATCCAGCTGGTTCAAAATTGACCAATGAAATCTCTTTATAACTTTCAGAGATGTTAGTTTGATGCTTAGGTAACATAAGGAAAGTAAAAAAAACAAAAAAACATGTAGACTTGTGACTAACTCCTGTAGGAACAAAGAGAGAAATGTCTGGTTTTCCAGCCAGAGAGGGAGTTGGGCGTATGGGGAAGTGGATTGGTGATTGTTAGTTTATGTCAGGGTTATCTTTTTTTAAATCTTAAATTCCAAAGTCAAGGAAACACTTTTTTCAAAAAACATTTCACATACACATTCTTATTGGATATTTCATTATTCGTTTTGATTTTCAAAAATAACCATTGATAATTTCAATTTTTAATTAATTATTGAAAAAAAGCATTAGTAGAAGAGTATATTGATGTGTCTATATATGTCGAAATAATGATTAAGCGCCTTGTCTCATATGGGCGCCAAGAGAGTAACCCCCCTCCACCATACAAAAAAGAAAAGAAATTAAAAGCATGCACCCACCAGACCCTTTCATACAAAGGTATGACTGGACACCCTGTATACTTTCATGATTGGAGTAATGGAAGAAGGGTGTTATTTGCCAAGTTCTCATGATTCTATGTTTTAGGCAGCTACTATAGATTATATAGAAAGGAAGTTTACTTTTCTCTGCCCCCTTCCTGGGCAATCTGCAGGTCCTTACGATAGGAAACTATTGATCCTTTAATAGTGGCACAGTGCTTCAATACACTATGAACATTTGTTGTTAGTGATACATGATTGCAGCCCTGATAGGTAATTCGCCGGTGCTTCAGTCATGCATCATTGTATACTGTTGAACCTTTACACTGCTGGTGGAATAATGATATGCCAAACCATTGTTAATCACTGTTAATCATGAAAAGGGATGAGTATAGAACCTTGAACCATACTCCTGTCCTTAAGGGTTTACCTTGACTTGTCAGGAGATATGAGTGCACAGCCAGAGTGTAGCACTAACAAAACATTTATCTCACAGCGAAAAAGACAGCTCTGACAGCAGAAACAGCTACTCTGGCTGACAAATCACCAACTCTTGGGAAACTGAGCAACTCATGGCAGAGTCTTAGCCTAAGGCGTCATGTAACTTCCTTGCAGCAGGAGAACTCTCTGCATAAACGTGACCTTTTGATAAGATGATAATCCTGAAGACCTAGACTGATGTATGAATGTACTACTGACTAATTTCCTATGCGATCTGAAGTGATGTCCTCATGAAAAGGGCATCCCGCATTAAATCACTATGTTGCTGCTAAAGGCTTTAAGGACCAGTCTGTAGAAGCTTTCAGCTAGATTTTCTATATATCTTATTTGTAGTACCCACTGGCTCCACCTGAGACGGAATGGCTGTCCCCTTAATATTTGCTGCGGAAGGTAGGGTAGCCAATCCAATTAAATCTAACCAGAGTCTTTAAGGAGAGCAGATACCCTAAGTTAAGGTGCCGTGCTTCATTTTGGTATTACCATGCACCATCACTTGCCGGCATGCTGCATGGGTGCAGGAGAGGTGATTTAGTCATTCAGTATTGTATCTATATTCCACAGCAAAAAAAAAGCACTTGGAAGGGGGACAACAGAAATGTCTACTAAGGGTGAAGGAGGGGGAGTGGGAAGGGTTGTGTTAGTGAGAATGATAGAGGTAGCAGGAAGAATGGTGGGTAGAAAGAGGACTGATGAATTTCCCAAGGTTGGGACCGCCTGCCAATCTATCCATGTTCTATTGCCATCTGCCATAGTGTGTACCCACCCTGGAGTTGGTGTGTGGGCGAAGAGACTGATTAAGTCTCAATGACCATGTCCTCCTGACGAATATCTAATACCCATCAGGGCTGGTGATATATACAGTTTATCCAGTCTTTGCGAAAACTTTTTCACCATGCAGGACATTCGGTCCTGCAGATTTCTAATTCTGCAGGCCCGGTTCAATTCTCTCAGGACTGAAACATAACGAGTACCTGAGGGCATTTTCTGGGAATGAATAAATATCATAAAACAAGGATGTTCATTCTATTTTTATAATGAAATCAATTAGGATTAATGAATTCTGAGAAAAAAAAATCATAATATGTTAATGCTTTTTGTTTTATTCTGTAAAAACCTTAATAATGGTCCGATTTGAGTGCCGTAAAAAATGGCTTGTAGCCTAAGGTCTGAGGATGCATTATAGAAGAGGGTCAGCTGGTTAGGTGCGGGAGAAATCTAATCGGAAAGTCCATCATCCTGCCAACTCACAGGATAAATTTATCATCCTATGGCCACTTCACTTACTGCACCTGATTCACTTTAAGATTGGATATGAATGTAATATATGATGATTATGCATGCAGGCTTGCCTTTTAGGTCCGATTTGAGTGCCGTGTACACGCCGAATTTTCATGGTCGGTTGGGCGGGAACCCCCTGAGCCCCCCCCCCCTCCGAATTAAGATTTGCTTCCTACACCTCTGACCAACGTCACAAGTAGACGCAGTTTACGTCATACATAAAGACGAAGTACACGTCATAAGACAACTAAAGCTCCTGGCACATTGCCTTCTGGCGGGCCTCTCTAACCCTTGACGTATGGCCCAGGGTACAGAGGAGTAAGTGTGAGGTAGTGTTTATCGTCAGGGCTGTATAGCAGAGGTTAAGGTACATGCAGTTTGTTACAGCAATGGTCGGGCTTTGTGCCCTGTGGGACGGATTTATTGGACATTGATTTATTTCAAAGTAAAAAGTTTGATGTAATTTGATCTCAAAAGATACAAAACATGATAACGTTCATGTTTGCTTTTACAACCCGTAAAACTGACAACTATCAAGGACAAACCGTCTTTATTTATATAAGGCCCAGATACAACTTTTCAGTCTACGGGAACTCTACTTAGATATGGCTGAGGCCAATTCTTCACTAATGGCAAATATTAGCAATACTGATCAGCACCTAGTCAAATATAGTTTGCATTTAAATGAAGCCTGCTTTTGTATACATGTACATGATATGGTTTTCCATCTTCCTACTGTTGACAAAACTATCAGATTGATGCCAATCTAGGTTAAATACTGAATAAACATGATAAGTGATCGATGTTGATCAGCCAGTGGCCACTGTTGATTCAATGTTGATTCAAAGTACACTTCCCACTCGAAGCAGAGGTATTATGTATATAGAAATCACACAGAAGTAGAATCAAAGCCAGCTGGGATGGTTTGTATACATCTTCCTCCAGTCAGGTATGAAATGAGATCCTATTACCTTTAAAGATTGAATATAAGAGACCGGTGTGGCCCGGGAACCTATTTCTTGAGGCATTTTCTATAGAATTTATGAATGGTAGCAGAATGGCAGCAGAATCCACAAACGAGGGGGCAATAGATAGGATATTAGGATCAGGATATTGATTCAGCTGAAATCTCCATATCTAGGATCAGGATATTAGGATCAGATTTTAGGATTTGACCACGGTCTTAGTAGCAGACATTTTTTATATTGCCGTACATTATACTGATTCAAAATTTAATCTGGTAGTTTCATGATATTTTAGCATTCAAAACCAAATTATTGTAATCACAGAAATACACAGCATAGCTGTAATGCCGTACGCATTAATACTACGATAATTAGGAGCTATGATTAAGGCAAATTCAACCAATATTGTAAAGGAAAAACATTCAAACTTTATCATGTAGGTTGTGGACTCATATACCAGCATGCTAACATCTGATAACTTTTGAAGATCAAAATTTACCATGTATGGCCTGGATCCCTGTGTTTTCGAACACCAAGATGGCTGACACACATAGAAAACAATAGAATTGGGTAGTTGAGGTGTCCCTATGGCTACTAACATCCACCTGATAACTTTGAAAGATCAAAATTGACCATGTATGGCCTGGATCCCTGTATTTTGGAAAATCAAGATGGCTGACCCACATGGGAAACAATAGAATCAGGTATCTAAAAGATGGAGCAGGTTAGGTCTAAGACCTAAAAGACCCGAGTTTTTAATGCTATTTTCAATTCAATTTTCAATATTCAATCAGGTATTGACAAATAGGGAGTGATTACTGACATATGTTGACGAACTGCTGACAAATAATGAGCAATTACTGACATGCATTGACTAATTGCTGACAAATAGTGCATTATTACTGACATATTTTGTTTAATTGCTGAGAAATAGTGAGTAATTGCTAACATATATTGACTAACTGCTGACAAAAAGTGAGTAATTACTAACATACATTGATTAATTGCTGACAAATAGTGCATTATTACTGACATATTTGCTGACGATGCATCATGCCATCCATAAAGGGTGAACTGCACATCAATGCATCATGCCATCTATAAAGGGTTAACTTCACATCAATGCATCATGCCATCCATAAAGGGTTAAATGTGCATCAATGCATCATGCCATCTATAAAGGGTTAACTATGCATCAATGCATCATGCCATCTAAAAAGGGTTAAATGTGCATCAATGCATCATGCAATCCATAAAGGGTTAAATGTGCATCAATGCATCATGCCATCCATTAAGGGTTAAATGTGCATCAATGCATCATGCCATCCAGAAAGGGTCAAATGTGCATCAATGCATCATACCATCTATAAAGGGTTAACTACACATCAATGCATCATGTCATCCATAAAGGGTTAACTATGCATCAATGCATCATGCCATCTATAAAGGGTTAACTATGCATCAATGCATCATGCCATCCATAAAGGGTTAAAAGTGTGTCAATGCATCATGCCATCCATAAAGAGTTAACTGCACATCAATGCATCATGCTATCCATAAAGGGTTAACTATGCATCAACGCATCATGCCATCTATAAAGGGTTAACTAGGCATCAATGCATCATACCATCCATAAAGGGTTAAAAGTGTGTCAATGCATCACGCCATCCATAAAGGGTTAAATATGCATCTATGCATCATGCCATCCATAAAGGGTTAACTGCACATCAATACATCATGCCATCTATAAAGGGTTAAAAGTGCTTCAATGCATCATGCCATCCATAAAGGGTTAACTATGCATCAATGCATCATGCCATCTATAAAGGGTTAACTGCATCAATGCATCATGCCATTCATAAAGGGTTAAAAGTGTGTCAATGCATCATGCCATCCATAAAGGGTTAACTATGCATCAATGCATCATGCCATCTGTAAATTGTTAACTGCACATCAATGCATCATGCCATCTATAAAGGGTTAACTGCACATCAATGCATCATGCCATCCATAAAGGGTTAAATGTGCATTAATGCATCATGCCATCCATAAAGGGTTAACTATGCATCAATACATCATGCCATCTATAAAGGGTTAACTATGCATCAATGCATCATGCCATCCATAAAGAGGTTAACTATAAAGGGTTAACTGCACATCAATGCCTTATGCCATCTATAAAGGGTTATGTACATGTTATCAAATAGGCAATGGTCTGTGCTACTCACTGCGTTTATACCAGCCCTAACAGCGTCCCTATGTCCCTACCCATTAGGGACAGGTTTTACACATTTTAGAAACATGGAGGTGGTGGACTCATATAACCACCACATTCACCACTATAGAACCAGCTTTGTTCAGAGGTGGGGGGAGGGGGGTCAATGGCCAATGCAGAGGATTATGAGGGAGCAGTGCTTTGTATTAGAACACAGGGCTATCCCTGTGGCCTCTGCCACCACTTCAGTGACCAGGATTCACCACCAGCACCACCATAGCTCAAGCAAGAGCACTAATTTGCATAAATCACTCCATGTATAGGTATACACCATACTGTACCTATAGGACTGGGATATACAGGGAGAGTGAACAAGCACCACTTTGGACCTGCAATGGTCTTCAAGATAGGGGTGGTGCAGTGGTTCTGGGTGAGGAGACCCAGGTCAAACTATGAATAATAGTGCTAGGGGGCTAGGACTTGGGCCAAGTCTACTGGCATGTGTTTCAGAAGTCTCAATTCAAGTAATGAGCCGATCGTTCCTATGAGGAACGAACGGCAATTATCAGGTTTACACATTCTGTACAAAGCAATGTACTTCTCATATCCCGTTGCAAATCCCTAGCCTTATCTCGTGAATTCACGCAGCCTTCAGTCAGGTTCCCAGCATTTCCCCCATTCAGTGATGTTTACTTTCAACTTATCTAGCTCAATGATCATACCGATATCAGTATTCTCTGATATATATCTTCTAGAAACAGTCATCCTTATCCGAATATATATATGAATTGTAAAGTGAAAGAGTAATTTGTCAATGACCATAGAATTAAACACCACAAAGAATGAAATCTGCATGGAACCTGACTGAGTGCTGCGTGAATCCACGAGATAAGGCCGAGATTTGGCAACCCGAGAAGAGTCTATGAACATTATATAGGCATTGGGGTACTTATAAGTGTCAGCTAAACCATATATTCACCCCTCATATAAGACTTGTATTCATTCAAGACTTGGCATGCACAGTAAACACTTCCAATTCAGAACCCATGAAATATGTTTTTGTACAGGAATCTTTGGAACTCAAAAATTCCTGAAATCAGAGAAACAACTTCCAGCCCTACAATCTGTTTATGGGAAGTGACCTTTTCCTGCTGTGTGGGTCTATAAGATCTTACTTATCATGAGCGTGGTATGATAGCTACTATTACGGGGATGAGTCTCCACATCCAAGTGTAATTTCCTGGCGGTCCTGGCCAGAGGATATCATCCCAGGTATTCAATACCAGTTAGGTCAGCAGGTCAGGAGTGACTCAATCATGGATGCCACCCTCTGGTCGACAAAAACAGGATATCCTACGAGCTTGGTAAACTTTCTGCAGGAAATTAGTCATTTCATTGAAATCCCACTAAGAAAGTGCAAGCTCTTTGAACTCACCATGTGTAGGGTAAGGTATGAGTATGGAGTCTAAGTCCACTTCAATGAGTACTCCTTACTGGGGCAGTCAATATGGATAGCATTGCTGCAGAATCCTCCTGAATACACTCAATTTCCTGCATGCACCAATATACGTGAGATAAGTTGCAGAGATAACTGTCAAAAAGAAAATTGTCGTGTGCCACCTCAGGATTTTAAATGAACTCGCGTGATATAGTGCTATCCAAGTATCCAATATAGGCTACAATGGCAGAACAGGAAATGACAGGAAAAACAAAGTTTCAATATGCCACTGTTACTGCACCTGCGTACATCTAAACTTCTACAGAGGGTTGTATTACGTAACAAACATAGGGCTTTAATACATGCCTCACAGGACCCATTATAGGCCTACCATTCAACTCTATATTAACCCATATTGGGTAGCATTGTAGTGTTTTAATGGACCATTTTCTTTTTTGTTTTATAGGAATAAATGCCCTGGTAACTGGTCAGCTCAACATTCCTACCTTATGCTGATTCTACGGGGTTAATGAATAGACTCCTGAAATGGCCACATAATGCATTAACACAAGACAGACATGTCAATCAATGGGTTTGTATTGGTGGCAGCAAATCAACATGAAGCCTTGAGGGATCACATGGTCTTTAAGGGGTGAATGTCCTGGAGCAATGGGTGAACTCTGCAGGTTGAACTCTGTAGCACACCATGCTTGTCATGCCACTTACCCTCAATAATAAACTCTCGAAAACTGCTTCCATCTGCAATAAGTGTACAAGACGGTGTATGAAAGGTTCAAGTATAAAAGTTAAATGTGAAGCAAGAAATGCAAAACATGGGGATTTGTAGAAATATGGACACTTGTTTTCTGAAATCCAGATTGACGATGAAGGAGGATCAAGGAAAAAGCAAAAGTCTGCCTTTCATTGTGGGTTATTCGTGACATTCCCATGAACAATTGAAGAACATAAAATGCGACCTTTGGATCCAATTTGGCACACCTATAAATTTATTTATCTGATCTATGAAAATTCAAGAAATAAATCACCCCAAAAAATTAATTAATTAATTGATTAACCCTTAACACACTTTCCTGGTTTTCGATGACACTCATTTGACGCTTAATGAAATCCAGAAATGGGCAACTTTTTAACGACCCTTGAGAACATCATAATTACCCTTGCCCTCCTCCTAATCACAACGAAATGAACTGTGTCCCATTCTGTGTACTCACTTCCCTCTTGCGATGAGCTCGGATGGGATCCTCATCCTCAGAGGAGTCTGTGGAGGAGGAGGATAATGAGCTGCTGCTTGAGCTGCTCCGTCGGCGACGCCGGAGGCGAGGACTGCGTCGTCTCCAGGGCAGGGAAGCATGTCTCAACAGACCTGTCTCTCCCTTACCTCCAGAGGGTTCGGGGGTCAGTGACCGCCTTGAAATGGACTCTGAGAAACTTTGACAGAGCCTATCCAGGCGGCTCTTTCGACGTTTGGGTCTAGGACTCTCCATCCTTGAAGATGGTGTATACAATCAGGTGTTTTTTTTTTCCACACCAACGCCATAAATTGTAGACAATCAGTTGTGTAGAGCTTTGAAATATTCAAAAGTAGGTGCTTGAAAAGTCAGGAAATTCGGAACTCCAACTAAGTGCCTGTGCACCTTCACGTGAATCTAGGTCTCTTGGTTGTAGGAATCCTGTAAACAGCGCTAGAGGAGCTGCTCAGTTCCAACGAGCCTATACTCAAGTCTGTACTCTAAAGCATGTAGTGACAGTGTCTGAATTCCAACAGAATACCATTCCATCTTGAGCTATATCTTTGTGGAATCAGGGTTATTTGTGTACTGCTCATGTGTTGGGCTCTAAGCTGCTCACTGAATCTACAAAACTGCCCAGGATGAAGCACGCACCCTGATGAGAAAGATGTACAAGCAGGACCTCCTACAGAGATGAAGGGATGAACTAAATTCCTAAACTTAACCCTCGTGGTGTAGATAGAGATAGAGAGATAATGAGCCGCTGTGGAGGGAGTTGCTCACCTCCGAGTTGCTCGATAACTTGCTCAGTGACGGAGTAAACGCCCCTGAGCTTTGCTTTTTTTAGGGGCACTTGGGCCTGGCAGATGGCCAGAATGTACACCTATCATTCACTGTATGTGTATCTTGTGAGCCAGGGTCCCTATGTGTATATTCTTACTGTTAATACTGGTGATGTACTCAAGCTGTCGGTGTTGATAATGCTACCTGTAAAGGGAACTGCTTGTGATTGACACCTTTCCTCAGTGCTCATCCCTACAGTCTTGCCTGCCATTGACAAAGTCATGAACAAGGCCTAGGATATATCCTATGGTTGACAACCTTCCTGGGTAAACATTCCATGGATTAGGGTAGCATGTCACCATTCTTGTGTGTCCAATCTACACGGTGTAGGCTTGACAACTTAGCTGAGTGGGGATCTCCACAGTGGCACCTGTTTTAGACACCTGTATAACTGAGATGTCAATCTGTACAAGGTAGCATGCATCAGTATGTGCATTGAACATAACTATTTTCAGTGGTCGGTACAGCATAAGCTGTGCTTAGCACCTTCTCAGAGGGGCCAATTCCATGTGCTTGACACTTAACTTTTATCAGTGTTTAATCCTCACCGTAATATAGCCTTTGGTTGACACCTTTAAGTCTGAGACTAGTATTTTACCTCTGATCAATCTCTACAGTATAGCATCTGATGGACACATTACTTCTATCCTTATAATTGCAGTGCATTGGGACTTCACTCCTATGCCATGTGCTCATAACATCCAAATATCTGGAGATCCCGTGGAAGCTCGTTTCATAAACTCATGCAGCAAACATAGTATCTCCACAGTATTGCAAAATCACAGTTTATGTTGGATAGGTAAGCTTTGCCTTCCAGTCATTTCTACCTCCTGTAATATTATCCATAGGAAGCACAGAATGTTGGGTCCGGATAAACTCCAGTGTTGTTGTGGCGGATGTTGGGCACTGCATGGGTTAAAAGTAAACCAGGCTATAACCCCACCTCCTGCTGCCCCCAGTGTTATTCTATGTAGGTCGGTGTGTTCTATATCTGACTACACTGAGAGCACTGTAATCCTCCATCAGGTGTAGCTGAACCAGGGCTTCATATCCCTCTCTCCCTCACACAAACCTAACACACCTGACCTTCTGGACTCTGGCTGTACACTGCCTCTCAAATTACTGACGCAAAATGGCATCACAGATTTAAATGAAACTGCTGCTATTATGTTACCAAGGCCCCATGGGGAAAGGCCTTAGGTACTGACAGCTAGGGCTAAACCTACAACAGAGGGGCCTCTATTGGGCTAACACTTACAGATAGAAGTGACCCACATGCTTGTTGATGAAGGCGGGGTAGGGGGTGGGGGGGGGGTCTCTCTATGTTCGTCATACAAGGTGGAAAGCTGGCTATTGTTCTAAATTTTTCATAAAAAGGTGTCCAGCTTTTCTTAACTACCGTAATCTCTCCCGCGTAGAAGACGCGGTGCGCGTAGAAGACGCTCCCCAAACTCACGGTAGGCTGGTTCGCGTAGAGGACGCATCCAACCTCCCTGGATCGATATTTAGAAAACCCCCCGTACAAGACGCCCCCCCAACTCACCAAGGGGGGGTTCGCGTATAAGACGCACCCCCCCACCCCCCACCCCCAGGCTCTATGAGTTCAAGCTGTCATCGGCACACGGTCGCGTGTCAAACCCGCCGAGCGCCCGTCGACACCTCCCGGTTTGTTGATCGCTGCCCAACTCAGGTACTAGTGTTCTAAAACGTAGTGTCATTAGGGTCTCAGATCTGTGACTACTCCCGGTCTGCCGCGGTGCTGGCGCTATGAGTTCAAGCTGTCATCGGCACACGGTCGGCGTCAAACCCGCCGAGCGCCCGTCGACACCTCCCGGTCTGCCGCGGTGCTGGCTATATGAGTTCAAGCTGTCACCGGCACACGGTCGGCGTCAAACCCGCCGAGCGCCCGTCGACACCTCCCGGTCTGCCGCGGTGCTGGCTATATGAGTTCAAGCTGTCATCGGCACATGGTCGGCGTCAAACCCGCTGAGCGCCTGTACACCGCTGCCGCGCTGCTGGCTATATGAGTTCAAGCTGTCACCGGCACACAGTCGGTGTCAAACCCGCCGAGCAAATCTACACCGACCGGTCTGCCGCGGTGCAGGCTCTATGAGTTCAAGCTGTCATCGGCACACGGTTGGCGTCAAACCCGCCGAGCAAATCTACACCGACAGGTCTGCCGCGGTGCAGGCTCTATGAGTTCAAGCTGTCATCGGCGCATTTTCCCAAATGAGATGTTGGAAAACCCCGCGTATAAGACGCACCCCCAACTTGTAGAGATCCTATAAGACGCACAAGGCATTTGTTTGGCGTAGAGGACGCGTCTTATACGCGGGAGATTACGGTACATGGTGATTTTCTGTCAGTGATGTCCCAAAATGTTTCACGTTTGCATAATTGCATCATTAATTAGGGAGACCCCCACAAAAAAAAAGAAAGATAGGTGGAAATCTAGTTATAGCAATGGTAGTGGAAATACCTAGGTGCACCCTCGTCAATATAAATCCGAGTTGCCCCCAGAACCCGAGCTTTGGTGGACCCAAAAAGGTTTTATTCTCTGGGTTTTATCTGACTGTCTAGCATCCATGGACAACGTTCAAGTATCTACTTATCATAGTCTTATGCCTATCTGTAAGTAGGTCTATGATACAGTCAAATCTATGTTGTTTTCATTCAAGCCCACCTGGTATGTGTAATATGGACCATGATAAACTGCACACATAATATATTAGTTGCTGTAGGTTTCTGAATATAATGTCATTTATGAAACAGGAGATAAGGTAGAAAATTTCACTGGAAGGGCCAAAGTATATTGCTTAAAAGTACTTCATGTATAGGCATGTACATGAGATCCTCCCTTCCCCTTATCTCCAACAGTGCAAAACGTCACTCTGTGGCTATATAACTATAACGTATCTCCCCTATCTATACAATTCAGGGTGAGTTAAAGGCAACTCCCAAAAACAGTTTTCCAATAATCTAAAAGAAGCACATTAATCTCTCTTGCAGTTTCTCCAGAAAAACTGATACGCATTTATCAGAGCTTCAGTCTGGCGTTAATGACCACACGCATTCCTGGTGTGTTTAACTTAGAGCTCCTTTCATATTATCCTCATCTAACTAAAGAGATATTCCTTTCTTGAAATTAAAACAAAACAAAAATTTTACTTAACATTAGAGGCAATCTGGTGAATACAGTATTTGGAACAATGATAGTTTGTCTTCACCCTGACTCACTCTCGAAGGACCAAATAACGAGTTAAAACATGTAATTTCCATTTGTATCATGATGTATCAGTGCGGACATGGTGAATCTGGCAGAGCTGCATTGAATGGGTGAGTAATAACTGGTCATTCCGACTACTAAGGTCATATTCATGGCATGACAATTACACCAGACATCGTGTGATAAATGACTGTGTGTCAGTGCCCGCACTGGACACAGAGGGAAGACAAAAAAGGATGAGATTTAGATCCTTTTTAGATAGGCCATGGAAGCATGCAGGGTTGCATCCACAACAGAAAGACTAAAACACACCGGACATTGTCTTTAAGACGTATATTTATATGTGGTGCCAATGTAAACACAGCTTAAGCCCTTGGTATCCCGGCTTTCTCCCTCAGTGATCAAATCGATCTGTTTCTAAGCCAGCCAATGTGGGACTGTAGAAACCACTCCATCCTCAAATATAGGTCGGAAACAGGTTTTCTGCTGAAACAAGCGCTACCACACACTGTACTAAAAGGCCAGCCTTGCCCCGCTAAAGCCCCGCCCCGTTTGACGCTTTAGGTTTAGAATTTTCTGGGTGTGGTCAATGTCTTTGGGAGTTTAGGACATGTTCATGCCCCAGGTAGAAATGGATAAAACGCCCTTTTGATGAGCCTACCGTACGCTCAAAGTCAACTACGACGACCCCCTATCTCCTATCAAACATGACCGCTCCCTTGGCTCTTTAGGCTGTATGTTAGCCCTTAATAAGATCACCAAATTGAATAACCCCCGCCCATGAGCAGCATGACGAGAACGTAATACAGTGACATCCTTATGTCATTGTTGTCTCTGCTGTAGGGGACACTCTAATAGTCCAAGTCTACATCAGCCAGAGGGAGAAGCAGAAATTACAAGACACCACTATATATATATATATATATATATATATATATATATATATATATATATATATATATATATATATATATATATATATATATATATATATATATATTACTACAGGAACTGCAATATGGCAGGAAACTGTCCTTCTCATTTATAACATATTGATAGGGAGGTCAGGTAAAGGTCGAAAGTGTCACAGGAGGTGATGGTGATATGATACAATAGGCAGGAGATTGGCAGCCGCCATGCAGAAAGATCTATACTGTGGGTATAGCTTGTATTATGTACACATTATACCATATATACTGTGTGTCCAGTGGTACCAGCTCAAGGATATTTATATGTGCTGCCTGTTAACCCTCTCATGGTAGTATGATGCCTCGATCCTGTAAGGGCCGATAATGCATTAATGCATCATGCCCATCGGTCGTCATAATGCATGAATGCAGGCCTGGTGAGTAAATTGCCAGGGCTGCATTAATGCATCATGCCAAATCTATGGGGTTGATGTAATCATGGAGGGTTGGCATGATGCATTGATGAAGTGGTGGACTCGATGAATTGGTGCCATCATGATATTGAACAGCCACTGGCAAGAAACTTCCTGGCACAGTATTTGTCCTTCTTTCTGGTCTTTCAGGAATGTGCCATAGAGTAAGTATGATAAAATACAGCACGGGTAAGATTCCTGCTGATGTTGCATTTATGCATTATGCAGAGAAAAGGGCATTGGGATACTAGCCTACATTATGGCTGACCTAATTTGTGTCTTATTATCAACTCTATTTCTCTTCTTGAATAGTCAGTGAATATGATATGGCCATCTAGTAAATGAAGCCTAACTGGCTATGATAAACGTCGGCGTAGATCTACTGAAGATATATACACTAATGTCAACATATAATATACTACATGCTATTTCTGCATTGTTATTGGCCATTACCACGGTGTTCACAGATAATTAATTTGCTGAAATATAGTATCCGTATGAGACACACCCAGCGGACATCCATTGTAAATATTAAAAGTAAGTGAGGAATTTCCATGGTTACTTGTTTTGTCGACCAAGTATGATTAAGTATTTTTGCATAGGCAGCAGACAAAAGGCATGGGGAAATAAGTTCTTGGTTAATTTCAAATATGAATATTTCAACAGCAATTGCTTCAAAACCAGTAAAAGAGGCATCTTTGCCTAAAAACAGGCCGTTTAGTTATGGTGTATCATTGGTGTGCACTGTACTCACAAAGGTCACGCCCACCTTTGTCCAACTTCTTAACCTTTGAGGTAACAAAGGATGTAACCTACCACCTTTAACATACCTGGTATAAATGATTCTGTGTGAGATAATACAGGTTCCATAATTATTTGGTCTGTAAAGGTGAGGCGTCTTTGAATAAACGCCTGTCTCAAATAAACCCTGGGTCCAAGGTGGTACTATTGAAAAAGATTTATTAATACTACAATGTGGTCATGAATAGGTGCAGGCTTTATATAAACACAGGGGTTAGAACCTAGATATGGATTCTGCTATCTCACCCCAACAGGTGCACCAGAGGCTGTGGTTCCTCAAGGTGTACTCAGGTATGGGATCAAAGGGTGGCGTGATAAGACCACAGGTGAGCAGTTCGGGGCTAGTCATACCTGGACTGGAGGTATTCACATGAATACCACCTCTCCTCTTCTACCACCAGACATCACTCCCATCTAGCACTACAGATGGGGATCCAGTACTAGTCATATTCTTTGCATAGGGTGAGGCCTGCTATTCTACTTCCCTCTATTCCTTCTATGGCAGTATTAAACAGAATTAATGCATCTAATGGCAGTTCAATTCAATCCATTAACTGAGTCATCATGGGGAAATATGCCTAGAACACTAAGGTGAAGTCTAAAGAGCTCCCAATTGCAAGGTCTCTAAAATACCACTTCCTCAATTTCCAGTCTGTGGCCAGTGACTGCGGTTAGAGTATAGATTGTACGACATTTGTACTGAGCCTATCTACAGATTGTCACCCCCTACCTACCACGGCCATTGGTTGGCTGAGCAGATGGGGTCCTTCTAGTGGCTGCTAAAAATAGCACAGGGTTTACTGACGGTTTGTTGTTGTGGGAAAAGACATAGCCAGAGTGCACCAGGGGTTAAATCAATATTACACATCTCTGAATGTACCGTTGAATAAGAAATTCGCCATCATTTGGTCACTAAACTGTGCAGGGTTTCAATCGAAATGGCCATAAACCAACAGCCAAATTGACCCAGTATGCAAATCAACCACCATCATGGCTGAGGCTTTCTGGGTATCCGCGTAGCACTCTCAATCTTCACTACATCTACATATGGGTCGAGTTGGTGCCAGCAAAAAAGCATGGATTCCCCTGCTTTCCAATATGGCCACCGTAGGCTGGAATAAGCTGTAGATCGGAAGTGCCTTGTGCCGCCCTCTATTGCGAATCTGGATAAGCTAGTTAGAGTAGTGCAATCTTATTAGAAATACTAGACAAATATTCATACACACCACAAGCAGGGTGGATTATTCCCAAGAAATGCACATATATGTAGATCTAGGAATTACACAAGCATTAGGCAATCACCATGTGCATGCCTGAGCACATTGTGAATGTATTAGAGGTTCCCCCACGCAGCTGCTGTAATCCTTATCAGGTCGTAGTAGGTAAGATTGTATATCAAATATGAAGCATCAGGTACTGCCATGGAGAACAAATCCTTGGGAAGGCCTCCGGGAGGTTGTCAAGTCTCCACACTGTAAGAAATAAATGTCGAATCTACCAGTGATCCTTGTAAAACTGAACAGTGAAGCACCGCAATTGTATTGCACTGTACCAATGTAGCTTTTACAAGAAGCCCCAGGTGGCAGTACAGTGGGACAAGGAATCTCTGTGAAAATAATGACAGATCTCTAGTAACTTTGGGACTTGGACTCCGCCATTATTTCGACGACATTTTTCCCATTGCATTGGAGAGGCCTTACCTGGACTGGTTTTGTGCATTCAGTGCTCACAATGTACCTCCAAACATCCGTCAGACAAAGTTGGGTGGCCTGACATACCTCCTGTCAGTGACCATATTTTACATCACCCCGTCACTCTATCATCTAGCTCTATGACCACTCCAGGCATAGCTTAGCTGTTGCTGTAGATTTCCATTTATGATTGAACCGAGGGATTTGAAAGGATTAGGCAGGGAAAGCAATATCCAATTTCATAAGTTTCCGTTGGATGAAGTTGCTGCCGATGGAAACGCCATAAGGAAAACGTATAGTTTCTTCAATCTCATAGGGAGAATGAGAAAGAGGGCTGTGCGTTTGTGTGTGGGAGGTACAAACCCCCTGATTCATGAATGTGTAGGGAGAGAAGTATAGGCAGATTTTCACAGCAATCCAAGTAAGGGCTTTCCTAGCATACCTTAAAAGGCTTGACACGGCCAGCATTGGTCTTGGAGGACATAAAATGCTCCTTCCTTCCTCTTCAGGGCGCTATGTGCAAATCGACTGTGGTCAGATACCCCTACCTGCCCATTACCCAGGACCAGGCGTATGGGGTTTCACAATAACCCTTTCACGGCTGCATGGTATATTAGTGTAGTTTCCAGGGCTGTATTCAACCCTCATGGCAGACCATCGGGGTTGATACACTGCTGCAAAAGGTTCAGCATAGTGAACCAACGCAGTACTGATGAATTTACCAAGAAGATGCACTGATGCAGCGCCAATGAGTTGCACAGTGTATTATGCAATCAATTTCAGCAACGTCGGCCCGATGTGATTTGCAAATGAAGGTTTCGGTACTCTCTACATTATGATTTAAAGGGATTACACTGCTATTCAACAGTTCTACACAATAGGATTCGCCGGAAGGAGGCCACTCTAATGGTCAGAAAGAGGAAAAGCACCAACATGCCTTAAACATGTCCTAAAATGTGTTTTATTTCTCCCTTTGGTTGAGGAGTTGCTCTTCACACAGCTAGATGAGCAGCTCATGTTCCCGCGCGCGTGGGATCGTTCCGATTCAAATTGAGCTCATGTTCCCTCACCACAGGATGTTGTAATTGTAGACATGTTCGCCGAGTTACACAAAGTGGTTAAGTGTTAATAATTTGGTTCTTACCTGTGAATGCATGGTACGTTCTGTACTTCAGCAGCTTGTTCAGAATTTGAAATATGGAGCCTCCATAAGGGGCATAATTCTAGATGGCATGATGCAGTAAATACTTTTACCAGAAACAGCATGATGCATTAATGCAGTATTATAACACTGATGGGCGAAGTCAGAGTGCATTATCCTGAATGCTGCGTTCTGATTGGCTGATTGACCGTGCATTATCTAGATGGATAATGCACTCCTGGCAAAGGAGTGTTAACTTCATCTCACCTTTAGACTGCACAATTGATATTCATATGTTGTCAGGTGGCTGATGGGTGATTTTTCTGTGTTATAACGGGAATAATGCACTTGGTCATGGCTGTAGTCGTGCTCTAGACTGTATTGAGACATCTTGGGGCCTTATAGGAGCCTCGGGACTGGAGAGCTGCAACATGCATGCTTGTAACAAAATTTGTGCTGTATTGGAGCATTATACTACACTTAAAGGGTAGTTCGTCCTTTTCACTAATGAACTTGCATCTCTCATTTATTCAGGTCCTTTATTAGATAAATCGGATATTCTGATAACAAGACATACAAACACATTTTCTATGTGCTCATTTCTCATTGGTTCATGAAAAGTGTTAAATCCCCCACACTTTCCTTTTTGTCTAAGGGATTCCTGATTAATTAACCAAAAGTAACAGTTCCCTAATTGGAAGAAGTGATAGACTACAGGAAGGATGCCTGTCTGTATCTTTTTCACTTTTATCCTCGCCAATGACTGTAAATGATTATAAACAACATCTGCAGAACCTTATGAAGCTGTTCTTTCATTACAAAGATGGCGCTTCACATCTCACTTTCTGTGTTCTTATGATAGACTTGTATTGGCTCGCCCACACATTGCCTATGTGACCTCTTAGGGACACGTAGGACTTTAATGCATTATGGCCATTGGTCATTGGTCATCATGATGGATAAATGCAGCCCAGGCAAGTAACGTGGCATGGCTACATTCATGCACGTTCATGTCTATAAAGTCAGTGAAATTGAGACCAAAACACTCACCACACCAAGTGAGCTGTATACTTGGTTATACATTGAACAACAACTCAAAGGTTCATCTTTTCTCTCATCTCGATGTGCATCATTTCATCTTCATGTAACAAGTCCTATCAATCAGGATGGGACTGTCATGTCTTTATATACACAAAATAAAAAGTGAAACTGAGCCTAAATATATTATTACCTCCTTTGCATAGTGGAGTGATCAATAAACATGTTTGAAAAAAAATACACTATGCCAACCCTACAGGGCTTGATACATTCCCACTTACCAGAGGGTCAGTTTGATGACCAAAGACAGTGTGAGTAGACTTACCACTAACATTTGGGTGTATCATGGCGACCAAGGAACATGAACCTGGAGGCATCATGCTGCCCTTAGATGTTTACTATCCTTAAAAGTATGTCACCTTTGAGTATCTGGTATTAGAGGGACGATATTAGATCTTATATTTGGACCCGCGTGTTTCTTTTCTTTTTAATACACCTTGAAGACGTAGACAAGGCCTTACAGGTGTTTAAAATTTAATAGGACCTTATACAATATCATATATATATATATATATATATATATATATATATATATATATATATATATATATATATATATATACACGTGGCTGGCATACTTCCTAATACAGGAATATGCCGTGGCTGATGCAGATACTACGCCATTATCAATTTTCTATTTAGCGAATAGACAACGATCTTCTTCACATCAAGACTGGCTGTTGTCCTATAATGCACAGATGCATCTGAGTGCATTATAGGACAACAGGCTGTCGAGATGTGAAGAAGGAGTTGTCTATTGTCTTTATAAAATGTACATTTCATTCCAATCACTTAAGTACCCAATTAAGGTATGTCTAGACCAATTAATGGCCCTTGACTTGTTTACAGCTATGGTGACCTTGCTTAGGTGTGCACTACACTTCTTTAATGCACTCAAGGTCACTCCTATCGTGCAGCAGAGCACTGCCAGCCGTTTTATAAGGGCTAATAGATTGCTGTGATGGAAAGAGCCAATGGAAGGTGGGAATTGTTGACTGTCGCACAGAGGGGTGGTTTGGTGTAATGACAAATTGTATCAACGGGCTTATATATATAGCAAAAATATTGGATAGAAAGAAAACAAAGAAGACAAGCCAAAGCTACAATATGTGGGAGAAGCAGTTCGCACTCCTTACTGAATTTGAGAAGATTATGTATACTTTGTCTTATGTCTATCTATTTGATGTAGCTCATTAGGATAATCAGGACTGTGGGCGGATTCATGTCATTTGCAGACTGCTTTGTCCACCTTATTAAGATGGTCCTGAAAATGTACTGGTAATTGCAATTTCCCCCTTTGGGGCCTATGCCCAGTGGACACCGAACTCCGGATTAAAGTTGAAATAACATTAATCAACAGTTATCAACGTTATTTCAATCTTTTTATTGGTTGGCCACATGTCGCCATGGTGCATGGTGGCGTGAAAAGTTATACAAGGGCATGACAAGTCATACTACGACATGACAATTCAAACCCGGGCGTGACGAGTCATATGAGGAATTATTACGCCTCGGTTTGGGGACGCCACGCCATGACAAAATACCCTTAACATGCATTCACATAAATTTTCCTCCTCATTACATCAATATTAAATCAAAAGCTGAGATCCTGAAGATTGTCAATACGCAAGATGATGAAGACCAAAAGAGCAGCCAATCCTGCCTCTAGGTGGCAGGGTGGATGGGTAGGGGGTAGTCTGGTTAGAGGATGGGGTTGTGTGGGATTGGAGGGGTTAGGGGTAGCTTGGTAGCTGGGAGGGAGGGGGTTACCTATGGGCTAATAGATTGCCGTGATAGAAACAGCCAATGGAAGGTGGGCGTTGTTGACTGTGGCACAGAGGGGTAGTGTAGTGAAATGACAAATTGCATCAAGGGGCTTATATATATATATATATAGCAAAAATGTCTGGATGGAAATAAAGCAGAGATGAAGAGAAGGCAATGCTACAACATGTCGAAGAAGCAGTTTGAATTCCTTGCTGAATTTGAGAAGACTATGTATACTGTGTCTTATGTCTATCTATTTGATGTACCTCATTACAATAATTAGGACTGTGGGAGGACTCATGTAATTAGGAGGCTGCTCTGTTCACCTTATCAAAATGGTCCTGGAAATGCAGTGGTAGTTGCAATTTCTCCCTTAGAGGCTTAGGTCCTGTGGGCAAAGAACGTTGGCTCAACGTTGAAATAACATTGATCAACGTTATTTCAACGTTGATTCATGTCAGCATGGTGCATAGGGGGCACGAAAAAGTCATGATAAGCCATACAACGAAATGACAGGTCATACAAGGGCATCAGAAGTCATATTAGGACATGACATGTCAGACAGGGGCATCACCAGTTAGATTTGGACATGACAAGTCAAGCAATGGCATCAGAAGTCATATAAGGACATGACAAGTCAAACAAGGGCATCACAAGTATGCAAAGAATACTAATTTATAAATTCTTGTTAATATCAATTGTCCTACCGTGGAGTGACCGGCCTCCTGCATGTCACTGCCATGACTGCCTGTACTCTCCCTGTCAGACTCCATGCTCCAGTCAGCAAAACGAGAGTCCCAGGCGATCATCCCTCCAGCGGACATAACACTGCCCGCTAATCCCTTCTCCAGGCTCTTATCCATCGGCAAATACACACCCAATCACTCCAGGGCATGGGGGATGATGGTCAGGACAGTGTCACTAATAGACCTACATCCAAGGCTCAGGTACTATAGGGTGTGTGGAGTATCCAGGCTCGTCAAATCCCCTGCTAATCCACAGGGTGTTAGGCTTCACTGCCCACTGTCCACAAGCTGACATAGTTAAGGAGCGTGGGTGAGCGCCAGAAGGAACTCTGCATAGCTTCCTGGTTAAGTTTCTATTGCAGCCAGCACAAAAGGTGCTGGAGGGTCAGAGATAGGGTCTAGGTATAGGTTGCCAGTTAAGCTGCTCTCCTGGTTAGCTGAATATCCTAGAGGTACTGACCATTAAGGTACTGTCCAGCACAGTTTTGATACAGCGAGCACGTGTGGTGCCCACTAAGCAGTGTGTGGCTATTGTTGCTGATGGCTGGCTGGCTGGGTTGCTGGCTGGCTGGAGGCAGGGGTGCAGGTAAAGTAGGGTAGGATTGAGCTGTGTGGAGCAGCTCTGGCAGGCGGCATCGAGTCACTCAGTGAGCCACTCACTGCTTGTCTACCTCTCCCACCCCTGCAGGCAGCAACAGCAGCAGCGGCACCTATACGGTGGCTGCACCTGTACCTGGCTTATATCATAGCAGTTGTAACTGGAACTGTGACCTTGAGCTGTTACTGGGTGCAACTTTGATTTTGTTCCTGCTGCCTTTTGGGGTAGTTTTAAATGTTAGCTAACGACCCACAGCCAGGACTACGCATGCTGTGTGCATAGTGTCCAAATTAGCAAATTGAGAATTGTTTTTCCGGTGTTTGCAATTGCCAGAGCTTTTCTGTGTACAATGCTATGGGACCAGTGTTTAATTTCTATCCCGCAACACTACTCCTGCAACCCAGGCGCGACTGCTCCAGTCCCTCCGCGACCTGCAGTGAATGGCTCACTGGGCAAAAGGGCAATGGCTGTCCAACCATGGAAAAATCCCTAACTCACCCCTTTTGTTCTGTCTAAATTGTGTTGCCCCTACACCAAAGGCCTTCCATCGAAAAATAACAGTACTAAAACATTTTTTAACATTAGGTCCACACATTACGGTGCCTCTCAGAGGGCTCAGTCAGCCATTACTGGTCCCCTCTATGGAGGTAAGCTTCTGACGTCCAGGCAAGCAGGGCAAGAAGGATATAGCTTACATTATGGACGGTTCTTGAGCAGGGTGCTATATCTTCCACTGCCATAGATTCCTTTCATGTCCTAATTTAGAGATAAGCCCTAGGAGACTTCCCAACGATCAAAGACACCCTGTTATCAAGGAACCCCTCCTCCTACGCCCCAACGGAGAAAAATACCCAGAGATGTCCCACCCTGAAAGACCGCCTCCGAAGTCTTGTTGGGGATGAAACCCTCCTTGTGTAAATCATGGAAGAAACCCTTCTCCTAAGCCAAGCTTTATATACGAAGCCCTAGCATGTGGAGACATTCTGCTCCAATGCCACACTATTTAGAAAACAATCCTGCTACATCCTCCTATATCTACTAGCGGCTGGAATGGAGCAGCATTCTTTTTGCTGGTCCTGGCAGGTTGCCCATCTACAACCTCAAGAAACGGCAGGGAATGGAGCACAACAACAAACCTACTGCATCTCCATGACAACAGAGAAGTTCATGAATTCACCAGAAGGGGGGAGGGACTGGCGAATTCTTATGGAGAGGTGGGAGGGGGTGCCAGGGCCCTAGACCATATGGTCGATAGGCACCACTTGTCGTCATTTGGGGTGGGAGGGGCCCCAGAATAAATATAGTAGGACATGTTAAAGTTTTTTTGTGTGTATACTACAGGGATTGGACCATAACATCCACATATTGGGGTAGGTTAAATATGAAAACTCTACTTACACCACCCTGGTGAAGAAGGCATGTCCAAGATTGAAAAGTGACGGGGCGATTCGTCTCACGCCCTAACCCTGTGTATTGTGGGATGCCTTAAGACCTTGTAATATATTATCTAACTTAGTTATTGCGAATGGTTATGAAAATAGACAGCTAACCTGATAATATGGACCATAAAACATATACATTGGCTTTGATGTCCATCATTTTGCAGTGTGAGAGAAAATGTTGAAATTTTATGTGGTACGAGGAAACACCAGTACATCCTACACCCCTTCCTATCAAATACCATAACTAAATGTAAAATGGAATAAATTTATTTATTTATTTATGAATAAGTAAGGTATGACCATGAGTTCATCTTGCTATATCGTTATTAGGCCTGCCTGAAAGCATCAGACCACTAGAGCTCCTGTCCAGGGCGTGAGACGAATCGCCCCGACAGGCGATTCGTCTCACGCCCTAGCCCCATGACGGTACCAACACTGCAGGACAGTTAAGCCCCCAGTTAAGCCCCCAGAAATGACCAAACATGATTCTCACCATAAAGGGGCTATGAAAGGATGATAGTTGAACAACAGTTGAACATGTAATAACATTTATTAACTGCGTAACATTTCATCATTATCATTACTATTACTACTATTACTATTATTACTACTATTATTATTATCATTATTACCCCTCTCAACGATTAATACATGCAAGGGGTGTGTACAGGGTACAACATACAATTCTCCGATAATGGTATAACTACTACTACAGGGGGGGGTTAACACCAAAGAAATGACCACAACGCACGGGTGTGAGACGATTCGCCTGCTAATATATGAGAAAACAGTTGGACGGTTCTTTCAAGTGGTTGGGACCGTTCGGGCGTCAGACGATTCACCTGCAGCAGCAAATGTATGGGAAAAAGGTGGACGGTTCTAACCAGAGGTTGGGACCGTTCGGGCGTGAGACGATTCTCCTGTTGTGCAATGTTTCCTGGATAGAGTTAAGACCTAAAAAAAATCATGAAGCAAACACATAACGTTCAGGCGTGAGACGATTCTCCTGTCGTAGAAGCATATATATATACAACTTAATACAAAATTTCATCCATCCTGAGCGTTCCTTCATAAGTCTCCACCAGTCCCCTGGCCGCACCACACAAATGGGGAAGCCGGACCTACCTGTCCACCAGGGAATACAAGTGGAGGCTCATGGAGAAATGCTCAGGATGGATGAAAGGTAAATACACTAGTACACAAGCATCATCTACTTCTTCCGCGATGACCTGCGGAGATGTACTTGGACTTCCTTGGTGGCCTTGGTTTTGGCGGAGGTCGACTTGGTTGCCCTCAACTTGGTTGCCCTCGACTTGGCTACCCTCGACCTAACTAGCTGAGGGAGGGGGACATCATCGTTGTCACTCTCAGCAGCAAGTCGTGCCTTCACCTGAGAAAGAGGGAGGTCATCCTCCATGTTGGCCTTGAGGTTGGCAAGAGGGGTGTCTTCCTCAGAGCTGTCCTCAGAGTTGGGGAGATGGGCTAGAGGAAGCTCGTCCTCAGTGTCGTAGCCTGACTCCCCCTCAAAGTCGAACTCTTCATCCGAGTCTTCACAGACGTCTTCCTCCTCCTTTGCCACAACCTTGGTCTTGTACCATCCGGCACACCCCGGTACAAGCTGCCCAGTGCTCATGCAGCAAGCTCTGTAGCATGAGGTGCGCCGGACATAGATGGCATCTTGGAAAGCACATGCTTGGTGCATTTCCATAAGCCCAGCCACACCTGGGCTGTCCCAGTCCTCAACCTCTTTTGTTGACTCCATCACTTCCCTGGATGTAACCTGGACAAGTTGGACCTTGGTTGCTGGTGCAACCTTCTCCACAAAGTTGTCTGCCGATTGGATGATCTGATTGGTCTTTACGATGCGGTCAGCCAGGCGCTTCATAGCTCCTCCGACCCCGTCGCAGGGGCCTTTCCCGTGCCCGGCCTCGAGCCAATTCCATGCTGCGACGAGGCCGAAGGTACTGGTAAACCTTAGAAGCATCTGAATCACGTGCCTATTACGGTACTGTGAGGAGGGACTGTCCGTGCAGAAGTGTATGGATGTCACATATGAAAATGATGCCTTGATATCTTCTATAAGTTTCTGTATGAATGTGAAGGTAGTTGGAAAGGAGTGGGAGGTAACGGATGTCACACCTACGTATGTGTGAGTTATGAGGAGGCCTTCTGGTGATCGTATTTTCACCACCATAGGATGTATGGTTATCTGATCCTTCGAATAGTAGGCTGAGGTGATCTCACGCAGATAGGCACAGTTCCAGTTTTCGGAGTAGTCCATTAGAATGACAGCATGGCCCACTGGCAGATTTTCCTCCAGCCTCCTCATCTCACGGTACTGCGCCTCAACTCTGCCACAATGTGCACGGAACCCTGGCAGGGCAGCAAGGAAGGTCTTTATGAACACCTCTTTTGGTTCTGACTTGGTGACTAGTTTAGTGTGATGGACTTCCTTGGTCACAATTTTCTTGTCAACTATGCTCTCCACCTTCTTGCTCACCCGTTCCCATTGCTTGTATGAGACCATCTCCTTGTTCATCTTTTGAAGCTCCATCTCTATGGCCTCATCAGTATAGTTGTTTGTCATGGCAGTGGTGCTCTTCGGTAGGGTTGGAACAGCGTCCATCATAAGTGACATATTTGCATGTGCCTTGCACAAACAGACGCTGCGTTTTAGGAAGTGATTGAGTTTGATGTACCATGGTCTGGCTCTCCTGAAGGTGGAATACTCTAGGGTCATGTTCTCGAATTCTGAGCAGTACTTCCTATGTAGATTAATTAACGTATCTCCAAGAGCGTAACGCTGCTGATTTTTGGTTTGGTGTCTTTTGTCTGGCAACATGTAAGAGTTATCGTCACGCTTCATGAAGTCAATAATAGATTGTTTAGTGGCCTCCCTTTTATCGATTCTGGCGGTGCTCGGCTCTTTCTCTTTCCATATATAATCACGAGAAATTTGTACGGTCTCCGCGAGCAAGCCAAGTGTTCCATGATAATTTTTGCCGGCCACAGGCTCCCGGAACAGGCCTTTCTTCACATCAACAGAACTCGCCTTCACCTGGCTGGCAGCAATTTGTAGGGTGAGGAAGGCCTTCACCCTATCACTTGTCGGAGTGATGTTCAATTCCTCCATGTTGTTCATCGTAAGTGTCAATGGGGATGCAGGGGCTGGTGCTGGTTCAACCGGTGCAGCTTCCACTTGTGGCTGTGGATCTGCTGGTTCATGACCCTCCAAACCAGGGGGTGGGATTGCCTGTGGAGCTGGTGCTGGTTCAACCGGTGCAGCTTCCACTTGTGGCTGTGGATCTGCTGGTTCATGACCCTCCAAACCAGGGGGTGGGATCACCTGTGGATCTGCTGGTTCATGATTATCAAACCCAGGAGGTGGGGTCTCTCCTCTCAGCGCATGAAAGAATCTCACTACTGGACGACGAGGTTGTTGCTTAGATGGTGGTGGGAGAGTTGCAGTCCTTGGAGTGGTAGGTTGCCGCGGTACACTTGCGGCCCTTGGAGTGGTAGGTTGCCGCGGTACACTTGCGGCCCTTGGAGTGGTAGGTTGCCGCGGTACACTTGCGGCCCGTGGAGTGGTAGGTTGCCGCGGTACACTTGCGGCCCTTGGAGTGGTAGGTTGCCGCGGTACACTTGCGGCCCTTGGAGTGGTAGGTTGCCGCGGTACACTTGCGGCCCTTGGAGTGGTAGGTTGCCGCGGTACACTTGCGGCCCGTGGAGTGGTAGGTTGCCGCGGTACACTTGCGGCCCTTGGAGTGGTTGGGTCACCTTGATGACGCATAGCCGCAGCAGCTGCTGAAGCAAGCTGCTTACGTAGCTGTGCTACTTCCTGTTGTGCAGCATCCAGCTCCTTCTTCATTGCCCTTGCCTTACTCTGGCGAGAGAACGGCAAGGCGACAACAAGACTGTAATTGATAAAAGAAGTGAACCATAAGAACTGAGTCAAATCTCTATGTGAGAAGGGTTACTACCAAAGAAATGACCAAACACACGGGCGTGAGACGATTCGCCTCCAGCAGCTAATATATAAGAAAAAGGTGGACGGTTCTTTCAAGTGGTTAGGACCGTTCGGGCGTGAGACGATTCGCCTGCAGCAGCAGATGTATGGGAAAAAGGTGGACGGTTCTAACCAGAGGTTGGGACCGTTCGGGCGTGAGACGATTCTCCTGTTGTGCAATGTTTCCTGGATAGAGTTAAGACCTAAAAAAATCATGAAGCAAACACATAACGCTATGGTTCAACGAGAAATACCTTTTATTAAAGGTGAGAGAAATGACTTTAATAGATCTAATATAGTACTTTTATAGCATTTACAGCATTTATATAAGTTAGGCCATTCCTTCTTCTTGGGTAGAAAAATATATATATATATATAGACTTTTAAATATCTGTGTACATGTTACATCTTACATCTCTTAAATAGAAGCACCTTGCTGTCTGTACATACATGTATATATATAAGAACTTTCTTAGATTATGTTAAATGCAGTTAAATATTAATTTTTCTTCCTCAGGTTTAGAGAATGGGCAAATTTCGTCCTCGGACTTTTAGTGGGAGAAAGTGGCTTCTTCTTCTTCTTCTTCCCTTCTTCCCAGGTCCTGTCCACAATATTTTCCATGGTAGCAATGGGGTGGGGGTAGGGCAGGGGCTTAACAGGGGGAGTTGATTTTGATCTTGTGAAATGTTTGCTGGAAGAAAAGGAAAAATTCTTTTTAACAGAAAAAAAACAACATAGACACACACAAAAAAAAAATTGAATGAAATGACAAGGTGCTTCATGTATTACAAATAAAAGATGGGGGGAAATAAATTTTATGTTTTACTCACCGAGCAGAGCCAGGATCTGGCTTACGCCGCTTCTCGGGAAGGGGTAGGGCAGGCTCTGCCTCCACTCCCTGCACTCTACGGGACGACTTCCCTCTACCTTTCCCTTTGCCTTTTGTTGGAGTTGGAGTTTGGTGGCTAGGTCCAGCTACGGGCTCTTCGGGTTGTGGTGCTGGCAGAGGTGCTGCCTCAGGTGCTGGCAGAGGTGCTGCCTCAGGTGCTGGCAGAGGTGCTGCCTCAGGTGCTGGCAGAGGTGCTGCCTCAGGTGCTGCCTCAGCTTCAGCCTCAGGTGCTGCCTCGGCTTCGGCCTCAGGTGCTGCCTCGGCTTCGGCCTCACGTGCAGCATCTTCATTTAAAATATTATAAAAAGTGACAAGACTTAAATTATTATCATTATTATAATTATCATTTGATTATCATAATTATCATTGTTATTGTTATTTATCATTGTTATTGTTATTTATCATTATTATTATCATTGTTGTTGTTGTTATTATTATTATTATCATGATCATTATTATTATTGGAACAGGACTGATAGTACAGGTACAAACCTTTGGCCCTTTTCAGTTTCGCTTTGTACCTTCTCTTTGATTCGCGGCGACGTTCCTGGAGCTCTGGGTCCAGCTCATCAATGCCCTTCCTCTTTGGTTTGTATTTCTGAAAGAATAAGAATAAGATAATTTAAGAATCATAATAAAATAATAATTCTTAGTGATAACTTAGTGTCAATATACTTCCAATATACTTCCTTAAGTTACATAACAGGTAAAGTTACCTCATCTGACAACCTCTTGGCCATCTTCTTCTCCTCTGTTTGTCTTTTCTTGTCATAAGACCTCTTCGACCGTTTACGAGCACTCTCCAAGGCCGCTGGGGATTTTGGGTCTTTGTAAGGCATCTGCAAGAATAGATTATAAAAAAACATACATGGGCGAATCGTCTCACTCCCGACACCTACAGACTATGCCTAACATGGGATAAGTGTACCAAATGGACAAGACAGGGTGTGTGTTAGTATTCTTTATGATATGGTAATGCCAGGCCAGGTCAGACCAGAAAATATGCAGTACAAACAAACTTCATTGAGACAGGCGAATCGTCTCACGCCCGACACTGACATACCTCTGCCTTCATTTTACATAAGACTAACGGCAGAAAGTGAACCAGATCGGCCGAGCGTAATGTTTACATGTTGCTGAGGTGATTTACAGCCCTAATTACCACACTTAGCTCGATCAATACAGTCTATAGCATGTTTTCTACATTATTTTATCAAATTTCTTGAAAATTAATGGTTTAAAGCATAATTTTTCATCAATTTCTTACCTTGAAAACGTTTAGTCGACCGGCGACAAACTTCCAAAGCGCCTGCGTCCGTAACGTTCCTGTCTTTTACACCAGATGGCGGGTCATAGGTTTAGTTCTAGCGAAAACCGCCAGGGGGTGAGACGAATCGCTGGGCGTGAGACGATTCGCTCCGGGTCGACCTCTGCCTTTGTATAGTGATATCTATTGCTATGGAGCTAGCAGGAAAATGCCCTTGACATGTCTTATACCTTTGATATGTAGGTGCTTTGTGATATGAATAAGGATGGTTAAATATAAAAACCCTAAAAAATTTGGATATATATATAGAAATTGAGGGCGTGAGACGATTCGCCCTCTGCTTCAGCCCCAGACTACCCCACCGTACATCAATCATTCTGTTCTGCTCTTTGCAGGACCCAGACTCTAATTTTCTTTTTCTCATATACAAGTATAAGTTTGCAGAGAAAATGGATGGTATAGATAGACCATGCACTGTGTGTATATTATAGCTAGACCCCCATCTTTGGGCGTGAGACGAATCGCCTCGAAAATTAACCAACCACATTTCTTATTACAGAAAATAAATAACTAAGTCTATACATACCTAAAAGTTCTTCAAAATTTCTTAGACTAATTATACATTTGCCTAGAAATATCTATGGGCCCTCCTACCAGTAATTTTTTTTTTATTTATCTCTAAATGTGGATTTTTCGATTTTTTGCCTAAAAAACGAGTTTTTTTGGGTAGTTCTAGGCCCCTCACTCCCAAAATATCCTTCAGATGTATGGAAAACTAGGGTTCCCCATGTAGCTCTAACCCTGGGCTATCAGAATGAATGATAATGACAGGTGTATATATTATTTTCACTGATTTATTAACCACAGAAGGCAGAATGACCAAATGACGACAAGTGGTGCCTATCGACCATATATATATTATGTGCAATGTCCAGTATGAATGGCAGGATAAACAGCAATCCACAATGCATTGTCCGAATTCTACACCACTGGCGGGGGGAGGCCATTGCTTACAGCTCCCTCTGTATTGTGTGATCGTCACCAAGGGAGGCATAGTCCATACTGTCTGTGTATGCAGTATATAATTATGGGTGTTGTTTATAAGAAAGAAATGAGATGCAGCAGGTTCTTGCATACTGAAGTAGCCTGTATACGCACCCGGATGCTCATTGATTTCAACCACACTTTACCCCGGCGCTTATATGGGACAAGCGCTTTTTTGAATACTGTTTTTAATGCTTAAGATCAATTTCAACACCCCTGTACCCCCGGCGCTTATTCGAGACCGCGGCGCTTAAACAGGTCACTACGGTATCAGTATATGCATAGGGAGGATTACATCACCGAACCTGAGAGGGTTAAAGTATGTAGTAAAAACTCTGTGGTTAAAAGCAGCACTGCAATAGATATAATTTTGACTTTAGTGGGCTTATTCCTTGTCCATCGTAAGACTACGTTCTGAGGATGGCCAAGGCAGTCACTAGCAATGACTAAAAGATTTTCTTCTATGCATTTACTGCAGTAAAAATCGTTGGATCAGCGTCAGCCAGCCTAGTGGATTACCCTTCAGTTGGTTGCTGATGAACCTCACTGTGTGGAAGTCCCTAACCAGCTTGGATCTTCTCAGATTAGAGCCACAATGGTTGTACATACTTGCCAATAGATTTACCCTTATACCGCACTGTAAAAACAATGTTGTCAAAATAACGGCACAATCTTTGTCCCAAAGTTGCCAGAAATCCTTCAATATTTTCACTGAGATCCCTTGTGCCACCTGGGGCTTCCTGTAAAAACCCACACTGGTTCACTGCAATACAATCACAGTGGTTCACTGTTCAGTTTTACGAGGATCCCTGGTAGATTCAACAGTTATTTTTTACAGTGTGACTGAACCCTCAATTTCCATAGCATAATACATCATAATATATGGCCGTGCAGGGGCTATCTGCATCAGCAGCACATCGTGACTACCAGCTATTTGTTATCATATTACACACATATATTTAGGTGTTTGTATTTATTCTTTGTTTGACGTCAATATCAGCGCCTTTAGGTGTTAGGCCACTTAAAAAAATCATCAGCTTCACAGATACCACCCCCATCCATGATTTTTATTGCAAATTTACTAAAAGGTAATATGAAAAATTTCCGCATCAGCTGAAAGAAAACCCACCTGAAATTAAAATGGCAATATCTCAGGCACTATTCCATGTAGAAACATGATCAAAACAGCATATTTGTCCTCCATTCCTCTTCTATACAGTACAAATATATCGATTATATTGTGTTAACATTTAAGGCATTAATCAAAATGCACATGAATAGTATTTTCCAAATAGAATTTAGGGCGAAAAAAAAGGCCCTCCCGCATCTCACCAGAACCAAATAAAATAGAAAAATAAAAAGCCTCCCTCCTGCATCTTTTTTTTTTTTTTTTTTAAAAAGTATCTGCAAAGCTGATAATTTTTTTTTAAACTGGCCTTAGCAATCCTCTCCTGCTACAGGTAAAATACAGGTAGCCAAAAACATACTATTGACATTTTGGCCCAAAGGAACTAAGTAGTTCTGTCTGCTCTTCAGAACAAGATAGAAATGGAAACAGATCAAAGACCATGAGGCAGAACAAATAATGAGAGAGTTATTCTTTCTGGTTTCAGTTTGCTGGTTTGTATTCGCAGGTAGAACATCTCACATCTTAAAGCTAATTAGGGACTATTATGCCATTATTTCGTAGCAGTAAAATCTACAGGCCGAGGCCATTCTCATCCTCTTAAGGGTAACATTATATGGAACATATGCCCTTGACAGGAAAGAGCTGTTGACTGACGCCTCCAATAAATAAATCAGGATATGCCTTAAGAAGTATGATTTATTTGATACTATAATCTTATCAATGTACTTATTTCCCCACAGGGAACTCACTAGCTATGCCCCCCTTGTCTAGTTTATTAGGAACAATGCATGAGAGACAAAAAGATCTGCTTGGACTAACGGGATGAGTGAGGAGACTGATGGGACAGAGAGTGGCCACATAGGAGGACTGATTCAGCTTCTCTTTCTGTGGTCATGTTTATAGCAGCTATAAACACGGACAGTCACCAGGGTGGTATAAATACAGATGGGGCTAGAAACAAGGGACAGAGTAACAAATCCAAGCTAAGGAACATAACCCTTTTAAGGACAACACAGCGCCTTAATGTGTTATGTCCTGTAAAAGAATGTTGCAAAGATAATAGTGAACTCCTTGTCCCAAAATTACCAGAGAATCTTCGTTATTTTCACCGAAATTCCTTGTCATTTGGGGCTTCATTGTAGAAACTACATTGCTTTACTGCAAGGTGATTATGGTGGTCACTTTTCAGTTTCATGAGAACACCTGGCAGATTTAACGGTTGACTCTTAGACCATGCCCTTGATGCTGGAACAATACTGCACAAACTGGTGAGGAGGCTTCATTTATCAGTACTACATACGTGGACCCCTAAACCATGCCAAAATCCCAGTGGCCAAAAAGAAAAGTCAGCTCACTGATGATATGATAAATGGTTAATCGACTTTGATCAACTAGCTGACAATTTTGATTCATTGTACTGTGGGATGACAAATAAGTAAGGAAGAGTGAGACAATGTCCCGTCATTAAGGGGTAGATTCTTGTATCCACAGTGGAGGGAGTACAAAGGATGTCCCTACCTTGTATGTCGCATGAGAGGTAGAATGATAAAGCAATGACAGCTGTATCCCATTCACTATGTGTAGTCAAGGGGCTCAATGACATGTGTACCCAAGACGCACTGCTTTTGCCAGAGTCTGCCATCTTTTTATGACCCTTAGTACCATTCTCTTCTATGTAACTTCATATAAGTGCAGTGATTTGTACTATACAAATTATGCTTCTTGATGTGGGCTAAGTGTTGGAAAGGGTTAAGTGTGCATCAATGCATCGTGCCATCCATAAAGGGTTAAGTGTGCACCAATGCATCATGCCATCCATAAAGGGTTAAGTGTACATCAATGCATCATGCCATCCATAAAGGGTTAAGTGTGCACCAATGCATCATGACATCCATAAAGGTCTAAGTGTGCATCAATGCACCATGCTATCTATAAAGGGTTAAGTGTGCATCAATGCATCATGCCATCCATAAAGGGTTAAGTGTGCATCAATGCATCATGCCATCCATAAAGGTTTAATTGTGCACCAATGCATCATACCAGCCCTTAAGGTTTAAGTGTGCATCATTGCATCATGCCATCCCTTATGTTTAAGTGTGCATCAATGCATCCCTTAAGGTTTAACTGTGCATCAATGCATCATGCCATCCCTTATGTTTAAGTGTGCATCAATGCATCCCTTAAGGTTTAACTGTGCATCAATGCATCATGCCATCCCTTATGTTTAAGTGTGCATCAATGCATCCCTTAAGGGTTACCTGTACATCAATGCATCATGCCATTCATAAAGGGTTAACTGTGCTTTTTTTAAGACGTTTGTCTTGATGCTTCAATGAAGAGCTGGCGAGACATCATGATGTGCATCTTGAAGCCCTTAAATAGCTAATTAAGGCTATGTGCAATGTATCATGATGCACCAATGCAGTGGTAATGATTCTACTCACCAGCACTGTTTTAGTGCATCATGACACCCTTAAATAGCTAATTGGGGCCATGCACAATGTATCATGATGCACCAACGCAGTGGTAAGGATTCTACTCACCAGCACTGTTTTAGTGCATCACTGCACAGCCTAGAGGCTATAATCATCTACCTGTCCACAGGTTTCGTGTGTTTGTGACGGATTGTTATGGTTTATAGGGACTGCACAGCCTAGAGGCTATAATCATCTACCTGTCCACGAGTTTGGAGTGATTGTGACGGATTGTTATGGTGTATATAGGGACTGCACAGCCTAGAGTCCGTTCATGGAAGAAAATTGACTTCCTTGTAAAAGGCTGTGCTCTGAATCAGTGCTGAATGGCAATAGTCACAACACGTTGGAGCAGCAATCACCCTTGTCCCGTATTTTGATTAAAATTTGGGTGTCATGGTGAGACAATCAAGGTGTCCGTTCTCCTACCCCCAAATATAGTTTATATTATCGATAGCAACAAAATAGTACAATCATGTATCTTTTTCTGTCACCAGAGATTTGCCATTTAATTTTACAATGACTGATCGACAAATCAATATTATCTACTATATACAGAATGAGCCCCCTCCTCAGGGTAGGGTCTGAAAGGGTCTAATTCACAGGGTGATAAATGAGCAAAAAACAGTAAAGCATTTAGTCACCCTTGATGGCTTGAATACGACAGTCCTATAGGGAACAGAGCCATTCCTGTATGCAGGTCGCCATCTTGAATTCAGTTATGTAACTGACCCCGACGGCCATCTTGGATCTGGCAGAGGGTTGTGGGTAATCTCTTATCTTCCCATCCACCCACAGAAAACAATGGGAGTTGATAAGACAGATAAGCTGTCCCTGCCTCTATCTTAATCACCTTAAGTACCTGTCCATTGTTTTAGGTGTGAATGGAGGGGATTAGCCTGATAGGGAGACAATGGCTTGGTTTTACTCAGCCTGGATTAAATGTGCCCTATTAGAGTACTTAAAGTACTCAGTCTATATAAAGCTTATATTGTTTAAGTTTAAAGTATTTACTATCCATAGGAAAAGATTTTTAGAATATAGCTTCATATAGACTATTAGGAAGGGTCAACCAAAGTAAACTGTACAAAGAGGCCACCTGCTGATCTAGCCCCCGACTACATGAGCCACCTAGCTAATGTGTTTGGTACTAGCAACGGTTCTGTTCCCTATATGGTCTAACATGTTTAAACACAACCAAAATATATTTGCCAGCACGGGCATTGGATCGAAATTCTATAAAGACAGAAAATCAATACTGAGCTGTCAAAGAAATCAAGTCCTCCACACAATGACAGGATATTATTCGCTCAATGCCCTTTGAACACAAATAATGATATTAGAGAGTTTGTCCCTGCCCTGGGGCTGAATTTATGTACACTGGAGGTGGATACCTCCCTGTCTGGAATCTGCTAGTTATAGATGTAAATGTACCACAGCCAGAGGGGATATTGAATTAGGGCCCTTTCTGGTTTGTGTTAGGCTTGTGATTTGTTCATGACCAAGCACTGCCTACACAAACTCTACCCTTGTGTCCATAGTGGCTATCACTCTGTTACACAAATATGGCAAAGGTCAGTGTCACAACTGATTCTCTAGTAATGTAAAGATCATATATGCTGTTTTCAGTACTTTTTACCATAGCCTGTAACTGCCTGATTGGTATCACTGAGGTGTATGAAACAGTTTGAATCAGTGCGGTTGTGATATAATTTTGAGAGCTGATGTGAGTCAAATTTATACTTTATCTGTGGTGGTTTTGCCTCTTAAATGTGAATTTCACTTAAATCCTAATGTTACTGACTTTTGCCAATAAAGTTGTATGCTAATGGTTTGGTTGTATCAGTCTCTACCCCCAGATAATGCTTAAAGCCAGAGACAGGCCTTTTAATTAAACAATATTGGAAGCATACCTAGGGTTATTTTCTAACATATAAGAGAAATCCTATCCTGTGGATATGACACAGTCCTTCATACGAATGGCTGAGGTCTAAAGGGCTAATGGCTCGGTTTCAGCCACTTTAGCAGAGATTAGCTTGGTCAGCGGCAGACCTGTATGGTCCTCCTGGGAGGCCTGTGAGGTGGTAGGTGGGTGGCAGTGGAGTTACAGTAGATTGGCTGTATATATTTTAGTCAGTAAGCATGTCTGTGGAACTGTTGTGCATCAAAGCACTGGTTTAGCCCAAAACATTTTATCATATTATTGATAGCAGGAGTTGCTGCTTCCTACACAGGCAGGATCGCAAGTGGCGCCTCTGCTTAGTGTATAATCTGCTGCGTGTTACTGCAAATGGTGTAATGTGGAATTAGTGTCCAATGGTATTATGCGTGCAGGCATACATGCTGTGCGACACTACACAGAGTACCCATAATGTTTGATACTCCTACAGACATCTAAGTCTTGTGACATTTAAGGTTTACTTGAACCTTAATGTCTCAAGGTTTAGGTTTCTTTGCTGCGCTGGGGTATCCACTGCAGTTATGGAATCCACTGCCCTGGTGCATCGTACTGATGCAACGGCACTGTATTAGCCCTGAAATATCAGCATAGAGCATGAATCCAATGCTGTCGATTTGCATAGAGTTGACATTCCTTGAAAGCTGACAGCATTTACTGACGTGCTAATATATGGACCATTGAGACATATTCCATGTTGTATAGCGGTCTCAAACCATTTAGTTTATCGCCATACAAATTAGAAGTAAACACCCTAAATGCAGAGGGCAAAGAGATGGTGCTATATTTCCTATGGTCCATAAGAGACATATAATTTGATGGCTATAATTTAACAAGAACATCCCTCACCCAGCAAAACGCTGTAGGGGCCTTGTTAGTCTATATGAGTAATGGACTGTATACGGGCTTCCCTAGCCCACTTAAAGGGGTCTACTTCTCATCTTTCCTATCCCCTCAGGATGTGTGTGGTCCACATATGTGCGGGCACTGACACATTCCTCTGTGAAATTGTGTAATGTAGTTCTCGCCATGAATATGACCTTAGATGTCGAAATGGCGTTAAACATCTATTACTCACTCACTCAATGGACTGTATATGTCAGCATGGGGCACTAATGTATAAGCCTGGTCTGAGGACAGATACACAGCCATGTCCAGGGAATACAACATTGGACACGGAAGTCCTTATGGCGGGGTGGGGGTGGGTGTGTTGCCTGTATGATGGGACATATATACAGGCAGGCAATGTCTATGAAGTTACCAGGGGGCGCACCCTGTTACCCCAGAGGTGCATATATATCTCCAATACAGATGACTGTTCTAGTGGACTTCAAGGGAACTACTCCCCAGAACATTGGGAAAATGTTAATTATCAGATATGGCCTGCAGGTATATGCCCTCAATACCTGCCGGGGACCAGTGTAGGGTGGGTGTGATGAGCGGCACAGCAGCACAGGCACCCTAAGATAGTATCTTGTACTTTTATAGTGGCGTTGTCATTATTTACCAATGGCTGAAGGGAGGATGGAGTCCTTTTTGTCAGTTCCATCCATTCTTCATATACCCCCACCCTTCTTCTCAAGTCCTAGAACCTGGATAAAATATTCAAGTCAGGAACGACTAGGTAAGGTCAATCACTACTGATACATTGTCCCCATGGGCTTCTGTCTGCCTCTTTCTGTCACAAAGAAGCTCTGGTATCAACTGTAGCTATCAGGATTATATCAGTGGATTTGGAGGGCCTCCAGGGCTACTTTGCCATTTGAGCTACTCCTCAGATGCAAAGTTGTTCAGTGAGCTGCTCACTAAGCTGGCAATGAGCTATTCACTGCTGCTGAAGAAGTTGCAGTCTCTGTCCCGTAGACACGACTGTGATATTGAAATGAAAGTCACTTTCTATGGTACATGAATTCGAGCCGACGTATATGCTGTAAAATTCTCATATAGCAGTAAATCCTATATGCCTGGCATAATGGGATTAGGCTATCTAGTAATAGGCTCGGCCCGTGCTATATCGCTGGTAATGGCTAATAGATGGCCTCATCTGAAGGGGAAATTCTGCTTTCCCTCTCAGTTAAAATTGATTTTCTGAGATTATATTTCCATATCAAGTAACGTTTAATATGTTTTCTTAGGAGAATGAAAATTATATTGACAGCAATGTGTTGGTAAAAGCCATATCTGCATTCTCTCAAGTGTTACTAATTCTGAATTTTCAATGAGCTGTTTCTATTGTTCCTCCCCCTCCAGTTAGAACATCTAAAAGTCGCCTCCACTTAATTTAAAAGTGTTATGGCTGCAGTCGTAATGTCTGCACGCATTATCTGAAGTCAACATACTTCAAACAGACTGTGACGAACTACTACCCAGGCTCAATATAAACTAATGGTCAACACAAATAACGGTAATGTGAAATGAGTTTAAATTGTTTCGTTAATTAAGCAATTATAATTGGTGTAAATGGAGGGAGTAGCACTAAAATGATGGAACTTAATGCCCTATTCGATAATTGATTCAGTCTTCCATTATCTTATTGAGTTATATGTGTTAAATTAGAGGTGCCAGGTTTTGGAAGAGTATAAACATCACCACACAACCTCTAGAAACAGGCCTGTCCACAGGACAACCGCACCCTAGTCATTATTCAATTAAAAAAAAAAAAAACGTCGGAATACAACCAGACGGTTACATACTGACCCAATAAGGATGGAATGATGCCTCAATTTTGTTTTCTGGGCATGATGCGCCAATGTAGCACTGGCGTTTCACTTGAGCACTGTCTTGATGCAACAGGCTGACCCTTTGGGAGTGCATCAACTACCTAGGTTTAAAACGATGTGTGAATGCAGCTCTGGGATGTTACTCACCAGTGCTGCATCCATGCACTATGGAACCTATGATTATGATGCATAAAAGCACTATGCTGACCTTAAAGGGTTACTCATTCCTTGGACAACAGAGGACTGGCATCTGGAGAGGCTTACCACACCTAGGCTAGTACACATTGACGTGGCAATCAATGGGGTTTGTAGTTGTCATCCAAGACCCTCCACCAGCCCAGTACCATAACAGACAACAAACAGAGCCATGTCACAGCAATGAAATTCCCCCAACTGGCAAAACTTGCTTCATAATCATTAATTCAGAGAGTTGTGGCTGCTAATGATAAATCCCCTTCATTAAGAAGGCTTGGTTGACTGTGTCTGCAATTAAATAGCAAGAGAAGAACCACGTAGGTGTTTTACTTAGATTCCAATAGTCTCTAAATATTTCAGATCTACTGGAATACTATACTGTATGCAAATGGGACCCATGATGGTGAATGTGTTGCCTGCACAAATCCCCCAGGGCCTATGCTTCTTATATCACAACTACTCCCCCAGTCACATGCACCCCTACAGCCCTGGGCCTCCCCACAGCTCATGTAATTTGCATGGCTGTGAATCAGTTGAGGTGACATTATGTAGAAGGTGGGTTCTCATAGAGTCTAGGGTTCAAATGTGTGGCCCTGCAGGTACAATCTGTTTCCAATGATGGCAGACAGCTCATGGCGGCCTATACAAGCGTGAGCTACTCACTGGGAGCGGCTCAGTGGAGATATGTAGGCCTAGGTCTAGGTACACTATTGGACCATGCTCACTGCTGCCATCTGGAGGTTTACAGACACACTCTATCATAGATACGAGGGAAGAGCGTCGCTATCAATGATTTCTCCCCCACTCCCGTCCACATTTCCTTCTCTCAAGATGCGATAAACGTGTAAGCTAACGCATACTTAGGTTACATTTGCTCTCAATCGAGATCTCTAAATTGAACAATAAGAAAGGAGAGAACTAGGGCTACAACTATACCACAGATTCAGTTTGTAACCTTACCATATCAAGACCTATCTAACATTTTAATCTATGACGCAATCCAAATGTCTTGTATAGCCTTGTCACGGGTGTATCACAAACAGATATAGTCTTGTAATAAGCGTATCAAAAACAGCCCTACAACAGGTGCAGTTTTGCAACTAAGGTGACTGACACTACAGGGAGGTTCCCCTTTCTTTCTTGAAGACCAGATCTAATACATTAGCCTATACGCAAATTGTTATAGTTTCCCCAGTAGTGGTATAATCCCTTTGTACTGACTTGAACTTGGTGTGGGGAACAGGTGAAATACCACCAGGTTCAGTAGGTGCACTGGGATCATCAGGAGCACCTTGCAACAACATCTATGATCTACACCTCTCCTACCAATGACAGTGTTTCATGTACCCATAATTGGTATCAGAAAACAGGGACATGCTATACACATTTTTTTTCTGCATATCAATATCCAGGTAAGTTCTCTCCTTCAGAAATTCATCGTGAAAGTCCTGCATAGGGCTCCCAATTACAGACTTTATCAAAACTATGTTGTATGAAACGCAAATTTTGGCCTTAGATAAGCCTTGTTTTGTACCTCAGCTCTGGGTAATCTCCCGGGCTACCCCCACGTACAAAGGTAATATATATATATATATATATATATATATATATATATATATATATATATATATATATATATATATATATATATATATATATTGCTGGTGGGGAGAATGAGATTCCTTTCATTCAACTAGATACCGATGCACTCTCACGTAACTGACAAATGGTTCGTTTTGGAAGCGATACAAATAGTATTTCTCAAACGGACTCAAAGACGTAGGTAGCTCATACTTTTAAAGTGTTGTCGTGAGCCTGGATGGATCAGTGACTCCAGCAGAAGCATCTTTACCTCATAAAAAGTTTTAAGTTGTACACCTTTCTTTTTCTTTTAACATTACACATAGACTCTCATTGATTAATAGTCAAAGTCTTATCAATGGGCTCACTTCAACAGGTAAATTGAAATCGGAATGTGAGACACATAGGTTATTCTAACACACCAATAGCTCCACATAAGTTTAGGATAGTGACAGACACACCACTGGAATACCCAGGATAAACCTGCCCATTTTATCATTTGTACACACTTATTTCCCAGACTGCAGAATGTCAGTGAAACTTATTTTAGTGTTAGTGTTCAGTGCACAAAGTATGTGTGTCCTACCTCCCAATCACATATTACACTACGATATTTAACCCTTTAAAAAATGCCTCGAAATTCAAGTATTTTTATCATCAGGATGCATCATTCCCAATACAGCACTTCTTCTGTACATCCTTTGAATCACTTCAGTAGGGTCGGCCTGATACATGGATGCATGAATTATGACATCTAAGAGGCATAGTTCGTATATTATGCCGCACTTAAAGGGTTATTATATACAGTGAAACCTAGATAGGCTGTCCCCTGGTCATAGCCAACCATACATGGGATCCAACCAGACTAAGGGTAGGATGATTCTGTGCACTCTTATTGAAATATGCTTCAATATTTAGTCCTCCTGATTTGAGATCCGGCCCAAGTGTGCCAGTACTAGAGAGGTCGCATAAAGGGCTAGTTCCACTGTGCCGGTCTGTCCATTCTCTGCTAATCCAACTGATTTTTATTTAGCAAATAAATTGGGGAAATAACTTTGGATTAGCAAAAGAAATGGACCTGACTGACGCAGTGGAACCAGACCTTCAAGCTGTCGGTTGGGTGAAATTTCACTAAGCCGACGATTTGTAGATATTGCAAAAGAATAGAAAAATTCGGTTGGATTAGCAAATTTCACCCGGCCAGGGTAATGGAGCCAGCGCTTTAGTAAGGTGTTAGTGGTACCTGGCATCAACTTAAAACCTATCAGCACACCACTCAGTGTTGGTCTACCTGGTGACCGCTGCCGTTAGATGAGAAGGACGACTGGTATCCCCCAGCAGAAGCTGCTCTAAGAAGTAAGCTTGTCTTCAACCACGACATCCGCCTCATCTTGGCCTGCAGTACATAGCCCAGCAATAAACACGTCAAATTTCAAAAAAACTAATATATATACATAAATATAGATAGGAGTGATCAAATGGAAACCCCTGGGTATAGCACTATCTAATTTCGTTTTTTCTGTCCTATAGGCAATTGCAAAAAAGGGAAGGAAAGGACCCTAGCTTTTTTAGCCAAGTATCCCGAAACACTTTTTTTCATTCCGGCAATGTACATTTTGTATCATTGTCCGCCACTGATCTCATCAAAATGAGAGAAAAAAAGGCGAAATTTGTAATACATCCTAATCTCGGCCAGGATTTGGAGAGGAAATGAGTCCTTCCTTCACTGGCTTATACTGTCTATCCTAATACCACGGTCTCAGGGCCCCTGTTGCATCCAGTACCTGAGTGGAGTAGACAGCTGAAAATACCCGAATCACACCAAAGATACCAGTTTGTTAAAGTACCTTTGGAGACTGGCATGACTTCTTAGCCATTGAGATCGCAAATACCAATTGCATTAATGTCAAGGAGTGAGTGAGTAATTGATGTTTAACGCCATTTCGAAAGCTAAGGTCATATTCATGGTGAGAACTACATTACACAATTTCACAGGGGAATGTGTCAGTGCCCGCGCATATGTGCACCACACACATCTCGTGGGGATAGGAAAGAGGAGAAATAGACCCTTTTAAGTGGGCTATAGGGAAGCCCCATTAATATCAAGGCTTTAAGATCATGTTGTATTTATGGTGCATACATGCCGCCCTGACAAGTTTACTCGCCAAGTCTACATTCGTGGACCATGCTGATTGCAGGCAGCATTGTGATGCACTGGGCAGAAAAAAATTGGTATGATGCAAATACCGAGACTTACAGAAAAAAAAAATATCCCCCAAAAGTCACATGTGAGAGACCCTAATCTTGTGAATTTTCATTTTCCTTCAAGAGTGTATACTCACCCTGAGGGGCAACATGATGCATGAATCCTGCACTGGTGAGTTATTTGCCAGTGTTACATTCACATATCATGAAAATAGAAGAGGTGGTATATAAAAGCATTAATATTGCCAGCAATGGCTTGAGCTCAATTTCTGTAAAGAAGTGTCTACCAACTGCTTCATTTGCCAATCCAAATGCGCTCTCTATCGATTTAATTCTGGATAGAGATCTTTGAGGGAGCTGGTTAGCAGTTGGAATTGCTGCATGACTGTCAGGGAAAGTGACTATTGAAATGGGAAGGCTCTGAGAAAATGTAAATTACGACCGTGAATTAAAACCATTGGCGCTGAATCAGGCCTGATTTCTCAGTCTCCATTTCTTAGATTAGATAATGAAGGAATCTGATGAGAAATCAAGAGTTGTAATGATATCATCCGAACTAGATATCAATGCACCAATATTAGATTAGACCTGTTAATAGGCTCCACCATATTACTCAATTCAACATTATATTCTGATTAAATCAAGAAATAATTGATATTGCGGATGTGATAAGGTATTTTCTCCTTCTGGCTTCGAGCTACCAAAAGCCTTCATTCCAATGGCATTTATCAATACAACCAGTTCATATCTACCGGGCGCTGAGAGGGCCATATGGTCTCTTACAAGAAGAAAGTTGGTGAGATATAGATGAAGATATTAAAATGTCTAAGGCTGTGCCACAGGCACAAGTATGATTGACTATCATGTACTATGGCCATAACTCACCAGGGCTGCAATGTTAGAAATTGATGTCTAGTCAATCAGATAATAAGAGTGTGTAAGTGATCCTGTTCTTAAAGGGCTAAAAGTCAGTGATGCATATGTGCAAGGTTTAAAGGTTCCCTTTAGAGAGGTCCCTGGCTAACACTCTTGTAGCGGCATTTTGAGATTGGCTATAGTGGAACTAGTTGAGTACCTCAAGGGACACTGAGTGTTAGTGCATAATACCAACCTTGGGGTAATAAGGTCTTTGTATGGTTGTACATATATGTAGGTGGCCTGTTAAAGGGTTAAGGATTACCCGGAGGTGTGACAACATCAATACTCTATTCCCATGTGTGAATAATCTGCTAGTAGCCCTCTTAATATGCCTTGTCAGCACAATAGATTTATACAGGGTCCCTGTCCTATAAGGTAACAGCTTTGCCATGCTCATGGAGACACTGTATCAGCAAAATATGGTAAGGTTTAGATAGAAGTAAATACTTGATTGACGTCTAGTCAATCAAGTAAAGATAGAAGTAAATACTTGATTGACGTCTAATCAATCAAGTAATAATCTACAGACGATTTGCCAATCTTATTGGAGATGCATGCTATCGTCAGTAAAAGTCTTCCCTGGACACAGTGAGTTTATTAACGAGTTGGGAACCATATAATGTCGTCAAGAATTTTGAAACAAGCCCCTGGACGATCAAAATGTTTTCTATATTAATAATTAATCATTCTACTCACCGAGTGTTCCAACACGGCTATCCCGCTATCTATCTCACTGTCCTTCTCTTCACTTCGACTTCGCTCCTTCCCCACACTTCCGCCGCCGCCACCACCACCCCCCGAGTCGGCGCCGAGTCGTTCGCCGTTCTCTAAGCGCCGACTGCTGTGCGCAAAGAGAACGTCGAAGTCTTGGTCATTGGTGGTGGGGCCAGGGCTGCACTCGACGTCTGAGTTTCCTGAGACATCGGGCTGGCTGTGGGTGAGTCGCGAGTCGTCCAGATTCTTCTTGGTCAGTTTGTCCCGACTCCGCGACCGGAACCGCTTGGCGGAGCGCTTGAGCGAGTTCCACATCTTACGGCGGCGGCTGACGGGCGGCGAGTCGCTCTCACGCACGTCCAGTGAGCTCTTGGAGCGGCGGTCATCCCCCGGCCCCCTGGCACCTGCAGAGAGATAGATAAAACATAGTTAGATCCTGGTATGCAAAGGTAAGATATAAGGATGTAGGAAGTGGTAGTTTCATATAAACAGGATTTCAGCATGAAAACATGATTAGGTCAGTAGGATATACAGTAATGACATGTACGCAACAGTCTTGGAAAAACTGACAGGGCAGAGAATTTGTCTTGGACAGACACCTGCGTGGGAACACTTCACAATAGGGTAGATTAACCTAAAGACGACCACATACCTAGAGTGGACCACCTGTCAGCTTGTTTTTCTCACTTTCACATGTAGTGCTTTGGTCTTAAACTCTAATATTATTGAAATAGAGGTGTTATAGTACCCCATAGAATGATGTCCTGGAATATATGAAGTAATTGTCATTGCATGATAATACCCTAAAGTTCCCATGTTTGAATGGTTTTTACCATGACCAGCTGGTCATTTCATCAGAATTCTCCAACTTTGGTGCGATAATTTGAAGATGACATAAGTGCTTACATATACAACATTTTGACTCTAGGCATGGATAAATATCTTTGCTAAATGATAGCATAAGGAAAAGTGCAGAAATGTTAAATACTTTCTGTATAGGACTTATTTCCTAGAACATACCAATTTCACCTTAAGATGACCAGAATTTCACCTTGAGCAGACCACCCCTTACTGAGTTATTTATGCATTTCATCCAAAGATTCGTATTTAGAACATTTTTGGATACAAAATTTCCCTGGATGATGTTCTAATACACACATTACAACCTTTATTGGAATCCTACTACTAGTAGTATGTAGAGTAAGTTGGTGATACTGAGAGCATGATTATAAAATCAAGAGCTGGGTTATAATAGTACATATTTCAAATTGATTAAAGCACAGTTAAAAATATAATGCAGCAATGTAAATTGCTGATAACTCGAAAAGTGAAAAGCCTGTGATTGGCTCCTAGGGGCCATCCATAAATGACATCATGCAAAATTTGACCTTTTTAGACTCCCCCTCCCCCCTCGTCATGTTTGTTGCCAATTTTTGCAATGCTGATGGTATATGGAAAATTTATTTTCGTCATGCTGGGCTTGACCCCCCTCCCCCCTTCAGCATGACGTCATTTGTGGATGGCCATCCCATAAGTTGTGCACTCATCTTGTTGCATCAGCACTCTCTCACCCAGGTTATTCACACCACCAAGCCACTATTCGCATAACTCCTGCCAAAACCCTGCTATTTGCACCACATTGCCAAAAAAAGGCGGGAAAGTTGATACATGGATCAACATCATATACCTTCACCATTGGAGGCAAATAGCGTCTTATGGCTGCCAACCAACCGAGTCTGTACATTATTGACAATTTCTCAAAATTTACAAAACTTGGTAGTGAAATACCTTTTCCTGCAATACCCCTACATCTCCTGCTTTAATGGCAATTCATTAAGTAATTCTGCCTCTTATATATAAAATTTCCAGCCTTTTTAAAACTTATTCGCACCACCAAAATGACTGAAAGTGTGGTGCCCCAGGGTGTCTCCTTATAACTCACTTTTCGAGTTAACAAAGCTTTTTTAATGCAGTGTTAGCATTATTACCTCTGTTTTGATGAGATTTCACGATATCTATGGGCATGCCATTGTTCCAATTTTCATTTTATTTTAGCCACTCTAAATCATATATTTTCCTTATGGTGCAGTATCTTTAACGATGCCATTTTATTTCATGTATATTAAATAACTTGTTTAATCTTTAATTCAGGGATGTAAGTCAGGAATAGGCAAAAATCAGGAACCATAAATTTACTTTATATAAAAGCCTTCTATTTTTCACAAACAGCCCTCCTTACCACTCATGTAAGGAAAATGAATGTCATTCAAATATTTCAGAAATCAGGAAATCCTGAAGACTTACATCCCTGTTAATTTGATGTTTTAATCAAAAGGGCTTTATTAAAAGGGTGGATATTAAGTGGTCATCTCTAGGTGCAAAGTGTTCATCCCAAGGTGAAATTGAACTAAATGGAATGTTTGTAGTAAGGGTGATAAACTAGAAAAAAAATATATAAATGGATTTTCGAAATAGAACAGGTACAAAAGCCCAAACAATTATCTTTCATTCAGTGTAATTTAGAAGTCTGAAGACCCAAAACTTCTAGAGATATTAGCAACTGCAAATACCTGATTGAAAACCTGCACAGGAACGGTCGTCTTTAGGTTAATCAACCCTATAGCTTGATAAATCAGTAAACACCAAAGGACTTACTTTTATACAGGTCAGTACTGTAATAAGGGACGTGTACATGTATAGGCCAAGAAGAAAGGTGTTTCCGGTAACCCAACTGACCCTAGGAAAACAGGGCCGATTTATTGTTTTTTTTCTTTTTTGGTTGAAAATTCAGAGAAATGTAAAGTGGCATAACTTTTTACATAATGAATGGCTCTTCAAAATTCAAAAAGCTACAGGGCCCCAAGGCACCCCTGCACCCCTTGTGATTCTATAATAGTTGGGGAAACATTGGGTATATGTTAGATCTAACCCTTATTCCCTACCCTCTCTCCAATCACCGGGGTACCAGCCACGGCTTATACGAGAGAATTTACGGTATATGACATTTTGTATTTTGCCAGCCAGACAATTTATTGATGGTTATTAGGGGTTCCCATTGTAGAAATTTTAGAACCCTCGTGAGGGGGGTGTAAAAATGTTGGTCCCTTTTTATGGAGGGCTTAAAAAAATTACCTATTTTTGGCAACAAAGCTCACATGCTACTATAGATCAAAGTGGGGCGCGAATAAATTCTCTGTGCGTCTGGCGTGGGAGGGAGACGCAAAAAATGTTGACTGCTGTTGAAGGGGGGGGGGGTGGAACCAATTTTTGTGTGAAAACAGTCAATATGAAAACTTGCGGGACTGAGGTCATTGTTGTCAAAGTCACTGCCGGGACTGCAGAAATGACCAGACTGCGGGACCGAATATCTGACTGCAATCTAGGGACATTGGGCTACATTTTGGTTTTCATGGCTTTAGTCCTGCCAAAATCAGTCCGGGCCTGCAGAACAATAAGATCTGTCGGACCAAATGGCCTGTGGGGGGGGGGACTTTTCATATAGACTGCGGAAATCAACTACCCCTCCTCCCTTGTTGATAAATAATGACCTCTCCCTGTGCTCTACAAGTGGAGTGCTCTACCTAAAGGTCTTTCAAACCTATCATTATTATTGTACACTTTGTTTACTATAAGTATACTATATATCATGACTACATAGGCTCTTAAATTTTACTTTTTCTTTTGATATACAACTTGCCTATATAGGACTGGAGGGGCAATACTCCGAGATAACAGAAATCTGAGCTTTGTAAAAAAAAGAAAGAGAAAAAAAAAGATCCGACCTACCGACCCTGGGCTTTCAGTTCATGTTACTGGAAACATACCTTTTTTTTCTTGGCCATATGAAAGTGGGACAGGATCCATGGGTAAGAGTAACGTATGAAAATGACATGATGACATCTCCTGTTTAGCATTCCACCGTTTTGCATGGTGCCTATAGGGCTCCATCCACTGCGACGGATGAACCATCCGTCTCCCTTCATCCATTTTTTTTCTTCCATAGAAATCAATTATAAATAAAACGGATAAAACCGACGGATGGTGCAACCGTGGGCAGTGGATGCACCCCTTATGGCTCTTACCTCAGACAAATAGTGTAGATTGTAGTACAAATGCATTAGTTGGGATTGGATATAGGCAAAAATGCACACATAAAACTGTACCGGTGAAGTTATTCTGAAATCTTGAATCTTAACTTGGCAAAATATCATAACCCATAGTCAGTCAATACACCAACGTTCAAAGTATGTCAGTATGAAACCATCTGTCTCTAGTTGTAATCAAATGTTAATCAAATGTCATATATCAACTTTCACAAAAGATATAGACAAAATATCCCATATATCTTGATATATATGCCATATATTTTGAATCATTTCCCCATAGAATGCTCAGGTTTAAATATACTACGCCAATCACTTGTAGGTTTCGTAATGGAAAACCCCCTTAGAGCTGGAGGTTTTATGGCAAAACCTCCAGCTCTAAGGAGGTTTTCTGACTTATACTTCATCCACTGAAATTTATGTAACAGTAAAACCATAAATATAAGCATATTTTGACATAAACTGTAGAGGCCTAGAAGAGGATTTGAATCTTCTACACTGGCTGTGGTACAAAGCTATGATAAATATATGATGTTGCAGTCTTCAGTCACCAGCAGTCTCAATAGTATAATGGTTAGCATGTCTGACTTTGAATCACAGAATGTGGGTTCAAGACTGCATGGGGAAAGTGTTTTTAACTTACACATACCAGGTAAAAGGAGTCTTTGTAAAAGGCCCCCCTGAAGCCCCCTTTATCATTTTGGCAATCAGAGGATGTTCATTATAATACATTATTTTTAGAATTTGTTGCAAAATGACAGTGGTGAACAGAGAATAAAACAAAATCAAACCAGGGGTTTGAACCTGTGTGGTCTAGATTTCTAGTCCCAGGCCTTAACCACTACACTAGATTGACCAGTCAAAGTGAAATCACCCTGTTTATCTATAATTGATTACTCAGTCATAGAAGTAGCATATTGCCCTTTAGTAGATGTTCTAATACCCACAGTATCAGCTGAGGACTCATGGTGTAATGGTTAGCACATGAGACTCAGGATCCTAGCACTGTCTGATGCATGGGTACGAATCCCACATGGGACAGAATTTTCCCAAAAATTACATCTGCTGTTCAAAAATGACCTTATTCATAAAACCTCCTGCTACGCTTGGCCTATTTCACAAAACCTCCTACCAGACCTGACCCAATTCACAACACCTACTACTAGAACTGACCTAATTCATAAACCTCCTGTTGGCCCCAGAACTGTAGAATATGGAAATAAACCTACAGTAGGAACAATAGGGTGCAGAGCCAGGTGGAGTTGTAATGCCCTAGGTCTCGCTCTATATTTAAGACTACTACACAGTCTCAAACTTCTAATATCCTGTGACCTTTTTTTCTACACTGTATAGCACCAAACACAGATTGCTATTTACATCTGAGCTGCTCAGTACTGTTCACAGGAGCTGCTCTACAGTAAGAAATAACTCACTCTCCTATCACTCTCAATCTGGTATTGGTTATAGCAGACTGGGCCTCAGACGTCCCGATACAAATATAACCCTGTAAGGACCAAAATATACCATAAAATCCATGTTCTTCTTTGTGATGCATCTCATCAGATCACTTGGTGGTGTTGCTCGGGTACATTATTGGGCATCGGGCCAAACCTTTGGATTAATATTCAAGTTAACGAACTCGTTCTGATATTAGTGTTTTCAGTGGCGCATCCAGAAATCTGGAAAATAGGAGGAGGCTGGAGGAATTTCTTCCCATGGGCCCTTTAAGACAAATTAAACATGAGGAAATGAGTATTTTCTCCCAAAACCTCTAAATCTGCCACTGGTTTTATGGTTGTAGCCCTGAGTTACCCACCAGGGCTGGTGTGTTATTCACCAGGGCTGCAATAACGCATCATGACGACCACAGTGCTTTGAGAAGGGTTAGGCTAATATGTTTAACCTTTGTCAAAAACAAGTTGACTTTTTCTTCCCACATCACAACATACAGAATAGAAGTCTTACACTTCTTCCTGTCTACAGCAGACGTACAGCACTAAGTGTATAATGTCAGTTCTTCACAGAAGCACTACAGGGATTTTCTATAATCCTTCAAAGACAGCATGAGGCCTCATACATTCATGTTTATTATTCGCCGTTTTGATGCATTTAGATGTAGTTGAATTCATGTTTATTATTCGCCGTTACAATGCATTTAGATATAGTTGAATTCATGTTTATTATTCGCCGTTATGATGCATTTAGATGTAGTTGAATTCATGTCTATTATTCGCTGTTATGATGCAGTTAGATGTAGTTGAATTCATCTTTATTATTCGCTGAGGGCTTCCCTAGCCCACTTAAAAGGGTCTATTTATCCTCTTTCCTATCCTCTCAGGATGTGTGTGCTGCACATATGCGCGGGCACTGACACATTCCTCTGTGAACTTGTGTAATGTCGTTCTCACCATGAATATGACCTTAGCTGTCGAAATGGCATTAAACCTCTATTACTCACTTACTATTATTCGCTGTTATGATGCAGTTAGATGTAGTTGAATTCATGTTTATTGTTCGCCGTTACGATGCAGTTAGATGTAGTTGAATTCATGTTTATTATTCGCTGTTATGATGCATTTAGACTCCATATGGGAGTTTGTTATTGTGATGGTGCACCAAGACAGCAAATGGACATAAATCCTATAGGAGCGTACTGTCCATAAAAGGCTCAACTCTTTAAAGGTACATTAAGGTCTACAAATGAGTGCACTACAAATTCTATTCAGATCCACACCATCTATATTTGAGAGCAAACAGGCTCAGTGCACGCCGTAAAAAAATCATGTGGTACTGTGCTTAAGTTAACTGTGCTGCCATCTGGGGCTTCATTGTAGAAACTATACTGTTTTACTGCATTACAGTGGGTTATATACTGTTTTATGTGGGTGTCTAGCAGATTCAGCAATTATTGTAGGATCTTCTCTCCTCACGGAATGCCGTCCTGGCATGTAGTTCACCAATACTATATTAATGTATCATGACCACCGTACAGAGTAGATACCCCCCCCCCCCCACGCACCCACCCACCCAAAGATAATGCACCAACAGTCCAATTTATTTACTCATAACGCCATATACTGGTCCTTGACAATTCAGGTCGTCCTTAAAGGGTTAGAAAGTACACTTTTTACTGCTACCCCCCTCCCCTAGGGTAAGCTATTGTAGAATCACGAGATCCTGTCGTTACCCACACCAAGAATAGTATAGGTTCCCTTGAAGCTTCTTGCCCACACTGGTTCATCAGACACAGGCGGCGGGTAATTGCTATTTAGTTGTGAAGTGATGTGTCTACACTCTCCTAGCACCAATAGACATTGTACAAGATTCCACTCATGAAACAGGCCATAAGGAAAGCTTACAGCAGACCAAATGGCTTCCTAGATTGCTTCTGAACAACCAGACAGCCCTCTCTCTTTACGCTTGTCTGAACCGGGTGCTTTTCTCTTCATGGAGTAATTCAATATTCAATGCCTTCAGATTTTGGGTTGGTAAAAGGACTTTGGTTTCATTAACAGACGGCACACTTCTCCTTCCCTTTCATGCATACATAGATCCCGCAACAGATGTTTCAAGCAGCTGCTATGGAAAACCTATCCCTTCTTCTTCTTGTGATAATAAACGTTCTTATATAGGATCTGTAAATATATGCACCATTATTTATAATGTTGGGGATTAAATCGTGACATAAAGGTAGAAAGTGTAATCCTCTAGATTCCCAGACAATCAAAGTACCATTTATGTTCATGAGATTACCATATGTACATTACCATATACATATCTTGCTGCTGAATGTAAAGGGCGTATTCTATTCTAACAATTCTGCAAAATGGATCCTTACAAAGTCTCCTTCCATGAGCGCGGAAAGCAGGGGGGACAGGGGGGACATGTCCCCCTCACTTTTGGCCAACTCCTCAAAAGGTCAAAACTAAAAGGTCAAGCAAAGGGAGGTCAAAATTGCAAAAAAACAACCCTGGTCCCACCCACTCTGAAACTGCTTCCCACGCCCCTGCCTTCCATTCTTCCATAATATCAAGACAGAGGATTGCTTGTTAGCCTCTATCCTATAAATCAACCACTCAGTATTTCTTTCTTGTCACTTATGATAAATATACTAAAACATTTGTGAGGCAACCAATGGGCTTGTTATAATCTAGCGTCCGGCACACCTCCCCCTTAGTTGCTGACACTGAAAAAATACAGGAACCATGCATGATACGATGAAAGGTTTCATCTATTTATAAACATCTAGATATGACAGAGAATTTGAGTATATGAGCTTCTAGCTCTTTTATCTCTCAGTTTCATGCCATTAGCTCTGAGTGAATCTGTTTCAGAAAGCTTTTTGGTGTTGACATGTTATGGTCTCTGACTCTGCTCAGCTGTGCTCGGGCAAATGGCCAGCACGCAGGTATCTGTCAGTAGAGGGCAGCAGGGTAGTGGCAATATTCTGCAGTTCATGTACCACTTGGCTATGACATGGAATCCATGACAGCCTGTTCTTGGCAGCTAAAACTAGCCATGGCAATATCGTGATAACCTGCGCCTAAAATAGGGCATGTTAGTCTTGTCAGTACGGAGACCAACAACTAAAATGTGCTCTATTCGCAGGCTACGACTTTGCTCTTTTTGTACTGTCAGTTTCTTTTCCTTCTTCTTCTTCTTTTCTTTCTTTTTTTTTTTTTAGTCTTGCAGGAATTTTGTTACTGAGGATGCATCATGTGGAAACTTGGGGAATTGAACTCATCGAAGACCAGCATCATGTACCAGTGTATCATGTGGAAACTTGGGGAATTGAACTCATCGAAGGCCAGCATCATGTACCAGTGTATCATGTGGAAACTTCGTGAATTGAACTCATCGAAGGCCAGCATCATGTACCAGTGTATCATGCGGAAACTTCGTGAATTGAACTCATCGAAGGCCAGCATCATGTACCAGTGTATCATGCGGAAACTTCGTGAATTGAACTCATCGAAGGCCAGCATCATGTACCAGTGTATCATGTGGAAACTTCGTGAATTGAACTCATCGAAGGCCAGCATCATGTACCAGTGTAGGGCTCACATATAACCTAGCGACACCGCATTCGTTATCAGCCCGCAACCAATATTGGATTATTGAATGTTCTAGAAGGTATTTAAGATTGCAGCCACTCTGCTTAAGAATGTAGATCCATTTCTAAGGCATCAACATTACAAATTAGAATGGAGGGATTCAGAAATGTTTAACAAGGTGTGTCGTCAACCAAGGGAAAGAAAGTTTTGACCCTTTAAAGGGTAACAGTGTTCTAATGTGTTGTGCCCTTTATGGTGACTGAAGTATTCTATATTCTGACCCAGGAACTGATTCATGTAGGGTAGACATGCCGTGACATGAGGTTGAGAGACAAGGGACAAGGCCATTTCTTAAGATAGAAAAGGGGACAAGGCTACTTCTTAAAATTGACAAGGGAACAAGGCCACTTCTTAAAATCAACAAGGGGACAGGATGACTTCTTTAAAATCGACAATGACATGAGATCCCCTGTCTAGGGCCCTATGAGGTAGCAATACAATAGCGTCAAGGGACTTTTTAGGATTTGATTCGTTCAACATGCCAACTAATTAAGGTGAATGTAATGGCATATATATGTCCCTGAAAGGGTTAACTGGTATGGCAATATGGCTGACTAAAAAAAAACATTTTTATATTGGTACCACTGGAATAAGCTTATGGTGATGCTTCCTAGAATTACATTTGATATACTAATGTGAATTAACAATGTCAATATGAACAAGACACGAGATATTATTTCCACCATCACCAGTGGTAGGCAATAAGTGCTATTCAATCTCAACCCATTTGTTCCGCCATTTTAGTGCTGCCAGACAATTTCAAGTCATTAATTGCTGGGTGAATTCTACCTAGGCATATAATCTAATGTAACTGACTTGGACACTTCAAGAACAAAAGAATCCCATTTCTGGTGAGCACAAGGAGTTTCAATCATAGGATCGGGTGAGTCTAAAGGGTGATCATCTTATACTCATGTAGCTTGTTTTTCTATGATTCGATATTTTCTGATCTCTGGCCAAACACAACTAAAATGCATACATGTTTTTTTCCCAGCATGATTTATTCCTCCGAACTAACAAGCCTCCGTTATAGAGAGTTCCTACTACAACCGTCCAACAACTGTGTCATTCTAACACCACAAGCTTTGCTATGCCTACATGACAATTATTCTACCCCATTCCTCTATTCAATTTTTTTAGACTCACTCACCGGTGAATTCACAGACGTCCTGTAAATCATGCACTACATTTACATACTCCTCAGACTCATACTCCGTCCTCAGCCTCAGATGGACGATCCCGACGGCCAGCATGATGTGGAAATTTAGTATTCTCTGATATATCTCACCCAGTTAGATGGCACAGGTCTATGATATAGCTACTTCCACTTCCTTTCCAAGAACTCCACCCATCCTCATTCTATCAAGAGATGGTGACTGGTGGCATGAGACCACAGTAGTCTCTGTATTTTTGATTTCATCGTTATCCACCTGAGACTATTGGAGGGGTCTAGATCAGGTATCTTTTCTAGTTTACCACTTGGCCTATATCTCACGAGTGTGACACATCAGCTGGATGCTTGAACTAGTCAGAGGCTGCTTTCACACATGTATCTCTCTATCAGAATGCCCCTCTCCCCAAGGAACCACGTGGACAGGTGAGTTAAGGTATGTGTGTACCAGAGCGGGACCGATGGTGCCACTTTCCTCATATCTCCCATTGTTTAGGACATACTATACGTGTGTAGATACACGAGGACATGTTTTAGACCCAGTGAGGCATCGGTGCCAACAAAAGGTGGTTGGGAGTAACTGCAGAGGTTGATTAGCACACCACGTGAAGGTTTTTGCACAGTTCCCACAAAATTCTCAAGACTCAAATTCCATGACATTTCCATGACAAAGAGTTTTCCCGGACATGATTTCATATTTTTGTACATGTGCTGGCAAAGCTGCTACGAAAATATCCTCAGTCTAGGGGGAAATTGGTAAATATAATTGAATTTCACTAAAAATATCTGTTTTCTCATTTTTCATGACCTTCTCTGACATGATGAAATTCCATGACACCTTTTTATTCCATGACTTTTCACGAGGTGTGAGAACCCCGCTTTGCTCTGTCTGAGGACATGTGAAATGATGTTAAGATTGTAATCTGGGTTCTTTTGTTTTCAATAGTGTTTTGGTGTAGCATCAGGCACATTTAATGCCATAGTAATAGCAGAGTAATGAACCCACCACTCTGAGAGCACTACAAGTAGACATGAGGACGCCATGCTTCAAAACCCGAGGACGCCATGCTTTAAGATACTGCTGTTGCTAGATGTAAGCCCCCATATCGACAGGTACAGTCAAAGGCGTACCCTCAAAAGAGGGTTCACCTTTGACACTACCCACATAACTTAGACCATGTGTCCATTGAGATATCTTACATGCATGGGGAATTTTAATGTTTTACTCCCCATTCAATAAATTGATTAGATGGTTAATTCTTTGAATCCATGTTATGTCAATTTACACATTACGCTCAGATGGACATATTGTCATCATTCATAGAACATGTTAATACACATGATCCCATACATATGGACTCAAGCGGTCATCCCCTGGGGTCATCCACGTTGTCACAGGCTGCGGAAGCTAACTGCCCTCCTGGCCACCAGGTGGTGACAGTGGTGCCCCCTGGGGAGGCATAGGGTGTCCAGTGGTGGTGTGTTGTGGGTAATGAAGCGGTACAGAGCCCCGGATGCTGGCCTTTAGTGCAGGGTAGGTTGGCTGGGTCGTACAGGTTACACCATAAAGAGATGCCACTCATAATTTGGACAAAAAAATCAAAAACAAAACAGGAACTGGACATAAGACCAATGGGAATTAGATGCTTTCGTCAGACTGTCCACTACAGCCGGGAGTTAGGGGGCTAATCAAGGGTAAGCAATGGGCAATGAGATTCAAACCCTTCCGACCCATTGTCCAAGCAACGATTTGTGGATACCGAATTCAAAACTCTGCCATCCTAGCAAGCCCCATCACTCGTCCTTATTTCTACTTTAATGTAATTACATTTCATATGCCTTGGTGCTTTATATGAGAGTTTCAACCAATTCCTTCCCTTTCCAATTATTTAGGTGTCAAGGTAGCATGTGCCTAGCGTCGCCTTAATATGATCTTACACAACAATTCTCATCATAACTTCAATCTGATGCTCTTGATTCTTGTAAAGAAACTACCCTCTAGCCGACAAAAACATGGAAATCGTATGATTTGAGTCAGACCTTTCCAAAGGAAACAGCAGTGATCAAGTACATACATTCCTGTACACTAAATCATAGATGTAGGTGCACCCTGAACCAATGCACACACAGTGCACCCTAGACAGTGCACACACGGTGCACCCAGAGGCAGTGCACCCTTAGTACCTATTCAGTACCTACCGTCGTCACTGGACCCATCATTCTCCGGGTCAGTCTTGTCATATTGTGCAAACACGGGATCGACCTCCTCGGAAGATGCGGCCGACTCCAGGCTCGATTTTGTCTTCTTCCGTCGAAATTTCTTCCCTTCAAGGAACAAGTTCTCTTGGTTACTTAAAGTGATTATTTCACAGAGCTAGGTATTGTTAGTTCTGTGTTATAGTAAAAATGTTAAAACCATTGTAAGGAAACATCATAGTATGACCGGGTGTCAGTATGCATATTAGCATAGGAGATTAGTGTGTTATATAACATAAAAAGATGAGTTTTGTGATGATAATCTAATCTAATGATACCTATGAGTAAAACGATGTCCTAAGGCCAGTAACATCCACTTTGACTTTCAATGAAAAGCTTCTTGCCATAATTGCTTACCGGGTAAGCCAATAAAAATGTTAAAAATCAAACCCTATCAATAAAGTATCATACATGAAGAAACTTAACTAAAAGAAAACCCTTTGAACTTATTCAAAGTTTCTATTAGGAGAACAATCTCCTCTTCCAATTGACCTGATTTATTCTACCCAACCCTAAATATCTGCTCGCCCATAATCAACACCCTGGCTATTTTTGGCAGATGCCTTCAGGTCACTGATAAAAGGAGTGGGAATGAAATATATAAATAATACAGGGGGTACATACTCCAGGTTCCTAAGGAGCTCTGCCTGTTAGACATCTCCTGGGTCCTCTTCACTGCCATCTCTGAACCGTGTCGGGGTAGGCACTTAAGGCAGGGGAGATGCCTAGGTACAGGGTTGGGTAGCTACAGGTTGTTTAACAGGTACACTACACATTCAGTCTAATGTCGAAAGTATATGTAGCCCAAGAACTATGGTCAAAGGCCTTTCTTTGTTATATCAGCTCCTGGAATTCGTATAATCTGATTTCTAGATTTCTGAGATTGCTGTCCAAAGGCTATATCCCTTGACAACTGTTGCGTTTGAAATGCCTCTTGGTGTTCACACGTCCAGTTCCCTGCCAGCGAACAGTTCGATTGTTGTCAATATTCCACTAATATTCAAATGTTTGATTTGGTACACAAGGCTTATGTCATACACAAGCCAGAAGAAGTGTAAGAGGAACAATGCCAGGAGTCTGTAGACAATTAATTGTCACAAAGAGCCGGACAGTGAGCAGTTCCTCCTGCAGTGAGCAGCTCACCCGAGCAGCTCACCTACCACTCACTAAAGTGCCAATAAACCTCAGGTGCGTCAATCAATAGTACTCCCCAGGCAGGTGAGGCAACAGGTAAACCAAACCCTGGTTGTGAAGGGAAGTTGTGTTGGGGGTCGAGCAGGGTGACCAGTTATCCAATATAGGAGTACAACTATCCAGAGTATGTATGCTCTGTACATGGGATGATCGAAAACTAACTGGTCAAGGTGTCTGCAGCCGTGGCATGTTATATACCCCAAACATCCAAACCATCCAACTGCTCTAGCCACCCCTGGTGCAACAGTATGGATCTATTACTCCCCCCCCTCCCCCATGGTCTATAATGAGAATACCCTGTGTTTACCCCCCCCCCCCCTCCCCACATCCAACCCACTACTGCCCGATTACTGCTTTAATGCACCGTGTCTACTGTTGTTTCTTTTCCATGATGCATGAATGTAGCCCTGGCAAGTAACCCTTTAGGGCCGCATTCATGCATCATACTAACATACATGGTTTATCCAGTCCTGCAGGTTAGCAAGATGCACCAAGGCAGTGCAAGTCAGTGAGTGCAAGTAGGCTCACCAGAACTGCATACGTGCACTTGGAGACTAAGGAACATGAACCTGGAGGACAGTACGTGGCACTCAATGGGCTAACCACCATCCTACCCCCTCCTCCATACCACCCAGTACACACACCAACTGGAAACATGCATTCCAGTAAAACCCATCATATAAACCGCGGCTTATAGACCACTTTAAGTGCTTAAAGAACTTCCCTGAAGCTAGGATGCAGCTTATAGGGGAGGTTTCATTATACTGACTACAGTAAGGGATGGTAACCTTTTTAGCGTCTGTGAGCGTCTAATACCATATTCCCAAAATAAGGGATGCAGCTTACACACAGGTGCGGCTTCTATGCACAGTTTTTCTGGTATGTGTCCTGGGACGAGGTAGCAGGTGTTTTTACATTGAGCACACACGCCTCTGTTAACTCATGCAAATGGACGTGATCATCTCACTTCTACACCTGGATCCCGGCATCAGCTGGGGTGAGATAATGTGCATGGTAATCAACCATTTCATGATGGTGTTATGGTACTTCTAACATCAAGTCAATACTTTTAAACCCTTTGAGGTTGGTATAACAGCCCATTTTTAATTGTTGTTATAATGCTTTGACATAGAAATTGGATGGACAGAGGGACTTAACCCAACACATCTCCGGTATTCAGAGGGTTCCCTATATAAAACCTCCAGGACATTAAAATGCCCCCCCCCCTCCCCTCCGACTGAGACCACGGTTTCTCCCAAATCCCATCAAGATTGGCATTCAACTCCTCTGTATTTACATTGAACAATGCGTGACCGGTGAGTAACTCGCCAGCACTTTGTTCGTGCTTCATGCCGGACCCTCTGGAGGGTATCAGCCTCTTAACACAGCAGTAGTACATTTAGGTATTGTGAGAAAACGGCATAGTTCATTAAAACAGTACATTGTCACTGAAGGGGCTAACACGTTGTTAAAATCCCTAACGTGTTCATATCGTCCCTAAAGCAGTGTATGAATTGCCTCAGGAAGTCGCCAGGGGTCTCAGAGGGAAGCGTACAGCAGCAGGGCATCATAATCTAAATAAGTGTAAAATGGATATGACGTGCAGACTCTATGTGCATATAGAATGGTTATCTATAGGATCTGGTTCCGACAGCTCAGCCGGTGCCAGGCGTTTGATACATATAAAACACGTTCTGCAAGTCAATTCCAATACAGAATATAGCTTTTTAATACCATTTGTATTTGTAAAATGCCTGTTGTCCACATATTAAGCCATCCTTTAAAATACATAAGAGTACAGTATTTGTTTTTTTCAGCTCTATATTGGAGAGGAGGATTGAGTATTGAGGCGATGAGCACGCGCTCAAATGGGAATTTAGTGAACCTCACGCAGTATATAATCCATTTGTATAGATCTAGTCGGCTTGTACACATACGGTCACAGTGACAAGAGAAAATGTTTTTAATCAACTAAGTATGTTAAACAATCGCCGAAGTTGACAGAAAAAAGGGACTTCCGTGTGCAATAAAGCAGATTTCCATTTCCAATGTTGTCAACCCCTGGTTGTCCCGTTGTATTTACTGGGGTCATCGATCGTCAAAACACGGAAAAGTATAGACAAATAGACAAATAAGACGTCTACGAGGCAAGGCTACCCTGTGTGGCGTTTGATATCAGTTCTGTTTTTAATCTATTCATTTTTCTTTCTTTTATTTTTCTTTAATGAGAAAGACTAGCAAGCTAATTAGACTAAAGCTCCCCATAATAGACAAGACAGCAGTCCATCTTCCTGCCAACTCGCTCATGATTGGATCTGAACTATATGGGGCAGAATTAAATCCCCTAAAGCTAATTAACCCTCCTCATTAAATAAAATAATTACCAAAGCTTTGAAATCACATCAGTGTCTATGAAACTATACGTAAATGGGTCGTTATGTGAATGTACATACCAGTAATGAAGTCTTCCACATATTCCCAAGAATCAGACCAAAGATATTATGTACATATGTATACAGCAGAAGCCCACTCTAGATTCTAACATCGTTTATATCATACTGCTATACTTGGTGAGACACTGTCAGGCTGAGAGGCCCCCACTGTATTACCCAGTGAGTGGGAATTGTACCGTTTTTGTTGAGAAAACGAACCAAATCCCGCTATTCATGTCACCAATAAATGAATATTCATTTCACCAATAAATGAATTTATACCAATAGATGAATTTCTGAAAATATCAGTTTGGAGCCAAGTAATATTCTCTGAATAATGGCATCATTTATGTCAATATTTCTCTAGTTACCTCACCAACCGCTGTGTGTGATATCATACTCTATACCACTTCTGAAAGCTTGTGGTAGGGGTAGAAATGATGGGACTACGTCCCAGAGATCCTCTAGAAACAACCATCAGCTTGCAGCCAGCCATCAGAATGCCTCTCACGTATAGTAATATAGACCAGTACCTAAGTCATTTATCCTGTGCTACTAGTTCTGCACAGCAATGACCACGGCTACTGGTGGTGTATAGTCCGAGCATATCTATGGATCTATTATGCCCAACTTGTGCGTCCCATCATGATCTTCCATTTGACCATCACTGTGACAATGAAGCATCATCCAAGTGGACACAGAGCGTTGCACTGAAAACATGGAAGATCCGAAACTAGTCAGTGGTGACCACTTTAGGTCCTCAAGTTGACGATACCTAAAACTACAACTTTAGGTAGTCAAAATGACAACTTTAGGTCTTCATCCTGACGACCTGAGTCGTCAATATGACAACTCTGTACTGTCAGTATTGTCATCCTGATGACTCAGGTTGTCAGGATGATGACCTAAAGTCATCATTTTGACTACCTAAAGTTGTAGTTTTAGGTATCATCAACTTGAGGACCTAAAGTAGTCACCGCTGACTAGTTTCGGATCTTCCATGTTTTCAGTGTGACTTCACATTAGAACTTGGTTGATCAACGTTGACTGGCCGCTTCTCAATGTTGATTCAACCTTTAATCTGTATGACCACTGGGATTAAACGCAATGCTTCCGTCTGACTGATAACTTGGAAAATGTAGGTAGGAGATGATATGATGCCTCATGATTTAATGGTAACAAGCTGTCAGGATGTGTAATGTTGGTGCCTCAATCAAATGTTACAATACCGTGTCATTATATGATGTTGAATAATTCTTAGAATCAATATATATATACACCAGGTGTATCGGTTTGATAATTTATATTTCTAGCCTCCACTGACATTATTCACAAAGAAATGAACTTGCACTTGACTCGCAATCTGAACAACTGACAATCTCTATCTAGACGTTGCGCTGCTGAAGAATAGTGCGATTTCTGTCTACAAACACAACACAAAACTAAAGTCCTGACCAAAAGGCCTCTGTGATTGTCGCCGATCCCCAAAATATGCCCTAAAGGAGAGAGCCCATGAGAATGGAGCAAATTCTCTATAAGTAACAGGGTCATCAGTGAAACTAGATAACTGCCTACCATCAGTCATAGAGGTGTACACGTCTAGATTGTGGATCAATGCAGACTTCACTTAATAGCCCCAGGGAATACGATACACTGGCAATCTATTGACTCACTGGCTAGACTAAAGAGAGCCAATATACCAGAACACCAAAGTCAGTGGCGACATGTTGACCCATTCTTGAAGCAAAAGAGCCAAATATCGTCCATTATAGGAGGGGGTATCCGAAGATCGAGTGAGTGGGCGAGGATCTAAAATAGATGTGATTGAACACAGGAGGACCCCTTGTAGCATGGGATAAGTATAGATGCATGATTTTCTCTCTTCTATAAGGAATTCTCAACAGACTGAAGCTATAACCTGGCACCCATATAATGATACAGATCGTCTTTCCAAGGCATTTCTTCGATAAATTGAGAAGGGTGTATGCTATTCGCGCATGTCATCCTGATCGAAGAGGCTTGACTTCAATCAACCTTAACTAAGTCTAACATTGCTGTTTCTTGTCACTAGCCTAACTACCGGGGTATAGTAGCTACCATACGTAAGATGCCTTTATACTCGGAATTCAAACGCCTTTGGGAGCACTGATGAAGGTAAGTCTGTCTCAATAGACACCATGTATGCGTCTAAAGGTCCAGAAAACATCTACAAAGTAGAGCCACCAGTTCTTAAGCATCAGCCTTAAGTGGCAATTGCAGCACCTTGGGGTGTAGCAATGGGTGAGAGAACTGCCTCATCACCACAGGGAACTATAACCAGATTAGATAGGTGGCCATGGATAAAAGGTGATTGGCTTTTAACCCTGGAGACAGCTTCCTGCTGTCCATGCTGGCTGGAGGCCAGGCTAAGATGGATCATACAATGAGGGTGTACAATGTATACCCTGCTCATTCCCTATACATTCTATTCCATCTCTACCCAGCCTGGGTCCCTTTGTCATCACTCTCTGACACCAGACAGTTCACTAACATGGTTATCAGATTTCTCCTTGTTAAACCTTTAATGATTGCATAGTGTGTGAAAGCGCCGCGCTGCTTTTTGTCACCATAATTTATGAACGTAAACCCAGTGAATAACGTGCAAGTGCACATAGTAAATGCCTGTCTGGTCAATCGACCTGATATACGTCTCCCCTAAGGCTGGTATGTGACACTCATGCAATCCTATAGTGAGTTACTCACTTGGATTATATTGATGAATCATTATGTCAAATAAGCATGAAGTATTGAGGATTATGTCGTCTTCACAGAGCCAAGTCCTGGCGCCAGGCTGCTCTTCCCTCCCCTGGGCTGGTAGACAAGGGAGACAGGGAGCAGGACGTCTTGACTGGGTGTAGAGACAGGTGAGCTGCTCTGTGGACCATGACCTGGGCTGTAAACCAGCAAGGAGCTGCTCCATCAGCCATAGACTAACAAAAAAGAACAAAACACGATAAGAGGGTTCACTGTCATTGGGTCCATGCATTGGGTTAACCCCGGTTAGCCATGCCCCTTGACAGGCAAAGGCAACAAAGGGCTTCCATCACAGGCTTAATTGCATAACCACAAAGGGCCAATCCTGCTGCCTTTGTGGGCTCAACAGGGTGTCCACTCAACCCATCAGAGGGCATCGTTGGCTATTTGGAGACAGTGACCCTCTTAGAGTTCTTTGCTCTTTGCTAACTCCGAGAGCTGCTCGTCCATCAGGTGAGCAGTGTGCTCTCTAATGTCCTGCTGTTTGTCTGTGTGCTGATACAGGGCTCTATACTTATACTCAGCTGTTTACCTGTCACTTTAATGTTACCTAGGGGCAAATATTGCCCAGACTGATTCTGATTCTCAGTCTAGACCCATTGTTGGAATATGCATAGACATAGACCTTAAGGTGGTGGTCAGCTATGCAGTCTACTCACTTCCTTTCGATCTATAAACCAATGTGGTACCATGATATGCTAAAACCTTTTGTGTGAAAAGCTAAAACTCTATGTGTATTTTGTTGTCTCAATGCACGTCATGCAGTGTTAAAATGAGATTTCATTATGTTCAACTCTAGGTCTGTTTAATTTGCACCATGCAAAAAATGGAAAACCACCCATAATACCAAAGGTTGTATGTTAAGAGTGTGCTCATTTAGCAGGCTTAGGTAATATATCAATCTGAAGCTCGGAAATTGCGGCTTCGCCTTTTTACTCCAGAATCAATTGAGGTGCCTCTCCACCACTTTGGAGGTGCTAGACCTGGGAAATTGACCTAAATCATTGTGGTATATAGCAAGGGGAATAGTGCTGACGTCTAGCGTCTAAATCCTCAATCTGACACCTCTAAATCTGGGTGCCGGTCCTCTACTGATCTCCTAAAAAAACTTAAGACCTATTGTGAGAGTCATCACATTCTTGCAGTTAAATCTGAATGTCAATTATGAATTCATCATAGTGATAACATGTACGAGTTGTATTAAATTTCTTTTTTTTTATTGGAAATGTATCAGTTTTCGACAAAACTTGCACAAATATTTTAAGCTTGCAGAGAATTTTAATGCAGCATTTTCGTCATGACACAAGGATGCAGTACTGGGATTACATTGCAGGGGTGCAGCAGGGTAGGTTCACTCCTATGATGTTAGGAGGCCAGAATGCTAATTCACCAGTGGCAGTGGCGGATCCAGGGGGGCCTAGGGGGCACGCGCCCCCCCTCTAGACCCCGTGAATTTGGGCCAGGCTATGACCCGCTTGTGCCCCCCTAGACCAAATTTTCTTGGCTGTGCCCCCCTAGACCACCCCTTCTGGATCAGCCCCTGAGTGCATCATGTAAACGAATGCACAGGAAGTTTTCAGGCATCATGAATCCCAGGCTTAAGTGAATCGGCATATCTCAGCCTACCCTGGCAAGCTGTATGCTACTGATGCTGATTCCACACTATTAGGACCTTAAGTCTGGCCACTTATTTGCCAATGTGGAACCCAACCTGGTTAGTGGTCGAGCCAGACTACAGCTACTCTGCATCCCACTGTGTCCAACCAGGACTGTATTAAGCCTTCAGGACCGTGTTCCTCAATTGTCATGGTGAACCAATGCAGTGCTGGTGAGTCGAAATGCCAGCACCGTTATAGTACATCGTACTCACCCTTAAGGGGTGTATCGATCCCATGGGGTTGGTACGATGCATGAATGTAGCCTTGGTAAGTTACTCATCAGGGCTGCATTCTAAATTCTACAGTGATTCTATGTTTATTCAACGGTTTACAGTGTATCTTAGATTACATGGATTGATTGATATCTAAGTTTGAAATTGACACCAGAAGTGCCAAACATGAGAATCTTTCATACAGCCAGTGATGATAGCCATCGACTCTGACACAGGACATAACCTAACTACCACCAGTTCCATCAGTGGTGGCACAAAGTCACTCCCATGCAGTACCTCTCCCTGAGCTGCTCCACCCAGCCATGACATTCTGGTCTGTATAAGGAGCTACTCTATGGGGGTGGCGCGCAGCTGGAGGGCCTATGATTAATGTAAGGGGCATGGCAGTAGGGCTATAGAGCCGCCTTCACCCTGACCTTGTCTATGCGGAGGTGGGGCTACAATCATAGGCTTATAGGGGTAATGGTGGAGGACTTTAGGGGAAGGGGTGGCTGGTAGGGGGTATATGGGAGTCTGGGCAGGCAGTCCACAGCCCCCATGGCCGTTAAGATGGTCGTTGTGGCTGTGATCACGACTGCTGCCCCTGTCTGACAAGGGGCGGACCAAGGGGAGAGTGAAGCAAGTCTGGAGTTACTTGGTTATCAGCTATTGGTGCTACTGTGCTACAGCAGTGATGTAGTCTAGTCCGAGGCTGTACCAATGATTTTGGATCTCAATGATTGCTGAATATTTTCACGACAATTTCAGAGTTGAGAGCGATCAACGCTGGTTTCTAGTTTTCTGAGTTTATGAGGATGGATAATAGACAATACAAGACAACACAGAGGCATAGGAAGCAAATCTTCATTGGGGGGGGCCGACCTCAACCATATTGAAACATCAGCTCAAGCACAATAGCGCCTACACATACTTAAACAAAATTTGTGTAGAAAAGTAATTTTTGATGAATTTTAGATCTGATTTGATGCCCAGGCCCCCATTTTCTTTATCTCATTACTATATCAATCTAATTTGAGATGCAAAGTTTTAGCTTCTTACTCAATTTATCATGAACTCTTGGCAAAGTTTTTTTTGGGGGGGCCCAGACATACTCAGGCCCCACCTCTTTTCTTGTTGGGGGGGCCCAGGCCCCCCTGCCCCCCCTTTTCCTACGCCCCTGCAACATATTCCCAAAAGGACCCAGCCCTTTAGGTTAGGGTTCAAACAGGACTAGCAGGGGGGAGGGGTTGTGCTTATTTATTCCCTGAGGTCTGCATAGTGTTTTATTCAATGCATCTTATGGAAGTTTCGTATTAAAGGAGTATACATCACTATTGTAATATCAGTTTTGCATTTACGTGCGCTATAAGACTAACCAGGGTTAAATCGTACTCTTCTGAAGGGGCAGCATGTGTTGGTGAGTTACTCGCCAGCACTGTGTTGGTGCATCTTGGTAATAGGAGACCATGAAGCCTGGAGGAACAATCGTGTCCTTTAAGGGTTAAAGAGAGGGCTGGTAGCGTCACACAGAAACCTCAGATGGCCTCTCCGGTAACCGATGTCGGTAATGGCCTTTGGGCGGTGGGGCTACCCTTGCCCCTCCCCCTCTGTATAGGGGTCAGCTTTTATCGGCTAGTGCTTTGATTGTTTTTGGTTATTTTTAAGGAAGCGGGAAATGGGAATCCCATGGGAAATTGTGATTATGGTCGATATATAATAATATGTCCCTGGCTCAAACATTCCCATCAGGGCTAACCGGAGGCCGAGTATGACATGCTACACCACTTACATATACATAGCATAATAAAGGTTTCACATTTCTTTCCTCCAGTGTGTCAAAGATTTGATTAACTCTCCAAGGACACCATCCTCAGAAGTGAATATACCATTGGATCCCATAGATGGGCGAGGTAAACCTGGATAACCTGGCCAAAGGTGAAGCCTGATAATTATCTCCAACTTGTGTACAGAAATATTTGTTTCCCACTACTAATTCTACTCTCAATCAAGTTAACCATAAGCTCACTGTATGCATCTAAATAACCACAGAACATACAGGTACTGGTATACATGCCCAATCCCTAAGACATACCCATCTATGAGGTCCTTAACAGGTGATCTTACAATATAGAACAGTAAATGTCATAAGACAGGGCTTTCAAAACCCACTTTTACAAGCGCCCATTTCTGGTATAGTGACAGTTTTATCCTGATTAATAGCCAACCGGGCCCATTCCTTCTCATCAATTTTTGAAACAACAAAATGCAGAAGGACCATGGCCAAAACATCTCCTGGCACCAAATGGCATTGTCCTGGACTCAGGCCATGTCACCTTTGATTAGTAAGTTAGTTTCTGCCAAATGTATGCCTACCTTATAAAATACATATCATATTATATCATTTCTATATAAAAAGAGTATAGATTAACTGGTATAATTCTAGACTGGATCGAAGGGCACAGCTGTGTGTGCTAGATGGCTGTTGGAAATGTTGAATACTTAACCACATGTTCTCCTTTAATCACCAATAATAAGCGCTGATTGTACTGGGTAAAAACAAAGTCACAGCCCTGGGAATGACACATGCGACATAATGATTGGTCTATTCTCATGGATTTGTCCACATAATTTCATAGACAATAAAGTAGAGTGATAGATCAATCTGTATCAACACTGCATCACTCTAAATTATGTGAAAAGAGTATCAATGCCGTAAATCAACTAAGTTATTGCCCAAGATTTTTTTAAAGATTTTCCATTGTGTGCCTTTGTACATGTACATGTACTAGGTCCTAAGTATCAAGAGAACACTGCGAGGATACTTGATGTAAACTTGAGCCAAATCTGTGAGAATCGCCTGAATGCATATTCTGTTATATTGATCAAACTGTACATATTATTATTCCCAAGTTGTGCAGGTATATCATTTCTGTACACAGAAATTTAAATTCTACTGCACCTAATTTATCGCCGCAGCTTAGTGAATGTATACCGTCTATGTCAATTTCTTAACAATAGACAAAACCAAATGAATTCGACTATAATGTCCATGTAAATCTATGATATTACAAGCTAAGTGACATTTTCACCTGCCAATTATAGGGAGGGCTGTATGTAGTGGAAAGTATTGACTTGGTGAAAGTGGCTACTTCCCAGGGTTGCACATGTTGTGTGTCCAGGCCTCCTCCTGCCAATACATATCAGGGCAACTGGCTTCCTGTTCAAACACCAATACAGCCTGGGTAATCCGACCACACACACACACACACACACATAATATATATATATATATATATATATATATATATATATATATATATATATATATATATATATATATATATATACAGCATTGATGCACTTATAGTACTGAACATATACATTGCATATAACCCTTTTATGGTGGCAGGGAGGCTGAAAGATTAGATTTTTGTGTTCATCTGTTAACATTATGCATCAACACAGTGCTTGCGAGTTCATCGCGATCGCTACATTCATTGAGTGACTGATCAGAGATGCCACTCACTGACCAACAAAAACCAGGAAAACTGGACTTTGGACACATTTTCCCAGGAATTTTACATAATTTGATACAGCCCAGGTTATATTCATGGCATGGAAACTACATCACACTTTAGTTGGCAGATGATTCAAACATGTCCATGGTTGTGAATATTGGCATTAGATTGCATTCAAGCAATATGACTATCCTTTGAGAGCGTAAACAGGTCAGTCATGATGCAGCAGTGACTAGTTCCTCCCTAACCACTAGTACATTCATGCATCATACCGAAATAGAGCGTGGTGTATCTATCAAAAGCATCATGCTGCACTCAAAGGGTTAAGGTAAGAGATAGAGACGGGGACATCTCTATGTACCCGTGCCAACAGCAGGCATGACTCAGCAGAAATAAATCCTGACACAAACACACTGAATCCTCCGTATGTCCCTTCTGGTTACATGAATGGAGCTCAATGAATACTTATATGATGAAGAATATAATGTTAACTGTAGTGTGTATGCATGCTATACCGACTTAGCGGATTGTCCAATAGGGGCCGCCATTGCTGAAGCTGGTTCCCAGCTATCTTCACTGATAACAGCTATCTGATGGGTACTACTGCCCCCCGAGAGGACCGCAGTGAATAGCTGGTGTTATTTCATTGGCTGATAATTAAACCAGCTAAGTCGGTATAGCTCATGATAAACGTCAATAAAAATGTCATGTCTGTATGGTCAAAGCCTATCGGTATGGTGCCATGGCTGAGGGAACACGCGAAAACCGCACTGGGTGCATGATTCACCTATGAAACAAGTTCACCCCTTTAATGCCTTGACCAGGGTTCCCCAGAGTCACAGACTCAAATTCCATGATATTTCCATGACTTTCCCTGGCAAAAATCGAAATTTTCCATGACATTTTTTTTTTTACCATATTTGGAGATTATTGGGGTTGAACCCCCGGCAAAATTCTTGCAATTGAGGCGGGAAAAAGTCCACTCCAATGGATTTTGCAATAAATATTCAGTTTTCCCCCCATTTTCCATGACTTTCCATGACACACAAAGAAATTTTCAGAAATTCCATGACATTCCCTGGCAACTTTTAATTCTATGACTTTCCATTACGTGTGGGAGCTCTGCTTGATGTTTTACATGCCTCCTAGATGCAGCCTTGTTGCGTCCGCGATAACTCGCCAGCGTTGCACAGCTACATCATGCCAACACATCAGGCTCAATAGCACTGGTTCAGCAGGCGAGCAATCGGCCAGAATAGCCCTTATCCGACGATTCATAATATATTACAAGTATATCAAAATTACGGCGTCTGTGGAACCAGCACGTATGAATGCAAGACAAGCTGCACTTAAACACCACACTTACAAGAGAATATACAAATTTAGTGCATCGAAGAACCTCCCTTTACAAAAAGTTACCATCAATCCCTCCATCACGTATACATTTCAAAGAATCTATGGATATTGATCTCATTTCTAACTGTATAAGGGGTCTAGATGAGGGGTCCACATGTCACTTGTCGATTTTAAGAAAAGCCCATGTCACATGTCACTAAATTTGTAATTTCCTCTGTCCTTGTCACTTAGCTCCATGTCACATGTCGATTTTAAGAAAGGACTATGTCCCATGTCATTATCTCTTTTTTCTCCCCTGTCCTTGTCACTAGAGCTCTATGTCCCTTGTCGATTTTAAGAAAAGGCCATGCCACACTGTCGATTTTAGGGGTCTAGACCCCCTGTATACGCTGGGCCTGTGGCTAATTGCCCAGAAGCCGATGAACCCCATGCAGAAAATGACACATTTAATCGAGCATGCATGCAACAGGATCTCAGTTAAGCTCTGGTTAAGGCCAGACATTTTGATTTATAATAATTCTAAAATTCACGGAAAGAAAAATAAACGATTTTTACCTGATCCCTCCTTTATCCAAGACTTCGGTGTCATTATATACGCGGAGACAAATTTCTGTAACTTGTTGCTCCCATGATCCAAATTGAGGGATGTCATGGATGAAAATTTTCGTCTTTCATTCTTAAAGATCCTACGATAACCTCGGGTTGCCTCTCTAATGAGGGGTGCACTTGACTTTAGTTACTAGCAGTAATACCTTTTACTTCGGCCCAGCTTACAGCAGTTTTGTCAGCAAAACTGTCGCTGCGCTATACCGAGGTTGCATGTGGTCCTGTGGGCGCGAGTACCATACAGGCAGCCCATACAGGTGTGACTGCACTGCAGCTACCAGCTCAGGCCTAATTAACGTGCATTCTCGTGAGATTTTCAGCTGCAGGGGTCAGAATCTACTCTGTACATGTAGTGAGTATCCACACCTGTAGGTGTGAAGACTCCACACCTGGAGGTGTGATGAATGATAGGCTACACTAACCATAACCTTTAAAGTTGCAATTATATATTTTTAAGCCACCATGAGCTACTTTATGAGTCCTAGAAGTACTTATGTATGTAGGGTGGGACAGAGTGGATTCCCACCAGGTATTACATAACTGACCCCTGAAACCAGTGTAAAAAGCACATGCTGCTGACCAGCTTCAGCTAGACACTACGGCGCCACTTCTATCCCGCTAGGTCGGAATAGCAACAAGAGGTGTGAAAGCCAGGGTGGGGTGCGGTTTGCGGTCAGAAATGGTAACGGACAGTGTACGAACAAGTCCCTTTGACTGAATGAGATCCATCATTTTGGGTTCTCTCAGTCTGGAATTATCCTACTTAAATTCTAACGCACTGTGTAAGCCGACATTGACGGAAATATTAGAAGAGGCTCTGGTCGATCAAAAAGCAAGGGACGACATGCGATCTTTGTCAACAATTTCAGAATCAACACACTTTCTTTACTCATCTTAGCTCAGTGGAGAAAAAGTAGGAATTCAATACTTAAAGTGGCAAACGCATGAACTCGGCATGAATTCTAATGAACTATAAAGATAACTTGTATATTCTGAGTTAAATGTATTGTGGCAAAAGTAGATAGTACTTGTATCTAGTTTCACAAGGACAAGTCTCAGTGGCACAGAGTTTCATTTGAGGACGGGGAAACTAATATTGGAACAACGGCCTATCCCTGGGACTTTACCCCAGGGAACTCGTTAAATGGGCGGTAAATGTAGCGAAGGTTGATTGCTCTTTGTCGTCCTGGCTACTTTACAGTCATTGTTACAGCCTCTATGCTGTACCATGCTAGTCCACGATAAAGCCCAACACTGGTAATGAGTTCCCAGTCCTACCACTGAAATTTCCCAACGGCAGGGCGGCGACTGTTCGGCGACACAGCCAAGTTGAAATACATGTACAGTTCTAGAGCTTGGATATACTTTTTACCATATATTTATCTACCAGAAATCAGCCTATTAACTTTGAAAGTATCACCCATTTTATCAGGTCTAGACCTTCCTCATAAAATCATATCATAGATGTAGACGTACCACCTGGAATAAATTCTATGATATGAATCATTTGCAGCCAATAATCATGTCATTGATATTTGTCTTACGCGATACTTCAAAATAGAAGCTGAATAAAAGGGAAACACACCTCAAATATTGTCAAGCATCTGTTTGACAAAATGCCATAATGCATTAAGACACTAATGAATTTCTGTTTGCATATGGCAGCATCTTATATTGTACACACACTGACCTGTTTGAATGATTTATTGACCACCCTGGTATTCTAATCAGCATTTACCGTTCTACCTCCTGTGGTCATGTCTTGTCATGCTGGTTACACAATCCATCTCCAGCAAGACAAACATGTCCACAGAGAGCTAGAAAAAGTGGTAGCTAGAGGCCAATAGCGGAATAGGGTAGGGCAAATCAAATAATTCCTTGACATTCTCCCCATACTTCTTAGAGTACAATGGGGTCCAACAGAACACTGGTTATTAGTTGTTTATCTTGCTGTAAACAAAGGATTCCAATGACTGTGCACAAAATATGCTATCAGCAGTGTAAAAAGATGTCGGCAAAATAATGGCAAAATTCTCTTGTCCCAAAGTTGCCAGAGATCTTTCGTTATTTTTTTTTTAAAGAGATTCACTGTACCACCCTTTTTTACACTGAGGGTAGTATCTCAGCCCTTCCTTATCCATAACACTGATGCTGCAATCTAGACCCACAGACACACATGTCTAAGGATGACTCGTCTCCAACCCACCCCTCTAAAAAAACTTCTCGGGCATTGCATTTCCGCTTCCGGTCTGCTAACGACAGAAGCGGAAGTCATGTGATGGGATTGTGGCCTTGATGAATTCATCACATGAGAGCGCAATGCGGCCCGGTTACAGCATAATGTTCTCTGCTTTCTCAGCGTTATCCAATTATGCCTTCCTCTCCAGGGGGGCCTCTTGGGCTGAGAAGATTTATGCGTGTAGTACTTTTTTGTCAGTTTTTCCTTGTGGCCCGGCAGTGTGGTGTTGATTGATCCCACCTCCTGCAGGCTTAATGTGATAGGGCTATTGGGCGATAATTCAAGGAGACAGGGTGTTCCTATTCCTCACGTGCCTAGTGATGCTGGAATAGAGACCCCGCCTTAGGAGGGCGTGTATGACATCTCTACTGCCTAAGTGTCAGCATTTTCCTCAGAGAGGAGATTTCTCTTAGCATGCCGTTGAAAAGATTAACTCATATACTACTGTTGGAACAGTCATTTCAAAGAATTGTGTGAACAATTAAACTAAGCTTCTAATTCAACTCCCCACCCCAATTCCTTTAATATCACTCTACCATCTCCTATGAACTTCAGCTAGTCTAGCATTTGGAAACCCACACCACACAGTTTGATATCGCGAATATGTATAATTACAATCTCAACTCTATTCTATATTTAGATATGAGTGGGCCAAAGTGAGGTGGCATAGTAGGGGATCTTGGTGATAGATAATACCATGATATGAGCAGAATCAGACAATCCCTTGATACATATGTATGTCCGTTCCGACATATCATACATCATTTCCCAAACACTTTCGACATGAGGAAAGCAATGGTCTAGCCCAATAATGGCACACCAAGTCAATCATCTGACAGAGGAATCCATATACTGTGCTTGCGACTAACATTCATTTTCATATACTACTTTCTGTTCATGCGGTCAGGCAGAGTAGCAAAACACACTTATACTCCAGCTGGCCGTGGACCCCATTGTTCCTACTGTAGGTATATTTCCAAATTCTACAGTAGGTGGGCCAGCAAGAGGTTTTATGAACTAGGTCAGATCTGGCAGGAGGTTTTGTGAATAAGGTCAGGTCTGGGGGGAGGTTTTGTGAATTAGGCCAAGTCTAGCAGGAGGTTTTATGAACTAGGTCATTTTCAGCAGTTGACCGTATTCTTTGGAAAAATGCTAGTCCCAATAGGATTCGTACCCATGCACCAGGAGGTGCTAGGATCTCAAGTTCCATGTGCTAACCATTACACCATGAAACCTGACATAAGGAGTGTTAGAACATCTAGTGATTAGTCAGATACAAAATAGAGTCTAAAGTAAAAGAATAACACTAAGAAAATAAATATCTCTTTCAAAAATGAGACTGGAGAAATATTACTCTGAAGTGAGAGAAAATAGTTTGTTTCCCATAATCAAATAAAATAAAATGGGGAAAACAGTGAGCAGAGTGGGGTTTGAACCCAGGCAAAGAAAAATAGGAGCTGTGTTTCCAGTAACATAGCTCAAAGTGCTAGGGTTGGTAGGTCAGATTTTTTTTTTTTTTTTTTTACATTTATATAGGAAACGTTAGGGCACATATCAATGGAAGTATCAAATTCTTTGATTTCATTGTAAAATAATGATGAGAAAATGGCAACTATGAGAGAGGGGAAGAACACGAAAAGGATACAGGAAAAATCATCAAAGAGTAATGAAAATTTCTTTAAAATATGAAAAAAATTAAAAAATTAGACAAAATTCTTCAAAATCACAAAAAAAAAGTTTTTTTTGCCCGTTTTGCTAGGGTCGGTCGGGTTACTTGAAACACACCTTTTTTTTCATTTGGCCCCATGAGCTCTGATGTTTGAGGCAGATGCTGTAGCCATTAGGCCATGAGGTCTGTCTTGTCATGAACAGTGCAAACCCCTATTTAACTTGTAAATGGAGAAATGTCACTCTAAAAGAATGATATTTCCCATAGTCTATTACAGAATGGAGGAAAAGCAGACAGCCTTCATAGGCTGGAGATATATCACTCTGAAGTGAGGTAAAAAAGCAAAGTGTCTGAATAGAAAATGGAACAAAAGCAGAGAGCAGAGTGGGGTTTGAACCCTTGACCTCTGGTTATTGAGGCAGATGCTGTAGCCATGGGGCTCTGTCCTGAATTGGCTATTGGCTGAACTTTATGTGGAGTAATCTATATATTGTCTTTACCAGTGTGGGTGAAATATTACTCTAAAATACATGCAAATAGGATCAAATTCTCTCATAATCTCTTAGGGATGGAGTATAAGTCAGAAACCTCCTTGGACCTGGAGGATTTGACACAAAACCTCCTCGACTATGCCTCAGAGGTTTTGTGACAAATCCTCCAGGTCCGCGGAGGTTTTCCATTAATTAGCCTATATAGCCATGCAGGGTTTGGGGAGAACTAAATAAAGATAGGCTCAATAGGTAAAGTACATCCTTGCATAATAGATACATTATATCGTCATTTACACATAATTGTCTGTAGGTTGCCACTGTTGGAAAGAACTGGTTGTCAATGAGGCAGAACTTTGTCACATATGGAGTATGAGAGCAGGCTATACATTCGGTTCATATTGATATATGACCCATGGAAGGCCAGCGATCTAATGCCAAGATGTACCAGATCATACTGTTTTCAACAGCTACGAGCCCTGCCGAGTGTCTCAGGGTGTATAGTATGTAGCACTAACCACGAAGCAGTGTATGGTAGAGGTCACTATAAGCTGGCCCAGACAGCTCATGGGGAGTGGTCAGTTAAATTGGACAATATGGAGGGTCAAAATAGCCTTCCCCCCAGGGGATCATACGCCTGTCACATTCGTACACTCTGAAATGGCAAACTGTTGAATCAAAAGTGTATATAGTCTACTCTTCTCCTTTAAAACGGGCTGAAATTTGTTCCACCCCCTCCCCCCCCCCCAAAAAAAATAGAACCTCCCCCCCTGTTCTTGACAAATGACCACTTCCTTAGCACTGGGCTGCCTGGTTATATATATAGCATAGAGCAGTGTGCACTGAGACCCTCCCATGACACTTCCCCATCGATCTCCAAAACCAATCTTTACACCTACAGAATCCAGACCTAGTCTAACTTGTTGTCAATACATTGATTCACAGCGACTCATTTTGACATCAGGTTTAACTCTTCAAATCTAACTGCCACTTATCGCTGAACCCTCCATCTATGAGTTCTAAATAATGTCTCCCAAGCAATGGATAGCTGCAATACTACTGTTTGATTCTATCGAGTTCTGAAATCAAGTCTGAAGTATCCCCAATACTTTGAGCTTTGGGTTGAGTGTTGAGCACTGGTTTAAGTTTAAAACTCGACAGGTTAGGTAATAATTATCCGTGGCAAAAAATTAGATGAATACAGATTCACGCGTCTGTAAGTATGGACACTATGCTCTCGTAAAAAAGGGACAGAAAAGAGGAGATCTTGTGAGGGTACTCAGAGTTAGCCACCTGCACCTCAGACTTGTCCATAGATGTGAGTATCGTTGTGAGGGTACCAACCATGGATAGCTTTACTTTCAGTGGTTGATGTATACTAATACATAGCTCCTTCTCTGCTTACTTTCAGTGGTTGATGTATACTAATACATAGCTCCTTCTCTGCTTACTTTCAGTGGTTTATGTATACTAATACATAGCCCCTTCTCTGCTTACTTTCAGTGGTTGATGTATACTAATACATAGCTCCTTCTCTGCTTACTTTCAGTGGTTGATGTATACTAATACATAGCTCCTTCTCTACTTACTTTCAGTGGTTTATGTATACTAATACATAGCTCCTTTTCTGCTTACTTTCAGTGGTCGATGTATACTAATACATAGCTCCTTCTCTGCTTACTTTCAGTGGTCGATGTATACTAATACATAGCTCCTTCTCTGCTTACTTTCAGTGGTCGATGTATACTAATACATAGCTCATTCTCTGCTTACTTTCAGTGGTTGATGTATACTAATACATAGCTCCTTCTCTGCTCCAATACTTACGGCTCTTCACACTTCAGGGGTGAATCTTGTTCTAATTTTGCGCAAATTCCGATACTGTGCGTGAAATCTTGGACAAATTCGTGATAATGGACCTCATGTATGGATGATAGATGAGTAGGATACTCTCAGAGACCTACTGTCTAGATAAACACTTAGAGGGCTGTCCTTTCATCGATCTTATCAACTTTTTCTAAAAAGAGAAGAAACCCTGAGCGAAATGGATTAAGAGTCGCCATTGTCGACAATCATAGATCATATACTGGTTACTCCATCCATCAAATCCCATCACCTCTTTCCTAACCCTGTACAGAGATTTAAAATCCTTTTAACTATATCAGGATGCTTTCTATTGCCTTTGACATAAGACGCCTCCCTTCCAGCTAATGAACGACAGCGCCATGGCAAATGCCACACCATGAGGATTGGTCATTCAGAAGAAGCTTTTGAATAGGCGTCATAGCTATCTGCTCTAACCGTTTGTTGACAGCATCACGTGCCTAAGCTTCAAGTTCTCTTGAAGTTATAGATATCGTTTGCTTATTGAAGTTTGTGAGTTAAACTCCCCAAAATACCAGAGCTATTGGTGCACCAGTGAAATCACTTAAGAGTGGATTAACCCCATAAGGTCGGCATCTACTAGTCGGTGCTGCCTCCAAGCATCATACTGACATAAGGGCGAACCGCCATTATGCAGTATGCTTTCCTTAAAGGGCTTCTGTAGCTTTCGGTATAAGCCTACCTAATTTGCAGTCTAGAGGACAGAATATGACAGTTTCTGAACACCCAGCGCTGAGACCCCTCTTACTGGGTGCTCTGTCTCAGAAAAACTGCTGAGTCAGCTGTTCTGGTGGTAGCTGCTGCCCTGGTTACATTAACCCTGTAAGGACCAGGCAGTTCTTTCTTCCACTATGCTCTTCTTTTGTTATTGTGCGTGGATGCAGCTCTGGTGAGTAATTCGCCTGTGCTTCATCCCTGCACTATTTAGAGAATAGACAATGATCTTCTTCACATCGAGACTGTTGTCCTATAATGCACGAATGCATCTGAGTTTTACATTTCATTCCAATCAATCAATGGTTTACAGCTATGGTGACCCTGCTCAGCCATGCACTGTATTCCTATAATGCACTCAAGGTCACTTCTATCGTGCAGAAGAGCACTGCCAGCCGTTTTACAAGTTGGAGTAGATGCACTGCTGGAGGGCCAGTATCATGCACCAGTGCAGCAAGGATGGGGGACAGAGTCTGCATATCAGGACATGAAATGGTCCATTTAGTTAGCATTGCATCCATAAAGGGTCAAGATGACGTCCCTACCACAGAGCACGTCTCCTGCCTCCTCCAGCCCCTACCAGCTGTCTGCGAAGGTGATCAGGGCGCCACGCAGACTAAGGCTGTAATAGAAATCTTTTAAACTATGAGACCTTATGTCTTATCAGTGATGATATGAATAGAGAGCTCTCTAATCATAGTCATATATACAGGTAGATCTTGTAGATGATCTCTGATATAATTAGTGAACAGTGATTAGCTATCAGGGTGAGGGTGATAAGTGAACTCGTATATTCAAAGCAATATATTCTCTGCCTATTCCTATGGTTACATTGATATAAACCATTAGGAGGTTGTCGGAGAAGGTCAAAAGAAAGGCTCACGAGAATTGCTCTCAAAGTGAACATTTCTTCACGGGCTAGCAAAAAAGGCAGGATTCCACTCAGCTTTGCCTCGAGGGGATCGAGTGAAGACATTCAGTTTGGAGTAATTAAAGTGGATCCCAACATAAGCAATGTTTGGTCAAAGAAAGGATGAGGCAATTTCATTTCATTCAATTACTCGTTTAATCATTACTATTCAACATTTTATATTTATTTAGGGCATAATGCATTGCTGGGCTTCCACTCGGTCTAGGGGATAAAAGGACCGAGTGGCCTAGCAATCAACTATGGCCTTTATACCATGGTTTCAACCATTAAATTAATTATTTTACCTTATTAAGTCATGAAATCCACTGATTTTTGTTGCGAGTCGATGCGAAGGGGCTGGTGCTACGCCATATTGGTTTCTTGTCAAGTCATCGGTATGTGAGCATATATCCTCAATTTTCACTGTAAATACAGCAAACCTGGGGCTGTCAACAAAAGAGGTGACAATATCCATATATATATATATATATATATTTAAGTCCATGGCATTTTCATAGTAGAACCGCTGGTAAGGAGTGCATGGGGCTGCCGGAATGACCTCAGATCATATGCCAATATAACAACTCGTATCAAAATTTTCCACAGTGCCTTAGCGCATGCTAAATACATCGACTTATCACGGTCCGGCACCACAAACCAGTGCCTAAACGTGATAACCATGGTTTAAGCAACCTTAATGTTTCTCTACTGGTGCCACATAACCTTGGGTTATTAATATGGAAGGAGGTGTTGATGTAATGGAACCAATTACGGCGGGTGTCAGCCCGCAGGTCCATCTATCTTATAACAATGTGGCCTCCAATATTCATACACTTCATATGGGCCATCCATAGAGGTAGTTAATTCTTTGTAGTATCCTCTTATTAGGCACATTTAAACTCTAAAGCCGGCATGGTGCTTTGATGCATTCTGTTTATCATTTTTTGCCAGGAATACAAATGAATCCTGAGTATGAAAGCACCATGGGGGTCTATTTTCTAGGAAAATGTGCATATAATCCATTTATTTTAATGTGTACAAGTGCTACAAGGAAGTGTTAATTCCACCCATTAATGTCTATGTCTGGAGGGAAATAGAAGTACCGGTACATACTTCATGGAACGCTTAATTCTTTTATTATCGGGTTACCACATTTCGAAACAATTTGATGCATAATCCATTTCTACTGACATATTTTAAATCAAGAAGTTACAAACCAAGCCTACACTGTAAAATATATCTTTTGAATCTAACAGGGATCCTAGTAAAACTGAACAATGATCCACTGTAATGGTACTGCGGTAAATCAGTGTAGTTTTTATTACAAAAGGTCCCAGGTGGCAGTATGGTGGTACACAAATGTACAAGGAATCTGTATGAAAATAAAGACGGATCTCTTGCAACTTTAGGATGAGGACTCTGCCGTTATTTCGACATATAATTCTTTACAGTGTCATAACTCGATTAGTTTGTGCCTCCTCATAGTGCAGTATCATGTCTTAGTGTTGGGTGTCACAGTATAATAGGCAACACATAGGGTTGCATTTAGTTGGCAGAAAGAAAGGAGGCACAATGCCATAACACAATCTTCTGCCATTTTCCTCCAGTTACTCTTGGCTAATAACGTTATACAGCCAGCACTCAGGGCCGTTAATACTATTAATTCCCCACACTTTCCTGTGACAGGAAGAGATGTAGACATCAGTCGGTGGAGGAGTTTTGGAGACTATTTCCATGTCTACTTTGACACCCAAAATGAAGCCAGCTGCTGCCACGCCCATTATCTGCCGTGTCTGATGTCGACTAGAAACATCCAATCATCATCTATGGATGTATATTGCTTTAATGCCAAAGACTAGCGGGTAGAAATGCCACCCTTGTCCTTTGAGCATATGCCAACAAGACAGGCAACAACTGGCATTTTGAATTTAAGTAAGGAAAACGACAATAGAGAAACTTGAAAGTGCCTAAATGGATGCAAATTCCAGAAAAAGAAAGTTTTCCATGGGCAATTATAGGCTATTGCATTTAAAATAACTTGGAATCTAAGAACAGCTTATGGAGTTGGAAAATGACCCAAAGGACCCATTCCCTAATAGCCCTGAACAGGACCCTTTCTGGCGATGGCTGGAGTAGACAGTAGACAACTGACAGGAGAGGCTGTCTAAGTGCACATATATCTAAGGTACCAGATCGCAGAGGTTCTCAGTGAAACTACCCCAACATGCCAAACAAGTAATGTAGTGTCACTTACTGTGACATTAACAGAAATGTTGGACTTGTTTGTTTCAGTAGCATGCCTTTTTACATACGCCTCAGAGGATTCTTAATTCATCTAAAGCATCTAGAGTGCCTATGAATATTCTATTCACCTTTGAATAAGAAAGCTCTGAGCGATATATAAGGTTCAATAAATGGTGCATGTATGTCTACAGTAAGGATAAAACCAACATCATTAAGGCAGCCCATATAAGGCGTGCTTATAATATGGCAAATATGTCCTGTGAACACGATTAAACCAATGATATATGGTTGTTTTACAGGGTGCCAGTACACTAGGGGCGGGGAGACTGGAAGACCCCCTACTGGTGGGCTAATGAGTTATGGGCGCTATTGATCGATACCTAGAGATGGGAATGGATATCACTGTTGGCCCCTACATCATAAGGAGGAATCCAAGTGATAGGAGGGGTAAAAAGGGATCGCACAAACCAAGGTATTCATGGCTTGATATTTCAAACCTTTATAGCTGGGAGGTTTTCAGCACTGATGTGATTTTAGAACTTTAAGGATGGAATGATAACTCAAAGATTTCGTAGATTTTCTTCATGATGCACTAGTTCAGTGCCAATAAAACAAGTCAATGGTTCTGTGTTTGGGTATCATAAATATCATGCCGACTCCTCAGATGGGTATCATTGTTTTATGCTTAAACACGATGCACTGGCAAGTGATAACACATTAGCCTAGTATATCAAAGGACTATACTGCCATTTCAGTGTTCAGGACGTTCATGATCAAAGGGATGTGTTTGGATACAGGTCATCACTGATAAGATGAGGTTGATGATATAACATGGCACAAAACGCCATTCCATAAAGATACCAATCATCTTCATATCAATGGGGTGATTAGAAATCAGTATGAAATATACTCAAACTTCAATCTGATTCAATACTCAACGACTTTAGGTGAGACGTCTGGTGATTTTGAGCTAATCAGTACTTTCTAATCAGCAACAATGAACATCAACATTCATTCCCAACCACAAAGAACACCTACACAAATTGTAAAAGGAAACCAATTCCCTGCATGAATAGGCAGATACCTAGACTGTGGGCGTCTGTGAAGGTAGGTGGAGAATCCGATGTCTGGACTACACATTGTGTCAACAGGTTTCTCATTATCTACCACTTTTAACTCGGTATTGACTGACTTTAATCTATTTTAACTGACCAAAAGGTTGTATTATTTTAGTGGGGGTTGTATTACTTTTTAGTTTGGGGGTCACACAAAATCCGCTCTTGAACAAGGGCGTAAAATAATTCCGCCCATTTGAAGAGGAAGCTTACAGGCACCATCCTGCCCTTGCGTGTCTACGTGCCAGTGCTGCATTTATGCCTCATGCCGAGCCTACAGGATTGATAGAGTTCCACTTTGTAATGTTAAGCATCCACATACAGTGCTGGCAAGTACTCTCAAGCATTGAATTGGTGCATCATGATCCCAAGGTACATAAAGCCTATATATGGACATCATGCTGCCCTTGAAAGGATTACCAGATGGAACATAAAGCCTATACATGTATATAGGGAGTTTGTGCTGCCCTTGAAAGGATTACCAGATGGAGCATAAAGCCTATATATAGGGAGTTCGTGCTACCCTTGAAAGGATTACCAGATGGAGCATAAAGCCTATATATAGGGAGTTCGTGCTGCCCTTGAAAGGATTACCAGATGGAACATAAAGCCTATATATATGGACATTGTGCTGCCCTTGAAGGGTTTACCAGATGAAACATAAAGCTTATATATAGGGACATCATGCTGCCCTTGAAAGGATTTCCAGATGGAACATCAAGCCTATATATAGGGACATTGTGCTGTCCTTGAAAGGACTACCAGATGGAATATAAAGCCTATATATAGGGAGTTTGTGCTGCCCTTGAAAGGATTACCAGATGGAACATAAAGCCTATGGGACATCATGCTGCCCTGCAGAGGGTTATCAGCTGAGTAGTACCACATTAGGATGTTAGCAGGCAGTCAGTAGTCCATACAACCATCAATGTATTACATTATGGACCGCGGCACGACACAAGAAGCTGCAACTAGGTAAAGGCAGGACTCCTAATGGCGCCGAGGAAGAACTTTCCTGCCAGATGGCACACCCCAGGTAAAGGGTGAGAGGCGGTGCTCTGGTCTACCAGAGGGTAATTCTGGAGGGATACTGGAGGTGGACCTTGTATGCTGGAGCACTTGGAGGCTGTATTTGCTGGACATTGGTTGTTGTAAGTGGGGGATTGGATTGGTTGACATGTTTTTATGAACATATGGAAGCAGATTACTTGATCCACAAGCAAGGAAAATTGAAACTGAATAGGTCGAAGTACATACACTAAAGCTATCTTCTTGGCAGGTTTTTGTATGCGGTCTAGGTTTTGCACCAGTTGCTTCACACTTGAAAATGAGATAGAATATATATAATTTTACTACAGTCTTTTTATAGCATATTCAGTTTTTGAAGAAAAGAAGTACTTCCTCAGATCTATCTTTGTCTTCACTACGCAAGAAGGTCTTACATACTAGAACATTCAACCAGTGGCATTTTTTAGTTTTTAACTTGGTGTATTAATCTAGCCGGTACATGATATTATGAGTGAGCCTCTGCTGTTTGGGTGGGGATCTGCTGACATGGTCTACACTTGATTCTTTATGTACCACCAAACGCAATACACCCTTGATGAATGGATACAGCAGTGGTGAGTCTAATAGCCAGCACTGCATTCAAGCATCATGATGACCCTAACACTGGGGGAGGAGCCGCTGTAAAATGTGGGGAGGAGCTCTATAAATTCTACTATATTTCAATATAATCTATAGTGAAAACTGAAAAAGTGTTGGAGATGAATCCCCGTGGCTCTATGATGACTGATCATGCCCTCCCAGAGACATAGAATTATGTAATTATACAGTGCTGATTGGATCGCCAGCAATGCATTGGTGCATCACGGTAACCAGGAAATCATCCTGGAGGCATTAAGCTGCCTTTAAAGGTTAAATAAACTACATTATTTCATGTTGATATGCCCAAGATACTGACAGCCCATAGGCTTAACACTGCAGCTCCGTATCGCACCCCCCCCCCCATGCGATAACCCACCCCCATATCTCCTGGCCACTAAAACCACCAAATATCACCATACAACATGTAAATATTTATCTTTATATGCAATTTCAAAAAGGTTTGACCATTTCTGATCCAAATAACATGAAATAAATAAAAAGGTTCACTCATAGTGGGTCTGACTGAGGGTTATCTCACACGGCTTCGCAACGTGAGATAACCCTCAGTCAGACCCACTACTCGTGAACCTTTGTCTATGTCCTCCAGGAGACATGATGATTGAGTACAAATAATAGCCATTTTCTTTCAGATCAATCAGAATCACTGCCGACAGAGGGCCCAACCAGAAGACAGGGGAGCTGGCACATCGTGGAAAGATGGATATATACATAGGTTGATGATATTGATGCGCTGCTATTCCAAGCTCTTAACATTTTGTCTTGGAATATTTCAATAGCGCTGATGAAGCTTTACCATCAGATATCACATTGTTTATACACTAGAACTTAAAGGTACTTGACTTGATTAAATTAGACTTGATTAAATTAGACTTGATTAAATTAGACTTGATTAAATTAGACTTGATTAAATTAGTCTTGATTAAATGTATAGATGGTCCCCTAAAAGCATATTTCCGCACAGGTAGGCTAAACTGAATGATAGGCAAATGTCAGTGGTAATTCCCATACTCTCCCCTCCCGGGGAATGCTTTAGTGGTGCGTATTTCTTTCTGCTCTATATTCACTTGACTCGACTTCAGTAAAAAAAAAAGGCTATCTACCAATTCCATACACACCTCAATATTTTGGTTGACAATAGACACATAAAGTCAATGAACCTGTTGGCGGTAGGCTTTATAAATACTGTAAAGATGCCGCTTACCCACATAGTACACATTGTTTTACTATTAGCCTGATTAATCAACATGCTCATTGCACATAGGGAGGATGAGATCCCGACTATCCACAAGAGTCGACCTGGATTCTCAAACCATTTAATACAGAAACGCCTCACTTTGGTAGAGAGTGTCTACAGGAAGTCATAGAAATATATATCTCATTTAGAACATTCAGATTATGGATTTTCTACTTGTAAACGTGCCAAAACCATTCTGTCCCCTCGTGAGTAAAACGATAGGGCCCCTTTTTTGGCAATTCTCCAAACAAGCATGGTTAGAATATTTCACTGCAGCATAAACATATTGAACAAATCTCGGAGTACACTAATACCAATGTACAGTTCTAAATTAATATGAAATTCTATTGGCCTATATATAGCTTGTATCAATCACACACTTCCACAACTCTCCCATTAAAATAGCATGGTCATGCCAAAAATGGGCACAATGAACTGCACACACCAATGAAACTCAGATGACAGCCAAATGGACACTTTAGTATTCACTTGGGCCCTTCAATAAAATACCAGCACCGTGCCTAGATAACCCTATTGATAACACATTCAGGGTGCGTTAAACTCACTACTCCCTGGCTAAAGAAAAACCATTGGCAGTCACAGTTTCTACTTGTAAACGTGCCAAAACCATTCTGTCCCCTCGTGAGTAAAACGATAGGGCCCCTTTTTTGGCAATTCTCCAAACAGGCATGGTTAGAATATTTCACTGCAGCATAAACATATTGAACAAATCTCGGAGTACACTAATACCAATGTACAGTTCTAAATTAATATGAAATTCTATTGGCCTATATATAGCTTGTATCAATCACACACTTCCACAACTCTCCCATTAAAATAGCATGGTCATGCCAAAAATGGGCACAATGAACTGCACACACCAATGAAACTCAGATGACAGCCAAATGGACACTTTAGTATTCACTTGGGCCCTTCAATAAAATACCAGCACCGTGCCTAGATAACCCTATTGATAACACATTCAGGGTGCGTTAAACTCACTACTCCCTGGCTAAAGAAAAACCATTGGCAGTCACAAGCTATATTCAAACCAACTCACGTAAAAGCCTACCCTGCCAACAGGACTTTAAATTAACCATTTAGTACTTCATGGCCTTTACTTGTTATGATGCATTTGATGTAGCCTTTACTTGTTATGATGCATTTGATGTAGCCTTTACTTGTTATGATGCATTTGATGTAGCCTTTACTTGTTATGATGCATTTGATGTAGCCTTTACTTGTTATGATTCATTTGATGTAGCCTTTACTTGTTATGATGCATTTGTTGTAGCCTTTACTTGTTATGATGCATTTGATGTAGCCTTTACTTGTTATGATGCATTTGATGTAGCCTTTACTTGTTATGATGCATTTGATGTAGCTCTGGTGGAGAAATCATCTGTGCTGCATTCATGCATTGATCATGTCAACCGTTATAGGGTTGATGCACTGCTGGTTATAGAGCAGAGAACCATGAATCAATGCTGCTATGACAACTGGTTGATCAACATCTTGAATTGTGGCATCAAAATTAACAGGATTTTCCATCCCCACTGTCAAATGGGCTGTCACTGGATCATTTCTGTCTAACTAAATCATAGCGTACATGAAGCCTTAGGGCACCAATGCTGTCCACAGGAGGTTACAATAAAAATTCCTGTGAGGCCCCTGTCCCTCAAAATCATCTGTTTTGAGACGTAGGGCCTAGGTCAAGTCCCTATGTGTTGAAAGGTCCCTAAAATTGTGCGATAGGGGGTCACTTGGACATGGCTCCTATATCTCAAAGGTTTGTGGGACAGGAGCTTTTTGTAGGCTAGCGGCTATGGGTGGGCCCTCAATCTCAAACGGCCCCCATCCTACACATTTTTGAGGGATAGGGACATTTTGAGACTAAGGGGCCTCACAACCCCTAATACCCCTCCATCCCCATCCCTGTGTGTGCACCAACAAAGAGCCTACCTCACCCTGGCAAACGCAACATGACGAGTACATTCGGTTCCGCCAGCCAGCTGACGGGGAGCAGGTCGTCCAGCGGGGCGGTGGTGGCGGTGGTGGTGTGTGGGGTGGTGGTGCTCCAGCCTGCTGGTGGTTCTGCTCGCCCGCGCTGGCCGCGCTCAGTCACACCTGCTCCGAGCTTCTCGCAGCTGCTCGGGCCGCCTTGAGGGTTTGGCACGGGAGGAGGAGGAAGTGGAATGGGGAGTGGCAGCGGCGGCGAGAGAGGGCTGGGGAAGAGGAGGCTGAGGATGAGGATGGGGAAGGGGAAGGGGAGGGAGACCGTCCCATCAGTAAGGGACCCGAGCAGCAGCGGGTCCGACGGCTTGAGCGTGCGGCTCTGCCGACAGGGGAGCCCGGGAAGAGAGTGGTGTCGTGTCCGGTCTCCATGATGTACCCCTAGCTGCTCCTGAGCTCCTCACGATCTGCTCACTGCTTACCAGCTACCACGGCCTCTGGTACACACTCCTAACCTGCCCTGCCTCCCTGCGCCACGTGCGTTTCTAGTGGTGTCGGTAGTAGTATAGGCAGAAGGAGGTTAGAGGAGGGCGCTATATCGTGCAGCAGGAGTTCTACGACTATCAGTGGCTGGTCTGTATGGGTGGGCCGTGGAGGTACCCAGTCCTTTATATAGGGTAAAACACTGGAGTAATGACCGTACAGGGCCCTGTCACACTGTCTTAATGTCCAACTAACAGCCTGTCAGTGGGCCCCTGAGAGCAGGAAAGCATGCAACCGTCAATCAGCAGAATGGGTGTAGTATTTACCTAAAGAGCCCTATGTGCTGTTGTCTATGGGGCCTCCTGGAGCAGTAGTCCTAGCCTCCCTCCTCCATTGATGCCATACATGCCTCCAGGCGGTGGTTCCTCCAGCACTGCTTGCACTGTGCTCCTGGTACCGACAACAGAGGCAGACAGACCCAGCCACGCCCCCTGCCGGGCCTCCAGCACGTGCTTTCCGCATCCTCCACCACCACCTCTACACACCCCTTAAAGCAACAGCTCTGTCAACATCCCTTAACCCTTAAAGCCTGATTGTTATGTTCCCATTAAGCATGGATGTGGGATTGATACACACCAGAAGGATCCTAATGGGGGCATGATGCATTAATGCAGTACTGGCTAGTTTACCCACAAGGAAGGCATAATGCAGCAAGTGTTAGAACAATAGCTCCTCCCTGTCAGCATACCTGAACCTTTCAAGGCCGACATGCCTCATGGCATACGGTAATGATGCACCACTGCAACATCAGTGAGTTATGCGGCGCAGCACCGGCGAGTTATGCGCCGGCACTGCTTTTGTGCATCAAGCGGGTGCTTTAGGTGGGTGGGTGTCAGTCACACGGGGCTGGTATGATGCATGGATGCAGAACTGGTGAGAGGGCCATTATAGCAGTGCAGCACTATCCCTACTTTAAAGGGTTAGAACATCAACAGTTGTTGGGTGTGAGCAGCTCTCACTGAGGCCTGAGCTGCTCCAACACTAACCACACTACGTGTTGTACGTGCTCCCCTGTCACACCCAAAGTCACCCTACAGCACCGGTAGCGTATACAGGGTATGCAAAATGTGTAGTAAAGACCTTAGTTATCTTGGTCTGGTACAGGAGGTTGGTGTAAACTATGATTTACTTACCCTGGTTGGTCACCCTTAGGTGTTTGATAAACCATAAAGGACGATCCTAAAATTGTTTGTTGATGATGATGCCACGATTTATGAATGCCTCCATGGACCCTTTCCAATACAGTCATGACACTGATATCATCTTGTATAACCCCTACAGATATGGAGGTGTCTAAAGGAGAGATGGTTAAGTGACAAGTGTTTGATTAATGCTGAACATCTCACCAGTGCCCATTGTTAAATCAACGTTATAATGATTACATGCACCCCCAATATGAACAACAATCAATTAACATTGGCAAGTTGTTCTGTGCAAAGTGGGACTGTGTCAATTAGGGTGCCATTGCACGGAAGAACACTAGACGACTTAAGGTAGTACATGTATACCATACTGTTCACACCCTATTTACACCTTATGTAATGGTCTCCTGACGCAATCCATTCATCCTATTCTAGTCCAAACAGTGGCTATGCTATAGATGGAACACACCTTATAAGATTTATCTACTAGGATTATGTAGGGGGCAATGAATTAAACCTGGCCAATCTAGCCAAGCTTTTCATATTTGCCTAGTTTAACTGGAGACACGGTTCCCCGCCTCTAACTATTAGTGATGACAAAAATTGCTCATTTATTTAATGAATACAGAAGGATCCTGTCCGTTATTATCTACATAAACATGAAATCTTTTGTTGTGGAATCACATTTATATAATTGATAAAACAGATAATTGCCTGTATATTTCAGATTGACAAATGGTATTTCACATGTACGAGGTGACAGGTGAGAGTAAATTATTAGTTCTGGCTAAAACCTTTTAGGCCTATATCAATTTCTGAAGTTGACAATGAGTGGATTTCAGTATTTGAAATCTGAGCATCAATAACTCCGTTCTTTCCCAAGTATGGGCAACCTTTTATCAATATGTGACATGGACCTTCAGAAGGTTAGCATGACATACCAATGCACTCTTTGGAACTGTGAAATAGACAGAGTTCAACGATAGTTTGTCGTTTCATGCTGTGTGCTCTCGCAGAGCAGTCGCGAATATCATTTTTTTTTTTTTTTTGCGAATGTTGTTGCACGCCGCTCGGACGTCGCATAAACGTTGTCGCAGCATCCACTGGTGGAAGGTTTTCTGTGACAACACACGCATGAGTACAACTAGCAAGAAATTCGCGGCAGTGGATCCCCCACTGTAGACTGCTGTGCTTTGTCGTCTATTATTGTATTCCCAGAGCTGCTCAAAATGTCATTGTCCTCTCAGGCTTGGAACTCTAGAGAAAGATTAGCTTAGCTCCTGATGGGAATATATCCTCAATGATTTAGCATAGTATTGCAGGCTGTTTCTCTCTGTACTTGGGTTCAGATTAACCCTTTACGGGCAACATGAAGTCACTGTATCCTATTGTGGCTGCAAAGCATGGATGCAGCACTGGCGAGTAACTCGCCAGACCAGTGCCTATGTATCATGCCAACTCTATGCAATTGACACGCCCACTGACATGTTATATGCTCCAAGCGACATGCACAGCTAAGAGCTGATAAGATGGGAACCAGATTGTCTTTGGAAATTTTTTTTCCAGGGACAAGCTACCCATCACCACATGCCTTATCAGTGTGCTTTGCTACTTTTGGCAGACCAAGTAAAATTCAAATCGGTGGACCCACTGGGTATAGGTCTACACTCATATAATGCATCAATGTACAATGACCTTTGTTTTGATGCAAGATATGAGACGTCTTTCAACGGGGCATGCATTATCCAACCCAGAGGGTGAGGAGTAGAGTCGACAGTAAGTGTACTGGTGCAACATGACGCACAAGGAATATAAACTAGGTAGATAGAACTATATGCATTGCACTTGAACGAGGTTGTAGTCAGAGACTGCTAGACATCCTATACTCCCTGAGGTAACCTCTAAGTTCTAGGGTCGAACGGTTTGGAACGCTGTAAGTCTACTTTGAATGGGGGAAAAACTGGACCTCATTTTCTCCAAGATTCCTTGGCACTGCCGTGGCCTCGGGCGACTTACGCTAGCTGTTCCAATGTACTATCAGTCCAAAGCATACAGCTCAATTTCGCTATATCGAATCTGCATCTTTTCTCTGGGTTAAACTATTGTCCTATTTCCCTCTCAAACTCCACAATCCTCGACGAAAAAGTGAGCGAGAAGGCAATTGAGTGCAGGGTCCGCATTCCTGAAGATAACTCTTCAATGGAACATTATGCATTAAAGCACCAGGCGCTTTTGTTGATATAATGCATAGATGCAACAATGCCACCCTTATGCCGACCCTACAACGGCATGCACATTAACTGATATAGCATGATGTAGCAATGCAACACTAGTGAGGTACACTCCAGCATTGCATCGGTGCATCATGGCAATATAAACATGAAGCATTGATGCATCATGGCATCCTCAAAGGCTTAATATTGGATATGATGAGTCAATGTCTTGGAATAAATGATTCAGGCCCTTGCATATCAGGTCTGGCCAAAGTCTCATTTTACTTCCCTGGCAGTCATCCCATACTCCTGACAACAATTCATGGTATTTGCAGAGTCAGCGGAAATGAGGAAGATGCCATCCATCTTTGAAGGTTTTGGGGTTATCAACCTGGCCCTAAATCGTATTTATGTGCAAATTGTCCCTGTCTATATGCCCAGCCTTTAGTAGGGAGATGGGAATGGAATGGCCGGGTCATATACTTTACTGCCTCCCAAGATGGCTTTTACAAGTTGCCTATGGGAGAAATAACAATGGGAACACAGGTTTTATGATAGGAGATTGAAGTATCATAACATGTAATTAGAAAACGTTTTCCCACTGTCATTAATCTGGTTTGATGTCAATGTTTTGTAACCTCGTCCGTTTGATTACTACATGTACTGTAAAACCCCGCGTATAAGATTGACTTTGCTATAAATAAACAGGAACTTCAGGCCTGAAATGTTACCATTCTTTACTCTGTCCTTTATGATACATGAGGGGAAACCCGTATATAAGCCGCACCCCTGAGTTGCTGAGTACACCATATTAGAGGTCCAGTAAGCTTCTGAAATAGTCTATAAAACACGGCTTATACACGAGGTTTTACAGTAAGACCAAGTAAAACATGGTCCAATAGTATAACGTCCACCGCTGTCACTGCAGCATGATGCATATATTTATGTTCATATGCCATCATCACGATGCACGAATGCAGTCCCAGTGCATGGGCTACTCGCCAAGGCTGCATCAGCCGTCAGCTAACCATGCAGAGTCTTGAGTGTACCACCCTTATACTAAATATATGGTCTAAGGGTTGTATCTACCATCTACAACACCATACACTTCTTCTTTTCCTTCTTTTCTTTCTCCCCCCAGCTCTCTCCCTCTTCTATTTTCTAAGATCAGTCACTGTTGAATGGTACATGGATGTATCACTAGTGACAAACTCAATGAAGCTTGACACTCTTTATGCCAATAAGGCATAACTTGTATTGCAGCACATCATGATGCCCATGCATGAGTAGAGACCTACTTTGAACCTGCATCAAACAAATCTGACACAAGCTTTAGTACCTGTAGGAGGGCCTTTTTGCATACGTCTTTATTGGGCTTGGGCCTGTATTACAATGCTCTGTAAAGTGATGGTGCCTCCCCAAAAACGCTTTGGTTTCTACACCTCTGCACTATACTGTATATGGTAGTGCTGAAAGACAATATTCCTCCCGTGCCTGGTGCCATGACCACTGCCCCATTGCCTGCCGACTGCCCCCATGGGACCTAGATCTATAGAAGGTCAGTGGTGGTATAGGAAATGACTCAGCTGCGTTGGTAGTTTACTACTTCTATGGTACATAAGCTAGCCCTAGGGTGATATTCTGCCATTCTGCCAATACCAATGTCATCGATATATGGTCCTCCAAGCAAACAAATAACCCACCTGGGTTATTTCTATGCTTTCTTGAAGCACATGAGATTATTTCCATGAGGAATAAACGGTGATCATTCATCACAGCTGATCTAATATGAAAATTAGATATAACCTTGAAAAATGCTTACCTCAGCAATATGTCCCAGTTGTACTTACAACATAGTCCTTCCATCCACGTAGACTTAATTCACCACTGATCAGTGAAATTGGACAGCTCAGTGGCGGATTTAGAGCCCCCCCCCCCCTTTTTTCCCAGTACTTAAGAGTTTAACTACATATTTTGGACCCAAAAAATTGACCAAAAATAGGGGTTGCGCCCCCTCCTTTGGGGCCGCGCCCCCTCCTTTTCCAAATCCTGGATCCGCCACTGCAGGTCCCCTACTGCTATTCTATGTAATTTGGACGTGTGTGGCGATAATAATCACTCTCTTTATTATTACTGTACCCTGCTTCCTACATCAAACAGAGCACTCACGGAGTCCATCATATCACCACTGAAAAGACACCCATCACCCACCCCCTGCCAACCTCTCACGCCCTTCCCAATACCAGTAATCTATCTACCCCCGATAGCATGGCTGGGGACCTGCAGTTTTCTATTGGGGGATGAGGCTGATGTGAGCACGATACTATTGGTGCTGATAATGGCTTTTAAACGTCTCGTGACAGCAATACCATCAGTCTGATTAGGCTGGAAGTAGACTGCAGTAATGGCACAGGAACTCGTGGTAGGGGTCTCAGGGAAGGGCAAATTCACTCAAGTTTGACCAAAATCAAATATTTAAAAGGATTTGGAGTAATGCTCAGGTTTGAATGTCCTCTTACTCGTAAAAGAGGAACAGGATAAGAACCTGAAATTTCAGCGGAGGTTTCTCAAGGTCTATATGGGTTGTTGATTAACTTCATAACCGGAAGTCACTGTACAACATTGAAAATAATACATACTTGATTTATCTTTATTCCCACTTTGAAATAAGTTGATGAAATGAGGTTGCACAAACTGGGCAGCACTCTCTAAGGGGCTATATTTTCTCAACGGAGGACATCACTCCAGTGAGGAGCCACATTCTTTCCCTGAACAAGCCAGCAGCTGAAAGCTTATGAATAAAGATGTCATTGGTGATGCTCATTGTAGAATCATACTTAATAATCTTAATAATCTGTGGTGGGGGGGCACTCCCTAAGTACCGGTGTGATGCTCCAATGCTGCGTTGGTGAGTTACATGCCAAGTGAACGTGAGGTATTGAGGTATGACATGAATTTTCAAAGTTTAATGTGTAATTCTATTTGGGAATCTTTAGGAAGCACAAATAAAACTCCAATATCAGAAGCAACATGACAGCAAAGTTCCTTTGCCAAGCCTTTAGAATACATTAGACTAATTTACAATACCAGTAACTCTATAAACCACCTCGGTAATCAACCTATGTTTATAATTTATTATGTCTGACAACTCAATACTATCACGCCTATGGCTTTTATAAAACATCATACGTCATGACCCCTATGTCACCGAAGGGGTTGTGAATCAAGATATTGAAATTGAAATTGAAAGTATATACGTATATATGTGTTTAAAAGTCTTGCTCTTTAGCTTCTAATGTTTATATGTCGATGATACAAGGTTGATGAAAAATATATTGTCCTAACAATTAGTCTGCACAATAGATTTGATTAGACTACAAGTATATCTAATCCATTAGTTGAGGTTATTTCATTGTGGCTTGAAATGCAGCTCTCCTTGGCTAACCCTTTAATGACTTTTTTTTCTTTTCTTGCATTAATGCATCATGTGTAATGGTCAGCAAGATGCATGATTGCAGCTTTGGCAAGTTTACTCCCCAGGGCTCCAGCCAGGCATATACCTATAGACATGATCCATGGATGCATTAGTGGTAGACATGATCCATGGATGCATTAGTGGTAGACATGATCCATGGATGCATTAGTGGTATTTAAAGGGTGAAATCAAAAGAGCGACTGTATGCACCATGAGATAGTAAAACCCACCTGATAACATATAGCGGTAGCCACCCCGGTCATCTGAGTAATCACTCTGACTTCTTGTTATCACCATTATGATAACAGAGTAACGAGTAAGTCACTAGTCCATGAGGTAGATAACAAATCAGGTCTATTAATCACCCTCTAAAATCCAATGAGAAAGCTTGAATTGTGCTGTTGATGATGTTAAAATCCTGTGGTATATGGGTATAGTGTTGGAGGCACTTGTATAACTACAACTGATGTGGTTGGATGCAGAAAGGTATGATGTCTATTTGGGAGGTATAGATTATGATGGGGGCAGGTGGGTCAGGCTTTGTTGAAACACCTGCATGTTAGCACCTGGCCGCATTGGAGGATGGGGGGAGGCTGAGTGGTAGGCCGCAGGGTAGGAGTAGGGGGGTAGAGCGAGGAGTAAAAGTTGAGTGGACAACATACCCTCATCAACTTGTCAATGGGGATTGTATCAGTGGGGATAGGCCATTTTTAAACAACTTAGGTGGAGGAGGGTCATTGGGCTGATGGAATGGCGTGTAGATATGCTACACTCTAAAGAAATGACTGTTAAATCTACCAGGGATCCTCTTAAGAGTGAACCACTGTAAATTGTAATTGTATTGTAGTGAAGTAGTGTAGTTTCTACAATGAAGCCCTAGATGGCAGTTCGGTGGTACAAAGTACCTCTGTGATGTCTGGCATCTTTGGGAATACGATTGCGCTGTTATTTTGACAACCTTCTGTTACAGTGTTCTTAGATTTACAACACACCAAATCCTTGGCCTGAATCTTACCACTTCAATCTAGATACCCCCTGGTCCTTTTAAGTAACTTCCGCTCAAAATGTGTAACCTTCGGCAGCGAAATACCAGAAATTCAGCTCACACCTCTGTGACAAAATGTCTACTCCCTAAAAGTTCACTTGATGGGTGTACAGCAGGGGGAGGACAATACGAGTATTGGACACTTCATCCAACTAACATATTGACCAGCTTGTCCATGATTATATGGGTGCATTATGCTATAGAATTACACACCAGACAACATGGGTCCATTACCAAACAGATTTTTAATCCTGGGAGAATCATGTAATTCTCAACTATGAAATTTGTGCCAGTTGCACCATTCTGTCACGAGACGATGAAAATCGTACGTTGCAACAAGGAACACAGTATAGTCTCTGTATGGATGCCTCCATCTTTTGCTAATGCATGTCTTTAGAACAGCTTAGGGTCAAATATGACGAGTGTGTTTGGAGGATTAAGACCTCTGCTACATGCATAAACTGATCAGAGGCAGCTTTCTGACACCCGTCTGCGGATCTGAGTGGCCATGCCCTGAAAACAAATCAAAACAGTAGGAATCAACAATCTGTGTGTAGAAATGCACTGTAAAATTGTCATCAAAGTAACAGCGGAATCCTTGTCCCAAAGTTGCCAAAGATTCTTCCTTATTTTCAGATCCCTTGTACCACTGTACTGCTACCTGGGGCTTTTTTGGAAACCATACTGGTTCACTGCAAAACAATTTCAGATTTACGAGGATCCCTGGTAGATTTAACAGTTATTTTTTACAGTGTGGTCATGTGTGTATATATACTCAGTAAGTCCAGAGCTAACGTCAATAGTGCTCATTGAGGTGCAGGTGTACCACATGAGCTGCTCCCTATAGTAGCTGTATCTGGGTGGGTTATCAGCCTGCTGAGCTGCTCATGTACCCATCCAGCCATATGATGTTCCGTCACACATCCTATACCTAGCCTATTCATACTGTGGCATGCAGCCTTTTTACTGTTTAAGCTCTGCATAGTGCATTATGTCCATTTGTGATACAGCATGCCTTTAATTTCTAAATATCGTTACAACCCAATCGATAAACTTTAGTCTTTGGTATATATATGTGAGATCAAATCTCAATCTCAACGTCATTAAAATCCTATGGGTTGATATGCCCCGGGGTTAACATGATGCCCTGATGCAATGCAGACTCACCAGTGCTGCACTGGTGCATCAATACAAAGGCCTTGTGTAGCCCTTAAACTAATGGGGTAGTGTGGTGTATTCGTACACCACTGCATTCTGTATTCAAAATAATGCAGCATCAGTGAGTATAGTCCCAGTGCTGCAGTAATTGATCATAATGATCAGATTGGTTTGATGTGTATACTGGCAAATTTTGCCCATGAGTTACTCACGAGTAGTGCACGAGTGTCACATGACAAATGAGCGTGAAGCCTTTGTTTAAGTAGATAAGAATGTCGGCCTAAAATGGTTAACATTTTAATAGTGGCCCACATCACAGGATCAGCCATTCACTGACTTAATAAAGCATTTCATGGGTAATTACATATTCCCAGCATTTAATACAAATTACACTGGCTCTATTATCCACTTTGTGGCCTTGGGGCATTTTAGCGATCACTGCATGCAACACACGCCATTGCTGTATATGTTATCCCAACCCTGGATGTTTCATCAATAATATGGGAATCCCCCCCCCCCTATTTTTTATTATTTTGACTCTAGCTCATACAACCAAACATAGAGAGTATAGTGGACCATTCACAGGGTTAAGTATGCGCAGGTGAACAGAATGAGTGTGGATACGGCCACTACAGTGAGCGTATCATCTAACCCTTAAGGCGTCGCAGAGTGAACCTGGAACTCCCTTGCCCATCTTTTTTTAATTTTTATTCTGGAGGTAGGAGAAGGTTAGGCATGCTGCCATAAATAACCTATTTGCATCGTGCTCCAGCCGTGCTTATTATTTGTTAGTGAATACAAACAGCTGGGTTGTGAGTGGACATTACAAACACCCTAAATAAATCACAATAGACATTGTAGTTACTCGTTCTCACTGGAATATAGCAAAACTTATATAGATAACAGCTAACAGCTGTGTATGACACATCAATCATACTATGTAGTACATTCTGAGTATATCATAGCATATCTCAGTTTGAAATAAACTTTAAATCATTGGGAGGAAAGTGAAATAGGAGTTGGGAGGAGAGCCAATACCCTAAAATAACCCTAAGCGGTACAACACACATAATTTATATATAGTTATCTCTTAACTTTTTGAGCTTATCATCTTGCTTTTTCTTAGATTTGCTTGTAGTTGCTATGAGTCTTTCATGGAATTCCAAATTATTCCATAGCTGAGCACTTTTAAACATGACAATTCTTGTAAAGGACTTGTTATTATGCATTATTTGAACTAATACAGGACCATCATGTAAGCGAGTTTCCCTGGGTGCCTCTAATAAGCCTATTCCAAGCTGCACCCTTTTATGTGCTAGGCATAGTATGTGAGCTTTCCTCCTCTCATCAAGTGTATTTAGGTTAGCTAGTTTGTGTTTAGTGGTATTCCTTGTTTTGGGAGGAGATTTTAGTGCAATACTGAGACCCCTATTTTGAATATATTGCAATTTTTTAATTAAGCCATCATTGGCCCCTTCAATAATATCATCACCTGATTCTAGAAAAGGGAGTACTTTCGTTTTGTAAATTAGTATCGATTGTTTGATGGTCATGTACTTCCTAATGCATGCTAAAAGATAAACTTTATGAGCAGCCCTTTGAATCATTCTCTGTATATGAGGCTCATATGTAAGTTGTGAGTCGAGAGTGATCCCTAAATACTTGAATTCATTGACCACAGTAATTGGCGTATTTCCAATCATTAAATCTGGCATTCGCACTCTGGTATAATTACCAGTAATTGGGTCTTACCCCTTTCCTTAACTTTTCGCCCAACCCCCTTTAATCTGACGACCATATATGCAGAGTCATCATTGAAATTGTCGTCTACTATAGTTTGCTCGCCATTAATGTGACCTAATAACTGTAAAAATAGTTTTAAACAACCATTACCAACTCATAGTAGAATTATGCTTCATTTGTCATCAGGATGCATGTATGCAACCGCGGTAAGTAACTTTTAAGAAGACCATTCATGTGCCATACAAACACTACAGGGTTATTACTCTCACGAAGGGTATATATCAATACAGCGCTATTAAGTGCTACATTGGTGCATCATGAAGACACGGACCATGAACCTTTAGGCACCATCCCACCGTTAAAGGGTTATATATATATATATATATATATATATATATATATATATATATATATATATATATATATATACCTCGGAGTTGCTCGCCGTCTCAGCCTCCTCCCCATCTCCTCCCCATCTCATGTAATGACATTCTCTGGTCCAGTACAGTCAAACCATATTACAAGACCAAATGGAAAGCTATTCCTAGAAGACAATGAGATCATGTGACGGAGAGGAGTCCTCCGACTGTAGCCACTCCGAATCGCCATATACTTTTAATGCTTTTAAACAAGGATGGATTGTATAGGAGAGCAAAGATGGATTGTATATGAGATCATTATATTCATACTTCAGAGCAATGATGAATCACATATTCACGACAATCCAAGTCATTAATAAAGTGGCGATACAGATTTGTTCTCTAATTGGTTTCAATGAGAACCTTAGAGTAGGTATATGAGACATTACTTTGGTCTGAGGCTGGGGGCCTTGGTTGGGGGCGTTCCTGCAGGTCTCTCTGGCAGCACCAGGGAGGAGAAGCAGTAATGCCATCGGGTGACAAATGAGGGAACTACAAATTCCCTTTTCTTTCTATCCTCCTGCAGATCCGTGGCTGGATATCTATACTCGTGGTATGCTTGATTGACTAGTATTCAGGAATTTTTATTTGGTGTACATATTCTATAAAGATGCATGTATCCCTTTATTAACTGAAAATTTACCATAACCTGGATTTATTCAATCAGTCACGTTTTTACATTTTTCACAATACAAAATGTTTATTTTCTGTGTTAAATTGAATGTCCATGCAGTGTGGAATGTCTCTTTCTATGATATTCTAAAGGGTTCTACAATAGAAAATTATGTTTTCATGCCTGAAGGACATAAAATATCCATCCAAATGCACCGTACAGTGAACGCGGATTCACAGTAGTTTTCCAACGGGAATTCACAGTATTTCTACTGTTATTCATCAGGTTGTTCAGGCAACTTCTCATATATTTTTGTATCTTCACAGTAAAGATCTGATCCATTATTTTAGTGAAATGTTTGAATTTCAAAAACTTTCTCTTCATGCAGATAGTGCTGTAAAGATAAAACATGAGCACATTAGTGTCCATATGCAGTCCTTCATATTCCGACTTAGCGGGATATATTATTGACCAATAAGAAAATTCCTTTCATTCACTGCCGACTTTTCAGGGTGCATTACATAACACCTGGTACCCATCAGCTCGCTGTTATCAGTCCTTATCTCACAAGGTATCAGCTTCAGCAGGGGTCGGCCCACTAAGGAACACGCTAAGGCCATATATATGGGAGTGCCCAGGACTAGACACTGTGCATCACTAGGCGACTGCACGGCCTGGATCCTTGGTCTGCTGGTTATAGATTGGTTTGGGTGTATGTTACTAAATGTGGATCAACGCGGTAAAAGGTACGCCCGCGAGGGGGTACGCGGGCGTACCTTTTACCGCGTTGATCCACAAATGTCACTGGGCGTGGTCTAAATTCACATTTTAAAAGACTTGGTTTGCTCATAATAGTTAAAAGTTACGGGAGAATACAGAATACACAATGCCTTCGCTTCAGTGAAGGAAAGTTGTAACTGCAGTACTTTACAGCATCAGTTACAACCTTCTTACACCATGACGGCGATGTAATATATTGAATACCAGATCAGCATTATTTGCCCGCCTGGGGATAAGTCTGCCTAACAGACAGGTCATGTGACTACCTTCCCAGGGAGCCAATCAATAGCTGATTACAGCCACGTGTCTCATTGCTATCATGAATGCCTCTCCTGGTCCTTTTTTGGACAAGGTGAAATTACCAATTTTGGGGGCCACGTGAGATGAGTGCTGCTGCATAGGATGTGGCGACACGCTGTGGTGACACTAGACACTACTGAGGGTAAAAACAATCAAGGAGAGAGGCTGGGTAAGAGTGGGGAGGGGAGTCTGAGTATCTCCTGTTTTTTGCAGTCTAAGCATGCTTGTGGTAGCAGGCAATTAGACGACGCGTCGCCTGCCAGACAAATTTGGAATTAACGCCAGTTTTTCATGCGGAAGGGATTACGTTCTGTGCTGTCTATACACAGTCTTAACCCTTTTGGAATGGAAAAAATGTATGAATGCTTCATGTTAATGTTTTATGATGAACCAACCCAGCTGCCCTGGTGAATCATTCATAAGGGAGTAAAATAAAGTATGATCCATCCGAAAGCAACGTTCTTTATCCATCATCAGAATACTGGAGAGAAATTGCGTTGGAGAAATAGCTTTGAATGCGGGCCCTCCACCAGTAACGTAATTACATGAGCCTAATTTTGATTTTCATTTCTTGTTACAACATTTATCTTGAACAGGCCTGACTGGTGTTTTGAACTTCTCCCAAGCATGAAATATTATCGGTGAGACATTCTTCGTGGTTCCAAGTCCGATGACAAAAGCTAGTTTTCCTCCTAAGTCTTGTATATCAACATTACCATGTATCGTTCATAAGAGGATCCCTCTACCTAATATAAGGTATGATTTTCAAAGTCCCCATACAGGATCCTAAATTGTTAAGAAAGTAAAAGAAATCTCTCTTTTTTCAAATCGTGCACTTTTTTGAAACAATAGAAAAGCTGGGTTTGAAGGGGGACCCACTCTATATGATATTTGGCTTCTCAGACAGTTTGCTTTCTTTCAATGTTGGTCGTTAGAGCATAGTTTGCCTTAATTCATCATTTGGCGGTTAGGGTTCACCCTATCCTAACTAACATGACGTCACTGACTGCTGTAAAAAGGTCAGGAAAACGATGGGTGCCTGTGGTAGGGGCCCGAAGAGCAAACACACGGTCGGGCGAATTTCATGAAATTAATTCAACTAAAACCAATGAAAGCACTTTGAGATTTTCTTCAATGTCGCTTGTTCAAACAGCAGAGGCAAAGAATCCCCCATGCATTACATTTTTTAGCTTTGAATTGACTGCAGAGTACTGAACACAAAATCAACAGCACATTCAGGACTCAGACAAAACGGCCAGGGTTACTTGCAGTGCACCAAAATGGATGAGGGCTGAAAAGGATAGGGGTGAAATTACAATGGAATTGTGCCGTTCAATACCTATTCTTCTGAACACACAAATCTTCTTGCTTTAGACAATGCTTCTTGGAAACTTCTAGTCAAGACACATGAGGAGAAATTGGAACATGAGTTCTACATCACTTCAGTGAGTATTGTTTCACGAAATGGATTGCCAGATTTTATATCAACATCACTGCTGTTTGTTAAGTGTCATTCATCAAAGATTGGAAACACGAGACCACACAATTACAAAATAAAGGTATTCTTCCCTACAGGAGAAAGTAACTAACCAGGCAGTATTCCCCCATCCAAGTGACCCCTTCTTGCATATCATAAACAGGCTTAAATATCATAAGGTGGCATAATGCATGATTATACCTTTAAGGGCTGCTTATGCATTAATGCATCATGTCCATTGGTCGCCATGATGCATGAATGCAGCCCTAGGGAGTAACTCACCAGGGCTTCATTCATACATTATGCCGACCATACGGGCTTGACACATACCTGGAGGGTCAGCATGATGCTCCAAATAAGTGCTAGCAAGCAGACTCACTAGCACTTCATTGGTGCATCATGATGACAAATGGGCAAAACTATTAGGAGGTTTTATGGGACAGCAACAATGGATATATTATATTCTGCTCTATAGGAGTCAGAAAATGGGAAATAGTTTATTGCTATTGGCGTTTTGGGGAAAATTAATGTGATGTTTTATTGACATTACTGCGAAAAGCGAGGAATCATGGAAACAAAGGGAATGTGGCATCGCAATCAGGGATGTCACTCGCTTGTCGGAATACAGAGCAAGGCTTAACTCAGTCGATCTTCTGTATGGAAAACACTATCACTTTTTGAAAATCCTAGGACAACATTGTTGAATGAATCTGTGTTCGCCTCTATCATGCGCCATCGTTCTTCGATATTAATATATGATGATCAAAATGAACCTCTACATGTCTGCATACATTTAACCAATACCCCCAACACCCCACAAAAAAAGAAAGGAAAAGGAAAGAAGAGAGAACAAAGAACTAACTCAATATCAGTGAGGTGATCAAACTTGTCATGTCGCCTGACACCAGTTGCCGATTGCGTGCACTACTGGGTGGAGATCAGCAGGTACGGCCGTTACGCTGTTTTTGTACTCCGTTTTACGGTGATAGGAAGAGCCACATGGTCTGCACAGCGCCATGCTAGTTCACATAACCCGCTTTTCATCGCTGCCTGATTACACAATGGTAAATGCCATGTTTATATGATCGTATGCAGTGAATAATGCATGTATAGGCTAGTGGTACAAATTGCTATTCTAAAGGGTAGCTTGCGAAATTCAGTTTGAGTATGTTGAATAAAGGGCATACAACAAGGTTTTATCGTTTATACATATACGAACAACCATGTAGAAATTATTTATCTAAACCGTTCTGATCAGTGGCGGATTTAGAGTCGGGCGCGGGGGAGAGCGCACCCGCCTTTTCCCAGTACTTAACAGTTTAATTGCATATTTTGGACCCAAAACTTGCTCAAAAGGGCAGCAATAGGCTGCGCCCCCTCCTCTTTCAGATCCTGGATTCAGAAAGAAAAACAACATTTTTTTTATGATTAAGCAGAACAATAAGAAGCACATAATAAGGAACCGTGACCAAGATGTTGTTTTTACTTTGTAAAGCGCCTTATCCCCAATTGAACCAAAATAGATGCGCCTATAATGCTGCACAAGAGGAATTCTGTAGAAAACCTGCTATAGGCCTATTGAGAGATAAGGGGTGGGTGTAGGTGACGAGGTGACCTACCACTTTGCTGCCCTCTAGTGAGCAAAATGAGAAGTATTATAGAGGCCCATAAGGTAAGTATTGGGAGGTCTGGGACTTCACCAACTATCAATTTATCATCTCATCAAGTTTTATCTCATGAGAAGTGTGAAAATGCCTGTTTTCGCATTCGTTTCACATTTTAGGACTTGCCAATCAGGGATCTTTGAAATGTTCTGTAGAGCCTTATACTTTCTGAAGAAGTGACGTACAACACAGTCAAGTTTCTGGCCAATTGCTACATCCAGTTTTTTTAAGGAGAAATCTTCCTTTCCACTTCTTATATCCTGGAACAGGTAATCCCTCACTTTGAACGATTTCTTGCACTTTGACCAAACATTTACATAGTACTACCGCCGCCAGGCATTGACTTGTGTAAGCTGTTGGACTAAGCAGCTGTAAGTATGTTGTTTTATCTGTATATCAATTTTGCCTTATATATATCCATTTCCCCTGTTCAGTAGTGACCTTGCGAGTTGAAAAAAAGTGGAGTGAATTATCGCCCTACAATAGGGACCATCTTGTATGAAAAATCATACTCATAAAGCTCACGGCAGATTGATTTGCAAGGTCATCAATCAATGTCCATTTAATACAATGAACTTAGACCATGCAGGGATAATAACGTTTATTGTGTTTTCAATGCACAGCATGCTCAGCCCACGCAGATGAGATTCCATGGGTCATTAGAAGAATAATGGTTCTAACGGTGTACTGCAGTATTCAAGCGGAGTTTTTATTTCTATTCTTTTCTTTCCTTTGTCTTCTAAAAAAACCAATACAATGTATCAATTTTGAACCTTTGGCTGTCAGTCCATGATTTGGGTTTATATCGATGCACTATAGCCATATTGACAGGTTGATAGTATACAGAAGATCAGATCACAGGTCACTTGACCACAATATACTATTTCTCCTGACCATATTTTATGTTTTGCAATAATTTCAATTGAGAATATGGTCAGTGGACTTGGTCCCTGCTCAAGTTGGTGAAATATGCAGTGTAAAACTTCTATTTCTGTGGGTGTTTTAATAAATATAACATATTTATCACCCCCCCCTTCCTTCCTTTGACCCACCATCCAATACGCTGACTTCCCATGATCTCTGACCTTCTCTGGCCTAAGGGCACTCAGTAATGGCATTCTCAGGGGTCGGCATCTGGCAGTGGCCGCCGTAAGATGACACAACATGTGGGTGTTTTGTGTAGCATTAGGTGACCTTATAAGACAGACGCTGCATACATCCTCCTGTACCTTTACTCAGGTTGGGAGAAATTCTGACACATTATCTCAGCAGAGGCTGGAGTCCCACACAGCGTATTAATGCATCATGTCAATTGGGTTTCATGATGCAAGAAGGCACGATATGATGCAGGAATGCAGCTATGAAGGGTCCACTCACCATAGCTGTAATTAATAAGGCATTGTGCCAAACCTACATGACTGATTGATTCAAAGAGGCTTGACATAATGCTCCAATGTAAAGATGGAAAGTAGACTCACCAGCCAGTGGCGGGTCCAGGGTATTGAAAAGGAGAGGGCGCACCCTTCATTTAGGTTCTATATTTGGATAAATTAGAGGTGATAAAGAGGCAAATAAACTCTTAATTACAGGCAAAAAGGACGGGGTGCGGGGGGGGGCGCCCCCGTCTAAATCCGCCACGACCAGCACCACACTGGTATATCATGTTGGCCTAGGAGCATTAAGCTGGGGGTGCCATGCGGTCATTAAAGGGTTAATCTGTCTACTTGGTGTATGATGATGAGAAACATCCATCACACATGTGATAACCTATTGACTGCTTTCAGCAGCCAAGTATGATCTAACACTGGCCTAGCTATAAACTACATCAACCTCCCAACAATCCAAGGCTTTCCGACCACTCTACATCATAGGATTTACATGACGGCCACGCGCCTTTATACTACAGTAAACATTTAAGGGTAGCATAAAGCTTAAATGCACCATGTCCATTTGTCGGCATGATGCATGATTGCAGTACTGATGTGCAACTATAACTTGCCACTGATGCATTCATGATGCACAAAAACAGATGTATAGGTGCATCATGAGGAGAAACTAAGATATATAGAGCCCTGAAGTATATATATATATATATATATATATATATATATATATATATATATATATATATATATATATATATATATATATAAACGAGACTGAATATCTAAGACCTTTTCATATCTAGAGCTATTGTCTCTATTGAATACGCCTGGTTTGCACTTCCTATTCTTTACGCTAAATTAATCAGATGTCTCTGCATGCCTCCTTTGTATCACCATACATTATAGGACTAATTGGTGAAGCATTTACCCAGGAGTATAAGTATCCATCATAAGTGATATACTGCAGGCTCAGTACAAGGTAATACTCAAGTCATGGCACACCTACAAATACATGTCACAGAGTCCACCATTTAACGGGCCTGGCATACAATGGCTGTATGAGCATGGCAACACTGCAAAAAATAACTGTCGAATCTAGCAGGGAACCTCCGTAAAACTTAACAGTGAACCAATGCCATTGCATTGCAGTGATCCAGTGTAGTTTTTACAAGAATCCCCAGGTGGAAGTACAGTGGTGCAAGGAATCTCTGTGAAAATAACTACGATGTCTGGCAACTTTGGGACAAGGATTCCGCCGTTATTTCAACAATTTCTTTACAGTGTACAAGACAGGATATATCTACAATGGGTTGGGGAAAGGGGGACAAGGGCCTTAAGACAGATGGCAAGGCATTTCTAGCTCTCAGCCTCGTTCCGGCATCTTGGCAGGCGGTCTCCTTCTCCGAAGAGCCTTCTTCCGTCTGAGGACAGAGTTGACATCTATCTATGACGTCTTAGGGCCCCCAGGGTCTAGCATAGAAAGTGAGGGGAGGGGAGAGAGGAGAGGTTGGGAGGGGTGTACTGAAAAAATAGTGTCTTCAAAGTGAGCAACATAAAATTCATCAGGCAAAACCTCTCAAAATTAACTTGTCAGACCTCTTCATGTTGACAACTTTTGTGCCTGTGTTGACAACTTCACAACATGTCACTTGAGTCAAGAGTTGTTAGGTAGGAGCATCTGCCTGGGCTAACCAAAGTTGTCAAGATGCAGGGATGTAAGTGACTGCACTGAAAAAAGTCTTCCTGACAAAGTGACATGTCCATCCATGTCAAATTGATTTGACACAGAGAGCACACGTCATTGGGACATGTGCACATGTCACCATGACAACTGTAGCACTCAGTAATCCTCAAATGATTTGACATGCCTTAAAATGCCATGTCATCTGTGAGTTGACTAGGGTCACGGCCATGTTGAAGGCACTTGACATGTGATGGTTTGACATACATAATTGTTCTAGGATATTCCACTAGATGGGGCAAACAACCATTTTGGTACCAGGATTAATCACTACCAAGAGGTACTACCAAGACTTGAGACATTTGATGTATATGTGTCATTTTTTCTCATGAGGAATAGATCACTAAGGTTTGTAAATACTATCAGTGAATTCTATTTCATTATTAAATTTGCATTTCTTATTGAATATCAAAATAGACACAATCCTGAATTTTTCAACAGGAGAGGTTAGACACCTTATGCGTGGGTCAGTGAAAATACCAAAAGATTGTATGCTAACCCACAATAAATAATCTCAGTATCTACAGTATGTGGAGACACATGGCATTACCATGCACCTCCATGCCCTAGTGTTATGGACTGCATAGAGGTCTTCAGGCAAGTAGAAGTTCCGTAGATAGGGAAAAGTGCCTTGTTGTTGCAGGCCTTCTATTATAGGCTTGCCTTGATTAAACCATTGGTACATGGCTATTGACTGCTCTTGACCCTTACATAATTGTCTCACAGTATTACCTAGCACTCAGGTGCATGGATCAGGAATATGGGACATGTCTTCATTATGCATGTCAAGTGGAGTTGACAAACCAAATGTGAGAGTGTCAAGCTCATTCAACATGCCTTCATACATGTCATGTGGGAGACAAATCGTGACCTGTGCAGTATGCGTCAAAGAGATCGGTCTTCTTCTCTCTGTGTGAGTGCAGACTGTTGGAGTGTGGGCGGCCATGGATTCATAAGTCTAAGGATGGAATACATATCAGTGACATGGAACCTCTGTACCGATATGAGGCAGGTGGTTGGCATCTTGGCATATATCTTGCCATTTTGTTCTGCCAAGTTGGCTGTCATAGAAGAGTAATGTAAACTGACTAAGGTATATGGTCAATTCTCATGAAAATGGAGCACAGGCTAACTATACCTTTTCCCTATCCATGTACACTTAACAGGGGATCTAACTGCTATATTGTTTATACATTTACATTGCTGCTAACATTATCATACCATAGGTAACCACTTTTACCCATGTAGTGATCTAATCTATGCCAATAACAGGGTAAAATATGGATATTTCAAAGGTTTTCAAATAAAAGAAATATAAGTAAAACACATTAGGTGATTTATTTGAGGTATAATAAGGTCCATAATAACACTTTTCATATAAACTATTGTAGAATTGAAAAACGAAAATTTTGACACCATCAGAGCTCATTTTCAATTATTTTCTTGTTATTTATAAGGAAAGATGTAGTTGTGTAACATTTGCATCACCGTACGTAGGTACACTAGAATAAGTATAATGTCAAGGAGAAAATCCTCCTGGGATATATAGGTGTCTCAGTTTTTATGGCTCAATGGGGGGCAATATAATATTAATATAAAATATTTCTAACATGCATATGTCAATGACCTATAGGACTGACAAGCATGTGGTGTACCCCTTAGCATCACCATACGTAGGTACATTGAATCATTAATTAAAGGAGAGTAATTAATATTTAATAAATTATTTCATAACATGTTAATATATGTGGTCCAGGGAATATCCATGCAAAATATTGTCATAACTGGATGAATACATTACAACCTATTAGGAGAAATCATGGAAATATCACCCTACGTAGGTACATCACCATGCATAGGTCCTTGATTGAAACCTATGCCATAGAATGATAGAAATAGCTAATGCTATCTATAAACCTGTTGATATACTTCAATTGACCAAGGATGAATACTATGGACCAGTTACAATACCAGAAATCAATAAATTTGTTTAGATAATGACTGCAATGCATGGACATCACCTACGTAGGTACACCATACGTAGGTCCAGCTCCATAAGTGGGTATTATTAATTGCAGCATAATCTATTCTTATCATAGATATAAATGATAAAGACCCCTAGCCAACATGTTGTTATGACTGTATGAACAAAATATATTAATTTTCTTGCAAATAATTCTGTTTTATAGCAACTCATGTAATTTGTTCATATACAAGATTCATCACTGTACGTAGGTCCACCAGTTTTCTTCCTAGAACTGTCATAAAATCTTTAATTTTCATAGTTAGTGTTCCCAATTTTGCGAGTAATAAATATTATATGCTACCTTTCAGCCAACAAGAAATACAAAACATCTGAGCAGTTCAGATTTTTTCTCCTCCTCGGCCATGTGCTCTATTTTCACGAGAATTGACCATATACATAATACATGCTAACGCGGTATTCTTGAGCACGCTGAACTCTTTAAAGGCATCTGAGGCTTTTGCCATCATGACACATTCATGTATGCAGCCCTAATGACAGATATAGCTGCCGCCTGGAATCTTAATGGAATTTTCCACACTCTCAAAGGGCCGATCACTTGCATATATGCAAACCCTTACCTAGGGAACTTGGAATTCAAGGCATCTTAGATAAATTACACTTCTCAAAGTTAGCTTTATCCACTGTCACCTTATTCTAGAGAACGGTACAAAACTAAAGGTCTAGATTCTAAATAAAACAGGCCAAGACCTCTGTGTACATACACAGAATTCAGAATAAATGCTTTCAGAAAAAAAGGGAGAAGTTTGACACTCCAGACAGTGAATTTAAAAAAAAAGAAGCTATGGACAAAGAAGTGCTGAAAACCACCTGCCAATACAATTATATACATCATGTAAATGCCTGTTTCTTTCTTTCATTTTTCTTGTTCCTTTATATTTCACCCCCTCCCTTTTGTTCCCTGATCTAATTTCACTCACCAGAAGAGAAGATGAAAGATGCAGGATGGGGACAGGCCACTGGGGACCAAGTAGAAGGGGAGTGGAGGCTAATAGTACGTCTCATAAATCCCTATAAAAGTGGCCATATATCGACACAGCCTCACACCAACTGTCACATGGAGACCATTCCCCCTTGTACCCTCCAGCTCCCAATAGGGCCACCTTAGACCCCCTGTAACCATTCCTCAATCCTACCCCACCCTGATTGCCTCAGAGGTCCCTTTGTCGTCTGTCCAATTGCAGTGCTGGGAATTGGGATCGTTAGCAACTGCATTGGAGCATCGTGGCGGCCCTTTGGGAGCATATATACTCCATAGGAACGGCGTAATGCATGGATGAAGCCCCAGCGAGTTACTCGCTAGGGCTGTAATCCTGCATTCTTAAATCATGACGACCAGCGGATTTGATGCACTGTGTGGCCTCTAAGGCAGGCTGGGTATGCGAGGTACCTTCAATGGTTTTACCTCCAATCTTGCGCGATTTAGGTTGGTATTCAGTTGGGTACAAGGTGTGAGCCAACTTCTGACATGGTGTACATGTGTAAGGAGAATGTCAGACCAAAGTCAGCATGGCTCATGCTACAATCCAAGAGGGTGTTCAGATGTAAAATCCAAGATGGCGACTTTCACACAAAGACATCTTTATGCCCTATATAGCCTGCCCAGTGGGACATGCCACATGCCCTCAACTGACACGACAGGGTGGCCATGGTGGCCACTCCTCTACGAAAATCGAACTGAATGATGAAATCATACACACGCTTCGGTCTCAACGATCTTCTTGTCGCCTGAATGATCTCTTCCTTGCCTCGGTCTCCCAGCGGCCCCATTGCATATTCTAAGAAAACTGCATTAGAAATACATCTCATTTCCAGAGCCCTCGTCATATGTGGGCGTTCAATGGAGGTGATTCCAACAGTCCCATAGATTATATCTGTAAATGTGTGTGGGCAATAAAGTGTCAGGACTCATGCGAGTGCACATCCTTATAATTTGATTTTGTAAACACCCTCTTACATTTGTCATTTACTTTTGTGAAAAAGGGGGATTTCCTTTTGTGTATTTCCTACTTCAAGCGGGATAGATTCCTCAATTTGATACTAAATACGTCTCTTCGTGGTTTCTCTTTGTGTTCTCAAAGAACCTACGCTATCATTTCTCTTTCTAAGAGTTACGAAAGTCTTTCAATAATAGCCCATTTTTCTGCTATTCTCTACAAATGGCATCTAGCAGTGTTCAATGTTTGATTATAAAAGGAGGGTTCAACAGTAACATGCTTGCTGTTTTAGCATGTTGTGTATGCCTATACAGAGTGGTCTATGGGAAATGCACCAGATGGTCTACTACATGTAGTTGGCCATTTATGACGATCATGTCTACCTCATCACAAAACAGCCATTTCTATAGGGAATTTCGCTGGTTGAGGTAAACCCCACTGATAAGACATATCATGATGGGTACCCTGTCCTTGGGTAACACCCACTTCCAGGGAAATGCTGGTTCCATCCCATCAGCTCTTATCAGTGCATGTCGCTATAGGAACCAGCTCCAGCCCCGCTTACACCCAACAGGACTGTAATGTTTTCCTCTCCATACATAAATAATCCATATATAGTCCTCATGTATGCTCAAGCTAAGGCTATTAGGGGAAAGTAACGTAGTATAACCTTTTCCTCAGTTATGACCAGTAATCTACCAGTGGTACCATTAATGCTATAAGCCAGTTCAAGACGCGCCCTGAATTTAAGGAAAAGCTTGGACAATTCTGATATCAAACTTAGGCCAAAAAGGGTCGGTAGGTCGGATTTTTTTTCCTTTTAATTCTTTTTTGCTGAACCATATTTTGGCAGGATACAAAATATACATGTATATTTCACGGTTAGTCCGTGATGGATTTAGATGGTGGTTTATTTACCTATTTTTGATCCTTGAATTAAGCCATAAATGGGGGCTAAAACATTATCCACCACTGGTTAGGGAGTGATAAGGTTTTAAGAACAGGAGGAAGGTGGGTCTTTGCGCATGTGTGCAATTTTGCCCCCACCCCTTTCGGAGGGTCAAAAAGGTCAAAATTTCTGCTAAAAAAATAATAAAATCGGCCCTGTTTTGCTAGGGTCGGTCGGGTTACTGGAAACACACCTCTTTGTTTTTTGGCCTTATTCAATTTTACATCATCTATGTACGACACACCCTAACTTCATCTGATACATCTGGGGCCATTTTATGATACAAACCATGACTAATACATGAAGACTTACGGTAATAATATCTAGAAAGTGTGTTCCTCGAAATATATTTGCCCAGCCTCCAGTAAAACCCCAATATCAGGTGAATATTATTGCACATACATAATTGGCCAACAACTTTGTACCAACAGTCTGGGGAACCCGAGAAAGTTTCTCACATGGTAGTTAGCCCAAGAAAACGGATGCTCATAGTTACCTGACTTTCCATAGCAAAGCACTGTACACCAGGGTCTAAGCATCTCTTTTTGTCTGAATAACCTCATAATTTGAAATTTTTTCAGCAATTTCATATCCTATCAGAAGTGATGAAAGGCATGGGGTGCATAACCTTATTCATCTAGATTATTAAGCTTGTAATTTCATCCACCACCGCTAGTCCCCTGGGGTGCAACATTAACCAATCGGGACCAAACTGATCTCCATGTTGCTCGTGCTGTTACGGCATATAACCTCATGTATTATTAATACATTTGTATGGGCAAACCACGCCTAATCTGCCGCCTACATGCCACATCATAGAATATCAGCAGAGTATTCATAGCTATATACAGCCTATGAAGAGGTGCTCTAATACTATAATGGTCTAAATATATGCGCCATGGGTGGGAGTGGCATTCAATATGGCATTGGGTAACATCTTGTCTGTATAGCTACTTTCAATAACAAATAAGGGGGGGGGGGGATACTAGGGTGAATATCAAATAAAAATTGTAAGGATCAGCGTTTATATAATAATTTGCGTAAAGCGCGAAAAGAGAACCTCCTTTCGCCCATGGCTCAGCATGTTTTCTTAAAAGCCATCCCCAAGAAAGAGAAGTCCAGATGCTTCATGAAAGCGTGTCACATCCTAATCGACTATCACTACCCGGGTGCGTAACAAAATGGTTGACAGTTTACCAAAGGGTTTGCATAAAGCTAAATGCAGCGGTGCCTCTCAGCCGATGATATCAGGACGAGGATCTTGTCCGGATAAGGATATTATTCGGGCGAGATTTCCTGAGAAATGGGATTCGAGATTGATAATTAACCACACAAGATTTTCTTAGAGACAAGACAAGTCATGGCTACATGAAACTGGGAAATAGGACATTGTAATCATCTGGTAAACAGGACCTCATTTTGTCTGATGAGATTTCCTGAGAAACGGGATTCTGAGAAATGGGACTTTATCTACACTGATAACTATCCACACGAGCAATTCTGAGAGACAGGACAGATGCTGGCTTGTCCTGTTTAGCAGAATCCCGTTTCCCAGAATATCTCGTCCAAATAAGAACATGTCCTGTTTCTCAGAACAAGTCATGTTTCTCAGATTCTCATTTGCCAGAAAATCTCATCTGAATAAGAAGCTTATTAGGACGAGGATCTCGTCCGAATAGCCCAGGCCGTGCCTCTCTAGCACTGCATTGGTGCATCATTCAACTTGCCAGCACTGGTGCATCATGACGACGATGAGTTAATGCATCAGCGGCCCTAACAGGACTGCATAATTACCCGGTACTCAAGGTTTCTGTTCATTGTGACTCGCCAGGGCTGTATTCATGCATCATGCCGACCCTATGGGGCTGATGTCCCCAGAGATCGGCATGATGCCCCAATCAAGTGCTGCCGAGCAGACTTGCCAACACTTCATTGGTGCATCATGAAGACCAATGGGCATGATGCACTTCTGCATCAGCGGCCCTTAAAAGGTTAAAATAAGGTTCAGAAGGTAAGTGGCGCTAAAGTAATTATCTACTGACCAAGATGATGAGTACTAATTTGATCATAACATCATTATGCTGGCCCGAGGTCATATAATCAAATAATGATTACATGCATTTCATAAATACCATGTCCTCCTTTATTGTATTGGGATCTCTTCTATATGTGGATATATCCTATAATGTATTACACGTAAACACATAACTTAAATCATCGTATACAAGGTACGACCATGACTCACACTATGCCTTGTAGCATGTTCCTTGACTCAGGGTGCCCCTTATAGGCGAAGTATCTAAGATATAATCTAAGTAACTGCCGCTCTAAATATGCCAGGACTTCTTTTCACTTTAATAGCAGAGAGGTAGTTTGAGTATTTGAGTCTTGATCTAACATACGGTACCCATGATTAGAAATACTTCTCAATTGATCAAAAAATGTTGGAAAAGATTGGCTACCTGCCAGGGTTTGGTACTGGAAAATGGTTTCAATACGTGTGATGAAAGACCTCTTTCCTGGTCCTTCAAACCTTTAAATTTTGCCCCATAGAGTTATAATCGGATGTTCATATTGACGGCAGGGATTCTGGAGAACTGTGGTGTATGGATTTTCTTGAGATGGAAACTGTCGCTCTAAAAATGCGTAATGAGGGGGGAACGATAGCATTTCTCTTGAGCGTTTTGTCATTGGCCCTCTCTGGTTAGATAAATAGCTCATCAATTAACCCCTTAACGACCAGATGTTGCCTCAGGGCCCCGGGCTCAGGGCCTATGCTATTTTGTAGTTTTGCTTCATCAGTGCAGTCCTGGCATGTCACCACACCATACACAAAACTGTAATGTCGCTAGGGTCTTCTAAACAAACAGCATGAAAAGAAAGAGTTAAAACCTGTCAGATTTAACTTGTCAACTCTGGCACAGACTCTTCATCTTGACAACTTCAGATGGACCAAGGTGATGACAAGTCTGACAAACCTTGAATGACAAGCCATGTCAATATAGGTACAGAAGTCGTCAGCATGAAGAGTCTGTGCCAGGTATGACAATTTAGATTTGACAGGTTTTTCCTCGTTTATTTCATGCTGCCCATCCTATTTTATCAGTGCAGCACTTCATCAAAGAGACCCTTTAATCAACCCCATTTGGACTTCAGGATATATGGCCGCAGCACTATCAAGTTAAGGACTAGGGCTGCATTCATGTCTTGTCATCACAAATGCATGCTTGTTAACAAAGAGACAGAAGCTGCTTGTGAACTGAGATTGTCCTTCTTTCCTACTACCATAGGCAACCAGCTTCACCATAGCACTTAGAAGGATAGCTTGGGATTGTACCCTTCCTTTTTCTACGATACTATAGTTCCCTGGTATAAGAATTATATTTTCAGTCCATTCTGAGGGCTCTATTAATCTAATTACCGTAATCTCCCGCGTATAAGGCGCATCTTATACGTGAATCAGAGGCCTCCTTTGCCTTATAGAATAAGCCTGAAGTCTGGGTGTGCCTTATAGGTGGGGTAATTTTACTATAGAGCAGTACTAATCCTCAAATTCAGGCCTAGGTGAGCCTTATAGGTTTCTGTTCAACTCAGGGTGTGCCTTATATGCAGGATGCGCCTTATACGCGGGAGATTACGGTAATCTTAAACAAAAAGGTAATTGATGGTGTAATTGACTGGAGATAATGGCAGCAAGCAACATTCAATTTAGTATGGTAAAAAGCTCAACTAGACTCCTGTCAGTGGTTTGTGGTATCCAACTGAATATAACTAATGATTAAGTGAGCGATTAACTCTGTCAATTGCAATACTGTCGGCAGCAAAGTATAGTGTCTGATGTCTGGACCTACTTCAGGAAAAGCTGTTATAGATTTTTTTTATGAAAATCATTGGCCACACTTGATCAAATGGCTATAGATCCTTTATCATAAATCCTTGCATATGGGCCAGGGGTTACCCTAGCTGCGCCTCACAAGATTATCTCTAAGTTTGAGTGCGCCTTATTAGCAAGGATACTTTCTAAATTTATAGAATAGTAATTAACCGGTCAAAATCTAGCTTCTTTGGTTCTTCTTGTTAAAGCTGCACTAGTTCAATGCTATATACTTACAGTGGTCCACTGTAACAGGTTCCTATTTTAAATACCTTCACTGTGAGAAATTCTTGTTGTTGAAATAACAGCAGAATCCTAAGTTGCCAGAGATTCGTCATTATTTTCACAGAGATTCCTTGTACCACTGAACTGCCACATGGGGCTTCTTGTAAAAACCACATTGGTTCACTGTAATATAAGTATGGTGGTTCATTGTTCATTTTTTCCAAGGATCCTGGTAGATTCAACCTTTATTTTTTACAGTGTTGTTCTACTGATTCTTAATGGCCTTGTTTTGGTAGAATTAAGTCTGGGACAATATATTTTCACAGAGCATGAGCAGTTGAGGGCCTCAAAAGGTTCAAACAGTGTAAAAAAATGTCACTGCAATAATGGTGCAACCCTCGTTCCAAAGTTGCTAGAGATCTGTCATTATTTTCAGAGATTCCTTGTACATTTGTTTACCACCATACTGCCGCCTGACGCTTCTCACAAATCTACACTGGTCCAATGCTTTACAATTACAGTGGTCCACTGTATAGTTTCACGAGGATCTCTGGTAGATTCAACAGTTATATTTATAGTGATTATGTGTATTCATCATCGGTCAGTGTTCCATTCTTCCTGCCTCTTACATTTCCAGTTTGCACTTGTCTTATAAAAAAAATGACATATTCCTATCTTGGTGCTGAGACAGAGAGCAGGGTTTCAGCTGAGTTGCTATGTATGGACCTGATAAAGGACATGGTTCTTCCGGATATATCTAATAAGGTAGAAGATGAGACTCATAAAACAGAGATTTAATCCTGATACACTGAAGAGCTCTGTCACCAGATTACTGTAGTTTTACGAGCAGCTCATAGAGTGTGACATAAGCAGTAATGTCTAATGAGCTCCTCAGAGTGCCATGTTTTACTATTGTAATATCCACTCAACAAGGCTATAACGAGGTTTATAAAGAGTATAAGATGGGAGGATTATATTTTCCTCTTAATCCAGAAAATTAAACAGCAGTTGTCTCGTATGAGAATTAACTGACAATCCCTACAATGTGGAGCAGTAATGTAATGATCGGGAAAAGAAGGTTGTCTATCTGATATCAATAGCAAAATTGCATTTAGAGGTGATTGAAATTGAGTTGGTGATACAATATGGCATCTAAAAGTAAGAATGACTACAGTATAATAGAAATGTGAGCATAAGCATGTGTGTATTGTAATAATATCTACAGGAAACCTTTTTAACACTTAATCTTGTGTTTAATTAAAAGATACATCCATTTCATTAAAATATTGAAAAGAATAAGTGGTAGTGTGATAGACTAGGTATTTGTTGCAGAACCTATTTATGTACCAGGCTTCCTGTCCAGTTGAGTAAGATCCACGTTAAATCGAACTAAGCTTTTTGGTTGGATGGAAATCAGATCCTTTGTTGAGTTGCCTGATATGGATCGGTGTTATCATTCGCAGAGGTTCTTCTCCTCAAATGCATCGGATATTCTCTCCAAGAGGAAACTTGAGAAAGTACCTTCGGTATTTCTACTGATTGATACGGATCGTGAGAAATGGATATATGCAAATAGTCCAAAATGTTGCCAGGGCTTCCTGTTGTTGCTTCTGAATCGCATCACACATAATACACCTGGGAAATACAGAGGGTAAGGCAGCGCTATAATTTCATATTGGCCATGGTTTGGGGTTGTGGAATGGGGTAAGGTTGAATGGGGTCTGTACCTACTCAGTCGGTTGCTAACTGGCAGCCAGTCAATCGGACATAATGGAAGGCAACGTGGTTTGATTGGCGTCAAAGGGACGCTAGTGGAGGCATTATCACAGTCCCAGTGCCAAAGGTACTCCATAGACTCATCTACACCCCCTCATTCAACCTCCTCCAGTCCCCTCTAACCCTTAGAGGGTGGCATAATGATTTATTACATTGTGCTGATTAATAGCCATGCTGCATGCAGTGGCGGATTTAGAGGGGGGCGCCCCCCCTTCCCTGTACTCAAGAGTTTACCCAACTTTGTTTACCCTAGAATTTAGCCAACATTAAGGGTTAAATAAGGCCCCCCCCCTTTCAAAATCCTGGATCCGACCCTGGCATGAATGCGACCTTAGTAAGGGTCTCATTAGGGCTGCATTCATGCATCATGCGGACTCTATAGAAACCAAGCGGGATGCATTATCATCCTATCAGATAATTCCCTCTATTCACTGCAGATTCATTTTGGGTACATTAAGGAATAACTGGTACCCATTATGCTGGGTAAGTTTATATCATGCAAGGTACCAGGTTAAGCAATGGTGTCTCCATTTGCATACCCTGGAACCTCTGTATAGGATCCATATATCTCCAGAGGGTCGGTATGATACATCTTTGTCATGGTGGTAATTAGACGCACCAGCAGTGAGTTCATCCTGACGACCAAGGAACATGGACCTGGAGCCATCATGCAGCCAATAATAGGCCAACAAACACTCGTCCCTCCTGTGTTCTGCGTGCATTGTCTGTTTGTATCGTGCTCACATCAATTATTCCACGTCCGACTTCACCTGTTAAGGGTGACATAATACCTCAGGTGTTAACTATCTTTTGCCACTATGATGCATTTATGCAGTGCTGGCGAGTAACTCACGGGTTTGTATAGGTGCATCCGGTACATGCTATGGCGAGTCATTCTCCTGCTAATCAAGCTATAACGAGAAGGGCCATAGAATATTAAGGAATAGTGCTATCCTTGAAGGGTTAACCGCCACAAACGGATGCTCGACTTCACTCAGCACACTGCCCGCGCATCCGCCATCGGTTACCCACTTCCGGTCACGTGGGTGCTCCACTGACAGCCCAACCACACTTTTAGCTTCCAGAAGGCAGATTCTGTTACACCTTAAACACACCTTTCATGTGGTGTGTCCTTAACCGTATTACGTGCCCAGGTAAAATGTGTCCTTTAAGGAGATTATGTGCCCCTCAGGCAGCTGTATGAAATGAGTTACTAAACACTGCTTTAAAGCCGCATATAACCCCATTATATCGCCCTCCAGACTCTTTGAAATAGTGATATCAACTTTCTCTGACACCTTCAAGAAGGTGAGTTTCATGTTATGAACGAGATTGTTGTGGGCTCGGTGGTATATTTCTACAAAATCTACATCACACGTGTCCGTGATATTTTCTAAAACAACAATACAAGGAAAGAATTCGTTTGGATAGTATTTTTGCATTGAAATGCCAAAATACGTCTGAAGCCTGTTTTGTAATTAGATCAATGTGTTTCCAGACTCTATGTCGCTAAACTGGGAAGGATTAGCTGAATTCAGCTTTCTGCAGCTGGCTGGAAGAGAGTAGGATATACAGGTCAGGGTCTTGGCACCAAGAATAAGGGCCTAAGTTAGATCAAGCGGGCAGGACGAAGGGCATTCCTTAACACACTACGACAGCTACACTTCAAATCGTCGCGGAAGGTTCGACTCCAATGCCATTAAATCCCTATATATAGAGAGAGCCTTGATGTAACTAATGATTGCACTGGTACAACTCTCCTACTAAACCCTATTGCTATGTAATAACTTCAAAAATGCTGATTGTACAGAGCAGTCATAGAATACCTACGATTGCTGTCTCTAAATTTGAGGACTTCAAATCGTTCTTGCTTTCTGCAGTCGTATATCTCAAGAAATGGCCTCATGTGTCTTGTATGTGAGTGTGTGAAGTAGCGGGGGGGGGGAGTGGCAGGTAAGGTGTGGGCACCCTGGAAGACAGGGGTGAGCCTAGAAAAGCGCCAGTTTGGCCGCGCACCGCCGCGCCAGGTGTAAACCAGGCTAAAGCGATCGATTGATTGGTAAGGCCACAGGCACCGGTGTGCTAGGGTGGTGGTGGGGCTGACTTGGCTGGACACACCAAACCACCAGTCTCAACATACACATAGCCCCTTGATGATAACATGATGTCTAGCTGTACAAAGTGTTTGTAGACATGATGCAGTAACGAATTGGCAGTATCTCCTCAAGAACTGCATTTAGTGCATTTTACCGACCCTTCAGAAATGTATCCACATTGTATTGTGCATCCATTCATGGGTATGATGCATAAATGCAGATCTGGCGAATGAAAGTCAGTATACAAGCTGCATTCATTGGAAAGGGGAAAGGGCATGGTGTTTCAGAACATGATGAGTCAATTAACGGCTTTAATCCATTAAACCTTAAGGTCCACATGGTGCTTCAATAAGGCTTTAAGTCCATTGACCCTTAAGGTCCACATGGTGCTTCAATAAGGCTTTAAGTGCATTGACCCTTAAGGTCCACATGGTGCTTCAATAAGGCTTTAAGTGCATTGACCCTTAAGGTCAACATGGTGCTTCAATAAGGCTTTAAGTCCATTGACCCTTAAGGTCCACATGGTGCTTCAATAAGGCTTTAAGTCCATTGACCCTTAAGGTCCACATGGTGCTTCAATAAGGCTTTAAGTCCATTGACCCTTAAGGTCCACATGGTGCTTCAATAAGGCTTTAAGTCCATTGACCCTTAAGGTCCACATGGTGCTTCAATAAGGCTTTAAGTCCATTGACCCTTAAGGTCCACATGGTGCTTCAATAAGGCTTTAAGTGCATTGACCCTTAAGGTCCACATGGTGCTTCAATAAGGCTTTAAGTGCATTGACCCTTAAGGTCAACATGGTGCTTCAATAAGGCTTTAAGTCCATTGACCCTTAAGGTCCACATGGTGCTTCAATAAGGCTTTAAGTCCATTGACCCTTAAGGTCCACATGGTGCTTCAATAAGGCTTTAAGTCCATTAAACCTTAAGGTCCACATGGTGCCTCAATAAGGCTTTAAGTCCATTGACCCTTAAGGTCCACATGGTGCTTCAATAAGGCTTTAAGTCCATTGACCCTTAAGGTCCACATGGTGCCTCAATAAGGCTTTAAGTCCATTGACCCTTAAGGTCCACATGGTGCTTCAATAAGGCTTTAAGTCCATTGACCCTTAAGGTCCACATGGTGCTTCAATAAGGCTTTAAGTCCATTGACCCTTAAGGTCCACATGGTGCTTCAATAAGGCTTTAAGTCCATTAAACCTTAAGGTCCACATGGTGCCTCAATAAGGCTTTAAGTCCATTGACCCTTAAGGTCCACATGGTGCTTCAATAAGGCTTTAAGTCCATTGACCCTTAAGGTCCACATGGTGCCTCAATAAGGCTTTAAGTCCATTAACCCTTAAGGTCCACATGGTGCTTCAATAAGGCTTTAAGTCCATTAACCCTTAAGGTCCACATGGTGCTTCAATAAGGCTTTAAGTCCATTGACCCTTAAGGTCCACATGGTGCTTCAATAAGGCTTTAAGTCCATTGACCCTTAAGGTCCACATGGTGCTTCAATAAGGCTTTAAGTCCATTGACCCTTAAGGTCCACATGGTGCTTCAATAAGGCTTTAAGTCCATTGACCCTTAAGGTCCACATGGTGCTTCAATAAGGCTTTAAGTCCATTGACCCTTAAGGTCCACATGGTGCTTCAATAAGGCTTTAAGTCCATTGACCCTTAAGGTCCACATGGTGCTTCAATAAGGCTTTAAGTCCATTGACCCTTAAGGTCCACATGGTGCTTCAATAAGGCTTTAAGTCCATTAACCCTTAAGGTCCACATGGTGCTTCAATAATATCTAGTGATCAGCATGAGGACTTCACATGGGCTGCATCATGACGACCTATGACCATAAAACTATGGTCTTAAGTCGTATTATTATACGCACCAGGGAGTCTTTAGAGGGTTGTTAACCCCCCCCCCCACCTCCCATCCCCATCGTCTACAAACTTCAGTGTACGACCGTTCAGCCTCAGTCATGGCGTGGACAGTGTCCAGGCAGCCTCCAGTGGGCCTTAATAAACTCCATCCCAGCCTCACTGATTCCCCACAAGACCGCTCCATTTAAAGCCGATTCAATCAATGGCCAGTGCCGCATAGGCAACCCCCATCTGATTCCTATAGGTCCTTTAATCCCTCTGTATAGACGTAATCTATTTAGAGATGAAAGCTACCATAGAACTACAGGTCATACGTGTCTAATATGGGGGTAGTGGGGGTGGGTTAGTTTGGGAAACCTGTATACAGGGATGTAAGTCAGGAATAGGCAAAAATCAGGAAGCCATATATTTACTTGATATAAAAGCCCTCTATTTTTCACAAATAGCCCTCCTGACCACTCATGTAAGGAAAATAAATGTCATTCAAAAATTTCAGAAATCAGGAAATCCTGATAAATCCTGAAGACTTACATCCCTGTGTATACCGGTACATTTATTCCATTATAAAGTCCTGGTGAGTATCTCTTTGTTGGGGACAGTCATATTCAGCCGATCCCTTGTCTGGCCTACGAGGTGGGAGGGGGTGGAGAATAGGGGGCCAGAGGGAGAAGGGGTTGGGGAGTGTCACCCTCAGCTTCCAAAACCACGGCAGTGCCATGCTTACTCCAGGTGAACATCGGCATGAAACTCGTTCAAATATGAATCCTATACGACACGGCTGAAGAGGTCTGTGAGGGGGCTGCAAGCCAAGGCTGGTGAGCAGATCCGAGTGCTACTGAGCAGTATAGAGTTGACCCACTTCATGCTCCAGAAAATGAGCACAGTCGATACACGCTTAAAGCTGTACGGCCCAACGCACAGGGTGGGACCGGGGGCATGCATGTGTAATATCTAAACACTTTATGGGCAGCTATAGCTACATGCCTCCAGGGTCGTCTTAATTTGCCGATATGGTGACCTAATGCAGTACTGGTGAGTCTACTCGCCAGCACTACATTGGTGCATCATGTCGACCTTTCGAGAGTGCCGCATATACAGGGTTGTCATGATGCATGATGTAGCGCTGAGAGTGCCGCATATACGGGGTTGTCATGATGCATGATGTAGCGCTGAGAGTGCCGCATATACAGGGTTGTCATGATGCATGAATGTAGCGCTGAGAGTGCTGCATATACAGGGTTGTCATGATGCATGATGTAGCGCTGAGAGTGGCGCATATACAGGGTTGTCATGATGCATGATGTAGCGCTGAGAGTGGCGCATATACAGGGTTGTCATGATGCATGAATGTAGCGCTGAGAGTGCTGCATATACAGGGTTGTCATGATGCATGATGTAGCGCTGAGAGTGCTGCATATACAGGGTTGTCATGATGCATGATGTAGTGCTGAGAGTGCCGCATATACAGGGTTGTCATGATGCATGATGTAGTGCTGAGAGTGCCGCATATACAGGGTTGTCATGATGCATGAATGTAGTGCTGAGAGTGCCGCATATACAGGGTTGTCATGATGCATGATGTAGCGCTGAGAGTGGCGCATATACAGGGTTGTCATGATGCATGAATGTAGCGCTGAGAGTGGCGCATATACAGGGTTGTCATGATGCATGATGTAGCGCTGAGAGTGCTGCATATACAGGGTTGTCATGATGCATGATGTAGCGCTGAGAGTGCTGCATATACAGGGTTGTCATGATGCATGAATGTAGCGCTGCTGAGTTACTTTCTAGGCCTGCATCCATACACTACAATACCAAACCAGGGGCAGATCCAGGAATTTGAAAAAAAGTGGGGGGGGGGGTCCTCTTTAAATCCCTCTTTGTGCCTAATGTCAAGCTGATGAGAAGCAATTAAATGATAAACTACAGGGAAAAGCAGTGCCACCCCCATCTAAATCGGCCACTGAATGTTTATCTTTAAGTGACGGTCGTAGTGGAAGTAGTACAGGAATTGGGCCTACCGCCCAGGCTGTATCGAACTGTCACGACCAAGGATGCCTCCCTCCCTTTCTGCTGCACCCCTAAAGCTGCCCCTCCTACCACCCCCTCCATCCACAAGGCATCAATCTATCTCCCCTGTCCCTATTCCCACTGCTACATGCCTCCCAGCATCACTGGGGTATAACCCTTCTGAGGACAGCACAGTATTTTGGTGCTGTAAAAACCATTTTCAAGATGCTAAATTGGATGAAGCCATGGCGAGTAGGGGCCAGTAACTCGCATGTGCTCAATTCATAAATCATACCGATCCTTGTGGGCTGAAAATACCCCCAAAGGATAGGCATGATGCGCCAATGTAGTGTTCATCAGCGCTGTTTCGGTGCATTATGGCACTTTAAAGGTACATTAGGCATAGGAACACCATGCAATCCTTAAGGGGTACATGTATAAGCAGGGTGATATAGTGGAGCCGGAGATGGCGAGGGAAGGGGCGGGAAGCCTAATGACAGTATCTAATTTGTCTCTTCCTGTTACAGACAGACGTAGAAACAGGTCGATTCTGATTGGAGTTAACCACCTCTGGCTGGCGTATTGGTAACTGGGGCCACGTATCAGCTGGTAGATGCTACACAGGGGAGGCGGGGGAGGCTTAGATAACCCTTAAACTGCTGCATGGTGCAATACTCCTGCATCGCCATAGCATACAAGGATGCATCGTGAGGGAGCTGGAAGGGTGTAGAATCATCAGAGTTGTCATCGAACAGGAATTCAGCTCCTGCTAGTCTACATTTTACACTTGTCAGGGGTGCATTAATGCATCATTCAGCCCGTTCAAGTGAGTATCGACCACCTAGGGTCAACCTTAGGCAGGAATGCAGCCCCAATGAGCCTAGTGAATGTGCTCGCCTATATAGGTCTGGCATACTAGAGGAATGCATCCCTGGAGGATAGACTCATTCTATAATGCACCATAACGACAAAATGGGCATACTGCATTACACACGATACAACACTTAAAATCTGAGCTGAGCAGCACACAGTGTATTTACACATACAGAGCAGCCCGAGACACACCAGATTATGAGAGTCTGTGATTTTGGTTCCTGTCACAGAAGACTCTATTTATAGCATGACTAGTCATCGATGTGTATGAGAAGGTATGTGTACACACACGTGTGTAGGTGTGTGGGTATGTGTGAGAGCAGCTCATTCTTGGCTTTGTATGAAGGGTATGAGTGACTCGTTCTGCGTGTGTACACATTACTTAACTTTGTCCCGTGTTTATCTATCCACAACCACCACCCTCATGAAGAGGCAATCTACCCAATTAGAAATCCCCTTTATTGAACACCCTGAATCCGCCTCCATATGGCTAGATCCATGTATACTATACCTATACTGTAGCCAAAATCCCCATGTGAATCCAAGGGCGAGCAGCTCTGACCTCCTTTGAGCAACTCCATCCAGATATAGGTCATCTTATTAAACCCCTCTCCAGTCAGTGCAATGGTCGTCAGTAGCACTGATGGTCGGTCACTTGTGATGGGGGAGCTGCAAAAAAGGTATAGCCTCAGTAGTCCCTGTATGGATGCTGCTGTGTCTAATAGACACTGATGTCGATTGCAGGGTTGACACAGCCAGTGCCAGAACAGATCTCAGTCAGTCACCCTCACAGGAGGGTGGCAGACACATATACAACACGATACTCACCGTACCAATCGAGAAGTTGCTGAACGACCCGCGAGGCCAGCCTCGGCGACCGGCCGGCCGTGGGAGTACTGGACGCCGACTCCCCGCCACTCCCGCCCCCGGCCCCGACCTCCATGGTCCTACCTCCCCTTCCCCTTCCTCCAGGGCAGCCTTCTTAAATCCACTTCTTCAAGCGTAAATCCACCTGCAGCACGTTGCATGTCGAGTCTCCGGGCTGTGCCACACTGATAGGCGGTGGCTGTGCATGCATGTGCCGCCGTGTATCGGTGCCAGCCCCGGAGTGGCGGGAGCGCTGCCTGCTGCTGCTGTTACTGCTTCTCCTGCTGCTCTAGGGGGAGATTGCTTCTGCTCTTGCTGCTGCTGGAGGAGACTGCTACTGCTGCTGACGCCAACACATGGAGGGGTGATCTCACTCTCATTTAGTGACACTCATCACAAAGTCACCTCATCTTGGTTCAAGGTGTCAATAAAGGCATTATGCTTAGAGCAGAGCCTTGGTAATTTCTTTAGAGAAAGGACCTTCTTAGAAGCCAGCATTACCTGGAGGTGATATATTATGGCATTAAATATACAGAGACTACTTTTCAGCCTCTTGCTACCAAAAGTCTCGTGGCAGAATGCAGGTATCCTTGAGTCATGTAGGGTAGTGGGGTGAATGTGACTGCATGGGGCTGCCTAAAACAAGGACAGCAGTGTGTACAATGTATATGTACTGGAGGAGGAGGCTGGAACCTGGAGGAGGGATGGGGTGGGCTGTGTGCTTTCTATCAGATGGGACAGCAATAGGGCGTGGGAGGATACAGGGTGTGGGAGTGGGAAGTGCTCCAGTGGCTGTAAGCCTGCAGGGGGTGTGACCAATCTACTGCAGCTCTGTCTGCATCTACTGGGGGAGGACTAGAGTAGAAGGGGTGTTGTAGACACAAGAAGTGAGGTCACTCCTCTGACAAAGACTATAGTAGTATAGGGTGTATTGTCAGACCTAGCCTCGGGTCTGCCGCCCGATGGAGACTATTTCTGGTCTCTTGACACAAGCAGCTGTTTTCTGTGGACAGACACCGGTAGTAGTTGGCTGACATAGGCAGTGACCTTCTTAACTGTCTTTGATAGGCAATGGTTGTCTAACAGGGTTGTCTTACATAGGCAGTGGCTGTCTTTAGTAGACGTTGGTTGTGGAACAGGGTTGTATTACATAGGCATTGCCTGTCTGCAATAGGTAAAGAGAGTCTAGCATAGTTCTCTTACATGGACAGTGCCTGTCTGCAATGGGCAACGGTTGAATAACAGGGTTGTCTTAAGGGCTTCATCCACTGCGACGGATGGACCATCCGTCTCCCTTCATCCGTGTTTTGCTCCATAGAAAATGATAAAATCGACGAATGAAACTGACGGATGGTCCATCCGTCGGCAGTGGATGCACCCCTATACATGGTCAGTTACAGTCTTATAGGCACTGCTTGTCTAACATGGTTGTCTTACATAGGAAGTGGCTCTCTGCAATAGGCATTTGTTGTCTAACATGGTTCCCTTATATGGGCAGTGACTGTCTGCAATAGACAATGGTTGTGTAATATAATTTATTTGTGTTACATAGCCATTGGTTGTATGCACTACCTGCAGCAGTGACTGTATGCAATAGGCAATGCATGTCTAACAGGGTCATCTGAGATAGGCAGTATGCAATGGAAACTGGTTGTGTAACATACTTTCTTACATGGGCAGTGGCTGTCCTCAATAGACATTGGTTGTCTAACATGGTTGTCTTGTAAACATAGACAGTGCTTGTCTGCAATGGGCATTGCTTGTCTCACCTGGTTGTCTTAGGTAAAGGTTTTCAATAGCAACGGATGTATAAAGGTTGTTTCTCCAGGCAGGGGGATTCTGACAGAGTCACTGGAAGGACATCTAACATAAGCAGTGGCTGACTTGACTAACATAGCTAGTGCCTGTCTAACATAAGCAGTGGTTGTCTGACATAGACAATGACGTATTTCATAGGTAGTGAAGCACCCCATAGCTTACACAGCCGGATATATATTTATAGAGTCACTCACATTCAGTAGTTCCCATGCCCAGGGGCGTAGGAAGCACCTTTTTATTGGAGGGGCCCAAGTGTCTCGGTTGGGGGGGCTGCTATATTTTTATATAGGCTTATATAGGGAACCTCCTCAATATTGGGGGGGGGGGGCAGGCCCCCCTGCCCCCCCTTTTCCTACGCCCCTGCATGCCCTTACAAGCTGTCAAACGAGGCATGCCCTGAGCATTAAGTAGCCCACCTCCAGCCACAGACTGTCACGAACACCCGGTGTTAGCAGTGCCAGTGATGGTAGGAGGGCTGGGAGTCAACCCGACATCCAACCAGCACCCTTCCTGCAATTACCCCCTCCACCCCTACCTGCCAACACCAACCCCACTAATAACATCAATCTCATCCCTGCACTGCACTACCACCACCAGTGGCAGATTAAGAGGGGTGCGCGGGGGTGCGCACCCCCTCCTTTTTGCCAGTACTTAAAGAGATTGACTGCATATTTTGGACCCCAGAATTTGCTCAAAACAGAGGGTGCGCCCCCTCCTTTCGGGACACGCCCCCTTCTTTTTCAAATCCTGGATCCGCCACTGGACCACACCTCCTTAGTGTCTCCCATGATATAACAACCCACTGTTTTTATCTGAACCACACTCAATTTCCACTCTGGTCTTCTCCAGTTATTTTCACTATTATCTGGAATTTGATGAGGGCAGTTTCACCATCAAGGCTATTACATTGGCCATGCAGAAGTATGCACCAGGACCCAGGCACCAGGCACCAGGGTCTCACTCAATGTTGTTCGATATTGAATATGTACTGGAGTAAAGGAGCTATCACATTAATATTGCACATTACAAACTAGGACTATATCTAAAATAGCCACTGGTATTGTATATATGTGTAGGATAGAGTAATATTAAAACCTATCAGTGCTAGAGGCGCTTAAACAGGACGCCATGGTAGATAGCTTGTGCTTCCTCCAATAACCTCATCCAGACATCTTGATAAAACAGGTATTTATTGAACCAACCTCTTCCATTGACCGCCAGACAGCATCTACATCTGGCACCCATGCACACTTCCTAGATCTAACATAGTACATGCACTTAGCTGCCTATTACCCCTCCTCCTTCATTGCCCCACCCACCACCCAGTGCCAACTGCACCTATGATATTATGTGATAGCAGTTACAAACATAATCAACCATGGCAAACATGCCATGGGGACCTGCTTAGTGTTATTCAAGCCAGGAAATCGTGTGTGATTGGGTCTTTAGTGTCACTTATTTGAACCCTAAAGCACTAAACAGAGACCATGCAATCCAAACAACACTGGCCAGAACCCCTATCCTACAATCTATGAAGCCACATGCCTCTCCAGTGCCACTAACTAACAGCATTAACAGTACATAGACCAATCATGACCTTACTTATTGGCACTGCCAGGGACAACCCCAAGGGGACTCCTAATTAGGAAAATCATTTATTGACTAAATACAGAACAATGTATGGGCTACGGCTACACAGAGACTGGCCTCGGCAGGCAACTGGAGTGGGCTGGATAACTTGACCTTACCTCTTGTGGCCTAGGATGGCAATGGCAAAAGTATGCTGAGGTAGTTGGGAGGGGGAGTGGGTATGGGTTGAGTGGGTGGTCTGGATAAGGAGGCAAGTTGGTGGTTTGTGGAAGCTGGTGGTGGTTATTTATGGCTAGAGAGGTGCATAGACGTCTGCTACTCTCAGTCACCAATTCTTGTGATAGAATGGAGTTCCACTCGTCCAGCACTAGACCAAATCCTCAACCTTCCCTGCAGTGTGTGCCCAGCACACTCAGGACGTCCTGCTGGGAGGTAAGATGGAAAGGCTGTGTTATGACATGATAGGTTAGAACCATGCTGAGCGCACTCACTAAATCACTGTCACTCAGTATTTATATCCTGATGGCCTGGAATCTGTTTCTTATCATAGCCTTATGGCAACTGAAATATTGCATGACTTTTGTTATTACCATCCAATCAAGAAAAACTACATTTAATGACTTTACATTTGGATTGGGTCACACAAACATGTGAGTAAATAGGTTTGCCTGAAAGGTATAGGATGTTGTTAATCTTAGCATCTAGCATCCTGCTTTCTGAATATCAAATGGCAATCTTTCAAATGTTCTCAGATTAAATTTTTAATCTGAATAGCTGAATAGATTTTAATCAGTGTATGAATAAATTGCTGTACATGTAAGCTGTGAGCAGTTGTACAGACAATATACTTATCTAAGGTGTTTTATCAGGCTATCCTCCCATAAATGTACGGTATTTGACATTGTCCTCATGGTTGTTGACAGTGAGGCAATGAGGCAAATGCTCAGACTAACTTTACACATGGGTTTTTAGGCTGGGTATTTGTATAGCAGCTGATCGCATTCATTTCAACTGACAACGAAGATGTAATTTCATATCCATTATACAAGAAATATTTGTGTGGAAACCATTTTATACGTGTACACACTATATATCATTATGTTGAAAGAAAATGAGAAAGCTAAATGGGCAAAGGTTTTAATAGGCTACTGGCCAATTAAGGAACTTACCGATGACATTTTATGGCCAACATACTACATTTTAGTGTTCATTGGTCATCATGATCTAACATTGCATTAGGGCATATTTATTTAAGTGATACACAATCAGTAGTTCTTATGGCCTATACTTACCACCAATTAAGGCATGCCCTGTGCTTTTAGTTAAGACCTGCATAAGCAGACAAATTTTGCAACTTCCTGTCCATTGTCCAACCAACAAATAAGCTACATACACCGTCAATACCACTAACTATGGGTGTTAGCACCACATAAAATATCCATGACCCTTCTTGCTGGCAATACGCAGAATAACCGCAATGGGACCCCTAATTAGCTAAATTATTCAATAGATAAACAGAAAACATTATTTGGCCTTTAGCTTCATGCAGGCTTCTGGAGTGGGTTGGATAACTAGAGCTCAGGCTGAAACCTCTACCCACAGAAGCAGGATCAATGGTAGGATTTAAGGTGGCTGGGGGTATAATGGTTTGATATGGTGGGTTTGGTGGGAGGTGACAGCTTGGTGGTTTATGATTTATGCCCCAATCTCTTATCAACCAACATCTCTGATTGTCCCAAGCTTCCACTTTAGGCATCACACTCCCATCATATTGTTAGACCAAGGAGGTGACCTAGATTCAGACTTAAGCTGGTGATAGCTACAGATGGTGTTGAACTTGAAGAGAATATTGTTGCCCGGATACCTCAGGGCATCTCGTGATAGAATGGGGTACAGTCAGCCCTTGCTTCCTCAAATTTTGAGAATGTAAGCAATATTGTCTGAGCAAGCAAATTATTCGAGGATATAGGTCCAAATATAATATAAAATATAGAGTAAGTGGTAGATCCTGTGTCTAGGGTAATTAGGGATCTGAGGCATCAAAGGGTCAAGGAAGCAAGAGCCGACTGTATTCACCTTCAGCACCTAGCCTAAATTCTTCCAGTGCTCCTTCATTGATCATGACGTCCTACTGGGGTGAGATGGAAAGGCTGTGTGATGACATGGTAAGGGAGAACCATGCTGAGCACATTCACCAAATCACAGCAACTCAATATTTATGAGCTGCTTGCCTGAAATCTGTTTCTCATCGTCGCCTTACATCGGGCAAAATCTCATCAGGAATATGGTTATCATTTCAGCTAAAATATTGTCATCATTTAACTTGAGTTTTATCAAGTTTAAAACGTGAGTTCTATTGGCATAGACGTGTGAATCCTATCTGGCATTAAACCTTATTTCCAGAGCCACTTTTACTGATGGTGATTAGGCCTACCCACCTACTTTCTTAATTAGAATTTAACCCTTCTAGGTCTGTACTTCGATTTCAAACTGCACACTAAGCAGGAGTTGTACATTTATGCATATTCTACAATCAGCCTACATTTCCCTTACCAGATCCAGGTCTAGTACATCTTGTATTCGCTCACTCCTCTAGGGTTAGTGGTGATAGGACAGCTGGCTGAAATGCTGATATTTAATGTAGATGAAATATGTATACTGGGGGCCAATACAGCAGCTGTTGGTGTTTATTACCAAAATGCAGTTTAATATGATATCATGTAAACATGAGAGACTCGTACAACAGCCATTTCATGTTCACCCTGTATTATGGTTGGAAAACATGTTTATGGCACTGAAAATCCAATCAATTAGTACGCCCTGCTCTGTCCCCCATTTTACTATGACAGTTAATTAATTGCCTTTTTTAAGGGAGAGCAGGACAGTGGAGGATAAAATAGCATTATATCATTACCAATGTACGTCTCAGCTTATAAGTCACAATGAATGTACCGTAATATATCCAGCCATCTAATCAACTATACAGAAGCAGTGCTAGAAGTGTCAGCCAGGGAACTCTCAAGGGACTGCTACTTAGGGAACATTGCTAGATGAATATTCTGCCATCAGCTCTTCAAGTTGGGCAATCCCTAATGAGTTTGGGTGCGAAGGGGGCAGCCATCTAACAAAATCCATTTAAGTATGTTTTCTTATTATAAAGGTCTTTTGGTGCATGCATTATTCATACAGGGCCTTTTGAGCCCAGAGGTAAAAGACCATTTTATGGAAATGCCAAAACTTGCTAGCAGTACCTCATACTTCCCTCACGTCGTTGGGCTAATAACATTAATAATATAGATATTACTTAAATTAATACAATTACAGTAAAATTCCTTTATAACGAAGTGTTTGGGACAAGCAAAATAATTCGTTATAAGCGAATTTCGTTGTAACCAAATCATGTACTTATGAAGCATTAAGTGCTATCTAACACCCCCAAGACCCTTCCCTACTCCTTATGTTGGTTAATGCTCAATGGAGACGGCTGTAGAAGCCCTATCACACACCCTAACACACCCCCCCCCCACCTCCCTTACCCCTTCTGCCTCTCAGAGTTCAATAGAGACGGCTGTAGAAGCCCTATCACACACCCTAACACCCCCCCCCCTTACCCCTTTTGTCGCCCAGAGTTCAATAGAGACAGCTGTAGAAGCCCTATCACACACCGTAACACCCCATAGATACCGAAAAATGATTGTATAAGCCAGGAAAAGTTCGTTATAAACGATTCCAGATGATGTAAAGTTCGTTATAAGGGGATTATTTTACTATAGAAATGTATGGGGGTGATTTGGGACAATGAGATTTGTTTGTTATAAACGAAAATTCGTTGTAGCAGGATTCGTAGTAAAGGAATTTCACTGTAACTGTATGTATGTGATTATACGACTAATCAGGTTACTCATTAGAAGTGTGATCGTTTTGGATAAGCTAATCCATTCAGATTTCCCGAGAGAAATACCATTGCCCCAATTTTAATTATCACTTCTATTGCAATTTAATTTTCCCTGCCTTATCTCATATTGATTAAGGTTCTATACACATTCCCATTGAAGTTATGACACGGAACAAGTCCAAAACCTTTAAACCTTTATGGGTAAACCGTTCAAGCAGCACTTTTCTAAGCGTGAATGGAAAGTCCGTGGTGATGCATTCGTGCATCATAGGTTACTTACTCCACTGGCACGATACACTCTCAAGGAGTATGATGCATTTCCAGAGTACCTGGAATGGGATAGGAGGGGGAGGGTAGGCCCCACAATATTTCCCTTGACATGAATGCTAGCAAATAGGCCTGCTCCCAGTAACGGATTGCCTGCGAGTCCCCTTCCTTCCCCTTCCCAATAAAAAGAAATTCATGCTTTATGTCTCTAAGCATAATAAAGCTATGGTGAAGGCGAGAAAGCTGTTTTGTTTGATTCTAGCAGAAGTTGTTCATGGGAACTGAAGGGAGCACTCATGCCAAAGGCCGGCTTGTGTTATGATGGCGCGGGATGTAAGTAGTATATGTAAAGGGGGTGCTTCCTCAGGTATGCACCCATGTATTAACAGAGTTTTATGAACCACCTACAATCAGGCCCATGGAGCTCTGTGCACTACAGTCTTCCCGCCTTTTACACATGCACACAATAAAGCCTCGTGCACGTATAAAGCGCACCTTGCGTATAAGGCACACCCTTAAGCTTTAGAATACTGCTCTTGGTAATAATGCCCCAACTGTATGGTGTATTCTTTCTTTGGTCAGATTCAGTGTCTATATATCATAATACTTTTTGATTCTTTTAATAGTGTTCTACTCAAGAGCGTAATATTATTCGAGAATGGTGTTTATTTGAATCACCGGTGCACATAAATTGGTCACTTGAAACTGGATATATGAGCCCGTCCCTATACGTATGTATTAGTGCACGAATAGGGCATGGAATGCATAATCCAAATGCCCAGTTTAAGGCCTGTGTCCGACTAAGAACAATACCTCAGTAATCAAATTACTACTTTTACAGGTAAAATTTAGCTGGACAATGAATTTTCGATTATTGAAGCGTTTTGAAACATGCTTTATTTGATATGTGCATGGCTGTCAGTCAGAAACACCGATATTCAGGGGGATTTGCATAATTGGTAGCCTGATTTCAGAGTTAAAATAACTGGTTACGAGCGATAAGTCAGTCCCTAACTGTGCCATTAGAGCCAATGGGTTACATGTGAATAGTATAATGCAATGTGACTAGGCCCCAGGTACATTAGGCAGCCACATCACATGGGAATGACCTGTATCTTAATGTTAACCATGGATAATGCAGAGTTCATTTACAATGTGACCAAGCATATTAGGGACTCCCCCTTGTGTCTGTCGGTCCAATTAGCATGCCGGTAATAATGTAGGATACATAAACTATTGATAAATTGTGAATAATAATTATATTCCATACTATAACTCAATGCCATCTTCCAAGAACTTGTAAATTTATCATAGTCGAATGTCTGCTTCCATTTTTACATTAAGAGTATTAGCAAACTACGAATTAGATAAAACCATAGTGTTGTAGATTTTAATACAATAGTAGAGAATAGTCCTGTGAGACATGGCGCGGCGACTTGTAATGTTGTGTCTAGTTTCAGTTGGTGAGACAGATAGGGCATACTATCATCTGGGCTTTTGGTACTATATAGCACAAATTCAACCTGAACTACCCACTGCAGCTAAGTACTAATAGTGTGTAGACTGTCCATTCTGCATGTACCTCACTCAGCTGCCACAGGGAGCTGTCTTATTCAATGTTCAATGCCATAGTCAACAGGTGTGTCATTATGAGTGTACACTGTCTCAGATTGCCAGGAGCCTGCTCTGCCTCCCCGTCCCCCCACACACACACCCAACTGCCAATCACTTGTAATAGTCCTACCTTGTCACGGGCCAGTGGTCAGCAAACTGGCCAGATCACTCCACCCTCTCTGTAGAGGGGGAGCACAGTGTAAGTACCTTGGTGTACATAAATGTTTTCAGTGTTCCACAAAATCGTTTATATAATGAAAGGAGTAATTAAATTAATCTTTCATCACTAATAGCAGATACATATTCTGAGAAATCATTATTTCAATGTAAACTAAAAATTTTACACAGAAAAGAATGTAGCAGTTCAACAAGGTGGCCTTACACTTCAACCTCCTCTGATTTACAAAAATGCACATATGGCAACACACACTTTAGCACTGATTTCTCCATAGAGATCTGTAACAGTGAATACTTTGTTCAAATACAGAAAATATGATCTAATTGTACAATAACCCACTGAGATATGGTATCTGTGAACCATAGACTAGTCTACTCATCTCATGAGTAGTACTCACTAGTCGCTGCGCTAATAATCAGTGGTGGATCCAAGATTTGAAAAAGGATGAAGCACGGGGGTTAAAAAGGGCAATTAAACTACTAGCAAGATGGGGGGGGGCGCCCCCCCCCCCCCCCCATCTAAATCCGCCACTGAAACAATTAACTGAACGGATATTGCACACATGAATAGGCAGAGATTATTGTGCATTGTACAGAAGTGTACTGCGCCATCCTTTGAACCAGCACCTTTGCTATCCCTAGCTACGTTGGCTCTTATTTTACCGTTCATTGGCGCGGTAGAATAGTGCAAATTGCTGTATGCCTATTAAGGATATGAGCCTTTAACAAGCTTTGTCATCAGGATTTATGACCAGCCAATATTAATATTGCAGAAGCACACAATAAAGTCAGGCACCATGATCTATGTTTTCCATCACCCCAAGCCGTGTTCCATGAACAATTAACTCGTGTGTTACCATACATCTTTATTTGTGTTTACATGGGCAGAGAACCATAAATTAAATCAATGGCCAAAGGTAAATGATGTATGCCATGAAAGCGTCTAATCACTCTAAAATGATATAGCAGTGCAATGTGCTTTAATTTAAAGTCACAGAACCGTTTGCATTTGAGACAAGATATGTGAATCTGCTGGTAAATAGTTCCAGCACGTTCATGGAAAGGACATTTTGGGTACAATAGAAAATCCTACCTCTATCTCCCGATCGACATTTTTTTTCTAGATTAATCCACTATTCATAAGAATCCATGTTCAAAAAGGCACTTTTGAATATTATCAAAGGGGAAAGCAACCATGTTACCTGAAACACACGTCTTTGTGTTCATACGTGACAATTATGAAAGAAACATCTCCAATATGTGAGGTTCTGTGTAAACAATAATTGTTGAATCTACCAGGGATCCTCGTAAAACTGAACAGTGAACCACCGTAATTGTATTGCTGTGAACCAGTGTAGTTTGTATAAGAAGCACCAGACGGCAGTATGCTGGTATGCAAAAGTAGGCTACACGGAATCTCTGTGAACATTACGATGGATCTTTGGCAATTTTAGAACAAGGATTCTGCTGTTATTTCGACAACTTCTTTTACGGTGTATAACCACAAGGCAATGGTAGATGATCCTACTTCTCCAGGGTAAACGTCCATATCGGTTATCCTGATATTGAACAAGTAATCAATGGATAATCCATGACGAGTGTGTGTTAGTGAAGGATAATGACACGAGGCCATGGGCCGAGTGTTATTAGCCTTTGCTAACACACAGGAGTCATGAATTATCCATTGACTACTTATTTTATACCATGAAACCAATAAATAATCAATAGAATACCAATAAATTCAAGTTGAAAACAAAAATTATTCCCCCTCCCCGGGACTCAAAGCCAGCCATAGTGTGTGTACAGGTACATACACCTCCTCGCCCAGCAGCGGACAGCGCCAGTGCCTGTCTCGGCTAGCCTTGGCAGTGGCACACGGCGAAAAAATAGTGTACATACACCTCGTCGCCCGGCAGCGGACAGCTAAAGGTTTGAATGCGTCTCGCGGTTATGTTTGTGTATAATACACCTCCTCGTCCGGCAGTGGACAGCAACAGCGCACACGGCGAAAAAAAGATGCGTCTCGCGGTTATGTTTGTGTATTATACACCTCCTCGCCTGGCAGCGGACAGCGACAGCGCACATGGCGAAAAAAGATGCGCCCGGACCGGGGCTTGAACCGCGTACCTAACGCGGCTGAGCGCAATGCACTAACCCCTAGACCACTGCGTCTCCTCCTTCAGCGGCCGTCTCGGCTTGGATTGATTTGAATGCGTCCTTTGGTTATGTATACACGATCGGTACACACACCTCGGCGCCCGGCTAGGCCTCCTTTGTTTGGTTTAGTTCTAGCCAACCACCTCTTGTCAGTCCCTGTGGCGCACTGCATAGGGAGTTGGACTAAGGACCTGAGATTGCAGGTTCGACCCCTACCATGGCAATGAATGATTCTGTAGGTTTTAACATGTAACATATGACATGGAAGGACATGAGAGACATGCGGGTTATCCATGGATAACCGCACTGGGTGCAGGTTATCCATGGATAACTGCACGCCTTACAAAATTGATGTTACAGCCTACAGGGTGTGCAATATTGAACAAGTAATCAATGGATAACTCATGACGCATGTGTGTTAGTGAAGGATAATGACACGAGGCCGTAGGCCTAGTGTTATTAGCCTTTGCTAACACACACAAGTCATGAGTTATCCATTGACTACTTATTTTATACCACGAAACCAATAAATAATCAATATTATACCAATAAATTTAAGTTGAAAACAAAAATTATTCCCCCTCCCAGGGACTCGATGCCAGCCATTGTGTGTACACAGGTACATACACCTCCTCGCCCGGCAGCGGACAGCGACAGCGCCCGTCTCGGCTAGGCTTGGCAGCGGCACACGGCAAAAAATAGTGTACATACACCTCGTCGCCCGACAGCGGACAGCGGCAGCGCACACGGCGAAAAAAGATGCGTCTCGCTGTTATGTTTGTGTATAATACACCTCCTCGCCCGGCAGCAGACAGCGACAGCGCACACGGCGAAAAAAAGCTTCTCGCGGCTATGTTTGTGTATAATACACCTCATCGCCCGCCAGCGGACAGCGACAGCGAAAAAAGATGCACCCGGGCCGGGGCTCGATCCATGTACCTCTGACGGCTTGGCGCAACGCGCTAACCTCTAGACCACCGCGTCTCCTCCTTCAGCGGCCGTCTCGGCTTGTCTATCTGTGAATGCGTCCCGCGGTTATGGTAGCGGACAGCCCGCAGTCGACTGCTTCCCATATCATATTGAGACGTGGTAAAAACCAAGCATTTCTCGTCAGTCCCTGTGGCGCAGTGCATAGGGAGTTGGATTTGGGATGTGAGATTGCTGGTTCGATCCCTACCATGGCAATGAATTAGTCTGTTGGTTTTAACATGTAACATATGACATGTAAGGCGTGCTGTTATCCTGGATAACAGCACGCCTTACATGGATAACAGCATGCCTTACATGGATAACAGCACGCCTTACAAAATTGATGTTACAGCCTATAGGGTGTGCAATATCGACAGATATGTGGATGGGAATAGCCACCAAAAAGCATTGTGTAACCCAGAAATCGTGGTATAACGAAAGATATGTGGATGGGAATATCCACCAAAAAGCACTGAGTAACCCAGTAATCGTGGTATAATGGCCACTATGCTCACCTGATACCTGTTATTGATTGCCTGGGAGGAGGAGGGGGCGAGATCAGCAATGTCAGCAATCCTGGTCTAATTGAGATTAAATGGGATCACCCGAGCTTCCAGCATCAACTCAACCCACCTGGAGATGGGCAGCGCATGCTTCCAGATGAATGGACTGTTCCCATACCACCAGGACTTGTTTCAATATCCTGGGGCTTATTTCAAGACATCTATCTGATTGTTCACTGAGCATTTGGCTATCTTACTGGACAGACATGCTATCTTCCCCAAGATGTATACTCCCATTATGGACATCTAATTGATTGATCGATTTGTTTAACGTCCAAAAGTGGGATCCCTAGACAGGTACAAGTATTCATATGCTGCTTGTCCATCATGGGCATATGAACCTATCACCAAACCTATCATGGAAGCACCACACTCAACTCACCTGTTCTGTCATTATCAACAACATAGGGCAAAACGATTTCATCATTCAAAACTCTGAAAGAGTGGTCATACAGCTGCCCTGCAGCAAATTTATGTCACGTAAGAAAACTGGGGCTGTTCTCCAATATGGACTCCCTCCCACCAAAGATAGTGTTTTTAAGTATGTACTATTTTACCAGGGGTTAAGTCTAGGCCTTAGGCCTACGTGTGATTGAATCATATGTTCTATGTTCAATGCCCTTGTAGGGTTAATAATTTTACTGCTGCTATGTGGCACTGAGGGGGTTAATGACCTCTGGTGCATGTAGGCTTGAAGAAATACCTTAATCCCCTATTGTTCTTAGCTGCTGACCTGTGACCACCCCAGAACAGAGACTATTCTTTGTCTCTGAGGTGTAAATGCTAGCTGTACCATCTACATGGCCTATGGGCTACCTTCAACTATATTATATGGCTATTATATACCAAAACATATACACCAATACCAATGTGTACAGAGACACAGTATGGGCCAAATTTCCCTCTTTGTTCCTATGTCTGTCAGAATCCCTCTTTGTTTCAATGTGGTTTTGTGCTGCGGTCTATGTATACATAAGTATGTGATTGACCACACTCAACTCACCTGTTCTGTCATTATCAACAACATAGGGCAAAACGATTTCATCATTCAAAACTCTGAAAGAGTGGTCATACGGCTGGCCTGCAGCAAATTTATGTCACATGAGAAAACTGGGGCTGTTCTCCAATATGGACTCCCTCCCACCAAGGATAGTGTCTTTAAGTATGTACTATTTTACCAGGGAGTAACAGTAGTATTTGGAACAGCCAAGGTACTGTGTGATGACACAATGGCGGGAGTTTATAACACCCTGATTTGACACCTCCATAGGTTTAACATGGGAGTGGCCAGAAGCATCTTCGCGCAATTTTCAGGTCATATTTATTTTTCTAATTTTTATATGTTAAATAACATGATTTCCCATTAAAATCATTAGTCCAGCATGTGCTATGAAATGTAATCTATCATATACACTTTGATTTTACACCAGAATTAACCTCAAAAGATAATAATGAGTTAACCAGGAAACGTACAAGGTTTATAATGGTATATTTACATTAATATAATTATGTGCCATTTACCATCACAACTGCTCCAAGGCAATGGCTACATTATAACTAGAGGTGCAACGATAGGGAGGTGTCTCAAATACCGACTTAACGAGATTAATAATAAGCCATGGAAATAATCCTAACTATTCACTGCAGACTTCCCGTTAGGCAGATGCTACCCACCTGATAAATGTTATCAGTGATAACCGTTGGTAATCAGCTTCAGCAATGGCTGCGTCCCTTAGACATACCGCAATCTCGCTATGGGAGAGGAGTACCTACACAAGACTATATCAAATATTTCACCCCCCCCCACCCCTCCAAAAAAGAATGCTTCCTATGCCCCTGCAATGAGAGTCTATAGAAGGTCCCCAAGCTCCATACCTGCCTCTAAGTGGCTGTGTTGTATTGATATGTGCTATCGATGACTAGTAATCAGTGTCTATGTTGATGGAGCATGGCCCTGCAGTTCACATCACCTATAGCAGTTACATCATACAGCAGTTATATCACCCAGTTATATCATGTTACAAGGCTGGGCTATAGATATACCTGGCCACCTGCAAATACCGTATACATGCAAATGAGCACCTGTGTTCATAAAGTGATATGCAATTTAACCACTCCTCGGCACTTCTCATACTGTATAAGTAATTTAGTATGGGATAAACACTTTTATGGGGTGTCTACAAGATATAATCGCCTGACGAAGGAGAGGGTCTATATCCTGTAGGAACACCATAAAGGCTTCTATCCAACTTAGAAACAAGTTGCTTTTATGGCCCAGGTGTCTACAGCATATAGATGCTTCCTAATCCAGCTCTCTCATTGATTAGTTTTAAACACCAGTTTCTAAAGTATCATTTTGCCCCAAGGCTCTTTTTCTAGACCGGCGTTTATTTGATACCCTAGCTCTTAGACAGGGCCATACGGTGCATAGTACATAACTGCCACTCCCACTCACTTGCACCAACAGACCCACGTGAGGAGGCATTGAACAGGCCAGGTACCCGTGGGAAAGGCTCCTGATGGATAAACTGTAAGCCTGACACTGTTAGAGCTGTGGTAGGAAGGGAGGTACAATGATCTGGCCAAAGGGACTGGAATGAATGAAAGGGGTAGATGCCGTTAGTGCCAGGAAGGTTAGGGTGTATGGACCTGATAACAGTGGCTAATTTAGACGGGGGTGGTGGCGCTGGGCGCACAACCCTTCCTTGTTTTCTATAGTTAAGAGTATATGAACAATTGCATATTTACATTATGTTATGACAAAGAATAAGTGTGATATATTAGGTTCAAGTTACAATTTTACAAAGAACATGAGGACCTTTGATCTAAATCAACAATCTTCAATTTTAATATGTGAATAGGCAAAATGTCTGAAGAATTGAGGTCTGGCTTAAGACACAAAAAGGTGACTCACCTAGCTGTGGGACTTGGGAGGTTCAGTCTGGCCAGATAAATAAATAGAGATGCCATCTACTGGCCGACAAAAACCAGGAAAACTGGACTTTTGGACACATTTTCCCAGGAATTTAACTTAATTTAATACAGGAATCTTGGAATGAAAACCAGAAATTCCTGGTAAACCAGGAAAAGTGGCATCACTGAATAAATAAAGGTCTCATCTATCAGTGGCAACCCACCTGCTGGAGAAGGAGGACTCCATCAAATCTGTACCCCCATTATTTAGTCTGCTCATCCCCTGAGATGACTACATGTATCACAGTGTGCTGATTTGCTAATTAAGACGTCTCCACGTCTGTTACACCCAAATTGCTAGCTGTTTGACATTATAAGGACGACTGCATGGTGTAATAGTGCATTATGCTCCTTTGTTGGCATGATACAGTGTACATGAATTGCAGCCCTGGTGAGTTACTTGTCGAGATATATGCAGTATTTAAGAATCATACCGACTCGGGGATTGCCACACTCCTGATGAGACGGCATGATACATCAATGCAGTGCCAGTGAGTTACATCATGCTTTAAACCTTAATGGCCAAATGCTGCTGGAACTCAGTGGCAGATTTAGATTGGGCACTGGGAAAGCTGTTTGCCAGCAGTTAAAGAATTTATTTGCCTCCAAAATTAGGCCAAAATTAGGGCTTAAATGAGGGCAGTTTACCGCAGTTTTAGGCATATCTGTCATCATTTCGTTCTCGAGCTCTGAGGCATCGATATTTGGTGCCTTTCAACTGGATAACCATTTTTACCATGAGCGGTAGTTAATAGGCCCCTACCGCCACCTGGTGAACAATATATTTACCATTAGATATAAATTAACTGCCATGTGCATTATTGGTTTCTTTTTTTTGTCAGGACAGACACCATGCAGGAAGAACTGGATCAGCAGCAATCAAATCTGTCTCTGCCCTCTGGATTTATGTCTCCTAATCTAGGACAGTGCCCTCTTGATTTATGTCTCCTAATCTAGGACAGTGCCCTCTGGATTTATGTCTTCTAATCTAGGACAGCTCAACGTTGCGTTACGAAAAGGTCCACAGAGCACATGAACTACATTACAAAGTTTCACAGGAATGTGTCAGTGCCCGCGCATGTGTGCACCACACACATCCCAAGGGGATAGGAAAGAGGAGATATAGACCCTTTTAAGTGGGCTAGGGAAGCCCGTCTACTACTAATAAAATAGCACCATTATACATGTATTTATAACTATAGATCATTATTATTGTATGTAGGTTTACACAATCAATCAGGGATATACACTTGATTATACTGGCGGAGCATACACATGTACATTCTGAAGGTCATGGTATAGGGATGGGGGGGGGGTTAGCACGTTACCCTATCTTATTATTTGGTGGCACTAAAACTTGTCGAGGAATGAGGGAAGAATGTTGCTCTGTAAGGTATACTTAACCTAAATCTAAGCGGCCCATCATCATTCCTGCTTCCAACATGATGTGCTATTCTGATATGTAAAATAGGTTATAGACCAAATGTCATGGTCTGGATACCTACCTCGCTGCTATCTTACCTGAAGTATATACATGTATAGATCTACAAGAAAGCATGTACATAAAGAGAACCTAGTATATATAAAAGTGGTTAAGTCTAGGCCTTAGGCCTACGTGTGATTGAATCATATGTTCTATGTTCAATGCCCTTGTAGGGTTAATAATTTTACTGCTGCTATGTGGCACTGAGGGGGTTAATGACCTCTGGTGCATGTAGGCTTGAAGAAATACCTTAATCCCCTATTGTTCTTAGCTGCTGACCTGTGACCACCCCAGAACAGAGACTATTCTTTGTCTCTGAGGTGTAAATGCTAGCTGTACCATCTACATGGCCTATGGGCTACCTTCAACTATATTATATGGCTATTATATACCAAAACATATACACCAATACCAATGTGTACAGAGACACAGTATGGGCCAAATTTCCCTCTTTGTTCCCATGTCTGTCAGAATCCCTCTTTGTTTCAATGTGGTTTTGTGCTGCGGTCTATGTATACATAAGTATGTGATTGACCACGCTCAACTCACCTGTTCTGTCATTATCAACAACATAGGGCAAAACGATTTCATCATTCAAAACTCTGAAAGAGTGGTCATACGGCTGGCCTGCAGCAAATTTATGTCACGTGAGAAAACTGGGGCTGTTCTCCAATATGGACTCCCTCCCACCAAGGATAGTGTCTTTAAGTATGTACTATTTTACCAGGGAGTAACAGTAGTATTTGGAACAGCCAAGGTACTGTGTGATAACACCATGGCGGGAGTTTATAACACCCTGATTTGACACCTCCATAGGTTTAACATGGGAGTGGCCAGAAGCATCTTCGCGCAATTTTCAGGTCATATTTATTTTTCTAATTTTTATATGTTAAATAACATGATTTCCCATTAAAATCATTAGTCCAGCATGTGCTATGAAATGTAATCTATCATATACACTTTGATTTTACACCAGAATTAACCTCAAAAGATAATAATGAGTTAACCAGGAAACGTAAAAGGTTTATAATGGTATATTTACATTAATATAATTATGTGCCATTTACCATCACAACTGCTCCAAGGCAATGGCTACATTATAATTAGAGGTGCAACGATAGGGAGGTGTCTCAAATACCGACTTAGCGAGATTAATAATAAGCCATGGAAATAAGCCTAACTATTCACTGCAGACTTCCCGTTAGGCAGATGCTACCCACCTGATTAATGTTATCAGTGATAACCGTTGGTAATCAGCTTCAGCAATGGCTGCGTCCCTTAGACATACCGCAAACTCGGTATGGGAGAGGAGTACCTACACAAGACTATATCAAATATTTCGCCCCCCCCCCACCCCTCCAAAAAAGAATGCTTCCTATGCCCCTGCAATGAGAGTCTATAGAAGGTCCCCAAGCTCCATACCTGCCTCTAAGTGGCAGTGTTGTATTGATATGTGCTATCGATGACTAATAATCAGTGTCTATGTTGATGGAGCATGGCCCTGCAGTTCACATCACCTATAGCAGTTACATCATACAGCAGTTATATCACCCAGTTATATCATGTTACAAGGCTGGGCTATAGATATACCTGGCCACCTGCAAATATCGTATACATCCAAATGAGCACCTGTGTTCATAAAGTGATATGCAATTTAACCCCTCCTCGGCACTTCGCATACTGTATAAGTAATTTAGTATGGGATAAACACTTTTATGGGGTGTCTACAAGATATAATCGCCTGACGAAGGAGAGGGTCTATATCCTGTAGGAACACCACAAAGGCTTCTATCCAACTTAGAAACAAGTTGCTTTTATGGCCCAGGTGTCTACAGCATATAGATGCTTCCTAATCCAGCTCTCTCATTGATTAGTTTTAAACATCAGTTTCTAAAGTATCATTTTGCCCCAAGGCTCTTTTTCTAGACCGGGGTTTATTTGATACCCTAGCTCTTAGACAGGACCATACGGTGCATAGTACATAACTGCCACTCCCACTCACTTGCACCAACAGACCCAAGTGAGGAGGCATTGAACAGGCCAGGTACCCGTGGGAAAGGCTCCTGATGGATAAACTGTATGCCTGACACTGTTAGAGCTGTGGTGGGAAGGGAGGTACAATGATCTGGCCAAAGGGACTGGAATGAATGAAAGGGTTAGATGCCGTTAGTGCCAGGCAGGTTAGGGTGTATGGACCTGATAACAGTGGCTAATTTAGACGGGGGTGGTGGCGCTGGGTGCACACCCCTTGTTTTCTATAGTTAAGAGTATATGAACAATTGCATATTTACATTATGTTATGACAAAGAATAAGTGTGATATATTAGGTTCAAGTTACAATTTTACAAAGAACATGAGGACCTTTGATCTAAATCAACAATCTTCAATTTTAATATGTGAATAGGCAAAAGGTCTGAAGAATTGAGGTCTGCCTTAAGACACAAAAAGGTGACTCACCTAGCTGTGGGACTTGGGAGGTTCAGTCTGGCCAGATAAATAAATAGAGATGCCACCTACTGGCCGACAAAAACCAGGAAAACTGGACTTTTGGACACATTTTCCCAGGAATTTAACTTAATTTAATACAGGAATCTTGGAATGAAAACCAGAAATTCCTGGTAAACCAGGAAAAGTGGCATCACTGAATAAATAAAGGTCTCATCTATCAGTGGCAACCCACCTGCTGGAGAAGGAGGACTCCATCAAATCTGTACCCCCATTATTTAGTCTGCTCATCCCCTGAGATGACTACATGTATCACAGTGTGCTGATTTGCTAATTAAGACGTCTCCACGTCTGTTACACCCAAATTGCTAGCTGTTTGACACTATAAGGACGACTGCATGGTGTAATAGTGCATTATGCTCCTTTGTTGGCATGATACAGTGTACATGAATTGCAGCCCTGGTGAGTTACTTGTCGAGATATATGCAGTATTTAAGAATCATACCGACTCGGGGATTGCCACACTCCTGATGAGACGGCATGATACATCAATGCAGTGCCAGTGAGTTACATCATGCTTTAAACCTTAATGGACAAATGCTGCTGGAACTCAGTGGCAGATTTAGATTGGGTACTGGGAAAGCTGTTTGCCAGCAGTTAAAGAATTTATTTGCCTCCAAAATTAGGCCAAAATTAGGGCTTAAATGAGGGCAAATACCCTACTTTTCTTTTTTCAAACTCCACATTCACCAATGTTCAAGGCTCCCGAGGGGGATTGGTCATGTATACTAGTCATTGATACCGCAGTTTTAGGCATATCTCTCATCATTTCGTTCTCGAGCTCTGAGGCATCGATATTTGGTCCCTTTCAACTGGATAACCATTTTTACCATGAGCGGTAGTTAATAGGCCCCTACCGCCACCTGGTGAACAATATATGTACCATTAGATATAAATTAACTGCCATGTGCATTATTGGTTTTTTTTTTGTCAGGACAGACACCATGCAGGAAGAACTGGATCAGCAGCAATCAAATCTGTCTCTGCCCTCTGGATTTATGTCTCCTAATCTAGGACAGTGCCCTCTTGATTTATGTCTCCTAATCTAGGACAGTGCCCTCTGGATTTATGTCTTCTAATCTAGGACAGCTCAACGTTGCGTTACGAAAAGGTCCACAGAGCACATGAACTACATTACAAAGTTTCACAGGAATGTGTCAGTGCCCGCGCATGTGTGCACCACACACATCCCAAGGGGATAGGAAAGAGGAGATATAGACCCTTTTAAGTGGGCTAGGGAAGCCCGTCTACTACTAATAAAATAGCACCATTATACATGTATTTATAACTATAGATCATTATTATTGTATGTAGGTTTACACAATCAATCAGGGATATACACTTGATTATACTGGCGGAGCATACACATGTACATTCTGAAGGTCATGGTATAGGGATGGGGGGGGGGGTTAGCACGTTACCCTATCTTATTATTTGGTGGCACTAAAACTTGTCGAGGAATGAGGGAAGAATGTTGCTCTGTAAGGTATACTTAACCTAAATCTAAGCGGCCCATCATCATTCCTGCTTCCAACATGATGTGCTATTCTGATATGTAAAATAGGTTATAGACCAAATGTCATGGTCTGGATACCTACATCACTGCTATCTTACCTGAAGTATATACATGTATAGATCTACAAGAAAGCATGTACATAAAGAGAACCTAGTATATATAAAAGTGGTTAAGTCTAGGCCTTAGGCCTACGTGTGATTGAATCATATGTTCTATGTTCAATGCCCTTGTAGGGTTAATAATTTTACTGCTGCTATGTGGCACTGAGGGGGTTAATGACCTCTGGTGCATGTAGGCTTGAAGAAATACCTTAATCCCCTATTGTTCTTAGCTGCTGACCTGTGACCACCCCAGAACAGAGACTATTCTTTGTCTCTGAGGTGTAAATGCTAGCTGTACCATCTACATGGCCTATGGGCTACCTTCAACTATATTATATGGCTATTATATACCAAAACATATACACCAATACCAATGTGTACAGAGACACAGTATGGGCCAAATTTCCCTCTTTGTTCCTATGTCTGTCAGAATCCCTCTTTGTTTCAATGTGGTTTTGTGCTGCGGTCTATGTATACATAAGTATGTGATTGACGTCTAGTCAATCACATAAAGATAACCTATTTTCATCTGAGACAGTATACACCTGTAATTGAATAGTCACCTGTATAATATATATTTCACAGAGCGGTGGGGGCATGGAGGGGAGCAGGAGATTTAGAAAGAGAGAGAGACAGAGGCAGAGGGTAGTGAAGGGGATTAGAGAGAGTGTACAGGAAATCTTTTGCAGGACGTTAACATAATTCATTGCAACCAGAAAGCAGGAATTACTGAAAAAAACAACAACAGGAAAGCACACATATATATATGAAAGAATGGGAGAGGGAGTGGAATAGTTGGAGTTGGTATATGTGGCTATTGGCTTTTGGCAAACGTGATCAGACACCGGAAGTGGTCAGTGTAACCGGAAATGGAAGATCCCATCCTGGTAGACAATTGATATTGGCCACCGTAATTAATTACTCAACAATTACTGTTGACCTGTGAACTCTGGTTCTTTGTCGTGTCTGCTCATTAACAATTAATCTGATTCTCGAATTCGATCCCCCTCAATTACAGACAAAGTATGTTGAGTGATACGACCTCTAAATTTATGAATTCAGGCCAAGGGTTTTTGTCCTTTGATATAGATCTAATTTGCATAAAAGTCTGACCCATACATGTCTCCTAATCCCCCTCTACACACCGTCTCACTACCTAAGGGATTAAGAGGTCGTTGAAAGGTCAACTCAATGCACCGTTCACCATGCAAGCCTACATGGACCATGGATTCATGAAACTTGTGCAGTGAAAATCAACCTTTACACTACACCTTACTGTTCACTCTCTTTGATAAGGCCACTGTGCATAAATACGCCAATTGGTTGTCATGATACACGGATTCAGCCCTAGTGAGAAAACATTGATACGCTCATGGGGGGTCGGCATGAGGCAAAGAAAAAAAGTTTGTTTCCAGTAACCTGACCGACCCTAGCAATAGTAACAATAGTAATATTACCAATAGAAGTACAAAAATGGCAAACCCCTTTTTGGACAGATCTCTGTCAGCTGAATAAGCCAATATGCATTTGTTCATAATACACTTTTTATTTATTTGGCTTAGACCATGCTTTTATAATAACTTGGATTACAGACTTTTAAGCTCAGAATTTAGGGGGGCAAAAAATAAATTTAAAAAGAGTGTCATTCCCCTATGGATTGTTTGTTTGTTTGTTTAGTTTTACGTCTGGGGGCCATCGGGGAACTCAGACATTCAATTCCCCTATGGAATATGATGGACTTGTATACTATCCGATGGTGTAGCTATTGGCTAGGGACTGGTCATTATGTTTCTTTTGATACATAACATGCCTATATTGGACAGGAGGAAGACTGATCTCTCACCCCCCCCCCCCATTTTTTTTCTTGGCCTGATGTACAAATGGGCATGATACACTAGGTGATAACACAGAGTACACTCTATTATTTCATGTGGATAACAACTTCCGATATATCAAATGTTACAGGGCCGATCGCCACACCCCCAGTGCCATAAAATGTCTTGATCACCACTGGTGGTCATGTGATGTATTTACATGCTAATTTCATTAAATCTATGGATTTTCAAATCTTTATAGCATGAAATAAAATTAATAAATTTAAAGAACTGAACTACCAGGTGTACATTCATTGTGGTGGATCCACCCCTCGGGAGGCTGATACCCGTCAGCCATAGTCGTTTAGTTCTGACTGTATACTGTGCCATGGGTTTGTATTGACCTCCCTCGTGAGTGGTCCTACCCCCATACTCCCCTTGTTAAATCACCATTGGTTTGGTGTTCCAAACAACTGATGTCATTCTAACAGACACAATTTCATTTATCTTTGATATTTCCTGCTCTCAGCAGCTAGGCTCTGTTGTTGAATAGACATACTTCTATTAATCTTGTTTTGAGAGTGCAGAAACAGTAAATCTTCTCCATGTATGCTGTTTTTCCCCCATAGTTGTGAGGACTCCCTAACACAGAAGCACAAGGACAATTAACCAGTCACGAATAACAATCACCAATTTAGTCTGAATCCTATGAACATTTACTATTAGAAATGTTGAGAGCTTCGTGACAAAGATCAAAGACGGGCTGGAGGGCCTGCAATAGCCTTCTTTCTCGATCAAACCAAATCTCTTGGAGTGCATTCCAACTATACAGGAAGAGTGAAGCCCCTCCCATTGGCTTGATTATAATCTAAATCAAAGCAATATGGCGCTATTATAAGGTTATATTCAGTTCACAAAGACCCAGAATGGGTTACTTTATACTCTGTAGTACTTTCTAAAGCTGAGCACACATTTGTTGCAGTAGCCCAGACCAATGTAAATAGTCGCCTGATGAGATATTGATTATCACTGGTCGTCTTTGGCAAACATGAAGAAACTCTCATTACACATTTTCCCCACCCTTCAGTATTTTTTCTTACATCTTTTAGATGATTCATGATTTCAATTTATGTCCTTCTGGTAGTGAATGGAATGGCTATCATACACATATAATTTCAACTTCATGTACCACATTATTAACCGACCAATTTATCTGAACAAACAATCATTTATCTGAACAACCCCATTTACCTTAGCTATAATTATTGCGTCCAACCTATCAAACCAGTAGTATGACTAAATCTAGACGGTTTCCTGTTGTTTTCAGAGCTATGAGCAAGCAGGGGCGGATGATGGTGATGGTGATGGTGATGATGATGATGATGATGATTATTATTAAATAACCACTGGTATACATATATCCTACATAGTCCCTCCTATATTTCTCTGGAATCACTGCTGGAGACAGTATTCCATGCCATCCTGATTTTGAGATAACAAGCATTGTCTATAGGACTCAGTATGGAGGCCTAGTGGAGCCACCATCTTGAATTTCGCTGGTTGAGCTAAACCCCACTGATAAGACATACCATGATGGGTACCTTGTCCCTGGTTACACCCACTTCCAGGGACATGCTGGTCCCACCTTATCAGTGTGGGTCGCAGGAACCAGCTCCAGACCAGCTAGTGGCCAATTGACTTGGAGCTAAATGACTCCGCTCCTTGAGACAGCATTGCCGTGCACTCATCTTAAGAACACAATGGTCCTTTCCATGCCTGAAGAGAAGCCTTCGTATTCAGTTGACAAGCTTAAACCTTGCAGATCAGGATATGGCACTATTTCATTCATATTGCCATGACATGCATGAATTCAGCTTTTGCGAGTGAGTCTTCCCCTACCTGCATTTATGTGCAATGCCGAACCAATGGGGGTTGATACACTCCCAGCGACTCGATATGATGCACCACAGCAATCATTTAGTCACCAGTGCTGCATTACTGCATCATAACAGCAAATGAATGTGAACAGGGATGAAAGTCAGAGAACACAAAGATCCCTGAAATGGTCCAATATTGGCCAAAAAAACCTGGGTTTCTATATGAATGTATAGGGCCCTGGAACTTCAAAATCCCTGAAATCAGGAAATTCCCTGAAGACTTTCATCCCTGTGTGAAACATTAGAGTTTCATATCGTCTTTAAAGGGTTAAGGTTGGGTACTGGTACTGGTACTCATTTCCCCGCCTATGACAGAGCCACCCCTCCCTGGCTCCACCTACTCCGCTGTAAAAGGCTTTCCCCTGATGGTCTCTATGGGCTCATTGGATGATGTGCACTGTTAACTGTGAATGGGTGCTGTTTGGCTATCATTTGCCTTTTTCTGCCCTATGTAAACTGTACAAAGTGGCCGGTAAGTGTCCCCCATAGGGATAGAATAGAGGCTTTGATCTTATATATATCAGAGATGCCAATCAGGGGCCAACAAAAAACAAACAGAAATTTAAACATAATCCAGTACACAAAGTCTTGACTAAAATAAAACGGGAAGTCCTGGTAAACCATGAAAAATGGCATCTCTTATTATATAATGGCAATAACAACTACTACTTTTTCCGTTCGAAGGGCTGCAGTATTTCTGACATAGGCCTACATGTTTCTTTGAGGGACATTGGTCAATGAAACTGGTGTTTCACATAGAGAACTCTTGTCAACACCACCTTCATAGCTTTAAGTTGAGTTCATAAAATATATGCTTCACCAATGGGGAGTGCCACAGACCCTCTATAGTACATAAAATGGCTACTTGGAAGCAGAGGTACAATAAATACAGTTACAGTGGTACAATGACCGATCGCCAGATGGCAGGATGGGGTAGCGTCGATGGATCAGGGTAATTTGATTGATAGGTTCTGGAGGTTTTCCAGGGTGTTGTGTGCCTGTCTCTGGGGTGAGCTGTAGTATACTGGCACACCAAATGTCTGTTTTCTGTTTCTGGAAGGTAGCATCTAAAGGACGTAAGCAATAATGTGTTATAAGGATATATAGACTTCAAACTTTATCATATTATATGGTACCTTTGTCCTCCTTGATCCATCAACTAGGAGATTTACACGAAAGGTATTCATTCATTCATGACAGATGATAGATTGTTCTTCGTTGAACGACATTCACAACATACTATAGTTTTCTTTTCATAATCTACAGCATTTAAAAGATTGCTATTAAGGTAACATTCAACCTAACTAAATATCGAAATCGAAATGAGTGAATTTCCAAAGTAACGCATGCATATATTCTGAACACTTTAAAAGTATAATGGAACAAAGTTTTAAAAGAAGCACATGCTACAGGGCATACTGACCACGCACCAAGGACCTAATATGACCTAATAAGATGTGTGTATATATATATATATATATATATATATATATATATATATATATATATATATATATATATATATATATATATATATATATATATTCTATGCTGGGATATGCTGTGAATGTATGTGTGGCTTTGACTATGTTAGGGCCATAAGGACGAATGCCAAAAAGAGCCCCAGCAGGAGATTCATCTATGTCACTGTGCCCAGGGACCCTACCTTATACTTCATGTGGCACTGGTTGGCTAGGATTCCAGCACCGCAAAGGGAGTCTTGCTACGTTCAAAGGGTGATTTAAGCTTTAGGAATATCAGTGCACCTGGAGTTCAATCCAATTGATGCAATAATGGCCACTGGCAAGTGAATCGCCACGCCATTGATACATCTTGCTAACCCTATATGATTGATACATTCCAGAAGTCAGGTTGATGCACCAAAGCAGTATACTTGCTAGTAATCCATCCAGTATTTTATTGGAGGATATCAGAAGTTGCTACAATCATTTCTATCGGTTTGATCGATATCAGGAATATTGGTTATCGGGGACATCGGCAGCTAGTCCAACAGAAGGTATACTACGAGCGCCCCTTCCCCAAAGCTTGGAGGTAGAATACGGATAAGCCCCTGGTCCTTTCACCCCAATATGCCTGACCAATAGACTGAGCTACTTGGACAGGGTGTGAGCAGAATAGCTATTGCTCATGAGATTGAGTACCTCTTTTGGTAGGGTATAGGACCAGGCTATAATAGACTTCTGAATAGGCGATCTACGTGAAATTCATGTAAGATTTGATCGTGAATACAAGCTATTTTCTCTTGAGTTATTGCAGTCTTCTGTGCTGTACTTACATCAAATATGCCATTATATGATGCTCACGACAGCTTTTCCAATACTATATGATTCAAGGGCCAGCATTGTATTAAGGGACTAGGGAGTATTGACACTGTCAAATTCTTCTCTTATTATGCATTTCCACAGAGAAAGGGAAGAGATGTGAATACATATTGGGGTAGGGCTAGAGAGCTGCTTGAAAACCAATGAATAGAACCTTATTTTAGGATATGCAGTTAACCATCGTCAGTGGGCATCAGCTGGCTGCTTTCTTCTGCTAAAACATTAGAGCCTTGTTCTGTGTCCTTGTGTGGTGACCTCGGACACACAGATACCCAACATTGCCTCGCCCACACAGGTACACTAACATTGCCTCGTCCTTCTCCACAGATGCATCCTCAACCCATTAGCATGATTGGCATCATTCCTATACATACGGCCTCAGGAGATAGCTCTAGTCCCATACCCTTTCTTGCCATCCCTTTAACGGCTGTATGGTGACTCAAAGCTGCAAGTTTGGTTCTCCTATGCAGTGATACTTATTTGTTACGTTGGTGATGCATTTGTACATCATCCTATGTCATATGGAAATTATAAACCCTAACGGATCGGCATGGGCCAAGGCAGCTGGTACTCGGTCCCCACCATGCTGGCTGTTATCACTTCTCGTCTTACAAGGTGACAGAGCAAGAAATCGTGCACCCTCCTAAGGAACTTGCAACCTCGATATATTGCAGACATAGGTTATTGTAAAAGGAAATAGCATAGAACATTTAAACACAACGCTGATTTTCAATGGTTAAAGCCTACACATCCTGCAGGTGGAGTAACCACCCACCGCCTACATGATAAAAGACATAGGGCTTTGTTCTCCATAACCTACAGGAAAAGGCTTTCACTGCCACACAATGGAGATATCGGCACATCTCGAGGTGACAAAGGGGTCACCAAAAGTTGTCCTAAACCAGGGAATGCAGATCTATAAATGGCAAACACCTTTTCGTTTATGACACTACGGGCAACCTGCAGTAATAACCTTGTCAAATATTCCACTTACCAGCAGTTTTCTGAGGGCGTCTTTCATGGTTTCAGGCAAATATACTTAAGAAATACTACTGGACCTATTAACGGATGCAAATGCATTCCTGTCTCTATTAGTTGTATATAGCCGATGAAATTAGACCAATCTTAAGCAATGGACATGTATTTCATAGATCTAATTGAATCGGTTATTTTTGGACTGAATTCTGATGACATATGTCTAGAATCATCATGGGTTTTAATTTGTATTCATCAAAAATGTAATAGTTCATTGGAGATAGTCAATAACCAGAATACAGTTTGGGAATTATCTATGGCCTTAATTTCTGAGACCGTATGAGAAGTTGCGAGCAGAACTCACAGTTGGAATGATGGTGTGTTCAAGAAGAAAATCTATGAGATTTTAAGAGCATCTGTTTGGCAGGAGATCAATACACATGTGTGTGCTACATACATCATACTTTTACTTCTAAAACTGGGAACTGTTTGAGATTTTTACACATACCATGTGTAATATCAGCTAAGAGGCTCTGGTCGTTTGGTTCAAATCTTGCCCTTTTCTGCACAGACTCTCCCATTCGTTCAGCTTTTTTAATTCATACCCGCCCCACTCTGATAACAAGAAAATCCCAGATCCAATTAACTTCTTAGCTGCAATGTACTTTAAATATTATCTGAGGAATTGCTGATGTTCCACGAGTGAATTGTATCTCGTATTATCGCAACTTAGGACTTATAAAGTTTAAATGTGTTAAAAAAAAGGCTTATGTCTAAGGTGTCATACTTACATCAGTATGGCCTCTATGCTACATCATGTAATCCGCTTGATTGATTGTCTCAAGCATGAAAGATTCAGCTATAGCACACCATTCTCTATGCAGTCTCAAGTATTATTTCCAACTCTTTCCTGGAAGGAATAGCCACATAATCAACTGGTTAAATTTTAATGCTATGCTACATTCGTATTTTGCGTGTGTTGTACTGTGTTACTAGACCTCTTTATGTAAATATCCGACCATTGATAAATGTTAAAAGAGGACGAATCATTGAAATCGCATATTCTTTCAACATTCGAATTTCATGTGCATTTTATGTGCATTTCATATGCTACTGACATGGTTGGCAAAGATGAGTTCTAGCTGCCACTGCTTATAGAGGGTAAGGGTATATCTACTGAAACCCTGTGCAGGTGTCACTCAGGCTTGTCCTACGCTATTCCCATGCCATAACAGGTGTCTGTGAGGGCCTGGAAGGGGATTGGGTGGGTCCAGTATTGGCCACTAGCTGTTCTGGAGCTGGTTCCCAACACACACACTGATAAGAACTGATAAGATGGGGCCAGCATATCCCTGGAAGTGGGTGTTAACCAGGGAAAAGGTACCCATCATGGTATATAGCTTATCAGTGGGGTTTACCTCAACCAGCGAAATTCAAGATGGCGGCACCTCTAGGCCTCCATACTGAGTCCTATTCCGAGCTACCATGTTATCCCATGGGCGCCGCCATTGCTGGAGCTTGTTACCAGCACGTTCTACTGATAAGAGCCATCAGATGGTTACCAGTCAGCCCCCGAGAGGGCCGCAGTGAATCTTTGGGATGATCTCATTGGCTGATAATAAATCCTGCTAAGTCCGTATAGGGTTGGCCCGGGTTGTATTATTGACCAATCAGAGAAGTCCCTGTATTCACTGCAGAGTTTTTTGGGTACATTATGTACCGTAACACCCCGCGTATAAGGCGCACCCCGCGTATAAGGCGCACCCAGACTTTATGAATGTGCTAGAAAATTTTAAAATGAATTAATGAATTTTCAAAATTCGAAAAGATATGGATAGCTAAGATGCCCCCGAGGGCCTAGAACCACTTTTGAATTTATGGATCACCTTGGGAAAATTTTACCCTCAGCTTTTCCTCATCCTATAAGGCGCACCAGGGGCTTATCCTCGTGTATTAGGCGCGCCTTGTACGCGAGGTATTATGGTAATACCTGGTACCCATCATGTTGGTTGTTATCAGTGCTTATCTCGCCCAGTTCTGGATCAAGCAATGGCGGATCCACTAGGCCTCAGCACTGAGCCCTATAGTGCATAATGGGTTTACCCCTCCAGGGAGGCAGTTCAACACCCGCCCCAGAACTTAATCTGTATTCATGAACATTTGACAAAATCAATCAACTGTCACGACACCTTACACTATACCCATGGTGATGGAGGTAATCATTTTCAACAAATCTAAAGCCTCTGGGGGCTGAGCCAATTTATCAACACCGCAACTAATTCAGTGGGCAGCCAAGGGTTGGTGTTCTCGGACGGTGTTTCAGAAAGGCCTTCTCAAGTCGGCATTGGTAGTCAACGTCTCTTGTAGAAAATGCAAACTGGGTTTAGAAAAGGCAAAAGACTGCACTTGTGCCAAGTTGCACTTCCGAACACAGTTATTCTCAGTACCAAAAATCGCAATCTTATTTTTTAATATTTTGCCCTCATGCAACACAATTCTAAATCAACCCGCTTTACCCTATTTGGCTGTGTTCCAGCGACCCAAGTTGACTCTAGGGCGGAGAATCTACATGAAAACGTAAGGTTGTGATGTTTTGGTGTTGATAAAGAGACAAAGTTTGACTCTAGGGCGGAGAATCTACATGAAAACGTAAGGTTGTGATGTTTTGGTGTTGATAAAGAGACAAAGTTTATTACAGCACTATGCAGCATGTAAGGGTTATAAGGGACTGTACTTCAGGTTGGTAGGGCCAGCCTTTTGCAAGGTGAGAAGCTAAATTCACAGCTAGGCCAAACATAGGGATTGGTGAGGGGCACCCCAAGAGCCAGGTAGCAGTCCGCTGTTGTTATGTAGGGTTTGCTACGATGGTAGACACACCATGAATAGGCCAACGATGGTAACCAAGCATATTCAATCAATACAGAGTGGGCAGACTACAACAATAGAAATGTGGGTGATTCATAGGCAATTTACTCTGCAAATTCCCAGTCCTCCTAAATGTCTCTGACCACTCGAGTGGACAGGGTCAATAAAACTGGAAATCCCCAAATCTAATTTGTCCCAGAAGCCCAATCTAGCATAAAACCCCATCTTCAATACCAGCCGAGTCACTGTAAATGTTAATTAGATACCTTGCTTGCATACCCACTGTCAAATATCACTTGATTATTATGATATAGATTATGCTTTCCGCCAAGGCCCACCAAATAAAACCATACGGACTATGGTCATTGTTATGACAAAGGCGTGTGTTAGAGACTATATATTGTCTAGGAAAGGAGAACTGAAACACAAAAAGCCCTTGGTTTTCATATCAGATGACTCGAATCCAGTTATAAAAAAGCAAAAATCTGATGTGAGATCCATAGCCTATCTGGGACAGGAGGTAGGAACAGACGTTAAACCAAGGGGACGAGGCCTACTGGTTAATGGAAAGTACAACCCACACAAGGCATTGAAAGACCTACCCCCAGAACTACAACTTGCAAATGCGAAGACAGTGGTCACAGATAGCTATGTGGCGTATCAAGGAGAGTTAGCCCCACTGTCAAATTTCTATGAGTGCAAGATTGAAGCAAATGGACTGATATTTCGTAGTGTAGAACAAGGCTTTGCCTATGCTAAAGCTAAATTCGCAGGAAAACATGTGAAGGCTCAAAAAATCATGGACTGTGAATCACCTCTAGATGCTAAGAAAATAGCGAAATTTGAATGTGATGGTTGGCGAAATGTAGATGAATAGGAACTACAGGCCTTGAATATCCTAAAATATGAACAGGACAAAAATCTGCTTAAGATACTACTAGGCACAGGACATAGAAAACTACTAGAGTGTGTGGCATCCCCTCACTGGGGGACAGATACATCAATAAACTCGAAACTACTGAAAGATGGATCATACCCTGGCAAAAACAGAGGAGGTGTAATCCTTATGGAGGTTAGACGAATCCTACGTGAGAAATACCCATACCTAGCCAAAGAAGTAATGGATGAAACCAACCCCAATGCAGTCGATGCACAACAAGTTGCTACAGCTCCAAAGACCATAGCCCCTGCATTGATGACTCCCACCTCAACTACAACCCCTCTAGTGCACATTACACAGGCCACAGTAAATGCTACGACTACTGACCAAACCACAGTTACTGCCAACATCAATGCTGCCCATACTACTGCTGCCCACACTATGGTTGCCCTAGCTACTACTGCAAAAACAATTGCTACTCATCCTCTTCCAGTACAGACAACCACAACCAAACCTCTAGCAGCGATTACCATAGAGCCTAAAATGACCACAAGTGGAAGAATCACTCCAACTACCACCAAACAAGTTATAACAATGGATGAACTACAGGCTGCTCATGGTTCTCCCCCTCCAAAGGCAATCACTACTACCACATACTCAGCCACCGCCCAGAATCTCATCATGTCGACCAATAGAAGGTCAAGCACCAGGCAGCAAGATAAATTCAAGAAACATTCTGATAAAGAAAAAATTGAAAAAAGTCAGGGATCGAACAAGCTACAACGGATGCTTACTGCATTCAGCCCTAATAAAAAGTAATACCTTTTTCGATTAGACATGACATACCAATCATTCCCAAAGGCATTAAGCTGATACAGGACTAAGTGTATGTACCTCTGATTGATCATATGATCTTTGAAGGTAATCTACAAGAGGGGACTGTCTGTTTCTATGAATAGAGAACTTACTTAGAGCTTTGTTAATATCCTGCAAAACAACTGTGAGGCTGTTATAAATATAGATAAATCTACCACATTTCTAGACCAATAGATATGCTCAGTTTAGCTTGTATTGCATTGTGAGTAGGAGCTCGTTTTGTTTGACCCACTGATGCGTCCAAAAATACTAGCACTCTATACATAATCTACAGCGTCTCCGGGTCATTGGACGCGCTTGGTTTAGCATAGAAATGTACTAGTGTCGAGTTGATTTCATTTCATTGACCACCTCCATTATGGCTGCGTCCAAAATACTAGCGCTCTACAGTCGGCCCTTGCTTCCTCAGATTTTGAAAATGCAAGGGAAATTGTCTGAGGAAGCAAATTATCTGAGGATTCAAGTCCAAATATAATAGAATATATAGAGGGAGTTGCAGATCCTATGTCTGAAGTAATGAGGGATCTGAGGAATCAAAGGGTCGAGGAAGCAAGGGCCGACTGTATATATAATCTACAGCGTCTCCGGGTCATTGGACGCACTTGGTTTAGCATTGAAATGCACTAGTGTCGAGTTGATTTCAGTTCATTGACCACCTCCATTATGGCTGCGTCCAAAAATACCAGCACTCTATATACTATCTACAGCGTCTCCAGAGAATTGGACGCGCTTGGTTCAGCATTGAAATGTATTAGTGTCGAGTTGATTTTTCATTTTACTAACCACCTCTATTATGACTGCGTCCAAAAGTACCAGCACTCTATATATTATCTACAGCGTCTCCAGGTCATTGGACGCGCTTGGTTTAGCTTTGAAATGTACTAGTGTTGAATTGTTCTACTGACCTCTAAACCTAAAGTTGGATAGCGCTTAGCTAATAATTACTAGACTACCTGTAGATTGATATCTGTCTATTATCTTTTAATCATCAATTTTGTCTTTTACGTTCTCATAACCAGTAAAGCAATGCACTTAATAATGTATATACTTTTTAAAAATTAGTCCACGCTCCAGACCCCCTTTCAATGATAGTCAAACAGTCTGAATATGCCTTTACTATGGTCACCCTTCACACTTATCATTCATATCATTCATATCAAATGGTTTGCTTTGTAAGTCACTATCTAAATGGTAGTTTTGGATGATGTTAGGTTACAGAAGGGTCTAAAGGTATTCTGCACAAATACTCGCTCTATTTATGGTAAAAGAACAGATACTTTCAGGCTAATTTCATATTCTGACATCACTGGTATTGTCGAATCATGGTTAAAACCTTCTATACTAGATGTGGACCTACACATCCCTGGCTATCAATATGTAAGATTGGACAGGTATCCAACCAGAAATAAAAACGCTGGCGGTCTTATGCTGTACCTGAAAGATCACTATATAGCTACCCCTGATCTTACGTGTTCTTTTATAGAAAATGACTTTGAAATATTATGTGTTGATGCTCTAATAAATGTGACAAAATATAGGATTTTTGTATGCTACCGTCCACCAGACAGTAAAGATAAAAGTGCAATATACAATAAACTAACCAATCTTCTGAAAGGTGTATCTAAAAACAGAAAACTGATATTAATGGGAGATTTCAATGTAAACTTACTATGCAAAAAAGATGTTGAAGACGCCACTGTTAATGAATTCTGTACTGGTAACAGATTGTTTCAAATTATTAATGCTATCACAAGGCCTGTATCAGGGACTATATTGGATCATATTTATACAAATGTACATAACATTGCTTTCTCTGGCTTAATAGATGTGCATATATCGGACCACACCCCCATATACATGACTTTAAAGTGTGATAAAACCAAATTAAAGAAGAAAACTGTATACGCACGATCTTATAGGCGGTATGATTTCTTATTGTTCAAAAATATGTTAACACAATATGATTGGACAGAGATTATGATGGTAAATGATGTCAATGAAATGTGGAATAGAATTAGACTCCAAACCTATATGGAAAACTGCAATTTATTATGCCCAACTCAACATGGTTACAGAACTGGACACTCCACTCAGTCTGCTATAACCAAACATCTATCAACAATAATTAATAATATTATATTAAACAAACCTTCATACTGTCTATATCTAGATTACAAAAAGGCTTTTGATACTGTATCACACTCTAAATTACTAGAAAAAAATGTCAACTTTAGGCCTTGACCGTCCAACTTGTAAATTCTTTGAAAATTATCTTCATAACAGGTCACAAAATACCATAGCTAATGATGTATTGTCCACCTCCAAGTGTATGAAATATGGAGTCCCTCAGGGATCGGTTTTAGGTCCGGTACTTTTTTCTGTCTATATTAACTCTCTCCCTACGGTTGGACCGTTTGAAACCACTTTGTATGCCGATGACGCAGTCATAACTGTAAATACCCCACAGGATATGAACAATGCTATCAAGGCTGTGTATAATTGGTGCTTACATAACTCTCTTACTGTTAATGAAAAGAAAACAAAATGGATGTTATATAATGGAAATCATAATGAAAACAGTGTTTTTATGTTGAACAATTCTGTATTAGAGAGAGTATATAATTTCACATACTTGGGTGTAGATCTTGACCCTGAACTTACTTTCATTACACATCGAGCTAACTGTACACAAAATATAAGACATAAAATTTTTCAGCTTGCAAGAATTAGAAAATATGTTGATAACTCTACGGCTCTAGATATCTTCAAGTCCATGATACTACCAACTTTTGACTATTGTGATTTTATATGGGATAGGGACTATCGAGGAGAAACAAAAGAATTACAATTACTATAAAATTGGGCATTAAGAGTAGTCTATAAAGTTAAATTGGAAGAAAATCCAACCATGACAACAGAACAAATTAAACAAGTTAGTAAGTGTATAGAGCTTACCGATAGAAGAGATCAACATCTTTTATTCTATGCCTTCTACCTGTCAAAGTGTGAAAATCTAGTCGACAATAGAAATATTCTCACCCGTTTTCACCAGGGAAAAAGATTGTTAATACCACATAGCCTTAAACCTATTGTAATCCGTAGTGCTTTATATAGAGCCTGTAACAGGTGCAATCAGCTAAAAGCAAAATATACGGTCATAGAGACCCTATCTGAATTTAAAAACTCTATAAAGAAAGACTACCCAGACTGTTTTATGTGATAACTTGTGTGATTATTTAGAAATAGAACTCATCCTCATCTCATCTTATCATTAACTTGATCGCTGACAGATATTTTTTTGTAATTTGTGATACGGTATCAATAATATACTGTTGATGTTAAATGTAAATATGAGGCCATTACTGACTGTTGTACGTTTAGACTGTCTTAATAAGAATTGAAATGTATAGGGGGCTTGGTATAATTACCTCAACGCGTGGGCACCAAGTTATAATTGCACTTACTATGTAAATGTAGTTATCCCAATAAACAACTTTAAAAAAAAAATATATAGACCAATAGTCATGTGAAAAGAAAATAATGTACACACTTCTATGCAGACCTTTTTCATGGTTCCTCCTCTCACCTGGAAAAATATGAAACTACTTCTACCTGCTGGCAAACTATGCGTGGTATCTGATACCAGCCTGAACTCCATCAGATGAGGGTTAACATCATGCAAGAAAACGGGCTTCCCTAGCCCACTTAAAAGGGTCTATTTCTCCTCTTTGCTTTCCACGGGCTTCCCTAGCCCACTTAAAAGGGTCTATTTCTCCTCTTTCCTATCCCCTCGGGATGTGTGTGGTGCACATATGCGCGGGCACTGACACATTCCCCTGTGAAATTGTGTAATGTTGTTCTCGCCATGAATATGACCTTAGCTGTGAAATGGCGTTAAACATCTATTACTCACTCACTCACTCATGCAGGAATCAATTGATCAATTTTAATCTCTTGCCTGAAGAAGACAAATAGAATTTGTCGAAACATTGCCTCTTAAAAAGAAAAGATAATCCCCACGAAAATCTCGATGTCAAATTCTCCCCAATAAAATGTTGAACTTGAATCACCCTATATGGATTTCTGTGGATATATAATTCTTTTAAAATATTATTCTCTATGGGAGAAATGATATCATAAACGATAGTGGTTTAAACTACCGCCCACGTGTGTCATTTAACAGGGCTATGTGAAATCTTTGACATTTAAATGTAGTGGCATTGACATTCACGGTCACTGTACCAAATTTGAGTTCATATTTCTTGCGAAGCCATGAATCTATGTAGACTTTCTCTTACCACAGAACATATTGCTTCTTTAGTTAGCTTATCCAAGTTATTACCTTTCAAATAAAGGACCTTGCCCTCGTAGATTACTGCAGTGGTCCGTGGCAATTATTCTAGGTTTTCCTCCTTTTCAACGATTACAATTTACAATTTAAGCATATTTCCCGGATAGACTAAAGGACACCGAGTCATTAAAAGAGCCAAGCCAAATTCTAAGCAGTCTCCATACAGGCTGAAAAATGTTCCTTTATACAGTTTACTATAATTCTAAATCAACCCGCTTTACCCTATTTGGCTGTGTTCCAACGACCCAAGTTGACTCTAGGGCGGAGAATCTACATGAAAACGTAAGGTTGTGATGTTTTGGTGTTCCTGCTTTTGACTGAGACAAAAGTTGATGTATCAGATAAATCAGCCTCTACGGCAACCCTTTAAGTCATCCCTGACTATTTCCATTACGTAGGGTGTCCCTGGAACAGAGTTACTGCTGAGATATAGATTTGTAATGATATAAATCATTGGATTTATCAAGTGATCAAGAAAACTGCGCAGATGAGTGAACATTAACGATGAAATTTACTCAAAAATACAATGAGATATAAAATGATATTTTCTAAACTAGGTACTACCATCCAAAAGTTCCCGTTAGAAGTCAGCCTAGGTAGAATCCATAACTGATGTGCCTCCAGAGATTGATAACTTAAAGCCAGGAGATGTCACTAGTTTCCAGTGTAGTTGGCCTCACTGCTTATTGCAGTTTGACTCTGATTACTCCTGTCAGAGTCTCCAAACCTTGTTATGGTATCAGGTAATCTTCAACATGTGTTTTGTCCATCCATCTGGAGTCTAGACTAGTGAGGTTACCTCCAGGTCTATCCTTTATGACACAGCACGTAATCCATTATAGCCATGACTCACTTCCAGTTTGGAGGTACTCCATTGTATTTCATATTTTGGTCAGATAGTTCAATTGTTCCAGTCATGTAGAGGTAGATCAAAACTCCAGTTCTTTATAGTGTGGTACTAGGCGTTGAATGATGGCAGTGCGCTGGGCATGTCATCCTTTTATATTGATGAGTGGGGGTAGGGGGTGAGGATGGGCAGGTATACAGTGGCCTATAGATGGGATAAATTTACAATGGGCTTACATAGTCTGGTATGTCAGGAGTCTGCTGATACAAGGCAATCAATCAGGTTAATATCTCCTCACTGAGGTAGCCTCCCCCAACAACACTGCTCCTCCAAACCAGCCTCCCCTCTCTCCCCAAAGGTCCAACTTAGGTTGCAGCCCCAGTATCCAGTCTCTTCCAGTCCTCCCTCTCTGGTTTCCAATACTGGCCCTATAGCTAGGGTTACTGGCCGTCAGTGGGCGGTGCCTGGGTTTTGAGTTACTCACTGAGCCTCTGTGAGCAGCTTACCAGGTCGTTCTAGTTTAACAGGCAATTGTCCTAAAGTCCATCAGAGCCAGGTCGGAAGGTAGGCCTGACTGAACTAACCCGACACTAGGCATCGGTCCTGTTGACCAGTATGAGTGGTATTTTGAAAAACGGAGAAATGCATGGCCAGGGATAGATTAGGAACATGTCTAGGTTCTATTTCTGGATCTGTAAATATATAAGCCTATGGATCATGAAATAAAAAACAGGGGCAGGGACTTTCACGAGCTATGGCTGCGGGCCAGTGATTTTTTAAATAGACATTGAACTTTGCTATTTGGCCAGAAGGGTATTATAAAATTTATTGCTATACACTAGCCTTCTGGTCTGGTTGGTCAAAGGATATAAATGTTACTGTCTACCCCTGCAAAGTCCACTCTGGCACCTACTAGGCTGTACCCCATGCATGTGTAGATATGGGAGAGAAGGGTGGATCTGGGCTGGGAGGTGGGCATGGATATATGCCTCTGATGGTTTGGCAATCAGTCCATGGCAAATACGGATCAAGCTGAGCCACTCATGTGAACTCAGCCAGGCCTGCTGGGTCGTTTAATACATATTGAAGAGCACATCACTATACCCGGTAGGATTGCCCTTTAATTGATTTTCTTCTTTATTTCATATGTATTGATAAAAGCCCCATTGTCCAATGTCCCTAAGCCTTTTACTACTGGCATTAATCGACTGGAATCATGAGGGGAATCCCTGACATTGATTGACCTGATATTATGGAATGTAGAGGTAATAAAAAAGAAAATCTATTAAGATACTATTGGCAGATTACTGGGCATTAGCGCCATTCATAGAGGATATCTGTGTCTAGATAAGCCAATTATAATGGCCATTCATCTTTATTCATCTTTTAATGCTAGTCAAATTCCGCAAATCCTATCTTTATTAGTGAGGGTTATGATAACACAAATAACAGCAAAATATAAATATAGCGGCATGCACAAATACGGGGAGATTTCAGCAAACCAACTAGACAATTATTTTTTTAAAAAGACCAAAATTTATGGTGGTTCCTATGAAATACAGATTATCTACTCAAGGTTTGGGTGATTTGAGGAGAAACTATGTACACTGCAGTATTGCCGAAAACTTTTTCTTGATGCAGGCCAAAGTGGCCTGAAAAATTCTTTCACCATTATGAAGCTTATACTATGGCAGGCCATTGTGGCCTGTGTCCTAAGACCCTACGCCTGTCATTAAGATTCTACGCCGGCAAAAGCCGGCGTCATTTCGGCAACACTGACTGACAGTACACTTTGTGTGTGCTTCTAGATGCTCCAATGAGTAAGCTCTTACTTGGATGCATACAAAGAAACATTTACAGGCTTGTAGCCTAGTGAGTTAATGCACTATATCATTTGGTCGTCACAAGCTGGTGCATCAGGAGTCGAACATAGGTATCTTGCTTAATTACCTCATGTTACCTCCAGGTCCATGCTTCTTGGCTCAGCTTGTCATGATGCAAGAAAGCACTGGTGGCCAGTGTACGTCAGGACTGATGCATCAATGTCCTACGCGAACCTTAAACGGTCAAAGAGTTAAATGGGATTTGTTGTACTGTGCCTAGGACAGTGGGAAGGATATGTCGTTATAAATGAAAAGAACAATTTGTTCTTCTTCTCTGAAGGGTAAGTTAATCAGGAGAATGCTCTTCTAGGGTCCCTTTAACCCTGTAAGGGCCGCTATTGCATTAATGCATCATGCCCATTGGTTGTCATGATGCCTGTATGCAACCCTGGTGAGTAACTCGCCAGGGATGCACTCATGCATCATGCCGACCCTATGGGACTGATATAAGCCCGGAGTCGGCATGATGCTATAGTACAATGAAGTGGAGTGCATCATTGGTACATCATGACGACCAATAGGCATGATGCACTCCCACATTAGCTGCCCTTTAAGGGTTAAGATTCCACAGTGCCAACAGTGCTTTATGCTGTTAGTATCGACTTCTTACAGAGGAGACATTCTCTCTGACGTCAAACTAGGTTTTAAATGACGTCAATAGTCACTAATTACGTCAACTCACGACTCTCTTGTAAACTATTCAAGATGGATTCCCAATAGTAAGAGCGTGTCTGCCATATGTACGGCATGGTAAAGACACTTCATGCAATTTCTTAGGGATCATTTGGACGCATTGTAAGACATGTTTAACCAAAAAGGCATCTCAAGCCGCCTGGGATCTGATTTCTTTCTAAATTTAAGGACATTTTATGATTTTCTAGCAGCGGCGCCCACATACCTTTTGGGGAAAATCTGTTTCTTTTTATCTTCTACATTGCGAAATTAAAATCGTGTTTTCCCCCAATAGATTGTCCTGTATTCCCCAAAGACATAGAATATTATTATTAGTGGTGTTCGTGTTTTTTGTTGATTATCACCACTGAAGACTGCCACTATATCCAGTTTGTACTGTTTTCACCTTCCTGGTAACGAATGGTTGATACTCATGAGTTAAGCCAAAAGTTAACAAAGGCGTTGAGTACATCTTGATATTTTGGGCTTTATAAAGCATATATCATGAAAAAAAATGAAAGACGTGCATTGGCACAGAGGGCTCAGGGTGACTTTTCCCGCGTTTTTTGAAAGGCGTCCAAAGTGTCTCACTTTTACACTGTTTTCAAAACAAATAGAAACAAAGAGAGAAAAGTCCGGCCCGGAGGTAAACCTATGGAGGACTGGATTGGACAAAACATTTTTATGAAATGACTTTTTTCTTTGTTTAATTTTGTATGAACTCATGTAACTAAAGACTGATATATGAACTACTCATGTATGGTGATTTTATTTGTTTACATGCTTTGTTTCTTGTAGAAAATTGAGATTGAAAATTACATAACTGACTTTTTGCCAATGCCACCACCTACCCGGCGGTATAGACTCAGGGTGGTCCCTGAGCCAAAAACATGTAGGCAATGTTTGTGAACTACTTTTTCTTTGTATAGATATTTATTTGAATGACGAAAATAAAATAGTAACTGGGCGATGCAAAGGTTTTGGTCAATCTCAGGAGAATCAGCTAAACCCATTCTTTTGTTATTGAATTACCTATATGTTTAAATTCTTTCTTGGAAAGACAAGGTCTCCCAATAACCACAGACACCAGGAATGCCCTGGCCGAAAAAAAGGAAACATTATTTTGACAGGTTTGTGCGGGAAATGAAGTTAATCCAATAGGCAGTGTTGCCGAAATGACGCCGGTACGCCGGCTTTTGCCGGCGTAGAATCTTAGAACGCAGGCCATGATTTTTCAAATCGGCCAATTAGAAGTGAAGATAGGAGCCATATTTGTAAAATTGTTTGTATGATTTTTTTTTCAATTTTTGCATAGTATAAACAGGTTACAAAGAGGCTTATAAAGTTATCTTAAAATATCAGTATTCATATGGCCTGCGCAAAAGGGAAATGGCCTGCGTAAGATGCTGAGACGCAGGCCAAAGTGCCTGCGTCAAGAAAAAGTTTTCGGCAAAACACTGATAGGAAACTCCCATAAAGCAGGAATTCTTACATAGTCAGGGAAAATGTCATATGTCAGTCAGTGGAAAACTCTCCAAAAGCAACATTCTAAACACAGATATCACATCTCCTTGTGCCTAACAGTATGACTTTACTTTTGGCATTTTGAGATGTTTCTATCAAGACCATTCCCGTTTGTACTGATGAACAGCAAGTAGCTTTTAATTCAGCATCTATCCTTTGAAGCCCTATCAAATATAGAACTTCTTCATCTGATGGAAAAATCAAGATACCTCGGCCGTTGTGAGCCACACTTGAAGGCTATAGAAATGCCTTCAACAGCTTTCACTTCACTGAGGCACACTCAGAGGGCAGAGGTCGTGATTTAGTGCCAAACAGAAGCATTACATTCTGTTTGAACAAAATGACATTGTGGAGAGAAGGCCTTACATAATGTAGAACTGTGCCTTTGTCATGGCTGCCCCTGTTTAAAGTGGGTGGCAATAGCTTTAGAATACACCACATTCAAATTCTATTCTGCAGATCCAAGGGCGTAGGAAAAGGGGGGGGGGGGGCAGGGGGGCCTGCCCCCCCCCAATCACAGAGGAGGTGGGGCCTGAATATGTCTGCCCCCCCCCCCAATGTGTCAAGCCCCACTTTAAAATGTACATAGCTCACCACTCAAATTGGACAAATATGTCATTAAGATAGGGAAAATGGCAGCATTGTTTAAAGATAAGCCATCGAGGAATAACCTTTTATATAAATCGCATACAGCGATGCATCAACACCAGCATGCTCAAACCGATAATTCATGGTGGCTGGGGTGGGGCCCCCCTGGTTTGCTTCCTACACCTCTGAGATCTCAAAAGCTATTTCTTTATAATGATAATCACAATGGCTGTGTCCAAAAGCAGTTATGCTCATCGAGTGTATTATGTGAAATTGATGGTATGCGATTAAGCCGCGCCTGAATCTTGCAGACCAACACTACGGTGCAGTATCCCTAAACTCAGGGTGCAGCTTATGGGCGGGCTTTAGCTATGGGCGTGACCTGATAAAACTGGCACACTCCTGCCGTCACCATTTGGGGTTGTGCCCAAATATGGCCGATATCAAAGTAAACAAAAAGCATATGTCTATATACGTGTGGTATTTGTACTTGGGAGGAGGACGTGAGGAGAGAGGTGAGTGGTGATGGGGCGAAGAAGGACCCTCTAAGGGCCCATATGTTTCCTCCAGGTTCATGTTCCTGGGTCATAATGATGCACCAATGTAGTACTGGCGAATCTACTCACTCGCACTAAATTGGTGCCACTTACTGCAGGTTTTACACCTGTGGTGAGACAAAACATAGGAGTAAGCCAACCCTCTTTGGAGTACATCGATCCCGTAGGGTCAGCACGATGCATGAAAGCAGCCCTGGCGAGTTACTCACCAGGGGTGCATTCATCCATCATGACGACCAAAGTGCTAGTTCATCAAAGTGCTTTATCATGTCTGCCCCCTGATGGCACACAGCCTCCATTGATGATGGGACTACTGATGCCATGACAAATACCACCAGTTGTACGTGACTTTCCTAAAGGGGAGTGTCCCCAAACTGCATGTCTGTAATCCCAAGGTAATCTAATGAAAACCCTTTAATGACTGACGAAGGGTTTCAGAGTGACATATGATCTTTTGTCATGATGCAAGAGGAACACAACAGCAATTCATTCAAGTATCAAGCACAACCTACAGGGTATGATACACAACTAAAATGTCGGTATGATGCACTACAACGCTATTAGTGATTAACCCTGAATATGAGCATCGGGAGGTGAAATGAACAATGTATTATGTCCCTTAGATTAAACCATTGGTATGCCTTTGTAACTGCCCTATGTCATGTGGGCCCACAATTGTGAAATTCCCCCATAACTTAAGACCATCGCTTGTAGTGCATTACCATTACCTAAAACGTAACCTTTTGTGAATGCAAAGTTTATCACGCTTTATAACTCCACCTTGCATTGTATAATTCCTACACCCAAGCTGATGTCAACAGACAGATCCTTAGTAAACATGACACTCCTCTTATATCGTTTATATCACGTGGTGTTACACAAATATTGACAAACTTACAAAAAATAAAACCCCAAATACCAGCATTTATATGTCCACGTGTCCTTCATATTAACGTGACTCCACCTTACCTTATTTTATAGACTACATTATACGGCCCCAACTCAAATTCCATTTCCCAATTCCCTGAGCCGTGTGCCATCAGAATTTAACCCAGGTAGAGCGGCATGGTCACATGAGAAAAGTCCGTTCTAAAAAGTTTGATAAAGAAAGCTATCCTTTTAACTCCAATTAAGAGTTCATGATACTGGGTGTCATTTCCCTTGTTACTGGTATTGATAATCCTCTCCCGTTCTGCAATATTATTTCCTGAAAATAAAAGTATGTTTTCCACAACCCAAGAAAGAAATATGTACGCGACAAATTTACATCCCTGGCTTTGTGCTGTCAAATGCCCTCGTGAAATACATTTTGCAAAACAAGTACATTTTAAAAACTACATAACAAGTGAGGTTGTATATCTGGAAGCTGTGGGGGTAAATTGCTAACATGCAGTCTGAAACAGAAGTTTGTGAGATCTGTGTTATTAGTAAAGGCCACCACCTACACACTAATCACATCAAAGGTAAAATCAAATATGATAAAGAGGAAATGTGTTTTAGTAGAATAAATATAGTCAGTGCTCAGAAGGCTGATAAGTGCAACCTTGACCCGTGATTGTGAGGCAACGTGATTTTATTTCAATCAATTACAAACTTGATAATAGAAATAGTACTACCGTAGATACTATACGGCACATGGCTATTGTATTATTGACCAATGGGAAGCATCCCTGGCATTTACTGCGGAGACGGGGGCTGAAGGTGTTAGTCATAGTGCAGCCGGGGTCTAATGGCGGCCTCCATAGCCTAATGTGCTAATGCCCTATAGATACGTAATCTCTTGACGTTTCAATTAAACAATTGAGAATGATCACATGACATCGAATGATCTACTCTCTGAATGCATCTAGATCCAACTTTGATATTTGATATAGAATAAATCTGAAGCCACTTTCTTGGTTTTAACTATGTACAATTACCATGTGATGAAAAGCCAAAGTTTTCAAAAACTTAAAATATCCCAGCACCAAAAGCATTCAGTGAGGTTGGACTTGCACTTACATGGTGACCTCAACGCTAAAGACAATCTAGAGGCATAGGGGTTCCCGTCAGCATCCTTCTCACTGCTACTCCCCTGCCGGTACGACTTCCGGTTCCGGCGGCCATTGGTAACGAGCTGCTCGGGGTCAAAGGTCATGGTTGAGCCATGGAGGCTATATCCTGGTATTGAGAAGTCTGTACCGGAAGTATCCGGGGTGCCGGAATGATATGAGGTCATTGGGGTAAGAGGGGAATCCCGACGCAGCCTTGATTGGTAGAAGTCGTTGGTGACATAACCAGGGCCATCAAGTCCATACCCAATGGAGCCCCTGTGGACTATGTCGAAAGAGGACTGATGGTGTGATTCCCATCGGCCCTGGGGCTGCATATTCCACTGGCCATGCTGCTGAGGAGGCGAGAGGACATGCGGTGAAATGGCCTTCTTTTCTTTGCTTGATGAGAAAAATCGCGGCCTGAGGTCTTTAAGGCTGCGAGACCTGGAAACTAATGGTAAAATTTTACATTGGTCAGTGTTTGGGTTTTATACTTTCAACTTTAAATATATATTAAAGGTATCATTGACACAGGCTGCAGGCTGAAAAGAAGCTATATGTAGGACTATACACTTGGATGGATATAATCGTGGACAATGATGAAAATTTCATGAACAATCTTTATATTACATAGCAAACATTGTATCGTTGAACATATTAAATCTTAGTTGTGGGCGTTCATCAGATACCTCTTAGATATATATCAACACATAATGACATATTTTCAGTTAAAAAAATATCTTGCAAGATGAACAGACCATTTGTAGTACCCTGTGCTAGATGCAACTTATGATGTTATCTATAGGTAATTGAACTCTGAAGGCAAGTTCACCAATCAGGTCTTTCCTTAATGCTGAGGAAGCAAAGCAGAACCCCGGGAGCAGAACTCCTATGAACAATTATGGCACATTGCCCATTGTATATAAATACATACATGTAGGGAATCTACTCACGGTGCTTTGAGTGTATCTTTTAGTGGGTAATACAGTTAAACTACGCTTTAGCGAGGCTGGGAGGGACGAAGCAATTTTGATTCTATACATCAGGACCGTTAAAACCACTCCTGTGGATATAAACATGCAGTACAGAAAATCTAGGCTGTAAAAATGATGTGCCCCTTTTTCCATGATGGGGTATTTATTGTAGCCATGTTCCATATAACGTGATTTCACTGTACTTCCTCATGCTCACCGAACGAGATAAGGGCAATAACGACATTGTACTTTTTAACCATTTCAGATTTTCTGCCAGTCATTTTTTTTTCTAGCCAGCATTTCTGTGCTTATATATGGTAACAAGGAGTAATTTGTCTCATCGTTATGCTTCTTCTGAGCTTCTAGAACCTAAGTCGTGCAGAGTGTGGGTTGGAGGAGGATGTAAGGTTCCATGATAAAACAGGCACAGAAATAGATAGAACTAAACGACCGTGGTGTACGAGGTGGTCGATCCACCACGAGGGAGTTGTCTCCCCCGAGGGTGTTAGCCCGAGGGGGAGACAACTCCCGAGGGGTGGATCGGCCACCGAGGACACCAGGGGAGTTTAGTTCTATATTTATTTTATGTTTTTAGAGGGTTTAATTAACTGAAAATTAACAAAATCCGTTACGTAATGCCCCGAACGAGCGGCGGTCCGCCATTTTGAATGTTTACATGCACCCAGAACGAGGCTACGGTACCGGATCGGCCGCTGTGGTGGATCGACACACGTTACGCCACTGGGGGTGTGGCGATCGACGGCGCAATGCTATCTCTACAGGAAGAAGTTATTCACATAAAATAAACATCATACCATAGGGACCTAATACCTTATTAACACTTTAAGGGTCGCTGATGCAGGAGTGTATCATACCCATTTGTCGTCATGATGCACCAATGAAGTGCCCGTGAGTTGGCTCTTCATTGAGGCATCATGCCGGACAGTATCAACCCCGTAGGGTTGGCACCATGCAAGAATGTGGCCCTGGTGAGTTATGCATCATAACGACAATCATCGCATAAGGGACGAGTCATTTATTGCCAGGTCGGGGGGGGGGGGCTTGTTAGATATAAGGGGGGTGTCAAAAGTCAATAAACCTTCATACTGGGGGGGGGGGGGTTAAAACAAAATATGGGCAATTCAAAATAGCCATCACGACGCATCATTCCACGCACATATCCGATTTGGGGGGGGGGGCATTTTGCAGGAGGGGGGAACAGTTGACAGCATATTCTTAAAATGTCTCACATTGTTGCTGAATGGTTTCAAGCTATTACCCTCTACAGCCACCCAACCTTACCCCATACCCCCTAAAAGGCATGAAGCATTAATAAATCAAATGCTATTCATCTTCATCTTTTCATCCATGTCCCACCATCGTTGCATCCATGTCCCACCTTTGCTGCATCCGTGTCCAACAATCACTACATCCGTGTCCCACCACTGTTGCATCTGTGTCCAACCATCATTACATCTGTGTCCCACCATTGCTGCATCCGTGTCCCACCCTTGCTGCATCAGTGTCCCACCATTGCTGCATCAGTGTCCCACCAATGCTGCATCCATGTCCCACCATCGCTGCATCAATGTCTCACCATTGCTGCATCCATGTACAACCATTGCTGCATCAGTGTCCAACCATTGCTGCGTCCATGTCCCACCATCGCTGCATCTGTGTTGCTGCACTCATGTTGAACCATTGCTGCACCATTGATTCAACCATGTTACACCATAGAGCTGCATCCATGTTGCACCACTGCTGCATCCATGCTGTACCACTGCTGCATCCTGGCCACATCATTGCTGCATCACTACAGAGTGCACATGCTCATATGCCCCCAGGGCATTGACCGACGTAACAAGATGTATCCTTAGAGCCTAAATGTCCTCAAGACATCGGCCAACATAACAAGTTGTATCCTACATAGGTTGCCATATTGTCAAGCTACCAACCCCAACCACCAACACCAAGAAGGATGTGCCTTTCTATTTATAGATATATCTATAAATAGAAAAGGCACATCCTAACAAGGAAATCAGATTGTCAGGATCGTATTGAGTTAGGACTAGGAGGCATGTATTTGATGGATTAAGGAAATCAGTTAAGCATGGCATAGCCGTAGTGATTTATTTTGTCATGGTTAATGATAATGCTTAAAGTGTGCATCAATGTAGCAGGTCACCCATAAAGGGAGCTTAAGTGTGCATCAATGCATCAGGCTATCCATAAAGGTCTAAGTGTGCACCAGTGCATCATGTCATCCATAAAGGGTTAAGTGTGCATCAATGCATCATGCCATCCATAAAGGGTTTAAGTGTGCATCAATGCTTCATGCCATCCCTAAAGAATTAAGTGTGCATCAATGCATCATGCCATCCCTAAAGGGTTAAGTGTGCATCAATGCATCATGTCATCCATAAATTTCTAAGTGTGCATCAATGCATCATGTATTCCATAAAGGTTTAAGTGTACATCAATGCATCATGCCATCCATAAAGGTTTAAGTGTGCATCAATGCATCATGCCATCCATAAAGGGTTAACTGTGCTTTTTTGAAGACGTTCGTCTTGATGCTTCAATGAAGAGCTGGCGAGACATCATGATGTGCATCATTATGCCCTTAAATAGCTAATTGGGTCCATGCACAATGTATCATGATGCACCGATGCAGTGGTAACGATTCTACTCACCAGCACTGTTTTAGTGCATCATGGCGCCCTTAAATAGCTAACTGAGGCCCTGCGCAATGAATTATGATGCACCAATGCAGTGGTAAGGATTCTACTCACCAGCACTGTTTTATTGGCTATAATCATCTACTTGTCAGTGTTTGGAGTGTTTGGGAAGGATTGTTATGGTGTATAGGGACTGCTAGAGGTTATAATCATCTACTTGTCAGTGAGTTTGGAGTGTTTGGGACGGATTGTTATGGTGTATAGGGACTGCACAGCCTAGGGACTATAATCCCCCGGACACCTGGCCCCTGGACACCTGGCCCCCTGAACACTTGGCCCCTGGACACTTGGCCCCCGGACACCTGGCCCCCTGGAGACCTAGCCCCTGGAAACCTGGCCCCCTGGACACCTAGCCCCCACAGAAAACTTTATCCTTAGCATGCTTAGTTTATCGCTCAGTCCCCAATGTGTTATGCAGAGATGTCAGTTGGGTGTTGGTCAAACCTCTGGAAATTTTAGGGCCCACTAACATTTTATAAGGCATTTCTCAAATTATGAAACTGCACTTAACTTAAGTCTACATTTTAACTTCTGAAAATAGACGAACCTCTGAGGGTCTGACCTCTCTGAAGTTATATGTATAGCTTGGACACTGTAAACGTTGCCTGCTGAAAGGACTCCATGTGCTAATTTCATCGCCAAAATCTATCTGACCCATAGACCCAATGGTTAAAGAACTTGTAGTCAGTATAGCTCCCAAAAACATGACGTAAGTACTGCAGCTTTTTTCGTAAAGAAAGACATCACTCACCATAAAGGACAAAATGTTGTCTGATAGATGAGATTTGAAAATTTCCTTTGGCTTTTGAAAAATGTGTAAACTAACAGTATATCACTGAATGATTACATCCTAAAGTTGGTGATTACAAATTTGTGGATCTGACTGAAAACCCGGCTCCAATAGCCCAGGGGATACCCTGGGCCAATTATAAATTTAAGTTTCGTTATGCATAATGATCACACGTTAAGTATCAAGTCTTCTGCCATGAGCAAATCTAGACTATATCAGAGTCATCAGCCAAAGGTTAAGAAGAACAGAATTACCTATAGACGCTCTGATAATCATGCCGGCTCTAAAACATCTTCTGAAGCTTTTTTTAAAACACAAGAACAAGAATCTATGTATCAGGTCGTAGAAACGTAAGTGACGATTTTAACCCTGATTCAAAGGCAATATTATTCAAAGTGCTTCTTGTGATGCTTAATATAAGTATAAGATATAGTTCCCAGTGCGCCCCCCTAGAGGTGCCCCCCCCCCCGATCGCGACTCCCAAGTCACATTGCCACAATCAGTGGCGGATTTAGAGGGGGCGCCCCCTCCCTTTTTCTTAAAAGAGTTTATTTATCTCTTTTTACACTAGAATTTAGCCAAAATTAGGGACTAAATAAGGGGCGCGCCCCCTCCTTTTCAAAATCCTAGATCCGACCCTGAATTGCTTCCGACATCCCTGGCCACGGTTGTATTCATACACCATCAGTGCGGTAAAGTACGCTGCATGCTGTCCTAAAAGGGTTAACATGTCACATTTATGATTGTCTCATTATTGGGTAAAACTGTCCGACTATTTCCCAATCTCAATTTGACTAAAGGGTGTCAGTTCGGGATTCCAATTGGAAACAGCGTAAAAGTTGATAAGCAGTGAAAGATCTTATCAGTTCGTGATTGAAGCCTGTCTAGTTCTAATCGTGAAGCATTAGAGCAAATGTCTGACTTGAAACGTTAAAGTGATAGGTTGCGTATAAAACTCGGAAGATTCAAAGTTAGACAGCCTTTCGCAAAATTATCAGAACTGGAGAGAGATTCGGAGTGATCGTCCTAACAGAATTACGCAGTTAAGTGCATGAAATCTTGACTTTCTTTTTCACTGCTTACCACAATTATTTTTATTCAAGGTATTGTCCTATTAAAAGGAATAGGAGTCTAGTGCAGCTGCTGGCACTATTCCGAGGAAGGTTTCTTTGAGTGCAAATACTGTTTTTTTCCCCGAGTAACTATACATGGAAGAAATGCTGGTTCCTTTTCCCCTTTCTGTATGTGGACACGATTCAGGAATTAAGCAATGCAAGATGGCATGCTCCCTAAGACTATACAAGTGTATACCAAAGCAGCACCATATGCCTAAAGATGGAAGTAGAGCATAAAGTCTGTACCAAAATAACCAAATGATCACGTTAGGAGGTCCTATAGTATGCAGGTCACCTACCAAACAACATTGGATCCATCACTAAAGCAGCTGCTTGGACCAACTCCAGACACTCTGAACACCTTAACACTGATCAACAGGTTCACAGCAATGATCCCGGTTCACAGCAATGATCCCACATACATCAAAAATGCTCCTTTTGGTGGCTGTGGATTACTGCTTGAAACTCAGTGTGCCATATATTTTTATGCTATCTTACACCACTCCCACAAACTCTGACTAACAGGGAATAGGCATGTCAGGCCACGCCTACTCTGTCACGGTTCAGAAACTGTTACACTAGCATTACATGGTAAGTATTTCAATAATAAAAAAAGACACGTGTAAAAACCATGTCATAGTTTTTATATAAGGTTGTTGTCTAATTGTTAAACAGCTGCACTTAAATCATTAACCTTCTATGAGAATATACTGCAGCAATGTGCATTGCTCGTAACTCGAAAAGTAATAAATCAATAGCCTTGAGCAAGTCTAGCTTGTGGTCTGACATCAGCACTCCTTCACCCAGGTTATTGGGACCACCAAGCCACTATTCGCATAACTCCCGCCAAAACTGCTTTTTTCGCACCACACTACCAAAAAAGGCGGGAAAGTTGATACATGGATCAACATCATATACCTTCACCATTGCAGGCAAAAAAGCGTCTTATGGCCGCCAACCAACTGACTCTGTAGAATATAGACTATTACTCAAAATTTACAAAAGTTGGTACTGAGATACCTTTTCATGCAAGATCCCTACATCTCCTCCTTTAATGGCACTACAAATTCATTAAGTATTTCTGTCTCTTATATATAAAATTTTGATCTTTTTTTCAAACTTATTCGCACCACCAAAATGACTGAAAATGAGGGGACCCATAGTCGTCTCCCATAACTCTTTTCGAGTTAACAAGGTATGCATAATACAACACTACACCAATAAAAATTAAAAATTCAAAGGCGTAGAAAAAGTGGGGGGGGGGAAGAGTGCCAACCCCTTCCTAATATTGGGGGGTCCCTATAAATCGGGCTGATGCACAGAGCCCCCCCTCATAAAAAATTGGTTCCTTTGCCTCTGGAAGTATTTAGTTATCGGCATAATGAGATAAGAATTTTTTAGAGCTAGGCCATGTCCTCCTTGAGGGCCCCACCATTAATAAACATGCACAAAACACAGACCGACATATGGCCTAGGTACACTACCTTCACTGGTGTGATTCAAATTCAAATTGATCTTACATTTTATGACCTAGAAAGCAACATCCTTGTGAGTATGTCCCAAAGGGCACAGACACTGGGAACAATTTCACCGACTTGTTTTTCAACCAATTATCAATGTTGATTCAATGTGGTGTGCCAACTGGAGTGTGCCTTATTCATCTCTTCATTAATTGATCATTATTATATCCAAGGTAGTGTGACACTTTTGGAACTGAAATATTTCAAGATAACATCCTCATGAGTATCTTTCCATCATCCTAACACACCCCTTCCCCACCCAATCCCACCTACTGGATACAGAAGACGCCCCCATGTGGTAAGATTTTAAAGCTTTCGTACTCTAACAATTGTGATGCGCCAATCACCAATCTGCACAACTCTTAAATTGGGCAGCGCAATTTGCAAATAGCGCAAGATCGGCGCCGCGCAAAGCTCCAATCTTGCGCCAAGCACCAATGTCAGCGTTTCAGCGAGGAGGTCTTACATGAAAGACTTGTATGAACTTAAAGTGATAAAGATGTATATGGCCACACCATCGATTGACAAACATAAATTCTTATCTCCCAAGAAAACTAAAATAATAGATTTTAGAAAATCATTTTTAACTATATTTTAAACTCGCACCATTATGGCATTAGTGCCTGGTGCAAAGCGAAATTGACGATCTGCGCAGATTGGTGAAATGCGCCTAACATCTATACAATACACATTTTGCTTATGAGACAAATGTGTACGGTAGTACATTTTACAGTACTTCAAGATGTACAAAGTGCAACCGCAGTGCAAGCCTTGACAATCTTTGACTCATAAATCCTGAAATGGTTTGGCCCTAGCTGCAAGATGGGTTGACCCCATCCCCCTCACCCCACCACTGAAAAGAAGAAGAAAATACAAAACCTAGCCGCTCAACATCCCAGTAATTTGATGTAATGACGTATCATGGCAATGTCAACCATTGTTATAGATATAAAACTATTAGTTTGCTAGGTAAGTCAAGGTAATTATAAATGTTTGACGTCAGATAACGTAATACTTTCCAGTTGCCCCACGAAATTAAATGACATTTACTTGTATCAAAATAGATGTGGCCTATGTGCACCACCTGTTTCCCCTGTGTTCTGACATAGATTTTCCTAGATCTACATAATGTATAAAAATCTCAGCGTTCTTGTGACTTAGAGTGTATTGCATCATTATTAAATTAAACCTATGTGAGATATGATTCTTTTATTGTGTTCATAAGTGTGAAATTTTACCTCAAGTTATTAATATATTATCATTACAAATGTTATCCCCATTTTTCGCCCCATTGTAATGTATATTGACGCTATGGAATGGCAGCGGCCTGGGCCTTTCTCTGGCCAAAGAGGCAAAGACATCTTCTAAAACGTTTTGGGCTTTAGATTACGTGCTCTAAATTTAGGATCTTGCCCACGTTCGCAAAGGAAAATAACATATCATATTGTAATAGAGAAAATTCAGGTAGAATTCCTCAAAACGATATCTCGGCTTTACCAATGTAATTGTTTGCTGATTACTTCTTCAATATTCATTATTGATGAATAAGATTGCAGACTTCAAACTCCCAAATCAGCATGTAGAAGATAGAGCAAGTCTTTATCTGAAACTGTTAGGGGGATGTATTGATTTGCATGAACACCAGTGCGAGTCGCTCAATATGCTATTGATCACAGACGAATTTCTTAGCAAACTAATTTAGTCTTTGACACGGTTGAGGTTCTGTGTTCAAATAATCTATTCCATGGTAATTTGGAGATAATTATACTTGTCTGTCCACTGCATGAACCTCTATAAAGATGGAGCAGGTTAGGTCTAAGACCTAAATGACCCGAGTTTTTAATGCAATTTTTAATGCTATTTTCAATTCAATTTTCAATATTCAATCAGATATTGACAAATAGTGAGTGATTACTGACATATGTTGATGAACTGCTGACAAATAATAAGCAATTACTAACATGTATTGACTAATTGCTGACAAATAGTGCATTATTACTGATATAATTTTACAACTACTGACAAATAGTGAGTAATAACTAACATATATTGACTAATTGCTGACAAATAGTGCATTATTACTGACATATTTGGACTAATGACAAAAAGTGAGTAATTACTGACAACAAGTGAGTAATTGCTAACATAAATTGACTAATTGCTGACAAATAGTGCATTATTACTGACATATTTGTTGACAATGCATCATGCCATCCATAAAAGGGTTAACTGCACATCAATGCCTTGTCTATCAATAAAGGGTTGACTGTGCATCAATGCATCATGCTATCCCTAAGGGGTTAACTGTGTATCAATGCATCATGCATTCCATAAAGGGTTAAGTGCATTAATGCATCAGGTTATCCATGAAGGGTTAAAGTGAATCAATGCATGTTGCCATTTATCAAGGGTTAAATGTGCATCAATGCATCATGCCATTCATAAAGGGTTAACTGTGTATCAATGCATCATGCCATCCATAAAGAGTTAAAGTGCATCAATGCATCATGCCATTCATAAAGGGTTAAAGTGCATCAATGCATAATGTTATCCATAAAGTGTTAAATGTGCATCAATGCATCATGCTGTCCATGAGGGGTTAAATGTGCATCAATGCTTTGTAACAACATCCATGAAGGGTTAACTGTGCATCAATGCATCATGCTATCCATAAAGGGTTAACTGTGCATCAATGTTTTTGATTGATTTGTGAACAGAACTTTAGCGGCACTAAGTGGCTATCCCGTGCTTCACAGGTTGATAATTTAACAGAGGATTGTGTCAGTGCCCGCGCATATGTGCACCACACACATCCTGAGGGGATAGGAAAGAGGAGATATAGACCCTTTTAAGTGGGCTAGGGAAGCCCGAACTGTGCATCAAGGCTACAAGCCATTCATAAAGGCTTAAAGTGAATCAATGCATCATGCCATTCATAAAGGGTAACTGTGTATCAATGCATCATGCCATTCATAAAGGGTTAAATGTGCATCAATTCATCATGCCATTCATAGAGGGTTAACTGTGCATCAATGCATCATGGTATCCATAAAGGGTTAACTGTGCATCAAGGCTACAAGCCGTTCATAAAGGCTTAAAGTGAATCACTGCATCATGCCATTCTTAAAGGGTTAACTGTGTATCAATGCATCATGCCATTCATAAAGGGTTAAATGTGCATCATTGCATCCTGCCATTCATAAAGGGATAACTCTGCATCAATGCATCATGCTATCCATAAAGGGTTAACTGTGCATCAATGCATCATGCCATCCATAAAGGGTTAAAGTGCATCAATGCATCATGCCATCCATAAAGGCCTAAAGTTAATCAATGCATCATGCCATTCATAAAGGGTTAACTGCACATCAATGCATCATGCCATCAATAAAGGCTTAAAGTGAATTATTGCATCATGCCATTCATAAATGGTTAACTGTGTAACAATCCATCATGCTATCTATAAAGGCTTAAAGTGAATCAATGCATCATGCCATTCTTAAAGGTTTAACTGTGTATCAATCCATCATGCCACCAATAAAGGGTAAAAGTGCATCACTGCATCATGCCATTCTTAATGGTTTTAAGTGCATCAATGCACCTTTCATTAAAGGTTAAAGTGCATCAATGCATCATGCCATTCATAAAGGGTTAACTGTGCATCAATGCATCATGCTATCCATAAAGGGTTAACTGTGTAACAATCCATCATGCTATCTATAAAGGCTTAAAGTGAATCAATGCATCATGCCATTCATAAAGGGTTAGATGTGCATCAATGCATCATGCCAATCATAAAGAGTTAAATGTGCATCAATGCATCATGCCATCCATAAAGGGTAAACTGCACATCAATGCATCATGGAATCCATAAAGGCTTAAAGTTAATCAATGCATCATGCCATTCATAAAGGGTTAACTGTGGACCAATACAGCATGCTATCCACAAAGGGTTAAATGTGCATCAATGCATCATGCCATTCTTAAAGGTTTAACTGTGTATCAATCCATCATGCCACCCATAAAGGGTTAAATGTGCATCAATGCTTTGTGAAATCCATAAAGGGTTAACTGTGCATCAATGCATCATGCTATCCAAGAAGGGTTAACTGTGCATCAATGCATCATGCCATCCATAAAGGGTTAAAGTGTGTCAATACATCATGCCATTCATAAAGGGTTAACTGTGTATCAATCCATCATGCCACCAATAAAGGGTAAAAGTGCATCACTGCATCATGCCATTCTTAACGGGTTAAAGTGTGTCAATGCATCATGCCTTTCATAAAGGGTTAAAGTGCATGAATGCATCATGCCTTTCATAAAAGGTTAAAGTGCATCAATGCATCATGCCATTCATTAAGGGTTAACTGTGCATCAATGCATCATGCTATCTATAAAGGGTTAACTGTGCATCACCGCATCATGCCACCCATAAAGGGTTAAATGTGAATCAATGCATCATGCCATTCGTAAAGGGTTAACTGTGCATGACTGCATCATGCCATTCATAAAGGGTTGACTGTGAATCAATGCAGCATGCCATTCGTAAAGGGTTAAATGTGCATCACTGCATCTTGCCATCCATAAAGGGTTAAATGTGCATCACTGCATCTTGCCATCCATGAAGGGTTAAATGTGCATTAATGCATCATGCTATCTATAAAGATTTAGATATGCATCAATGCATCATGTCATCGTGAGAGAAGCTAGACACTGTAAGCTCAACACACATTTTTTCCAGTGTAGCATGCTGGAAACCAGCTCAAGAAATGGCTGCACCCCTTGCACATCCTGCAAAATCAGTATCGGCTATATACAGGCTATCAAAGAGGCATTGGTGCGTTCTACTCACGGCGTTTATACCAGCCCCAAACTGCGTCCAGTGTCGGCTATATACAGGCTATCAAAGAGGCATTGGTGCGTTCTACTCACGGCGTTTATACCAGCCCCAAACTACGTCCAGTGTCGGCTATATACAGGCTATCAAAGAGGCATTGGTCCGTGCTACTCACGGCGTTTATACCAGCCTCAAACTACGGCGGAACAAGCACTTGCGTGCCCCCTACATATCACCCCATATATATGCGGCTGCACTGGGCTGTGTGTTTCAGTCTCAGAGTAGCCAGCACAGGGGTCACATCACCTAAATAGGTCAGAATGGCCAGTGTTGTCTAATGATGAGTCTATGGAGGTCACCCCCTTTTCCCAGTTATATTTCTATTAAACCTGGAGCACTTTTGAGCACTCTTAGTGAATTGAATGCATAATGTCTTACACTATTGATATGTAGTTCTAATCTCTACAGAGACTCTCAAGTTAATGTGTAAAATCTATTTTGAATTGGCTAATTATCAATTTTTGGGCAGCCAGCTGTCAACTGACATCTGCATCAATATTTAACTATACACAAACTAACAGCTATACAACACTTATCAGATATAGAGAGGGAATAGTGGCCAACATGACTGCAACCATCTTTCCTTTGTATTATCTTTAATTTGTCTGTGTTAAGCTGAAGACTTGCAGACTCAGAAGTGTCTGTTACCGCATGGGCGCCGTGTTTACGGTGCTCCTGCCCCATTCACCCTACAGAGGGCTTACTGCTTGCTGCGTCGTCTGAACTGCGTCCAGTGTCGGCTATATACAGGCTATCAAAAAGGCATTGGTGCGTGCTACTCACGGCGTTTATACCAGCCTCAAACTGCGTCCAGTGTCGGCTATATACATGGGTAGACCTACCATAAATAGTCCGACAGTTTATATGATTCCAATAGAATTTACAAATTATTCCATACCAATTTGCAATGGTCGATTTATGGTGCACATTATCCCTATACGCAAAAACCTTCGGCGAAAACGTGTCCACTAGAAGTAGACCCGAGTTCGGAACTCGGGTCTAAAAAGCTACACCTTTTTTTTGCTATATGGAGCGAGAATTCCCTTAATTTTGACCCTAAATTTCCACAGAAATAGGGGGTGCGCCTCTTGATTTTAGGCCTTTGTACCCCAACTCCCAAACCCCACCCTCTCCCCTCCATTAAATACCGGATCTGCCAATGAGTTCTCCGCATGCGGTTTTAGATACATGCATATTGGGGGCGAGGACAATGACCTAAAGATGAGTGACTGTAGTAGGACCGTGTTTCATGCACCGGGATAATGGATAGGTAAGTCATCAAAATGCCAACACGTTTAAACTCCTTTCGAACGATTAAGCCACAAAAATTCCTGCTACGCAAACAATGGTACGACGTCATCATGAAAGGATACTCTCGAAATAGTTATTACTATTGCGAGACCCCACTTAAGTGCTGCTGTGAGATGAAGGGGCGGATGTTTATGATCTGACATAGCCTCTATCCATCATGTGCACGACATTGCAGATGCTTACACCCTCAACTGTTGTCTAAAATCATTGGCCCTTATAGCGCCTAAGGCTGAAATTACTGTTTGGAATGCCAAAGCTGCTGGTCAGAGATCCTTACATTTCGCCATTAGACTTGAACTGCTTTCAAATTCAAGAAACCTGCCTATAGACTTGTAAGAATCATATAGACTACCAATACAGCTGCTCTGAAGAATCCTTAACCCTTTTTTACATAGACTTAAACTGATTTATATAAAGAATCTTTACCCCCTCCCTCTAGGCTTCAACTGCTTTCAGGAATCAGTATTCCTTGCCCATAGACTTCAACTGCCGTGTGGGATTTCCAGGCCCTGCCTACACCCTACAAGGGATAACCTTGCACCTGGCATACATGCCCAGCACCCATTCCACTAACAATTTATACCAACAGTCCTCAATATAAATTTGCTGTCTGGCATCCTTATTAATTACCTGTATACATCTACTGCTGCCCTTCCTTTCACCCATATGTGATTTAACAGACTTCCATTTTTTACCTTTTCCCTACACAAGTATGGCGCATGGCGTATGGCAAGTATGTAACCACAACTCCTTTCCACTCCATTCTACACTACATGTATAAGGCTGCATACATAAAGTGTCCCTAGACTGCCCTGCCCCTAAGCTCTACTGTCTAGACGATCCTATTTGGCTTCATAAGCCGTTGATCTCATCCTATGAGGTATAATATCAACCCCTGGTGCCCTTCCTGCTGCCCCCACTTGGCTGCATTCATGGGGCACTGCTGGTCCCATCTTGTCCTAACACGGTGTGCAGGCAGGGCGGTGAGGCGGAGAACCATGAGGCAGATAACCCAGGATGGACTGTGTCTGTGTAGATTGCCTCTGTCCACTCTTTACCTCCTCCATTTTAACACTTTAAGGGCCGCATCATTCCCCCTGGTTCATTTCTTTTGCTAGGTATCATGATACCCTAATGCAGCGGTGACCACCCCAGTGATACATTGGTGCAACATGCTAACCCTTCTGCAATGTTTTCAAGGGTTTGTGCGATGCATCAATGCAGCCCTGGTGCAATACTTGCCAGACTTGCAGCCACGCATCATGAAGACAAATGGGCATAATGTCCTTTTGTTGGACGAATGCATCAAGGTCAAGTCCTTGAGTGTTGTCCTGTTGAGGGCCCAGAATAAGCATGCAGCAATGGTGAGATGTTACCTAGGATTGCATACCGGGGATTGCATCCATACAAATTCTAAGATGCAACCAAAAGTCTAAAATCATATACTTCTGTTGTTATCAAAAACAATGTGCTGGTCTTATAGGGCTTAAAACCAGGCCAGAGACTAAGAGAGCAGGTCTCTGTGGAGGAGGGGAGGCATTAAAGCTTACAGTGGAGGGCTCAGAGAGGGTTGTAGATAGGGTGACCTGTGTCCAAGCTGTCTGGTCTGTGAAGGTAGGCTAATGAGGGATGTCCCCTCTGATTACAGTTTTTTTGTACAGGAGACCTACCACAGGAGCTGCACTGTCACCCTACTAGAGCACAGCAGTGATCTAAGACCCCTTTAATATAGGTTGAAACAGTAGAGGAATCAATGAGTTTCATATCATATTTATCTTATTCAGATCTACATATCAGCTACATAGAACATAGATATAGAGAGTAAGAAACTATGTCTATGATCAAATTGAGGCCTGCTGGTATTTTCCGGTACCGGTATCTCAAGAGGCAAAAATTACTTTCATTGTAAGAATCAAGAAACTTGGAACTGAACTTTCAGAAAATGCCTGTGCTTTCGACTTTTACCAGTGCCCCTGTCATGCCGGCCGAATTTTAAATCCCCTTTTTGCTAATTTGCACATCTCTACCTATTCAAGAAGACAGGCAGGTTGGGCCTCCTACAGATGCAAGATATGTGACATGAATGCTGTCTTTTATTTTTTTTTTCAAATTCCCATGCATACATTTTTGTACATTTGTCCCAGGACATTTGTATATGGGGCTCATTTTGGAAGAAGCGTATACAATGCATAAGCCGTATAAGTGTGTTTTATTAATTTCTAGGAGAGGTGAACGGATGAGAGTAGTGGGGACTGTATTTTGTGCTCAGCACTCCAGAAGATTTCTTGACGTGTTAACGTGATTAAGGTACATATATAATATTATAAATATTCTTCATATTTTAGCAGATCAGCAATTTACAATTGTATGTACACATGTATATATAATGTATCATTCGCGTCATATACAATGTATAAAAAATAGCTAGTTATATTTTCCCTAAGTGCTTACTAAGGATGACTTTACATGCTGTTAAAAATCAACATTTATGGTCGTTAGTGTGCTGTTTCGTTTTCAGTATAGGGGCACTGCCTACTATGAAGGATACCAAAGAATTAGATAATACGCATCATGTGCAGTTGATCATGATTTGTGTGACACTTTTCATGTTTAATTGTCCCCTGGCCCATATGCACCTTCCCTCCTTTTAAAACTCTACTAGCATATATGTGTATGTTTTGATATCCCCTTAAAGAAGGCCTACGGGACTTAGTACCAAACAATGCAAATGACCAATAGCCATGAGTCGTCGTCAAGTAGCCTGGCCAAGGGGTGCCAAAAAAATATAACTGGGTAACCTATTCCTTTTGCATACATAAAGTACAAGTGTTGGTACATAGACCCCATATATATGAGGGAAGGTTAAATATGTTAAGTATTTCGGTACCAGCCTGCCAAAGTGAGCCATGTCAAGTACTGTGTGGTCACGTCTACGACCCTATCCCTATGGAGAGATTCATAGGATATAGATGTACCAGACTTATTATACCCTAATGATTCTTGATAATATCCAAGAAAACACCCCAAGCATGAACTGAAACCACTTTTCTTGTACATTTTTGGCTAGTTTATGCTATTTTTGGCTATGGGAAGAATAATGCTACATGGAAAAAGGCCTAGCAGAAACTAATATGCTTCTTTCCAGTTAGCAATACTCCTTGGAGAGGGAACAAAGTCAATATACCATAATCTCCCGCGTAGAAGACGCTCCCCAAACTCACGGTAGGCTGGTTCGCGTAGAAGACGCATCCAACCCCTCTGAATCAATTTGTAAAAAAAAAACCGTACAAGACGCCCCCCAACTCAGCAGGGGGGGGGGGGTTTGCGTATAAGATGCACCCCCCCACCCACCCCCCCAAAAAATCTACAGCGACCGGTCTGCCGCGGTGCAGGCTCTATGAGTTCAAGCTGTCATCGGCACACGGTCAGCGTCAAACCCGCCGAGCAAATCTACAGCGAACGGGCTGCCGCGGTGCAGGCTCTATGAGTTCAAGCTGTCATCGGCACACGGTCGGCTTGAACCCGCCGAGCGCCCGTCAAAATCTCCCGGGCTGCCACGCTGCTGACACTATGAGTTCAAGCTGTCATCGGCACACGGTCGGCGTCAAACCCGCCGAGCGCCCGTCGACGCCCGGTCTGCAGCGGCGCTAGCGCTATGAGTCTATGCTGTCATCGGCCCACATGTTCCCTACACCCCGGCAAGCCATGCCGCTTTGTCTATAGTGTCAACCTGTTGAGTCTATGCTGTCATCGGCACACGGTCAGCGTTTTGCCCGCAAAGCAAATCTACAGCGACTGGTCTGCTGCGGTGCAGGCTCTATGAGTTCAAGCTGTCATCGGCGCATTTTCCCAAATGAGATGTTGGAAAACCCCGCGCATAAGACGCACCCCCAACTTCAGAAAATCCTATAAGACGCACAAGGCATTTGTTTGGCGTAGAGGACGCGTCTTATACGCGGGAGATTACGGTATTCTATTATTAACAGATAGAACATCCCTTCAGCTTCACTTTGGTATATAGATATGGGGGTCTGGGGTGAGATCTGGGTGGTAGAACTAATGGAAATATGTCATAGATGAGGTCAAATTTCCACAGATCCACATGCAAACCCACTAACCTCCTCACCCTGTTGTTAAAATATTATCACTCCCTAACCAGGCTCTACTGTATAGGGCTTAGTTTGGTTGGTACATTACCTCTAAGGCACCTGACTGCAACATGAGAGTGGGAGGCAGTGTTTGGTAAGAGAGAAATGTGCGGTCGTAGACGTGACCACGCGGTCATAGACGTGACCACGCCTATACTTTTCTTATGATATCTCTGGTACTATGTGAAATATATTAATCAAACTTACAGAGCTTATTGCTTACATATAAAGGTATAAGGCACACATAATAAGGATAGTTAAATATAAAACACATAGCAGCATGGCTGCATGTATGGTCGTAGATGTGACCACATGTGAACTACCCCAAAATTAGATCATAGCCTCCAGGCCATACAGTTCTATGGGTAGGTTCAATTTTTTTTTGTGTGCAAGATAGGTACATATAAGGCCTCTACATAGTAACTCTTATTAGTCCATGTTCTGTGTCTTTCCTATTGTAAGGGACCCCAGAAAAGGTCGTAGACATGACCACTCAGCTATTTCACAAAAGGTTTAATGGTCCCAGTCTTCACAAAACATAATGCATGGACCCCCACCTATAACGAAAAAATTCTCTACCGTAGGGGGGATATACCAGATGAAATGAATAAGGATTTTGCCCTTTATTTTGTTTTGTGTAGCAAGGGAAAAAAATTTGTTCCTTTTTTTACCCTAAAAATCACCCTTTTTGGCTGTTCAGACCCCTGTAGCTCTCTTATTATGCTTCACAGATAGGCAAAACCATGGTTCCCCTTCAAGCTTGAAGCCTTGATGACCAGAATACATGTTTAACACAACTACATCTATTATTTTGAAGAATCTATCAAAAGGGAGGCAAACACAACCTACTTGACGACGATTCATGGCTATTGGTCAAATGTAGTTAATTGGTCTGCTAAATATATACTTACATCTAAGGCAAAATGAAAAAAAGAAAATGTTTGTTTCCAGTAACCCGACCGACCCTAGCTTTGCTAGGGTCAGTCGGTGATTTTCAAGAATTTTATTTCATTTTTTCATATTTTAAAGAAATTTTCATTACTTTTTGAAGATTTTTCCTGTATCCTTTTTGTGTTCTTCCCCTCTCTCATAGTTGCCATTTTCCCATCATTATATTAAAATGAAATCAAAGAATTTGATACATCCATTGATATGTGCCCTAACATTCCCTATATAAATGTAAAAAAAAATCAAAAAAATATCCGACCTACCAACCCTAGCTCTTTGAACTGTTACTGGAAACACACCTTTTATTTTTCTTGGCCTAAGGGCAAAAAAATGTTTGCGTTTCTGGTAACCCGATCCTGCCGAGCAAAACAATCCTTTTTCTTCAGTCATGGAGTGCAAGGTTAAAGGTCCTTAATTTGGTTAGATTTTGGCTAATTCTCAAAAGCAGCTCATCAATCAAACTAGAGCATTAAAAACGCTGATAACTCGGAAAGGCTTTCTCTTGCATCCATGTAAGAACTTACCCCCCCCCCCTCCCAGCACACACACACACACACACAAATTTTATGTAACTTTTAACAATGATAGTCCACCTTCCAATCTCCATAGATGGGTGTAAATGGAAGAGGCTGTGCCAGCTCGGGTATACACTCCAAAAGTCTGACATGATCAAGGTGCATTGGTTAACACAGAGACAGAAAGGGCGGGAAAAAATGTTTCCCAATGGAATGTGTATTCTTTACCATTGGAGGCCCAAAGTGTCGCCTCTCTGCTCTTCCCAGACAACTTTTTAAAATCTATCTATTATATTAACATCACTCACTCTTTCAAAAAACTAAGTACACATTTAGGATCACAACATCTTAGTCTAGCGGTATATGGGCATATTTTTGTACAAATACACTTCTTTAATGGTTTATTTTCACAAACTTTATCCATTTTGTCTGTTTTCATGGACCCCCAAAAGCGTCTTAATCCATGGTGGTGCCTATAACTCGTTCCGAGTTAACAAGTATACAGGGGGTCGGGTAGAACATTTCCAGTTGACATTCGCACAGTGCTATACATTTTCCTTCTTTCTACAAAGAGAATACAACTAAAGTGTGGATGGTGCTGGGGGTTGTGGAGTGATGTATGAGGTCTAGGCGCCATACACCCTGCCCCAGACAGACAGCTCATGTCCCCAGAGCCAAAACAGAGCAACTCGGGCTATTCAGGGGGTATTGTGAGACTTATGAAAGTCTGTGACGAGGCATCAGCTAGCAGCAAGTTTCAAAACTAAGGTAGTAAACAAGAACCTTTCAGAACGCCACGGTACTGCTATATTATTCTACTCATATCTATGACCTGTGTCAAGGTTCGTTAAATTTCTTCATTTCTTTTTGTTCAGTAACGCCATGTGGTACAATGAATATAAAGTGGGGTCACCACTATGATATCCCCCCGCCCCCACCCTCACACCCACCGCTAACAAGTGTATACAATATGTTGGGCTATGAGTGTGAAGAGGGATGTGAAAATCCTGCACTGTCATGGACCCTTTTCTACATACCCAAGAATCCACATGATTCAAACAAAGTGGCGTATTTTGTAACACTTATCCAATCAGAGGCGTTTCTCGGTAGATTTGGTTCTTCATGACAATGTATAGGGGTGCTGTGTGTAGGAGGTGGGTGGCAGTGTACCAGACCCTCCTGAGCAGCTCACCATGCAGGTCGACACTGGAGCATATCGCACCCAGCTCAATGTGCTTATCCTGGATGCTCCAGGGAGCAGACATCTCCCACCCACTTCTTTAAAGTGGCGTCTTTGATCAGTAGATCACCACACCCTAGGCTGAGTGGTAGGAATGTGAGACGGTAATATTCATTCTTATGGTGGAATGATTTGGATTGCACGGTATCTATGGGGAGAAGGACCCTGGTAGGAAGTATGCTTTGAAGTGTCATTCCCATTTCCTTTAGTTTGATTAATTCTTTACAGGCAGCATTGTATATTAAAAGGTAACGCCCGCATACATAGACTACTTTTTATTCAGATTGCCGCAATAAATCTATTAGAATTAACACTCACAGGTCCATAAAGCAAACAGCCTGCAGTCTTTCCCAATTGTTGATCACCATTAACATCATATGAACAAGCCTGTGGACGCACCTGTGTGTTTTGTCTTGCTTTTAGAGTTGCCTCAGACATTAAAGGGCCTGGGGAGACAAAAAGGTAAAGGTAGGTCTGGACTATGTGAATGCCTTAACGTCAGTGAGTTTAAATCTAGTTTCTAGCCAAGATTGCAGTTGAAGGTCTTTGTGATTTTGTAGCGGATTGCTTCCGAGAAAATGCAATAACTCGGTGAAATATGGGAAAAGCCTGCAATAGAAAATTCTAACTAGATACTCGCAATGGCCGACATAAACAGAGGGGTCGGAGTCTTTGAACCTCGACGTATGGACAAGCCATCCCTTCTGGTTGGATTTAACAAGCCCAGTTACAGAGGCGCTCTGGGATTTACTGCAGGGAGGGTTGATTATTTAAGATCAGGGCCGTGTTCTGTATATTTTCATGAAGATGAATAGAATCCCCCCCCCCCTTTGGTCGCGAGGAGCTTAGACCTTCAGATCCAGCTTTCAAATTTTCTTTCTGAAAATCAGTGTAAATGTGTTGTGACAGATTTTACATTCCCTTCCTTCAACACAACCACAACCTTCCTCCTCCAGCTTGTCAAATAATGACCATCCCCCTCAATACTCCTTGAGTAAATGACACTGGTCTGTGGCCCTGGTTCAGTTCCACCGAGCTCCTCAGAACGACTCAGAGATTGGGGTCATGACCCGGTGGGTATTCCCTATATGATATATAGTAGCAATGTGCATACAAAAAAGTAGCGGGGAAGGCGTTCTTTCTTTTTTTTTTTGAGGGGGGGGGGGTTGTGGGCAGGTCCGTCCGGATTCGTTAAGATGGTACATTTTTGGTCCATTTTGTGCTGAAAGGGGTGGGTTTTTAGGCACAAAAATCCAACCAATTTTTCGAAAACGGCATCATGCGGTCCTTAAAGGGCCATGCACCTCTGACAGATACACGTTGTTGCTTCAATGTTATTGTCGGTGAGGGAAAACTTACTACACATGTATAGCTGAAGGATGATGGTATCCTTTCTTTGTGGCTACTGACATCTATAAGTACAATACTTTATAGATGTGATTGTCCAATAGAATTCGTGACAGCATCTTAGCAGGAGGAGTGATTTGACGATCTGCAGTTATAATGTTGTCACACTTAGTGAACAATATTCAGGTGGACTGAAGTCCTGGCTGCCTGATAGTCGTGTGCGCTGCATCAATATTTTGTACAAACCCGGTAGGTTAAACTAAACTAACCCTAAAATAACATATTTATCACTTTATATACTCCTGTCCTACTTTCCATATACCACTAACAGCCATGAGTAGTACAAGCCTAGATCTGCTCAAGCTGGCCGAATGCTGACTTGGATAATATTGAAAGCCAGCGGCGGATTAGGATAGAGGCGCAGGGGTACCAACTGTTTTTTGTCTATAGTTAATGGTTTATTAGCTAAATTTTGAGCTCGTAAAACCCGCAAAAAATAGGGGTACATCCCTTCCTTTTGAGCCAAATCAAAAGACAAACCCTTGGGGATTCCTCTGCGTGTGTTTGCACACAGAATGTCAAGTCTATCCTATCTGGTCTGACACTGGCTGTGCACATACAAGATTGCCAATTCACTAATCCCTCATTTCACCAGAACCCAACACATACCAGTCAGCACTGCACAGGAGGGTGGGTCTCTTTGAGACATCTTGAGGACAATTGGCACCACAACCAGGACCTCCTCCAGTCTCCTTCAGGAAGCAGGTCACCAGAAGGACCATCCTCTACATGTTCTCATTGGGTGAGTATTTGTGAGCAAAACGTGGCATGAATTGCTCAGGGCTCATCAGCAGAGGCTAACATGACACCATCAAAGACAGACAAATGACTCTGTTTGCTTTCGGGTGTTTAGCAGGTTTGGTGGAATGGATATGGGGGAGCAATATCCAGGAACTGCGTGCTGTATAAATGGAAGGAGGATAGTTGTTAAAACAGTGCATGCTGCATTCATGCATATATAGTATTTTTATATGTGAGGGCTTTCCGCTTATCACTATACTCCTACAGAAGTTAAATGCCTTCTTCTTATTCTACTTTAGCACCAGCTTCTTCTCTTCCTGCTTTCCCAGACCAGAAGGCGGTATCTTCTTCTCCTATCAGTGGCTACTGAGAATATGCTGATCAACAACTGCATTTTGCAGTAGGTACTGCTGAAATACTTCCAAAACAGCTGACTTTATGCTGCACTTTCAGTATAGACTCAGTAGTGTACTAACTATCAACTGAGTATGCACTGCATTTTCAGGTTAGAATCAGTAGTCTACTGACTCTCAACTGAATCTTAATAGATACCAAAAGTGTCACACTCTGGGCAGCAGCATAGATGCAGTAGTCTACTGACCATCTACTGGTATTGCTCTGTCGATTCATGGATTATTTATTGGGCTACTGACCTGATGCTTCTGAGACAGTCCATAGTGTGAATGTCAATATGGTTGTGAACAGTAATCAAAAGATTCAGTAATGAAATGTTTTGTACTGAATCATCAAGTATTATTTTGGTCACCATCATGACACTATTCTTTTTTTACACAGTATACATGTATCATTGATAATTACAAAGCTGCTTTCTTATCACCTTAACATCAATAAAATGCAAGGCATTCTACTATAGCAGTACTTTATCAGACATGCCTACTTTTACCCTCTTGCTATGATAGAAGTTACCCAGCACTACTGAATCAATACTGCCCCCCTCTTATATGAGTTGCATGCACTACGAGGGAGTAATGACAGCTCCACATAGCTGATGGGGTGGTGGCTCAGGGGGCTAATGCATTGGTACAGTAATCATAAGATCCCAACCCGGACCAGAAGGCAGTATCTACTTCTCCTATCAGTGGCTACTGATGATATGCTGATCAACAAGTGCATATTGCAGTAGGTACTGCTGAAATACTTCCGAAACAGCTGACTCCATACTGCATTTTCAGTCTAGACTCAGTAGTGTACTGACTATCAACTGAATATGCACTGCATTTCAGGCTAGAATCAGTAGTCTACTGACTCTCAACTGAAAGTTAATAGATTCCAGAAATTATACACTCTGTGCAGCAGCATAGATGCAGTAGTCTACTGACCGTCTACTGGTATGACTCTGTCCATTCACGGATTATTTACCTGATGCTTCTAAGACAGTCCATAGTGTGAATGTCAGTATGGTTGTGAACAGCAATCAAAAGATTCAGTAATGGATTAATGAAACTATCCAGTGTTTGTGGAGACAAGCATACTTCACCCCTTTGCATATGAATACCTTATTCAGTGCCAGTAATGGATACACATGGATGTTGGGGTGTATGAAAGTGAGGAATTACTCACTGACTTTATATAGGGTACAAATATACTGGATCATCAAGTATTCTTTTGGTCCCCATCATGACATATTTTTTTTTACATAGTATCCATGTATCATTGATAATTACAAAGTGCTTGTCTCATCACCTTAACATCAGTAAACCGAAAGGCATTATATTATAGCAGCACTCTATAGATATGTCTACTCTTACCCTTTCGCTATGGTAAGAGTTACCCAATACTATTGAACCAATACTGCCCTAGCCCCCTCCTACATGATTTGTATGCACTACTAGGAAGTAGTAACCGCTCCACATAGCTGATGGGGCGGTGGCTCAGGGGGCTAATGCGTTGGTAGAGTAATCAGAAGATCCCAAGTTCAAATCCAGCAAGGACCACCTAGAGAGGCATTGGTAGTGCCAGTACTAGAACAGCGGCTGCTTCTTTTATGCTTCTACCTGCCCCCAGCAGTAGTTTTCAGTATGATCTACTGCTCAACTACTGCTATAGCAGCAGCCATGCAGTAGTGCTGATTGAACACTGCCCCAACCCCATATATGGTCATGCAGCATTAAATAAGTAGATACTGTTTAAATGCTGCCATCTCATTTACATAATTGGGACAACTGATTCAATACTGCTTGCATGCTGCTAATACTACTGTTCTACTACTGTACCACTGCTGCAAGTTTTGTGGAGCTGAGCAGTAGAATGACAGTAGATGCTGATACAATACTGTTTCTGATGCTGCTTTCACACTGAATCACTACTGTCACACCACACTGTTTCCCAGCTGCTTTAGTGCTGCATTTCTACTGCATTTTGGTCCGGGAAGTTCAAATCCAGCAAGGACCACCTAGAAAGGCATTGGTAGTGCCAGTACTAAAGCAGCGGTTGCTCCTTTTATGCTTCTACCTGCCCCCAGCAGTAGTTTTCCGTATGATCTACTGCTCACCTACTGCTATAGCAGCAGTCATGCAGTAATGCTGATTGAACACTGCCCCAACCCCATATATGGTCATGCAGCATTAAATAAGTAGATACTGTTTAAATGCTGCCATCTCATTTACATAATTGGGATAACTGATTCAATACTGCTTGCATGCTGCTTATACTACTGTTCTGCTACTGAACCACTGCTGCCATGTTCTGTGTGCTGAGCAGTAGAATGCCAGTTGATGCTGATGTGGTACTGTTTCTGATGCTGCTTTCACACTGAATGACTACTGTCACACCACACTGTTTTTCTACTGTTTAGATACTGATTTTCTACTGCATTTTTGTCCGGAAATTCCCCTCTTTAATTTTACATGGCTTTATTTCCTATTTTGGTCATTCCCTAAGGTAGGTACCCTTACGTTTAGCGTCTCCTTCCTTCAGAAAGGGAGTTTTTTTTTAACTTTAGCATTCAATGGATTTTGTTTTGGCTTACATCCACTGTTATCTTGTTACATTATTTTCACTTTTCTTTGCGCCATAAATGTCTTGATAAACAGGTTTCTCCTCATCAGTTCTATCCTGGTTAACAAACATTGTGTGTGCTAGCTCAAGGTTGTATTGGTGATGGCGTTTTAGATGAGCAGCAGAGTGTATTGCGGATGATTGCATTGTCCTGTGCTGGTGACTGATGTATCATTGTCGTAGTCCCTGTTTCCTCTTGCTGGGGATGATAACAGCAAGCCATCTAATCTACAGAGTCCTTTATCTTACAGACCCAGTCTGGGACACTATTGTTTGGGCTCATGAATATCTCCAGCTCTATCCCTACAATACCTCCCTAGTACAAAAGCAGTCAGGGAGTTAAGTCTGTAAGATGTGCTTCTTATCTTTAATTCTATGAGCATGAATGTTACATATATTGTGCATGATAATCATAGAGACTCATTCAGTTTCATGTGTGTATCGAGCAAACTAGGTCTCAAGAACGATTCAACACTATAATCACCTACAGAACTAGAGTTAACAATTCATTACGCCAAAAAAAAAAGGTTGGTTTCCGGTAACATGGTCAAAAAAGTTGAGGTCGGTAGGTCGGATTTTTGTTCTCAATAGCCAATGCCTCAGTTTGTGTCACTTCCCCTATGTACCATACCGATCCAGGGTAGTTGGAAAGTAGAGAATGTCAGGCCAGGGGAAGTAGCTCAGGGGTAGAGCTTTCGCTTCGAAGTTGGAGGGTCCCGGGTTCGAGTCCCAGTTTCTCCATGACATTTTCCGCTGACCACTACATCTTTTAGAAACTTTCTAGTTTCTGTAATCTACATGTATAGACATTTGTTTTCAATCTTTCTATTCCACTTGGCACAACTGCCTGTGCCCCCCCCCCTTTATGCTCTTCATTTGTCTATAGATTTATACTCTATCCTCTATCTATGGTGAATAGTCTGGTGTTTCACAGCTGGCCCCTTTATACCACACCTTTTTGAGGAGCTCACATCCATTGCTTTCAGTTTCACCTATGCCACAATGCAAACTGGTGCCTTTCCCAGAGGAATCTAATCTATATGCCCTTTATCACACAGACAACACAGACTGGGACCACATTGTTTAGGTTTGGGCTCATGATGTGTTATCCACGATTTGTCCCTTTAACAAAGTTTTGACTTCCAGGGCAATCGCCCACCACCAAAAATTAGTAGGGATAAATACAAAAAGCATTCTATAATGCAGATGCATGAAGAGTTTGCCCCCCCCCCCCCATCAAAGATCCTCGTTAGGTATAACTGCACGGGACACCAGATTTGGAAAATATATTACACTCTACCTGTCTAAATTTGGGACATAAAAGGAGCAATAAAATCATAGAATGGTAAGCCGATTAAATAAACAATAGATTATGCTGATCTGAACTCAGTGAGCAGATGATGGGGTTACCAAGTCCACATGCCTTTCTCAAACTACCGGTAGAACTCATCACATTCAATACAGCACTGCAAAGATAAAGGTGCGTATGTGAAATCGGTATTCCCCAACCAGGTTCCCTCTTGCAGCCAGTTCACCAGAGGCTGGCCCTTACATTTCCTCTATGGTAAGAGTATTTGTGAGCAAGACGTGGCCAGAATTGCACATAGCTCATCGGCACAAGCCAACACGACACCATTAGGGATGGTGCAATGCCTTGTGTCTGCCTCAGTGGTGTTTAAAAGGATTAGTGGTATTCAGGTATATAGAGAAAAAAAATGAACAAAGAACCGTGTGGTTTAAACAGACGCCTGGCGACTATACAGTGTACTGACCGTAATACCTAGTGTATATGGCGCGGCTTAAATATGTGGAACTAGCCCTGTGTGCGCCTTATAGATTTCTCCCAATGTATGGGGTAAGATAGAATTACATAACATTTGACATAAAGTGGCAGAAAAAGGTCCTAGTTGCACGTTATAGCTCTATCTTGAACTCAAGGTGCGTCTTATGCACCAGGTCGCCTTATACGCGGGGTTCTACGGTATGTATTTTAGAGCTGTATACCTTTACCACAAAGTGTTTTATACATAGGCTTTCTAGTGTTTGCTATAAATATGTAAAAGCTGAATTCATCTCTTTTATTCAAATTGACACAAGATTTTTTCCCCCTCCCATTTCCCTCATTTTTCTGCATGGCTTTATTTCCTATATGTCGGGTGATCAATATCCATGGTAATAGCCTGATGCCTATAGCAGGTGGTCGCTTCACACCAGCAGGTTTTGGGGAGTCAGTTCCTGAATAGATTTTGTGTCGGGTTACATGGAATGCTAGCAGCACGGCTAGCTGCAATACAAGGGACTGCCTCTCAACGAGACATTCATAAAATACCACCTTTTTGTAAAATCACAGTTGCAGCCATTGTCAGGTCTGCATCATGTTATTATCTATGGATTTTATACATGGACAATCTAAAAGGGACTTATAATGCATGAATACACTACTGGCGAGTTACTCGCCAGCAGTGACTTGGTGCATCATTAAGAGTTGGCGATTTGGTATGAAGCTGGAGCCTATACGTGTCAATTCATTCCTAAAGTTTAAGGTTTAAATGCCATATTCCTGGTACAAAAATTGGTGGTATGATAGGTAGACAAAAGATTCTAAAATCTCAAAAAGTTTGGGGTGTATTAGCTTATATAAGCTAACCAACCTACGTCTAAATTTGTTGTTAATCAGCGTCATTTGTATCATTCATTATTATCTTATAGATCTAGACAATTTAGTCTTACTGGCTAAGCTGCTGCGTTTCCTGTTAAAATATTGGATCGACCACTGCATTCTACAAAATCCAGCATTAATAGTGAGAAGGTTTGCAATGTTCAGTAAACTCTTTCTTCTAGCTGCTCCTCTCTCCTCTCATCCCGACCTCATGTCCGTCCCTCCTCCCCAGTGCTGCCTTCTGGTGATGTTCAGGCGAACCATGTTTACCTGTACAAGCATACGTGACCGAGCTGAAGAGGGTAGTCAAGCCCCCCTCCCCAAAAAAACAAAAAAAAACAGTTGTGCGTCAGGTGACATCCTGAAAAAAATTAGGCAGGTAGGTCGGATTCTTTTTATTTTGCAAAATCCTATAATGGTTTCTGGTGAGTGATGGTGACTAGCAACGAGTCGCAGTGACTCCCAGATGACTGAAATTGAAGCAAAAACACAACAAAAATTGTTTAATTTCTACAAAATTGAAGAAAAATGTCTAGGGTCGGCCCTGTATTGCTAGGTAGGGTCAGGTCAACTGAAACAAACAATTCCTTTTTTCCACAGGGTCGCTGTCAATTTCTTTTTTATAACAGGGGATCCAACCCTTCAGGGTTGAGTAAAAGAGTTATCCCTTTGAGCTGATAGGCAGCATTCATATAGTTAAAGGGAGGTGTTGAGTTATCCCTTTGAGCTGATAGGCAGCATTCATATAGTTAAAGGGAGGTGTTGAGTTATCCCTTTGAGCTGATAGGCAGCATTCATATAGTTAAAGGGAGGTGTTGAGGGAAAAAATCCCATACCATAAGGCAAAGAATATTTCCGAGGTAAGGCCAAACTTCTTTTCTTTTTTAATTTGGTTATAGGCCACCGCTCTGGAGCTGAATGGCCTGCGTATACCTTTTGTATAATGAAATTCTGAAATGACATCTTTTTGGTTATATAACAGCTTTTACAGCTTCTAAATCGGACTATTATTAAGGACATTAGGGCGTTGTCCAACCATTATTTCTAATTTTAGATCCTCTGTTCTGGAATTTTTTTGTCGGAATGAGGGGAGAGTGGAGCAGCTATGAGGAAATGACGTAACCTCAGGGATAAAAAAGAGTTGCCGCTTGAAGGTAAAAACAACATCCAATTCATCTATTTTGAAAGGCCACTCCCATAGCAATCATCCTCCGGATCGAAAAAAATGATAATATAGTATAGATCTGCCACTGTGTCCAGACGTTGTGTCCAGACGCCAACTGATTAAACAACTAACCCACATGAATGTCACGTTACGTACTCGGTTAATGAACCCAGACATCAGTATATTCCAAATTGATGGTTGGGATAGTTGAATTTTCTCCTTTTTTCAGAAAGGCTGTATGCGGGCTACCAGTATACTGTTGCAATGAGGAACTATTACGTGACGTTATTGTTTACCTTATTTAACTACCATACCATGGCGATACAGTGGTAGTGAGAGGTGTGCCTCTTACATTCCCATATTTTCAATTTACATTACAAGTTGACTGTGAAAATATTCTGCACGAGAAAAGTATGAAGCCTATGTGATGGTGTGAATGACATGACAAATCCTAGAGCAACTTGGTGGGATTAATCATCAGCCAATGAAATAATCCTAACTTTTCATTGTGGACTTCTCAGGGGGCAGATGGTACCAATCTAATAACTGTTATCAGTGTTAATCGCTGGTAACCAGCTTCAGCAATGGCTATGTTCATTAGATATCCTGCAACCTCAGTATACCCTATGTTCTGATAGTACATGATGTCTTTTGGGGGATGCATAACTCCATATACATGTACATGTATATCGGTCACCATAATGCAATGATGTAGGATTGATGAGTTACTCAGCTGCATGATTCATTCATGCTTATTAGCCCTTTAATGCCCTTATTAGCCCTTTAATGCCCTTATTAGCCCTTTAATGCCCTCATCAGCCCTTTAATGCCCTTATTAGCCCTGTAATGCCCTTATCAGCCCTTTAATGCCCTTTTGTTTGTTTGTTTAGTTTTACGTCCGGGGGCCATCAAGGAACTCAGACATTCAAGGTTTCTCAGACATTAAGTCCTTTCTTTTCTTTTTGGACAGGTATTTATATGCTGCTTGCCCTACACAGCAGTGACCGAATCAATGAATGACCGAATCTATGAGATGAATGACCGAATCTATGAGGAGGGTCGAGGGGGAAAACCGCTACCGGGGCTTCATTCCCCTACTCTTTTCGAAGGATAGCAAGTGTTCTTTTATTTGCCTGGTCCCATAGGCAGGGCCAGACAAACCACGGCCTTTGATCACTCAGACGTGGTTCACTGAGGGGGAATCCCATGGCAAAAGACAAGCATGTAAGCCCAGGCCCGTGCATATGGACACCAGCTGCCCACATGCTCACCCCAAGACACAAGAAACCCCAAGTTTGTCGCCTTTTACGAATCTGGTATGCCCACTGTTAGTATGGAAGGAGATTTCTCCTTGTGGACTCCCAATGAAGTTATTCTGCTCCTTCATGCCCTCACATGAAGGTCCCCATGCCCTTATTGGCCCTTTAATGCCCTTATTGGCCCTTTAATGCCCTTATTAGTCCTTTAATGCCCTTATTAGCCCTTTAATGCCCTATCAACCACATATGTACCAAATATGCAGGCTCGGCATTATTTCAGTCCTGGTGAGTGGCTTGTCGGCAGAGCTGCATTGACGCATTATGGCGACTTATACATGGGCATGATATGTTAATGCTCTCTGGGCCTTGGAAGGGCTAAGGCGCTATGGCTATGCAGTCCCTAAAGATCCTAAAGCACATTGCTGTCCTACGAGGACTCTCTAGCTGCAGGTGATAGAGTGACCCTGTGTGTTTGTAGGGGGCTGATAGTGAATCACTTCAGGACATGCCAGAGGACCACTAGGTGTGGTTTACTGACATAATAGTGCTGTCATCCCCTCCCAGGTGCCCCAATATAAATACAGACATCAAATCCCTGCAGTCCCCTCATTCCCATGCACAGAGTATGACATGGAGAAAACACACAAGCTGTAAAGGGGCTATGGTGTGTAGGGAAACACTTTCTGTTTTCTTTTCGCGTGTGTGTTTTTTTGGAGTTCATAACTTCAACTTCATAATGTTTTCGGTTTTCTCCCTGTCACCTATGACGTCATTGGTGACGTCATGCTGCCTCAATGACGTCACCCGCAGTGGCTAGGGATCTTGTCATGATCTATGAGCGCAACTCCTATCCGTGGTCCTTGCCACATTTTTCTTGTTTAAAGAAATTGGGGAAAATGACACTGATGTCAATAGTTTAATCTAAGCTTCTTTGTTTGATGTGTGCCTTCCACTTCAATTTCAGGCCTTTCATAGTTGAGATACAACCCCTTGGCCGACAAATCAGACAAAATCTCAGGTTTAACCTTTTGTAGGAAATTTACCTGATAAAATCTGCAAAGAAGGGATTACCCGTAAAGGCATGAAATGACCTCTCCTTAGTAAAAGGTTTGCCTCAGAGTTGTACACCAATATAGACCGGTAGACTGGTAGACAGGGCTATAACTCGGCTGTAATATAATCCCATAGCATGCCACTGTCCCATGACTCTGCCCAGCTACAGGTACAAGGAGGAATAAGGACGTCTGTGAGTCATGATGCTGCAGATAAAGAGCCTCACAGTGACAGATAGGGACAGTCACACTCAGCGTACAAAGATTATACACATGGTTTTCCATAAATTTCGACCCTGCGTATAAGGTATGGCATGTAAGTGATACTAATAATTTCCCTAGATCAACAAATGGGGACACCAAGACATTTCATTTATATGTTACACTCCCCTTATAGCTCCTGTAGCAGCATGGTGGGGGGGGGCATGCAACATGTGGTTCAGTTCATAGAATCCTAGCTTCCCATAGCTTTTGAATTTTCAAAATTCATTGAGTGGAACAAAAGTTATGACATCTATCTTACCAAATCCACAAAACAAACCTCGGTGCGCCTTATACGTAGGGTACACCGTACACCTTATATATGCGGTATTATGGAATTAATAGTCTATCAGAGGACCACCATCTAGAGCTGTCCTGATACTGGTGCCTGATTGTATATACTACTTACTCCCCGCTGGGCCTGTATACATATAAAACCATGAGGTGAGTCAGACATGCAGAAACATGTTGACGTATGTTATGTACAAAACCTACAGGTGATCAGCTGTATACTGGGTATTATTTGTATCTATGGATAGGGGGATGGGGATGAAGAGGGCACACACAACACTGTAATATGTAGTGAATGCCGAGTCATGTGATAATATCCCAGGTGGAGAGAGGGTGGGAGAGGGACATTGTTTGCCTGAGGCAGGCATGCTGGTGTTCTATCATATGAAGTCCAATTCTCATAATAACATGTGAATTAACCTCTATGACATGTGCACATAACATATACAAGCCCTTCACGACAGTGACAATATTTACATGGTTCTTGGTGACTTTTAGGCTTAGGATTGAGCCATTTGACATAAAACACTATCTGAGTGCGATGCAGATCAGTATCAACAAGAGCCTTCTCTAGGGACCATTGGCCCGGTAAACCAGTATAGTACATGCATTCCATGGAAAATGAGGATGAGTAATAGGGGATTCATTGTGTTTTACCATGGGACAGGTGCTGGGTAAGGAAAACTGGAGAGTATTGGTATGATAATTTCCTTGGTGGTTTATGACGGCAGGCTACCTCTGTTATAAAACATTAACGATATGCGGAGCGGTCTCTGTGGGGTATGTGTGCCTCAAAATGGCATATAACCACACAGAGATATGGGCATAGAAATTACTGCATGTATGAGGAGCAACTGGGAAATGGGACATTGAGACATTCAGAGAAAGAATCCAAAGATGATGCTGCCCATATTTCTACCCATTTAATACTGTAGGCAATTATAGAGGCCCTTCATACAGTTGATCCAGAAAATAGCATTCAGAAACTCATATTATTACATTTATGGATAAACAGATTCATCATTATGCATTTATACTGATACTGGGTCAGACTCATCGGCATGGACAGGGTTCATTATATTTTCTGAATTGAATATACTGTCAACTGCAGGTATTTGTGCTGTCTAATGTATACATATATGTATAATCTAATGTACACGTATGCACAGAGATTACAGGGGTAGACACTAACTTTTCCAGCCATTGGCCACCCGGGCCCATAGCTTTACACATCTATGGGCCCGGAGCTAAAACTGTGGGCCCAGAAGAGCCACTATATTTTTTAAAAGAGAAATTATAGGTATCTTTAATAAATTCACAATATAACCTAACACGGATGGATAGATTCCTACTGATTTTCTCTTTACAATGATATATAACAAGCCTATACTCATATGTCAACTTTTATAGATGTCACTCTGTAAATTTCTGTGGGCCATCCCGGGCCCACAGGAAGGTAATTCTTGGGAAAGCTGCGGGCCCACAGGCAAAACTGCGGGCCATTGGCTCCCTGGCCAGCATTAGTGTGTACCCCTGGATTACCATATCATACAGTACGTAATTACCGGTACACACATGTGATAGGGGGTATAGAATTTATACCAGTAATTCCTTCCATTCACTGTAGAACCTTAAGGGTGTAATTGGCACCCTTTGTGACAGCTATTACCGTAAATTCCCTCGTATAAGCCGCTCCCTGACTTTAGGAGAAGGCTATGGCCCGCGCCTGAGGCCTAAAAATTGGTCATCTAGTATTGCTCCATAGTACCAAATAGTCAATACCCTCGTATACGCCGCACCCTGAATTTGGCAACCTCCTATAAGCAGCACTTTGATTTGGGCTCTGGTATAAACCATGGCTTATATGAGAAACTTTACAGTAGCAGTGCATGTCTTGCCAGCACCAGATTAAGCAATGTACATGCTCTCTGGACAATGTGAGAATCATCATGGGCTGTTTTGGTTGGATACATACTGACAAGTGAATAACTCAAAATACAATTTTATTGTGTTGGTAAATAGTGAACTATTCTCCGAACGTTTGCATACCCATACCCCTATTCATTACTTAATGGTAGCCAATATCACCCATCAGTTTAGCTTCCGCATGAACTTGCCAAGGGAAACAAAGTAGAAACATTTGTTCATGCCTATAACAGTAACAACTACCCTGTAGGTCACATGCTTCAGTTCGTGACCCTAATCCTGATTGGGGGAGGGGGAAGGGAGAAAATATGTTTCAGAAGGTTGCGTGGCCGAGCATACTCTACCTTGTAATTTAGATTGGGTGCAGGTGAGTACATTGGCTACAATCTTCTTGTCATCTTGCAAATCACATGGTGCTAACTTGATTGGCTCTGAATGATAAAGCACAAAAGTGCATGAACACAAAAATCCATGAAATTGCTTGAGTGGAACCCCTTGAATGTAGGCTGAGTATTAGAATGTGTAGATATTTGGAATTTGGAAATCCCTCAAATCAGGGAAATTCAAGGTGAATTCCGTCCCGGCAAATAGCCCGAGTATGTCCGGATTCCATTCCTCCTTTCCCAATTCTTTTCCTTTTAAGTGACAGAAATGGAGAAATTTTGAAACTGACATTTTGTTTCCTTTGGCCTTAAGTGGAGTAAATGTAACTAAATAGCCCGCTCAGTATTATGGTGGACCACAGGTGCTTAACCCGATAATGGCTGCTGATGCATTAATGCATCATGTCCATTGGTCATCATGATGCATGGATGCATCCCTGGCGAGTAACTCACTAGGGCCGCATTCAAGCATCATGCCAACCCTACGGGATAGATACACAAATCCCGGATGGTTGGCATGATGCTCCAATGGTTATATTGCAGTAATGCATCAGTAGCCTTTAAAGGGTAAACACTACACTTACAGAATTAAGCTACAGTTCTGGCACCTACCCAACACGGATGTCTGACATTATGTAACACCTACAGGAGGGGTCTGGGACACCTGCCGAGACAGGTAAAGGTATACAATACCAGTTTTTGTAGCCAATGGGTTTACACCAAACAAGCTAAATCACATTACAGGGTTGGACACTCACTTGATAAATAACTTTCAAAGTTTGCTACATCTGAGATTATTATTGATGATACATAGAATTGAAAAATGTTAGACTTCATGATGGTGCAGTACATGAATACCGTAATCTCCCGCGTATAAGGCACAACCCGCGTATAAGGCACACCTAGAGTTTTGGAAAATTCTCAAAAAAAATGAAAAATTCATAACTTTGGTTCTACTGAATGAATTTTCAAAATTCAAAAACCTATGTGTAGCTTGGGCCACCTTGGGCCCTCCTGGACCCTCCTGGGCCCCATTATGTCCTATTATGACCAAGGGGACATGTAAGATATCAAAAGAAAGGTCTTGGTGTCCCCCTTGTGGATCCAAAGAGAACTAAAACCCCCCGTATAAGACGCGCCTTATACGCGGGAGATTACGGTAGTAGGAAATCGACAGCATCTATATAATAATCAGATATTTCAATATTTCAGTGAAATTTTGTTGGAATCATTTCGTTTTGAACATATTTGTCATTTTTGTACCAGTATTACATCTGATTTCAAATTCAAGCTGGATATCCGGTTTTCGCCCTAAAACAAAAGGAGGTACCCGCCCCTCTCACATCTGTACATTTGTATAATGAACGGATAGTAACCTAGGTAGTAAACTCATGATATTCCAAAGCTCACTGTATTTCGCCCTCATCTGTATGAAATAAATATTGATCTCGCTGGAAACAAAAATAAAGGTATAAAAATAAAAATAGGTATTTGATCAAGATAGACTGAGCCGACCCTTTCATGTTATTTTCAACATGCAATGGGTTGGTCCACCATTCCGCTCACGGAGTCAGTTGGGTGCAAACCACTTTGTTACACACAAAATCTATAATCAGCTCTGCACACCCAAATATCAGTTAGAGTAATCGCTATATTCATAGACACACAATTCCCTGGACATGATTTATGAACAAATGAAATAGATTTGGTGGTGCGTCTCATTTTTGGGGCATTCAGAATGGTTTTTAAAATCCTATTTAAATGTGTGTCCCTGACTGCAGGGTTCTCCTCAGATTCAAAAATCACACCGTAAACCCAGAGCAAGATGATGTGCAAAAGTCACTATGCAAACTTTAGATAAAATAATAATGGGTTTGATGCCCATTATAGTGATATATGGTGGTTAAGATATTCATATTAGGAGATTTTTCCATCCTTTTCACAAGAAATTACATGTTTTGACCCAGGAAAAGTGCTAAAAGGGGCATAACTTTAGTTCTAATTGATGGATTTTCAAAATTCAAACATCTACAGAGAGCTAAAATGACACCGGCAGCGATTCTGGGGTTATTTGACACCGGCGGTAGTAAAAATGACGCAGGCGGCCCGCCGGTGTCATTGCAGTGTGGGGAGAACCCTGGACTGGTATCGTAGTTTGATACTGGACCCGAGGAAAGATGAAAACTATTAGTAACTACAGGTAGAATAATCTTTTAAATGTTGATATTGAATTGATATATTCATCTAGAAACATATTCACATTTATCTATTAATATATATCATCCGCCCTTGGATTTCGAGAAATAGCTATCTATATTTTCAGAAGAGGCTGAAAATCACGATTCCCATGAAATCCCTACACAAAAGCAGCACATTTGAATATTACCGGTATATACGTGTTTCAATGGTCTTCAATGGCTCATTGCATAGGGTCACGCAAAGTAAGATACAATCTTATCAATAATTTGCAGGTTAGAGAGATATTGGCAGGTAGGGTAGACAAAGGGTAGCTTCCCCCTGCACAGACTCAATACCCTCCGACTCAGTACAAGTAAACTAGCCACATGGAAGTACATGTACTGTTAACCACCCAGCATCTGAGGCCGAAAACGGTGAACCGCGGCTCAGGTCTCTCTTACTTTTTAGATCTTCGATTTCGCAAAAAGAAAAAAAAATACAACCAAATTAAATGCACATTTCCAAGTTTTATTGTTGCTGTTTTTTGTTGTTTTGTTGTTGTTGTTTTTAAAGAAAATAGTGAAAACCTTGCATATAAACCTCATGGGTCATAAACATTTCAGATCCAGGTAGAGTCAGGGAGGTTGGAGACAGGGGTTCCCCTATCACCTACAGAAATAACTTTAATGAGACCTGATAGATAGGGACACATGCATGGAAACAACGTATTTCTTTTCGTGGAGGAGGAGCCAGAGGGAGGAGGGAGGTGCGTGTCTATGTATCAGGTTTGAGTTGGAGATAAAGGCTGGGTGGATCTTGATTGAACAGCAAGGATCTGGCACATCGCCACCTATACAGGAAGAAGTGAGAGTGAGTGAGAAATAGATGTTTAACGCCATTTCGACAGCTAAAGTCATATTCATGGCGAGAACTACTTTACACAATTTCACAGGGGAATGTGTCAGTGCCTGCGCATGTGCACCACACACATGCAGAGGGGACAGGAAAGAGAAGAAATAGACCCTTTTAAGTGGGCTAGGGATGCCCGTACAGGAAGAAGCCATTGTGGACTGTTGTCATAGTGATGTGTCCTGCACTGACCATCCCTGCAATACACATGTTCTCTCTGCAACACTACTGCCAACAGCTTTCCAATGGTTTACTATGCCAAACGGTTATTCAGAAAGGATGCACTATGCATAATAAAACATATATATCATCCTTTCCGAGCAGCTGTTCATACTATATGCTGCCACATTATCCCATTGTTTTATATGGGCAGCCGCAGCCTCTTTGCAGTTATGGCATTTAGACATCATTACGATGTCTATGGTAATGATGTCTATATACCATAAGCAACAAGTGACACGTGTACTTGATCAGTTGTAAATGCCAATTTTCTCTAGAACAAAACCTAAGCAGTACTCAGTCCACCAAAATCCAAAGTCCCTAACCCTGCTTCATTCTCATTTGTCAACAGGCATCAGCCCATTGCTACCGTCATTCCATGCGTAGAAGGTGCATCCCCCATATAATCAGCATCTTGAGTTGATCCCAGCCCTACAAGTATAAGGCAGAGCTAGGGGTTGTTCATTTTGACCAGTTTATAACTAATCTAATGCAATTTTATCCCACCTATGAGGCACTCTTTTGGGAGGTTCCATGAGGCGCACTACCGTAACCCTCATATTGACGTATTAAAAGCAGCTGCTTGCTAATGTAGTACGTGTATAGCATAACAACCATTTGGGAGTGTAGCAAACCAAGAAGGTTTGCCATTATCCTCAATTTCAAAATTACCCCAGCACATGTTCTTTTCCAAGTGTTGCATTCACACATCAGCCGCGTCTTATACGCGTGGATCTATGGTATATCAACCTCTCTTTGTGGCTATGATTGAGCCTAATGTTCAAAGCTACACCTGGCAGGATTGAGTTTTTAGTAGGTGATTAACCAAGTACTAAACCCTTGATATGAGTGGAGCTTTGATAAACAGGGTCGGCATGTGTGATAATCTAATTATCAGTGAGATCCTGTAGATGAATTTCTACTTGAATTTTTGTATAGACTTTGATGAATGATACCCAAGTGTCAAACAGTTTATATTGTATAATTCACATCCCTAATGTAATCTACATTCTGAAGGTAAAGCTTCCACAGGTGCTAAAAACGGGTTGTATTGTGGGAACCACTATGCATGTATTGCTCTTTTACCATTCTACTGCATGAAGTCAGACAAGCCTGCTGATAAATAGGCAAAGGTTCACGAGTGTTGGGTCTGACTGAGGTTTATCTTGCGAGGTGAAGCCAAGTAAGATAACCCTTAGTCAGACCCAATACGAGTTGTAAAATGCACATCCATGAATAGTATATATGTGGTCCTGAGTATTGATTAATACATGCATGGTTTACCATGACAGCTATGTCGCTGCTTATCTATATAAACAAAGCCTGGTGAACAACACACTACCCCATCCTGGGTGAGAGGCACTGCGGCCACTGTGATGTATACCACTCCATTTTTGCACAGATATTGGTGATATGTCACCCTGCCGCACACAGGAGATCAATACTGGAGGAGGTGGACACACACCTGCTCAGTGTGAAGGACGCTGGAGGAGGAGGGGGGATCCTTTAAGAGTCACATGAGGCCTAAAAAATGTTGTTTTCAGGCAATGCTATGTACCCTATGAAACTTTTTTACAATCTCACACGTCAAATTTGTGTCACGCAGGCAAACAAATTTTCAGCTGGCCTTAAAGAATTCTTCTTAAAAAAGTCCCTACCTACCCACCTCCCCTAAGTCTTTTTGACCCCATCATCTAAAGGCTTGATACCTCCAAATTCATGTTCCTTGACCATTCTCGTCATGAGGCACAAATGCAGTGCTGGTGAGTCTGTAGATCTGGAGAATAGACCCACCATGACTGTATCCATGCATGGGAAGGGCCAATGGATATATGACATACCGGTAAATATAGAATGCGACATTTAAAGGGTTAAAAAGCCCAACTTCACACACTACATACACCTCCCTTGTGCATCAATCTTTACTATTCACATACAATGTTAGCTGATTTTATGAATATTTGAGTTTACACCTACATATGACATGCAGGACGAGAAGACATCTATAAATATAGGGCAGCAATTTGCATTGCTCATAACTCAAAAAGAAATAAAACAATAGCCTTGAGCAAGTCTAGCTTGTGGTCTGACATCAGCACTCCCTCACCCAGTTAGTGGCACCACCAAGCCACTATTCGCATAACTCCCTCCAAAACTGCCCTATTCGCAACATTGCCAAAAAAGGCCGGAAAGTTAATACATGGATCAACATCATATACCTTCACCATTACAGGCAAAAAGCGTCTTATGGCCGCCAACCAACTGACTCTGTAGAATATAGACAATTACTCAAAATTTACAATGGTTGGTACTGAAATACCTTTTCCTGCAAGACCCCTACATCTCCTCCTTTAATGGCACTACAAATTCATTAAGTAATTCTGCCTCTTATATATAAAATTTCCATCTTTTTTTAAACTTATTTGCACCACCAAAATGACTGAAAATGAGGGGACCCATAGTCGTCTCCTATAACTCTTTTCGAGTTTATAAATAATGCAAAAACTTAACACATTCTGGTTACAACAGTCACTCCGTGGATACATATAAATAGACAGATAGACGCTCATCTGGAGGGAGATTGGCTCTGATCTCATTGTGTTGCTGACCAATCATACAGTGAGAGGGTAATGTCTTAGCTTGAATCATGCGAGAAAAGATCTAAAATGGCATTAGGGACTGATCAACTAGTCTTTTCCCTATAGATGGTACTACCAATAGTATGTCAGCAATGTTTGCCTCCAACTACTCCTGTCACCTGTGACATTCCTAGACTACTGTCAATAGCCACGACTATTGTCAATGGTCACAACCGTGTTTACCCTGTCCAGTACTCACTATGAATTCCTTTCTTTAATACTGGTAGGTAACTTTTTTGCCATCATGATACATGGCTGTAAAAAATCTACATTTCTTATATCTTATCAGGTCGTCCAATCCTAATCATCAAAGCATTGTTGACACTTTGTTACTATAAATTTGTATATTGGACTCACATAGCGTTAAACCTCGTGTATAAGACGCACCCATGTATAACTATAAGAAACACTCCTAACTTTAGAAAAAGGTACCGGGTAGCTTGGGCTTGAAAATGGCTATTTTTTAATTTAGTACTGGTGTAGGACTGTCAAAACCCTGTGTTTAAGCCGCATCCCTAGTTTTGGCTGATGCTGTAAGCAGTAGGCCTCTAAAATGGCCTATAAGCCGCGGCTTATACGTGGGGTTTTACTGCATATACATTATGTATGATATGAATCACTCATATTAAGTTTTCTATGTTATTTACTGGGTAAAAATACACATACAAAGGTAAGTGTATTACCTAGCTTCTGCATCATAATTATGATTGATTTGTCAATGTCTTGGGAAAATAGATGCGGGTATATACAGACTGCATATGGATGCTATTGTATATTATGAGCATGTGCTTCAGGTTTTAAACGTGTTGAAAAAAATATATAATATGTAGGATAGGAGTCCCGGGGTGATATGTTTCTTTTCTTCTCTCTTATCTTCTTTTTGGTGACCATTAAATTAACTAAAAGACCCGGGCTAAAAGATCAACACAAAATCTAAGGGAAAAAACAATGGACGACCCCTTGCACCATGTGTCCGCACTAACACCCAGGCCTCCAGCTACCTGTATCAGCATCTGAGGGAGAAGTTTGTATTCTGCCTGCACCACCATCAACTAATTAACTACCGAGCTATAATAACTATAATACAGATATCCATCCCCTCAGGCATAGGAATTAACTTTTTTATCTGTTGGTCTGGACACCTAATAGATTGAACTGACAAAACAAAGTGAATCGTGGTCTATAAAACATTTACCATAATACCTCGCGTATCAGGTGAATTATTATAGTAACTTCATTTTTCAGAAGCGCTGGTGGTGCTGGGGAGTTCATTTAGGCTGCATAACTTAAGCTGACTATAAGAAATATCCTGCTCCAGCTACATATGGCTTATTTACTTCACATTCAGATCTTGTCCTGTTGATTAACAGGAGAAATCAGGCCAAATGTGAATTTACATAGACCAGACCAGAAAAAAAAGGCTGGCACGTGCCAAAATTGGTAGAGCTTCCAGTCACATATACACTCGACCATACACATAGTACATTGTATTTTACCTGTACTACCACTTTGTGGCAAGGGCTGGAGTCGGTACAGCATTTGTCGTCATAACCTACATATGATATAGGCCTGTACTAACTGGAGTGTGAAAGGTTAACTCCCCCCTCCCCCTAGACCAGCACCCAATACAGTAAAAGGAATGTTCTGATGGGTACCTAGCTTGTGTCTAGATAGCACACACCGGCAGGGACAAGCTTGTCCCAATGTTACTGCTAATAGAACCAGCTCCAGTGGCGGCGTCGCCTGTAGTAACTCGCCAGGGCTGCATTCAAGCATCATGCCAAAGTCCTGGCGAGTAGCCTCATGACGACCAATGGGCATGATGCATTAATGCATCATCGGCCCTGAAAGAGTTAAACTGCGCTATGTGTCATGTTCTAAATAGCACCCTGTTAAAACCAGCCTGCATGTCGTTCATACCTGGAGGGGGGCTTAATGGCTACCCTCATTTCGATGTAGGTCGGCTGCTAGTTACACTACCGGTAGTATCTTGTTGTTGAGGTTATAGCCTGAAATATTACCCACAGCATTAATGCATCATGCCCATTGCCCGTCATGATGCATACTCACCAGGGCTACATTCAAGCATCATGCTAATCCTAGGGAGCCAATAGGGTCAGCATGATGCACACCTGTCATAGTTGTCCTTAAAGGGTTAGCCTATTAACCCATACCCCTTGGTGCCATTGACAATATCACAGTGACCCAATTAAGGACCACTTTAAGTAGTTAAGAGTCCCATGTGCAAACCTGCCTGTTGATCCTAATTTAATCTCAGCTAACCCTTTAACCCTGTGAGGGCCGACAATGCATTGGTGCATCGTGCCGATTCCATTTTAACCCTGTGAGGGCCGATGCATTGGGGCATCGTGCCAATTCCCTTTAACCCTGTGAGGGCCGACAACGCATTGGTGCATCGTGCCGATTCCCTTTAACCCTGTGAGGGCCGACAACGCATTGGTGCATCGTGCCGATTCCCTTTAACCCTGTGAGGGCTGACAACACATTGGTGCATCGTACCGATTCCATTTTAACCCTGTGAGGGCCGATGCATTGGGGCATCGTGCCAATTCCCTTTAACCCTGTGAGGGCCGACAACGCATTGGTGCATCGTGCCGATTCCCTTTAACCCTGTGAGGGCCGACAACGCATTGGTGCATCGTGCCGATTCCCTTTAACCCTGTGAGGGCCGACAACACATTGGTGCATTGTGCCGATTCCCTTTAACCCTGTGAGAGCCGACAACACATTGGTGCATCGTGCCGATTCCCTTTAACCCTGTGAGGGCCGACAACGCATTGGTGCATTGTGCCGATTCCCTTTAACCCTGTGAGGGCTGACAACACATTGGTGCATCGTGCCGATTCCCTTTAACCCTGTGAGGGCCGACAACACATTGGTGCATCGTGCTGACCCTTTGCAATTACCATTATCGATCTCATCGGATCGCCATGGTGCGTTCATGCAGCCATAGAACGAGTAGACTCGTCAATGCAGCAACCATGCATCATGGTGACCAATTGGTATGATGCCTTCATGCACTAACAGTCCTTACAGGGTTAAAGGGACAACGTGAGTTCTTGTCGTGTATTTGTCGTCATGACATTGGATCATGTCAGCTATGGCCAATACATGTATTACCTCACATATTAAGTACATCGTCTGCTTACTTTGAGACTGTGTCAAACGTCAAGAGTTAGCAAGATGCATGAATGCAGCAACAATGTTTCAATATCAAAGTGTATATACAATACATGTACATTTTCTATATATAGACCCCCCCCCCTTTTTTTTCTTCTTTTTTTTAAGTTCATTGATTAAGCAGCACAGCAGCTGTCTCATAAAATAATCATCGAAACTACATTGATAAAAAGTAGACTTAAAATGCTTTAGCTTTTAGTGGATAACTCTCTATATTATGTGGTATGAAATATGTAAGGTTGCACCTCCTTGTTCCCATACATGTTTTTTTTTTACACTTGATCGTGAGACTGGCCCCCTGCATCCTCTATTATTGATAGACTGTATTCTTATTTGAGCGTCACTGACACTTTCCATGTTAATAATTTATCTTTAATATATATGTAGTGCCAGGGAGAAAAGTGAGGACACAATGCAGACACATACAGGGACCAGGTGTGTGTCTTTGTACTATAAATTATAGGTATCTACAAAACACGACCTAAACAAATCGTCTCGTTGATACAACTATTGTGTTGGACTACACACTAGGAACACACGCTATATTTCTGCCTATAGTGAACGTATTTACTCTAATAAGCGCAATACTCTTAATAATCTCACTCCTTTTTTTTTTATTTTGACAGGGGGCCCCATTTTCAAATATATTAGAGTAGAAAAGCCCTATTTTCTCATGATGACAATTTACCAAACTCTCGGTGTTGCCGGAATGAGATGTGATCAGGGGAAATATTCCAAGAGATGTTATTGCAGTGGGTGTGCTGCAGGCATGAGCATGGGATAGCTTCTTATCAATCATTGCTGCATTGTATTTGTCTTCGGTCGCATACTTTGTATGCCGAGTGAATGGGTTAAAAGGGATTGTCCTTTATCAAAGAAATACTTCAATCAACATTACCTATTAATATATCAGCGCAATTATGCGACTTTGAACCTAAAACAAAAAATGTACCTAATCAGGCAGCTATAAATTGCGTGAATAACAAACGTATTAGAGTGGGATTAATCAGTTCAAAAGTTCTAACAATTCTTAGTTATTGCATAACCTACCATTGTGTGTCCTGCGTATCTAAAACAGAACTTTTAATTCTCTGAACAATGGACCTAGGGATCATACTGGGAAATGACCGTATTTGGCAGCCTGCGTTAACCCTTTGAATAAGGATCACACATTACTGCTTTATATATGACTAAGCCACTTTCTCATGATGCATTAATGCAATCCAGACTGCATCCATGCATCATGCCGACGCAGCCCTGGCGAGTTACTACACTCGGGCACCATGACAACAAATTAAAGCCCCATGCTGCTATTAAATGGTTAAGGTTACAGTTTGTGACATAGTGACTTTAATATGTTACCGCCAGTTACCTGCACGCCCCTATACCAAATTGCATTGTGCAATAAATAATGTAAATATAGAGCAGCAATGTGCATTGCTCATGACTCGAAAAGAAATAGAATTTAAATTTTTGGCAGATGTTATGTACCCTAAATTCTTTGATTTGAGGTTCATATCATATCTGAATCGAATCAAGAGTGTAGTTTATTGCAAGGTCAGTAATGCAGGTAATGTTGCTTGTATCAGAGAATTTAAGGTAATTACAGTTAGTTAGACTCTCTGCTGTCCCAAAGCTCTGGCCCTTTCATACTTGATAGTCTTTTCCATTACATTGTTTCTCCAGAATTAAAATCAATGGCCTTGAGCAAGTCTAGCTTGTGGTCTGACATCAGCCCTCCCATTCACAGACAGGAACTAACTCCAAGCAGGTGTTAAGTAGTGTTATAGTCCTATACTTTCACAAGACATCTGCTTGGTCCTTGGAGGATCAGATGCTACTCACCCAGGTTATTCGCACAACCAAGCCACTATTCGCATAACTCCCGCCAAAACTGCCCTATACGCACCACTCTTGCAAAAAGAGCGGGAAAATTGATCCTGGATCAACATTTCTATACCTTCATCATTGCAAGCAAAAAGTATCTTATGGCGGCTGACCAACTGACTGTAAACAATATAGAGAATTACTCAAAATTTACAAAACTTGTTACTGAAATGGCTTTTCCTGCAAGACCCCTACATCTCCTCCTACAATACCACTACAAATTCCTGAACTAATTCTGCCTCTTATATGTAAAATTTCCATCTTTTTTTACACTTATTCGCACCAATGACTGAAAATGAGGGGCCCATCCTCACCTCCTATATCTCTCTTTTCGAGTTAACAATACTAGCGGTATGAAGTTTGTATCCCGTAATTTTCACTCAGCTAGGGCTAGGTTCTAATACTAATAGGCCTATACTAGGCTAAGATATATTTACCCTTGGATTATGTAAGGAGCGCTTAAAATAATCTTGTTCAAGTTAAGGTAAAACCAATGTTACATAAAGGACATCTGAGAGTTACCAGTGATCTATAGTTGGATGATCAATCACTGAATCAGAGGTCTATATTTTTAACTATTGCAGTTTGGGACTTGTTCTTGGCTTAGAGCTGTTGTTAAATCTTGTTCATCAAACAATCTAGGAGCAAGGTCAAGACAGGTATTGACCTACTGCTAGGGTTAGGTTTAGATCCAGTTTTGATCTCATACAGTGATCACTTTTTAGCTCAGAAGGGTGATAGTGGTGGGGTGGGGGAGGGTCTTCCCCCTTGATCTTGGGGGAGAGGGGGTATCCACGAGCCTGAGGAGGGGAGATGTACATATTTTCATGAAAAATCCTGTGATTGACTGTTTAGGTGTGGGACTGGATGGTCACAGATTGCATTATCAGTACTCTATTGTACCGTTTTCAATAAGGCCACACCAAATTAAAAAGTTGGTCTATGAATTTCATTTTGAAAAAATGGAGAGGGAGGGCGAATTTTTTTTTGTCAATGGATTCTGCACATCACAGATGTGGAGAGGGTGATTTCTTTCTTTTTTTTATATATATATATAAGGCCCTTTTATTCTTATGTCTTGGATTAAGGATCCGGCGACGAGATTTTTCCTTTTTTCAAAAAAAAAAGTTTTTTTTTTTTTTACCCATGGCCAACGGGACATTTGGAGAATTTAGCTAAAAAGAAAAATGTATGTAATGATCAAACGACCTTCATTTTCCTGCCTGTCAACGATCAATATTTTTTTACCGATGGCCAACCATACAGTTTGATGAAAAATCCTGTAATCCAAGTTATTATAATTAGGTGGCCTAACCAAAGATTTCCCAGAAAAGGAGTTGAGAGGAGTTGGCCAGTTTTCAGAGATGTCAGTTGGGTATGGGCTGAACCTCTGAAAAAATTTTGGTGTTAGCAAAACACCCATTTCACCAATGTATTATGCTATAAAAAGTACCCTGTTATATCACGGGTAGGCCTATTATAGTACCATATATAGAATCCAATAGGTCAAGTCTTTGCTGATATGATGTCTGGTTTTCTATTATATCGAATTGGTATCTGGGATGTGGCTACATCCGTGACGGATCCAGATGTTGTGTTTTTGTTGTTATTTTTTTTTGTCTCTCTTTTTTTCAAGAGGGCATGACCATGTTTTAGAGAAATTGATGGGCACAACATCGTTTACTTTGACTTTTTCTTGCGCTCTACTACCCGGGTCTATCTAAATGCACGAGCGATATGGGGAAATTTGAGGGGTTACTAGTCATAGTGGGGAAGGGGAAAGTGATATGATGGAAGGACATGTCATAGCTAGGTTATAACGACCCCTCCCCCCGGTCCCTCCTCAAGAGGTCTGATTTTTGACCCCCCCCCCCCCTGCCGCGTGAGGTAATTTATGGCACCATGGATTAGGGCTACGCCTACGTTTAAATTAAGGTAACCCCACCCCCCACCCCCCCGAAAAAAAAAGACACTAGGGACCGAGCAAAGGCCTGAAAGGGTCAAATTATATTGGCAATGTACTAGAAAAAGTAGCCTTTTTGCTGTTTTCTTTTCCAATACTGGGATTAGAAAATAATGCATCAAGTATGTGATGCAAATTTTGAATATCTTTCTGATTTTGGAATGCATTATGCTGTATGATGCCTAGATCTTTGCTGATAAGGATTTTGACACCTTTTTCTAGTACATTTCCTATTTATGAGGACTGTTATCAGTAGGGAGATAAGCCTGATAAAGACCGCGCTGGTTGCTATGACGTCACTGCTACTCCCTAGAATTACTAGTAATAAGTATTAGATACAGTCTACCAGTAGCAAAGGCACCAGTGCCAGTAGCACATCAGTAAACACATGATTAGGATAACACAGCACTCAGCAGCAGGGTAAGCACGTCTTGCATTATTTGTGCCCCCGTTGGCTTGCTTTTCATCGTCATGTGTCCGGTCTCCGCAGCAACAGACGATGTTTATTGATCTCCGGCTCCGCAAAGCCAAAGGCAAAAGCAGAGAGTAAATGTGAAGTGCAGGACCGGAATCATACACTACATTCCACTGTTCGAGTGGGTCAAGCGTTCTGGTTAAACCAAGAGATGTGACAACAAGAATTGGACCACTGTTCGGATGCCGTGACCAAACTTGTGCGTGTTTGCACACCCCAAATCTACCCCCTGCACCCCCGCCCCACGGTAGCCGCGCTCCCCGGCCGGCGCGACTTGTGTTGACGGGACCCTAATCAAGCGAGGCCCCGTTGCCTCCGACCGACCCACTTGTTGTTTTAGAGTCTCAGGGCTGTTTTGGGAGCACATGTCATAACGTCAGGTTTGGTACATCCATTTTTCCTCCAGCAACATTGTCCCATTACGGATATCTACAAGGAAAGTGTAGTTAGGGAGGACATCTAGTACAAAAAGTGTTTAAACTTTACCTTTCTTCTGGCCGTCCATCTTCCAGTTCGCGCCGTCCCATATGCACTGCTCATGCGCAGAGGCACTAATGTCACGGTAATGAGGACTTCCGTAAATAAAAGCACGTGCTCGTATCGACCACGCCCCCCTCCCCTTATTGGGACGCAAATGCACCCCTGGGCAAACGGTGATTAAAATAACTTAACAATTATATGGTCCAAAATGTCAAAAGAATGTACAGAGGCCTAATATGAGGTTCCATAAGTTTAGCCAGCTTACTTTATAGCTAGATGCCCACGTAATGTAAATCCCCAATACTCAAGGCCCATCGGCCTTATATCGTGTAGGGTTTGTATGGCCGATTCTTGGGAGCAGCAGTGGCGTCATAGCAACCGGTGCAGCCCTTATCAGTCTTATCTCCCTACTGATAACAATCCTCATGAAGGGTCAAATTAAATAGGAAATGTACTAGCAAAAGGTGTTAAAACTCTTATCTGAAAAGATCTAGACCACTTTTGGCAAAATGCATTACAGGACCTGAAAGATATTTAAAATTTACATCACATACTCTTATTGCAACATTGGAAGAGAAATCAGCAAAACTGTTACTTTTTCTAGTACATTGCCTATGTAATTTGACCCTTTGCCCGGTCCTTAGCAACCACAGTTCTGCTCCCTAGAATGAGGCCCAGTGGACTATTGGCATAAGGAACCTCAAGAGGACCGGAGAGGACCCGATCTGAAGGGGGAGGGGGGTGGTCTCGGAAAACTCTATGACCAAACATCAGGCTAGGACGACTTGTCAGCTTCGTGCTTGTTTTTTTTTAAATGGGTACCTGACACGGCCTAGATCTGATGGGATCCCTACCCAGGTCCTGTTCATCACTTTTAGTAACTCACCTGATGTCAATTAGTACTGTAAACACGGGGTAATGCCTCGCATATAAGGCGCAAATTCATCTACTAGTACGTAAAGCAGTAAGAGCATTTGCCGACTGGGGAGGGAGAACTGAATTATGGAGCTCCTGATAAGTGTTTTGATACTTTTCCTACTACATTGTACTGGAACGTTTAAAACAGGTTTGTGCTATATTAGTATCAATTCAATTGTTTATTTCAGACACACTTGAAGTACAAAGGTTCATATATTACATTATGAGGTATAAGGAAAGAAGGCAATATAAAAGATATATAAGAGAGTTATAAATAGTATCATTTACAATACCTCAAATGTTAAAATGTAGATACAGTTCTCTGCACCAGTGTTTCCAGATGTATATTGGGTGTCACTTGCAATGGTATCTGCCAAGATGCATATGAGCCCATTCACAGAGCCATGTCTCATACGAAAACAGTGGCAAGGGGGTGGGTGGGTCCTGGAAAATGCTAATTAGTGACCTAATTATTGAACGTCCTCTGCCATTTTGGGCGGGAGATAAGACTGACAAGGGCGATCGAGGATCCAGGATTTTGAAAAGGAGGGAAAATTCAAAAGGGAAGGAAGGCGAGGGTTTGGGGCCTGAGGTTTGGGCGCAGATCCCCACGGGCAGATCCCCAAATTTCTCTCTATGTCACTTCATTGTTATTCACTGTCTTGTAAGGTTACATATTGGTTATACCTTCGGCTTCGGTCCGATGGATTCTGTGTAAGAATTTGTGTGACATTGTGATGGTTTCCGTTTGAAATTATGAAACTAATGTAACAATTGATATAGATATATTTGGGCTGAAATGATCTACTTTGACTCTTTGTAAATCCTGAGAAGTCCAGTTAACACATTTTCAAACCTAAATTGATAGCGTTTTAATAAAAGAGCTCTTCATTGAAATCTCGGTTGCTGTTCCTTACGTTGGAGGGGTGACTACATGATACAAGTTCAAGGTGAAAAAAAGAATACAGGGGTTGGGGACAGCGGCCCGAATTCATTCTACACGGGTAGTGAATCTTGAACAGGCCATATTCCTTCCTTTCCCCATCACGATAATTTCTACACAGCTACCCCCCCCCCCCCTAGGTAACCAGAGTCTCCATGCTAAAACAACACAGTCTGCTATCCATGGGGACGCTAATCCCTGCTTAGTAAATGCGTCACTGTAAGTACCAAGAATATGACAACTGTTATGATAACTCTCTGGCACCTCTGGTGCTCCATGTCTTCTCACAACATCAAGTGGTACTCCACCCCCCCCCCCCACCAACCAAAACACTCCTCCGCTCTCCTTTCTCAGACTCAGTCCAACGCCAGTGACCACTTGTTCACTATTCCAGCACAGTGAAGCAGTGGCGGTTCTTCCACTGATGAAGACACTGCGATCATTTGTATGTAGGATACATATAGACAAAGGATACATGAATATACATAATATGAAACATCTATATCACCTCACTCATTAAAGCAATCCGTAAGTATGAAACTTTTAAGGTATATTCCACATTTGTGTCAGCGGTGAGTGACTCCGTGAGACCCCCGTCCCGAGGTCTATATCTCTGAGCAAAAACAAGTTCGTCGAATACGCCATATAGGGCTTAGTATTGTCGTCCTATGGGTCCACCATTTTGAATTTTGCAGGTTGAGGTAAACCCCACTGATGAGACATACTATGATGGGTACCTTTAGTTTAGACCTGCCAACCGGTCCCTAGCATATGATCTATTGGTTTTAAATTTTCAATATTTTATCTATTTCTAGATCATCTACTTAAAGATGTTGATATGAAGAATCCACACATATATGATTTATAGAAAAATCACATGGATAGTAATTAATTGACAGGTTGGCAAATTAGACTATACAAAGAGGCCAAATGATTTAGCCCTCGACTACATGAGTCACCTAGCTGATTGCCTTAGTACCAGCAATGTGCAATGCACTGCCACTACTGCTATCATTTTTTGTGTGTCCTTTCCAGTTTCAGTGCAAATGTGGCCTGTTGATTTTTAATTAAAATTGATACATTGAATGTGGACATGTTGATGTTGCAAGATTTTTTAATAAGGTTACATTTGCACATATCACAATATTATACATGCATATATACCATCATATATACCGTAATCTCTTGCGTATAAGGTGCGTCTTGTGCGGGAGGTTTTAGTTCTCCCTGGATCCACAAGGGGGACACCAAGACCTTTCTTTTGATATCTTACACTCCCACTAAGTCAGAATATGAGATAGTGGGGTTAAACAGGTTGCAGGGTGTTTTAGCTACACACAGCTTTTTGAATTTTCAAAATCCATTCAGTAGAACAAAGGTTATGATTTTCTTTCTTTTTTTACCATATTCTAAAACTCTAGGTGCATCTTATATGCAAGGTGCGCCTTATACGCGGGAGATTTCTGTACTATTTCGACTTAGCAGGTCGCCCCAGGGGCGTCGCCATTACTGGAGCTTGTTACCAGCGAGTTCTACTAATAAGGCATATCAGATGGGTACCAGTCGCCCCCCCCCCCCGAGAGGACCGCAATGAATCATTGGGGTTATCTCATTGCCTAATAAATGATCCTGCTAAGTCCGTATAATAACCCATTCTTGGGAGCAGCGGTGACGTCATAGCAACCAGCGCGGCCCTTATCAGTCTTATCTCCCTACTGATAAGAATCCTCTTGAAGGATCAAATTAAATGGGAAATATACTAGAAAAGGGTGTTAAAAGCCTTAGGCTTATCAGAAAAGATCTAGACCACCTACGGCAAAATAAATTACAAATTCTGAAAGATATTCAAAATTCACATCACATACTTGATCCATTAATTTCTTACCCCAGTATTAGAAAATAAATCAGCAAAAAGGGACTTTTCTAGTACATTGCCTATGTAAATTGACCCTTTGCCAGGTCCCTAGCAACCAGGGTTCTGCTCCCGGGGTTCTGCTCCCTAGAATAGGACATTTATTTGTAGAATATTCCAAATCTAACAAGGGTGAAAGTTGCCCTTCGTACTTGAGATTTTGCACAATTCAGAGCCTAGTTGGACTTTCCTCGACCTGAATCAGTGAATGGCTTTGAGGGTACAATATCGGCGTCATACTTCTAACTCAAAAGTACACCTGTGTTGAAATATCGGTATCAGGTGAGATGGACATGAATTCAAAATACCAGAGCTTATTCACAAATTATCGCTTCCAGCATAGGCATCTATTGTACACTTAGCTGTCCTTGAAATGGGCAAATACAGGGCATCATGCGATTCAGGGCAGGGCCCTGCAGGTAGTGCCACCTGGCGTTTGGTAGAAAAACTAACGATCTAGACCCAGTCTTTCTATATATCTCTCTCTCAGCGTCCTCCCTCTCCCTCTCTCTTGCTCTCTCCGCCTCCTTCTCTCTCTGTCTTTCCCTGGTTTTCCTTCCGATAATTCATGGGATAAACATCCGTTACATGCCATGAGCTGTAAGGTAATCGTAATATGCGGGGACAACCTTGGAATCCCGGCTTGGAATGCAACATTTAGGAGAAGAAAAAAAGACATATCTTCAACCCAGGCTTCAACCACAAGTTCATTCACATTGTAATTATTATTGTTGATTGCCTTTACATGCTAATAGTTATACTGCAGCGAGTACTACATGTAGTAACCTTCGCCTTCGGTTAATACATGACATTATGATATATAGACAAAGGTTCATGCGAATTGGTAGGAGTGAGGTTCTCTCACAAGCAGGGACCTTATAATTCAATTCATGTTATATCAGGAATATCTAAAATCTCATTTGATTATCATGAAATGAATCATCATTTCATAGTTAATAAGTTATAATGCTCTGAGCCTGAGGACATTTGATAATAATTGTTATAATTTCATACTATAATATCCACACCTTAGAATAATTATAGCAGAGAGGTACCAAGATGTGTCTCGAAGTCTCTCATTGATGTACAATTATTGCACTAACCAATCAAGAGTACACTGTCAGCCCACCCACGTAAATAAACAGTGCAACGCTTCTTAATGTGCCTTTAAACAGTCACTGCTTACAGTATTATCTTGTATGGGCATGAATGTCCAAACCAGATGTACAATGTACTGTAGCTACAAGTGGTTCCCCTGCCTAATTACAGGGCTATTTGTAGCCGATTTACTAGGCCTGTGCGGACTGAGAGTGTAGAACATGCTATTTAGCGAGTTATTCACGATGCCCTACTGTGGCCTACATGGTTTAATGTATGGACAATATGAGATACATGATTCATCAATGGAAAAGTTAATCGTCGCTAGTCAGAACAAGGCGGAAATTCAAATTTATTTGAAATGTATCACATGGGCAGGGGTCGGATATGCATTAAATTCTGCCGGGATACATTTTGGATCAACGAAATAATTTTCCTCAATAACTGCTGAATTCTAAGAAGCCATCTGTTATCCAGTGTGATGGCTCTTAATCAGAGCTTATCTCCTCCAACGGGAAGGTAGCGGGATGTGTTATCGAGCAATGAGAAAATCCAATCGATTTACGGCAGAATTGATAGGGGGAATTGTTAGGGCGCATTACGCTTACTTACCAGTGCTTATCTCACAAGCTATATACAGAATAAGATATGGTTCTCCCCCACTAGGAATCCCACTACCTAGGAATATCTCGGGTACACAGAAAACATGGAAGATCTGAAACTAGTCAGCGGTGACCACTTTAGGTCCTGAAGTTGACGATACCTAAAACTACAGCTTTAGGTAGTCAAAATGATGACTTTAAGTCGTCATCCTGACGACCTGAGTCGTCAGGATGACAATACTGACAGTACAGAGTTGTCATATTGATGACTCAGGTCGTCAGGATGATGACCTAAAGTCGTCATTTTGACTACCTAAAGTTGTAGTTTTAGGTATCGTCAACTTGAGGACCTAAAGTGGTCACCGCTGACTAGTTTCGGATCTTCCATGTTTTCAGTGTAGTCATGGCAGGGGGGGGGAAGGGATGTGGGGTGGGTGAAACTCCCTAAACCACACACACCCCTCTGCTACCAGGCGGTACTGATAACAGTTGTTTTCTTACCGGTCAGTGTGGTGTCTGCATACTATAGTCCGGACTATAGTAGTAGTTGGAGTGAGATAAGCCCGGCACACAATGAAGAGATGTTTTAGGTTTGGGTGGGGTGAGAGTTTCATACACATAGGGCCAGACCCTACCCTATCATAACACGTTACACAGACAACAACTATGTTTTGTCTGATATTGGCCTAGATGATGTTGATGCACCCACTGGTAATCCGTTTTATGATACCATACTTTCCCGGGCATTCTTTGCAATAATCTGAAGGGAACGGTGTGGTGGCGCCATAGGAACAATCTATTATCCACACTGTGGATAATAGATTATAAAGGACTCCCTGGGCATTGGTTAAAACCGGGGGTTAGTTAATACCCATCAATATCATAGCCCAGTCAACAAAAAATGTTGCAAAACGTTTCAGAACGTTTCCCTATGGCTCTTTATCATGGCAAAACGTTTCAAAACGTTAAAAACGGGTTTCGACGTTAAATAACGTTTTTTTTTTGTAGTTGACTGGGAGGCCTACGCCCAGTCTACGTGGACGATTAGCATATAAATTAACGTTTAATAGGCCCGGAAGTCATACTCAACATCTAAATGAACTTGAAGTCTTTGCATGATTATTGGGTACCTATATAAAATTGACAAGTCGCATACATTTTCATTGAGGATGTATTTTGATGTTCTGATAGTTTCTAATGTGATATGCAATTTAAGCGTGTTTCACATAAGTCTAAGAATAAACACAAAGAGCTACAAACTAAAAAAGCATAGCACATAATGGGTCTGGACGCCTAAATTCGACAGGGTGACATGGCCATTTCTTAAATTCGACATGTGACATGGAGCTTAGTGACAAGGACATGAAGGAATAAAAATTTAGTGACATGAGACATGGCCTTATTTTAAAATCGACATGTGACATGGAGCTTAGTGACAAGGACATGGGAAAATAGAAATTTAATGACATGTGACATTGCCTTTTCTTAAAATCGACATGTGACATGGGGACCCCCCATCTAGACCCCCCACATAGCATACGGAGGACGAGTCATATATTTTATTTTTTGGAAATTAGGAGGATACCTACTGAAATCCATATGATTTATAAAATTACGATATACTTGAAATAATTATTTACCCCAAATCCAATACGACAAAAGAAATGGTAAGGGTCTAAACCCATTGGACGATTGTAAAATTGGCCGATCATTTAAAACGTTATGAGAAAGGAGACCGTCACCCAGAGCACCCCAGTCGGCATGCACCAAGGCACATCCCGGCCCCTTGGCGTCCTCACCCACACCGGTTTCATCTGTCCAATGAATGACAAAAAGAATATCGGTGGAAACAAGATGATCAGCAATTGATTTGTCAGATTGTATTGGATACATCTTAAGTTAAAAACTCATTATATAAAAGTTGCCGCGTATGTTCCTATAGTGGGCCTATTTTTAAAGACCGATATAAGAGTATTGAAGATTTACACCCAGAGATAACTGGCTTCCCTAGTTTTATACAATTAAAATATATGTATATGCATTATGGAAAGGGGTATACACTCGAAATCTAGCTAATAGCAATTTTCATCAACTATAAATATGTTATCCCATGGAATCATGACGGGAAAAGCCGGTGAATTGGCGAAAATCTGGTCGATGATCTATCGTGTCAGTCGACGAACAAAACAAAACACGCCATTTTGTTTGCATCCGTGAATCCAATACGCCACATCCCCCACTTAATTCACATACATGTAGCTCTTGATTACAATCAAAAGTGTTACCAGTATATGCTTCATATCCATTAAGATATTACTCCCGATTATTTAGTAATAATTCCGAAGGAAAGTTAGATTTTGACACAATGTTATATGCAACTGACAAACTGCCTACGGTGAGCTTGTTTGAAAATAGCGCCAACCGGCGTCTCCCACCGACCCGGAAGCCTTCAACTTTACGGTCTAATAAAATGAAATATCTTCTTCAAAATGTATAGAAAAATGGTCATATAGATGCACTGTGGCCCATAGATAGCAATGGCATACTTAGTTATTTGATTAGATGGTTAAACACGAAATTATGGGGGAATGTTGTGCCGACTCTTTATTTCATAGTGACGCCGACAAGATGTCGCCGTGAGGCGCGCTGTGTTTTATGCCGTCGGGAAAATTTAATTTGCATCGGTGATGATAAACTTTATGTTTTAAAACTTATATCACGAGAATGCCCACATTCATATCTACAAGTCGCAATGTTTGGACAAACCTTTTAGTCATTTGATGAAAAGTTTAATGACGTCAAATCAAAGAGTTTCCGAATCCGGAGGTGAAATCTGAACTATATTACAAAATTCTGATTATATTTGGAAATGCATTCTGTATAAAATTACCATCAACATATGCATTAAAGTGTCAGTATTATGAATCCTTTTGTGGTTTTTAAAAATTCTATTTCAGCGCTGAGATATCGAGAGAAACATAAAGTGAGGAAAACACAAATTGGGTGACAGAACTGTTTGAATGCGAGCTCGCGCCGCGTAAATGGTGGGTGCTTACACCGGGGTCCGCGCTCTGGCCCAGAAACACACTAGTTTGGGCTGTAGAGCCCCGAATTAGCACAACGCTCTATTGCTCTACAGTATCCAACGAGTTCACCAGTCTCCGACTACCACACACCAAACTTTAACCATGTCTGACGCCGCCCCTGCCGCTGCTGCTCCAGCAAAGAAGGTTGTGAAGGCAAAGAAGCCTAAGGTTGCTCCTGCCCATCCTCCAGTTGCTGCCATGGTAACTGCTGCCATCACTGCCCTGAAGGACAGGAAGGGTTCTTCCCTGGCTGCCATCAAGAAGTACATTGCTGCCAACAACAAGGTCGATGTTGCTAAGCTGGCTCCCTTCATCAAGCGCTTCCTCAAGTCTGCTGTTGCCTCTGGCAAGCTCGTCCAGACCAAGGGGACTGGTGCTGCTGGGTCCTTCAAGATAGGAAAGGTCGAGAAGCCCAAGAAGGAGAAGAAGGCAAAGAAGGCTACCCCCAAGAAGGCCAAGAAGCCAGCTGCCAAGAAGGCCAAGTCTCCCAAGAAGGCTGCTAAGAAGCCAGCTGCCAAGAAGGCCAAGTCTCCCAAGAAGGCTGCCAAGCCTAAAGCTGCCAAGAAGCCAGCTGCCAAGAAAGTGAAGACACCCAAGAAGGCTGCCAAGCCAAAGGCTGCCAAGAAGCCTGCCGCCAAGAAGCCAGCAGCAAAGAAGGCCGCCAAGAAGCCCGCTGCTAAGAAGTAAGCTAGTCAAAGCTTGCTGACCACACCCAAGGGCCCTTCTCAGGGCCAGCCACAACGGTCCTTGTCAGGACCACCCCTCTCTCACAAAAGTTGTGATCACTCTCTCTACACAAACCTTAACTGGTTTGTTTTTCTGCATACATTAACAAATTAAGGCATTGCCTTGTCCTGTGTTTTCCTTGTAAAGTACTGGGAGTTTCAGAAGCCACAGTCAGTCTTTTTGTGCTGGTTAGTGGGACCTTATGTTTCTGTTTGACATGTAGGAAACATTTCTGATTCTGAATTTCGTAGACAAACCCATATTCGTTTCTCAACACTGGGACCATATAGCTGGAAAGTGATCTTTTTTTTTCACTTCCTGATAAAACTGGTAGGGCAGGTTAGAATTTCTTTGGAAATTTTATTTCGGCTCACTTGAAAAACATTTTTTTTTGCCCTTCACGCAACTTTTTTTCTACAGCAAATTATAGGAAGCCGGAGAATTTTGTCGGAAAGGGAGCCGGTGCATGAAACAGCCTCAGAAATTTGCTGACAATGAAGTCAGTGCATGAACCAATCTCGATCCAATGAGACATGTCGTTTTTACCTGCGCTTTGCTCTGGATCAAGATCAAAATCCACCGTACGCTAAGAAAAAGTCAAATTATACATAGATACAGCTTTGTTAAATCGTTTTCTAAATTAATGCTTTATTTTATATTTTTTATACGATGTACTTAATTCGCAAGTATACAAGTTGATCAATTTGCAATGATTTAAAGGATTCAGGCCTATTGAAAGTCACCTGCCCGGCCCCGGGTGCCTGGCGTTTCCCAAATAGTGAGGGATGGATATATCTGGTACGATTTAAGGTTCCAATTCGTAGCAGATCAGCCATCCGTGCGACATACATGTATTCCACACTGGCCCCAGTTCGTAGTCTACCGATTACGTCACTGGTAAACAGGCATGCTGGGAGGTACTATTTTTCTTAGCTGGTTCCTGGTGACTCAACCTGGCAGATGGGTACCAGCAAATGCTGGTTCCCACAAGCACCCAGTATTGGGGTCAAAGTAGGTCCAACACCAGCGGCGTATGAATACGGCGATTTTTGGTCAAAATGGTAACCTAGGGGAGAAGGCTTAGTTTGCCCACCAAACTAGGTCGCCGGAGAAGTTGACATGTATTCTTCATATGTAGGGCTTGTGTAATGGAAGCAAGTGGGATGCATTTTCAAGCAATCAGATAATTTCTTCTATTCACTACAGTTTTTTTATGTTCATTGTATAACAACTGGTCCCCATCATGCAATTAAACAATGGCGGACCCACGGGGTGTGCATACTGGGGCCTATACTATGTTTCCATGTCATACTATCCCCCTCTACGATTTTAAAGAGAACATGGATCTAACCATGGCTATCATTTTCAAATATGACTTCCAGATTTCGAAATATTCCTGGGTGATGCCCCAGACCCCTTGTGCATAATATAAATTACCACAGAAAATCACAGAATATGAAGATCTCATATCTCTGCTAAAATGTACGATAATTCATTCATTCTCAGAAGTTAGCAAGGCTGTCATATACATGTAGTACCGTAAATCCCCGCACAAAGGACAGAGACCTCGAGTATGAAGCGGGGAGGTGGACCCGGAGAGCGTGTGGGATTGGAGGACTGGAGACATTGGAGAGGTTTTGTGTGGGCTGGTCCATCCGTTACTTAATATTTTAGGAAATGACCGTATTTCCGGTTTGGGCGGCCCTTCCAGGCTGGACTGCATTCTGACCCGACATGATTGTAGGTACTCACGAAGGGTTGGCAGTAGGGGTGAATTCATGCATCACGACGACCAATAGCAGGGATGTAAATTTTCAGAATTTTGCCTTATTTCAGAATTTTCAAAATTCAACACGACTTTAGATTTTCTTTGATTTCCACTCTTTGATCAGAGTTTTATGGTAATTTACAATGAATTCAGAACTTATTTGTGTATCTTCAGAATTTTTCGAGCACCCTGACTTACATCACTGCAATAGGCACCATGCATTAATGCATTAGTGATCCATAAAGGGATTAATTAAGGACTAATAGTGCATTAATGCATTCCCAGGTACCAAAGGTGGTGTGGCCCTACTGTGGCCCACACTTTATTTGGTGTGGCTTCAGATGTGGGCTGCAATGGGCTAACCGATGGGCTGCTGACAGTTTCTGTCCTCAGTGAGGTGTGTGGGCCACACTGGGCGAACCAATATGGGCACAGACCAGTCTCAGAGTGGGTTTGGGTTCAACATGGGTTTTTGGTGTGTCTGAAAGTGGGCTGCCCACTTTGATCATATGGCGCCATCTGGTCAAAATTTATCATTTTGCAGTCAACATGGCTTTTGGTGTGGCTGAAAGTGGGCTGACCACTTTTATCAGGTGGCGTCATCTAGGATAGATATTAAACTGCTAACTGCAAACTGCTAACATCACCTAACTTTGCACATTTCAAATGTATTTTGCAAGTAGATCCAAACTCTGAGAAACTTTGTGTACTGTTATGATTTACATGATTCATTAGCCTATTTCTGTTATATCATACTAAAGAAAATCAATACTGACTTGGGGGAAAAGCTCTACATCAGACATAGTGGGGTCATCTAGTGTCAAAGTTCAGAACTCCAAGCTCAGTATGCCTTGTGCAAACCCATCTTCAGCCCTGTCTGGGGTATTATCTTTGGAACTGATCTATGCCTATTTCGGGGTGCCCGCTTTGAAACCAATCTGTGCCCAAAGTGTTTGCCCATTTTGAAGCTGCTCTGTGCCTCAATCAGTTAGCCTGATGTGGCCCATACAACTTGCTGAGGACAAAAGCTGTCGGGAGAACAACAGTCTTAGTTCAGTTTGCCCTATTAGGGCAACCCTATGTGGCCCTGACTGGAAAACCACCATTTGCCCAGCCTAAAACTATGACTAGTTTTCTGCACACTTTGAACCAGCTTATCTGAGCTAAAACTGAATTGTTCAATTGGCCCTAAGCGGGCTTGCTACATGGGATAGAAGCACTATTCGATTATTATATGTAGGTGGATCTTACTATCATTTTAGTGATGTGATAGCGGTGCAATTATAATCATATGGTCAATGTAATAGCTTTAAAAAGTGTCAATCTAACATTTGATACAGAGGCTAATAGGTCATTTATTACTTCAATCAATTGCATTATGTCTATATATGCAGGTTATATCCATAGACACCCTTTTCATAGAATTTAGAAAAAATTATATATCTCTCCAATCTTGTACACTCTGCATATAATTTGGAATGACACCCTCTTGCCATATATATGGTGATATTCTGAGCTCTAGATTAGGGACATTTGATGTCAGATAAAAACGTTATTAAACGTTGCATAAAAACGTTTTATATATAACTTTTTTTTACATTATTTAGAGTCAGCGTTTTTACGTTAATCAAACATTTTATTTCCGTTTTTATAAAACGTTTTGAAAGCCATTAGGAAACGTTATTTTGAGATGATTTAACGTGTTTTTTTTTTGTTTGCTGGGGATGTACATTATTTCTGAATTGCCTTCTCTTTAAACTCATATCACAATATTGATTATGATATTTTCATCGCACACATGTTAGATGGTTACTGCTCCTATCGGTTTCCTCACATTGGAGTGCATCAAATATTCATGCCCCAGTAGGAATAAATACAACAGACCATTGTGTAGATAATGGCAGTCCATAGACTGTACATGACATTGATTTGCTCCTAGAGCTACATACATGTACATCAATGGGGGTTACCTCACTTTGTGGGTGTCTATCGTGGGGGTGACCACTCATGCACAGGTTGGTTTCAGGTTAGGCCTACATGTATAACAATGACCGAGAGTGTGTAAGCATCGTGTTCAATGCCATTTTGACAGATAAGGTCGAATGCATGGCGAGAAAACTGCATTTATAAATATAATACAATTTTGCAGATGGATGTACTGGTGCTCAATCATTTTTTGAACATCAAACAGAGGATAAAAAAAAGAGAATGATCCCTTTGAGATGGGTTAAGAAGCCCCTATACTATACATGGCCACAAAAGAAAAATGACTAGCTAGGTACTTCAGTCCTATTAATGCCCTCCTAAATGCTAGTCCCTGTCGTTATTTATAAGAGAAGATAATTAATTGCACAACCTAATGAGTTCAGGAAAAAATCTGGCTTCAGTTTTTATACATGTATCTCTGCTGGTATTCACAGATACTCATGTACCTGACTTGACTATCTTTTCCCTTTCTTTTTTTTTTATTGAATTGAAGATTTTCTCCGCAAAGCTGACACAACAACAATATCAAATCGCTTAAGCCTCAGATATAATGGTAAAGGTGCACTCGAATTGGTCTGCCTGAGAGTTAGCCTCTGAGATAACTCTCAGGCAGACCAATTCGAGTGCACCTTTACATTCAACTCATGTTGTTTTTGTGGGATTATGTTCAAAAATATATTTGTTTGACATAGAATTAGGATTTTATCGTAGCTGTCTGACTATTTAGGGAGCTTCAGAGGGTCGTGAAATATGGGATGGGGTTATTGCATGGGGGGATGCAATATGGGGCTCCTTGGGTTAAACCTATGGAGCTGCAGTTTTCAACTTGAGATAATGTTGCATGAAACTAAAGCCAACTCTGATTTTATTTAGTAATTGCATGAGGGTTTACGCTTAAACGATGACTCTGGCACTTTTGCTGTGACTTCATTTGTTTTCATATCCTGGCATATTTGTAAACGTTTTAATCAATGAAATCGTGAGGTCGATTGAAATCGGCCGACATGGTGTTCTAGAAATTAAAATTTTAATTTGGAAAGATATGATAACTGAGAATTTTACAAGCAATTCAGAGCCTGGCAGATATTTCTCAATATAATTCATATTGGATGTGAGATGGCAATAAAGAGACATTCAGATGGCAATTAACCTGGCTCTCATTTCCCATTATGAATTATCCTACAAATTGCACATTTTTCCACACTGAAAACTACCACTCCCATTGCAATAAGAGAGACTTCCTTTCAGCAGTTCAACTGGCAAGCAACCAGTTAATACAAGTCACGCGCATGGTGATGACATTTATTGGATAACCATAAAAACCACTCATCGGGACTACGATTGCCTTTTTTGCCGCGGTTGGCTGGATTGCTGATTAACGGTGCAAAGTGGTGGTGTCATTGAGAACTCCATGGAGCAGCCCACTAACATGAATCCCAGTAAGTAACTCCTAAAAGAAATATTATTTTAGATTTGATATAATAATGTCATTGAGAGGATGAGAGCCATTGAGTGCCATTTATTTCTTTAAACAAGATTTTTGTTTTCACATTTTAATTTATGGAGATTTACCTCACGGGAAAAAATGGTATGTTTGTTAAATTGTCTCGAAGACCAACCATAGGGAGGCTGTTATTTTCTTAATTTGATTCCATCTTTTTCACTGACATCTTATATGCATTATTTTCCCATATTTGAATCACCCCCCCTCCCCCTTCCCACACTCGTCTTAGGCCAAAAGAAAAATTATTGTGTTTTTTCAGTTACATGCCACATATAGCTAGGCTCGATAGGTCCTCGATAGGTTTTCTACAGAAACACTAATGCAAATGGCGCCATCCAATTAGAGTATAGAAACAGGGTCCTGATGAATAGGCAGAAGGCCCTAAGGATATACCAGTGAGAGGTGCACTAGAGGTGGATGCCACCATTGCATTAGCGTGTGTCCTATCCAGTTCTAGCCAATAGAACAGGAGAGTAGAACTCAAGTTAAGAAACAGAAAGCTGGTTTTGCTCTATCTGCACTTTTAGCTTTGCATTAGTGGACGACATGGATGGTGCCATTCGTTTTTGAAAAGTATAGAAACAGATGAGGCTAATTATACTAAAGCTCTGACCTTAAGGTGCAGCTCATACAGTTAACCTACAATAATACGAGAGTATGGCTTTTGAGTGGGGTTTATGGTAGTACTCTGATACCAGGACATGTATGAGGTGCGGCTTATACACGAGCATAGACCCCCAAATGCATTAATCCTAGATGAAAAATTCATTAGAGAATAATTTCGTTTATCCTCTTAGGTAAGAAATTGCTTTGATTTTGACCTAGTGATCAACAAACAATTGAAAACGTTTATAAACGTTCCTATATGGTTTAGATGAAAACGTTTGTATTTAATACGTTTCAAAACATTTTGAAATGTTCTAGATAGAAACGTTTACCATATTTAAACATTCAAAAACGTTGTATAAACGTGTCCAGCATTTATTGTATTCCCTGCTAGGTACCCATGTAGCAAGCCCGCTTAGGGCCAATTCAGTTTTAGCTCAGATAAGCTGGTTCGAAGTGCGCAGGATTACTATTCATGGTTTTAGGTTGGGCAAATGGTGGGTTTCCAGTCAGGGCCACATAGGGTTTCCCTAATAGGGCAAACTGAACTAAGACTGTTGGGCTCCCAACAGTTTTTGTCCTCAGCAAGTTGTGTGGGCTACATAAGCCTCAGGATAAGGCTAACTGATTTGGGCACAGAGAAGCTTCAAAATGGGCAAACACTTTGGGCACAGATTGGTTTCAAGGTGGGCACCCCGAATCAGGCATAGATCAGTTCCAAAGATAATTTCCCAGACAGGGTTGAGGATGGGTTTGCACAAGGCATACTGAGCTGAGAGTTTTGAACTTTGACACTAGATGACCCCATTATGTCTGATATACAGCTTTCCCCCCATGTCAGTATTGATTTTCTTTAGTATGATATAACAGAAATAGGCTAATAAATCATATAAATCATAACAGTACACAAGTTTTCTCAGAGTTTGAGTTCAGTTCTAGTGGGCACTCGCTAAGGCTTAATTTTACTCGAACAGAGCTGACAGCCTCAGTGTTTCCATAGTGTTGGATAGTACTAGTTTGAGTTCTAAGTGCTCTGTAGGCAAAAGCAAATCTAGTGTTTCAGAACCAAAATTGCCTCCTACCCTAGGGGGTGGTGATGGAAATTGAAAAAGTGTATTTCTCCTCCATTGTTGATTATGATTTTCAGGATATATGATTATGAGTTGTTTTTCTTTATTTTGTGTGGGTTCATCAGAATTTTTGATTAATATTTTACAAGATATGATAATGTATCTTTTTACATGAATTGGCCCTTTCAGTTCAGTTCTGTTGAGTTCTGTTGAGTAGAGCTGTTTTTGCCTAATTCCTTATCGGTAAAGGTATGCTTGGAAGCAATGAGTGAGGGATACAGGAACCAAGGGTCAAAGCTATGGGTGAGTGAGTGAGAGAATGAGTGAGTGAGCGAGTCAATGAGGGACGGAGGCCGAGACACAGGGATGCAGGTAGGCAGAGATGCAGGCAGGTGGGCAAGGAAAAGGCAGACAGGGAGGGAATGAGTGGAGGGAGGGAAGTAATGGTTGAATAAGTGAGTGAGTGAGTGCATGAGTGAGGGAGGGAGGAAGGGAGGGAGGGAGTTAGGGAGTGATGGAGTGAGTCAGCAGGAGGGAGGGAGAGAGGAAAGAAAGAAGTAGAGTGGTGGAGGTGACTTGGGTGGAGTGAATGTAGTTGAATTAAAATGAATGGGTTGGGTGGGGTGGATTGGAATGGAGTGGAGTGGATGGGGTTGAGTTGAGTGCATTGAGTCAAGGGGAATCTGGAGGTAACTGGAGGTCAGTCAATCCCAATAACTTGATATCACTTGAGTTAAGTGGAATGAGTTTTAAATTCAATGGAGTGAAGTGAGGTAAACTGTGTCAAATCAGGTTAATATGGATCAAAATAGTCGAATTGGTCTGAGATGGGTTAATTGGGCCAAATTGAGTCAGATTGACTCAAGGCAGAAGCATTAGGTAAAAGCAGGTCCATATGGATCAAAATAGGTCATAATGACCCAAGAGGGTTCAGCCTGACCCAAGAGCAGTATGTTCGTCCAAATAGAGTCATATTGACCTAAGATGAGTAAACTAGGTCAACAGGTCAATAATGGTCAAACTGGATAGAATTGGCCAAAAGTGGGTAAATTGGGTAAAATCAGGTCAACATAGGTCAAAATGGGCTAAAGTGAGTGAGATTGACTTACCAATAGCAAAGTGGGTGAAATCAGGCCAATATAAGTCAAGGTAGGTCAAATAGGCCAAAAATGGGTCAGTATGTCCAAAATTAGGCTAGATAGAGTGAAGTTCAATTATGGGGAATTTGAACGATTCTTCACTTATTTAACCTGCTTTGACCCCGATCTGACCCACTTTAGTATCAATTATAATCAATTTGGCCCATTTTGACCCATATTAACCAATTTGATCCAATTCACCCACATTGGGCCACTTTTACCTAATCTAACCTAGAATGACCTTTTTTTGAGCCAATTTACCCACTTTGGGCCACTTTTACCCAATTTGACCTAGATTTACCTCTTTTGACCCAATTTACCCAATTCGGGTCACTTTTCCCATTTTGACCTTCATTGATCTCTTTTGACCCAATTTATCTACTTTGGGCCACTTTTCCCAAATCTGACCTAGATTGAACTTTTTTGACCCAATGTACCCACTTCAGGCCACTTTTACCTAAGTTGACTTAGAGTCAACTGATTTTACCCAATTTACCCACTTATTTGGGCCACTTTTCCCCAGTTTGACCTGCATCGCTCTGTTTTGACCCAATTTAATCTTTTTGGACAACTTTTACCCAATTAGACTTAAAATGACCTAATTTGACCCAAATTTACCCATTTTTGGCTACTTTTACTCAATTTGGCTTCACTGACCTGTTATGACCCAATTTTTCCTCCTTTTAGGTCCATCAGGTCCAATGACCTTTTTTGACATTATATTGACTCATTATGACCCAATTTACCCCACTTGGGACAATCTGGGTCTACTCAACCCTGTCCACTTCACTTCATTCCAATCCAATCCACTTCATTCCAATTCAACCAACTTACTTCCACTACTTAACTCGACCCTTCCCCCCTTCCTCCCCCAAACATCACTCATTCACTCCTTCCCTCCCTCCATCCTGCCATCCCTCTCCCTCACTCACTACCACACTCCTTAACCCCTTCCTGCCCTCTCTTCTTCCCCATCACCCACTCATTCACTCACTCATTCACTCCCTTCCTCTCCTTCATTCACTCCCTCACTCCTTTCTGCCCTCCCCCCTTAACTCACTCATTCACTCACTCATTCCCTCCCTTCCTCCCCTCACTCACACCCTCCCTCCCGGCCCTCCCCAAACTCACTCATGTCATAGGATTCACTGCAGACAAAAACAAAAAAGGAGGAGGGGGGGTTCCCCATCAGAAAGGGGTTTCCCAAGGGAAATCCTTTTTTTACTCTGGTTTCCTGTGTCTTGTTCAAATCTTGTTGCTTTAGTCTGAGTAGATAGAACAGAACTGGACTGAACTCTATGGGAGGGCAAGTGACTAAAGCTAATGAGCTCTTGTGTTTCCACAGTTGCCTTCACCGACAGACCTGCTAGAACAGAGCTGGCGAAGGCAACTTTAGAAACACAGGAACTGTTTGCTCCATTTGCCTTCACCAGCTCTGTTCTAGCAATGATGAATGGTGCCATCCAAAACCCAAAAGTATAGAAACAGGGTCCTGTGTGTTATATCATATGTTTAAATCAATTGAAATTAGTGGGTTATGGAAGGCACCGTTTGCATTAGTGTTTCTTAAGTTACTCTCTCCAAAATGGCTCAGTTCGAGTTCTAGCTGAGTTAATTTTAGGCAACTACCTAGACCCAAATGAATAGAGCAGGATGTGCTACTGTTTCTAAACCTTAGGATATAACTCAAACTCAGTCTTATCTGCTCCAATGATGAAGGCAAAATTATTGCTTTTCAAACAACTTTGCCACCAACCCTTATAGGTGGTCAGCAAATCTTTAAATAAGAGAAATATACACAAAAACTTAGATGATTCATTTGATGACAGATTAGCTGAAATTCAAGGATTTTGATGGCACCATTGCATGAGTGTTTCTAAAGTTGTCCTTTCCAGCTCTAGCTAATAGAGCATTAGAACAGAACTCAAGTTAAGAAACAGAAGCATGTTTTTGCTGGGTCTGCATTATTAGCTTTGTATTAGTAAACATGGATGGTGCCATTCAGGTTTACAATCAGGGTCATGATGGCAGCAAAGTCAGTTGGAAAACAACAGATTTACTTCTGTCAATAGAACAGATGGGACACAGTTTGAGTTCTATCCAAAACTTTAGAAACAGTGGCACTTCTTGCTCTATTCATTTGGATTTAGGCAGTTGGCTAACACAGACTTAGATAGAACTCAAACTGAGCTATTTTGGATAAAGCAACTTAGGAAACACTAATGCAAATGGTGCCATCCAAACCAACTATAGAAACAGGGCCCAGGGGACTGAAAAGGTTTCCATTCCTTCCTATTGTCTATGTGTTGTAAAATACACTGTTCAAATAAACATATATATCCATCTTACTTGTGAAATTGGTTCTGTATTTTTTTCTTTTAGATTTTTACCTATGGGGATTTCCTTGCAGTGTACCCCCTTTGTTCAGCTTTCTCTGATCAACATTGTAAGAGGGTATTTGTCCCTACATATCATATTGTTGTTATACATATATGCAATATGGTGTACACACACCATTTAATGTGCAATACAGGAGACTAAGGGAGACCAATCCATCCTTGTGATACATAATCACCACCCTCTTTGTACCTAATAATGTCCTAGTCATCTGTTCATTTCACGCTGGCCGCACCAGCAAATAAACTTACCACGCTGTAGGAGCATGGCCGATGCTGCCAACAACCAACAATTAATTATGAATTTACGCCAGGTGGTAACTTGAAATCTTACACTTAGGCCAATTAATGCATCTGGCCAATCTAATTTGGAAAATTTGCGACTTCATTATTCTATCGCTAGGATTTGACAATCGGAGAGTGCATTAGAGGAGGGTCGATGGTGGGGGGGGGTGGAGAAAGCAAGAGAGAGGCAGATGCAGAGAGAGAGAGAGAGAGAGAGAGAGAGGGAGAGAGAGAGAGCGGTAGGGAGAAATTACCCTGATATAATAAGCAACTCAACCTCTCTGAATTCAGAAAACTATAATGAATTGTGGTCGATGTAATAATTTAATAATTTAAAGTACTAACATGTTCACAATGCATTGTTGTCCTAAGCGCTCAAATATGATGAACGTCATCTCTATTTATGGAAGGTTTGGTTCCTATAGTATATATTGTTCAGTGTATCAGCTAAATAGAGAAATCCAATGTAAAAACTGGTCTACATGGAAGACCCAAGTGGAAGAAACCTTTTTAAAAGCATATCCCCATGTTTCATTTACAGCAATGGCTGTCATAAATAGGCCCGGAAGGGAACTTTCTCCTGAGACCTGGTTCAAAAGCTTGATTTATGAGAACTAAATATAAGCGTCTCCCAGTAGTAATACAGGTGTCTTATGTCTCCCATAGTATAACTAAGTATGTCGCATAACCTTTGGTAAATATTGGCTATGATAGCTAGGCATCATTATGAGATTATGTGGACATAAATCAGAGTTAGGCTGTTTTCATAAACCTCAAAGTGTGGCCAAGAATATTACAAAAATATATGGTATACATTGTAATAGAAAAAATGAGACCACCTTGGAAAATTATTGTATATTGCCTTAGCATATTCTCTAGTGGGCCGACCCCTGCTGAAGCTGATACCTTGCGAGATAAGGACTGATAACAGTGAGCTGATGGGTACCAGGTGTTACGTAATGCACCCTGAAAAGTCGGCACTGAATGAAAGGAACGTTGGTGCCAACCGCTAACTTTTCCCCCCGAATTACAGCTATATCATCAGTGAACACATTGCTAGTGACTGAAAAAGGTCATAAGTTACGAGACTCTAAAGTGCCACTTTTATCTAACCGTCCTACAACATCCTGGTATGATAACCCTCCAGGCATTATGTAAATTAGCTATCCTGATTACATTGGGCTCTCTTTCTTTCTTTTTTTGCAACAGGCTACAGTAGCTGGACTGGGAATTGAGTTAAATCGGTTGGGCTCTTAAAATTAATGGACAACGTTGTTACAGCTGTAGCACCAAGGCCCAGGGGGCTCAGGTAACAACCGACAGGGGAAATCACTGCTTTACAGTGATACCAAGAGGCTGACTCCACATTTTCTGCAGCAGCATATCCCCCCCCCCAATTATTTCCTGAGCAAGGTGTTACGAAAAGATTGGGAGTTGGGTTCCAGTTCCCTACTCTTATCCACCATGAGAAGCAGCCTCCGACCTTATACTGGGCTATAGGAGGCAGACGGGAATGAGGGGTTTCATGTGTTATAGTTGGGGTTTGATAAATGCCTCTTTAAAATAGTTGGTCACCGAGTTTTCCACCAATCAAATAATATCTAGCCCTCCAGTCCTCCAGTAATGAATGCTCATGCAAAGGGGAAGTTAGCTAGCATTAAGTGGTACAGCTATGTTTAAGTCCCACTGCATTTGGAAAGAATACACATTGGGTAAAATCATCTCATGATAAATCAATCCTCATAGTTCCTGTTCAAAACCATCACCTTTCCATTCGTAGACATCACAGTATTTAAACAACAAACCTTCCCGGTCACCAGTTATGCAGATCTAAAACATCAATCACCAATCTCTCAATCCTGTGAGCAAGCTCAAACTTTGATCAATCTCAAACATCCCAAGTCCAGAATGTAATCAAGCATGAACATCTTGACCAAGCATTTGGCACTGAATGAAAGGAATTTTCTCATTGGTCAATAGTGTATCCCGCTTGGTCGGAATAGACTTGGTAACGTTGGTGCCAACCTCTATTTTTTCCCCCTGAATTACAGCTATATCACCAGTGAACACATTGCTAGTGACTGAAAAAGGTCACAAGTTACGAGACTCTAAAGTGCCACTTTTATCTAACCATCCTACAACATCCTGGTATGATAACCCTCCAGGCATTATGTAAAAAACTATCCTGATTACATTGGGCTCTCTTTCTTTTTTTTTGCAACAGGCTACAGTAGCTGGACTGGGAATTAATTAAATCGGTTGGGCTCTTCAAATTAATGGACAACGTTGTTACAGCCGTAGCACCAAGGCCCAGGGGGCTCAGGTAACAACCGACAGGGGAAATCACTGCTTTACAGTGATACCAAGAGGCTGACTCCACATTTTCTGCAGCAGCATATCCCCCCCCCCAATTATTTCCTGAGCAAGGTGTTACGAAAAGATTGGGAGTTGGGTTCCAGTTCCCTACTCTTATCCACCATGAGAAGCGGCCTCCGACCTTATACTGGGCTATAGGAGGTGGACGGGAATGAGGGGTTTCATGTGTTATAGTTGGGGTTTGATAAATGCTTCTTTAAAATAGTTGGTCACCGAGTTTTCCACCAATCAAATAATATCTAGCCCTCCAGATCTCCAGTAATGAATGCTCATGCAAAGGGGAAGTTAGCTAGTGTTAAGTGGTACAGCTATGTTTAAGTCCCACTGCATTTGGAAAGAATACACATTGGGTAAAATCATCTCATGATAAATCAATCCTCATAGTTCCTGTGCGTAACCATCACCTTTACATTCGTAGACATCACAATATTTAAACAACAAACCTTCCCGGTCACCAGTCATGCAGATCTAAAACATCAATCACCAATCTCTCAATCCTGTGAGCAAGCTCAAACTTTGATCAATCTCAAACATCCCAAGTCCAGAATGTAATCAAGCATGAACATCTCCAAGCCACAATGTAATCAAGCATGAACATCTCCATACCATGAGTGTAAGTTAAGCTCCATTTCATAAAACCTTCTATGTATAACCATGAACAGTGAGAGAGAGCACATAAGAAGTTCCTAAGTGTTGTCTCTAACCTCCTGTATTAAGACCCATCATGGTAGTAGGCTGAGTGGTGGCATGGTAGTGGTGGCTAAGTGTTCCCCAGAGTAAATTCTAATTTCCCAGAGAACTCTCCAGTATGTCCAGGAAGTGGCAATGTAAAGATTCCTTAGAGTTTTATAATTGAACTCCTTGATAGATGCTGCCAAATATAAATATCTCCCCTTGATTCCAGGGCGAACTGTTGATCCCACTGGATGTATTCTTTGTTAAACTATGCACCCTTGTGTATACTTGATCCCCCACAGGGAAAACATCCGGCTGCTGAGCATTTATCACTGTATTGTACTTTTAAACCCAGAGCCGAGCCTAAACACCACTTCTTGGTCTTATTTTAATCCTTATTTTGTCTACACCACTGATCCCATATGTTACGGGCCTTGAGGTAGTTGTAGACTCCCTCGGTATATACTATAAGTGCTTGGATCTCCAGTATTTTCAATAGTTTCATTAAAACATTTTCTCATAACATTACTTTCCTTGTTCTTACTATTATTTCTCAATTCCTCTTTTTATTTTATATCTACTTGGTGCTGTTTTTCCGGAAATCCCCCTAAGTCAATACTGTAATGGAATTGGCTTCCTCTGAACTAGACAGTGATGCAAAAAGTGGGTGAATGATTTGTCACATCTGAACTCTTCAGGGTTCAAATTATAGATTATAGAATCAATTCCCTAAAGACCTCTGACAGAACTCTATTCTGATCTTTAAGGGAAACCCTCCTGACCAGCGACCAGCCTGTGATGCACATATACTGCGATAGTGGGGACTTTGCCAAAGTACCCCCTCACCTCCGTAATCAAGGTCTATACATAGCAAATAGAGCTGGCAGATGGCAGCACCGTTCCTTTGCTGTCCTACCCTTACTGTATGGATAACACCTACACAGACGCTACCTGGAGACCAGTCCACGCCCATGAATGGGATATATGCTCCTTGACTTATAATTGGGTTCATACACTTTTACAGCATCTCCCAGACTGTGGGGCATTGGGAGGGAATCAGGCCTTCTTTGAATCATGCATGTGTCCCTAGAGGGTTGGGAGCATGTCTAGATTCTAGTCTCTGTGGATTGGCGCTCCTGAATTATTGCAGGGGAGGTCTTGCATGGGCTGTTGATGCCTCTGCTATTGCTAATGTTGACAAGTCAATTTGCACGATTTTGATCAAAATATAACAGAGGGTCTGTTCGCGTTATGTCTTATTTCTTTGAAACTGTCTCGGAAGACATTAAACTTACTTTTCTCCCAGTGAGAGGGGTCTGATTTCGTTTTTCTCCCCCCCCCCCCTTTCCTCTCAGTAATATAATGTACATGGCTTTTCGTTTCATAGAGATGATTTGTCATTTCTGTCCCCAAAAGAGGGGGTTGATCTGCTTTCTTTTGCCCTCACTATTCCCCATTCTTATCTAAATGGTCATTCGCACAGGCATTCTATAAACCTTTATCTTTAGTCAAATTTCGGCCAAATTAGTGAGAATGGACCATCTTCTTATCAGACTGCCTGCATGACAGCTGACAGTAGCAGGTGCCTCTGTCTATGGTTGCCATATTAAGGAAAGTGTCCTGGCAATCCTAACCCATGTAGGCCAATACATGCAGGAGGCACATCCAAACTAAGGCCAACCTCAAAAGGTGTGTTTCGGGTTAAGTCCAACATAAGGCATTTTGCACTAACACAAGCCACATGTATATACTATATGATTATAAACTAGGTTATTCTTATTAGTTTATACGGGAGAAGTATAGAATATTAATGGGTTCTTTTAACAGAAGTCTGAAGACCTAAAAGAATCAAATATAGATATGGACAGCGTCACTAAACAACGCTCAAAGTCACAGCCTAATATGTCTATTCGAAGAAAAGCCCCTCATTGATGGAAATCTGAGGACATGGACAGCCATTATGGCTGATGTCTGACATCCCCCAGTATCATCCTATTCTAGCAAAAGTCGATGTGTCAATGTCATTTTGGCTGTTGACAGTGCTGTTGAAGTACCTAATGCATTTGTTTATTATGAAAAATGAGCATGGAAGCCTAAAAAGCGAAAAGGAGCTTTTCAAAAGTTAATACAAGATTGAATCGAATTTCTGAGTTCGAGTTAACCTTTGACTGTTAAAAGATTTTCCCCATATATCTTGTGTTAAAAAATGCTTCAGTGATGAATTCTACCAAAAATACTCAAGTAGGGTATATAGACGTGTTTCGCGTCGAACCACTGACACAAAAAATACTCAAGTATTCTGACCGTGTCACATGAAACACCATAATTTTCCTTTGGCGTGCAGAGGTTGTCAATGCTGTGATCTGGAAAGTCCCGCCATAGCCGTCTCTCTATTGGGTGTAAGCGGGACTGGAGCTGGTTCATGGCGACAGGCACTGATAAGATGGAACCAGCATGTCCCTGGAAGTGGGTGTTATCCAGGGACAAGGTACCCATCATTATATGTCCTATCAATCGGGTTTACCTCAACCAGCGAAATTCAAAATGGTGGACACACAGGACGTTCATACTAATCCCTATATACAGTCTAATGATTCCTGCCCTGAAGCTTTGTGTCATACTGCTATACAGTGGGGTGTTTCAGAAGCCAGACTTAATAATGAACATTAAATATCTGTTTCTAAAACTGTTGGCCTCTAAACTTACAACTGCAACCATTATTATCTCTGACCAGTCATATCTCAGTTGTAAACTGAGATATGAGATATAAAGTTATAACTACAGTTATAAATACTTATGACTGGTCTGTGACCAGTGGCTGGCATTTCTAGAGGCCTATCTGTGTGGACCTATTTTGTCCACATCAAACAGGAAATATTCTGTTTTCAGGGGAGAGAAAAACTCCTGTGTCTACTGCATGTTGATTATGCATCATACCTCTCTTTTTACAAGTTAATATTTTCTTTGAGACCGTCAAATCAAGGAAATTAATTCATTTGTGCTATGGTTTGGTTGAGGTCACTCATAACTTTTACAGTTTACAACAGGTAACTGCTATAGTGCAGTCACTATAGTTGTCCATTATAGTAGGTTATTGGGGGCAATCAGTAGCTATTGTTAGGGTGACTGGAGGGTCGTGCCATTCCCCCCTCAGTCACCCTGTTGCACCATATACACATTTTGACTACTCCCCCCACCCTCTGCATACATGTATACTGTACCATCGTGTTTTAGTGCCCCTGTGCTTATAGATTTGGAGAGGTCATCAACCCAGGCAATGATTCAAGACAGGTGGTTATTTGAGACAGGCACTTATATATTTGAGTGAATATATACGCTGGGATATAATTTAATATTCTACTGCAGGGGCGTAGGAAAAGGGGGGGGGGCAAAGGGGGCCTGCCCCCCAATCATAATGGAGGTGGGGCCTGAGTATGTCTGGGCCCCCCAAACCTTTGCCAAGAAGTTATAATGAATTGAACAAGAAGCTTAAACTTTGCATTTCACATTAGACTGACATTGTAATGGGATGAGAAAATGGGGGCCTGGGCTTCAAATCAGGCCTAAATTTAATAAAATGTTACTTTTCTATATAAATTATATGTAGGTATGTATAGGCGCTAGCGTGCTTAAGCCGACAATTCAAGGTGGTCGATGTGGGGCCCCCGACAAGCCCCCCAATGAAGATTTGCTTCCTACGCCTCTGTACTGTTCCATGTGGCTTTACTTCACAAAGAAGCTGTGCATGAATAATCCAAATTAGTACACTAAATTTAGAATGGTGCAATGTTAATTGAAATGGTGCAGTTTATCATTGTAACTTGTATTTCTTTTGTTCATAAACCATTTGAGAATCGTGTACGAAATGATCATGGTTTTGACTTGAATGTATTGTCCGGTAAATTCTCTTTCCAATGGTATATGAGTTATACATATCAATTCAGTAGTAGTTGTACATAATACACTCCTATTGTCCTTGGATTCCAAACTCCTCCATTCATGTCCATGCAAACCCGGCACTTATACAGGACCTGTTGCTTATTTATTTCAGGAAGGCATAACCCTGGTGCTTATATGAGGCTTATAAAGAAATGTACGACTCACTGGATGAACTAGAACGTTTATGTAGGCCTGACAGAGACAGAATTCCCATGAAATATGACGTGTAGGAGGGGTTTCCCAGAAATTACACTGGTTTCCTGCCTCCTAAAATTGAAACTATTACTTACAACCAGAGTTATATTAGGGGTTACAGTCTACAACTGGTTCAGTCATAAGTGGGGACTTACAACCATTGTCTGTTTCACAATAACATTAGCTATGGCACTAATTTTAAGTTATAAACTAGGTAACATAATAATCTTTGTTTAGAAACACCTGCAGTTTTAAGCCTACGATCACTATTAAAACTGCAATAACATTTCCCTACAACTGGTTGTAGACATTATTTCCTTCTGAAACACCCCACTGGCCCCTGTTTCAATAGTTGGTTTGGATGGCACCATTTTCATTAGTGTTTCTTAAGTTGCTCTATCCAATATAGCTCAGTTTGAGTTCTATCTGAGCCTGTGTTAGCCAAGGGCCTAGATCCAAATGAATAGAGCAAGAAGTGCCACTGTTTCTAAACTGTTGGATAGAACTCAAACTGAGTCCCATCTGTTCTATTGGTGGAAGTAAATTTGTTGTTTTCTAACCAACTTTGCTGCCATCATGGCCCTGATTGTGTACCTGAATGGCACGATCCATGTTTACTAATGCAAAGCTAATAGTGCAGACCCAGCAAAAAACATGCTTCTGTTTCTAAACTTGAGTTCTGTTCTAATGCTCTATTGGCAAGAGCTGGATAGGACAACTTCAGAAACACTCATGCAATGGTGCCATCAAAATCCTTGAATATCAGCTCATCTATCATCAAATGAATCATCCAAGTTTTCATGTGTATTTCACTTATTTAAAGTTGTGCCGACCACCTATAAGGGTTGGCGGAAGAATTGTTTGAAAAGCAACAATCTTGCCTTTATCAATGGAGCAGATGGGACTCAGTTTGAGCTACATCCTAAGGTTTAGAAACAGTGGCACTTCTTGCTCTATTTATTTGGGTTTAGGCAGTTGGCTAAAATGAGCTCAGATAGAACTCGAACTATTCTATTTTGGAGAGAGCAACTTAAGAAACACTAATGCAAATGGTGCCATCCACAGCCTACTATAGGAACAGGATCCATGTATTTCAATTGATTACACATAAGATATAAGGCACAAATGAATAGGTGGAAGGCCCTAAGGATATACCAGTGAGAGGTGCACTGGAGGTGGATGGCACCATTGCATTAGTGTTTCTTAAGTTGTCCTAGCCAGCTCTCGTCAATAGAGCAGGAGAGTAGAACTCAAGTTTAGAAACAGAAAGCAGTGTTTGCTCCATCTGCACTTTTAGCTTTGCATTAGTGGGCATGGATGGTGCCATTCATTTTTTAAAAGTATAGAAACAGGGCCCTGGCTGCACCAACTAAGTACTCCTAGGTCATACCACTAAGTGGGGTGTTTCAGAAGCCAGACATGATAATGAACATTAAACATCTGTTTCTAAAACTGTTAGATTCTAAACTTACAACCATTGCAACCATTATCATCTCTCACCAGTCATATAGTTATAGACACAGTAAGGTAATTGTCATGCTTTAGAAATACATGCAGGTATAAGCCTACAATCACTATTAAAACTGTTATCATATCTCCTTATGACCGGTTGTAAACATTACCTGCTTCTGAAACACAAGTTCTCCTAGGTCTAGTGCAGGTGAATCCGATTAGGGTTGGTCATTTGTAACAGCAGCATTTAAGAATTTCTGCCTGCGCAGGCTGTTTCTTTTTTGTCGAAATATCCACTGTTGTATTTATGGCATGCAGATTTCGAGATAAGCACTGTTCTACATACAGGACAGTAGGTCTATTCCTTACTGTGAGGACATCAATTCCTCCAAACACTCATCCAGTAGGTAGGAATTTTGGAGCATGAATTTGACGTCATTCATATAGTGAAGAAACCTTCTATAGAATACTCTTGCAAGATTGGGAACTTGAGTTGTATGATGTAAATTCTTCACCTTCTAAACTGTAGATATTACTTTTGGTAGTATACCTTTAAATACATGTATTATATCATTTAAATGTGACACAAGTTACTTACAGTACGGTACCATAGGTTTAGCAGATGATGGTTAAGCTAAGTGTGAATGGAGAAATGTCTAGATGTACATGGGATGACAATGAAAGGTAACGGATCTTTGGTTGGACAGCCGGGTTGGACAGGTCTGTGGTAGTGTCTCCGTATCCTACATTATCTAGCAGACAGACAAGGAGAATGAAAGGTCATGTAGACCTTAATGTACGTGTGGTGTCTGAGAGACTAAGACAAATGGATCCACCTAAGGTCGATGCCTACAATGGTCACAAGGCCCTGTTCCACAATAATGGAACTGTCCCAGTCAACAAAAAACGTTGCAAAACGTTTCAGAACGTTTCCCTATGGCTCCTTATCATGGCAAAACGTTTTAAAAAGTTAAAAACGGGTTTCTGACGTTAAATGACGTTTTTTTTTTTGTTGAGTGGGGTACCATTGAAAGGGCCCCTCTTTGATCTATAGTAACACACAGGCTTTTTTGCTAAAAAGAGGGTAAATTTTTGTAGCCCCCCCCCCCTCAAGAGGGGTCAAATACTTTTTAGCCCCCCCCCTCAGGAGGGGCCTGAAATTTTTACGCCCCCCTCAACCCCCCCCCCGTTGATAAATAATGACCACTCCCTAAGTGTTCCTTTAAGGGTGTGCTGAAATTACAATTTACTTAATCAATTTCTTCCATATTTGCTCTTCCCTTGGAACGATCTCCAAAATCCCACCTGCAATCTACCAAATCCCCTCTTGTTGCTAATAAAATGACCACTTCTGTATAGAGGAATAACTGTCTGCCTCCCCCAGCTAAGCCATCGGGCAGCCATGATAGTGGACCTTCACCACTGAGCATGCAGCTTTTGGTCTTCCCCTCTGCATGAATCCTCTAGTTCCCTATCCTCAAGAGAAATCTGCTGACACTAGCAGTAATTGTAATTGTGGAGTAGGTGGAATCTACATCTTGTATGTCATCTTGTATTTCATATTTATTTGACAGGTCTAAACTACTGTTGCCCTCCTCCTTCTCCCTCCCAGTGTCAACTAAATGGCAAATCCCTTAGAAAAGAATGGCTGTCTGACTCCCCTGGTCAGGGAGCCGTTATGGACATCCCCTTTGTATTAATCCCCAGTCCCTATCCTAAAGAGAAATCTGCTGACTCTAATGCCTTACATGTAATATCTGGAGTAGAGGCTGCAGCGAAAGTGACCTCACATTAGGTGGTATCTATGCAAAAGTTGTTAGATAATATATTGTTGCCACAACCAGCGTGTCCCTTGGTCTATCTTTGTTACCTAATGCTCACATTCTGGGCTCTGTCAACTACTCTTTCTAGTAATTGAACCATGTATATGTGTGAGCATCCACTCTAACTGTTCTCAGTGCCAAATTTATAATTCTGTTTGGGTCCATACATATCAAATACAGATAAGATATTCTCAAACCAAATATTCGGCAAGGGAAAGGGACGTTTTTATGTTTAGAATGATCTTTATTGATGTATTCAATCATCATCATTCATTGATGCATCAATGTGGCAAATGTAATACCATAATCACACCCCATTGCTGTGCAGGTGAATCATACCAACCACTTACGTTATAGATGTGAATCAGAATCTGATACATATTACAACAATGTATAATATATATAATGTATATGGTCTCCAGACCTGACTGGGAGACTTGTGCATATTTACCCTTTCTCAGCATTCTAACACATTCCCGACATCCTGGGCTCTCCAAAACAGAATATTCCAACTAGAACCAAATCTAGGGTTTGGTTTTTTAAATGCCTCACGATACATTTTTGGCCTTCAAGATTTTCATTTTTGTTTGGTAGTTCCACGCAAGGTCAATGGTCAATTAAGACTGAACTTTTGGTATCATTTGTTCTCTTCCCCACCATTTGCTACTGTCATTTTATCTATTTCAATAGTTTATGTTGATGTTAATGTAATATTGAAAGTCCTGTGATAATTTATAGTGTATTTTATTGCAGGTATTCATAATACACCAACATATGTGCGATTGGACCCCATCCTGGACCCAATGACATCCCATAATCAGAACTCAAACTGTTACTTTTCATGGTTTGCATTTCACCATCACCACTGCCCTATATATGACACTATAAACATGTGTGGAACAAAACCTTAATGGAATGCAATAATTGGGGGAAAAGGTTCTTCTTTGGGTTGGTGGAAGCTTAAGAGGAAACAAGATTGCGACACACCCTGCCTCGAAAGGGAACATCATTTTCAACACAACCAAATTGCACAGTTACCCCAAGGCATAGCCCAGTTAAAGTAGATGTGTGCTGGGAAGAGCAACCCCTGATTATCCATACAATGTATCTGATATTAGCCATCACAACCAGGAACGTGAAGGAATAACCTACATTTCAAGCCGCAATAATTATACACCCCCCCCTCACGGGTATAGGCAGCTAAACTGTCCCACACAAGAACCTACTTATAAATGCTGACGAAGAGCAGCCAATAAAGAAAACCATGGTACAGGATATTCACCACCCATATACCAATATACAGAGAGCAAATAGCTGGCCACTGTGTACCATATATAGGACCTACAGGAGCTACATCACAGAAACATGTGAGCCATTAATTTACCTACATAAGTGCTTGCTACTAGGAGCTCAGTCAGTAAATATAAGCGAGCAGCTCAGTCAATGGTATGCATAATGCCCATTCTCATTGAGTCCTAAATCTTCTGATATGCATCTCTGATTGCTTTGGAACTACAGCAGAGGCACACATTGCTCAGCACAATCTTGGTGCTTTGCTAGTACAATATGCTTAGACATACTTGAGAGATACTGGTGGTTATAATGATGACATCAAAGGTTTAGACACTACTTGAACCTCCAATGTTGCTGCCATTTGATATCTCCTGACAGCCCATGTAGCAAGCCCACTCGGGGCCAAATTGGTTTTACCAGGGATAAGGTGGTTCAAAGTGGGCAGCATTCAGTACATGGGTTTTAGGTTCGGCAGATGCTGGGTTTCCAGTCAGGGCCCCACAGGGCAGCCCAAATCGGGCAAACTGACTTGAGCCCGTTTGGCTCCCAAAGGGTTTTGTCCTCAGCATACGGTCTGGGCCACATTGGGCTGACTGATTTGGGCACTGGTCAGCTTTAAAATGGGCAACCACATTGGGCCCAGGATGGTTTCAAAATGGGCATCCCACGATGGGTGCTTAGCTGCATAAGTCTTCTCAGTCTGGGGTGAGAGTGGGTTTGGATAGGGCAGCCTCATATTCTGGACTGTTCTGAACTCTGTGGTGAGTGTTTCCCCTCCCTCTCCCTTTTTGGTTCGTCCCTCCCCTATCCATCCCCTACTACTTCCAACTCCTCCTCATTCCCCTCAACCTGCCCTACCCTGCCCTCCCCCACCCTGCCCTGCCCTCCCTTGCCCTCCTCTCACCCTGCCCTGCCATCCCCTGCCATCTCCTGCCCTCATCTGCTCTGTCATCTGCCTCCTCATTCCCCTCAACCTGCCCTACCCTTTCCCCCTCACCTTCACTCACCCTGCCCTGCCCTGCCCTGCCCTCCTCTCACCCTGCCCTGCCCTGCCCTCCTCTCACCCTGCCCTGCCCTCCCTTGCCCTCCTCTCACCCTGCCCTGCCCTCCCTTGCCCTCCTCTCACCCTGCCCTGCCATCCCCTGTCATCTCCTGCCCTCATCTGCCCTGTCCTGCTCTCACCCCACCCCACCCTGTCCTGCCCTGCCCTGCTCTCACCCTACCCTGCCCTGGCCTCCTCTCACCCTATCCTCTCACCCTGCCCTCCCCCCCCTCCCCTCCCTCCACCACTGCTGTAGGATATAGGTAGTCCCACTTTCCCTATATCTTTAATACACAGGTAGGTTCATAGTAGGGATACAGATATTTCATGTAAAATACAACACCGACTAGTCCTGGAAATAACAGCTTCATGTCTTTCTCAATACTAGTAGGCTTGCAAGGTGTATTTGTGGTGTGGGGGTAAACAGGTCCCACACCTGGCCGGGTATAAGGGGACTATATATAGAGGCAATTGAGAAACCAAAAATATCCCCTGCCCCTGTAGGCCAGTCCATGGCAGACTCACTACAAAGTGGTTTCACAGCACTCCAGGCAGAAATCTACTACCCATACAAAACTTATTTCTTTTAGACATAGGACAACTGGAATAGACTACTAAATCAGATATGAAGTAATAATGTGCAGACTTTCTCATAGTTTGGAAATACTTAGATGTTTCTAGTCAAAAGTGCAAATCAAGGTCATCTGAGTAGTAGTGGAAAGGCAACACCATTTCTATTGCACTGAACTTGCAACAAGAGCAGATATGCAGAGGTACAGTCATTATGAACTTGAAGGCTCTCTTCTCTACTCCTACATAGGGAATTAGTGCGGGAAGATTGAGGCCAGAATGTCACTTTAATGAATTAAAGTGCCTTGTGTTGGCTGAATGAGTTTGATTCAAATGGATGGTTCTGCTCTGCCTTTTCACTCAGGTAGATATTGCATTTACTGCTTTGGTGAGGGGGGATGAGATCAGCTCAAGGACTTGTTGTTCATTGACTTTTGGAAAAAAGAATAAATATTGGATAAATTTGTCAAAAAGAATTTTTAACATGTCACCACTAATTGTTTCGTCAAATCGGGCAGCCCACTTTGGGCCACACCAAAAACCCATGTTAAACTCACTTTGAGCCCAAATCGGTGAGCCCACTTTCAAACAGATCTGTGCCCTAATCGGTTAGCCCAGTGTGGCCCAGACCCTTTCCTGAGGACAAAACCCATCGGGCGCCCACTGTGTTAACCCAGTGTGGCCCACATCAGGAGCCCACTATGGTCCAGACTTGGGCCACACCATGTTTGCTACCTGTGAGTATGTGTAAAAGGATGAACCTACTCTCATTATTACCTGATATACACAGATTATAGACATGTTATGAGTGTAGTAGATGTACATACCACAGCCCGCAGGTTCGGGAAATAAAGGCTGTACAAAATGTACTTGGTAACAACCCTTTTCTATTCAATTCTATTCAGTAGAAATGTATAGGGAACAGAGCCATTCCTGTGTGGAGGTGGCCATCTTGAAATCAGTTATGTAACTGTCCCCTGATGGCCATCTTGGATCTGACAGAGGATTGTGGGTAATAAGCTGCCCGTGCCTCTATCTTAATCACCTTGAGTACCGGTCCATTGTTTTAGGTGTGAATGGAGGGGATTAGCCTGATAGGTAGACAATGGCTTGGTTTTACTCAGCCTGGATTATGTGTGCCCTCTTTTAAAGTGTAATTTGTCTTGTATTTGAAGTACGAAGTCTATAAAACTTATATTGTCCAAATTTTAAGTATTTGCTATCCAAAGCAATAGACTTCTGGAATATAGCTTTATATAGACTATTAGGAAGGGCTGATCTAGCCCCCGACTACATGAGCCACCAAGCTAATTTGTTTGGTACTAGCAATGGCTCTGTTCCCCATAATTATGTGCACACACCACTGATTTAAAAAAAAGCAGAATTGCCTCAAAAACTTCTTGCAAAACTGTGGCATTCAGGTAAGAATGAGTAAAAGAAGGTGTTACCTACTAAGTATCTAATATCATACATAGGTACTTAAGTGTAACGAATTTGCACATAAAATATCTTTCTGGATAAGCATGCAAAATGAAAATTGATTTTCTCTGAAAGGATGTTAGGACTAACTCACAGGAGATTATAAGTCCAATTCAATATATCTCTTCTTGTCAAATCTGATGCCGATGTAGCCTAGCAACAGAGAATGGAGTCATTCAACATAAGCCAATCCTCTCCAATTTACAAATTGGCATCAGGTGTTTTGCCTCCCATGGGTGCTTTAGGGACCATACATAAATTACATATACACTAAGGGGGTGGGGAGGTCAAGCCAAAATGCGTACATGTGCGTACAGGGTAGCATACTTATTGTGTATGTATTTGACGTTTTTTAGCTCCAATTTAGTGTATTTTGAGGGTATTTTTGGTTGTTTTACAGGGGCAACTCTGGTTATGAACCTGGTGGATCTTAAAAAACTGAAAAAATAAGGAGTTTGCAGATATGCCCATTCATCCATATTTATCCCTTAGTCATGGAAGGGGGGTCAGTGACTTGGGTATGTACGCGGGGGGGGGGGGTAGCTCAATGCATACATGGTGCAACATGGGGTGGGGGTGTCAAATTTTGGGCACCACTAACACAGGCCACCGCTGAGTCTATGGTGACATTCACACAGGACAGCCATCTTAACCCTCTAAATGATGCAAAGCGTTGTAGTGTAACATGTCATTGTGTTGTCACGATGCAGGAATGCAGCTCTGGAGCTTAATTCAAAACATCCTGGGATCACGACCCCAGCGATCTTAGGAATAAATCAGCCTTATCCTATTAAGCTATCTTAAGAGTTGACTGGGTTCACATATCCTAGCCAGCACTAAGATCGCATTGATCTTAGCCTCAGCCCTCCTACACTATTCCAAGAAGAACTGACTAGTCACAGGGGTAAGAGTCCCAAAATAAAGGAATAGCTGTGGAGTCACTCTTCTTCACAAGAGTGCTTACCTTACAGAATTACCTTACAGTGCATGAGTAGCCCTAAGAGCTCTCAAGGACACTCAGCAAACATCCTCCCTCCCCTCTTTATGTATGCAGCAGGCTATTCACTCTTTCGATCAGGAGTGTTCCCTGTAAGTGTACTCAGGTGAAACCACTATGCATTTCTGTCACTAAGATCGCAGTGATCTTAGTGGTGGAAATGGAATAGTGAAGTGATCCCAGGACTAGCTATTCTGGACAGGCCTGCAACCACTGCATTACATAGGGTAGACCAGCCAGGTCTTATGATATGTGCCTACACTAAGATCGCTGGGGTTGGGATCCCAGGATGTTTTGAATTAAGCTCCAGGAGAGTAACTCTCCAGGACTGCTGCATTGTATTATGCCAACCATACACTCTTTGGGAAGACAATTGCCAAGACTGAAATTTGAATGAAAATGAATCTTTGAGGCATCTCTCCCACCCTTAAAGGGTTAACACTCTCCTAGTCCCAAACACAGGCATGCAGCGTTAAGTGGTCGACCATATTAGCCAGATGGACAGAGAAGTGTAAATACCAAAAACAAAATCATATTCGTCCCTCTTAATGACTCCAGGTTAAACTTTGTTTGTGGTTTTGCATTTATTGAGGAGATCTTTTTAGAAATATTGCTGTCTGGTAAGAACTGATGTATAATTTGCTGTACGGGATCGTGGGCATATTGGATGCTGGTTGTTAGAAATGCTTAAATTCCTATTCTTTTTTTTTTTATAAATTTTTTTATTGTTCAAGTATTGTTTATGTCATCAACACAGTCAATGGCTTATACTTGGGGTCCAGCAATTGTGGGGCTGCCACATATTTCCATCCAAAACACCCTATTAGTGATATGTACCTGAGATAATATCATCAACTAAAAACAGAGGCCATAGTGTTAGAGTTTAAATCTCAGGACATGCAATTAAGACGAGCCTCCATCAGCATTAAATGTAAGAGAAATCCTTCCAGCAATGATAAAAATAAAGAACTACAAAAGTGCACAGATGTAATATGACTACCAGTCATACTGCAAGCGGGTGTAGACATATCAGGCAATCTCTGCACTGTCTAATGACAGAGGAATAGGAAGCAAATCTTCATTGGGGGGCCCCAGCGGGTCCCCACCATGGCCACCTTGTATTGTCGACTCAAGTGCAATAGCACCTCATAAAACTTTTGATGAATTTTAGATCTCATTTTAGGCTCAGGCCCCCATTTTCCCTATCCCATTACTGTATCAATCTACTTTGATGATGCAAAGATTTAGCTTCTAGTTCAATTCATAATGAATTCTTGACAAATTTTGGGGGGGCCCAGACATACTCAGGCCCCACCTGCTTTATGATTGGGGGGCCCAGGCCCCCCTGGCCCCCCTTTTCCTACGCCCCTGAATGAGCCTTGAGCAGTACGAAAGTCTTATACCCCGGTCTTAAACTGAGGAGAGGACAAAGCACATATACCACATATATATGCCCTGGTAAGTCAAATAAATCCGCTGCTGTCGATGAATCATCTTCCATCAACAGTCTGCCACCATTACATGTACCTTTATCGACGGAATGCATGGTATTCTATCATCATTACGTCCATAAAAGAAAGTCTTTTGACTGGACCTCTTTTACAAAGAAGAATGTGCAATGTAAAAGGGGAAAATGAGGATCTGTGCCTCGAACCAGAACCAGAAGTCACAGTGGATTTTCTGTTTTAGGGTAAGCTCCGAGGGCATTTAACCTGTTTACCATGCCAAAAGCTGGTCACAAATAAGTGCACAGTTGCGGATCCAGGATTGTCTAGAAGTGGGGGGCCCAAGACCTGGTCATAGGTGATGAGGTATTCTGTATGGTACGCACTGGAAGCCCACTGTTTGGGGCCCCCTCTACACTTACCTTTTCCCTCTTTCTCCTTTTTCCCTCTCCTTTTTTTTTTGTAGGGGGCAGCCCCCCCTGGGCCACCCCACTAGATCCGCCCCTGGTGCCGATCATTTTTAAGGACCTAGGGTCGCGCCTGTGTAGATTTAACAAGCGCCCATGTGATAATTAGAGCTGCTCATAATGTGAGCAACTAGGAGTAGATTACAAATCTCGTGATCAGGCCTTAAGGTTAACTTTGATTAGTGTAGTGTACCCCTTTGAGGGCTGCTTAGTGTTATCATGGATCATGCCCATCTGGAGGCCTGGGGAGTCTACATAGCAGGGCTGAATTCATGCTCCATGATGATCTTAAGTGGTAATAAAGCCCTATCATAGTTGCCATGATGCCTCAATGCAGTGCTGGCGAGTAGCTCGCTATCACTGCATTGGCACTGTGCATTAAAGTATCGTGTGGCCAAGAAAGAGTTGTAAACCCTAAAGTGCAAACTAGTGTTTTGATACACAGTGATTAGTTTTTATTGTTTCCAGGATGCTGGAAAGTCAGCAAGGTAAATAACTTGCTATATGTAACATGCTGTCCCTCTGATGACTGCAACGCAGGTAGCACACACAATGAAATTACTTTAACATAAAATGCAGAGATCACGTAAAAGTGATGTAAATTGCATAGCATGTGTTAGCTGGGTATTTTTGGGTACTCCCTGTACTGCATAAGCAGTACTATAACACTGTATTTTGGAAACACAGGGATAGAAAGGGTTAACAAGTGCTTAACGCTCCAGGTTTCAGATCAAGTAATGGAGGTCCTGCTGGATCCATACTTATGCATGTGGGCCAGATTTCCTGGGGAAGTACAGATCTCCCTGAGAATGCCCCAAAGATGAAAGTCAGAAAAGGAATTAATCACTTTATTACATTGAAAGAACAATGTCTTGGCTCAGTGGAACCACCAATTATACACAGTTATCCCTATACCAGTTACATTTTTATAGCTGTGTGATAACAATTTGTCACTTTTTGTGTCCATCCGACAGATTTAATCAGTGATATGATTTTGTTACCCATATATACACCACAGAAACTTCTAATTTTTTTTACCAGCTCTTACAGTATACAAGTTTAGTAAGCTCATGAATAAACATCACTGTTCAAAAATCTTTTGAGATATAGGCTGATGAAATTCAGCCATCTTGTGAAAAAATGAAAAGTCTTGTCAAAAATGCTATTTTCCCTCTAGTTCTCTAGAAAATGCTTAAATACTCATTAAAATCAATCTACATTAAGTTCCGTATGCCTACTCTAAGAAATAATGATCATCATAACCTAATGGACCACTAACTCCGCACAGCATTAGCTTAAAATGACCCTTAAATTCAGACTTTATCTGTCGCATGGACACTTTTTTTTCATATTACAGTGTACAAAACACACTTATGGGGAGACTTATGGTACAAATATTATTTAATAGTGTTCAAGGGATGACTGTGCTTAATTTAAAACAAAAAGGATGCATCCAAATGCATTACTTCGAGATTAGGAAATTTGTCCTTCCGACAGCAAAAGTGCAAAATGGCCATCCGACAGAAAAATGTGTATAGGGTTCACCCAGGACATATTATTAACCAATCAGATGGTTCCCTGTATTCACTGCAGAATATTTTGGGTACATTATGTAACACCCGGTACCCATCATGCTGGTTGTTATCAGTGCTTATTTAGCCAGGCACATGATTAAGCAATGGCCATTCCACTAGACGTCAACACTAAGCCCTATACAGATGCACTCATTGATATAAGAGGAAGACTTCAGGCTACAGCAAAAAAATCTTTGTGGCAGCTTAACCACCCTAGTGGCCTTCAATTCTGAGCAGAGTAAGGATAATGTATTAACTGTCTTAGTTGAGAATATGAGAGGGTTTTAGTTTTACTGTCGGATGGACATTTCAGTGTCATTTTACACTGAATGTTACACAAACAAATATTTATGCTCTACAATACCCAAAAACCTTCTGAATCATTAACACAACAGATATATCAATGAGAAAAAGCTATATCTGAGGTTCTTGAACTCCTCTGGGATATATGCCAGGGCTGTAAAAACCTGGTTTGTTGTCAAATTTGCCTTTTTTTCACCGTTTTTCAACTTTGGAAGTCAACTTATCCAAATAATATGGTTGGATATGCAAGAGAGTACATGCATTTGAAAGGTTATGGTGTTCCCTTCCAATTGGGACCAAAAAGCAGGATATTGGTTTATAAGTATTTATTCTGTAGGTGCATAAGCATACAAAAGTGTGAAAAATGCCAATTGTACGTGCCCAGTGGGGTGTTTCAGAAGCAGGTAATGTTTACAACCGGTCATAAGGAGATATGACAGCAGTTTTAATAGTGATTGTAGGCTTATAACTGCATGTGTTTCTAAAGCATTACCATTATCTTACTGTGTCTATAACTATATGACTGGTGAGAGATGATAATGGTTGCAGTTGTAAGTTTAGAATGTAACAGTTTTAGAAACAGATATTTAATGTTCATTATCATGTCCGACTTCTGAAACACCCCACAGACAATCTAGCTCATATATATACCCATGCAGTGTTTACAGCCCCCAGGCATCAATGTTGTCATCCTTAAAGGGTTAAGGGGCTTATGTGTGCTTCCACCTACTGTCTTCTCCAGCCCCTGCAGGTCCCTCCAGTGGTGTCTGATTAGTTCACTCAGACAAACAACAGGTCTCCTCCAGGGTACAGCAGCCTTAGTATACGGGACTAGCACATTGCTAGTGTTAAGAAAATCAGCCAGGTGGCTCAAGTAGTCGGGGGCTAACCCTACAATAAACATCTTTGTATAGTTTTACTTTGATGGTCTCATAGTCATGTACTATCTGTAGATATTCTGTAAAATCTATATCTATGGATAGCAAAAACCTTCAACTTCTACTAGATAAGCATATTATAAATCTAATACTTTAAATACAAGAGAAATAAGGTTTAAATAAGAGACAACATGTCACCCACATTGAGTACACCCAGGCCATTGTCTCATTATCAAGCTAATCCTCTCCCCTCACACCTGAAACAATGGGAAGGGACTTAGGGTGATTAAGATAGGGGAGGGTGCAGCTTATCTCCCCTATCAGTCTTATCAGTGACCATTGTTTTGTGGTGGATGAGGGTCAAGATAAGAATTTACCCAGAATTCCCTGACACAATCCAAGATGGCGTCGGGGGCTAAAAACAAAAATGGCGACCTCCATAGAGGGATAGCTATGTGCCTTATAGGGTGGGGATCTCCTTCATGTAGACTAACACACAACTGAATTAGCCCTTCGGTATGTATGGCTTTAATGCACAGTCTCCATTTTGTTGTTCTACTGGTAAAGCATCAGGTTTTGAGGCGTCATCTTACACAGTAAGCATAAATCATGTATATTATAACCAGACTAACAGAGATGTATTTAAAAACAAAGAAATAGTTGACTGCAAAATCAAAGAGAGACTGAGGAAAACAGATACACCCAGGGTCAAAAGCCACAAGACCCTGTTCTACAACATAGAACTTTCTGATATACTTTTGCCACTTTATTGGTTATTTCTCTCTTGCAATACTGAACATTCACAGTGGGTACTAAAAAGGTTACATGGAGTTGGGGCTTAAAAACAATCTTCGTAAAAGCTAGTCTGGTGGGTGTGATAGTTCCAAGGCATCTATTCCATTTCCTCATCTTACTATCATTTTCCTTCAACACCTTTGTTTGTGTTTGTGCACTTCTGAGTGGGTGTACTGAAATTGAACTTTGCCCCTCCTCTGCAAGGTGAGATTCAACTCCCTCATCCCTCCCATAGAATAGTTAACTTTTTTTTCAAAGTTTGAATGGCTGCATTGATTGCCTTTTTTGCTATGTACTCATTATTGTCACAACCTGCTTGTCCATGATACCCCTGTAATCTAATTCTTACTTTCTGGATAATGTCAAGGACCCTTTCCCATAATTGACCTATGCCAAATATCACAATCATAGGCATCCACTATCATGATAAAAACGAATGGGTATATTTTTGTTTATTACTGGATTTTCTTGATCTCTCATTGCGTTAATATTTTCTCTGAATCTTCTTACAGTGATTTATGGAATTCTTCTCTAAAGACTGGGCTGCATTCTCTCAGTCTTAATTGCTTGACATCTAGATGTTTTTCATACTCACTTAATGGGTCTACTACTGTTGCTCAACCCTAGAATTCACTCCTTCCTCTTCCCAGTGTCAACTAAATGGCCAATCCATTGGAGAAGAATGGCTGTCTGGCTCCCCTGGGCAGACCCTCTCAGAGAACCACAGTAGTGGATCAATGCCACTGGGCATGCATCTTGTGGATATCCCCATTGTGTGAATCCTCCAGTGCCCTATCTGCTGACTCTCACAATTTACATATGATACTTTTAGTAGAGGCTGCAGTGGAAGTGACCTCACATTAGGTGGCATCTATGCAAATGGTATTAGGTAATATAACATTGTCACAACCAGATTGTACTCATGGTCCACCTTTGTTACCTAATGCTTACATTCTGGGCTTTGTCAACTACCCTTTTTGTAATTGAACCATGCATATATGTGTGAGCATCCACTCAATTTATCGTCAGAGCCCAATACAGTTATCCTGTTTGGGAACCATATGTATCCAATGTGAATAAGATACGATAAAATATTCTCAAATCAAGTAATCAGTAAGCGAAAGGGATTTTATGTTCAGAATGTATTTTACAGAGGTATCTTAATAATGACTGTATTCAACCATCATCATTCATTGATGAATCATTGCGACAAATGTAATACTAGCAGTCACTCCCCAATGCTGTGCAGGTGAATCATACCAACCACCGTAAACTCCCGCGTATAAGACGCGTCCTCTACGCCAAACAAAATGCTGGGGAGTCTTATAGGATTTTTTCAAGTTGGGGGGGCGTCTTATACGAGGGGTAATTTTACTATAGAAATGTATTGAATTTACAAATATCAGCATTAAAATGTGCGTCTTATACGCGAAAATGCATGTGCTGAGTTTGGGGTGCGTCTTATATGCGCAGCGCGTCTTCTACGCGGGAGTTTACGGCAGTTATGTTATAGATGTAGATTTGAATCTGATACATATATGATTCTTATGCATATTGACACGTTCTCAGCATTCTCACACATTCCTGACATCCTGGGCTTTCCAAATCAGAATATTCTAACTAAAACCAAAGTTAGTGTTTGATTTTCGAAATGCCTCACAATAGATATTTGGCCTTCAGGGAAGGGAGCGGTGTCACCCCCAAGCACCAACCTTTCCACAGATTTGCCATCTGCAGACACCTGATTTTGAGACATTTCCTTAAAGGGGCAGGGAGGTTATAAAAAGGACGGAACAGGTCTCTGCTCCTCTTGGAGTAAGAGCTCTACCATAATATGACCAAAATCTATAGATGAACTGAACGTTTACATATGCAAAGTGCAGATAACCCGTGCTACCATGCAAAAGACCTGTTAGTGCAAAAATAAATTGGAAATAGATAAAAAATACAGATTTTCAATCTTCCCAATTGTCAAAGTTTTGAATTTTGGCTCTTCCCTCAATCACACTGAAAACCTGAGAGGCCCAAAACTAGTCAGTGCAGACGACTTTAGGTCCTCAGGTTGACAATACCTAAATCTACAGCTTTAGGTCGTCAAGATGACGACTTTAGGTCATCATCCTGACCACCTAAGTCGTCAGTATGACGACTTTGTATTGTCAGTATGACGACTTTAAGTCGTCATTTGGGCTTGACTACCCTAAACTCGTCTTTATTGACGAGTTTTAGGCGGCGGCATGTTTTCTATGCAACATTCACAGTAGTCAGCTAAAATACTGTTACTTTTCATCAATTGCACTTCACTCTCAGCATTTCTCACTGTAAACGTGATTGGAACAAACCTACTTGTGATTTAGAAATTGAAAAAAGGCTCGTGGTACTAACTTCTTTTCTTCGGGATGGTGGAATGGTGAGAAGAAACAGGTTTGCAATACCCTGCCCCGAAATAACAACGTAACCAAATTTCACAGTTACCCCAAGGCATCCCTGCCCATATAAAGATAATGGGTGCTAGGGAAAGAAACCCATTTGATCATCTATAATCAGCTTGAGACTATTACATTTTGCCTGTTATATAATATACTCGATATTAGTGATCACGACAAAGAACATGAAGGAATAGCCTACACTTCAAGCCACAATGATTATATAACACCCCTCTTGGATATAGTCATCTAAGCTGTCCAACACATGAACCTACTTATAAATGCTGGAGAAGGGCAGTCAATAAAGAAAGCCTTGGTACAGGATATTCCTCAGGCAAATATCAGCATAAAGAGAGCAAATAGCCGGCCACTGTGTGCTATATAGGACCTATTGGAGCTACAATACAGCAAATGTGAGCTGTTAATGTACCTACATAAGTGCATGTCCGAGCAGCTCAGTCAATAAGTATAAGCAAGCAGCTCAGTATATGGTTTACATTATACCCAATCTGATGGAGATGAAAGAACAAGGAGCCTGCTTTGTAGACACATTGTTATTTTTTTAGGGGTGAATAGTGGTGTAAATTGGGTTGTATAGACTCAGATATACAACTTCTGCTTTTGAAACTTAGTGGACAATCTTTGGGTTTCCTTGTCTAACTGGTCCCATAACATAACCCCTCTATAATAAAGTGAGCGATGATAAGAACTTGTTTTAGCTCTTCTTATAGCGAACTTTAATTCAAGGTCCCCTCTTGTCCTGATGTTGGGCCTTTCTACTGTCTCACCTTTATATCCCTTTTTCCACATCATAACTAACAGTTGGCGGGATCTTCGTGTATGCGGATATGTAGCATTTAATCAATGTTATGAGACAGCATGAGTGGGTTTATGGGTTAATATCAATCCACGACCGCGCAGCGGGAGTGGATTATTAACCCTAAACCCATGAGTGGGTTAAGGTTAGAAGAAAACATCTAGCATGTGATAAGGTCAGAAGAAAACATCTAGCATGTGAGGACACGTCAGTGGCCTTATTCAGGATAACAATATCTTCTGTAAAGACCCCACTGGGAGAGGTCGTAATCCCTTCATGGAGTCCGATGGATAATTGTAGAATGCACAATCATATACCACCATATAAATATCCGTAAAACCCCGCGTATAGGCCGCGGCTTATAGACCATTACAGACACAGGGGAGGGGGGAGGAGAGGCAGGTAGCTGCAGTACCTTATAGAAATGCCCCCAACATCTCTTTTGACAAAGGAGGGTGGAGGTAGCCGTCAGGCTTCCATAGGTTTTTGAATTTTTAAAATTCATTGATTAGAAAAAAGGTTATGAATTTTTAAATCTTCAAAGCGATCCACAAACTCAGGGTGTGGCTAATGTGTGGGTATGACTTATACGCGAGGTCTTGTGGTATCTCAATATCTCAGTATCTCTATCCACAACAGCAACCCATGGCACTGCTGTCTGGCTACCTAAGCGTTCACAATGGTGTTCTCTTCCATCCAGGTCTGAGTAAATCTTTAGGGACAGCATTGTAATTAGAATCATACAAAATACTTTTTGCCAGCATCATATTCACCCATACAACAGAACCTGAAGTAGGCCACAATATAGACATGCCTTTACACTATAGTGTACATGTACTGGGATACTCCCTGAATGGAAATGGTGTGCTATTACAGAACCTGCAGGCTACACCACGAGCATGAAATCAGGGAGCCGGCACACAGGCACCTGTTTGACTGTTACTTACCCTTCCCGAAACACGCGCACACCATGGAGGAGCCTGGGCCAGCAGGTGGGCCTCAGCACACCTGGAGGAGCTGGGTCATCAGTAAATGGGTCTCCATGCACCCTCAGTACTCCTGGAGTCCTGGAGGAGAGGGTACAGTCGTAGCATTCAGATCTCCATACACCTCAGTACTCGTGGAGGAGAATGTTGACTAGTAGTATACACTTAGTATTCCTGGAGGAGGGTTAGTACAGTAGAAGTATACAGGTCTCCATGCACCCTCAGTACGTCTGGAGGAAGGGATAAAGTATTAATGTATAAATCTCAATACACTATGGAGGAGGTGGTACAGTAGTAGACAGGTCTTCATACACCCTCAGTACACCGCGGAGGAAGGGGTACATTAGTAGTATCCAGATCTTCACACACCCTCAGCACACCTGGAGAAAGTAGAATAGTAGTAAATAGGTGTCCATACACCCTCAGTACTCCTGGAAGAGGGGGTACAGTAGAAGTACACAGTTCCCAAAACACCCTTAGCACACCTGGAGGAGGGTGTAGAGTGACAGTATACAGACCTCCATGCACCCTCAGTGCACCTAGAGAAGGGGGTTGCACACCTGTAAGAAGGGATAAACTAGTAGTATATAGATCTCAATACACTATAGAGGAGGGAGTACAGTAGTCGTATACAGGTCTCCATATGCCCTCAGTGTATCATGATGATCATATCATGATGATCATACACCATACCATAGTAGTACTATCCAGGTTTCTATGTATTGTCAGCAGTTAGGCAACAGGCCCCTTAAGCTTCCTTCTGAGGCTATGTATCATTCCCTCCATGGGACTAAACTGTAGACCTCTCATGCTGTAGTCTGGCCATCTTGAGCTGCTCTTCTTAAGGACTGTGTGGGTGGAGGGAGGTATCTCAGGCACAGGGGTATAATCATTTATACGCCTGTGTAAAACGCTTTGAGGTAGTTGTTGATTGGCTACCTTTATATTAAGCGCCTATTAGCACTAGAGCCTAGCCTAGGCCATCAAAGGTTACCACAGAGGATAAATAGCCCCCACGCGGTCGCCAAGCTGGAGTAGCCATATCACTGCGAGACTCCAGCACCACCCAAAATACGTTAGTACTTTGTAAAGTGACTCCTGATCTAAGTATGGATCATATCAGAGGGTTGAGCCGTGAGGAGGTCGTTCACTCCATGTAAGACAATGCCCAGCAGGTAGCGTGTATCCAGTAATTTACCTGGCTCGAAATCGCATGTCTTTTCTTCAGACACGGGTAGGAAGGGAGAAAAGAGCAACTTCAATCCTTTCCATGCTAAGGAAAGGCCTGAAAATGTGGGCCCACATTGACCCATTATAGACATCTTATCGGGGCTGGACAGGTGGGTTTGTTGTGGTTTCCTGTTCTATCCTGCTCATTGGGAGTGGGAGGAGTGGGGATAGAGCAGCCCAGTGTTGGTTTGAGCAGTTGCTGGGCTGCTTTCCCAGACTCCTCGTGCTATTCCTGGAGAAGCTCCTCCACTCGTGGGCTGGTTTCCATATTACAACGTGCAGGTAGCTGCAACTATGAAGGTGCTCCTCTCTCAGTGTTGCCTTGCTGTCCTCCTGTTATCTGTCCGGTTATGCATACCTGCCCCCTGTAGTTACCATGTTGGAGGGCATGCATGGATAGGTCGGCGTGTATCAGAGGTATAGAGTGTGGTCCAGGATCACTCATCAATCTCATGCCTCCCCTGTCTAACCTTGTTAACACGGCGTGTAGCGACACATCCCCCTCTGGCATCCAGACAGCATGGGTAGTGCCAGCTCACTCACTCCTGCCGCTGTCCTATGATTATAGACACAGGCTCCTGTGATGATGAGTGAGGAGTTGCTCTCTGTTGTATTGGGCCTGTCCTACTACCTCAGCTGGACTGGACAACAGCAAGCTGGATGGTGATGAGCAGCTCATGGCCTCTTGTCGCCTGGCCACCTCTGGCTATTGGGTTATCGGCCGAGCTGCTCACCACGGCCATCATCCAGCCAGGGCCGTGTATGTAAGGAGACTACAGGAGGAGACGGAGTAGGTGTAGACAGCTGACAGGACACAAGCAGTTGTGAGCAGAAGGAGAGCTTCTATAGAAGGAGTAGCTCTATAGGAGGAGTTCCTCCTCCCCTCCTGGCTCCCTCCTGAAGTGGGTGTTGTGAGCTGAGGTGAGCGGGATGGGCCAGCTACAGGTGTGACATGTATAGGTAATAAGCACACCTTCACACAGACAGTGGGACATGCTCACCTGTGTGGTGGTGGTAGTGTTGGTGCAGACTAGTGCTGGGGGTGGTGGGAGGTGGGACTGGAGCCTGGAGCCAGGACAGAGCTGAGCAGAGATGATGGGATTATGTGATGGGGCATGATCTCTTAAAGCTTTGAATCAACATGGGATGAATGGGCTCTTATGGGCCTGTTGGGCCCTACCAATCCTATATTTATAGAGAGCCTACCTCCTGGCAATGAAATGAGCATGTGCAATGATTGGCGCTCAAAAGTCAATCTTCAAAATGGACCAGCATGTTAATTTAGTTCATGCTTCTTTTACTATTGTACTCTCTATGTATAACCTTATTCTCTGTAGACTTATCTATGGATATTCGAGGACCCATCATGTCTATGCTCAATTTGCCACTTTTGGAGCCCAACAAATATAAGCACACTCTAAAAGGTCAATGGTGGCCCCACTAGGCATCCATACAAATGCCTATAATATCTTGTCTTGCAACCATATGAAGCCCCTAAGATGTAGAATAAGAAAGATAACTAGAACACACATTCTCATACAGAGGAATGGGAGGAAAACTATAAGTGTCAACCAGGCAGTGACATTTAAGTACCAGGCCAGGGTTTGGGTATATAGGTAAAAAGAAGGTACATTCCCCTGTACTACTCACAGGGCCCCATCCCCCCTAATACCCTGACACAGGGCCTACTCACACCCTGACACTCAGCCCTATCCCCTATACTACTCACACCCTGACACACAGCCCCATCTCCCTGTACCACTCACACCCTGACACACAACCCCACCCCCATCCCCCTATAATAGTCACATCCTGACACACAGTCCCATCCTCTTTTACGACTCACACCTGACACAGAACCCCATCCCCCTGTACTACTCACACACAGCCACTATTCACACCCTGACACACAACCCCATCCCATGTAATACTCACACTCTGACACAGGACCCCATCCCCCTCTACTACTTACATCTGACACACAGCCACTACTCACACCCTGACACACAGCCCCATCCCCTGTACTACTCACACTCTGACACAGGGCCCCATCCCCCTGTACTACTCACACCCTGACACACAGCCCCATCTCCCTGTGCTACTCACACCCTGACACACAGCCCCATCCCCCTGTACTACTCACACCCTGACACAGGGCCCCATCCCCTGTACTACTCACACCCTGACACAGGGCCCCATTCCCCTGTACCACCTACACCCTGACACACAGCTGCATCCCCTGTACTACTCACACCCTGACACAGGGCCCCATTCCCCTGTACTACTCAAACGCTCACACAGAGCCTCATCCCCTGTGCTACTCACATCCTGACACAGGGCCCCACCCCCCTGTGCTATTCAAACTCTTATCCAGAGCCTCATCCCCTGTGCGACTCACATCCTAACACAGGGTCCCATCCCCCTGTACTACTCACACCCTGACACACAGCCCCATCCCCTGTACTACTCACACTCTGACACAGGGCCCCATCCCCCTGTACTACTCACACCCTGACACACAGCCCCATCCCCCTGTACTACTCACACCCTGACACACAGCCCCATCCCCCTGTACTTCGCACACCCTGAACACAGCCCCATCCTCCTGTTCTACTCACACCCTGACACACAGCCCCATTCCCCTGTACTACTCACATCCTGACACACGGCCCCTTCCCCCTGTTCTACTCACACCCTGACACAGGGTCACATCCCCCTGTACTTCTCACACCCTGACACAGGGCGCCATCCCCTGTACTACTCACACTGACACATAGCCCCATCCCCTGTACTACTCACATCCTGACACACAGCCCCATAACCTGCACTACTCACACCTTGACACACAGCCCCATCCCCTTGTACTACTCACACTCTGACACACAGCCCCATCCCCCGTACTACTCACACCCTGACACACAGCCCCATCCCCTGTACTACTCACACCCTAGTAGTATATATTGTATCGGAACGGGACTATAGCTAACTACAGGATATTACTCACCCGAGATGCAGCCAATTAGAGGCCTCCCTTTTGGCGGGAAATTCAAATGGGGGGTCACATGACCTAGACCCCCCGTGGTGTGGCACTAAAATGGACCAATCAGAACCCTCCCTTTTGGCGGGAAATTCAAAATGGTCACATGACGCAGACTCCCTGTGGTGTGCCGCCAAAATAGCGCCCTCTGATTGACTGGCTGTTTAGGTCACGTGACCTCTATTATGGAAATAGGTCACATGACCCTAATTTGAATGGTCCTAGCAGAGGTCGTCATTTTGCTGGGAAATTTGAAATTTGGTTACATGACTTTATTCTTAAATTTTCTGCCAAAATGGAGACCTCTGATTGGTTGACTGTCCACACGTCATACCATCAGCTGTATGCAAGTAGTCATGTGACCTTATTAGCATAAAGAGGTGTGGTTTATTATGTATATGAGGGTGTGACTATAGTGAGATATTTTTTTATAAATAAAATAAAAGGCAAGCTGAAAGCTTGCCAAAAAAAAAAATTAAAAAAAATTGACAAACATTGGGGGGGGGGGCTTTGGGGGGCCCTTTTTTGGGGGAAATTAATTATTTTAACCAAAGACCCACCCCTTGGGGCAGGGGGGGGTCCACTGGAAATAAAACTGTACGAACGAATTAATTTATTTTTTAGTTTGATTAATAATATTTACACTTCATTATATACAAGTTCACATTTTTTCTTTTACATGAGGTATTTTATATTGGACAGGAATACGATTTCAAGCGATTATATTTACACGTCATTAAATACAAGTCCACACTTTCTACATGACATAGATGAATATAGGATAGGAATACGATAGAACCAAAACATGGAGCAGTACACATTCAACTTTTATTTGTCATAATTTTATTTCATATTTTTCATTTCGTTCAATTATATTTACAAGTTGCTGAATACAAGTCCACACTCTCTACATAACATCGGAGAGGAACATGACAGAACCGACACATTGAGCTGTACACATTCAACTTTTGTTTGTCATAATTCAGACTGTATATGGTGTAATCTTAGTGTACAACTTTGGAGCAAGTACCCTCTTGAAATAAGGATAGGTGTAAGCTGTATTCCTCATCCACATCTCATCAATATTACAAGTGAAATCCACTGAAGAACTATACCAAGTACTCCATTCAGTTTGTCTGAACATGATACTTCTCAGTTGAGCAGCTGGTACACCGGGGTAAGGAACTTTGCTACACAACATTCAGTCAACACACTCTTGACAAAAGGAGTCGAATGTTTCCTTTGAGCAATGACACATCTTTCTCAAGAAGTCTGAGTTCTCTTCCAGAAGAGAAAGCAACGTGTTGATCGATTCTAACATATACCGCCTTTTGACGAAAGCACATGTGTTCTCGATATGAAATTGATATACTCCTATATCTCTATCTGTGGTGGTACCAATCACTCTTTGAAATACATTTTTGAAACACACACTCAATGAATCAAATACAGCATTAGAAACGAACACTTTATGAACACCTTGGTTTAACAACGGCACCTTAAAGAACAACACATCTGATGCATCTATTAATTCCCAAGTGAAAATGGAGTCGCAAGTACACATTGTCTTGTTTTTTTTTCAACACTGATACACGAGATAAGCCGGTGGACGTAGTAGATGAAGTTAACACAACAACAAAGGACATTATCTCACCAGCTTATCTACATCTAATTTTCTTTTTTTCCCTTTACAGTTATTTAATTTTTTTATCATATTTTTTTCTTTTTTTTCATTTTCATAACTCTAAAGGACTTGTCGTCACTCCGTCAGAATGTATGCAACGTTCACATATAAGTAAGTCAGTCCCTTTTTCTCTATCGTGTAAGTGTGCATTTTGTTTCCTATTACTTTGAAATTTGTATTAACAGTATGGATAGTTTTTCGTTTCAAAAGAACATCCATGAAGTCTTTGGGTTCTTGAACGTTTTGTTTTTTCATGACACCCTTTGCACTCCATTTTTTGGATTTTCTTTCACCTATCGAGTCTTCATCGTAGCAAATGTAAGTCTTGGAGTTGAGACGTAGAATCCCATCACCCTCCCACTCGGATTTGAAAAGACCCGGAGTTCTCTGATCGTGAAAGTAACGTCTCTGACAACAAGTGAGGGGGGTCCATTCTTGCACACCTTCGGTTTTTATCTTTACGAAAGGGTCTAAGTGGTCATTGCACACCGCTGTTGGAATCCAGTTCCGTTTCTCTCTAAAGTACGATTCTCTAAGGTCGGGTTTCACGAGTTGGTCCAATGTTTCACCGCTGAGAGCCATGTAAAGACTGTCGATCGATAAATTTATCCGAAAAGTCGAACGTGAACTCTAACATTTTCAACTTGGCGTACTGGTACACCATGAACCCTATTTGAACAGGAAGATTGTTCCTGACTGTTTTCGGTTGCAGTTCGACTTCAAAGAGATCTGTGGTCAACTCTGTACCCTTTATGAACCGCCACGAATTGGTAAATAAATCGAAGGTTCGACCTCTAGTGTATTTCACAGTGGTGTGTTTTTTTTTGTTGCAAATTGTTTTAATGTATGTGGTGTTCCCCATCAAATTGTAACAGTCTGACAGAATTTTCTCGAACATCTGCACTTCGGTGACAATCAAACCATGATCCAAATACCACTTAAGAAGAGGTGTTCCCAAGAGAACCTTTTTTCTGTGGTAACTACCTATCAAGGATCGCTGAGGAGCGTTCAACAGGTTTTCGTTGTTTGCAAAGTCTGACATGTGAGTTCCTATGTCGGATTTCGAAATGGTCACGTTCTTGAAAATAGGAGTCATTTCTTTGAAGCATTCACGTAGGTGAGGAGGAGTAGTGATGTCCACCTGAATCAAACCGAACATTTTCCCAGCTTTAACAGAGGATATGATGTCACTCTCTGTCATGGGATTTCGAAGCACTTTCAAGTCGTCGACCTTCCAGTGTTGATCGGATGCCATAACCTGCAGATCCTGGCGTTTCATCTTCCTCCATTCACACTCCCATACGATGATCAACTTGTGACCTAGAGCTTTTAAGTAAGCGTTTACTCTAGCTGTTCTGTCATGTCTCTCGTCCCTGTCTGAAGCACACGGATATCTGCGCAGCGGAATGCACTCGTGAGCATGGAACCCACACCCGTGAAATTGGAAAACGGTATTAGAGGACAGGTGAATTTTGCTGCAACCTAGAGATACCTCCTCTCCGTTGAAAGCGTGGCGAAGTTTCACACTGTGGACGTGCTCCACGTAGCGTAACCACTCTAAAGCAGTCTTAGAGTGTTTTTGCCTAATTTTCGGTTTGAACTCGGTCTTGGGTCGTCGCACCAGGTAATAACCCGAGCAGTGTGCTTCGCTCATGCAGCGCAAGTACAGAGAGTAGTGTCTACACCTAGGATGTGCTCGCACATTCTCGCTTCTTTGCCGTACTTGTGTTCTCTTATCAGTGTGGTACCCTTCTCTTGAAATCTATGGAAGATTATGGAAGGACCCCCGACCAGATTTTTTTAATCAGAGAGTGGAGGTGGGAGTGGAACTGATGGAAAGTTACGAACGGTGTCTCTGTGGTTTGAAAAAGGAACCGTAAAGTGAAACCAGGAAGGGAGATTCTGTCTTTGAAAATGTCAATGTTGCGATCCCTAAAAAATTTAGCGTGATTATTCAGTGCCTCTATGAAGGGCTTCACGTCTTTGCTGTTGTAGTAGATCAAGTAATCTCTGAAAGTTTGCATGTTCTGTTCGGACCAAACTTTTTCACATTCGGCGTAGTCAGATTCAGACATCTTGGTGCCAGTCAGTTTGCTGACAAATGCAGATCTTGGTGGTAGTGTTCTGTTTTACAGTTTCCTGGTAGATGTTATCCATTCGTAAGGAAAGTGACCTTTGTGCTGATTTCTGGTGAAAGCTAGTAAATAGTAAATACTATAATAATAAGTAGTTATAACCAGGTGCCAAATAGTTAACTACGTCCAAGAAAACAGTGTGCTGAGTGTAGTATTGGTTACTTCTCTTCGTTCTTCGTTCTTTCGGTCTTTGGAGGAGAAGAACGAGTTAAGCTGTACTTTGATCAGATTTAAGTCATAACGCCCCGAGTTGAAACCTACGACTGGAACATGGCGGAGATATCTCAAAAGTCTCTTCTTCAGTTCAACTAAAGGGTGTCTTTTCCGAGTTTCAGTTAAGTCACTGCCGGGAGGACTGAATGCCTCCTCTAGGTGGAGAGCTTCAGTTATCCTCTGATCTAACTTCGCTAACGTCGGCCGGTAAAGTTCTAGCACTGCTTCCCCGAAGACCTTGGTGGTGTCGCTTATGTAATTCAAAACCCTATTCAACAAGGGGTCGGAATCTGGGTCAGATTGTCTCACGAAGCAGACGGAACCTTCGCGTCCTGGAAAGTCGGATGCAACTCTAGCCGACAGAGGGGTGTGTTCCAACAGGACTGTCACTTGTTCGGTCAATGGTTCTTTGGACGGTCTGAAGAAGGCTTCGAAATTGAAGGTAATTTTGTTAGGGTACATTTTTGAATTTCCGTTGGGAGGAAAAATGGAAAAATCTGCTAGAGCTTGAAAATCCATTTCGAATTTTGGTAGATTCCACCTACGTATTTCAAGGCAACTTGTCTGCAAGGGTTTCTGTGTCTTTTCAGTAAGAACTTAGTCGTGAACGCCGTCTTACACTCGGGACATTCGTAGATGCCAGCATATTCATTGAAATCTGTAACGAGGGACACGTGCAAGCCGTGTTTCGCGGACAGGTGTAGGTTGACTTTACCTTGGGTGGCCTAAGTTTTGGAAGGCGGTCTGATCAGGGTAACTCTGTTTTTCAGGTTCTGACCTCTCACTTTACGGGTGGTGTAAACCGCTATTTGTATATCGAACAAGTTCTCTAACTTGGGTAAGTCCCTGATGATCAAACCTTGGAAGGTTTCAGGTTTTCGCATTGGAATCGAATTGACGCGACAATTTTGAATAAGTGAAAGGATATGCAGCAAAAGATGCATAACTTGTCCCTGTTGGGAAAATCTAACACACCTCCTCTCTTTTTAAGTCTTCCCGATTGGGTAACCCTACCCCCTATGGGGAATTCTCTGGGTCCCATGTAAAGGCAAACATTCAAATTAGTTGAAAAAAGAACTTTCCACTTGGTGTCAGAGTCGCAAAGTTTCTGTTCTTCTTTGGAAGTGATAGTGTTTTTCATGAGAGAGAGGAACTCTTCCAAAGTTTCTGAATTAGTTATGGTGGGGAGGGGATGTATAAGAGTAGCGTTGTTTTGGGAGGCGTGAAAGTAACATAGTTTGTTTCTGTTTTCTCTGTGTTATAAAATTAACCCTACTGACAAACCCACTTTGTATCTCAATCTTTGCGTGATGTGAATCTGATGCATAGTATCTACAGCGTCACTCAACTCACCGGTTGGTAGTCTTAAGTTTGTTACACTCACGCGAGCCCCATGTGTTCTGACTCCTGTTTGTATTGCGGGCCAATTCCTGGTGACTATTTCCTCACCCTGCGGTATAGTACATATTATCAGAGGAATAGTCACTCCGTCCAGAGATTCCCGTCGCTAGGTAATTTTTTTGCAATTACCTTCGCCGCATAGAGGACAAAATTTAGGTATTATCCTACATTTTTCCACGTGTCTGTGGTAATTGTACACCCTATCTATCTATCTATCTATCTATCTATCTATCTATCTATCTATCTATCTATCTATCTATCTATCTAACTATCTATCTATCTATCTATCTATCTATCTATCTATCTATCTATCTATCTATCTTTCTATCTATGTATCTATGTATCTATGTATCTATCTATCTATCTATCTATCTATCTGTCTGTCTGTCTGTCTATCTATCTATCTGTCTATCTATCTATCTATCTATCTATCTATCTATCTATCTATCTATCTATCTATCTATCTATCTATCTATCTATCTATCTATCTGTCTATCTGTCTATCTACCTGTACACCTATATACACAACATATCTACACAAAGTATATACACCTACATACACAACATATAAAACATACGTCAACACACACTCAATCAAATTCTGTCAAGAAATCCAAGGATAATCTCTTTTTGTCACCCAGTTCTTTCAGCGCCTTGGTCGAAAGCATCACACCAGCCTGTGTCGGAGTTTTCTGGGGTCCTTCATATCTGCGCACATGGATGACGTTCTTACCCTTGTAGTAGCTGACAGCTACATACATCTCGCTTTCCAGATCCAGGACAACGAACCATATGATGCGATTGGGGAGTCCTTTGGAGACCGATCTGTCGCATATCCGTACCTCCTCTTGGACGTCAGTTATGTTTGCTATTAGCTTGAGGAGTGCGTCAGTGATGAAGGTCACTTCCCTGGTGGGCGTTGAGGTGCACTTTATGGTGCTGTAGCATTCCTTGGAGAGCCTTATCCCGTCAAGCCAGATCTCCAGCTTCAAACTATCGACGAAGAACTCCAATCTGGGGACTGTGGAAGGTGGTGGTGGTACACATTTAACTAGCAGTTTTCTCTTCTTGGATGCCTGGTCGCCACTCTTGGTAAAACTCCTCATGATACCCTTAGAGAGTTTCAAAGTAAGAAGAGTAGGGCCATCAGTGTGAGCTGAATCAACAGCAGAACCAGCAACAGGAGCAACGCAGGCATCGGTATCTAAGGACTTCTTGGAATAGGATAACCACATGCTGTCGGTCGTGGAGGGGGATTAAGTCAAGGAGGTAGGAAAAAAACTTGCTCCGATTCTGCTTGACGTCGGTGTCCTCTGGTGGATAGCAGAAGACGTTGGTTCTCAGAGACTTCAGGATAGCGGTGGTGAGTAGATCGGGTAATCTTAGAGCAACCGCTGGAGAAGTCAACTCCCCCTCTGTCTCCTCCTCCTCTATTCCTACCACGTGCTGGGTCTGCTGATCTTTATGGGTCTCCAAATAATCCGTATCACTGCATTCGTCAGTGTCTGCGTCAGCTGTAGTTGCACCAGCACAGACTTCTCCAGCGTGAGGGTGATGATGATCAGCATCAGCAGCAGCAGCAGTAGTAGCAGCAGCAACGGGGGCATAAACCATCTTTGACCAGTATGGAGATGTATGAGACCCTCCGTCAACAGTAGCGCCGTCATCATCAGCAGCATCAGTAGTAGCAGTAGCAGCAGCAGTAGCAGTAGCAGCAACAGGAGCAACGGTAGCAGGAGCAGTAACACCACCGCTACACCATGTGGGTCGTAAGCTGGAGCAGCTGCGGTAGCATCTTCAGCAGCAGGAGAAGTCAATAAACTCTTGGTCCTTCTTGTCTTCCTCAAGAGCTGTAGCTTATTCGGTCTTCTTCTCATGGTGAGGGTTGCAGAGAAAGTGTGAGTGAATGAAATTTTCACCCTCTCTTATATACTCCTCTGGAGATAAACCCCTACTGCAGTTTGAATAGATGAAAGGTGGCTTTGGTGTCTCTTAGAAAAGAGGTCTAATCCTGTAGTCACAGAGACCCTTGCTCGGTAGGAATCCTATAAATCCTATTTCACCTGTCCTCCACAGGGAAATAAACAATAGGAGAATCTGGATGGAAATTTTTTTTTAGAAAACTTCAATCCACTCTTAGTTCATCAAAGGGAAGGCGGTCCAGAGCAAAAGAGTTCCAGCAGGATCAAAGTCGGCTTTTGATATCTTTTAGAAAAGAGCTCTAATCCTATGATCACAGAGATCCTCACTCGGTAGGGTATCTATAAATCTGATTTCACCTGCCCTCCACAGGTGAACCAAAACGTAGGAGGATCCAGATGAAAGTTCGTCTAAATAGGATCAGAAAACTTAGAGTAGTTGGTCCCATTTACACACCCCCTGTTAACAAGGGGAGGAGTGGAAATTAAGGAATCTCATAATACCTTAACAAGCGAGCCTGCCTTACACCTGTAGAGCGCATTAAGATATTTATCACAGGTTTTAACTCCCTGTAATCCCACCTAAATACAGTTATCACAATACCTTTCCACATGTTTTATGTCAACAGATCTAAAGATAAGTCACTACACAGAATGGAAGCAATCAATAGTTACATATATCAAGCACACCCTTCTAATACAGTAACTGCAGACAGTTTCTACCTGTGGGAAGGGAGTGGAGTATTATGTGAATGAGGCGGAGGTGTGCACTGTGGGGATCCGGATCTTAAGTCGCTACACAGGAACGTGGTGGTCTTGATGGAGACGGGGAGTATGCAGCTGGAAAGCAGATTAAACACACCTATATAAAGCACTCACGACTGTGGTGTCTCATTTACCACCTCGCCTGGCACTGGTACGTCCACACTCGACACAGCTACTACCACCGTCGACCTACCTACCTACCTACCTACCTACCTACCTACCTACCTACCTACCTACCTACCTACCTACCTACCTTTCTGCCCACATGCGACAAGAGAATGACCAAGTACGTACGTTTTGCCGATTTATCGAGGAGACTCAACACTTTCAACTCATTTATGTAGAATAAACCCCGTCCTTTCTCAGAGAAACTCGCCTCTCACGGATCCTTTTACATTGGAGGTAAGGACGTTGTTCAATGCTACCAATGTATAGTCACTATACACACATGGTTAGAAAGTGATGACGTCACCGTGGAACATTTCCTACCTGCCCGTTGGCCTTGGAAGGTATGAACCTAAGTTCACTGAGCAAAAATTTGCTGACAGAAATCCTAAAGAAATTAAACTCCATGGACAATGAGTTGCAGCTTCTCAGAATGAACTGAGAAGTGGGGAAATACGTCTTTCCTTTTGGACAACTAGCATCGGAGGACACAGTAGATAAATGAGGAACAACATATATACACCAGACACCACCGTAGATTCACCAAGGACAACATATATGAACCGGACAAGGACCTCCCACAATGTATCACGATTCATGTATCGTTTGTATGTAAGCTTGTATTCACTGACTTGTAAATATAATTGAACAAAATGAAAAATATGAAATAAAATTATGACAAATAAAAGTTAAATGTGTACTGCTCCATGTGTGGGTTCTATTGTATTCCTATCCTATATTCAACTATGATATGTAGAGAGTGTGGACTTGCATTTACCCTGGAAAAGGGCTAAGGCACACGCCCGAAGAACCTTTCGCCAGGCCATGAAGGAAACCTGGATGGCCTATGTCTCCAAGGTTAACAGCAATACACCAATGTATAAGATCTGGAAGATGATCAGGAAGATGAAAGGCAAAGACACTACAACATCCCATGTAGCAAGCCCGCTCGGGGCCAAATTGGTTTTACCCGGGATAAGGTGGTTCAAAGCGGGCAGTATTCAGTACATGGGTTTTAGGTTCGGCAGATGCTGGGTTTCCAGTCAGGGCCACACAGGGCAGCCCAAATCGGGCAAACCCACTTGAGCCCGTTGGGCTCCCAACGGGTTTTGTCCTCAGCATACGGTCTGGGCCACATTGGGCCGCCCGATTTGGGCACTGGTCAGCTTTAAAATGGGCAACCACATTGGGCCCAGGATGGTTTCAAAATGGGCATCCCAAGATGGGTACTTAGCTGCATAAAGTCTTCCCAGTCTGGGGTGAGAGTGGGTTTGGACAGGGCAGCCTCATCTTCTGAACTGTTCTAAACTCTGTGATGAGTGTTCCCCCTCCCTCTCTCTTTTTTGTTTGTCCCTCCCCTATCCATCCCCTACCCCTTCCATCTCCTCCTCATTCCACTCAACCTGCCCTGCCCTTTCCCCCTCTCACCCCGCTCTGCCCTGCCCTTCTGTCACCCTGCCCTCCCTGGGCCTCCCTAGCCCACTTAAAAGGGTCTATTTCTCCTCTTTCCTATCCCCTCAGGATGTGTGTGGTGCACATATGCGCAGGCACTGACACATTCCTCTGTGAATTTGTGTAATGAGGATCTCACCATGAATATGACCTTAGCTGTTGAAATGGTGTTAAACATATATTACTCACTCACTCTCACTCCCAGCCCTCACCCTGCCTTGCCCTGCCCTGCTCTCACCCTGCCCTGCCCTGCTCTCGCCCTGCCCTGACCTGCTCTCGCCCTGCCATGCCCAGCTCTCACCCTGCCATGCCCTACTCTCACCCTGCACTGCCCTGGCATCTCCTTCGCTCACATGCCCTGCCCTGCCCTGCTCTCACCCTGCCCTGCCCTGCTCTTACCCTGCCCTGCTCTCACCCTGCCCTGCCCTCTCACCCTGCCCTGTCCTACTCTCACCCTGCACTGCCCTGGCATCTCCTTTGCTCACATGCCCTGCCCTGCTCTCACCCTGCCCTGCCCTGCCCTCATCTCACCCTGCCTTGCCCTCTTCTCACCCTGCCCTGCCCTCCTCTCACCCTGCCCTGCCCTCCCCCCTCCCTTCCCTCCACCACTGCTGTAGGACACTTTCCCTATACCATTAATACACAGGTAGGTTCATAGTAGGGATCCAGATATTTCATGTAAAAGGCAACACTGACTAGTCCTGGAAAGAACAGCTTCATGTCTTTCTTTGTACTAGTAGGCTTGCAAGGTGTATTTGTGGTGTGGGGGCAAACAGGTCCCACACTTGGCCAGGTATAAGAGGACTATATATAGAGGCAATTGAGAAACCAAAAATATCCCCTGCCCCTGTAGGCCAGTCCATTACAGACTCACTACAAAGTGGTTTCACAGCACTCCAGGCAGAATTCTACTACCCATACCAAACTTATTTCTTTTAGACATAGGACAACTGGAATAGACTACTAAATCAGATATGAAGTAATAATGTGCAGACTTTCTCATAGTCTGGAAATACTTAGATGTTTCTAGTCAAAAGTGCAAATCAAGGTCATCTGAGTAGTAGTGGAATGGCAACACCATTTCTATTGCACTGAACTTGGAATAAGAGCAGATATGCAGAGGTACAGTCATTATGAACTTGAAGGCTCTCTTCTCTACTCCTACATAGGGAATTAGTAGGGGAAGATTGAGGCCAGAATGTCACTTTAATGAATCAAAGTGCCTTGTGTTGGCTGAATGAGTTTGATTCAAATGAATGGTACTGCTCTACCTTTCCACTTGGGTAGATATTGCATTTACTGCTTTGGTGATGGGGGGGGGGGTTTAGATTAGCTCAAGGATTTGTTGCTTATTGACCTTTAAAAAAAAGAAAAGATTTTGGATAGATTTCTCAAAAAGAATTTTTACCATGTCACCACTAATTTTTCATCAAATCGGGCAGCCCACTTTAGGCCACACCAAAAACCCATGTTAAACTCACTTTGAGCCCAAATCGGTGAGCCCAATTTCAAACAGATCTGTGCCCGAATCGGTTAGCCCAGTGTGGCCCAGACCCTTTGCTGAGGACAAAACCCATCGGGCGCCCACTGTGTTAACCCAGTGTGGCCCACATCAGGAGCCCGCTCTGGCCCAGACTCGGGCCACACCATTTTTGCTACCTGGGATATGTGCACCATCTGCAAATTGGTAGGAGAAAAATAACAGATACCAAAGAAATTGCTGATAGCATCGGTTCAACACTGGCAGAAACATCTTCTCTAAATGGAGGCACACAGAGCTTCAATGCTCACCGGAGGAAGGCAGAAAGAACGCCCATTGACTTTGGCAACAACAGAGATGAAGACTACAACCTAAAAATCTCAATGGATGAGCTGAAGACAGCCCTGGGGAGCAGTAACAACAGTTCCCCAGGTCCAGACAACATCCCTTATGAGTTCCTACGACAGCTACCAGAACCCTCGAAACAGTGTTTGCTTGGTATCATGAATAACATTTGGGAAACAGGTACCTTTCCGCCACACTGGCGAGAGGCCATAGTGCTTCCATTCCCAAAACCAAGCAAAGACTTGTCAAACCCAAAGAACTATAGACCCATAGCTCTAACGAGCTGCATCTGCAAAACCCTCGAAAGAATGGTAAACACCAGACTGGTCTGGTACCTAGAAAAGAAAAAGATCCTTAAGACAGAGCAATGTGGCTTCAGAAAGGGTCGCTCGACACAGGATGCCCTAACTACCCTCGAGACCTATGTACGAGATGCCTTTATAAATAAGGAGCAAGTGGTAGCAGTCTTCTTTGATCTGGAGAAGGCATATGATACCACCTGGCAATATGGTATCCTTAAGGACCTCAAAGATGCAGACCTGAAAGGTCGGCTCCCTAATTTCATCAACCAATACCTATCAAACCGTTGCTTCAGGATCAGAGTAAACAACATCCACTCTGATGTCTTCAATCAGGAGTCTGGAGTTCCACAGGGAGGCATTCTCTCAGTGACCCTATTTCTATTGAAGATCAACAACATCGTCTCTAAACTGGAACTGAAGCCAGAGATAGGCCGAACATTATATGTTGATGATTTCTTCATGTGTTTCCGTGGCAAGAGCCTGAGAACCATTGAACGATACCTCCAACTTGCCATAGATGAAACAGTGAAGTGGGCAGACCAAAATGGCTTCCGATTTTCTCTAGACAAGACATCAGTTATGCACTTCCACTACCGCACTACAACAGACAGACAACCAAATATTGAAATCAACAACAAACGTATTTCTGTAGTGGAAAATACCAAATTCCTTGGGCTAGTCATAGATCGCAAACTTATCTTTGATAAACATATTAAGTACCTCAAGGATAAATGTAACAAAGCTTTCAACCTACTGAAAGTAGTGGCACATCCATGCTGGGGTGGAGACCAGGACACACTCCTCAAACTATATAGAGCACTGGTCCAGTCTCAACTGGACTATGGTCTGTGTATTTATGGATCAACCTGGGCGACATACCTAGCAATGGCAGAGCGGATCCAGAGCCATGGACTCCGCATTTGTTTGGGAGCATTCAGAACATCCAGAATTAAGAGTTTACAAGTCGCTGCTAGAGAACTACCCTTAGCCCTTAGACGAGAGAAACTCTCCCTTGAATATGCTATCCGGATTGCCACAAATCCTAACAATCCAGCCGCAGCATTGTTGACAAACCCCAAGCACAAGGCAAAATATGAAGCAAAGAAGAACTAATACATTGCACCCCTTCGGGTGAGGGTATCCCACTTATTAGAAGAAGCGGGAATGTCTCTGGATAATGTACTTAATGTGGAGTACCCGGAAATGCCCCCATGGACATATCACAAACCAGAGGTCAGAATGGACCTTACCACACTTAAGAAAGGGGTAACATCTAGCACCACATATCAAGCAGCATTCAATGAACTGCGTGATAGTTACAGAGATCACGTACCAATCTACACTGACGGATCACAAATGGCAGACAAAACAGCATCTGCAGCCGTTCTAGGACCTCATGCCTTCAAAGAACGCCTGCCAGACGAAGCCTCCATCTACACATCAGAGCTACATGCATTATACCTAGCACAAGATCACATTGAGACATCAGAAGGCAACAACTACCTGATTGTATCTGACTCCAAATCATCACTGTCAGCAATGCAGCATAGCAAGTGGACACACCCTCTCGTGAAAAGAGTGTTGGAACGACACAATAGTCTTGCTCTAGCTGGAAAGAAGATAGCGTATGCTTGGGTACCAGGCCATGAAGGAATCCATGGCAATGACCTAGCAGACGTTGCTGCCAAGGATCCAACAAATCAAGTTCCAATAGATATGCCTCTACCATCAGAGGACCTCAAACGGAAAATCAGGAAATACATCCAACAAAAGTGGCAAGAGTTATGGGACGCTGAAAGAGACAATAAACTCTACAAAATACAGCCCAAGATAGGCACAACCAAGAAAGCCAAATGCAAGAGCAGAAGAGAAGAAATTGTCATGAACAGACTAAGAATAGGCCACACCAGACTAACGCATTCACACCTCATGAAGAGAGAACCCAGACCGCTTTGCAACAGGTGTCAAAAACACCTGACGGTGGAACATTTCCTTGTGGAATGTAGCCAGTGCCCCATCAGGGCACAATACCATCAATGTACAACACTGAAAGAGTTATTTGATACCTGCAGACCGGATACAATACTTGCATATGTCAAGAACCTGGGATACTACAGTCAAATTTAAACAGTAGAAACTTTCCTCCATAAAACCTTTAGGCACAAATAGCCATCACCGCTGACGTGCCGTAAAACACTAACTAACTAACTAACTAACTTGCATTTAATGATGTGCTAATATAATCGCTCGTAAATGAAATTATGACAAATAAAAGTGGAATCTGAACTACTCCATATGTGGGTTCTATTGTATTCCTATTTAATATTCAACTACCTTATGTAAGGTTAAAATTTTGGTTAAAATAATTAATTTCCCCCCCAAAAAAAGGGCTCCCCAAAGGCCCCCCAAAAGGCCCCCCTAATGTTTTTCAATCTTTTTAAAAAATCTTTTGGCAAGTGCTCAGCTTGCCTTTTTTTTTTATTTATAAGAAAATATCTCACTATAGTCACACCCTTATCTACATAATAAACCACACTTCTTTATGCTAATAAGATCATGTGACTACTTGCATACAGCTGATGGCATGACATGTGGACAGCCAACCAATCAGAGGTCTCCATTTTGGCAGAAAATTTAAAAATAAAGTCATGTAACCAAATTTCAAATTTCCCACCAAAATGACGACCTCTGATTGGACCATTCAAATTAGGGTCATGTGACCTTATTTGCATAATAGAGGTCACATGACCTAAACAGCCAGCCAATCAGAGGGCACCATTTTGGCGGTCCATTTCGGCACTGATTGGTCCATTTTGGCACCACACCATGAGGGGTCTAGGTCACGTAACCCCCCCATTTGAATTTCCCGCCAAAAGGGAGGCCTCTGATTGGCTGCATCTTGGGTGAGTATTATCCTGTAGTTAGCTTTAGTCCCGTTCCGATACACTATATACTACTCACCCTGACACATAGCCTCACACCCTGTACTACTCAGACCCTGACACACAGCCCCATCGTGCCCCTGTACTACTCACACCCTGACACAGGGCTTTATCCTCATGGACTATTCCCACCCTGCTACAGGGTCATTTATATACTCTGTCTGGCTTTTCCTTCTACTGATTTAAGTTTACATCCTACATCTGGCATCCGTGCGGAGGTAATGGGCATCTGGGAGAAGGTTATGGGACATCGGAACACATGTACAGCTCGAGCCTCCACCCCTGTCCACATTCACCACTGTAGACGTCACCAAACATGATAGTCAGGTCTAAGAGAGTGATCGTCTTTGACACAAGGAGGGGGGGGGGGATGTGATTTCCCATGGATGAGCGAGAAGAAAATTAAATCCTCTGTTAAAAGTCAAAATATGTTACTCCTTTCCTCCCCCGGGACCAAAAATCATGCATGAATGTGGGCTAACAAAATAATGTTCCCCTGGTCAAGGAGACATAAAAGATTTGCACCCACCTTCCGTCTTTCATTAACAAATGAGGATTGACAGGGAATTGCTACTCTGAGATAATGCCAACGTCCAGACTTTCCTTCCGACCCATCCTATCACTGAGTGCCATAATCTTATTTCTGTCATTACAGCTCACCTGAATGGTCGGTCTTTGGTAATGAGCCATGGTTCTTGGAAAATGAGCCATGGGTAGATATCTTAGAGCTAGGTCTTGGTAGTCCATTGCACGTTCTATGCTCATGGGGTTGACATTATATACATTACAATATCATTGGCTTAAGCTTTCATTTCATTACGTCACATCCGTACATAGCATGTAGTAACACTATCTCGATCATGTTACACATTTTCTAATGCTAAAAGCTGAATTAGAACATTGGACAAAGGTGGACAGATAACCACACTCAATAACACCAATGTAATAGTTGAATCTCAAATACAGTCTAAAATGTATTCCGAATGTGAGGATCACATTACCCTAATAATCGAAAGGAAAACACAGCATTGGACTTGGCATTTAACACGTGTGAGCCAGCAAGCAGAAATGGGGGTTCCTGCGGGATTTAGTACCTGTTTTAGCCACCAGGGGACACCACTATGGGCTAGAATAGGAAAAATATGCCTAAAACTGCTATTGGCTACTTTTTTGTGGAGAATTCAAAGATTTTTGATAAAACGTTCTATTTTTGGGGGAAAGGTTCCATAATTGGCATTAAAAAGATTTTTTTTGGGCCAAAATAGGCATTTTTGTTGATTTATGTTGCCATGGAAACATGATATTCATTCTAAATAAGAAAATCGATGATCCTATTTGAAGGAATGTTTCACAAGGTCCACTATGGTGAAAACAGAATGAAAATATCATTTCTAGATCAAAAGTTATGGGCAAAAGAATGAAAATTTATGCTAATTTAGCTAATTAGCATAAATTATGCTAATTATAGTTGTATCTCATGACCATAGAGACGTAGGGCTTATTGACATTCATGAAATGGTCATACCTACCCATATTTAGCAAGCTATTCCTCCAAAACTAACAGGAGTATCCTCTCATGCAATATATCACTGTAAAGCTAGTGATCTGAATTTTAAAGTTGACTTTTAGCACGGAGCACCCTTTTTCCTTGCCTCTACACACGTATCCAACAGGATTGTATCTATCCCTTGCTCTACCACTAGTAATTTTTATGCCTCATAGAAAAACACCCTGATTTTTCAGTCTTACTCGTGTGACATTGTGTCTAAAACATTGCTTATGTCTATTGTAAGTGAGACGTGTGTGAATTTTTGGCTTTTTGTTTCTTACATGTATGTTTGTATATAGCCCAGCATTCATATAGATATGCAACAGTTAAAAGAACCAAGTACCTGCTGCATATAAATTGAGGTCTGGGGTTATATCATTATTCAAAGTCAGGGTTTCTGGAAGTAAACATTTAGCTGTTGGATTTGCCCTAGGTAAACCCTCAACAAGACGTTTTTAATTTTGCAGTAATAAGCAGGGCTAGAAGGATCGATAACATGACAATGAGTAATAAACAACCTGACAGGCCTCCACTAAACCAACACAGGAAACCCCTACACTGGGGTGTTTCAGAAGCAGGTAATGTTTACAACCGGTCATAAGGAGATATGATAGCAGTTTTAATAGTGATTGTAGGCTTATACCTGCATGTGTTTCTAAAGCATTACCATTACCTTACTGTGTCTATAACTATATGACTGGTGAGAGATGATAATGGTTGCAGTTGTAAGTTTAGAATCTTACAGTTTTAGAAACAGATATTTAATGTTCATTATCATGTCCGGCTTCTGAAACACCCCACAGGAGACAGATGGACAAGGGAGGAGGGGAGGTGGGGCATGCATGAGGTCATGACTGGCATCAAAGGGAAAGGGAAATATGGCCGTCCAGGAGGAAAGGAGAGAGACTGAGGCAGGGGATGGAGTGGAAGATGGAGATAGATAAGCAGAGGTAAAGGGAGTAAACACTATTACTGTTACCTGAAACCTCTCTTGATCTAGTATATATACTAGATCGAAAGAGAGGTTTCAGGTAACAACACATTGAAATTACCCAAATATTGAATCTTTAACCATAATGTTAACTAACAATTATCCCCTTTGCGTCATGCTTCCTCTTGAGTATTCTTTGAAAAGCCAAAAGTATTGTCCATTGTATCCGTTAATTTTCAAGGTTCTCAAAAATTAGCTAAAAAATTGTTTTGTTTTGGTTTAGCCTATTCCCCTGACACAAATATATTAGGGTTGGGGTTTGTAAAAGCGTTTCTTTTCCTTTGAAATTGAATAAGATATTTTAGGGCCAACCGAGAGGGAGATAGATAAAGATAAAGGGACGTAGCTTAGAACGGACATTACTTAGCAGGTAAGAAATATCTATAAGAGACAGGTAGTGTGCAGCCATTGACAAATATTGAGATACACCTGAGCACGTGACCTGAAAACCATTTGGACGAAGATGACACCAGTATCAAGTGGCGACAAAATAGGAGAAAGGTGAATTGTTAATGCTGTGACAGGGTGGAGGTCGCAGACAGGGGCCATGGTGCAAAAAGCAAACACCTTCTTTGTCCTACTCACACGTCACTAGCAGACGCTGCATCAGGCGAGTATTTCAGTTGCCATGGTAATAGACTGACAGACAGACAGGTATATGGTGTGGTGGTAAGAGGACCCGAGGGCAGACTGTCGTCCAAGACCGGCTTCTGCCCAGGAGGCGATATCCAGATGGCCTCACCGTCCAAATAAGGATCGTTATTCGGACGGTGAAGGTGGGACACAGGAAACCCCTGTAGAGTAGGACACAGGACCCTCCTGGAGGGTAGGACACAGGACTCTTCTAGAGGGTAGGACACAGGACTCTCCTGGAGGGTAGGACACAGGACCCTCCTGGAGGGCAATTATCCTCCAGCATTGTGTGTACAGCCCAGTGGCCTAATTGTCACCATCCTGAACTTTGAATTTCACCTTGCAGGTTCGAACCCTGCTGGGTTGTTTTTTTACCCCTTTTTTTAGGTGGGACACAGGACACACAGAGAAGGGGGGGATACAAGACACCAGGACATGGTATGGGATGATGGGACACAGGACACTCCTGGAGGGTAGGACACAGGACATGCAAGGAGGGTAGGACACAGGACACACCTGGGAGGTGGGACACAGGACATACACGGATGATTGGATACAGGACACAGATAGGAGGTGGGACACAGGACACACACAGGGTTGGGATAAAGGACACACATGCATGGTAGGACACATATAAAGGATATATACTCAGGGGTGTGAACTTTTACGCTGAAACGCGGAAATCCGTGGTTTTAATGCTCACCAGGACCATTCTTGAGATCTCTGCAAATCCACTGAGAAAATGAATTTCCATTTATGGGGGGGGGGATGGAAGTCTGGAATAGAATTTCCTCAGATGCAAAGTTTCATCCCAAGCTTTTCGCAACACCAGAAGGTGGTTTGATATGTCCAAAGTACTGATTTGGCCACTTTAATCTAATGTGAAGATATTAAGTAAGAATGGTGCCAACCTTCTAGGAGAGTATCAATCCATTAACGTAGCATAATGTATGAACATAGCCCTGGTGAGTTACTTGGGTTGTCATGATGCTCCAATCAAGTGCTGGCGAGCAGTCCCGTGTCCCACCCTTGCTGTCCAGCCCTGTGTCCCACCCTCTCTGTCTAGTCCCGTGTCCCATCCTCATCATCTAGTCCCATGTCCTACCCTCGTTGTCTAGTCCTGTGTCCCACCTGCACGGTGTAGTCCCGTGTCCCACCCCTACCGCCCGAATAACGATCGTTATTAGGACGATGAGGCCGTCTGGATATCACTTGCCCTTCTGCCCCCACTCACTTCATCCTAGCTTATCAATGCCAACACCTCATTTAGAATCCTATGCCTTCATTTTCTATGAAAAGGGTCCATGTGGCTTCCCGTGTGGCTTCAAATGCTGTGATATGTGTATTATCTAAATTGGTTTTCAGGCTATGGATTAAGACTTTTAGAGGAAGGTTATTCTCACAGTGACCACTTACTGTCTATGTAAAAAGTGAAAAGTTTCATCGTTTCTTTGTTGACTACATGGTCATACAATGTAGGCCAGGCATTTATTGTCAAGCCTCTTGCCTTAAATCCTTGTTTTACTTAATTGACATTTCCATCCTGGAGGTTAATTCAAAACATCCTGGGATCGCAACCTCAGCGATGTTAGGAATCATTCTACCTTATCCTATTAAGCAATCTTAAGATTAGTCTGCGTTCACATTTCCTAGCCAGCACTAAGATCACATCAATCTTAGCCTCAGCCCTCCTACACTATTCCAAGAAGTACTGACTTGGCACAGGGGTAAGAGTCCCAAAATAAAGGAATAGCTGTGGAGCCACTCTTTTTCACAACAGTGTTTATACCATTGTTCCCCGTCGCCATATGGGCTAACAAAAGAGCACAGTGTGCAGTTGACCCCCGTACAGTATTCAAGAGTTGTTCCCATGAATGTATGATTTATGCTTGCCTATTAGAAGCACTGTGCCCTTCCCCAGGACAAAGAGAGAGAAGGGAAGAATTACCTTACAGTGCACTAGCGCATGAGTAGCGCTAAGAGCCCTCAAGGACACTCAGCAAACGTCCTCCCTCCCCTCTATATGTATGCAGCAGGCTATTCACTCTTTCGATCAGGAGTGTTCCCTGTAAGTGCTCTTGTACTCAGGTGAAACCACTATGCAATTCTTTCACTAAGATCACAGTGATCTTAGTGCTGGGAAAGGAATAGTAAAGTGATCCCAGGACTTGCTATTGCTGACAGGCCTGCAACCACTGCATTAGATAAGGTAGACCGGCCAGGTCTTATGATATGTGCCTACACTAAGATCGCTGGGGTTGCGATCCCAGGATGTTTTGAATTAAGCTCCTGAGCACTGTTTGACCAGCCGGTTTTATAACAATTCCAGGGGATATCCAGAGACTACCATGGAAGATCTACTAGTTACTCAACTGTCAGTCATCAGCCCTCCAGCACTGACGTTAAGGCCACGACCTTACACTGTCGTCATAATCCACCTCTATGTTGGGCCACTGCTAATAAACCTACAGCCTATTACCTAGAGTGATTGTCACCTCTAAATAAGGGCATTTGGTCGTTGGTCAATGTTATGGTCATACATACAGGTTAAGATCATGAAATCCATGGACACTTAGTAATAGTGTATATTGTACAAATGGGGATACTACAGGACCAGCTGTAAATGATACACACAAGTAGATGGATAACACAGAGAAGAGTAGAGTATATATACATGCAAGACATGACTTTCTTTTTTCCAAATGTAAATGATTAATGTTGAACGATACATCTTAACCCATGAATTTCATCTGTGCTGATAGAAGAGACTAGCTTAGCTGAGACACGAACATTTCGGATCGTGTAGAGTAAAATACAGTATTTGGACCTTTACTAAGATGGAACCAGTGGCTATGAAAGTACCTGCTATAAGACAGCCCAGTATGTTAGGTAAAAGCTTAGCGATGGACGATTCCTTTCATTTAGCTGAAACGTCTCCATTTGATACTAATTTATACAAGTATGCCAACTTCCGGCTATCTAGTGATTCCTTCTATTACTTTGAATGTAAAATTTATACACTTTGTGAGGGTACCTTATAGCTTTCTGGCGATGGCATAAAAATCTAGGAATTTGAATTTCTCTAGTCAGGGTGTGCAATTAAATTTGAAAGAAAAATGGTCCAATTTAGAGAACCGGGTGCCTCAATTGGACCAATTGGTATGCTAAATTGGACCAGTGTGCATTATTATTCTCTATTTCCTCATTTTTTCTTGATATTGACAAATATATAAAACTAGGAAACTTTAAATGTATGATGTTACATATCCTCTTGATATTTCCATCAATATCATGTGAATTTGCTCTGTACTGGAGTCCAACTTCAGTCCAATTTAGAAAACTATGTCTAGGCCCCACCTAGTTGTCCAATTTCGGAAACTAAATTGGACCTAATGATGCAACTAAGGTCCAATTGAGGCAACTTTACATCTTTCTCATTAATAGTTTGCCTTCTAAATCATGACAATGATTTTTATCAAATTTCATTCTAGTGTCAACGAACCATTACAAGTCGATGTTGTAATGAACACTGAATCCAGAGAAGTTCTTTGATCCTTGTTTATTGCATGATGACAGAGTGTACATATAGGTGATAACAATGATACACTTGCCAGCGTGCAGGCTCTGCCCCTAAGCTCCTAGCTCAACCTATCATAGGTCCTGGATACTAGGGAGGTTGTACGTGGGATAATGTAAGTAGAAAAGGGGGAGCTTAGAATAGATGGTTGGGAGCTGCTCACCAGGTCTTAAATACTAAGGTGAGCAGCTCACAGGGTGATGGAATGTCCTGGTAGGAACAGGTCAGATCTGGTTGGGTCTGATCAGATCTGACGCGTCGCCATACCCGGTAATGATTCTATTTATAGATGGACCAATCAGGATGAAGGGGGGTTGTGGAATTTCCCTGCATCCTAGAAATGCGGCCACAGGTATGTCGGTATGTTGTGATACTCCCAGTGAGTCAGTGCCCAGAAATAGGATGGGTCCGGCTCTCACAACATCCTGGTATGGGTGATGTAAGAGCAGCTCACTGTACACACTGGGGGGGGGGATTGAGCTGTGAGCTTGTGAGCAGGTCCTGAGCGTATATGGCGAAGTATTTTATAAATGTGTAAAATAATGAATAATACCCAGAATGGTCCATTGACACTAGTGTAATGAAATTTCTAAAGTTTAGATCTTTCTCATTGATAGTTTGTCTTCTAAAACATGACAATGATTTTCATCAAATTTTATTCTAGTCTAATAGGATAAAATGATATATAAAAGTCTGAAAGGATTTTGAACAAAAACATGTTGCCTAGCAACCAGAAGGGATTAAGTAAGCAGTTAAGCAAATAAGATCAAGAGGTCAAAAAACCATTTTTCATGGAGAATGTCCATAGTAGCCAGAAATTATGTTTTGGAAGGTATAGGGAATTTTTTTGATACTGCGACTATCTAGGGGAAACAAGAGTAGTCCAATTTAGGAGCCGGTCCAAATTAAACAACTTCCTCCTACATGTAGAACATTTATACAGGTTCTATTATCCATAACAATATTGTAACCCAATGCATATGAGTTATTGCAATGGGAGTGGTATCACTGTTTGGAGGTAGGTACCTGGGAGTTAAATATTTACCTGTCTGCCCGAACCCTCATCGATACATTTTTCCTCATATTTCAATGATAAGTCTGGGGAAAAGATCGAGAGCATGTCAGCATGACAATGAGTAATGACTGGCCTCACGCGCCAAGCTTTTATTAAACCAATACATCCAAATCCTCCAACAGATGGCCGGTGGCCAGACAAAGGGGGGGGGGGAGGGCAAGGCTAGCTTCAGGTGTGGAGGAAAATATATGTATGAGGGGGTGAAAGGGGGCAGATAAAGAGAGAGGAAGAGAACGAGAGAGAGAGATAGAGAGAGAGAGAGAGAGAGAGAGAGAGAGAGAGAGAGGGGGGGGGGAGGGAGGGAGGGAGAGGGAGTGAGAATGGGAGGTAGGGATGGATGAAGGGAGGGAGTCGGGGGGGGGAGGAGGGGAAGGGGTAGAGAAGGAAACAGACCTAATAAACCAGAAAAAAAGGACTTTCCGAGGCAAGATGGAAAGTCCTAAACATAATTGGTCAGTGTAATGGTAAGAATCCCTTGGTAGGCACCTGCATATGAAAAAAAAAGAGAAAATAGATAACATCCGCACCAAGAAATGACGAAATAGACGGGTCTAAATTGTTAATGCCTTGAGAAGGTTGGGGTACAGGAGACAGGGGGCAGGGTGCGAAAAGCAAACACCTTCCTTGCAAAACTCTAACGTCACACAGTAGACGCAGCGTCAAGTGTGTATTTCAGTTGCCTTGGTAATGGGGCATCAAAGGAAGCAGGGAAGACTGATATCTGAGTTTGGCTTCACCTAGTGCCACCCATGCCATGTAGGCCTAGGCTTCCCAACACTAAGGGCGGAGTCATTTATTGCCAGGTGGGGGGGGGGGGGGGGCTTGTTAGATATAGGGGGGTCATTTTGAAAAAGAACCTCTTGGTGGGGGAGGGGGGGGGGGGAACTCAATAAACCTTCACATTGGCGGTCAAAATGAAATATGGGGAATCCAAATACTGATTCCACACATGTATCCATTTTATTTATTTATTTATTTTTTTGGGGGAGGGGGTCATTGTGAAAATTCAGTTCTTAGTGGGGGGTCACACTAATTTGTATCGGTGGAGGTATATCGGGCAGAGGTATATGTGTAAAGGTGGAGGTATATCGGGCAGAACGACAAAATGGCCACGATGGCTTGGCAAACCGTGCGGATCACATGCACTTACAAAATGTCTTCTCCTGGATTAATTCTGGGGTTATAAGGTAAGAAATTAATACAAAATGGAGACAAATGTTAGATAAACGCCTTAATCAAGATATGAGACAGCACTATATTTCACTCCCGCTGCGTGGTCGTGGAATATTGAACCATAAACCCACTAGTGCTGTCTCATGACAATGATTAAACACTACATATTCTCTAAAATAGGCATAGGCCTAGGCAATATATATGCAATTTGACTTCAAACAAAGTGACAACCTGTGTCATCACAATTCAGGCTAATGATTACGATTTTTAATATTCTTTTGGTAGAATTATGTAAAGCCTTTTATGATTAGGCCATAACTGTAAGATTAGCATTTTCTGTCTATAGTCCTGGTTACACCATTACAATGGGGCAAAACGAAGGTGCCTTTCAGGCTACATCTATTCTCATATACCTATATAGGTCCTATAATATGCTTTTCAACCTCTGCATGGCAAATAAATGAAAAAAGGGAGAAAATAGGGGCCTAAATTTGAGGTTACACGATCCTATAGGCCCTATGGGCACCCTATGCACCTAGCGAAACATGTAACAAATATGGCTACCCCCCCCCCTCATCCGAGGACATTATTTTTTGTTCTCACAACTTTCTTTTCTTTGGTTGTCTTAATACTGATAGCGTAGGCTACTGGTCTAAGGGACAAGTCATTTATTGCTAGGTGGGGAGTTGAAGGATTTTAGCGGATTGCAAGATTTTTTTTCTGATCCCCCCACCACTATGACAAAAATTATCACAACCCCCCCACTAAAAACTGATGCAAAGTGACCCCCCCAGAAAATTCGGATACCCGCGTGGAATGACACGTCGTGATGGGTATTTGAATTGCCCATACCGTATTCATTCTTATAAGCGCACATGTGCAGAAAATTAATTGTTATAATTATGCTCACTTCCTTTAATCAAAAATTAATTCTAATAAGCGCACCCCCTGAATCGTTGTTTCTGTCTTAAAAAGTCTTTATTTTTACACATCTTTTGTGTAAATTGACATCAGAGGGGTGCGCTCATGGCCCAAAAAGAGGGGTGAGTGCTTATTAGAGCATGTGCCCTTATTAGAATGAAGACGGTATTTAGTTTTAACCCCCCCCCAGTCTGACGGTTTATTGGGTTTTGCCCTTTTTTCAAAATGACCCACCCCCTATATCTAACAAGCCCCCCCCCCCCCCACCTGGCAATAAATGACTCGTCCCTAACTCTAAACCTAGTCTATTGGGTGTACGTGCCTCTATTAGGCCTACGCAAAGAGGTAGAATCTAGTATTCATCCGTCGGTCTTTGGCCTACGTGCCTCTATTGGCCCTCTACACCTTAAAAAGTTAATGTATAGATACAGCAAATTTTGCTGTAGTCATATAGTAGAAGTTGCTGTAGTCTAACATAGAGTAAATTTTGCTGTACAAGTACTAACTTTGTTGCTGTAGACAAAACATTACAGCAAGTGTTAATGTGGACATACAATAATTTTCTCTCATATATTTGCTGTAGCTCCTAATACAGCACCACTTGCTGTTCAGTTACAAAGTGTATTGCTGTAGATGCAGGGTTACAGCAAGTACTACTGTATACATTGTGGTTCTGTGCTTTGACACCAGGTGACATTACTATCTCTTTACTATCTATTTACTATCTATTTACAACTGTGTCATTTCTAAGGAACTTATTGCCACTTACAGAATATTTTTTACATTAATCAAAGGATGGAATAATATGTTCTTCATGTGCAAAAGCTTGTCAGCCCTGCCTCATAGAATGTTTCGATAAAGCATGTGTGAAAAAAGTGGGCCTTTTACCCCATCATCTAGAGCCTGGGGTAAAAGGCCCATAGCCTTTGGGGTAAAAGGCCTACATGCATATAAATGAGCATCATAATTGGAATAAATGCGCCATTTAGATTCTTGTAATAAGAAAAGATACTTAAGATAATCTTCATAAGCTACAACTAAGCTTTATACATAGTAAATAACCTAAAGTAACACTTTAGATATTTCATATTGAAGTTCAAGGAATTACAGGGTAGGATAAGGTGAAACACCCTAATAAAACATAAATGAGCTAGTTCTAAGAAAATAATTGCCAATTTATGCATATTTTTCACACTAATCAAGGGATGAAACAAGGTATAATAATTGTGGAATAGGTCATCAGCCTAGCCTCATTGAATATTCCATTAGAATGTTTGACAAAAAGCGGGGCATTTTACCCTGCATATCGAAAGACTGGGGTAAAAGGCCCACAACGATAGGGCAAAAGGCCCATGGGTCCGATGCTAAGATAATGTTTATGTAAAAAGCCCATGCTAAGATAATGTTTATGTAAAAAGCCCATGTATGGCTGTTGAAATAAAATGTGTCTTAGTGGCCTACTCTTGACTCCTTTACCTTATAGCACCTCAGCTAATACTTTTAACCCCTTTAATTTGCCATCCAACAAACCATGCACATTTCAGGACCATTTTATTTCTAATTATCTGAAATTGAACATGATGATCATAACAGTCATGAAATATTGAATGTCTGATAAGTCAACCATTTCTCCTCCAATCATAATAAAAACCTACGAAAGAGTTCTCCCTGAGGTAATCTTTACTTCCAAGTGTTAAATGGCTGTATACAGCTAGTACCCTAGACATGAGAGCTAAAGGGCCTTTTACTCCAAAGGGCGTCTTACCCCTTCCTACCCTACATATCTCAAATTGACCAGGCCAACCAAAATGCAAATAGCGTAACGTTAAAATCTACTGTATGTTTACAGCAAATTTCAAGCTACTGTGCATTAACAGCAAATTCTACTGGAACAATTGCTGCCAGCAACTTTCCTGTACAATAACAGTAGTATGATTTACAGTAGAAGTTACTGTAGATCAACAGGAGACGTTGCTGTACCTTTACATCAAGTCAGTTGCTGTAGACCTACAGCAAAATCTACTGGAAAAATTGCTGCCAGCAAGTTTTGCTGTAGATGTACAGCACTTACTATTTACAGTGTAGGGTGTCCTTTGCAACGTTGAGTAATAATTGTAAATACTCGTCATTTCTACACATCAGAAGGTTGTCTGAACGGCGACACCTGCAACATTTGAATTCAAAACTGTGATGATGAAGGGCTTTTTGATAAATCCCGCACCACTACGGGGTCAAAATGTTCGCGCGGGAATTCATTTTGGTGCGTCTCGTTATCCGGCGGCGCTGTGACGGCGATGACGTAGTGCACATCACTTCACTGATGTAGAACACAAACATGACGTACTTCCGGGGCGTCGAGCAAAATGTCTGCCTGGAGTATTTTGCAAAATGTTGAAACCACTGTTGCAAGTTCTGTTTTGCTGATTCACTGCGGGAACTGATGTCTATCAACGAATTATGGGTCTGTGTATCATTGAGCGAATTATCCGCAAGGTTAGAAATATCTTATTAACTGTATTAGTTACATAGGTTCAAACTTTTGACTAATGACTGTTGTTTGTCACTGTCGTGTCGATGGGTGATGTCGAATGTAACTGTAGCACTGTAGTCAGTGTAGATCTTGTCCAAGGGAGTTGTTATTGTTCTATCCAAGGTTTGACCGTTAAGACTTAAGTACGTCCTCAGCTTAACCAAAGAGAGTACATGGGGTTGTAGTTGGCAACTCTATATCAGTATATCTAAGGGAGTGGTCATTATTTATCAACAAGGGGGTGGTGGTTTTTCGCGTGGACGCGTGAAAATCTTTTACGCCCCCCCCTCGACGGCAGTAAAAATTTTTTGCGCCCCCGCGCCGGAGGTGCGGAGAGTGTTCGCGCCCTCTCTTTGATCTATAGTAGCGCGCGGGCTTTTTTGCTAAAAAGAGGGTAAATTTTTTAAGCCCCCCCTTCAAGAGGGGTCAGAATTTTTTACGCCCCCCCTCAAACCCACCATCCCCCCCCTGTTGATAATAAATGACCACTCCCTAAATGATTTTGTGACGTGGCCTGACGTGGGCGTGGATGTTTTCTTTGCCAGACTTTGGTGATTAGACTCATTAGTCTATGGCTGAATCCTCTTGCTGTAGAGGGTTACGGTACGGAGAAGGGGCGGGGATAGGAGGTCTATAAAAAAAAATTTAGAGAATGTAACTACATAGAAACCCCTCTCCCCCATCCATTTTAAGTTCACCACCCACATGCTCGAAAGTGTATGTAATAATTAAGATCTTAGCATAGACCAATATTGCAATAATGTCAATGATTTGCAAAACAAATGCTCTAGTCTAGGGAGTTACCAGGGTATGAAACAAAAATTTCCATAATTCTGCAAGACTCCAAGAGTGCTTGAGAAACGCGCTAGAACATGAGAAGTTGGGTGTAGTGGGAGTTGTCACTGCTAGTATATCCTGGTATTATCCAGAACTTAGACAATGACCTTTAAAGCCTAAAGGGGGACTGGCACGGCTAAGACGCACTGAGTTAGGGGGAGTTTCGGGAAAATGGGCATTGGTGAGATAAAAGAATATGAATTGTAAGGCGAGACAATAGTAAAGATATTTTATTTAAGATAGCGGGTCGTATTAAAAGTATACAAATAATGTTGACATACCCGGTAGTGGGCTAAAACATGGGGAGTGATATTTGTATGTAAGGATTCAATTCTAACCAGAACCAGTACAAGGGCTCGAAAAGTAATCAAAAACAAGTCAGAAATAACATTTAGGAAGTAGGGGAACATTGTATAGTCATCAGCTCACAAGGAGAAATTATATATTCTGGAAAGAAGGTTATTAGTCGGAATACGGTGAATTGAGATAGTCTCTGGGAACTTAAGAACTCAATAGGAATTAGTTCGCTCTACCCACCGTCTGCCTAGCCAATACCACCAAGATTGCAATATAGATGTATGCATCGCATTGGATGTTAAGGATTGCTCTTCCTCACTCAACCAGGGATACATGTTAGAAGTTTTATATTCAGATTATTCAACGAAGTTATGAAAGTTTACAAAAACAATATTGCTAATGTTTGAAGATTCAGTGAATGATTTATTCGTGAGTTTTGCATATTAATGAGAAGTGATGAGAAACGACGACATGTGAAGAATTAGTAATAATCAGGATCGATGAATGAAATGTATATCTAAGTCAATTGGAGTTCTCATGGTCCAAGGCAATGAAAAATGGAATGAAACCATCAGGATTGTTTTATATATATATATATATATATATATATATATATATATATATATATATATATATATATATATATATATATATATATATATATATATATCTGCGAGTGTCAATAAAACTTCAGAGCTGACTTTACCCATTGTGTCTTCTTTTCGTATTGGGCTTTGAGATTTAGACACAAGCCTTTACCACTTGACACTAGTGAATTCCTCATATGATATAGTAAATTAGTTAAAGTACAGTGGATAACTTGGAGTTATTATCTATTTCTTAAGTTAAAGTGGAGATTCTTACATAGCAGAGTAATTACTGCACATGCCAACCCCTCAAAACCCTCCACCCTCCTTTAGCCCAGCACCTGCTTTAGCAAGTCACATGACCACCCATTAACCAATCAGGGTGCCACATTTTTTTCCGCTGGGTCCCGCGATTTTGTGAATGATCTTTTGGCAGGTACCAATGTTGAAAATCGCTGTGCTAGCCCCCCTTTAAAAAGAAAAAGGAAAAAAAAAACCAGAAAATAAAATAACCGAAATAACGTGTGTATTGCTACTAAACGTAATTTCGGTAATCTATGTTTCTTATTCTTTGTTCTACAATAATGTTATTTGATTTTGCAGAGCACCCAGGAAGTGGTTGTTCTGGCATTGGTGTTATTGGGATGCTGCTCGTTAGCCCAACCATCAGCTGATGAATCTTCAATCACAAAAAGAGCTGCAACAGGTAGACATATAGATAGTTGTTCACTTCATCATTTGATTTCTTGATAAGGCAGGAAAATAAGTGAATCTGATGCCTCCTGCGTAGAGTATTTGTTGCATATTTTTTTATATCCAAACAGGACAGGACAGATTACCCAGAGCCTTATCTGCAAACATCCCTGAGTTCTTCAGACCTTACCTTCTCCAGTTGGGGCCTGGGACCAGGAGGATCTTTGTCAAACAGTGCCTGGTCAGTGGCGCCCTCTGTGAGAGAACGGCCAAACCATGGATGAAGTGGATGAACCCAGCAAGGATGGGAAAACGTGAACAGGTAGACAGCAGTCAGAGCATCTTGGGTTTTTGCTATCATATACATTATCATATAATATCATTTGAGGAAAACTTTGCCTTATGTCATTTTTAAATTAAATAAATCAGTAATGAATTTTTAGAATCATCAGAAAGTATGGGTATGACTCTGAAGTTCATTGTTCCAGGATCGATTCTGGATGGCGTACCAGTGTGTCGCCCTCATGAACATTGACGACTGTCCAGGTATGTCTACAGTTCATTCTTAGATATATTATTAACTCGGAAGAGTTATAGGCACCGCCATGGATTAAGGTGGGTCGCTACTATTGGATTTGAGCGTACTGCACAGGTCCCTGCGCATATAGGTTAACTTTATCAGAATGAAATCATTTTTTGTAGGCACATATCTATATATACCCTTAATGTCTATATAAACTTTTGGGGGATTCTGATCAAAATTGTCCATTTTATGACCATTTTAAATTTTGGCATATTTACATCCAGATTTTTCTTATCATTCTCTTGAATTCTTTTGCACCTTAGCATTATAGCACTTAGAATACCAATACAATGCTATAGAAGTGGTAAGCTATTCACAGTGAGCGAGGGCATATAATGGAGCAATTTTATGCCAAGTATGTGTACATCTTACCCATCATGCAGTGCTTTGAACATGGATTTTTGTCAGTTTTTCCAATACTTTTTTATTTCAAATGGCCAAAATTATGCGCGGGACCCCATATCAAAAGTACTTTTATCTAGAGGCAAATTATCTGAACAATATTTTAAAAAAGTTTGAGAAATATCTAGTGGTTGAAAATATGAATTTTATTTGTTTTTGTTATGATATAACAGAAAATTTACCCTTCTCTTTTCCGAAAAATGAGAAATTTACCCAGAATGCCATGTTATGGAGTTAAAATCAAAAATTCTTTATAAATAAGGAAATCAGACCGTTTACCATGCACGGTTTCATATATCTGTATTAAATAGTTATGACAAAAAAATTGATACACATTTTCTCTAATTTCTAGGTGAAGATTAAAATACTTTTATTTGTCAAAAGTCTGTAGAAAAAAAAGCGTGGGACCCCCTATTTTTGATTCAATGGTAGCGACCCACCTTAAGACGCTTTTGGGGTCCCCAAAAAGAGGCAGATATGGCCAAACTTTGTGGAAATAAAGCATCAAACAACTGTAATTTTACAAAGATATGTTCCTATATAGGTAGAGTGATATGTAAATCATGAATGTGTTGAATGGTTATTGAATAAATCTGTCATGGTTTCACAATTCATGGATTACAAAATGTTGTATAGAAAGAGCAGAGGGGGCGACCCTTTGGCTCTCCAATGTTAAAGAATACACATTCCATTGGGAAACCTTTTTTTCCTGCCCTTTTGTGTCCTGTGTTAACCATAGAGATGTGTGTTAACCATAGATGCTGAGGTAATCAGACATGACAGCCTCTAGGCCACTCTCCATGCAGATAGATCCTCACCCATGCCTCCTTTATATATGAATCATATAGTCTGGGCTGGGAGAGTGACTTTTGGGTGTTGGAAAGATTCAGAGTGGTACCACAAGCCCCCCCCCCCTTTAACCTCTTCCGAGTTAGGAGCGACTCTGGCGCTTTCCTCTAGTTTGATTTTTCGAACCCAACCATAATGGTGAATTGAAGGATATCTCTCCATTTTTATCACAATGGAAATCAAGTATAATAACACAAACGTTAATCATCTGCAAGACTCAAATGCAATTTGAATTATAGAAGTGAATTTATTTGAAAAGAAAAACCAATAGAGGTCTGACATTTGCTGATCCACATTTTGCCCTCAGTGGATGGGGGTTGGGGAGACTGGTCGGCGTGGTCCCAGTGTGAGGTAGCTGGTACGTGTGACACCATCCAGGATACACGTACACGTACACGTAGCTGTGTAAGCCCACGTCCTCAGAGGTTTGGACACCCCTGCCATGGTAAAAAATCAGAGATAAAACCATGTCCCAGGGTTTGCACCAGGGGTAAGGAGTATTTGATATTTTATATCATCTCTTATACTATTGGTACTTATCATATTATAACATGGAACAACGATATTGAGTTTGAGTCTAATGAATAAAAAGTATTAATAGGACCTGGCAGAGAATATTGAAAACACCCTGGTTAAAAGCCAATATTTTAACCAAAGCAAAGGGTAATTCACATAATCTAAGGGTGTATAACAACAACTAGTGCAATACACATAAGAATAATGTATAACTCAGCTATAATCTGCAGATTCAATATGAACGTCACTGGAGACAGTAAACAGTATATCAGATGCTTCTGATTAAAAAAAAAGAAAAAGGGGTCTTAAAGAATACAGTGAAAAAATAAAAAATAACTTTTCTACACAGAAGACAAAGAGATGACACCAGCAATGATGAAGTCGTGGAAGCACCTGATAGGTGTGATGTCCAAGTATCCAGTTCTACGTAAAGTGTGTGGGAATAGGCATTGTTTGTTCAGCGACCTGGTTCCCATACTGCCCGCCCAAAACTTGGTAAGTCTAACAACAATTTAACATGATAACCTGGAGCCAAATATCCAATAGGGCGCGTCTCAATAATGCTAATTGGTATTACTGAGAAATGCCCTCCTGGCTTTTCCTTGCATAAACGACCCGGTATTGGTGAATCTTTTTGGGGGAAATTAGATTTTCAAAGTTCAAAAACCCATGGATAAGTATCAGCCTCCCCCACTCTTCTATACTGTTAGGGCGACACAACTCCTGTAATCTTAAAACTTATGAGATTAGTGTATGTAGGGCATTGTCATATAGGGCCTGCTCTTAGGTTATCAGGATTTAGTAGAAAAGTCGTACCTGCAAGCACTAATGCAAGGCACTATTCACAATACCATAATGACTTAAAACTAGTTGAGGTGGCTCATTTTTGTAAAATATCCTGCAATCATTGATCGCTTAACAGCATTTTTGTGTGATTTAGACCCAGTACTGGTCAGCCCTCAGCTGTTACAGATATGGATCAGCGTGTCCGGGTAAGTTATACTACCGTAAATCCCCGGTCATAAGCCGGATTTTTTTTTCTATTTTGGGCCCAAACCGGCTTCTAAATTTTTCCCAAAGTCCCCCCCGGCTTATGACCGTTTTTTTTTTACTATAGAATAAAGAGAAAATGGTAAAAATTTGACCCAAAAACCGGCTTTTATTTTTTTCCTGAACTCACCCCCCGGCTTATGACCGGGGCCGGCTTGTGACCGGGGATTTACGGTAGTACTACATCTTTATCATATAAACAATTTAAGATAATATATAGAGACTTTATAAGAGATGTAAATCGCATCATTTGCTGAATCTCGTTTGCTTGGAAACTAAGGACCAATAGCAAAACACAAGAAAGGGGATTGTACTGCAATATTTGAATAAGTGACAAAGAAAAGTTTGTATTTTTTACTTTTAAATAGCAGAATATTTTATGAACTAAGCACAAAATACTGAACAGGAAACTGTTTTTAGGGAATGGTAATTCTATAGTATTAGAATAATGGAAAACATGCAATCATATAAAGAAAGAGGAACATGTCATCTGAGCATATCCCATTAAAATACTCATGTTCAGCTGGTGCAATAATATTGTTGACCTGTCACTAATACAGAGGGGAAATGGTGGGCCTGTTAAGCTGGATGTGGTAGAATATCTGTGTGCATATAGCTTGTAACTAGTACGGAGGACGGAGGTTGGTCAGTGTGGGGAAATGGTCAGCCTGTTTAGTCATATGTGGTTGTTGTATGTATGACTTGTTACTTGTACAGAGGACGGAGGTTGGTCAGTGTGGGGAAGTAGTCAGCCTGTTCATTCATGTGTGGTAACTTACTTGTTACTTGTACAGAGGATGGAGGTTGATTAGTGTGGGGGAAGTGGTCGGCCTGTTCAGTCATGTGTGTACTGTACGTCCAAGTCTATCCTGACTGTCCAAGGCCTAAATGGCCTGTAGGGGGTAGTGGTCGGCCTATTCAGTCATGTGTGCACTCTATGTATAACTTGTATCCCACTTGTTACTTGTACAGAGGACGGTCAGTGTGTGGAAAGTGGTCAGCCTGTTCAGTCATGTGTGGTAGCTGTATGTATGACAACAAATTGACGTATGTTGATGAATTTGCCACCCTTTCAGGTTACCTGCATTGCACAATGCTATGGCTCTAGACCCCTAAAATCGACATGGCGACATGGGCCTTTTTTGGCTTAGTGACATGGGACATGAACCTTTCTTTAAAATCGACATGGTGACATGAACTTTTCTTAAAATCGACATGGGGACATGGACTTTTCTTAAAATCGACATGGAGACATGGCAATTTCTTAAAATCGACATGGGACATGGGGACCCCCCATCACGGGCCCCAATGCTATTCTATATTTACTTGTACAGAGGGCGGAGGTTGGTCAGTGTGGATGAAGTGGTCGACCTGTTCAGTCATGTGTGGTAACTGTATGACTTGTTACTTGTACAGAGGACGGAGGTTGGTCAGTGTGGGGGAAGTGGTCGCCCTGTTCAGTCATGTGTGGTAAGGGAGGACGTCACAGATCACACATGTGTAACTCACCAAGCCCGGCACATGGGGGCGCCACATGTAAGGGTGCCAAGTATCAGCGTAAGAGGTGTACAGCTCACCGCTGTAGAAGTAAACCAGGTAAGTGAAAAATATAGAATAAAATATTGTATCAAGAATAAATATATCACCTCTCTTTATTCCCCCCCTTGACAATACATTGCACAAACTAGAGATTGCCTTTTTATTCTGTTTTAAATATCAACTATTCTGTGCTGCTTTTTACAATATCTCGTTTCCTCTTGTATGCCCAATATGACCTTGTCAACCAAATTATATTTTTTACCATTTCCTGCCCTTTATAGTTCAGGAAAATATATTAAAGCAATTCCACTTCCTCAAAGAATGTCATGGGATAAAAGATACTACAGGCCTCGCACCTGTCCACTCAATTAAGGTCCAATAGCCTCAGAGATGTTAGACCCTCAGAGATTTGTCTATTTTCAGAGGCCCCTTAAATGAAGACTTTAGTGCAGTTTCATATCATCTTACATTTCCCTTTCTTTGCAGGTGTTTGGTCACCTTGGGGACGCTGGACAAGGTGTTCTGCAAAATGTGGGGGTGGTTTGACCAAGCGTAGACGTCGATGCCGTCGTGGACTTTGTCGGGGTCAAAGAAGTCAGACCAAACTCTGTAACAGAAAGCGTTGCAAAGGTACGAGAAATGCATGTCATTCATTATCAATTGCAATTCAGGGCAAACACTTATAAACATGAAAATAACAGTTTTGAATGGCTAGTTCGCCAATAAGGCAAAAATCCTTAGCACACTTTCTACAGCTTGTAAATGTATATCCTCATTTCAATGCGTGCATCATACCTCATACGTACATATACTTGCGTGACTTTTGTTAGGGGAAAAAAAGATTTCAAAACTTCTATAACACGAATCTCACTGATCCCCACCTAAATTTTCACCAGCTGACGGTGACTGGGCAGGGTGGAGTGCCTGGACAAAATGCTCTGGATCATGTGATTGGGGAGTGCGTGTGCGCGACCGGACATGCTCTGAGCCCGCACCAAAAGGCGGTGGCGCCATCTGTCAAGGACCTGGGTCTGAAGTCGCCCATTGCTTCCAGAAACCATGCCTCGGTAAGAATACCTGCTGTTTTAAGCACCTGGCTCCTTAGAACGTTTAGAAAATGCCCTAATGTGACTGTTAAATCTTGTTACTTTACAATTTATCACAGATTTTATCACCATGTTTTGTAGTTTAGTAGATTTCTTAGCCCTTCCGATTTTATAGAAGATCTTTATCAACTCATCAATACACTGGATGATGAAATAAATCTCTTGCATTTTCTAGTTCCAAAGGCTGGGATGAGGTTTAAAGGACAAGACCTACTTAGCTATGACCCTTCAGGACATCCCCTCCGGGCATTGGTGATATCGGTTCGATTCATGCCAACCTCGCCTCAAGGGGTCTTTGTGCACAGGGTAGACCAGCCCTGCCCAGAGATAGGCTGTGACCTCAGTGTGACCTTATCCTTGGATGCTGCACACCCTGTGTTAGCGGTCACTGGGAAGAAGACGAAGGTCAAAGTAAAGTCATCTAAAGCGGTGGAGGTAAGACCTTTGATTGCAGTCAATCAGTTGAAAAAAAGGTTTTGTGCAATTTGATAGTTTTCTCCTCAAGAATACATTTGTCCAAATAAGTTATCAATATTTATTCCCAGACATGGTAAATCTATGTTAAGATAACGGTCACCCTATTTCTTGGATTCAAATCGATTGTTATTTTCCTCCATTATGCTGTTGGATATAGTACATGTGTAGGAGACCAGAAATCCTCGTGCCCGGTAGATTGACCCTAAGGGGCCAGATACCTGTAATCACTGCTCCCCTAGTGTGTATCATACCGATCCAGGTGTGGTTGGAAGGTGGAAATATCAGGCAAGGGATCATGGTGTAATGGTTACCATGCGGGAATGTCATGCCAGAGATCAGGGTTCAAGTCCAGGTGATCCTAGATATTTTCACCATCCACTGCACATGTATCTAAGGGAGTGATCATTTTTTAACAACAGGGGGGGGCTGGTGGGTTTGTGCGCGGACGCGCGAAAAAAATTTCGACCCCCCGCTCTCGAGGCGGTAAAATCTTTTCGACCCCCCCATAAGGGACAAAAATCGCGCGCGAACGTCCCCTTTTAGCCTATAGTAATGCACGGGGTTTTCCACTGAAAACAGGTGAAATTATTTTGACCCCCCCCATCAGAGGTATTGAAAAAATTCTGACCCCCCCTGGTCAAGGGGTTGAAAAAATTCTGACCCCCCCTCAAACCCACCGGCCCCCCCTGTTGTTAAAAAATGATCACTCCCTAAGAAGAATGAAGATGTTCTCCTATCACTACTCATAATGAAATTCATAGCATGAATATATAAATGATAATCAGGTTACCACTATCTTGAGAGTGGCACTTTCTGGTAGCCGTAGTTGATATATATGAAATGTTAAATCACTAACAGCTTGACAAGTGGCACTCTGTGGTGGCCGTAGTTCTCTACACCTCTGCACACCTTACTGTTGATGAGGACACCATAGACCGTGCGACATTCACCCCGCACCCAGGAACATTCAACTATGACCAATCCATGCTTGTAGGAGGTGAGACTTTATTATAGTTTTACAAAAGAACAACCAAAGCAATTGTGGTGTTTCGATATCAGATTGTGTCAGTTGATATATTCACCATTGTGTATTCTGATCCATTACATGTACAAGAAATCTTTTTGCTTTTTGTAATTTAGGATTAATGATTGGCCTCCAAAAATAAGTACCATGCCTATATTGCATTAGGGCAAGATCGATAACAACAAAACATTGGATACACGATGCCTTTGTAATAGCACTACTAGTACTCTTTCAACTATCTATCTGCTTGCAGGATCCACTGATAGCAAGGCCGTTGGCTTTAAGGGTGTCATTGCTGGCGTCTCTGTCAACTTCCGGCCAGTGTCTTTGACTAAGAATGCCGCCTGGCGGGGATATGGAGCACCAATGTCCATAGAGGGCGCCACCCCTGTCCCACTAGGTAGGGTCTTCCCTATCAGACACACTGAATATCATGTCAAATGTGATGTTCATGGAGGGTACTTTGATTTGTTAAAATTTTGTTGGCTTTGGTAAACGGTAGCTGAAGTCAATCTATAGCCTGGGTACTTTGGTAGATTGCACCAACAATCACACAGATTTTGGTGGGGAATGTAGTCTAATACAGAAACACATGTATATACATATAATTATGTAAAATATCCCCACCAATTTGGACTTAATATACAGAATACATACGGGATCTGTCACTAAAAAACGTGCAAGAGTCTTTTCCTAACCTTTGATGTCCTTTAAACCTTAATGTCGCTCTAGACAAAGGGCCATTTGCCTTCTACAACTGGAGTGTTTTTCTTATTTCTTATTATATCATTATAGAGGCAGTGGCCCTGCACCCGTCATTTACTGGACACCAATACACGTGGTTCCCATGTCCTCCTGATGTCACGTCATTGCGTGCGCAGCTTGTGCTGCAGATGGACGTAACTTCCGGTGTTCTGCTGATGATGGAAGGAGAGGTCACAGAGTCCTTCCTGCTGGTCGGGGTCAAGGACGGCCGGGTCAAGGCGTGTGCCAGTCTAGGGAGTGCACCAGCCTGCACCGACACAGGACAGGTGCAGGTAAATATCATCTTGTTACATATTGAATTGTGTGCACTTTGTCCTGGTGAAAAGGGGGTCCTGCAGGGTTTTGCACATAGAGGGGTATGTGGATGGGGGGGGGGGGGTCCCCCATGTCACATGTTGATTTAAAAAAAATGGTCATGGCACTTGTCACTTAAATCCCCATGTCCCATGTCACCTCTAAGAGCCTATCATGCCCCATGTCGAATTTAAGAAAGCACCTATGTCATGTCACTAATTGTTTTGCCTCATGTCACTAAGGCCCATGTCACATGTTGATTTTAAGAAATGGCCATGTCACCATGTCGAATTTAGTGGTCCATACCCATCATAGGGCAAAAAGATAGTTTTGCCTTAGAAATGCCCCACCTGCAGCAGTCACTTTCTTTTCAGTCCTGGCTTTTTGCCATGTAGCACAGAAGTGCTCATGCCAGTCAGGCACAGGTACCTTTCAATTAAGATTGTAACTACTCAAATTAAGAGCACTGAAATGAGAGTCACAAAGTAAGGTACCTGCTTGTGCCATACACACTATTTTTAAACAAGGCAGGTGGGATTTCTGTCTAATGTGGTGAGTACAAGTTGAATAGTGAAGCAGAGAATGACAAGTTAATGTGAGGGGATACTTACTTAGTGTTCTCTTTAGTTTATGTGCAACAGCCTCCAGAGTGTCTTTATATGTTTCTCCTTTAATAGCACTGATTTATTGTTACAATGGGGTATGGTGTAATACCAGAAATTATAGCTGATAGTTTGATTACACATTCAGCAAGCTTGAAAGAACCATAATGGAACTATTATTTCACATATAGCTTATGCCATTCCCATGAATGGTATCTGTCAGAAAGAAAGGGGTCACACACCAACTTCTCACGAGCTTTCCCCCTACTATTATCCACTATTCTGTATTATATACAAACCTCAAAGCTCAAACATAGATAACTGCATTTCTGGCACACCAAACGAGGCGTTGCTAATCGGTCAAATTGGCCAGGTTATTGGAAAACTCTTGTCTTATATTTTCTTTTGGCCTAGACTGGCCTTTTTGTTATACATTTCAATAACATTTCTCTCTTGACATTCCAACCATGCTACCCAGTCCTGGGAATGGCACCATATAGAGGTGACAGTGCTGGATAAGGTCCTGTCTCTGGTAGTAGACGGTGGTCAGTCCTCCACAGTACCCCTCCCACCACCCCCACGCCTGAATAACACACCCGGAGAGGTTCAGGAGGCATCACCAGACACGGACTCCTGTAAGAGGCGCGTGTACATAGGAGGTGTGCCCAAGTCAATGCACTCTTTGCCTGCTAAGTTGGCCAGTCTGAAGGAAGGCATGAAAGGTGTTGTACACTCGGTACGACTCAATGAGCAGGAGCATGTTCTCAACAAGGAGCCACTCATAGTGGCTGGGGAGGAGCTCACTGGACTGGCTTTACTGAAAGCAGGTAGGTTACAATGCTGTAATTTTAGTTATACTTTAAGGATCATGCAATGTACCATAAGATTGTATGGTATCATACAACGCTATGCAGAATTAGGAGGCAAGGTAATTACAGCAAAAGCTGTAAGTGCAAGAATACTTTACATAATAGGAAAGCCATAATCCAGTCAGTCAATTGCTATAAAATCAGGATCCCTGATTGTTTGACTGTTTAAGCACTATTCACTACTCATTCTTCCAGTACAGCAAGTTGATATGTAGTGCTGTTGCTTTTTGGGACAGGGAATTATGTGTACTAGGATATGAGGCTATACATTCCTAGTAAAAGTAGGTCATTTCTGTACTGGGCATCCTACAGTTGTGCCCCAATATTTTACTCTTTATTCTCCTCTTTAGGCTAAATGTTAAAGAGAATTTTAGCATGAACATGTGAAAAATGAAAATATTCTGAACTAGAATTGCATCACAAATTTGTACTTAATTGAAGGGCAAACCTTAGCAGCTGTTCATTATATTTTACACTCTTTATGTCATCCAGATCACGTCACTGTCTTAACCAGTGGACCGGGAGACCTCATTGTCTTGCGTTGTCCACATCACAGCAAGACAGGGGTTGTCGCATGGCTTCATGATAACCGAATCCTGCATCCCAATACTCACACTCATATTGAATTTCAGGTAAGTTCAAACAGGCACACATACATACAGAGATTTCTGGTTATACCCCTATAAATTTCTATTCAGTACAGAATTTAGAGAGTAACTGAAGAAATATATAGGGAAGAGTGACCTTGAGTCGTCCATGTACCTTTAGTCGGCCATTTACCTTGTTTCTTGGTTCTAAATTCTAAAAATAAATGGCGAAATTGTGGGTTTCAACCTGTTTACCTTGATAGGAGAGGGGGAGATGTGGATGATGCTACTTAAATATCTTTGGGAATACAGGTCCAGCCCTCTCTACCAGTTGTCTATAAATTGGGCCCAGGGACAATACAGTTGGTGGTCAGTCGGGAGTAGTTTTGAGAAGATCGGAGATAAGAGATAAGATAAGGGTCCAATTGAGGCCTTCTACTCCTGGCCCCTGGTTTACAAATCTCTCTGTTTTTCTTAAATAGGTAATTTCTATTACTAAATAGGCTGATTTTTTTTCTATATTTCATCAAGTCATTTCCTGATTTGTTTTATATTTTCTGTAAATTTTTCTTATAACTTATCAATGATTTTATGACTTTGGGTAATAGAAAATGGGAGAGAATTTTCTCAGAGGTTTAGAGCCCCACTGCCTCTGCCCACATCACCCTCCCGGCTGGGGAGGTTTCAGATACGACTGACCTAGGCCTGAATATTCACACAGTGGCAGGCGGGTCTCTGACAATTTGCCAACCACCTTGGGAGAAGATATCAGCAGTAAAGTCAAGTGTTAGTGAACATTAAATAAGCCCTTTCTTTGTATTTGGTAGAGAAATAGACACTCTGGTATGAGCAGTTGATTCAAAATGTGATGTGGCCGACTCAAGGTACTTGTGGCTGATTCAAGGTACTGATGATCAAAAGTCACCTATACGCGACTAGCACATTGCTAGTACTAAGGAAATCAGCTAGGTGACTTATGTAGTCGGGGGCTAATTCATCATTTGGCCTCTTTGTGTAATCTAGTTTGACAACCTGCCAATTAATTACTATCCATGGGATCTTTCTATAAATTATATGAATGAATTATAGCTCTATCCCCCTAAGTATAGACAGTAGGTTTTAATAGATATTGGAAATAGTATAGAGGTGCGAGAGGTCTTAGCGCCTAAGACACACTCGCCGGACTAGGAACATGTTGTCCCTTATATAGTGGGTTAATTAACATGTGACATCATTAGCATATTGATTGCAATTAGAAATGGCGGGAACCTTACAGGTAACGCGTGGCAAATACTAATCCTCTTACATCACAGACTTAGCGCCTAATTGGTGGTTAAACATATGTTACCGGTCTGTACTGATAAGTATCTTTATACTAATAGTTATATTACCAGTCGATAAGATATATCGATATAAACACATGTAATTTATAGAACGACAGGGCAGCGCGTAAGCTTGCTCGTTACTTTACCCCCCTCAAGAATGTGTACAGGGTATTTGAAAAAGACATTGGTAGCATTATTTATACAGTTCTATAAACTACTCATAAGAAAACAATGAAATATCAGCCAAGAATATGTTATGTGTTGATGAATAACGTAATATAAATGGCATAAGTTAATGTCACAACATAGTCTTTCCAGGTATCGAGTAGATTCCATATTCTGGGGTCTGGTTTACAATAAAAGGGTACTAAGGAGGACCTTCTATGTATTCAGCCCGATATAGCAGCCAAAGTGTAAAACTCAGACGTCTGTATTAGTCCAATAAAGAATATGCAAGGGAAACTCGTCTTTATGTTCGTTTCATAAAACAATTTAATCCGTGGAAGTCCAATAGGGGTAGGATATTATAAATACTTATGAACTCCATAGTAAAAGTCCAGCTTCAATAAGAGCAACACATGGCAGGTATCCTTCTTCCACAGGTTAGTGATAACAGTTTATAAGAGACCGTCCTTTGTAGATAAGGCACTATCATCTATCAGGCCACTGGCATCCCTCATTCCCATCATGTGGAACATGTGAGTCCGAGAGCCCTTGGCCTGCCAGCCTGGAGGGGCTGTCGTCCTCAGGTCCAATGTTATCCTGGGCCCTAAGATGTGGCTACTCATCGGCGCCAACGTCGGGTAGCCTTTCCTCTCTCAGGCCTCCAGGGACATTCCGAACTGTCGATGGAAGTGTGAAGAGGCCTGATTCCATTTCAGAGTTATCTCCTTGTGGTGCGCCTTATCGAAGGCAGCGCCTTGGGAGACCTGCTCCTTGTGACCTTCCATTTCTGCCTGAGCCCTTGCTTTCTCTTTAGACCTCTTCTTCTCATCCTCCTCGGACAAGATAGAAGAGGCCTTCAGTAACGACTGTTTGAAAGTTTTTTTTTTTTTTAATTGAAATCAAAGTTTATTGAGCCTCTCACAATTTACAGAATCATGGTAAATGAAGCACAACTGGAATTATAATCAAACATCTATCAGTAAGTCAAACACAATCATACAATCAAGAAAAAAAGTTACAAATCATATTCATACGGTTAAATAGATACCATATCAAATTGTACACCATATCAATTTTATAAAAAAAATACATACAATTATACACACAACAATGAATCATGAGAAATATATGTAATAATGATAAATAATGATAGACAAAACAAGCCAAGACAAACAAGAACAAAAGTAACACAGGCTAAGACAGAAAAGTACAGGATTGTTGAAATTGCAACTCACAACATACACCAAACTTATAAGCTTCTATAAAGGAGGGTTAACATTGTACAAAATTCTAGACTCAACTATATCATGCTCAAAACAAGTAGGATCATGTAAGGATAAAGTAAGAAAGAAAACAGCACACTGACATTCACACATACACAAGGCTGTTGTTTCTGATGATAATAATAGTAATAATAATAATCCCAGTGATAATACCCATGATCAAGGAAAAGATCATTTAGGCCATTGAGCGCAATTTCGAACTCTATGGGGTATTAGGCGTGATCTAAAAAGCTGTCTGTATTCTGTTTTGACCAATCAGAATACCACTACAACCAATGCAAGGCCAAAAAATACAAAGTACAAAATACTCAGATGTAACAACAATAAAAAATTAAGAAATAATAGATCAATAAATGCTTAAATGAATGCTTAAGTGCTTGCCTAGCCTATTCCAGGATCAGAATCAGAGTCCAAACCATCGTCACTGGTCAATATCAAGCTCCCGACTTCATCAATGGAGCTGTCATCATCATCATCCACGTCCCCATCATCGCCAGGACCATCATTTGGTACTCCCAGATTTTCAATACGTCTGACTCTGCTTAAACTTCAGTTTTGTTTCAGTATGTTGATACCAGGTTCCTAATAGCGACCACAGTTCAGCACCGCGGTATAGGGGTGACCTTTTATATGTACTTAGTCTAGGTTGTTTAACCAAAAATTTAATTTTTTTATCTGACCTAGTGACCCTGTCACCTCTGTGATGATCCAACATATCATTACATCTGGAGTACTTATACATCAATACTAATAACATTTCATCACGTCTTCTATCCAAATATGGAACCTTGCTCCTTGTATGGAGTTCCTCAACAGAGAGATATTCCCTGTTATACCTATAACACGTTCTTAGACCTCGATTCTGAAGTCTTTGCGCTTTGACAAGATTATCTTCATTACTACAACCTGCATAAACAAAGCTGCAGTAATCAAACAAATTTAGTATAGTCGTTTTATACACCAATATTGCAACTTTAAGTGTCAGTAAATGACGCAATTTAGCTAATCTGAACAACCTGTTATTAACCCTTTGGAAAACATTTTTCATTGCCAATTCCATGGTTAGGTAATTATCCAAGTGTAGGCCTAGGTAAGTATAGTCATGTACAGTTTCCAAATCGGTCTCTGCCATTTTGAAAGTACCCAACACAATTTTAGGTAACTTCCTCCTAGAGCCAAACCATAGTGTTTTTGTTTTCTCAACATTAACTGTTAGACGCTTTTCTAAACACCATTTGTAAACATTATTAATATCAAATTGCAGACGTTTATGGGCTAGGGTTGATTTGTTACTGGAAGTATAAAATACTAAATCATCTGCGTACATAATATATTTACAATCAGTGATCACAGACCCAATGTCATTGACATATACGATAAACAACAACGGCCCTAGAACAGAGCCCTGAGGCACTCCATACTGAACGGACTGAATAGATGATTTAAACTCCCCAATTTTTGTGTATTGAACACGATTCTTTAAATAGCTGGCAATCCAACTTAAGGTGCTGTGGTGAATTTTTAAACGAGTAAGAGTGCGTATTAAGAGATTATGAGGAACACTATCAAATGCTTTCCTCAGATCTAAAAAGCATGTCACAGTTACATGAGACCTATCAACATCATCATATAAATCGTTAACAAATCTAAAGATGGCATCACCAGTTCCTCGACCACGACGATAACCAAACTGATTACAATCCAGAAAGTCCGCTTTCTCCATAATGTCATATAAATGTGAGTGCATTATTTTCTCGGCTATCTTTGAGGGTACCGATAACAATGATATGGGTCTCCAATTGCTAACTAATCTTTCATTGCCAGATTTTGGGATTGGACTTACTCGTGCTAACTTCCAGCTGTCAGGAAAAATACCTAAGTCAAAGCTCATTTGGTACAACCAAGTCATTTGAGGTAAAAGATTTTTTAAAGCCAGTTTTAATATGTTACAGCGGATATTTTCAATGCCTGACGTCTTATTTACATTAATCTCATCTATCAAATACTCCACTTCCTCCTGGCATACACTTATCTTGGGGTTACAGTCCTCAACCAGACTGTCATGGACTACTGGCGGATTTAAAGACAGAGGCAAATCACTGTCTAACTTTGAACCTATTGAAGCAAAGTATCTGTTTATGTAATCAACTGAATCAGCATTACTTTTCATTTCACCATCTTCACCAATTAGCATAGGCGGATGGTTATCACTAGACGGCTTTAATACAGAATTAATATTTCTCCAAAAACGCTTAGGATCATTTTCTGACTCATCTAACTCGTGTTTAACATAATTCGCTTTGGCGTATCTACAACTGACATTGATTCTACATCTCAATCTCCTGGCACGTTCAAGATAATGTGTTTCATGCGTTCTTAGAAATAAGGATACACAAGTGTCCCTTTCATGGATTAAATTTCTTATATCAGCTGTCATCCATTTGTTACCCATGTATTTGACAGTAATTTGGACCAGAGGACACACACTATCTAGGTAACATTCTATATGATTTTGAATAAACAACCATGCATCACTCGGATTTTCTAGTTCATAATACTCCCCCCAATCTGCCTCAGCTAACCAGTCCAAGAACAGATCTTCATCAAAATTCTTATAAGTACGTGTAGTAATTTTCTTTATAGTAACTACACTTTTCTGCTTCGTTTTAACACAATAAACGGGCAAGTGGTCACTAACCATAAAGTTCAGGGTACCAGACAACATTGTGTCATCATAAGATGTCATTATATTGTCTAAACAAGAGACTCTTTTTTTATACGGCTGTGTACACTGATGTATTAGCTTATGTAAACCATAGTTTCTGCACATGTCTACTATCGTATTTGTGGATTTAGCTTTTTCAGACAATGTATTTATATTTATGTCACCAAGACACCAAAGTTCAATATTGTCAGGTATCACTGTTTTATACAATTTTTCTATATAATTGAAAAATACATCCAGCTTTCCAGAAGGTGGACGATAAACCGTGGCCAATCTCATGATCTTTTGGCCTGGGACCTTTATATCCAGTACCATAGACTCTATGTTACAGTTTCTGACACATAAATCAGCCACAAGATCAGCAACAGGAGCTAATTCATGTCTAAGATAAACTGCAAGACCTCCACCCTTCTTGCCTTGTCTATCTTGTCTATACAATTTCATACCACTCCATGTGACCAGGTCAGCATCAACATTATCATGAAGCCATGTCTCAGACATAGTAACTATGTCAGTACCCATCAAATTCCTGAATATCTGATCCTTCTTTTTATACATACTTCGTGTATTGAGATGTACTATTTTAAAACCCTCCATTGAAACAAAATCTTTAACTAAAGTTGTTGACATTGCAAGTCGCACAATCCACCAATACCTAGACTAATAGACACAAAAAATAACACAAACAAACAAAGCAGGCTCTAGGCTAATCCTAGAACCAAGATGACCCCTCACGGATATACCAACCAAATGTTCCGTGATAGGTCTAATGGAGAACGACAACTAAAACGGAGTCCAAAAAATTTAGGTAGACCCACAACATAACTACAAAAATTTGAAACAAAAATATTTACAAGTTCAAGATTACATCTTATAACAAACATGGTTTATAACAGGTGTGCCCCACAATAATTTAGGAAGCATGAGCACGCTTAGCAGCTCAACATTATACAGGTTAACAGTAAAGTATATATGTCATATATTATATTATATTGTTCTGAAGGCTGTAGTTCCGGTACAACTTTAAAATCTTATAAGATTAACCACTTTATAAACAAGCTTTAGAGAAATACCTTTATCATGTCTCAAGATCCAGGAGACATAGAATGATATTAAAACAGACTAAAAGTTACAAGGAAGAAGAAAAGAAACAGAATATGACCAATATGACAGAAGTAATAGAATCAATGTATTATACTAATGTGTTGAAATATACTAAAATATACCAACAAATTAAACATATTTACAAACATATTACATATAACAATCAAGAAATACAACACTGGATAATCGTCAATAGTATGAAACATAATAGATAATGTCCTTGTAGGAAATACCGGGAAGCTCACACCCCGCCATATACAAAATATTACAATATTCCAATACGAGATCACTCGAGTCTGTCTTAGCCAAACAGATTACAGAGTGCCAGTATTTCTGTAAACTGATCCGTGTTGCAAATCAGCGACCAGTTCACATTTAACTTGAGTCTGTCTTATCCGATCAGATTCAAAGTTTTCATATATGTAATGCCGGGTTATGTAAGTCCATGTAAATCGTACAAGATCTTTGCAAATATATTGTTTTATTTTATAACCTTTGGGGATCTAGACAAATATCAATCATTTATCATCAAATTTTCAATGGATGAGGAAATTCGAAAGAAATCAAGAAGAACCACCAGATTCTGTTAAACCAACAGATTCCATGGCAGTCCAATCAAACAGTGTCAAAGCAATCAGACCCGTATCAACAATGTCCAAGCAATCAAACAATATACCAGTACAATTCAATCATTTATCAATCATATTTCCAGTGAATGTGGGGGGGTAGGATAGAGTGAGGGTGGGAGGAGGGGGGATGCTGGGCCTCTGTGTGTGTGTGTGTGGGGGGGTGTCTGGAGTGTAACGGTCATTCTAGGGAGTCTAATCTACACCATAATGACTAATACAGTAAGACCTTACAGGCTTACTAAGTATGGGTCTAAGTTGCTACCTGAGAGGCTAGGGTTCGGCTAAACTGCTGTCAGTGAGTCTCGAAGCTCACGCACTGGGGCGCTCATCCGCTCCGAGAACTCACTGTTCTCTTCTGGAAGTGGTCCAGGTAACAGGGGTCTGGCCACTCCAGCGGGAACCGACGCACTGTCGGAGATAGAGGAGCTCTGCCGAGAGCAGGATTCCAGATGAGGCAGTCCCTCCAGTCCAGGTGCTGCCGAAGCTGTGGAGCCGCTCAAGTTAATACCATGAGGCGACTGGGTAGACGTGCTAGTGACCCGACCACCGACATGCAAGCTTAGAGCAATCATGCTGCTGACAGTGCTCAAGGTGGATGCTATCGGCCGGGTTTGTGAAGGTTTCACTTTAATGTCATCCAAGACCTTCAAAGATTGCTTTTGGCTCTCTAGGTAGGTCTGAAGGATAACACTAGCAGCACTGGTGCCCCCACACCTTGCACGATAGAAGTCACCTTGCATTCCCGCATCTTGGCCCTCGATAGGGAGCCGGTAGCGGTAGTGCCACCTGACTTCTTAGAGTGCTTAGAACCGACAGAGGCGGGTTCATTGTCCTGCTTCTTCGGTTAGACATCGGACCTGCACTCACCCAACTCCTGTTGGGGTCCATAGCCCTTCGTCTTGCCGATACAGCGGTCCCACTCATGGTCAATGAGTTTGAACTGATTGATCAGGCAGTTAGCTACTTGCTGTTTCTGGAGGCAGCCGCCGCAGATTTCTCCAACTTTGGCCTCCCAACAAGCAGTCACCATACCGAGAGCTCTTGGTAGAGGGTGTTAGTGGTAGCCATTCCACTATCCCTCGATGAGCATTCCGGTGGTATTCACCATCATCCCAAAGCCTGCAGGCCGTCCTGCCTTTGTCTGCTGGTACACAATAGACGAGGTGGGTTGGGAGGTGGTTCTCACATAGATGCCGAGCAAAGCGAGCCATGCTGGCGCACCTTATTGCAGGCCTAGCACTCAAGCGCTCCTGCCACCTTTGAAAGGGACAGGGGTCGCCTGGGGCATAGTACCTCCACGAGTAGTTGAGCTTCATCTGAAGCTCATACCCCAGTGTCGGGTTGTCGAGTCGAGAAGCAAGATGAGTTCGTCCACATACCAATCTATTGGATGGTCTGTGTCGCTCATCCAATCTTCGTCATCTGACAGACCAGTATCGGGGTGGATCAGTTTATGCACCCAGTGACGGCCATTCTTGTCTTGTAGACTTTCTAACATCACATTCGGCCGGTTGTCTGCTTTGACAGCATTGGCCTGATGTGCTTTCTTAGTACAGCGCCGTCTGTCTCTGCGGGATTCGGAAGGGCCATAACTAGTAGTTATGGCTTCTTCCGCAGGTTCATCAATCGAGTTGGTACCAAGCTCCTAAGGGGCTTCAGAGTCAGAAGAATGTTTCTTCTTCTTTTCTTAGGCCTCTTCTTGGACTCAGAGTCAGTAGTCTCTGTAGAGTCGACCTCCATGGCTCCCTCATTGTGCGTTACCGGCTTCAGTACCCCCTGCCCTGGCAGTGGAGGGGAGGTGGCGGTATCGGTATGGACTGAGGTGTGGTACCCTGGTCGGTACTAAGCCGATCGGTACATTCCTCATCAACAACCTCTCTTCCTCTGCCTGCTTCAAGTTTGCTGCTGAAGCCATGCTGTTCATATCAGAACGCCAGTCAAATCTGCTAGGAGATGTTGACTGTAGAATCGTAAGACAATTCTGAACTCTGATCTCTACCGCGCCTCTATTTATAGGAGACTATCCAGTGGAACCAGATGGTGTGAACAGCCAATCAACGCGCCGCAGGATAAGGCCACCGCGATTGGCGCCAAAGCGTCTTGACCAAATAAGGAGACAATTATGATTGTTGACGCCCCCATCAGGTCGCCTCGGATCATTGACTCCTTGATACTGCGCAGTGTTTCATTTGCGTCTGGCCATGGTATTGTCAACATCTATTTGACCCAAGTCGGTTCACCCTGGTACACAATGAAACACAGTGATATGTGGATCAAACATTTTCATAAAATGATGAATGCAGGCGAATGTCTGAGTTCCTCGATGGCCCCCGGACGTAAAACTAAACAAACATACAAACAAATGCCTGTCCACCCACCCTGGTTCCAATATATATCGCTCCCTTACTGGATATAAGATTTACAGGGGGAAGGGAGGGTTGTCTACAACAAAACCAAGACAATCAAAGCACTGCGGTGTGAACTGATTTATCACCACTAGCTTTGAGTCGACTCCGCCGTAAAGGCCTGGCCTTATCGGAGACGGCTGACCTAGATTTCTCTAGCTCTGCCTCCTCGATACGGGTTAATCTGGCCTTCAACCTAGCACCTCGGTCACGAGTCATAGGTGTAGTTGATACAACAGCCGGAGGGTTTGTTTGTTCTAGACTTCGTACCACGTTTACGACTTTTCTTCTTTTTATGTTTGGGAGTGGCAGTCGGCGCCTTGACCTGCTGTGGTGTAGCGGTCGGTGCGGGTTCAGGAATCTGTGATTCCTTATTACCGGTCGGTAGGTCAAACTCATTGGCCAGTACTCCACTCCAGGGTCGCAGACGGGCTACATGAGAGTTATCTCCTACCACGGGTGGATTTTAGAAGAACAGTGGTCTCATTGATCACTGCTAAAACTTCCAGAGGTCTAACCCAATCGTAATTGACTTTCTCATTGGCTTGTGGAGTACTATACTGAACTACTAAGTCCCCTGGTTCAAACCGTCTGGTCTTCAGTCCAGTATCGTAGGTCACTTTTTGTAATTTGGCAGAATGTTCCAAATTACTACGTACCAGTTAGTAAGCATCCCGTAACGTTTGTCTACGTGCCTCAACGAAAGTCACAGTACAGGGCTGCTCACCAGCTAACCCTAGGACTCATACACCATTTCAGAAGGCATGAGGATTTCCTCTCCCATAACCAGTAGAGCGCTGTATGGTTCGGTAGGGGATATATCTGGACATACTTGGTATAGTAGTCCTGCACTACCATCATACATGTGTTGCCTGCTGGGGAAGTGTGGAATCCACTAATGATATCCACAGCTATACGGGCAATGGACACCAAAGATCTCTTGGCTTAATGGAAGCTTCCCTAGGCCGGGGCCTGGCTTAGTCAGACATTTGTCACAATGCTTTACCCATCGACGGATATCTTCCGTCATACCCGGCCAATAGTAGCAGGATTTGATCTTTTGTTCTGTTCTTTCCCTTCCAAAATGTGCCGAGGTTCTGTGTCCGTGGCAGAAATCCATTATTTCCAGGCAGAGTTCATAAGGAACCACAGCCTGTAAATTTTTCCTTCTACCTGGTCCGGTCCTCCATCGACACAATACACTGTCCCTCATACACAAGGCATCCCATTGAGCTATTAGAGCTCGGGTTTCCTTGTGTTCTAGAGACAATGTCGGCCTAGTTGGTTTAGGTCCACCATCCTTGATCCAAAGCTTAACTTTGGAAATGATAGGATCTTCCAAATGTTTCCTTCCCAAATCCAGTTTGGAATAGGCATAGTCACTGATGCAGTTATTGCATTGTGATTTCCACAATCTGTACAGTCTATTCGATGACATTTCCATACGGGGATGCATGACAAAAAGTCAGCATTGATATGCTTAGCACCACTCCTGTGTTCAATGTGAGCATTGGTCACACCAAACTCAGAGAGGTGGTTCAGCCATCTCCCCATCATCCCTTCGGCATCCTTAAAATTAAGGAGCCTGTTCAAGCCATTGGAGGCAAACGCTAAAGCTGGTGGTCGATGCATGCTTTGATACAATGTCTGAGCAGTGTGCAGTTTAAGATGTCAAGATCACGTATAAGCAACCTGTGTTTGTTCTTGCGGGAGTGTTCATGGTGAGTACTGAACTGATTTTGGAATTTTGGAATTACATGCAATGTTATTGTAATAACAATTTAGGTAGGATTTGTACTAACAACATATAGTTAAGTTATTTGGAGAATGTGAATTATGATGACTCTGATCGTGATATAATCTTGTTTTTTTTTTGTTTTGTTTCTTTTTTGTTGTTTTTTTCCTTTGTACTACTTACTTATTAACTAAAGGTTATTAAATATTATATATAAGGGTTTCTAGTGTCGGTTACTAACCATTATTAAATTTTTAACTACAAATGTTACTACTTTTGTGGGAACTATAACCTGATTAGGTAAGGGAGTTGGAAATTTATAAGTTGGTATGGGGAAGGGTTGTAATGACCTTACCTCTTTGTATTCTACGGGGTGTAGTTTATTTATATTTATTGCTTTAGCTCATTCTTTCTCTCTGCTTGTAACCCTCAACGGAACATTGAGTTGGGTACTCCGTTTGGGGGGGATTGTCTTTTCCCTAGTTGCTTGTAGGTTTGTATATTTGTGTATAATTTCTATCGACGAGTAATGTCAACTGTTAGGGTGAATGATTTCTTGGAATTGAGAGGACTTAAAATGGTACATTTAAAAACTAGAAGCATGTATAAAAAAAGAGATGAAATTTTTGATCATTTAAATGGTACTGATATTGTAACTATGAGTGAGACATGGCTCCATCCAGAGTATGATGACAGTCAAATATTATGGGAAGGTATGAAACTATATCGCTTAGACAGGGTACGTAAAAAGGGAGGTGGGGTGTGTGCCTACATATGAGATGACATAGACATGGATGTTAAACTTAGAATAGATTTATGTATCTCTAATAAAGACATAGAATGTCTGGTGCTTGATGTTAAGGTAAAGAACTTACAGACTATGCAGGTTGCTACCTTGTATCGACCACCGTCAGGTGCATTAGATGGCTTTTTTGAACATTTTTTTAAACTCTTGAAAGTCAGAAATGACGAAAATGTTGAACAGTGGCTGCTGGGCAACTTAAACATAAATATTTTGAGAGAGAAATTACAAGGTACTAAAAGACTTCATGATTTGTGTAGAGAATATGGTTATCACATGTCAATACGTCAATGTACAAGGCCGTTCAAGAAAACTGTCTCTTGTTTGGATAATATTTTGTCAAACTTCAGTGGAGAAACATGTTCAGGTGTATTAAACTACCTTGTTAGTGATCATCTTCCAGTTTTTGTTGTGAAAACTAATGATAAAATTGAATACATAAAACAGAAGGTTTGGGTAAGACAGTATAGAAATTTTAATACTGACCAATTTTTTGATTGGCTATGTGAGGCTGATTGGGATGTTTTTTATGATTTACATGATCCAGATGCTGCATGGGAATTTATGGAAAGTCATATTATATGTTATCTTGATACAACCTGTCCCTGGGTAGAGAAATTAGTGGTTAATCGGAGAAAGAGCTGGATGACACCTGACATCTTGTCATTTGTGCACGAGCGGGAAGATAATGTGGATATGTACCTTAGGACTGGGGATAGTGTTTATTTGGATGAGGCAAGAAAGCTAAGATGTAGGATTAATAAAGCTGTACGATATGCCAAGGCCGCTCATGTGAAAAAGAGTTTGGAAGATGAGAAGGATAATCCTAAGAAGTTTTGGCGAATAATTAATGGGTTATTAAAGCCGTGTGTGGAGATTGAACCTCCAGAGATACTAGGTGACGACAACATGATGAAGTCGAAGCAGGAGTCAGTTGACTATATAAATAAGTATTTCTCGAATATTGGAGGTGAACTAACACAAAATATATAATTGATTCGGGACATCCTGTTAGACAGGTTTACCATGAGCCAGTGATGGCAAATAGTTGTGAAATTAAAGTGGATGCAGGTCTTGTGGAATTATTCATAAATGAAATAAATGTGAACAAAACATCAGGCATAGAGGGTATTAGGAGTGATATCCTCAAGCTAGCGCTACAGTTCCTGTTACATCAGTTTACTTGGTTGATGCAATTGTCATTCGATACTGCTATTTTTCCTGATCGCTGGAAAATAGGGAGGGTATGTCCTATACCTAAATCCGGTAATCTAAAATTAACAAAAAACTGGAGACCAATCACCCTTTTACCTGTACCGTCCAAAATTGCGGAACAAATAATGCACATCCATTTAACTGACATAATTGAGAGGTGCAGTCTTCTAAGTAAGCAGCAGTATGGTTACAGGAAGGGTGTTGGTACTGGTGATGCCATCTTCAGTTTTCTAAACGATATCTATGAGAGCAGAGACAGGGGTCATCTAACAGGTGCCTGTTTTTTAGATCTAAAAAAGGCGTTTGATAGTGTGCACCATGGTTACCTCATAGAGTTACTCAGCAAAATTGGCGTACATAATAAAGTATTAAACTGGCTAATGTCGTATTTAACAAGGAGAAGTCAATATACAAAAATAGGTTCATTTAAGTCAGTGGTAAACGAAGTGAATTTTGGTGTCCCACAAGGCTCTGTTTTGGGACCACTGTTATTCATTCTATATATTGATGATGTAAAAACAAGAATAAGTCCATGTAAATTCTACTTATGTGCCAATGACCTCGTGGTTTACTCGGCAAATAACAAAATAGATCTAATAATTGACAGATTGCAAAACGCCATCAAGGAGGTTGGCCAATGGTGTACTGAAAATTTTTTAACAGTTAATACAGACAAAACAAAATTATGTTGGTTTGAGAGTTCCGCCAAACTAAAAAAATGTAAAGATAAAAATTTTTAACTTAAATTTCATCCCGGCTTTAAATGACTTGATCTTGAAGGTTCATGTTAAGCTTTTTATGTTCAGTAAATTGCGTAATCTGTTAACTGAGAATGCCGCTGTACAAGTTTATAAAAGCACAATTATGAGTCTTTTTGATTATGCAAGCTTTGTTCGTGATGGAGGAAGTGATGTAATGCTAGAGAAACTGGAGAGAATGCAGTTGAGGGGACTCAAAACCATATACAGGGGCAAAAATATTACAGATGACGACATGTATGTCACGGCTGGCATTACCACATTGGCAGTCCGACGCCAGAGACTTTTGTTGAGCTACATGTATAAATTGTCTAAAAAGGATGAGTGGATTGATCACAGTGAAAGGCGAGAAGGACTGCGCTCCGAGGCTAGTATAAAGTTCAAGACCTTCAGGGCAAGGAACAATGGTTATCATAATTCACCGCTATTCAGGGGCAAAAGCCTTTGGGACAACTTGGGCTCGTGGTACCAATTGAGTGCTGATAAATTCACCTTCAAGAAAAGAATAAATGCTATACTAGATTTAACTAAACAGAGTAACAACCCTGCACAGGCGGATGGCGATTAGGTAAAGAGGGATGTATGAGTCCTAGGGGATGGGTTGTAATGACTTCACCTCATTTCGGAGTCTTATCTGCTCTCTTATGGGATGATGGTTCTGCTCTGCTGGGAGGGGTTGTAATGACTCCATCTAGCTGTGCATGACTATTATTATTTATTGTATTGTGAATGAAGCTCTGGATGGGTTGTAATGACTTAACTGGGCTTCTATTGATAATTGAATCCTAATGGTGACCATCCGTCCAGCTGCATGGACTCTTATTCATGTGATATCACTATCCATAGGTGCCTTAATCTCAAAATTTCATAATTCTAGGGCCGATGATAATAGTTTTTGGTCTCTTACGTCATGTTTCTAGTGAAACATTTTGCTTCAGATATGTAGAAAAATAATTAAGTCTCCTTACTGATCATAATTCCGTTAAATAAATTTGTCTATCAGCTTTTTATTAAGCATTTGTATTTATGGGGGATTAATCACCTCCAACCTTTCCAATGATAATCATTCGTCGATTGTACATAATATAACCTGTTACTTTTGTAAATATACTCCAATCTAGTTTTTAAGCTTTATATACATATTGTATGCCTCATCTTCACCTACCCTGCTAGCACAACTCATCGAAATGATGTCTTTTTTACGTAAATAATATGAGTTTTCACGTAAGAATGACGTCAATTGCACGAGTAGTGCTAGCTGGGTATATACATTGTATCATTATATTCATTAGAATGTGCAGGAAAACTGAAACTCATCACTCATTTTAATTAGTGACTTGACAATAAAAACCTTCAACCTTTAAAAAAGGTACCTCCTTCCCGTCTTGGATTTGGAGGCGTCGGTATCCAATATGAACTTGCCATCAGCTTTAGGGTAACTTGGAACTGGGGTTTCTCTAAAGAGACATTTCAGTTCTTCAAATGCCAATTTTCACCATTCTTCTCGAAAGCTTGGATGACCACTTGACCAGGCCCCTCCTCTAATGCTTTTTTGAGTGACATTTGCGCTTGACTATTGTTGGCTCCATTGGATAAGTTAACATTATGCAAATGGGACAGCCATTTACGCCATGGTGGATCACCGGTATAAGGCTTAACCTTTAGAGCCTATGGCTTTGCAGCATCAGGATCTCGGGTGGTACCAAAGTGCACTATTTTACACTTTTCGATTAGTCCTTCTGCGGCCCTCGGCACTACATCTAACCCCGTGGCCAGAATAGCCGGGTTATGAGTAATTTTTTCCTGTTCTACAGGGGTTAACCCTGTTCGAATCTTAGGAGTTGTGGTACTCTGAGGTGTAGCCGAGGTCCATACAAAAGTATTATCATTCTTCGGGACTGTGTTACTCATTGTCCGTTGGGAATCTTCATTCCCTTTCTTTCCATCGGTTTGGTTACCAACCGATGCATGTACTCCACCCCTTCCAGTTCTCACAGAACTGTAAGAGTCAGTATGTGCATTGGATTTATTGGTAACTTGGCCAAGCAAGATCTGGCGTTGCAGATCTACTGCCGATGCACCACTTAGAAGTTCAGTTAAGTCTGTCTGAGTTTAAAGATTTCTTCTTCTTTCCCAACTCCACAACCTCGGCCCTTGCTTTCTTCAACTGTTTCAGTTTAACCAGGTCTAGCATTTGACCCACCACTGACTCGTCTAAAGGTAAACCCGAAGCAGCTTTGGTATGTGTATTACCAAACAAACCGGGACCGGCAGGTTTTAGCCTGACGTCCAAAAGTCGGTCAATCTCGGTATCACTGAGGGTTTCTGCTACAGGCGTTACCATGGTTAAAGTACAACTATCATTAATAGGTACTTGATTTAGGGTTGAACGTTCCACTTCCCTTCTTCTCACATTAGGAGTTGATGTAGTACCCTGTATTTCAAATACAGCGGTACTAAGGTCATCGAGGGAGTGTGGAGTGTTACCTTCCACAGGGTTTCGCGCCTGTCGTTCGTCCGCCGGTAATTGTGGTCCCTGACTGATAACAGTCTCATTCTGGCCAGCAGGAATTACTTCCTCAACCTGAGGTGCTATCTGTCCAGGTACCATTACTGGTGGATCGGTTTCTGGGGTTTTAGGTCCATTTGTGAAAGCTCGTACTGCTTGTATAACAGCCTGCCTCTCATCAAATGTAGAATCCCATTACCTGATAGATGTGAATGATCGATAAAGGCCTCGGACGTAGTCCATATCGATACATAAAGCTTGGTTATTTCTAAGAGCACAAACCCTGTGTTGTCAGGCTAGTTTCGGTGGTCACGGCACCAGTGTAACCGTTGGGCCACCCGTCGGTAAGCCTGTCGGGTTATCTGTCAATGCGACACCAATACCAGGGACAACAACACAAGGAACTTAGAGTTTCCAAAGCTTTATTACTGAGTTGAACATAGATCACTTGGTTCGATAATAGGATGCACACTTATCAATACTATAGAGTAATATCTTATAGCTCTATCCGCCTAAGTATAGACAGTAGGTTTTAATAGATATTGGAAATAGTATAGAGGTGCGAGATGTCTTAGCGCCTAAGACACACTCGCCGGACTAGGAACATGTTGTCCCTTATATAGTGGGTTAATTAACATGTGACATCATTAGCATATTGATTGCAATTAGAAACGGCGGGAACCTTACAGGTAACGTGTGGCAAATACTAATCCTCTTACATCACAGGCTTGGCTCCTAATTGATGGTTAAACATATGTTACCGGTCGGTTCTGATAAGTACCTTTATAGTTATATTACCGGTCGATAAGATATATCGAGAGAAATACATGTGATTTATAGAACGACAGGGCAGCGCGTAAGCTTGCCCGTTACAAATGTTTCATACTGTAATCCGTCAAATGCATCGTTTTGTAACCTTGTTACTACATTGAGTAAACTTTCTTTTCAATATGTTCAGGTGCCTGGGGAGGAGCCTGAGTCAGTAGTAAAGCTGCGGTCAGAGGGTGGTAAGAAGGCCCGCGAGGGATTGTACCTGTGTCTGGTGACTGAACCTTCTGGCCATAGGCACTTGGCACATACATTTCTTGTGGTCCCCCGTGCAGACACAACAGTGTTTAGCATTGGTAGGTAATGATGTTATGCCAGCCTATATTACTAAGAGGGCCAATTGGGTTACATTTTGGACAGCTTTAAATCTTTTGTTGTCCTCCTATTTGTAAGTTAGAGCTAATTTTAACATGTAAACCCCTCTACAGAGCACCAGTTTATGCATCTGCCTGGTTATAAACCCATGGTGAGAGCAAGAGAGGACAACCATCCTCCAAAAGATCTGCTTATATTTGTTTCAGACCATTTCCCACTCAAAAGAAAGACAACAGAATACAACTAATTGCAAGGGAATGATGCAAATAATAATCATGGATGATTTGAATTATTGAAAATGCATCTACCATATTTTTACTCTGCACATTTATAGAATGTTTTGATAGCAACAATATTTTTTCTTAAAGCGCAATAAGTACCTTTCTTTACCTTCAGGTAAATTAGTGGTATCACCAGATGAAGAGGAGATGGCAGTGGCTGTGATTGCTGTAATTGTTGTTGTGACTATACTGCTGGTTACAGGCCTGCTATTTGCAGCTGCAAAATATTCTGGGTGAGTGACTTTATAGTTCTATTATTGGACATAAAAAGTTATGCTTAATATGACATATATGTCTTCCCTCCTGAAGGAATGATATAGAGCAATATATATTATTATATCTTATGATAGCAATGAGAGGGTGCTCAGTTAACAGAAATACATTATTTTACCTCAAAATAACATATCACAATTGCAGAACACTAGACAAACATCAAACGTTTTTGTTTTACTGGGTGGATATATCAAAATATGTAGTCATATGAAAATCATTCACCTTCTCTAATCATAACTTTCATTGTAATTTTCACATTTTGTGTAACACACTCTATTTGTGTTATCACCCATCAGGGCAAGAACATTTAAGGAACTTTGGGCTAAAACAGCCCTGCGGCTACCGTTCAAGTTAATGGTCAAGAAGACAAATGGCACAGTGGTCCCAATAACTAATGCTGAAGGAGGCCTTGTTGATGATCCTACTGACGGAATTGTTCTTAATCCTTTTGACTCAACTGGCTCAACATATTCTCTTCGTGGAGGAGTTGTGCTTAAACCCAGTGAAGGTGCTTTGGGTAACTTGGATGTAAAAGGTGATTCATCATCTAAGATAAGAGGAACTGATCTGAAGCAGCAAGATGAAGATGCGATGAAAACCTCTTGTGATTCTAAAACTAGTCTGATAGTAACCTTTGATGATACACAGCTCTCACAGAATGTAAGTGATGTAGTTATTGAGAGTGAGGTAGTAACAGAGGGTGTCACTACAGCACTGAGTGATGACAGTAGTGAGAGTAGCAGTGACAGCAGCAGTGATGAGAGTGCTGATGTGAAGAAATCATTGCTCTCACTTGGCGGCATAAGGGAAGAAGACAAACCCAGTCTCCTTAGATGGAAAAGACTTTCAGCTGAGGCCATGGACTATTGGCAACACAAGTTGGAGGATGAACTAAAATACTCAGGTGCTACATTACAATCAATTACATCAAAGCGTACTCTGGATGAACTATCTGATGTTGGCCTAGCTGAAACATCAGCTCTAAAGCTACCCCAATCATTAGTTGGCAAATTACATGGTATGACAGGCAGTCATTATATAACTGAGGGAATTAACCTCCCCACAGCGGAAGGACTAAATCCAAGTGTGGAAAGATTGTCACAAAGACATCTGGCTCAAGCATCAGATCTCACTGCGGTAAATAGATCAATTTCAAGTTTGCCTGGATCATCAAACCAACATACAAGTGAAAGATCAAATCTCTCAATGGTAAATGGGTCAAATTTGAGTGTAGCTGGATCATTGAACCAGCATCTGGCTAATAGATCAAATATCACAAATGTAAATACTTCACATCCAAGTGTGCCTAGAGTGTCAAGTCAATTTCTGGCTGAAAGATCAGATCTCTCAATGGTAAATAGATCAGATATGGGTGCAACTGGATCATCAAACCAGCATTTGGCTGATAGATCAAATATCACAATGGTAAATGCATCAAAAGCAAGTGTGCCCAGATTATCAAGCCAATATCTGGCTGAAAGATCAAATCTCTCAATGGTAAATAGATCAGGTTTAAGTGCAGCTGGATCATCAACCCAGCATTTGGCTGACAGATCAAATATCACAATGGTAAATACATCAAAAGCAAGTGTACCCAGATTGTCAGGTCAATATCTGGCTGAAAGATCAAATCTCTCAATGGTAAATAGATCAAATTTAAGTGCAGCTGGGTCATCAAACCAGCATTTGGTTGATGGATCAAACGATACAATGGTAAATAGATCACAACCAAGTGTGCCTAGATATTCAAATCAATATCTCAGTGAAAGCACAATGGTAGGAGGGTTAAATCTAAGTGTGCCTGAACCATCGAGCCACCCAAACCACCCACTTAATGGATCGAATTTCATGATGACAAAACATTCAAATCAAAGTGGGTCTGGATCATCAAACAGTCATCTGTTGGCAGACAGGTCAAATGCCACTACGGATAGGGTATCACACCAATACTTGGATGAGCAATCGAATCTTACAATACAAGGAAGATCGAATCCCAGTGTTGTCAATCAATACCTGTATCAGAGATCAAATCCTATGCTCCCTCAAACATTAGGTTCCACTCCCATAGACAGATCAAACTCTATTTTAGCAGAAAGATCATCTCCTACTGTAACTCAATTTTCAAACCAACACATAGTTGATGGCTCAAACTTTGCACTGACAGAAAGATCAAATCACAGTGTATCTAGATTGTCTAATCAACATCTTCCTGAAAGCTCAAATTTTACAATGTTAGACAGGTCTAATCAGAGGGTAGATAAATCATCAGACCAACAATTTTCGGAAAGATCAAATCTCACCATGGTAGAAAAATCACATCCTAGTATGGCTGGGTCTTCAAGTCAATATTTGTCAAAAGGATCAAAACCCAGTGTGGGATTGAGTTCAAACCAGGGATTGGGTTCAAACCAATACTTGCAAGAGCCATCCAACTCCAGTCTTGGTCAGTCGTCTTACAGCTATGCATCTGAAAGTTCCAGTTTCCCACTGACTGTAACACTGACTGAAACTGATCCCAGTATGACTGATTCATCATCTAGGCATCCAACAGAAAGGTCAGATGTCAGAATGTTTGACATATTTGATCCTAATCAGAGTGAACCATCAAGTCAGGTTGAGTCGTCATATCTTAAATTGGCTGAACCAACTTATGTGACTGAACATCAATCAAATGATATGTTGATACTAAGATCTCCTCAGTTGGTGGCACAGTCACCAAACCTCAATCGAGCTGAATCATCAGTTATCATTCCAGCTGACCTGCTGACTGGAGATTCTACCCAAATCAGCCAACACCCATCTGAACTCTGGCCACCTCCTCCTCCCCCTCCTCCTCCACCTGTTTCATGGCAGGGATATGCCAGTAACAGTTCACAAATCACCCATGGTGAGCAAGGCTTATTGCCAGTGCCAGGACAATACCATTCACAGAGCCTATTACAACCAGAAGCTGTTGGGAATCAGCAAGCCCCAGCCCCATCTACACCACCTGCACCTGATATTTCTGCATCACTAGTTAACAGACTCAAAACAATGCTTGCTGCACGACAACAGAGTATCGAACAACCTATCATAGCTGCACAAGAGCAACAGGAGCAACAGGTAGTAGACTCTTCAGAGCATGTAGTTGCCAGTACAGAACTTGTACAAAAGGTCTCAAACAGACCGTCTGTGGAGGCCATTGCTTTTGGCTTTGAACCCCATGAAGAAGATTCTTCCTCAGATTCATCAGGTTGGGAAACAGATTCAGAATAGAAAGGAGAAGGAAGACAAAGAAGCCAACTTGTCCCAACAAAAAAAAAGAAATGAAACAACAAAGAACAATAATGTCTAATGTTGGGGTTTAAGCAGATCTGTGAATTGCCAACAATGTCCTATTTGATTCAAGACAACACTGGAGGTTTCTAAAAATGTTCAACTTGTACAGGTACAGTATTTTATACAGCTTTGTTGTGATAAGCATTTATATTCCAAAAGAAATTGGACATAAATACTATATCTCAATCAATTTATTGTGTTGTTGCATGTTAAAGCTTTTAAATAGAACTGTTTTTCATATTTGTAAATCAATTGCGCCTGAATCCACTGATGAAAAGTAGAAATATAAAAGTGACAACTCCATTCAAATTGGTCCTACTCTAAAGTACTTCTATCACACTTAAAACTAAATTTTGCATAATTTGTCCTAAAGAGCAATACATGGCTGCATCCCTATTTGAACTGACATGGTTATGGTCTTGAATAGGGGAATCAAAGTATACAGTATGAAATTCATAGGTAAAGTGTGTATGGAAATAATGTAAGGTTAATGACTAACAGCTTATCAACCTTGAGGTAGGTCATGGTAGATATATCATATATCAAGTGTGGGTAGTTCTGGCACAGGTATTTTCACGTTTTATGTGCTAGTGCCAGTATTATGTTACAAAGGCATACTTCTCATTGGCATTAAAATATCCTCAAAAATAAAATGTTTTGCACTTCATTTGCTTTTGATGACATATATATGAAGGATAATTATATTTGATCCACTCTTGCAAAACAACTGACTCATTTGAAATGGAATCTACATCTGTTCCATTGGTGTTAAAATCTTGAGTAAGACCTGTCTATGCTCTGATTAAAACATGATACCATAAAATCTGAGAAGGAAGAGTACATACACTTCATTTGTAAGGTCATTATAGTCTAGAACATATGAGAGCAACTTATAGCTTACCTCATTTTTCTTAATTACTTAGTCCTATTGAATTAGTTCATTTTACATCGGGAGATTCCAAATACAGACTGTCAGCAAACCGTTACAAATGGGTGAAGTGATAAACACTGAATCCAGACAAGTTCATCCTCTTTATTGCACAGCTGACATGAGTGTTCATACAGGTGGTAACAATGATACACTCACCAGTGTCCAAGCTCTGTCCCTGAGCCTATAGCTCAACCTGTCCTAGGTAATGATGATGTCTGCTCTCCATCAGGTGCAACCTTGGTGGTGCAATACCAGTCGGAGAGCAGCTCACCACGTGGACCAATGAGGGACAAGGGAGGGTGTGTCATTCAGGTATGCCCTGGTCCCAAAATAGCATCCACTGGTATGTCGCAGTACCTCCAGTGGAGTTGTGGCCGGAATAATCCTGTTTGGCTGTCATGACATCCGTGTTGGGATGACGTGTGAGCAGCTCACTGGATCCCACTGGAGGAGGCGGGGTTCGGTGTTTTAATGACCCCGCCTACTATTGAGTATAAGATAGGTGAAGGTGGTAGGCTTGTGGACAGAGCTCGGGCCTGTATGGCGAAGAGATTAATAAAGGTTCCTCCAATACCCCGTATTCCCTCGGTAAAATAAGAAGTTTTACTTCAACTTCCCTCCGGTACCCTACGGTAAGTTTCCCAAAATTCCAAAATAATACCCAGAATAGTTCATTGACAATACCGTGTTCGACCTAATAAAAGCCATCCTCCTAGTAAACATTCTCCCCTTTTTTTGCAGACTGTTTCAGACTAGAAAAATGCCCAATTTTCACTATTCCAGAGGCAGTTAAACTCTTAAGTAATTCACTACCATAAAACTATTTTTTAAGCACTCTGGGTGCTTATTAGGTAAAATATGGTAGTTTACTTAAAGATCTTTTGTACAAAAATGCAAAACATTGGCAGTTGAATTCAAACAACAAACATATATAAGCATCCTAGTGAGTAACTGTACTGTACATTTACAACTCCTATTCCAGCATCAGTCTCTTTGTCAATCTATATACATATAGGGCATGTTACACTCAATACTGTACTTAAGGATAAATATGAGGGTAAATTTCTTTTGAGTTGATCATACAACCTTATCATGTTTAATCATCCTTCTATATAAAAATTATACCTCTGTAGAACCAGACAGACCCAATGGACAGAAACTGCTTTTACATTTTATGCAATAAGCATTAGCATCAAATGGTTTATGTATACATTATTATCAAAATTGATTAAGTTTCTCCCGAGTAGGTGTGTGTTCTGTATGAGGATCAAGACCCCAGAGGGTAATTCTTTATCACACACAAATCTTACCTTTAAAGGAGTGATCATTTTTTAACAACAGGGGGGGGGCTGGTGGGTTTGCGCGCGGACGCACAAAAAGATTTCAACCCCCATCTTGAGGGTAGAAATTTTTTTGACCCCCCCATAAGGGGCGAAAATCATGCGTGAATGTGCCCTTTTAACCTATAGTAACGCGCGGGGTTTTCCACTGAAAACAGGTGACATTATTTTGATCCCCCCATCTGAGGGATTGAAAAATTCTGACCCCCCAGTCGAGGGGTTGAAAAAATTCTGACCCTCCCCCTCAAACCCACCAGCCCCCCCCTGTTTTTAAAAAATGATCTCTCCCTAAGGATAACACAATTTGATATGTAACAGAATTTATATTCATGAATAGGTTTTCATTCAATTGTAAGTCAGTTGTGGCACATAATTAAAAATTGTTCTAGATAAGTTGCTAAATGAAGACAAGTTACCTTTTTTACTGCTGTACAGGCCATCAGTCTAGGGAACCATTGAGAAATCATTCCCTTAAAGCCAGGTCACTGTTTGTGCAATTTATTTCCTTTTCATACATGTTCTTCCCAAATCCTCTTTAACTCAGTGATATCCAAATTGGTGAATGAGGATGGAGTCATTTATCAGACTGCTGTCCTAGTTCATTATACCTCATGTAATAGTTATTTTGGGATTTGCTAAGAATTTCCTTGTTCTTTTGTAGGTAGTGTATGGTTTAATTCATCCACTCCATGCATCGTCTATATCAATCCACATGGTCCTGTCCTGCAGTTGGAATATCCGCAGTCTCTTGAAGAGATTCTTCCTGATTTCACTTTGGTGATGAGCAGCCCAACACTGAAATATGAGAAGTCTATCAATTAGTAATAAGCTGTTATCACTGAAGTACTATAAAATATTAGAAAAGTGATTAGGTATGACTTAGCTTTTTTTCGATCTGTGCACATTCACCAAGAAAACGAAATACCATTTATTGGGAGGGAGGACTAAGTTTTTCCCGATGTTTGATAATATAGTCCCAGACTGAAAGATGTTGGTATCCAAATGGTAACTCTAAGTGTCTGTGTGACCAGGGGTGCTGAATGAGATATGTCCACATCTTACATATTTGAGTTAATAAATACTACTAAGGCTGTGGTCCCCCTGTGGAGTGGGGTCCTTCGTGAGAGGGCATGAAGGAGCAGAATAACTTCATCAGGAGTCCATGAAGGAGTAGTCCCCTTCCATACTAAGAGTGGGCATACCAAATTTGTAAAAGACGACATACTTGGGGTTCCTTGTGACATGAGGTAAGTATGAGGGCAGCTGGTGCCTATATGTGCGTGCCTGGGCCTACATGCTTGTCTATTCTTTCATGGAATTCCCCCTCAGTGAACCATGTCTGAGTGATCAAAGCCAGGATTTGTCTAGACTCTGGCCCTGACTGTGGGACCAGGCAAATAAAAGGACACTTGCTATCCTTCAAAAAGAGTAGGGGAATGAGGCCCCGGTAGTGGTTCCCCCCTCAACCCTCCTCATAGATTCGATCATTCATCTCATAGATTCGGTCATCCATAGATGTGGTCACTGCTGTGATGGACAAGCAGCTTTTAAATGCCTGTCCAGACTGAGAAAGAAAGGACTTCATGTCCATAAACTAATGAGGCAGTTCCATGAGGTGTACATAAGAGCCTTAGGACGTTAACATATCAATCAATCAATCAACTAAGGCAGTGAGGTGTTAGGGGTGTGAGGGGTTTTCTTACACCTACCTCACTTGTACCTCAGGTGGCTTTAGGGGTAGGGATAGGGCTTTAGAAGGTGCTAGGGGTGTGGAGGAGCACCTACACCTGCCGACACTGGGGTTTTCCAGTCAGGCCGACGGCTGAGCAATTGGCTGCAGTGATTGGCTATGGTCTTCTGATGCATCTCCAATGGGGATTTCCAAACGCCAACATATAAGCCACACCCTGACTTTCGGAACATTCTATAAATGCAGGAGTCTTATGACTTGTGTGCAACCAGCAGCTAACATGTGATTATGTGGTTAGCATGTGCTGATTAAGTGGTATAATGTGCTCAGTTGACCTTTTAGAAAAAATTAGATATAGATTCAAGTGTGTAGCATAATGTGTCCCAGAGAAAATGGGGTTATGTTTTTACATCCCTGATGAAGGGATGTTTATCATAAGGAAGAAATAATACTTCTGTGCTTATACAGTAAAATTTGTGCCACTTTCCCACCAAATTAAGACATTTTTTCTCCATTTTCAGCAGTCTTTTTCAATGTTTTATAGCTTTTACTTTCTGTAAAAACTGAAAATTTTCAATGCCTTAAACACTTAAGTTTTAATGGCATGTGAAAAGAAAATTTTCCGGGCATGTGAAATGAAGTTTTTAGCTTTTTTGTACAGAACTTTATCACTAAGGAAGGCATCTATCAGAAATACATTGCAGCCTATGGGGGGAAAGCTAGAAAGACAGCCCTTCGTTTTTTGACTTTCACTATAACACATAGAGCTCAATGGAAAACCAAAAGTGAGATATTTTTAGTATGTGTGGAATGTCATAGGCTTAATGCTAAAGCAACAAAGGAATGATAGAGGGACAGGAGCCCCATGATTACATGATACAGCCCTTATCTTACAAGCTGATCTTATATTTCTATTTTGCAACCTAAAGTTCTACTCCTACTTAATATTGAATGACAGTGGGCTGTCTCCTCATTTGCTCTAAAGGGAGACCTATACACTGAACCTTTATCTCACTCTGCTGTACTTTGAAACCTATGTCTGGCAAAACACATATCATAAATTCTCTCTTATTAGCCGCACCCTTGTATAAGCCGACCCCCCCATCTCAATTCTGTTTAAAAATACTATGAAAATCAAGAAAAAAATTAGGATCAGCCATGTTTTGCTAGGTAGGGTCAGGTTACCTGAAACAAACAATTAATTTTGTTTTAGCCTTATCTTTAGGTTCCATTTGGAAGAAAAACAACAAGATATAAGCAAAGACATCATCTCTAGGTTTCTAATTGAAACTATAAGCTAAGAACACACATATGAACTCATAGCAGCCATGTTTGAAACCTAAAGCTAAGGTGATGTCCTTCATTGTTTATTTCTTTCAAACTGTTCAGCAAAGAACTAAGGTTGTCTGTGATATTTGTTCAAAGATCAGTTGAAGTTATCTGCACTGCTCTGTTTTTTTTTTCAACGAAATTACTTCTTTACATCTACACCATGCAATACGCTATATCTCATTGTTAAATGAAATTTAATCTTTGCATCTATGTGAACAAATTAAGTTATAACAAAACATCAGCCGATTCAGAACATACAAACTAACACATTGCATCTAATCACTGTAGTACCTATTCCATATATCAATATTGAACTGGGTCCTTTGTGTCCAGCAACACACGTCCGCTACTTATAATGAAGTGCTTGCAACAAGAAAATTGTCATAAAAATCTTTTGTATTATCCACCAAGAGCACATACAGCCTTTCCCTTCCAGCTTTTTTCCACGTCCAACATTAATCTTAAGAAGTGCCCTTATCCCCATGTTGATCTTTTAGCCAATGTCCATGTCCTGTTGTCAATATAAAGTCAAATGTTCATATCCCACATCACCAATGTCTCAATTCACTAAGCCCCAAAATTGCCTGTGTGATTGTATTTACTTCAGAGGTTCACTCATTGAACAAGATTTCAAATAGCATCACCGAAGGGATAAGATGCCAGGGGAAATGCTTGCAACATGCACTTATTCCTTTCCCTAGATCCAATCACCAAATGCACCCCTCACATTCAATCAGGTATTCTAAGAATGGGTATACCTCAACTAAACAGCCAATCCACATATTTATGATGAATATTAAATGTATTATAGGAAATAAGTGACCAGCCCTTGAAGCAAAAACATCCTAGCTTGAAATATCCTTGTAAATACCTTGTGTATTCTGGTGTAGTCTTCATACAAGTTCCTTAATCAGGTTTCTATTTGGAATGGAAGAGTATAACTATAAGATTGATAAGTATTGTACTTACACAAGGGTTGAATGGCATTGACTTCAAACACTCCAGCATTCCAAGTAAGTGTTATCCACCCATATCAAAATGTTTGAAATGAAACATGGTTGCAAGTGATTTACCTTTTGACAGAGGGATGTCAGAGGCGTGCCTAGCATATCCCACTATAAACTATGCATTTTTGAGATAAAGGTATTACATCAGATAAATGTAATCAACCATTGGCCTGACTATGCTAATCAACTCTGTTCTATTCATGATTTTAGACCTTAAATTATTTAGGCAAATCTAGGTAAGGATCAATCCATTCATTAATTTAGCAATATATAGTAGGCAGTAGGTTGTAAAGGTTTTTTATCTTTCATTTGAATTATCACACTTGACTTAAGTATTCATGTATACATATATCTGTTTAGGTTATGTTAGCATATCAAAGTCAGCATATAATTACATTTCAGCATCTTGCAATTAGATAAGTATAAGATTACCACTTACAGAATCGCCCTTCTGGCAGTTGGTTCCAAACGGACATAAAGAAGCTCTGTAGCTTGTTTTGCCGATGTAAGCCTTCAAGGAAGATGGTGCTTCAATTGCACTTGCAACACACCTTTGACTTTGATTGCCAAGAATCTGAAGAAATCTCTTGCCTTCAACAGGTAGTGGATCACTCCTTGCCAGTATTTTCATTTTAGTTGAACACCGTGTTGAAGCATTGTCTGACAAGCCATGACTTGGAACTGAAGTAGATTCACCACAATCAGTCTCTGAATCAGAGGAATCACTCTTGCTCTCATCACTAGGGTTTGACACATCTGAGCCTTCAGCATCATTACCATTTTTGCTAACCCCATATCTGACACCAATATCCTTTAGAGCATTAGTAGGGGTTTTGGGTACCACATTGAGAGAAACTAGCTTGTCAGATTTGGTGGTCAGATGATCTGTTACTTTGGTAGGCTTTGAATCAGAGCTCTGGTTGGGATATTTCAGCTTAGGGTCACTCTCTGTTTCCATAACCTTGGATGTATCAATATCAGAGATGTCAGACCTTCAAAGGTCCGTCTATTTTCAGATGTTCAAACTTTCCCAAAAGTCAGACATCTCAGAGGCTTATTCCATCTTGTGGTCATAATATAGATAGAGGGAATTACATTAATCATAGATACCCTTACAACATGCCCTTTTTACAGCTAGGGAGCATAAGGCTGAGCATAGTTAAGGCTTCAACAGGGGAAATTAAGCATGCCTTGTGCTGCCCTCTAGCATTTTCTAGACAGACCACCCTTCAGAGATCAGAGGATATCTGAAATCTCATTTCAGAGGACATGAATCTAAGCTGGCTTCTGATTGGCTGAAATTCTGATGCAGTGTTTTTTATTGTTTTTCTATGACCATCCAATCTGGAGATGGTTTTAAAGGTTTCGAAGGAGGGATACAGGTTGACATGAAGATGAGATGGGGTGCTTTTAGTTTTAGTATGATAAATTGAGGGAAATGGGTGCTTTGCTATCACCCAAAAATTTCAGAGTTTGAGCCCATACCCAACTGACATCTCTGTGTATCAGAGTCCTCTGTCAACACTTTCCCAGGTAATCTTGCCATGCCTCCAGTTTTCTGTTTCCCAGGGCCTATAACGAATGAAACCTTTGGTCTTTGGAGCTGAGTTGCACTGTTTGATGATGGTACACTGGGATTTCCATATGAATATAAAACTTTGGTTTCCTGCATTGTGCCAGGGGCTGCCCGCTTGTTATCAATGCTGGGAGGGAGTTGAATATCACTTAGATCAATACTGCTGCTTAGCTCTGGTATCATGCGTTCTCTCCATGCAATATCATTATCAGCTGTGTGTATGTGATCAGCATCTGGTAAGATATTGAGTTTCTTTTCATTATGTTCTGATTGCTCATTCCTTTTCAAGACCTCATTTGAAGATTCTTGAGTTTTGCATGAGCTGTCATCTGGAATGTCATTTGATGTGGATACATAGCTTACCTGGGGTTCAGTTGTTGGTTTAGACATCATGGACTGCTCTCTTTCTGTTGATGTTCCTCCAGTATATTGCCGAACTTCTGACCTGCAATGCTGATTTTGCGTATCTGTTGCTGTACCAGCTGTACCAGCAGTTCTGTTCCTTTCCCATGGGGGTATGTCATTTTCTGTGTCATGGATATTCTTTTGTGTACTACCCTTCCAGTCAGTCCAAACTTCCCTTTGGTCAAATTTTGCTCTCTTATAGTAAGGTTCCTCATCTGATAAAATACTCAGATCCATAGAAGAACTGTGTGAGGTCCTGTCCATTGAATGGCGGTCACCAATATGCTGTTGATACTGTGATATGTATCTGGCCGGAGTGTCTTCATAACTGTCATGATATGTCCATATTTCTCCATTGGGAGTTTTGTGAATATGTCTGATTCGTGTCTTATTTACATCATTTTCTCTAGAATACTTAGAGAATTCACGACTCCTTTTACGCCTTTTCTCAACAGAAGCACTGTTGACTGTGCTGTGCCAGTATCCTATGGAATTGTAACTCTTCTCTTCATTTTTGCTATCTCTGTGAAACACAGAAGAGTTATGAATATCATTTTCTGGAGGATTAACTTTATCAAATGATTGCTCTCTCAGAAATTCAGATTGATCTTTGTCATTGGTATTTTTCTTATCTAAAGAGTTCAGCCTACCCTCATCTAAGCTCTGTATAGCCCTGTGAAGACATTCTTTTAGTACATGTTCAGGAAGACCATATTGTTCAAGTTGTTGTAGTTCCTCTGGTGGCAATTCCTGAAGTTTTGCAATATTTGCAAGAAGATATGTCAGTGTATTTGACTCTGTCTGCAGTGAATCTATGTAGTCAGGCCCTGTAACATTATACTGCCTTGGGGGACTGTGTCTCTGTCGCTCTGGTTTGTCCCTTTCATTTATCAAGCCCTTCAGTGTTTCACATTTGCAGACACATGCACTTCTCATTTCTGTAATTATAGTCAACCATGCTTTCGGAACACCAACCACTGACCCATATTTTTTGTGAGCATCTCTGATTTCATTGTGTGTCTTCGCAGCATCATTAAGAAGTTCATGAAGCTCAGATCTTGGTCTTTTCTGTTCCCTTCCCCCTTCCTTCGAATAATATTTCATTGTATTTTCATACACAACAGACATAGCGACATAAGTTGCCATAGCAGTTGCAAGGTGTAGGTGACTATTCTGTAAACGTGCATCAATCATGGTTAAAGTTTTGCCATCCCACTGAAGGGAGGAACGTCCTGCCCTCTTTCTACCTTCATAAATACGGTTAAAAGTCTTGCAGGTACCACTGATGCGTTTGTGCCAGCGAATCGCTTCAACCTTCAAACTCTCAAGACTCTTCCATGTCCCATCTTTCCAAGAAGTGATAAAAGTAAATAAATCTCTCAATTCATTTAGAGTTTTCCCCCTGAATCTCTCTTTATCTCTCTGTATCCTTGAAAGAGGATCTGACTTCCTTTTGGTAGTTCTTGGATCGTTGGACATTCTGTGGTGTGCCTTTTGGGGTGGAGAATGTGGCATTCTCTGTTGTTTTGGATATTCTTGGCCTGCTTTTTCATTATTGGTGGAATGGTTAATATTTCTTTTTTCGCGTGGCCTTTCTGTATCTTCATGGGATTTGTGAAAGCTATCAATTGAGTGTGCATTACTCTCATAATTGTCTTTGAGGTGGTGCATTTCTTGTTCAATACATGTTAGTTTATTTGTTTTTCTTGTGTCTTCCCAGTATCTCTCAGCACAGCTAAAGTTCTCATCACTTGAAATAATTTCACAATTTTCCTGTAATACTGGTGTCGTTGCTTTCTCTGCCTGAGTTTGCTCCTGGGTTACACAGTCCTGCTGTATTTGCTTTGGTTCAGGGAATGTCTCTGATGACTTCACAGGCTCTGGTTGAGCATCTCTATTTGGTAGCTCACCTCCTAACATAACAAATCGCCTCTCCTTATCCTTTGATCCATGGAGGCATTTGTCGATCACAGCAATGGTATCCTTTACATCAGTTGCCATTCTCTTCCTGAGTGTAACCTTAATGCCTGTTATATCCTGATAGGTGGCATCTTGAACAGTTCGCTCTTCATTAGTCTCAAAAAGATTTTCTTTACGGTCTCTCATTTGTGCAGAAAGTTTCTGAGCCCCATTAATGATATTCCTCAGGTCTTGTACATTGTGAGATATTTGCCCAGCCTTCATACTATCCGTGTTGGATTTCAAGGCACTATTTGTTACTGACCCTTCCTGATTTGGCTGTGACCACATATGTTCAACAGTCTGTTGGTTGTTATGTTCATGCATAAGTTCAACTCGCTGTTTAGCTTTGCCCTTCACTGTCATTTGTGCTGAACCTGCAAGTGTTTTTTCCAAGTTTGGTTTTTCCAAGTTTGGTTTGGCATCTGTGGTGGCTGCCTTTACCTCTGAATGCATTGGTACTGTTTCTTGTATCCGACTGTATTTATCCCAGAAGGCAGGGCTATCATGATGTAATAATTCAGTAGCTCTTTCTCTCCCCTCATGAACCATATGTTCAAAGTTTTGGGAATCTCCCATGTCTTGATGACTTAGCTCATGGTTTCTGTGTTTTGGCATTTCCTTTGCCCTGTCAGGGAAGTTCACATGGTACATGCTGTAAGGAGATACTATATTTCTTGAATCATTCTGGTTCAGATTTATGCCTCTGGAATATCCTTCTCCCATAGCAATGGCATTTTCTCCTTGGAGTTGGATATAAGAAGGCCCTGGATCTCTATTGATGACCTGATCACCAAACCTGCCTCTGGTACTTTCCTCCTCTTTGACATGGATAGCCGTGTACATTGCAGGAACATATGAAGAACAATCCCCAGGTTTAGGATTGCCATGGAAGGTGGTAAAGTTTCCTATATTTCTAGCTTCTTGCTGGCTATCATCAAAACATCTCCCTTTGCCTGTGCTCTCTTTATGGGGAGGGAAATATCTGTCAAAGGTAGTGGCATGGGGATGAGTGTCCCATTTCTCCCTTTGATGATCTGAGTTCAATTTCATGCCTCTGGAAGTTTCCTCTTCCTTTGAATGGATAGTTGTGTACACTGCAGGCACATACAGGGATTGATCCATACCTCTGTGATTGCCAGTCATCATCTGTTGTGATATCCTCTTGTCTGTTTGCATGCTCCTACCCAGATGTACATGTGTGTCTGATTGTTCACAGGCATTTGAATGATTGCTTGGAAAGACTGTTTGTGAAAATATTGTGTCAATACTTCTGCCCCTATTGTCATGGTAAGCCACGCATGGAACATTTCCTATCTGTGCCATATCATAATTTGGATCTCTCGTTGTTTCAAAACCTGTCTCTCTGGATCTATCTGTTTCCTTAGGGTAGAGTTCTTTGTACAGTGGGGCCCTGTATGAATTGTGATGGTCAACATTGTGTGTTGATGCGACAGGAGGTTGTCCACTCATTTGCAAAGGAGCAATTCTGGTCTGATCAAGAGAGGAAGATTGTTGATTGTGGACAGGTGGCATAGGCATAGTATCATGTGGTGATGGGACAGAGACATGTTCTCCACTCATTTGAGAAGGAATGGTTCTAGTCTGAGAAGAAGGTTCCTGACTGTGCACTTCTGGCTGAGCCATTGCTGTTGGTTGTGTACCATCATCAGATCTTTGATTCATGTAGATGCAGTCAAGTCTCTGATGATGTATGGTATATGAAGCAGTGGCTTGACCAGCATGGGGGACCATGTTGACATTTTCAGAGTTTTGACCAACAGGAGATGTTGTGACATTGTCTTCTGTAACAAATGTTGTAGTCACCCCTTTCCTGGGGACACAGGCTAGAGCAATATTTTTGGATGTTGGGAGTTTTATTTCTGCTTCTGTTTTCAGAGAACTCACATTTGTCATTTTATTAATTATTTGCTGTTTTGGGGGATGAACTGGACCAACCATAACCTTTCTGTCTGTCATTTGGTACGATCTTGCATCAGATGTTTTCTTAGTCATGAGTTCACTTGGAATGATCACTGGGGAATCTTTGATGGCGAGAGCTTTCTCTGTTGGTGCACCAGATTCAACCTTTTGATCAGGTGTATTGCCAGAGGGTTTTTGGGCTGAGCCAAGTGTTACTTTTCGCTCTGGTAAGGGTGAAGACCTATCAGGTGTGGGTTCTCTTGGGGAGGCCACAGGAGAGTCTGGAGAATCTTTGATTTTATCAACTGTCTCAATTTGCACAACAGCTTCAATCTTTTGAGGATGCATTCTGGAAGATTCAGATGTCATCACCTCTGCTGTCTGCAGAGCTGTATCAAGGCTCTCCTTTTTTTCTTTTTTCCTCTTATCAGGTCTGCTGTAACATATAATCTCAACCATGCCTTGACCTGCAGAGGACACTGGAGAAACTTCCATGTCAATTTGAGCTGCAGACTCACATTTAGGAGCTTGCATTTTGCAATCGCTTAATGTACTCGTTTTGGACATATGTGTCACAGATTCTTTTTTTCTTAACATTTTGCATATAGGTGGAGGAACAATTGAACCAGTGCTGGTTTCTGATACAGATAACTTTTTTGAAGAGTCAAGCTCTCCCTTTGGTACTTGTGTCACTGTTGTAATTTCTAAGATACCAGGAAGATCACTTGTAGGTAATGATGTTGTTAGTATATGATCACCACCCAGAGGTCCCGAAGAGTTGCTTCTCTTAATCTCTTTCAGCTTGTCCTCTAGATCAAATCTTGCTGTTTTGCTAATGATATCTATGATTTTCTCAAGTGTAAGAATTGCAGTGATCTGTATATTGATAGTCATACCTGTGCGAAGTCTTGTGATTAGGGCACCAAGCGCACTGATGACAGACTGCTTCATTGCCATTTGCTGAATATCATGCACTGGGTCCTTTGATTTTAGTGGTGCATTGACCTGCACGCACGCATGCCTGTGTGGTTTTCGTAGACGAGCCATTGTGCTGCTGTCTTTTGTGATATGAGGTTCAGTTTGCTGGGAGGAATCTATTTTGGGGTAAACCTTTGGATGTTTTGAAACATAATCTTCATAAGAAATTTTACGCTTGTTTCTTCTGTTCTGGGTTGGCAAGGGATTATGATATGACATTTTTTGAAGATCTTGGTTTACTAGGTTCTCCAAATAGTCAGGTTGGTTGTTGTCTGGGGAGATCATATCAGTCTTTACTGAAGGATCTTCCCTGGGAGGAAGCTGTTGTGGATCTTTAGCCGCTGTATTTACACCATAGTGTCCTCCAGTGAGGGGAATTCTGATCGGTACGGCAGGTTTAGGTGCGCTTCCAGGTGATTTCATCGGCCTAGAATTTGCTGTGCTGACATTTTTGTGGATGTCAAGTGTCTGTGTAACATGCTTTGCTGCTGTCCATCTGGGTGTATGACTGGAATGACTCCTATCAGAAGATATTCGAGGCACAGCCATATGGCCAAGGTAGGATGTTTGAGGTGCAGTCCAATGACTATGATCAGGAGATCTTTGAAGCACTGCCTCGTTACTAAAAGTAGGTGATATTTGATTGAGATCAGCAGGCATTTGAGGCATTATATCACAATCAAATGGATCATGAAAGTCTGCCACCTCAGGTGATTTTACTTCACTGATTTTCATTGCCTCCAACTGTGGCATTGAGACTTGGCCAGGATTTAATATGGATGACCTAAATGGAGAAGGTGGTTTTCTGAAGTGCAAATGTCTTTGACCTGAAGACAAATTTGAACTACTCCTCTCCAAGTGAGGGTTATCTTTCAATTTAGGCTGTTTGGTAACAGTAACAGAAGCAAGATGATTATCAACATGCTCTGGAACTTCACTGATTTTTGTTTCTCCTGACTGTGGGACAGACAGTGGGCTAGGAATTTTGATAAATGATCTACATGGAGATGGCTGTTTTTTGGGGTGTAAGTTTGTTTTATCTGAGGACGAACCTGAACTGCTCTTCTCCGGGCTGGGCTTAGCCTTTGATTTGCAGCATTTTGTAAATGTAGCAGCAGGTGTATCAGCTGGCAATGGAATTTCATTGATTTTCATTTCCCCAAACAGTGTCAAAGACGGTGGATTAAGAACTTTAGTAGCTGACCTACAAGGAGATGGCTCTTTTCTGATGTGCAAATGCCTTTCACCTGTGCAAGGGGTTGAACTGTCCTTTTCCAGGCTGGACTTATCCTTTATTTCAGACTCTTTGGAAAGAATAGCATCAGGGCTTTCCACCTTATCTTTCAATTCTGACTGTTCAGAAAAAGTAGCGGCTGGGATTTCCACTAGGTTGGGCCTAACCTGCATACTAAGAGAGGGGCTCTCTAAATTGGGGTTATATTTTGATTCAGACTGTTTGATAACAGTAGCATCAGGGTTCACCACTTTAAACTTGCTTTCCAATTCACACTCTCTTAAAAGAGTAGCATCAGGGCTCTCCTTGTTTGGCTTATCTTTTAATTCAGACTGTTTGGAAGCAGGGCTCTCCTGCTTTGGGTCATCCTTCAATTCAGACTGTTTGGAAGCAGCACTCTCCAGTTTGGGGTCACCATTTGATTCAGACTGTTTGGAAACAGTAGCAACAGGGGAATCAGCAGGCTGTGGAACTTCTTTGATTTCAATTTCCCCTATCTTTGGCAGAGGCAGTGAGCTAGGAATTGTAGTAGATGACATACGTGGAGATGTCTCTTTCCTAATGTGTATATCTGGGCATAAATTAGAACTGCTCTTTTCCAGGCTGGTTGTATCCTGTATTTCAGACAGTTTTGCACAAGTGTCAACAGGGTTGTCCAGGTTGGTGTTATCTTTTGATTCTGACATTTTGGAAACAGGAGCAGCAGTGATCTCCACTTTTGGATTACCTTCCAATTTACACCCTTTGAAAGCAGAAGCAGAAGGACTCTTCAGGATGGGCTTATAATTCAATTCAGACTGTTCAGAAACATTAGCAGCAGGGCTCTCCTGGTTGGACTTATCTTTTAATCTATTCTGTTTGGAAACTGTAGTATCAGAGCTCCCCTGTGTGGGGTTATCTTTCATTTCAGGCTGTTCAGAAACCAAAGCAGCATTATCATTTAATCCATTCTGTGTGGAAACTGTAGTATCAGAGCACTCCCGGTTGGGCTCATCTTTTAATCCATTCTGTTTGGAAAGTCTAGCATCAGAGTTGGGCCTATCTTTCAGGTTAGACTGTTCAGAAGTAACAGGGCTTTCCTGGTTAGGCATGTCTCTTAACCCATTCTGTTTAGAAATTGTAGCATCAGAGCATTCCTGGTTAGGCTTATCTTTCAGTTCAGACTGTTTGGAAACCGTAGTAACAGGGCTTTCCTTGTTGGGCTTGACTTTTAATCTATTCTGTTTAGAAACTGTATCATCAGAGTTCTCTTGGTTAGGCTGATCTTGTGATTCAGACTGTCCAGAAACAGTAGCAGCAGGGCTTTCCTGGTTGGGTTTGTCTTTTAATCCATTCTGTTTAGAAATTGTAGCATCAGAGCTCTCCTGGCTAGGCTTATCTTTCAATTCAGACTGTATGGAAAAAGTAGTAGTAAGGCATTCCTGGTTGGGCTTTACTTTTAATCCATTCTGTTTAGAAAGTGTAGCATCAGAGCTCTCCTTGCTCGGCTTATCTTTCAATTCAGACTGTTTGGAAATAGTAGTAGCAGGGCTCTCCTTTTCTTTTAGACTGGAATGTTCAGAAAGTGAAGCAGCCAGGCTCTCCTTTTTGTGCTTTGCTTTTAATTCGGACCTTTCAGAAACAGTAGCAGCAGGGTTCACTACTTCCGGCTTAATTTCTAATTTACCCTCTTTAGAAACAGAAGCACCAGGCATTTTTTGGTTGCGCTTATCTTCTAGTCCACACTGTGTGGAAACCCTAGCAGCAGGGTTGTCATGGTTGGGCTTTTCCTTTAATTCAGACGGTTTGGAAATAGTAGCAGCAGGGCTCTCATTGTTTGGCTTATCTTTTAATCCAATCTGTTTGGAAACTGTATCATCAGAGCTGTCCTGGTTGGGCTTATCTTTCAGTTCAGACAGTTTGGAAACAGTAGCAATAGGATTGTCCTGGTTGGGATTATCTTTCAAATTAGAATGTTTTGAAAGAGAAACAGCAGGGCTCTCCTTGTCAGGCTTGGCTTTTAGTTCAGGCTGTTTGGAAACAGTATCAGGGCTAGGCTCAGGTTTTATTTTGGACTGTGCAGAAACTGTAGCAGCAGGGCTCTCCAGCTTGCACTTACATCTCTTTTTCGATTGTCTGGAAAATTTAGCAGCAGGGGTTACCAGGTTTGGCTCATCTTTTGATTTACACTGTTTGGAAAGAGTAGCAACAGGGTAATTTGCTGGCCTTGGAGCCGGATAGGTTGGATCTTGTGGGTGCTTGATTCGCTTCAGTCTAAGCAAGGGCTGCAGGTGCTTTGTTCTGAGCAATCTATCAAGAATCACTGCTGATAGCTTGTAAGACACTGGATGTTTAGCAGAAATGATTTTGCTTGACATTTGATCTTTTTGTGGGCTATCAGTAAGGTTGACTTTTGACTTCTTATCAATGCCTCCACCCCTAGACCTTTTGGGGGTTTCCTTGGGGGTACTTACTGTTGTATGAGAATCTGAATCCTCCATTGCTGATACATCCTCTGAACTAGGCTGAGTGGAATTTCCCATTTCCTCAATGTGGACCTGATGTAAAGGTGTTGCAACAGTGGGCTTGCAGATATTGGTGCTGGGACTGGGTGGTTTCTTGGGGATAGGTTCAGTAAGGTTAGGACAGATAGGTGTGTGTGTGTCTCTTAAAGCTCCATGTGTCATGGATGGCTGTGATGTTGCTAGTGTGTCAGACCTTTGTGAAGAAGATGGCTTCTTGTCTAAACCTTTGGGTTTGCTCTCATCTTTTATCTTCTGATCCAACTGGTTTGTTTCTTTTACACTGAAAAAGAAGAAGGAATCGCATTGATTTAAGTTGAATCAATGTTGATATATTATTCATGAAGATTATGGCTACCAACAGTTGATGCAAGGTTGAATTATGGTTTGATTTGAAACTTTGCACAATCATTATCAAATCAATCAGGAATCAACATGTCTGCATCAGTGCAGATTTAGCGTGTGCCCTATGTTGATTCTATGTATAACTATGAAATAAATCAACTTTGAATCAAAGCTAAATTGGAAGCAGCCTTTCAGCACTGATATGTATGTCTGCTGAAATAGATGATGAAGTAGGTGATGGCTGACAAAATTGAAATGGCAAACAGGAAACAATTTTGTCCTAAAGGTATATTGTTATATCTAGGCATTAATCCACATTTAACAATACCTGTCTTTTGAAAGATGCCATGAGAATAGCCCGAACAGTCTCTCAGATGACTTGCTACTTTGGGCATCTGAAATATGATATAAAGAATTTAGTGTATTATGCAGTGGCATAAATAGACAGAACTAAACGACCATGGTGTACATTGTGGTCTATCCACCTTGAGGGCGGGGGGCTGTCTCCCCAAGCCCCACGAGGGGTGGATGGACCACAATGTGTGCCTGGGAGGTTAGTTATGTATTTATACCATGTTATATTGATATAGAAATGATTAAATCTAATTATTTAGCATTGTGTGACCAACAGTGTGGATCAAGACATGTTATGCCACTAGGGTGTGGTGAAAGCCACTCTAGTGTTAAGTCTATGGAGAGTTGTTATGAAATTAACAATTTAAATTTAATATTGGAGCAGTGGAATACAAACGCCCCATTGGTTTAACCTTAGGGCTCCGTATCTCACACACCCGTGAGATAACCCTACCCCGTAACTCACGGCCAGTAAAACCACCCCAATTACATGTAGCCATAAAACATGTATAAAGCCATCTTTTTAGAGCACTTTAAAAGAGTTTTGAATTGTTTCTGACTAAGATAACATGAAATAAACACAAAGATTCACTCATATCGGGTCTGACTGAGGGTAACCTCTGTCAGACCCAACACTCGTGAATGTCATAATACTTTTGGAAAATCGATATTTTTTCTTTGCTTAGTGGTTCATGATGATTTGAAACAGTTATCCCTAAAAACTCCTTATTGAATCATATCAAAAAGATTAAAATCCTATTTTCTGATTGAAAATATATTCCTATTTTTGCAGGTATGATGGATTTGCTACACAGCCCATACTGGATAATAAGTTCATACTCACCTAGGTATGGGTAAATGAGTAGAGCTGGTATGAGGAACAAGCAGACTTTGCTCTCATCAAATGGTCGTCCCTCTACTGTAGCCACACCAACCTACATTGAGTGGAATGTTCTTTTATCAAGGACTCTTAACCCCCAATTACCTCAGAATCAGTTTCAAGATTTTGTGTTAGACATGTACATATCATACACCATTATGACTAATTTTGAGGAATTTGGGTGCTTAGAGTACTTAAGCATTATGAGCACAGTAGGGTAATATGTAGCAGTTTTTAGAAGTTTCAAATCAATATTTCATCCTGTCCTTATGCCAAAAAAGAAGAAGTTGTGTTTCTGGTTGAGGCTTGAAAACATCTAGGTTGAGAGGGGAAGTTCTTCCTTTTTATTTAATATTTTTTTAGTAAGGCATTCTCGTACATCAGGCAGAGCATGAAGCAAAAGCATGAGGCTTGGGAAAACCTAGGTTGGGAGGGGGGTAAAACTTCTTTTTTTTTATTTAATCTTTTTAATAAGGCATTCTAGCATATGAGGCAAAGCATGAGGCAACCCTGAGGGTTGATTGTGAGCTCTCCATAGAATTTTGATTCAGTTATACCTCATATAAAATTTGCACCCTGGTTTTAGGGACATCCTATGAGGCATATGGAGTTTGGTTTCCGTCCAAGCTGTGGCTCATGTGTGGGGCACCACAGTACTTTTAGGTGATTGTCATTCATAATTCAAACACCAACTTGAGAGTGGCACAAGGTTTATATATGAAATCTTGACACCCAATTGTTGACTGTATAAGCTAACATAGATCTGGTTGAGAAGATATGACTACCCTAAATTTTTGCACATGAATGAACTATAAGCCATAGCTTGAGCACAAAAAGTACCCACTCATAAGCCACAGCATTTATTTGGGGTGTTCCTACATAGCCATTTACATCTAATACATATATAATTATTAATCTGGTGGTGAAGATTTTGGCTTTTTCAAAAAAAAACATTTTTTTTTTATTTATTATGCTGATGGCCAATGGGATTTACAAGATGTAAGGCTGAAAAATTATATATGAAAAGTCACTGAACATTACACATTCCGCCAATGGCCGATCAGAATCTTAGGTGTGAAAGCCCGCAATCCAAGTATTTAGAATAACATTGGCTCTGATTCACTAATGAGCTGTTGTTTATATGCCAGAATTCATGGTACCATAAATTCTCCTATAAGCTGAGGCTAGTACCAGAACAAAAATAGTAATGCAGCTAATAAATATGAATGGCTCAAAGTTGGGATGTGGCTTCTTCACAGAATTTAGGGGAAGTGTTCAAGTAGCGTTCAGAAAGGTGTAGTGAACATTGCAAAATCGGAGTGTAAACCAAATTTTAACAAAGGTGTGGTGAGTAACGCTCATCAATTAATGCTATTTAGGGGTTATTCTGGAAGCAATCTAGTGGTAGTTTGTGTTGCTTCACATTGCTAAATGGCTTTCAACTGCTTTTGAATTCCATTTCCCTTTATTTTACCTCATTCATGCTTAGATCCTCATTATAATTTGGTCCTATCAAATCGTGTGTGGACTGAATTCTAAAAAAAAGTTCATATGAGAAGAATTGTCTAGGTAGGTTGGGTTTCTCAATTTAGGAAGGGCAACCAGAAACAACCTTCTTTTTTTAGGCCTTACTAGTATTACTCTACTCGATTAGAGGAAGGAACCCAGGTAGCAAAGGTGGTGTGGCCCTACTTTGGCCCACACTTCAGATGTGGGCCGCAAGGGGCTAACCGATGGGCTGCTGACAGTTTCTGTCCTCAGTGAGGTGTGTTGGCCACACTGGGCTAACCAATATGGGCACAGTCTCAGAGTGGGTTTGGGGTCAACATGGGTTTTTGGTGTGGCTGAAAGTGGGCTGACCACTTTGATCATGTGGCGCCATCTAGGATAGATATTACAAATAATCTATTTTTCCTCATTTTCTAAAGTTTTGAACCCTGAAAATGCTCTGCTAGCCTCCAGGTTCTAGCCCCTCCCCTTGGCCTCCATAGTGGGAAGGAGACTTAACATACTGTATTACTCTTCCCATCATCATAATACAGTAGAATCATCAATTCGAACTTAGTTGGCCAAGGCATGTCAACCAGACCTAGTCCAGTAACATGCTAGCCTTCAAGTTCATAGTGCCTCCCAATGGGTAGCATACTTCAATATAAGATGATTACCACAGGAATGGTGTAGTGACAGTAAAAACTGCTGACATCACCTAACTTTGCACATTTCAAACGTATTTTGCACGTAGATCCAAACTCTGAGAAAATCTGTGTAATGTTATGATTTATATGATTCATTAGCCTATTTCTGTTATATCATACTAAAGAGATTCAATACTGACTTGGGGGGAAAGCTGTACATCAGACATAGTGTGGTTATATAGTGTCAAAGTTCAGAACTCCCAGCTCAGTATGCCTTGTGCAAACCCATCCTCAGCCCTGTCTGGGGAATTATCTTTGGAACTGATCTATGACTGATTCGGGGTGCCCACTTTGAAACCAATCTGTGCCCAAAGTGTTTGCCCATTTTGAAGCTGCTCTGTGCCTAAATCAGTTAGCCTGATGTAGCCCACACAACTTGCTGAGGACAAAAAGTGTAGGGAGCCCAACAGTCTTAGGCCACTTAAAGAAAGTTTTCAGCTTTACAGATCCGCCCGCACCATATAAAAAGGGCCGCATTGTAGCTTTTTATTACAAATTTCCCTAAAAAAAAGTGTAAAAATCCCTCATCCACTGAGAAAAATTTCCATAGGCAAAATAATTCATATCTCAGCGATTATTTTGAGTAGAAACTTAATTTAAAAAGCATATTAATCCCCATTTCTCCATCTACAATGTAATAGTGCAATTTACATGGGGTAAAAGTTCGATCTGTTTATGAAAATACTTAGAAATAATATATTTTTTTACACTTACAAAAATAATCAATAAATAAAAATAAAAAAAGACCCTCCCTCATCACTCTAGACCCAAATAAAAATACATAAAAAAAGCCTCCCTCCCGCACCCTATTTTTCAGAAAAGTATCCGCAAAGCTGAAAAAAATTTTTAAGTGGCCTTAGTTCAGTTTGCCCTATTAGGGCAACCCAATGTGGCCCTGACTGGAAACCCACCATTTGCCCAACCTAAAACCATGAATAGTATTCTGCCCACTTTGAACCAGTTTAACTGAATTGGCCCTAAGCGGGCTTGCTACATGGGAGGTTGACACAAGTTTTTTAAGTATCTACAAAACAAAGTTTAAAAAGCTTACAGAGATATCCTTGTGTAGGAAATCAGCAAAGCGTGACCACTTCCTGCTGGCATCATTGTCACATGTCAAAACACAGGGCTGAAATCCTCGGCCTCCATCATCAACTAGACACATAGACAATGCATAAAATAAACTGATATAACAAAATAAATGAAAAATATGTACATACAAGACTCTTGCAGTAAACGAAGCAGGCTGGATTTTTAGTGTTTATAAATAAAGCGAGAAATATATAATTTGAGTGAAATGGAGTATGGTAGATTTTTAGTGTTAAAAAAAAAATGAGATGCCCCCAGATAAGAAATGCAAAGCATAAAATCTGGCAGTGAAGATTTATTTAAAATGAAAAAGGTAAATATTTTATTTTGACATTTTCATTGACCTTGCAACATCAACAGGATTAGACTCAATGTTTTATATTTTTGGGGGTTTGAAATCAGCATTTCACACCCATAATATAACTGCAAATACATTTGCATTACTGAATGTCATATTTGTCCTAGTGTAAGGTTTTAAAGAAAATTTGCAAAGCTTGATTTGTGATCACAGGATATTATGATTCAGAATAATTAAAATAAAGAGGACATTCCAAGTCAAGGGAACTTTCTAATTATGAAATGAATGAAAAGAACAACTTACAGTGCTGCATGTTGCATGATAACTGGTTGCTTTTATTCTGTATTGTAGAAGGCAACAGCTGTGCAGCAAACTTCTCAAACTGAATTTTCTGCTTAACGTGCAATGACGTTGGTCTGCAACATAAAATATGATAGGATTGTCATAATCAATAGTACTATGGTGGGAGGTTTAGCAGGCTTTATATGTGGGAGATTTCAATCTGACAGTCCCAGCCAAACCCATTGTGATGAGCCCAATTGAATTATTCATGGCATTATAGCACATACTGGGGGAATAAGTAATGTTATGGTCTAAACAAACCAATGTATGCAGTATGGCAGGTAGCTTCCATACACATAGTTACAGGTTATAAGATAGCTGTTTACTGCCTCCCAGTAAACACCATACCACAACTCTACGTAGCTTTTTGGTGTAACTAGGGTTGGTATCTACCAATTGGTCTGAATTGTGATTTTTTTTTTGGTATATGGAGGTTCAAACGTTAAAGTTTACTTATGTTCTAGAGACGTAGTCCTCTAAAATACATATTTCTACCTCATTTAGATGTAGATGGACGTAGTAAAACTATGTTGAAAGAGGAATTTTTCAAACCATAGAGATATGTGATTGTTATGTCTTTTACTTCTTAAAAGGTAAGGGTTGGTCTCTGTCTAAACCTGGATCCAGCTTATCTCACCAGGTGGCCACTTTTTTTAGGTTAAGTTCTCTTTATTTTCTCAGTTTACAGGTATAACGACAATTACATGTGGAAATATATAAATGAAAACCCAAACTGAGACCAAAGAAGGTGATGGACCTCATCCCCACCACGTAGGGTGTATGGGTTGATATTTCAGGTCCTACCTTAGTCTATGATTGGATTAGGATGGGCATTCCATATCATACTTGACTGAAATATGCAGTCATCTCAAAAGCTTTTTCACCCTGCAGGACATTCGGTCCTGTAGATTTTCATTTCATGCATGACCAGCTGCATTTTTGCAGGACCGGATACTCAGGCATCATATTTTTCCGGTATTCCTATTTCTCAGATATTTGTCCTATCAATCTGACTTTTGACATAATTATCCTCTTTCTAAGGAAGATATGCAATACTTTACCATTTTTGAGTTACAAATAGTCAGGAAAATTGATATCTTTATGAGACTTGATCCTAATTTTATATTAATTTCACTGAGATTTACATTTGTGAATTGCACAGAGCATGACCCTTTTCAAAATCCCTTATAATCTTTAGTCTATGTTTTATAACTTAGTGTAGGCCCTAGCCGGAGTATCCAGCTCTTTGGTCAGAGCTGGAGAGTAACTTGTATCAAGAACAGGTGACTCATTTATACCTTGTCCTTGGGCTCAATCATTTATTATGTGTCCAGCCCCCAATTATTCCCACATCAAATAGACAAAGGGTCCATATCAAGTCATTTTTCTGCCCACCCCCCATTCATGGTACCTAACTTTGATGATGTAAATCAAAGGGAGAAGCCCTCTCCCATTCCAGGCACACTGTCTCAGGGTCTACCCTGAGTGGCCGCGACAAAGCTGTGAAAAAATGCTTAAGCTGCAACCAACTACCGTCCGCAGAAGTACCATAAACACCTTGTGGCAAACACTCACACTATCTGTTCGTCGAGGCGTACACCCGGGCCTACCCATCTAACCGCCCACAATGATACAGAAACCTCTAGTTCCAGAATTAACTCTAGTGTTTTCCTCTGATAATATATTGAATTTATATATAGATCATGCATAAACAGATCACGAAGCCCCCGCGAAGCCCCATTGAATGAGACCATGAAGAACAAAGCATAATACCAGAGACCGATTGCAAAATACTGTTGCTCTTTTGTGATACACAAGTAGGCAGTAAGAACAAATGACATTGGGCTTTGTGATATACGGAGGAGAGCCTTCCAAGAGTGGGGCCGCCATCCGGCCTCGACACACCATATCATGTGACCTTCCTGCCTTTAGAGAAACCACTCCACACACTCTTATGGGGATGTCAAGTCCAGAGTGTGTGTCAGCCTCCACACCTCTAGGTGTTAAAGTGAGATGTTAATGCCATGGCAAGGTGTGAGAAGTCTCTTGCCAATATCGTAGACAAAGGTGGATATCAAAGAAATTTACTTTTCTTTGAAGAATATTCTACAAACTTCTATTTTAATCCCCCTCTCCACTCATCTCCACTGGCCTACATGTAGAGGTGGATTCAATACAATAGTGCTAAGTGGGTCTACATGTATTATATGAGAATCCCAATAATGGAGCTAAGTGTGTATGCCTCATGTATGTATCTGAATTAATTTTATACAAACAAGATATGCATGAGTTTGTGTAAGTCTGAAAACTTTGTTAGTCTCTCCATGCCATGAATACACATTCATGATCTTTTGACAGTACATATTTCTCATTATGACTGTGCATAAATGTAGGGCATATGTAGTCACGGTTCAAATTTCAATTGATTTGGATTAAAGGATGTGAAATCAATAGGAATTTCTCAATAATATAACACTATCCACCATACATTAGCAATGTGCTTTTCTGGGAGTAAGCACCCGACTAGTGGAGCCTCCTGGTTGGTATTATCAGGACTCCATACTCACCCCCTGGTGGCTAAGGGTGGAACCAAAGTAGGCTCTCCTCCGTAGAGTATAAACATGGTCCTTTCTTTCAGAATACAAAAGGCCGGTGTCCACCAAGATCAATTTGATACTTTGGACTATTGCTATAAATTTATTAACGATTTATTATTTAATGGCCACGTGCAGAGCTCGAGTTTTAGGTTCCCTTGTTAAGGTGCACCAGTGAGTTGATAAGTGCATCATGCATGCCGACCATTTGGGATCATTCCCAAATGATCCCAAATGGTGCTCAAGGCTTTGACCTCCAATCCTTGTTCCAGAATGTGGACACATCGGCAATGATGGGCCAATTCTTGGGCAGTCTACTGATGCAAGCTGTGAAGCAAACACCCACTGACCCCTCTGAAGAGGAAGAAGATAAGGAAGTAGAGGAGGTTGAGGAGGAACCTAAACCTTCCGGTAAACTTTACAACCTCATGAAAGAGTGTGTGGAGCAGGAACAAGAGAAAGGGAAGAAAGGAAAGGATATCAGACCCTTTGTGGCCAAGTTTCTAAACTCAATGTTCAAGGAGAAGAGGACCAGGTCTGACCTGGAAACGATGCATAGCAATACCCACAGCCAGAGAAGGCTGGCCAATTGGTTGTACCAGAGTTAGAACCAGTGCTTAAGGTTCTAATTAATAAAAGCAAGAACTCTGAGTTTCTCAAACGAGAGAAAGCATTGAAGAAGTTGCAAGTGCACCTGGAAAAGGCCATGCTGGCTTTTGTGCTGATCATGGATCTGTGGATCTCTCGAGGTGATAAAGACAGTCAGTTGGATGAACTGAGTGAGGCTTTTAATGACGGTATGAAGTTGATTGTAAGTAAAATCAAAGCCATCACTGCTCGTAGAACGGAGGCGCTCAAGCCCATGGTAGTTGCTAAATATGGTGAACATTTTCTCAAGGATGGTGGAGATGATCGGAAGTTCTTATTCGGAGGTAATCTCGAGGAGGCAATCAAAACTGTGGATTCTGTGCACAAGATGGCCAAAAAACTTGAGAAACCAGCACAGCAACATGCAGCACAAGGGAAAGCTAAGAGTAGCTTCAAGCAAGGCCAGCAACAGCAGCGCAGGCGGGGGTTTCCCCAGCAGAGGCAGCAGCATCAGCCCAAGGGTTTCAACCCTTTAGCCGGCATGAGGTTTCCGTTCGTGATTCCCCATTTGGGTCACAATGTGGCACCAAGGATGAATGGACCGAGGCCCAGGGCACCAGTGCCAGCAGCTGCAGGTAGTGCAGCAAAGGCGAAGCAAACCTCGGGTTTTCAGGGCAGGTAAGTCCCCTACAGTTCAATCATTCTGCTCACAATTTTGTTGCTGGTAGTATTGCTAGATATGTAGACCACTGGTCCATGATAACTAGTGACCCTTGGGTCCTGGACATGGTTAAGGGGGTGAAGATACCTTTTGAGGAGTTGGAACCAACTCAACAAATGGTGCCTTTTTCTTATGATCTGGGATCAGAGAAAGAGGAGCATGTTGACAATGAGATTACCAAGTTGCTCACAAAAGGTGTCATAGTTCCCGTGGAACCAGTTCAAGGTAAATTCATTTCTAATGTGTTTGTAAGGCCCAAACCCAATGGCGAGTACAGACTAATTCTGAATTTGTCAAAAATGAATGAGAGTGTAGAGTACACACATTTCAAAATGACAAGTTTAAACACTGCTGTTGAAATGATGAGGACTGGATGCTTTATGGCATCCATTGACCTGAAGGATGCTTACTATTCTGTTTTGCTGTCAAAAGAGGACAGAAAGTTCCTGAGATTCTACTGGAAATGAATCTCGTATGAGTTCCAGGGCATGCCCAATGGGTTGGCCTGTGCCCCGAGAATTTTTACAAAAATTCTGAATCCAGTCTTCTCCAACCTGAGAGAGGGAGGTCACGAGTGTTTTCTTTATCTTGGGAGATGCAGCTGAACAGTGTAGGGTTAGTACTGACAGGCTTGGACAAGAGTTAGGTTCACTAGGTTTTGTGGTGCATCCTGATAAATCAGTGTTTACACCTACACAAGATATTGCGTTCTTGGGGTTCCTATTGAGCTCACAGACTATGACTGTGAGACCCACACAGGACAAGATAGACAAGTTCAACATGGCTGTGTGGAACTTGGCTAATGGTCCCAAGCCTTACACAATAAGAGATATTGCTGGTATTGTTGGTCTGATGACAGCCTATTCTGCAGGTGGAGCAGGAACAAGAGAAAGCTCTGGAACAAAATAAAGGGAATTTTGATGCAGAAATGATTGTAGGTTCACATGGTATGGATGACATCAACTGGTGGTTAGAAAACCTTCTCACTGCTTTTAAAAAGATTAGAAACGAGGGTGCTGATTTTGAAATCATCACCAACGCTTCAGGCACTGGGTGGGGGGCTCACAGGGGTGAGACAGAGAGAGCCTTGTCAATCTCATGAAAGGGAAAATATATGTATATTTTTCCTACTTTCAGTCTGATGGGACCTGTAATTCAAAGGATCAGGCTGGAGAGGGTACAAGTGATTGTGGTCACCCCCCCATTGGCCGGATCAACAGTGGTACGCCGGGCTCCAAAGCACCAATTGGAGAAGACTTCGCTTCTGGAGAGACAGAGGAAACTTGTGTCATCCAGGAAAGCCCGCGAACAAGCTAAGGCTACAAAGTACCCCGTTGGTGGTCTTTCATTACTTCTAAAGAAGAAACTGGTAAAAAGAGGATTTGACAGTCATACTATCCAGCTGGCAGTTAATGCCAGGAGACCTGCCACTAGGAAGTCGTATACAACTTATCTTCAAGACTGGTGCGTTTTCTGCGTGGAAAGGGGCATTCCAGTGCTCCAGCCTACTATACAGCAAGTGTGTAGTTCCTTTCAAAACTGCAACGAGAGGGTAAAAGTTACCATGCCCTGAACGCAGCTAGATCACTGAAAACCCACCGCTATTGGAAAGTCGTCATATATGACGAGTTTAGGGTCATCAGAGGGTCGTCAATCCGTTATGACTACCCTAAGTTGTCACGCTGACCACATTGGCTTGACCAGTAGTCTGTTTATATACCATAAGAGGGCCCCACTAAGCATTCCTATAATATATGTTCCATTGGGTGTAGAGAGGCTCAAATATATACATTGTACTTATTGTATTTTCTATCATGAAAGGGGGAAAATAATAATCATTTGATACAAAATACTTGTAGAAAGATGGGAATGTTTTAGTAGAAATATAGAAAAGCAGATAGATCATTTGGGTAATGACACCTCTCTTATGGCTAGTGTTAGTGCTATAACTCCTAACGCATAACATATAGCAGATCAGTGTACTCACACAGTTCTATGTAAGGTTCAATTAAACCTATGATAGTGGGTTAGGACCCCCCCCCCACAACTGAATAAATACTTATTTATGGGTGAGTGGCTGAATATGATTTACAAACAAAAAATAATTGGGAAATCGTAGAAGACGAAGAGGGATACTAGAATATCTATAATTTCTACTCAGGTTGATGTGGCTTTAAAGGCTGGCCATACTGATGACCCTAAGTCGTCACCTATGACTACCCCATGACGACCTAAAGCTGTAGATTTAGGTATTGTCAACTTGAGGACCTAAAGTCGTCAGTATTGACGAGTTTGGGTTCCCATAGGTTTTCAGTGATGTGCTCTCTCTGCGGTTTGCCATTATGTCAATGGCAAACCGGTGGGACAACATCAGGTAGTCAAACTGTTGATCAAAGGAGCGTATGAGATTAATCCGCCAGGTCCCTGCTACCACACCTTTTGGGACGTCCGTAAGGTACTTGACATTATTCAGCAGTGGGACAATGCAACAGTCTCACTTAATGAAGTTGAGCGTCTTATTACTTCTCGTGACATACCAGAGGGGACAGACCATAGTAAATCTGTCAATCAAAAACATGTCTGTTAAGGACAAAGCAGTGTTCCGCATGACGAAACTACTGAAGAGCAACCGGTAAGGTGATCCGCTGAACACACTGGTACTTCGGAAATTTGATGAAAACCCTAGGGTGTGCGTGGTACAGTGCCTGGAACAGTACCTTGAACGAACAAGGGCGATTCGATCTGAAAAGTCGCAGTTGCTTATTAGTTACAGTAAAATTCCTTTACAACAAATCCTGTTACAACGAATTTTCTTTTATAACAAACAAATCTCATTGTCCCAAATCACTCCCATACAATTCTATAGTAAAAGAATTCCTTTACAACGAAGTTTGGGCACCAAAATTTGGATATAACGAAGGAATTCTGATACAAAAAGTATTCCTTATGCTAATGTAAGTCCCCCAGTGTGGGTGGGAGAGGTGCCATGAGGGGTGGGCGACATCAAAGCAGCTGCAGTCACAACCTTTGCACAGGGCTTCTCCCACTGCCGATCTGGTCAACAGTGTGGATACAAGGGGGGGGGGCAGGGTGTGTGTGAGATATTCAGTCTATATATATAAAGTATATTAAATGCGACTTACGGTGCACATGCCAGTCCTGTTGCAGTTTTAGCGTTGAGAGTGGCCAGGGGGTGACATTTGTGCAGCAGCGTCCCTGTCCAGACGATCCGTGATGGAGGGGAAGCAGCATCCATGTTGGTTCTAACACTCACAGTCTCCTCTTTAGGTCCTTTTGTATAGTCCTTGAAATTATAAAAAAAAAATGTGAAAGGTATAATAAGAGAATGTTAACATGGCGTAGAAAACACATTAGTTTGGCGCTGGATGCTCTGTGAGCTCAGCCACCAATGATGACAGACGTCACAGAAGCTATCTTTACACGTTTGGTGTAAACATTAAAAACATGCTGCCTGTTTAAAGGATAGGTTAGGACTGATCATTACCTTACATATTTGGTTACCAGTTGCTCATAATACATAATGCAACATATTGGCATGTGTATTAGATCTTCTTTTTCTTTCTTTCTTTCTTTCTTTCTTTGAATAAGTACAGAGAGCTCGAAAAGAGTATCACTTGTGTCTGACTTGTCATTCATTTAAGGGCCACGCAGTTTTAATGCATCATCCCTATGCTCAACATGATGCAAGAATGATACCCTGGTGATCATATTTTCACTAGGACTACATTCATGCATCATGCCCCGGATGCCGATCCTTTGGAGTTGATACAGTCCCAAAGGAGTCGTCATGATGCTCAAATCCAGTGCTGGTGATTCGCTAGTATAAACCCAGTGGGCACCCTACACCACAGGGCTTATAGAGGGGTTACAAACAGTCTAAATTGTGTACATTGGTTATGTAGCCCTGCATTTCTTGCACTTATTAAACTACTCAGCCATACAGCTGAGTGGCTTAATGAACACTTTAAAGAAATATAGACACCTTATTATAAAAGCCCATTATTTCATACACTCAATGACTTCAGATAGTCGCATTTTCAACTTCTTATGCCAGTCTGTGTAATTCTTAAATAGCTTGTGCATTCCTGGTTTCAGTGTCTTTATTGATCCTTGGTGGGATTTGAACAGGGTACCTCCTCATTGTGAGTCCTTTGTTCTCCTTTCTGAGCTAACGAGGGTTAGGTGTTGTAAGTGGCACCAACAATATGCTATTTCAAATAAAGACATACTACTGTGAGATGTCATTGGTCATGTGAGGCCCTGTAGATTAATATGAAACACAGGACTAGAGTGTAGCATACATGGGCAGTTGTCACCCAACACACTACCAGTCAGCAGACCAATATTTAGCAGATAGGGGGATTGGAACATGATGGGGTACTTACATCTCACTCTATCCAAGCCACTGACCAGTGCATTAATGTATCATGCCCATTGTTTGACATGATGAATAAATGCAGCCCTAGTGAGTAACTCGCCAGTGCTACATTAGTGCATTATGCCAGGAGGGTCAGCATGATGCACCAATGAAGTGCTGGAGAGCACTTCATTGGTGCATCATGCTAATTTGTAGGCATGATGCACTCATGTATCAGCAGCTCTTAAATGGTTAAGTAATTGATGACCCCTGGATTATAAAATAGATTCTCAACTCATTACAGATTAAAGGGATAGCAATGTTTCCAGGCCCTACATCCATGTTGTGTTTGAGTTTGAACACAACACAAACACAACTAACTTTTGGTAGATAGACTGCTAATTTAAAACTTTTAGAAAATCTTTACCGGGACTTGAACTTGCCACCTTTAAATACAAAGTCCAATGCTGTATGACCTGAGCTAATGAGTGTGTTGTGTGAGTGTTGCTAAGAATATATTCTTAGGCATTATGGTTCTTGGGACTAGAGGAATATATAGAGGCTATTTGACAGTATTTGTAGGAATGGGTGACAGGGGGCCTACACAGTTTTTTTCCAAACCCAATATGAATAGATATTCATGATCAGATTTTAGCAATAAGATTGACTAACCGAAATAAGCAATCTTTACCAGTGGTTACCAAAATTCCCACTGGGACTTGAACTTGCCAACTTCAGATACAACATCCAGTGCCCTATCACCTGAGCTAACAAGGCATGCGGTATGGTTGTTGCTAAGATATGATACAATCTCTGACATCATTATAGGACTACAAGATAATGAAGGGGTAATTCAATATGAGCAGGAATTGTTTGAGCGGGACGGGCTAAACAGGGCCTACATAATTTTCTCACAAACTGACTATAAGTAACATATTCATGATCAGATTGTGGGAATAAGGTTGCTTTACCTGTCAGGGTCAAAACCCAGATGTTAATTGTAATAAGAAGAGTTATTCACCAAATATTCGGCACTGCAGATGCACCCCTTATTGAGCCAAGTCAACAAATAGACTAATTAGCACTATATTTGCAGGCCTAATTGGCCCTTACAAATAGACTGAATAATCAGCTACTAACAAGCTCTATGTCTGCAGCTCTTCATTCAGATAACCTCATATGCCATTGAACAGTGTCATTGAACACTCACTGAAAGAAAATCCACTTTATATGACTTAACTAAAATTATTTTGCCATATCACCTGAAACAAGACATACATTTAGCCTCACCTAAAACGTATTACAACACAAATGTACCAGGTGGCAACCAAAATAAAATGTGTCACATATGCTGGATCCCATGGATGCATTCAGATACACTTCAAAAGCCTATGCATTCATCTGTTATTAACCTGTACAATGGGCCTACTCAAATATCAATCAGGAAGGTTTGTCAATGTTTGGGGTGTTTCCCATATACAAGATAACCTAAAATGACCCATTTGGTTTCATGTTTGATCAATTTATTGCACATGGGCATTTATACCTTACAGCATAGCACCATCCATTTACCTACCTTCCATTTGGTTATGTCCTGATGATAATAGCTCTATAGGCTTATCATGAAAAATAGAAAAAACAAAACAAAATACAACTAACAAACATACAAACCTTTCATGTGTATCACGCACAAACTATATATATATATATATATATATATATATATATATATACAGACACTGACCTAGAAGGCAAACAAACTGTATCTCTACATGTCCCCTCATTCTGTTTTGCTAGCCTAGGGAGAATACCAAGCTGTATCCTTTTACCTTGCCCATCCCACTTATCCTAGGCCAGAAAGATGTGTGTGTGTCCACGTCACCCAAACCTATTAAGCAAAATAGAGCCCATTAGAAACTTTGTCCAATCTAGGACAAAAAAATGATATAGGGCAATTTTGGGGCCATCATTCTCGATGATGAGTCACAAAGCACTTATCAGGTGAGTTTGGGAAATTATAAAAAGGAGTACTTATATCCCACTTTCATTAGCATTTAAGACTAGGAAGCATGGATAGAAGTTAATATTTCTTACTTCTATTTTTGTCTCTTTATAAAGGCGTAATCCTGTTCATGTTTCAGTATATATACATCCCCTCTATACATACAAAGTGTATCCTTGGTTCTACCGAGAGATTAACTGCAGTGAGAGAATTCAATGAGTTGACAGTAAGCATAATGCCCCCTCCCTGCAGCACCATAAAACACTCCATTTACAAATTGATTTAGACTATTAGAACCTACAGACACACAGGCACTATTGCTCATGGATGGATAATAGGCAAATATCAATAATGGTGCTAATATCAATAATCTGATCTAGGTCTATCAAAATCCAAGGCTTCTCCCAATTTACTCATCCCGGGTTACTCATGTATATATAATTAACATATATGACCTATTTGCCTGTCTTAGTGTATATATGTCTTCATGACTGACCTTGTGTTTAGAAACATGTGTTAACGTTCAAGTGTGGGCGCCTGCTTCTGAACGTCTGCTTCTGAATGCAGTTGGGAGGTATCATGTGATACCGCTATCTCCTGTAAGCCTACTAAGGGAGTGGTCATTTATTATCATCAGGGGGGGTGGTGGGTTTGAGGGGGGGCGTAAAAAATTCTGACCCCTCTTGAGGGGAGGCTAAAAAAATTTTGACCCCTCTTGAGGGGAGGCTAAAAAATTTTATCCTCTTTTTAGCAAAAAAGCCAGCACGCTACTATAGATCAAAGAGGGGGCGCGAAAACTCTCCGCACCTCCGGCGCGGGGGGGCGCAAAATTTTTTTACTGCCGTCGGGGGGGGGGCGTAAAAAATTTGAACACTCACTGAAAGAAAATCCACTGTATATGACTTAACTAAAATTATTTTGCCATATCACCTGAAACAAGACATACATTTAGCCTCACCTAAAACGTATTACAACACAAATGTACCAGGCTCTCTGGTAGGTGGCAACCAAAATAAAATGTTTCACATACGCTGGATCCCATGGATGCATTCAGATACACTTCAAAAGCCTATGCATTCATCTGTTATTATACTGTACAATGGGCCTACTCAAATATCAATCAGGAAGGTTTGTCAATGTTTGGGGCATTTCCCATATACAAGATAACCTAAAATGACCCATTTGGTTTCATGTTTGATCAATTTATTGCACATGGGCATTTATACCTTACAGCATAGCACTATCCATTTACCTACCTTCCATTTGGTTATGTCCTGATGATAATAGCTCTATAGGCTTATCATGAAAAATAGAAAAAACAAAACAAAATACAACTAACAAACATACAAACCTTTCATGTGTATCACGCACAAACTGTATATATATATATATATATATATATATATATATATATATATATATATATACAGACACTGACCTAGAAGGCAAACAGACTGTATCTCTACATGTCCCCTCATTCTGTTTTGCTAGCCTAGGGAGAATACCAAGCTGTATCCTTTTACCTTGCCCATCCCACTTATCCTAGGCCAGAAAGATGTGTGTGTGTCCACGTCACCCAAACCTATTAAGCAAAATAGGGCCCATTAGAAACTTTGTCCAATCTAGGACAAAAAAATGATATAGGGCAATTTTGGGGCCATCATTCTTGATGATGAGTCACAAAGCACTTATCAGGTGAGTTTGGGAAATTATAAAAAGGAGTACTTATATCCCACTTACATGAGCATTTAAGACTAGGAAGCATGGATAGAAGTTAATATTTCTTACTTCTATTTTTGTCTCTTTATAAAGGCGTAATCCTGTTCATGTTTCAGTATATATACATCCCCTCTATACATACAAAGTGTATCCTTGGTTCTACCGAGAGATTAACTGCAGTGAGAGAATTCAATGAGTTGACAGTAAGCATAATGCCCCCTCCCTGCAGCACCATAAAACACTCCATTTACAAATTGATTTAGACTATTAGAACCTACAGACACACAGGCACTATTGCTCATGGATGGATAATAGGCAAATATCAATAATGGTGCTAATATCAATAATCTGATCTAGGTCTATCAAAATCCAAGGCTTCTCCCAATTTACTCATCCCGGGTTACTCATGTATATGGCCTATTTGCCTGTCTTAGTGTATATATATGTCTTCATGACTGACCTTGTGTTTAGGAACGTTGACCCATTCCCCGGAATCATCGGGAATGTGTCTTCAACCTGGCCTCTGTGCTTTTAGACCCACTGCGTTCCTACAGCGTACCTGCAATGTGTTAACGTCCAAGTGTGGGCGCCTGCTTCTGAACGTCTGCTTCTGAACGCAGTTGGGAGGTGTCACGTGATAAGCCTACTAAGGGAGTGGTCATTTATTATCAACAGGGGGGGGTGGGTTTGAGGGGGGGGGCGTAAAAAATTCTGACCCCTCTCGAGGGGGGGGGCTAAAAAGATTTTGACCCCTCTTGAGGGGGAGCTAAAAAAATTTACCCTCTTTTTTAGCAAAAAAGCCCGCGCGCTACTATAGATCAAAGAGGGGGCGGGAAAAAGTAAGTTTTTGTCCATTTAATAGATCAAATATACACCCAAACACCTTGGCATAAATGTAAAGATGAACTCTGAGCAGTTTGAGCTTCCTGTTTCTTCACTCCGCGGGCAGGAAGCGCTCGGGAAGAAACGGTCAGCTCAAACTGCTCATCGTTCAACTTTACCATTAGATCTTTAACAAACAATACTCACCTCTTGTCGACCACACTGTGTGGCTCGCTCCTATCTGATAAGGAAATCGTCATTTCCTGGTCCCATCCACAGGACTCAGACCGCCTGTATACCGACTTGTCTTGGCGGGTTGCAGGGGAAGCGATATTCGCAGAGACATATATATTTTGCAGAGCTGGTTATCAGCATGTATCTTACACTGGTTGTAGAGGACAGTATTGTGATACCCTGAGATACTGGTGGGAGTACACTCTCTGGCAACTTACACACAACAGTGCTATTAGGATATATTAAGGTATCTCATGGTGGCGTAAGAATATATAATTTCACTTTCAAAGGTATGTTGAGCAAAGGCTATGAACAACTCACACCTCAAGGTGTGAATTATTCACACCTAGAAGTGTGAAGTCTCACCCATGTATTGAGTGTCTTCCTGACCCCTGAAGCTACAAATCTCGCGAGAATGCATGTTAATTAGCCTGAGCTGGTAGCTGTAGTGCATACACACCTGTATGGACTGCCTGTATGGTACCAGCACCCACAGGACAACATGCAACCACCAGGCCGCCTAGATATATACAGTTGCTGTCCTGTATTCTGATCTTTATGTTTATGAAACATGAACCACGTAATATGTATAAACAGACTAAAGAGACGTATATATTCTGTAGGGCATGTCGTCCGGTTGGTGGTGGTGGCCAACACTAGGATATAATAAACAGTACAGAAAATAAATGACACACGCACACGGTGGGGCCAGGAAGTGGTCATTCATCACAGAAAGGAGGGGAGGTGGTGGGTTATGGGGGGGGTAAAAAATGTCCCCCCTCCTGATGGAGGTGTAAACAACTTTTAGGGAAAAAAAGCCTGTGTGTCACTACATGTATGTTTCAAAGATTTGGGGTAATTTTTTTAAGTGTCTGGTTTAAGGGGAGGAGGTGCAAAAATGTCCCTTGGAGGGTGCAAAAAGTTCCCGTGCGTCCACGGGAAATCTCACCACCCCCTGTTCTTAAATAATGACCACTCCATCAAACATTGTAGACTCCAGGGGCTGAGCTTGGCCTCATGGTATGGCGTCATGCCCTGGATATTCTGAATAAAATGTCGAGTTTTAGATTTAGGTTACGGTTCGACAACCCCGATACAACTGGTTACCTATGATATTTACACACTGGTAACAGTTTATAAAGTTGTCAAGTATGTATCTTAGTAACTCCTCCCCCTTTTTTGCCCCCCCCCCCAACTGAGTCCACTCTTTGGTCGATTCTGTAGTTGCTACATACTGATAAAAGAGTCTTCTAGTACAAAACAGCCTGCTCAGGTTCGCCCTTCTGTGTGAACCTTTTAATAAAAACCGTTCAAGTGTGTAAACCATGACATATTGCAAAGAAGTTGAATGGGTCATTACCTTTTGAGGTTGACACGGACATTCAATAGATGTCTAGGAAAAAAGAAAGAACTGCCTACCATTATAAGAGACATTCCCATAGGATTACGGACATCCTTTTCAATGGAATTACGGATGTACTAGCAAATATTAATGAAAACCTTGCCATTATTAATGATAGAATAAAAATCTAGAATAGATCAGCTGTATATCTTTGCTATTTGATTTAATTTTAACTCATCCCAAAGAATTCGATTTGATGACGGCTGGACAGGATAGGGCGAAAGTTAATGAAAAAATAAGAGGAATTCTGGTACATTGTACTGCAGAATACATGGTCACTTAAAGACTTTCAGGGTAGAGCCCTGCATAAGCGTAACTTACATTGACATGGAAATTATAAATTGTAGAGCAAGCGATTTCAAATGCGGAGGGGGGTAGGGGCAGTAGGTGTTCAGATATGGGCATAAATGTGAAACACGGACGTCCGTATTTAATATACGGACGTCCGCATTTATTGTAATAAATGCGGTGAAACGGCCTCCTGGTAGTGTTGCATGCTCTTCTCATTACTATATATATATATATATATATATATATGGGACTATATACACCCGTGTATATATATATAATTAATATGTGCAGTGGTTGGATCTACTTTTCCTCCAGTGCGCGCATTGGTATGTGTGACGTCACCGTAAACATCCAGCGCCTATATAAGCTGCGGGATCCAAATTAACCGTCAGTTGGCGTGTTTCCTCAGAGCGGCACACACCACGCTGGGTGGTGCCGGAAATTTTAACGGTTTTATCCGTTTTTCCAAGTTAATACGGTGTTTAACCTATCATTATGGGTAGGAAAGGAACAACTAGCGGCACACGAAGGTCCAAGACCAAGAAGTTGCCTAAAAAACCAGGGAATATTGCCAACTCTAGGATATCGAGCAGTGTAGATTCCAATGGGGGTGGTCATGGATCATCTTCCCCAACCGCTACTGGGGGTTCATTGGATTTACCTGTTGACCAGACGTATATCGGGGAGCTGGAGGAGCGTACTACTCGTATGGAGCAGCAGCTCGAAAATATCCGGTCCTTATTGGAGAACCAGGCGGTTAATCGAACAAGTACTTCAGCAGCGACTGGCGAGGCTGAGACGGGTCGTGCACGTGGTGGTGTTGATAAACATTCCACAGTCAACATGGTAACCAAGCAACGGGGGCGGGGCCGACAGCGCTCGCCTGACTACCGGGGTCTCCACGGCGACAGGGCAGGTCGTCGCCATCTTGGATCTTCGAGTAGGTCTTCTTCGTACCGTAGTGTTTCAACGGATTCATCGGGTTCTATTGGATCTAATGCCTCAAGGAGTAATCGTCGACATGCTACAAAGTCTAGAGGTACGTTTGACCAGAAAAATTTCTTGAAAAAAGGTGAAAAAATGGACAGTATCGAGAAACTACTGATCGTTAACGTCAGAATGGTTAAGCAATTGTTAGAGGAGGGTGAAGACGTGTTCGATGTGGTTAAGCATATTGAAGTTCTGGTAGAGAAATCTTCTACCAGGATATACACGTTGAAGGCTCTCGTAGCTTATGATTCAGCGGTCAAGAATAGGGCTAATTTTGAAGGTGTTGGATCGTTTGGCGATGTTAAAAGTGAGGATATTTTGAGGCACCTGTCTTATGACGGAACGGTGCAAGCGCAGAAGGCGGGTGGGTCTAAACCTAAGTCTTTCAAATCAAAACAATCCAACCGAACCTGTTATGCTTTCAACAGGGCCGAGGGTTGCAGGGAGGACCCGTGCAGGTATCGTCATATTTGTGAGATTTGTAGCATGTCAAACCATGGTAAAGACAAATGTCAAAAGAACAAGAAAGACTAGGAAATTTCACTTAGGCAAGGTCCTGCATTAGATTCTGATATTTTGATGCCTGATTTTAGTGTAGTATGTATGGTAGACCTTCCTGAGCCACCCGTTTCTATCATTCCGGGTGATAATGTTAATAATGATAATGTAAATATTTTTAATTCTTGTGATCTATCAAAGAATTTGTTTATTTCCCATAGCTGCCCGGTACAGGGTGAGGTTGAACCACTTTTTACGGTGGAATGTTTAAATAGACCCAGCATCAGGGTCTATGACAGTTGTGTAAATGGGGTATGTATGTGTGAGCATTTCATTTATGGTAGGAAGGCTCAGATACTCCCGTGTCGGCTAGCTAGTTTTCTCAGGCAGTCAGACCTTATTAATATCAATCAGATTGAGTCTGATTTTCTATGGTGTGGTTTTACCGAGGGGTTCAAAATTGTTGACCCAGAGTGTGATACAACGTATGATTGTAAAAATTATAAGTCTATTTTAGAAGATAGATTTTATAACGAGATGTGTGGTATTATTATGGAGGAGTTGGACCAAGGCCTGGTTACAAAAACTGAATCAAAACCCAAATGTATTCACTCCCTAGGGGGTGTGGAAAAGTCTAATGGTAAGCTTCGTCCCATCACTGATTGCAGTATGCCAGCAGGTATCTCTATTAATAATTTTATGAGTACGACGTCCAAAAGTTTCTCGTATAATTCTATTAACACTGTTACATGCCAGCTTGATAGAAATGACTTTATGTGTGTAGTAGATTTAAAGTCTGCATATAGAAGTATTAACGTTTATGGCCCACATGTAGGCTATCAAGGCTTCAGGTGGAATTTTGGTAATGGAGATGAATTTTTCGAGAGTAACCGATTGACATTTGGTCTAAAGTGTGCTCCTTATATATTTAGTAGAATATCTGATTTTTTGACTGCTGTAGCTAAATTCTATGGTGTAGATAGGATAGTAAACTACCTAGACGATTTTATTATCATAGCTCGGTCTAGAGAGGAATGTTTACGTAAAAGAAATATCCTCATTGAGTGTATGGAGTATTTAGGGTTCGTTGTGTCGAAAGAGAAGGTGACTGAGCCCAGCCAGGTGTGTATTTTTCTAGGTATAACCATTGATTCCAGGTGTATGGAGCTGTCTCTACCTCAGAGTAAACTAGATAAAATGAGCCTAGCAATAGACGAGTGCTTGGGTAAAAAATTTGTATCTAAGAAGACGTTACAGAGAATTGGTGGTCTAATGTCTTTCTGTTCCCAAGTAGTACGTGGTGGTAGAACTTTCAGCAGGAGATTGTTTGATCTTTGTGCAAAGGCCAGAAATAGAGGTGTTATTAGACTTAATGAGGAAACCCAAAATGACCTACTGTGGTGGAGGGATTTCTGTAGAATTTTCAATTGTAAAAATATCATTCTAAATGATAATGAATGTACCCCTATGTATTCCGATTCCTCTGTACAGGGCTTTGAGGCCTGGTTTGATAAAGACTATTTTTATGGTACTTGGAATGATTCTAATCCTATGGTGGACTGTACAGGTCATTTTGTTCAGGCTCCTAAGCTTGATAATCTCAAACTTCACCATAGAAATATAAATGTTTACGAGCTTTATCCAGTGGTGGTAGGCCTTAAACGCTGGATTAAAAAGTTTTCTAATACCAGGGTTCATTGCATTACAGACAACATGCAAGTATTGGCCATGTTGAATACCGGTAGGTCCAGGAATAAGTTGTGTATGTCCTGGTTGAGAGAAATTTTTTGGCTATGTTTTATACATAATATTGAAATATATGCAACATATATAAAGTCAGAGGAGAATGTTTTAGCTGACCATTTGTCTAGGCTAAATTATAGAGGTGTCCCACAGAAATGTAAAAATGTTTTAACTGAATATAACATGTGCTGTTATGATTCCAGGCCTGAGGAAGCTAGAGCGGAGAAGGAGAAGGTTTTTGTACAGGGGCGTGGCAGAGTCCACACGTAAGGTTCGCAGACAGCAATTTGGCAGGTACAAAAAATTTTGTAAGAAGTTTAGTCTCGATCCCCTACCTTGTTCTCCTTCTCAGGCCTCGTTGTATAGTGTATATTTATCGGATAAAATGAAACCTATTTCTGTTAGGAATTATTTGTCTGCAGTGTGGTATTACCAGAAATTGGAAGGTTATTCTGATTATAGTAGTAATTTTATTGTAAAGAAGACTTTGGATGGTATTGAACGGAATTATAAATGTTCTTCTATTAAAACATATCCCTTAACTCCCAGTGATATGCTAAATATCAAGTCTAATCTGGATTTGTCTGTGTATGATGATGTAGTCTTCTGGTCTGCTATCTTATTGTGTTACCGAGGTGTGTTCAGGGTGGGTCATGTAGTCGATTCCCCTCATAACTTTGTATCAAAGAATATTTCTATTTCTGTTGACTGCATTCGCATTGATGTTAAATCTTCTAAAACTGACCAGTATGGTAGGAAACCTTACGTGGTGTATTTGAAAAGAAATGATGATTCTGGTCTTTGTCCAGCTAGGTACTTGGAAATTTGTAAGAAGTCTAAAGGTAAATTATTGTTCAATATATGTAACGAACCATTAACTTATAATTATATTAATACCAGGTTGAAGGCTATATCTATGAAATGTGATATTCCCCACAGAGTTTCAACTCATTCACTCCGACATGGTGGAGCAACACTTCTAAAGAACTCTGGGTTAGGGGTCGATGATATTAAAAAGAGAGCAAATTGGAAATCTAATGTGGTATATAATTATTTACATGATTCTAAGCAAGACCTACTAGCTCTTGATGTGATGTTATAGTGTGGAATGGTGTATCCATTGTGTTTGGCGGTTTTTGGCATGTATAGAATTGGTATTGACCAGATCAATTCTCACCAAACCCATTGTCTCCTTCCTTATTCCACTTGTGATATTGCTATAATATTTATTATGATAATTATTATTGTTATTATTCCCAACGAACATATTAACTTATGGGACTATATACACCCGTGTATATATATATAATTAATATGTGCAGTGGTTGGATCTACTTTTCCTCCAGTGCGCGCATTGGTATGTGTGACGTCACCGTAAACATCCAGCGCCTATATAAGCTGCGGGATCCAAATTAACCGTCAGTTGGCGTGTTTCCTCAGAGCGGCACACACCACGCTGGGTGGTGCCGGAAATTTTAACTTTTAATCTTATCTTGTATATATTGTATTTACATTGTTGTATTGTATCTATTATTGTATATTGTATTATATTGTTATATTGTATTTATGTGTTATTTATTAAATTATTGTCTGATTAATAAAGGCATGTATAGAATTGGTATTGACCAGATCAATTCTCACCAAACCCATTGTCTCCTTCCTTATTCCACTTGTGATATTGCTATAATATTTATTATGATAATTATTATTGTTATTATTCCCAACGAACATATTAACTTATATATATATATATATATAGGTGCCATGGGCCGCACAAGTTATATATAGAGCAGCCAGGACAAAGATATCTTAAAGTATCATTGGATAGTAGTGTTACATTTAGACTCTTTTTTCAAGACTAAATTAATCTTTGTTGTCTAATAATGAACTTGTTAATCCATTAATGTTTGGATTGTTTAAAATTATCAGATCCGCTACACATATCTCATTAATATCTAAGACTGTCGAATTGTATTGACCTACATTATCACTATTCATAACTCTATACTACTATCAAATATGTTTAATAGTTTCTTGTGTGATACTTTAAGATATAATTGTTATATCTGTAGTTATACCTCTATTATGCGGGTAGACAATGTATATGTTATCCCTATATAATGTATAATAGTTATAACTCCTACCTATTGTCTGGGGGAGTAGTGTAAAGGTATACCAGTAAGATGTATCATACTAAGGTGTTGTCTGGCGTGGCAGGTGAGTCCTGTCGCTGGATGTTCCTAGGGTTTCAGATAGGTGGCAGCACTGGTCCGGACCCACGGGACATCTGGCGACAAACACTAGGATTCCTATATAAAGCTCTGGGCTCAGTCGCTACGTCAGAGGCCCTCCTGGCCTCTGTGCTTAATATAACCATTTAAGTAGAATATTAGCTGCCCCTCCTATACCTTCCGGGTAGCCGTTGTGCTGTAATAAAAACCGTTGGCATACACTCAAATTACTGTCTTGCCTTTTCCTTCCTGATCATAAGACTCGAATCATCAAACTGGTAAAACAGACCATTACACTCTGCAAAAGATTTGGGTATCTTTCCAAGGCTCTAGAGGGCAAACACAGGGATGGCAGACCCCTTGTCAGAAAGCTACACATATTGTCTAACCAACCAATACCATTATATTATGGTGGGTCTTCACTTTATGACCACTAATGGAGGGTTTCTAGGAGACTATTTTCAGGTAGTTCCAGTTTTTGTCCCATGCTGTCTTGATAGATATTTAACTATGCATCCTTTATGGTGACCTTGCAAAAAGTCCATGGCACATACATTGGTAGCATTAGCATATCTGATTAGCATATTGTTCAAGCTTTATTATGATATGTGGCACTTTTTAAAGCATTCAAAATTTCCTACTTTGGCGGCATTGACAATATTAAGACAGCTCTGAAAAGACAGTACCTGTGAAAATAATAAAAAGTGCCACACCTTACAATGAACTCAGAAAGGTCTACAAATGATATTTTAAAACAGCTAAGCATTCCAATGGATGGCAAAAATGTGAGAGCCCACCAAACTAGGGGTGTCATACAGTCCCTCCATAGAGTCTAGGCTATTCGGCTGCTCCACTCAGTGTAGGAGTGCCATGTTTTACAAAACGAGCCTCATCTTCTCAAGGCCTTCGAAGCCAAACGGATAAAGACATAGAAATGGCAGACCCCATGTGGGAAAGGTCTGAGTCTCCGTGTCCAAACACATAGAACTATTTTATGGTTTTGTGGCCTTATGAGACCATAGATAGGTGTGCTTCATTGGATTAATTTCAGAAACTTCTGCATTCTGTTCCGATTTGCCACCAGGTGACCCCTCAGTCTGTATCATTTATTACCTTTTGATGATTGTACAAAAAGAGTATTGTACAAAGTATTCATATTTCAGATTTGAATAAAATCAGACTTGTAGTTAAAATTCTATAGCCTATCATATTAAACCATCTAACATGCTTCTAAGACAAAGCTATCAATCAGTTCATTTTAATGATTTTGTCAATTTCACACATCTCATATTGGATAACTGCTGGGTAAATGGGTGTCAAAAAAGTTGAGCATTCCTCCATATATTTAAGGTATCATGTATGAAATGATTTACACCTGACCTAAATATTTATTAAGTTGTATAGGCCTTAAAATGACAGAATGGCCTTCAACACAAGTTGTTAGTTTGGAATTATTGGTTTTGCAGGTTTGGAGGTTTCCTGGTCAAATTTGTATGCATGTGAATGTAGTTCAAATCAATTTCCTTCTAGTACCCATATCATAAATTATGAGTACAATGTTTCCTGACATTATATCTATAATGTTGATTTCTTTTTTTTTGCTGTATGAGCATCCTGAAAATGCTCCAGTGGCTATGAGCAAAAGGTGTCAATTTTAGGGCAAACCTTCACTCATGAAAACTGTCATCCTGTAAGAAGTTCCCAATGGATCTTAACAGGACTTGTACCGTTAGATTTCAAACTTATCAGGCTTTCTAATGAATAGTGTTTCAACTACCTGTATTAGGTTTTTGGAACAAAGCTGGAGTACCTAGTTATATCATGTACAGCCAGTATGTGTGCATGTACATCAAATTGGACAGATCCAACATTGCCATGAATTTGGATCCCTTTACATTTGGATTTATATTGGGAGGACAAAGATTAGTTGCAGTATAATATCATCTGATGAAGTGTATGAACAATGTTGGAAGGCAACTGTAATCAAATCCCTTTTCTATTATCAGTTGCACAGTAGAGTGGAGGGAGTATGGGAATATATCCAGTTCATCTTTTCAGTTGGTGCTTGCTACAAAGATTTAGACCATTTCTGATATTGATTTAGTTATGAATAAACAAAAATGATATTCTTCCAACTATCCTCTATGATTGTTATTTTCTGGTGTAGAAATCATATCACAATTTTTTTAGGTTGACCTGTTACTTTTATTCTTTCGCCTCAAATTTGATTGAATACTTTCTTTGTCATTTTCAGTCATCTCTTTTGTGATCCTTTCCTGGATAAGCCTGTTTCTTTGTGATACACTTTGAACACCATGATCACTCAACAGTCACTGTAATATGCAGCAGCCAAGGTTGTGGGGCTCCAAATTGAGACAGTCGGATATGGGTGCGAATAGCGAAAACAGCCCAAAGCATGCTAACCATTGTCAAGGCCATGTTGATGAGGAATAGTACTGCTAGACAAAACAATTGGCAGATGATTGTCAAAACAAATCTTCAGGTCAGGAAAAGAAAGTTAGGGTATGCGATTAGCACTGTTTCAGTAACAGTTTTCTGCAGTGTATCCACTGCACTAATAGTGCAGTGGATACACTGCAGGGGCAAGTGTCAGGGTTTTGGGTGTTGTGGGAAGTGAATGTTAATTTTGCCCAACATATATAAATATGTTCCTTGGGTACCTAAGAATCCAAAAATGTATGTTGGGAATTTTTCTTTTCATGTTAGTTACCATGGCAACCGTTTTCCTTGGCTACACTCAAAATCAGCTAAAATGCCCCCTAAAGTGCATAATACTCTGTCAAATGATAATACTTACCACCCCTAACCCCTAATATCAAACCTATTGTGTCGAATTTACATATTTGTTTGTTTCTAGGGACCTTGGTTGCTTAGCAACAACATGTATTTAAATGAATTTCCTTAGCAACACAATCAATATAATGTTATTCAGCATGTTTCTACATGAGAATTCATTCAAGCTGGCTCTATGGGTTACCCCAGTGCCCCAGATCTATTAGAAACAAAGTAAAGTCATATAGCAACAACCATTTGCTATCTAGGGACCTTGGTTGCTTAGCAACAGTAGCTATGTAAAGGATTTCCTTAGCAATGCTATTATCATAATGTTATTCAGCATGTCTCAACATGATGATTCATTCAAGCTGGCTGTATGGGTTACCCCATTGCCCTAGATCTATTACAAACAAAGTAAAGTCATATAGCAACCATCATTTGCTATCTGGGGACCTTGGTTGTTTAGCAACAATAGCTATGTAAAAGATTTTCATAGGAACGATATCTGTGCAATGTTAGTCAGCATATTTGTACATAAGTATTATTTCAAGCTTTTTCTATGGGTTAAACACCATTTAAATTGTGCAAAGAAGTTACTAACAACTAGTGATCCATATTTAACACATGTTATTGTACTTCAACTAAAGAAATATCTGGATTTAGAGACATTTATTTTCCACTGGATGAAAAACAGGCATGACCTAAGGGTGCATAGCCTATTCTATGTACAATAAAAACTGAATAAACATATATATACCCCAGTGCCCTAGAATTATCAAAAGCAATCAAAATCATATAGAAACTACCATTTGCTATACTTTCCTATAGCAACAGGCACATCCCCTTGCACGAAAATGCTAAAAATTGGTCCATCATATAGGGCCTAAATATTTGCCTATAAATTTCTCAAGTGATGAAATAGGTATTCCTAGCAAATTTTTGCCATGATCAATGGCTACATTATTTCAAATAACCATAGACACTTAGCAACTACAACTAATTCCAAGATTTACCTAGCAACATGTTTACTATTGTATTGTTTAAAATTACTGGATGAGAATATCTCAATAATTGAGTCAAACAGGTATGGGGCTACCCAAGATGGTTCCTAAATCTCTCCTCCAACTGGTATTTGAGATTAGATATACAGGATAACTGCATTCAGAATACCCCCCTCCCCTAAAAAATGTTAAAATATTTTCTCATTGGATCTATACAAATCACAAAAGTGATCCATTATTATTTGAGACTTATTTGGATGCAACTAGTTGGTAATGTTGGTAACCCTAATATATAACCCATTTAGTTCTTTTTGGTCTACCTTCTTGGCAGTAAGCATGTTAACTTAACTATCAGTCATATGCCATAGAGCAGTAGAATGGAATTAGCATGGTACCCTCAGTTAGTAACTAAAAAGGATGATAAATCCATGACAATAGAGTCTTGTACTTTTCTCACAAGGATATATGTGTATTCATATAGGGCACATAGCCATTCATGTAAGGAGGCAGCATCTTTAATCATTGACTGTCCCTGACAGCCATCTTGGATTCAGCATAGAATGCTTGGTAAAACCTGACCACTACCTGTATGCTCTTCATATCAATATTAAACATGGTGGATGGCACTCCACTGATGGAAATATTTAAATTACCATTTACCATTCAATTGTACCTACTAACCTAATCCAATATGTCACTTTACTATACTATGTGCCTAATTTTGAAAGCCCTTGCTCAAACTTATGCCATTCATGAAGGAATACTGCATTTTGGTTGACATTGCTTGACTGTATCATTAGTCCAAGATAAAAATTGTCAAAAATGCATATTAAAGAGAATAAGAATAAATGTTCTATGGGACCAGGCAATTGAAAGAACACTTGCTGTATTTCGAGAAGAGTAGGGGATTTTAGCCCCTGTAGTGGTTTCCCCCTCACTCCTCCGCACAGATTAGATCATTTCTCTCATAGATGCAGTCATCCATAGATGCAATCACTGGAAAGCAACATATATAGATATCTGTCTAGCTGTCTGTTTGGAAAAGCAGTTTTTGAATACCTGTCTAAACAGAAAAGAAAGGACTTAATAGCCACACACCACAGTAACTCTGCTAAGTACTATTAGTGGAGGTAAAATCAAACAAACCAAACCAAACCAAATCCTAGGGCAACATTATGTTGGTAGCCAGTCGTGGGCTTTTAGGAAAACATGACTGACAGTATACAAATGCTTGTATTGTTTGTTATTGTCCAACAGTATGGTAGCTTACTCTACTAGCATTTGGTATTGTTTCTTTAATTATAGGTTAAGGGAAACTTTATACCTGGTACTAGACAAGGGTTAGAGTGACATAGAGTATATGCACCTGTCAGGGAAATGTTCAGATACTTTGGTACTGTTTCTATCATTTCACATCACCACATTATTGAGAAGAAATTAACCAATAGAACACACACTTCATCTTGTAAAAGATATTGATTATAGACCATTGGCCTTTGAACTACACTGAATAACCCTCTAGCATCAAATCCTCATTTGAAATAGCAGAGCCTGTGACAATGGCATCAAGTTGATAGCAGTGGAAAATCTATCATTTGGGAGATTTACAGGTCTTTTTATAAGGTGTCTATGTCTATGTTTTTCCTGTGCTCTAAGGAGATGGGCTGTTGCTCTTTATAGCAAATGGTTGGTGCCATATGACTTTTCTTTGCTTTTGACGGATAAAGGGCACTGAGAACCTTAGAACCACCTTGAACGAATGCTCATGTAGAATGCTGAATAATCTTGTGTTAATACCGTTGCTCAGGAAACCCTTTACATAGCTGATGTTGCTAAACAACTAAGGTCCCCAGATAGCAAATGGTTGTTGCTATATGATTTTGCTTTGTTCCTAATAAATCTAGGGCACCATGGTAACCCATAGAGAAAGCTTGGATGAATCATCATGTGGAAACATGCTAAATAACATCATAATAATAGTGTTGCTAAGGAAATCCTTTACATAGCTGCTGTTGCTAAACAACCAAGGTCCCTAGATAGCAAATGATTGTTGCTATATGAATTTACTTTGTTTCTAATAGATCTAGGGCACTGGGGTAACCCATAGAGCCAGCTTGAATGAATCCTCATGTTGAAACATGCTGAAAAACATTATATTGATAGCGTTGCTAAGGAAATCCTTTAAATACCTGTTGTTGCTAAGCAACAAATGTCCCTAGAAACAAACCAATATGTAAAGTAGGCACACTAGGTTTGATATTAGGGGGTAGGGTTGGTTAGTATTATCATTTGACACAGTATTATGCACTTTAGGGAGTATTTTAGCTAATTTTGAGTGTTGCCAAGGAAAACGGTTGCTATGGTAACCAACATGAAAAGAAAAATTCCTAACATGCATTTTTGGAAGCTTAGGTACCCAAGGAACATATAAATGTATGTTGGGTAAAATTAACATCCACTTCCCACGAAACTACACTTGCCCCTCTACTATAACGCAGACCATACAAAAGTCTATGTAAAGTCCGCTTTTAACAGCTAGAACATGGTGGGGTAGGGGACCACTAGGTGTTGCAATACGGACCTTTTTTTCCTATATATAAAGGTTTTTCAGTGTCCGTGTTGCACTTTACCCCTCCGCGTTTGATTTTACCCACCTCTATTGAACTTGACCTAGTGACCTTGATCCTAGTCCCTCACCTACCCCGCCATATTCAAGTAGAAAAGTAAACATGGGTCGCTACTATATTCTGAGCACAAATTAAGAATACTATGTCAGGAGGGATCCCCTGTCCTACTACATAGAAAAAAATTCTTACAATGATACAGATTGACAAAGGCTGTGACAAGGAAACTCATTAAGAACTATGTGGCCTACCTCCCTCCAAAACGGCGTATCTTGAGAGGAGTGCATGCTGTGCCTCATAGGATCAGAGTGAGTACACTCTTTCTCAGTCCTGTTAAACTGCCTTCTTTCTTAAGACCCTTATGCCAAGGAATGTCACATAAACTTGACACTGACATACTATATTTTCCCAATCCCTTACACTAAAGCCTAAAAGGCCCTCTTCCCTCTGTTTCTTACTGTGGTTTATTCTGTGCCCTGTAATTATAACATTATATTAAATTTTTAGGTTCTCTTTTATTTTTTCCAGTTCTGCATCGCCATCAGATACTGTCATGGGGTCTCTATCTAGACGATGTGCAGGTCTGTTGGGGGAATCAGTGACTATTTTCATGACAGGCTAGAAGATTATGTAGTTTGGCCGGACTCAGACATCGAGAAGAACAACAAGTCTGTGTTGTTCTTACGGGAAAAGGAGGGAACGGGGGTTTTCTGCCTCGTAGATGGGACTCACATGCCTATTGCCTGTCCTAAAGGAGTAGTAGCTGACGAGAATCAATACTACTGCTACAAGGGGTATTACTCCATAAACACCATGGTGAGTTAATAGTATTTGTGTTTTCCTATATAGCACCCATACTCTGTATGATTTTTTTATTTCTTTTATTGGAGGTAAACTAAAGATCCAATTTTCTTTTACATTTTTCTTATACCTTATGTTATTTTTTCAGGTCATCTGTGACTTGGACATAATAATATTCCTCGTGAACGCCAGCAATCCTGGCTCATGTAATGATGTATACATCATGAACGGCAGCCAATTCAAGTATCTAGAAGAGAGGGGTGATTTTGCTGGCTTCTTTCTTCTTGGAGACGGAGGGTAAGATAGATCCCATTATAAATATACCTGATTTCCTATCTTCACATTGTCTATGTATATAGCATCTTTTTCCTTCCTTATTTAATAACAAGATATAGTTAGGTCAGTTGAACTGCCCTTTGTCTTATTTTTTTCTTTTTTTTCTGATCTTTGAATTTTCATTTCGTCCAGGTACACTCTGACAGACTATGTGTACACACCTGTTAACCCAGAAGTGACTGACAAAGACACCAAGTACAAATGGCACAATAAAACACACTCCAAGGTTGAATGGACATCCTGAAGCAGAGATGGCGGTAAGCTTTGCCTTCTTTTCATATTAAAAATTGGGAAAGAAGTTATTTTACACATCAATTAGTAAATACCCTGTCTCATACATAGACCATATATCCTTATTTAAATTTTTTGTTCTTTTCTTTTGGTACAGGTGTCTTGATTCCAGTGGAGGTTATCTACTGCATAAACCTCGTTGAGCAGGTTGCATCATAGAGTCCTGCGTGTGCCTGCACAATGTAGCGAGGATAGCTAAGATACAGTTACTCAGTGACTTCCCGTCGAAGGACAGTTTCAAAAGGAAGTACCCTCCTATCGTGCAACCAGACAACCTCTTTTTTCTTTTCATGTACACAAAAAAGATAGCAGTAGTAATTGACATTTCAACTTTCATGTATTTTCATACAACTATACTATCTATGCTCGCGTCCATGTTAACCATCTCACATAGCACCTTTGCTGATATTAGAGTTAAATCCAATAAAAAGCAGTAAAGTAACTTGAACATTAAACAAGATGTCTTTCAGTTTCTTTTTTATACCTATCGCATAAGAAAGTCCTTCAATATTACTTTTCTACGAATCCTTTCTGACCGCTTTGGCCCTTCCTCTTTGTCTGACACGGACCCTGCCTCCGACAGTGCAACATTGTCATCCACTGTAGACTTAGCATCGTCCTCATCATAACCCTTCTCTTGTACTCCCTTAGTCTCTTCCCCTCCTTCTCCTTGTCCTTGAGCTGAATTCCCCCCCCCCCCCCGAAGTAGGTTGAGATTCTGTGTTTGCCTGTAGTTGGTGGTAAAGACCTGCGCCGTGGTGTTTCTCCATACGGTACTTCCCCTGTGTTCTGGACTATGGTGAATTCATCTTTGTGCTTGACCGAGTAAGAAGGCAATCCTCCACCATCATTACTTTCACTGGCCTCCCGGCAGATAACTGTTAAAAGTAAAACTTTACTGACACATTTTCTCTCAGTCTCTATAGTACATATATCATACATCTAAACTATTTCTTAAACCAGCAGACGTGGGTTCCATTTCAAAGATTTACCGTCACATATAGTGTGTGAAGTCTTGTCTTCACAAAATACGACACAAAAGGAATAATATCATTTAATGTCTACATGAATTGATTATTTTAGATCAAATGTTTTTTTCTTTTACCTGATCCGGGGATGAGCGAAGGGTTCTCCCCTGAAGTTCCCATGACACTGAATGGCTCCTGGGTTGTGTGGTAAGTGGAACCAAGGCCTACAGATAAGAGACACCAGGATAATCATCTTTTTTTTAACGCAATGAAACATGTCCAAAATTGGTTTATGGATAAGGAATAAAACAGTGAGACATCTGTTCACATACATGGACTGGCAAAGTTAAATATATATATAAAATTAAGAAATTATTTACCTCCATCAGTTTCAGGGTGAGTCAGGAAAGCGGCCACATTAGAAGTCTGCAGCGTCAAGACTTCAGGATGGTATCTCTCATCTGTGGTCTTGTTCTCATCCGTTCCTAGTTGATCTGGTTTAGGTTGTTCAGGTTCAAGTGTGTCTGCTTGAGGGGTCTCAGCTTGTCGCTGCTTAATTCTAACTTCTCGGACATATTGTTGAGACTGCATACCTACCAAGACAGCATGTGAACCTATCTCTAAATAGTTCAAAACCCTAAAAAATAAGTTATCTTCATAGCACCTTCGGTAAGTAATAACATACCCATTCCCATTGTCCACCTCTTCGTCCCCCAAAATTTATATAGTAAACATTGTCAACTAAAAAAAGAACAGGCTTGAGGCCTTTTAACCCCATCACATATATACATTGAACACGGAGGTCAGTGTTTTTAACCTGCGAGCTATGGAAATAGAGGTAAATTAAATAAAATTAGAAGTATGCTGAAAATGTAGGCCTTAAAAATCATTTGGGCACAACGTTAAATACACATAAAATTAATTTGGTTGAAGAATTACTCACCCTTTGTTATATTTTGGTCGACTGAGTGGTTCACCGCCTCATTCAGCTTTTGCACTGTTTTCACTATTTCTTGAAGAATCTTATCAGCAGTCGCTGCTGTTTGGAGACCAGTGTCACACCTCTTTTGGAGATGGTCTGCATTGATAGTTATAGTATTAAAAGACTGGGACAAAGATAAGACACAGTCCTGCATCCCTATAAAACCCATGTTCATCTTACTTTGGGTGTCAGTCAACTTCTCACAGTTCTCTTTCATAATATCACTCAACTTATCGAGAGCTTTAACTAGTTGAACTTGTTTTCCGACTATTTGGTTTGTCAGTTCTGTGTGCACATTCCCCAGAGCTATACTGTCTTTCTCTACTTCTTTATTTTGTTGCTCTAAGGCTTTACGTTGGATTTCAAGCATAGTGTCTCTTTGAGAAGTCAGACACTGTTCTGTTTCATGTGAATGATCGCGAAGAGCATTGGTCAACCCTGTAGTTACCCCTTTCAATGCTTTTACCATAGTACAGGAGGTTTCTTGGGTGTTTTCTGCTAATTCATCTTGGTGTTTGAAAAGAAACTCGCATATTTTTTTATTCTGCTCCAAAATAATATCTGTACTTTGCTCCAGCAATGAGCGGGTAGCAGCCCGGAATTCTTCTTTCCAGCCCTCATCTAGTGCATGAGACAAAAAGAGTTTCCTCCTTTTACTGTCCGACCTGTCTATGTCTGAATGATGCGAGGTACTTTCATCAGCTGTCTGTTTATAGCTTGCTGCTGTCTCCTCCACCCTTTTCTTTTTAACAGAAGCAGGTGTACTAGTTATGAAAACAGCAGATTCATCGTTCTCCTCCACTCCTGAAATGTTAACATCCTCTGTTAAACCTGAAAAAGATGGAGGTCTTTTTCTCATTCTCTTTATGGCAGGTTCAGTGCCACTAACCTCCTCTGATTTATGTTTGGATGGGCCAGGTTTGATATCAGGTAGAGTATTAATAGGAGGGGCTTTCTCTTTGACCACAGGTTTGCCCGCTAAAACCGTCTTTAAGGTGGAAGAGGTGGACGCCTTCTGGTGGACTATAGGCTGTGTTTTAGCTTTTTTGGGAGTGTTCCTTGCTATCACCTTCGCAACTGCCGCTGAAAGTTCTTCTTTTTCTGCACAATGCCCTGTTTTTTATCATTTTCCCTTTTGTTGAATCTCAACATGGACTGTCTTGAAACACTTTTAGGAGGAGGACCTTTTAGGTCATTGTCGTCAGGCAGTGATTCATTCGGCTTGGCAGATACAGTCTCAGGTTCATTTTCCTCCACCTTCTCATGCATGTAGTGGTCTACTGCGTTTGTTGGATCATACTCTTCCTCCGCATCGGCCGGTCCGGCAGCTCATTGTACTCGTCCTCATCCACCATAGGATCTGAGCTGAAAAAACGGTAAAAATATGATTAATTATATATATTGTTGGACTATGAAATAAAACAAATTCATGAAATATCTGGTTTAGGTTAAAATTTATCTTTCGGGAGTATTTCTGTTTGCTTCATGTAACTTAGGGTATTACATAAAAACATAAAAGAAAAAAAAATATGCTCCTCTTGGGTAAAAAATGTCTTAAAGGAGTATTTCTTTATGACTTAGGCTACTGTTAACTTACCCCTGTCTTCATCTACAGCAAGTAAATTGCCCTCTAGTACTGCCGTCAAAGCATCGCTGGGAATTTACATTGATGCATAATCCTCCTGGTGTGGTCTACGTGGGTGGTAACACGACTATGGTTCCTCGGTCCTGCCTCCTCCTTTAAGGTTCGGGGGCTGCATGCCAGGTATTCCTGCAAAATCAAACAAAATATAAATAAATAATCTACTGTAAAAAAGAGGACATTAATAGAAAGTTGAGAAATGGACCGCTTAGTGTTATAAACTTTGTGGCATTAATGTATGGGACATGAAAACCACACACATTCTTTATCTCTATTATATATATATATATATATATATATATATATATAAAGTACATCTGTTCCCTCCTGCAAGGTCACCTATACATTCTTATACTATATATGTGCTTAGGATGCTGTTAGCCGAAAGCCATACCCGGCAATAAAACGGAGATGAGATTGAAGATTACAAATAATGGTAAAAAGTCACCCAAGACCATGTCTTCTCCTACCCAATCCAGGATAGCTTGCTCCAAATCTGTGAGATGATCCTCCTCCTTCCTCTGCCCACTGAACGAGCCATATTTGCTGTCTATCATTTGCCTCTGGAAAAGTTTGAAAATACTATTCTTGAACAGGTATGATCATGTAAAGATCAAAACACTTTTCATGTAAAATGCAAAAGACTAAGACTAAAGAACAACTTCTGTGGTCCGACTATTTATTTAATTCCTATGAGAAGAGAATGGACCAGAAGTAAATGAGGGTTTAAGGTCACAGAGTGAGTATATGTACAGTAATATATGAATTCATATAGCATAAATAAATTAATGAGCACTTTAGCATAATTTATGAAAAAAAGGATGTCTACAGGCTACCTACCTTTTCTTTGCCCAAAGTATAATAATTTGTCCTTGCACTGTTTGACGCACCAATCTTGTTTACCCATTGACTCCACATATTCTGTTTATAAAGAGAAAACATTGATTTCTGTTTAGGTTATGACATTAAGTCTTGTTTTTATATATTAAACATAGTGGAGTTCATTACTTCAATAAGGAATAACATATTTTTTTCAGGAGATCATTTTTATAAGACAATGAATTTCCCTACACAATAAAGTAAATTAATTGAAACAGACTTACCTGACAACTCCTCCCATGCTAGTTTCTTCATTACGGTGCCATCACTGCTGGACTTAAATTTGCCTTTTAAAACTGGCTTGAGGTGGTTGGCACCATATATAAGTGCTTTGAGTTCTAACTTATTCCAATGTTTCAATTGGCCTGCGGAAGAGGATGACACAGATGTGTTCCGGGACGTGTTGCCTCCACATCCGTGGCCACTGCCCTGGGCTCCACGGGTTCCAGCGGAGCTTCCATGGGAGGCACCCCTACCAGAAATACCGGACCTTCGGGGCCTACCCCTAGGCCTGCTGGGAGCTCCTCCACGGCTTCCTCTTTCCCCCCTACCTCGACCTATTGGACTATATGGAGCAAGAAATTCATCGTCAGGTAGGTAAGTGGGATCTCTCACAGGGGCATCGTCAGGAGGAGGTTGACAGGCAGGCCTCCTCATGGGTATGCCATAGTGCATGGGATTCTACCTGCTTGATGTCTTGTGTGCTGCCAGTACCGGGAAAATGACAAGGTTTCAAAGAGTCATTGTATTCCTCCTCCTCCTCTGGCACATATTCTTCATACTCCAGATCGTCTTCATTGTAGTACCCCTCGTTCTCGTCATATCTCTGGATAAATAGATATGAAACTACAATTAGGTTTGGATTATTTTTTCATATAGAAACTTACACTAAGTTTAGGCCCAAAACCGCTTCCTAAATGGGGAATCAAGGTCATTTACTCTACTAGAAAATACTGATAGTTCATGCTGAGAAAGGCACAGGGAGAAGGGACAGAAGAATACCTCTATCCAGGTGCTCAGGGCTAAAACAAACTGACCCTGTTAAGAGGGGAAGGTTCATGTTCTCTGTTAACCAGGACATATTACTTTGAGATAGTGTGGACTCCACTGATGCTGACCAAAACACCTTCCATTTTCGTTGAAAGAAACCATGACAGTTTAAATTTAACTGTAGCCATCAAGCCATATGACCTACATAGTAAGATAGAAACATCTTTTCATAGTTTAGCTTACCTTTTCGCTTGCTTTAGGCATTTTTCAATCTTATTTTGTGGTGCGTCGACTACAAAACCTGCCTTCCGGAAGGTGAGGGCGGCCATTGACATCCCATAATTCTTGACATCATTGGGGACACCCAGGCATCCTCAAACTGAAATCATCTAAGGTCCGTGTTTAATAAAAAGGGTCCGCGTTTATTGTTAAAACCTGGAGGGCATTACAGTTGAACAAAAGAAACATTTTTAACCCAAAAAAATATGGAGTCCCTGGTAGGGTCCATATTTCAGGTCCGTGTTTAAAGAATTAAAATTAAACGTGGTGAAATGGCCTCCTGAGTAGATGCCCATGAATACAGTAGATCTGCTGTTTTCTTCATCACCTCTTGGGCTGATGTGCGTCTGGCCTGGAAGATGGCGTTTTTTATGTCTTCTTTGATATTGTCGCAGTGTGAGAGTATTACATCAAAACCCAAGCACCACTTGGGTATGTGGTTCTGGGTGGCTGCTGCAGTGTACCAGTCGGCCCAGGTTTTACAAGCCTGGGAGTTATTTCTTGATAACGTACTATTCAGGTCAGAGTGACATACCTACTATAGGGTACTGTACTAGAGGTCCCGCCTTTAGTAGGCATGACCATTTCACGATGAGGAATAGGAGATATTTTTATACCTCTAATAAGAGAGACTACTATTTACTGGTAGTCTTTTACTTGTAGTAGGCTACTAAGTAGATTATACAGAAGTGAATAGTACAGGTTATCCAGTCTTAGTAAAATAAATCTGGAAGGGGCCTGCCCTCTATGACATTATGAAAGGGGTGCCGCAAGGCCTTCCTTGGGTATGAGCTGCACTTTATATGCGAGGTATTACCTTTATGTGGCTGAGACCGATTTCTTTTTTCCATTGAACATTGCATTGAGGAGGGGGGGGGGGGTTAATAGGCCATTGGGGTAAGTTAGGGTTGGCTCCTTGCAATGTTACAGGGTGGTTAGCTGCAGGCAAACTTTGCTAACCGGTGGTCAGTTAGCCACAGCATGAGTTGGAACAAATCATAGCATTCCCTTAATATCATTATAAACTCATACCATACACACAAAGATAGTTCAAAGTAGTATATTGGTATGTTTGTCCACAAAGGCCTATACAGAGAGGAAATCAGTGTATTTTACCTAATCCTATAATTGTAATGAGTAAATATATAATTATTTTATGTTTGTAACGGTTTAACCTAGGAGCTCCATATCTGACACCCCCATGAGATAACACTGCCTGGTATCTCACGACCAGTAGCAGCACTCAATGGTCTTAAAACATGTCAATCCTCAGCATTTTATGTCCTTTTTAATGATTTATATACATTTATGACTGAGATAACATGAAATGAATAAAAAGATTCACTCATAATGGGCCTGAATTAGGGTTATCTTATGAGGTGAAGCTGAGCGAGATAACCCCCAGTCAGACCCACTACTCATGAACATTTGTCTATATACTGGATGACACAAAAGGCTTAATGACTTATGCAACAAATCTATTAGTTGATAATCTATTGATGACTTGGTTATAATCAAGGAACTCTACTATCACACAAGGTTACCTACAACTACATTCTACATGTATTTACACTATTTGTAGTTATTTTTCACAGAGGAATTACCTTCTGAAAATGGATGCAAAACATCGAATTTCATGTTTTAAAGTACAACCCATACAAATGTAGAGGTACGCATTGTCTAACCATAGAGTTGGGTACCGTCTGACGTGGCGGGTGAGTCGAGTCGTCGGACGTTCCTCAGGTTCCGGATAGGTGGCAGCACCGATCCGGGTCTGTGGGGACATCTGACGACGAACACCTGGGTCCTTATATAAAGCCCAGGGCTCAGTCGCTACGTCAGAGGCCCTTCTGGCCTCCGCACCATGTAGACCATTATCCATCAACATTAGCTGCCTCTTTTATACCATCCGGCAGCCGTGAGTGTACACTAAGAAATAAAACTAACCGTTGGCATACACTTGGAATACTGTCTTACTCTTTCTTTCCGAATTGTAAGACCCGAACCCCCCAGGTCCGTAAGGCCACAAACCCTTACACTGGTGCCGTGACCAGTCAATTCTGGTGTATAGCCCGGATGTTATAACGTCCGAACGGCTGGTACATGGGTTAGATAACCTCACGGAAGCTAACCCAGCAGGGCAACTAATTGCCCATGAGAATGGCAATGGATCATTAGTGCTCCAAAACCATTCGAACTCCCAAGATGCGGAATCTGCATCTTGGAGAGATCCCGAACCCCACTATAATGATAGTGAGGAGAATTTACCAGACTCTGTACGACGTGAACAGTCCATACAGAGACAGGGTAAGTTAATGAGCCAACAATCACTTGTCGACGAGTTAACTAATTCGATGTTCGAAGTTGGTGGTAGTACTAATCCAGAACATCCGGCACCAATGCCAAAAAGGGTAACATTCGGAGAACTACCTTATAGATTACCCAGACCCGGACTACCAATATTTGATTACAGCGCTATAGATGGCGACTTAACCTATGCGGTACCGGAAGGTGAGGAATTTAAACAACCGGACGTCCTGTTGTTAAATGAAACTTACGTAACTTTGAACGAGAACCTAAATACCTTGGTCAAAGCTAAAGATGAAGTATTCCATGAAAAACTTCAGCTGGAAGAGGACCTAACTGGCATGCGGAAGGAATTCGAAGCCAGAAGGAGTGAGTACATGAAGGAACTCGAGAATGAAGAACTAAAACTTCAGGAAATGAGAAAGTCATTCAATAAGGACAATAGACACATTCGTATCCAAACATACATAGATACGAACGACCAACTAAGTCTTGATAAGGCAAAATTCGAATCCGAAATATGCCATTATCAAAACGAGTTGGAGGAATTGAAACGTCAGTGTACTAAACAGGCTGAAGACAATGAAACTGTCCGGGTAGGCATTATAGCTTACAATAAACAACTGGAAGAAGATAGACAGAAACTCACGAATGAGCTTCAGGAATTGCAGACTACTGCAATAACCTTAGATAAATATGTAGAAGCCGCCCAGTTGACTATAGGTAATATAGATCCAGCTGTGGTGTCTAAAATGTTGGGAAAGACAACTCCAACTAGATACAACCCATTCGTTAACGACGGGGCTGATAAGAATGTAGTATCCGGAATCTATAAGAAACCGGATAATGCCACAGATAATGGAACCGCACCTACACCAGCAACTCCATTGTTGGATACAATAGGTCCGGCACCACCAATACCAGGTTTGAGTCACAAAATTAAAGCGACTCACGATAGTGTTACTGGAACTAACAATAATACACCTGTAGCACAACCAAGAGTACCGGGTCCAACGAGGCATATGTTAACACCACCTTCATATTTCTCCCAACCTGGCCATAGTACACCAGCAGGTCCAAGATTACCGAACCCACCTCCGGGTCCAGGTAATGGTCCTACTGATGGACGTTTTCCAAAAGCAAACCCGCCACAAAACAACGTTAATGGCGGTATGTATCAACCAAGAACGTCTTCCTATGGATATAGATATAATTATAATCTATCAGGAAGTGGTAATTATCAAAATGGTAATAACTATAACCAGGGATGGAATCAAAATAATTCTTACCCTAGGTATGCGTCTTCTGGAAACGCCGGTTACAATGGTGGATGCCCTGGCGGTTCATCCGGAAACTACCATAATAATGGTCCACCAGGAGGGAACCCTCCAGGCGGCCCAGGAGGATCCGGATCCGGAGGATCAGGATCAGGAGGAGATGGCAGGAAGCCAAATAGAAGAACTTCCATGCCTGCAGGGATGCAAACCATCTTTGACAGGAGCCAATGTATCCAAAACCTTGGCATTGACTGCTATCGAAAGGGAGCGGATGGCATGGAAGTCATGAACTGGAGCATGCGAGAAGCAGATAGACTACGCGGATGTAATAATCCGGCACGTAGACAGGCACGGATACCCCCTCCATATGATTCCAATGATCCATGGAAGGACAGGTATCAAGCTTTTGTCGACGAAGTCAATTGTAGTGGCTGGACAAAAGAAGAAGCTCTGCCGTATTTGATCTGTTGGTTGAATAAAGGTGGAAAAGTAGCCCTCAACCAATGGAGAGCAGCGTACGGATTATACGGCACCTATGATCAATTGGTCGAATGTGCCGCATACCTATTCGGATCAATCGTTAGAGAAGATCCATGGGTAAGCTTTAAGAAAAGAACACAGAAACCTAAAGAATCTCACAAGGTCTTTGGTTTGGAGCTACAGGACTTGCTATCAAAAGCACGTCCAAATTGGGCTCATGACGATGACTGTTATCTACAGGAATTGTTTATACAATTCTATAATGGATTGCGGGATCCGGATCACAAACAAGTTGTTTGGGATTCTTGGAAGGATGACACTTCCTTCAGTGACCTGTTCATAGCAATAGATGGACATGACATGAAGAAACGATTGGTAGGTCTGGGACCTAACCCAGTAAGAGCAGCACCTTTTCAATACGGAGGTACACCTGCTCCGATATATGACACTTCCCAGTTAGCCGCGTTTGATTCGCATGAAGCTGATGAGGAGGATGAATATGTCTCCGATGAAAACAGAGAATATATTGGATCAGTTCAGGTAGCTGGAAAGTATCACCGACAAAAGCGGTATAGGAAAGTACATTCGAGAGGAAAGGGAGGATCTGTTGCTGGTAAAACAGCTTCCGGATCAACTCAACCTAGCAATGTAGTCTCTGCGGCGAAGCCAACTGTGGCTGCCACTGCTGGTCCTACTAATGTGATGGAAACATTAATAGCCGGACTAACAGAAGCTCTAAGGAGACCGAGAGTTGATAAATCTCAGAGGAGATGTTTCAGATGCCAGAAACTGGGGCACTACGCTCCTGAATGTATGGCTGAGAAACCTGTCCCTCGTAGACAGGAAGGTGTCTCTGGAATAAGCACAGAGGAAAACTAGGGAGGGGTCTCCCGAGGGGCAAAGAAGGGGATCCCGGTGACAAATCTTGCCATGATATCACCATCCGTGATGATAGTTCGCATGTACTAGCAAACTCGCCTAGCACCGAGGTGGTTGTAGACACCCGGAAGGTTAGGGAAGCTGATATAACAGGTGCCACGGGAGCACAGGGGAAACCCAATATCAGTAACGAGGCAGGCGGCTACGAGTTAGCCAGGGTTGGTGGTGCCCACCTGCCCCCGGGTCATCCTTGTCTGGAATTCCAGAAAGGATGTGGATCGACTCCTGGTGTGAACAATGACGTTCCGATCCTCACGGATATGCCCTCTGTTCTAAACGGAAGGCGGTGGTATGTTTGCCTTACTGTTAACGGAAGATCTGCCGAATTCCTTGTGGATACGGGAGCTAGCCACTCTTGTATCTCCAGGAGGTTCTACGATCTTATACCGGATGAACATGATACTCTCAAATCGGGAGAAAGTGCTCAGACGGCCGATGGCAGTACCTTGCAAACGTATGGTAGAACTTGTGTGAAGCTACAATTGGATGGAGTACATGACTATGTCATGAGCACCACCGTTGCGGATATAGCAGATGAGGGGATACTCGGGTTGGATTTCGCATCCCTGTATGGAGCTGTGTTGGAACCCCAATCAGGAGTGTTGAGTGTGAAATACCCATATCCCGTAAAGGTTAGGTGTGTACTGAGACAAGTGAGCAGTATGGCTAGTGTAGCACACACTGTGCGAATCCCTCCGGGAGTAGCCTGTGATGTGCTTGTAAGAAGTGATCCTGCAATGCGCAATAAGCCTGCAGTGATAGAACCGGATGTAGCTACTCTGTCAAGTATCGGATTAGTATCCGCAGACACTATTGTAGCTAATGCATCCTGGTCGGTAGTACCTGTCTCCAATACTGGAAACAGTACTATCTACTTGAAAAAGGGACAAGTTTTCGGAAACGTGACCCTTTCGGAAACTGTAACGGATAGTAAGATGAACTTACAAAAGGTAACAGGAAATGATGAAATTTCGGAAGACTTACTCAAGTTGTATGAAGAAACTTCATTAGAAGATCCGGAGGACCGGAAAGTGTTCTATGAATTGCTCTGTCAGTATAGGACTGCCTTTGCCAAACCTGGTGAAAAACTAGGTACGACAAACAAGGTAGTACATAAAATAGATACTGGAGATGCGGAACCCTTTAAAATACCGTATAGGCGGTTACCTTTAGCGAAAAAGAGAGTAGCTGAAGAGGAAATAAACAAGATGTTGGAACAGGATGTAATAGTCCCTTCCAATAGTCCATGGAGTAGTCCTGTGTGTATGGTAACAAAGAAAGACGGTACTATCCGCTTTTGCATAGACTACAGGAAGTTGAATGGAATAACGAAAAAGAATTCGTATCCATTACCGAGAATAGACGAAACCATTGACTCCTTAGGAGGAAACAGTTGGTTTTGTACCCTAGACTTGCAATCAGGTTACTGGCAAGTGGGAATGAACCCTTCAGATGAGGAAAAAAATGCATTTTCGAGTCATATTGGGCTATTCCAATATAACATAATGCCGTTTGGTTTGTGCAATGCACCAGCAACATTTGAAGCAATGATGGAAACAATCCTAAGTGATTTATTGTGGAAAAGATGTCTTGTATATCTTGACGATGTCATAGTCTTCGGAAAAACATTCGAAGAGTGTTCTAATAACCTAAAAATGGTATTAGACCGTATTATTTCTAATGGTCTCAAATTGAAACCTAAGAAATGCCACATGTTTAGAAAGTCCATAAATTATTTGGGCCGCATCATTAGTGATGAAGGAATAAAAGCTGATCCGGAGAAAATCGAATCAGTTACGAATTGGAATAGACCTAAAACACCCAAAGAAGTGAGGTCCTTTTTAGGATTCTGTTCCTATTATAGGGAATTTATTCCGAACTACTCTAGAGTCAGTTATCCATTACAAGCAATAGCTAACTGGACTCCAGGAAGTACCAAGGAAAAATTTCCTTGGACGCATGAACAGGAATCTGCTTTTCAGAAGCTAAAGGACCTGTTCACGAGTACTCCAGTATTACAATATCCGAATGAAACGGATCATTTCATACTGGATACTGACGCTAGTAATGATAGCATTGGTGCAGCTCTCTCGCAAGTCCAAAATGGGAGAGAAGTACCAATTGCCTTTGCCAGCAATACACTGAGCAAGACTCAGCGCAATTACTGCACAACCAAAAGAGAGTTGTTAGCAGTAGTCGTATATACCAAGAAGTTCAAACATTTTCTATGGGGAACGAACTTTACATTGCGTACGGATCATTCCTCTTTAAGATGGCTACTGAACTTCCGAGATGCTGAAGGAATGTTAGGCCGATGGTTAGCCCATCTATCAGAATATGGGCTCGAACATCACCAGATTCAGCATAGACCTGGAGTGAAGCATTTGAATGCTGATGCCTTGTCTCGAATACCAATCCGGATTGTACTGATTGTGGAGCTCATAGGGCAGTGTTAGCAGGGATTCGAAGACCATTCGAACCCCTAGTTGCCAGTGTACTGGATTGGTCCATGGATCACATACGACGTTTCCAGGAAGCTGACTCGATAACTGCGCAGCTATTGCAATTAGTACCAAAGGGTATACGTCCAGTTAGACCTGAGGTCTCTCTGGAAAATCGAGAAATGAGAAGGTTTCTTGCTCAATGGACCGAGCTTGAAGTCCGGAAAGGCGTGTTATACCGCTGGAAGCCATGTAATAATGGTGAGAAAATCATGCAAGTGGTAATACCACATGCCATGAGACATGACATTATGTATTTCTGTCATGGACACCGGACCAGTGGTCATTTTGGAAGGAAACGTTCGTTGGCACGACTTTCCAAAAAATACTACTGGCCTGGCATGACCAGAGACTTGCAAAGATGGGTAATCACCTGTCCGGATTGTTGTAAAAACAAACCCGGACCCGGGATGGGCAAACTTCCCCTATCCCAAGAACTTTTCGGAGTTAGATTCGCAAGAATTGGGGTAGACATCATCAGTGGATTGAATACAACCGCTAATGATAATACATGTATGATGGTAGTGTGTGATTATTACACAAAATACACTAAAGTATTTCCACTACCGGATCACAAAGCAATTACTTGTGCCGAAGCTTTTGTAAAAGGCTGGGTGCTAAGTTTCGGTGTACCATTAATGTTACACAGCGACCAAGGCAGAGAATTCGAATCAAATCTCTGGCAGGGTATGTGCGAATACTTAGCTATTTGTAAGACTAGAACCAATCCGTATAGGCCACAAAGCGACGGATTGGTAGAAAGGTTCAACAGAACCCTTATCCAAGTTCTAAAGTCACTTGTCAATGAACATATGGATGACTGGGATGAGCAATGTCATTTTGTGACACATGCTTATAACAGTACGGTACATTCAAGTACAAATTGTACTCCGAACCTTTTAGTATTCGGAGAAGATCTAATAATGCCTGCCGACTTAGTATTTGGAGTCGTAGGGATGGACCCGAAACTACCTTGCCATGTAGTTTTTGTGGAATGTTTAAGAGACAGATTTAAAAAAGCATATGAGTCTGTCCGAATCGATTTGGAGAAAAGTGCCAAATGGCAGAAAGTTGGATATGATACCGATCTAAAACATCGGAAATTCCAATCCGGAGATAGAGTTCTTAGACTACATGAACCACTTAGACACATAAAATTAGCGTCTATCAGTGATTGTACCGTAATTATTAAATCTGACCTTGGTCGACTTTATAAGTCAAATGTGGCCAGACTAAGGAAATGGTCTGGGAGGGAGACCTCCACAGAAATGTATGGTGAAGGTTCCGGAAAGATCCTGAACCAGAATCGCATAATAGACCAGGTAAAGAACACTACAGTGAAGCGAGGCCGTGGTAGGCCTAAAGAGTGTTCCGAATCAGTGACACCCGCGCCAACACCGATTAAGCGTGGGGGAGTTAAAAAAGTCTCGGCAGGTGAAGACAAAAAGAAGAGGAAAGGTGTCTCTAAGGCTAAGAAACACCTAGAAAAGGCTCTTCAGACTGTCAGGTCCGATAAAGAACTATCCGAGAAGGGGAGATACGTTTGTCGCAGCCCTCGAATTGCCCAGAGGACTGCAGTGACCTAACCTGTATACACAACAGGTGTAATGTTTACATTTAGAGGAACGGATGACAACTGACCCGAAAGGCTTATTTGTCGCCGCCGCATGATGTACCAATGGGTAGTGGACGGATAATCCGGTGGATTTGCTTAAGCTTTCCATAATCTCCACTTAAATCCCCAGACGAGTCATCGGCGTGAGCGATAATTACCTAAAAACAATCAGTTTGTTGATGTTCCGCTTGTAGCACGTGCGTTTCCGCATGACGTCACCGTGTCCAGTCTCGGCTGACCTCTCGTGACCTCGCGGGATGCGGGGAAATGACGTCACGAAAGCTGGCCTGTCGCCATATTTGTTTTCGGTAACGTTCAAGACGGTCGAGCTCGCTCCCTTCTTGGATTTTACCGGTTAGCAAACCCCTCCTTGCTCCTCCAGAGTCTGTCTCCTGGTAGGCAGACTTCGTCTGTGTCGGCCCCGGCGCCGTAAAAGCCGGAAAAAGGAGTAGTTTACTCCCGTGGGCGATTCCCCAGTCATGGCTGAGGAATCCGTAGCTGCAGCCAAGCTATCCGGTGACCCGGATAAGCTGACTCCGTCCGCAGAAGCTTTTCCGGAAGCTTTGTCACCTGTTACACAGGAAGAGAGCGAGATGATGGACGTGGAGGAACCCACGGATCGCTCGTTCGAGGAGAAGCTGGCTTCATTTTCACTGAATGAGCCAGAGAAGATGTTATCTCCACTCCCACCCGAGGGAACCGGAGGGGCTGCGAGTGCTGAACCCGCAGCGACTGAGTCCGAAACCACCCAAGTCGACGGACCGGAGGATCAGTGGAAGCCAGCAGTGGCTGACCCGTTCCCAGTAGATTACGATGGTCGCTACCTGTATGTCCACCCGGAACTGCAGGCACAAGTGACCTACGCGGACGGTACACCAGTTAGGATGGACCCGAAAGTAAGGATAGCTATCGAGGGTGTCATGGCTCCCGAACAGCTGACCAGGACGCCTCCCGAATGGCTTCGAGACTGGCCGTGGTTCCAACGGGGACTTATGGTGGACGCTGGTTTCAGTGCAACCGCGTATGAAGCCAACCGAGCCTTCGAGCTCGGGGCGTATCCGAAGCCTGACAAGTCCCTGTGGAACGTCAAGGCTACGAACATTAACTGGGTAGGCTGTGTCTGGGATCCCGAGGGGCAGACCTACCCACGTCCTTGTGCCACCCGGCCCCAATACCGGACCACAAAGGAGTTCAGGGAAGCCGCTGCTAACTTCGAACAGTGGGACGACGGTTTTTACATAACCGAGAAAGAGTTAGTGGATGTTCAAAACAACTCACTAATCGGTATGGACTGTAATGCAGCCATTCGGACGGTACTCGTCCGCCGAATGACTGCTGAACAGGAGGCCCAGGAAGAGGCTAAGAGGGCCGGGGAAGTACCCGCACCTCCTATCCCCGACCTGAAGCTTGCCACCAGGAGCTCAGCCAGTGCTACACCAGCCACCGGCAGTACTACCACTCCGGTAGAAGCCTCGACCTCCAGCGCATCCGGAACCCAGGAACCGGAGGAAGACTGGAAGGTCAGCAAGAACAGGAGGTCCGCTGCTCGGAAGCTCAAGAATCTCCCGGATTCTGCTAGAGCCGAGCCGAAACCCAGCACCTCAGCCACTGGTAGTACTGCCATGGAAGTTGAGTCGTCTGACGAGGAGTCGGTGCACGAATCCTCGGTTGAGTATGATGAGAAGGCCACTCCGTCAACTCAAACCGAGGCCGAGAGTTGGGCTAACGCCAAATCCGGATTCAAAACCCGGATTCCGATGTGTTTCTCCGACTGTGCCTACGGAGTAAAGAAGGACGGCTCTACCCTCTATGCCTGCCCGGACTCAGTCAACAAGAATAATGAGTCAGATGATGAAGATTGGATGCGTCTTTCGGACGAGGACCCCAATCCGAGCAAAGCCTATCGAAAGATGTGGCTTATGCTAAACCACACCGAAGGGTACTACACTTATACCCAGAGGAGGAAGCTGCGTTGGGCTCTAGAGAAGTGGTACGGTGACGACCAGAAGTCCTGTCCCTTCTCTATCTGCCAGGATGCGAGTGATGTCTCGGTCCGGACCTGGAGTACTCCAGCCCGGTTCCAAAGGCATCTGGTAGAGACCCACTTCCACCATCACCCGGTTTACATTTGTGATCCGAGTTATGGTAAGAAGGGTAAGAAGTGTACTACGAAGGTGCAATACAGCCGACGTAGTGATCTGGCGAGACACCAGAAGAAATGCCACGCAGAAGGTTTAGACGGGGCTTGGAAGCGCATCATGGAGCTTCATCAGGAACTCATGAAGGAGTTCGATAGTCTGAGCGAGGATGCTTGGTCTAAGATCCGACCGGGGGACCAAGTCCTCTGCGAGGTTCCGAAGACCAAGGATTCAAAACTCCGCGCGAAGATAGTCCTGACTCCTGGAAAGGGTAAACTGGACATGCACGAGTCTCTCTGGCAGAAATGCGAGGAATCCGGCAAGGAAGGAAAGAGAGCTCGTGAAAGGAGCAGAAGAGACCAGAACCGTGGTGGCAACGGTAATGGTCAGAGCACCACTGCTAAACCTAAAGTCAGAGCAGAGGACCGCTCCAGGTCTCCTCTGGCTCGGCACCCCCACGAGCAGGCTCAGGGCACTCCGGTGTTCAAGAAGCCCGAACCTGCCGGATACGCTGGAGCCGTATCAAAGCCTGGGAAGGTTAATCCCCGTAACTTTCCGTCCTTGACCCAGGGACCTGGACCTGAGAGCCAGACCTTGGTCGTAGGAAAGGATGGTCGTCTTGTCCCTAAGAAGACCTCAGCACCTGCTGCCGCCGGATCCGCATCCGCTCCAGCCGCCCTGCCAGTCAACTTCACCCAGGAGCAGTTAAACATGTACTTGCAAATGGGATTGAAGCAGAACCCGCCTCCTGCCTACTGTGTACCATCAGCAGGCGTGTCCGGATACCCCAAACCCAGAAGTGGTCCGCAGGCCGCATCGACTCCCCCCAAGGCTGTCGCTGCACCTGCGAAACCAAAAGACGCCATTACCATTAAAACCGGTAATGCGGAAATTTGGTTTGAGAAGTCTCGCCAAGGGGAGGCAGATGTCCAGAAGGCCATCTACACCCACTGGGAAAAGTGTGTCCGTGAGAAGGCCACATAATTCCATCAGGGACTTCTAAATGACACCCTGTTGTGTATGAAGGAGGTCGCGGATGCTGAAAAGCAGCGCCTCGAGACCCTCATTCGGGACGACGTAAAGGCCCAGGAGGAGGCTGCCGCAGCTGCCCAAGAAAAGGCAGCTATGGACGTACACGTCTTGGAGAAACGTGTAAATACCAACTTGAACACTAAGTTCATGAGGGTATTCGGAGTCGACCTCGACGAGTGGGACGGCACTCCCGAGTCGGCTCTAGCTCTTCTTAAGAAGAAGCATGCGAAGAAATCCGTCTAAGCATGCTACGGGTTATTTTCCATAATTTTTTTCTCTCCACCACTAAATAACCAGATATAGTCTTTGCGGAACCCTACAGGTCTGCGAATGTTTTCTTCATTAGTATATGAACACCTGTTGTATGTGTTCCGGGTTCCTCTTATGACCAGCTTATTGTATAATTCAGGCTGTATAATCCTTATTGTACCCTGAATAGTCTATTCGGATTCAGAACTTCACTTATGGACAATCCGATAGTAGACTTGCTGCTGTCAAATGTATCCGGATGCCGGTTCCAGACTTCTGCTGCTACCTGTGCTAACCACTTACTAGGATGGACTTTACGATTTACCTCTACAATTCATCTATACTCCCGAATGGACTTATACTACATGTTACTACTACTTCCGGACCAGCCTATATTGGACTATTTTACTTATGTCAACAAAGCCTAAACGGATTACGATTCTATACAGTTGACAAAACCGGATCTACAATTCACTTCTACATTCTACACCATTCGGATATACCTATGAACTTTAGCACTTCTAGAGGATTGTGGGTAGCTGCCCCAAATTCATCTACCGTGTTCACTCTAATAACTATAGACTCTAGCACGTCCATCCCGTGGTTAGCTGACCACACCTACCAGCTAGTATCCGGAGGGCTACAGCAGAAGACTCCAGCAGCATCTATCATTTTTTTAAATTGTACATGTTATCATATGTCTATTTTTCTATAATGTTATTTGTATGTGCATATCCACTACACTGGTTACAACTTACTTTATATTGTGATACGGGTATATATATATCTGTTGGTACGGATCTCAAATTACTGTTCATATTTATAATATAAGATCCGGTAAACTACACCAGAATATACGCATTATTGTCCTGCGAGACATGTTGTATCATAAATATATTAATCTGGTGTTATAAAGGTTATTTGGTACACGGTGATATCATATATATCATTATATTCATTACTGCACCGTGAAGTTTTTTTGTTTTTTTTCTAGTAATACAAATGGTTCTATTCGTACTACTCACGGAATCCTTAACGGATCCATATGGTTATATCATACAATGATATTATAAGATTATATGTCATTAGATAGTGTAGTTACTCTAACAGTCTTTTTCAAGACTATATAATCAAAATGTGGTATTAATAACTACAAACGCATATGAATGTTATTACATAATGTATTTAATGTTAACAGTTCCGTTACATATAACTGTTACTATCACATGTATACGAATTATAATACTTGTTCTATTAATTATACCGTACACATGATATGTTATCCTATGGTATAATAAGCTAATTAACAGTTCCGATACATATAACTGTTATTCATTTAAGTAATTTGTATCATATTCGAACATTCAATTTGTCATTATGTAACTACATACACTATCGAATATATGTATATGACATTCAAATCATATTTAACCTGGTGTTAATGTTATATCTATGGTTGTACCTCTATTACTAATGGTTTAGACATATAGATATGTTATCCTAGTAATATTACTATAACTATAACACCCTCCTAAATGTCTGGGAGAGTGGTGTAGAGGTACGCATTGTCTAACCATAGAGTTGGGTACCGTCTGACGTGGCGGGTGAGTCGAGTCGTCAGACGTTCCTCAGGTTCCGGATAGGTGGCAGCACCGATCCGGGTCTGTGGGGACATCTGACGACGAACACCTGGGTCCTTATATAAAGCCCAGGGCTCAGTCGCTACGTCAGAGGCCCTTCTGGCCTCCGCACCATGTAGACCATTATCCATCAACATTAGCTGCCTCTTCTATACCATCCGGCAGCCGTGAGTGTACACTAAGAAATAAAACTAACCGTTGGCATACACTTGGAATACTGTCTTACTCTTTCTTTCCGAATCGTAAGACCCGAACCCCCCAGGTCCGTAAGGCCACAAACCCTTACACAAACAATGTTAATGAAATACAGACATGCACTTGGGGTGATAAAGGACCCATTACAGGAGATTGAGATGACCTCTGAGGGTGTCTCAGCTAAATGCTGTCGTAGGGCACTTACTAGAGGTTAGATGGAAAAGTATTTAGTACAATGTTGTACTATTTGCCCCAACTATTTTATTATGAAATGGGCAATTTTTATCTCTACTAGAGGCTCCAGCTGTTACCTTTGTACTAGAGGTGGGGTCTTACTATTCAACCACATTCTTCTACTGGAAATGCCAATTACCTCTAGTAGTGACTTTAACCTATAGTTGGCTATTAAGAAACACCACCCTGGGCCTCTATCAGGGCCTTGTTCGCATCTCCCCACACTCCCTTAGCTTTCTTGTCATCCTTGGTTTTCTGCAAAGACAGGAGTGATTGTATTTTATCACAGGGTTTATTGAAGCGGTACATGGTTGCAAAGTCAATGTTTACATTATCGGTAAATAGTCGCTTCCGTATTGTCACAATAGTTTCATGATCAAAACTGCAATCATTTTCCACCAAATCTCTATGACGGATAGTGTTCGGTATATAATTTTCATTTTGAATGCCAGAATGCGGGATAGTTGTATGATCGATTTGCATGGAATCGATTTCTGTTTTGCCGGTCGGTGAATTTGGTTGATCTCCACTGGAGGCCGCCATGTTGGATTCACCACCGCAAACAAAGTCCTGTTTTGTATGAGACAGTGCTTTCATTGATTTTGGTTATAGAATCATTGGAATCAGGGATTTCTGACAAAATCCTTTTAATTTCTTCCTCATTATCACTATCAGAGTCAGATTAGTTTCGTCGCGGCGGCTAGCTTTAGCTATACTGAAGCTGGTTCTCGGCAACCGCCGTTTGACTCCAGGAGTACTAACGCTAGTTTGACTGATACCAGCTGATAAATGTTCTAGTGAGCCGGTGAGCGGCATTGTTTGAATCAAGTTGGTTTGTTTTAAACGAATCAATCGCTTAACAGTCAAAGTGGAAGGTTGGGAGGAACTTGCCTTGTTCTCCTTATCATTGCCATTGGCACTTGATGGTTTAGGTCCAAATGTAAAGGTCAGTTTTTGACGCTTCGCGGCATTGCCCTCCGTGGTTTCGTCCCCCGGCATGGCGGACAAAATGGCGGACACTCGGTTCGCTAACTTAAAAGTTACAGTGAAAGTGGGACAGATCGCTATCACTATCAGTGAATGGAACTGTATTACAATACTCTCTTGGAGTATGGGAGTAAATCACTCGGATTTCTCACAGGTATGAATGTGCTGAAGGTTGGAGGTGCTAGGAAAATAACAAGAGAGGTGGACGTAGGTCTGTTGTCTCCCAACACTACACTCAGATTGGACTCAGGTAAGCCAGACTTTGCCGCTTCTCACTTCTGCCTGGTCACATGACATCATATCAGCAATCTCATTGGTTAAAGCAAATAAACAGGTCAGTGTTTTTTTGCTAAAAATGTTCTGTTCTGGTCTCACATTTATTTTTTTTTTCTAAAAAACAGCTGGGGGTCTTTGTGAGTGGCTTAAGAAAATTTTAATAAAAAGGTTTTAGTGGTTCTTATGATGTTATGCTGAGTGTTTCAGCCCTCTCGGGGAGAGAAGGGTTTTATTTATATACCCCTATGAATATATGTATGCACAGCGGTCTGGAGGCCATTTCTTAACACACTACGACTGCTGTCCTTTAAATCGTAGTGAGAACCCAACAATTTGGCCTTAACAGTACCATGCACTAGTAGTCCCTAATGTCTGCACCAGTTCGACTGCCCTACTCAACCTTATGTAATTACTGCATAGCTGCTTATCCTAGTGAGCAGTCGTAGTGCAGTTCCTACGAAAGCCTGGTATATTCATTCATTTTTAAATCGTAGTGGCTGTGTGCAGTCGTAGTACATTGAGAAATGGCCTCCTGACCTACAGAGTTATCAACATGTGACTACTGGTTCAAATGGAAGTGGACTTATGAGTGTATAAGCAAAGTACACTGAGTCAACCCAAGTCGCAGTTTTTGACTCAAAACCTCACAGATCTGCAAAAAAATCCCACACTCACTCACAGTAGGATTTTTTTGAATACCGGTATAAAAATTCCCTTGAGCAGAGAAATACCTCTAGAAAGAGTAAGGAGAATAAAATCCGAAATCCTATGTTCTAACAAAGATTTTGTGCCTATTTTATGAAAATTTCATGCATCTTGTGCATGTAAAATGCACACCAAATGTCAATGTCGCTGCCTTCTTTGCACACCTACAACCAGGGCTTTAAGGGGTGTATGTATACTTAATACAGATATTAATGATTGATTAGGTATTTTGACCCAAAAAGGGAACTTTATGTTACACATGCATTTACAGAATCATATCATTGAACATCCATGAAGCAGCTATTGATTATTATATGAAGAGGTAAAGATTCATCCATATATACATTTTTCATATGTAATAAAAATATTAAGAAATGCTACAGAATCTTACAATGTGTGATCAATCAAGATCATTAGTAATATATACATACAGAGAGAGGGGAGAAGGGAGTATCCATATTAGAAATATTCATTATACATACAGAGTAATGCTACTATGCTCAATGTAGAGAAACTACTATTTAACATCAATATGTTAAAGAAGAAAGAACTTGATTACATAAGTTGCATATTGGATTATTTTTATGCAAAAAGTGCAACTGCATTTTGTATGAAAGGTCTGATGGCACTATGTCCAACTGGGCCTTGTCTTTTACTGAATATATCTAAATGGGGGCAATTATAATGTGTACCCCAAGAATGACTTATCTAGTATAATTCAGGTGCCTTACATGTAAGCCTGAGCATATAATTTATATGGCCATTAGTCACAGTCAGTTTAACGGGAGATTCTGGGTAATGTTTCCAACCCAATGTCAAAGTTTTTGATGTCTAAAATCTAATTTGGCATTAGGGAGGGGAGGGGTCAAAGAGGCATAAGATTCATTATTACACTCACAAACAATTCAAATCCACTTTACCTATTATTTTATATAAGAACAAAGAGGCCATGGAGTATTTACCAGGCCGTATGTGATGTAAAAACCATCCCATCGATCGTGTTGTATGCTATTTCTAGCTCTAATCCAATCAGAAGCCAGCATTTCCACTAGGCCACGCCCATCTCATTTGCATTGACCAATTACAGTACAGCCATATGTAGAGGTCGGCGGAAAATATCCTGGAGAAACCTGGAGTCGAACCCGGGACCCTCCAACCTGCAGGCGGAAGCTCTACCGCTGAGCTACTTCCCCGTCTGACATTCTCTACCTTCCACCTACACCTTGGGCCATATGCCTCAAGGTCATATGTCAAATACGAGTCATGTGAGTTCAATACAATATCTATCATTTGACATATAGCTCAATATCTATCTATTGATAACCCAGGTAGCAAACATGGTGTGGCCCAAGTCTGGGCCATGGGGGGCTCCTGATGTAGGCCACACTGGGTTAACACAGTGGGCGCCCGATGGGTTTTGTCCTCAGCAAATGGTCTGGGCCACACTGGGCTAACCGATTTGGGCACAGATCTGTTTAAAAGTGGGCTCACCGATTTGGGCTCAAAGTGAGTTTAACATGGGTTTTTGGTGTGGCCCAAAGTGGGCTGCCCGATTTGACGAAAAATTAGTGGTTACATGGTAAAAATTCTTTTTGAAAAATTTATCCAATATTTATTCTTTTTTTTCTCCAAAAGTCAATGAACAACAAATCCTTGAGCTAATCTGACCCCCCCCCCCCCCCAATCACCAAAGCAGTAAATGCAATATCTACCTGAGTGGAAAGCCAGAGCAGAACCATCCATTTGAATCAAACTCATTCAGCCAACACAAGGCACTTTGATTCATTAAAGTGACATTCTGGCCTCAATATTCCCCCACTACTTCCCTATGTAGGAGTAGAGAAGAGAGCCTTCAAGTTCTTAATGACTGTACCTCTGCATATCTGCTCTTGTTCCAAGTTCAGTGCAATGGAAATGGTGTTGCCATTCCACTACTACTCAGATGACCTTGATTTGCACTTTTGACTAGAGACATCTAAGTATTTCCAGACTATGAGAAAGTCTGCACATTATTACTTCATATTTGATATAGTAGTCTATTCCAGTTGTCCATTGTCTAAAAGAAATAAGTTTTGTATGGGTAGTAGAATTCTGCCTGGAGTGCTGTGAAACCACTTTGTAGTGAGTCTGCCATGACTTGCCTACAGGGTCAGGGGATATTTTTGGTTTCTCAATTGCCTCTATATATAGTCCTCTTATACCCGGCCAGGTGTGGGACCTGTTTGCCCCCACACCACAAATACACCTTGCAAGCCTACTAGTATAAAGAAAGACATGAAGCTGTTATTTCCAAGACTAGTCAGTGTTGCATTTTACATGAAATATCTGGATCCCTACTATGAACCTACCTGTGTAGTAATGATATAGGGAAAGGGGGACTACCTATCTCCTACAGCAGTGGTGGAGGGAGGGGAGGGGGGGCAGGACAAGGCAGGGTGGGGTGAGAGCAGGACAGGGCAGGTGAGGACAGGGGATGGCAGGGGATGGCAGGGCAGGGTGAGAGGAGGGCAGGCCAGGGTAGGATGAGGGCAGGGCAGTGTGAGAGCAGGGCAATGTGAGGACAGGGCAGGACAGGGCAGGGTGGGGTGAGAGCAGGACAGGGCAGGTGAGGACAGGGGATGGCAGGGGATGGCAGGACAGGGTGAGAGGAGGGCAAGGGAGGGCAGGGCAGGGTGAGAGGAGGGCAGGGGATGGCAGGGCAGGGTGAGAGGAGGGCAAGGGAGGGCAGGGCAGGGTGAGAGGAGGGCAAGGGAGGGCAGGGCAGGGTGAGAGGAGGGCACAGGATGGCAGGGAAGGGCAGGGTGAGAGGAGGGCAAGGGAGGGCAGGTCAGGGTGAGAGGAGGGCAGGGGAGGGCAGGGCAGGGTAAGGGAGGGCAGGGGAGGAGAGGACAGGGCAGGGGAGAGCAGGGCGAGAGAAGGTGAGGGGGAAAGGGTAGGGCAGGTTGAGGGGAATGAGGAGGAGATGGAAGGGGTAGGGGATGGGTGGGGAGGGCAAAGAAAAGAGGGAGAGGGAGGGGGAACACTCATCACAGAGTTCAGAACAGTCCCGAATATGAGGCTGCCCTGTCCAAACCCACTCTCACCCGAGACTGAGAAGACTTTATGCAGCTAAGCACCCATCTTGGGATGCCCATTTTGAAAGCATCCTGGGCCCAATGTGGTTGCCCATTTTAAAGCTGACCAGTGCCCAAACCGGTCAGCCCAATGTGGCCCAGACCATATGCTGAGGACAAAACCCATTGGGAGCCCAACGGGCCCAAGTCGGTTTGCCCGATTTGGGCTGCCCTGTGTGGCCCTGACTGGAAACCCAGCATCTGCCGAACCTAAAACCCATGTACCGAATGCTGCCCACTTTGAACCACCTTATCCCTGGTTAAACCAATTTGGCCCCGAGTGGGCTTGCTACATGGGAAAGAGATTATGAAGACCATATGACTCTTAAATCATATTCAATGATGGGTGTTGTCATGTTCACAGAGTGTGAGTATAATCCTTTGAAGTATAAGCAGATATCCATTAATCTTTTCAATTAGCACTTGACAAAAATATCAATGCTATTTCTGATATTTCTGCAATTATGAATAAACAAAAAAGGATGCGGTCAGCAGCAGACATTATCTTCTTCCAGTCCTCTTCAACCATTGACTTCTCTGCAACAATCATCTCTCTGCATTCATTTGAAGTTAGTCTCTCATTCTCGTTCTTACTTTTCAGAGTGGACGAGTTCTGAATCTTTTCATTTATTTTTTCAGTCTTTTTATCCGCTTTTCTTTGCCGATAGGCCTGTCTCTTCGTGATGCATTTTGAGCACCATGTTGACTCAATAGCAGTTGCTACTCGCAGTAACCAAGCTGGTGGGTCACCAAATTGGGACAGCCTGAAGTGGGTTCGAATAGTGAAAACAGACCACAGGATGGTGACCAGAGTCAAGGTCATGTTGATGAGGAATAGGATTGCTGCACAAAATAGTGAGACAATGATCAGTCTTTCAATCAGGAAATGAAAAAGACAGTACTATTGTTTAGCAATAAGTCTTTACATTGTAAATGTGGCATCAGTAAGGATCTCATACATATGATTTTATTTACTGAATAACACAGAGATTTTTGACATGTGTTTTGGTATCTCATCAATTTTACAATATTTAGTCTGCAATGCCTATTTTGAATATTGCATATGACTCAATTAATTTGCAGTACAGTTAACACTTACATATCAAGGGTAATATTACAGTTGACTCTGGTATTTTGTCTGCCATCATCATAATGAAGACAGAGTATGCAAGGAACGATGTCAATCCAAGTGAGACCCGTTCTCCAGCTTCAGGAGGTAGAAAGAAGCTGCATGACACAATCATATTCAGCATCATAGAAGGGATGATCAGGTATGTTATGTGGTAAGTGGCACGCCGTTGTAAGGATAAAGAGAAGATGACAAAGCTATAGTTGGATTGTGGTTCACTGTACTCGTAATATTTGATGAGTTCCTTGCCTTGAAGATCTAGTATGTCCCAGTCAGCAGATGGATGTTCAGTTGACATGATTGGTTTTTGTGTCATGCGATAGTACACCTGATGAACAGCATAAGCCCAGGATCCCAAGCTGAAATCACAAGTCTGTTTATCAAAGGGAAATTTTTGCAAGAAGACAGGACAAGATGTAAGAACCGAGAAGGGACTGAACCGTACAACCTTGCCATTGTTCCATACCACAAGATTCTCTTGGAAACCAAGGAAGGGTGTCACCATATTCTTAGCATCTCCAACCCTGTTGAAGGATTGAATAAGGGACATGTTAGTAAACAGAATGACCCAAACAGAATAGGTATTATCCTTGTTTACAGTTATTACAGTTATGATTATATGAAGTCATGCATCGACAATTAATCATTTAGAATGATCCATTCTACAGATCATTGCCCTATTAAAAGAAGGCTGTAACTGCATCTGGGTCAACAAGGTGAAAAGTACCTCTGTGAGGAGCCTTGGACACCTTACACCTTGTTGACCCATGCAGTTACAACCTTCTTGCACTAAGGCGACAGGATTATAGTACATCATATTCTCCTAATTTGATTGTACATAATATAGACCTGAGCTATGTCAATGATTTAATGCTTCGATATTACATTGCTATTTCCACTGGTGTACCAATTGTTTATAATGTCTTTTTGAATAAATGATTAACATACAGATTATATATGACAGCATCAGGAACCCAGATAACAGTAGCTGGCAGCACTAGCACTTCAACCCCATCATGATTGGCCGGGTTCCATTTGAAAAAGGCATCATACCACTCCTGGAAAGGTATGAGATGGTGAAATCACATGGCATAATCGAAGCTGCCAAAATGATGCCACTTCCATGTTATGGAAGAGTCAAACTGAGATTTATACTTGCCAATGCAATCATACCAGAGAATTGTACTAAGGTACTGAATGGAGTACCCTAAGTGCACTTTATAGGTTGTTCATCAACTGAGAGTGTGCCTTTTACCTCTAAACTTATATATGAGGATTTGAAATAAATTGTCTACCGGGTACTCTTACCTGCTTAATCCAAATGACTGAATCAAGTAGTTCTCGCTTCTCATCCTATAATAAAGGAGAATTAGTTATATTTTTGCAGTTTGTTTAATATAACTTTGTATGATATAAGAATGCACATTGTGCCTGGTTTCAAACATAAAGTTGTTCTCTCTGACACTGTTTTCATAACACATGTGACACATACTGGGATAAGGGGTCTTAGAACCCCCTGCACTAAGCCCCATTTTCGCAGATTGTGTCACACATTATAATCAAGTTATTTTTACATAAAGGATCAAATGGTTTAAAAAGGTTAGAAGGGAATGAAATGATAAATAAGTCTCACCAGGTCTAGTAGTTGGTAGAAGTGCATGGTCATGTTGACAATGAGTTGGTCACTTGAGGACGTCACAGGTCGCATATGGCGGCTATAGTTGGCGCTGAGCTGCTCATAGAGCATCAATTCAGGAGACATTTCCTTTGTGTCACTCTGAGCTGCTATAGTCATGATGAAACCTGAATGAAAATGTGAAATTAGACAGTTGTTGCATTTGTATTGGGTATTTGCATAGTATCTAATATCTTATTTAGCGTTTCAGGGGACGACTTGTCCAGTTGCATTTGGTTATAATGGGAATAATCCTTTCCACAATTTCAGCCAGGTCAGCATGGCTTCTGTAAAGTCTTTCCCAAAACTCCATGCAAAACTCAATGGACCTAATGATTTTTACGGAAACTAGTTATTTTGTTCATCTCATATGATTAATCATCCTAGTAATTTTTGGCTTTGTGGCAGTTGTTTGATGAACTGCATATATGTTGTTTTATTGTACTGTATATGCAATTGGAAAGGTATTACTGTATGCCATGATATAGTGGTAAAATAACACATGTGGGATTTTATATAAAAGGGAATAGATTGGGAGTGCAGGCAATGGTATCATAGTGACCGAAGTCTCCAGACCGATTCACAGCATATTGCTTTTATTGTTCACTGTACAAATATTGTAGGGGCATCTCTACACAGTAATCATCATAAAGCATGATCTGCAGATGTCCTCCGATCTCAATCTGGGACCAACGGCTACCCTTATTTTGGAGAGAAATGGCCAGCATCACTGTTTATATCCTAGCAGAGTGCATACCAGTGATATCATAGGAACTGTATCAGTTGTAAGAATGTGTACTTGTATCTTAAATGGGTAGTAACAATATGTAGCTAGATGAGGGAAACTTGCCTCTAGGGGGAAAATGTCAAGTCACATTCACTCTTTCTTTATCGATTACGCATTTATGCGTAGTTTAGGCCGATTTTTGGCCGTTTCAAGTAGCTGTAACTTTCTAAAGATTCACTGACACTCTTAGATTTTATTGTTCATCCTACCTTGAGTTAGGTTCTCCACAGAGACCAAAGAAATAGTATCTACCTCTTATACTTTTTATGTGGTAGTCTTTTAAAAGACTTCCACACAAAATCCTAAATCATCATGAAAGTTTTCCATAGATTTACCCAATATCAAAGCAAAAAAATCATATAACATCATTTTTTTTTGTGAAAATTGACCTTGTCAATTTTTCATGCTGAACAAAATGACACTGGAATTTTCAGTCTATTTTGACGCATTATAGGCCATTTGGGCTGATTATCATGGCAGCAGATATGCTAAAAATGCAGATTTTCCATTGTTTTGGTTGCCATATTAACCAAAATGAATATTTTTTTAAATTCTCCATTTACCAAATTCCAGCAGAAATTTATTACTTCCTACAATATGCACTTTATTTCATCAAAATTGTTACAGGGACAGCTGAGATATTACTTTTTAAGTTTGCTTGATTGATCAACTTAAAAGTCAAAATGAGATATCTTGGGTTAAAATATCCCAAGTAGTTTTGCTGTAATTGCTTGTCAATCATAGGTTGCAGTGTGCGTATGAAAATGGCAAATAAGCTCTAAATGCATCATACTGTATCATAAATACTTATAATGCAAAAAGTACAGTTTTGTGGAAAAGTTACCAAAGAAATATGCTGTCTTTATCATAAAATTGGTTCTAGAGGGAATTTTTGAGCTCTCTCTTCAGTTCTGAGTTCATAATTATGTCAATTTCTCTGTTGCCATCCCAGGTAACAAGAAACGTTGAGTGAACGTTGATTAACATTAGTTGGACTAACGTTTGTAGAAAAACATTGTTTCAACATTGATTTTTGGTTTTTAAGAAAACGTTTTTTCACAGATGTTGGTTCAACGTTTAAACAATGTGCAGCAGATAACGTTTTTCCAGATAACCCTTGATGAATGTTGATCAATGTTCAGAATGTGGACTCAAAACAACATTGATTCAACTGGTTTAAAAAAAATGTCGATTCAATGTTATTCTATGATTCCAAAATGACTCACTAGATGGCAGGAAATGTTATGATAGGACTGGGCTGGATGCTGCATAATGGTAGCTGTCGAATCTTTATCATAATGATGGTCATGTAATAGCTTATCATCTTATCATCAAGATCCCATGTTTAAATATATCTAGGTGAAAAAATATTTATAGATGAATGAAAATATTCCCAGCATTATGGTCCATGGTGTGGTGGACACCCTTATTGAAACATTTGGAATTTGTATAACCCATTCCTCCCCTGTTATCCCTTATTGAATCATTAGGCTGCTCCTCTTACATATATATGAGGTATATGATCCCTTTGTAAAAGGGGACTTATGTACCACTGGAGCATGAGGTGGGAAAGGAGGAGGGGAAATTAAGCAAATACATCAGAAACATAGAAAATAAAGAAAATATACTATTGCAACATACTAGCAAAGTAGGGAGTAAGATAAGGTTGATGCAACATTGATTTGACATAATTTTAATGCATACATTCACGAAATTGTGTTAAATCAACGTTTATTTAACATTTATTCAATGTTGGTTTGAGTCCACGAAATGGAGTTAAGCTGAACCCTCTTTGAATATTGTTTCAACTTGGAAATGACGTTAATTATATGTTGAAATAACCTAATTTGTTACCTGGGATGCCAACAAACATTCCTTTTGCATTCCAAAAATAGAACATTTTCAGTGGAGATTTTCGGTGTTTTACCCATATATACTGCCCCTGGTAGCCAAAGCCAGTACTAAAAATCCCGCCTGGAGGTGCGTTTTCCCCCGTTGGCCCACATTCATAATGCTCATTTAGAAACAGGAAGGAAGTGCTATAGCCATTCACCTTTAGAAGTATTAACGGTAACTCAGTTTTCATATTTCATGCAAATGTTCTACAAGAGTTTAGTTGGGCTTTCTTATAGATAACAGGAGACAGGCTGTTCCTCTATCACCATGCCATACCTTATTATAATATTCCCCTTTCAGACCTTGTAAGGTCACTGAATATCATACCTTCCTGGTAGTCAACACTTACCTCTTTATTTAACAGTACGATTTGATACCGATAGGTGTAGAAAAAAGGCACCAGGAACCTACTGTGTACATGTCTATTTGTGTACCCGTATCATACATCCTGCTGATGGTGTGACTAACAATGCATTTTAGGATGCAGTAGGGAAACATAATGTGAATGTGAGTGCTAGTACACTACCACAAATCAGAGTGTACCAGACTATTAAGATATTTAAATGGGAAATGTTCACACATTTGAATGAAAATGTGCATTACACCAGCAAGATGTATAACAAAATGATATCTGATCAGGCATAACACTACACCCCAATAAAGAAGAAAAGAAGATAATAAAATGAAAAATAAATGGGACCTACCTGACATGTGGTGTATCAGTAGTAGGTAAGTTATACATCTGGACTGGCAAAACCCCATTCTTACAGCAGGAAGAAGGTTGAACAGTTGAGAGTAGTAGTGAGTCTGGCCATGCAATGTTCAGCATGTTCTGATCCCACCGACCAGTAGGGCGACAGCATGAAGTGGTATGATCATTGCGCATGCGCTGGTGATGCTGCTATTGTAGCGCATGTAAATGGTAAGCAGCAGGCAGGGTGAGGGTAGTTTAATGAGAATGGGTAGTAGACTACATCAATACCTGCAGCTGTCAAGACCTACTGGGTATAAAATGGACACCAAATGCAATTTATACTGTGCGTGTGGCCATTAGTGGGCTGTTGGCTCATGGGAAAAACTGGGTAAAAAGATACGCCTGTTGCATTTGTTCATAAAATCGCTCATTGTCACCCAGTGGGCGCATAGGTGTCAATCAATGTGCACTACTGACTGATATGTGTTGACAATAATGATCAACCTTTGGTCAACATTGATTAAATGCTATTTTAGTAATAATCATAATTGATTCTATCCGCTCATTTTTACTGTTGTGTTGACTGTTGTATTGAATCATCCTACAGCTATCAATGTTAAAACAATATCATGGAACGAGACGTGGAGTAAGTCCCAACACTACATTCTGACTGGACCTTTGTCTGCATGGAATTTGCCGCCTATGGAGCAATGGCAGGTTATGTGACATCTGATTGGCCAAAGGTGCATCTCAGGTCAAAAAGATGCACTTAAAAATCTTGTTTTGCATCTCACCAGTGGTGAAGCGAGTGGTGACCTCCATTCAGGATATTCAGCAGCTCACATGTTGTGACTAGAAAAAAATCACAACTCATGGTAATGAGATTACCCATGATGCAGCTCACAAGATCCAAGATGGCCCCCTCTGACAGGTAGGGCATTTATTTTGATTAACAGTACCGTATTCGACCTAATTAGCGCACATACCCTAATAAGCACACACCCCCTCTTTTTGGTCATTTTTCAAACTAGAAATTACCCCAGATTTTTGGATTTTTAAGCTCAATTAAACTCTTAACTACTGGACATCCATTTTAAGATATCTTCTAAGCGCACAGTACGCTAATTAGGTCGAATACGGTATTCATGTTTCAGCCCTCACGGGGCCTCATCAGGTGTATCTCGGGGAGTACTCACTTTGTTTATACCCCAGTGGATTATTTTCCTCCTGTGGTTTGACCTATTTTAGTGATAACTTCTATGACACTGTGGCTCTTAGGTAATGTTTATAGTGCTTTCTCAGCAAATTCCAATCAAAGGTCCAGTAGAGTCGCAGTTTCTGGCCAGAAAGCTCACAATCAGCGATTTTTCTCTTCTTACTCAATCCCTAGAGGGCTCTAGGGATTGAGTTAAAACAATATCATATTTCAGAATGTAAATTCAATCGGGCAATGTACATAAGTCACCAGCACAATTTGTGTCCACTTTGATAACATTGATATCCCATTGACATTTCAAACTCAAATCCTCAATCTTGAAGGGGTCTAGTCGTACCACCTTGAGAAATACCTTCCAGGTCTCAATTAGAAAAAAAAAAATATATATATATACCGTAATCTCCCACGTATAAGACGCGTCCTCTACGCCAAACAAAATGCTGGGGCGTCTTATAGCTTTCTCTCAGGTTGGGTGTGCGTCTTATATGAGGGGTAATTTTACTATAGAAATGTACTAATCTTACAAATTTCAGCATTAAAATGTGCATCTTATACGCGAAAATGCCTTTGCTGGGTTTGGGGTGCGTCTTATACGCGCAACACGTCTTCTATGTCGGAGATTACGGTATATACTTTTTACTCATCTGTTTTCCAAGAAGATTTTTCCTGTATTTGAAGCTGGCAGTACCACCATCAGGGACCACCATCCCCACCTGGCACCACCCTTATTATGATCCCTCCCCCAGGAATTACACAGTGATTGAAATGTCTGGTGCCAGAGATCATCCCCACCACTCCCCTTCATCATCCATGTAGACAGCTGTCTGGTAAACAGAATTCTCATTCACCCCTTTCCCTCAAACGCCCGATCTAATGCACATATTCATTTAGTTGCATTAAAGTAGACACGTATGTGGACATGGAATAATTATGTATAATGTAAGATTTTTTTCCTGAGTTAACAGAAGTTTTTGTTGTGCATTGATGTGAGCTTATTTTATAGTCTATGGTTATAATCATTAAAAAACGCGGGATATGCATGAAGCAATAAGTGTTTGGATATCATACGTTTTGTAAAGGTGAGTTGAGGGGAAATTCAGTTTGGAGCGGTTATGTAATATGGAAGCAGAGATAATTAGTATATGGAGTTAGTATTATAAGGGAAAGCAGTTTAGATTCAAGTATCAGGTATTATAAGGGAAAGCAAGGTCCTAAGGTTTTCAGTAGGGCCAGAGAGAGAGAGAGAGAGGAAGGAGATTAATGTATGTTGTCAGGGAGGTGTCAGTGAGCCTGTGGAGTGAAAGTTATGGAGACATTGTTTTCTGTTTGGTGAGAGTGGCTGCACAGAAAAAAATCCAAATTAGTAAATACTCATTTAACTTAGACAAAACCACTGGTTAGGCAAAATACCCAACATGTTAGTAATATTTTACTAATGTGTTAGTTGTATTCACTAACCTATTCAGGCAAGCTGGCTTGATTTAGCCAAGAGAGAAAAGCGGTCTTTTTGTCTAAGGGGTTAGTAGTTTTATCTAAGGGTTAGTAGATTTCTTCACACCAGGTGGCAGTGTGGTTTGCATGAGGTATTTTGTGGGAAGTGTCTATCATAGAAAGGCCTACAAATGTGAAATTTATGGCACTTCTAATGACTATTGACATGATAAAGCCTTCACCATTCAACCTGGCATAGGACTTGACAGAATACAGCCTATAGGTTTATTATGTTATTGATGGAGCACGGAAGAAGAATGGAAACACCCTTTCTCTGGAAATTCAATTTTCCTATATATCCACATCTATGGCCCTATGAGTCAAACCCAGAACAACTAAGTTTAAGGGTTGCAAATGAAAATGATATGAGGCATTAAACTTGCTTCTCATATGGAGAGGCTCTGTTCTGGGTGTCTTAATCCATGTGGAGTTTATACCTATCATTTGAATCAAAATAAAAGAATGGGTATTGAAATAGTCCATGTAGTTAGTAAAAAAAAGTCTAAGGCAAGTTAGGAAAAATGCCCAACTTGCCTGATTTCTCCTAAGGGTTAGGCGTAAACTCCCAAGGAAACTTCGGTGGTTTGGCGACATGCAAACTCCCAACTTGCCTTAGCAATTCCAACAAATGTTAGGCAAACAGCCTAAGATATTTAGAATTTTTTTGTGTGTGTGCGTAGTTTCTGGGAGAGAGAAAGACAGAGAGAGAGTGTCATGGAACTGTGTGGTATTTTAGTCAGGCAGCAGTGGTCACGTGAGGAGATCATGGCTCAGGAATGGGGGCAGAGCTAGGGCCTGTAGCAGGGGACCAGGGCTGAGAGCAGCAGAACTCACTGAGGGCTCACCAGGACAGGACTAAGACAGGACTAAAGGGGGATGGACTACTGTGACTCTGACTGGACATTGATATACCTATTAAAGGGTTGCTGGCTAGGAGATCTTTTGGAATAGTTATGGATTCTATGGAACCAACCACACACACACACACACACACACACACACACACACACATCATGCAGGTGCCACACTAACTGAGTAGGTATTATCAACCAGTGGTATGTATCACTTCACTCCTTTTAATGCAAATCTACAGGTTGAGTAAATCATGGTTTGTGCCACTCACTTGGAACTGAGATTGTAATGCCTATTTGTAACATCATTAAAAATGTATAACTCCCCTGGAGATGGCTGTGTTGTGTCCCAATATATCTTCTCTCCGAAATGGGCTGTGGGGCTTAGATATAGCCTTTACCACTTGACGCTAGTGAATTCCCCATATGATATAGTAAATTAGTTAAAGCACAGTAGATCACTTGGAGTTATTATCTATTTCTTGAGTTACTGTGGAGAGTCTTACATAGTAGATTAATTACGGCACAAACCAATACCTCAAACAAACCCTTCTTAAAACCCTCCCTTCCTATAGCCCAAAGGAATGAAAAGGGTTAGCAGCAAAACCAGGATAAGCATTCACAATACCAAAGAGAGTGAAAATCCATGAAGATAGTGAAATTTTTAACTGGCACCAAGAATTACTCTCCCTTCGAGGCTAGACATGCATGCCTGAGAATATTGCCTTCAAATTTCCTCTTCAAAAGAGTTCAGTAATTCAGAAAACTCATTTTAGGATACCTCCTGGAGATATCCTAAAATGGCAAATTCACAATTTTCCCATAATCTCTTGGAAACTCGCCAGACAGAATGTTTGCCAAGATTCAAGTCTGATAGGAGGTATTTATTTTAGAATTGCAACACATCTGTAGTGTTTCCCAAACCCAAGTCAATTGTATTCTTACAAAGAAGGACAATGACACACTACTCAGGTTCCAGCTAGTTCTTTATTCGTCTCTCGTATACACTAGTAAACAAGTCTCGATGTCAGTCAATTAATAGTGCAAGAGTAGCCTCAGCTATCAGCGATCAATAATACTCAAGAGCAAGCTCTGTCGAGTTAGAACATGTGTAGTATCGACTGTAGTCGATACTAACCTTAAAGAATAATTACATCACTCTCCCCTAGGCTCAAGCACTGATAGAGAGAGAAGTAAACTATAACACAGGATCAGTAGAACTGGACACTAAATTTTAGCGTGGCCAGTCCGGGACTGAACCCAGGGAGACGACCAGACTCCCCTTTTATAGTAGAGTGGAGGGATCCACGTGACATTACAGAAATAACTTAGATCTGCTCTTACAACCGGGCGCCTCGTCATGTGTCTAATAATATCTTGATATGGTTGGATAACCATACTATAACTATCGACGGTGGTCGAAGGTAATAACCGATCGCCACACATCTTTACACCCGGGAAACTTGCCTGGTAATTCACTCACTTCACCAAAAAATCTTGAATGTTCACCACACTTTCTGAACTAGCTTCCTGCTACTCAAATAGAAATCTTTCCTAGCTGAGATGAAAGAGACCTGATGTTGGTTATCAATGAGTGTATGATGATGGGGATAAAAATAATTTATATTGGCTGTTTGTAGGACATCGTCTAGTCTGTCAACAAACTGGTTTTTTTTCTATACCTGATTGATTATTTAAGAGGAAGAAAATGAATAAACGGATGGAAGTGTCCTAAGAACACGTTCTGGGGCATTAACAAGCATAGCTTGACACACTCCTATCTGACAGTCTGAAACAGGGAGAGATAAACTTGTAACTGATATTTTGGCACAAAATGAGTTTTCTTCTGTTTTGACAATTATTGACACAGCAGAACTTGAAAATACAGATAAACCTTTTTGCACTTAAGTGACGACATGGGGATGGGGACTATGAGAGAGATAATAGTTTCAGCCTGATGGTCACTGCAGTTCTGGTATTTAGGTAGATCGTGATGTATGAATATACCCAACCCCATCATACGGGGTCCCATATATGTCCCAAGGGAGAAAGATGCATTTCCTAGAGGGGTTTTGTGTGAACAGAGATAGAAACATAACAGGTACACCAGTCGGTTTTGTGTGAACAGAGATAGAAACATAACAGGTGCACCAGTCGGTTGCACCAGGTAACTAATAACACCAACACATTTTTTCCCCAGAAACAACAAAATGTAATATTTCTCAAACCCAGCTAACTAGTAGACCCCGCATGAATTACTTCAGAGGTATCTACAAATCTCATGGAAAATTTGGAATGATAGAATGGTTACATAGCAAATAGAATAAGGCAATAATCAATGCTTTTGGAAATCAACACTTATTACAATAACTTTGAATGATGTGTATGACGTGTTGAACCATTTTATAAATGTTCCCAAGTATACATACATTTCCAGGACAAACTATTCACTACCAGGGATCAATCACTCTTTTAATCATGAGAGAGGCATGAGAGGTGTCATGGATTTTGAAAGGAGTGAAAAGAAATGATTCCTTTCAAAAAGCTTGGGCATTACTATATATACATAAAAGATGACCTTTAGGTGGAGAAAGTTGACTTCTAGATCCCTGACCGTAGATATTTTGGGCGGACCCTTGGGTCCCTACAGTACCTAGGGGTGACCACTGTTGAAATGGATACAAAGTTGTTCAAAGATAATACTTTGGAGTACACATGGGCAGAAATTCAGTTGGCACTTACTAAAAAGATCAACACTATTTCAGATAATGCTGCAGTCATGAATAAACAGAAAAGGATGCGGTCAGCAGCACACATAATCGTCCTCCAATCCTCCTCCACCGTTGCCCTTTTCTCTGAGAAAATTATCTTGGCTCTGTCGCTTGAGATTATGCCTTCACTGTCATTCTTACCATTCAAATTGGATGATTTTTGAAGGTTTTCATTCATCATTTCAGTCATCTCTTCTGCATTTTTTCCTGCATATGCCTGTCTCTTCTTTATGCACTTTGAGCACCATGTTGACTCAATAGCAGTTGCTATACACAGCAACCAGGGAGGGGGGTTACCAAACTGGGATAGCCGGAAGTGGGTGCGTATCGTGAAAACAGACCACAGGATGGTGAGCATTGTCAAGGTCATGTTGATGAGGAAGAGAATTGCTGGAAAAAATGAAAATACAATTAACAGAACAAGCCTTTTGGACAGGAAAAAAACACAATTCCTAAACACAATTCTAAAGATGTTCTTGCAACGTTTTTGTAATCACGTTAATTTCCTAAACATGTTTAGCCAAACTATGTGCTTGGCTCAAGTGTTGAGAAATCTAGGAGTTTAAGTTCAAAATTTGTGTTTAGATGTTTATGAAATTTTGTGTTTAGATGTTTATGAAATTTTGTGTTTAGATGTCTAAGTGATTTGGTAGGAAGTAAGGGTTTGCAGACATGAATGCATTAAAAAAAAAATAAAGGAATATCTTTTGTTTGTTTTCTTGTTTACTGGAGGACATCAGCAGGTATTTTACATGACAAAGTCTCCAAAGATGTCAGCTACAGCTGTGTACATATATGTACACACTGCATTAGAAAGAGAGACTTGAGAAAGTACAACAGCTTGGCAGGAAGGACAGAGCTTTAGCCTTAACAAAATAGCATGAAGTACATGTCAGTCATGGAGTTTGTTGATTATTTTATGGTAACGATGGTGGTGTAAGTTGAATTTAGTCAATTTTCTATTGCTGTTTCTATTTTCATGACATTCAATGAAATGGTACTATGATAAACAAGGGGTTTGGGGACATTTGTCAGAACAATTGATTATAACTGCGTGCAGATAGTCCATTCAGAGGTAGTGCTGCTACCTGGTGTGGATTTGACATCCAAGTACCTAAACATATTGATGTTTAAATCTAAACACCTAATATTCAATTGTTTAAACTCTAAACATCTAAACATGTTTAGCAAAAATGTTAATGTATTTAGAATAAAAGTGTTTATTTCCTAAATGCGTAGTCAATGAGACACCTCACATACCTATATGTTTAGGTTTTAAACATATTTAGACCTAAACATGTTTAAAATCAAAACACCATTTTTGCAGTGTATGGTACTGAATAGGATCTTTTCTATGCAATTTATTACTGCATAGAATAAGATTAATTATATGGTATGGTCTTTCTCTACATAATGTTTTGGAAGAAGGAAAGCTTAAATTATTGTGTGGACAATTATACTTTCACTAATGTACTATGACTTAGATTATTGATATTGTGCTTTTAGCAGTTTATACTCACATATTAGGGGTAATATCATTGTTGACTCTGGTATTTTGTCTGCCATAATCATGATAAAAACAGAGTATGCAAGGAATGATGTCAATCCAAGTGACACCCGTTCCCCACCTTCAGGAGGCAGAAAGAAACTGCACGACACGATCATATTTAGCATCATGGAGGGAATGATGAGGTAGGTTAAGTGGTAGATGGCACGTCGTTGTATGAATAAAGAAAAGACCACAAAGCTGTAGCTGGTTCGTGGTTCACTGTAGTTGTAATGTCTGATGAGTTCCCTGCCTTTAATACCTAGTATGTCCCAGTCAGCAGATGGATAGTCAGTTGACATGACTGGATTTTGAGTCATGCGGTAGTACACCTGCTCAATTCCGTGAGCCCAGGATCCCACAAGAAAATCACAAGTCTGTTTATCAAAGGGAAATTTTCTTAAGAAGACTTGGCAAGATGTTAAAATTGAGAAGGGACTGAACCGAACAATCTTGCCATTGTTCCAGACGGCTACATTCTCCTGTACACCAAGGAAGGGTGCCACCATATTCTTAGCATCTCCAACCCTGGTGAAAAAATAGAGAGTGTGTAATCATATAGACTAGATAATTCCTGATACATATATAGCATACAATTTCACCATTCTACAAAGATATGCTATTGTTATACCTCACAGAATCTGCCTAAAGTCAGGGTGCACCTCACAAGCAGGGTATATCTACTTTGAGATAGAGGTAAAACTGGTCAGAGTTGCGCCTTATAGATTTGAAACAAAGTTAGGGTGTTCCTCATAAGTAGGGTGCAACTTATTTCTAATTTTACAACAATGTATATGTGAATGGGATCTGCTCCACTCAGACTCTGTTGTTGTTTCCCTTATATAGTTTATAGTTATTGTTTATAATTCAATAATAAATGATTGACGTACAGGTTATAAATGACAACATCTGGTACCCAGATGACACTAGCCGGCAGTATCAAAACTTTAACCCCATCATGATTGGCTGGGTCCCATTTGAAAACAGCATCATACCACTCCTGAAAAAAATCAAAATTGGATAGACAGAAAATGTCATAACTTTTGTGAGTGGGTAGCTGTTCCAGCAGTGGATCTTCTGCAAGTGAATCTTAAACGAGAGCATGGTGTTTGAATTATTATAAGGCTTTATGGAATGAACATGTGATTATCTGAGTGTTAAATTTAATATCAAAGATATGGTATCAATGTTTTTTTCCCTGCACGTCTCTCTCATGCATGGCTCTATCATGTTTGCAGTAAAGACATAGCAGTGAAGCGCAGTGAAGCGATAATAAAATCCTGGTCTGGAACCAGGAGGTTAATTCAAAACATCACTACCCCAGCGATGGTAGGAATGTTTCTACTCTATCCATTTTAGCGGAGGTAAGGTGTAACTACCTTGCTTTATCACAGCCAGCCCTATGTATTCAGGTGGTGGCATACATTATCACAAACAGAACACACTGTGCACAGAGGGAAGAGAGCCAAAATAAATGAATAGCTGTGGAAACATTCCTTTTCACTACAGTGATTACAAAAGCGTTCCCCTTCCCTATATGAGCTAATTATAGAGTATAGGGTGCACTAAGAGAGAGAAAGGAAGCACGACTTTACTGTGCACTCAACGCATGTGTAGCCTTAGCAGCCCTCAAGGACCCTCAGCAACTGTCCTGCCTCCCCTTTATATGTATACAGCAGGCACAGTCACTCTTGAGAGGAGGAGTGTTCCCTACTGGTGCTCTTGTACTTAGGGGAAACCACTATGCATTTCTTTCGGTACCATCACAGTGGTGGTAAGGCTGGAAAAGGAATAGTGAATGATCCAAAGGACTTGCTGTGCCTGACTGGGCTACCACCATTATAATACTTAGGATAGACTGACTAGGTCTTATAAGATGTGCCTACAGTACCATCACAGGGGTAGCGATGGGAGGATCTTTTCAATTAACCTCCTGGAAAATGTCCATACGGTATTGACACAACCCATCACTTTTGATATTATGCATGAATTCAGAGACAAATAGATTCTTGTTCATATTTTATTTTCAGAAACTGTTTACAACATGGCATTAGGTTTAACTTAGGATATATGAGTTATGCATAAATTCTCGGTGGAGAAATATTGTTTTAGTATAATCATTATTTTTTTCCATCTCTTCTCACCTGTTTAATCCAAATGACAGAATCCAATACCTCTCGCTTTTCATCCTAGAACAAAGGAAACCAGAGATTTGTGTGTAAGAGTGCATTTCCAAGTTTATTCTGAAATAGAAACTCATTCACAGCTGTGCCTATAGTTGTGCACAGGACCCAATGCAGGCACAAAAATATTTTCTTTGTTTAATCAACATTGATAAGCTGATGGCCAATATTCCGGATCTGCTAAACTATCTTCTTATATGCTTCTTATATGCTTTAACATTACATTTTGGCCTAATTATCTGTCTTTTTTCACCAAACACCGGATGAAAATAAAAGAAAAAAGTTATTTTCACATATACATAGGTTGATTTGTTGAATGGTCCATTGATAATGAAATATTCTTACCAGGTCCAGTAGTTGGATGAAGTGCATGGTCATGTTGACAACGAGACAGTCACTTGAGGAGGTCACAGGTCGTACATGGCGGCTATAGTTGGCGCTGAGCTGTTCATAGAGCATCATTTCGGGAGACACACTATTATGTGTGATGGACAGGACTACTATATTCCAATTATGAAAAAGAAGATAAAGCATGTTATTAGACAATGGTAGTATTTGTCATGATTTGCACGGGTCATTTAGATGAAACAGTGAGGAGCAGGTACATGTAATCAATTGTAATCCTAACATTATATCTCATCTATACCGGACGTGCAAATGCACAATGCACATCTGTACATATCTTCAGTAAAGGAGTGACAACTATTGTTAGAAACAACACGATCTGTGCTGCCACTGCGTATGTAAAACTCTTCATATTCTGTACTCCTGGGTCTGTACTCAGCAACTGTGGAATTAGGACCAGGACCAGTGGCGATTATGTAGGTTTATGTTCTTAAGAAATGCTGTCCAGGAGAGGGGCTATATATCAATTATTTCAGCCATGCGTATTGAATAATATTGCACTGTAAATTGAACAGGCTATCCAGAAGAGAGACTATATTTACTGGTCATGAATATGATACACTACTGTATTATTGTACTTTAGGGCCTAAACCCATTACGCAATTGTGAAGTTGGCCGACCAGATAAATCAGGTAGAGATCCTGTCAAAATCGGGCACAGAATCGGCCATTGAAGGATGATTCAATGGTAAATGAAGGGTTGTATGATGAGAATTGTACTTTAAAGGTCTGAGGTAACAAACATCAGATGTATATTCATACTCTTTGCTAAACTGAGTAGATGAATATAATGGTATGACAGAATCGGGTTCATACAAACCTACCTAAAATATCTAACATGTTTGATATATGAAAATCGGCAAGGAGGTAAGAATGCCATGTAAAATTGGTACTTTAATGCACTGTCGGCCATGGAATCGGGGGTATATTACTTGGAAAATGTCTCTTCGAGAAACATATCACTCTAGATTAGCCAATATTATTCAAATTTCGGTCAATAAAGGCACCGATTATAGCATAATCGGTTAATGGGGTTTGGGCTAACAGGCTATCTGGAAGGCAGGCTTCTATATATCGTCATCTAGTGGCCAAATGGCACACATGGGATTTGTACAAGAGGCAACAAATGCGGAGTGATACCAGACGGTAATAGCACTATAGTGGCCAAGGTCTACAGAGAAATTCATCACTGCTTTTACTGGTTTACACTCTAAATATTGTACAGGTCCTCTCTATACATATTAATCTTTATAGAACACCATCTCCAGATGGTATTTCATATCCTCCAAACCCATTTGTATGTTGTCTGGAATCTACCTCTTATTTTTGGAGAGAGGTAGTGCTCACCATGGATGTTAAGTATATACATTATCTCACCAACCCTATGCCTAGGAACCTATTTATGTCAGTGTTTTGACTTAATGGACTGGGCTTGCTACGAGTATATTTATTGTGATGATGACTGACAATCCATTTTAAACGTTGAATTATAGGTGTGTCAACACTTCTGAGTATATGAGAAGAGGGGGTTGAAATATGAGAGGTGTGAAGATGAGCAAGCAGGGGATAAGAATAATGAGACTCGTCACTTTTACAGTCTAAGAGATCTAACTAGTGAGAAGGTGAAAGGAGTAAAAACTCAACTTAACATCTGTTGCATGTTATCAGATGTCACTACTTGCTATATCTTAGGGAGTAGGCCTACATCTGTAGCGGTACCCCCTTGGCAAAGAAGGGTTTTCGCAAAGTTTTCAATAATTGTGAACTGTTTCTCAAGCAAACGTTTCTTAAGATACGACATCTACACTGTAATACACTTTGCCAATGAAAAGAAACATTTGGCAAAAGTTTTTGTGTCACATATAATTTCTTTTGATTTTAAAGATGTTTACATACAAGCTCTATCTCTCAACGCCACAATCCTTCGAGATTTATCTTCTTACATCTATCTCAATTATGCAAAGTAAAGTACCAGAAAGTCACTGACATAACCATCAAACATACAGAGTCAGGGCTTCTACAAAGTTAGTATACAGTACCGGTTTGCCCTTGTACAATTGGTGAAGTAGGCCTGAGATGGTGACACGATAAGGGATGTATCCACTGCGACGGATGGACCATCCATCTCCCTTCATCCGTTTTTTGCTCCATAGCAATCAATGATAAATAACACGGATGAAACCGACGGATGGTCCATCCATCGGCACTGGATGCACCCCTATATCTAATTGATATCATCAACTTCGATCAAGCAGTTTCTAACTTTGATGAAAGGTTCTGTGCCCACTGAGCTAACACTCTGAATGTTACCTTCCCAAAACCCATTACCCGATTATGCTACAATCCACACCTCTATTGGGCTGAATTTTTAATGTAATTGGCCGATTTAGCACTTATATGTTTCTAGAACAGACATTTTCCGAAGAATATACACAGATTCCAGGGCCGATGGTGCATAAGAGTACCGACTTTACGTGGCATTCTAATCCCCATGCCGATTTTCACACATCAAGCCTGTTAGATATTTCAGGTAGGTTTGTACGAACCTGATTGTGTCATACAATGAAACAGATCTAGCCAGGTTAGCAAAGAGCATAAATATTTATCTGATATTTATTGTCTGGCACATTTGTAGTATAATTTCATCATAGAACCCCTTTATCTGCCATCAAATTACCCTTCAGTGCCCGATTCTGCACCCGATTTTGACAGGATCTATACCCGATTTATCTGATCGGCCAGCTTTACAAACGGCTAATGGGTTTAGGCCCTAATAGGCAGAGATAATTTGGGTGCTCTGACATCAATTTTCTGCTCTCAATAATACATCCTAACATCTGAGACCTGATATTGTTGATGAGGGTGCAAAAGTATGTCATATTGACATAACCTCTGAGCCGGTCTGACCCTCTCAGACTCCCTGGCATCACGCACGATGACTCTCCACTCTTTTTTACCACAACTGCATATTTACTTTGACTTAGTGCACCACTTCATTTCCCGTAGGAGTATTGTGTTGTGTCTACTGGAGGGTGTTGTTCCTATTGTAAAAAGAGCTGTGAGTATGTGCCCTCTTTTCTAAACAAGTCGTGCACTGCTTCACCACATCAGTCTGAAAAGTCACCTGCCTTGTTTAAAACAGAGAGAGCTTCACTATCAGGTACCTACTCATGTCACACAATCTATAGTATATTATACTGACTGACTTCTCCCAACTAGGTACCTACTCAAATCCCCCTTTTTTAGCACCATACTTGAATGACCACTTGTGAGCAACAAAAGGGACAAGTTATAGCTATATGAAAAGAAAGGACTGGAAACAAGGGCATTTTAGCCAGCTCTTCCTTTTACTATAGGAGCAACACCCTCCAGTATTTGGGTGAAGATATTTATCTTGTAGTTGTACCACAGTGGAATTGGGAAGTCCTTACTGCTAGCGTTACCCACTGAAGAGGGGAGGGGTGTTACTTCACGATTCCTTGTGGTTTGTCATCAACTGCGAAACTACAGTCCCTTCTCTTATTTTTCTATTTGATAACACCTCTAAAGAGCTAAAATATCTGTCCCTCTACATATTTCAAGATGGCAGATGGCAACCCCTCCCCTTTTAGGACAGTCTTCAAGCTAAAAAAAAATGGTTGAACTCATAAGATATGTGGTCTCCTTCATCCATATTTGAACTGTGACCGCTCTTAAAAGCTTCATCAATCTAACCTAATGTTCTTATTTCTTTGATACGCACAGCGTTTCAGGGTAGGTACCCACAGTATGACACACAAGTCGGGATTGAGTGCCCCCCCCCACTTGGTATTGACATAAGGAAACTCCCAGGAAACTCTACCATCACCCACTGTATTTATTAGATGTTATACCACGATTTCTGGGTTACACAGTACTTTTTCGTGGCTATTCCCATACACATATCTGTCGATATTGCACACCCTGTATACTTTAGCATCAATTTTGTAAGGCGTGCGGTTATCCATGTAAGGCGTGCGGTTATCCATGTAAGGCGTGCGGTTATCCAGGATAACCGCACATCTCTCATGTCCTTCCATGTCATATGTTACATGTTAAAACCCATGATAGACTTGACTAGGGCAGGGCTCGAACCTGCAGCCTAAGATCCCTAGTCCAACCCCCTATGCAGTGCGCCACAGGGACTGACGAGAAACACTCGGTTCGAACCACGTCTGGATATGATACAAAGCCGTGTGCGCTATCGCTGTCGGCTGCCGGGCGACGAGGTGTATTATACACAAACATAACCGCGAGAAGCATCTTTTTTCGCCGTGTGCACTGTAGCTGTCCGCTGCCGGGCGCAGAAGGAGGAGACGCGGTGGTCTAGCGGTTAGCGCGTTGGGCCAAGCCGTCAGAGGTACATGGATCGAGCCCCGGTCTGGGCGCATCTTTTTTCGCCGTGTGCGCTGTCGCTGTCCGCTGCCGGGCGAGGAGGTGTATATCTAATCTAACAGTTAGTAACACAGTACGGGGCATCTTTTTTTCGCTGTGTGTCCGCTACCATAACCGAGACGCATTCAATGCCAAGCCGAGACCGGGGCTGTCGCTGTCCGCTGCCGGGCGCTGAGGTGTATGTACCATACCATCGTGTACACACAATGGCTGGCATAGAGTCCCGGGGAGGGGGAATAATTTTTGTTTTCAACTTGAATTTATTGGTATTCTATTGATTATTTATTGGTTTCATGGTATAAAATAAGTAGTCAATGGATAATTCATGACTCGTGTGTGTTAGCAAAGGCTAATAACACTCGGCCTACGGCCTCGTGTCATTATCCTTCACTAACACACACTCGTCATGAATTATCCATTGGTTACTTGTTCACCATAGAACAAGAGATGTAAATGGATTGATGGTAACATGGGATTATTACCTAGTCAGGTTAGTAGAACTTTCCAGACTGATTAATGTCCCTGTCATCGTTTTTTATGGGTATACATAATAATTATGGTACAGGTGTCAGATGACCATCGCCAGTGCACAAGCCATTGTTCAGTACTATATTCGAGCATCATTCCAGTAAACACACATTCGTAGATAGACGATATATCTACGTAGGATTTTGGTGCCAACTAAGTACATTTGCTTGGTATGTGGAGGTTCAAACGTCAAGGATTAGTTATGTTCTAGATACTTAGATGTCAGAATTATGTTCTGCTATGTCTTTAGACGTAGATTTACATCGAAATATTATGTATTTCTACATTCCCAGCACGTTTTTGAGAGGAAGAAAGACCAATTTGAACAACTCTATCACCTTTTTTCAATGATTGCAATACAAAGTTTGACTATATTCCTCATGTCATTATCTACATAAATTGATGTTGAATTAATGCAGAAATGAATCATGTAATTCAATTCTGAAACAATGGCTTCATCCCTTTTTTGTGCACACTCAAGGCTCAACTTTTAACTTAGAATTCTTCTGGGCGGTCCATCCATTACAAGACATGACCCCTTTGCATGGTGCAGATGACCCGGCTAGGCTCTGTCCTTCTCTAAAATGATTGTATAAGGTGTTTGACCACTCATGATGTCTAGGTGGGTAGTCTATGATTATTTTTCATACATTATCACTACAAATATATTGCATGCTTGAATACTAATGTTGGGTTTAATAAAACCCTGCATATATCCTCACTGATGTGACATGTTTCATTCACGTATGATATGGAATGCCCATCCTAATACAATCATAGTCTAAGTGGCCACCTGGTGAGATAAGCTGGAACTAGGTTTAGACAGAGACCAACCCTTACTTTTTAGAAGTAAAAGACATGCCAATCACATATCACTATGGTTTGAAAAATTCGTCTTTAAACATAGTTTTAAATGAAGTAGAAATACGTATTTCAGAGGACTATGTCTCTAGAACATAAGTAAACCTTATCGTTTGAACCTCCATATACCAAGCAAAAAAATCATAATTCAGAGCAATTGGTAGACACCAAACCTAGTTATACCAAAAAGCTACGTAGCGTTTTGGTATGGTGATTACTGGGATCTGATCCAGTACTGCACTACGTGTTTCAAATGACTATTATATCAATTACAACATTGTTTCGCTTTGTTTCTTCAGTGTTATCACTAACCGCGTTCATTTAGACATGAGGAATAGCTCTATATAATAGATTTAACCTAAAGTCTACAACCTAAAGTCATAATGTTTTATGCAGTATAACAGTGCTGAGTATCCATCTCTGAAATAGTTAAAGAGATATACACTGTAGGTTTCGTGTGCAGGACTATTATATTTTCGCGCATCTAAATCTTTGCACACCTAGCATAGAAAGACATTTTCAAATAATGATTGCTAATCTGGACTTGTCAAGTTCAATGACAAATTAAGATTGTTTAGTACAATGTACTAAAGAGTTAATTTGTTGTTGTTTTTTTAGACCCAGAATTTACTCGAAAATAGCGGCCGTGCAACTCATTTCTAGATTAAACCTGTCACGGGTATCAGGAGGCTGTTGCAAAAAGGAATTAGATTCTCACTGTAAACTCACCTTCCAGTCCATCAACAATTCTCCATCCTGAGAAGCCACTTCCCACCTTATACTGTAATGGAATTGACTTTCTCTGAATCAGATTGTGTTGTGAAAAGTTGGGGGAACTGGTTTTATGATTGGTTCCACCTAAATGCTTCCCATAATTTTGCCTCCGTAAGTAGGCCAGGGAATTGTAGGAAGGAACTAGCCGGGAGTTGGTTCTTACTTAAGAAGTATTTAACAATTCATGACCACTCCTGAATCACTTCTATGATCAATCACCCTTTTGTCAACAGAACAGAGATTTGGTTCCCTGAGGTTAGTCAGTTCGGATTTGGGAATAGCACCTCTGACTGAACTGGAGGCTGTTGCTTTTGGAAGAGGCTCATATGATTGTCCTGAACTCAGGATGCGGCTCATACGAGGGTATTTGACATTAGGACCATACTGCCAATTTTCAAGTACCAAGTACTTATAGCATCCTAACTTATGACGCAGCTAATATTGAACAACAAGGGTGTAGCTTATGTGCGAAGCTAGACTATTTACGGAACAATTCACATACATAGAACTTGCATACAATTGTAAAACCAAAAGAAATCTAAATCTAAAAGATGAAATTAACTCACCTGATGTGTAATGTATTAGGTACGCTACACACATGGGCCTAAACCAACCCATGTTTACAGCAGTAAGGTAAGCAGATGTTTTAGAGTAGTGGTGAGAATGGCCATGCAGCAGCAAGTTCTGCTCCTACTAGTCAGTACATGTAGATCTACAGCCTCCCAGCATGAAGCAGGGTTATCCGTGCGCATGTGCTGCTGACGCTGCGTTTGTGGCACAGCTAGGAACGCAGGCAGAGTGGGGTGAGAGAGGGTGATACATGTGCAGGGCCTGGTGTGTATGGGAAGGCGAAATCAAATTATCATTCTCATCAAATTTCACTGTAAAAAAAAAAAGAAGTGACCAAATGAAATCTGGTATCTGATTTCAGATTGGGAGTGTGCTGTGGGCTCATGGGATGAATAGAGAGAAAAAAAAGCAGAGAAGAAAATCCTGAAGTGTCTGCGCACACATTGGGCTCTGCATTATAGAGGCCTAGGTCAGTCGTTTCTGAAACCTCCCCTGGTGGGAGGGTGATGTGGGCAGAGGCAGTGGGGCTCTAAACCTCTGGGTAATAGAAAGTGACAGAGGGATTTCTCAAAGTCACAAAATCATTGATAAGTTGGAAGAAAACTTTACAAAAAATCTAAAACAAATCAGGAATTTAAACTTGAGGAAATGTAGAAGAAAAAAATCAGTCTACTTCATAAAAGAAATTACCTCTTTAAGAAAAATAAAGAGATTTGTAAACCAGGTGTCAGTAGTAGAAGGCCTCAATTGGACCCTTATCTTATCTCATATCTCCCATCTTCTAACAACTCCTCCCGACTGACCACCAACTGTATATCAGAGTTGGCCCATGCAGGTTTTGTCAAAGTTAGTTCATTGCTCTACAACATCTTTTTTTACTTTGTGGTCAAATTACTAGTCATTTACATTTGAACGATGACTCAGTCTGAATCAAAATGGCAAACTGAGAAGTAGGAAAGTCCCTTTTCAGATTTGAAAGATTAATGAAATTCTAAGAGTTGTAAATATGTTTTTATTGATAGATATATAGCCACATCCTCCAAAGGAAAAAGGAAACAATACATAACAAAAAAGATCCCTCCCGGGGCCTAAGTTTAATATTCCTTTTAATATAATAGGCTAGCAGTCTCCACTCTGGTCCAAAATGTAATTTCTCCAATTGTCTTAGCCGCCCCCAGTAAGATTGCCTGATCATCAGGGATTCGTTTTTTGCCTGACACATTGGGAGAGGCCTCATGACCCCCTAAGGCCACAAAAAAAAACTCTTCTTTACTATGCCCACACCTATAAGTCCCAATGTTTTTGCAGCCATAAGCATTTCCTTGATAGGTAAAACCGAGGCAAGCCGGGGAGGGGTTCCACAACTGCACAAAATAAAATGATACTGGTAATGGTACATATGTATTACTATATGTTATAGCTCTATTGATTGTAATGATTGTTGCCACATGGCTAATGAGCTACTTTCCTAGTTTTAAGCTGAATCTCACATTTATATGGAATACATATCAAAAATTGACTCTCATGCACACACAATGTGCCAAACCAATAGACACGGCATAGAATGCCTGGACAAAACTGAACTGTAAAGGTGATACACATGTTATCATTGATGAAAAGTAGTTAATACCATATGACTAAAGTCAATGGATTGCAATCCACCAATTTCGATTCGATTCAATGTAAGAATTACCTTACGACCACCTTCCACGTGAGATTACATTGAATAAAAGAAGTCGCCTGACTTCATTGAAACGAAAAAAAGGCAGACTTTATGACGATAAATGAACACAAAGTGTTATTGTCCCGTGTATTTTCATATCAACATATCCAAGGGGTGGAGCTTGTTTAAGGATGCGCATCCTCAAAATAAACTCTCCAATTTTCATTGTGTGTTTGGTAAAGTGGGACACTTGCTACAAGTAAAGTGGAACAACTTATGGGACTCATTTACTCCACTGCAACAAATCAGGATCAATATCATAATTATTACATTTCAAAGAAAAAGAACTTAATTTTGAAGTATTGAAGTAATGAATTGAAAAAAAAACCAATGAAATCCATAACAGGATATTCATAGGACCAGATCGAATGGATGAATCATCTGGCATATAGTCGGCCAAAATGTAGTGTGGGGGGCCAAGGTAGGATTTGGCACACAACTGACATGGTGTGCACAACTGACATGGTGTGCTCGGGAATGGCAGGCAGTGGGAATGAATCTTTTCTTTAAAAGAGAGGCTGGTGACTGAAAATAAGTGGCATAATACTTTTTATTTGAATTTAGGCCTATATCTATGCTTCCTGAACCCATCCCCAATTGCTGCTCCCATGCCCACACACTGGCAATGTCACAGAAAGTGGACATCTAATTACATGCATAGTGGGTATTGCTGTGACACTAATGTTCTAAATGCGAGGGTTATGACTAGTGCTCCCATCCCATGTAGCAAGCCCGCATAAGGCTAACTCATTTGGGCACAGAGAAGCTTCAAAATGGGCAAACACTTTGGGCACAGATTGGTTTCAAGGTGGGCACCCCGAATCAGGCATAGATCAGTTCCAAAGATAATTCCCCAGACAGGGTTGAGGATGGGTTTGCACAAGGCATACTGAGCTGGGAGTTCTGAACTTTGACACTAGATGACCCCACTATGTCTGATATACAGCTTTCCCCCATGTCAGTATTGATTTTCTTTAGTATGATGTAACAGAAATAGGCTAATAAATCATAAAAATCATAACATTACACATATTTTCTCAGAGTTATGATCCACTGGCAAAATACATTTGAAATGTGCAAAGTTAGGTGATGTCAGCGGTTTTTAATGTGACTACACCATACCTGTGGTAATCATTTTATATTGAAGTATGCTACCCATTGGGAGGCACTATGAACTTGAAGGCTAGCATGTTACTGGACTAGGTGTGGTTGACATGCCTTGGCCAACTAAGTTTTAATTGATGATTCTACTCTATTTAATTGTGATAATGGGGAGAGTAATACAGTATGTTTAGTCTCCCTCCAACTATGGAGCCCAAAGGGAGGGGCTAGCACCTGGGGGCTAGCAGAGCATTTCCAGGGTTCAAAACTTAAGAAAATGAGGAAAAAATAGATTTTCTTTAATATCTATCCCAGATGGCGCCACCTGATCAAGGTGGCCAGCCCACTTTCAGCCACATCAAAAACCCATGTTGACCCCAAAATGATATATTTTGACCAGATGGCGCCATGTGATCAAAGTGGGCAGCCACATTAAAAACCCATGTTGAACCCAAACCCACTCTGAGAATGATCTGTGCCCATATTGGTTAACCCAGTGTGGCCCACGCAGCTCACTGAGGACAGAAACTGTCAGCAGCCCATTGTGACCCACATCGGAAGCCACACCAAATAAAGTGTGGGCCACAGTAGGGTCACACCACCTTTGCTACCTGGGATATTACAACTTAATTTTCTAAAATACACTGAGTCCTAGAATATGAGGGGGTGGGAAGGGCAAGAGCTGTTATGATACATGGTATCTAGTATGCAATAAGATTCCCTTAAGGATGATGAAAGACAGCAGCCCACCTACTTTCAGAGAATCAGTGGTAACCCCCCCCCCCCAACTGCCCCAGGACCATGCATGATGGTATTTCTAATTTCATGGATGGAAATTTCTTACATATTTTGGAATTTTTTGGTATCAAATAACTCTATTTACATTGATAAAGCCATCTGTATGTGCAAGTGGGTTCTAAAATGAAGATTTAGTGTGAAAGAGAATCAGTTGCATTCTTGATAGTTCTGAAATGCTATTATATATGAAACTTATAAGAATGACTAATCATTAAAATTTTTCGTGAGCTGAAAGGATACTAATAGCTGTAAGTTATCTGAATAAAGTGCAGCTTGATATTTATATGTCATCATGTTTAAGTACAAGTTATCAAGTGAGCAGAATGTCTTATATATAATATATATATATATATATATATATATATATATATATATATATATATATATATATGCATCCAACAAATGCATAAAGTTTGCAATGTTACTATATTACCCTAATGCCATCACTAGCTATTTATTTGACTATTTTTTATGTATCAGCAGATTTTTTCAAAGAAAGTGCAGGTATCAGGATGATGATAACATTTTGAAAACATAATTACTCTTCAATTAGGGAACAAAGCATGCAGAACAGAGAGATAAAACATATATTTCTTTAAGATAAGGAAATATTACTCCTAGCCAAGAGAAAAATTTGGTTTTAAGGTCACAACCTTAGTTGTCCCACTTGACCTGGTGTCCCACTTTAACTGAATTTACCCTACATAAGCAAGCAAAGGTACACGAGTGGGAAGGATGGGGGAGCTAGGTGTTTGCTTGTTGGTGTGGTACATGCTGATGCGGCAAACAAACTGCAAGTGCGATACACCTTCTCCCATCCTTCCCAGGAGTGCTCCTTTGCATTTATCTCATGGTTACATCATCTACTTACATCATCTTGACACGATTACATCATCTACAATCACTTAAATCCAAAAGAATCTGTAGACCCGTTCTGGATGTGCGTAACTCTTGTTTACAGCGCCATTTTGAAACAATAGCTAGGGATCCACTAACCACAAATCTCTTGCGAGTTGCACCCATGCGTGTGGTCTCGCAGAGCCGTCGCAAATATCAAATTATTTTGATTTCTGTGAGAGTTCTCGCACGCCACTCAGATGTCTCATGAACACACTCCCAGCAGCAGATCCACTGCTGGAACCTTGTCTGCGATAAGACACGCATGAGTGCCAGTCACAAGAAATTCATAGCAGTGGATGCCCCACTTATGACATCATCAGAAGATCACATGACCAGGCAGTGTGATACGACCATGTCGTATCACACACCTCCTGTGTGTTTCTTTGCTCCCACATAATGGGTATATTGACATAGAAGTGTTGTATTCACCAGGTCCTTAAAGCTGGTATAAAATCTGGTATAGCTTTTTCTGATATGTATTTCACAGAATTGCATACCCCTCCCTATGTTATAGGGTGCAGTTTATTCTGGTAATAGCTGGCTCATTATACACACAATACAGGACATCAATTTGGCCAATTGGTGGGGAGGGAAACCACTTGGTTAATTATTAATGGTCACAGCCTCCTGGCAGCAGCACTGAGTGGCCTGCTCCCCTGCCACACATCAAAATCAAAGTCACCACCAGCAAGGAGTACAACTTTGCTTTATGGCTTCAGAGCAACTGTGCTGGTGCAATCAAGACTGGATATAATGCTGGAAGTATTTTATTTTCACACAAATATATGCTTAAATTTAGCATGGTTAGAATTTACGAAATGGATTGAGATTTCATCAGAACATTGTAACAAGTACTGTAATGATAGCCATGTAGAAAGTGGAAGATCCATATATTTGAGATCTTGTAGCAGCTTTAAATCTTAAACAAGGTTAATGCTACCGTGGGAACATCATTCATAATCTGGCTGTCAGCCCCAATCCGCCCTGCTCTCTCTTTCATTCATAATTTGATATGTTATCCCTGCATCTGTAAATTGTGTGATTATTACTAGAATGTAAAATTTACTGATGCTTGACCTAAGGAAAAAAAAGTTCAAGCAGAGAACTAGCTCAATTAGCTTAGGATTATTCTTCCCTATAATGGATAGGGGACATTCTGGCTGATGATGACAGTTTTGAGTTTTCCAGTGAGATGAAGTTGTTTAAAATGGCTCAGAATATTGACAACATTTTGGCAACCAGTATGCCTCTGAACCTATTCAGGACCTACACTCATTTGGTGTCTTAGAGGTGGATTAGGCATGTTGACCATGCACTTCAATAGAATCTATACTTATTCAAGTCCTTTGTGCTTGAATAAACAATAATGGCAAGAAGCTTTAATTAGTGATTACGGTATGTTTCATATAAGGTAATACCTTTGTCAGGACGTCTATGGCCAATGGTGACCATCTTGGATTTTGCAGAGAGTCAAAAATGTGTCTGTAATGTGTATTTCATTCATATTTTGCATCCCAATGTGGTTTTATGTGATGTTCAGGTCAGGAAATGCATATTTGAGGTTATCTATGGCTGATGGTGGCCATCTATTTTTGGAAATGTCAAAATATCTCTATTTAGTATCTTTTACTTTTGTATTGCATCTCAAAGTGGTTTTATGCAAGTTTCAAGTCAGGAAAAGAATGGAGAAATGAAATATCAATTAAAATTGAATTAATTAAATATTTTCCAACTTTTTATCTTCAGAGGGGGTGATGAAGGGGGTTAGAGCGCTCAAAATCAAAAACCAGTGTGATATTCTTGTTTTCCATGATGAGTACTATGTTTTGGGATGGGTACCCCAAAATAATTGCACACCCCCGCCTAATATAAGCCAGTATCATATTGATACAATGTACATGCTAACCCATCCACCCCCCAACCCCCGTTGTCAAAGGCATCGAGCTTGCTCTATATGTGTTGTCAGACTCCTTCATGAATTCTAGGCCTAATAACTGAGCTCATAATACAAGGCAATATGTTTTGGTGACATGATCAGAATTAATATTACTTGTGCTTATGATAAGTTGATTAGGTCAACAAGGAATGTATGAATTGTTGAATATCTTAATCAAGTTGATCAATTCAAATCTAATGGCCCTAATGTGGTACTGGAATTCCACTAAAAATATTTAAGTCATCCAGTAGGATGAGTGACATTCCTTGTCAAGTCACGCCTTGAGGTAAGGTTACCAGTGCATGGCTGGGCTATAGGGCTTAGTATTGAGGTCCAGTGGGTCCGCCATTGCTTGATCTTGGACCTGGCAAGATAAGCACTGATAACCGCCTGCATGGTGGGTACCAGGTGTTACATAATGTACCTAAAAGATTCTGCAGTGAATGGAGGGAGTCATCTCATTGGTGGTAAATGTATCGCGGGTCAGCCCTATACAGCACTAGCACATTGCTAGTACTGAGAGAATCAGCCAGGGGACTCATGAAGGCTATATCAACATTTGGCCTCCTTGTATAGTTTACTTTGATGGTCTGTTTCTCATTTTCTACCTGAAGCTATTTTATAAAATTTAGATCTATGTATAGCAAATACCTCAAACATTAACTATAAGCTTTGTATAATTCTACTACTTTAAATACAAGAGAAATAAAACTTTGATATTTCAATAAGAGGTCACATATCACCCAGATTATTAAAGTACACCTAGGCCACTGTCTCCCTATCAAGCTAATCCACTCTCCTCACACCTGAAACAATGGGCAGGTACTTAGGCTGGTTAAGATAGGGGCAGGGTGCAGCTTATCAGTGACCATTGTTCTGTGTTGGATGATGGGGGAGATAAGAGATTACCCAGAATTCTGTGATAAAATCCAAGATGGCGTCGGGGGCTAGGAACAAAGATGTCGACCTCCATACAGGAAGCCATCTGCCCTATACCTTGACTTAAAAATCATGATACCTTGACAAGTTGTGCATGTCTCCTTCGCCTCTAGGTGATATTGGGCATGTAACCGTGTGCAATATGATTGGTAGATGGAGCATACGAATAAGGCACGGCAATGTCTTTAGCTGACTTAAAAAGCCTATCCAAGAATGCTTAGCCAAATGACAATTTCTTGATAGTTATATAACGTGGGTAGCACTAACTGGTGAGCAGTCGTTGACCTAATCATCATATTTTGTGATTTTTATTGGATCGCTTAGTAAAAGAGACTCAATATATAAGACATAATTATAAAAATGATGATGATGATAAAATTACAAATCGTAATATCATAATGAATAAATATTACATACTTTTATGTAGCAATGCTGGCAAAGGAAAAATGTGGATTGTCAGGAGGATACCACTCATGAATAAATCAGAATAGTGAGCAACTCAAACAGAGGCAGTGAAAGATGGATTGCCATTTAGTTAGATATACTCCCATTTCAAACACAGGCTTCATAAATCATAGTGTCAAGACCGACCCAATGCAATTGTCCTAGTTTCGTGCAGCCATAACACATTGAAGCCTCTCTTCAAGTCAGGTTTGGGTCAGCCCATGATCCAATTTGTTGGTTTACAGCAACTGGCAATGAACTAGTTTCAGATTTAAATGATATGTTCTATTCTAGCCTAGAGGTTGTTGTTGTTTTTGGGTGGGTTTCTATTGTGGAATTATAGATACTTCTCTACCACGGTAATGGTTCATACATTAACCTATCCTCATACATCTACTTTTTGCCTATATATTGTTCATGGTTAGTATATGCAGTACAGGGTATGATTCATCAGGATGCATTTGCTCCTATGGAAATGTCCTATTCCGAGGTAGCAGGTTGTCCCATGGGCACGGCCATTGCTGGAGCTTGTTACCAGCGAGTTCTACTGATAAGACCTATCAGATGGGTACCAGTTGGCCCCCGAGAGGGTCGCAGTGAATAGTTGGGATTTTCTCATTACCTGATAATCAAACCTGCTAAGTCTGTATATGTGATTTTTAGGAACTAATGCCTCTGAGACTTTACTCATGCATTATAAGCACTTGAATCCATGTGCATAATTTTTCTCTTGTGTTTTCTAAAAACCTTTCAGTTTGCCCATTTTCACCTTGGGCTGTCCATATTGTATGTATGTTCATAGTGTATTAGCATGCACTGCTGCCCCTGTGTTTGGATATTTGAAGCTCTACTCCGTTTGGGTTGATCTCAGACATATGTATTTATACTTCATAATACAATGTATCCAGCTTGTGTGCCTGAACCACTATCATACACTGCAATAATTAAGACTGATACAATTTCAGATATTGCTATAATCATGAATAGAGAGAAAAGGATCCGGTCAGCAGCAGACATGATCTTTTTCCAACCTTCTTCCACGTTGGTCCTATCACACAATGAATTTCCCTGTTCACATTCTTTTGGGGTTGATGAAACTGGACTGTTTTCCTTCATCATTCCAGTCTTCTCTTTATCCTTCATTCTAGGATGAGCTGGTTCTCTTTTCAATCTTGAAAGCCAGGGTGACTCAATGGTCATTGCAAGCTGGAGTACCCAAGGTGGTGGTTTGCCAAACTGGGACAGCCGGTAGTGGGTCCGAATAGTGAAGACAGACCACAGGATGGTGATCATTGTCAAGGTCATGTTGATGAGGAATAGGATTGCTAGAAAATTAATTGAAATGAAGAGGCAAGGCTAACAAAACTATATGCAATGGAAATGGGAAGGTTGCAATTATATCTAAATTATAGAGACAAATGTCAATTTGGAAAAGGGAGACTTTATTTAATGGATAGAATTATAATCAAGTACAAAGAGATTCACTATATATTAGAATCACCTTTAATGTAAGTGTTTACTTACATATCAGTGGTAGCATCACAGTGGACTCTGGTATTTTGTCTGCCATCATCATGATGAAAACAGAGTATGCAAGGAATGATGTCAATCCAAGTGACACCCGTTCTCCAGCTTCAGGAGGTAGAAAGAAGCTGCATGACACAATAATATTTAGCATAATGGATGGAATGATGAGGTAGGTAAGGTGATAGAGGGGTCTAGAGATAGGAGAAAGACTAAATAACTGTAGTTTGTCAGTGGTAGACTGTGCTGGTAGAGGTAAATGAGTTCTTCACCAGTCAGATCTTGTATTTTCCAGTCGGCTGAAGTATACCGAGATGAAAGAATAGGCTTCTCAGTCAGATGATAGTAGACCTGCTTCACATCATGTGCCCAGGTACCGACAATGTATTCACACTGTTGTCTGTCAAATGGAAAATTTAGCAAATTGATAGCGCAAGATGTAGTGACCCTGAAAGGACTGAATCGTACTACTTTGTCACTGCTCCACACAGCCAGTGTTTCTTGAGATCCAAGGAAAGGTTCTGCAATGTTGTCAGCATCTCCTACCCTAAAATGATGAAGAAAGTCTTCATTTACCAATGTATATATAAAAACAAAACAAAAAACACTATATCAAGTCACTGGTAATGATAATTACTCAAATGATATCTAGATGTGAAAATATTAATCGCCTGAAGTTTCTATTGAATTAAGACATGTTGTCAACATGACAATGGACTGAAATGTAGATACTTGTTTATCACTTTGTTAGCATAATTAATTCAAAGGCTATGCTAGAAATGCATCTGCTACTTACAGGTTGACAACTACACCATCTGGAGTCCATATGACTTTTGATGGAAGTACCAGTACTTCTACACCACCATGGTCAGCTGGTTTCAATTTAAGGAAAGCATCATACCACTCCTTGGTGAGCCAATATTGACTGGTATCACTTTGCAGTGTAACTTTACCAGGTGATGTGACATATCTATCATTTACTTGCCATTGTATTCCCTTTATCTTAAGACTCTTACCTCCTTGATTCAAATTACAGACTCTAGAACCTCTCTTTTCTCATCCTGTTGAAAAGACAAAGCATGATGTGCACAGTTAGTCATAATGTCATATTTTTGTTAGATGTTTTAAGTTAAGAGGAATGGAAGTAAATTTGATTTCAAAGATGGACCTTATCAAATGCACTGTAATCATGCTTTTTATTATCATAGAATTATACTGACCAGATCTAACAGTTGGTAGAAGTTCATGGTCATGTTAATCACAACCTGCTCACTTGGACTCTGCACGGGACGCATGAGGTGGTTGCAGTTTTTACTAAGCTGCTCATAGAGCTTTACCTCAGATGAGTCACTGTCACTATATACTATGAAAAAACAAACAAACAGTAAGTCAGTAATACTAGAGCTTCGAAAAACAGTTCATCATTCTCTCAAAGTCCAGTCAATTACAATTGGCAACTGTATCATCATCTTGCTTCTTTCTCTCCTCACACATTTATCATTTTGTTCATTAGGGAATGTACACCAAATAATTTTATAACAATTCTTTTTCAGTAACTACAACTACTCTGCTTTGGTTCAAACAGCTTTGATTTGAAAAGGTAACACCAATAAAACTGATATTGCTCATATAATATAAACATACACCTTTTAGTTTTAAAATTCTCATTTCAAGAATATGTCAGTTGTTTTAGATGCAAATTTCTACAATAACACTTGAAAGGTAATGGCCATCTATTCAAATCTGAACTTTATTTTCTCGTAACTGTTACATTCCTCAGTCCACATGATGAATGGGGCAGGATGAATACCACAAACAATCCTAGGTTATGGATGTCCCACTATGAATAAAACATACAGAAATTTCTATTTCTCTTGGACCAGGAATAGTCACACTGTGTTAAAGCACTGAGACAGATCCTCCTAACATACTGAATCAAATGATGGTATATGACTAAACGAAACGGATAGAGTAATTGTACCCCATAGCTGTACTGAAACATATATTTATATAAAGATGGAGATGCATTTTGACCGAATATTCACATATGTATAGATCCTATTTGTTTAGAGCCATACAAATGAGATACATGAAAAGGGTTTGTTTAGCCACGATTATAGTAATGATAATAAAGTATCATATCATTTACTGGACACATCTAATTCTTGAAGATAACTCTCAAATTTCAGAACAATCCAGAATGATATGCATAATATGGGTTTGTAAGATTTCCACAACCTACCCAGCTAGCACAACTCGTGCAATTTACGTCATTCTTACATAAAAACTCATGTTATTTACGTAAAAAAGACATCATTCAGATGAGTAGTGCTAGCAGGGTATGAACTAAGCCTTTAGAGAGTGACACGCTGCATGGTAGGCTAACCGGTTAACAAAACTATGATTAGTAACCCATGTTCAAAATGGCTGATCTACACTGTCAGCCCAGCGACCCGGTTTTACAGTGGAAAGCTTATTATTGGGCACTACAGGGGGAGTTGATGTATAAGTACAAACCCATTGACTTGATTGGGGTTCTAGTGTAGGTGTTACGGCAGTACCTACTGCCTATTTACAATTCGGATTGAGAGTGTACTTAACATTGCACTCGCCTTGGTAGGTTTGCATCCATACCAGGATCAGCTGAAGAATCCAGGGCATAATACAAAAACGCATTTTGAGGATATCACCTTTGGGGATGACTGCACAAAACAAGTTCAAATTGTCCAAATAGAACCAACTCAAACTGACCTAAGCCAACTGCATATCCTGTCGTACTGAAGTGCCAGTGGTGTTTGCCTAGATGAGGCACCAAAGTGGGCACCACTGGCACTGTTGTAAAATATTCATATATACCCTTTGATAGAGATTGCATATATATAGCAGATGTGGACACCCAATGTTCTGACCTCCTTCCCCAGTCACACTAGATGCCTATTGGGTATACTACGAGCTGCTAGTGCCGTATGATCCCAGTGGCATATTGACGTCAAAACAATATTGATATAACGTAGATATTGGCTACCAATTGTTGATGCAAAGTTGACGGATGGTTGAATGTGAAAGTTGACACTACAAAAGCAAATCATCACTGGTACATCTACATGTCAGTGATAGTTGAACATGTTTGATCTATGTAGATTCATTGAACATTGCTATTATATTGTTTCAACATTGATAGTTATGTTGATATATCAACAGTGAAATGGCATTTTTCTTAATATTGTCAATGTCAAAATCAATGTTGAATTGAGAACAATATTACAATGTTGATCAGATAAATTATAGGTCAACGATGACAAAAACGAAATGCCATAGGCCTAATTGAAAAGCTGTTGAAAACATGTGGATCAACATTGCCAACACATATCGACCAGTTGTCAACGTTGATTCAATGCTCTGTACCCATGGGATGTAAACTGTAGTCTATGGGTGCTATTTTTAGACGTCATTTAGTCATTGTGGTCTGGAGAATGAGTGTATTATAACAAATGATACATGGTTAGAGCGTTATGATACCATTACAGTATAACAGCAATCTCAGACTTATGAAAATATGATTTATTACCAATTAGATAATATTTATTTCATATCACATAAAAACTTTACATGTCAGCAGCAGACATGATCAATTTCCAACCTTCCTCTGAATTGTTCTTGTCATGAGGGGAAACACAATCTTTTGGTGTTAACTTGCTCATGCCATCATTTCCGATCTGAATGTGTTCAGTATTTTCTTCAATTCTCATTTCTGTACAAGCTGATTTTGCTTTAGTCTTTCTTGAAAACCATGGGGATTCAATAACAATTGCAATCCATAGCAGCGAAGGTGGTGGGGTACCATATTGGGGCAGCCGGTAGTGGATGCGAATTATGAAGACCGACCACAGAATGGCAACCATAGTTAAGGTCATGTTGATGAGGAAGAGGATTGCTAGACGGTTTGGAGAAATACAAACTGTCGGAAGTCAGAAAGAACAAGAGATGAACAAAGCTAGAAATATAGTCTATGAAAATTTCAAGGTGTGTATTTGGCATTTCTTTAGAAACATTAATTTTAAGAGAGTTGTTTAGATTTCATTACATCTAACAAGGAATTATTTTCCTTCGACAAATAAAAGCACTGCAGTAATCTATATGCATAGGTACTTACAAATCAAGGGTAATATCATAGTTGACTCTGGTATTTTGTCTGCCATCATCATGATAAAGACAGAGTATGCAAGGAATGATGTCAATCCAAGTGACACTCGTTCTCCTTGCTCAGGAGGCAGAAAGAAGCTACATGAGATGATCATATTCAGCATCATTGAGGGGATAATGAGGTAGGTTAAGTGGTAGAGAGGCTTACATTCAAGAGATAATGTAAAGCCCAAATAACTGTAGTTTGTCAGTGGTAGGCTGTGCTCATACAGAAAAGTGAGTTCTTCTCCTGTCAGATCTAATATATTCCAGTCAGCTGATGTATGCTTAGATGAAATAATAGGTTTTTCTGTCAGTTGATAGTAGACCTGTTTAGCACCATAAGCCCATGTTCCTACTATGAATTCACAATCCTGTTTGTCGAAGGGGAAATGTTTCAAATTTACATCACAAGATGTTGTGACTCGAAAAGGACTGAAACGTACTACTTTGCCATTACTCCATACAGCCAGTGTTTCTTGGGATCCAAGGAAAAGATTTGCAATGTTGTCAGCATCTCCTACCCTAGAAAATGGAAGTAAGTTTTTGTTCAAATTTGTGTAATTGCACAGCAAAACAAAAAAAAATGAAAGAAAAAAAAAGTTGATGACCCATATCTTGTGCCATTTATTTCAGTAGAATCTCAACATAACGGTTTACGACAGTTTTGAGACTATGTGCCATTCATTTAGATTACTACAGCAAGCTTTTAGAAAGGACAGTAAATTAACAAATTATTTAGACATTTATTTGCTACTTACAAGTTGATGACAACCACTTCTGGGACCCATATGACCTGAGAGGGAAGTATCAATACCTCTACACCATCATGTTCAGCTGGGTTCCATGTAAAGAAGGCATCATACCATTCCTTGGATACCCAATGATGAGAGAAAATGTATTATATCAGCGTTTCCTGTTTCAGAATAAGAATGTAATGACAACCGAGAAGATAGCTACATAACTAGCAAAATTAAAAACATCTTAGCATTATGACTGATTTCCTCAATAAATCAACATCAGTGCATTCCATCCAGTCCCATCCCACTTACAGGGCCATTGCGGAATGAGGTTCCACACAGATTATTGCCATCAGCGGGATTGATAGATCTCCCATGCTATCTAAAATTACCCTGATGCAAAAGCAAACACTTTTAGGGCAAACATACCCACTCAATCATGAAGCAATGCCCACTGGACAATGTGAGAGGGGGGTATATAAGATCCCGCGGCTGCGCCTCATGCAGGGTGCTCCTTGTATGCAGGGTATTACACTATGCAATTCGGCTTGAGGCTAAATATGCTACATATCCACATCATCATTTTCATCTTACCTGCTTCATCCAGATAACAGAATCTAAGACCTCTCTTTTCTCATCCTATTGAAAATATACAACCAGTTTTAGAGTTAGAGATTTTTTATAGTTGCTTTTCATAGGTGACAACAGAAATGGCAAAAGAGGAAAATCCATTAAGAAAAATCTCATCAAAATGTCTCATTACGAACATTATAGAGGATAATTTGAATTATTCTTTTATATGCTAGGGTTAAATCATTATGCTGACAGATACCACATTTATAAAATTCAATGTTTACCAGATCTAATAGTTGGTAGAAGTGCATGGTCATATTAATGATGACTTGCTCACGTGGACTCCGCACAGGTCGCATGAGGTGATTGTAGTTTCTGCTGAGCTGCTCATATAGGGATACTTCAGGTGACACACTTTCATCATTGTATACTTCAAATGTAAACAAACCGTGATAGATCATTGATATATATATATATATATATATATATATATATATATATATATATATATATATATATATATATATATATATATATATATGTCCCTAATATGGATCATAGTTTTCTTTTTGTGATAGAATCAGCAGTTCTGGTCCAGACATACTTTATAATGTACTTGTACATTTCAGAATGGGTACCATGCCGGGTTTCTTTTTTTGGGGATCAGCTTTGATTACCTTAATTAGGTCAAATGAACACTATGGAAATACACATTTAGGATTTAACTGCAATAACCTGTGTCATTTTGCATTTCATCAATGAACCATTTCTGGCCCCAGGTGTGCTCTAAGAATCCCTGTTGTTGGATTTACATGATTTGACCTATTTCTACCTCATTTGCATATTTATATCCTTAATGTAGGGCACATATTTCTTTTTGTGATAAAATCAGCAGTTTTGGTCCAAATATACTTTATAATGTACTTTTACAATTTTCAGGATGTGTGCCAAGCCGATTCATTATTTTTAGGTCAGTTTTGACAACCTTAACTTGGACAAATGAAAACAATGGAAATATTTATTTGATATTTAACCTCTGCCATATTACATTGTATCAGTTAAGTATTTCTGGCCCCAAGTGTGCTTAAATAATCCGTATTGTTAGATTTACATTAATTAACCAAATTCTCTCCCATTTGTATATTTTGCATATGTGTGTACAAATGATAGGTCACATAATTTCCCTTGTGATAGAATCAGCAGAATTTGTCAAAGATACTTTGCTGTGCAATAAATCTATTATCACGAAGGTAAATTTTGACCTTAATTCGGTCAAATGCAAATGTTGGAACTGTAACTATAACATTGTCTGATTTAGCCATGTTTGACCTACTTTGCATGATAGGCATAAACACTAGGCAAGATAGGTCAACTAGAAATCAGGAATTATAGGTAAACAACATGTGTGTTTGTTTCAATTTACATGACATGCAAATAAAGTGCCCCAGACATGTTCTGATTTACGCATGTACAGTTGACCTAATTTGCCTTGTACAAAGATGTTTGCATAACACCACGTAAATTATATGCAGGTCATTTGAAACTAGCCATATTCAGAGTTCTTAACTTAGACTCTAGACGTTACTGTACTAGCATGATTAACCACAGTGCCCAGCACAAGCACAAAGAGCTGTGCATTTAAAGTTTGCTTTGAAGCACTTGCAGCATCATTTACATCCAGTGTGCATCAGTTTGTAAGGCGCCTTACTGGCTTGGGGAAGTTCTGTCCATTTATATATATTTGCTCCATTGTGCTGGTGATGGTTACTCAGTTTGCATTACAATATGTAACAATAAGATTCAAATATTGTTGTCACTTCTGGAAATACATACCAAATTTTCCATAGGGCTTTCTTACTGAAAACGTTTGCCATTTCCAAATGCAATGAGCAACTACTCAGCTACTTAAGAGCTGTTTACAGGTCATTTGTAGTTTTCTTTGTAGATCAGTAAATTATGAACATAAGATGAAATATTTTAACATTACTAGATTTTGTCAATAGGATTTCTATAGGGGTTGTATCTGAAACCCATTACAATACATGACAAGATACAGTTACGGCTGTACCTCTCAGTGGGCCGGGCTGAGGGTTACAGAGAGCGCTGTCAATTTCCCTCTGGTCTTGTAGATTTTAACTAATTGTTTGGCCTTGATAGGTATGGTCCACCTATGTCTAGTCCAAAGAAGGCACGCTACCAGTGGCTGTCTTGATTATGTGAGGTGAAATTGACAACTGGGTAACTAAAGCTATGGCTAGACCAATTAACAGTTTCACCCATCGGGGCAAAGGATCAAAGTGATCCAATGTGTAGAATTGAAATACAATTTAGAAAATTATGAAGCTACATACAGAATTTGAGTTTAATCCATGCAGTATCAAGTTCATGGTAAGTAGAATACAAACAACCTCATTTTCCCAAAGCTTTAAAACCTAAACCCACAACATCAGTACCCATGGGTATTGCAGGCTGAACTAGACAGGATAATACCTGTCTAATGTCAAAATGTATGATTCAATACTGATCGCAAAAGTAACCTACATAATGAGACATCAACATTGCATATCTCTTGAAATGTAAAAGTATGTAACAAAGTATGTCTGGACCAAAACTGCTGATTCTATCGCAGAGAGGAGTGTGTGACTTAAATAAAGACAACAATATGCGAATTATGCAAATGGGGCAGAAATTGGTCAAATCATGTAACGTTACAAAAAGGGATTGTTAAAACACACATAGGGCTTGAAATAGTTCATTAATACAATAGAAAACTACACAAGTTAATGCCTGTTAGGTACTTAATGTATATTTCCATTGTTGTCATCTGACCTAGTTAAGGTAATAAAAACTGACCTGAAACATAAAAAGTTGGCATGGCATCAATCCTGAAATGTAAAAGTATATCATAAAGTATGTCTGGACCAAGACTGCTGATATTATCAGAAAAAGAAATATGTGACCTTTATTAATGACATAAATATGCAAATTATGCAAATGAGGTAGAAATAGGTCAAATCATGTAAATCTAGCAATAGGGATTATCAAAGCACAAATATAGCCAGCAATAGTTCATTAATACAATACAAAATGGCACAGGTCAATGCCTGTTTTCATTTGATCTAATTAATGTTGTCAAAACTGACCCCAAAAAAACAAAAAATAAACAGTATGGCACCCATCCTGAAATGAAAAAGTAATTATAAAGTATGTCTGGACCAGAACTGCTGATTTTGTCACAAAAAGAAAACTATGATCCATATTAGTTTTATTACATTATTAGGGACATATATGCAAATGAGGTAGAAATAGGTCAAATCATAAAATCATAGATAAATAAAACCATAGTGTTGTAGATTTTAATACAATAGTAGAGAATAGTCCTGTGAGATATGGCGCGGCGACTTGTAATCTTGTGTCTAGTTTCAGTTGGTGAGACAGATAGGGCATACTATCATCTGGGCTTTTGGTAGTATATAGCATAAATTCAACCTGAACTACCCACAGCAGCTAAGTACTAATAGTCTGTAGACTGTCCATTCTGCATGCACCTCACTCAGCTGCCACAGGGACCTGTCTTATTCAATGTTCAATGCCATAGTCAACAGGTGTGTCATTATGAGTGTACACTGTCTCAGATTGCCAGGAGCCTGCTCTGCCTGCCCACCCCCCCTCCCACACACACACACCCAACTGTCAATCACTTGTAATAGTCTGTACCTCATCACGGGCCAGTGGTCAGCAAACCGGCCAGATCACTCCACCTCTCTATAAAGGGGGAGCACAGTGTAAGTAACTCGGTGTACATACATGTTTTCAGTGTTCCACAAAATCGTTTATATAATGAAAGGAGTAATCAAATTAATCTTTCATCTTCAATAGTAGATACATATTCTGAGATAGCATTATTTCAATGTAAACTAAAAATTTTACACAGAAAAGAATGTAGCAGTTCCACAAGGTGGCCTTACACTTCAACCTCCTCTGATTTACAAAAATGCACATAAAATTATGGCAACACACACTTTAGCACTGATTTCCCCATAGAGATCTTTGACAGTGAATACTTTGTTCAAATACAAAAAATATGATCCAATTGTACCATAACCCACTGAGATAAAACCTGTACTACATATATATAGTAGTTTCAAAACGAACAATTCTAAAACAAAGGCTACAGGGATGCATTTCTGAATCTTAAAATGCTCTAATGCTATCTGCCATAGGGCTCCAAATGATGAAATGTCTTATCTGCGAATAAAATCAAAAGTATGAGATATATTCTGAAAATTCCTTCACTGATAAGTAAAGTTCACACACTGTTGTTATTACATTAGAATAGTGAGCAGGAATAGTCCATAGCAGAGGAGCCACAAACAAAAATAGATTGCAAGGCCTCCCTATCCTTTACACCGTGGCGACTGTGAACCATACACTAGTCTACTCATCTCACGAGTAGTACTCACTAGTCGCCGCGCTAAAAACAAAATGACACAGGTTAATGTCAGTTAAATACTAATGTGTATTTCCATTTTTTTATTTGACCTAAATGAGGTCATCGAAAGTGACCAAAAAAATAGGAAATCACCATGGTACCCATCCTGAAATGAAAAAGTACATTACAAAGTATGTCTGGCCCAAATCTGTTGCTTCTATCACAAAAGGAACGATTAGAACTCTATTAGAATTTGAAAGAACCCTTATTCACGGGGTGAGGGTCAATGTAAATTCATGAAGCGAAGTTAGGGAAGACTTTTCAGTGTTCTACCGTTGTGGACCAGCTCCTTTCCCGTGTATTTATCCTTTATTTTATTTTTTTTGTGTGTGGGGGGGGGCTGGGCATGTCCTCTAATCTTTGTCCTTATACTGCCCGGCTGATATAGTCCCAGCTGATGTATAGTGATGCTACACAATAGATAGACATATACAAAGGAGAGAAAAAAAAACTACCATAAACCACTAAGTACAAACTGCATAAGCCACACCCTAACTTTGGGAGAACATAAGCCACGCCTGAGGACATGAAAGGTTGCCATTTCCCAATTACTATAATAGTCTAACTATAATTTCGCATATAAGCCACTTCCTTGTTTCAGGAAGACTATAAAAAAAAGTATATTGTAGCCGCCTCTGAAACGGTGTATGAGCTGAAGCTTATATGCAGCATTTTACCATGTCTGAGTATAATGGAACCAGACCTATAGATGCAATCAATGTGTCTCTGTAGGGGAGTCATTTTGGTAAAATGGGAGGATGATGGGATGGTCCAACGTGTTTCCTGGAGCATGTTGCTCCTATGGTAAAAAGAGCTTTTTAGTAGGTACCCTCTTTTCAAAAGAAGTCACGCTCTGCTTCACCATTCAACTTGCACTCACCACATTAGTCTGAAAAGTCACCTGCCTTGTTTAAAACAGAGCTGCACTATCAGGTACCTACTCATGTCACACACTCTATAGTATATTATACTGACTGACTTCTCCCAACTAGGTACCTACTCAAATCCCCTATTTTGAGCACCGTACTTGAATGTCCACTTGTGAGCAATAAAAGGGACAAGTCATAGCTACATGAAAAGAAAGGACTGGAAACAAGGGCATTTTTAGCCAGCTCTTCCTTTTACTATAGGAGCAACACCCTCCAGTCCTCTATGATTGTGCTATGTAATGAGAGACATTCTTTAAAGGTGAATATTGCATAAATGTATCATGCCCAATTGGTCGTCATAATGTGTGAGTGCAACCCTGTAAGGATGGCATGCAATCATCATGCCGTAACTACTGGGTTTGTAAATGAGAAAGAATAAGAAAGAAAACCTGACCAAACCTCATAATAGTATGAACAAAAACCCCATATCCTACCTCATAGGCTTACATCAGACCAGTATGGTAGTGGGATAGGGGGTTGGTGGACCTCAATTCAAAATTAAAAGTCACAAAAAACAATGATTAGGCGTTAGTGAACTGAAGCCAATGACCAAATGTGACTGGGTCCCCTGCCTCTCCCCCCAAAAAAAAGCCCAAGAAAAAAAGAACTTACAAGAGATATTCCACTTGATGTGCAACACGGTTGATACATGATTTGTTTAACTCACCTGAACCGGTGTCTACCAATACCAGTGCCAGCTGAAGAATCCCACCTGAATGAAAAAGTGCATTTTGAAAAGGTGCATTTTGAAGAAATCAGTGAAACTCGAGAGGATGGTCTCAAGTTTACTATACGAAAATGTATTGGCCGCCTAGAACCAGAACTGGCTGTCTCCAATCCATCACAGTGTCCAGCTTTAGTGATGTTGTGGTACCAGTGGTATGTGTCATAGCTTCACTACATAGGGTACATCGCCCCTGACTCGACCACTAGACCCCTTGGTACCTTATGTGGACAACTAATAGACCCTAAAAACTGTGTTTTATAAATCCTTTATCCATAATCCTTGATACAGGAGTATAAGACCAAGTAATGGTGCATTGCATACCTGTTTTTTCTTAAAGTTATAAGTTATAGTACCTATTATACAGTGGTTAACATAATATGTTTTGTTTACTTTTTACCTAGAATGTGTGCTGGTGTTCAGAGAGTTGACCTCCTACTACCCCTTACTGTGGTTCCTAGTCATAACACACATTCAAATTTATGATTGATTCCTTGTATGTACCTTCTGTCATATACAATACGAGGCTAGTTATACAATATATTCATTTATTTTATGTCATTTCAGGGATTTATTTCCACATAGTTAGTGGTACCCTATGTCAACCACCAACAGTGTGATGACTGAACCACTGAAAGTGTGTGGCAAATTATATACAAATCTATGTAGTTACAGGCCCACTCAGGCAGAACACCACTGACCTATTATTATCAGTACCTTTCTACACATGCAAACAGTTAAGGTAAGAGTGGTTGAGTCATGGTACCAACTCTAGTCTAACATGGCTGGCAATTTTGATAGGCATGTTCTGCCTAAAGGCGAAATCCCACTACATGAAAAATGGGTCTGAAATGTCTGTGATTCTAGATATCAGCAACATTGGACTCTTGCCAATTTCCTAAATCACAAGGGTACTCACTGCACTTCTTACCACTCCAAATCCGACTATAGCTGATAGTAGCAGGGGAATCTCTGTGATTTTCATTACTGCATTGATGAGTTGCTAAAATGATTCACAGAGATAGAGTATTTGATATTAAAATCACAGTTGTCTCTGACTATTTTCTATGGTTTGCAATGGTCTCCTGCATAGCATAAACAAATGTAGCTTGCATAAATCACAAGCAGAACCCCATTATGATTGTAGTATATGGAACTTGGCTCCTGATTTATCAAAGACACACCTCTTCTGATTTCCTAGAACTGTTGTTTTCCTCTAAATCACAGGGATTTTGAGTCTATCACAGAGATTTCAAGCCCTTTGTGAAGAAAATATCAAAAAGTTTTGATGTACTATACTTCCTAAATACCAGCACTATGACAGGGATTCTTAGCCTTTATAGGTCTTCCCTAGACAATATTACCACCCCAATATCAGCTAAGCACCCACATATCCTATTTCACAACGATTTCCTGACCATTTTCACGTTGTGGGATTTGGCCTTAATATGATATCTAAATATGAAATGTTACATATGGATTGTAACCTCAATGATGCCACCAATGGTATCAAGTAGTGATGAGGTCAGTTGAGGTTTCCTTCTACATGAAATATCTTGGCAAAGTCAATGCCATATGGTATTTTAGAGAGAAGTCAAGTGGTAGAGTCAGGGGCGACTTACCCTGGGTACTGACCGTGAGCCGACCATGTATCTTGAAAACTACACCCCATCTTATTGCCCATTCAAATCAGCGTGGTGCTGTGAAAGTTGGATGACATGCATTGGTTCAACCAGTTTGCTATGTTTATACAGTTCCAAACTGACTCAAATGGCCGATAAGTGGGGTGGACCTACCACGGTGTGTGGTTGGCTCAAGGCTAATCTGCCTTACTAGAGAGCACCAGTGTCATGTTTATAGAGGGTTGAAGAAACCGGTGGTCTTCATACTCTGACATCCTGTACCATATACACGGGAAAGGAACACCCGAATTGACCCCTCCTCTCCCACCAATCCTCTCTCAATGAACAATAAATGCCACCTCTGGAGGGGACTTCTCAAGATGGACTGTACACAGCCACCAAGATTTGAAACCCTCGAAATCAGAGTGGTTGATCATAGGTAGTGCTCTATGACTGCCCTGTACAATCAGGACTTGTTGTCGTAATTACATAGCATTTGGTAGGGCAGCAGTTGTGTCAGTAAAATCATTAGTAACCACTAGGTGTTTTAATGTAATGGTCTTAGAGTAAGGGATCCTACTACGATTCCAATGGGCCTAATCGAACCATCTTGAAAAACGACTTCTTGTCATGCTTGTTTCAATTTCAAGGAAGGTTACAGGGACTTGATGATGTATTTGCACAACAACAATGTAGTTTTTATGAAAAATGGTTAATTATCAGTGCAAGTATGTTCGCTAGTATTATATATGTGTATGCCTCACAAACATCTGTACCATAAAAGTTGTACAACATTACTTACCTACATTTTCCCTGTATCAGGTTTGATTATGTATGAATTTCCAAATCTTTACTTGATGTATACATTCAGGGCAGGAATAATCTACCAGAATCACTAAGTCATGGGTTGGTATAATTATTGTGTACCTTTCTTGAATGTCATAGATACATAAAGAGTGAGCAATAGTCTTTTTATTGCCAAAATACCTCAGTTCACTCCTGTAAAATAATAATGCCTTCTATGACTCCTCATAAAGTGAGAATATGCAAGTGAATACTCAATTTTGGCTATTTCTGCCAAGCCTGGAGTGGATTCGACTCTCCCTGTCGATTAAAACTCTTTCAAAACTAATTATGAGACAAAATGACCAAAGAATTTTCAATCATAATGTTGCTGAACATCGAAACACATGGTTACGTCATTAAGCAATATACTTAAAGAACACCATGGCAATACTTCTTTTTTTTAATCACTCACAATAACAATACAGGAAATGCTGTGGTCTAGCCAATCAATTTCCGATGGAGCATCCTTGTGGAATATTGTTCCTGGATATTGAGGAAACACGTTGACCTGCATAAAAAGAACATAGTGAGAGCAAACTACAACAAGAATCAATTATGAGGTGCTAGAGAAACTACCCAGCAAATTGGAGTCAGTGTGAGTCATAATGAGCTGCTATGTGTGAGCACCTTTCGGGTTATAACACCAGTGCGACAGCTCATGTCACAAGATGTCAATACTCACACTGTTTGACTCATTATGACACTTAGTGACTCATCTCCACAAGACATAATGTGGCACAAGTGTGAGCATGTGTCAGTCTGTGTCAGTAGTCACACAGTGTGACACATAGTGACTCATTTCCTAACCCATTTGAGCTAACATTGCGTCAGTATGTGCCAGTATGGGTGAGTAGTCACAGGGATTGACGCATAGTGACTCATTTCCTTATTTGCGTGAGGTGACACTGAGTGAGCATGAGCCAGTCTGTGTGAGTAGTCACACGGACTGACCCATAGTGACTCATCTTTCAAAAGATAGGTATTGACACTTGAGTGAACATGGGTCACTATGTGTCAGTACTCACCCGCAGTGACTCAAAATGGCATCAGTGTCAGTATGAAGAGACTGGGAAAATTGTATAGTTCCACTATATACTTGCACTTTGGGTTTGGGCCAAATTAGGGAATTGCTGTTTCTATTGATGCTGCCTTATAAATCAAAGTGTTTATAGATGATATCTATCAATATGTATATAGGGAATATAATGGTGACTGAAAACATGGGTTTATATTCTCTTTTGGTGTATTTTAAGACAATTTTCTTTGTCTATGGGAGATAACACTGAGTTTCAATTATCAACCTCCTATGTGGTATTCAGGCTTACATTAGTCTTGGTGTAGTAATTCCTTGAAAGTATGGTGCATGCTGCCCAAGGTGATGCCATATTACCATGGGAAACAGGTAAGAATTCATAATATGAGGTGAATTATAATGTTGTTTTGGGTGATAATAGGAGGAAAGTGCCTCACTTCAACAAACACAACAGGTTCTGACACATGCGTCAGTATGCGTCACTATGTGTCAATACTCACACATATTCACACACCTTGACTCACAGTGACCCATCCTGAAATTTTCTCTCCAGGAAGTACCTGACACATGTGTGACCATGCATCAGTGCTGCGTCAGTATTGTGTCTGATTGGTTGATTTCAAACTCCTGGTCCCTCATTGGTCCATTTCAAAGTTCCCGCTCTTTTCTTGGTTTCTTTGTTCTCAGTATTTCACAACACACAGACACAGAACAGCAAGGAGAGAAGACAAGGTGGGTAATCCTACAGTCCTACAGAACTCCAAGTAACCTACAGTAATATATCATGGTATCTTCTTTTGTGCCCACTTTAATCTTTAGAGTCTCTTACAGTCAGTATTGATACAGTTGATATAGCATATGTCAGTAACTTGCAGGTTTGGGGGCCTGGGAGAGTGGTGGACTAGGTTGTGGTCAGTTTGAGGGGCAAGAATTTTATTTTTGTTTCGGGGGGGGGGGGGGGGATTTTGTCTCCAAATAATTTTATCTTCCCCTGCCCCCATTAAAGGTCAGCTCATTCAGGGAGAGGGTATGTACTTGGCTCAGGGGAAAATTCTAGCCCCCCCCTCCAAAATGATAATATCTCACAACATATTTTGGAGGGAGGGGAGGAGGTGAGGAGGGTAAAAAATCTTGTGCTGATTATATTAAAGGTATTTGTGTAATGCATTATTGAACTTAAATGTTTAATTTTTATTTGACAGGCACAAAGAAGGTATTTTGAGGAATGGAAAAAGTGAACAAAGGAATCTACAGGAAACCCTTCCATGGACATAGATATGCAGCTCAATTGATGACATTGATTCAGAATAAAAATGAATGCAGAATAAAGTCATACCCCAACCCCCCCCCTCCCCCAATCCCTATCCCAGGGGAAAAAACCTGACGCATTTGTCAGGATGAGTCAGTATGTGTTATAGCCCAGGTGTCAGTATGAGTGTGCATGTGCCATGACACACATGTCAGGCCTGAGTCAATATGCGTTATAGCTCAGGTGTTAGTATGAGTGTTGATTTGCCATGACGCATGTGTCAGGCCTGAGTCAGTATGTGTTATAGCCCAGGTGTCAGTATGGGTTTGCATGTGCCATGACACATGTGTCAGCATGCGTCAGTATGGGTCATCAGTCACACCTGGTGGCGCATTTTTTTTCTATACAGCACCAGTGTGAGTACTCACACACAGTGACTCAGAATGACACCAATTTGCTGGGTAAAGGCCAAATCCCACAATGCGAAAATGACAATAGAATCCTTGTGATTTATGCATGCAGTGTTCCTTAGCCAATATTGGAGGGTAATATTGTCTAAAGGCCAAATCCCACAATGTGAAAATGGTCAGGAAATCGTCGGGAAATAGGATATGTGGGTGCTTAGCCGATATTGAGGTGGTAATATCGTCTAAGTAAGACCTATAAAGGCTAAGAATCCCTGTCAAAGTGCTGGTATTTAGGGAGTGTAGTACATCAAATGCTTTTGATATTTTCTTCACAAAGGGCTTGAAATTTCTGTGATAGACTCAAAATCCCTGTGGTTAAGAGGAAAACAACAGTTTCTAGGAAATCAGAAGAGGTGTGTCTTTGATAAATCAGGGGCCAAGTTCCACATACTACAGTCATAATGGGGTTCTGCTTGTGATTTATACAAGCTACATTTGTTTATGCTATGCAGGAGACCATTGCAAACCACAGAAAATAGTCAGACAACTGTGATTTTAATATCAAATACTCTATCTCTGTGAATCATTCTAGCAACTCATCTGTGCAGTAATGAAAATCACAGAGATTCCCCTGCTACTATCAGCTATAATCAGATTTGGAGTGGTAAGAAGTGCAGTGAGTACCCTTGTGATTTAGGAAATTGGCAAGAGTCCAATGTTGCCGATATCCAGAATCACAGACATTTCAGACCCATTCTTCACGTAGTGGGATTTGGCCTTAAAGGAGGACTATAACGGCTGAGAAGCCTTGCCAAAGTCTTGATTTTTATAGAGTAGAACATATAAAATATTTTTGATATTTTCTTCAGAAATTGAATTTGTCTGAGGTCATGATTTACCAGCAAAGAGATGTATTTCACAATGCTTTACTGCCCAATAACAGCAATTGAATCAAAATCACAGAGATCCAGCGGTCAAAAGCAGCAATAGAATCAAAATCACAGAGATGTACTGCCCAATATTGGCTAGCGGTGGGAATTAGAGTAGGGAGTAGTGGGGTGAGAACCCTTGTGATTTAGGAAATTGACAAGAGTCCATGACTGCCTATGTCCAGAATCACAGACATGTCAGACCCATTTTTCACGTAGTGGGATTTGCCCTTAACACTATTTCAGATATTGCTGCAATCATAAATAAACAGAAAAGGATCCTGTCAGCAGCAGACATAATCTTCCTCCAACCACTCTCTGCACTGGTCTGATGATGTCGGGAAATCACCTGCACACAATCATCTGGAGTTGACACACCAATTTTATCCTTCCCAATCTGAATGTTTTCAGTCTTATCTTAAATCCTATTTTCTGGATAGCCTGGCCTTCTTTGTGGACATCTTGAAAACGATGAAGACTCGATACCCTTGGCAATCTTTAGCAGCCAAGGTGGTGGGGTACCAAATTGAGACAGCCGGTAGTGGGTGTGAATTATGAAGACTGACCACATTATGGCAACCATTGTCAAGGACATGTTGATAAGGAAGAGGATTGCTAGACAGTTGGGAAAAAAAGTAAATTGCAAATCAGAATGAACAGTTGTGATAAAAGGAAACTTGGTAGGCCTACATATCATATCAAGGTTTTTAGGCATGTGCTTAATATTTATTGAGAAATAATAATAATATGAGTGTTCTTTAGATGAGATTCTATTTGATATGGAAGTCAATTATGATTAGACAAAGCAAGACATCTCACACTTACATATAAGAGGCAAAACCATTGTTGATTCTGGTATTTTGTCTGCCATCATCATGATGAAGACAGAGTAGGCAAGGAATGATGTCAGTCCAAGTGAAACTCGTTCACGTTCCTCCGGAGGTAGGAAAAAGCTACACGAGATGATCATATTCAAGATCATGAATGGTAAGATGAGGAAGGTTAAGTGGAAAAGGGGTTTACGTTCAAGAGATAAGGTGAAGACCTGATAACTGTAGTTAGTCAGTGGTAGACTGTGCTCATACAGATATATAAGTTCTTTACCAGTGAGGTCCAGTATAGGGTAAAGGCACCCTGAGTCAGACAGATACCTATAGTCGGACACCTTTTGGATTGGATTACATAATGAATAGGATGGTTTCAGCTTTCATATGAAGTAGACATGAAAACTGAGGTATCATACTCTCTAACAAATACAGCATAACAAATACAGGTCCCTTCCTACATAGTTTTACAACTGTGCAAACCCAGGGTGTTTCTGTTATATTTTGATGAAAAAGAATGGTGAGTAAAAGGAAAACCTGGTTTGATTCATCAATCTGTTGTGTCTTCACAGGAATGTTCATATAATCTATCTATATATCATTGAAAACATGTACAATCGGACACCAATTACACCCAGTCCTGGACACAATTATATCATGATTCATAAACTTTTACAATGGACATTTCATCACAATGAGAAACTCTTGTAATATACCTTTACTCTCATATATGGATATTTAATCTGTATTTGTTTTCCCCCCTATCAAAATTAGCATAGCTAAAACCAACAGAATAAATCTACCTGAATCTAAGTAAATCAACTCCTCCAGCGTGTGAAATTAGTTTTATATTCAAGGGCAGTCACCCCACTATCAATCCCCGAAAAAATCAATCGATCCCATGTATTGATGGAAATTCACCTTTACTTGACCGTAACAATTTCACCATAGGACGAATATCGCAATATTGTGGCTGGTAGTTATATGAGGACAAGCTATAATCAGCATACCTCTCAATACATCTTGTAGGCCTATAATACAAGTCTGTGTAAAACCAATTAAACCACAGTGGGCACTGAGAACAATGGATTTCACACCTGTTATATATTGCATACAGACTGAGGTTTAAGCTGGTTATTATACTTGGACAGTATTGAAAGGGGTGTACAGCTATTCAGAGGTAGCAGGTTGTCCCATGGGCGCCGCCATTGCGGGAGCTTGTTACCAGCGATTTCTACTGATAAGACCTATCCGATGGGTACCAGTTGGCCCCCAAAGGACCGCAGTGAATAGATTCGAGTTTTCTCATTGGCTAATAAGTAAACCTGCTAAGCCCCTTGTGTTATATATCGCTTACAATACTGTCCTCGTACAATAACCCCTACATATCTTAAGAATTACAACATCCAATCAAATAATGATTTACTTGACAATATTATGTGTTGAACTTACCTGAAACATTCTGTATCCATAGCAGTGACAGCTGAAGAGTCCAAGCCAGAATACAAAAGTGCATTTTGACAAAAATCAGTGAACCTCAATTGTTTGGAGATTACTGCACGAAAATATGTTATCCACCCCGAACCAGCACCGACTGTCCTTCGTCAACCTCAGTGCCCAGCTTAAGTTAAGTACCTGTGGTGTGTTGGAGCTACTGAATATACTAGGGATGTATTCAATATAACTGACGATCTTAGAAATCATTGACGATCAGGTGATCTTACTGGTGGTGCCTGCTGTCATTAGTTTTCCTACCATGAATGGGAATTATATCTTGATCAAGCAAGGTTTGGCAGAGCAGTCGTAGCACTTCAGGCAGAAATAGATGTCACTGTGAGTGGCACATACCATAGATTCTCGCGTAAAAGCCGCAGCTAGTACGAGTACCAGAACAATGTGGGTGAAGGGAGGCTGGGGGTAGGGTTTAGATCTGACACCCGACTCCCTGACACACAACCAATGCCTGCTATTTTCCCAAGCGTTCCAGGGTGCAGGGTTTATAATCCCTCACGACAGCATAGGCCTCATATACTTAATATACCATTATGTTGTCGTCAGGGATGTTAAAATAGACCCCTGGGGATCAATACACACGATACTTTAACTACCCAGCCTCCATTACTGCCGTGTGAGGCACTCTACTGAATGATGCCATTACAGATCTACATTTAATAGTGGCCACTTCTTACACCCCTGCGGTTGCTCTACAAAGCCATAAAGGCATAAGGCTCAAGCTTAGAGTACAGGGTAATAAGGGTAGCTTGGAGGAAATCAGTTCAAGATTACCCCTGCACTATTTACATGCACTGAATATGATGGGCCCATATTGAATTGCGAGCCACTTTATCGCATACTGTTGGCATATATATATCTATTGCAAATGTTCTTGCTCCATACTTTTTCTGTCCCATGTTGATGAAACCGGAGAGTAGTGCGGGTATTTTTATAGATTCATAGACCTAAATCTTCCTGTTCCTATTAGTATTTTATGCTACACAATTAGGGAACTTTTCTTCTTCGATCTGGTGGTGAAGGATATGACAGTTTCTGCTGCCTTCAAATAGATTTTATTTAAGATGTTAAAGTGGCATAGTCCGATGGTTGGGGCCAAAAAATCAATCTTCTCAAAAATGACACAGGATGTTCACATAGATCAAACTTCCTATGGGACCTACTTCATTTGCTCTCCTTTCTCATAATTCAGCTTATATTTGAAAGAATTGTTAGATTTATACCCTATTTCCTACTTTTGGAGTGCACACCAAAACTCCATCCATTGGAAATACACTGTAAAATGCCTATGGGAAGGCCCATGGGACCCCCTTTCTAAACGTGTATGAGCTAAAGATAACAATAAAATGGTCTCCAAATGCCTAAATATGGTGTTATTACATTGTGTAGAATACATTTGAACAGGATTTGAAAAATGAAAAAAATCGGACTATGTCACTTTAAAGAATCAAAGTGCTTCCAGTTGATTGTATAGACATTTATTCAATACTTATAATTACATGTGTATTGAGAGGGAGAAGTTTTACATCCATCTAAAGTACAATCACCGATATCCAAATGCCTTCTTCAAAATTCAACAATTTATTTTGTGCCCTCATACCAAAACATACCATCTGTACATCACCATTTAACACATAACTTTAGGTGTTGATTGTAGTAGTCAAATAATATACATAACAAGAATGCAGAACCAGAATATTAATCCCAGTGCTGCATTTGTGCATCATGCTGAAAAAGGCTTTAAGTTACTAAGCTTCCCTTGAAGGGTTAAATCTCGGTATGTCTGTGTTACATAGGCTCAGTTAAGGTTTAATTATCACAGTGCTATCATATTACAGCCCCTATATGTTCCATCAGCGTGCCAACTTATTCCAGCTTCTATACCCTCTATGACAATCTCACTTCTTGGAGACATTACTGAACCACAGCGTACTCATGTTAGCCAGGAAACTACTCGATTCATTACGCGGCATCGACACCTGAACCGGAGCCTCCGTCGTCTCTGTGGGTGACTGTAAGATAATAAAAAATAATGTTATCACAAGTGGCATTTTAGGATATTTTTAAAAGTCTATAGTCAAATCATGTTGAAAGGGCTCCAAAGTAGGCATCTACAAGTCATCATGTCATTAAAACTGTCCATTGTCTCAAAAAGATAGATAGTGGTTCACAAGAATCTATCTATCCTGAAAGGTGGCCATGGGCCAAATTTGTCAAGGCAGAGCAAGCGGAATGTCGCCCAAGGACCAAGGATTTTCATGTTATGTCTGGATTCATCTCTTTGCTGATATCACAGGAAGGAATAAAGCTATAAACAAAAAAAAATCCAATTTCAAACTAGTTCAATGTTTCCCGAACAATAAAAACACTAACCCTAATGAACCCTAAAGGATCAGTAAGAGGTGCCTCAGGGATACAAGTTTATTTTGAACATCAAGTAGAAAACTAGATCAGATTAGATGACAAAGGCTTATTTGGTACTGGATCAGCCCATAAATATAAATCGAGAAACTAAAAGGGATCTTAGCTAGGGACCTCCCTTTCAGCTTATTGATCTACAAATATCAAATATCAAAGAAACGCCCCACCAGTGTCCCCACCATTTTTTTCTGACATTTGAACCGACTTTTAGCTGATTTTAAATAACATTTAATGAATCTAGGGCTCACAAAAAAATTCATCCACTTCCGAGCAAGGTTGAAAAGAGAATATTAGACGAAATCTTAACAATCCCTGTCAGTCAATCACTTTGTTGACCCTCTAAAATAGTCAAAATATTTATAAAAACTGACATTACCTTGGGTTTAGGTGGTTGCATGATGGGTGGTGCCATGGAGGGCCTGTTCTGGACGCTGAGCGGGAGGAGCGGGAGGCGCGTCTGTGAGCTGCTCAACATGAGCACATTGTGCTGCTCCTGCTGACTCGTCGCGGCTGGCCGCGTCCCCAGGAACACACCGTGCTTATCTAGACTCATCAACAGCCCCAACAATACCTGTAAGAAGGGAACGAATGGGTTATAGGACACCTTGATGGCTTAAGGTCCTTTATGTTTTGTAGGTAGAAAACCTTATGAGCTATTTTTTTCAAATGCTCATAAACCATAAACTAATGCATATAAGCTGTGGCTTTATGACACAAGTTACAATATTCATTACAATTTGTCGGTATTTACCCCTACAGAAGTACACTTCCAATTTCCAAGCCCGAGATGCAGCTTCTAGCATTGTTCTGAACTCAAGGTGTGGCTTATACATGAGTACAGCTTTAAAGCTGGAGTTTATGGTTAATATATAAAACCTGATATGAGATACTTACACTAAAGCGCTGTGACTGCCGAGCGATGTGGGTGTTCATGTATGGCGTGAACACATCAAGGTCAAACGGGTCAACGTGACCTTCTAGTATGTCAATGACCTTCTGTATTCTCTTTTGGTAAACCTTGTTTTCCTGTTATCAAAAAATAACTCCATAATCAGCACATAATCAGAGTGGATATTCATTAGGGCCTACAAAACTGAACTTTCCTGCTAAATGTCTTATTAGTTTATATACGTATCTGTAATAGGCAGTCTTTACCCTTCCCCCGAATGAGCCACACCACGAGGCATATCTGCCAACACCTACACAGAATTCCATTGTATCCTACTTAATATAAAAAATTACTTGTAGTGTTTACAATAATTTCACATACCTTGGTGTCGTCCTTTCGGGGTAGTACGTTGACCAGGAGTCTAACATCAAAGCACAGTTGGAGTGCCTGACCTTGGTTCATGGGAAGCACACCGCTCCCTTCCTCGTCCCGTCCTGCCGCTTTCTTTGGACGCCGACACAGTTCCTCGTAGGAACCGATGATACTGTCAGACATCTGCTGTACTAAGCCAGTCAGGATTGACCTGGATAAATATATACAGATTACTAGTACATGTATACAGATTTATAGGTTACATCGTGACAAACATGCAAGCTCAGTATGAGTATATATATTTGATTGATTGATTTGTTTAACATCCAGAAGTGGGATCCCCACTTCATGGGACTGCCTCATTAGTTTACTGACATTCAGTCCTTTCTTTCTCAGTCTGGGCAGATTTATTTAAAAGCTGCTTGTCCAAAACAGCTTGACAGGTATTTGATTAATTTTTTCAAATTCTCTACACTTACATACTGATAAACTACTGATTTCTATACATTCATTCTCATTGGTGTATCAGAGATGCCACTCACTGGCCGACAAAAACCAGGAAAATTGGACTTTGGACACATTTCCCCAGGAATTTAACATAATTTAATACAGAAATCCCGTGAATCAAAACCAGGAACTCCTGGTAAACCAGGACAAGTGGCATCTCTGGTTTATGAACCGTACCCTGATTTTGTAAAGAAGATAAAATTTGCTCTTGTGGTTAAAGAAAATTTTTCATTCCTTATATTCTATATTTACGTGACACGCCTTGTATTAATAAACCAGTAGAGGGTTTAGGTGACCATATTACTCACAGTAGGCCTCTGAAATAGCATAAACTATAGGTTATATCATGGAGGTACAGTTCAATGGATATATATAGGATTCTGTGGTAATAAGACATACTTATTGATCGTGTGGCCGCCAACCCGGTTAATCTGCTGACAAAGGCTGTACAACAAAGATGTCACATAGCTTGATGTGTGTGTCGGGACTCGGATTTTAGATGTCATCTTCTTTCCATCCTCTGTCTCCTCCTCAATGTCAATCTCTCCCCATCGCTGAAGCAGTAAATATTTTTATCTTTAAGAACTGCTTAATGGATTCATTTGCCCCCTATATGCAATACAGAAATAAATAATCATCTACCGGTACTCAAGGATCCCAATATGCATTATATTAAGGATTCAGATTCATTTGTCATCATGCAGTTCTAGTGAATAGTTATTTTGACCTTTGAGAACATGTTGAGTGAGTGAGTAATGGTTGTTTAACACCAAGCCGACAGCTAAGGTCATATTCATGGCGGAAAAAGTACATCAGACATCACGTCACAAAGGAATACATGTGCCTGTGCCCGTGCATATGGACACCAGACACATGTAAGAAAGAGGGGACAGGAAAGAGGAGATTCAAGGAACGAATATGTGCCAGTGCCCGCGCATATGGACACCACCCACACTCAGAGAGGATAGAAAAGCAAGACATAGACCCCTTTTAAAGATGGCCTGGGGCTGGGGAGGCCCGAGAGAACATGTTGACAGCATGAAGTCCACTCTACATGATTCATGATGAATGTATCAACCATGAAGTTCAGCATGAAGCATGAATGCAGCATCTCATACAAAAAGGGGAAAATGGAAAAAAAATCAATTACGGTGCTGGCGCGGAGTATCGAGTGGCCACACTGTTCAAGTAGAGCCTCCTTGTACTGGTGACAGAGGTGGTTAGATGTGTGCTCGGCCCAACACCTGGAAGTGGATGTGTCAGTGATGAAATTATTCCATGATCCTTTTAGCAACATTATATATGAAAAAAATATTCATCACCATCAGAGAGAGAAGATATTATGGTATGCATCATGCTCACAAAGTGAACTAAAGTGACCAACATTGTACACTGCAGACGTGGGGATGGTGTATTATTATATTTGGATCTGATAGTTATATGTCACTGTTCAAAATAGGACATACCCAAAGGCTTCATTACTGAAGTTATGAAGCTTGGACTTGACATTTGTCCAACGAGGGTCATCAGTGGGCTTAGCAGATGCCTTTCCTCCTGGTTGCCGCTTCCCACTTCTAAAAGACAAAGATGGGAATACAATTAAATTAGTGACTGGTCTGTGTTTGCTAATTCTGTATACCTTTAAAATATAACCTTCTTTTTTATGAGTGAATTAAGGTTGAATTTTGTGTTGTTATCTGCAAAATTATTTGTAGCAACCTTTAAGATTTCCATCAATTTTTAATAGTTTGAATCTCACATCCTCAGAAGTTTGAGTATTCGTGCTAAGTTTGTAAACTAAATTATAATGTCGGAGATCTAACTTTACCTGGTGGGTTCCACTTTTTCAGTTGTTCCCATCATGCATTTTTGGAAATGCACGCTGAGTTCACAGAGAGCACCACTTAACCGTCCCAGTAGCAGAATCCTGGAATGGAAATAAATCTCAAAGATTTTAAAATACCATGTATTTCTTGATCCTCTTGATTGCTCAATATTGCGTCATCACTTCTTGACAAACAAATTGGGAGACTGGACTGTAGTCAATTGAGTGCATTTAGATGGATACCGTAAACTCTTACATATAAGCCGCGATTTATGCATACTCGATAATATGGGAGGATGTGTGCACGCAGACATGACGCCATCCGTCTCGCCGAATGTTACCAGCCTGACACAACACCTCTGTTGTTCATTTCGGGACAAAGCGGCGCCCGTGATCTGTGCTAAGAGATTGGCACCGCGTTCACTGGGAAGGGTGATTGGCATGTAAATTTTATCACCATACGGGCACCGACTTTCACGCACCACATGTCCTGTGTCCTCGCTATATATCCTCTACTGCATGTGGGGTGTGACATATATACATGTGCATCATTATATCAAGCCCACAAACTCAGGATGCGGCTTACACAATGTATTTCACAGTAACTTACCTGTCCAGGATGAGAAGTTTGGTGGCATGGTCTGCAGTCTTGTCCAGCTCCTCGCGGCACACATTGAGTTGTCCCTGCAGGAACTCCAGTAACCTATCGACACATTGGCATCAGGGTTATGAAAATCATTATTGAAATACATTTCAAACGGCATTTTTAAGCCAAATTACCCTTGGGCTCTGTGAACATGTGGGATGGTGGGACACTTGTATGCAACTGGTGAGGTGATGTTTCCTTTCTTCTATTATAATTTTGAGAACATCACATTTTACCCTTTAGCCTTAGGAAATTACTTGCAAATCAGACATTTACTATTATTGAATTCGAAAACTTGGATCAGGTTATTAGATACTTTTTTCTTTGTTTCCTCTAATTTGAATACTTAGAGAAGATACTTACTGAATGATGGAGGATTCACATGACTCCTGCAGGAAGGCCAGTATAACCGGTGTGTCAGCATACAGGTCAAACGGGCCCTTAGTCTCCACAGCCCCCGGCTTCAGGTAGTGCCCCGCATCCTCCACCAATGTACGCAACTTACCGTCAAACCCTCTACACAAACTGCAAGACAAATGACATTGAACTTAGAGCTAAAATGTCTTTTTATCCAACATATCCCTGAGAACTGAGGTAGTGACGTGGCCTTGTACTTACAATTCTCAAATGAAAATATTTTGCCCATATATGGTTCTTGACAGTTTAAATGACAGATGCAAAAATCTGCCTATACCCTACCTTTGTATGGCTGGAGTGTATGCCTTGGCTTTCATAGACAGCGTTCCTGTGTCGGCAAGTGTCTTAGACCCGACGGTCACCCATGCCATATTGGTAGGCATGTCGGTCGCGCTCTCCACCCATACGTATCCTGCCACATCACGCTCCACAGCCACTGACCTGAAGCCACAATTAGGATAACCATTATACACATAGTTTCATTTTGGTTAGGTAAGACTCATCAAGCTGAAATTATGTCATATATATCAAAGTAATTTACTCACAATGGACATTCAATATATAAGTAACTCCAAACCATTAACAACTGTTTAATTTGTTTCTGCTTTCCCATTTTGAATATTGATTTGTCTTCAGACATAAATATCATATCATATTTCTATTGAGGAAAACAAACTACAACATATAGACTTACTTATCGGTTGAGGCAAGGTCAGAGAGGACGCGTGTTACTTGTTGCTTACATGAGGACAGCGCTACGTCATACTGTGCCTGCAGCAGCTCCTGTATCAAGAACACAATTCACAAACTTAAATAGTATTTGGAGCATGAGAAAAGGGTAATTGATGATAGGCTTTCAGCTATTTTTGCCCATTTTCGTTATTTTGTAATATTTACGTAATTCAGAGGGAAAACTTAACACTGTTTCTCATGATGTTAACACACTCCTATACAGAAATCTTTACAAAACTTCAGGAATTCCTAACTTAATAATAACGGTAGGAAACGAGTAAAAGTGGCAGCTCTGCTAAACTTATTACTGTTATGTGTTAAGCCCTAAGGGTGAAAGTTAAATATTCCAAAAAATCCTTGAAATGAAGCCGCCTGAAGGCCCCTGAATAGCAGTTCTCTAAAGATGATTATAGCTGTTTGGAACTTTAGAATCCTTGAAATCAAGGAAGACACTGAAAACGTTCATCCCTGTGGGCTGTAACTCACCTTGGTTCTCTGCAGGAAATGTTTCTGGAAGAACTCATCCCAGATGTTGACATCACGGTGCAGGGTGGCTGAGCAGACCGCGCCCCAGGTGGCCATACGGGGGTCAGCAGCGAGCTGCTCCCACACCTTGGTGCGTATTGCAGCCAGACCGCGCACTGTTGTCACATAACCAAGCAGCTCAAGTAGACCGTGACTCACACTCTGCATACACCTTAGGAAACAAGGAGGGGAGGGGAAAGATTAGAACACCGTGTCTACAATGGTTAAGTATCGTAAGCTTATCAGTATAGGAAGTTACTCTTTTTTATTTGCCAATTTATCTAATTATTCATTTCCTTTAAAGTTGCATTGCTGGAAAAAATTATTGGCACTTCAATTTCAATTCATAGGCAGATTTCCATTTTTAAGTTGTTATCAAACTGAGGGAGGGGCAATATAGCTCATAATCCTGATTTAGAAATGACCTCAAATTAAGTAAGCAGAAACCCTGCAACATAAATTATTTTGGCAGTTTTTCCATAAATTCAAGGCTTGAATGTGTAAATATTTACAAATGGACTCAGGAGTAAGGCCTACTTACGACTTGACCCACTGCTGGCAGTTCTCCTGGAGGTTCTTCTCTGCTATTGGTGTAGCATGATTCCGCAGGGTCGGCCTGAAGTCTACAAATTAAGGGCAGGATCGATAACCCCACTATATATGTTATTGTTCTAATTGTTGCATTCTTTTTCCAATTATGGCATTTTAAAGAAATCGAATGATTCAAGATATTGTAACGGTTCGTATCGACTTATATGTTGGGTGGCTCTTTGGCTCGCTTATCACTAGAGATACCAACACAACACGAGTAGTTCGGGTTGGGCAAAGCCCCAGACTCCCTACCGCTCGGGTAGGCCTTTATTCAAGATGTCAGAACATACGTCTGGACTGGACCATGTCCAGTCCCCTTCTGCGGATCATCCGGCTTCTTAGTAGAAGCTGGACGCGAGGCATGGTGCTGCCCCCTCTTGTACCAAACGGGTATCGTGAAGCGACACCTGGTTGGCATAGAAGGAACGAGTACCACACGAGCACGTCTCTCGGATGAAGCGCACTAATATATATACAACGATGCCAGCCCCTACAATATAATACCAGTAGTAGATTCGGCACTTGCTTACCTCGGATATTGGCTGGTAGGAATTTCATTGAAGAGGATCCATTCACATCTATGAGGATTGAGCCTAGATTTAAACAGATCAAGGGGGACAGGTTTAACCCGAGGATACATGGTAAATACATGTGTACGTCAAACTGGTTCCCCGTGCTATTTCTTAGGTACACATAGGAATTTATACTGGGTTAAGTCCAACCTGGTTTGGTGAAAACATGACAAAGAAATTTACAAATAAATAGGTCTTCCTTTATTATCTACCGGTAATATCTACGTGACATGATACCAATGTGGCAGTCTTACCTGGTTTGCCCTTATCAGTAACCTTGGAGAGGGTGGCCATAAGCAGGTTACTTTGTACTGAAATGTATAGATTGTAACCATGGTTACCAAAGGCTAAATAGTATTATCTTTATCACTCTATAATTTTAGATGATCAAAAATCTCCCCTTGTGCCAACGGGTCCTTCAGTAATGGTCATACAGCGTTAATATAAAGTTAAAGTTAATCTTAAAAGATTTATTTTAAACTAAAGTAGTAATGGATGGTGGGAAAAAATTTACATTTTGGTTTAACAAGATTTTCTGCACTATAAGAAAAATATTTTTGAACCGAACCATGATCAATCTTGAAGACATTGGTGCTTACCATCTGAGGAGCTTGCATTGCTGGAGAAGACAGCATAAATCTGGTGAATGGTCCTGACAATGACTTGTACGACAGCGCAAACCTGATCACGGATACTCATTGAGGACTGGTCTGCTGTGAAAAGGTGTTGTACTGCGGACTGGTAGACATCAAGCAAACATGACATTAGTAGGCGCCCATTAGTAACTCCACACCATTTTAACAATGAAAACTATGAGACCATTACGGGTATTATAAGGAGTATGCATTAATGAGGGACTGGCATACTGAAACCGCCAGTCCATGGACCACAGTACAATTGGAGACGTTGCCTGAATAGATACTCTACTACATAGAGCCTGTTGAGGTTCCCGAAACTGTAGCACTTTCTCGCCTCCTTTTGCAGAAACAGTTGAATTCCGGTGAAGTCACCCATGCATTTCAGTCAGATTGGAGATTGTCATAAAAGCTTTAATTTCCTTCCTGTACATGAATTACTGATTGATATCAATAAAGAAACCACCATTCATTCATATATAATTGCTGCAGGGTCTAGATATATGCTGTTATTTTGTAATAATGGGTGTAAATAAACATGAAATGTGTGGGCGATGTCACCGGAACTCACTGGAACTCAACTGTTTCCGCGAAAGGAGGCAAGAAAGTGCTACGGTTTCGGGAATCTCAACAGGCTCTATAGAATAATCAACACCACAGCAATGGAAACGGAGGTTCTGACATGACTCTCAATAGTGGAAAGAATTTTGGAAACTTTAATTTTGCGGTTTGAATACAGATGTAGGGTAGAAATTTAACCAGAACCTACTTTTGGTATCTTTTCAAAGGAAAGTACCAGTAAACTTACAGTGCTTAGAATAAGGAAGTCGTTGAAGACTTGTCGCGGGGTGCTGTCCTCCAGTAGCAGCAGAGAACACAGGCACTGAGCTGCCTCACCGTCCTCAATAGTCGCCACTTTTAGCATATCCCGACATGACTGCAATAAATTGGAGTAATATGAAAATACTGGTTCACTCAGATGACGATGCATAACCTTATCTTCAACTTTTCATGAGTATTTTGAGGCTCGCAATTTGAATTGAATTTCTTTACCATCTGCTTGGGTGAAGTAATGAATGGACAATGATTATTATCTCCCCAAAAACCTCCTGTAAGACAACCTGAAACTCCATTTGGAGCAGGCTAAGCTTTAAGTTCAAGGCAGCACAGCAACCCTACGGTATGGGTGTTTGGGGCCAGCTTGCACCGCTTACTTTTAAGACGGATTGAACAATCAATACATCCAGCTCCCCTATACGGTGTCATGGCTTTTTGGGCAATACCAGAAGCGCGGCTGCGCCTCGTTAATAATAGAGAGTTTTAGCAGCCCCGACGTGAACGTATCCGTACTGCGTAACCTAGCAACCATGTGCGTTACATCATCAAATCGTGTGCAGCCCAGTAGATCTACGTACGTCCATGACGTAGCAAAGCAGTTAGATACGTTCTGTACGTACGTAGCTCCGTAGTGGAGGTGCGTGTACGGATATGTCCACGTCGGCTTTGCTAAAACTCTCTAATCTTTAAATGGTTAAACATGTGTTGCTTGCTAAGATTCAAACAAAGAGCACATACCTTGAGGATGACGTCCCTGAACTGACTGATGGTGGACCAGGTGCGTGCGAGGACAGGGAGACAGGAGAGAAGACGACTGGTCTGTGTGCCAACCCCCGCCTGCAGCCCTGCGTGGACATGACGCGCCAGGAGGTACATCTGTGTAGCACGCAGGTACTCCTTACTGTCCAACGCACTCCAGATCTACAATTATAAAGTTTATATCATGTCACTGAGTCAATCATTCCTACAAACATTCAGCAACACTTTGTCCACTAAATAAGCATCTGAGTAGTGCCTAGATCAACACGGTATGCATAAGTGTCTGGGGAGAGCTCAAACCATGATCCATGGGGCATGCACTCAGGTGTGGATGTTGGAGAAGTTTCATCCCCTTAACCCTTAGCTCATATTCCCACTCATTTACATTTCGATACATCTTTTATATATGATCTTTTGTTCTGTTAGTGCAAACCGTCCACACTCACTAGCCCTTGTTGAAAGTTTCTACAAAGAGTACTTTAATAATACGGTTGTGAGTAGAGTGGCAAAAGTTAAAGTGGATTCACACTTACCTTTTCTGGCATGTCCAATAAAAGTTTAGTTTGCACAGCAACACCATAGAATTGGGTCTGCTCTCGGCGTCTGCAATAGGCACATTGGAATAAAATGGTTAAAACAAGCATTATCATTCATAGGTTGAATATGTACTATCAGCTTTGATCAGAGATGTTATAAAAAGTTTTCACTTTCGGTGTTTTGATTCATTTTTTGATTATAGTTTGTGGGCTTTTTTTTCTCCTCCCAGTTTCTTAGTTTTTGTCTCTTTTTGATAGGACGGTGATGTGGTCTCCTAGAAATTCCAATTTTCAAAACTCAAAACCAAATATTTATCAAAGACTTACTTGCTATCATCCAGTTTGGGTTTCTGAACAACATTGAATCCCTTCACCATGTGGTCTTGCTTCATTTTACCGCAGAGTTCTTGCATCCAGTTGATCGATTGCGATACCTATAATGGAAAAAAAAAAGAAAAAGTATATGAATACCTAGAGAGAAACAAATCTTACTCTAATTTTGCCAAAGGGTACTCACTAGGGCTGCAATCATACATCATCACTATCAGTCTTTGATAAGTCATAATGATGAGAGTGCTTAAAGATATACCGAGAGTTAACCTTAGTCTTGCTCTGAGTGGATGAGGTACATACATTTTCAGCGCTGTGCTTCATTTCTGTTATTGTGTCGGCCGCCTCAATCAAGTCCCGGTAACGCTCTCTGTAACATGCAAGGAAAACACATTGTGAATGCAACATTCATACTTTTCACACTAGCAAAAAACAAACAAAACAAATCAAATTGCTACCACAAATTTAATGATCTAATTGACATCAATGGACTACATGAAGGGCATAAATCATTTAGGTTTGATGAATGAAGACACCATTTTGTCACATTTAAGCGCTGGGTTTTACTAAGCGCCAAGAGTAAGAGGGTCTTGAAATAGCATTAAAAATAGACCTTGAATAACTGTCTGATAAATCAAAATGGACCAGAGGCATACATCATGTTGCATTGAATTGTTTGAGGAGTACAGAATGGAGTGCTCATCAAGAGGTACATCTAGGCCTACTTACCCTACCATGACTCGGAGCTCCTCCTTCTTCTTTTCTATGTCAGACCTATAGGGAAAATAAGGAATTGTGTTTTGTACAATTCGTATACATGTAATCGAATTATCTTACCTTACCTTGAAAAAAAAAATCTTGTTTTTTTTACCTACCGTAATCTCCCGCGTCCAGGGGGCTCAAGCTACACATAGGTTTTTGAATTTTGAAAATTCATTCAGTAGAACCAAAGTTATTAATTTTTCATTTTTTTGAGAATTTTCCAAAACTCTAGGTGCGTCTTATACGCGCACTGCGTCTTATACGCGGGAGATTACGGTAATATCAAAATCGATCGTTCTCTGGCTAAGAAATCCATTTTTTGTGTGAATGATTTTATTTCTGCTACAGTCGTCATTTTATTCAATGTGCATGTATTACCGTAATCTCCCGCGTATAAGGCACGTCTTATACAAGAGGTTTTAGTTCTTCCTGGATCCACAAGGGTGAGATCAAGACCTTCATTTTGATATCTTACACTCCCATATAACCTCATCGGCTGAATATGGGGTCCAGGGCGGTCTGGGGGGTCTGTGCAACACATAGGTTTTAGAATTTTCAAAATCCATTCAGTAGAACAAAAGTTACGATTTTTTTTATTTTTCTCGTCAAATCTCTAAACTCTAGGTGCGCCTTATAGGCGGGGTGCGCCTTATACGCGAGAGATTATATAAGCCACACACACGTATAAGCCAGACCCGCAGCAGCAGGACTCTAAATTTACCTATAAGCCAAGGCTTACCGGGAGCATGGACTTAAAACATGTGTTTCAGGTCTGTGCCGGGTAGTTGTGCCCCAACTCAAATCAATCCAGAAAGGGGTCGACAGTGGTGACAAGTGCCGGGGGGTTTACACATAGTGTGATATGTTATTTCCATAAGACATAGCATACATGGCATATTGGACAGGTACAAGGACATACATTGCAATGGACTTACCTTGTTTTCTTCTCAATATCCCGTATTTCATCGATGGTGTACTTTTCAAACAGGACATTCGTGTCCATGCCATGGTTGACCACTCCTAGGAATATATAGAACATGCACAGCTACATAAAGTACAAAATATACCAGTTTGCAATATTACAAATTAGAACTCGTGTGCTGATCTATGAGTATGGTATGTTAATAGACAAAGGTCCATGAATATAAATCATTGTGAGGTTTGTTGCACTTTATTGCCACCATGCATTATACACATAGGGTAGAGTAGAATGCAGCAGCCTGGGGCCAGTCTGAAGCTTTAAGATAGTACATTGTATTTAGAGAATCAGGAAGGTGTAAAAGAAAGTGCTCTGAAAAATTCAATTTTGCAATTCAAGTGTAGTCACTGTAGGTCTGTGTAGGACCGCAGACGGGACAGACTTGTATCAGTCTAACCTTTCCTTGAGTTTCAAACTGCAGCTTTCTCAGCCTCTCTTTCCCCATAGAGAAGCCAAGAGTTTCAGCCTGTGTAAGGGCCGAGTCATTTATTGCCAGGTGGGGGTATAGGGAGGTGGGGGGTCATTTTGAAAAAATGAGTAGCCCTGCCTGACGGAGACCATGGAGAGACGATACTCGGTCAGTTCTCAGTGGGAGGCGGAAGGCCATGATAACTTTTATCATAAGCTGCAGATCCACTGCCGCAAGTCTAACTGCGAATGTTGTCGTGTGTGTGTTCTCGCGGGAGACGTTCCAGCAATGGATCTGCTGCTGCGAGGAACTTCATGCGACATCCGAGCGGCGTGCGACGACATTTGCAAAATTGAAAAATCAAAATAATTTGATATTTGTGAGTGCTCTGCAAGGACATACGCATGAGAACAATTCGGAACAAACTCTCCGCAGTGGATCCCTAGCTATAGGGCCTAGGCCCTAGCTATTGCCTGGTGCCAGTGGCAGTGGTGGGGGGTCGGAACAAATATTGTAAAATCCATCAAGCCCCAGCTGTCAATAAAATACTTGGCCCTAAGCTTCAGGCTGAACATATGTGGCCCCCAAGGGGTAAAAAACGACATGGTGACATTTGGCCATTTTGAGGTGACATTCCGACATTGTACCCTTCTAACAGTGACAAGTGACATGTCCAATCCCTAAAAAAGTGATATGTCATCTGAGGCCTTGAATTTTGAGATTTTTAGACATGCTATTTTCCCTAAAAAGGTGACATGTGACCTGAAGCCTTGAATTTTGGCGACATTATGACATCAGGGGGGGTCCCCTTGGGGGCCCCAACATATGTATGCACAGTTTGGCCTGTTCATGCAATTTGCATTTTTTTGTAGATCTAGGGCTAGGCCTTTCTTTTGGACTTTTCGGACACCATTGTCCCAAAGTGACAAAATCAATTTCATATCGAAGGCCTTGATTGTGTTTTGTCTGTAATGTCTCATATTGATATTGGACGATGACTACTGCACCTCTTCCTTTCACTTCCTGCTCTAGGCTTCCAGTAAACAGAGTGGGCTAAAATTGACCCCCCCCCCCCCCTCACGCCCACGGCCACAAACACACTTACACGGTTGAACTTGACGTGGCAAGAACCTGCTCGCTGTGAATTGTGACCTAAATCATGATACTGACCTGTTAAATACAGTGAATATTTGTCCATTTCTGCAACAAGGTCAACACTAGGCATCATTCTAAGGGAATGCCGGCGAATATAAGTGCTTCTGGTACTAGAAATTCCTAAATATACAACATTTGTTTACTTACCCTGCACCACTCCAGCCATTTTTAGTTCATTTGATTGGAGGGCCATCTCGTGGAGAGGGGGTTATTTGCACTCACAGTCACACAAGGCGGCGCTAGCGCGCCGATGGGCTGGAAACATACCCCTGAATTTCGTTCCCGCTTCTCTCTCACTACTGTATGGGGCAGGTGGAAGCCTTGGCCAACGTGTTGGAAACTGTTAGATGTTCATGAGTGAGCACACTCTCCCAGCAGATGTTATCACTGATAGGTTATCTGAATATGTGGGGGAGAGTGTGAAATAAGACTGAGACAGATACAGGCGTTCGGGGTACGGTTTTCTAGGTATACCCAGTGCATTATGGGTAGGGGTGACCTCGAACGCTAACTACACAACCTTAGCTTGTTCCCTCTCCACCCCAGCCATGTCTGGGTAGGTACCAGTCCCTAACTATGCTTGGGAGGGTAGTAAGTTGACTCAGGGATCAACATTGACCCACATGGGGTAGACCAATAGGGGGTGGCCTTACAAACCAGCATTGATCCCTCGGCCGTACTCCGAACGCCTCGCATGTTGGACCTTCCAACGCAAACCTATGTGTTTTGAGTTGGACTGCACTGTAGTGTCAGTGTTTGAGACTGCCAATCTCAGCATGTAAGGCCAGACAGAAGTGGAAAATGCTTTGTTTACATGCGCTTAGTTTGTATATTTAATGTTGAGCCTGAGCTTAACCAAGTTAGGGAGCCATTGTTAACATCAATCTCTAGCGATGTGGAAAAAATTGAACACAAAATCAATATATTTTAAGAGCTACATGAGATTTAAAATTGCTGACATCCATGCAGCGATCTTACGGGCCGCCATGTTTGTTTTGATAACATTCTCAGTGATCGGCAGCATGAGGACTTTTAAAATGTCATTTTGGGTAGGTTAGCATTTTAGGTATACTGCAGATGCCCAGCGTAGCGCCGATCATCTAATGGGTCTAGACCCCTAAATTCGACATGGTGACATGGCCATTTCTTAAAATCGACATGTGACATGTTGCTTAGTGACAAGGACATGAAGAAGTAGAAAGTTAGTGACATGGGACATGGCCTTATCTTAAAATCGACATGTGACATGGAGCTTAGTGACAAGGACATGGGGAAATAGAAATTTAGTGACATGTGACATGGCATTTTCTTAAAATCGACAAGTGACATGGGGACCCCCCATCTAGACCCCCCATCTAGCTTCATCTGGTGAGCCTTTTGGGGGTAGGGTAGGATTAGGAGTCATTATTTTTTTTAAAAGGGTGGGTCGGAAGGGGTTTTTTTTTGGGGGGGGGGATTCAGATACGGCCTTGGGGGGGGGACAAAAAAATCACCCTATTGGGCAAAAAAGCCAGCAGGCTACTGCGGAATATTTAATATTTTCAGACCCCAAGGGCAAGGGGGAGGGGCCCGGGAGGGGTTTTAGGGCCGAGTCATTTATTGCCAGCTTGGGGGGCTTGATGCAATTTGGCGGATTGGCAGATATTTTTCTGACCCCCCCCCCCCACCACTATGACCAAAATGATCGTGACCCCCCCCCCTCTTAAAATCGACATGGTAACTTGGGCATTTCTTAAAATCGACATGGGACATGGCCATACTAGTGACATGTGACATGAGACTTTAGTGACATGAAAGATAGGGCATGGAAAAGATAAAACATACCTCAGCTCTGATAAAAGAAGCTTCAGAATTCACCTTTTGGTCTTACAATGTACAAAGGTTTTCTGGAGAGTCCAAATAAAAGAACACTTGCTAGCGGTTTCCCCCCTTAACCCTCCTCATGGATGCAGTCATTCATCTCATAGATTCGGTCATTCATAGATTCGGTCACTGCTGTGTTGGGCAAGCAGCATATAAATACCTGGCTAGCTGTTTGGACGAGCAACTTTTAAAAACCTGTCCAAAAAGAAAAGAAAGGACTTGATGTCTGCGAACCACGGAAATGTCTGCTAACTTCCAAGCACTATTAGTGGACGTAAAATCAACCGAACCAAACCCCCAGACCCCTTATACTTGCCTTATTCTAAGGCCCCAAAAAATATTGTAAGTTTCCGGGAACAAGGTCCAAAATGTTGAGGTAGTAAGGTCAGTTCTTTTTTTCCTTTCTTTTATATATCTGAAGCACATTTTGGGCTATGTATTGAACTGCTATTATTGATTAAGAACCCACAGATGAGCGAATTCATCTCTACCACCAGCCAAAACATAGGATCTTGGGCAGAAAATGCTTGATTCTAATGCAAATGTTTTCTTTCAAAGTGTCACTTTTCCATCTGAGGTCTACACATGTATAATTTCTGCAAATCTCAAAGTTACGCTACCCAAACCGGTAAAAAAAAACGGGATATTAATAAAGAGGGGCCACCAAAAGGGCCATTTATCAATTCCTTTTTGGTGGGTGGGGTGGGGGGAGTATGCTACAAGGGACATAGCTGCCTTTATGATAGCAATTTGCCAAATGTATTATAGATTATGTCAGAATCATTTTACTCAATATAAAGACTACTACAAATAGTCATGATAAAAATAGGTTTTTGCTGGGCTGGGTAGGTCCATTATCTAAATAAAAGAATAGCCATGCCCTATGAATCCATGCCCTATAAAATCACCATGCACTATAAATTATGACAATTAGTCCCATATAGGGCTACCCCAAAACCCCTCATACAAACCACGGCTTATAAACCATTTGAAGCCCCTGGTGTGGCTTATATAGCTCCTTCAGGAACTCAGAATGTGACTTACACACTGGATTTTACTGATATATATTGAGAACCTTTTCAGACCCCTTGTGCAGCTTGTACTAAAGCCTTGAACTCAGGTTGAGGCTTATGTGTGGGTGCAGCTTATACACTGGGTTTTATGGTAATGGGATGAAATGTAGGCCTAGCTATGTTAGGGACACTAGTGACATGGGTTTTTGCTTAGTGACATGGGACATGGACATTTCTTAAAATCGACATGTGACATTGGGGGCCCCCATCAAGGGCCCCCATAATGCACTAGATAAAAAATGACACGGCGACACAGCACACTCAGTAAAAATCGAAATGCCGACACGGCCTTCATTCTCGGCACCCATGTAGGGGCACATACAAGGGTAGACATTAATGCTGTCCCGTAATTTTCTTAATAAAGCCATCATTTTACTCTAAAGTATAAGCAAAATAATTTACCTGGGTCTACAGGTTTATGAGCGAGCCCATAGATTTGTCAATGGACCATTCTGGGTATTATTATTTTTTTTCATATTTACTACATTCTTCGCCATATAAAGCCTAAGCTCTGCCCATGATCCACACTCAATAATCTCCTGTATTCCTCAATAGGAACCAGGATCCTTTAGTCATCACAAACACACTTCCTCTATTAGACTCTGTGACATAAGGTACAAGGATGTAATAACATTCCAACCCTATCTACTCAGTCCAACTGGAGGAAGTGAGATCCACCCGTGGTGCCATATTTGGAATGAGAGGATATTTCACAATCTCCTCTCAATCCTCATTAACATAATCTACCCACAGGTGACACTCTCTCCTTATGACATGTGTCACTATTCTATTGAGCCACATGTACAGAACATTTCACAACACTGTGAGCTGCTCAGGCCCTCAGTATATAAGGTAGCTTGAGCAGCTCCCAGTCATCTATTCCAAGCTATCTTTTCCAAGCTATCTATTCTAAGCTATCTATTCTAAGATCATCTCTCCTAACTTACACCTTACACCTATACCTAGAACCTATGACAGGTTGAGCTATAGGATCAGAGGCAGAGCTTAGATCTTGGCGAGTGTTATCATTGTTACCACCTTTATGAAACACTCATGTCAGCTATGCAATAAAAGGATCAACTGAACTTCCCTGGATTCCGTGTACATTCACTTCACCACATGTAACCGTCCGTTGACAGATTTCTCTAGCTATGGGCCTGGGTCCAGGGCCCGGGTGGCCCTTGGCTGAAAAAGTTAATGTCCACCCCTGTCATATGAAACTCATAACTACGTTTATTGTTATCAGAGTTCTTTCTTTTGATACCCAATCATAGTTTCCCCATTGTGATTGGCCTGTCCAAGTTTTCTTTTTCTTTGTTTTTTTTTTCTGCTCTGAAATAGGTAGGCCCTGAACTGTTCTCATAACAGTCTAATGTCATTATGTGTTTATTTCCACCTTTTCTATCTTTAATTTCAGAACAAACGTGGGGGATATTTTTAATATCACAGCTGATATGACTCTGATACATATATCAACGTTTTCAGGTAGGCTATAATGGTAATTTCTATAGTAATCATCTAATACATAAATCAGGCCCTAGAACTTTGATGCTTTTATTTTACCAACAACGTTTCATTTCTTTCTTCTTTTCTTCAATGAAAGGGAAAAATGATAAAAATACAAAACTACAGATATAGGACATAGGGACCAAGCTATTAGGGGTTGGAAGAAGGGTTATTGAGTTTTCAGTAAACTTGGTATTACATACATAATTCACACGATGTTAGATGTTGGGAAAAAGATGACCATGCATTTACGCCATTGCGATGTATTTTTAGTCATGTCTAGCCCGAAATAGACTCCCAAGTCTAAATATAGCCAGCTATAGTTGCCCACGCACTAAGACTCCCAGGGTAGGGTACACTGCAAAAATGGTGTTTAGATTTTAAACATGTTTAGGTCTAAACACGTTTAAAACCTAAACATATAGGTCAGTTAGGTGTCTCATCGACTACACATTTAGGAAATAAACACTTTAATTCTAACTACATAAACGTTTATGCTAAACATGTTTAGATGTTTAGAGTTGAAACAGTTGAATAATAGGTGTTTAGATTTAAACATCAATATGTTTAGATACTTGGATGTCGAATCCACACCAGGTAGCAGCACTACCTTTGAATGGACTATCTGCACACAGTTATAAACAATTGTTGTGTCAAATGTCCCCAAGTCCCATGTTTATCATGGTTTCATTTCATAGAGTGTCATGTGAATAGAAAGGGCGATAGAAAATTGACTAGATTCACCTTACACCACCATCATTAGCATAAAATAAACAATAAGCTCCATGACTGACACCTATTTGATGTTATTCTGGAATAGATAAGGCAATGTTCTTCCTGCCAAGCTGTTGTACTTTCTCAAGTCTCTTATTCTGATGCAGTGTGTAATACATGTACTCGTATATATAGCTGTGGCTGACATCTTTGGAGACTTTGACAAGTAAATACCTGCTGATGTCCCCCAAGTAAATGAGAAAACAAACAAAATATATCTCTTTTTTTAATGCAAACATGTCTGCAAACCTTAACTCTCCATCAAATCATTTAAACATCTAAACACAAAAATTCATAAACACCTAAACACAAAAAATCATAGATATCTAAACACAAAGTTTTAACCTAAACACCTACATTTCTAAACACTTGAGCTAAGCACATTGTTTGGCTAAACATGTTTAGGAAATTAATGTGATTACAAAAACGTTGCAAGAATAAGTTTAGAATTGTGTTTAGGATCTAAACACCATTTTTGCAGTGTATTTGTCAGACGGGGCAATATCCCTAGAACACAAACTGTATTCCGAGGTAGCAGGTTGTCCCATGGGCGCGGCCATTGCTGGAGCTTGTTACCAGCGGGGCCAACTGGTTCCCATCCGCAGTGAATAGATTGGAGTTCTCTCATTGGCTAATAATTAAACCTGCTAAGTCCGTATACGGACTTAGCAGGTCTAATTCACTGCGGTCTATTCACTGCGGTCCTTCAGGGGCCAACTGGTTCCCATCTGATAGGTGTTATCAGTAGAACTCGCTGGTAACAAGGTCCAGCAATGGCCGCGCCCATGGGACAACCTGCTACCTTGGAATAGGAGCCTAGACCTAGACGTAGTGGGTCCATTATTTTGAATTTCGCTGGTTATACCAAAGGTGGCAATACACACTGATAAGGCATTGTCATGATGGGTACTTTATCCCTGGAAGTGGATGTTATCCAAGGACATGTTGATTGTCATCTTATCAGCTTATCAATGCATGCCGCCAGAACCAGCTCCACTCCCGCCTACACCCAATACCTACCAGTTTGCTATTTAAAGCACATCAGGATGTAATTTTATCATGTTGCCGGGTCCTGCACCTCACAAATCGTCCATACTTTAGCTACCTACTAGTTGGTGTAGATCGTAGTGTACATGTATGTGAATAGATTATTATTTTCATTGGGGGATATGGGCCTGTAGGCTATGCCGATATATGTAACTGTTCTTTTCAAAAATGTGTTCAATTTTGCACATAAGTATTGGGCCTATAATTCATAAATAACCTATAGAGATGATATTTCACACCGGTCCACAATAATATTTTGCAAAATGATAGGTAGCATGCAGTTGAAAATGTCTCAGGTATATTTCTCGAGGCCTATTCATACTTGGGTGTAAGCCTACTTTGTTTATATTTGATTTTAATGTGCTTTGAATTGTACATGTAGCAAAAGAGACTTTTGGAGTATGTCTAGCCTCGAGTGAGCAACTTCATTGCACCAAATTCACAGTGCAGCCCTAATGATACTGGGGCCTAGCATTAATTATATGAATTGTTTCTTGAGGCTTCCCCAGCAACGTCAATACACAGGTTGGACGTCATGGTTGCCATGGAGCTCATAGTAACAGTCATATGAATGATGTGAGTCATCCCAAATTGAAAGGGGGGGGGGGGTGATTGCTCAATACCTGGAGGGCCCATCCCCTTTCACCAGCCCGAGATTGCGCAATAACTATGGTTATAATAGATATCCACTTTCTTTATGAATATTCCATTCGCATATGCCAATTATGTATGCAAAGTGCCAGAATATAGTATCTGTATGCAGATACTGGTGGCAGATTAGTGGAAATTGTGGTTGCATTGAGCAAAGTGTGACATTACCCGGTCTGTGGCGGGAATTGGGAGTGGAAATCTCCACTGCGGAGGTACAAAAGCACCTGTCACATCCGGGTACCTGCAGAAGAAAATGGGCCACGAGACATGCGCTCTGCACACCACAACAGACACTGTGATAGATTGAGTGGACCGTATCGAAATAACCTTTTATTGTGCTGATCCGAATTAGTTTTATGGCTAATAATCAACACTATTACGGTCTACAGGAGATCTCAGTAAGTGCAACTTCCCATTTAGGCTATGCTTGATTTTGAACGTTGTAGATTTATGCCGATTTGGTGATGTATTTGTCGTGTTTACATTCTGAGATTCTCGCTCAAATCCACTCCTGTCTTTTCCACTGCAGACAGATCGTCCGGGGACCACCCGATTACTTCGCATAAAGGTTATCGCCGGAGTAAATTTAGCCAAAAAGGATATATTTGGAGCAAGGTGAGTGTTGCGTAAAATATTTTGTTTCCCTCAATGTCCTGTTCCTTGTATGTGCGCCAATGATTGCCCCAAGTCTGTTGAAGTGAAGGGTTCCCTGACCCAGTTTCTTGGGCAGGTCTGTCTCGGTGCTCTGCAAAATGGGCGGGTCACGATGACACTTTTGGGTGACAGGTGAGTTTCAAAACATTAGCTTGTCAAGAGGATCCACATCAAATCACACCTCAAGATTGATACCTCACACACGCATTGCCAATTAGATAAATAGACAGTTTCAGTCCATTAGTTTTAAGTGTGACATTGGTGTTGTCAGTGTAAATGAAACCACTCACGGAACTGTCAAACCTAGACAAATTTGTTAAAAACAACCTGTCAACTGCACCACTCCACCTGCAAAGCCTTTGTCAAATCATGAAATGCCTAGCCTGTAACATAAATAGTAGGACATTGTCTTTAAGTCTTCCCCTAAACATTATCCCTTTAAACTTACTAGGCGAAATGTGTCTCATCAAATGCAAATGTCTTGTTCTTTAATTTGAGTCTAATTATAATGTCAGAGTGACGTTTAAATCAGTAAAAGTCTAGAAGTCTAATCATGTAGCCCCCCCCACCCCTTTCTTTTAAATTGATTTTGCCAATATTTTAGGCCTAGATATATAGCCTACAGATTAGAAATTATATACGTAGTGTAATTTAACCTGTTATTCAGCTAGGCTCGCGCTAGCCATTCACCAGATCGCCAGTGGGGAATCAAATAGCAATTTGGCTAACACTTTTCCCATTGGATTCGCCAGACTGGCTAATCCTTCTACCAGAACTTAAAAGTCACAAAGGGAAATATGATATACCGTAAGCTCCCGCATATAATGCACGTCTTATACGGGGGGTTTTAGTTCTCATCGGATCCACAAGGGGGACACCAAGACCTTTCTTTTGATATCTTACATGCCCACTTGGTCATAATAGGACAAAATGGGGCCCAAGGTGGCCCAAGCTACCCATAGGTTTTTGAATTTTGAAAATTCATTCAGTAGAACCAAAGTTATGAATTTTTCATTTTTTTGAGAATTTTCCAAAACTCTAGGTGAGCCTTATACCCGGGCTGCGCCTTATACACGGGAGATTACGGTATGGAGTGTAGCATACTGTTGGAAAGCTTATAGCATGACAAAAACAGACACCCATCCCCTCTTCATTCGCAATGAATCTGATTTTTTTTTTATAACTTGCAGAAAACCCAATGTTTTCTTACCTACCATTGCTCATATATCTCTTTGGGACCATACAACATTTGAAATTATGCTGTGACAAAATTTTCAGAAACATGGAGTATTAACTTTACAGAGAATACACACCTAATCATGTCTAGATGTTCACTTCATTTTTCCTGAAAGGAGCAGGGGAGCAGACAGGAAAAGTACTTTTTTTGTGGGGAGCTCTCCCTGCCACCATACTGGCTCAGAATTTGCTGCTATCTACCAGACGTATGAAACAAATGGTGCACTTTGTGCATTAGGAACATGGTGCAGGGTACTGCATATTTAGAGACTTCTGCACCTACTTCCTGCCAAACCCAACACCTTGGTCTCCAAAATAGGGAATTGAATCTTTTTCTAGTCTTAATAAAAAAGACTCCAAAGAGGGGATAGGCACATATTAGGGGGAGGATGCTTATAAGGTAGAATACGGTATCTATCATTTTCTCACATGAAAATTAAGTGTCACTATTTTATCACATCTGGTCATTGGTATATCTGGCTAATCAATATTATATCTGGCTAATCAAAAATGATAAAAATTCGCCAGACTGGCTAACCAAAATTAAGTGCTAGCGCTAGCCTAATATTGTTCACTGGATTACCTAAGGCTTTGTTCTTTCATTTATGTTAAATGTATTATATTCAAAAAGATAGTGAGACCCAGACCACACAGTGAAATTTACTAATGATTCACAAATTATTGAAAAAGTGAGATCTATAGATGATCTAAATACCTCCCTGTTATAGATGGCAAATGTTGATCTCTAACCTGTAGAACCATTATGCCCAATGACCATACTCCTTGCCTATAAGGACCTGCATTAACCATGTGCTAACAATTTAGAGTATTTTTTTTTCACATAGACGCCAGCGTTCTTAATGTTAGCAAAGGGAATAACGAATTTGAAATGCTAGTTCTCCATGAATTACAATATCCATTGAATTATTATGCAAGCCTCAATATGTCTAAAATGAAAAAAAAAAAAAAAAAAAAATGGTCAGCACTATTATAGTTACCCAATTTATTATTCTAGAGACGGAAATTCCTACACGACTTTATAGTTTGAATATTTCACATCATAATTAATCTCACCCCTGTCACTATATGTAGTTATGTATCCAGCCAAAATGTTATGAATGACACCTGCATCGTTTTATGTTAAAAGGCAGAAGTCGTTCCTAAAGGTAGAATTATATAAGTTTTAGGTGATGTTGCAATTATTCTTGATTATTATAATGTGCCAGGTTTTGATGAATTGCAATGAAAACAGATTTTGATGAAAATTATCCAATGCTAGTAAGAATGGACTAATGTGGTTTATTTCTAGAATGTATGTGTTCACAAATCACTTGTTGAATTAGGTAGGCATTAAGTAACATGGTGTAAGTCAATATGTGGTACATTTCAATCAGCTCTCCATGAACTCATTTAAATTGTTCTTTCTAATCAGATTATCTCCTCACGGATAGATAACCAGCGGTGTCATCTACACATCATGTATGCTTAGTGGATGTTTAATAGATTCCATGTCCTAGCTATAATCCGTGCTATACATATCACGCTATGTGTCTTTCTCTTTAACATTCTAAATCCTTGTTAATTTGCTATGAAGACGCATCTGCCAAGTTGTTACAGAAAAAGAAGAAGAAAAGTACAACAGATGCATGTATAGAATAAATTAACACAGGATGACGCCTCCTGCTAACCATTTCTTCAAGCTACTAAAGCGCCTCTGTATTAGACGTGTCACGTTAACATCTCCAGATTTTTGTGATTTTGCTCTTTGCCTCTCGATGTGCGATCCTTAAGACTTTTGTTTGTCTTTAGGTCGGGGATAAAGCGTTCGCCGTGAGTGTCCTTTTTATAGATCCCTGCTTGGATGTCCCTATTGGCTGACACCATTGTGCTAGCACGTAACTAAGAGGACAAAGTTAGACTTGTCTAATTTGTTCAAGTATGTGTTATAGTCTAGATACTCCAGGGGGCAGCACTGTGTAGTAGTCAAGCATTCCTGTGTGTAAGAGTCTAAAGTAACAGTAACTTTTGATGCACTATTAGAGTGGGAGGGGGTGATTACAGTGGGAGATTGCAGCTGTTAACCCTTTAAAGAGGGCATCATGCCTCATCATGCCTCAAGTTCATTTGTCATTGTGATGCACCAATGGAGCGTTTACGTATGACTCGCTCGAGCTGTGTTGACGCATCATGCGGATTCTTCGCAATTGTATCAACCCATTGGGGTCATCATGATGCATAAATTCAGCAGTGGCGACTCACTCACCCAGAGACAGCTGCATTCATGCATTATGATGACAAATTACATTTAAGTACCCTGGGTCGCTTCAAGGTTTATAAACGCAGTAACTGTTTGCCATGGCCTCTGCTTTGGAAGTGTACTAGTCAGCAGATTAATACATTTCCTTTATATGGCGATAGTGATTAGTGTCAAGATATTGGAAAGACTGACTACATCATGATTCAGATGTCATACACCGCGGGTTTGTTCCTTCAATCAAAGCTTTAAGTTTAAGAGGAATACAGCGGGCCAATACAGCAATTGCTATTATTGAGTATGGGTAGTGCCCAACTGTGTTAAAGGTGTAGTTAATTCTATACATACAGGAAATTTGGAAAATAAGATATACTTAATTATGTATGTAAATAATATACATATTAAAATCAAAGGAATTATGCTGGTGTATGTAGTGCTGCCCCTACCAGCAGATAAGCTGCGTTAGTCATAGTGAAAACTGGTGCTCTCATATGCATGTAATTTCTTACATAAATCAATATAACCTTCTGTTTCTTGCACTCTTTCGTTATCTTAATTATTATCCAAGTCACATTAGTTTAACAAGAAATCCTGCCATTGTAGAACTAGCCCCGGTGATGGGTAAAATTTTAGTGTAGATTGACTTAATTTTGGTTAGGTCTGACCCTTTGAGGATGGCATGATGTCACAAGACTTTTTGTTGTCGTGATGCATCAATGCAGCGCCGATACTGCATCAATGCATCATACTTACCTTTCAGGAGCATTGGGTATGAGCGGTCTGCATAATGTGCAAAACCGGCGAGTTACTTACTCACTGGTACTGGATTTTACGCATCAGGACAAGAATAGGACAGTTTGAATTAAACCATCATGCTGCCCTTAAAGGGTCAGTACAGTAGGCCTACTACGGCCCCATAATAGTCTGATGACATTTGATTAATAAAAAATGATAGAAAAAATATTTTGACATTTTTGTCTGGTTCCATTTTCTTTAAGATTATATTTTTATATTTCTTATTATTGATTGATCTGACAGTGGTGAAGCATGGCCTGATTACACGCTATCTTACTTGTAGATAGCAGATGGTGGATTGTTGTGACTCAGATAGACCAGCCTCTTGGTGGATGACATTGCCTGATTGTATGTACTATATTTCAGACATTTCTAGTGACCGTCAGACTACGTGCCGTCCAAATTTATATATCGACTTTTGTGAAAGCATTCCTTTTTAGGTTTTAGCATGGGAAATGTCTACACGTTATCAGTTTAACGCTTTAAGGGCGGTTAATTCAGGAGTGCATCAAGTGCAATGGTCGGCAAGATGCAGCATGCTGCACCAATGAAGTACTGGTGGGTCTGCTCACCAGCGCTGCATCATGCGTATCAGCCCGGTAGGGTCTGCATGGTTCATATATACAGCCGTGGTGAGTTAGTCGCCAGGGCTGTATTAATGCGTCAAGCCAGATGGTGACAAACCGTCCCAATGGCATTAAGTCGCCCTTAGAGGACTAAATTCGTCAGAAATTGATTTCAGCCTAGAGCCCACTGATATCGGGCTGCTTTCATCATGTTATTAATGAAATGTTCATCTATTTTAGAAAGTTCATCAATTAGAGTAGATCCGAGTAACTGATGGCTAATGAACAGTTGATGACAGCATCATGCCAATAATCCATCAAGGCATCATGCCCTGGGAATCATGCATATCTAGTTTACCGACTTTAGGCCTAAAAAAAAGGTTGTGTTTCTGGTTGCCCTACCTAATTTGAGAAACCCACACAAAAAAAAAAAAATTGTTGAAAATACCAAAAATCTCACTGCCAGATCCATAAGTACTGTTAATTCCCCCATGTAAGCCACACCCTCGTATAAGCCATGCCCTAATTTTGTGGAAAATTAAAAAAATTCACTATGGTAAAACATTTTCCCTTATGAATGGATCTTCAAAATTCAAAGAGCTATGGGATCCTAGGGGACCCCCAAATCCCTCTGTGGTGCTGAAACAATTGGGAAAATATAGGGAATATGTCACACCTTACCTCTGCCCCCCACCCTCCTGGGTTGGGTTCTGGAGCTGTGGCTTATATGCGAGAGAATTTACGGTAATTTTATGTAAAAGGCCCTATAGGAATGCTCCAAACAAAGGCTGTGCCTGTGGCACAAGAATAGGCATCTAACACATTAGAACAGCACTCAAAACTTTAGATTTGTATGCCCAAGCTGTTGCTTTTAGTTCTTCAACTCATGGAGTGGATTATAATTATGCAGGTGTGGCCTTCATCCTCCTTGACCAGATCTGAACACAGAGCCCCAAACATGAGCCACATATTTAACTGGAAACCAAAGCCCATACATGTGTCCTCTAGGAAGTCCTTGAACCCAGGGCGCACCTTATATATGTGAGGTATAACTATTTAAATTCTATTAGACAGCTCACAATCGACCCCCAGCTTTGCCCTAGAGACTTATATGAAAATCACATTTTGCCTCAAGCGATAATGCCTTACTGAACAAAACAAAAAAATTAAAGAAAAAAAAATTACCCCCCTCCCAACCTGGTTTTTTTGAAGCCCCAACCAGAAACACAACATTTTTTTTTTTGGACTTTGAATAGAAAAAAAGTACCTAAACCAACCTTAATGTTTATTCCCTAAGGACAACATGACGACCCCAAAATGTCAGGTTATTTGTCATGATGCACCGATGCAACAACAACAATGAAGTACCTAACGTTGCATTAGTGTATCATGCCAACTAGTCAGGAGAGTCAAATATCTTGCCGGTCGTCATGCTGCCCTTAAAGGGTTAAGTAAGGAAATTTTCATGAATCAAAATCTAGCCATACTACTGTTCTGGTTAGAAATGATATAGAGGTATTGGAACCTACGCCCCACAGTGATTGACATTAGATGGTATACCTGGAAGTTAAACCTCCCCCCCCACGTTCACGCTATATACCTGTAGATCTGGCACAGTTCACATATTTAAGCAGTACATTGAAGGATGAAACACACCATTCAACACTTTTATCATAATGCCCCCCATGGGATATTCTCTGTATCCATCTGAGTGTGTCATTCATCTTTTTTGAGAACAAGAATAGTCTTCAATTGAAGTCATCTAGAGCGGACAGTAGTGAGCTCCTTGTGTGAACCAAAAGTGTTATTCCATTTGAAAAAAAGAGGGAGTCATAAAGGGATTCGACTTGTGAGGAGTAGACCGTTTCAGGGCAATACAGAATTTTTAATCCTCATAAAAAGTGGACCAGGATTTCTCTGCAACCATTGCTGTCTATTCCATCAAATATATAGTAAAGCATTGTATAGTTAGCATAGCTATTATCTGAATTGGACTAGTGTTATTGTCTATGGCATCCCCTATCTGAGCTCCTCTATTGATAACATGTGATTGTTACCCATCCCCTATACAAGCTACCTTATCAACATATGATACTATCATACTATCCCACGTATAAGGTGCAGCTTATATACGAGGATAGACTTTCATATTTTGCGCCCATAAAAGCAGCACAACTTTAAAGTGTGCCTTATAGGCAGGGTAAAATTGCTTTAGATTAGTACTACTAAAGTGCTCAAATCAACCCCAGGTGTGCCTTATATGATGTGCCTGAACTCGGGATACGTCTTGACACATATTCAAGTATGAGTGGAAGATTTATTTCTAGAAGGAGAAAAAAGTTCCTACACAGTATCTATGTTTGGTTTGGTTTGGTTGATTTTACGTCCACTAATAGTACTTAAAAGTTAGCAGACATTTCTGTGGTTCGCGGACAACAAGTCCTTTCTTTTCTTTTTGGACAGGTTTTTAAAAGCTGCTTGTCCAAACAGCTAGACAGGTATTTATATGCTGCTTGCCCGACACAGCAGTGACCGAATCTATGAATGATCGAATCTATGAGATGAATGACCGCATCTATGAGGAGGGGTGAGGGGGAAAACCGCTACAGGGGCTTCATTCCCCTACTCTTTTCGAAGGATAGCAAGTGTTCTTTTATTTGCCTGGTCCCATAGACAGGGCCAGACAAACCACGGCCTTTGATCACTCAGATGTGGTTCACTGAGGGGGAATCCCATGGCAAAAGGCAAGCATGTACGCCCGGGCCCGCGCATATGGACACCAGCTGCCCACATGCTCACCCCAAGACACAAGAAACCCCAAGTTTGTCGCCTTTTACGAATCCGGTATGCCCACTGGTAGAATGGAAGGAGGAAAATCCCTCCTTCGTGGACTCCCAATGAAGTTATTCTGCTCCTCCATGCCCTCACATGAAGGTCCCCACTCTACAGGGGGAGAGTATCTATGTACTTTAAGGAGGATCTGAGTACATGGTATTACTTTTTGCCACTCAGTATATGTATATGTATATATATATGTATATATATATATATGTATATATATATATATATATATATATATTATATAAGTATATATATAAGTATACCTGTCTAGTGTGAAGAGCGGTAGATGAGATATGTATCCCACTATCACAAACACCAGGAAGTTAACAATTATTTGCAGGATATTGCATTTGTACAATGAGAGCTAGATAGGCGTGACAAATAGTGCACAGGTTGACCCCTGTAACCCCACCTTCCATTCCCAACACACTCCTTTAAGATACAACAGGAAAAAATTCATTTCCTCTGTAACCTATCAAGATTCTAACCTTTGTGCCATGATACAATAGAGATTTGTCAGTGATCATAATGTTAAAGGTTGTTACAGGTTACTAAAATCTTGGAACAAGAAAAATGTGGCAAGGACCACGGACAGGAGTTGACACTCTGCGGCCGACGTGTGACGTCACAAATTGCGTCACAAGGTGACCTTGACATCACTGATAAACCGAAAACATAATAAAGTTGCTAGGGTCGCTGCGCTCCCGGTCGCTAAGCGGCAAGCAACTCCAAATAAATAGTCATTATTATAGTTACTATGAAGGATGATACACCACACAAACGATTAACTCACAAAATACTGCCTGAGCTATTTATGCCAATCCTACATGTTTGATACATACGGTATCTGTGAGGTCGGTATGATGCACCAATACAGTGCTGGCGAGTTACACATTGGTGCTCTATTTGTGCATGGCACAATAACAAATATGAAGCCTGTAGGGATAACACAGACTTGAAAGGGCTCATTCGAAAAGGGTGTGAGAGGTGTGAAGAATTGTGATACCTCAGATATAAGGCGCACCCCATGTATTACTATAAGGCGCATCTTGAGTTTAAGAAGTGCTATAAGGTGCTGGTGAGACTTAGTTTTCAACACTTCAGTACTGTTCTTTAGTTTAGTATCCTCACCTATCAAGTGTAACTATAACCTTTAGTCAGCCTTATAACACTGCTGGACGAAGTCAGAGTGCATTATCCTGAGTACTGCGTTCTGATTGGCTGATTGACCGTGCATTATCTAGATGGATAATGCACTCCCAGCACAGGAGGTCAACTTCATCTCACATTTAGACTTCACAATTGATATTCATATGTTGTCAGGTGGCTGATGGGTTATTTTTCTGTGTTATAACGGGAATAATGCACTTGGTCATGGCTGCTGTTATGCTCTAGACTGTATTGAGACATCGAGGGGCCTTATATGCCACACCCTGCCGCGCCTTATGCGCAGGGTATTATGGTAGATGAGATCCGGGTTCAATGGCACACTCAGTCCTACTAGAGTCAGTATGCACATCATAATCAATGCCTTCAAAGCTGACAGAAGGCTCAGTACTTGATACCCAAATCTATGCAGATGTCAATAGCAGGCTTGTGATGTTTCTTTGCTAGTAGTATGTGTAAAAGTATGTGGTGGGTGCTTGTTTACGCCTCACAATAACACACCCATGTATGCCTGCTGTATAGTATACACAGACTGTATTCACTTTAATGAACGTCAATACACAAAATGGCACTCTTCCTTCTTTTCCTCAAATTTTTTTCTCAAGTGTTTTAGGAGAAACCAAAATTTTGACTTTTGGAGAAGGTCAAACCAAAGCGCTAAACTGCCATTCAAATAATCTCTGAGTTCCCAGAGCTCCAATGCAATGATTACTAATACAAACTGATAAAGCAGTACTTAATGGAGTGTTTTTTTAATCCCCTTGGAATTGATTATTTGGACACCTTGAGTTAGGGAGGGGTGTTGGCAGCTGTGACTTCTTATACAAAAAGCGTCTGTGTAACTTTACATATTGATAGAGTAACAGGGCTGCAAGTAGTCATGCTAGGGTCCTGGGGCAAAAAATATGTAGCAGCTGCCTAAAACATACCGGTACGTACTCATTTCCACCCTCACTCCTGACCCCCATGGTTAAGAATTACGTCTCCTGAAGGTATCGGGCGCCCTTTGATGCAGAGAGCTTGGTCAGCAGAAAAGAAGCTTCCATTATAGGTACCCGCAGTAGTTATATGCCTAGGGACGTACATCTGTATCATCAGGACGACAACTGCTCTTTGAGTACCGTATTACCGTAGCACATCCGGGACTATATCAGCCCTGTAGGATCAATGGTGCATTCAGACTCAGTGAGGAGCCTGATGAGGTGGAGACATAAAATCTTAAGAGTTTTCCCGCTGATTTCAGACATTCCAATCAACCTGTATTTTCAGGGGTTTTAGTTGGGCATTTCGAAGACGTTTCGTTCACTTTCATCCCTGAGACATTTTTTAAGTAGGTTTTTAAAATAACTACAGTAAAACGTCTATAGTTAAGATTTAAAAAAAAATACACATGAAGCGTGAGATTTTCCGTATTTTGAAGGCTAATATCATGGGGGAAAAGGGAATGCATGCTTTACAGTGAGTGCGAACCAGAGTAAATACGGTGTACCACGATCCTCCTGATACCATCGCCATCGTCAATAAATTACCAGGTATGTCGGTAAGTAGAGATAAATAGGGCTTGTGGTCGGCCTGACAGCTGTACCTGAGGGTGTGTTTCTCCCACTCCAGGGGTGGAAAATGTCAAGAGCATAAACTCACTCTATGTTATCTCTCAGTCATTGTGATAGCAAGCTTTTGAATGATGGAAGAAAATAAAGAAATTAAACATGTACTCAGGAGAATGAGGGTCACTAAAAGGACCTGTGTTGTATGCTTTAAAGGTTTTAGAGATTCTGATTTCGCAGGAATACCGGCTGCGGTGTATCATGGAATTCCTTCCCCCTCCCCACTAATTCAATTATGTGCTGACAATACTGCTTTTAATAGCCTATATGTAAACAGAAGACGAGGATCCATATATTGGGTGGCTCTTTGTGTAGTGCTCGTTACTTGTCTTAACGCCCAGATGCCTCACTAATGAGCCAGTCCAGGCTGGGTGTATAAATCATTAAGCTGCTCGTGAGCAATTAATTGAGCAGCTCACCACCACCACCTCCAGCGCAATCACCTACCGTAATTACCCATCTAAGCGCACCTGCACTTTGATCAATATAAATGTCAGCTATCTGTTACCTACCCCCTGAGCCCTGATCTCATATGGCCCGGACTGTGCTTTTTGGTTACATGTATCAGAGTGGCCCTATCCCCTGAGCTAAACAAATAAATGAAAAGCTGAGCTCATTTGAGACTGCCCTTAAACATACAATTATGGTAAATACATGGTACGCCCACTGTGTAAGGCTGACACTGTGACAGGTATAATTATACAAACTGGGCTCTTGGTAGATTACATTTACAAACATGGATACCGTAATTGCCTATATGACAGTGGCGTATCCAGGATTAGGAAAAGGAGGGGTGCGCCCTACATATTTGGGTGAATTTTGAGGGGCAAAATAAGCAAATAAAAGAACTAACTAAGAGGAGGGGGCATGAGGACCAACCCCCAACCCCTATAAATCTGTCACTGATTATACATTCTGTATATATACGCGCCTGATCGTAAAATAGCCACTGGTTTTGAATTAGCACCAGTACTGTTTTGATGCCAGGCAGACTGACCGACAGGTGTATGCAAACCTGGATCGTACTGGTAACAGATAAGGCACTTTGTCCCAATAGTTGACCCACATACATGGCCCCTGCTGAAAAAAAGTAAGGAGGAATTTAAATGTAAACAGTGGTGGATGTAGAGGGGGCGCGGGCGGGGGGAGGGGGGGGGTGCGGGCCCCCTTTTCCCCTGTACTTAAGAGTTTACCTTACTCTTTTTACCCTAGAATTTAGCCAAAATTAGGTGCTACATGAGGGGCGCCCCCCCCCTCTTTTTAAAGTCCTGGATCGGACCCTGATAAAAGAGTTTCCCTATACATGTATAACGTCTCTAAAATCCTGTTGCGTCTCCTTAGGTTAGGTCATTTGGACCCTTTACAATTTCGACCCTACCCTTATGGATCCTATATTTTCGGGCCCAGACGCTATAGACCCCTTGGCCCTATGACTAGTTCCCTGGGTAAAGGAAACTTTAGCCAAGTCAAATTGTGCATCCTCTTTCATGTCTATGACCTGTGCCCCTTGGCCTCGGAACCTGGTTGCCTCAGAACTCTTAGAGATGATAGCAAAGTGGACAGCATGTCGGCTTCTTCAGAATCTTCCCCGAAATCATTACCCGGGAAGTCGTAGAATAGCGAATGGCGGTGGGCTGCTGCGGCTACTCTGAGCGGGCCCAGCATAGCAGGGCTAAGGCTTGCAGTAAATCTTGTCCTGTTCTCTTAGATACTTGCCAGTGTTTGAAGTGGGAAGACACTGCTACAACAATCATGGCTTTAAATGTCAATGTTTTCTAATTAATCATTGGCAGTTGGCTCATTCAGATAATATCTTCACTGTCCCTGGCCGCTGTGAGGAATGCAATAGCCATATTTAAACCATTTAAGGCTGCTAATTGCATTATTCCCAATTTGGCTTTGCTTGTCATGATGCATGAATGCAGCCCTGGCGTGTAACTTGCAAGGTCTTTAATAGACATGCATCATGCTGATCCTCCTTGGTTGAGTGTAATCGCAAAGAGTTGGCACATTACACCATTACAGTGCTTGCGAGTTACTCGCCAGTACTGTAATAGAGTATCATGACGACAGTTCAATATTAAGCATTGAGGATAAGACACCTCTTTAAGTGTTAAGTTCCCCAATGGTTAAGTAAATAAGTGGCAAGGAACATCAAAAATAGAATACTGAAGGGCCCTGATGTAGTTTCAGCCAAAAACACCCAGTATTATCCATTTACTCACCAAAGAAAGGTCAACTAAAACTGGTTTTGTCACTCAAGAGTCAGACACTGAAGGATGAAATTGCTGTCTCAGCTCCAGATACTCGTCGAAGAGAAGCAAGCAGTTAAAATTCATCTCATTGTTGTGCATCAATTAAGTAAGGATGAAAAAAAAGGACTCTTGTGTAACAGATAAAGATGGAAATAACTTGGAGAGCAAACTGAATGGATGGCCAGTGTCTCAACTCGAACCAGTCTAGATACATTGTTAAGAGTCCACGAATAATACCATTTTATTCAAACCCTCAGAAAATCCCTATATTAGAAACTTGAGAAAGACTCAGAAATCTCAAGTTTCAGAAAGATTCCTGAAGACTTATAACCAGACATCTACTGGAACATGCAGACCAGAGGCATGTTTGAAACAATGCAGAGGGGAGATATTTATAGTTATACATACTGGTGACCCTTCAATAAGATAGACATGGCGGCCATAGTATGAGATAGACACAGATAGTGTCATCTCAGTTAGTCCTGCTCATTCCTGACATGGTGCAGATATATCGGTTAGGGGCCTTCCATAAATGATGCCACGCGGCAGGACGGAGTGAGGGGGGGTGGGGCTCCATGGCTCCTATACTGACTTCGCGGGATTATCAGCCAATGAAATAATCCCAACTCTTCACTGCGGGCCTCTCCTGGGGCAGGTGGTACCCATCTGATAACTGTTATCAATGATAACCACTGGTAACCAGCTTCAACAATGGCCGCACCCATTGGACAATCCGCCACCTCGGTATGCGTTTCTGTTGAAAAGTGTGGTGAAGGGGGACGGGGTCAAATAGCCATGATATCATTTATAGATGCCCCCACCTACCAATATGTCCCTCAGAGTCGGTAGTTCTGCAGACTGGGATGAATCTGTAGGGGGCAGTGTCTCTGCACTAGACAGTATTAGGATTAGTGATATGTGTAAAGATCATTTACAGGAAGAGTCGGTAGGTACTCTTTCAGACCAAGAGCCAGACTAGACAGTCTGCAAGAGCTGTCAGCTGAACATTGACAGTATATGCTTATAAATAATTATCACAGGTAGTCTCATATGACTATAAGTTCTCAGAATAGTGGTGCTTATTTTCCTGGTAAAAAGAATTGTGATTTCTCCCGTTAAATTGTTGCAACAAACTGACCAAAATTATAAGATTTGACAGGTGAGTGGCATATCTGGGGTGAAGAAGGTGCAGCGATACCATTCTGGTAACATCTGCGTGTGTTGCAAGCTGGCCCCTCCTCGACAACTACCATCGGTCGTTACTGGCTTACAGGGACTTTGGAGATAAAGTAGTTCTGCCCACTAGTTGCTGTAGTAATATCATGTAGGCAGGTATCATGCGTAGTAATATTCCCCTCTAAATGGGGACCCATAATGCCTAAACGCAAGAGTATTCCCTAGAATGCGGCTCGCAGCGAGGTTGGCTGTGTTGCTGTAAATGTGGGTGTGGGCCTGTCCTTGACCAGCATGACACGGCTAGAGACGTGGACCCCCCCCCCCCCCTACACACACCCAATTGAGATGGACTTATCTATATATAAGGGCTCTCTAGAACTTAGGGAGTGATCATTTTTTAACAACATGGGGGGGCGGTGGGTTTGAGGGGGGGTCAGAATTTTTTCAACCCCTGACCGGGGGGGTCAGAATCTTTTTCAATACCTCTGATGGGGGGGGGGGTCAAAATAATTTCACCTGTTTTCAGTGGAAAACCCTGCGCATTACTATAGGCTAAAAGGGGACATTCGCGCGTGATTTTTGTCCCTTATGGGGGGGTCGAAATTTTTTTCGCGCGTCCGCACGCAAACCCACCAGCCCCCCCCCTGTTATTAAAAAATGATCACTCCCTTATGTCCTTTTGTCTGTGTGACTGCAGCCTATAATTATGATAAAATTGCCATTGCTGTTTTCATGTATAACAAGGAAAACCACAGCATTGCTACATTCCCAATCAGCACAATGCACCTAAGCACCTAATGGAGGCATTGAAGCATCATGCCTCCTTAAACCATTTAAGGGCTGCAGAGTGAATTAATGCACAATGCTCAGTGGTCTTCATTAATGCAGCCTCGGCGAGCAACTCAGCAAGGCGGCAATAAAGCATAGTGTAAGCCTTAAGGGATTAATACAGACCTGTAGGCTTGACCAGCATGACGCGGCCAGCAATGTAGTTCACATTCACTGCATTGTTGCATCGTGCTGCACAAAAGAGCATGAAAATAAAAAAATAAAAAACATGCTGCCCTTAAAGGGCCAAGAGATCCAAGAAGATGACTGTGGCGGCGATGATGCTAGTAATAGAGAGGGGCAGCCTGGTGCTTATACCTATGGACAGGCCCCACAGGGAGTGAGTATAAGATTGGTGGGTGGGGGGGTAGGATCGCTTACCTGTGTGTGTCTGTGTCTGCTAAATACAAAATCAATACCGTACACTAGCACCTCCCCCCCCCCCTCCACCTCTCTCCCTTTTTTCCACCCCTGGTGCCACCCCACCTACCACATAGGGACGCAGCGGGGGAGGTGACTAGCGTGATCCACACCTATCCTACACCTTCGTACTGCTCACATACACATGGAGAGAGACACAGAGAGTATCTTCTCCAATTACTCTGGTTTTTTTTTTAAACAATAAGGAGTGGTATCATTTTCTGTGCGATATGTTTAATTATGGGGTATTTTCATAATTGTTCGGAATCAGTAAAGCCTAAGGAAGGTGGTAATGCTGAGATGCCGTTCTAAGAAGGGCTGTTTTGATACTGGCGATTACTTTAAAATTCATTTATGTAAAACCCGTAGCCTAAAGACCATTTCAGACTCGGGCAGCCTGAACTCAGGGTGCGGGTTGCAAGAAGGGTTTGACACAGAACACTACTAAACATGAAATTTACAGGTGCACTTTGTAGCTCAAGTATTCCAAAGTTTGTGGTGTGTCTTATAAGCAGTGTAGTTCTGAGTTAGCCGCTGCATGTATTGATGACAAATGATCAGGGCCATATAGGGCCGCTAAAAGCAGGGATGAAAGTCTTCAGGTTTTATCAGGATTTCCCGATTTGTGAAAATTGTTAACTACATGTATTTTCCTTATATGAGTGGTAAGTAGGGCTGTTTGGAAAAATAGAAGGCTTTTTTGTCAAGTAAATGTATGGCTTCCTGATTTTTGTCCATGCCTGACTTACATCCCTGTAAAAGACAAATAGTATCATACCCAGGACAGGAGAAAATTAGTCGAACTGAGACCAACAATATGGCTGGTTTTCTAATTAACTTAACACGGCATGATTCTGAACCCAAAGCTATGTGTTTCTGAGAAAGAACTCCTACACTGAAAGAAGCTGAAACATATAGCCTATAGATCTATACTTCACATCACGGCATAGGGCCCTAAGCTTTAACCATCCATGAACCGCATAGTACATGTACTTGGGAGTAGGCGCACTTAGGCTGCATTGATACATCATGCGGACCCTTACAGGGTTGATACACTCACAAATGGTTGGCATGATGTGCGAGTGTAGTGCTGGTGAGTTACTCACCAGTGCGCTGAGATAAAATCAAGACGACAAATGATCATGAACCATTAACCATCATGCGGCCCTAAACATCCTAACCCTTTAAGGGCCGCTGATGCAGGAGTGTGTCATGCCCATTGATTGTCATGATGCACCAATGAAGTGCTGGCGAGACTGCTCACCGGCACTTCAGTGAAACGTCATTCTGACCCTCCGGGAGTACGATGCTTGAATGCAGCCCTGGCGAGTTACTCGCCAGGCCTGCATTCATGCATCGTGATCGACGATTAGCGGCCCTTAAAGGGATAACACTGGAAGCTGCACCCAAACTAGCCCTATCTGTAGCAGTGACTACCTGTATCAGCTGCTCGTCCTGCAGGCTATAACTGCCTATCTCTGCACCACAGACTGGGGTCGTGACGACATGTGGTTTGTAACTGTCATCTCTCTCTGCTTCATGCAGCTCTTTGTGGCCATGGAACTTGACGATTTAACCATTTAAGGGCAGAATTATGCATAAAAAATTCATCTTCCTTGGTCACCATGATGCACCAATGCAGTGCTGGTGAGTCAATTACTCCAGCACTGCACTAGTCCATCCATCATACTAATCCTTCAGGATCAGCCCATTTGTTCCGCATGATTTCAGCCTGTCACTCACTTCATAGCAGTTTAATAAACTATACCCTTTGGCATCATAATGCATGAATTCAGCCCTCGCGTGAAACTCATCAAGGATGCATTTTACTTACTCAACAGGTTCAATACGCTTCAAAATACAATGTATGATACGCCAGCACAGCACCAGTGGGCAATTGTGAAAGCAGAGGCATAGGAAGAAAATCTTCATTGGGGGGGGGGGGCAGCGGGTCCCCACCATGGCCACCTTGTATTGTCAACTCAAGCGCAATAGCACCTCATAAAATTTGTATAAAAATGTAATTTTTGATGAATTTTAGATCTCATTTTAGGCTCAGGCCCCCATTTTCCCTATCCCATTACTGTATCAATCTACTTTGATAATGCAAAGATTTAGCTTCTAGTTCAATCCATAATGAATTCTTGACAAATTTTGGGGGGCCCAGACATACTCAGGCCCCACCTGCTTTATGATTGGGAGGGCCCAGGCCCCCCTGCCCCCCCCTTTTCCTACGCCCCTGGAAAGTGAAGTAATGCGTCACGACTTGAATATAAATGCAAAGGTTTCTCTCCAGCCCTAAAGAGTTATCTGTAAAGTGGCTATTTCCTGTCTCTGTGCGTGACAGGCGTGTATCTGTGATTTTTTTTTCCTTGTATTAACTTCCTCAAAGAACACCTTCCAGAAAGGTGTGAGCCCCATTTTCTCTCTTCAAATACAGCTGTGTGAGAATCAGGCAAAAAATCATGCTGTTTATTTTCAAAATTCAAAATGTGAAGTACATGGTGAATGTTCAGTCATATTGGGTCTATGTAAAACTGCTAAACCTCATGGCTGTAGAATGACCATGTTAACAATGAATTCTGGTAAATAGAAATATCGTTATATGGAATAAATACGAATATAGTCAGCTGTTGATGACATGGGGTCCGATTTCTCTTTACTTGTTTAGTAGCAGCCCATATTGTAACTTGCTGCACGTTATGAATTATGCCCAGTGCCTACTTACATTAAAAGGCTGAGAGCTTTTAGTAGGAGTCGTGTCAACCTCTGACATATCCATGTGCCATTGTCTCGTTGCCTTAGTACAACAAGGTTGTAACTGCATTTTTGCAGAAGAGGCAATAGAAGTGTTCCAATTACTATGGCACCAGATTGACACAACAATATTGCATTGATGCCTGTGTGCACACATAGACAAAGCTTCAGTAATTTCATAGTAGATAGATAAGGGTCAATATAAGAAGAGATCAGGAACTCAGGTTTGCCAAAATGTCAGTTACAACCTTGTTGTATTGAGTCGAGGGTGTGTCCAGATGCCGCTGACAGCAACTTTACCGATAACAGCAGCATACACCTGTTGTTAACCGTTGAAGTGCCACATTCTGCATTAAAGCATCATGCACATTCTTTCGTCCTGAAGAAGAAAAGTAGCCCTACCTGTCAATGCCACATCCCTGCATCATTCCTACCCTACAGGCTTGATACCCTCCCAAAGGATCAGATGATAAATGAATACAGCCCTGCTACACTGTACTCTCCAGTGCTGCATTCATGTATCAAATATGACTACCGTATTCATTCTAATAAGCGCACATGCTCTAATAAGCGCACACCCCACCTTTTGGACCTCAAATCATGCAAATGCAGTGCAATAACAGATTTTGAGGGCAAAAACAACGATTTTGAGTGCAAAAACAACGATTTTGAGTGCAAAAACAATCATTTTTAGGCTTTAGGGGGTGCGCTTATTAGAATTAATTTTGTATTGATGTTTTAAGCATCTAACAATTAAATTTCCGCACATGTGCGCTTATTAGAATGAATACGGTAATCAAGTATATATCGGCATGATGCATGAATATAGTCCTGGCGAGTTACTTACTAGGGGGGGCTGCATTCATGGATCATAACGACCACTGAGCATGATGCATTATTGCATCAGTGACCCTTAAGTGTTTAAAATAGTATGCTGCCTTTTAACCACACAAAAGGTGTGTACCTGTTGTAAACCTTTGTCTGACATGTTGTACAGGTTCCTTCTAACCAGACGCTTAATTGATATAACCCGAGTAGGCCATTGAACTATATCACCTGGTGTGAATAGGCCTCCAGTAGCCAGGCAAGTCTGTATCGGCTGCAGGGGATGGATAAATTGCTCATATCTCTACCATTAAATAGCTTTAACCACGAAAGTGGACTCCCAGGTTATGGAATTAAACCTTAAAAGAGCAGAGAATGCACAGTCATTTCATGTTCGCTGCCATTTTGAATTCTCGCTAAATGAATGCAAGACTAGCAAGAATTGCTTGCGCTAATGTCCGATTGATACACTGTCAATCGGTGTACATAATGCTGAGTCCCATGCTAGCGCTGCGAATCTTTATCATGACAAGTATAGACTATATGCACATGAATAGCGAAGTGTCTGTCAAGGCTTAAATAACATCCTGTCCGTATAAATGGAGTTCTTCCGGCGACGACCACAAAGCATTAGTCAGGTTCTATAAGGTACAGCTATTAGCTCGGATGTGGCTAGTTTTTAGAGGAAAATATACATATGACAGCTTGATAGAAGTAGGATTGTAGGTCATAAAGAATCAGGTGTGGTAGGATGGTAGCTGAGTGGTACCTGTGTATTGGTGGAAGTAGAATCACACAGACTTTGACACTTAACCCTTTAAGGAACACATAGTGCATTACTACTTTTGGTCGACCAGCTACCCATTGGTCAGGTTCTGCAGCCATAATGAGTGAACTTGCCAGGGCTACATGATTATGGAACTTAATTTCCACCGACCTAAGCCCTTTTCACAGGGCCAAAGGTCAAAGCCTGGGAGTTAATAACCGTTTGAGGGCTGCTGATGCATTAATGCATCATGCCCATTAGTCAGCATGATGCACCAATGGCGAGCAGTCTCACAAGCATTTCATTGGAGCATCATGCTGACCCTCCGGGAGTTTATGTATCGACCCCATAGGGTCGTCATGATGCCCCAATAAAGTGCTGGCGAGCAGTCCCGCCAGCACTTCATTGTTGCATCATGACGACCAATGGGCATGATGCACTCCTGCATCAGCGGCCTTTAAAGGGTTAAAGGTCAGAGTTTCGTAGAGGAGAGCACTTAAGTATTTCCATGAGTTACATAAGTAACACATTCAGGTGCTAAAGGTAATATTCCGACCTAGCGGAATACATTATTGACCAATGAGAAAATTCCTTTCATTCAGTGCAGACTTTTCAGGGTGCATTACATAACACCTGGAACCCATCAGCTGGCTGTTAATAGTCCTTATCTCGCAAGGTATTAGCTTCAGCAGGGGTCGACCCACTAAGGAACACGCTAACCGGGAATAAACACAGACATGTGATGTGAAGATTACATTGAACACTTCTGTGCATTAATAGAGGAGCTATTATCCTTTACGGATTTCATAGTTCTTTAATAGAGTGTGCATAGGTCTGTTAGAGGTTAGATATTATGGTACCGTGTATTAACGGGGGATATAGGACAAAATGATCTCGATAGCCCTGTAATATGTGCACTGGGGAAATGCATCCTGGCTCGGGGGGCGAGCATAAAAACAAGGGAATTTAAAATAGAAATTTTAATGGGGGGGGGGGGGGGCTGCAGAAAGGATAGTCCATTTAGGGGCGTAGGAAGAAAACTTTTATTGGGGGGGCCCAGGGGTCTCGGTTGGGGGGCCTGCTATATTTTTATATAGGCTTGTATAGGGAACCTCCTCATTATTGGGGGGGGCCCAGCCCCCCTGCCCCCCCCCCCCCTTTCCTACGCCCCTGTCCATTAGAGGCTGCAAGAGGTATCCTTTCTGCTCATGATTACATGTCAGCTGCTATTATACAGTAGCTAACATACAATGCTGGTGCCTTGTCATGCATTAATGGGTGTGGCCACCACCACTTTTAGCCCTTCAATGGCAGCATATTTCTGGGTACTTTCTTTCAAGATGCATGAATACAGAATCAGTGATCAACTCACCTGTGCTGTCTCTGTTGCAATCATGCATTATGCTGACAACATAAGGGTATATAGTACTGAAACTGGAGGTCTGTGGGATGAACCCATGGAATATGAATTAAGACAACCCCGATTAAAGGGTTAATTACTATACTGTCCTAGAAGATGTACTCATCCCAGTCCTCAATAAAACCCTGCATATAAGGGGATTCTCATGTATAAGGCGCACCCTGAGTTGAAAAGAATGCTATAAGCCATACCTGAAGCCTGAAAAGGTTGTCATTCCTTATTATAATCTATATAATGCAAAACCCCTCATATAAGCCGACCCTGAGTTGGGTTTTAAGGTGCTCATTCTTACTATAGCTTGTAGCAGCAAGTTGGGAACCTGAGTGTTTTCCACTTTTGGAGGCAGCTGTGCATGTAAAATGCCTTCATTCAAGCAACATTTTTGCATATGCTGCAGAAGACAAGTCTTGTGTATGATTCTATCTCAAAAATCATAACAAAATATGAAAATAGAATCATTTGCTATGCATTATTCCCTCATAATACATGTCAGACTAGACAAAATGCCCTCTGTAGGGTCCATACGGGCTGGAAAAGCACCATTTTTGTAAATGTCTTTATCATTTTCAAGATAAGAATATTTGAAGACCTGAACAATATGAACAGGTCCATGGTGCAAAACCCTTTTGTTTCTATTAAATTCCATCATCAATTGTTGTTTTGACCTGATGACCCATTGAAAACCATATTGAAATGCTATTAGAACCCCACATTAGGCATGTGAGGCCTATTATGATGCACTATTGAGCTATTTAGCAACAAAAGCGTTGTTGGCACCAAAGACTAGAATCATAAGATGTGGCTAATTCTTCTCACACTTATTGTATCACTTGGATATTTCACATGCCTTTGAAGATGATGAAGTAGAACATAAAAATGGATAATTCTGGTATCAGTGGGTGATCACACGTCCATATATGGTGATCTATATGGTACTACATCAAAAACCAAGCAGAAATTTTGCTGAAAATCACAGTTTTTGCAAACTAATAAAAATCACATGTTCCCCATAGTGTTATGAGCCACCATAGGTAGGAAAAAAAGCATACACATTCATAAACTTGATGGGTCAGTATTATGCACTATCTATGAAAAACTGATGGTTAGAATATTTTTTCACAAAATATATAGGGCCAAACTTTGAAAAACAGCATTTTTTTTAAACTAATGATTTTTAAATTTATAATTTGTACTTCAGTGGTAAACTTTGCACTATATTAATGTAATACTATCTACCCTGGCCTGAAAGCAATGAGTTTCATCTTTCACTTGCTGCAAATATTGTGTAAATCGGATAATTTTTGGCTAAACTACAGCATTTCTTAGTGAAAATTCAGGAAAAGCTAAGTTTTAGGTTCCCAACTTGCTGCATCGAGCTATAGGAGAGTGCCAGTTTTGCTGATACATGAACACTATGCTAACCATCAGTGAGCTGCACTTAAGTCACCTCTTGAACCCCAACGACGCCCCACACCTGCACGTGAATTTACCGTGTAACAAATTACACTGTCACTCATTGATACTCGTCATACACAGGTGCTGCAAAATAGGACTCGTGACTAATGATAAGATTGGACCCAATCTATAATAATCTATTATCAGCATCGAGTTGAAATTTGGCAGTGACTGCCCACTAACTTGAGCCACACTCTTAATCCTTTAAGGGCCATATGATGGAGCAGAGCCAAAGGTTAGGGAGTGGTCATTATTTATCAACAGGGGGGGAGGGTGGGTTTGAGGGGGGGGCGTAAAATTTTCAGACCCCTCCCGAGGGGGGGCTAAAAAAATTTTGACCCCTCTTGAGGGGGGGGGGCTAAAAATATTCACCCTCTTTTTAGCAAAAAAGCCCGCGCGCTACTATAGATCAAAGAGGGACGCGAAAACTCTCCGCGCCTCCAGCGCGGGGGGGGGGGGACAAACAATTTTGACTGCCATCGAGGGGGGGACGTAAAAAAATTCCACGCGTCTGTGCGAAAACCCACCACCCCCCTGTTGATAAATAATGACCACTACCTTAGTTCCTTTGTGTTAGTGATGCATCGATGCATCACTGGCAACATAGTGATTCTTCAGGAGTGCATCAATCCCATAGGGTTTGGTATGATGCATGAATGCAGCCCTGATGAGACCCAGGCTCTGACCCCCCCACCCGACACCTCTCCGCTCTTCGGGCTGGGACCACAGCTTACCGCGACTTTTGTGCCAGGCGAGTTGTGCAAACTCTCCTGGGGGGAAGGAAGCCACTCTACCACACCCTACCACTGGGTGGCTGTACATAGATTATATGTATAGGCACGTGTAACAATACACTTATTCTCCAATACCTCATTTTAGGGAGGACCTTGGGAAATGTATGTTTGCTCCTTATAAGCGAGGTCTCCTTATAAGCAGGGTTCACCCCTATATGTAGATATTAGTTTGTCAGGGGACCTGTTTTGCCCCTACTATTAATACAAAGTGAACCACGACTTGATATTTTCTGCACACATTGACATTGACTTGGTTGAATAATTTATGAAAGAAAAATATTACATAACTTTGAGATCAGTGATTATTTCACTCGTCTAACCACGAGTATCCACTCGAAACCGAAAAACTGGATATTTGGTGTGTGATACTGATGACAGTAGATAATCTGCAATGGTTTAGAAGTCGCTCGGGGAGGCATTTCTCAACATGGTATGACTGTGAACTAGCTAATGACCTACAACCACTGTGTACAATCAGCACTTAATGTAATAATTACATAGGGTTCGTGAGGGCAGTCATACTGGTCATTGCAACCATATTATAGTGACCCCTAGATACAGGGAGGTAATGGCATTAGAGTGAGGGATGATCCCACAACAAATTGAAGATGTTCCAGGGATGTCATCAATATCCACAATATCGAAGTATTGTCATTATTGAAATAATGACTATCGTATCGACATTGCTCTTATATCAATATATAGCAGGGTCACATTAAAAAAAAAGAATTTTGGGTTGAATCCTCTGACATGTTTACACCCCTATTGACATATTCCCCCTACCTATAGATATATTTGGTAACAGATTGAAGCTATTGATCTCAGGAATGCACTGGGGCATGGTTTATCTTCATTTCACAATTTCGTAAGGCCAGTAAATCCTCAAGCAATAATTTGGGAATTTTTCCTAATAGGTTTAAAGGCCCCCAAACTTATAGGCCCCTATAGCATACTTGGTTTCACCTCTATGATATATTTGGTATAGAATTAACCTGAAAGTAAGTAGAATTACATGACTTTCTTTTCTTCATAAGGGAAACTTATCCCTATGAAATGAAGGTTATTCTATTAGGATACCTGTGCATGATATATTATATTTTAATTATGAATTCCTTGTATTGCTACAATTTCCTTTAAAATATCAAGTGGATCATAACTACATCTTCTTTGTTCAAAAATATCGATTTGGGACGGGTATTTGGCATGTCTGCTTGCAAGTCACATTTGACTCCTATTCCGACCCCTCGATCCCAACCCTAGTTTCTTGACATTTTATTTTCTATCATCTCATGTTAAAACATGGCTCCACTGCATCAGAAAATCGGGAAAGAATCGGAATATCAAGACTAAAATTCGTCATAATCCGAGTTGACAAAAAAGATGTTCAAAGAAGCTCTGCTGCCTCCCAATTCTGCCCACTACTCTTTTGTGGGCAGAATTGGGACGTTGGTGTGACTAAGAAGTCCTCCCAATGCCGCCCATCCCACCACTGACCACTGGTAGTCGACTGCAGCGCCACCCGCATGCAGCAGTCGTGAGTCAGGTGTACATCTGGTCCCAGGCTATCCACCTGGTAGGATAGACGTGGACTGAGGGCTGCAGGACACTAATTATTTTCTCACTGTTGGCTTATATAGCATATGGGCGAAAATAAAATATTTGTGCGAATTTCTGGGCTTAGCCACTGTCATTTTCATGTAGGCACACATTTTTCCCATTAATTTAGGACCATGAGATGTGGTACAATGTAATTAACTTTTCTGCTATTGTCCGTAGAGTGCGGACATACCCAGATTTGGGGGTTTTGCAGTGAATGATTACAATAAATTCTGTAATTGAAAAGAGTGCACCCCCCTCAACTTACCCTCAGATATCAGCCTAAATAACACTTAAATCGATTAATATACATCCTAAGGATTAATTTGATGCCTGGTTTGCCTACCCACTGTCAGATTTTAGACCAATAATCATTGTACAACACCCTTCAGTGCGGACCTACAAAGTGTCTCCTGCTGCCACCTCCCGTCAATTGGTGTTCTGCAACCTAAAGGCCTGGGTTGGAATCTTGGTGGTCAATGAAATAGCTTGGAAAGCTTATATTCACTGGCCCAGTAATGTCTTATCCGGAATCTTTTACTTTTATGCCCCTCAGGCCCCTCAAATCTCTCTGAGAATCAATTCCCAGAGCGGGTATCAGTCTGTGCGCTCTCCGTAGATTTCATCGATTTCTAGCATTGACATGGAGGTATGGTCCTTTTCCATAGAAAAAATGGTCACAGGGCCAGGAAATTTGACATGCTGATAGCCAAGGGGCACCACCTGAGGTGCTGAGTGTTATTCTCTCTCTAGGTGCTATAATTCACAGAAATATCTGGCTAAAATGTATGAAAAACCCTCAGAAATATAATGTTATAAAGGAATAAATTCAACAAAATGCATCTTAACTCCATGTGTAATGGCTTAGATGGCCCTATTTACACATTATTCAAGCTCCCCCATGTGAGGACGAAAAAATAAACCAGATATGGTGAATACAAGGACATTTTATTAAGTGTCAGTAGACATTCATTGGCTGCATAGCTCGGGGAGAGAAAAATGATGTTTTCCCCCGATGCATGAAAAGGCCTCCCATAGAGCACTGAGAACGATAGAAATAGATGGAAACAGCTGAGAATGTAAAATTTAGGTCATTCTGACCCTGAAAACCATAATTTTGGTTACCTGGCACCCCCAAGAGAGAAGTATCAGGCTTGCGGATTGACACCAGAATATTTCTCATAAACCTCTCCAAGGCCGAAACTCCGCTACTACGATTTTCAGTGATTTCTTATTAATTTTATTGATTCCCTTGCCCTTTCTCACCATAACATTGTCAAACTGACTTACCCTAAGCAAAATAAACACATTTTAGCAAAATTTGACAAACTTGGTAGAAGGCCCTATATAGCCTGTAAAGGCCTGGGTTGGAATCTTGGTGGTCAATGAAATAGCTTGGAAAGCTTATATTCACTGGCCCAGTAATGTCTTATCCGGAATCTTTTACTTTTATGCCCCTCAGGCCCCTCAAATCTCTCTGAGAATCAATTCCCAGAGCGGGTATCAGTCTGTGCGCTCTCCGTAGATTTCATCGATTTCTAGCATTGACATGGAGGTATGGTCCTTTTCCATAGAAAAAATGGTCACAGGGCCAAGAAATTTGACATGCTGATAGCCAAGGGGCACCACCTGAGGTGCTGAGTGTTATTCTCTCTCTAGGTGCTATAATTCACAGAAATATCTGGCTAAAATGTATGAAAAACCCTCAGAAATATAATGTTATAAAGGAATAAATTCAACAAAATGCATCTTAACTCCATGTGTAATGGCTTAGATGGCCCTATTTACACATTATTCAAGCTCTCCCATGTGAGGACGAAAAAATAAACCAGATATGGTGAATACAAGGACATTTTATTAAGTGTCAGTAGACATTCATTGGCTGCATAGCTCGGGGAGAGAAAAATGATGTTTTCCCCCAATGCATGAAAAGGCCTCCCATAGAGCACTGAGAACGATAGAAATAGATGGAAACAGCTGAGAATGTAAAATTTAGGTCATTCTGACCCTGAAAACCATAATTTTGGTTACCTGGCACCCCCAAGAGAGAAGTATCAGGCTTGCGGATTGACACCAGAATATTTCTCATAAACCTCTCCAAGGCTGAAACTCCGCTACTACGATTTTCAGTGATTTCTTATTAATTTTATTGATTCCCTTGCCCTTTCTCACCATAAAATTGTCAAACTGACTTACCCTAAGCAAAATAAACACATTTTAGCGAAATTTGACAAACTTGGTAGAAGGCCCTATATAGCCTGTAGAGGCTGCAGGACACTAATTATTTTCTCACTGTTGGCTTATATAGCATATGGGCAAAAATAAAATATTTGTGCGAATTTCTGGGCTTAGCCACTGTTATTTTCATGTAGGCACACATTTTTCCCATTAATTTAGGGCCATGAGATGTGGTACAATGTAATTAACTTTTCTGCTATTGTCCGTAGAGTGCGGACATACCCAGATTTGGGGGTTTTGCAGTGAATGATTACAATAAATTCTGTAATTGAAAAGAGTGCACCCCCCTCAACTTACCCTCAAATATCAGCCTAAATAACACTCAAATCGATTAATATACATCCCAATGATTAATTTGATGCCTGGTTTGCCTACCCACTGTCAGATTTTAGACAAATAATCATTGTACAACACCCTTCAGTGCGGACCTACAAAGTGTCTCCTGCTGCCACCTCCCGTCAATTGGTGTTCTGCAACCTGAGGCTGGGTGAGACCGTACTGCAGTGGTTGCGGAGCTACGGGGGAATATGTGGGATGCACCCCCCTCCCATACACACACATTTTTTTCAGGTTTCACTATAGATATTAGTATTGAAATATAGAAGAATTTACACATCTCATCCGCCACATCTTTCAGCTGCCCCACCCCCCCCCCTCCACTATGAGTAGCATTGCCATTGCTGCTTTCACGCATCATGATGGTCATGGTGCAAATTGCATTAAAATACCGTATGGCACTTGATTGGTTAAAGCCCATCCTTGCAGTGGACTCTGGTATTGAGTCATGACAATAGTCACAGGATGGGTCCCATGCCTGTTGTTGTTGTTGTTGTTGTTGTTGTTGTTGTTGTTGTTGTTGTTGTTGTTGTTGTCAGTGTGGGTTGGTGGCCTAGATCATGCCTTGTGTTTGTTGATAATGGCTGTATTAGTGTTAATTGGATGGTCTCAATAGAAAACGGATAGATATATCATAAGGGCAGCACAGGATGTAAATGGACATTTTATATTTATATTAAGCATCGCTGGGTGATGGACATAGACAGACCGGACCACAGTATTATCCATTTTTTTTCTCTTAAAAAATAAGAAAGGGAACATATTAATGTAAATTGAATTCTTCAAAGGGAATTCCATATTTTGTTAATGGGATTGCCCAGAATAGGGAGGTTACAATATATTTTTAACCTGAAAGGGGTCATAAGAGCCGGGTTGAAAATGCAACTTTAAGATGACTACTAACAGTGAGAAAAACTTTTAGCCCTATGTTAAATCCCATAGGAGGTGCGAAAAACTAAATTTTCCCGCGTTTTTGGTCCGGAGTGGTGCAAATAATTGATGAATGTTGATAAATTTTCCGTAACTCGATCCGCGCGCGCGTCTTCATTGTCGTATTTTCGGCACAAACATGGCGGATATCGCTTTTTTGTAAATTATAATATAGAAATATGATAAAGTATGGCAAGAGGATATCATTTGAATCGATATGTATTATTAAAAAGATAAAAAATTATGTGTTCGCCCTGTCGTTAATTCGCATCCCAAAGTCCGTGGTGGTGCAAATTGACCCAAACAACCATGGAAATTGGGTCGTGCATGCGCAAACATAACCAAAATCCAAAATGGCGGACAGCGAGACGATTGAGTTGTGGGGCTATAACTACTGGATTATAACAAAATGGAGGAGAATTACAGTGTCTCATGCCTTTTTATGGTTAATATGGATCCTTATTTAAGACCTGCTGCTGTTTTGCAATGCTTAACTCGCCAAGAGAGAAGTTATTCACCAATGAAAAAAACGAGCAGTAATGGGTGCATTCTCCATAGGCTGAACCATTGACAGTGATAACACTCAAAGAAAACATGAGGTTAGTATCAGAAGGGGTGTAAAAGAAGAGATTAAGTGCCCTTTTTGGTTACTTGCATTGCAAAATGCTATCTTATATTTTATTAGATATATCTGATGCACACAATTACATGTCCATTAGGAATGAATAGAGACAGGAATGAATAAAGGTATAGAGGAAAAATAGAGGAGGGTACAAATAGCCCAGCTGTGCTGTATGTATACAGACACAAGTCTAGATGGAGTAGATGCGTGGTTAAGTGGACACAGCAGTTATGTAAGACTTGCTCATGCCCATGACCTCTTCTGTGCAAAACCACCATCTGACTGTACAAGTCTACCCCGATACTCACACTTGACATGTACTTCAGGTAAATTAAAAACCTGAATTAAGGAGAGAATTTCTCATCATGCTGCGCCCTCTGTGCACCCTGAACATAATCTAAGTAAAGGTGTCACAAACACACCAAATAGTTGCTCATCTTAGCGGTGGGGTCTCAAATAAGAAATGGTCTACATGCTAAATAAGCAATGGCCTACAGGTCAGTACGATATATAAAATAAGGAGTCAGCTGAGTCCTACAGGCCAGTACAGTTTCTAAGATGAAGCGTCAGCTGTGGCCTACTGGCCAGTACAATATCTAAGATGAGGGTTCAGCTGTGGCCTACAGGCGAGTGAGATATCTAAGATGAGGATTCAGCTGTGGCCTACAGGCCAGTATGATATCTAAGATAAGGAGTCAGCTGTGGCCTACAGGCCAGCAAAATATCCAAAATAAAGAGTCAGCTGTGGCCTGCAATATCTGAGAGGAGGAGTCAGCTGTGGCCCACGGGGCAATACAATATCTAAGATGAGGAGTCAGTTGTGGCCTACAGGCGAGAGATATCTAAGATGAAGATTTAGCTGTGGCCTGCAGGCCAGTGCGATATCTAAGATGAGGAGTCAGCTGTGGCCTACAGGCCAGTACGATATCTTAAATAAAGAGTCAGCTGTAGACTACAGGCCAGTACGATATCTTAAATAAAGAGTCAGCTGTAGCCTACAGGCCAGTGTGATATCTGAGATGAGGAGTCAGCTGTAGCCTACAGGCCAGTACGATATCTGAGATGAGTCAGCTGTGGCCTACAGGCCAGTGTGATATCTGAGATGAGGAGTCAGCTGTGGCCTACAGGCCAGTGTGATATCTAAGATGAGGATTCAGCTGTGGCCTACAGGCCAGTGTGATATCTAAGATGAGGATTCAGCTGTGGCCTACAGGCCAGTATGATATCTAAGATAAGGAGTCAGCTGTGGCCTACAGGCCAGCACAATATCCAAAATAAAGAGTCAGCTGTGGCCTGCAATATCTGAGAGGAGGAGTCAGCTGTGGCCCACGGAGTCAGTTGTGGCCTACATGCGAGAGAGATATCTAAGATGAAGATTTAGCTGTGGCCTGCAGGCCAGTGCGATATCTAAGATGAGGAGTCAGCTGTGGCCTACAGGCCAGTACGATATCTTAAATAAAGAGTCAGCTGTAGCCTACAGGCCAGTGCGATATCTAAGATGAGGAGTCAGTGGTGGCCTACAGGTCAATACAATGAGGAGTCATTTAAGACCCAGATCTAGTCTACATACAGTCGGGCTTGCATGGTACTGGGTGTGTAAGAGTGCAGTGCTAGAGAGTATTATGTCAGGGTCAGGGAGTGTAGATTAGGCTGCACATTGCTGCTATAACCAACCTCCTGTGAGCATTATCAGTCCAGCCATTTCTAACTACACGGTAGTTTGGGGGGGGGGCAGGAAATTTTTCTTTGCATTGCAGTTTTTCACCAACCCGACCCCGCCCCATCACAGTGAAAAAAAAGAGAGAAGAAACATGTAGACGGATGGAATAATGTGCAGTGCTGCAGATGCCCAAACAAACCGTAGTTAATTGTACTGTTAGTTTAATCCCCACTTTTGGGTGTTTGGCGTCCTACCATGGGCATCCCTAAATATGGCCTTCCTTCAACCTTCCATTCAAAAAAAGAAAACAGCGTAAAGATAATTATGTTAAAAAAAAAAAATGGGGGGAAAATACAATGCATTGCTACACACAATCGATTTGAGTATATATTTAATTTTAGCCTCAACTGTAAGATGCCCTACTAACGTAGACCTCCCCTTAAAATGCCCCCCCCCCCCAACCAATATAAATGGCTCCGCCATAAGGAGAGGATGGGGAGGTGGGGAGATGATAAATCATTCTAGTGCATGGCATGTGTGGGATTAATACTGTCAGGGAATCCCGTCCTAATCCCCCATTTCCATTAATTTCAATGAGATTAGAATTCAGACAATACAGTATTATATGGTTGACGCTAATGAGTTCACGTGGGAGAACTGAGGCATGATGGAGATTCTGCCAGTACTGTAACCTCCCGCGTATAAGGTGCATCCTGTCTATAAGACGCACCTAGAATTTGAGAATAGGGTCAAAAAAATTCATAAATTTAGTTTTACTTTATTGATTTTTAAAAATTAAAAACCTATGTGCAGCTAGGGCCTCCAAGACCCTCCTAGCCCCCCTTATTTTCTATTATGAATGAGGGGGAGTGTAACATATCAAAAGGAAGTCTTGGTGTCCCCCTTTTGGATCCAGGAAGAACTAAAACCTTGCGTAAAAGACGTGCCTTGTACACGGGAGATTACAGTAGTTGTCTTTGGCACAAGAGATAATAGTAACTGGTTCTATATCGAAAACTTCAGCATATAAGCCGCAGACCAAGATAGTGGCTTTGTTATAAGCAATTTAAGGGTCTGAATTGTTTGCCATCCTTAACTACATTTGTATATAGAAAGTTCAGGGTTTGAGTCCTCAGGGATTTTCTCTGATTTCTGGGAGTTAAACCCCTTAGTTCAGGACGACTGTATAAGCTGCAATAGGCCCCTGAAATAGTCTATAAGCCACCGCTTATACTCGGGGTTTTATGATAGCTGTGTTTTAAGATGCACTTTGGGGGCAGCCATTGTTAGCCCCCAATAGTTCAATCATTTAACACCAGGTGAATATACATTTGTATACAGAGGTTTACCATTTTACATAGCCTCTTAACCACTACGGGAAGCACCAACTTCTGGCATATTGATATCAGCTTGTAGACCTTGAGTGGTTTAAACCTGGCTATCCCCATGGCGTTATTCCATGCACCAGTATACAAATAGTCTGTTTGTACACATAGTAAATGTACTAACTAAGTAATGTATGGGCTAACAGGCACCGAATGGCATGTATCGTAGGATATCGTAACGAGTGGCCGTAGGCCACGAGTTACGATATCCTACGATACATGCCATGAGGGGCCTGTTAGCCCATACCTTACTAAGTTTATTACACGATTAATCAATAAAAAATCAATAAATAATCAATAAAATATCAATAAAAACAAGTTGAAAACAAAAATCCTTCCCCGGGACGCGAAGCCTGCCATAGTACACACAGCTCAGCGCCCGGCAGCAGACAGCGACAGCCCCGGTCTCAGCTAGCCTTGGCAGCGGCACACGGCGAAAAATAGTGTATGTACACGATCGGTACATACACCTCCTCGCCCGGCAGCGGACAGCGGCAGCGGCACACGGCGAAAAAAGATGCGCCTAGACCGGGACGCGATCCATGTACCTCTGACGGCTTGGCGCAACGCGCTAACCGCTAGACCACCGCGCCTTCTCCATTGAATGAGTCTCGCAGTTATGTTTGTGTATAATACACCTCCTCGCCTGGCAGCGGACAGCGACAGCGCACACGGCTTTGTATCATATCCAGATTTGGTTCGAACCGAGCATTTCTCGTCAGTCCCTGTGGCGCAATGCATAGGGAGTTGGATTAGGGATTTGAGACTGCAGGTTCGAGCCCTACCCTGACCATGGAAATTTCGTGGGTTTTAACATGTGACATGTGACATGGACAAGGAGTGCTGATATCCACCTCAGAGAGTGCTGATATCCACCTGGGATCTGCTCATAAGGGGTCGCACAATATGCAGGAATATCAGAACTGGGATATCCAGAAAAAGCACCCTGAGTCACAGAAATCGTGTAATAATGTTGGGTAACATGCTGTCATTGTATACGAGTACCTTTCAGTACGTACGCAGCTCAATCTTACTGGTGATACAATATTAGCATCAGCAATGTTTGATACACAATGTCATTGCTAATTGTGGCCATAGATTCGATTAAGATCCCAAATACCGTATACAGCGTAATTAGCGCACACCCCCTAATAATCACACACCCCCTCTTTTAAATAAGATCTTCCTTATTTTGAAATACAAAAAAAAAACATTTTTTAAGCGCACTGTGCGCTTCTTACATTGAATTTAGTACTCATGATTAAGACAAGTTTACAACTCGAAAAACACAAGTATACATACTGCATGAGACACAAACAAAATGTACTACTGTATTTAAGCAACATAGTGATACAAATAAGTGCCAATAAAAAAAGATAAGTGCCTGTCTATTACGTTTAATACACAGATATTCTTTCTATTCAGAATTGTGTCTGTCACCAACGGAACTATTCTGATAAGATAATCATACCTGTGCCATAAAGTGACATTCACAGAGGTCCTATTTGATGTTGCTATAAAGATGCATTGTCACCATTAATTCGAAATCAATTGTCAATGTCACTTCCGTATTGGGTGTAAGCGGGAGTGGAGCTGGTTCTGACAACTTGCACTGATAAGATGGGGACCATCATGTCCCTGGAAGTGGATGTTATCCGGGGACAAGGTACCCATCATGACAATGCCTTATCAGTGTGTTTTGCTGCCTTTGATGTAACCAGCAAAATTCAAAATGGTGGACCCACTAGGTATGGGTCCAGGCTCCTATAGGGAGTGGTTCACTCTCCCATCAGAGCAAGGGGCACCAAGCACATATTTGGTGGCAGTAATGGTAAATAATTTTGCTCAATTGAAAGGCCTCATAATTCACTACCAGTATACAATTTTGTCTACTGAATATATGAATGTATCGTGTCGTCCCTAAAGGGTTAACATTTCAATTAGTTGACTTTCAAAGTACCCAGCTTTAGATCTTGTCAGGCCTAGTATTTAGGATCAGGCACCTCAAAGCATGTAGGGACAACTGAAGGTTTCTATTGATATTTCACAAGTGCATAGGAATAGATTGGTGACTAACTAGACTCAGCTAGATTGGTGAATAAAGTAGTTCATGGTAACAGGTATGAAAGTGGTAGTGACCGGTCATTTTACCTCAAAGGGCACGAAGAGTGGTGCTCTATGTGATTTTTCTGTTTTCTTTTAAATCTCTTCATTCATAATAGTTCGATTCCTCTGCTATGTAAAGTATCAGCTAAGAAGAAAAACAAAAACAGCAGTCATTTCTGTTCCATTTCCCCTCCCCAATCCACTATTATTGAAAAATGACCGGTACCTAACAGTCTATTTTACATGTACATTGTATATTAATAGGTGAGGGTTCACAGTCAGGTGGTGGTAGCAAATTATACTATTGTGTAACTATATGTCTTGTTGTTCTGGTTGCACAGCACAAATTCCATGTACGGTAACAATACCCTATGACGAATCCATTCATTATATTTACTATCCCCTTTCAATTCTATCACTGTCAAAGGGAATACTTGTGGAGTCTTACATATTAAATGAACATATAGGAAAGATGGGAAAGACTTGTTGATCATTTATGTATGTAAGACTAAGTGCAATTAAATGAAAATCGAAGGTTGATTATGACTTAATAAAATGGTGAATGAGAAATTAATCCCTAATAGCCCTTACCCCCTGGTGATAAGGAAGCAATTTCTGTCGTCATAACCATTTATGAATGAAAAGAAATATTGCAGGAATATATTAATGAAAACTGCTATAAAAATCAAAGTTAGATACATATGCGTCTTGTGTTTTGTCATTGCAGTGACCCATACGTGCGTATTATACTGTTCAGAGGAGACCGTGATGTGGGAACGATAGACGCTGCCCAGACCAAAACCATCAAAAAGGTGAGTCATGATACCCACTACCCTCCTACTCTTTAAGGGCCTCTGGTGCAGGAGGGCATCATGCCCATTTTGTTGATGCACCAATGAAGTGCTGGCGAGACTGCTCGCCAGCACTTCATTGGAGCATCATGACGACCCTCCCGGTGTATGTATACCCAGGGATGTAAAAACTCCTGCATCTGTTGGATTTCCTACATTTGAGGGTCAAAAATTGACCCTCCTAATTTTCACAGATCCAATGAGAAAACTTTTAAATATATATGGGGAGGGGGCTATTTGATATTTGAGGCTCTCAAGTACCAAATGAGCTGCAGCCATATTATCTGATCAGTGTTCCTACACATTAGCTAAAATAAAATCACATCCCTGATCCCGTTGCATCGGCATGATGCTTAAATGTATGCCGACGCTTGAATGTAGCCCTGGTGAGTAACTCACCAGGGCTACATTCATGCGTTGTGACGACCAATGGGCATGATGCATAAATATATCAGCGGCCCCAAAAAATGGTTAATTACTGCATCATACACATCAGTCGTCATGATGCATAAATTCAGACCAAGTGAGAAAGGTAAGTCATGTTGCCATCTACCCTTGCATCATGCAAAGCAGCTGTCAGGATGCGTAAATGCTACTATGAAGAAAAAGCTAAATCTTGATGCCCGTCACTGACTACCGTAACCTCCCGCGTATAAGACGCGCTGCGCGTATAAGACGCACCCCCAACTCAGCACATGCATTTTCGCGTATAAGACGCACATTTTAATGCTCAATTTTGTAAATCCAGTACTGTTCTATAGTAAAATGACCCCTCGTATAAGACGCACCCCAAACTTCAGAAAATCCTACAAGACCCCCAGCATTTTGTTTGGCGTAGAGGACGCGTCTTATACGCGGGAGATTACGGTAGTTACTGTATCATGGCCGTCAATCATCGCGATACAAAAATGCAGCCCAAGTTGCAGATCCAGGATTTTTGAAAGGGGAAATACCCCCTCGTGCAACCCTTTGTTGGGCTTAAAAGAGGCAAAGAGACTCTTCAACCCTATCTAAAACCTCGAATGGGCGAGAAAGTGACTGCAAAAGCCACAATGCATAAATGTAATCATAGGGAGTAACTGTCGAGTGCCGCATTCATGCTGTCTAGATCTGGAGGCAAAATATATACGGCCCTCAAAGGGTTATACCCTAGTTCTAACTGCTAGGAGGATTCTGCATGCCAACAAATGGCCATACCAACGTAGTAGAGACCTTAGGTAGTCTATTAGATAAAAGATTAATCAAGGGTATACAAATTTATGTCATGGCAGATACGACCGTTACTAAAGAACAGTACTGGACATGTTGTATTCAATGGGGGCATGGATTACAATGTGGCCGTATTCAATGTGTGTCCGCCATCTTGGATTTTGAACAGAGCTGAGCCGGTTTTCTTTATTTAAAAGCAATTTAACCCTGTAGGCCATGACATAAATGCAAATGTCCATTTATTCCCTGGTCATGGACATTTCCCGGACCAAAATGCAGTAGAAATGCAGCACTAATGCAGCTGGGAAACAGTGTGGTGTGACAGTAGTGATTCAGTGTGAAAGCAGCATCAGAAACAGTATTGTATCAGCATCTACTGTCATTCTACTGCTCAGCACCACAAAACTTGCAGCAGTGGTACAGTAGAAGAACAGTAGTATTAGCAGCATGCAAGCAGTATTGAATCAGTTGTCCCAATTATGTAAATTAGATGGCAGCATTTGAACAGTATCTACTTATTTAATGCTGCATGACCATATATGGGGTTGGGGCAGTGTTCAATCAGCACTACTGAATGGCTGCTGCTATAGCAGTAGTTGAGCAGTAGATCATACTGAAAACTACTGCTGGGGGCAGGTAGAAGCATAAAAGAAGCAGCCGCTGTTCTAGTACTGGCACTACCAATGCCTCTCTAGGTGGTCCTTGCTGGATTTGAACTTGGGATCTTCTGATTACTCTACCAACGCATTAGCCCCCTGAGCCACCGCCCCATCAGCTATGTGGAGCGGTTACTACTTCCTAGTAGTGCATGCAAATCATGTAGGAGGGGGCTAGGGCAGTATTGATTCAGTAGTACTGGGTAACTCTTACCATAGCAAAAGGGTAAGAGTAGACATATCTATAGAGTGCTTCTATAGTTTAATGCCTTTCGGTTTACTGATGTTAAGGTGATGAGACAAGCACTTTGCAATTATCAATGATACATGGATACTATGTAAAAAAAAATGTCATGATGGGGACCAAAAGATTCAGTATATTTGTACCCTATATAAAGTCAGTGAGTAATTCCTCACTTTCATACACCCCAACATCCATGTGTATCCATTACTGGCACTGAATAAGATATTCATATGCAAAGGGGTGAAGTATGCTTGTCTCCAGAAACACTGGATAGTTTCATTATTACATTACTGAATCTTTTGATTTCTGTTCACAACCATACTGACATTCACTCTATGGACTGTCTTAGGAGCATCAGGTAAATAATCCGTGAAAGGACAGAGTCATACCAGTAGATGGTCAGTAGACTACTGCATCTATGCTGCTGCACAGAGTGTATAATTTCTGGAATCTATTAACATTCAGTTGAGAGTCAGTAGACTACTGATTCTAGTCTGAAATGCAGTGCATATTCAGTTGATAGTCAGTACACTACTGAGTGTAGACTGAAAATGCAGTGTGGAGTCAGCTGTTTCGGAAGTATTTCAGCAGTACCTACTGCAATATGCAGTTGTTGATCAGCATATTCTCAGTAGCCACTGATAGGAGAAGTAGATACTGCCTTCTGGTCCGGGTTGCTTATGTACCAGGTACGCCTATTTCATCCTTGATAGGGAAGCATAGCTTTGAAGCTTCCTTGCCCTTTTGTCAGCATGATGCATGTACACATATAAGTATCGGCTGAAGGCAGTAGTTAACTGGTATCATAAGAAAAGCCAGTTGTCTCATACATAATCCAATATATCTGCCATGTAAATTAAGGTGGAACAATACTTGCAAGTAGCGCCCCCCCCCCTTTCAAAATCCTGGATCCGACACTGCTTCTATTCTTGATATCTACCTCCCACTGGCTTCTATTCTTGATATCTACCTCCCACTGGCTTCTATTCTTGATATATACCTCCCTCTGGCTTCTATTCTTGATATATACCCCCCCAACTGGCTTCTATTCGTAATATCTACCTCCCATTGGCTTCTATATTTGATATCTACCTCCCACTGGCTTCTAATCTTGCTCTGATCCCTGTGGCTTTACAAGGACCATTAACAACAGGGAGGGAGAGCTCAGGGTTTAAAGGTGGTGAAGGTAAACAGTAGTAACTGGTGCCAACGTGAAGCTATATATAAATGTGTAGCCATAACCCTGGACTAAACCTCTCCCCTTTGTGCTAACCAGTGCTTCTGTGAGAGGTGGAGGGTTTTCTTTTTTTCATCAGTGATACCAGTTTTTTTAACTTGAAAAGCGAGTTATAAGAGCTGGGTAAAAAAATAAGGTTTTCAGTGCCTCAGTAAGGGTGGGGAAAAGGCAGGGACAGGATTTCAAATTTGCAAATGTATACACTGTTAAATGATGCAATTAATTTCACCATTTGTACATGGAAATGGAGCTTAGAATGTATATTTTATGATATGAAAAGAGTGAAGTTGTTTTCTTTTTTACTTTCTTAAATATCCTGTCATGAGTGCATACAAGTCATTCACAGTTTGTGTCCAGTCCATTTAAGACGCTTTTGGGACCCAGTGCTGAGCCTATGGGATGTATTCCCGCCTTTTTACACTGAGGTGGTGCGAATGGCTATAGGGGGTGTAGATATATGTAAATGAGGTTCAGAGGGAGGCTGGTGGTGCGAATAGTTCCCTGTTGTACAAATGTATAAAGTACATATCATTGTAGTGGTGACTGATGAGAAAACAAAGAAATAAAAATCGGCTTTTCGCGTCATCTGCAATGCACATTGCTATCCTATATTTCTTCTTATCTTCTTGAGTGGGGGATTGGCATTAGATTTCATAATAGCTCTTAGTTTTATTTGTTAATGTATTGTTGGTGGGAGGCAGTGGTAAGCAGGCAGGTTTTGGAAGAATACAGTACATTACACTCTTCTCTGTGTTCTGATGGAAAATTTGGATACTCAATATGATGATGTTGTCTTCACAAATCCATGGGAAAACCCATCAGGTGTTATCGCAGAGCACCCTTCCTGATACTGTGATAGCAACCATCCAAATGGTGACAGGTCATAGAACGTTATCTCTTGATGGACTACCAGACTAACTCTGCATTAAGGAGTCTGCGGTGTCCAGATGATGTAGAATTGAATCTTCAAATGCGTTGGCACGAGATAGTGTATCTCGGCCCACAGCCTCTTTCGTCTTGATGAGGGGTAATGATGCCCCCACTTTTTATTCCATGTGAATAACAACGACCCATACAGATAGCATTGAAGGTCTGTATGCCACACCCCGAGTGGCATAACATGTCTCGATCCACACTGCTGGTCACGTGACTCATTTTCATGCTATTTTCATAGAATTTATGCATTTTTACATCGATATGACATGTAAAACATACAGAACTAAACTCCCATGCGTACATTATGGTCTATCCACCCCTCGGGGGGGGGGGTGTTTCCCCTCGATATGGATCGACCACAAATTGTGTACGCCATGTTTAGTTCTGTCTATTAAACCCCCTGCCTCTGCATCCCGGGGTAAAACTTCATGTATAAGCGGGCTTCCCTAGCCCACTTAAAAGGGTCTATATCTCCTCTTTCCTATCCCCTCAGATGTGTTTGGGTCACATATGCACGGGCACATTCCTGTGTGAAATTTGTAATGTAGTTCTAGCCATGAATATGACCTTAGCTGTCATAATGGTGTTAAACATCTATTACTCACTCATGTATAAGCAGCATCTTATATGCGAGGTACTGTAATCTCCCATGTAGAAGGCGCATCTTATACGCGAATTAGAACGTGGATGGGTCTTATACGCGGGAGGGAGATTGCCTTGAGTTTGGGGTGTGCCTTATACGCGTTTTGTTTTTTTATTATTATAGAAAAGTACTAATCTTACAAAATTCAGCCTTTATGGGTGTGCCTCCCGGACCAGAATGCAGTAGAAAAGCAGCACTAAATCAGTTGGGAAACAGTGTGGTGTGGCAGTAGTTATTCAGTGTGAAAGCAGCATCAGAAACAGTATTGTATCAGCATCTACTGGCATTCTACTGCTCAGTACCAGAGAACTTGCAGCATAGGTACAGTAGTAGCACAGTAGTATTAGCAGCATGCAAGCAGTATTGAATCAGTTGTCCCAATTATGTAAATTGGATGGCAGCAGTTGAACAGTATCTACATATTCAATGCTGCATGATCATATATGGCACTGGGGCAGTGTTCAATCAGCACTACCGTAAACTCCCGCATATAAGACGCGTCCTCTACGCCAAACAAATGCCTGGGGGGTCTTATAGAATTTCTTCAAGTTGGGGGGGCGTCTTATACGAGGGGTACTTTTACTATAGAAATGTATTGAATTTACAAATTTCTGCCTTAAAATGTGCGTCTTATACGCAAAAATGCATGTGCTGAGTTTGGGGTGCGTCTTATACGCGCAGCGCGTCTTCTACGCGGGAGTTTACTGGCACTACCAATGCCTCTCTAGGTGGTCCTTGCTGGATTTGAACTTGGGATCTTTGGATTACTCTACCCACGCATTAGCCCACCCAGCCATCTCCCCATCTGCTATGTGGAGCTGTCATTACTTCCTAGTACTGCATGCAACTCATGTAGGTGGGGCCTAGGGCAGTATTGATTCAGTAGTACTGGGTAACTCTTACCATAGCAAAAGGGTAAGAGTAGACATATCTATAGAGTGCTGCTATAGTATAATGCCTTTCAGTTTACCGATGTTAAGGTGATGAGACAGGCACTTTGTAATTATCAATGATACATGTATACTATGTAAAAAAAAGTGTTATGATGGGGACCAAAAGAATACTTGATGATTCAGTATATTTGTGCCCTATATAAAGTCGGTGAGTAATTCCTCACTTTCATACACCCCAACATCCATGTGTATCCATTACTGGCACTGAATAAGATATTCATATGCAAAGGGGTGAAATATGCTTGTCTCCACAAACACTGGATAGTTTCATTATTACTTTACTGAATCTTTTGATTGTTTTTCACAACATTACTGACATTCACACTATGGACTGTTTTAGAAGCATCTGGTAAATAATCCATGAATGGACAGAGTCATACCAGTAGACGGTCAGTAGACTACTGCATCTATGCTGCTGCACAGAGTGTATAATTTTTGGTATCTATTAACATTCAGTTGAGAGTCAGTAGACTACTGATTCTAGCCTGAAATGCAGTGCATATTCAGTTGATAGTCAGTACACTACTGAGTCTAGACTGAAAATGCAGTGTAGAGTCAGCTGTTTTGGAAGTATTTCAGCAGTACCTACTGCAATATGCAGTTGTTGATCAGCATATTCTCAGTAGCCACTGATAGGAGAAGTAGATACTGCCTTCTGGTCCGGGCTTCTATGTGAACCAGCCTTCTCTGAGTTGGGGGTGCGCCTTCTACGCGGGAGATTACGGTACTATGTACTTACTGTAGTGATTCCACTGTAGTGGCCCATTTTAGTGCAGGGTCTCATTTTGAGCGCAGTGTAGAAAGAGGATTTAGAATACATTTTCATGCTTCAAATAAGCGCAGGTCTCATATATAAACGCAGGGGAAATGATAAATATTAATCATAGGCTGAAATTTATTACCGCAAGTAAGCTAAAATGGGCTACTACGGTATAAAGTAAATGGGCTATCGCCTACAGCCTGCTCTCTACACACACCCTACTTGATTCCGGTCAGGGATAAGAGTGGGTATTATTAGCATGGAGTACAGGTGTACTGGGACCGTACCACTGACCAACACTTTACCATGTGCCATGGGATAGACTCTACCCTAGAGCTTAATCATTGGGAATACCGATATTGTTGGAGGGCCAGCGGGCGCAGCCATTACAGGTGCAGCCATTACCTGAGCTTGTTACTGGCGAGTTGTCACTGATGACAATTATCCAAAGGACACTAGTCCGCGGTAAAAGCAGGGAATTATCTCATTGGTTGATTACTCATTCCCCTAGCGCCACTCTCATTTAGTGACTATGATCACTTTGTATGCCCCTTTTAGGGGTGGATAGCGCATTAATGTCCCATGTCCATTTGTCATCCTGATCCACTGATGCAACCATCATCCATATATGCAGTCACTGTTGTGTCGGGCAAGCAGCATATAATACCTGTCTAGCTGTTTGGACAAGCAGCTTTTATGAACACCTGTCCAGAAAAAAAGGAAAGGACTGAGTGTCCTAACAAACACAGAAACTCTGCTGAGTTTTAACTATTATTAGTGGAGGTAAAATCACCCAAACCGATGCAACCCAGGCATGTTAATCAAAAGGTCCCGGTCAGGAACCAGTCCTCAGGAACTACCATAAGGCCGTGCGTGTAAGCTGCAGCTTCACCTCTTTGCCTTTAGAGGTGCCCTATGTATGAGCAAGGTTTATAGCGAGATGTTAAAAAGATATTAATTAGGCACCCTTATCATTACAACTCGATAATCCACAGTATCAGAAACCACCGATGCCAATATAAGCGGTGTTTTACGGTAAATGCCTGCATGTCAGCAGTGAGTCATGACGGCCAGGTTGTGGGACCCAGTGCTGCAAATAGACCTGTAGCAAATGTGGGAGGGAAAAGAGAAGAGAACAAAAAAGACAAGAATACAAAGACATGAACAAAGGGAAGGCGGATAGGGGACCCCAGTGGAGTTTTTAGTGAACACACTTGAATTGGTGCATTCTGTCAAAGGCTAAATTTCAAATGTTTTATACCCCATAATAGCCTGCCTATAAGGTGCAACTCGCACACAGAAGGCGCACTCCCCAGCTCAGGCGTATCCCATAAGATGCATCTAGAGTCATATTTTGGTCTTTTAAATTTCGGACAAATAGCTTTTAAATTCCAGACCGTCTAGACTGAGAAAGAACGGCCTGAATGTCTGTAAACTAATGAGGTAGTCCCATGAGGTGGATTTCCCACGTTTGAACATTAAGCAAACCAAACAGTCAATCATTTTAATTTGCTACTCTCCTATAATTCAAAATCTGCTCTGGTGAGGCACATCCCAAACCTTTCCTGATGCTATGTATGGTACAGCAGAGGGGATCCCTCCTTGCATATATGGTGCACTTTATACGTGAGGTGTATGGTACATATAGTTGACAGAATGGCGACCCTTCTTATATTATTTGGACAAACAAAAATCTAATCAGGCTAAACCAATATAACATAATACTGTTACTAAATTGGGTCAGTAGATCGCCATCCTCCAAGACAAATGATGTTAAAGCCCATTAACCTATTTTACATATGTATTGGCAAGGACAAGGTGAACTAAACAGTACAATGCATAGGCACGGATGTATGCAGGTTATTGGCCTAGGGCATGGTTCTTGAAATGTATTATTGGGGCTTATCTATAAGAATTGTGCTGGACAAGATAGTTGGTTATTGAATATGGGTTGATCAAAGTACTGATAAACGTATTTGTGTTGGCCTGGTTAATATCTCCCATTAAAAGTAGGGCATCAGGTAGAATCTAGGAGGTAGGGATTGTAAGATTCAGTCAGCATTAGCCCTTAATGGTTGCATAATGGTCTAATGCAAAATCCTTTTGTTGTCATGATGCATGAATGCATCCCTGGTGATTAACTCGCCAGTGCTGTTTTTATGCATCATGGCGATCTTAGAGGAGTGATACACTCCCAAAAGGTGGGCATTATGTATTGACGAGGAGAGAAAGTTACTCGCCAACTTCATGAATCATGAACACAAATGAACATTAATTCCTCACGCACCATACTGTATTTAAATGGTTAAATGATAAACCAGTGCCTATCAGTGAATATCATGTGAACTGTAAACCTGGATTAGTGTCAGAGTTACAGACTCTGTTATCAGGGTATTGAGTGAGTCTGCGTTAAGTAGTTCACTTCTAAATACCCTCTGCTGCAGTTGAGTCACAGCAGCCTTTGGCTCAAAGCCAGGAGCTTGTCAATTTTCTTCTTCTTCTTTTTTTTTTGTCTGCAACAGAACCAGGGGTTTCTGGAGTGTTGTATATAGCTAGTAATGAATTATCCTTAAATGTATGACTGGGAGTGTTTGTGACGTCAGGATATGTTATAAATGTTCCATTGTGAGTACGAGTAGTCAATTTATGTGGTGTAGAAAGGATACATTTATCTTTCTTACAAAAAAGGTACTCAAAGTATAAGTTAGCCTAAAGAGGCTCGATTATCACCTCCAAATAACTGCTGCCATGATGTGCTGTGGGTAGTCTTGTTGGTAGAAACAGCATCTTGAATTTATCAGACTTCACTTGGCCAAGGAAACAAAACCTGCATAAGAGGAACAAGCTTTTCAAATCGCACTGCCAACACTAGAACTTGCCCTTCAGGGCCCTTAGCTAAGTGTCCCCCAGCAGAAGTAAATCGTTTTTAGCATCTTCTTATGAATATAACTTGAGAAAATTGAGCCCAAAAAAAAATCAAACTTCCCATGACAGAAGAAGTTGTCATAGGCATATATTTCCGGGTAAAAGTACGCTGAAGACAGTGACAGGAGGTGACAGCTCTGTACTTTTAGCTCTGTAGGATTCAGGGGAAAATCTATTTTTGACCTAGGTGCCAATTAACTGAGAAGGCAGTCAGTAAGCAAGGACAACATGTCATGAAAGAAGGAAGCACTGCCAGAGATAATGTATTCTATTTCTTTCTCTTGCAGACACTAAATCCAAAATGGAATGAAGAATACCTATTTCGGGTAAATCCACGAGACAATAAACTTCTTTTTGAAGTTTTTGATGAAAACCGAGTTGTAAGTAGACTTCTTTTCTTATTGGTTTACTGCCATTAAGATATCATATATAGATCTCACTTTTACTCAAGAAAATGAACCATTTTATATGAAAATCCTATATGACATGATGCACGCTTTATTAGTTTGTCTCCATATACCATTATAGTAATTAGTATTTAACAATGCAGAATTATTCTAAGAACGAACTCAGTGCTTCAGTAATCGGCACTCTGACTCCTTTCCAATTGATTCATTTAACATTGAGTGCTATTGTCATTGATTAATCCCTGACTCATGGTCCACAGACGCGCGATGACTTCCTCGGTGTGGTGGAGATCCCATTGGAACATGCATTGCTGGCCACCGAGCATGCAGATCGCACACTTCAAGCACGCGACTTCATTCTCAGACCCCGTAGGTGAGTAATGGCATTTTATCCTTTATATATTTTTTTACATTTTTTTGTATTTGTAAGAGCAACATACACTCATTTATTCAATACACTGTGAATTGAAATCTGGATTTGAATTCTATATTAATACAATTGAAATATCATCAGTCATCTTTCTGCAATTCTCTGAAAAAATTGGTGTGAAAATGCCTCAATGCCAGAAAATAGAAGTAAGCTTCAGCATGACAGATATCAACAAAAAATTATGAGATATTGTTTTAAGAATCTTTTATATGTTTTTACACTGGGGCCCATTTCAACAAAACATGTTTATTTTGCCTTTACCAGTGAATTTCGTGAAGCCGGTGGAAGGTATTTTTCATAGAGTCTCTGAAGCATTTTCATATTGTTAAAAAAAAGAAAAAGATTTAGAAGCATTGGGAAATTTTATTAGTAACATAGAAAAGAGGTGGCACACAATCCTGTGTATAGGCTGCACCTTGCGAAAGCTGCCCCCAACTATCTCCCATAAGCCGGTGCTTGGGATTGAAATACCCGAAGTGCCATTCATTAGCATTGTCCATATATGCTACACCCCGGTACCTCTCACATTGTGACTCGCTGGCTTAGGGAGTATCCTATAAGATGCCAAACTCTTTGTATAAGCTGTGACGAATCCCAGATGAGGGGCCCAGCTCCATGGCTTCTCTGATCTCCATAGATTGAAAAGGGTGTGTGTGAGTTAGACCTTAGCAACCTACCCACGTGTGTGCTTGATGGTTTTGAATTATAAAATCTTTTGGAGTTTTAAACATTTTGAGTTACTCCACAAAGTCTGGGTGCAGCTCGTACGTGGGTGTGGTTTAACACTGGGGGTTTAAGGTACTTGTAGTATTTTCCAAATATAATATATATTTTTCATCAAATACCATGTAAGGAGAAGGGGGAGGTGAGTCAAATTGTTCATTTCAGAAAAAGAAAAAAATCCCCAACTTTTTTTCCATGGTAAATGGGCCCCCCTGTAAAAATACCCTAAAACTTTGTGTATAAGGCACATCTAATATCATAAGACACATCACCCTGACTTAGACACTCCTATAAGGCAGACCTGCACCTTGAAAATATGTCATCCATTAGTGTAGCATAAATATACCAACGGTGGTGGTAAAATAGATGGAGGGGGGACGCGCCCACAGCTGCACCGCTTCCTTTTCGCCTGTAAATAAGCCGCAAAGTTCGCCAAAAGTTGATGCTGAATAAAGGGCGCGCCCCTCCATTTACACATCCTCTATACGCCACTGTATGTTTTGCAGGAAAGAGGTGCCCTGAATATGGAGACAAGTTGCACCTTCAAGCTTTTGTTTGCGCATGTAAACTAATGCTTTTCGCTCGGTAGTGGGATCCTTAGCAGGGACAGCATTGCTTGATCTTTTATCTTCTGAGATGAGCACTAATAACAGACAGCATGATGGGGACCAGTTGCACCCCAAAGATTCCACACTGAATGAAGGGAATTATCTCATTGGTTGATAATGCATCCCGCTACCTTCCTATACATGTACCCCATATATTCGTATATATACATCCAGAGACATATCCTATCTGTAGGTCCACACTTTAATGTACATGTCTGCTGTCTGTACATAAACCAATGCTGGCATTATCATATTAAACTTATCACAGCCTATATCCACCTAAGGCCACACCAAAAAAATATGTTGGTCTACAGATCGCACTTACCATATTGTTTCAAAAAAAAAAAATTTCTTTGAATAAAAATAGATCTATGGCTTACGCTCGCCTCATTTTTCTTTGTGATGGTTGGCAAACTTTGTTTTAAAAATAAAAGTGTTGCTTGACCACTTCCCAGCAAGGAATCCATTGGATGACAAAATTTTAGCATGCTTGCGCCATTTTTTTTTTTCGAGGCCACCATAGACCAACAAATGTTTTGGATGTGGCCTAATACACATACATTGATACTACTTTATGTTATTTCAGCGTACGGTCGCGGGTGCGAGGACACCTCAGGCTTTACTTGGCCTACGTAAGGGAAGACACAGACGAATCCCCCGATGCGCCAGACACAGAAGATGGCGATGCCTCGCGCATAGAAGAGGTAGGACGGGTATGTGATTATGCAGCAGCAGTATATGCTTTTAACATTGAACTCTGTGTGAACTGTGGGTGTGTGCACCTAACCCTATGCATCAGTGGCGGAGCCGGCAAAAAAAATGTTAAGCATGAAATTGCTTGTAAATTCAACTATAATTCATCGTTTAATTCTGAAGAAGGGTTGGGGTGCATCCCACAGATTCCCCCGGGCTCTGCCGCCACTGAGTCTTCCTATCATCTGTGTGTATGTACTAAACTCACCCGTCCTTTCTGTTTCATCCCTTTCCCATCTCAATTCCTTCTTCCTGCTTCTCTTTCGAAATACAAAATGTAGATTTAAATGTTCACCCAGTTTGCATCCAGATCTAACTTAAGTTTCTTCTGTACCTACATCTCACTTATGTTGGAACGTAAAAAAGTATATCATGATGGACCTTTATTATTGCTTACACTGACTGACAGATAGTGACCTCATACTCTTATCCAGTCATCACCATACTCACGTATCTATAACGTTAAAGTATAACAAGGAACAAAAGAATAAAGACAGTTTGCAGTCTCTTTCTTTTTATATCCTGATTACAAGTGAAACTAGGGCAACATGCTATGACGAAAGAAAACAAGCCTTGCCCGAACATATTTCAGAATGAGTCCAGAAACCAAGAAAGAATGGTATAATAGTAAATATTAAAAAAAAGAAGTAAATTTGTGCTGGTACCAATATGCATGAATGAAGCACAGGAGATTTGCTCACCACTTCTGTATTTTTGTTTCATGGTAAAAAAAAAATCTGACAACATGCATTGATATTCTCAGGGGTATGATTTCTGCTACATCTGTAGGATTATCTACAATTTAGTGTAAAAAGTTGACCATGGAAATTTTCCCAAATCCATCTTACGATCTTGTTTGGGTTTTTTCTCGATGGCGAAAATCAAACCATGTCCCTGTCTGCTGTCTTTAAATGGTTCATATAGCACTGGGACCAGAGATATAAAGGTTCATGTCTGTGCTGAGACTCCATTCTATACCCACCCACAGTCTATTTTTAAAAACAAGTAAATTTAATGATATTTCATTTGAATTTTACAGCCGGGATGGGAAATGGTTGATATGCAGAACACGTTATCGGATGTAGATGAGAGCGGAGCGGCTAATTCAGAGCCGGAGGAACATGAGGAGCCGCTCCCACCGGGTTGGGAAGAACGGGTTGACTCACAGGGACGCACATTCTATGTCAACCACTCGACACGCACAACTCAGTGGGAACGGCCGTCAGCGTAAGTAGGGATAACGGGGGCGCTTAGAATTGGATATTTTATGCTTAGAAGTTGGGATATTGCATTAGTGAGGCATACGCACCTTCGATCCTGTCATATAACAGTAGCAACTATCTCAATGAATATCTAAAATCTGAACGAGCCAACACAGTTCGGTGCAGGTTTTGATTCTAAGGGGATGTCCATATTTTTAAATAACTAAACCTTCTTTCCAAGTAGATTATGATAATTTTAACTCTACATATCTATGTATGCTTACTAGAAAATTATCACAAATTTTACCTTGAAAGTGCTGCAAAGTAAAGGGAAAAAACCACGGTCTTATTACAGGGCGGGAGTCAGTGTTCCTCAAGGCTGGGAACAAAGAACGGATAACAACGGAAGAATATACTACGTAGACCACAATACACGAACTACAACGTGGTCCCAACCTTCAGAGTAAGTGTCTACCGCCCTATGTACACACTAGTACCTTTATACCGATTAACACTTCAAGCAACAAATAGTGCATTAATGCACTAAGCCCTTTGGTGGACACAATGCATGAATGCAGCGCTTGCGAGTAACTCGTCATCACTGAATTCAAGCATCATGTCACCCCTTTGGGGTCGAGAAGCAGCGAAAAGGTTTACATGATCACCCATGCTGTGCCAGTGAGTAACTCACTGGAGCTTCATAGTTATATCATTAAAACCTCTTGTCAGTCTTTAATTCAAATGTTTATAGTTTGGTCCTCTAAAGGGAGTTCATGATATAGGTGCTGAACTTTTTTAACTCCACACAATGCACTAGATATTTATGAGTTTGTAAGCATAGAACAGAAATCCTTTGTTGGTTCACTTCGCATTATGAAGAAAAATGGGTTTACTCCTTTCGAAAACACATTACCAGTAGTTATTCTTTTGTTAGTTTGTTTGCATTTTCACAAAGTTGTGTTTGTTATGTTGTTCAGCAGTGAACCTGAAATCACAGAGACACCGTAAGTAAAAAAAAAAAGAAGTTGATGCTTGATTTAAAAAAAGAAATGGTGAAAATGACAATCTAATGTGATTATACGAAAGGGGAAGAGATGAACGTTGTGTTCCACTAACAACCTAAATTTTTAGCATAATTTATATGATTATGTTCTATAAGTTGCTAATAAGTTACCCCTTTAATCCCCAATATGAACAGAGATGCTACTTTTCCTGACAGGGGCAAGTCAAACAAACATATGTTAGGGAGACCCCCCCCCAAAAAAAAAAAAAAAAAAAAAAAAATTAACCAAATCTTTCATTTTCCCTGAGTAGCATCTCTGTATTAAGAAAAGCAAGTACTAAGAAAAGTTAGTGTGCATAAGAAGTTCTTACAGTTAACCCCTGAAGTATTTTTGCTTGATTACAAAATACCAGTAAGTGTAGTTTTTAGTTGGGTCTGGGGTCTTTATTTTTTAACCGACCGTGTGAGGCGTGTCTGCATTTACACTTTGAGGGTCACATGATGCCTCCAGGTTTGTGTTTCGTGGTCGTCATGATGCATCAATGCAGTGTTGGTGAGTGTACCCAAACAGCGCTGCATCAATTATACCGACCCTTCAGGGATGTATCAAGCCACTCGGGTCGACACAATGCTTCAATGCAGCCATTGGGAATCGACTCGCCAAGGCTGCATTCGCGTGTCATGACAACCAGTGAATATGTATCTGTAATCTCCCATGTATAAGGCGCATCCCGCCTATAAGCGGCGCACCTTGAGTTGAAGTAAAAATCATAAGGTGCGCCTTGGGAGGTTACAGTTGTGTGTTTAAGCATCATGGGGCCTTTAAAGGGTTAAGCATGAAAGCAGTCACAGGGTATTCAGCCGGTCCGCTCTAGCATCAACTCATTGCAAAGAACATTCACTCTAAGACTATTTGTATAATGTTTTGATACCATTGGAAACCATCAAAAAAGTTCTTCAGGTATTTTTTCACGACAGTACATAATCGGGATAAAATTCAGCAAAACAACATGCAAAGTAGACATTCTACAATGAATGGTCTCTGGAATAAACGATCTAGTTCCCAGTCCCCCTGCTAAATGTTTATTTAAGTAAAGTCAATCAATGCAACAACAAAATTGATTGACTATGAATGAAAAGGCAACCCCGACCTCAACCATATGCAAGATTCTTTATCAATGTAACTGCGAGTGAAAACTGAGTGATACTAGAAAGTAACCCTTTAAGAAACTAACCCTGTTTTTTTTCATAACTCATGAATGCAGCTGGGCATCCCTAGCCCACTTAAAAGGGTCTACATCTCCTCTTTCCTATCCCCTCAGATGTGTGTGGTGCACATATGCGTGGGCACCAACACATTCCTTTGTAAAATTGTGTAATGTAGTTCTCGCCATGAATATGACCTTTGCTGTCGAAATGGCATTAAACATTAATTACTCACTCATGAATGCAGCCCTGGTAACAGGGATGGACGCCTTAATGGATTTCCCTGATTTCAGGGATCTTCAAGTCCAAATGCCCTATACGTTCATATACAAAATCAATATTAATTATTCAGATGGGTTCTTATCGAGCATTTCAGGGATTTTTGGCCTCAGTTATTTTAATCCCTGGGTACTAACCAGTGTTGCATTCATAAATCACTTCAACCCTACAGGATTTATATGCACCCAAATGGTTATCATGATGCACCAGTGACTCGCCAGTGCTGCTGGTTAGTGACTCGCCAGTGCTGCATTGGTGTGTTATCAATTATGGTGATAAGTGAACATGCATCCTTGAGGATTAATGTGCTTTATAAGTCTAGGTCTCTACTCTTGGGGGTAGGTCAGGCAGTAACTGTAATATTAGTACTCTTTAGGTTTTACATTTTAAATAGTGGAGGTTTCATTTGGGGAATCATTTCGTCACCTTAGTGTAATAAAGTTGTAACAGACATTTTGGCAAAATTAAGTTTTCATCTATTTTAACATCTTTTGACTCGTATCTACCTACTAGTACTATGAAAGTACTCTAGCTCTGTCTATGATATGTGTCAGGCCACAGCGCAATAAGATTGTGTCCACTTGGTGATCTAGTAATCGGAACACTTCTTTTGCCTCTCCTGCAAAACTTGAAAAATGCAGTTACAACCTTCTTGCACTAAGGTGACTGTTTGGTGTATATGGATGGACCAGCTCCAAGACGGAACAGTAAGGTGTACAGGATAGTACATATACGTTACTCAAGTGTGTTTTTTTAATAATAGGGGTATGCTCTCATCGACTGATTCGACTACTAACCAAGCGTGTTCTTGTGTATTCTTCAGTTCTGTCGAAAAAAAAAAAGAAGATTTTTTTTCAGTTCTGTTATTCTATCTACCGTAGTCTCCTTTTTCCTGACTATCAATCGTGATTTTCTTGGGTTGTTTTCTAAATCTAAGCCATCAAAGCTGTCCAGATTTACCCCCAAATACACAGACAGTTGCCTCTTCACTAGGATTATTTTGAAATATCTCGCCTTTAGGAAACAGTATTGAAGATTTTTTTTTATTCTAGATACAAAAAGAAACCTACCATATTATATTGTTTAGACACATCATATATATTTCAGCTGAACATTGTCCATCTCATTTTCCATCCCTATTCAGAAGTAGCCTTACCATTGTCACCAGTTCTGCATTGTGATGTATCTAAGCCTTCAAATCTATTTAAACATTGAGTACTCATATGAAACTCTATTTGTATGGTACTCTTTTCTCCTTACAGTGTCGCAACCTCAAGTGTTGACCAACGGCGACGCCAGGAGGCTGCGACCATGTTTAGGACGCGGCGACACATAAGTCAAGAGGACACGCTCTCTATGGGTTCCATAGAGGATGTTAGTACAGCGGTTGGACGGGTAGAAGCACCGGCCAGTGTGAGTATAAATGTCAGAATAGTCCATATGATTTTGTCAAATCTATTGTAAATATTACCTATGCATAAGAAAAGGGATGGGGATAACTGGCCAACTGGTCAGGAGTATGTACATCCAGTACCCAGTAACGTTATATCATTTTCCTGGAAATCAATGCAAATAAACCGTTACATAATGAAGAAGGTAAAGATAAATTAATTATTCATGATTTATATCAATCCAATTTTTAATAGAAAATAATAGGAATAATGTTTGCCTTTTTCCTATTGTAGGTACGACAAGTCCCTGGACAACAAGCGGCAGTAAGTATGTGGGGTGGTTCTGTCAACCCTTTAAGGGCCACGTGATATACCGTAATCTCCCGCGTATAAGGCGCGTCTTATACGCGAATCAGATCGTGACTGGGTCTTATACGCGGGAGGGTATTTGCCTTGAGTTGGGGGTGCGCCTTATACGCGGGGTACCTCCACTTTCCAAACCAACAAGATGTACACAGGGTCATGTATTTTCTTTAACCAAAGAAAAGGTGTAGTCTATACCATGGTGCTCTAAATACCCTTAAACTGCTGAATGAAACATGCCATTCTGCTCACCATAAAAGTGTTTGGAAATGTGTGTACACCCCACTCACTGAGAGCTTTGTTAATTACACTATTGACCTTTTAATCAAGAGAATTCATGCAGCATTATAATCAATAATCCTGTTATAGTGTGTGCTGCCACCTGGTGTTCTTCTAGGAATCATTTAACTCATTAACTACTATTGATGCCAATTGTCTTCATATGGCCCACAACTGATGTTATTTGGCATCATTTTGAAAGGTACAATACTGTTCATTTTTTTGAAAGAAATAATCCTCTGATTTGCATTATTTGTTAACAAGTTATAGATAAGACAGGTTCAAACCAAATTTGTTATTTGTTCATATCATACCCTCCCATTGATTATCTAGGCCCACACTGTTATAACAGGGAAATAGGCCTGTCTTCTAGAGACATGGCATGCTGGGATACCAGTAGTTTGTAATGTAGAGAATAGAGAATGACATACAGCTCATACAACACCAGGTGGCAGCACACACTATGGCAGGATTATTGATTATAATGCTGCATGGATTCTCTTGATTAAAAGGTCAATAGTGTAATTAACAAAGCTCTCAGTGAGTGGGGTGTACACACATTTCCAAACACTTTTATGGTGAGCAGAATGGCATGTTTCATTCAGCAGTTTAAGGGTATTTAGAGCACCATGGTATAGACTACACCTTTTCTTTGGTTAAATAAAATACATGACCAGTTGGGGTATTGATAGTTGCAGGCAATATTTGAAATGCCCCTGTGGGTTGGGTCCTTTGGGTGGACCATGCTCCTTGAGTTAGGGGTGCGCCTTATACACGGGTTTTTCAAATATTAGACTCAGGAGCAGCAGATGCGCCTTCTACGCAGATCTGCCTTCCCTGAGTTGGGGGTGCGCCTTCTACGCGGGCTGCGCCTTCTACGCGAGAGATTACGGTATAAGCAAATATCCATGACCAGGGAATAAATTTGCATCGTATTCACCTCGGCCTTATAGGCGGAGTTGAATGCGGACAGGCCTCACCTCAGTGAATATGATGCAAATTTATTCCCTGGAATGGACATTTGCATTTATGTCATGGCCTAGGGGGTTATTTTGCCTTTAAATAAAGAAAAACAGCTCAGATCTGTTCAAAATCCAAGATGGCGGACACCCATTGAATAAGGACACATTGTATTCAATGCCCCCCATTGAATATGGCGGTTCTAGTACCAATCTATTGTGACGTTCGTATCAGCCATGACATAACTTTAAGTTCATGTTCATTTCTTGCCATGATACACTGAGCAGTCCTGGCGAGTTTACTCCCCATCAGTGTACATTCCATATCCTCACCAGTGTCTCAATTCTCTAGGGTTGGCCTGATGGATAAAGATAGCCCTGCTGACTAGACTCAACAGGGCTGCCTTCAAATACCATATATATCATGACAACAAATGGAGCATGATGCATCAAAGCACTGTCCAGGGTCAGGTTCCCTCTGTTCAACGTCCTGAACTGTAAGGATTGGTAGAAAAACATATCTATATCTACACTTAAAGGATTCCATGATTAATATTACAGTCTAATTGGTCATCCAACCTTTGTTATAGATTAGGGAGTAGCATAAAAAAGTTTTCCAATAATAATTTAAAGAAACTGACCATGATAGTACAGTAATAGCTTACAAGTAATCTGTTTTCATTTATAGGCCCCGAAGCCGGGTCCTGCAGCAGCCGCCGACTCTGAAGAACCACTGCCTCCAGGTTGGGCCATGTCAGTCGCTCCAAATGGAAGGATATTCTTTATCGACCACAATACACATACAACGTCATGGGTCAGTTTGTTGAATCAGTATTCCTCTAGCATAAAAAAGTATTATTCTCAAAGTTACCTACAGTTTGATGTCCATGTCAGTTCATGATTGCATTGAAAGCGCCCTCTGTTGATCAAAATACAAAGATAGTATCTGTCAGGGTTACTGTCCTGTCGTTCTAAGATGGACTTTGTAATTACCTGTTATAAAAAAAATTGAGATAAAGGTATAAAATGATGAATATGACTTGATAAGACGTTTACATGAATTTCTATTTTGCCTTCAGGATGATCCCAGAAAAATGCGACCTAGACCCATACCCTCCAACGACCTGCCAAATGAGATCACACGCCCCTCATCCAACGAGGACCTCACACGAGACTTGGGCCCCTTACCACCGGGCTGGGAGGAGCGCGTACACACAGACGGACGGATATTCTACATAGACCATAGTGAGTCATTGTGGTTGATTTATTATAGCCAGCATGCGAATATCTAAAAGTCTCATCAATTTTGGAATTAATATAGTTTAGATTTTGTGATGCTAGCAACTTGATAGCATGTTTTATACTGTAAGTATATTTTGAAGTAGGGCATGATGAATATAATATGCACGCTGTGTCAACATAAATTTCCTTTAAAATGATCAGTTTTTGTTTGGTCAAAATGGAAATTCACAGAAAAAAAATCTAAATGAAAATTCATACAAGACTCCCAACTATTTCAGACACAAGAACAACACAATGGGAAGATCCTAGGTTACGCAAACTTGGTGGACCGGTAAGTTCTTTTATTTTATTCTTTCTTTTCTCTCCTTAATTTCATTAACACTTCTACTGCTTGGCTGATATGACCTATTACAGTTTGATAGAATTTGTGAAAGAATACAAAGTTATTTCATTCACTAAACAACTTAGTCTTTATCTCTGATTTTTCCCTTTTCAGGCCGTGAAGTATTCTAGGGATTACAAGAGGAAATATGACTACTTTAGGTCTAAACTTAGAAAACCAGTAAGTACTGTATACGCATTTGTTTTACTTTAAAATGTTTTCTACCAGACTGCATATTAAATGTGGCAATAAGGAAGATGTCTGGTCCAACTATTTTGTATCTATAATAAGATTTATAGCACAAACAGTATAAAGGAGGGGGATTATAAAAAAATGCATGCAAGGAATTGCATACGGGAAGTGGTTTTACCGTATTCGTTCTAATAAGTGCACATGTGTGGAAAATCAATTGAAAGATGCTCAAAACCTTATTACAAGAATTAATTCTAATAAGCGCACCCCCAACAGCCCCAAATCTTTGTTTTTGCCCTAAAAATCTTGATATGTACACTTTATTTGACTGATTTCACGCCAAGGTGGGGCCCAAAAAGGAGGGGGGTGCGCTTATTAGAGCATGTACGCTTATTAGAATGAATACGGTATTTGCCTTTTAATGCCTGTTTGTTATATTACCGCCCTCGCAATCGAGTGAAAAAGGCTGTATCCTACTTAGTGCTCAATAAGCTTAGTCAACTATCGACTGTCTCACTTTTTTCCTCAGAACAATGTCCCGAGCAAGATCGACATCAAAGTCAGCCGGACAAACATCCTGGAGGATTCGTATCGGTGTATCATGAGCATTAAGCGTTCCGATCTACTCAAGACAAGGTAAACAAACAACTTATGTTATATTTGTCTAGAAAAAAAAGAAGGAAAAAGAAATAGATCCCATTTTAAAGCTGTCTATTATTGGAATTTTGTATCCATCAGTAAATACTTTGCAATACCCATGGTATAGGTAATTGTGTCATAAGTCAACATTCAAAAGAAGATTTTATCATGTAATAACATATATATATATATATCACCTTCATGCCACAAGCAGAAAAAATTAGGATTTTATCAGAGGCTCAGCGCCATTGAGCTATCATCAAAAGAAATCGCTGTTCACAAAAAGTTCCAATTACTCAGATTTAAGTTTTAAGAAAGATGGTACATATAGTTTAAAGGACTTGGTAGTTTATATAGTTAAAGCTTAGAATACTTCCTGATGCAATGTCATTGTGCGATCAGTGTCTACGAGACACTCAGACATACCGCCGAGCAGCTCACTGAATGAAGCTAATTACCTACACTCCTCCCAGTCACAAAAGGTCACGAGCTATCATAAAAGATAAAAACAGGTGCTTGGTGTCTTCACAGTGTGTTTGTAACGGTCACCTTCCTAAATGGCATCCTCCCGGTGGATCATTGAAAGTTTGAGCCTAAACTACCTGTAGGCCAGAACACGCATACACACAAAAAGGGCGCTTCTTCCTGATTGAACTAAAAAAAAGTGTGTTTCACATTGCTAAGCACTACCTATCGGAAACCACCAAAAAGCTTTGAAAGTAGGACGGATAGGATAATTTTGTGTTATCGACTCTGGCTCAGAAGCTGATATGTTGATGAGTTGCGACTGGACAGCATGTTTAACAAGTCAACTGTGGTTCAATTCCGCTGCCATTAAAGAAAAAGAGTTTCTGACAATTTTGTGGCTTTTCATAGGGAGGAAGCCAAATATTAGTACTACTGATTACAAGTATTGCAGTCAACATCAGAATTCGCGAATAAATTATGGGCTACAGTTTCAAAAGTAAAATGAAGTAAAAGTTTCAAAATTAAAATAGAAATATAAAATAAAAGGAAAAAAAAAAAGAAAAAGATTTTGAACTCCCTAGCCTAGATTTCTAGACCAAGTCTCTTGAAACACTCCCTTTTTTGTCCTGTGACTTTTACTGAAGACGTGGTTATTCTTCAGAATGAAAATAGATTGTTACTGTCACTGGCCTAATCATGTATCGTCACAAGCATCCCAGGGTCATCACTGACGAACTTCCAAAACAATTGTGATGTTTTCACATCTAAAAATAAAAAGTGAATAGGCGAAGATTCACAGGTGTGAGACTGAGGCTTTTACCATGCATGGTTGTATCAATAGATCCAGTCAATACCAAAAGTTTTTCCACTTGCAGGTCATTCAATCCTGCAGATTATATTGGTCTGCAGGCCCGGTTTGATTTTGGCAGGATCGAATACCTTAAGTTATACCTTGAGTTATAGGAGACGACTAGGTTCCTCTCATTTTCAGTCATTTTGGTGGTGCATATAAGTTTAAAAAAAGATGGACATTTTATATATAAGAGGCAGAATTACTTAATGAATTTGTAGTGCTATTAAAGGAGGAGATGTAGGGGACTTGCATGGAATTTCAGTTCCAACTATTGTAAATTTTGAGTAAGACACTAATTGCCTCCAATAGTGAAGTTATATGATGTTGATCCATGTATCAACTTTCCTGCCTTTTTTGGCAATTTGGGGCAAATAGCGCAGTTTTGCCAGGAGTTATGTGAATAGTGTCTTGGTGGTGCCAATAACCTGGCTGAGGGAGTGCTGATGCAACAGGATGAGTGCACAACTCATGGGAGCCAATCACAGGCGAGTAGCGGCTGTCTTACATCAGAACCCCCTCCCTCCTGGCTTACTCCAGCGGTGCCTGCAGCCCCATCCCACATTCCAATTTATTGATTGCAATATTTATCTCCTGCTCTGTTAAGCAACTAAAGAAAAAGACTCCAATGAATGATTTAAGTCAAAAGCAATGACTTTGTGTTTTATTCCACATTCCTAGCTCAACAGAACAGGATCAATTACTCCACTCATCCAAACAAAAAAAATAAAGCTTTTCACTTTTCGAGTTATCAGCAATTCACATTGCTCCATTATATTTCATCTCATAGATTTGGTCATCCATAGATGCGGTCACCACTGTGATGGACAAGCAGTGTATAAATACATGTCAAGCTGTATGGACAAGCAGCTGTCCAAAACTGATAAAGAAAGGACTTAATGTACGTAAACTAATGAGGAAGTCCCATGAGGTGTAAGAACCTTAGGACGTTAAACAGATCAATCAATCAATCAAGTACAATAACCCAATGCTGTATCAGTATCTCATTGCATCATTACCTTCATTCCTTACAGATTATGGATAGAGTTTGAGGGTGAGCAGGGTCTGGACTATGGAGGAGTAGCTCGTGAGTGGTTCTATCTGCTCTCCAAGGAAATGTTTAACCCATACTACGGCCTCTTTGAGTACTCAGCAATGTAAGTAAACTTTGTGTTTAAGCACCTAGTGTGTAGATATGTATCTGTGTGAAGCCATGAAGACAAGTCTTCAAATATTGGTACGGAAGAACTACTATAAGGAAAAAAATGGATGGGGCAAAAAATAGAAATTCTTGAATACAAGAGGGAGTTTCCACTTAAGAGAAGCTAGCGTTATAACATATGTTACACGCGACACAAAAGAAATCATTGTATTCACGAAGGTATCTCTATTGTATATGTCATCTTCCCTAGAAATTGGAATGTCAACAGATCCCTTTAACACCGTTTTCCAGTAGGTTTATGTTACATACCGATACAACGAGGGTAGTATCACAATTTCACTGCCCACGACATTTATCTCAACAGGAAAAGGCTACCAGCAGTCGATTATTGTAGCCACTACTGTCTTAAAAAAGAAAAACTCCTAGTTCTATCAGTGCTATATCAGTACTACATGGATCCTGACTTTTTTCATTGCAGTGATGACTACACGCTACAAATCAACCCGCTCTCCGGTCTAGCTAACGAGGACCATCTCTCGTACTTCAAGTTTATCGGCCGGGTGGCAGGCATGGCTGTCTACCATGGAAAGCTATTGGATGGTATGAACAGTTCAAATTCCATAGATGTCGTGTAATACACACCTCGGGTATAAGTCGCACCACTTTGTGGAATTGCTAGAAGCTGCACTCGGGGTTGACTTTTTGCAGTTATAGTAGTATTTCATATTATCATATCTATACCTCGTGTTTAAGCTACAATCATACCCTAGGAACGAACTGCAAGTAGCAACCTTCAACTAGACGCGGAGAGAGCTTAACACTTTTTGTTGTTGTTGGAGTCTGGTAAATTTGAGTTCCCAGTCTCTCTCCTTAGGCAAAGTCTCTCCTTTAAAACTCTTGGGTAAGGAACTTGTCTTGTAGAGTATACATCACACATTTACTTTTGTAACTCTCGTATTTTAATATTAAAATGAAAACTTGTGTTTTTGTTTGTTTTTTTAGCTTACTTCATCAGACCTTTCTACAAGATGATGTTGGGCAAAGTCATCAGCCTAGAAGACATGGAGCCTGTAGTAAGTAGACGAAATTAGATTACATGTATAATTGTTTTAATAATGGAAAATAATAAGCAAATCAAAACAATAGGTAAGGGAGGGTCTATACCCCCCCCCCCCATTTCTACAGAAAAGCGAAAAGAATCAATTGATTACTTCTACCCCGTCATCAAGAAATGGTTATTCCATTGAATTTGGGTAAAATCTGGCTGTGTGAGGACCTGCCTGAAATGCGTGCTGGACATTGAAGTCCGGGATTGACAGTAAAATGTGATTTCCTATTTTGTATTACAGCCAAAATTAGAGAAAACCATACCATTGTCTGAAAAGGGTGACAGTCTGGTGTTCGTAAACCATCTATGTATCACTGCTAATAAATGTATGTATCCTCTTCATTTGTATAGGACTCAGAATACCATAACTCTCTGAAGTGGATTCTTGAAAATGACCCAGAGTGTCTAGATCTCTACTTCGCTGTCGACGAGGAGGTCTTCGGAGAAACGAAAGAGCGGGAACTGAAAAAAGATGGTGGCTCCATCGCAGTCACGGAGGAGAACAAGAAGGAATACATAGAGTAAGTGCTAAGGGAACGTTCAACAATTATGTCACCGGTTTTAGGCATTTTTCAGGAACCACCCACCCCCTTGTCACTGTTTTTGTATGGAACATAGAGAGGAACCCTAAGACCCCCTACCCCCTAAGCAGTGACGCAATTGTTGAACATTCCCTAGTCTGTAATGTATTTCAATTCACTGATTGAATATGATCATCATACATATATATAGCAAATGAATAATCTCTGTACACATTTAGAGGTACAATGGGAAAAAAGATAACTCGGGCTATGACTCAAGGAGTCAAAGAGTCAAATGTCTCTATAAATCGTGATACTTGTCGTTAAAAGAGTTGCGTGCACTTATTGTAATATGGGCTTTTAAAAAAGACATCTCATGAGTAATGCTGTATGTGGCATAGGGCAGTTATGAAAGGCATTGACAGATACCGTAATCTCCCGCATAGAAGACGCGTTGCGCGTATAAGACGCACCCCAAACTCAGCACATGCATTTTCGCGTATAAGACGCACATTTTAATGCTGATATTTGTAAGATAAGTACATTTCTATAGTAAAAGTACCCCTCGTATAAGACGCACCCCAAACTTGAGGAAATCCTTTAAGACTCCCCAAGCATTTTGTTTGGCGTAGAGGATGCGTCTTATACGCGGGAGTTTACAGTAAATTATTCTCTAAATTCATATTGAGGATGTTTATCTCTTGTGCTTTGAAAACAATTCTGAAAATTCATATTTAACACATCTTTGTCTTACAGCTTAGTGATCCGATGGCGGTTCTCATCGCGTGTGGAGAAACAAATGAAGGCTTTCATGGAAGGCTTTAATGAGCTGATCCCACAAAACCTGCTTGCAATCTTTGACTCAAATGAACTTGAAGTAAGTACAATGATATCTACTCTCATTCTTTTTAGTACATGTAATGGGATAGGAATTAATACAGAGCACAGGTTTCTTTGTTTTGCAGCAGAGTCTGCGAAAAATGTTATCGGTTATAGATAGAGTGGGTCTTGGGCCGACAGATATTGTCAGATTGACGGCCCGAATGTCTGACTACAATTTCCAGAAAATGTCCTTAGCTACCATAACCATTTTGTTTCGCTCCTGCAAAAATTTAACTGGGCCTTCAGAAAATTGCAGAACCGAATGTCCTGCATGGTGAAAACTTTTCACAAAGACTGAGAATCACTTCATATAATCATTAGATATTTTCACACATTTTTTTTGCAATAATGGTTAAAAGATAGTACCTAAGATTTGAAACCTACAATTTAATACTGTCCCAGAAGACATACTGTACTCATTCTAATATGAAAAGCTGGGAAAATATGAGCTCAGACACGACGCAATGCGACTTTTGCTGCTTTTTTTTGTTACCCACATACACACGAAACTTTCCGAATCCATCAATGTTAAGGTCCCCTGCTTTTTCCGCATAGATATCTGATTCATAATCACAATTAAAGTATGAATATTTTTTGTGTGTTTTAGTTGTTGTTAGCTGGTCTCCAGGACGTGGATGTCAACGACTGGAAGCGGCACACAGCATACCGCGGGGACTACAACCCCAACCACCCTGTGATCATCAACTTCTGGAAGGTAAGGAGTCCACTCACATTCATGTTATAAACCGGGAAACCTCACTGTAAAAAAAAAAGTGTCGTCAAAATAACGACAAAATCCTTGTCAGAGCTCCGTCATTATTTTCACAGAGATTCCTTCTACCACCATACTGCCATCTGCTATAGAATTTCAACTCAGAGTGCATCTTATATGCAGCATATGCAGGATACACCTTATACACATGGTACTACAGTACCATATACATCACTTGCTGAAATGAGCCTAGTGCCACAAAAATGTAGTGGTAATCACTTCCAGAATGGGTTGACTCAATCAAAAAAGGTTTAATTACAGTGTATTACATTGAATCTCCTACAGGCTATCTACTCAATGAACAATGAGACCCGGTCGCGCCTGCTGCAGTTCGTCACAGGCACATCTCGGGTGCCCATGAATGGATTCGCTGAATTGTACGGCAGCAATGGACCCCAACTGTTCACCATAGAAAGATGGGGCGGCTCGAAACAACTACCAAGAGCACACACATGGTGAGTCTATACTCTTTCTAAGGATGACATATTTCCTTAATTCATGTTGCCTTTTTATCATCAAAGAGGTTGCATTGGTGTGTCATGACAACAAAGTAACATGAAGCTCGAGGCATCGTATTTGCCTTTAAACCCTTACGATCCCATGAATTTGTTTTATGCAAATCCCAAAGGGTTACAAAATTCAGGCGTGAACAGATTAAAGGATCAATTCTTTTTCACTCAGGGCAAATCAGTAAAATCCCCCTCAGCATAGAAAACACTTGTGAAAATTTACTCTGCAAATAAGCAAGAATCTAATTATTAGGTATATCAAAATTGTACTGCATTTAATTTATATAAGATAGAATTAACAGTTTTTTCTTTCTTTTCTAGCTTCAATCGGCTGGACCTACCTCCATATGAGTCTTACCAGGAGCTGAGGAAGAAACTGCTCATAGCGATAGAGAACACAGAAGGCTTCGAGGGCGTGGATTAATCGATACTCGAACTGGGATACTACTACTGATAATTATTGAATATAATTTAGAAATTATTTCCTATCCATGCAATTTCTCGTGCTTGGCATTACCGGTTCTAGAACCAACTAGCAGCGTGTAGGGTTGACTGGTATAGAGGCGCTGGGTGGAATAGCGCAAGCTGTGGCCCCGCTGAGTAGACCGGAGAGCTTGTCCCCAGATGTACATAAAACCTGCCACACCACTCCTTTATTGGGTCTCTAGACCCCACAGGGCAATGATTATATTAGTGACTGAGTTTTGCTTGTGAAGAAGAGAACATGAGAAGATGTATGGCTCATCCACAAAAATGTAGAGAATAGGTAGTGACCCCTTGTTTGCTAGCATCCAAACTAATCAAAATCTCTTCACTTCTTTTTGTATCTAATCATGTAAGAGCCCAATTGAGGCCCTATTATTCACAAAAAAAGGCCAGTGCCTACATATATCCATTCTCATATTCCTTTAAAAAATTAAAGGGTTTTTGGGCTTATTCCTAAAATATTGCAGGTATGTTCGGACCTACTGTAGTAATAATCAACATAAATACTTCATAATATAAAATGATGCTGCCTTGTATGGTGGAGAGAGATAAGATCCAGTTAGAGTTGTAGGATGTAAGGAAATTGTGATATATGTATAGATGAAATTTGTATAAAGAAAGGAAAAGGTAATATCGAAGCATATGGAAACATGAAAATTCCTCATATTCAGTAAGTTCTACCTCCCAGTGTCTAGATATGGCCGAACATATTCATGACCACCTTGGTTTATACGACCCCTGCTGGATTTGCTCCTGACAGTGGTTCAGTTGTAGCATCTTTTGGTAAGGTCAGTTTTGGCATTGGCCAATGGTGCAAGAAAGGGTGACTTATCGGAGATGTAAGGACCGCTAATGCATTACATGCCAACTGGTCGGCATGATGCGCCAGTGAAGTTGATGGCTGGCGAGTCTGCTAACCAGCACTTCATTAATCCACAATGCCGACCCTCCAGGAGTGCACTCCAGCAGGGTCAGTATGGTGCAATGTAGTAGCGCTGGCGAGTTATAGATATACATGAATGCACTCTCAGCCATAGACGGACCCGACTCAATTCGTGACTATCGGCGATCAGGAACGTCTGATCGAGTCTGGCCAATCTGCAGTTGCCTTAAATGGCAAATAACTGGCCACCACTCTATTGGTGCATTATGCCAACCTTTTGGGAGTACACTCCCATCGGTTTGATGGAGGTTTTATACCTTTATGCTGCATTTTTGGCATTGCAGGCAAACATTTTAAGTGTTCTGCCAAAACAAAGGCGACAAATCGATCAACGAAAGTTGCCCTTTCTTGACGCGTCGGTCTATAAATGTTGCTGTGATGAATGTAAGGGAGAGGGCGATTAACGCTGAAATCATGGCGATACACCCAAGATAAAAGACGAAGCCTGCTGTAATATTCTGAAAGTGTAACTCATATATTTGTTACCCTGTGCATTTGGTTGTCCCTTTCCTTTAAGTATATGGACAAAAGCTGTTATGAGCACATGTTTCGATGTATTGAGTTCGCATGGGCTCTTATGATGAAACCATGAGAAACGTGTACCTTTTCGTTGTCGTCTACCATGTAAGACTTATACATATAAATATATATATATATACATATTGTATAGTATGATATCTATGCCAGCATTTGGGTTCTTAGTACATCATGTAAATGTGTACATTTATATACTGGCTTTTTTTTCAATGATCCACAAAATAGTATTGTAACCATGTACATATACATAAGCTATGGTCATTATAATGCTTTAATTCCCTTTTTTTTTATTCAGAAAATGTTAAATATTTAGTTAGACAAGAGTATCCCAATTGTTTCACATCTTTCTTTAATTCACCTTGGATATTGTACAATTCAAGGTGTCCATTTACCCTACCATGAAAACACATATTGTCATTATACATGTAATACATCTTCATTCCCCCAGCTCTGAAGGCCCCATTATCATGGGTCACTTCTTCAGAGTACCACAAAATAATGATATCAGAAAAAGACCTAGTCTAGGTTTTCCTATTCTCTTGATACATACATACCTAATATCATACAGTATCTATACCGGCCTCTGAGATTGAAAGTATACTGATTATAAATAATCATAATGATAATAATCACAAATGGCTGTTGTTTTTAATACAACTTCGTTATAGTTGGGGCTGTGTGGCGAGCGGTCTTTTCCACCGCGTGTGTAACTTGACAGAAGAAAGACTGCTTCTTGTATGTCCCTACATATATATATATATATATATATATATATATATATATATATATATATATATATATATATATATATAACAATCATCTTTATACTGGTACAATTATGCATTTTCTACTGAAAAAGCTGTGTGGGCCTTTTTCTATCGCTAGACATGCCCCCTCCCTCCCCCTTCAACCTCTCAGATAATCCCCTCATGGTACGAGTATCACTAATACTCAGATTGAACGTTTGCAGGCTTTTACAATAGATTCCGTGTTGCTTTAGCAGGTATCAGAGGGACTTTGTTTTTGTTTTTTTTACCCACCCACCAAACCTATTATGTCCAATTTGTATTTTTTCAATACCTGAAACCACAATTGACACATAGCGTGGTGCATTGTGGTCTAACCCTTCAAGGGCAGCATGATGCCTCAAATCTTCATCTTCCGTCATGATGCATCATGCCTCATCATGATGCACCAATGCAGTGCTGGAGGGTGGCTTAATGAAATAGGATTGGCGCATCATGGCGATGCATTAATGTTGGGTTACTTGATAGGACTACATTTATGCATCATGACCACAAAAGGATATGGTGAATGGTAGCACTAAGCAGTCCTTAAGGGGTTAATATATGTGCGTGTGTAACCCCACTTAACCGTGATTTGGACATCTAATAATGGGCTCATTTCTAATTTCAGCATTTATTTATATTTGTTAAAGAATTTGTACATACCAATACCATTAAAAACTGGTGCCACTGGTTCATCCATCCTATGATGATTAAATAGGGCGATCCCTGAAAATTATATCATTTTTACATTGAATCATTAAACTGCTTTAAGTGCCGCTTAGTGCATTGAAATATCATTTCTATTTGATGTAAAAAAAAAAGAATTTAACTCTTGTTATGTCTACTCAACAGGGCTGCATGCACGCCCACCCCACAGGCATGATACACTCCTGAAGGGTCGGCATGATGCATGAATGCAGCCCTGGTAAATTTGCATTCATGCATCATGCCAACAGATGGACATATAACATTAAATGCACTATGTTGAACTTAAAGGTTTAAGGACCAGGTTTGGTGTAGACCTTTGTTCACTCAGTTTGGTCAGTAACGTATATAATGTTATCTTGATGTCAACACCCTCTAATCGCAATATCTCAGTGTTGAGGAAAATGAATCAATAAACCATTTTCAACAAGGTATTTTGTGTATCATTTATTTTTCTTGAACCAAGAGGAGAAAGTGAAATCTGGAGTACATTTCTTTTTTGGAGGGGGGTGTTCAGGCGAAACTGCAGCAATGCTATTTGGATTGCTACATGTCTAACGCTTAGTTTGTAGGGTAGTTATTATAGTGAATTAGTATTGATCATATTGGGCGATACATGTACTCCAGGCATACTTTTTCCCTTTTTCCTATTTTTTTCCCTATTTTTCATAAAAAAACTTTTTTTCTCATTTTAAGTTGTGAGTTCCTCGAATCTCAATAATTTTCATGTCATTTTTGAAGATTCTGTCAGTGACCCTGTCACTCAACATGACATTTAATGGAACGCTGAATCGGGGATGTCCTCCGGAAAAAAAAACACGGGCATGGATTTGGGGGGGGGGTGTAACTACCCTCTGGAGAGGTCTCCTTACCACAAATATGTGTTTTCATTTTCCTTAATATCCTAAATGGATCTAAGTTATGAAGTGATTCCCCGAAGTCAACAGAATACCCTGCACTGAAACACCGCTTAAATCCCCCTGTGGAGTGGAGACCTTCATGTGAGGGCATGGAGGAGCAGAATAACTTCATTGGGAGTCCATGAAGGAGGAATTCTTCCATTCTACCAGTGGGCATACCAGATTCGTAAAAGGCGACAAACTTAGGGTTTCTTGTGGCATGGGGTGAGCATGAGGGCAGCTGGTGTCCATATGCACGGGCCCAGGTCTACATGCTTGTCTTTTGCCATGGGATTCCCCCTCAGTGAACCACGTCTGAGTGATCAAAGGCTGTGGTTTGTCTGGCCCTGCCTATGGGACCAGGCAAATAAAAGAACACTTGCTATCCTTCGAAAAGAGTAGGGGAATGAAGCCCCTGTAGGGGTTTTCCCCCTCACCCCTCCTCATAGATTCGGTCATTCATCTCATAGATTCGGTCATTCATAGATTCGGTCACTACTGTGTCGGGCAAGCAGCATATAAATACCTGTCCAAAAAGAAAAGAAAGGACTTCATGTCCGAAATCGAATGTCTGAGTTCCTCGTTGGCCCCCGGACGTAAAACTAAACAAACAAACACCGCTTAAAATAAAGCCAGAATGCATGTTTTGACTGATATTTTCAAAGTTTGCTCAGGAACAACTAATTGTCTGTATTACCACATACTAGCAAACCTGCTGGGAGTTTTCAGGTTTTTTAAGGGGGGGGGGGGACATTCTGTAGTGTGTTTGCCTTTATTCATCCCTTGTATGCTTTTATTCGTCCCTCTCATCATTCCCTGCCATTCCCCATGCCCTCCCTCCCTTTTGTTCTATCTGTGGTCTCCCTCTCCTGTCATTCACATATTGCCTTCCCTTTACCTTTACTTCTTTTCCTTCTGCTACTCCCTTTCTTCCCTCATAATTAACAATAGGGGCAGATCCAGAAGACGTGATTGGGGGGAGGGCACAGACAAAATTTGGGGACATGCTACATTTCCTATAGAGTCATACTAAGGCCGATTTTCAATGGGTTTAGGGGAGGGGAAATACATTTGCTCTAAGGTTACCCCCTGTATCAACTCCTATTTTGAACATACACATTACAAAACACGTGTGACATGTACTGGGAGAAGGGGTCTTGAAACCCCCTGCACTAAGCCCCTTTAATTTACATGGCTTGCTAGTAATAGCTTTACGATTGGGAAGAGTGGGCAGAAATTTCACCATTCCATCACCCCTACTCTCATCCTCCCCTTGCCTTGAGCCCAACTGATATTCCAACCAGTCTTACCCTGCCCTCAGTCTAATCTCACCATTCATCCACCCTTAAACCAATTGAATTTTCCTCCACTGGCCTTTAACCCAAGTCAGAATATATCATATTGTATTGTAATAGACAAGTTCTGGGGATAGAGAAAACATGATTGCTACCCTTACAGTTACAAGGAGGATCGGCTTCATGTACTGTAAAGCATCAACAGAGTACAAGAGTCATTATATGTCATAAAAAGTAATCTATGTCTTTTCTAAAGCTGTGGTACTGCTCAGGGGAGACTGGTGCGCACTGCGAGATTTCAAGTCCAAGCAATGACGGGAGGCAATGCTGGACAGCGATGTTATATACCCGGTACTTGCTGTGTACAGCACACCCCTTGCAGCAAGAGGATGAACATGTTTGCCCCACAGAGTCCTGCAGCAGCCTAGAGCCGCCTTTGCAGTATATCATAAGAGATTAGAACTGCATCTCATCTGTAGTCAAGAATATCTAGATTTCAAAATTGCATTAGACTTGGCAAGCGAGAGTGTCAAGCAAAAAACTTCTGTCCTCCAATAAATAAAACCAGCCCATAAGCAGTAGCTGGAAAATTTGTTAGTAAACTAAATATGCACCAAACACCATCCCTTTATAATTGGGGTCTAATAATGCACCAAATGCCCTCTCGAGTTAAAATTCTTCCTGGGAGCATGCCCCCATACTGCCTACCATAGTCATTTTGCATGGCTTCGTTTCAATTACAAATTAGTGGAGCTTAGCTTGTGAACAGCCTCTAGCCCATTCAGCGTCTTCCCATGGCTATGCACACACCTTACCCTCTTTTCCCGAAATCCTGGAACCTCCCTTTTTACAGTATTGAACATCATTTTTTTCTATTTTCTTGCCCAAAAAAGCATCAAAATTCCTATTTTTATCCTATTTTCTCGCCCAAAAAGCACTGAAATTCCAATTTTTATCCTATTTTTTCATTGGAAAAAATCCTATTTTTTTCCGGAAGGTGGCATGATGCCTGATGTACTCAGATGGCTAGTGTTCTCTAAGTGATGCTGCCACCAGGTGAGGGATATTTGCACTCTTTCCCATACCATGGTGCATTCAGTAGGTAAGGCAGCTAGTGGGTTGGATTAGCACAATTCGATGTGTAACAGTGTTAAACAAGCCAAATGTTTTAAGCCCTAGCTCTGTTCTACATCAATATAAAGCTTAATTTATAACATGTATGTACATAGGTGAGAAGTTTCATGTAAGTGCTTATTTATGTGTACTTATGCAACTAAAAGTTCTATTTTGATGAGGTAAAGTTAACCATGCACCAGTCTAACTGTGTATACAGTCAGCCCTCACTTCCTCGAATTTTCAAAATGCAAGGAAAAATGTCTGAGGAAGTAAAATATTATGTCCAAATATTATAGAAAACAGAGGAAGTTGTGAATTTTCTGTCTAAGGTAATGAGGGATCTGAGGAATTAAAGAGTCGAGGAAGTGAGAGCTGACTCTACTGGAATGGCATTTTAGAGCAGGGTACTGAGTATGACATCTAGCAGAATGCCTCTCACTTAAACACCATGTCCTTTTTTTATTACCCCGTAGTGTTATTGGGATATGAATATATAGTGTTTGGACCTTCCCCCAGGCTCACTGAATTCTATATCATTGGAAATTATTTTCTATCAATATTCATATTCAACCCTCCACTTCTAACAAGAATGGCAAGGAGGTGTTTATCTTGGCCCATGATGGATACCCGCCAAATGGTAGAGTTAACCTATCTTAAATATATGAGATTCACTTTCTAACATAATGTGTGGTCGAATTTGTGCGACAGGGCTGTATTTGTAGGTACATGTATGTTACATATCAGAATGCCACTTGTACTACAATCATACCATAGTGTAGCCCTTGGGGGAGCTGCAGTTGTGCACCATTGTATGTCTGCCTATGGTTATTTACAGGGGCTTGATAGCCCAGCATAATGACATGTCCAATAGTTACATCATAGGGCACCAGGTAGCAGCACCTCCCAGCAACTATTTTGGCTAAGGTCTGCACATCAGGTATAAATTTAAGGACTTTGTCACAGAAATGTATGGATTGCAGTCTTCTTGATTTACTCTATCACTCATTCTGATCATGGCAAGATAGGGGGAATCTTACAAAACTCATTAGCCCTCCCAATAGGACTATAAGTTGAATCTCGTAAAAATGATACCATTTAGCTATTTTCACAATATGTGTTATAGGAAATATCTTATATATTATACCTGTTATAATTTGATAAATGCAGGCTATATAATAAATGAATAGCTCATAGCTAATAGTTAAAAAGAATGTCTGCAGAGTAACCTCAGGACTTTGTATTGTTATGTCCTTATGCAAGACATGACTATCCTTCCATATATATATATATATATATATATATATATATATATATATATATATATATATATATATATATATATATATATATATACTCTGGACTGACCAGTAGAGATCTATTGAGTGTCTATATACATAACGGGTCCATGTTAAGCTGAATATAATTGTTACATTTCACACTTGTATTTGGGTCACTAGCATTGGGGAATGTGAAGATATGCCAACCTGCTGAAAACTGACAAAACGATTATATAAACATTATTTCTTAAAAAAAAAAAAAAAAAAGAAGTAGAGCATCTAGATCAATAATGTATATAGTTCTGGCTTTCACTTGATCTCACTTTTAATTTGAGGTGTAGAACGATGGATTTGGACAATATTTAACAATTCCGTTGGCCTAGCTACATTCAGATTACCCATGCTTCTATGATTTGGGTTCCCCAGACATGAAACAATGTAAATTAGTTTTATCAGGTTTAATAATTGAGCATAACTCCCGATGACCGTCCATTGGCCTGGGAGAAATGGTGAGGGTTCTGGGACTGCACTGACTGCACCCCGGTATGCAGCCTATAGACTGTATGATGGGAGGTCTATTGTGATAAGTATTTGTAGAACTAAAGTGCTTCACCCGAAACGGAGACCATTGGGCTCCCCCAATAAAAAAAGAAATGGGTCCCATGCCTCTGACTACTCCTTACACCTGTATTCCTCTGAGATGAAGTTTACCCTCGAGCAACACACGGATCCTAACATACGCTAAATTGTGTTATCGTTCATAATATCCGAGAGTTAAAATAAAGTTAAGGTTCCTCATACTAGTAAGTATAATTCTCTTTTGAATAATTCATGATTTAATGCCAGCGTCGGTTCGTGGCTCCAGCAGGTGGTCGACAACCTCCATGTAGTGAATGAACTATTGTGCTCTCGGTTTACTTTGTTGATACTTCAAGTACTATTTCAGATAAACAATAAATAAACAAGTCAATATGATAATGTAAAAAAGCACACAAACCTCCCAGGATCATACTCCATAGTATGGCACCTACATGTATAGGAACAGCATGTCTTATCTCTGACCTTTCTCTTATAAATTGAAGTCCGGAAGGCAATTTTCAATGTTTGATGGGGATTATTGATTTTTTTAAATTGATTTTGAGATCAAGTGAATGTAATTTGAGGCAGATCGGTGAATGTATGTATGATTGTAAAAAGAAGTAGAAAAGCAAAAGAAATAGGGCAATTATTCAATCTGACATTAATTGCAATGTGTGAAAATATTTGCAGTTTTCCCTAAAAGATAAAGAGAGAGGGGTTTGGAACTAAATTCTCTTTAGCCACAAGAAAACTGTTTGTCTCTTGTCTTTACGTGATGTGCAGAGCTTAGCAGTCTACCTGGGCTGCTGAGACCATTATGCAATGATGAAATGAGTATTTACAGAAAACTTTCCTCATAAACAACCAATGCATACAACACGAACTGATAGTTTCCTAGTATACGGCTACAAACATAAAGGTATGGCTAGATAGAGGTTATGATATTCCTGACATTCTGTCCTTGAGGAAGGTAGACCCTCTACCCCACCCCCACCTTCCCCATGTGCTACCCGTCACTGACTCCGAGCAACTCAGGTTATGGAAAGCCTTTCCAATATCAACACACGTTGCCGCCATCATTTTGTATTGCCCCTTTGTGACAAGACACAGTTTCTGGACAGGCCGATTTAACTTGATTTGTGCAGGTCCAAAGTCGATTCCGAAGAAGGTCTCCATAGCATTTTATATGCATATAAAAGATCATGGTTAATCATTTACCATAACTTTGTTTTTGACCTACAATGTATAAGGAGGTCAGTTATTATTACATGTATGTCTGTGTATGTTGATGATTTACACAAAGTAAATTCAAATATCCACTGAATGCTTAAAGATTAATTATCAGGTAGGAATTAGACCAATTCTTATTAAGTCCGTATCTAATTAAATCCATATCCCCATAAGGTCAATGGTATTCATGATTTTGAATACATGTTTACCATTTTATAATTCTACAATGGCTTGACATATCAGAGCAGCTGTAGAGAGAACACCTCACAGTATTCTGGTCTAAGGCATGTAGACAGTGAGTCACTCAGTAGGGCAATCTAACCACCCAGCCGCCTCACTACTGTCTATATGTCTGACATGTTTGTAGTCCCCTGATGAAAGCTACCCCATGTCTATCCATGGCCACACAAATGGGTGTGGACCACTAAATTTGACATGGTGACATGGCAATTTCTTAAAATCGACATGTGACATGAGAGGTTCTTAGAGGTGACATGGGACATGGGGATTTAAGTGACATGTGACATAACCATTTCTTAAAATCGACATGTGACATGAGAGGTTCTTAGAGGTGACATGGGACATGAGGATTTAAGTGACATGTGACATAACCATTTCTTAAAATTGACATGTGACATGGGGGACCCCCCATCCACACCCCCACACAAGAGGAGGGCTCTGATGAACAGTAATGAAAAAAAAATACATACTAGTAGGTGATGTAAGCATCTGGTAGAGATTATAGGGGTCTAAGTAGGCTGTTAGATTTACAACTAGCTTTCTCATAGGAAAGTTCTGGTATGCTGTACAATATGAATTTTCACAAATGAGAAAAAAATCATGGAAAGCATCATGGAAGCATGTGTCTTTTTATTTAGTGCAGGATTACAGGCATACATAAACCGGGAAGTTATCACCTCCCCTATTTTATCGTTAAAGAAGGCAGTTTATAACACTCAATCATGGGAATATTGGAGTGCACATTAGAAAATCTTGAACTGAGAGAGAAATGTAGTGTTCCTTTATCTCCACTTCCCGGGGGGGGCACTCAGTTTTCTTCTGACGGGGGTGTGCGGCTGGGGCTCTGACAACCCTTACCCTTGGTAAGAGGGATTTTTGGCAAAAGGTGACCCTTGCTGAGAGGGATTTTGGTCAGAAATGTGCACAATTAAGTCTTTTATCTGAAAATTTACCCTTGATGTGAGGAATTTTTGTCAAAAGTGACCACATTTGGCAGAAATTTGAAATAAAATTCTGAAAACTGACACTTATTTGGACGCGCGGGGTCAAAATATGAGAAAAGGGACCCTTGGTGAGAGGGATTTTGCCTAAAAGTGACCCTTGGTGAGAGGGATTTTGCCTAAAAGTGACCCTTGGTGAGAGGGATTTTGACCAAAACTAGACCCTTGGTGAGAGGGATTTTGGCCAAAAAGTGGCCTTGCCAGCCGCACACCCCTGTCAGTGACATATAGTGAGTGCCCCCCCCGGGCTCCACTTAACCACTCCCTCCATCTTCCTCAGCTATATCAGGAAGTATGGTATGTGACGTCACTTCCTGCTCTGTGACGTCACATGTGGAGGTAGGCATCCCAAGGTTGGATTGCATTACATCAAAAGGGGTCAACTTCTTTGTGGCATCACCTAGTTCTTCCCCCTGATTTTCGTGTTTGGCAATTAGCATGTCTGATGCTGAAATCAATTGTTTGCGTCTGCGGGTACGGCGTTGTCCAGCATTTGGAGTGGGAAGTGGAAATCCAGGGAAAGCATCCAAAGCCAGAGGTGAAAGCCGGAGTGCCACATCATCATCATTTGGTGACATCGAAATTGATGTATGTGTCTCTGTAATATTCACATCACGCTGTTTTAAGACATTAGCATCCTTGTCGCTTAGACCACTTCCAAGTGGATTCCCATTGTTTTCAGCACCAACTTTGCTTTTCGAAACCTTGCTCATTTTTGAGTCAACAAACACCTTTTCATGTCCACCACCAAAACCACCAGGTCGGCCACTTGGCGGCTTGGCAGCATTATTGGCAGCCTTCGCGTCATCCTTTGGACTGGAAATGAGATCACAACAGGCGCAGCTTTGTCCAAGAAACTTCATGATACACTCTGACTGCCATTCAATGTCTACTGGAAGACTCCAGCGTAGACGCGGACTATTCCTCCGAGCCCTGGTTACATTATAACCAGGCAGGTCACGACGCATGCGTACAGTTACAGGAATTCCTGTACTAGGGTCAGTTACCTCCATCTTTGTCCTTTGGTGAATCTGTAATAATAATTAAAAAGATAAGAGATTATTACACAATAGTAAACAAAGAACAATGATTGAACAATTAAAATATTAACAGGAATCTTTGTTTTCCATTTCTCACTCTATGTTAGTATACATTATGGGGTCTGTAAAGTATGTGAGTGATAGTAATGATAATTGTACAAGGCTCACACAGGCCGTCCAATGACTCATCCCATTATGCCCCTCTGCAGCATGTGGTATGAAAGATGGGGTGTATTTCAGGTGGAGACTTGTAGATACTGTTCCATAGACCATAACCTTTTACCATGGGCCATAGCTGTTTACTATATGCAATGGTATGATGAATACATGCTGTGCCTGGTATGGGTGAGATGACCCATGTAAAATTTATGGGTGACATTTTGCCTTCCTAGGAGCCCTCCCTGTGAAGAAAAAGCCCCACCCATTCTTGGCAAGCAGTACAGCCCTTGCACACTGATGTTTTTTGTTTCACATTAATTGGATGGAAAGCACACAATCTACAGGAGAAAACTATCCAATTGGTTGGAAAGTGTGTTTTGACATCCAGAAAACGTCCCAAAACACTTTTTGCCATTTCTGATACTTTTTTTTAATGTACCAAAATATTTCCTTGCAATGTGGGTCTAGAAAAGGATTGAGGGTACTTTCTTCTTTTTTGAGGGGGGGGGGTAATTTGGAGCAGGGCCTATTTCTTGGGAAATGATTTAGGAGTAACTATGTTTTGACAGGGTATAATTCTAACTGACACCACTTCCATCATGCAAACCCCCCTACCCATCCACACCTGTTCTAACTCATAACTTGTATCCTCCACCTCCCTCCATTGCCTTTACAGCTGACCCATTTACCACTAAGGGTTCCACCTCTGTACCTTCCACCTTTGATGCCCTTAATTTCCATTACATCTCTCATTTCACCTCCATTACGTTACATGCAACCTGTGCTCACCCTACCTTATTTCAGAGTTCCCCAATACCATCATTGCGAAGTAGGAACATAGATCTACGTGGGCGAACAACAGCAGGGGGTTGAGGTGTATGGTTAGATGAGGCCAGAGAGACATATTAGTTCATTACAATCTCACTAGGTGTCGTGGGTGAGTAAGGTGGTGTCAGAAACACTAATTATTATAGCTTTCATTCAGAAAATACGCAGATTGGTAGACTGGCTGCTGTCCCTAAGCTCTGGCTCATCTACTTCAGTACTTCTCCAATTCACTAGAGAGTTTTCACTTCAAAGCCTTTTACACTGTTTATTTTTCTCCTAAATTAAAATTAATTGAGGAAGTCTAGTAGATTGAGGCAACACATGGACCCATGAACTCCCAGACTAAAAATAAACTTATCAGTGACTACTTACGTCCTTTCCTCACATGGAGGATCAACCTTTTAAAGGTTAACTTCTTATAAGTGTAAGTACTGCTGATAAGACGACTGATACCTCAACTGTCTCTCTTAAAGGGGGGCTGGCATGGAAAATTAACAACATGGGTACCGATTCAAACAGTGATCATAAAATCGCGGGAACCAGCGGAAAAATCGCGACACCCTGATTGGTCCAGGGGTGATCACGTGACTTTTTAATGCGGGCATGCATTACCATGCCAGGGCCCCTTTAAGGCGCTCTACTCATCTTTTATTTTATGTGTATACCTTATTCTTTTACTTTTCAAGATGTAATATCATTTCTTGAGACCAAATACACCATTTAGTTCTCATTTTCCTAAGAGAACTCATGTATTGCTGAAATAATAATAACATCATCATTATGTGTAAGGGATCTCTACAATTTCTATGAGTGTTACATAATCTGTGGTTTCTCTTATGATGCCGATCCCCCTGCCTAGAATAGGATATTACTACACATACAGACAGGAGAGCGTTTCTCCACGAATACGGGAGACCATTTATTGCAGACAGACTTTTTTCATTTCTGCTCAGATCCATGTAATCATATTGGATTTGGATGCCCATTTGCATGTGGAATTTACCCAATTTCTGTTCGAAATGGTAAGTACAAGAAACAACCAGGTAGAGGGTAGGTCCATAGGAGAGAAGGAGGAGTAACCTGGGAGAAAGATATCAATCAAATCCATAGCCTCTGAATTCTTCCTATCCTACTGCTCATCTCTTCCAATCTTAGATCCGTTTCTTCTTCTCTAAGCCTCAATCTCCTTCTCGCCATTATCTGCCCCTTTTGCTCCTAGTCCTAGTCCCTTTCTTCTCCTGGGTTTCTGAATCCTCTGTGTCCTGTGTCTGGTTACAATTAACTTTTCTACTCTGTTGCCCCTCATCTTTGCAGTGACATTGGGCTATGCCCCTATGAAACATGTCCATAACATGTGAAGAAACAGGACCCAGGTCTCATATAAGGCTCAGTGGGCTTTGGTAAAGGATATGGCTAAGACCCTGTGATGTGGTGCCACTTCACAGGCTAAGTATACTCTTCGAGTGGGAATCCCCCTAATCAGATTCTTAAATGGGCTTCTATGTTTAGAACTAGAATATAGAATTGGTCACCTCTCGTGTGACTTTCTATGCTTGCTGTAGTGCATATAAAGCACTGATTATCTGTGATAAAAAAATATAATATCATGTACCTTATATAGGATTGGCCTGAAGCCAGGGTGCGAATTACATGAGGTGATTTCTATGCATGCTTTAGTATCAATTCAACTAGCAATTCCAGACTTCTTGTACACCTTATAAGATTCTCTCAAAGTAATGGTGCCTTGGACGTAGACTTGCCTTATACATGCATGGCCACGCTGCCATATTTGGTTAACCACGACATTGAGAAAACCATTAAGGAATATCCTTATTTTGCCATATCCCATATTACTATCAGTGATATGATAGGCTTGTTAAAGCAACGGGTTACACATACTGCATTTTGAGAAAAGTATTTGGGATTCATATACATCCCACGCGAAATTTGCAGTAGTTCCACCTGCCAATAGTCTCCGTATCCTCCCTGTACCTTTGCCAGCTGTCCACCCCGGTCCGTGCTTACATCTATTCTTATTGTCATTTGTGTGAGAACCACTACATACCAACCATTGCATGTGCTGCCTCAGCCAAGGAATAGGGGTATTTGTGTGTGAATGTGGTCTTAACTGCCTAAGGGACTGAAGGATATTATATCATATTAAATACACACAGTAAACAATAACTGTTGAATCTACCAGGGATTCTCATGAAACTGAAGAGTGAACCACCGTAACTGTATACCAGTGAACCAGTGTAATTTCTATAAGAAGCCCCAGGTGGCAGCACAGTGGTACACAAATGTAGAAGGAAACTCTGTGAAAATAATGACGGATCTCTGGCAACTTTGTGACGAGGATTCCATCGTTATTTCAACAACATTCTTTTAAAGTGCATTGCACTTTCACCCATTAAGCCATGCATGATGACAACCCTACAGGGTTGATACACTCCCAGGGGGTGACACGGTGGGGGTGATGCTCCAATGAGGTGCTGCTGAGTCTAGTGGCCAGCACTTCGTGGGTGCACCATGGCTACCAATGGACATAATGCACTCCAGCAATAGTGGCATTTAAAGGGTTAAGAATCAGTGTTAGGCCTACCATGGAGTATGTACATGTATAGTTATTTGCCATCAGTACTTAAATTCTAAATAGCATGTAGACATGTGGTCTGCATTCAATATCTGACAGCTTTCATGGCCCAGTCTATAGCAGCAATTGATTTGCAAGGAAACCTTTTATTGGGAAATAAAAGAAGTGGTGGACCCAAAGTATACCCCCTCCTTAGCACCAGGGCGCCTTCTTGATGCCTATGACTTGATCTGAGAAGGCTATGTACAATTTAGGGATCAATCTAAGCCTATAATGATACCCCCTGGATCTTTTTCAGTGACTATTTCATAAACTTGACCTGATAACCATCAATGAACATGCTGTGTGTACTGCTATAGGATTGTATGCCTCTTTTGTCAATTCACCTAGATCTGCAGTTAAGATGTGAGGCATTTCATCAAGGATGATATAGGTTCCCTAGGATGTGTTACTGAGAGCATAGTCTATAGGAAGAGTGTAACAGGCCACCCTCCTCTACCCCCCCCCCCTTAAAAGGAGGCTGCTTTGTATGTTCAGTGTTGATTCCTATAGAGGATTAGGTAGTCTATGGAACTGTGGTACGCCTTTATTAGGTTGATACCAGATGGTAAGAAGGTACTAACTAAATTAAAAAATTCTGCTGAATCCAAAATTATAGTTTTGATTCACAGAAATTGATCAAAATGACCCAAAAATGAGGTTTGATGATGAAAATATTTTGAAATTGTACAAAAATAATATTGAAAAATATTGGAACTCTTTATAGATACACCACATAAACCAAAGTTCATAACCAATCTACATATCCAAATGTTTGCCTATCGCTCAATCTGGCAAGGACTGTGCCCATGCATCACTCTGCCCATCCAACAAACTGCCTATCCCTTAGTCTACCTATCACTCACATTGCCTATCTCTTGAATTCAGTGCACCTTGAGTAAAGTAAGGCTATATCCCCAAAAGGCTTAAAGGCTAAAGCTGACTCCTCACCTTAACTTATCCTCTCTGTGCCTACTTCACTTAGTCTACCTATCCTCAATCTGCCAATCATTCAGTTTACCTATCCTCATGGTGACTATCCCTCAGGCCCTCATGTCCATTCTATGTTGTTCATCTGAGCCCTAATGGTTAAAAGTGCTATCATGTCTACTATTTTCAGTCTACAGGTCTACCTTAATAATGTCTATCATAAAGCCTGCCTATCCCTCATGGTGTCTATCCCCCAGCCTGCATATCACTCATGCTTACTTTACATATCCCTCAGCCTCTTGAATTACCATGCTTATCTGTATAATTATGCCTCACTATGCTTATCATTATGCTAGCTCTCTATCCAACCTGCTTCACATCCATCTTGATGTCTATTCCTCTCTTCCTATCCCCCATACTCCATAACACTCATGCTATACCACTTGGCAAAAAATTTTTTTAAGGTTAAAAAAGTACTCTCTAGGTTCCTAAATTGTTCAAATGTTTGTTTAAAACATGCACTAAAAACATTTTTAATGTTATATCACAAGGTTTCATATGAGGTGAAAAACATTAAAAACATTTTACAAACATTAAACAGATGTTGAAAAACAAACATCAGAAGGCATTTTATCATGTTCAAAAGTTTTTTAAATGTAAGTTGAAAATAAACATTTTTTCTTTTTGCATATTTTTCTACCCAAACCTATTTCAAACATTAAAAAAACGTTTTTTTGCCCTATGGGATCTATCCCACTTAGCCAAAAAATGTTTTTCATGAACAAATGTTCATTTCAGTATCTTAAGTTTGTTTTAAACGAAGATAAAACATGTACCCAAAAAACGTTTTTAAAGGGATATTCCACCATCCATCCCATCGTCACCTGGTGGCCAAAAATTAAAACTAGCTAATTTTGCCTAAACTCTCAATTTATGCTCATTTCCTTTTTGTATATGGTGGAACTTTTGTATAACTCATCACTATCAAACTGTTGATTATTAGACTTTTGCATTTTTCCTACCATAGACTAAGATTCACCATCGGCCAACTTCAAAGATTTCATTAGTTGAGGAAAAAGAAAATATTTTCATAAGTCTGTGGCTTCTAGATTCTGCCAGTAACCTTCCAAATCTTTACTTATAAATGTTCATGATAATTGTTTATCAATCCCTGCAAAGTCTGGTGACCAATTTCTTTCAAATAGTGAGAAATGAAGAAATTCCAATACTTCTCATTTCCCCTTTTTTCATTGAAAAATTCCTGGCTCCTTATTTTGTCCAATGACTACCTGTTTTTATTGCTTGAACATATCACAGATGGTGTCTACCAGATATATGAGAAGTTTAGTTAAGATATCACTGGTCATTTTTCTATATTTGAGAAAATGTTGAAAAATGGGGTATTCTCCCATAAGTAGCCATAGTGAAGGGTTCCCCATCTTTAGATGTCAATAAATCTAAAACTAGTGCAATAAACTATGGTTTTTATTGCTTGATCTATCTCATGATACATAGAACTTACATAATCCCAAGTGATTTGGAGAAACTGATGGTAGTTCAGGATATACCGAATAGTGGAATATACCTTTAAACCTCTACTTGGTAAGTAGACTAAGAGATCCCACTAGGCTACAAAAACGTTTTTTGTAGCAGTAAGATAACATTTTATTTGGTTCCTAAGTTTGCCAAATGCTTTTTCAAAGTTGAAATAACATCAAAACGTGTATTCAAAAAACATTTTTTCACATATTATAAAAACCTTTTGTTTTATTTCAGGTTAAATAGTGTTTTTTGACGTAAAATAAACGAAATATAAAAATGTTTATACAAAATGTTTTTTTAACATCAAAAACACAAACATTAAAAACTGGTTTAAAAAAACATGTTTTTTACATTTTTTCAATGTTTTTTTACCAATATTTTTACCCAAACCTAATAAAAACGTTTGCAAACATTTTTTGCCAAGTAGGATATATAACATGAAGGATGGGCAACCTGAAGGATAGGTAAATGGAAGGATATTTAGTATGGGTGATAGGTAGATGTATGGTTGAGGTAGACTTTTGGATTGATACCTTAGGGGATAGGTTGACTTAGATTTGGTCATCATAATGAAGATTGGTCATGATGGCCAGGAGTACTATAAAGTGAGCATGAGAGATAGGACCTGTATTCAAAAAGATGGGCAACAAGGGGGATAGGTAGCATGTGTACTAAACAGTTTAAGAGATATAGGCATGGAGAGTACCTTGTAAGGTGAGCATTATTTAAAGGAAACATGAATGCTAGGTAATATGACAGAAGTGAAACATGAGGGATGTGCAGACAGTATCTGCCAGGTTGAGAGATAGGAAGACATGGGGATATGTAGATTGATGTACTGACTTTGATTGGCATGTTGTACTTATAAAAAGTCCCAATAATTTTTAATATTACTTTTGTACACTTTTAAAATATTCAAATCATCAAACCTCATTTTTGGGTACTTTGAGTCAATTTCTGAGAATCAAGATCACAAATATTGGATTCAGCAGGATCTTTTGGTATAGGTGGTACCTTGTTTGCATTTGATATCAGTCTGATTAAGAGTCCTTGCATCTCCATAAACCCCCTTATCTTACATAGGACTCAATACTGAACATAAAAGGGAGCCTACTTAAGGAGAAAAACGGATGATAGACATCATCCCAGGGAGGAAAAAACCGTTATTTTGACTTGGGTAAAATGTATAATGAAAATTTTAGAAGGAAACGTTTGCATCAACCTATAACCTCCGAGAGTAGTTATTGTAGCATGATCTCATAAATGGGTAGAAATTTATTTTAATGCAAAGGGGTGGTTTAAAAATGGACTTATTCTATATCAAAATGACCTTTTCTTTCCTTTTCCTAGTACTTAAGAGTTTAATTAGATATTTTGGATCCCAAAATTTGCTCAAAAATAGAAGGTGCGCCCCTCCTTTAGGGCTGCGCCCCCTCCTTTTTTCAGATCCTGGATCCGCCATTGTCAGAAACCCTTGGAAAATGTATAGAAGACGAGTTCTCTGTGAGGTAAGCCAACCTTTAGATGCCTTTGAAATTATAGACTACATCTACCTTGGTGTTGCATGAATCTACTCTGTGTGAGGGATGCTGCAAGCCCCACCCATCCCAACCTGTAACCTATAGTATAGACCCCACATAGCCCTACACTACAGGTGAATACCAGGCCGTACCAGACAGGTCTCTATCTCACAGGGAAGGATTAGAGCATACCCTTTACACTTACCTACCTGTGTTATTGTTGATGTATATCCAGCACTGCTTGTTTTCCTGGCTGTAGGGAGTCTAAAGCCCCCGGTGTTGAAGCCAAAGCTGTTTCCCCCTGTGTATAAATGCTCTTTCCTCTTTTTCTCCTCCTCTTTTTGCTCTTTTCAAGCTTTAATTAAAGTGTATTCTCCTCCTCCCCTTACTCTTCCTTATGTGTCAGGTGATCTTCTTATCTCTCTCCACTAATGGTGTGAGCAATTTTTCACCAACTCTATTTATCACTACTTCACAGACCAGTTTTTCCCAGACTTGTAGAGTTAAGGTAGGACACAGCAGGAGGCCTGAAGGTACTGTAAGGTCCCGAGTCAGCCCCTCAGGTTGTCATTCAATTAGTCACAGTATGCCACCTTTCATCTATACAGGAGATGGTGGTGTGTCTGTATGATGATAATGGTAATAAATTGCCGAGAGCTGTAGCACATGTAGGAATTGCAAATACTACAGGAGTCTCATAGTCCCTGTGTTATAGATGCTGGGGAATTCCTCCTTGTGCTGAAAACCTTTTTCTAGTAGTTGGAGCCTAGAGGAGGAGTGGTAGGTTGAGATGTTGCCTCCTGGAGGAGCATTGGTGGACTGCTTGTGGGAAGGCTGTGGAGGTTATAGGAGTTATACTACTACCCCCTCCCATCCACTCACCCACCCACTCTGGGTCACCGCTAGATAGAGCAAGCACACAACTATGGCAGACCATTCAAGATATTTTTTGTCACATAAACACATATTTTCTCAATAGTGATGAATGCACAGACTCCCAGAGCCTACCCATATCTAGTACAATATGATTACATGGTGACGTTATATAAAAAAAAGAACTGGATATTATTATAGATTGAAAGTGAAAATGGTTGCCTCACGTTAGAGGTGAAGATGTTATTTCAGCTGAGACTGTAGTGCAGGATGTTATTCCAAAATGTATATAATTGTGTTCACCAAAAAGGGTTATCTGGGCCAAATGTCATAGCTTACTGTCCCGAACTGTAAAAGGTGAGGACCATGCACCTTCAAGATTGATTGCTATTCTAACAAGCGGAATTGTTTGAAACAGTCATGATTCCTTTCCCAGTGTGGGTTAAGATAAAGAGAAGGATACTTTGACTAAGAATTAGCTTAACTTAAGAAAGCTTTACCTTTCCCCTCAGCTGATGTAGTTACTGTTATATTCTCTCTTCCTCTGTCTATCTCTGTTTCAGTCTCTGTCTGTCTGTCTGTCTTTGTCTGTCTGTCTGTCTGTCTCTGTCTCTGTCTGTCTCTCTGTCTCTTTGTCTCTGTCTCTGTCTCTGTTTGTCTGTCTGTCTGTCTGTCTCTCTCTCTCTCTCTGTCTGTCTGTCTCTCTCTCTCTCTGTCTCTCTCTCTCTCTCTCTCGCAATTCCCCATTGTCCCATTTTCTTTCTGTGTGTAATGGCTTTTCATGAGTCCCATACTCCCTGGGCTGGATACACACACATAGTGTATTAAAGGAGGGGTGGCCAGGTGCCAATACCTACAGTTTTACCACAGAGTGCCTCCACCATCCACCTAGCTGCTTCTCTATCACACTCCTTTACTCACTACCTATCTCCCCAATACACATGTGCATAACTCACAGCACATGTGTGTTCTTGACTCTGTCTGACTCATGAGCAATTCCAGGAGCTTTGAGGAGCAAAAACTCCACAAAGGTATGACTGGGGTGAGTGGGTCAGATGGTTTTAGAAAGAACACCCTGGCAGGAGGAAGGACTCGGGGAGTGGAGACAGGAGTCTGGGTGGAATGTTAAGGAGAAAGATGTGGGGATGGAGATTTGCTGTAGAGCAGCTGCATACTTCTAAAACGTTTTAACTTAATGGACTCTTAGATAATGGACATGGCATATAACACAAGTAGTATAGGCAGTGATGGGAGGAGATCGGAGAAAGACATCTCATTTTGAACTACCTTTTGAATTAGCCTAACATATAGCGTAGGGGCAAAAATCACCGGAAGTGGTTTACCAATTCACCAAGTAGGCAAATTACTTCCGCTGGCTCATGTTATTAAAGAATTCAGTTTCTAAACTTTGATTTGTTAAGGAGCACATGATATTCACCTGGGGACATCTGGCCATCAAATTTAACTTAGACAACCCATGCTTTCTAGATTGATATACTTGATTTTTATAATAAAGCCTCCAGTCCCTCTCCCCTGAAACCAAATGTTACATCTAAACACATTTCTAGCGCCCAAGACTTTGCCCCTGGGCATTATCAGAGCCTGCTCCAGGGCATATTGACAGTCTAAATGTCGGTGAGAGGTGGGTGTAGCGTATATGAAGGTGTAGTATACTACCTCCAGGTGTTTTTACACGTCTGCTCTAAGGCAGGCAGCATGGTAGCTGGATTATGTGTTAGAGTGAGTAATATCTCCTCCATGGAGTAGCTCTGGGATTTAGGGCAGGGGGTAAATGGGAGGCTTTGGGGAAATTAATGAGAATAGGTATAGAGTCGAGGTTTTAGGGACGAGGCGCCGTATCTATACTGTATGGAAATGATAAAGCAAAAGGCAACATTATAGAGAATGCTTCTTAAAATCAAGGACAACGTTCACCCATCCACCCCAACCAGGTACAGACTCCACCCCGCCTCTGCCTTTCGGAAGTACGTTTTAGTATATAATTTTGTTTACAAAAAAAGATTGAAAAGGGAAACAACAACGAGAATGTCCCTTTCTCTTGGTCAACCTACGTTGCACGAACTGCTCTCACCAAATTAAGATGATATAAAATACCTCAAGTGATGACCCATCCTAACAAAGTGGTACTGAAGTCGCACATGTAGAAGCCTAGATATAGGCTTCTCAAGTGGTATAGTGTGAAAAATATCAGATTTTTTAAAATTGATATTTTATCATTTTTCTAACATATAGGTAGATATCTTTCAGAATCCTTGCCTACTAAACTGAATGTAAGCCTCCAATGCTGAAAAAAACATAGCTGTAGTTTTCTTGGTTATATAGAATTACATAGGAATTATATAGGATTCATAAATTATTATATGTTTGATATGTCAATTATCTCAGTTTAATCTATTTTTAATTGATATGACTGAATTTACCGGCAGAAGATCCATAGAGGTACACCTAGTTCAAATATGCAAGTGTTATATACGAAATGAAAGCTCTTGATGAGCTGTAAATGAATATACCAATAACTAAACATTTTCTATGTGCGACTTCCGTACCATTTTGTAAGGATGGGTCAGATATAGCAATTTCAAATATAAAGTAAATTTAATGGTTATTTTTTTAACGGCGTTTCTGAAATGAACGCTCTCTTTCATCATGTTTTATTTTTCTCCGTAAAAATACAAAACATTTTAGGTTAGGAATCATTTCAGACATCATGTGAGCTATATAATACCACAGGGCTAGCTTTGCTAAACCTCCCTATCCAACAAATAGCCGCAGGATTTCAATAGGAAGGCATAGTAGGACTACTGTATTAAGTGGGTGAGATGGGGGACCAGGGTGAGTAGAGTAGTCCAAGGGTCAAGTAGCAGGGGAGGGTTAGGGTTAAGGTGATGGTAAGGGTGTGAGTGATCTGGGTATGCACTGGTTTCAATTAGGCGAGTTGAACTGTTTCTCCCCAGTCATACAGGACTAATGACTTTCTTATTTTCCCATTTACTTTCACTTTTCAAAGCTCCTTGGTTTTATGGTTTGCATGATTGTAATTCCCGCTCAGTCACTTCTTCTTCTCAACCATCTTCATCGTCATCCCCCCCCCTTGCTTTTCTTTTTCTTCTCCTGTCCCTGATTTTTGTCCAACTCCACCCCTTTCACTAATTGTCAGTTCTCTTACTCAACAACCCTTTCCTTACATATGTTTGCTTGTCACTACCCTACATATTCTAGACATAGATGATATAGATGTGGCAATCACTCATCTTCCTTCCCTCCCATTCATGACTCAAACCTTGCTTCTTTCAGCAGCCAGTCAATCCCCTGCATGGCCCTCTCCGTTAAGTTACCTGGACTTTATTTCAAGAGATCCTACAACAACCGCTTTCGAATTATATTTCATGCCTTACTTTTACTATTTCATAGGCCTAGGCGGATGCTGATGCCTGTGGTGCTACATCATCTTGAATATACTAATGTAATGCTTACATAAGGGCTGATTACATAGCCATATAGAGCAATCATAGCCCATGCCGGGCTCATGCCTACTAATACTATTGTTCAATATGAGAGCAGGTGTCCAAATTGTATGGAGTACAGGCTTACTTAGCAGGTTTTGAAATAGCCATCTGGTCCACCTGCTGTTATCTTGTTATAAAGCCCCATGATGGTGGCTAGTCCCTGTGTGTTCTCTGTGCCTCCTCCTGTGTTTTCTATGCCTCCTCCAGGTCCTCTCCTACTCACCCCTACTTATTCTGGACTCCTCCTCCACATCCCCTCCCATACCTGACATCTTGTCATGCTGGCCAGCTTGTGTCCCGCCCACTCAATCCACTCAGGAGTGTATTGTACAACCACTCTGGGTTATTCAGGGACAGAAATAGCACCCTTTCTGCTGCCTGTTTGGTTGGAGGGTCCTGGTAAGAGGTACAGAGAGCTATAATGAATTCTCATCTGTAGGGCTTGGCCAATACAACCAGCGGTCACAATAATATATTATTTCAACCAAGGGAAATGCTTTAGATCAGCAAATGGTCATTCCCATAATTATGATGCACAGATGGTAATCCTTTAGGTCTGCAAAGTGCTATAACACATCATGCCCATTACTTGTCATGATGCATTAATATCACCCTGGCCAGTGGTGCATTCACGAATCCTGACAGCCCTATGTAGAATGAAACATTTTTGAACTGTTGGTATGGCGCATTTATAAGTACAATGAAGAAGCGTGCAGGCTCACCAGGATTGCATATTGAGTGCTACCAAGGAACATGAACTTCTATGACACATAAAGGGTTAATTTCAAAAGTGATGGCCAATGTAAGGCTTTATTACAAAAGGAAATTGTCCTTCAATTCATGACAGCAGCTCTCACATGTAGATTGCTGCATTAATGTATCATGCAGCAAACATTTGGGCATGCCATCGGGGGTTAAGATGAAATAGAATAGCATAGAATAGACCTGAATCCCTGTTTTGGTATCAGTGACAGAGCATGAACCCACCCATTACCAGTCCGGACATTGATTAACTGGTGTTGGACACACACTGACAATATTGAACAGTGGCCTCTATCCTGAGGACACACCTAGATAACAATTTCCTGCCATACTTTTTGCAGACGACATTTAGCTAGTAGCAGTCAGACTCTCATTCCTGCACGAATGCTGAGTGGACTTGTGCCAAAAGCTAGGTCATTGTCACCATGCTAGAGCTCTTAAGGAGTAATTTGTCTTTATTGGCTGTGATGGTGTCATGATTAATGTGTAGTGCTTTGACAGAGGTTAAGTGAGGTTAATCCTTAATGAGGCAGGACAAGATATTACGATGTTAATTCTTGTGTAAACATACTTATGATGATGTTGCTTTTACGTATATTCTGTCACATTATGTTCCTCTCATATTTCTATTGCTTATAAGTATTCAGCTTCCTTCTGTTGTCCAACCTTCTTCCTTCCGTCTGTCGTTCCATCAACCATGGCCCACGCTTTCATCATCATGATATCCCCCCTTTTTTTTTTACTTTCCTCCTCATTATATTTTATTCATTCCATCTTCCACCAGTTTTAGTTGGACATGTCTGCACTTATTTTGGTCATGTGAATAGAGTGTACTATTCACATATCAATGACAGTAGCAGCTACGTTAAAGTTAGTACATCCATTGGTTGGGGATCAGAAAAAAATTCTGTTAGTTAAAGCAAGGTGTCTGCAACCACTATCTAAAGTACATGTGTAATTACTCTATGTGGATTGCATGTTATTTGGATTTAATTGATGATGTTTAAGTGTATAAAACACATTTTAAAAGAACTTTGAAAATATCATTTAATTTTGGACATGAAACGTATAAACCAAATCCCATTTTACTTCCATCTATTAGTATCACCACAAACCAAACAATGGGATGGTGAACTGTATATTCCAATATAATGTGGTATCCAGTAGTAATCTATGTAGACCTATACCTCAATATATTGGCCTTGGCTACCCCTTGTCATGCTTCATCCCCAATCAAGTTGAGTCAGCAAAGCCCAGCCCTGATAAGTAGTGAGTTTCTGATATCATGTTGGGAACTGATGGTGAACAGCTTGGTACCAGATGTGGGGTAAACAAGATGTTACCATGGCAACCCCTGATACCACCAATGTCCTATCTCTTTGTTGACATGGCAGCCAAGTGGTCAAGCGCTATTTGAGATAACATTGTATTTGATAAGAGATGCAGGCTTATACAGCTACAAGGAACGTCAAATGCCAAGGTTTGGATTCAAGATTCAAGATGGCTTTATTGACTAATGTACAGGTACACTTATGTCAGCATCAGGTTTTCATTTACAATGTTGTACACAGATTTTATATATGAGTATATACAGTTCACAGCTCCTGGCCTTTTAGATGATTTGCAATATGGGGCCACTGCTAGTATTTAAGAAAGTTTCCTAGTGTCATTGTGTCTTTTATAGTAATCAACGAACTTGAGGTATTTTGTTTCAAACATTAGAGGAGAACATACTATCAAGGAGCTTTTTGGTTCAGTAGTGAACAAGTAATCAATGGATAATTCATGACGAGTGTGTGTTAGTGAATACACGAGGGCGTAGCCCGAGTGTAATTATCCTTTCCTAACACACACAAGTCATGAATTATCCATTGACTACTTATTTCATTCCATGATACCAATAGATAATCAATAGAATACCAATAAAGTTGAAAACAAAAATTTTTCCCCTTCCCGGGACTAGAAGCCAGCCATAGTGTGTACAGGTACATACACCTCAGTGCCTGGCAGCGGACAGCGACAGCGCCCGTCTCGGTTTGGCTTGCTTTGAATGCGTCTCGTGGTTATGGCAGCGGCACACGTACAATCGGTACATGCACCTCGTCGCCCGGCAGCAGACAGCTACAGCGCACACGGCGAAAAAAAGGTGCGTCCGCTCCGGGACTTGTCCCACCTAACTCTGACGGCTGAGCACAATGCGCTTACCACTAGACCACCGGGCCGTATACCTCAGCGCCCGTCTCGGCTTGCATTGGTTTGAATGTTTCCTGCATCTCGCGGTTATGGCAGCGGACAGCCCGGACCGGGACTCATCCCACCTATCATATCAAGACGTGGTTCTAACCAAGCATTTCTCGTCAGTCCCTGTGGCGCACTGCACAGGGAGTTGGACTTGGGATTTGAGACTGCTGGTTCGCTCCCTACCCTGGCAGAAAATTTTGTGGGTTTTAACATGTAACATATGACATGTAAGGACATGTAAGGCATGCAGGTTATCCATGGAAACCGCACCGGGTGCCTGTTATCCTTGGATAACCGCACGCCTTACAAAATTGATGCTACAGCCTTCATGGTGTGCAATATCGACAGGTATGTGCATGGGAATATCCAGGAAAAGCACTGAGAATCCCAGAAATCGTGGAATAAGAGCTTATATATACCCATGTAGTATCCTTGGTTATATACCGATGTCTGAACGTTCACTTCTGATATGAACATTTAGCCATAGAAAACCGTAGAGAAATTGAATTAGTTCAATTTATGAAATTATTCTCAGTAGTAGGTTCCCTATGTACATATATGTATATGCAACCTCTATCCATATTCCTCCTAGCTTGTTGTTTTATATCTTATATGAGAGATGAACCTGAACTACCAATGTTATGTGTTTGCTGAAACTTTGCTCTAGTGGAGGGTTTCCTGGAAGTAGTTCGAAGACATAAAACAAATATTTTCATGACAAACAAGAAAACATCTATAGCAGCCTGATGGTGGCATGTCAGTCAGTGGTCAGTCAGGAGAAGTTTTGAGAAGATCAGGGATAGGAGATAAGATAAGGGTCCAATTGAGGCCTCCTACTTCTATTTTTCATAAAGGAGTTATTACTTTTACTGAATTGGCTGTATTCTTTCTACATATCCTAAGGTTTAAAAATTCCTGATTTATTTTCGATTTGTCTGTTCATTTTCCATCTAATCTTTCAATGATTTTGTGATTTTGATAAATTTCTCTCTTATTTTCTATGACCCATATGTTTAGAGCCCCACTGCCCATGCCCACATCACCCTCCCGGCTGGGGAGGTTTCAGAAACGACTGACGACTGACTGATGTATCTTTTTATCGGAAATTTTCCAATCAGTATTTCTGAGCTTATTAGTTACAGTACATGTATATCTCTTTTCCTCTCTGCTACTTCCTGTGCCCTGTGTTCATTGGAACCCTTAACCCCTTTTGGCTATCCAAAGACAAATCAATTATTTCACTCGTCTATTCACTCTGACATTTATCATATATTGATCATTGATATCCCATCTAATTGTCTTAATAATACTTTCGACCAACTCTTTATAAATTATCTAGAGAGTTCATTAAAACTTGCACACATTTACTGATCTGCATGCACTCTTTGACCCTGATATAATGCACCAACTCTGACATGTCCTATGCTCTTAAAGCACACACAATCCCCTTAACATATCCAAGTTTACTCCACGGGCTTGCTTCTATTTGCTGAGAACTTAAAGGAGATTGAATTGATAGGTGTTACATTTAAGATCCCTGTAAAGGCACTTTTAAAGTTTAACCACACTTAAGGCCTTACAAGAGATGTTATGTAATGGTATAGTGCAGGTCGTTGGCACGGCTTGAGATTTGATACTTACCTAGGTTCGGTTTGAATAACATGCATGTTGCATTTGACTTATGTCGGAGCTTGGCTATGAGGAAAAAGCTACATGTGCATTTATTTCAGAGATAGCCACCCATAGTGAAATGAAATTAGTTGTTCGTCCTTATTGAGATACTCATTAGATCCTGTTGGCTTCTTCTCTGAAAGAAGTGAAATGCTTTGACAATTTAACCCAAAGTCGCCAGCTCACACCACAAGTACTTTGCTAGAAGAGTCGGGGGAATTCCCCTATTATTCCTGCAGCCTATCATAGGTTGTGATCCTTATTCTGAGGTAGCCAGACTATGTATCTTGTGCCTTTTAAAACACACCTTTCCTATAATTTACACGATAGGCATTTTATTATGCAATCAGGCCATTAGCTGTAATGTGTCTGCATTGGTGCAGACCAAAAGGTCATGGTGAAATGAAGTGTGATATCTAATTTGATAAATACTGTCCACCACCCCCAGTCTACTTGCATAAAGTCTTACTGAAGATTTACTTAAACCTATGATCTGGGTGCTGAGTGTGCCAATTGGAAAGTGTGGTGTGATCAAGTACATGTAGTTATTGGGTGTGTTGCTACAGTTATATATCACATGCACCCACACATGCTTCATACTATTAAATGTCATCAAGTGCAATTCTACCTCATTGGACACATCCAGTAAAATGCCCTAAAGAGGCTTAGAACTTCCTGGAGATGTTTACTTCTACAAATTTCCCCACTCCTGTCCAGAAACATATTCATTCGAGAATTCTAGCAGTTGTGCTTGCTGCTGGTATAGCCTCTACCTCTGCCAAAAAGAAGAAGGAACACGTCCCCTGATAACTGTCTATTGGGTCACTATGCCTCACTATGCCTCTTATAACTGCACGGAATTTTTCAATACGTTTTCTAAACTAGATAGACGGATTTAGACAGGGGCGCGGGGGTGCGCGCTCCTTCCTTTTTGCCAGTAGTTAAGAGTTTATTTGCCTTTTTTTTTACCCTAAAATTTAGTCAAAATTTTGGTTTCAAATAATCCTGCATCCGCCACTGCCTAATGATCGTTCAACCCTGTCAGTGGTAGAAACCGATGCATTTATGTATAAGTATGTTTTCATTACAACTAACAAACATGCAAACTGATCTTTAAAGTCCCTTCAAATTAATCAAACTTTCAGGAGGAAGAAAATATGCTGGACCTCCTCTCATAACGCTATACAGCAGACATGTCATCGAGTATACGCCAATTGATATCCATAACACCTCAATAGGGCACCCTGAGATAATAGCAGGAAATCACTTTGTATCATCTTATCACACTATACCACATTACTCATATCTGCAGGATAAACGTCACTTATATGATGATCTATTCTACCCTTGATCAATTTTCAATTTCCCTTTCCTTGTCCCCAAATGCCTTGGTTTCGAACGCTGTATGGATATGATGCATCGAAAATATATATGATCCGGCCTCATACCCCGCAATAGCAATGCTGTAAATGTCATTGTTAATGGAAAAGAGGAAAGTAGGTCGAAGTGACCATTATCTTTGGCTCATCACCAATGCTAATGTGTTTGAGGGATCGAGGCGAAGAATTTAAATTAGGACATTTCAACCAGACAGCATTTAAACTAGGATAGACTAGTACTAGTCGACACCTGAACCAATGTGCCAAACAACCTTCCCATGAATGTGTTCACACCTTTTTCTCTCCTCTAGAATGTTTTTACATTTTGTGTATACATGTCATTATTTCCACGTCTATTCATACAAGCAATCCTTTCACTGACCCCACTACATCACAGCATAAGTATGCATGTAGCTATTATTGTCACACTCATACCCACAGGTGTGTGCTCCTATTTCATTACGTTCTGTTTGTTTTGGTTTTCCCCTTTAAACTATAAATGCCCATCAGTATTTCACATCCAGAGCATCACGCTTTTCTCTGACCTGAATCACTCAGACTCTCTTATAAATAAACTGGATTTGCATACCTGTTATAACTGATGCAATATATGTTTGAATCTGTTTCAATGTACAATGAATACAATATTGATACTAAATTAGTGGGTCCCTTTGATAGGATCTGCCAGGGTCTATAGTCTAGCTGGGATATTTATGAACTAGATCATTAGAATTCATCACTTCAAGGGTCTGCAAGATTTGACACAGGGTAAGTCGCCCCTGACCCGACCACTAGACATGTTGGTATACCTTGAGTCGACCACACATCTATCAAAGGTCACATTCACAAATTATGAGTAATGCTTGGGTATATGTCCAAGGTATTCATATAGTAATGAATAATGCGCAACTAATTGATAGTTATAGATGCTGTCTGAATAAAATTAACCTGCTTAGTGGTCGAGTCAGGGGCGACTTACCCTACTAGGTTTTACAAGCAGCAGAAGAGGCTAGACCACCAATGTACACATAGTTACACATCAACGCTATAATATACTTTCAGGTGAAATTAATTGTATCTGCATGTACAAAAAGTACCATTATGTTGCATTATCAGAATGAAATCTATAACAAATCACCCAGAGAAGTTTATAGTTTAACAATGAGAAATTGAAGTTGCTTGTTACATGTTACATTGAGTCCTCGTCAACATTTACTGCTCTGCCAAATTAAAAATAGGAGACCTGGCTGCCTTTGGTCAGGATCCAAAACATGTAGGGAGAGGTCAGTCATGGGGGCAGTGAGTGCTCGACTGGTGTCACGTTGTAATTTACACCTGTAAAAGGCAGCACCCCAGGTGTTTCATATATAAGTGTACACATTATTACAGGCTAGGTATGTCAACTAGTCCTATTGACTTTATTTCATGTTGGAAACAGTGGAATACAGTAGCCCCATAGGCTTAACCTTGACGTTCTATATTTCACACCCCCCATGGAATAACCTCGTGCCTTATTCCATGGCCAGTAAAAGCACCCTAAATAGTCTTAAAATAGATAGGTAATCATCTTTTTATTTACTTTTAAATGATTTTTTGAACATTTCTCGCTAAGATTACATGAAATAAACACAAAGGTTCACTCGTTTTGGGTCAGACTGAGGGTTACCTCACTTGGCTTCACCTGGTGAGGTAACCCTCAGTCAGACCCAACACTCGCGAACCTTTGTCTAAATATCTATGCAGCCAAATACATTCTTCTCATTCCGAGAAAATAAGAGAAATAGGCCTAATATTGCGTGCTTGACAAATGGTTACTTTTAGGGAATAAATAATTTCAAAAGTACAATATAGTGGTTTTGTCTACCAGGTAAGATTATTTGAAATTGTAACAGTAAATAAGAAGTTTGTTTTTGGCTGTGAACTAGTCCACTTCTGTCCAATCTAGACCAATCAATCAAGGCCATGTATGTCAACTAGCCACATTAAAATGTGAGATATGTGAAATGGACGCATTGATACAGTTTGGAGAAAGGGAGGGGTAAATATGTTTGGACAGTCCACGCATTTGGCAAGACTCTGAATGAAAAAGAACACTTTAAGACTTCTGATTAATTTTAACCGCCCACATTACATTGCAAGTTAGATCTCGCTTGTGTAGTTCCAATGACATCGATTTTTAACATGAAAATACTTAATGCTCCCAAGTTATCTGAAAGGTTCACAGCTGGCCTTGTGTTGCACATGTAGCGTTTAATCAATGTTATGAGACAGCACGAGTGGGTTTTACTTTATGGGTTTAATATTCCACAACCCGCGAAACAGGGAGTGGAATATTGAACCCAAAACCCACGAGTGCTGTCTCATAACATTGATTAATGCGTTTATCTAACATATTTCTCCATTTTGTATTAATTTCTCACCTTATAACCCCTTAGTAAGGCCAGGAGAAGAGCTTTTGTTAGCCCAAGCCATAGAAAAACAGTCCTTGCCATGTTGTCAACGGAAGTTGTCCTGTGCTTTCTTGTCCGTATTCCCGGGTTGGGTCAACGCAGGGTCCCAGAATGTGGATAATCAAGTTCTTACGTTGAAATGTTATGATATCAAGCTTTAAACCTTTCTATCCTTTACTACATGGTGCCTATGATTATTCTTGCTATGTTTCAGTGCCATTCTAGTAGATGCAAAATACCAACAAATTCTTTATAAATCCAAGCGATTAACCATGCCGGGGCGTGTTGACACTGCAGGACTAAACCGGAAGTAGGCGCCTGACACACTTACGAGGTCAAAGGTCAGCAAGCCGCAATGGCGGGTGCTGAGACGTATCGCTATGGAAAATGATTGGATTCTTATTTATTTCGAACAATATGGAGAATTTAGGCATGGCATGTTCATCTAGGATATCCTAGGATGTTTCCCTGTTAATAACTCAAAATGGCACCATTGGATTCTATGCTAACGAGGTGTGCAAAGCCCCAGGTATGTCGGACAACTTATTCAAATCTTTCATATACATTGGCTTCTGGTACCGTTCGGCTTGGTGTAGTGGATAGCGAGTCTGTCTATTGCCACAGCAGATAGGGAACTATTCCTATAGAACCCTGAACGTTTTTAACTGGAAATGTATGGCAAGGTTGACTTTGTATACTTCTCCAATTTATTAACATGTCCAGAGTCTAACCAACGGCTTCTTGAAGAAGTACAAAAGGTCTTAGAGTAGGGTTATGGCCTGATAATGCACCGGGGTTATAACCAAAAATGCACTGTCCAAGCCAAAATCATTAGATAAGAACCTGTCAATGTTGCTGAATGTTTAGGTGATACTCGCGTCATGAGATAACCGTCATCCAGACGTGAGCCTTTGCATATGCATTTTTGACCAGATTGCTTGTGAATCGACCATTAAATCGTAAGTAGTAAAACTCAGTATCTCCAGTTGATATTCCTACTGAAACCCCCCACATTGCACAATAAGTATCTATAGCATAGCATGTACCTTGAAATATGTCATTCACTACTTAATACAAGTTACAACCAATTTTTGAAAACATGTAGTTAAGAGTTACACCATCCAATAAAGCCTAGTTCTGTCCTTGTTCAGCAAGGTGCCTCCACAGTCTACTATGTTATACCCTTTCACCAGTCTATGAACATTAGCTTGGGCTATGAATGGTAACTCTCAGCATGGTTGGAGTACAGCCAGCTGTATTTTCACATGCAAAACCAAACACCCTGCTCTACACACATTCACATGGTTGGTCCTAATCCCTTTGCCCTCTGGCCCTACTCCTGCAGGGACGTCATTCATTACCCTCCCCTCATGTTTAACATATCGTCCCACCTGTAGGGGCAAGAGATATGTTCACTTTAAATTTACACGTTTTTATTTTTGTAGGATATAATAATCATTTATTCACAATATCCCTTCTGATTTTTAATGGATGTTGATGTGGGAAGTAGTATGACATCCAATCTGGTATTGGTTGTGTGGAGGGCGTCAGTGCCCATATTTCTATTGAACTGTGAGTAAGGTTATATATTAGAGTATAAGGGGAAATTTATACCTGTGAAAAGAGCAGACTGTGAGTCTGGGGTCCTGTGTACATGACATACATTCTATTATGGTGTTGATGTGGGAGACATGGCATTTTGAAGTCTTCATTGCAAGGTTATTCAATAACAGGCTTCAGGTGACACTTTTTCCTTTAGACTTGGATCTTTTTCACGTTAGGCACACTAAATTTAATGGGCATGGCCATTGACTGGTAGTGATGGACGCAGATGAGTCTGAAGGGACAAGCTCAAGGACATCTGGGTACTTTAAGTGAGTGAGGGCAGAGAGATTTAAATAGAACAGAATTTAAATAGAGAAGATGCTCACCGTGGAAGCTGATACTATGTCAAACAGAAGGATGCAGGTGAGGCAGAATAACGTCCTCTTGTATGATTGGAGTTAGAATTCCAGGACAGGACATTTTGTAGTTGTTGTTTTTTTGCCCATGATGTGCACATGTCCCGAAGGGGCCATTAGTAGACTGCCATTGATAAGACTAATGCATAGTGGCCACATTTCAAGGCACATCATATGGTCAATTGCACTGAGTCGGGGTCACATAGGGCCCACTAAGCGGTAAAAATTTAACTGATTGGATTGTTTTGAAATTGTGTGTCTGAAATACGGGCGCACTGAGGCACTACCCTGAAAATTGGGAATACAAATATCAAAAATTGCCAATTTTAGAGTCAATTCCATTATTTAGCATTAGTTACTATGGGATTCTGGTCCAAATAGACTCATTTTTGGGGAGTTAATTGTTCCACCATCAAGTGAACAGATTCATATGATATCATTTTTGCATGATGCTGGGCATTGTCCTTTTATGATAGCAATCTTTCATAAGAACAAAACTTCTTAATTCATGATATTTCAGGCATAATACATATTTTGGCACGTATGGTTCCTGACATCGAAAAACTGTCATAGATTTCCATTGAGTTGTATAATGGGACTGTAATATTTACATGCAGATAGGTGCATAAGTGATTAATCTTTATGACAATGCATCTCTAGGAAATCCCATAACTATGCACTGGAGGAATCACTTTATTCGGCACGTATGGTTCCTTTAAAACTACACCAAATCACATTGCAATTTCAAATATCGCAATACTGAGGTATAATGTTAATGAATCTAAAATTCTTTACCTAATGACTGATAGTTGACACCTAAGGCTTTCTAATTATATTTTTGCATTTGATAAATATGATTTATTTCTCCCCACTATCATGTATTAAAGAATGAGGCATGGATGGTTCCACTTTACCTACACCACAAGTATTTGGCAATAACTCCAGGCAGATAAGGGGAATAGTTCTTGAATTGATCATATATAATGGTAAATATTGGGGGCCAGTGGAAATATAAAAAGATTATACATTTCCAATGCATTTTCTCTTTACTTTGCCCCATACTACTGGGAGCACTATGAAAAAACGTTTGAAATACCCCATAAAAAGCTAATATTTTGTAGTCTGCTGCTTTAATTATTAATGATACATGGGCAAAACCATAGTTTCCAAGCAAGATCCTGACCTTACCCACCTAATGGAAATGAAAATATCCAAAACATTCAATCTTTAGTCACATTTACCCCCTTCCTATGGTGAAAATTGGGTTTGTCCCCATCTCAGTGCAATTGACCATATATGGTCAATTAAGTATCCATATAGCATTGAAGCCACATGCCTTTCAACAGGTCATGATGAGAAAAGGACCCCTCTCCCTGCCTTTACTTCAGAACCTCAGAACTAGCAGCAATTGAATGGGATTTTGTCAGAAAGATATATCCCTTTCCTCACTAAATGCATTAAAAGTCAAAATAATTGGAGGAGGTACCACTTCATGACCCAAAACCTTAGGTATGAACTAAATAGATATAACTCGAGGGAGGGTTCAGATGATAAGTCACTTTTTGAAACTGTTTGCTTGTGTACTCAAAACATTCGTTCGGGTTTAGAAACCCCCTCTAAAAATGAACCAAAAAGGACAATTTTTGTCCTTTCTAGCATGATGATGTACCTTTGGTGTCAGTGCCTGAGATACCTTATTTCTGGTTGATTGTGGTGCTTCCTGTATTAGTAGGGGATATTGCCATGGAAACCACATTAATACATATTGTATGTATGGATATTGACCGTGTTATTCCTGTGTCCCACATACCGGATCAAGGCACGACATTATATTATCTCCTCCCCAAGCCATGATATGCATAATAGCTACATGTATATACGTACATTAAGCACTCTCAAGAACTTTTCTGTGCCTCTTTCCACACTGTCAACAGAACCATGATATGATATTAACTAGCATAACTATTTTAAAATAAAGAAAACCAGCCCTACAACTAACCTGTACTGTAAATCCAAGGTGATCCTATCAGGCCTATAGTTTGAAATTGTCCAAAGCTTATACTTAACATGGGGTTAACAAAGAGATTTTGAACTTTAATACACTCATAACTTGTAATTATGTCATGCATTTTCTTCATTGGTATGTTGTTATATTCTCTCAATCTTTCTAATACCTAATCTATAAAGGAACCACATACATTCATTCCCACTCCATGGCATTATCACCTTGGACTGACCTTAGAACTCTGTTTTTATTGGCGTGATCTGCATTCAGCAGAAACTACCATGCCACATCTATTGTGAAATATAATGCAGCAATGTAAATTGCTGATAACTCAAAAAGTAAAAAGTCTGTAATTGGCTTCCATGAGTTCTGCACTCATCCTATTGCATCAGCACTCCCTCGCCCAGGTTATTCGCACCACCAAGCCACTATTTGCATAACTCCCGCCAAAACTGATGCCCTGAGGGCACAGGGAACACATTGATCTACATTTGAGACTATCCTTCATTTTTCTTTTTTCTGCCTTTATTAGAAGTGTTACTGCTCATACCCTGGAGGACTGAGCAGCTCAAAATGAACTGAAATATTAATATGATGGTAATTGGATTTTGAGTAGTTTAGAACGGATTTACAATTAGTAGGGACTGTTAAAGACAATTTCAGACCATAGGGGAACTTGCTGAACAAAACTCTGAAAATTTGCATACAAGTCCACTTTTAGCCCCTCTTTAAAACTGGATGGAGAGACATTGCGAAGTTCCATTGGAACACCCTAAAATCCAAGATGGCTGTCACATAGGCCAAATTTCCAATGAAAACCCCTTATTTTGCCCTCAAAATCTCAATTTATCCATTAATGGTATCGAACAGTAGTCATACTCACTGTTCGGGGGTATAGGTCCTGTAGGCCACCCACCTGTGTCCAACCAGGGTGACCCAGTTCTACCTGTCACCTCACTCTCCACTCACCTGCACAGGCAGGCCCCACAGCAGTCATTCAGTCAGCACACCGGTTCAGAGACAGTTCAGTTCAGTTCAACAACAATCCTACAAGACTCAGTGTGGCCTGTCACCTAACCTGCCTCCTGTGGCATCCCAGTTACCTCCTCAGCAACAACAGCCAGTTCAGCCTCCTTCAGGGCGGTTACCCCACTTGCAGCAAGTTATCACAGCTCAGCAGCAGCAACTTCAGTCTATGCAGCAACAGCTGCAACAACTTCAGCTTCAACTACAGACCCGACCTATGGGCAACACCGATGTTGCCATTCAGCACCCCCGGGGCAACCCTGCCTCTCTATTCTCTTCAGAAATTAGATTATCATACCTACAGACCCTACAATCAGGCTTGTCATCAGCAGGCCTGACTGCGATATCACTGGGCCTCACGATGGAAACTTGAACAGTTTATTTTCAAACCAGGGGGGTGTTTCAGGTATTGATGACCCATTTCTCAAAAATATGAATTTGTTGTCAGAAGCTAGCAAACGTAAATGCTGTACAAACTGACTGCGACCAGATTTTCATATTGAATCTGATAAAAAGTATGAAGACAATTATGTCTGTCACGGAATTGTAATATGGCATGCAGGGGGTATACAAAGTGCTTGTACAATGAATTTGCCTGAGCTTCCAGCATCAGCTTATCTCGAGCACATGAGATTTGTGAAACTGAAGGCACATCGGGACTCTTTCTCAGCCAAACAGTTGGCTAAATATGATTACAAGGTGGTTACTAGGGTTCTTGAACGAAAAATTCCGCGGGGGACGAAATATCCGTCCAGGCTTGCCTCAGTGTAGAACATATGTCCTCTGTCTATGACCCAAAACCACTTCCTACAGCAAATCAGGGAAATCGTGGTAGGGGAGGGCAGAACAAAGATAAGAAATGGGAATACACTGATGTATTTATTAATTGGAATTTCACTACCTGTTCCAATGACGACTGCTCCCGCAAACACATCCCAGGAAACAAGGCACGTGATTGCCACCACTTTGACACATGTCAGTTTGGTGAAAATCTGGTGTCGTGACAATTCATGTGTAGAACACAAGAATTTCATGTGAATTTGTCTTAAGATATCAACACAAGAAATACTCGTGTCAAATTTATTCTGCACTAGGTGGCAGCACTATTCTGTTTTGACAGTTTTATCTTCCTCAAACCATTGAGAACTTAATCTGTTTAGTCTAATACTTCAAGATACTCTAACCTGTAGTTACTTCTGTATATGTATATAACCTTTTTGATATTATCTTCATGCATTGATTATTGACCATAAAAGCAGCATAAACAAAAAGTAACAATGAATAAGGTGACACAGACACCATTTCTGTGGGCGTAAAATCTGCTCATATGCCTGGGCACCAACACCAACTGTAAATCACATGGCTCCATTGCCCTTGCATCTCAGGTGCACTTTCAGTGAACTGTTAAGAAAAGTGAAGAATAATGCTGATGACCAATGCATTGGAGCACCTATATTTGCGAGGTTACCTTTCTCTGAGATAAGAGAATGGTAATCTCAATATATAACCAATGCCTATACCAGGTGGCTATCCTTTATACATCACCACCACAGACCCTCCATCAAATGAAAGTTTCTTTTCTATATATCACTCATATATAAATCTTAAGTTTTAATTAATTATGCTAATTACCAATGCCAAAACATGTGTAAATCTTGTGATTTCATGTGAATAAATCATGTGTTCAAAACATGTGATTTCAGTAGTCTGGCAGGTCACAGAATCACAAGAATACTTGTGTTTCATACTCGTGAATGACACCATATTTTCACCAATATGACAGGTTCCAAACACGTGTTAAACACAAGATTTTGTTTCCAGGGATTTGTCAACATAGCAGGGGGGTAACCAAAGTCAAACAGGACAAATCGATACTGTTCCGGAGTTCAGCTGTAATAGCACTTATGATATGAAACTTAGTGGTTTGCTTCCTTCCACGTTCAATGACATTTGTTGTGTTGATTTAAATGAACTCCTTTATATGTACAAAGACTATGCTCCGTTATGGAACGTTAATTCACCACATTGTCTGTGTGGGGTCAGATATCAAATGCAGGCTGGAGAATCATGCTGTCGGGGGGCCATAGCCAGGTGTACGGCAAGGGCAATTGGGACCCTAACGCTCACTTCCTCCTTGATGGTATCTGTCATGGGTTTAAGCTAACGGACCCAGGTGTGCATATAGAAGGTTACCGGTGCAAAAACTATGACTCAGCCGCTGTTACACCCTACCAGGAAATTAGTGAGATCGTTTCAGGAGAGTTAGCCTCTGGTAAGCTAACGGAAGTTAGTGTTCAGCCTCAGTGCATCCATGCTATGGGTGCAGTAAAAAAAAACCTCAGGAGGCATCAGGCCAATAACCGATGCAAGCTGCCCCGACTCGTGCTCAATTAACTGTTACATGAGTCAAACTTTCAAGTCATTTAGTTATGAGTCGGTTGATACCGTATCTGACCAATTAAAGCCAGGCTCTTATATGGCAGTGACTGATGTTACGGCAGCGTACCGCTAAATCATGGTCTGAGAGTGCAACAGAGCTAGACAAGGTCTGTCGTGGGAGTCTAGATTTATCCAGTACAACTTCTTGTCATTCGGTACCCACGTTGCACCCTACGTGTTCAACAGCATTACAGACTCAGTAGCGTGGCACACGGTATTTTCTGTGTCAACTACCTGGACGACACTTTGGTTATGGCAGTTAACTTTGAATCCTGTCGTGAAGCACAGCTCTTTCTCCACAAAACATTGCGCTCCTTAGGGTTTTACATTTCCTACAATAAAGTGCGCTCCCCCAGTCAGATTCAGACTTATCTTGGAGTGGAAATTGATTTAATTAAAATGCAGCTGAGACTACCCACAGAGAAATTGCACAAACTGCAGATGGTCGTTGCAGGACGACGAAAAAGCAACTTTAAATATTGTGTGGAGTTCGGGCACATTGCGCAACTTTCTCCCATCGTGTGATCGCAATGTTGAGTTGTTTCACACCAAGGAAAAGGTACATCACATTGTCAAAGTCCTTCCACCTAGACCTAGCCTGGTGGCAGGAATTCGCTGCCTGGTTTAACAGCACAGCGAAAATAATTCAACCACCCGTTAATACGTCTATGGTGTGCACTGATGCATCTGGTACTGGATTCAGGGCATACTCGGGCATGGATTGGTTGTGAGGTAGGTGGCAGGAGGACTTTGAGATGAAAGGAGACCACCACAACCACTGTGTCCCCTAACCAGCTCGGGATATACCCAGTAATATTAATGTTAGAGAACTGTACCCAATTCTTGAGGCCCTCACCAGATGGGACCACATGTGGGTGAACCACCGGGTGGAATGCGTTACTGACAATACTCAAGTGGTGGCAGCTATAAACACCAGTAGGAGTGGGAACTCAGCTTCAATGTACCTCCTCTGCTAAATATTCTGGCTGACAGTGATGTTCAACTGCCACCTGGTGGGAGTGTATCTGCCGGTCAAGGACAACTTTGTAGTGGATACTCTCTCCAGGGCAACACATGTCAACGATTTACCGTTATTTTTATGTTGCAGAAGCCCTTTAGCGGATTCGGGGATTAGACTACATTGCAGCAGAGCTTCGCAGCCAGGCATGGGCTCCGAGTACCTGGAAGACTAAGGCATCTCAGTGGCGCAAATACATCAAGTTCTGTGCATCGATCCAATGCCCAACAGTACTCACAGACACAACTCTCATGTGTAGCTACGCAGTCAGTTTGGTTCCGGATCTCAAATATAGATCCAAGTTCTGTGCATCGATCCAATGCCCAACAGTACTCACAGACACAACTCTCATGTGTAGCTACGCAGTCAGTTTGGTTCCGGATCTCAAATATAGATCCATCCAAAACTATATCAGTGCAGTGATATCTCTGAACAGTTATTCGGGTTACGACATTAAATACGTAAGATCAGAGTTCGAGTTGATCACCACCCTAGCGGGTATACGCCATGAACTCGGGGACCCGGAACCAACTCGTCCTTCCTTTACCCTGCGGGACTTGTTGTTGTTATCAGATTGTGTTGACTGGAATCGGGTGGAGGACAGAGTCTTGTGGACTTGTATAGCCATCTCATTTCGGGGGCCTGCTACGGAAATCAAACATCGTCCCTGATTCGGTGTCAAACCCAGTGGGTCACTATCTTCGGCGCAGAGCAATAGGTCTCACAGAGTGGGGCATAGAACTGAGTATCTCCTCATCTCAAACAGTGCAATATGGTCAGACAGTTCACAAAATTCCAATAACTTTTTGTCAGGGTTCCCCCCTTTGTGCGGCTTCCTTGGTATGGGATCACCTTGAGGAATTCCAGTCCTCTGATCCAATGTCCCCAGCTTTTGTCGTCCCTAAAGGAAATCGCCTTGTCCCAGTGACCTACCCTACCTCAAAAAACTTATGACCTCAGCAGGCATGAACCCAGAAAGGACAGGCATGCACTCCCTGAGACGAGCAGGAGCACTCTATATGTATAGTCTTGGTCTCACCCTGGAGGACATCCGTCAAGCAGGAAACTGGAACAGCATGGCTGTCTTAATATATCTGACCAAACCTTACCATCTCTGTGTGGACACGGACCTCATTGTGTCTAAGTGCCTCAGTACCAATCTACAAATATAAACAATGAATTCCTAGTTGGGAGTTGCCAGCGTATTCACGCAGGCCCAAGTGGCTATCTTGTCCCTGTCTTCTCCCTCACTAGGATCAATGGTAGTGAGCAGTAGTCATACTCACTGTTTGGGGGTATTGGTCCTGTAGGCCACCCACCTGTGTCCAACCAGGGTGACCCAGTTCTACCTGTCACCTCACTCTCCACTCACCTGCACAGGCAGGCCCCACAGCAGTCATTCAGTCAGCACACCGGTTCAGAGACAGTTCAGTTTGTTGGTTTAATAAATAGGCCGGCGTATTCACGCAGGCCCAAGTGATATCTCTGAACAGTTATTCGGGTTACGACATTAAATACGTAAGATCAGAGTTCGAGTTGATCACCACCCTAGCGGGTATACGCCATGAACTCGGGGACCCGGAACCAACTCGTCCTTCCTTTACCCTGCGGGACTTGTTGTTGTTATCAGATTGTGTTGACTGGAATCGGGTGGAGGACAGAGTCTTGTGGACTTGTATAGCCATCTCATTTCGGGGGCCTGCTACGGAAATCAAACATCGTCCCTGATTCGGTGTCAAACCCAGTGGGTCACTATCTTCGGCGCAGAGCAATAGGTCTCACAGAGTGGGGCATAGAACTGAGTATCTCCTCATCTCAAACAGTGCAATATGGTCAGACAGTTCACAAAATTCCAATAACTTTTTGTCAGGGTTCCCCCCTTTGTGCGGCTTCCTTGGTATGGGATCACCTTGAGGAATTCCAGTCCTCTGATCCAATGTCCCCAGCTTTTGTCGTCCCTAAAGGAAATCGCCTTGTCCCAATGACCTACCCTACCTCAAAAAACTTATGACCTCAGCAGGCATGAACCCAGAAAGGACAGGCATGCACTCCCTGAGACGAGCAGGAGCACTCTATATGTATAGTCTTGGTCTCACCCTGGAGGACATCCGTCAAGCAGGAAACTGGAACAGCATGGCTGTCTTAATATATCTGACCAAACCTTACCATCTCTGTGTGGACACGGACCTCATTGTGTCTAAGTGCCTCAGTACCAATCTACAAATATAAACAATGAATTCCTAGTTGGGAGTTGCCAGCGTATTCACGCAGGCCCAAGTGGCTATCTTGTCCCTGTCTTCTCCCTCACTAGGATCAATGGTAGTGAGCAGTAGTCATACTCACTGTTTGGGGGTATTGGTCCTGTAGGCCACCCACCTGTGTCCAACCAGGGTGACCCAGTTCTACCTGTCACCTCACTCTCCACTCACCTGCACAGGCAGGCCCCACAGCAGTCATTCAGTCAGCACACCGGTTCAGAGACAGTTCAGTTTGTTGGTTTAATAAATAGGCCGGCGTATTCACGCAGGCCCAAGTGGTTATCTTGGCCCTGTCTTCTCCCTCACTAGGATCAATATGGTTGTGTAATGGCTCAAAACCAAGGTCTTTTTAAGGAAAATCATACCCAATGGGAAATATTGATTTTTAGGTTGTGTGGTTACCATGGCAACATAGAATTCATGTACCTGGGGCCCCAATTTCTGATTAAAAAAAACTTATTATGGCCCCAAAATCTCAATTTATCCATAAATATCATCATGTAAGGGCTCAAAATGAAGGTATCTGTGAGGGAAATCATAAACAAAGGGAAATATTGATGTTTGGATACTGTGGTTACCATGGTAACAGAGAATTCATGTCCCAAAGGACAAATTTTCAATAAAAGCTCCTTATTTTACCATTGAAATCTCAAATTATCCATGGGTATTGTCATGTAAGGGTTCAAAACGTAGATCTTTGAAAGGAAAATCATACACGATGGAAAACATTGACTTTCAGGACCTGTGGTTATCATGGCAACAGAGAATTCATGCACCTGGGGCCAATAAAAACCCTTATTTTGCAATTGAAATCTCAATTTATCCATGAACATGGTCATGTAATGTAAGGAAGATCATGTACATAGGGGTTACCATGGCAACATAGAATTCATGTACCACGGACCAAACTTCTGAGGCAAACCCTTATTTTGCCTTTAAAATCTCAATTTCCAAAGGGAATATTGATTTCCAGGTCCTGTGGTTACCATGGCAACAGAGAATTCATGTACCGGGGCCAGATTTCTGATATAATTTAGTAGGAACTGTTATGGATCACAGGGGGAATTGCTGGAAAAGACTGAAAGTTTGCATACAGGTTCATTTTTAGCCCCTCTTTGAAACTGGATGGGGAGACATTACGAAATTCCATTGAAACAGCCTAAAATCCAAGATGGCCACCACATAGGCCAAATTACCAATGAAAACCCCCTATTTGCCCTCAAAATCTCAATTTATCCATAAATATGTCATGTAATGGCTCAAAATTGAGGTTTCAGTGAGGGAATTCAAACCATAAACAAAGGGAAATATTGATTTTCAGATAATGTGGTTACCATGACAACAGAGAATTCATGTACCAGGGTACAAATTCTCAATAAAAACTTTGCCATTGATATCTCAATGTTTCATGGCTATTGGCGTGTAAGGGCTCAAAACTAGGTCTTTTGAATGGAGAATCATATACAATGGGAAACATTGACTTTCAGGTCCTGTGGTTACCATGGCAACAGAGAATTCATGTACCTGCGGATAATGAAGGTTTCTGTGAGGCAAATCATGCACAAAGGGATTTATCATTTGAAGGTCTTGTTGTTAGCATGACAACAGAGAATTATGATCGCCAAGGCCAGATTTCTGAAAGAATACCCTTATTTTGCCATAAAAGATCAAAAATTATAGCCATGTAATAGCTCACATTAAAGGTTATGCTAAGGGAAACCATACACTATAGGGAATATTGATTTTTAGATGCTGTAGTTACCATGGTAACAACATCTCTGATGAAAATCTTTCATTTTGCCAGTAAAATCTCTGCTATTCAATAGATATTGTCATCAGTATCTCAAAAGGACGGTCCCAGGGAGATTGAGGTCTCTGAAATTCTTTATTTTGTTGATGAAGTCAGGGGCAGATTTACCAGTAGTTAATATTTTATTTGCCTCTTCTTATCCTCAAATTTAGTCAAATTAGAAACTAAAATGAAGGGCTCAACCCCTTCTTTAAAAATTCTGGATCCACCACTGGGAATTATCAATCATCAAATAAATATGATCATTTTCCGCACATTAATACAAATTCATGTTACTGAAAATTGCCATTAATTTGGAAACTAGCAAAATATGAGAGAAAAACTCCTGGAAGATTGATCTCCCATTTCAACTGAGATGAATTACCACACCCTTCTGTCCCATAAGGAGTTGTCATATAAATATCAGTCAACTATTTTGTTTTTATATCAGTCAGAGGGAAACTCCTGACAGGTCACATAAAAGGTTATGAGATAAAATCCTGAAATTATCTCTAATGAGACTATGAAACAGTTGAAACATTTCTAAAAGATACCAAACTATCTCACTAAAGACATAATCAATGCTACCATGCCTCGCACCATGGGTATACTCCTAAGTATTTCCCTATGGTTTCTTTTTTTATACTGTGCACATAAATCTGTATCATTTAACCATCCTGAAAAACAGAGGAAGGAAGAATTGGAATTACTGAATGATTTAACTTTAGGAGTGTAGTGATGAGGTACACACACTGAAGGATGACCTTTACCTAGAAGACCATGTGCAGCAGGAAATATTGACTTTTTTGGTGCATTGTGTTTAAAAGGGCAACAGAATCCAGATAGCTGGAGGCACATTTTTAAAACCACTTATATTGTAATTAAATATCTAATTATCCACATCCATCAGTTCATGCAATAGCTCAATACAATGTCTCTGACTAGGGGAAATATATAAGGTCTGATATGTTAGCATTCCTATAATGTGGTTACCATTGCAATAGAGATCTATTTAATCTACCTAAATATTCAGTAAGCCTTTCGTGTAGCCAATAAATAGGGCAATGATAAATTTACTTTTCTTCAGGTTTAATCTCAAATTATGCACTTTACCTAGAACGCAGTATTTTTTTCTCACCGCTGGATCTCCCAGGGGTGGGGGGGAGGGTCTAAGCTTCCCCATACAGTAAAAATGATATAGTGATATAGCACAATTTGAGAATTTCAGAATGCTTTAGAAATACTTTGATGGGATCATGAATGACGTTATATTAAAATGCTAATTTCTGGGACCTTAAGAGACCATCAGAATTAATATTGTTGCAATTGTAATCGTATAACATGCCTTTGGGTGGGTTATTAGCCTTGGTGAAATACTGATAAATAAGGTAATCTGCTCTTATATATACAATCTGATGGTAATATTTTCACAACATATAAGACTGATTGATAGATAACCCATATATTCCTACCTCCCTGTCCTAGGTGTTACACATTTTATCTGAGTATGGATGCAATTTATATAGGATATGCAGTGTGTCCCTGCAAAAAACGCCATTCCAAGCCGGGTATGGTTGAACTGTGACTACTGTTTGCTTAGCAGGTGTTACTGTTAGGGGTTCCCATCAACAATACACCGCTGGGACAGTCTTCTCTCCTGTCCCTGATTGTCTCTCGGCCCAAACGCTACATTGGATTTTCTCAGGATTGCAGGCGTGTACAATGCCAGTAGGTCTTGAATTAGGACCTATACTATTGCCTTCTTGTTGCCTTGCAGTGGATGAGACTTGTTCAGAATCTATGAGGGTAGCCAGGGATGTGTTAAAATGGATTAAGTGCATCCTTTAATCAATTTGTGACCCTTATCCAAACCTCCCCCCCCCCCACATGCACACACACATCTGTTCATCTATCACCGACTTCCTGCAACACCCTTACAACCACCACACTCTCCCTGTCTTACTCATACATCCGTCACACACATTCCACCTCACATGTACATCAAACCCTTACTTAACACCTCACCTGTTCATCCATCACACCCATCCCTCTAGAGAAATCCCATGCCAGGTACATCCATTAATCACTTTGTTCCTCACCTATACCATACTGACTACTTCCCACCTCACTCCATCTCAATGTATGATAGATATGCAAGACAATTCAGCCCTTCAAGGATGGTCTGAAAGATCTCTATGAATATGTGTGAAAATCTCCCCCTCCCTGGTTGGATACCAAGCCCTTTATACCATGACCGAAGGAGGTTTGACAGTGTCTGTATGTGTGTGGGTGGGTGTGGGCATGCAGGGAGGGGGCATGTTGAATACAGGTGATGATCTCCCACATTTGGTCACAAATGATACCGTGGCTGATTATAAAATAGAGATGATACAATTGGTGGGAAGGTTTTGAGCATTTCAGTGACAAAAAAGGGATTCACTAAGTAGGCATTTTACATTCTAGGATTCCCCTTGTCATAATCATCATATTGAGCCATTACATAATAACATTTCCCGGGATACTTGAAAATCAGACCTTTGCTGCTATTGTCATACAAGGATTATGTGCATGATCAAGTTGTCATATGAGAAATATCATATGACTAGTGGTTATAATGTGAAAGAAGATCAAGCTTTCAAATGGATTCCAGTTATCATTGGTTTATTCAGACTTAGGCAGTAGTTATGTATAAAGAATACAGAATGTCAATGTACACGTAGTCCACACATAGAAATAATATACAAAGTTTCCAAAAGTATATATAATATAAGACACTGTCCAATATAGTTTCTAGGTGGGTTCCCACAATCTAGCTCCAGGCCTGCAGCCCTGTGGCGTTTTCAGAACTGGTCCATTATTTGACCTAAGGCATCATGCGCTCACACCATGTCGGAAGTTCACAATACGTCACCTATTGTTAATGTGACGGCGATCAGAATTGTCCATAATATTAATTATTGTCCCTTATATAGGGTCATTGTACCGTGAAGTCAGTCAGACTTTGCATAATATATATTTGGTGCTCAGTGGACCAAGATTGCTCATATAGAGTTATATGCATTCATGCCTCATATCATATGCATTAATATAATCATATGTTACAATTTACGGCATCAATTAATACTTGGTAACACTATAGTAATCAACAGTAACAGTACTTGATGATGTTTATCAAATAATGGTGATTTCAAATACAAAACATAGACTTTCCATGGGAAATCAGACTCAAATATAGATTCCCTCTTGCAATATATTTCTAATTGCATATGGTTTTTGCGAACCCCATCATTGAATAAAGGCAATTTTGATGGCAAGATTCATTGCTTACTGGCCCAGCATGAATTCTGTGTTACTATGGTAATCACATGATACTCAATATTTGCTACTCATGACAGCTGTCCCGAAGACCCTTTTTTGAGCCATTATGGTATTGTAGAGGTCGGCGGAAAACTTCTTTGGAGAAACCGGGATTCGAACCCGGGACCCTCCAACTTCGAAGCGGAAGCTCTTCCTCTGAGCTACTTCCCCGTCTGACATTCTCTACCGTCCATCTACATCTGGATTGGTATAATACACACGTAGGGGGAGCTACCACCAGATGCCAGCCCCTGGGGGCTGGGATCTCCAGAAACGGGGCTGCTGGCCTTACGGCAGAGCTGGCCCCTACACTCCTCCCTACCTACCAGCTGACCAGCCCCTGAGGGCTGGTGCAACCGGAACGGGGACAGATGGCATACCGCCATGGACTCACAGCCAGAGCTGGCCCCTATAGTATTATGACTGTGTTCTTTGTTCTTAATTGAGATATAAAGGGGAAAATTTTTTTTTTAAATGAAAACCTGGCACAAGCTTTGCTTTGGTAACCATAACCTCTAAAAATGAATATACCTCATAACATTACAATCATGAGCATATCCATTGAGTAATCAAGATTTTGAAAGGAAATAAGGGGTCTAGAATGCAAATTAGGGGCTTTTATTGTGAATTTGGCCTCAGGGACATGGATTCTTTGTTGCCATGGTAACCACTTAACCCAAAGATCAATATTTCCCATTATGTACAATTTCCCCCTCTAAGACCTTCATTATGAGCCATTACACGACCATGTTCATGGATAAATTGAGATTTCACTGGAAAAAATAAGGGGGGTTTACTGAAAAGTTGTCCCCTGGTGCATGAGTTCTCTGCTTGCCATGGTCACAACAATATCTGAAAATCAATACTTCCCTTTGTTTATGATTTCCCTCACAGAGACCTGCGTTTTGAGTCATTACATGGTGATATTTATGGATAAATTGAGATCTTGAAGGCAAAATAAGGGTTTTCTATCAGAAATCCAGCCACAGGTACATGAATTCTATGTTGCCATGGTAACTGCATGACCTGAAAATCAACATTTCCCTATGTGTATGAATGTCCTAACAAGGACCTTCATTTTGAGCCATTACATGACCATGTTCATGTGATCCATGGCAAAATAAAGGTTTTTATTGGCCCCAGGTACATGAATTCTCTGTTGCCATGGTAACCACAGGACCTGAAGGTCAATGTTTCCCATTGTGTATGATTTTCCTGTCAAAGACCTATGTTTTGAACCCTTACACAACAATATCCATGGATAATTTGATATTTCAATGGTAAAATAAGGAGCTTTTATTGAAAATGTGTCCTTTGGTACATGAATTCACTGTTGCCATGGTAACCACAGTATCCAAAAATCAATATTTCCCTTTGTTTATGATTTCCCTCACAGATGCCTTCCTATTGAGCCCTTACATGACGATATTTATTGATAAATTGAGATTTTTGGGGCAAAATAAGGGTTTTTTATCAGAAATCTGGCCCCAGGTACATGAATTCTATGTTGCCATGGTAACCACACAACCTGAAAATCAATATTTCCCATTGGGTATGATTTTCCTTAGAAAGACCTTACACGACCATATTAATGGATAAATTGAGATTTTGAGGGCAAAATAAGGGGTTTTCATTGGTAATTTGGCCTATGTGGTGGCAATCTTGGATTTTAGGCTGTTTCAATGGAATTTCGCAATGTCTCCCCATCCAGGTTCAGAGAGGGGCTAAAAATGAACCTGTATGCAAACTTTCAGAGTTTTGTCCAGCAAGTCCCCCTGTGATCCATAACAGCCCCTACTAAATTATATGGGGGCAAATCTAAGCCTTGATAAGTTATTTTTATTATGTTTGGCCTGAGTTCATAATTACAGTGGAGAGGAATGACAAAATCTACCAGTAGTGCTATCGGGTGATGCATTAGGCTTCATCCACTTAAGGAATTTCAAAGATATATTCAATATTAAAAAAATATTAAAGGTGTAATGAACAATTAAAGTACCGTCTAGGTTGTTTATCTGCACCCCTGAGGCCTGTATATAGCCCTGTATAGTGGGGATGGTGGAGTGGTGGTGTGTGCACAGACCATGATCACTTTCTGCCTACAGTTTGTATGGGATATTTTTCACAGAATACCCCTGACTTTGCCTCACATTTCCTTTAATATCTCAATAACCATAAGAGATATCAACATGAGGTTTGCTGCATTGTTCATCTAACATGTTTCCCTTTTTATTGAGGGTCTTTAATTTTTTGTCAGACGATTATTTCTCTCAGGGGGTACTCACTCTACATTTGGTGTTTTTACACTGCACCTGTGCACCATTCCCATGTTTATGTCATGTCACCTGGTGGGGATATCTAGAACTACAAGCTTGATCCCTGTCAGGTGGAATGGATTTGACCCCAAATAACCCTGGTTACATGTTTGCTTGGTAATAATGGTAGGGAGATTTAACAGGCAGAGTATGTCCATCCAACTTACTCTGCTTATATACTCTGGTATTTCTACAGTCCTAACATTGAAAGGACTATAGTAGTAAATATCCATGCAAAGGGGGTGGGGGGGGGGAATGGCCATACTGTAAATCTTCAGAGAAATCACCTCGTAATCAATTTAATTAAAGTAATTAGTTCTAATTACAACATAATAACAGATATTGATGACAATATGCAGTTGGGCATAAATTGAGTTTCAGCTTCTAATGATATCACCATAATGTAGAACCTCTGAGAAATCACCTCAAATAAAGGGCTACTATAAATCACAATATAAAAGCAGATCCGCATAAATGGTCAGAAGAAATTGAGTTTCAGTTTCCAGCCCTGGGCATATTTTGTTGGTGTTAAGTGTCAGCTGCATATCTACATGACCAAGCTAAGGGAAATGTGCACTGAATGACTGTTAGTCAGTGGGAAGTAACATGTAGACACAACTGACATTCTGTTCTGCAGTGATTAGTCCCAGGGTTAGGAATAGGGAATAGAGGTTGGCAGGGGGCTCCAGTGAGGTAAGAGGGCAACCCAACCAGTATATTAACCATTGAGACCATAGGAGATGGAAAATACGTTGCTTTATCTTATTATGATTTAGTTGAATTTAGATCGAATTGATCTTTGTTCACCTGGGTTACTTTAACTTTAATCAAACCTACTGGTAAGTCCGATATTACCCATAGCCTATACAGAATAATGTCGTATTAATGCTAATATCCCAGTGGAACAGATCAAATAAGAGCCATAAAAAACTGAATAGTCAATTATTGATACGCACTGGATTCATACCATACAAAATTTGAAAACGTTCCTCACCAGAAACACATCATCGCTAGGATGAGGGTGAGATTTGGTGCTGAGTTTGATGTCCAAGAGATGGAATGTAGCTGCTACCCACTGAGGGCTGCATCATGCCTTATAGTTTCTGCATATTTGCCATCTTGATGCACCAATGCTATTTAGGTATGTAACTTAGCAGCACTATACATGGGTGCATTAGTTTAATTTGGTGCATCTTGCTGAGCATTCAGGTGCGTATCGACCAGGGACAGTGGCCATAATGCATGATTGCCAAGCTCACCAGTCATTTACTAGGGTTGTATTTATAGGCTGCATCATATGATTATGAAGTATTAAGGCATCCTGCAAACCTTACTGAGTATGGAAAGGAGGTTAATTCAAAAGGTCGTGGGATCGCTAGCTCAGCGATCTTAGGAATTATTCTGCCTTATCCAATTAAGTGATCTTAAGATTAGACTGTCTTGCCTTTTCACAGCCAGCACTAAGAGCACAGTGATCTTAGCCTCAACCCTCCTACACCATTCCAAGTAGAACACACTGTGCACAGGGGCAAGAGGCCCATAGTGAAAGAATAGCAGTGGAAACAAGAGTGATTACACAAGCGTCCCCCCCCCCATATGAGCTACTTATAGAGTATAGGATGCAGTTGACCAAGTACAGTATTCAAGTGCACTTCATGCCTGAGTAGCCTGAAGAGTCCTCGAGGACTCTCAGCAAACGTGCTCCCTCCCCTCTATATGTATATGTACAGCAGGGACATTCACTCTTAGGAGCAAGAGTGTTCCCTGTTAGTGCTCTTGTACTATGCAATTATTTCACTAAGATTGCAGTGATCTTATGGCTGGAAAAGGAATAGTGACGGGATCTCAGGACTTGCTGTGCCTGACTGGCCCTCAACCACTGCATTAGATACACAGAAAACATGCCGCCGCCTAAAACTCGTCAATACAGATGAGTTTAGGGTAGTCAAGGTAAAATTACCACCTAAACTTGTTATACTGACAATAGAACGTCGTCATACTGACGACTTAGGTGGTCAGAATGATGACCTAATGTCGTCACTTTGACGACCTAAAGCTGTAGTTTTAGGTATCGTCAACCTGAGGACTTAAATTCGTCTGCACTGACTAGTTTCATGCCTCTCAGTTTTTTCAGTGTAGGGTAGACTGGCTAGGTCTTATGATATGTGCCTATGCTAAGATTGCAGGAGGTTAATTCAAAAGATCCTGGGATTTCTACCCCTGCGATCTTAGTGTAGGCACATATCATAAGACCTGGCCAGTCTACCCTATCTAATGCAGTGGTTGCAGGCCTGTCAAGAATAGCAAGTCCTGGGATCACTTCACTATTCCTTTTCCAGCACTAAGATCACTGTGATCTTAGTGAAAGAATTGCATAGTGGTTTCACCTGAGTACAAGAGCACTTTCAGGGAACACTCCTCATCGAAAGAGTGAATAGCCTGCTGCATACATATAGAGGGAAGGGAGGATGTTTGCTGAGTGTCCTTGAGGGCTCTTAGGGCTACTCATGCGTTAAGTGCACTGTAAGGTAATTCTTCCCTTCTCTCTCTTTGTCCTGGGGGGAGGGCACAATGCTTCTAATAGGCAAGCATAAATCATACATTCATGGGAACAACTCTTGAATAATGTACGGGGGTCAACTGCACGCTGTGCTCTTTTGGTAGCCCATATGGGGATGGGGAAAGATGGTACAAACACTGTTGTGAAGAAGAGTGGCTCCACAGCTATTCCTTTATTTTGGGACTCTTACCCCTGTGCCCAGTCAGTACTTTTTGGAATAGTGTAGGATGGCTGAGGCTAAGATCGATGCAATCTTAGTGCTGGCTAGGAAATGTGAACGCAGTCTAATCTTAAGATCGCTTAATAGGATAAGGTAGAATAATTCCTAAGATTGCTGAGGTTGTGATCCCAGGATGTTTTGAATTAACCTCCAGGGGTAGAAATCCCAGGACCTTTTGAATTAACCTCCTGGACAGGTGGCCTGGAAATGAATGGAAGAGGTGTCACAGACAGAAAGATTTCCTCTCATGCCTTTTGCTCTTTTGACTTGTTTTCATATGTTTGTGCCAAAATCCAAACCACCGTAACATGACATATTACACACTATTTTAGGCAAGGTAAATGGTAACAAACTTGGTGCATCCAGGATGTAGTCATGGAAAAGGCAAATTATTTTTGCACCATCATAATTTAATGATTTAACATTTGATATCTATATTTTCCTGCTTTTCTTCTTTAGAATTATGTAATAAGTGTCTTTGAAATGTGGCCAATTACACTTGCAAATGCAATTCTATGCATTCACCTTGTTTGGCTACTAACAAGTTTGAAAAATAACATCAACAGAAACATGATTATTCAGTTCTTCTATGGGTGAGAGCCAGATGTAAGTGTAAAATTCATTCATGGACATAGCAAAGCTGAATGTTAAGGTAAAGTAACTATCGATATATATATGTATGCACTGACTATGCTGTAGCCCTGAGGTAACTATGTGAATAGAAAACATGAGACGCTACTAGCTGGCCGAGAGAAACCAGTAAAAAAATCAAGATTTGGTTACATGTACATGTAAAAGGTTTCTGATAAAAATGGTTCCGGGTTCTTGTCTCTGATTGAAATGGTCCTTCTGCTACCTGCTTAGATTAAAAGAAAAAGAAAAGGCTGATTTTCAACTGTATCCCACTAGACATTAAGACCTGATATGCGAGAAAGGGCCTTATTGCAAGGTGCAATAAGGCCCCCTTTCTGAGTAAATGTCAATTTTACCTCAGCCAGAACCCAAAAGGGCCTTCACCTTTCATCTGAATTCAGATTTACTATACATTAGAGAGTGATGACTGCTAAAGCATGAAGTAGCTTCATGTGCATTGAGTTGGTATTCTACCTGGATGGGAATGTTGTGTTTACCCTGCTGCCCTCTGGAGTATTCTTGCGTTATTGAGGTAGACTGATTCCATCTTTAGTATTATGCTTTTGTTTTTGCTTTTCCCCCTATTATTTATATATCCTTTGTGATATTAACATTCTCTTCATTATTTAAAGCTGAAGGCTCTGCTTCTGACCCTTTGCCTCTTTTTTCCCCTCACTGTCCATTCCCTCCCCTAGCTACTCCCCTCAATCTATTGCCAGCACCTTTGTATTACCTGGCCCGTACAGGTGCTTAGCCTGTGTGAGTGAGCAGCTCAGAGCAGGTGATCGATCCATGCAGGGGCTCAATATCCAGGTAACCAGCCTATATGGAGATCCTCCATAGCTGGATCCTCATCTGGAGCAGTAAATCAGGTTAAATAATCATCTTTCATATTTATACTCATTGCAGCTACAGCTCTCCAAGCTGCAGGTCTTACGTTGTAGTTTTACGTTAGGGCCAATTGTCATCTAGACTGAGGGAATTAATCATACTGGGTCGTGGTGTCTATCCTAGAGGTAGTTTAGACATGCTTATGCATATTTGATCTCATTTCTACACTGGGTCATATCGTGTACTAAGTCACATCGTTATCTCCTGCGGCGAGTTGCTCTGAGGAGACTGGTATATGACAGGAAGAATATAAGGGTAGTCGTATCAGATTATGATAAAAAAAAAGGACTTGTGAATGGTGTTTGCCAAAGAATTCGATACAGAAACGAACCAGAACAATATAGAGAACAGAATATTGCAACTGGTAAGATATATTTTAGAGGGGAAACTAACATGTTTTGCCGAACAAGATCTGCATCTGACAGTCTTCATTACCTGCAACACAACCATGAAATACTGATATACAATGTACATGTATCTATCAGCCACATTAACTGATGAGGCTCTCTCTCAACTTGGACTGATGGGGCTTACATAACAGCTTTCAGATACATATAAGTAATGATAGCAGCAACTGCAGCAAAAATGTCACTGTGTTTTAAGTAGTGATGCACCATACACCCAGCCAGGTGGTGAGAGATGTGGAGTACCTGAGGTGGTATGAGGAAGACAAGGATGAATGTCCACTAGGATGGTCAACAGGTGAACAAGTTGATCTACCTGTTCCACAGACCAGGCCATCAACAGGACAAGGAAAAGTTGGGAAAAGCACACTTTAATGTCTACAGTACCAAAAGGCATAAACCAGCATTGATTTCAAGTGATATATTGTCTAGGTTTATCAATAAGGGGGCTTATTCTCAAAGCATTATGATATTCATTTTAGTAGCAATGATTTCTCTGGTCATTACCCATTTGAGATTTATTGTAAGCAAGGGGTTTGGGTAGTGAAAGTGGGCTACTCGTCATTTTTCCATATTACTACGCGAAATCTGTATACAAATGTGTATATAAAATACTTAGAGGTCAATGTACATATATTGATCAAGGTCTACATTCAGGGCCTGGTGTATGTTTGGACTACTAGTAGTCACTGGGCAGCTCAAAAGCAAGCATAATATTTAAGGCCAGTCGTATAAGCAAGGAAAGGGTAATTTCTAATTCTGCATCAGATGTCTATTACAGCAGCAGTGGACAAGGATGCAAGGCGTCGCTTCCTATGCAATGCATTCCGGGACAAGGGTAAAGCTACTATCCAGGAAATGTTGAATTCTGGTTGGGATGTCAATGAGAAATTCCGTCTTAACTGCGAGACATTTAATTCTTTTGGATCCATCATCCTACATGATAACTTCAGGGCTATTCATCAGGCAGCACGGCATGGTTGGAAGGGGTGGAAATACTACTGGAAGCAGGTGCTAACATTGACAGTTTTGATTATAGGGCAAGTATTTATTAGTGTAGTATTCTATATACATGTATATGACGGGCAAAGTATTCTTCATATTCTCTTTAATGTTTTGAGGATCATTATTTTCTAATCTTCACTAATGATTATTTTGTGGTCGGTAAAATTAGAACTTTGCCTTTACATTAAAATTAACCAAATTTACCAAAAAAGAAAAAAAAAAGAAAAAAAGAATTAACCAAAAAAGAATTTGCCCCCCCCCCCCTTGGTTATCAGAGAAAGCATGCGCACCTGTTGCCCAGACTATATACAGGAACTTCCACTACCTGTCCCACTGTTGAAGTATGTTATGTGTTATGACCTTTGATGTATCACCAGGAATAGGAAGGTGTGCATAGGGAGGACACCAGAAAGTGCTTAGGGAGTGATCATTTTTAACAACAGGGGGGTTAGTGGATTTCTGCACGGATGCTCAGAAAAGGATTTGCCCCCCCCCCTCGTAAGGGTCAAAATCTGTCTGCCTCCTAGGAGGGCCTGAAAATCGCGTGCAAATGTGCCCTTTTAACCTATAGTAGTGCGCTGGCTTTTTTTTGCTAAAAGCAGGTAAAAATTAAGGGGTTGAAACATTTTGCCCCCCCCCCTCAAACCCACCAGCCCCTCCCCCTGTTGTTGAAAAATGATCTATCCCTTATCAGAGAGCGGTCTTTATCAGCAAGGAGGGAAAAGGCAAAATATTCTGGCCCTTATAACCAAGGGGAGGGGGCAGTGCATCACAAATGAAAGAGGTCTATGTAAGGGAAGTGCTGTCCATTTAAAACCTTACTTTAGCTGTAAATAGAGGCATACAAAATATGAATATTCATTGTATGTAGCAGCGAGCAGAATGGGAACTACAAGGTCATGTGATGAAGATGACCCAGTGGCATATAGAGGTCATGTGACTTAGAACACATGGTCAATGTTGGATAGTTACTTTTACCTTTGACATATTGAGTGGTATGATTCCACACAATGGACCATTATATTTTAACCATCAATGCCCTACTCCTCTAGAGACTTTTAAGCAAAAAAGAATTCTTGCTTAAGTTGTATGGTGGCAAGATGGCTATTTTCATTAAAATGCACTACCATGTAGCATCAACACTCATATTTTGCAAGCCCTGATATTGAGATTCAATTATCTGATATCCCATATTACACCAATCAGTACAGAATATGATTAAATAACATTCCCTTGTAGGCAATTTTAGTCCTTATGCCCAGACACTTTCAGTACCTATTTTGGATAGTAAACCTGACGATGCTTTTAGGATTGGTACATGCCCAAGCACCAAAATCACTTTCTCAGACATTTGGGCTGCCCAGCTCAGCCTCAGGATTTTGCAAGATGCAAAAAAGTATTGCCTAGCTGTTGGCAATACTACCGATATCCAACACAAGGTGGCAGCACTAGCATCCTAGCATCTCATGTATCTCTCTATTAAAGGTTTTGAGAATAAACATCATCATCAATCATTGTCATTGCCCAGCTATGCTAAGCTGGGTCACTCAGATGTCTAGCAAAATGATTTGGGGTAATCACACATGTAGCAATCCGAAAAGCATTGTCTTGTTTTATACTATTCAGAGTAGATGTCCGATCGAGTGACAATATGAAATAAGTGTGATGCCCCATGATCGGATCGGCGCCCCTCTCCCTAACTACCCATCTTGTCGGGCCCCTCTGCGGTCACATCATCACATCCGTGCATAATTATGATTAAAAAAAAAAATAATGTTTAGGGGGAGTCACTTTGCACAATTAGTTCTTAGTGGGGTGGTGATAACTTATCACATTGGTTGGGGGTTGGGGGTGGGTCGGAAAAAAATTGTTGATCTGCAAAAATCCATCTAGCCCCCCCCCCCAACTCGAGCTGACAATAAATGACTTGTCCCTTAGGGACGTCCCTCAAGAAGCATCAAAATTATTTACACTCCACTCACAGATAAAATATTTTTGTACCCCATTGATAAATTAAAACCACTCCCTTAGTTACCAATTTTGATGAAAATAAGTACTAATCAATATGTTTTATGTTGCAGGTTTCCATGATCACTAGATTGTGCCAGCTTTGTCTTCCCTCAAGCCTTCAGCAATCGTTAAGCTTTCATTATCAATTGTGTTCTAGACCAGCATTCGCCATGTTGATAGTGTACGGAGGGACATGAAGCCCAGCATTCGCCATGTTGATAGCGTACAGAGGGACAGGAGGCCCATCAAGATATCAGTCACCTGTGGATTCTGAAAGCCCAGCATGAGATTCAAAGATAAAAGTGGAAATACATTGATGTGTGAACATTTTAGCTTCGATATGAAGGAAGAATAAATATGTGTGTGTTTGAGTCAATCATTTTCAATGTAACATAATACCTCCTGTAATGGTTCGAGTTCTTGTATAACTTTGGTTGAGTTCGAGATATGTTAATATCAAGCAAAACCAGACAAGTTAGCTCGGGTTAGTGCAACCAGCACATGTTTATTCATGAGTCACATGAGTTTGAAGTGGTGCTACAAGGATAGCTCGGTGCTCAACAGGTGTTGCTCTGGCCGTAGCCTCCGTCCTCTGTCCCAGGTAGGGACTGGAGCAGTGACGACCAGTGCTGCCACCACCTCATAGTGGCCAGAGATTGAAGCGACCTCTGGTCCTACTGGTGGTAACCGCACTGACTGACCTGCCCTTTCGAATAGGGAGCTAAAACCATATAAGACGCTCCACGAGCCCCTACACTACCCCCATCGGCTATGACTAGGGTAGAAAACACATAGGAAATAGTCTAAAAATTACAATAGGGCTCGAGGTAAGTATTTACACAATGATATAGTGGAGCAAAATGTATATTAAGTATGTAACACTATAAAGTTAACAAACCTTAGTAGTAAATATACTACTTCGAAGTGAGATACAGTTTTAACTTTGAGGGTAAATTTAGTTAAATTATACAACAGTAGTTTAAAGAACAACTATTATATTAAATATGTTACAAGTACCTGGTTTTAAATAAGCATTATGTGGTTACAATACCTATACACACTTTTACCCTAAAAAAGAAAAGTTTAGAACTCACTTCAGTTCGTCGAACTGATTTTACATCTAAGTGACTTAGAGATATGTTAACATAGTACCATCTTGAGATACCAATTTTGTGAGTTGGTTTACAGATCAAAGGTACATAATACTGTAGTTCAATGTTATACACAATTATTACATTATGAGATCAACTCATTTATGCGTAGTTAAATAGTAGGAGTCACTTTTCGAAGTAATCAAACATAGAAGTATATGTGTAATAAGATGTGGGCAAGTTCGAACCCATTCTCTAAATAGTAATATGTAATAATGTTATAGATAAAGATAGCCCACTAGTGTAGTGGGGTTATCTGTACAATAATAGTTAGACTTCAAGTGTCTTCGTATTCATATCACTGCTTGTCTGCAGATCCACTCGGCCGGTAGGTCGAACTTGGCAGTGGCAAACCGCGTCGCTGTTATGTTGTGCCCTCATAAAGATGGGAAGATGTAGATCATCGAAGACGATACGAGGCTGCATCAGTCCAGTCATCATGGCCATCAATGCATCCGTTTTGTGTTTAAGTAAAGAGTTTCAACCTAGAAAATGAGTTGGATCGGTAGCAAATCAGTTATTTATCTGAGGTCTCCATTGCATAGGCCTGGTTGGACTTCAGATTCTCTGGTATGTTACCAGTCGGTTTATCAGACCTAGCAGGTGAGGCAGTTGAAGCAGAGCTGGCTGCCACACTGGGACCTGACCTGGGGTTTAGTGATGTAGATGGTCTGTTCTTCGATTGCTGTTTCATCAGCAACTCGAAGGCAGACTCAGGTGTGCCATCCCATTCAGAGAAAAGGCACCCGAAAGCCCCCATGAATTTAGCATCCATGAAGTCCATCTCTTCCCCCATGAATTTAGCATCCATGAAGTCCATCTCTTCCCTTAGTTTCCTAAGCTTCAAGTCACACATGCCCTTCGTGTTGGCAGCTTCCTTCAGATTTCTATCTGCGGTTTTGCGGTCCTCATCAACTTTAGCATGGGCCTCGGTTGTGATCCGCTCAGTCTCTCTTCGCTGTATTTCATGAAGGCATCCGAATACGCCTTCGGTCATACTGCGAAGATAAGTCACGCTCTGATGTAGGTGGCGTTCTTGCCAGGCTTCGAACACCCCCTTCTCGATGTTGATGGACTGTTGGCATCGTTCTTTGATATACTCATTTGGATCCCTGACATCCAGGTCAGTTGTAGTTCGAACCCTATGGAGAATAGGTCGCCAGTACATTCCAGCAGATGACTGTGGTGGAGGTGTAGGAGAACCCTCCCCACCGCTAACATAGCCGGACTGTGCAGAGCTCGTGGTCACAGTGCTCGGAGTCGGGCTGGCACATGTAGCTGCTGGCATAGCACCAACCCCACCTTGAATAGGCAGTGGTTGGTTCGGATCTTTCATGGCCGCCTACCTTCCAGGACCGGGACATCTGCCTTTTGCAGGTGCTGGGTTCAAAGGTGGACCCATCGATCCTTGAGACTTCCCTCCAGCAGACAGTACCTGCGACTCTTTACCAGGGGTCACGACTGTCTGAAGGGCAGGAAAATCATCTTTACTCTTCTCACCTCTGACGACTTGTGCGATGGTATGCACATTCGGAGTCGTTTCAATTGTCTTTGATGGCGTTCAAGATTGGTCTACCCGACCTCAAATCCAATCATCATATGTATACTGGGTCCCTGACCGGAGCCAGGTCAAGAAGTCGCCAGCATTCGATTGTTGCATCAAGGGGGAGACTTGTTCCATACCTCAAGAACCAGTCTGGGACATAATCTCCTCGAGGGTTTCGAGACCGTTTCCTCTCCGAAGCTTCTGGTGGCACAGGTGACTGAGACTCGGATCTCGATCTCTTCTTTTCCTTATGGCATGGATCAACCCCGGGGTGGGGCTTCACCTTGCCATGCTTATCCAGGGTATCCCTGTCCTTCCTCATGACCTTTACTTCCCAGTGGGTTTCAGGTGTCATGTCGAACCTGTGAGACTTCACATTTCTCATAAAGTAGGCATCCTGTTTGCCTTTGGACATGTGACAGAAGTACTCGGTTGTAATGAGTAACTCATTTCTTTCCTTCTGTTTGAGGTCCTACCATGCACTCATGAGGTTGGCATGCAACTTAAGGACTCTGGCCATGGCATCTTCGGCCTTCAGTCGTCCGCGACGGCGTGTGACATAACCATTGCATTTCTTATTCTCGTTCTTCTCGTTGGTATATCGGTCCATGATGCATGTGTGTTTCTACAAGATGTCGATAGAAGCGATCCTTAGAGGACCACTTCTTCTCAGTCTCATGCATATTCACACACACTTCGAAAGGACAATTCCTTCATCGGCTACTATAGTTCGAAGATGCATACTTGAGCTTCGTCCTGTGTTCGTAACCATAATAAGTTCTCAGGGTTTTTGAGGTGTCACTCAAGCTCGCTACCCACACTCGGTAGAACTTCGATGGTGTCGGATCATCCATACTCAGTCTCATCCAATCCTCGTCATCACTTTCGTCATGACGATTCCTAGCGGGTGGGATCGAATATGAGTCGGCATATCTTTCACAATGGCCAAAATACGAGGGACATTCGAATTCGCTCATACTCAGCGATCTCGTTGACTGCCTGAGTTAATGCGTCAGAGCCGCACATGGCCTCAGCTAGACTGAAATAGTCACACCAGTATGTGTCTCTAGTGATGTGGTCAATTTGGTTGTCTGTGACGCCCTTGACTCATCTCATCTGTAAATCCATGGAGATACAGTCCGGTGGCAGAAATTTACCTCCAAGCATCCGAGGAGAGATCCATCGGTCCTTGCCCAAACAGGTACGGATGTACCTCTTTGTCACATTAATCCATCATCTCAGTGTTGTCTCTATTCTGGGGACAGTGCCTGGCACTTGGAGAATGGCGTCGGCCGATTCGGGGATGACTACCTCCACTTTGGAACGGTGACTTGGTCCTTCTGGAGTCGTTGGTGCTGGTGTAGAACCATCGGTTGTTGTCGGTTTCGGCAATGACCTCCGAGGTGTCCATTGCTTCCTCAGATTCGGTGGCTGGGAACAGGGTGTCCCTCGGGGTCGGTGTCTAAGGTTGCCGTAACCTGGCTCTGGGCCATTGTAGAAGCCCAAGAGCAGTCAGTCCTTTCTTACTCTACTTTGAATAGTATTCGATACACTGCCACGCTCAAGAATTGGTTTTAATCGCAGTGGAGACTCCTACCAAACAAAAGCACGTCCGTTTCCTTTGGATCGGGACGCGTGCTATGAGCGACAATGGGTGCACAGCAACTCTCGGCGCACGGGGGGCTGTGCCACTGCAGTTTTTAACCGGCACGCCACCTTTCCTGCCTTGGCAAGAACTGGTACTACATCAAGCAGCGCCTGTCGTAGTTCGAGAATTTTTCTGTTTGGTCGATGCGTTGGTGTGTACCTACGCTGTTCATATCATCGGGAGTTTAACAGAAACACATGTAGTATTTTATGTGCATGTCAGCTTAGCTGTCTGTCACCCACAGGAACCATGAATGGGGTACTTCGGTGCATCTGACCCTACATCGAGTCGGTTTCAAAGTATTTCAACTTCCATTAACAAATAACATTACACAATACAGGATATTTACACTCGTTGTTTACCAGGACTTAAGTAACAGCAGACCTTAGGGCAAGTCATGGGCTGCGTCTCTCTCCTATTCGACATTTCTTTTTCAACCCAGAAGTCTGAGGTGGTTTATCAGAAGATACCAGCGTCCTCTTCCTACCTCTACTGCTGTGTCCTAGTGAGACATTTTCCTTGTGATCGGATTTTAGATTCACATCAGTTCTCTTAACTTTTTTCTTCGAATGGTTTCTCGTTCCAGTCTTCTTAGACTTCTTTTTATTCAGTTTTACAATTCCAGGCGATGTCTTTAAACATTCCTGTTTCATAAGGATCTTGTCTCTCTCTGTGTTCCATTTGTCCGATAATTCCTTACATTCAGCATTAGCAGCTTCCCTGCCTCTCCATCATCGTAGTCTACAGACGTTCGATTTAATAATTCTACCCGTGGGTAAACTTAATATATTAACAGTGGACTCCGAAATGATCTTCGTCACTACATGAGGACCATCCCATCCTGAAACCAATTTCTTAGATGACAGATGATGGGATTCAAAACCGGGAGGCTGGAATAATTTGTGGCCTGGGCAAGAGCTGGAGTTACTCAGTCCCGATTTCATTTTGACTTAAATACCCTAGTTGAAGACAAGGGTAATAATTAGACAACACTCCTGTACATTTCATTAAATTTTGATAAACTTCTATCGACCAGTTTGCCATCTGAGTGATTACTCCTTTTTCTTGCCAACCCCCTCTCATAAAATGGGGGACGACGTCATATGCTATTTATAGATGCAACATTACATTGACTGTCCACCATAAAAATGCTGTCCATGTAAAAAGAACTGTTTACAGGGTTCCCAGTTTATGCGGCATGGTATTAACTGACTTTAACCTGATATTTATCAGCTTTTAACTGACCAAGTAATTTATGGGGCTCACGAAAAATATTCATCCACTCTCGAGCAAGAGTGTTCCTAGAAATTTTGCAAATTCCATGTGAAATCTTGACAATCATCCTCTAAATTAGTTGCAAAATATCTTTTTAACTGGCCTTTAAAGAAATATAGGTTTAACTGACTTTTAATTGACCGGTGGGAACCCTGGGATAGGTGTATATCTAGTCTGTTTATAATGCCATATTGAGCAGACCTTCTGCAGATAAAAACGACCATAAAGTCTTGCGATTTCAAGTTGAAACTTGCTTTATTTGTAAATAGGGACATACAAAATACCATTATTGCAAATCGACAATAAATAACCATAGGCTAGTAATGATAAGCATTGTATTGTACGTGGCGCCCCCGGTGAGCAGAATGGGAACTACAAGGTCACGTGATGAAGACGACCCAGTGATGACGTACGGACGACATGTGACTTAGAACACGTGATCAGTGTCGGCTAGACAGTTACTTGGTTTGGTGTAACGTATATACAGATTATAGTGTTCTGTGTTAGGTACAGAAATATATATCATATATGTAAAGAAAATAACCAGAAACAACTTATTAGCAGTGTCGCCACCCAATACAGAACTGAATTTCCAGGTTATATGAAAAAGGGTAAAAGACATTTTTTTTTTTTGAAAGAACAGAAATGAAACACAGGGGGATTGAAAACACTTGGGAAGGAATATCAGTAATTGTCTCAACCTGATGAACACTAAACCACAAACTAAATATTACTGGCGCCCTGTTGGTAATGATGAATGGTAATGATAATCACCGACTCGTTATACGATGTGGCCCTCAAAGTGCTTAGCCCCTGTGTTATGAATAATACATAGAGCAGATATTTCACATCAGAATAGTAACAGAGCCAACTTCTTTTTCTAATATACAAACTAGTCCTTGTCCATGAACTGTCTAGAAAACTGTTCCACTCACTGTAAAAACAGATATTTTACTTCTTCTCAAATATCCAATGTAGCGGGTATGCACAAATATTTTTTTCTATACAGTTCTTTTTCTACACGCATAAATAGGTCCGGTGGACACACTTTGTCCTATTTTACCTATCAATGAACAACTGCCATATTAACTTGACCCCCTCCCCTTAAGTTCGCCATTGCGATGTTCCTAAGTGAAGCATAGAGGAATATTCCAGTGTGAAGAGTAATAGGAGTACCCTTTATGCTTCTATGTAGTAGCTGCAGTTCACAGTTTTCTGTGTTCTATTGAGAATGACTCAGGGTAGAGTTGATAAAGAGTCCTTCTCTTTCACCTCCATGTTCTGATATGTGGAGGAGCCTTGATTCCAGTTCAGTGAGAAGTCACATAAAAGTAGTGGTATTGACAATGAGAGTAACAGTAGTTGGTTGTACATATACAGTTTGTTGGGGGGATTCTGCCACCATAAATACATCATTTATACCCACTTGCTGGGTGTTTGGTAGGGCCTGCTGGTCCCAACAGTCAGATGAGATAAACCAAGTACAGCGAACAGGGGAGGGGCTCTGTTTTTGGATGAACAATGATGATCGGGCACTCTATATTAGGCCTGCCTTTCTACACCTAGAGCTACAATACAGTGGGCACAGTCCCCTCGGAGCATGGAAACAATATCTAGACCTATAATACACCACACAAAACATGGTTTCCTTCTCCATGGCCCAACTCACAGAGCGGCGCTTATAATATATATTATATAAGTATTCCAACACTTTCTTTGCTCTATCAGAAAAAAAAATCATCATCATAACCTTCTTGCCACTGCAAACCCTCTCCTAACTCTCTCCTCGCCAGTCTTTGCTCAATTGCAAAAGAAAATGGGGATATAATTGAAATCCAATAATTACTACTTTTATTCAAATAAAACTAACATACAATGAAATTCCTTATTCTTCCTTACAGACTTTTCACACATGATTGTTTGGTCAGTGGTTGGTGCAAGATTATGCAATATCAGAATTAATGGTTGCTGTTCTTGCAGTGAAGTCTACTTCCATTATCACTGGCTAATTAATAGTAATTTCATCAGTGATATCCACAAATATACCAGTCCATTCATTATTGAAAAATAAAATCAAGAAAAGTATGTTATCCTATGAGGAGCACAGGAATGAAATCGCCAACAAGCTACATTTCTTGCTGAATGCCATCGTTTTGTTTGAATCATTACAGATTTCAAAAGTCAGTATTTTACAGAGTATTTTTCTTGGTGCCAACTATGCAGGTTTCACGTGAACTGTCTATGTAGGTGTGAGGGAAAAGGTTATCCCATGGCACAACTTGAAAGGCGTCAATTTTTCTAATATCCATCAAATATGACTTCCAAAGAGGAGGGGTGAGAAAATACATTAAATCCTGCTCTGGGGATGATGATTTGTTCTACCTGCTGGTTTCAAACAAGAAGCTGGCTTTCATGATTTTGGATATATTCATGCATTATTCAGGGTAGTGATGGTGTTATCCCAACTCACATAAGGGAAAGATTATCACCACTGCCAATATCTATTAAATGTCTCCTTCTACAGACAACATGATGCCTCAATGCTTTTTTTTCTTTTGGAATAAGTTAAGAAATCAATGCTGGTTTGTATCCTGCTGGTATTCTGTTGGTTCAACACACCGACTTTTCAGAACTATTGATTCTGTCCGGTCAGCGTAATGAACAACTACAGTACCAACAGGTTACTCCCCGATGCTATGTTCATGCGGTAAAAAAAAAAAGAGTGTAATGCATCAAGGCACCATGTGGTCTTTCAAAGGTTAAGTTTAGGAGCACAGCCGAGCATCACATATTTTGATTTACCCTGTTCCACACAGTTTACCCATCAAACCGTAGGAGTCGAGGGGGAAAGGCGCGTGGCAAGAAAAACAAAGATTGTATGTGGTCATTGCCTCATCTGCTGGTAAAAGGGACAAACCCAATTCTGATTTGTCACTATTGGCAGTGTCCTGATAGAGTATGACAGGGAGATGGAAGGGAGGAGGGAGGAAAGGAAGGGAGGTGATTCTAGAAATATTTGAAATAATGGGTAGTTGATACTTGGACACTGTGTTCAACCTGCCACAATTATCTTCACTCTCTGGACTGGTCAACAAATGTCTTAGTTTTGTTTTAAAATGATTAAGACACAAAAAGCTTTCAATTTACTGCAATGATTAGAGCTACTAAGACACCACCATGACACCAACCTTGTACCTGAATATGTGATGATTAATTATAGAGGACAGACTGCAGACATCCTTGATTATGTGTATATAGAATTACCTGTTCCATAGCAAAGTCAATCATTACCCTGCCTTTTTATCATCATTCTCAAAACTTGACAAAATTCCTGATCAGATGCCAACAAACTTGCATGCAAAAATTTTCCCCCATGGAAACAATTTCTCTGAAAACAAATGCTCTAGAAAATATACACACATTTGGTTACACCTTTCAGGGGACCATCACAATTGTATATCTATAGAAATTTCCTAGGCTAGTCTGAACACGAAAATTGTCTAACCGTGATAGGAATTGTGTGTGTGGCTAGAGTTATACCCCCCAATCCCAAATCCTCTTCACCATTTTACCCCTCCTTATTAGTGTAAATATAGTACCACATTTTCAACTCTGCAGGTCTTTTCTTTTCTTGAGTTAAGTCAACATAAAAATGATTACATCTTACAAGGGACCGGCAACTGTGGCAAATCACTATCAATCTACTACTTCCCCTCCTTTCATAAATCAAGCTCATTATATATCAGACAACTTTTAAATAAGGTCTACCATTCACACAAACTTGGCAAAGTGCTCACTGAAAGTAGTTTGTATTTTCTTTAAAAGAAACATTGGTTATCATCATTATTATTATGAGCCACCTGAGTTTATAGAACATGGTATATTACATTTTGCACATCTGGATCAGAGGTGCAGAAAACGTGGCCTGTATACCCGAATGCTTTCACACTACAAAAGACTAATTCTCAGTAAACGATGTTCTCCGCATGCAAACACACATTTGTATAATCCGTTGTAGGAAACCATACACAGCTCTCTTTCAAATTATAACATTTTTCTTTTCCATCCCCTCTCCTTCAATAATATTCCATGCACATTTTGTGATACACATCAATCATTAGAAAGAAATCTGGTACCATGTCCTAATGATTTGTGATTGTAATAAGTAACACAATTATATGGAGTATACTCTATATTTAACGTTTTGTTGCGTCTTATTCCAACAAAAACAATCATTAATGGGTTGATACACACTAATGTAACCAGGCTTGTTCTTCAATTGAATAAAAAAAAAAGTCAAACAAGAAAAAACCTGCTTCCATTTTGCTTTCTCTCTCACTTTCTCTCTGAACATCTTGGGGAGTTCTGCGGCCACACAAGGGGGGTTGGGAGTCGGCACCTATAGAGTTGAGTGGGGAGGACTCATCAACTCTTCCATAGCGCCGAGTTCTGGAGGCTGCGGGGTGGGATCATGTCGAGCAGGTATTGTCGCTGCAGGTCAGCCTGCTTGGAGGTCATTGCCTGGAAAGGGAAGGCCATGCGTGGGTTGAATCCCAGCAAATTTGGGTTGATACCACGCAGCTGCGCCTGATGGGCCTGGATCAGATTCTGATGCTGACGGATCTGGTCATTAGTCGGCTTCAGCGCTGTCGACAGGTTGATTGGAGAGCCTGAGTGAGCAGCAGCAATCTGTGCCAGATGCAGGTGAGAACTAAGAGAGGCAATAGAGGAGCTGTGAGAAGAGCTATGTGAGGAGCTATGTGACGAACTGCCACCATGCGATGAGCTATGTGACGAACGGGAGGTGTGCGCTGCTTGTTGTTGGGCAGCTGCGGCGGCGGCAGCTGCTGCCTTCTCCCGTTCTCGCTCACGCTCACGATCTCTCTGTTGCTGCTCTCGTTGCTGTTGTTGTTGCTGCTGCTGTTGTTGCTGCATGCGCTGCTCAATCTCCTGCTCTTGTTGCAGAGCTTTGACAAACGCAGACTTGAGCCGGTTGGTGTGTTCCTGTTTGAGGGCTTTCTTCTGGTTGGTCGTTACGCATGTCTCACAGATGACGTTCTTGGAACCTGGCTTGTCACGCTTCCACACGGGCGTGAAGTCAGTTCCACACTGCACACATACGAAGGGGTTGAACACATACTTGACGTCATGCCTGCCATCGCCCTTGGAGCGTGCATCATTCTCTGTTATGTTCTTAACCACCTCTTCCAGGCCCACCAACAAGATGAACTCATTGCCCAGGAGACTTGGAATGAAGTTCATCTCTGGCGGCGGTGGCTTGGGTGGTGGGATCTGCAGCAGAGTTTTCTCCAGCTGTTTACGCAGAGCCAGCTTGGCAGCGGCCTGGCGTTGTGCTGGAGTCTGTTCGGGCTGCTGGGGTGTCGTAGGCTGTGCAGACTGCTGCTGCTGTGCATGATGGGATGCATGCGATGAGGACTGTGGCGACTGTGTTGAGTTGTGATACCCGCCACTGCCTGACATGAGGCCACTGGCCGACCCACCAGAGTTTGTCCCACTGCTGTTGTTGCGCATGTGGTGTGAGCTCATGTGGTTGGAGTTACGAGGTGCCATTACCAGTGGTGGAGGGCCTGAGTTATGTCCACTGCTAGTACCACCTCCCTGGTGGGAACGCATATTGCCCTGCTGCGGACGCATCATTTGGTGCACCGAGCCTGACTGGTTCTGTTTGCCATGCACATTGAGCTGGTTACCACTGCCACCCCGTACCAAAGGCGGAGGGCCTTGGTGGCCGCGGTGCATTTGCTGAGCTCCCCGCTGATTAGCAGCGTGCTGTACAGCAGCATGGTTCTGTGTGTCATGGAGGTGAGCCATAACCTGGCTCTGACGGATCTTTTTCAACAGCACCAGCTTGGCCTCTTCATTGCGCAACTCCTCCTGAAGAGTGCGAATTAGCTTCCGCTTCTCCTTCTGGTGGTCTCTGCCAGCTAAGGTGACGGCACGCAAACCGGTTCTCCTCTTGTTGTCATCCGCCTCCTCATCAGACTCGAGCATGATGACATCAGCCGGTGAGCTCGCCTTGGCTGATAAGTCCATAGGGGCACTCAGATCCATTGGTCGCTCTGCGTTTTCCTTGTCACTGTCACCTTTCTCACTATCTACATCACCATTGCTGTGTGGCACCACCTCGGGCTTGCTCGGCTTCTTTTTCTCAGAACAAGCACTAGACTCCTTGTCTGAGTTTGCACGAGTTGCCCTGTCCGCACTGCTACGAGTCTGCCTCTCTGAGTCCGAACTAGTCAGTTTCTCTGAGTTCTCCTTGGGTTTCTCAGAGTCTGAGTTAGGCTTGCCCTCCTTGGAGGCTGGAGGTTTATCAGTTAATTTATCAGAACTGTTATTAGGCACCTTTTTACTAGAGGATTCCTCTCTGTGAGATGCACTGTCTCTATGCTTTCTTGGAGAGGTCCGCAGCTCACGGCGCGGTACCTCATCACCAGAGTCTTTTTCCTCTGTTTCAGTAGCGGAACCATTTTCACAAGACTTAGGTTCTTTTTGTGGGTCCTTCAAAGAGTCTTTAGTTTCCTTTTTAGAACCCTTCTTTTTGTCAGTCTCTTCGTTCTCCTCGCCATTATCCTTTTTACTATCGTTCTCCTCATCTTTATCTGTGCCGTTGCCTGTATTACCATCCTCCTTTTCTGCTGTACAAAGTCTGAAAAAGAGGAAAGATAACATTAAGTTTTTGATTAAGTAAAATCATTTATAGCATCCTGATAGCCTTTTCCAGCCAAGGCATACGTGACCCCCCCCCCCCCTCCCGGAGAAAAATTAGATTAACTTTTGTTCATGCTCATTACAATGCCCAGTGAGTTTGAGTTTAAGAAATCCTTCATTGCTTACACCATTGCATGTGTAATTGATAAATAGATTTAATTCAAAAGCACCAAACTAACAAACTCCAAACAGTTTATAAAATCAAACTTTGCACACCAACGAAGGAGGAACTGTTAGTGGTTACAATTGTTACTAGCTCCATGTGAGTACATCCTTATACTACTACCTTCCGATGCTGCCACCTACTGGACACAATGGTAACTAAGCAGGCTCTGAGTGGTTTATACAGTAATGACACCAAGTTGGAACTAGTGGAACTAAATGAGATTCCTAGCCTGAATTTACAATACTACAGTTTGTACATGTTTCGTGCTGGTATTAGTTCTGCATTTCCTACAGATAATTTGACTCAGGATGATGTTTTACTAATACCCACCGTTTCACACTCGATTCATCCTGTGCGCCATCATTTGCAGAAGCGTCATTGTCTTCATCTCGCTTCCTTTTCTTGTCTGCAACACTCTCGGTTGACTTTGGCAGCTTTTTAACCTCATCAGTCTCCATTCTGCAATGTATGTACAAGTTTGTTAAGTGCATGAGATGACCCTGATCGACAACAGTGTTTTTCTACCTCTTTTAATCATATTTGTCTTGGCCTATGTGTTCTATTCAATCTATATCTTATCACATACACACAAAGTAAATTATACAGGTCAATGATCTTTTTAAAGGGACATGTATACATGTATAATGTCACAACACAGTAAAGGTCAATTTAGTATGCTCGGCATATATTCACTTTCTTCTGTACAGTTTGTTAAAACAACTTCTAGTAAAAGATATTCCGACAAAGGGCATTTATATTCATTCATGAACCTGCATTATGGTGAAAATACTCACTTGTCGTTTTGCATTTTCAGGGTCGGTTCATCTGTGGAGGAGGGCTTTGCCACACTCATGTCCTCCTTGTCAGACATGACCGACCGGTCTGCACTGAGCGTCTCCTTTATACTCTATCTGAAAAACATGAAGAAGGTACACCATTGTCAGTTACTTTCATCAAGGACACATCATGTAAAATATTCATTCTCCCACTGATATTCCAACCCCTCACCCCAAAATCAGCAGGCGCAAAGAAGTAAACCTTTACATATACACATCCCCCTAACCACAACATAAAGACTCAATATTCATTAAGAATGGAAAGGCATTATCACATCAGACATTGAGTTATATTAATCTAGGTAGCCATGGCAACAGAGTGCTTGTCTATCACACCACCAAATCTGAATCTGACACTTGGTTTCAAACTTTAATTAGTCGTACACAGGCTCTTTGTGAGTTGCCAAATAGGGTATTGCGAGGAAGGGGTTAAGGTAAAAATTGATGCAAGATAAGACTTCCACCTGGTCGACATTAGGATATCACTCAGTTTCATAGTATGAACATCCAATATGGAACCCCATCACAGCGAGTGGCTTCCAGAAAACAAAAGCTGCCGGTGGGGCAGCGCATCATATAACTGTGTGCTAATGAACACAGGAATTTCTGTCAAGTCAGCCGTGAAATCAGACCCCTGCCAAAGCCTGCTACGTCCCCCAATGTGATTTGATTCTAAATTTTACTAATAGAACACCATAAATACAAAGTGGGATGTTCACATGTCGCCTAAAAGCGTTAAAATCAGTTCTCTCCTTTTAAGTTATTGTTGAGGCAGGAGTGCCACAGACTCGGTTATGGTTACCGGTACATGTATTAATCACTATGCCACTGAAGCCGCCTGGTGACCTTTACCTTTTTGGGCATCAACCTGGTCAGCTTAATTGGGATCGAACGGCAATCAACCTCTCCATGAGTCTCTACACTGAATTCTACACCAAAGATGTAACCTCTTCAGCATCCTTTGGAAATACAGAACCTGCCAGTTCATCTTTTCTTTTACCTCTCCAAAGAGTATGACAATACAGTGTTTCTCAGTTAAGATGCTCCACAGGTGAATTCACTAAATATCCGGTATTGTATGTACAAAGTAAGTTGCATTGAGCTGCCTGCATTGAGTGATGACTGGAAGGCTGTACCTGCCCTTTATTTGGTTCTGGTGATCTGAAAGCATTGTTCAGCCAATATCAATTGAAGACCAACTTACTTGAATTCATTGCCTAGGACTAGTTCCAAATTGAGACATGACTGACTTGAAGTCATTGCCTACCCCTGTTTTGCAGGAGGTTGACTAGAAGCCGCATCCTTCTTCAAAGCACTGAGTGGAAGCCATTGCCTTCCCATACATGGGAGCTGATTGTTGGAAACTATTGCCTAGACACTGGTTGACTAGAAGCCATTGCCTAGTCGTATATTTCACCTGGCTGGTGGTAAGCCATTGCCTAGATAAAAATTGTTAGCTGGTGACACCATTGCCTAACCATATATTGGAAGCTGGTTGACTTTGAAGCCACTGGCCCTTTGTATATATTGCTCCTGATTGACTTGAAGCAACTGCCTAACCACTATATTGGAGTTTGTAGAGAAGCTATTGCCTAGCTATATTGGCAGCTGGTGAACTTGGTGCTAGCTTCTGATCACGCATTGGAGTTTGCCGACAAGAAGCCATTGCCTAGCCATATCTTGAAGCTGGTTTACTTGAAGCCATTGCCTAGCCCCATATGTTTGGCTGATAGCTGTGACTGGGGCCTGGATGGCCTGGGCGGTGGCTGAGTGACCGGAGTGGCCTGGTTGTCAAGGCCGAGGTGCTGATTGTCTTATTATGAGGTGTGTATGAATCACCCCCCCCCCCACAACAGACACACAGACATGCATTCAGTACCGCCCCCCCCCCCCCCCACACACAGACATTCAGTACCGCCCCCCCCCACACACACACACAGACCAGCACGCTGGGGCGTGCACCGCCACTGATAACGCACTCAGCACTTAAACGGTCTGACACACAAATAAGGGACTGACAGAAAGGCTGGGGATGGGTGCTCATGATGATTCCAATGTCTGTTTGACTTGGATGGAAGATGCAGGATTTGTTTTGCCTCAATATGTAATCCTCACCTGGCCTTTAATGGCCTATATCTACATTTAACACAAATGCTCCTACCTCTGCCAAATGAATGTTGAATTGCTCATAGGACCAATGCATGGACTGCTCACCATCTTGCTTATGTCTTTAATATGTCTAGCTTGAATCACCCCCTCCCCCAAATGACTACTGACCTAGATACACTTCTACATAATACACTAGAACTTAGCAACCTAGATCAATCCTAGATACTGTTTAACAGCAACCAAAATCACTCTATCTACCTCACCAATAGTGTGAAATCATCAGTTAAGAAGAAGTCGACAATGCCAACAGGATGTTTTGCTCATCTCGGCTCTGGGAAGGTTTCCGTAGGATCATTACCCACGGCGACACAAATACACTGGGGTTATTTTTAGATTTGCACTTCTCTAATCTATGCAGTAGTTGGCGTCCATGAGTGAACAAGGAGCGTCTTAACTCTTTAACGTCAACATGGGGACGCCGCGTCATGGCTTCACATCCATCTGGTATCTGGTTTTACCAACTCAGCTGTGGCGAGTAACCAAATGACTACGACGCCTTGTGGGATCATCCCCCGGATCATCCCCTTTACCAAAAAGGGTTAAAGCTATCCTGCCTGAGGCATATACATGTATATGTATTAGTGAACTGCTGTAAAACATCAATAACCCAACCCCCCTTTTACCACAGCCAAACTATTTTTGGTTTGTGGGAACAGATTAGAATCTGACCCTGTATTGCCGCATTGTGAGTAGCCCTCTCTACAGTTAACATCTTAATTAACATATTTCAGTTACTTGGACAGCGAGAGAGGTCATAATGCACACAATGGCCGAAGCATTAAATTCAACACAGTCTACGTATACTTCTTTACTGTTATGGCATGGTGATAATTTGGTTTGGGGGTCGGGGGATAAGGATGAGTTAGGGGTGATGTTATCTTAACAACTGTTTGCTATATAGGAGAGTGGGAGGGGGTCACCTTGGTTTCTCTGACATAGGGCATTTACCTAGAGCAACGGTGGCTGGCCCGCCTTCCCCCAGGTATACCGCTATTCCAGGTCGCCCTGTGTACGCTTGCACCCTACAGTGCAGCCACCAGCTCAGGCCTAATTAACATGCATTCTCGCAAGACTTGGAGCTTCCAGGGGTCAGAAGACACTCTATACATGGGTGAGACTACACACCTCTAGGCGTGAGTAGTGATAGCCTATACTCAGCATACCTTTGAAGCTGTTATCATATTTTCTTAGCCACCATGAGGCCACTTAAATGAGTCCTAATAGTACTCTTGTGTGTAAGGTGGGAGAGAGTGGATTCCCACCAGTATCTCAGGGTATTACATAACTGACCCCTAAAACCAGTGTAAGGTACATGCTGATAACCAGCTTCAGCTAGACACAACGGCGCCACCCCAACCCGCCAAGTCGGTATATCCTAAACCCCGGGGTTATATTCACCACCTTACCCCTCCACCACCCCTCCCCATCACCCCCTCCCATCCACCCAAGCCCCCAACACAACTCCGAGCACCCTGAAGGGTCTCCCTGGTGCCGGTTCGCACCTCGCCCAGCGGCCGCTGCACGTCCGTAGTCCGTCCGCTGTCCCTGTGCGGCGGATGTCGGGTGTCAACCTTATGCCCCCCCCCCCCGACCCCCAACAGGCTTTCATCAGTTAGCATCATTCCTATTCACGCCATTAGTGGGCTTTGTTTTTGCTTGGCGGGTGGGGCGGCAGCACTGCCAGCGTCTGGGAGACGGCTGCGGCAGCAGGAGAGAAGAGGAGGCGGAGGATGTGGTTGTTGAGGTGAGGTGTGTGTGAGTTGGGGGGAAGGCGGTTGGTAAGGGGGGAGGGGGGGGGGCTGCCTGCTGGCATGCCGCCGCCGCACCTCTCACACATACACAATGGCAGCTCCCCAGGCTCTGGCTTCTTCCTCAAATTGATCCGCCCCAAACGCTCTATGTCTATCACCATCCCCCAGCCTATTTCTTTAATTCCCACCCCTACTTTCAAAGTCCCCACTCCCCAACCCCTCTCCCAAAATTCCCAGTTTTTGACCTGGGTTCCTGCACCTGACCAGGTAGGTAGCACCTGGGTAGTAGTTGAGGCCGGACACTGCGGCGACCAGCAGCCCGCTGGTGCCTTTCGCGCCGCTCCGGGCGCGGCCCACGACGCCGCCATGTTAGAGACGCCGCCCGAACGCCCGCCCGCCGCCCAAGACATACAGACTAACGTCCCCGCGGCACACACACACACACACTCCCACTCACACACACACCGTTACACAATCACATCTGTCAGTCAGCGTGACCCACCACTACTCTTGGCTATTCCATCAAACCGACTACCCTCCCCCGCTTTCCCGGCGATTCCCTCAAGCGTGCACACCCCCTCCGATCCCCCCCCCTCCCACCCGCCCACCCACGACCCATCCGCCACCACCACCACCCTCCCTATGCTCCGCCAGCAACGCCACCACCACCAAAGCCTATCAGCTGGTACTCTCGGGTTACCAAACATTCTTGCCATATTATCATATTAACTCTTTGTATCCCACGACGGCCAGCGCGCCATCTGCGACCAGACAAGGCATCATGCGTTCCGGTGTTAACCCTGCCATGCCCAGAGCGGCCTCCCCCTCCTCCCTCCCACCCCACTCTCGTGCTACCCAGACCCCGGTGCCTGACCCCAGGTTACATGCTATCTGTGTGTGTTGCTGTATACTTCCTATACTATATTGCCCCCCCCCCCCCCATCCTGTAGCTACCACTACTGCCCAATGTACTAGTGTATTACATGTACAGGTCCTGTCCTCCATGGTCCTCCTCCTCCAGCCAATATGTACACCTCCACCCACCTCACCACCACCATAAGTACAATACACATGCACCAAGACACTACAAGTGTGCTTTTCTGATAGTGGCTACTTTTACCTGGGTGGGTTGGTGTAGGATCTCTTATCCTGATCTTCATCATCATCATCGTTGACCATCATATGATACATACTGGATCTAGTGTGTACTAACACCATACCTGTACAACATGTATGTACATTGTATATCACCCACTAGTCACCAAAGAAGCCACCACCACCACCCTCCCCTCCCACCCCCACACACACACCAATCCTATGGGTTATCTCTGGATAAGTTATCTTAGCCCACTTCACTGTATAACAGTATGATGAAGACCGATGTCCGACAAGATTCTGATGCCTACATCCACCCACTGAAAATGTCACATCCTTGCCCCCCCCCCTCCCCCCAACACACACACTCACACCCACTACACCTCCAGGTTGTCTATTTTGGGCCTGTCTTCAGTTGACTTCTGCCATTTCCATTACACAAACATATTAGCAAACAGATCGTATTCAAGGACTGATACATGCTTCTGCTTGTGATAATACACCTGTAATGAGCAGCTCTTGCTGAATGATTATCTCCCATGATGTACTAATATAGAAACCACGATTAACTCACTGGTACTACATTGCCACCGCGAGTAACTCACCATGGGTATATCATGACTACTTGGGGCTACATCACAGTAAATGGATTCAGCATGTTTCATAATTGTGGCCCTGCCAAGCTACTCACCAGGGATGCTGTCAAGCATCATACCGATATATAGGTCATAATGCAGTACTATGTGGTCCTTAATGGGTTATGGAAAATGTTTATTTATGGAGTATCAGATTATAATATATATATATATATATATATATATATATATATATATATATATATCTGTGTGGTATAAAGAAGCGCTATATATACATGTGCTGTATAATCTCATGGTCATTCTATGAGCTAAACTAACATTTTGAGTGGATTTTGACAAGAACAGTCCCCAACAGCCTTGATCTGCTCGTTCTGCTCTGAGCTGCTCTTTTCGCCATATTACTGCTCATGTCACCATAATTCTTCAACATACTAATGTTATGTCACAATACTATTGCTCATATCTTCATACCATTAATCCTGTCACCAATACCATTACTCCTGTCACCATACTATTGTTCATGTCACTATACTATTGCTCATGTCACCCTACTATTGTCATGTCAACAAACCCCTGATTTGGGCTCATGTCACTTTACTAATGCTCATGTCACTTTACTACTGCCCATGTCATTATCCTGCTCATGCCATTATCCTACTGCTCATGTCATCATACTACTGCTCATGTCACTTTACTACTGCCCATGTCATTATCCTACTGCTCTTGTCACTTTACTACTGCTCATGTCACTTTACTAATGCTCATGTCACTTTACTAATGCTCACGTCACTTTACTACTGCCCATGTCATTATCCTACTGCTCTTGTCACTATACTACTGCTCCTGTCACTTTACCACTCCTCATGTCACTTTACTACTGCTCCTGTCACTATACTACTGCTCATGTCACTATACTACTGCTCGTGTCACTTTACTACTGCTCCTGTCACTATACTACTGCTCATGTCACCATACTACTGCCCATGTCACCATACTACTGCTCATGTCACTATAATACTGCTCATGTCACTATCCTACTGCTCGTGTCACTTTACTACTGCTCGTGTCACTATACTACTGCTCATGTCACCATACTACTGCCCATGTCACCCTAATACTGCTCATGTCACTATAATACTGCTCATGTCACTATAATACTGCTCATGTCACTATCCTACTGCTCGTGTCACTTTACTACTGCTCGTGTCACTATACTACTGCTCATGTCACCATACTACTGCCCATGTCACCATACTACTGCTCATGTCACTATAATACTGCTCATGTCACTATCCTACTGCTTGTGTCACTTTACTACTGCTTGTGTCACTATACTACTGCTCATGTCACTATCCTACTGCTCATGTCACTGTCACAATACTGTCCATGTCATTATCCTACTGCTCATGTCACACTTTACTACTGCTCATGTCACTATACTATTGCTCATGTAACTATACTATTGCTCATGTAACTATCCTTCTGCTCATGTCACACTATACTACTGCTCATGTAACTATCCTTCTGCTATTGTCACACTCTATTACTACTCATGTAACTATCCTACTGCTCATGTCACACTATACTACTGCTCATGTAACTATCTTACTGCTCATGTCACACTATACTACTGCTCATGTAACTATCCTACTGCTCATGTCACACTATACTATTGCTCATGTAACTATCCTTCTGCTATTGTCACACTCTATTACTACTCATGTAACTATCCTACTGCTCATGTCACACTATACTATTGCTCATGTAACTATCTTACTGCTCATGTCACACTATACTACTGCTCATGTAACTATCCTACTGCTCATGTCACACTATACTACTGCTCATGTAACTATCCTACTGCTCATGTCACACTAAACTATTGCTCATGTAACTATCCTACTGCTCATGTCACACTATACTACTGCTCATGGCACCATACCACTACTTGCCAAAATACTAATGCCATGTCACCATACCACTGATCATGTCATCGTGTCACAATACCAACCAACTATATTGGTATATCAGTAACTTGTATAATAATACCACTGCTCATTTCAACATACTACTACAGTACATGTACCTCCATTTTCTCTCCCATCCTCAGCATATGGACCAACACCTAATACTAAGTAATAGCAGCCCCCTCCCCTTCCTTCCACGTAGACTGACTGTGTAACACTTGCATGCTACATATCCCTTTATACAGTACATAAAAGCACCAAAACATCTATACATGTAGAAGCAAAGTTAGGTTCTTTTATAAACCATAAGACAATGATTACCCCCTCCCCTCGCCCACCTCATCCGACCCATTTCTATCAGCAGAGATCTGGGTATCATCCATGTATTATCAACTGTTAAAGGCCTATACCCACATAGATATGACGACCGCCATGCTATCTCCATCCCACTCCAGATGTATAAACTGGATCACTCCAAGTCTACCAGTGGCCATTTTGTCTCCAACTCACAACCTGTTCTGGCTACAAAAGACACAGGTATATAGCTACTCATATACAACAACCAAATTCATGCCACCAAACAAACAGCCCCCCTCTACCCCACCCCTTCTCTCCATCCACCCTCCCTCCAAACCACCAACTCCTCACGACCGTACACCAAGCAACCTTCAAATCACCCTAACCCTAGCAGTTCCTATATACCCTCCCCCAAACACCATGGACTGATCGCAAAGCCAATCGATACCTGATCAATACTTCATCGGGATCAAATTTGGTCGTGCATTTTCTTCCCCTGTGGGTAGTAATATGTTCCATAGAGGGTGGTGGTATGGCATAAAGGGATGTGGTTAAACTATTAACCCTTTAATGCTAGCAGTCACAGTGCTTGTACTGAACTGCCGAACTGTGCCTGGTCAAACCGAAAGGATCATCCACGAACCTATGTACAGGGTTCCCTTTCTCCATGCCTACTCAGGATTCACTTTAACCAGGTGAGGTTTGGTGCCAAATGTCACAATACCTGCATTCTCAAAGGGTTATGATGCAGCCAGACAGCGAGTTAATCGCCAGTACAGCGTCTGTGCATCATAGCGACAAAGGCAAGTGAGGCTGGGGGCATCATGTCACCCTTAAAGTGTTGGACCATAAATAGGTACAGGAAAGGGGAGGGGGGGTTTATAGGGTATAATGCAATGTGCCTTAGGGTTGTTGGAAGGGTAAACCTTAGTGGGGATATGGGGGTAGGCTAGCAGGAGGATGGGACCAACGGGGTATCTTCTTTGCAGCAGCACTAAAACGAGGAAGGTGTGGGTGCCGCGCAGTGGGCCTCACCATCTAGCCCCCCCCCCCCACAACCATACAATCCACACCCCCTCCCTCCCGGCACTGAACGGCCGCCCCTGCTGACATACACTCGCCCCTGCCGACACACCACCACGACTACAGCCAGCTCCCCAAGCCCCATCTTGGATCCCTGGAACAGTGAGAGAGGAGGGAGGCAAGTGTGTCCTCATCACCCTGTATACCCTAGTCTCCATGGTTAATAGGGTTGGCAGGATGAGGCTTGGGGAATCAGGGATCCAACCTTAATGAGTGAAAAGGGCATTTTGACCATTGGCTGTGTATGTGTTTTAATGTAGAGGCCGGGTCTGGCTGGGTGCCCAGTGGGTGCTTCTTGCTATGATTAGTATTCATGAGTGTATATTGCCGTATGGTGGTGTGCAAGGTTAGACAATATTCCCTGCGTCTAAGGCACAAGTCAGAGTCTACAGCACTGCCCCCTGCCGAGAGTGCTGCTAACTACAGAGTACTACATCTACCACAGGGCTTACCATGGCACCGCCTGTACATGTTGTACATACGGACACGTCATGTCACAATTACACATGATTCAAACACGCCTTTATTAATGCCAATTACCTGCTATTATTAAACACATGTATGTAAATATTCAAACTTCAAGTCTTTATAAGAGAGATTTTAGGTCTCAAGATGGTTAAACCAAGACTAGTCACTTTTCGAGACCCATGTGTTCTAAAATGGGTAAACACGGTATATCGGACTGCATACAACCCATGTTCAAACATGTCCTACAGGTGATACATATTAACAACTAAACTATGCATGTGTGTATATGAAGATCTATGCCTATGGTAATCTTCATTTGTGTTGGGCATACCAGTAATATATTACACCCCATGATATGACCCAAGCCCTGTAGCCTCATCTCCAGTAGTAGTCCCCACCCTACACTACAGGGAGCGTGTATCAAAGACAGATACAAAGTACATTATGTGACCCATATTTAGGTCTAGTAAACATATCCACATACACATAGTTCAGTGACACCCCCCTCCCCCAACACCCACCCACATACATCTCCCTAAAACACACCAGCCCACCTGTATTCACGTCCCTGTGGTACCACTGTAAAACCCGCATTTAAGACGCACTCTGAACTACTGACTTTACTACATGTATAAGCCGCAATTTAGGGTCTAAGATTGCTACCCCCTATTACAGTCTGTATATGTAAAACTCCACGTTTAAGCCCCACCATGATTTCAGGGTGGTCCTATAAGGCGCACCATGGCAAGGGTCTGTGACGGTCTATAAGAAGCGGCTTTTTGGCTGAGGTTTATGGTACCAACCTGATATTGTTACATTCAGCATCAATCATACACGCTCCTCTATGACACACGAAAAGCCACATACAGTATAGTCGCAAATAAGCGCCCCATGCACTTACAGATTCTTTTCTAGACCATTAGATAAAAGCAGACCTGTGCTTGTCCTAGGAGTCTTTTGTTGATAAAGAGGTATCTTAATACCTCCCTCAGTTTGGTGTTAATACTAGACCGGTGCTTTTCTAAACGTGGCGATTACACAAAGCGTCACAGAGCAGATATCGTATTGTCCTGTAAAACTGCTGGGTCCAATAAGTGCCGGGCCAGAATGAAATTTAAACGGTGATAAGTTCTCGATAGCAATATGAAGTCAAAAGCCGGTCTTGGAAATGCACCTGGGGGATGACCGTTAAGTAGCATTGACATCAATACACACCTAGGCGTTTAATACACTTTAGGTTTTTATGGTACAATATAGGACGTTCCCTAATGTAGCTACTACAGTATGGTACATAAAGCTCCACGCCATTACTACAACCCCCCCTCCCCCCTCCCCCCTCCCCCACACACACGCGCACATCCATCTCGCACACCGGTGCATATTAACTGTCCACTGAGGTTCTCTCCTGGATGTCCCCCCATCCCCCCTCCTCCAACCACATCCCCGTCCATACCCGTCCCAAACCCATCTCATTTCCATTCCAATATACATCATTCCCCGCAGCTAATTCACTTAATTTATTCCCTTCCCTACCCCCCCCCCTCCACCGACTTGCCATCCCCACGGCCAAGGGACCCAGGCACATCACATCAGGTATTAGAAAGAAAAGATAGGGATTGGGTGGTGTAGGGCGTCGGTTCATTATGCATGGTTGCATCTCAGAGAGAATAGTGTCTTGTTGTCCCCTTCCTGCTAATCACCAAAATTTAGGGAGAGTGGTGAAAATTAGGACCTTTCTAAAATAGGCAGATTGGGGACCCCCCCCCCCCCTCCACCCGAAAAAAAAGAAGAAAGAAAGAAAAAAAAAGAAGAATATATTCCTCTCTCTGATATCCACTTTCACTTTCCTCCCATTCTCTCCCTGCCCCCGCCCCCCACACCCAACAAGAGCCGGTGGCACACGGTGGTGGCTGCGGTGACACTCTGTCAATGACCGATCAATATTTCCCCGTTATACTCAATCAATAGTCACAGTCAAAATCGTACTGAGTGCCGCCTTCCTTCCTTCTTCAAGAAGATGACTACAACAACGACTACGGTACATCACCTCTGCTACTACTACTAAAACTACCTCCAGGCTCATCAGTATCCTCAGTCGTCATCACCAGCCGCTTCCTGGGACCTCGTACAGGCCAAGCCTAGTAGTCTATGTAGTCTAAAAGCATACAGTAGACTATATATATGATCAAGGCCTAATCTTATTCTGTTATCACTCTAGGACTATTCTATGTGTATCTTTTACACCTAGCCTATGTATACTTTCTCCAGGCCTGTTCTATAATATGCACACTCTAGCCTAGGCTTACATAATCATTGTGTATAATCTATGCCTAGTACATGTGTATAATCTAATGTAGACCAATATAATCAATGTGTACACCCGAGGCCTGGTCTATGTGTATACTCTAAGCCTATATGGTTAATGTGTATACTCGAGGCCTGGTCTATATGTACACTCTAAGCCTATATAATCTATGTGTATACTCTAGACCTAGTCTATGTATATTAGTATACTCTTTGCCTAGTCTATGTGTATAGTCTAGGTCTAGTCTATGTGTATACTCTAGGCCTAGCCTATGCGTATAATATAGGCCTAATTTATGTGTATAGACTGATTTCCCTCTCTTTCTTCAATCCTTTATCACCCTCATACTGTACGTCTAATCTATGTTCATGCCTACATTCTATCTATTCTAGTACACTACACCTTACCCACAGGCCAATTGAATTGACCACAGGCATTCCTTCTCTCAGTATATTCTATTAACTCCTCCAGTAAGCCTAGTCCAGGGATGTAAGTCTGAAATGGGCAAAACTTAGGAAGCCATACATTTTGGTTTGGTTTGGTTTGGTTGATTTAACCTCCGCTAATAGTAGTTAAAATTTAGCAGAGAGACTATGTTTCATTTCTTTTCTGTTTTTCCCTATTTACTTATAGGGCATTGCCTGATAGGATCAGGCTTCCTTGTTTTTCATATTTTGTCAAAGAGCTTGGCTTCCCGCAGGAAATCAAGAATCTCCTTGTTTCCAGTGCTGTGGAAAACACTGTTCATTGTCGTTGGATTTTTCAGGAATTTCTTCCTGCTTCTCTTGGTTGCCTGACAATGTAGCATGAGATGTTCCACACTCAGCTGAGTGTTGCATGCCTGACATACAGGTGCCACTTCACCTTTCAGAAGGTGACTGTGTGTCAGTTTGGTGTGACCAGTCCTAAGACGGGTCAGTTTCACCTGTTCTGGTCTTGTCAGGTTGTCCTCTATGTATCTTTTGCCGACCGTTGGTCGGATGGTTCGCAGCTTGTTGGCATTTGCAGCGTTCCATCTGCGCTGCCACTTATCCTGAACATGGACTTTAGCCATGGGTAGGACATCTGTGTATGGCATCTGGTCAGCCCCTACGGGCCTCCTCAGAGCATTTTTGGCAGCAGTGTCTGCAGCCTCATTTCCTTCGATTCCTATGTGGCTAGGTACCCAACACATAACCACATCTTTGCTTTTTGTTTTGTTCTCTGTGTATGCTTCCCGGATGGCTCGGATTGTAGCGTTTTTTGGATATAGGTCACGTGTGGCTTCCAGACATGGGTGCGAGTCTGAGAAGATGACAAAGTTCTTCATCGTTGAGACCTTGGTCCAATTTAAAGCTTGTAACAGAGCATTTCCTTCAGCGGTGAAGATACTACTTTGTTTGTGAAGCGCTTTCTTCAGGTTCCCAAAGCGGGTGTGGACGGCAAATCCGACTCTATTACCATCTTTGGAACCATCAGTGAAGATCGCTTCGTGGTCACTGTACTTGTTCCTGAGTGCTCTGTATTCTTTCTCAAATACATGATCAGGAGTTTCGGCTTTCTTGTTCTTATCAAGGTCGAGGGTCACCTTTGGTGTCTCCTGCTCCCATGGAGGGGTCTTTGCGGGTTCATCTGTCACAATCCGTTTCATAGGAATCCCAGCCTCCCGGAACAGTGCTCTTGTTCTCACTGCCATCGGTTTGACGACATTTGGTTTTTCTCTGTAGATGTTTTTGTTGTTGAAGATCAACTTGTGAGCTGGATTGGTCGGGTTAGCCCGCACACGTATAGCATACTGTAGTGTGAGCTTCTCCCTGCGCAGGTCCAGTGGTGGGATCCCTGCTTCCACATGGAGGCTGGATGCAGGTGTTGTCCGAAATGCCCCAAGACATAGACGGAGTCCCTGATTCTGAATGGGTTTTAGTCCGTCCAGGTAGGACTTTGGGGCAGAGGCATAGACCATTGACCCATAGTCCAGACGTGACTGAATATACATCTTGTACAAGGTTAGAAGTGTTTCTTTGTCACATCCCCAGTCTGGATGACTGAGGACCTTTAACAGGTTCATTGCCTTTTGGCATTTTCTTCGGAGGTATTCGACATGGGGCCTGAAAGACAGGATCCGGTCAAATACCAGTCCGAGGAACTTTATTTCCTTCTCGACTGTTAGTCGTTTCTCATGGAGGGTGAGGTGAGGTTCTTCCTTGCATCCCCGTCTGTGACAGAAATGCACAGCACAGGTCTTGCTCTCCGAGAACTTGAACCCGTTCATTTGACTCCATTTCTCCAGCTTAGTCAGTGTCTGCTGGAGGCGGCGTTCTATTGTGGGCATGTGTCTTCCTTTGTAGCAGATGACGAAATCATCTACATACAGGCAGCACTGCACATCATCTTGAAGTTGTTTCGTTATGCTGTTGATCTTAATGCAGAACAGGGTCACAGAGAGGATGCAGCCTTGGGGAACACCCATTTCCTGATCCACTTTCTCTGACAGAACCGACCCCAGTCGTACATTGAAAGTCCTGTCCGACAGGAAGTTCTGAATGAACCCTGTTAGTCTGCCCTTTAATCCAATCTCATGGATGTCTTGCATTATTCCATGCCTCCATGTGGTATCATAGGCCTTCTCCAGATCGAAGAAGATCCCAACCACATGTTCTTTGTTAGCGAACCCATCTCGGATCCAGCTCTCCAGGCTCACTAGGTGGTCTGTCGTGCTGCGTCCTCGACGGAATCCTGATTGGTGGATTGTAAGCTTCCCCTTGGATTCGAGGAAGTAGACAAGTCTGTTGTTCACCAACCTTTCCATGGTCTTTGCCAGACAACTGGTCATGGCTATGGGCCGATAGCTTGAGGCCAGAGTTGGGTTTTTCCCTGGTTTGGGAATTGGAACCACTGTGGCCTCTGACCAAGAAGGTGGGAATTTTTCTGTTTTCCAGATGTCATTGTACACGTCTAGAAGAAGCTCCAGGGTTTCCTCAGGTAGATGTTTTAGCATCTGGTAGTGGATGTCATCTGGTCCAGGACAAGAATCTTTAGCCTGGCCAAGGGCATATTTCAACTCCTCCATGGTGAAAGGCTTGTTGTAGCTTTCCTTGTTGTTGGAGGTAAAGTTGAGTTTCTTCCTTTCTCTTCTGGTTTTGTGCTCAAGGAACTTCTCTGAGCAATTGTTGCTCGAAGACACCTGACTGAAATGTTCTGCCAGGGTGTCTGAGATCTCTTTGCTAGACTCAGCTTTCTGTGCTCCTTTTTGCAGGTGGTGCACAGTTGGAGGAGGGTTTCCATTGAGCTTTCTTACTTCTTGGAACACCTTACGCAGGGGAGTGGATTTCGATAGTGAACCCACATACCTACGGAAGGATTGCCGTTTCTCTTTCTTGAATGTTTGTTTGGTGTTGGCCCTTGCATTCAAGTACTTGTACAAGTTTTCAGTTGTGATGGTCTTGCTGAACTTGCGATATGTCTTTCTTCGTTCTCTCCTTGCCTCATAGCATTGCTCATTGAACCAAGGGCATTTTTGTCTCTTTTTTGTGATGGAAGACTTACCAATGCACATGACACTCACTTCCCTGAGGGTGTTTGCGAAGTACTCGGCAGGATGATCCTCCTTTTCCTTGATGAGTGGCCATGATCGAAAAGATTGCTTGCATTTCTCTTGGTAGTCCTCCCAGTCCGCTCTCGAGATGTTCCATCTCGGAGGGAGGTCAATGTCAGAGTTCTTCTTCATAGTCTGCATGATGATGGGAAAGTGATCACTCCCACAGAGGTCATGATGCACCCTCCAGTCAAAGTCAGCAAAGATAGAAGCGTCACTCATAGTTAGATCGATGGAGGAGAAGGTTCCTGAAGCTGGATGGTGGTAGGTTGCTTCCTTCTTGTTGAAGAGGCACAAGGACTTTCTGTCAATGATTCTCTCCACCATTCTCCCCTTTCCGTCTGTCCTGCTGTCTCCCCACACTGCACTGTGGGCATTAAAATCACCCATCAGGATGAATGGGGGTGGCAGCTGATCGACGATTGCTGTCAGATCAGTTTTTGACACTCTCTCATCTGGGGGTAGGTACAGAGAGCAAAGTGTCATAGGTGAATTTATCGTGATACGAGCTGCTACAGCTTGCAGATTTGTAGTCAGTGGTACTTCTTCTTGTGGGTGTTCAGGGGCTAGAAAGAGTGCTACACCTCCCTTAGGGTTTTCACCACCCGGGATATTGATGTACCCTTTATAGCCCTTTAGTGTGATTTTTCCTGGTTTCAAGGATTTGATTTCTTGCAGGGCAAGTGCCATTGGGTTAAAGTCTTTGCATAACAGTTGCAAAGACTCCAGATTGGCACTAAAGCCTCTGCAGTTCCATTGGATGATGTTATATTTTGGATCCATTTTCATTATTTAGTTGTTCATACCTGTTTGATGTATGAACTGCTTTTTGTTTTGTCAAAGTTACCATCTGACTTTTCCTGCTGTTACCCGACCTTGTGTGTGCAGGGCTGGGTTCTGGGCTTTTCTGGTTATTGCGTGTGTTGCTTTTGCTTCGCTTGCTGAAGTCTCTGTCCAACCTGACATGTTTTGAGGAGACTTCTGCAAACGAGGAAGATGGTGACGGTGGCCTTGCAAGAGGGGTGGATTGTGTTTCCTGCCCCGGGGTCTCCCTTGAAAGGGACCTCCCAGGGGAAGGTGGGGGCGATCCGTCTGAGCCCAAATCTGGGTAGTCCTCCTTGCTTTCCTTTTCCTTCCTCTTATCTTCCTCATGTTTCTTTTTCTTTCTTTCCTCCCTCCGGTGGTTGCTCTTTGCAGCCTGGATGGAGGATTTGCCTTTAGGGGCTCGTTTGCTCTGCTTTCCTTTCCCATCTCCCTTTGATAGTACAGGGATACGGGAAGGAGAGCTATTTGGCATGACTTTGGCAGGGATGCGGGGAGTGATGTATCCCACTATTTCCGTTTTGTCACCCGTTTGACAGGCAATTGTCTTCTTCTCGGTAACCACATCAACAAAGGTCTTTTTCGCTAATGTGGCTCTTACCATCTTCCGAGCAACGGTGATGGAGACTTTCAATTTTGCCCTAATTTTCTGTACTTCTTGTTCTTCAGAGTACTTTGGGCATTTGCGCGAAAAGGCGGGGTGTTCCCCCTTGCAATTCACACATCGGGCTTTTTCTGGACATTGATGGTCTTCTGTTTTGTCCTTGCTACATCTGCCGCAGACAGTCTTGCTCCTGCAAGCTTTACCTGCATGCCCAAATTTGTGGCAGTTGTAGCATCTGAGGGGAGGTGGATTGTAAGTCTCAACCCTCACGATATGGTACCCACACTTTAAGGTTTCAGGTGGGGTAGGTCTGTCGAATGACAGAATGAATGTGGAGGTTTCCAAGAGTTCTCCTTGTTTGTTTTTATACTTCATTTGGAAGACGTCTGTGACGCCTTCCGCCTGAAGCTCTTCCTTCATTTCCTCCACTGAAGTGTATCTAAGGCCACTCCAGTGGATGACTCCCTTTGAGAAGTTGAGAGTCCTATGAGGGGAGACCTGAACCTCAGTGTTTCCCAAGGTGGTCAGTTTTAGCAAGTGAGTTGCTTGCTTTTTAAATGTTACCTCTATTAAAAGGGTTCCATTTTTACACATTTTGATCTTTGTTTGTCCAGCTAAACTGGTCACGGTTTTGTCTATAACGAAGGGGGAAATCTTCGCCAATGTTGTGTCTTTGTTTTTGGCTTCGACTACCAAGAATCTAGGCCAGTTGTTTTCATTGTAGTGCTTTGCAATGGTTTCTGTGGTTGTTCCAGTAGCTAACTTTTCGATTCCAGACTGGTTCCCTTCTGGAAATCGCGGTCCTTGTTCGGGGAGACGACCGATCCCGGATTCAATACTGTTAGGTGTACTTGTCATATTTGTTGAGGGCAGGATTTCTTCTACCTCCAAAGCCCAATTTGGAGGTAAGCTTGTGTTTCCGTTTGCGTTGTCCTGGTCGTTCCTGGTCTGTTGTCCATTATATCCGTCCGTTTTCGCTTTCTTGTTTCTTCCGCTGGCGTGTACCCCATCAACCGCGGAATGCTGACGGGTTTGGTGAGGAGTACGCGATGTTTAGGGCTTCTTTTATCGCCCCTTCCCCAGTCCAGGGGTGAGCAGCGCTAGTCCTAGAGAAGACCTGCTCAGTTACTCAGGGGGTTCACACTGTTAGGGCTTCACAGCATGCCGGTACTCCGGAAGCGCCGAGGTCCACTGGTACCCCTCCTTTTCAGTGGACAACGACGTACAATCCCCCAAGCCTGCGTGTGCAGCTAAACACTAACATCTGACGGCACAACCTTACCCGATGCCACCGTGTTTATACCATCGCCACGACTTTCATCTGCGGTCGTTGGGGTGTCATTGAGTGACCTTCATCCGACCTTTACCAAAATGGATAACAGCTAGGCCCCTGTTATCCTATGGTTCTGGGTGCAGATAGCCCAGTTCGCCCGTTGACCGTTGGGGTGTCAGAGAGTGACCCTCATCCGCTCATGACCGTTGGGAATGCAGCATCATCCATTTCAGAATTATGCGAGAGCATTCCTCATCCGCTCATGGACACAGGCAGTCCATTGCCATTTGGTCCGCGACTGCTTGCGCAGCTGGTCTACATATCTGAAGACCGTTCCACTATCCGCCACCTGTGGACGCGCTCGATGCGGGTGGCATACCCGACACATTTACTTGATATAAAAGCCTTATATTTTTTCCCAAACGGCCCTCCTTGCCACTTATATAAGGAAAATAAATGTGATTTTAAATTTCAGAAATCAGGAAATCCTGATAAAACCTGAAGACTTACATCCCTGGCCTAGTCAAAAGGGGTCATGCCGTAGAGATTTTAGACCAATAAGATAATTCTCTTCATTCCCTACAACTAGTACCCAACCTGTTATCTCAAAAGTACCAACAATGGCTGCAGCCACTGGACAATACGGGAGTGGCATGTACCTAATTTATCCCCTCCATTTCATAGCACACCTGTTTATCCACACCAAAAACAATGTTCTTTATACCAAACTTCCATATCTGAGCTGACCACCTTTGACCGGTTCCCATCTCGTCTTGCTATGGTCGAAAATATTCCCAACGAACATTACGGGGGGCTGTTTTTGTGTGTTATGCTATAAAGAAACATAGAGGAAATGGAATTAGTTCCACGTGACCTCTACGTGTATCACCGGGGGTGGACAGGGCTAACTGGTGTGTATTTCATCTGTTGACATCGTCTTTACATGTAAATGTATACATGATTTCAGTGCAGACCTGTCTCTTCCACCCACACTATTCTCCATTCCGTGCTTCTTCTTCACCTAGACGATTAATTATTTGATTCCTAGTGTGGTGACTGTGGTCCAAGCCTCAACAGCCTATTCTTTTTCAGCCCTATTAAATGTAGGCTCATCCAACCACACCATACTATATTCCATCCCTAGTGTAGGCATATATCATCACATAATATTCTATTCAACGACTAGTATAGGCTTAGTCCAACCATATATTACTATACTTTATTCCTTGCCTAGCAAAAAAATTATTCCATACCTCCTATACTGTATTCCAATTCTAGATTCGACCTAGCCAGGCAAATCATGGTCGACCCTTTCCCCCTCTCCATTCCATACTGCCATGTTATACTCTATCCCAGAGCACTGTAGTTATGGGATGTTGAAAACCTCTGTAGATGATGATGGGAGATAAGGGTGGTACAGTCGGGTATAGGGTGGGTAGGAGCATGGTGGGGTTGGCTGGTTGGTAGGGGGGGGGGGGGGGGGGTGGCAGGGTGCGTGTACTGCTCCAACACGGCCCTGCTGCTCTTGGGGACACACTGCTACAGCTCAGAGCTGCTCTGCTGATAGCCTACATAGGATCTATCCTACTATACTGCCCATTCCACACTACCTGGCTCCTAACCCTCTATGTATGGTATTGGTATGATGCCTCATCCCATTAGGGAGTGATCATTTTTTAACAACTGGAGGGGGGGGGGAGGGGGCTGGTGGGTTTGCACGCCCCCCCCCCCGTCTCGAGGGGGTAACAATTTCTCAACCCCCCCATAAGGGGAAAAAAGCGCGCGCAGCGTGCCCTTTTAACCTTAAGTAATGCGTGGGGGTTTCGCCTGAAAACAGGTGAAAACTACCAGCCCCCCCCCCCCCCCCGTTAAAAAATAATCACTCCCTTAAGGGCTGCTAATACATTGATCTATCATGCCCATTGGTTGTCATGATGCATGAATACAGCCCTGGCAAGTAATTCGCTAGGGCAGTTAGTGGTCAGTCGGGAGTAGTTTGGAGAAGATCGCAGATAACAGATAAGATAAGGGTCCAATTGAGGCCTCCTACTTCTGACCCCTGGTTTACAAATCTCTCTATTTTTCTTAAAGCAGTTATTTCTTTTACTAAATGGCTGTATTTTTTCTACAGATCCCATGGTTTGAAAATTCCTGATTTATTTCCGATTTTTCTGTTCATTTTTCTTCTAATCTTACATTGATTTTGTGATTTTGAGAAATTTCCCTCTCTTTTTTTATGGCCCAGATGTTTAGAGCCCCACTGTCCCTGCCCACATCACCCTCCCGTCTGGGGAGGTTTCAGAAACGACTGACGACTGACTGAGGGCTAAATTCATGGCGGCCTTACAGGGTTGATACAATTCCAAAGGGTTGGCATGATGTGCTGGCAAGCATTCTCGCCAGCACTTCATTGGTGCATCGTGGCAACCGATGGGCCTGATGCACTCCTGCATCAGTGGCATTTAAAGGTTTAGGGCTCCGTGCTTTTTTGACAAGCATTCAAGCGCTGGTGCATTATGCGGCCAGCATTGGTTACTAACTCAATGGCACTCCTTCATTGTCCAATACAAGACACACATACTTATACCATACTACCCGAGGGGTAGGTAATAGGGTACATTTGATCCATAAGGTCGTCATGAATGCAGCCCTGCCAAGCTTTTCTCCACCAGTACTCATCAAGGTTGCATGTATCAAAACCAAAAAGGGCTTCAGACCTTTCTGTCCCTCTTACACAGCACAGAATACTTACCGATATCGTTAGAGGTCGTGACCTCCAGGCTCCTCACGTGACCTCTGAGATCATCATCTGACCCTGGGCTGGTCATGTGACTAGTATCAGGCGGTCAATAGTGGTAGAGATCATGGTTGGGGGTGTTTTAGGACTTGGGGCTTGAAGCTCGCCGTGTGCAGGGGCTCCCAATGTGTCATTAGAACACGATGGATGTAAATCTGGGCTGCAGTTGAGGGCATCTATATGCTGTAGAAACCTGGGTCATAAAAGCATCGTATTCTAAGTAGGTTAGACCACCTTGGTCCCAGGTCAATAAACCCAGGGGCAGGGTTTGATTGAAGAATTGCTCCCCATCCTCAGCCCAGCACGGACACCAATCTGGCCCCAGCTCGACCACTAGCGTGAGCCGTCTTTGGCGACCAGTGGTTATGGGTAAAAGTAGTTCTGGCCGCTGGTTGCTGTAGTGGTAAAATATAGGCAGGTACCATGCGTAGTAATATTCCCCAGAATATGGGGACCCACAATCCCCAAACACAAGAGAGGGAGTTCCCTGAATCCTGACCGGACGAGACTGCACAGACACTCTTCTTCTGAGGGCAGTGCTTGGTGATGTGTGGCAACAGTTATTACCTTTAGCCCTTTTAGGACAGTGCTTAAACCTTTAACTCGCCAATGGTCGCAAAGCACACAAAAGCGTTATGCTCTCTGGCCGCCATGTTGCATCAATACAGCTTTGGTGAGTAACTCGCCAGGTGCAGCATTGGTGAGTAACTCGTCAGGGCTGTACCATGCTGCCCCTATGGGATTAATTCACTCCTGAATGGTCAGCATGATGCATTAATTTAATGCTAAAGTGAGGAATCGCCATTAACTTTTACCAACATGAACGTATGGTATCACTTTGCCCTTAAAGTGTTAATGGTAGAGGGTAACACTAGTAAGGCACTACCACTTCATTGGTACATCATGCCTGTTCTGTCTGAGTGTATCATCATCCTACGGGGTTTGTCTGCGTCATGTATGAATGGAGCCCTATGGCATCATGTAGGATCAAAGTACGACGCGGTCCTGATAGGCGTAAATTCTTACCGTAATTCAAATGGTTGACATGATGCATTTTAGGTGAGTTAATCCCGAGAAATGGTTGTTTAGTGCCATTTTCACAACTAAGGTCATAATGATTGCGGGAAAACTACATTATAGATCAGATTGACGGATGAATACATGTGTCTGTTTTGCATATCGGCACTAGCCACAAGGGGGTGGGGTAGAAAAGAGAAGAGACCCTTTAAGATGTTCTCGGGAGGCCCTGAGCTGTGGTTCAAAGCTCATACCTGAACACTAAATTTATGTAGCGATGTAAAGTTCCATCATACATACATGTACACACACTCGCTTGTGGGGGGAGGGGTGAGCTCTGTGTAAGAAAAGGGAGGGAGTGAGGGGAAGATTTATTGGACCCAAACATAGCAACACCTGAATCACAATTGAAAAACCTCTATGCGGACAGAAAAAGTCGGCAAAATGGGCCCCGATGAAAAAGGGGCCGATAAAAGAGCAGCCACTGTGCTATTTTAATAGCACTGGGGCGGCTTTTATTGTGATTTGTTTGGTTGTGAATCTACTGCTATTCAAGATGGTCTGGTCTGATGTTTCTTTAATTCTTTTATGGCTCTTTGCATTCCCCCAATCCCCAGATATAGGGTGATTCAGCTATAATCGTCACAAATGGTGCTTGTCCTTATGTCGATCATAGAAGCACCCCCCCCCACCCCCACCCCACATACAGTAAATAATACATGTGTAATAGACCAGGGTTCCCACAAAAACCCCAGACTCAAATTGCATGATATTTCCATGACAAAAATCAAAATTTTCCATGACATTTTTAACTATATTTGGATATAATTGGGGTTGATCTCCTGGCAAAATTCTTGCAATCGAGGTGGAAAAAAATTGATGTTGCAACAAAGATTCTGTTTTTCCCATTTTTCATGACTCAAGGAGAATTTTTCAGAAATTCCATGACATTCCATGACTTTCCCTAACAACTTTTAATTCCATGACATTCCATGGCTTTCCATGACACATGGGACCCCTGAGGAACTTAACAAAAGGGGAGGGAGTGTGCGCCTTATAGGTGCGTAAAATTGCATTCGCCAAGTAATAAACTTGTCAGAATCAACCCCTAGATACGCCCTGTATGTCTAGTATCAACACAGGGTGCGTCCTATAAGCTGGATGAGTCTTATACGCAGAGTAGTATGGTTTTATTCACCATGATCGTCAATGGTCAGTGACTATAGCCCTAACCTTTAGCTTTACCCAGGAGCTTTACACGTTGCCCCCCCCCCCCCCCCCCACCAGCTTCACCCACCCTCCCGTACAACACCCTAGACGGGGCCTCCATCTAGCCTGGCCCTGACCTGAGGCGGGTGTCAGGGGCGACCGACAGAATAGCATTACGGGTATCTTATAGCGCCTACTGCTGGGAGCTGGGGCCCAACACGATCTTACCACCCCCTCCCCCCAACTCATATACCGTTACACACAAACCCCATCCCTAGCCTTCAACATGTACGCAATGGCAGCGAGTATCTATCACTTAGGTTGGCCACAGTCTCAAGTTTAGCTGACTTTACCCCTGCACTGCCTCTGCACACCAAGATGACTGCACAGAGTCATTGTGTGGGGTTTTGTTGTTTTTAATCCCTCAAAGACTTGTGCAAGTCTAAGCATGACTGAAACATAATATTTTAGTCTTTCGGCACTTGATGAAGTTGATCTATACAACATTAAAATGTTGACACATATTGAAGCAGCGAAGGATGAGCCTGGTGAAGTATCAAAAGCATTAAAGGGAACATTCCACAATGATGTCACTCATATGGGACTCAGTATGGAGGCTCCACATTGAGGCCTAGTGGAGCCTCCATCTTGAATTTCGCTGGTTGAGCTAAAACCCACTGATAAGCCATATAGCTCACATAGCCATTATCAGCTGGGGGCCGCCATTAGACCCCGACGCCACTATGACTAACACCTTCAGCCCCCGACTCCGCAGTATATGCCAGGGATTCCTCCCATTGGTCAATAATACAATAGCCATGTGCCGTATAGCATGATGGGTACCTTGTCCCTGGTTAACACCCACTTCCAGGGACATGCTGGTCCCATCTTATCAGTTCTCATCAATGTGTGTGATGGGAACCAGCTCCAGACCAGCTAGTGGCCAATAGGGACCCCTTTCACCTTTTAAGTCTCCCTCCCATTCCTTTTGATTGCCCTCCCCCTTCTGGATTCTGGTGGTCTCACTTGTGAACGTTCTCTCGTCAGGCTCAATAACTCAATACCCAGTTTCATCTGATGTATGGCAACGTTTGGTTTGGTTGATTTAACTTCTGCTAATAGTAGTTAAAATTTAGCAGAGAGACTATGTTCTGTTTCTTTTCTGTTTTCCCCATTTACTTATAGGGCATTGCATGATAGAATTAGGCATCCTTGTTATTTATATTTTGTCAAAGAGCTTAGCTTCCTGCAGAAAATCAAAAATCTCCTTGTTTCCAGTGCTGTGGAAAACACTGTTCATTGTCATTGGATTTTTCAGGAATTTCTTCCTGCTTATCTTGGTTGCCTGACAATGTAGCATGAGATGTTCCACACTCAGCTGAGTGTTGCATGCCTGACATACAGGTGCCACTTCACCATTCAGAAGGTGACTGTGTGTCAGTTTGGTGTGACCAGTCCTTAGACGGGTCAGTTTCACCTGTTCCGATCTTGTCAGGTTGTCCTCTATGAATCTTTTGCCGAGCGACCATTGGTTGGATGGTTCGCAACGTTCAGCAACGGTGTCACCAACCTGGGGTAGGGGCCTTCAGCAGGGATGAAAGTCACACGGCATGAAAATCCCTGAAATGGGACAATATCGGCCCAAAAACCTGGGTTTTTACATGAATGTGTAGGGTCTGGGAACCTGCACTCATTTGAGACCCCTCCGCTTAAACAAGCAAAAACAGTATAACCACAAGCTGCATGTAGGATCTGACACAAGCTACTGTAAGTCCTCACGTATAAGGTAGGGCCTACTAGTATATATATATATATATATATATATATATACACATACATATATGTGTGTGTGTGTGTGTGTGTGTGTGTGTGTGTGTGTGTGTGTGTGTGTGTGTGTGTGTGTAAAGATGCCCTTAGGTACGCCTTATAGGATTTAGAGTAACTGAGGGTGTGTCAAAATTATGCCCCAGCTGAGCATTTCCTTCAACTCGGGCCATGATATTCCAAAGACTTGGATTACGGGATTTTGCAGCTGAGATTCTCGTGGGACATCCGCAAAAGAATTTTTTAAAAATCTCTCAGACTGCTCTGGACAACTCTTAATTAAGGTTGGTCGCTACTTGTTGAAAATGAACCTACTGTGCAGGTCTCTGCGCATATAGGTTAAACTGGTCAGAATAGCACCATCTTTGGTAGGCACATATTTACATAAGTCCCCATTACTCACAAGAAATTTCAGGTCGTATTGATGTAAATTGAGCATTTTGTGATGCTTTGAAATTTGTGTATATTTACTTCTAGATTTAATTTAGATTTTTACGACTTTTTGTTATGGCTTATATTCATAACTCTCAAATGTTCTAAAATAAATTGTGGAAGTGATTATAATACTCCAAGGGTATAGTCAGAAACCATTTAATATCATTTATATGCGATTTTACCCATAATGCAATGCTCCAAATGTGAGATCTTGTTCATTTTTGGAGTACTTTTTTATTTTAAGTGTCCAAAACCCTAAAATTATGCACGGGACCATATGTCAAAATTGTTTTCATAAGAAAGGTATTTATGTAAGGTATTTTCTATGAGAGTATAAAAAGATTCTGATGACTTTCAATACTCTTTTCAGGCAAAAGTGTTATATGATTATGGCAAATTAACCTCAGTTTTTCCAAAAACAGCATAATTTTACCCAGAATGCCTTGTCATATGGCTAAAAAAAATATTTTGTCATTTTCTTTTATATAAAGTTTCAGGTTTCAGATTTCTGTGATTAATGGTTGATATTAAGTAAAATTCAAGAAAATTTTCATTATATTTTTCTTTTCATAATTCAATTTTATATGATTTAAGCTGCCTACGGTAAAGGGTAGCGACCAACCTTAAGAATTCTCATCAGCCATAGGCATAAAAAAATGGCCATGTAACTTTTTCGGCCACCAAATGAGCTTTTGGGAACGTATTTTGGCATCACCTTTCAAATGAGAGCGGAGTACTAAATGGTTGGTGATCACATGGACGTGTTTTTTTTTTTTTGCCTCAGGCTCATAAAATACCGTCGGGCATCGACAAACAAATAATTTTTTTTTTTTTTAAATGCCAAAAATCTCTTCGCCAGATCCCTAATCCAAGTATTAGAAATAAACGGCCTCAGGCTCTGTCTTACACACGAGGTGCGCCTTAAACGTGAGGGTTTACGGTACAAGCCATGGTTTATACAAAGGGTTTTGCAGTACCAACTTAGGCTGAATGAGGGCGGTGTGTAGTGGCACACATGCTTTTTGAAAGAGCTAATGATACATGCCATCGAATCTACACAGAGTTGATAACTCCCTGAGGACTTCAAAGCAGTACTGGCAAGTAACTCGCTGGTACTCTATTGATGTATAGGTTTATCAATGTGTGTGAGGAACACAAAGCCCCATGCTGTCCTTAAAGGGTTAAAAATGTAGGTTAAACACAGTATCAATGTGTTGTTACATGTCTGCTTCATATCTTAAGTTAATGCTTTAATACTGTCGAGTTATATAAGATGGTATCGTGAGTCCTGAATCAATAGTTACATAAAAGATATGTATTATACATTCAGAGATGCCACTCATTGGCCAACAAAAAAAAACCAGGAAAACTGGACTTTTGGACACATTCTCCCAGGAATTAAACATAATTTAATCTTGGGATCTTGGAATCAAAACCAGGAATTCCTAGGAAACCAGGAAAAGTGGCATCTCTGTACATTACATATTCAGGGTTTATTCTATGCACTTAGACAGACCACTGACCCCCCCCCCCCCTCCATTGATAAAACTTAATCCTATGAAAAATGTGGTAGGACATGTTCACATAGAACCTCATCAATTTTGGGACCTTTCCCATTCCCCAGGCCCCCCAAGACTTTCTTTAAATTTCCCCAATGCAAATGACCTTAGTCTCAGAAGTGATTTGTCACAACTCCATAAGCCCCCCCCCCCACACACCCCTCTAATCTATGGCAAGTGGCATCATTTGTGAACATTACCTTGTGCAAAATGTCTGCTTAGAGAATGCCCCCACAGTACTCGTGTCTTCTGGTGTAGCTTATTGTGTCCAAAAGATCATTCCATAGGCATACACAGTTCACCCCCCCCCCCCCCCCACTGACCACATATACAAACATACAGTGAATACACTCAAACTGAGGTGTATTTTAATCTGGCGTCTGAGTATGTTCATAATTTGAGCATTACTAAGCAATGTAATTGTCGCCATTACTGGTTCCACAGAATCCGGACTTTATACCCTTCTCCCACTCCTCTCTCCAACCTGGTGACGTCACAACACGCCGACCTAGTGACCTTGCTCCATAGCGTGCAAGATGGCCGCCACTCTCTCTCTCTCTACCCCCCCCCTCCACCATCCCACCTTTTACCATCTCCCCTCCCTCCCACCGATCACCCCCCCCCCCCCACCCACTGCCACCCCTACCTACTAACAACTACTGCTAACGTATAGTTTTTCCCCTCCTTCATACCAACCTCCCACTATAAATAGCACGATTCCAGGTCTCCTCAGGTACACTTGGGTTTTTACACAAATATCAAATATGTATGTATGTGAGTGTGAAACATTTTCACAAACATCATCAATCATATTGTACATTGCACATATCCACTTGTACTGTTGTTTGTGTGCACATGCTTAGTAATCCATATGGTCACATTAAACCTTGAAGGGCCATATGATACTTAAAATGCTCTATATCCTGCTGTGCTATGTTCTATGACTTCAGACCTGGCGAGTAACTAACCATTGCTACAGGGCTCGACAAATCCCTGTGTCCAGTGCCCGGGACACAAAAATAATTCTCTGGACACAACATAATTTTCAAGGTGTGTCCAGTGGACACAGCTCCCAAGCCAGGGTTTTACATTGACCCAAAGGGCTGAGACACAACATTTCCTTGCTGGACACAACTTTGATTGGCCTTTGTGCCCAGTGGACACACTAATGTCAAACTGATTTGTCAACCCCTGTGCTACATTGGTGCATCATGCACCATGGAGTCTAAGCACTTGTGAAAGGCATGGCATGATGCACAATTGCAGTGCTGGTGAATTACTCGCTGGCCAGTGGTGCTGCGATGGTGCATCACCAAGACAAATGGACATGAAATCTTGAGGCGTCATGGCTTCTTTAAAGGGTTAAAGGAAACTCAAGTATTACAGTATATACCATCAGCACCTCTGTTCCATGAACTAGTCATTTGTTTGTATACCATTGACTCATAACTGTAGTTCTCTTTTTTAATTCTCTTCCCTGTATAATACACATAAAGCTTAGTCAAATGACAATCGTGCTCTTAACTGAAGTCCGATGTCTAAGGGGAAAATGAAAGTACTAAGGCATTGTCCAAGATCTGGTTCTTGACGTTCATACAAGTGTTCATGAAGTCAAAATGGCCTTACACCCCCCCCCCCACACACACACACACTCACACACTGAGAATCAGATGGGGTAGAATATACACTAATGTAGGCTGAAAATGTGTAAAGTACATCTGATATCCCTTCATGCATCATTGATACCGCCTAATGCAAAAAATGGGCGTCGTATCTGTGGAAGAAGTATTTTCAAACCAATAAAGGTATCCAGTGATCAGAGATGCCTCTCGCTGGCTAACAAACCCCTGGAAAATTTGTGATTTTTGGATATCTTTTCCCTAGAAAATTGACGCAATTCAGTAGAAAAGTCTCTACCTATTAAACAATAGGAAAGTCTGGTTAACCAGAAAAAAGTGGCATCCCTCAGTGATAACTCGGGTCCCTTTTTATTCGTATACTTATTCTTTTGACAGTCACAGTACAGAATATGTAAATGTGTAAAAAGATGAGTACATGGACTGGTATAACCGAGCTTGTTGTATAATAGGTAACCATGGTAACCGGAGTCAGGTGTCACACCAGTGGTCAAATACCACGGTCTAATAGTCTGTATATAGAGATACAATGTATCCACAGGTGTACTAACCCTTCTACATGGATCCTCTCAGTATATGACGACATACCAGATGCCGAATTCCTAGCTACTATCTGCTTGGATGGATGGTAAAGATGAGGATGGCTTCATGTCCTAGATACCAACTATTTAACCCTTTGAGGGACGCAGGCTTATAATACTATAAGACCATTTGTGTTCTGGTATATTCCTATATATTTTTTCCCTGGTAAGAGATGTAAACCTTTCCAAGTCCAAGTTGTGGCATTCATGCACCCAGCTGAACAAAGGACGATATACGGTCCTGAAAGGGTTAAAGTGGGTAGTGTTGGGGCACACAACTTTAAGGGTGAAATGGAACCTTGCCCATTGTCATCTACCAGGAAAAGGGTTCTTTTACTTTCCACACTGCACAGGAACACTAACAATCAAACCCAGATTTAAGGTCTTGCACCCTACAATTGCACATTTGAATACCGACTAAAGCTCAAACCCAGGACCTCTGGATATGAAGACTTGCACTGTGCCACTACAAAAATATATCTGACAAATGGCTTAATTGTTCTGTTTACAGAGATACCGGTAGTGCAGGTACCGGTACTTCTCAAGATCTTAACCCTTTAATGAGGCCGACATAATGCTTCAAGCTGGGAGTCCTTTTTTTTTTTGATACAGCATTGCATGGCTGGGTGCATCATACAAACTCTCCATGAGCTATCATGATGCATGAATGCAACAAATTTAAGCCATCAGAAACAAGACTGAATTTGTGCAAAGTGCATAAAGGCAGCATGTGACATCGAAAGTGTTCACAATAAGGTCACTGAATTTGACACATTAAACACAAATATGTATATAGAACATGACTTGTAAGGGTGTTGGCGTCATAGGTTGTTTTTTTTTTGTTGTTTTTTTTTTTTTGTGGGATTTCCCTGGTGAATGCTTCCTTGTAGCCAGATATCGATACGATAATACCAGGAAATATCCACAAGTTAACAAAACATTATCCTATTGTTTAATAGTATGATGCATGTAATGCACAGGGATGTCTGAGTCCCAAAAGCTCTGAAATATTCAAAGACAGACCCCTGATTACAGGTTTTCTATGAGAATGAATTAGAAGGTCGCTGGAACTGGAGATCTCTGAAGTCCATGAAAACCTTGAGGGTTTTCATCCCTGAATATAGCTCTGGTGAGTAACTCGCCAATGAGTCATGCAGACCCTATGGGACTTTGAACACCCTTTATGGTCGACAAGCATCTATGCAGCTGTGGCGAGTTACTCACTAGCACAATTTTGGTGAGAAATCATCTTGAAACATTGGGCATTAGATGTGGCAGCTGTGGTTGTACATGACTGAGGGTTTGTTCCCGTGTCTACTTGGACAAGGTCTATGGACATCATTTGCAAAATGGCGGCGGTGTGCCGTGACCTGCCTTGTATGTACCCCCCCCCCCACACACACACACATCTCTGAGTGCTGCTGCACGAATAACACTGCCGGCAACTTATGTACTACGCGGTACGTGTGGGGGGGGAGGTGGGGGGGGGGGATAGATGTACCGTAATCCCCTGGGCCACACTAGTTTCTGGTTGAGAGTATGAGGATTTTAAAAGTCAGTAGGTGGGTAGGGATTTTTTTTAGGTGCGTGAACAGAGTGCCTGCTCGGTCCAGAAGCTGTTCTTTTGACTTGTCAACAATGTTTCAAATGGAGATTTGTACTAAAAAAAAAAAAAAAAAAAATCCTGCCAGAGGCTGAAAAAAATTTTCATCAGCAACTCTCACACTGACCCGTCCTCTCAACCAGAAACAGACTTTTTTTAGTTGTGGCCCGGCGTATGTGCTGCTCTCTCAGTTTGGGGGCGGGCCAATATATCCTAAAATATTGGATAACTTTTGTTATCACTCGACCTTCAAAATTCTAAAAAGCTGTGGGTTAAAGGGGTTGGGGCAGCCTGAGAGAGGGAGGGAAGGTGTGAGGGCACCCTCGTCCCCCATCTATCGGGCCTTATCTATTTCCAATGAAAATACTTAAGCTCTGTCTATGATATCAGATATGTGTGCCTACAGACCCCATTGCAATATTGCTATATCCATTTTGCACTATAGTGGAACACTTTTTTGCCTCCCCTGCAAAACTTGAAAAATGCAGTTACAACCTTCTAGCACTCAGGCGACAATATCTATACATGTATAATAAGGTATACACTGCAAATATAAACGACGCTCTAACAAGAGTCTATTCATCTTCATCCATATTAGAGCCATGTTCATAGGGATTGGGAGTGAGGGGGGTGTATTCATAGCCTCTTATAAACAAACTTATGGAAAGACTATAAGAACGTTCAGACATAAGATACCACTTGTCTCTCCTTTCTGCTGCTTTCAGAAATCGAATTGTCAACATGTGTCTCGGTATGTAGCATATTGGACAAACAAGTCTGGAAATGACACTCTTTCTGCACAAGTAGGTTATTAATATCTAGAATATTGACTCAGAATCTAGCCATATAAATACACCTAAGATAATAGCAGTTTTATATTGATAATCTATTCATATTCATGTGATACATGTCGATGTCCTTGTCATACACATTAATATGCTATACCTAAGATAGTGCTGCCTTAATTTATGGACGCAGGCCAGAGTGGTCTGTCAAAATATTTCATATATAGGCCATTTGTATGCAGAATGGGACATACTATTTATCCATCCATCTTTTGTTAGTTTCCTCAAGTCATAGACTTAGGACGATAAACTTGATTCAACAGGAGGACTTGAAACACTCAAGTCCCGTTTCATCTTTTTTTTTAATCTTACGACTGTTCCCCGCCGGGGCTTTTGACAGGGCTGCGCAGTGCGTAATACACGCATTTAATGCTTAAATGTCGCATTTAAATGGCTAGAATGGCCATGCATTTACAGAATGGCGCATTGTATTTGCTAAAAAGTGTGCAATTGGCGCATTGCAAAAAAATCCTGTCAAAAGCCCTAACTTCCCATACGCTCTCTAGTATCAATGCTACATGTATTAGAAAGATGAAATTTGTCCAGTAGAACTAGCCTACCGATTGAGAGTTTACTGCAACTTTGCATAAATGGGTTCCTGGTATTTCTTTTTGTATAGCTACCAGGTAAATTAAAGTTGTATTAGTCATTTATCACCAATTCAAAAATTAAGACACTACATGGTGGGCGTTGTTGGCTGTACTGGCTGCTTTATGAACCATTAACAGTTAAAATGACACCAATGTCAATGACTATTGTTAAATCTATGACATGAGCGCAAGGTAGAAATATAACCCCACCAATACCTTTTGCATGGGTTAGGTTTTCTTTCTCAAAAATCCAGATAGAGTAGGGGATTGACAGTCATTATAGAAATGTAGTATGCTGTATGCCTAATCGAGAAGACAGCAAGGTTGTCAGCTCGAGCAATGTACATGTAATGCAATTTTTAAACCATGAGAATCTAACCAATGGGTCTCAATTGAGCGCAAGTCTCATTTAGAGCACAGGGCTACGACAACCATGCTGAAACCTCCAAACACCCTAGAAGCCCTTAAATGAGTGCAGGTCCTGTTAAAATCACAGACAGCAACAGGGAGGCGAGACTTAAAAGCGCAGGTGCGCATAAACAGGAAAGACCAACTACGGTACATGGTTTCTGTATGTAAAACATGCACAAAATCTGACCTCATTTTCTCATTCAGCTACCTGTATATGTGGACATGAATAAATCTCATGGCCATGTCTTTCAATGGACACAATGAGGAGTAGACCTCCAGGGGCCTGCACAGGGAGGTAATGCCTGATACGGGAATTAAGCCCTGGTGAATAACTCTACAAGGCTAAAATCATGCAATATCACTTTCTTTATTTATCCATAGACTTGCCAGGGGCCGGTACGCTGCGCCAATGTAGCATTGTCAAGTTGACCACTTGTTGCAGTAGCATCACAAATGAACGTGAAATTTGAGGTATTATGCGGTCCTTAAACTTAAGTTAAAGGGTTACCAGGTAAGTGCTTTTCTGAAGAGTCTGTGCAATGGTAACTGTCAATTACCCTAGCAGAGTGTTTTGTCAAATGGCATATTCTGAAATCCCTTTTGGCTCCTAGATACTATCGGTACTACACAAATAATAACGCTGCATTTAATGCACCACGCCATAAAACCATGTTTATAACCCGTGACTCATAAACCATTTCAGCGGCATCATGCAGCTCAAAGTCAGGCTGCGGCTTATACCGTACTTTCTCTTTGTATACATGTACTAGCCTACTAAATTAGTATTTCTGAGGCACCAGACGAGGCTTATAGCTTAACAACCAAGTGGGGGTGCGGCTTATACATGAGCGCTGCATATACGCTGGGTTCTACTGTAGTGTAGTTTTAGAAACTTTGCCATTTCCAAAATAGCACATTACCTTTCATTCATGCATTTATTCTTAGATTTACTGACCTCAAGTGAACTAAAAGTGTCCATGATCTTGTGATCCATACCGTCCTTGGTTAATGGGTTAGGGTTGAATTACTAAAGGGGTAAGGGTGAGATAAACCTGTCTTCTCTATACATGGACAGATGTGTCCGGAGATTTGTACATGTTTCATGGCGAGGAGGTTGATGGGTGAGGGAGTGGTCACTACACATCTTGACACCCTAAATGTAGATGTCTAACTCTATGGATATTACAGGGCCTGCGCTCATTTGCAGTATTTTAAGGAGAAATTTTTGAAGGTTTCAAAGAGTCCATTCCCCCCTTGCTTTATACCAGGCCTGTGCTGATTTAACCCCCCCCCCCCCCTGAGCAACTTTAACAGGCAATTATGGTAGTCCTTTGGCAGGATGCCCCAAATCTACATGGGTTAAGGTTTTATCCATTTCCCTTTTGTATTGTCATCACCAAAGCCACATAAAAATCAATACTGCCTTCATCAGTACCAGTACTTAGCATTGTCCAGCCTGGTAGCTGTGTGTGTCAGGTTCAAAATCAATAGTGTCCATGTAATGGATACCTGTATATTGTATTGTACATACTGTATACCATACTATTCTGTATGATAGCCCAATTCCATTGGTAGTAGGCTTCACAGGTTCACTCCTTGAGCTTGTGTGACAGTAGTATGGTGTTTATTCAAGACCTACGGTAAAACCCCTTGTATAAACTGCAGCTTATTTACATGTAACAAGTCGCCAGTGGCTCAAGTAATATATGATTCCTCAGGGGGTAATATGAGGGTGTTGTAACGGTATTAAACAGCATATTTCAAGCCACAGGTACTTGTGGCTTCCTATTGAAGTCAGGGTGCTGCTTATACCCGTGAGGTAAATCATTCTTTATTGACCATAATCTACATGCGGCACTTATCTCAAAAACTCAACTCAAGACCCCGGCACTTGAAATAGTCCAGAGTGAAATGGCTTGAGCATGAATCCTAGCCTTATTACCATAGTACCTTGCATTATAAGGCAAACCGTGAGTATGATAAAAGTATCGTATCCTGACTTTAAGACGTTTCTAGCAGCCACCTATAGTTTGGGTCGCGGCCTATACGATTGCAAAGTACTACGGTAATGCATGTACAAGGGGAGTCAAGTGCATAATGAGTCATTATACACTTTAGGTGTATCATAGCGCCCAACTTATTATGTCCCTAACTGGAGCAGACATCGGCCGACCACAGCCGTAACCCTAAAATGGCTACAACTACTAGCCTCCAGCTTCATGTTCCTTTGTCATCACCAAGCCATGCAGACTGCCTTTAATGCTAGACCTGCAATGGTGCATCATGCCAACCCATGGGGGGCATATCGACCCCATAGATCATTATCATGTAAGGATGGAGCACTGTATGGCCTGATACTAAAGTAAAGGCTACTCCCCAGTGCTGCATTGATGCAGTATGAATGATGACCAAGGGGCATGCCGTATTAATGCACGATTCTGCCCTTACAGGGTTAAGCTGATTAGATGCACCATGTGTACAAAACACTGTACAGGTTAGGGGTCAGCAGAATATACCGTGTAGGTAACGTGCTAAAGGTTAAGTCTAGCTTATCAAGGGCATTGAGTTATGTGTATTCTTAACCATTTGGAGACAGTATAATTTTCAGTGCAACAGGCATGTTTCTTATCATCTCTAGACTCACTTGTAAAACAGGGGTGGGGAGTAACTCACCAGGCCTGCATCCATACAACATGGCTGACTCAGTGGGGGCAATACACTTTGGTGCTCTAATGCAGTTGTGGTGAGTTAACTGCAGGTGCTGCTTTGGCTTGGTGCAATATGTTGACAGATCTGCACGTACATCATGAAGCCAAGAGGTATCATATGTTCCTTTGTGGGTTAATCATCTGAAGCAAACAACGCCCCTCGTCCCCATCCCCAACCCAGTCCTGCTACATCACCATGCGGCCACCTTAAGGTGAACATCAATGTTTCAGGAGCAAGGTGGATGCTGAGTGGGTTGGGGGTCAATAGCATCTATACCGTAGAACTCCGCGTATAAGCCTCTTGGGTGGCAGATAAAGCACCTCAAGGAGCTCAGGGGTGCAGCTTATACACAGGGTTTTACTTATATAGACTAAAGAAATCAATTGGGACCATTTCAGGCCTCTGGCTCTGGTGCGGCTTTTAATCAAAGTCCTTAATTAAGGGTGCGGCTTATACTCGAGAGCGAATTATACGCGGGACTTTACGGTACGGGTAGGAAGGCATTGCACCCACAACCCCCCTCCCCCCTCACTCTCACGCACACCAAGCTCTGTGAGCAAGGTGTCTTGCACACGGCCCCTAGCTATATTACTACTACCGTAAATCCGCGCGCACAGGACGCGCCTCGAGTTTAGGAGTGGAAGGAAATGCTGGGAGCTGCATCTGGCTGTTGGTTTTTTGGAAGATTACGTCGCCTGTAGGACGAGCCCTGAGCCTGAGGTCAGGTGAATTTTATAAGGCGCTTCTCAGGCCATCCTCGCGTATAAGCCGCTCCTCATAGGGCGTAATACGGTATCAGTGTTAGCACTGCTACTTCTGCTAGATAGCACCATGGTAGTGGGGGGGGGGGGGTTCGAAGCCTGCAACGCCGTGCCCAGGGAAGCCACTATACCACCAGCAGGCTATGACCGGAGGAGGAGGACCCTGGAAGCAGGCAGTATTAATTAGTAGCATTGCTCATGATCTTGTAGCAGCAGCCGCAGCAATGCCTTCTAGACGCTGGGGGGGGGGGGGGGTGCACGGCGTGCCCTGACGTGCACTGCCCCCCCCCCCCTTTCCCACTGACGCTGTCTCACTCCTAGTTGTTCTACTGATCACCAACACAAAAGATGTGGCGGCAGCTGGCCTTTGGAAAAATACGCGGGTGGGTTGGGGGGAGGAGGGGAGGGGAGGGCAGTGCGGGAGAGAGGGGCCAAGCGACCTACTTTTCATCAAAACCAAAGGGGTGGGTAGCAGCAGCGGAAAGCGCTGCTGGGGTTGGGGGAGGGGGGGGGGTGCTCCATGTCGCACATACGGTACCTCTACCACTGCCAGAGCGCCCGTCCACGACCATTGGTATGGCACCAATCCTCCTCCCCCCTTTCCCCCAATCAACTCCCCTCCCCGCCCCAATACCCATCACCTTCTTCTCCAGTGGTAATCAATATGGACAATTATTGATCCCGTTGCTTTATTGCTCCCAATAACAAACTGTCTGTGGCTATGTCAGGAACTGTATGGTCTAGCCTTGAACCACTGAGGGATGCCCCCAGCACCACCGCCACAGAGAGAGCCACCACCACTAAACCCCTCACAAAGCACTACCGCCACCACCTAAGAGCACCACCCTGCATCCACAGATAAAATGGCTGGGCAAACTGTAGCTGCGAATGCAATCCAGAACGCATCCACCACCCTACTCTTCTTCCCTCCTCCCCCATCCGACAAAAAATGTCGCCGTCATTAAACATGGTTACCATGGCAACCAAGGATCGAATGCAACACATGTATCACAATGGCGGTTACCATGGAAACCCAGCTCTTATACCTGCTGCACAAGTTGGGGACCGACGATGTCTTGGTGGTGGTTCTGGGGGTGGGAGGGAGGGAGGTGGTGGTGGTGAGGTGGTGCCATGATGGTGGTGGCCGCGGTGGTGGTGGTGGTGCTAGAGGGGAGGGTGGGTACTGGTAGGCAGGCATGTACGATAATGGCGGGCGGTGAAGGGTGGCGAAGGCAACAACATTTGAATAGTTGGTATTAATGGGTCATATCAATGTTACTTGTTCAATGGTCAGTTTATACCGTTAATGTACATACAAAAAGTTGCTCATTCGATGGGTGGATATTGAGTATATTCCATTTTCAGGTAAGGTCATAAATGATAATGAGTTTACCCATAAAGTTTAGGTAGGGCACTGTATTGGATTGGGCGTTATCTTCAAGTGTTGTCAAGATGTCCCCAATGCAGTGCTGGCGAGTAACTCACCTGTGCTACATTGGCGTACAAGGCCGACCAGTCAGGTAAGTTTCATCAGTGCAGCCCTGGTGAGTTACTCACCAGGACTCTATCCATGCATCATGCTGACTATAGAGCATGGTGCCTTAATCGTTAATGCCCCATGCAGTGTTATGTTTTAACATGGTTGTGACTTCAACCACCTCAGAGACGTAAGTTGTCTGATGACGTGTCACAGGATGGGAATACACTAAATACATATATAGTTTAGATTTGATAAGACAGTTAATTGGCACTGGGGCAGACATAAACTTTTAAGATCACCAAAGTATACTTCCACTGTAAAAATCTATAATTCAAAACTATCAACACCGCCCCCTTCCCCATTCAGTCACATCCACTCCTGTATGACATGTTGAAGCACCAAGATTGTGAGTATATTCGTTCCAGTTGGTGGGTGAGGGTTTGTTTGTTTGTTTCGTTTTACGTTGGGGGGGGGGGGGGCATCGAGGAACTAAGACATTCAAGGGTTCTCGGACATTAAGTCCTTTGTTTTCTTTTTGGACAGGTATATTTATATATGCTGCTTGCCCGACACAGCAGTGACCGAATCTATGAGATGAATGACCGAATCTATGAGGAGGGTTGAGGGGGAAAACTGCTACCGGGGCTTCATTCCCCTACTCTTCTCGAAGGATAGCAAGTGTTCTTTTGTTTGCCTGGTCCCATAGGCAGGGCCAGACAAACCATGGCCTTTGATAACTCAGACATGGTTCACTGAGGGGGAATCCCATGGCAAAAGATGAGCACATAAGCCCAAGACTGAAGAAACCCCAAGTTTGTCGCCTTTTACGAATCTGGTATGCCCACTGTTAGTATGGAAGGAGATTTCTCCTTGTGGACTCCCAATGAAGTTATTCTGCTCCTCCATGCCCTCACATGAAGGTCCCCACTCCACAGTGGGAAGTGGGTGAGGGGACCAAATCATGGGGGTGAGGGAACCAAATGGGAAAACCCTATTAAAGTTGGTGAATATAGGCATGATATACTAGTGTCACAAATACTGCACTTTCTGTTTCTTGTGGACTGGTAGTGATGGAGACTGAGTGGGCTATGTTGGTTGGTATTGATGTGGAGTAAGCTGTGGTATGGTAGTTATGGGGAGTGAGTTGTGGGCGGGGGTTGTGGGTTGGCAGTGGTGGGGATTGAGTTGTGGGTTGGTAGTGGTGTGGAGTGAATAGTGGGTTGGCAGTGGTGGGGAGTGAGTTGTGGTTTGGTAGGGAGTTGTGGGTCGGGGGTGGTGTGGAGTGAGTTGTGGGCGGGGGATGGTGGGGAGTGAGTTGTGGGTCAGGGGTGATGGGGAGTGAGTTGTGGGTTGGTAGTGGTGGGGAGTGAGTTGTGGTCTGGCAGTGGTGGGGAGTGACTTGTGGGTTGGCAGTGGTGGGTAATTGTGGGCTGGTAGTGGTGTGGAGTGACTTGTGGGTTGGTAGTGGTGGGGAGTAAGTTGTGAGTTGGCAGTGGTGGGGAGTGAGTTATGGTCTATCAGTGGTGGGAAGTGAGCCCAGGGGAGTGAGTTAAAGGTTGGCAGTGGTGGGGAGTGAGTTGAGGGTTGGCAGTGGTGTGGAGTGAGTTGTGGGCGGGGGATGGTGGGGAGTGAGTTGTGGGTCAGGGGTGATGGGGAGTGAGTTGTGGGTTGGTAGTGGTGGGGAGTGAGTTGTGGTCTGGCAGTGGTGGGGAGTGACTTGTGGGTTGGCAGTGGTGGGTAATTGTGGGCTGGTAGTGGTGTGGAGTGACTTGTGGGTTGGTAGTGGTGGGGAGTAAGTTGTGAGTTGGCAGTGGTGGGGAGTGAGTTATGGTCTATCAGTGGTGGGAAGTGAGCCCAGGGGAGTGAGTTAAAGGTTGGCAGTGGTGGGGAGTGAGTTGAGGGTTGGCAGTGGTGGGGAGTGAGTTATGGTCTATCAGTGGTGGGGGGTGAGCCCAGGGGAGTGAGTTGAGGGTTGGCAGTGGTGGGGAGTGACTTGTGGGTTGGCAGTGGTGGGTAATTGTGGGCTGGTAGTGGTGTGGAGTGACTTGTGGGTTGGTAGTGGTGGGGAGTAAGTTGTGAGTTGGCAGTGGTGGGGAGTGAGTTATGGTCTATCAGTGGTGGGAAGTGAGCCCAGGGGAGTGAGTTAAAGGTTGGCAGTGGTGGGGAGTGAGTTGAGGGTTGGCAGTGGTGGGGAGTGAGTTATGGTCTATCAGTGGTGGGGGGTGAGCCCAGGGGAGTGAGTTGAGGGTTGGCAGTGGTGGGGAGTGAGTTGTGCGCTAATGGCGATGAGGAGTGGGTTGTGGGCCATTAGAGGTGGGGAGTCACCCGGAGTCACTCATCATTGCAATCTGCTTGATCGCAAAATATTGGCTAATTTGCAATATACTAGACTGGATAATACTAATGATTGGATGGGATGAAAGCACTGGATGGGGTAGTTCTACTAAAAGGTTGTTCACCAGAACCTGGCGAGGCCGACAAAGGACCTGACTAATGTCTTGCCAGTGGGAGTGTTATAGCTGTGGTCAGTGGTTGCACCAAGGTACATGTATAAGAATCAGGGATGAAAGTCACAGAGCATTAAATTCCCTGAAATGGTTCAACATCGGCCCAAAAACCTGGGTTTTAGTATAAATGTATAGGGCCTTGGAACTTCAAAATCCCTGAAATCAGGGAAATCCCTGAAGACTCATCCCTGAAGAATACACCAGACATTTCACTCCATGACACCTTCCTCCAGGGCTGTTAATTAGAGTGTGAATGTCAAAGAGAAGAGGTTGACCTCCTCCTGCATCCTCCAGTAAGTGTTGAATCTAAAGCTAATAAATGTGCTGATCACCCTCACAGTCAGGGGGCCCGCCAGGTCTTCCCAGATAACCTTTAGCTATGCTTAGCTATGTTTAAATTAGTGCTATACTTTTATAACACATGGGCGGCTGATAACCCCCAACTTTTGTATCAGGGTCGTAGTATACTAACTACTGCATGAGGTGACACCTGGGGGCTACTGTGACACATAGTGGATTACAGTTAGCTGAAGATAATCGGTAATTCTTATATGATAGGGAAAGCTGTTTTGTATTGTCCTTGTGCTGTGAGAGGTTATTGGTCCACTGTCTGTGATGTTTCGGTTGTGTGTAAATGTATATACGTTGATGATATAGACTTTCAAATAACAACGAATATAGGTGCTCAATAAAACTGATGATGTAAAACACAGTTAAAAGTGTATCAGAGCTGATGCCTATACTGCTCCCTAGGGCTGACATACGGGAAGATCATCGAAAGGATGACTCCGTCCTCTTTCCTAGCAAATAAAAATGTTAAAACTTGAAACTTGAAACTTTGATAACGTAATACATATGCCACAACCCTATGTTTTTCAATGTACACCGTAACTAACCGACCTGGTACTAGGAGGGACGATAACCGCCCAGCACTTAATCAAGACAGGTGCTTATTCAAAGTCTATTTTAGTACTGTATATTTCATAAGCCCCTACATCTCTGGTGAGACCGGCCCTAATTCAAAGCCCAGTGCTTAAATCAAGCAATATGGTAGGTATTTGCTGGACCCCTCACTTTTCCCTCAAATTCCTGTCAGAGCATTCTATAGGATTGACTGATCCTTGGTTGGGGAATGGCACATAATAAGGAAAGCCTTGATCCCTGACTAAGGAGACAGGGACATTTTGTGCTAAAACGACTGGTGAAGACGACGAGTGCTGTGGCTGAAGATAGTGCCGGGGTCGGCCTGCATTTAAATCCTGCTACCCCCCCCCCCACCTCTACCCCTTACACACATACCACCCCCCCCCCGACCCCCACCCCCACCCAACGTCCTCATGGGCAGAATGAGACCCATCCGCCTCCTGCTCATCTCACGACCACTCCCAGGTCCGACCTCTTCGCTACATGCCCCCTGCCTTGCCACAAGGGGGTAATCCCTACGGCAGCAGCAGCACTAAGGTGGCGAGGTCTCATCATAGACTTAACATGTATGTCTCTCCAAAACCATTACAAAACCAGATATAGCGTAGCCCTACTAAACCTCCCACCCCCACCAATACCAAAAACATGCCATGACTTCCATAACAGATTCATATAGTGTGAATACATGCAGGGCTTTCCAACAAAATACACACAGACTACCCAGTAGTGCATGTACCCTCAGTCTCCCCAGCCTAGCCTGTAGGAGGCAAAGCTAGATCTAATTATGGGATTGTCAGTTCACTATGGAGACTAGACAGTAGGAGCAGCAGCAGCAACAGCAGCATTAACACTTCTGGCTGGGAGAAACAATACAAGATACTTAGGGGAGGGGGGAGAGCTGCTTGCAGCAAAGTGAAGTACGGTAGCAGGTGTTACATGAAGAACTTCAGTATTTCTATCCCTATTGTCATATAGTCTTAGACATCTCATGTCTGGTTGGCCAGCTTTCCATGGCTCCATAAAGAGTGTGTTCATTTGGTAACACTAAGAATAGTGGGAATCAAGTGTATGCTCGTTGTGTATTGGGGGTCGTCGGGGGAGGGGGGTATGATATCAGATTATACCAAGCAGTTTCACAGTCGACCCGTTTATTTGACATATTTTAAGTGCATAATGCATATCACAGGGGTAGACACTAATATTTAGGGCCTTTGGCCACCCAGGCCACTAGTGTAGTATGAGGCAAATATTTTCAAATATTTTACTGGCCAAAAAGCCAAATTCAAAGGAAATCCAGAAATAATCACTGGCCCACAGCCCAAACTACTGGCCATTGGCCCAGTGTTAGTGTCTACCCCTGCCATATCTAATCTGTTGTGGTTGTGCGGACGATACATGTGTTATATGAAGTTGCATGTCAATGGGTAATAATAACTTGTGCAAATTTTATAATTGATACCAATTCATAGCACCAACAGAGTTGTGGATATGTGGATGATACATGTGTAATATGGGATTATGGACAGCTGTGTTGTCAATGGGTAATAATAACTTATACAAAAGAATTGATACCCATTAGCACCTAAGAGAATGTGAGAACTAACACCCTTGACGTGGGTATATGTATACCTAGAGCAAACTACTCACGAAAAGGGAGACAAATCTTTTTTTTTTCAAAACCATGCACAAAGAGCTTAACTATTGCCACATGGGCCAGGGCCCCTATAGATGGCCAGTTTATCCAGGGTCATGCCCTCATACCGTAGTCTACATTTTGGATACGTGGTACAAAGTCTACATCCTTCTTTTGCCCAAACTGTCTAGAAACCAGGATGTATATGAGCAAGACATTTGCAATACACATGTATGTATCCACGCCCCCGCCACACCTTCTTATCTATATAAATCATGAAATGACAATGTGGATATGAAATACATTTGTCTCTTCAAGGGCTGCACAGTCCTTTATGTACCATAACGATTGGTCCTGATTAACCCTTTAAGAACAACATTATCCCTTAGACCCAAAGCTAATGTTCATTTAGGGTGCACCAAACGCGTTGGTCACCTTGACAGACAGCACTGTCAGAGTTTAAAACCAATCATTTGGCCATGGTGCATGAATGCAGTAGTAAACCATTAGTGTTAAATTCATGCACTGTTTCCATGAAAGGGTATCATGTATCTGAAGGTCAATTACAGGCTTGTTTCGTACTTAACCCTTTAAAGGTTGCTAATGCAGGAGTGCATCATACAGAGATGCCACTCACTGGTCGACAAAAACCAGGAAAAAATGGACTTGAGACATATTTCCCCAGGAATCTAAAATGATTTAATACAGAAATCTTAGAATCAAAAACCAGGAATTCCTGGTAAACCAGGAAAGGTGACATCTCTGATCATACCCATTGGTCAGCATAGTTGCCTATTTTAATTAAGTGATGGTCCATGATGGTGACCAGAGTCTTCCCTGTGGCATCATGTCAGCCATCGAGGAGTGTATCAGGCTTTTACAGTCAGCATGATGCATGTATATTGTACAGATAAGAGAGCGTTCAACAATTACGTCACTGCTTAGGGGGTGGGGGTGGGGTGGGGGGTCTTTGGGTTCCTCTTTATGACAAGAGGGGTGGGTGGGTCCTGAAAAATGCCTAAATACCGGTGACAGAATTGTTGAATGCCCCCTAAGTAACACACAGGGCTGCACGGTGTCCCCCATGCATCATGATCCCAAATCGGTATGATGCATTATCATGCACTATCGGCCTTTGAACAGTTAATAGCTTGAGTATGAGGGCTGGTCCTACATGTGAAAACTTGTTATAGCCAGGTAGACTATATGAAAGCTAGGAGTACTATAGAGTCTAATGAGACCAGACCAGGCTGAGAAGGATTACATCTAAATGAGACAGCCTGGTTAGTAGCAGGAAGGGCTGGACTCTAATTACATATAATATACTATGTACAGCAAAGGCGTCGTCGTCACCTTGGTTTCCAGTGCGCAGACGCGACTAATCCTGCCATAATGGTTAGTGCACGTGTTTTAATATGTATGGCATAAGCCAATGTAGGGATGTGCATTGCTGGGGGTGGGGGAAGCGGGGGGTCCTAGACGGTAAAGCTTTAATTTCCAGGATATCATATCGGTGTTTGCCTACTGCCCTGGACCTAGATGCGTTTAACTCCTATCCCCCTGGATTTACCAGGACGTATGAGCAGTGCCCAGCCGGCTTGCAGAGGCACCTTTTAAGATGGCACATAGACGTATCGTCATGTGACGTCACTTGTCATGCTGATGACATATGTCAAGGATGGGGTTATTTTTAATCATAAGTGGAAAACATCGAATCCTTGTCGACGGACAGTCCTTAGTATGTGCCATGGACACCCCCCCCCCCCCACCTCCTGGCCGCGGCGTCGGCACCCACCCTCCCACCTTCCCTCCCGCCCACCCACGCCCCCCCCCCATTTTTACCTCCCTCCCACCCACCCACCCTAGACGCCTTGTCCTTTGTCACTTCGGCTGTACGCACCGCTAGCTGATAGTCATTACGAACAACTAAACGCTCCCTATGGTCGCCAATAAACTGTCCCCTTCCTCATCAATACCGATCCGCTAGTGTCGGGGTGTAAAAGTCAGCGAAGGTGGCAACATTGGTGTCAGCGCCGATCAGCTGATGGCGGGGAGGGGGAGGCCCCGGTCCGGGACAGGGACAACACAGGGTCGGGTGCGTGGCAGCCGCCATGCCCCAAGCTCTCCCTACATAACCAGGTGAAGGGGCCATCATGTCGGAGCTAGGGGTGTGTGTGAGTGGGGGGGGGGGGGGGAGTGACCTATTTGACTGCTGCCACCACGACTCAATACTACAATAATGGCGTCCAACAAGCCTGCTTGAGCATTGTATCCAAACTGGGGAATTGGAACCCCCTGTGTGCTAAGTCGGTCTCTCAAGTCTGCTATTTTGCTATCTCGTAATATACATTCTTTTGGACCCTGAAGCTCCTGTGGGTGTATAATCTACATGGACATTCGTTTCATGAGATGGTCAACGTCTTTGTCGGACCAACCATGACAATAGGGCGTGTATTTGAACATTAAAATGTAAAGTAGCCATGGGCCATGCACAGCCTACTACTTCCTATGTGAAGGCCTCACTCTAAAACTGAATACACATCTACTTTATCACATTCAGTGAGCATCAGGATATAAACATGAGTTGTTATCAAAGTTATAGTTCATATGTTACAAGTACATTTAGCCAATAAGAGTTACGTATACAACTTAAATTGATACATATAAACTCCCACTGATTTCCCCTTATATGCTGTTTGATTCTAACAAGGTGGTCATGTTATGATTTAGTTGCCAAGACCTTACCTTGATGTGTGTGCTTGGATGCTACACTGAAGCCCATAGAATGAATGGTTCATAAGTGATAACCACAGAGGCTTGTGCACAAGGTATCCAATGTTATATAAATCCTTCCTTGTTGCCATGTACATGTATATCCAAGTAAAATCCCTGACCTTGAAATCAGTGGGTGGGTGCCAGAGTGACCTGTCTGGTTTCACAAAGACAGGTCAATTTGTAAGACTATGCACGGGTATGTGCAAGTAGTCCCCTAAGCTGACTGAAATGATGAAAGAATAGAGTGGGATGTTACAAGGCAGTTAACCTATCATATCAAGGCAGGAGAAAATACAGAGTGCATGTAATGAATTGGCTAGATATGGGAGCAAACATGTGAAACTGTTGACATGAGCTTGTGATTCAAGATAGGTTATTACCAACCCTCACCCCCCCCCCCTCAATACACAAACACATCTTGCAGAGATAAGTGAATTGTGCTATTTTGAGTCTTGTTGTCTCCCGAGACACCTAAATGATATCATATGTTAAGTATTCCACAATTGGCCTGTTAGGTGCATGGCTATGTTGTGTATTTCCAAGTCATGTTTATCATTTCCCCAGGCATTGGCATGAAGAAGAGAATGAAACTCACATTTCTGTGTTTTCATGTCAACTGAAAAACTTGGCAGTATCCAAAGGTTTATGCAATATGCCACTCAAGCTTGGAACCCTGGGGGGATCGTGATGCCTACGTGACAGTCTCAACATCCACTATTTACCAATATAAGTTAAATCCTGGAGTATTTACAAACAAAGCAAGGCAATGCTATTTCTTGTAGAAGCTTATACCTCCATAGACATAGTCTAGACTTGGCTCTGATTGGTGGAGGTGTTGTAAATGGACGCTATACTAGCGTCCTGAGCCCTAGGCGCCAGGGCGACATGTGAGATATTAGTGCCGATGACGCCATCATTGGTGATTGCAGCAGTGGGCTTACGGTGAAATGGCGCATAAAACCAAGATGGTGAGCCGCGGGTAGTCGTAGACCCAGATCTAAAGAGCAAACTAGCTCGGCGGCCCCGGCCACAGGGGCACCAGCCGACCGATCCCCAGACCCCACGGCCAGACTACTACCAATACACAATCAAAACATTAGATTCTCTTTGAAATTTCTAATGGAAAGTAACTGACCATCTGTGTCTTCTGTTCCGCGATCACCAGGGGAAACGATCGGGATGTTGATTAAGAACCCGTGGTGTGAAACTATGGAGATTTTCGACTTGTTCTCCGGTCCTCCCCCAAGTGCTCCATCCAGGAACAGGCCAGCTGCCACAAGCCACATGTGCTCACAAAACTTTCAAAACAAACCACCACATCCAGGGGGTTTCCCGACACAGTTTGCTGTAGAATCACTCCTAGACTCCTCAGACATGTTCTTGTTGTGTTCAGATAGGTTTCTTGGATGTGTCCAGGGGTAATTAGTGAGATTAATTTTTGACCACGACAACCATCAACACAGTGTCATACCGGTGCCAGTCCAGTGTCAGTGGCTTCAGTTTACAACTGAACACCTTGACAGGAATACCCCCTCCCCCGGGTGTACTACCACAAGAGTTACGCGAAAAGTACAAGTCCCAAAACTATCAAAGTTACACACATGCTTTACCTACTATTGCGATACAATGTGTTATAAGACATATAAAGTAAATTAATATATTGACGAACCTTCGACCATATGTATCTTTCTTGAGCAAGCCATGATCCGCCCGGGTTGAAATTAAAAGCACAATGGGTGCCTATCGGGAGAATTCGACCGGTATGTGACCACAAACACAAGGGATTTCCCTCCCGATACAACAAATCTCCTTGATAGATGTGGGAATCTCCTGGATATTCTATTTCTTTGTGTTGAGATGTATTCTTATACAATAAAATGAAGAATTTAGTTGTGACCTCGAGCCGTAATCAGTAAGAAAATGCGCTGATCGACTACCAAATTCTCCCTACCCACGCGTACCCGCTGATCGTGAATGACATGGACGGAGTTTCCCATTCAAGCACCGACCACATAGGCTCACGGCGGATTGGCGGAAAATTTCAAATTGCCGGCCTCACAGAACACACTCTTTCCTCAAATTCACAGAATAAACACATGAAAGGGTGTTCTTTGTGTCCTGGAAGTCATCTAGAACAGTAGAGAATCTAAAAGGTTACACTTACCCGTTGTCTCGCGTCATGGGCAGGTGACCAGTCTTCGATGACACGGCTGATGTACAAATGGGCTTCCTGGCCTGGAGGTGGTAAACCCTCTAAATGTGTGTTATTTCTGTTAATCGAATCTTATCGCAGCCTCTAATGGATGGTAGCTATTCCTTGCCACACATTCTACAAAATTACCACCTACAATGTCTTCCTAGTGTTGTTTCATTGTTTAGACGTTTATTGGATAGACAGGTGACTCAAGTGGACACTTTTGTCATTATCTTTGGTTTCACCCCAAAAATATGGCTGACCTTTTTCATCTATATAAATGTGGGGTTCACATCTTGCAGCGCAAGGCGCAAACAAACAACTTGTTTACCGTAAACAATGCATTAAAATTGCATGACATGATTGGATTAAAGCGTAGCATGTGACCTATTTCTCTGACCAATATCTCAATTGAAAAGTGTCACGTGATCTAGCAGCGTTCCTCTGTCAAAACTCCTCCAGAGATGTGTCAACGCCGGAGACGCGGGAGGCTTTAGATTTTAAAGGTGGCAGATACCGTAGTGGCCTATTCATGCCATAAATGCCCCAGCACTAAAATGGGAGGGTTGGGGGAGGGGGTCACGATACGGCACCATGCACGCAATCCCTCTATAAAGAACAGCGCTCAGTCTAATCATAGTATTATTAGTGCAGGGCCTATAGGTTCAAGCCTATCAAACCCCAGCGCTTATTCAAGACCAGGACTGGTTCATTCAACGAATAGGCCCTTATGCTGGCCCCTACGGTAGGCTAAGGCCTTGGCGGTGCCTTTGAAAAATAGACTCGGATGAAAACTCAGAAAAGCCTTGTCTATAGGCCTAATTCATAGGCATAGGGAATGGTCCCTTTTTTAACAGGGGGGGGGGGGGTGGAGGAAAGGGGGGGGGGGGGTTCAGACCCCTCTTAGGGGTGAGGGGGGGGGGGGCAAGGCCCGGTCCCTGCATTCACTGAACAAAATGACACCATGCTCGTTACAGGTTTTCAAAAACACCCCTATTCTACGGATATTTGGGGTGAAAAAATACCCCTTTTTCATGAAAAACGCTGACTTTTTGACCCTAAAGAGACCCCCTTTTTCCTTGAAGATGCTGACAACTTCACAATTCTACCCCCTTTTCCCAAAAACACTGACTTTTGGGCCACCAATCTAACCCTATTTCAGCAAAAACTGACAAACAATGATACCTTTTTTCAACCATAATTATTTGGGAGTTTAATGAGCCCCCCTTTTTTGATTTTCACATATTTTCCCCACAAAAAAAACACCCCCTTTTTCTCAAATCAATGGACATGCAGATTTTGACAAAGTACCCCCCTTTCCCCCTGCTTTTAGTAACATGCATGATGTAGTGCAGGGACCGGGGGACAAGGAAAGAAAAAAAAGTGAAGGCCCTCCCCTGGAGTCTTACAGAAAAGGCGATCATATTCACATTCTAGACGGGCTTCCCTAGCCCACTTAAAAGGGTCTACTTCTCATCTCTCCTATCCCCTCAGTATGTGTGTGGTGCACATATGCGTGGGCACTGACACATTCCTCTGTGAAATTGTGTAATGTTGTTCTCGCCATGAATATGACCTTAGCTGTCGAAATGGCGTTAAACATCTATTACTCACTCACTCTCACATTCTAGACACTTCTGGTATACTTCTAGTCTGAAGGCTAGTGGTCATAAGCCTAGGCCTATTTATCAACATGGGGAGTATTACGGGGGGGGTCGATTGTAAAAATTTAGCCTCTTTTAGCAACAACAACAAAAAAAAAGAGAGAAAAAAAAAGGCGCTACTACTATATAGGTCAAAGAAGGGTATCAAATTTCTTCTCAATTCCAGCATTCCCTCTATTGAGGTTGCCCATAATATTAATCCTTTCTGTTGTAGGAGGTTTCCTGGTAATTACCATAAGTAGGTAATAAGTCACGTGACTAATGCCATTGGCCAATCTGGCCCCAGCTCGACCACTAGTGTGAGTCGTCTCTGGCACCTAACGTTTGTGGGTAAAAGAAGTTTTTTTCGCTGGTTGCTGTAGTGCTTATTTGTAGGCAGGTACCTCGCATAGTAATCTTCCCCAGAAAATGGGGACCATCAACCCCATAAACCAGAGAGGTATTCCCTAGAATCCCGACTGGGTGAGACTGGCCATTGGCCAGACTAGGTCATGTGACTGACCTACTTATGGTAATTAATAGGAAACCTAGAACAGAAAGGATTATGGGCAACCTCAATAGAGGGAATGGGGGTGCAAGAAATTTTGACCGCTGTTGAGAGGCTGGGGGTGTAAAAAATGTTTGCGCATCTGCATGAAAACCCACCACCCCCTCCCCTGTTGATGAATAATGACCACGAAATGTCTCAGAAGCCGGTCTCTCAGCTAACACTTTAAAGGGGCCCTGGCACGGCAAAGTACAACATGGGTACCGAGCCATAGATCGTTGGTAAACTCGTAGGAACCAGCGGAGCGCCCTGGTTGGTCAATCGGTGGTCACGTGACCTTTCAATGCAGGCATGCATTCGCAGTCCCAGGGCCCCTTTAAACACATTTGCTTTGCCACCTTAAAAAGCATGCATATTTTGTAATGGACAAGGTCTAGGTCAATTCCTCATGGTTGCAGGCCGAAATGAAATTGAATGATAAAATTGAACTCACCAGTTCCATTCCAAACATATAATGGATCGAAACAACTTACAAGGGGTAGGCCCCTATGCTCGATTCTCCGGCACAGGATGAACAGGTATACCACAAATTACTACATTGTATTTGGTATTAAAGCTGGTATAAAACCTGATATAGCTTTGTCTGATATGTGTTTCAAAGAATTGTATACCCCTTCCCCAGTCATAGGGTGCCATTTATTCTGGTTAGATGTGCTTCATTGTTTACACATCATTGGACTCTTAGTTTCAGCTGGTCTCTCCTCTTTGGTGGGAAGGGAAACCACTTGGTTAATTAGTTCTGGTCACAGCCACCTAGGGGCAGCACTGAGTGGTCTGCTCTGCTGTCAGGCATCCAAATCAAAGGTACCACCACTATAGAGAAGTCTGCTTTGTGGCTCCATCTGCAGCCACTGTGCTGGTGCAATCAAGACTGCTTATTGACATGAATAAAATGCTGGAAGCATTTTATTTTGGCACATGTATATGCTTGAATTTAGAATGGTTAGACTGCGCTGAATAGATCAGGATTTTGCCAGGACACTTTCACAACTGGGGTGATGATAGGTATGCAGAAAGTGGAACATCTTTGTATTTGAACTCTTGTGCCAGCTTTAATAGGACCCCTTTCCCTATGCTATCCTTGATTTTGACCATAAGATAAATTATTGTGTGCCCGATTTTTTTTCAACCTTTTTAATGAAACACAATTACACAAAGGATGTCAGAACATTAGCTAACACTACAGCGAGAAATGCTTTACCATACTTAAGGGACCACTCTGTGCTCTTACTGATTTCCCCATCATCTGAAGTTGGCCAGCTGCAAATCTTCCAGAGAAGGCAGATGAGTAGCGTTCCAGCAGCTCAGTGCTGCCACCTGCAGGGTAAGAGCAGCACCATAATTGAATGATTTCCCCTGCCACTACACCAAAACACGCTCAGTGCCTTGTTGCCGCTAGCGCTATATGGCACTGATATCACGCTATTTGGATCCGCCAAAAGTGGCTGGATTTCAGAATGAGGCAACATAGCCTCAAACCACCAAGCTCATTTTATATTGAAAATATTTCTTATTGTTACTATTGATGAGGAATTCTCAGAGTTTTTGACAAGAACAAATGTTATGATAGTAGACAATTATGTCATATCTCGTTATTTAGCTCATTTATACACAAAGGTTTAAGAACTACAGCTCTCAAATCAAAACAACCCAAAAGCAAGATGGCCACCAACAGTTTCTCAAGGCCATTCTTGACTGACTTTCAGCAGCTACAACTCCTTTAGATGTTGGAATTAAACAATCATTTCTTGTCTAGAGCTAGATTATTATGATGAAAGTATCCTCCTAACATTCAAATATTGTGGGGACATCTGTTATATGCCACTCTGGAACGTAAACAAACACATTTATTATGCACAGAGGTACAGGGTCGCGTAGCGGATGAACACAGCGCCTTCTGAATCCAGGCGTTGTGAGGCACGGACGTACCCTGCCACCAAAAACAAAAGATATGAAAAAAAAGTAACTATTAAAGTCAGTGTTGGGTCCAGGATTTTGAAAAGATACCTTTGAAAAGGAGGGTGCGGCCTAATTTGGCTAAATGCTAGGCGTTAAAGAGGCAAATAAACTCTAGTTCATGGCATGGTAGCCCTAACCCATGCTGTCCCCTTTAATATGTATGACCCCGTGTATGACTAGGTGAATACAGTCTCTATATACCATAGATCCGCCCAAATTCAAACCAGTTCTATTTGAAATTAAGTTGAAAGCAGGTGTGCAATTACAGTTGGTGGTCAGTCGGGAGTAGTTTTGGGAAGATCGGAGATAAGATAAGTGTCCAATTGAGGCCTTGTACTCCTGGCCCCTGGTTTACAAATCTCTATTTTCTTTAAGAGGTAATTTATATTAGTAAAGTGGCTGATTTTTTTTCTATATTTTAAAATTCCTGATTTGTTTTAGATTTTCTACAAATTTTCCTTCATCTTATCAATGATTTTGGGACTTTGAGAAATTCCTCTCTCACTTTCTATTACCCAGAGGTTTAGAGCCCCACTGCCTCTGTCCACATCACCCTCCCCCCAGGGGAGGTTTCAGAAACGACTGACCTAGACCTGTAAATAGGGATGAGTGATCCATAGGGTACGTCACCTGCTTTCTTAAAAAACGCGAAATAGGGCCTCTTCACATACATTTCAAATGTCTCTGGATTCCAAAATAAGGGGTCTTTTTCCTGGAGAAAATTCCGTGGATTTGGAATTAAGGGTAATTTTCTCTCCAGTTTGAGAAAGACTTCAAGGGTCAGCCAAAGAAGGTACAGAAATGGCAGACCACTCATTGGATAGGGAAAAGCCTGCAAATGTTGATTCCAATATCTATCTAAGTTGAAATAGACATCTGAGCAAAGGAGCAAAAAATAAATAAAAAAATTGCCCTCTCCACATCTTGGCTATGCAAAATCCATAGACAAATAAATTTTCCTAGAAAAATAAAATAAAAATTTCGCCCTCCCGCTCCATTTTCTAAAACTGAAAATCCATAGACCAACTTTTTGATTTGGTGTGGCCTAATGGATGGGAAAGTCATTACTAAACCTATGATATTTTAAAACACCAAAGTATCTCCTTGTTTTCTAGACTAGAGTGTGTTTTGGGCCTCCGAAAATATACATTTTCTTTTTCAAGAAGGAGCCTTTTCCAGCTCAAAACCAGTGGATAAGGGGTATTTAAAACCGATGATGTCTCCTTTTTTGCTGATATGCATATGTGCACCAGACACCAAGGGGAAGAGGAGATCTGGGCATAGACCCTTTAAAGTGGGCTGGGAGAGGCTCAAATAGGAATGAATATACACGTCATGATTGATGGATAGGAAGGGAAAATCTTGCTAGTTTCTTGTTTTTATTTATCTCTTTTAATTCCTGGGGGTCAAAATGTGGGTAACCTTACATCTTTCTTTCTTTCAACCTAACTACCCTGAAATCTTAGACGGTCTTTGCCATTAATAGTTAGAAATGCTGACCCATGATAAGCGCCTGAGTTCATAGAAATTAAGAGGGTCGATCAAAATGTTAGTTTTCCCGTCTAAAGAATTATACTACCAGGGATCGATATGATAAATGAATTCGTTAAATAACTTAAAAAAAAAAAACACTTAAAGTTAGCAAAGTGGGGGTCCAACAAATAAAGTTATACCGACCTATATATAAAGTATATAAAGCTGCTGCAGAGATGCGACTATCATAGTTCATGTCTGCCCCACCAGATGGAACCACTGTATGAGTACATTTTGCCATCTTACGTGCCATCAAGGTTCTAGTGCCCCTGTTTTCTCTTCATCTTTTTCTTTTTTTTTTAATTCTTTTAATTAGGAAATTATGGAAGTCGCGAGAGTTTTCCAACGCGGATAACAAAATATTAAACATGCCCCAACCTTTGAGCGTTGCCCGAGGGTCATTAGGAATATACATATAGAACTGCCCCTTCCTAAAAAAGTGATATGTCTGGACAAATTTTATCAGTATATACCACCACGGGTTTCCTTTCATCCACCATTTTCTGTTCTTCCTCCGTCATCCACCCACCCTCCCACCCCACCCCCACCCACCCAACCAGCCTCTACCAGAGGCCGCCATTAGACCCTACACACACGCCCCCCTGTTACCCATTGTGTGGCTGTACCGTAAACTCCCTTAATAACTGTTTTATATACGAGAGCCGACCCCCACCCACCCTGTACAGCCAACCACCCGCCCCCAGCAGAAAGCCTACATGGTACTTATGTATGGCTTCATGTTGGGCATGGAGGACACTGGTATCTCGATCTGTGTTATAAAGGACTAGGCCTATGCCCCGGGGCCTATGCATCTTCTTTCCCACTAAGGGGTGCTATGCCCCAGTGGGGATCTATGCCCTCTGATATGAGCCTCTCTTGGCCTAACTTCTGTCAAATATCCCGCAAATATCAGTAGACTAGAGTAGTAACGACTGCTATCAGACCAACCAGCCCACTGTGCCATCAACCCAGATAAGGTTAATCCCCAGTTGATAATAATTTGAGGTCTATAAAGCTCAATTGTTCCTAAACACCAAAGGCTCCCCTTTGGCAATAGACGTAACAGGCCCAATGCCTACTACTACTGTCATCTCAGAGATATTCATTTGTTCACTGATCCACTTCTTCCTTCCAGTCTTTTCAGTCCACGGGGCTTGCGCATGTGCATCGCGGCCAGTGGAGACTATACACGGAACTGCGTTCAAAAGACTCATTACTTATTCACTAAGATATATTTGCGCCAACATTCGCACCATCCCAGCCACGGCGCGAAAATTTCCCGCGATCAAAACACGTGGTCATTCCTATCAGGGCGCTCCTGATCGAACACGTGATGTTTACTGAGTAGATCTGCCGCGAAAGTCAATTTTCCCCAAAATTACAATATCGCGAAGTTTTTGTTGCATCAAATGTTGATTGAGCAGGGAGCTGACACCTGAGGGGAGGGGGGGGGGGGGGGGGAGTGGGTGCTTGCAGCCACAAGCCCCGCGCCATTATCCCATATCGACAGCAGCAAACAGAACGCTCAGATTGGTGCTCTGTGCATTAATAGAAATTAATTCACATCTTTGAAAAAAAAAGTGAAAACATGGGGCCCAAGTTAAGTTGAGCAAACTCCATCCTTAGTTACTCAGCATGAGTCAGTGAGTCAAATGGATCTAACTTGTAAACTAGATGCATTGGTTAACCTTTCAACTTGGCGCGCTTTAGTTTTTTAACTTTGTGTTCTTAAACTTAAAGAACGTCACTTTCGGGCCTATACATCACTTAAGAACATGGGCTAAAGCCCGGGGCTAAAGCATACAGTAATTGTTTCTCCTATAAATGCAGCAAGGATTTTGAACTCCACAGAAGACCGTAGTATTCCGCGCATCAGGCTCCGTGCATATGGGAATGATATTACGTGAAAGCCCCTTTATCTATGCACCAGGTATTCTCCTCTTAATATCATCGAGTCTTCAAGCTAACACACTCTACAATTAAACGCATGGACAGATGTGTAGGCCGGGAGGTGCATGCAGAAATGACAGCAAAATTAGGCCTCTTAGTACTCAGTGGCTGGTCCAGGATTTTGAAAAGGAGGGGACGCGCCCCTGTATTAAAACCCCATTTTCGATAAATCTAGGACTTAAAATAATCCCAACAACTGAACAGCAAAGGGGAGGGTCCGCGCGCCCTCGAGACCCCCATCTTAATCCGCCGCAACTTGAGCGAGAACATACAAAAGGCAGGTGGGTTAGGAATCTTCTCTGCTCCCTGCACTTGCTTGAAGACTTTAATCAGGGGCGGATCCAGGGGGGTGGGTCCTGGGGGACCCCCCCTTTGGGCCCACCCAAGATGTCCACTTTGTATGCCCCCATTCATGACATCTATATCTCTTCAATATAGTTTTCATTGTTTGCAAATTTTACAATTTATGACTCTACAGTATCTAGAATATAAAAAAAATTCTCAAAATTTTCTAGTGTGAGCTAATCCGGAAAAAGCACCGTCATATAATACATATAGATAATGCTTAGCTTAGGCCTATATTAAGGCATAGCTTATACCTTAAACCCATCCCAGAGGAGCTTTATAGGTTGAGTTTGAGTGATATAGGCTGTGGTATAGGAATGGGTCAGGGATGTAGGGTATATTAGATTAGGGCATAGACTATTTCCTCGCTCTAAGATTAGGGTAATCTACTAAATATCATCCCCAATGTGCACGAGTGACCACATAGGCATCTAGGCATTCGGTGTGCCTTATGCGTGGGATACTAATTTGGGTTCCCCAGATAATTTTCTATCAGATTTACATCCCATTTATTCATCACTTAGGGACTCAGGGGCGAGGGGCGGATCCAGGATTTTGGAAAGGGGGGGGGGGTCTAGGTGGCACGTGCCCCCCCCTAGACCCCATGAAATTAGGCCTGGTTATGACCAGGAATAGAAAGGGGCCAAAATAATCAGATCACTAATAATGCATTCTAAATTAGTTGATATTTTTAGATATCATTTAGTAACAGGATTCCTCTGCTTTTGGAATTTCTGCTTTACCCCCCATGGAACCTGAGATTTTTTCCCCATTGAAGGTGCCCTATTTGCTCATTTTGCTCTCATAGAATCCCATACAATGGGGTCTAGAAATTGTGACCACTGAGTATGTTGCAGGTGTTGCAAACCAACAGACAATATTAGAGCGGGAAACTTCGCCGGTTAATATAGTACTTCCGGTCATGTGATTTGAATAAAACTCTCTATGAGATCCCACCAAGATGGCTCAAGATGTAGACTTGTAGTCTCTCTTCATTTACCTTGATTTACCACAGAGTATACCTACTAAGAGCCAGTCAAGTGAGATTTGATCACATTAGTGCAAACATTATACACCAGAGGGGGGCTCTGTGCTGGTAAGTCACCATGAAGGTGGGAATTTTGAATGTGAAACAGCATCTCTTTAATAGCATCTCTTCTTCTAGCCCCTGTAAATAGGCAGCATATACCTTACCTGGAGCCTTGGTCAAACACACATACAGCCAATGAATAATTGTAAAGGCTCACCTCTTAGCAATGGCCTGAGGCCTAATCATTTAAACACAAGCAGTTTCAATATCTTAATTACATACATTTGAGCACTGTGTTGTATGCTGCATTACATTTTTTTTTTTAATTTCAAAATAGAGATTAAACCAAGCATTAATAGGCCTCCATGGAAGATCAAGGCAATACACCATCATTATAGTAGTGATAGCTACTCACTTAAAATTGAGTTGGGACCCTCAGATTTGGATATGACATACTTTGGATCACATATTTTCATGTACATACTCGTTTATTGAGCAGAAAAGATGTCTTCAATGATTCTAATAGCAGGTCTATAGTAGTACAATTGTTATGACATCCAACCTCTCTTTGGACATGAGATTCCTTTCAAAATCCCATAATAAAACTTGAAGGTGATAAAAAAGATGACTTTATATGACTGCATCTTCACAGGTCAATTAGAATTTTCTGAGGGCCCTCCCAGGGATGTGGATCCTAGGTCAACACAGTTTTGCGGTAAGTGCTGCCCTCTTGTGGATTGGCCCCTCTCTACCAGGAAGTCGGGTCCGGAATCCCGGCTGTGCCCCCTAGACCCCGCCCTAGACCCAGTTTTCCTGGCTGTGCCCCCCCCCCCCAACCACCCTTTCTGGATCCGCCTCTGGGGTCTCATAGACATAGACTGACACAAGTCTGCCCTGTCGTATTTAATCAGAAATTGGTTTAACTGTAATAGACATTTATTGAGCCAATCAGAATTTGTGAGTTTGAGTGTGACCTTCAGATAGCCCTGTGCCTGCTGTAGTTCGAGTGTGGGAGTTGCAGCAGGTCGCCAGCTACCAGATCTATAACCCAAAATGCCTGTAAGCCAGCGACGAATCATGGTACTTGTAGTGGTTGATGTGAGGCCAGCTTTATTACCTTGCGTAAAAAATGCACCATGGTTTCATTACGTCCTCATCAGAAAAGCACTGGGATTGGAATAGGGTAATTATCAGATCAAAGTGTCAGCCCACTTGGCTGAAAAAAAAAACGTTTTTTTTTTTACGTAAAAAAAGTTTTATGTTGGTTCCTAAGTTTGAAAAACGTTTTTTTTTTTAACGTCAAAATAACGTGTTTTTTTTTTAATGTTTTTTACCCAAACCAAATAAAAACGTTTGCAAACGTTAAAAAACGTTTTTTGCCAAGTGGGAGATTTAGCATGCAGGAGAAGGTGTCAGATATATGTAAATGGACCCCATAAGAACTTTGCTCTACGTTTGACAGCCCTAATATAAAGCATAGAAAACTGGTTCATATAGGATTAGACACCCGATATAGTAAGTCTTGCGCATTAGATGTATTGTTCTTAGAGATTGCTGGTGAAGGGAATTATTCTGTTAGACCTTGTTACGGGTCCTAACTATTGGTTGCCTTTGGGTCGTTATTAGGTGTTCCAATCATGATAACAATTCTGTTCCTAAATAATTGGCTGGCTGTCAGAACTGTAGGTAAAACTATTCAGATCACTTCTGCATGTAAGGATATTACTATTTCCAGAATCCTAGATGGTCGGACGGGCTCGCGTGTCCCTTGTCCAATGTGAGATATGCTCCTATTTTCGGTAGTCGCTTTATCCCCTTCCCAATCAGCAATGGAGCATTATACCCACACGCCTCCCGCCATAAACGTCTACTGGTATAAAAAGGGCACAGTAACTACACCTGGTGAGTAATTTCTGTACCATCTTCAAATAGGCATATCTTGCAATTAAAACTCTATTGCATTGCACATTACATTGGGACCGCCCATTAATTACATACGAACTTTTTGCCCAAAAGTTGACCCCCCCCCCTGTTGCACTATGTACGCATTGACACTACCCCCCCCCCCCCTCTGCGTACATACTCAAGTCAGTGCCCCCCCCCCTTGACTAAAGAATAGATATGATGAATGGGGGAGGGGGTACTCAACACATATAATGTGTTGTGCACACTACATATATTATCTGGACCTTTTTCAGGGGGTATTTTGTACAAAATTGTTTATATTCATATCCAGAGATGACCATTTAAGACACCCAAAAATACCCTAAAACCGAGCTCAAAATACCCAAAATGCGTACACAATGAGTGTGCTAAAATAGCCCAAGACCCCTACCCCCTCCCCCTGTGCGCATTCGGCCTGACCCCCCCCCCCCCCCGCATCCCCCTTTAGTGCGTATGTAATTTATGGATGGTCCCATTGTGAATAGTCATGGTATTACTCTCGCAAAAATCATTTCTTAAAGGGGTCCTGGCATGGTAATGCATGCCAGCATTAAAAAGTCTCGTGACCACCCCTTGACCAAACAGGGCACTCTGATTTTTCCGCTGGTTCCCGCGATTTTATGATCACTCTTTGAATTGGTACCCATGTTGTTGGTTTGCGGTGCTAGCTCCCCTAGCTTAAAGGGGGGCTAGCACCGCAAACTAACAACATGGATACCGGCTCAAAGAGTGAACATAAAATCGCGGGAACCAGCGGAAAAATCGCGGCGCTCTGATTGGTCAAGGGGTGGTCACATGACTTTTTAATGCTGGCATGCATTACCATGCCAGGGCCCCTTTAAAACAGCTTGTTGATGTCTTCATAATCGATAGAGATCCTCCATTACCATGAATACATACATGTACATATGGTGTATATGGAACCTAGCAGTACTTTGGAGTAACATGGGAAAAAGAAAAAGGGTAAATTGCCCTATCCCTTTCAAATCTGCAAGTCTTAAACAAGCATAAGCATGTTTCTCTAAGTTTGAGTCTATCAAAAAATGTTCATATAGCCTATTCAGAATGTACTTTTTCTAGGCACGGCTTAACATTGAAAAATGTGGCGCCCTCACATCCTCTAGCAGGTTAGACCTATCAGTCTTAGCATCTGAGTTATAAAAAAAAGTATCCCTATAAATATAAGACCTTACCACTTAAATGATATGACTTTGGGTTTAGGCTATTTGCCACAATACCACAGATAGCGCCAATCGATCTGTAGTGAGAATTCAGTTGGCATGCAGTAACCTTGAAGTACTCCCTGTTTACATGTATTTGACCCCATCACAAGCCAGTGGGATGCATTTTCCCAGACCAGCACATTTTCTCACTCAACCACTAATATAAAGCTTTGAGGGGAAGCTAATAATGCAGCAGGGTTTCATACATGCCAACACTCCCGGATTGGCCGGGAGACTCCCGGATTTTGACAATTTTAAATGGAATCTCCTGGTTTTGATTTCTCCCCTTAAAACTCCCGGATTTTCATCCATCTCCCGGTTTCTGGGATTATAATGCTCTTTTAGTCTATAAAATCTCCCGGATTTTGAATTGTTTATGATTTTTTGATATAAAAAGAATACAAAATGCTCAATTTTGTATAGACATTTTGCCCTGTAGACCACCCGATCGTTTTCTACATAGGTAAATTTGGGCAAATTAGTTTCGATCTCCCATGGTCTCCCAGTTTGGGTCTCTGAAATGTTGGCATGTATGGGGTTTAAAGACTGCTTTTATACATCAACATCGGGATCAGCAAAACCTTTGCTTCTGATTAGGTGGCGCCATCTGTGAATGGCGCACGAAACATTTTCAACCATCCACAATTCCCCTACGCTGGTCCCCACAGGTATTCGAGGGCTAGATACCCGCTGGCCATGTCTGATGACATTCTCCCCATATCATGGAGAGAAGGCAAGTGGATAGGTGTCGGACATGCTATTTTCGCTTGTGTCAGCTTATTACCTGTGCTTGCCCACTACCAGCTACCTCCTCATTTGCATATTTAGCTATGAATCTTACACCCTGTCCGACCGTCAGATCTTCCGTTGACACTTTGGGGTGTTAGGGTGCCCTCTTGTGAGTAAGGTTTAAAACAGGGGATGATTGACTGGTAACTTCTTAGACATGGCCTGCCTCTATGATGTCCCCAACATAGAGGCAGGTCGCCAGCTAACAATTCCCCTACACCGAAGGCCTGTGGGTGGTCCGTACGTCCACTATTATATATAGTGGAGGTACGGAACACCCACAGGCCTTCAGTGTAAAATTCCCCATGTTGGCATAATCTACATTGCCAGATAACATATTTCGTTAGGACAGAACGAGTTTTTCTTTTTTTTAAACTTTAAGAGCGGGGGAGCATTCTAAATCAGGGACTTAATTACTGGTCTGTCCAAATAATAGTAGATCTATAGATATACTACAGTGCTAAAACATTAAGATGCCAGATTGGATGATAAATATAGTACAGCATTTTGCAATGCAAGTAACTCGAACAGGCACTTAATCTCTACTTTTTGGCCCCTTCTGATACTAACCTCATGTTTTCTTCGAGCATTATCACTGTCAATGGTTAAGCCTATGGAGAATGCATCCATTATCGCTTGTATATTTCATTGGCGAATAACTCCTCTCTTGGCGAGTTAAGCATTGCAAAACAGCAGCAGGTCTTGAATAAGGATCCATATTGACAATAAAAATGCATGAGACAGTGTAATTCTCCTCCATTTTGTTATAATCCAGCAGTTTGCATGGCACCTTGAGTCATCCACCATTTTGGATTTTGATGTTCTGTGCGCATGCGCGACCCCTCCTTGCCAGAAGTAGCATTTTCGACAGAGAAATGATATATTCTATCGATTTAACTTGAAATTAATGGCTTTTTGAATATAATCCATGCATCTTTGGCAATATCAATCGAATTGAATCCAATACACCCTATCTTTTTACTGTTATAGCCCCACAAATCGATCGTTGCGCTGTCCGCCATGTTGGATTTTCGTTCTATCGGCGCATGCCCGACCCAATTTCCATGGTTATTTGGGTCAATTTGCATGACCACGGCTTTGTGATGCGAATTAACAACAGGGCGAACACATAATTTTTTACATTTTTAATCAAACATATCGATTCAAATCATATCCTTTTGCCATTCTTTATCATATTTCTATACTATAATTTAAAAAAAATTGATATCCGCCATGTTTGAGCCGAAATTACGACATTGGAGACGCGCGGACGTATCGAATGATGGTAAATTCATCATTATTTGCACCACTCCACACCAAAAGGGCGGGAATGTTTGCACTGGACATGCACCACCTATGGGATTTAACATAGGGCTAAAAGCGTCTTATTTTTTTCTCTGTGTTAAGCTACCATTCAGAGGCACTGAATCCATCAATTTTTAACCCGACTCTTATAACTCTGTTCGAGTTAAAAATCAAGAAACTTGATATGGTAGAATACTCCTCATATGCATGATGTCAAAATAGTGATATCCAGAAAATAAGAAAGAAAGTGCATGTGAAGCTTATGTACATGGTTATATATAATTTATTTCCCATGGAACCGAAGTCCTACAGTTCACAATGTCTTTGAAACAAAGCGAAGAACCAGTGATATCATGTGCTTGATCAATTCGTTGGCCTAGCGCATACCTAGATACTCAACATAGGAGACATGTGCTAAATTAAACCTGGGCTGTATTTGACTTGTACATTTCATTCAACTAGCACGGCCATCTCATTGGTTTTGGAAATGTAAATCTTAACATGAATCGATTCATGAAGTTTGTTTTGTTTAATTTACACTATAGTGATTCAACCTGACTTGTGGGTTTGTGATTGATATACATATATTTCAACGAAAATACAACAACTCATGATTCAGTAATTGCTTTTCTACAAACATGTGTCTTAGTGTCACTGTTTAGTCCTCTATTTTCATATTCTGTACACTGTCAAGGAAACAAGGACATGTTAAACTGGTGCACCTCATTTACACGCAGAACGGTAAAAATCAACTAAAATATCGGTTAAAAGTCTCCTTCGACATGCAATGATATCATTCAGAAAGGCCTTCAAACAAAACTGTAAAACTCTAGAAATGAAAGATTACATCACACTTTATGTACATGAACGAGACATGGATAATATACACAATTGAACATGATACACGGTCTAGTACCAGGTTTTACGTACAAGACCCTTAAAAAATGGCGCAACGCCTTAATGCTTTATGTCCTATTATTGCCATGATATTGAAACACAGCCCAGGTGAGCGACTCATCAGGTCTACGTTGATGCATCCTGCCGAACCTTCCGCGGTGTATCAACCCCAAAAGAAAGGTACAAATTCAGAATAGGGCTGATGCATTCCTGCAGCATTAAGAATCCAACAAATGGTCATAATACATTATGGCATTATGCTACCATTAAAGGGTTAATCATATTACAGAAGAGGTAGTCACAAGTGCGTCCAAACTGTTTCTTTTTATTACGGGACGGTTCACTGGGGACACCTAGTGACAACAGTAGTTAACTAAGGGCATAGATGCGAAACTTAAGAAGCGGCATAGACAGCAGGGCATGCACCATAGTGCTATTTTCATGACTTTTGAATTAAGTAGTAAATTGTCTGACAAAACTATACAGCCTGCCCAAGGCTAATCTATTCATGACTTACCGTAAACTCCCGCGTATAAGACGCGTCCTCTACGCCAAACAAATCCCTGGTGCGTCTTATAGGATTTTTTCAAGTTGGGGGTGCGTCCAGTTATACGAGGGGTAATTTTTCTATAGAAATGTACTAAATTTACAAAATTGAGCCCTAAGAGGTGCGTCTTATACGCGAAAATGCTTCTCTCAAGAAGGGGGTGCGTCCTATACGCGCTGCGCGTCTTCTACGCGGGAGATTACGGTAGATCTATTTATAATTTGAACTTAAGAATTGAGCATAATTTTCCTTTTTACCGTTTATCAGCTGAACAATCTCAATGTGCGTGGTCTTTAAATGGGGAAGACAAAACTGATCAACCACTGAAAGCATTATCTTTATAACCTCTATATAGTAGAGGAATAAGGCAATGATCTGGCCATGAGATTATTGATGTAAGCATCCTTGGTCCATGATTTAAAGAACGAGTGACTACAAACTACTGGTAGGATAACTCCGTTATGAATTTCATCTGAAAAGATTTCATTTCGGAACAAAAAGCATTTAAATTCTTTAACAATGTTAATTATAACATGTAAATTTTTACACAATTCAGACATGTGTGGAGAAATCAAAATAATTTAGTTGGAAGCACTATATTATTTTGACAGGGAGAATGGTAGATTGCTGATAAATCTACATGTCATTTCATAAGGTATAGATAAAAGAAACTGCAGATGCCTAACATCTGATGCAAGGAATATAACATATACACATACCATATACATAGTTCAAAATGCAATACAGCATAATGGTTTGCTACTTACAATAAGAAATAAGTAAACTTTCATTAAGTCCTAATACCAACAGAATGTGTAATACATAAATATCTTGACACATGTGACATCTGTCACGGTAAAAAAAAAGAGAAAACAGCTGTGACAGTACTGTTAAAGATTTACAGGACGCTAAAGAAAATAGCTGACCGACTGAATTAGAAGACGCTTGACAGACTAAGACAGGAACTGGAGAAAAGTGGTGAATAAGGAAAAGCAGAGGTTTGATATGTACATAAAAACAGGGCTGAGATAATAAAGATACACACATATGGCATTGGAGAAAACTAAATGCTGCATGTACTTTGCTGAACTTTGTACAAATTCCCCTTTCCTAGCATTGCCAAATCAACCCGTTCAGTTCTTGTTGGAGGCCATTCTTTCCTATCATTCGCTTAACATTTCGAGCAAAGAGATATACAACTAAATACTTAAGTATTTTTCTTGGAGAAACATATCCATAGGCCTACCACATGTGTAGTTACTTTTACAGAATGATAAATCATGAAAAATGAGGGACATGTTATTATTTATGTGATTCTCGCACCGCTATGAGCGCTTTTCCCCCAGCTCATCACCGTGCTTCGGTGTATATGCAAGATGAAAGATATGGCAGTGCAGAGAAGTGCCTAACTGATATGATCACTGATGCAACATTGATGAAAATTATATACAACAAATGATGGATGATACAATGAGAGAAGGAAGAAAGTACATTGACTGTAATAACTGAACAACATAAGTGGTTTCACCTACAGGCTAACAGGGGCCATATTTAAATATCGTGGTCTTGACTGAAATAACCCTAACAAGAAATGCGGTTGTGACCGCGTAAAAAAATGCCTCCCGCCGTTAATGTCGGTATACCAGTGTTTGATGACATGTCTCATAAAAGCAGACATAAAGAAGATTTCACAATCATCAATTTCTCTATTCAGTGATTTTGTATTGTGAGACCTCATCACATGGGGCATATGCAATCATCATAGCGCACTCCCGTACAGCTTCGCGGTAACGCTGCTACGCGGCGTGGGAGGCGCTAAAAAATTTCATAGGCCAAATTCCACCCTTTAATGGCCGCATTAATGCATCATACCCGACTGAGTGTCATCGATACCCCCGAAATCAATACATAATCATTTACAAAATATCGATAATCGCATCGATAAAGCAAGTATATCGATACAATCTTCCCCATAAAGTGCATATAAATGGCTTTCAGATGCTGAAAGAATTTTGTAAAAATTCCTATTAGAACCTTAGTTATTGACCAAAATGTATGGCAATATGAAAAATATCAAGTATTGTAATGTTCAATATATCAAAAGATATTTTCAATTGGCTAAATCTTTCGTCTAAGAATGGGAAAATAAATTGGCTCTTTTCTTCTTTCATTGGTAAAACGCCCAGATTAAGGATATTTTTGCAAGTATGAAATATCGAGACAAAAATGGTGATAATCGAAACTGGAATAAATTGGATATCAATGACACTCCTACGGGCTGATTGTCATTTGATGTGTGAATGTAGTCTTGGTAAGTAACTTGCTAATGCTGCATTTATGCATCACGTCGTATCTATGGTTTTGATGCACACCAAAGGGTCAACATGATGCACCAATGCATTGCTGAAGAGTAAATTTACCAACACTCCATTGGTGCATCATGACGACCAAGGGACATGAACCTGGAGGCATTATGTAGCCCTCAAATAGTATAGTCATGAAGGCCAGCTTGCATTAATCACACTGAATAAAGCAAACATTTAATTGAAATATATTAAAATTACTTCTGGGGACATACGTGTACAGTAAGTCAAAAGAAGCCATTTTACTACTTGCCTTCTTTTAAATAGCTTCAGATTGAAATAATGAATAATTAACTGGAAGTAGTAATGTGTGCGTCTTTCTGGTTCTAGGTAAGATATTGGCCGTGGATATCATAACTGTTTGAGATGTATAGCAAGAAGCAAATAACACAGCATAGCCAAAGCCAACAGAACAGGGCTATTTTACAGAGCGCTGTCGCAGACTCACTCCTCCCTTCACGAGAGGCTGTGATTCTGCAGAACTGCAAGGTCTATACCACCAAGTCTACATTTCAGAGGCTACAAGTAGCAACTACCTGTGTACAAAATGTATCTTTACAACACAATTGACTTTGTACATCTCCGACTGATTAAACGCAATACGGCTGCGTACTTTTCTAACAAGTTCGCACAGTCAGAACGAACCTGGTACATATACAAAAATAATTACATTTACAGGATCGAGCATCCAATGATATAGCTTAGTATGTCTCGCTGTTTAGGGAAACTTTTACCAATTCACCTACCAGTAACGGAAATGTCCATTTTCACCATAAAACAGTAAGTAAGTCAGCTCTCATTAAATTGCATACAGTCAAGACACAGCTGCTGCCATCTTCGTGCCGAAACAGCGTAGCAGCAATTTAGAATTTCTCCTCATCCTACAGAAAGCACCAGTTTTTGCTGCCATGACAACGGTTTTGTTGGCTGTGATGTGTTGCCATGGTGACACGGTGTGCATGACGGCAGGTTTCCATGGCAACCACAATTGGGCCCATTACAAGAGATGCTGCGAGTGTGGTTGTACACAGTGCGCTACATGCCTGTCATTGTCCGACTCAATATTACAGGCAATCTACTTCTGCCCATAGAGCAGTGACACCCACCCTCGGCTGTGCCCAGCGCAACTTTCTACCCATCACTCCGGGCAGGATGCTGCAGTACTGGGTGCACAGCTTTTCTCATCGAGCTTAGTCCAGTACATGTGTTGGGTGACGGAAACTGCGTGTCACTATAGGAGACCTGCGCTGTTCATGGTGGACGAGCTCGCCAAATGAAATGGACATGGACCCTCCGTCCACTGAAAACAAGGACATGAAACATCTTAAGATAACTACACAAACATCTTAAGATAACTACACTAGCATTTTTGCTTGATTCCAGTGATGGACACAAAACTCTGTTAATTTCCTTTTTAACTTTTTTTTTTCATCATGCAAAGAGGACGTGATTCTTACTGGCTCGGTCGAAAATTAATTTCCTTTTCAGATCAAATTGATATCATAGAAAAGCTGTACTTACGAATATGAGTTTGTGTTCTGCTTGTTGTGAGGACTGGAAGTGATCTTTTAGGAGACTTTGTGAGAAGGTTTCATGAAGCCGGTAGCCATCTGCCTCCCCTGCTGCATCCCCGCACAGCCGGTACAAGTCTATATGAAAGAGGAAGAAAGGAATGAATGAAAATCAAGAATGATCGCTTGTATGATTTTAATTTTAATCCATTAAAAACTTTACATGACAAAGTGAACAATATTCCTCGATTTCAAAATATCAACGCCCTTTGTCTGTATTTCTAGAAGACATTCTTCTAGCCTAGTAAATGATGCATACTGGTGGTAGTTTATTAGAGTGAACTACATTTATTGATGGGTGGTAGCCTGTTGCAGCGAAATACATTTATCACTCATGGGCTTTGGTTTAACCTGTTCTTGCATAACGTCAAAACCCGTCCTTCATTGAAATTTCAATAGCTCCAGGTTGACTTGTAACATTGCTGTCAACCTCTTAAGTTACCTTTGAGAAGTGCTGAGGCCCAAAGCTGCACGTGGACATCTGGGATCTTGCTGGCCAGCTGCATGGCTGGGGTTACCATATTCAACGCTTCCTATAGATGAGAAGATAAAAGTTCAAGCTAGGTGTTTCTGCACATAGTTTTCCTTCCGAGCATTTTGAGTGTATATCTATTTAGTTTACGTTATAATGGATGAAATCTGTTAAAAAGTAATCACATTTTGGTGCGACATATGAGATTTGCCTCATATGATTTGTTGACATTTCGACCAGGTGATGAATGTCAGCGCATTGGAAGTTGCAGGTCATGTACTCATGCAGCCAGTCAGCTTACTCTATCTATCAGCATTAAAAATATATAAACATATGGTCCTGCCGACATTTGAATATTGTAATTTTATAATAGATAGTGGTCCCGAAACATTGGTGAATCATCTTGAAGTGATACAGAATAATTGCCTGCGTATGTGTATGCGAATCAGAGATCCACAGGATGTGCATGTAGAAGATTTGTTGGCTAGAAGTGATAATGTACCATTATTAGTTAGAAGAGAGTGAATGATACAAATGATTATACATCAATATGCGAAGGATCCAGAAAACATAATTGTTCCGATTAGGGTATTGCGCGGTAATAATAAACTGAAATTAAAGGTGAGTCGTCCAACATGTGAACTATATAGGAAAAGCCCCCTTTATAGAGGTATGTTATTATGGGACCGGTTATCTGCAGAGGTACAATGTCTTGAGGAAAAAGATGTGTTCAAAAGGAAAAAACTGAGTTAGTGTGATCCTATGTTGACATATGAATTATATAATGAGATATATACCAGACTTAAAAGATGTATTTTGAGATTCATGGAAACCCACTTGTCTATTCTTTAGTTGTTACATGAAAATGGTGACTGAATTTTGTGTATATTTACTATGGCTGATTAATAAGAAGAGCGCCATTGTGATGTGATATTTATTGGCCAATAAACACGTTTCAAACATCAAACATAGGTATGCATTGTTGAAGTATATTCCTATTAATTATTTCTAATTCTCTTTTAACAGTTTCTATGAAATTTGACTACCGGTACCACTTGACTTAGAAATTGTAATATTACTCACCTGACTGTTTCCTAATGACAAGAAAATGTGCCCTAAAAGCACCAACGAGCAGGAGGTCAGGCGGTTCAGATCTTCAGCGTTTGCCATTTTTAACGTCTCTCTCAAGTATTTCCTGTAAGGAAATTATGCAAGAATACAGAAACAGCCTGCATCAACTTGAAACTAAAAATTTGCCTTTGATTTCTATATTTATTGGATAACCACACCTGTAAATTATTAAGATCTAAAACCGCCAGATCTATGAATAAAACAAATATTCAGTGCCCTGTCCTCTAATTGAAAACCGATTTCGAATCAAGACTTATAAAAATTAAGTTCTCAAAAGTTTTGATATAAGATGTGTGATAAACATTCAAATCACACTCACTTGGCTTCGTGATACCGTGCCTGGAAGAAGGACTGTAATCCCTTGACATAGAACGCTGATGCCCTCAAGCTATGGAACCTCAGTTGTGGTGCCTCAGAGTCCCTGTCCTCTGGACTGAAGCAGCAACAAAATAGAACCAATTACCTTTTTGGACAAAGAAATTGATGAATATATATCGCCCCCCCACTCCCAGTCCAAAAAGTATTTCAAAACATACAGGTTTAGAGTAAGCAATATAAAATGTTAAAGAGTTTACGCATTTCTCAAGTACTTCCTGTTCCAGTTGGTCCTCATTATGACCTTTCAAATTACTATCAACCAAATTGAAGACTTTGTGTCTGATATATACAGCACATTTTCTCATGTTTTACACTGAAATGGTTAGTCAAGAACTTACTTCATTCCTATCCTATCCGGCTCGACTCGTTCCAACAACAAAGCGAGGTCCTGTTGTCGGTTTGTTCGTAGATACACAATGGCCAGGTTGAGATTGACGAATGTATTCAAATCCTGCTCGGATGAGTGTGGTACCCGCATTACCATCTGGAGCAAAGATGACGTGTATTAAATTTTAGCAGCATTATCCCTTCTTTTGGAGTATGGAAATCCAATATCTATATATACTGGCTACCAAGTGGAAATCAGCGGTTAATTTCTATGTGTACACAAACTGACAAAGAAGCAATCTATGAAAATTTACATATTCATCGCTTAACGTATCAGTCATCCATCAATCACAAACCAGAGTACTTACCGACAGTGCCCTCTTAAATTGTCCCTCAGCTGCCTCCATACAGTTCATTGACATTGCATATAAGCCCTACAAATGGCACAAATTCAGGAACTTTATTACAAGAAAGCTGAGGAAAACATTCATAAAACCATAGGGTACTCATTCAATTCTGGCATAAATTTTTTTTTTCTCTCTCACATATGTCCGATTGGTCATGGATGCATACGATTAGCCTTGTCTAATACACAGATCTATAATTCACTTTTTTCTCAACTAATTTATTCCAGGACCCCAGAAAAAGACTCCATATCACCGGTACTTGTACATTTTTATAATATTTGACCTTTTCTAAAATCTAATAGAACAAACACTCAAATCCGCTCAAGTAAATCCACTCACCAATAATGTGTGTATCTGTGCCCCATGTGTTTGGAACAACCTCGGTTGTTGTTGGCATACACTGCATGCTTGGAAAATCTGCAAATAAAGGATCAAGACAAAGTTATCCAAAAGTCAGAATCATACTGTATATACGATTCCAATGATATATTCCAAAACTTATTTCAGATAGGCGAGTACAACGCCTGAAGAATGAACTCCCTCGGTGCTACTTACTTCTTGGATTGCCATAGTTTTGTTCCCCATTATTAGCCGGCACATAACGATGTGTTCTAACAACATCAACTGGAACTGGTGAAGAAGCGGATGATTGTCCACCACTGTAAATTGAGAAATGAAAAGAAATGATGTTTACCTCTGAATATTTCAAAAATAATAGATCAATGTCATCCAAAGGGTTAACCAGCTATCAGTAACTGCTTCATAAGGGCAGCTGCCATGATCCCATAGCAGATGACCATAAGGGAGTGGTCATTATTTATCAACAGGGGGGGGGGGGTGGTGGGTTTGAGGGGGGGGGGGGGGCGTAAAATTTTCAGACCCCTCCCGAGGGGGGGGCTAAAAAAATTTTGACCCCTCTTGAGGGGGGAGGCTAAAAAAAATCACCCTCTTTTAGCAAAAAAAGCCCGCGCGCTACTATAGATCAAAGAGGGGCGCGAAAACTCTCCGCGCCTCCGGCACGGGGGGGGGGGGGGGGCACAAAGAATTTTGACTGCCGTCGAGGGGGGGGGGGGGCGTAAAAGATTTTCACGCGTCCGCGCGAAAACCCACCACCCCCCCCCCTGTTGATAAATAATGACCACTCCCTAAGATCAACCACCAGACTATCATTATGGCTGCTGAGATTAAAGTGAATGAACATGAAGACCCCTCCATTAGAACCCCTTAAATATAGGTTTGCTTAGGAATGGTTGGGACATGGAAATCCCTGAAGACTTCCATCCATGTGGATGGTAAGACTGAGGAAGAACTAACATCTAAAGTCAAAGCTTTCTTCTCCGTATGAAATACCACCTGAACTGTGAGTTTTTCTTGTTTTTTTAAATTCGTTTTATAAGGTACAGTAACCTCGTGGGGTACTTACTTTTCAACTTTTCAATCTGCATCAGAGCCTTGTCTGTGTATTTCTGTGCTTTATCCATGTAGCCTGCTTGTAGTGAGTGCATCACCGTCACCTGTTATCAAACAAAGAGAGACTATTATAAACATTTTTTTCCTCACCGATTATGCTCGTTAAAACTACTGGTTCATATACTTTATCCCCTCCCTTTGTTTATCTTGTTTTTACTGAATGTCAAATCACTTCTGAACATCAAATCACATTGACTTTATTGTTTTACTATTTTACAATACTACATAACAATGACCTCGCACATAAGTTGTGGCTTAAACATGAAAGTGAGACTTATTGTGGCTTAGCTTGGGTGATAAATCTACTTTTGTTTGGATATCAGCTCAAACTATGCATTTGGGTGCAAAAACACGGGAAATCACAAAAAAAAAATTGAACCCCCTGTATGGGGGGTCTGAAGTTCAGCCATATAGTGAAAATATAGCCAAAGTTTAGGCTTTCAGCTTCCTCATAAAACCTCATCATGGATTCATTTAAGTGGTCAGAAACATTCACCTAGGACCTAAAGAGATCATTAGAAGCCATTTTGTTGTGAATATAAGGGTATAAACCATCCTGGGGAGGGGGGGGGGGTCTGACTTGCTAAAATACTGATGAATCAGCTATTTGGCAGGCATTTGTTCTCATACTAAATACATAAATCATACATAAATCTCTCATTTGAGGGACCTATCTTATGGGTGAGGTCCCTCCATGAATCTTTTATCAATATCTGGTGTCTACTTATTTATCTAAACCTGAAATCAACAGGAATTTAGTTTAAGAATGAATTGGGGCAGATGTGGGGGAGGGGACGGGCGATATCACCAGCTGGCAGATGGCAATCTAGAACTTTTTTCTGTTCGTCTCAACATACACTACCGTAATCTCCCGCGTATAAGGCACAGCCCACGTATAAGGCGCACCTAGAGTTTTTGAAAATTCTCAAAAAAAATGAAAAATTCATAACTTTAGTTCTACTGAATGAATTTTCAAAATTCAAAAACCTATGTGTAGCTTGGGCCACCCCGGACCCTCCTGGGCCCACTTATGTCCTATTATGACCAAGGGGGCATGTAAGGTATCAAAAGAAAGGTCTTGGTGTCCCCCTTGTGGATCCAATGAGAACTAAACCCCCCTATAAGACGCGCCTTATACGCGGGAGATTAAGGTATCTTCTATTGCAACATATCCCAAGGAATTAAGTGTCATCAATGGAAGTTGAAAAAGAATACACGTAGATGATCATCAGACAGTCTGCTTCAGCTTGTTTGGAGTATTCAGGCAAATCCTTGCTCACTAAAAGGATTTAACAGAGCCAGAAACTGAACATGACAGGCTACTGAAGTATTTTCAATGGGATAGGAGGACAGAATAATTATCTCTAATGGTTTCGTATAATTCTATAGATAATGCTTTATCATGACAAATGTCCACACAGGGTAACCCAACTAATCTGATGGTTTACAATGCGTAAGACTTAATATCTTTTCCAATTTTTTAAGGATTCATAGCTGTACTATTTCCCTCAGTGAAGCTGCAATTTCTGAGTATTTGGCATTGTACTTCTATTTAAAAAAATGCATAAATGTGAGAGGTGTATGTGCCCCCCTTGTTAAATGAATGGAGCCACAGGGGCTGGGTGAGTGAGTAGCCCCTGTAGCCTGCGGGCCTACTAGGGCGCCATCTAGTGTATCTGAGTGACAAAACTCCTGTATACTGACTCAACAGTTCTGAACAGCAGGTCTCATCACTACACCCTAGTTGCCCCAAACTATTGTGATTACAGTGTGCTTGTATATGCATACATCTTAACACTCTAGCAGAAGGCATCTGACCAAGGTGCATGTAGATCTGTGATTGAATCCTAACTTATGTGTTTGGCTATACATGTATTACTGAATATTGGGGGAGGGAAGAATACTTCTATCTGATTGCAGAGCCCTTTGGCCTACATCATTGGTATATGATTATGTGGGCTGACATCTGAAAACCTATAAAGATCAATCAGAGATATGTCAGTGAAGAGGACAACCTTAACCTTAGTGTTATATGGTGGTGGATATCTCAAAGATCAGTCAGATTTGGCTTGACAGGTATCAGTTGTAGGGATATAGGTATTTCCCCCTTCTACAACATTTTCAGGTCTAATAAGGGGCCCAGGACCCTTCCAACACCCCACTAGTCTGTCTGAGACTGTTTACATGTATTTAGAACTGTTAAATGTGGTCTTCACTCTTGGAATGCTTACAGTAAGATGCCTATGGCCATTCTCTGTGATCTGGACAGAATGGAGCCTCCTCTGTGATTTGTATGGAATGCTATGCTGTACAAGTAGATGGGGGATGTGCCCCCCCCCCTTTACTTTTTATCTAAAGACCATAGACTCAGGACAGGCCAAGGAAGCTCAAAGACATATATATCCATACTCAAAGACGCTGGGAAATATGTACAGATCTATATATTACATGTATATACTGTACAGGACGTAGGGGGAGGGGGGCAGTTGGGGGGTCCTGGGGGGGGGGTAAAAATGAACAGAGGATATATAAGGAGGGTCTACCTTGCCTAATTCAATTTCATCATGATGTGTTATGCTAGTATAGACAGTGGGCTGTGTATGAGCAAATGCCTGCCAAGTAGCTGATTTATCGTTTTTTTAGCAAGTCCAATTCTCCTCCCCAGGATGGTTTATACCCTTATATTCACAACAAAATAGCTTTTAAGGATCTGTTTAGGTTCTAGATGAATGTTTCTGACCACTCCCATGATTCCATAATTAGGTTTTATAAGGAATCTGAAAGTCTGAAATTTGTCTGTTTTTTTTTCAATATATGGGCAATCTTCGGACAGGGGGTTCAAAAAATTATTTTTGTGATTTCCCGTGTTTTTGGGGCGAAATGCATAGATTGAGCTGGTATCCCTAACATATCGACAAAAAACCCCAACAAATTACCCCCCCCCCCCACTAAGTTAGCTCCTCTCACTAAGAGGTGTAACACCAAAGCTATATTAAAAAAAAATAAATAAAAAAATAAAGTTACTCGATACTTTTTTTACAGATGGTGCTTCTGTATATATGATAAGAATAAAGCTCCATGGAGTAACTTACCAGGTATACAAGGACACACATGTGTTCTTTGGGTAACCACTGAAACAAGTCCCCTGGGTTGTTTGATGCGGTCTGTATGGTTTCTGGATACGTAAGAGAAATAGTCAGGAAAGTTTTCGAAAAAAGAAAAAAATGGCAATGTTCTCATAAGCGTTAGGCTTACAGCAAAAATAAGTAGTCTTATTTAAAGTCCATGCAGTTGGGATGCTCGCTAAACCTGCATAGAACATGAATTTACATTTAATGTCTTTTATCATTAGTTTTTCTATTATCATCATTAACGTCTAAGAGCTTAATAACAAGCACTCTCCTTTTGGAGCTTACATCGATTTTGTAGAAAAGGGAGCTTACCATCGTCGGTATGGAGGGATGTGATGGTCTGTATGGACTGTTGTAGCTGTTTTAATGCCGGCTTGACGCTCTTTACCTGGATGACAAGATATATAGATTGAGTGAAGCCAGGAGGGAAATTGATGTTTTTCTATATTCCCTTTTAGTTTAGATTAGCCATTTAGCCAGTAAAATAATTGCAAATAGAATATACCGTAGTTGCTGTATACTAGACTGCTGGCCTAAAAGGTTAGGGTTTACCCCTGCTCCGTGACTACCCACCCTGGGTACCAAGTTGAAGTAATGTTTAACCAGCCTTCAGTGGAATGCTCATCTCTTTATTAATTTATAATCACAAACTGCAGTTTCAAACTTTCTTTCTATAGGTAGACCAGTGAACCAAATCAAAACGTCATATTTACCTGTCCTCCCATGAGGTAGTGGCACACCTGGAGTACCAGGAAGAACACCTTCAGTGACTCTTTGTGTGCTACACTTGGTCCGAGGGCTTCGATCTGACCGCCAGTCGCTGACAACACAGTGTGGACGTCCTTTAATTTTTTGTCAATGAGCAGCAGCTGAAAGGCAGATAAATATTGATTTTATTAGATATTTTGCCCCAAATAGTCAGTAGATGGACAGTGTGCCCATTCAATCAATAAATACAACCCAAGTCTAATGGTATTAGGTACCAGTACAAATATTTGAAAGACCCTATACTTCACTATGCAGGCGAAAATATTTAGATTTTATTCATCTCACAGCGCCCAATTAATGAAATCAACCTGGATTTAAGTACATGAGAAAGGGCCAAAGAAAGGTGCAGAATTTCTACTTACCATGCCCTTACTCAACATGAATAGGATCTTGGTGTACTCGGCATGTTTGACACCAGCGTAGTCAGCTCCAAGTCCGAGCAGACCACAAGCGGAAACATAATCCCGCTCCTGAGACAAGAGTTCCTGAAATAGAAACCAGAACGTATGGTACATACTGTACCTAAAAATTGCATGATTCGAAGGATAATTTTCAATGAAAGAATATTCAATGACAGACAAACTCTTTTTAGTCGCTTATCAGGAACTTGATATCAATACTTACTGGGGTATTTGTATGTGAAGCAAATAAGAAGACTACAACATAGAAAGGTTATATGGATATATTCACAGCACTTAATGAATATATCAAGTTCCTTGTCGCTGGTGTTGTTTAAACTTTATTACGCGATCAACAAAGCGTGTCAATGATTGCATGGGAAATAACCAAAAATAAGTTCCCTTTTCAAAGGTTTCACCGTGGGCTGATAAAGGATGATCTACTGATCTTTCAACTCGAACAAAGGTTTTCATTTCCGATATCTCAAACGTTTTAGGATTGGTTCTAAAATGATTTTAGAGAGAAGACTTGCAGGCATTTACTTACGGCAAGCTGGAAGAGCAGTCGGCAATGCCAGTATGGGCTCTGTTGTGAGATCTCGATGGCTTTCCTCAGAATGGACTTAGCTTCATGAACATTGGTCTAAAGAAAAGTATGATATTGAAAGTTCAAAGGTTAGACATACACTAACAGGTAGTAAAGCATTCCACTTCACATCATTATTAGGAAAATCATGTTTCATACATCTTTTGTATATATATATATATATATATATATATATATATATATATATATATATATATATATATATATATATATTGTCCCAGTGCAAAAAATCTTGATTCTGTGGATGTGGATTAATCCTTCTTCTTGGCTGTTCATGTGTACCTTAATGTCAATTCTAGTGCATTACAGATGCAAGCAGCAACCTCTCAAACTATTTTGCACACGTATACACGTCTACTCGTACTTGTACTTCATCAAACAGTTATAGGTAAAGAGCATGGTACCTACCCTTGCAAGCAGCTGGCATAGAATACTCGCAGATTCAAACTTGACTTCATCAAATGACGATATCTAAGATCAAGTTAAGGATTCTAATTGTGTATCTACGATACAATCGCATCTCAACACTATGAACTCCAGTGCCCAGTACATGTACGTATCAGTATTAGACCCGTCTTATGCAAAACTACATTCTCAGTTTCATGTGTAAGCCCAGCTAGCCTACAGCTTATATTCTAGGGTTTATGGTTAAGTGCTTAGTGATTGACTACGAGCAGAGCCAATGCTCGAAAAGCCTGTGGGAATTTCAGTCAGCAAAACGACATACCGGTAGTCTCAGATTGAATGTCAGAATGGCACCTATTTAGTAAATCCAGATTGCAACTGAGTTCAATTTCTCAAGAGTGAGGCCATCCTTAAAAATATGTTCGTTTCCTGTCCAGAGGGTCAGATTTTTCCGACCCATGAGGGAGGGAGGGAGGGAGGGGGGGAACATTTTTTTTTTTAGGAAAAATGTTTTATTTGTCGGCATGAATTTGTCACCGCATTCTAGGATTCAGTGATTTGAAACCTAGAGTCTTGTGCTGATGGATGAAAAAAAAAATCTTTTTCAGAACTCAGGAAAAAAATTTCCCATTCTTGCAAAAAATTCCACCAGGCCTCTGGACAGGAAACGAACATATTTTTAAGGGTGGCCTGATGACATCTACAACATACCGCAGCAAGGTTAGGCACGAAAATTTACAGCCGGCCTAAAAAAAAAAAAAAAATCCTTGCCTACCTACTTTAATTTTTTTCGACCCTGTTACACAAGATTTTTTTTTGGGCCATAACAGCACATACGTCATACAAGTCTAACTTCGCTCTAGCAATAAATTTTACAGCTAAATCATTTGCCACTTTCACATTCCAGTACTGTGATTTAATTCCAATACAATAGTGAATTGTACACATTTTGAGCTGCTGAGTGGGAACAATTGAGCTGCCGAGTCGGAAAGGGCATATACATTTTGAGAGAATGACCTCCGATAGAACATATGAAGTGGGGAAAGTATATACCCATACAAATTTCGTGCACCTGACTTCCAATAGAGAATGCTAATACATGTACACAATCGAATTGGGAAAGACTTTGACAAAGGCAAAGGAGAATGTTGTGGAGCTAACTTCCGACAGCAAAATACATATACAATTGTTGAATTGAAGTGGGACAGACGAATATATTTCAAGCAGCTAACTTCAACTACACAAAATAAGGGTAGGCACTGACATAGCTCCCGTGGGCGGCTCTGCCATGCACGGACGCCCACAGTGTGATATAACAAAAGTTGGGGGTCTTCAGGGTGACTCATCTTAACTTTTTGATTCAAAAGCTGTTTACTGGTGGATCTGAACAATAAGGGTATCATTTTAATGGCATTGAAGTGGGCTTTAATATGTATGTATTTGTTCAATAGTTTGGAGAATAAAAAAATGTTTTCCCCAGGTGAAAACTTCAGAAGCTTTTTATTGTGTGAAATATGCATCTCACATATTTAAAAATTGCACTCACATATTCCCTAATTAAATAAGGTTTATAGCTGGATGCAGCAAGTTGGGAACCTGAATGTTCTCCACTTTTGGAGGCAGCTGTGCATGTAAAATGCCTTCATTCAAGGGACATTTTTGCATAGGCTGCAGAAGACAAGTCTTGTTTATGAGTCTATCTCAAAAATCATAACAAAATATGAAAATATATAATCATTTGCTATGATTATTCCCTCATAATACATATCAGACTAGACAAAATGCCCTCTGTAGGTCCCATACGGGCTGGAAAAGCACCATGCTCATGAATGTCTTCATCATTTTCAAGATAAGAATATCTGAAGACCTGAATAATGTGAACAGGTCCATGGTGCAAAACCCTTTTGTTTCTATTAAATTCCATCATCAATGTTGTTTTGACCTGATGACCCATTGAAAACCATATTAAAATGATATAAGAACCTCATATTAGGCATGTGAGGCCTATTATGATGCATTATACCACTATTCTGGCACTTCCGGTGGTTTTATATTTTTTTTTAAGAAACAATTTGACTTTATTTGACCATAGACTATTTGTACAGTATTATGTAATACGTCGATTTGTATGTTTTTGTGATACAACTCATTTCTTCATTAATTGCAGTTTACACAATCGAGAACATATTATATTGAGTACTTGGTCAAAAAAAAGTGAGGAGGGTACTTCAGCTTAGCTGATGTTATGTGCCCCCCTTTATTAGTAGTATACAGAAATTATAATCAAAAATGATTAGTATTATAACAACATACATGATGTCATTGATCACCATATATTAACATATTATTACCAACCCTGTTTTTAGCCTGAGAGCTTTAATTTTCATTTTTGTTGTAAACGGTAAAATTTTGGTACAAAAGTCGAGTAGGAGGCAAGGAGTTGGGGGGGGTGAGGGGAAACAAAATTATACAACATTTGTGTGATTTTCGAAACCCTAGGTAGTATAAATCTCTCCTACGGGACATCATTAGTAACAACATACAAAATTGTCAAGTATTCATTATTACGTGGAATCAGTTTTCATATATATTTATGCAGTCTACCGGTATTCTCTCTATGAGCAGAGGTTTTATTTTCTGCTTAAAATTTTCTAAGTTTTCACAATTTCTGTATTCAGGTAACAAAGTATTCCATATTTTTGCTATAAATACCGCATTAGATTTTTCATAGGATCTCAATTTGATATTGTCATGAATCAATAATTTGGCTTCATGTTGACGTGTCACTCTAATTGGCACCATACAGTGCTCAATAAATTGGGATTTTTTATATGCCTGTATTAAACCATGATACCATCTTCTGTCGATTAAATAGGGTAGACTTGACTTTTCATGTATATAATCGGTTGAAGTTAAGACTGGTTTTTTCAAACAAAATTTGATACAACGATTTTGAATAGTTTGTAATTCATCTAACAATGTTTCATTTGCTCCACAATATAAGGTATCACAATAATCTATTAAAGGAATGACATACATTTTGTAAATCTGCAACATCACTTTTGTAGGTACATAGAATCTGAGCTTAGACAAAAGGAAAGATTTATACAATAAGGTGTTTTTGAGATCTCGTACATGTGCATTTAATGACAAATCAAAATCTAATGTTACTCCTAAATATTTAAACGTCGGTACATAGTGTAGTGCATGATTTCTCACGTAAATCTTATAATTTTCTAATTTCACCTTTTTGTAGCCTGGTTTAGTTGTGAAGTACATTAATTTGGTTTTCTTCTCATTCATTGTTAATTTGTTTTTTGTTGACCAGTTTACATATCCTGTTATCCCACTCTGTAGGACAGGTGCAATAGTTTCTACATTTTTCCCACTTGTGTATAATACGGTATCATCGGCATATAATAAAAATTTTACATTTGGATTTTCAGTTGTTACATCATTAATGTACAATAAAAACAGTAAAGGGCCTAGAATACTTCCTTGTGGTACCCCACATGTGATGGGTAGGGCAGGTGATAATATATCATTGGCAAACACGGACTGTGACCTGCTTGTCAAATAATTTTCTAAGAGCTTCAAATTTTTACCTGTGATTCCATATAACTGTAGTTTTTTCAGTAAAATTAGGTGGTCGACACAGTCAAAAGCCTTTTTTGTATCAATAAAGGCAGCAAGTGTCACGTGACCTTTATTTCTATTACGTAATATATCATTTATCAAGGTACTAGTAGTTGTTAATGTCGAAAAACCTTTACGGTATCCTCCTTGGAGATTTGTTAAAATTTTATTATTTTCGATATGCAAAGTCAATTTATTATGTATAATTCTTTCAAGAACTTTACCAGGGATAGGCAATTGACTAATTGGTCTGTAATTTCCAACATCTGTAAGATCCCCTGTTTTAGGAAGTGGGGTTACTCTAGCAGATTTCCAGGTTTTTGGTATACAATTATTTTTTAGAATCAATTTTAGTATCTTTTCAAATTTCTCTGGTAAACATAAAACTGCGTGTTTAAAAACCTTTGTGGATATATTGTCTAGTGTAGATGATTTACCGATCTTTAATTCCTTTATTGCAAGTAATAATTCCTCTGTATTGAAATCAATATCCGGCATTAGGTTGTGACAAGGCCTACCTGCGAAATTCCAAGGTTCGTTGTGCTTTTTAGCTAAATTTGGTCCGATGTCTGTGAAAAATTTATTAATGTAGGTGGGAACTTGCTTAGAATTTATTTCATCTCCATTTGTACCAATGAGATTGATAGTCTTCCTACCAGAACCTTTTTTAGGAATTAGCCGTTTCATAGCTGACCAAAACTTTTTTGTGTCATTCTTGTGCAATTCTAATTCATTTACAATAAAATTTTGCTTTGCTATTTTTACGTCTGTACAACATCTGTTTTTTAAAGTAAGCGCTGTTTCCCAGTCTAAAATAGAATTTGTAAGTTTTGCCTTTTTTAGAGCATTATTTTTTTCTATTATTTGTGCTATCAATTCATTGGTTAGCCATGGTTCTTCTTTGAATTTGATTTTAAAATCTCTTATTGGACACAATGTATCTAAAACTTTGTTGATATTGTCAGTAAAAAGTTTCCAGCACTCAATTACATTGTCTGAAGTATCAAAAACTTCCCATGAAAGTTCTTTGAACCTATCACAAAAGGTATTCTCTGAATAGTTTGCATATGATCTTCCAATAAAGGAGCGTTTAGATGTGCTTTCATGTACATGGTCTAATGTTATATATACAGGTGTATGATCACTCGAGTTTAAGAACAATATCCCTGAAGATTTTACATCGATAATGTTTGTAAAAATCAGGTCAATACAGGACTCAGTATTCTTGGTTTTGGTGGATACATTGATCAGTTGTCTTAAACCATAGTCAGATAATTTCGCAATGAGGCTATTTTTGGCACCTGAGTTTTCTAACATATCAACATTGAAATCACCAAGTAAAATTAGATTCATGTTTTCTAGTCCTTGAATAAGCGACAGACTCTGTGTTATATTCTGTATGAAAAGTTGCTTGTTTCCATTAGGAGGTCTGTATATATTAGCTAGGACAATTGGTTTCGAATTTCCCTTGGTTATTTTCAACCACTGTATTTCTATATACTCATTGCTTGTGTTGAAAGGTTGTAAGGCTGTAATAGAACACATAGAATTTTCATTTATGAAGGCACAAAGTCCACCAGCATTTTTGTCTCTCTGTCTATCCAATCTAAAAAGGTTGTAACCGTTTAATTCAAAGTCTATGTCTTTTTCTTTATCAGTTAACCAAGTTTCAGAAAATAACAACATTTCAATATTTTGATTAATAAATTCAGTTTTTAAAGTATCAAACTTATTTCTAATGCTTTGTGCATTCATATGTACAATATGACGTCCCTTTGACTTAAACCATTTTGGAATCGATTCAGTCATTGTTTTCTACGAAATTAAGTTCTACCATGGTTTCCCCCAGGACCCAGCCCCTCCTCCACTCGACACAACAACTTACCAAAAAAGACATCGAATTTTTAACCCTTACATCCGGTAGTGAGGGACTGCTCTTTTGGCTCCTCATACCTTTTTTTTTCTGCATAGATGGGGAGAGCTGAGGCTCCTTATCAAAAGAGTCTTAAAAAGAACATGTGACCATAGAATAATAAATTATTTACAGTTTAAGAATTAAAAGAAGTGACTTTTATAGCCGCTGAGAAAATCAGAGAAATGTTCAAGTTACGAGTTCATTTTATAATCTTGAAGTGTTTAAACTAGTAGATGTATCTTCGTTTGATTCTTTCTCTTCTTCATCATTTGATTTTTCTTCTTCTCCATCGTTGTCATTGTCTTCATTCTCGTCAGCATCTTCAAATTCACTTCCTGATTCATCATCATCATTGTCTTTCTTTTGCATGCTTTTCCTGATTTCTACAATTTGTTCAGGTGATAGCAGAGATCCAGTTGGGGTGTTGTCTTCATCTTCATCTATACTCATATTTCTAGAATTTGAGGATGTATTTGGTAATGGACTGGATGTGGGTGTAGGTGGTGGTCCTGGTGTAGGTGATGGCACAGGCTTAGGTGGTACTGGTGTTGGTAGTGGATTTGGAGGTGGTTGTTGTTTCTCATTCCTGATTTTTTCGAGTAGTCTGCCCAACATATTTCCACATGACACATCTTTAATACGTAGTGAACTTACGTTTCCCATATGTCTACCTACGCCATAAACTGGGTGGAAAGTACACTCGTATATGTGCTCATCCTTGACACTACACAAAGTTTCAGCCATCTTGGGATTTTTGAACTTCACTTGGAGCATTTCAAATAGTTCTTTGGTGACACTTTTATTCCAAGCTGCTGTAGGGGTACATTTTTTACCAATGTCCATAATCAAGTATGGGTCATTTGTGGCCATAATGTCTCTTGCCAACTCAGGTTTATCGCTATGACTGACCTTGGAGTGTTGTAAGGCTTGCTCTACACTGCTGTAATTTGTCCCATTATAAATTATTGGACAATTGTACAAGTTAGAGAGAGGATGATGGGCACTCTTGAAGGCTAGACCATCAGTGGTTTTGATTTCATAGGCTTCTTTTAAGTTCAAGCCATACGGTAGAATTGAGATGTCTTTGTATGAGTATGTTTTCCTATCAATGATCAAAGACCTCTGGCGAAGCTTAATCTCAATGATGTCTTTACGCTTACCTAAGTAGTATAGGGCTCTGAGATCTGCATATTCTCTTGCCTCTTTAGGAGTTAATTGGTCAAGAAGAGATACACCTTCCCATGCTGGTAGATTTTTCAAGTTAGCAATATTACGGTATATATCACCTTTCATCCCCCTGTGTGCTAGCTTGACTACTATTGGTCTTGGTCGTGTTGCATTTTCTTTGTACTGGCCCTGTCTGTACACTGAGTCAATGCGTTCATTACCGTATGTCAAGGATAAATCTTCAAACAGTGTATTGCATACCTGCCTAAGATTCTCTCTTGGATGTTCAGGGAAGCCTTCAATTAACAAGGTTTTCTTGCGATCTTCTTCATCAAACATATCTAACCTTGCTTTTAATTGCTTTGTGGCCATTACTGACTCGGCAATAGCTGTCAACTCACCGTCCAGTCTGTTTACTTTTTGACTCGTATTGACAGTAGTGCTAGCTGTGACTTCTAACCGATCTGACAGTTCTTTTAGTAACCGGGCTGTTTCTCCACTGTTATGTTCAATGTTTTTTATAGTAGTTTCGTTGATCTGAACTGTACCTTTTAGTGCAGCAATAATCCCATCCTTCACTACTAGATCTTCTTCAGCTTCATGTAGTCGTTTCTCCATGTGTTGAACTACTTCTATGAGTTCTTTATGTGTCGTCTTCGAATTTAGCCGTTTGGCTTTTACAGCACCGGGAGTACCGGGCATGTTGACGTTATGGCGTAGTATCCAAAATCTATTTATAATCAACCCGAGGGTAGTATTTATAGAATGCTCGCATATAATGGCGAACCTGGTCCTTATGCTGTTAATTATCACTTTTGGAGTCGATTTTCCTTTCTAAGGTCGTGGATATTCATCGAAATATGTCGGAGCTTGCTCGCGTGCGTGCTACTCTGGATCCGCCATCTTGACCCTTATATGCGATATATACGTGGTATATTCTGCATATACCACCCTTGTGCATTTTTAGAATTTTTGGTATATACTTTTTCGGGGTCAAGTTGGACTTAGAATATTTTTGGAAATTATGGCAGCTATACAAAGTTAATCTAGCCATTTTCCATATTGAAAAATCGTGCCAACTCGTATGAGAATTGAACCCCGGCCGCAGTGGTGGTAGGCGAAGGCCTTAGCCATAGCGCCACACTGAACGGTGATGGAAATCAATGCGAAAATAAATAAGTTCTAACCTGGGTCCTAGTGGTAAGTTTGCAGTCAGTTTTCGTATGGAATCCAACTATGACATGTTATAATATTGAAATCCCAAGAAGTTTTCGATCCATAGACGAGGAATGCGTGCTAATTTTCTCCATTTTCTTCGATATAAATAAGAATCCATTGATTTTTACATCGTAAGCGAGTCGAGGTCCGGCCATTCCCACCCGCCTCCTTGTTCGGCGAAAGTGTGTCAGTGGCCCGGATGTAGATATAGGTCATCCGCTCGCTGTACGAGGAAGACGCCAAAAATTTCGGACCCGTTTGGAAAATCAATGGATTCTCATTTATATTGAAGAAAATGGAGGAAATTAGCACGCATTCCTTGTCTATGGATCGAATACTTCTTGGGACTTTGATATTATAACATGTCACGGTTGGATTCCATACGAAAAATGAGTGTAAACACGGCGGTACCTCTCCCGGCAAGGAACACAAACAATGGCTTCGCGCAGAGCGGACCCGGGCCGTGTCGCTTGCTTTTACAAAATGTATTCTCCTGGCTATAATCTTTGGATATCAGGTAAGAAATTAATACAAAATGGAGGAAATCGTGGTATAAACCTATTAGTTCATGGATGTTGGAGCCCACGGGGAGTCTATGCTGGATATACCCTCGCCGCTCCGCGGCTCGGGTATATCCAGCATAGACTCCCCTAGGGCTCCAACATCCATGATCTATTAGCTTACTATTGAGCTATTTAGCTGTAAATAGCAACAAAAGCATTGTCAGCACCAAAGACTAGAATCATAAGATGTGGCTAATTTTTCTCACACTTATTGTATCCCTTAGATATTTCACAAGCCTTTAAAGATGATCAAATAGAATATAAAAATGGATAATTCTGGTATCAGTCGGTGATCATGCATCCAAAATTCAGGAAAAACTAAGTTTTAGGTTCCCAACTTGCTGCGCGAGCTATAGGAAATGTCTAGTTTTTTCTTTTCCAATAGGCAACAGCATGTTTTCTAGGCAACTACAAAATCATGACCTATTAGATCTGTGAGGGGAGTGAGAGATTAGCACTCACAGAGTCACACCTCTTCCACTGCAACATATCTATGGGCCCATCACTGTATGGACCACCTGGAGGTGGCCCCTACTGGAGGGCTGACTACCAGGACTTCTCTCTGACTGACCAGTAGGACTTTTCTTTGAAGTTTGAATATCAATTAGAGGGATTTGTCTGTGACATTTACCTTAAAATGACCTTGACCTTCATCAAGGTCAGACTATAGGTCATTGGAACCACCCCTTAATGACATTTCCTCTACTTTTTATTTTAAGTGCCTAGTGCCAATATCTTCTGAGATAGTGATTTAATGGTTCCAGACATGTCTGACCACACATCCATAGCTAGCATGATCACAAAATTTGAATCTTGATTAAACTCTTAAGTATGGGTTATTGTGGCAGAATATTGGGGTCATTTTGGGGTCTTTGGACAGTCATAATGTCACTTTAAATTAAGATCGAGACTTCATTCAAAAAGCAAATCCACTTATTTTCTTGAGATCTAACCAACAGTATACAAATAGAATTCATAGTAAAAAAAATTGAAAAACTAGGTAAGTGCCTAATAAGGGGGGAAAGGGAATACCGTATTTTATGTAATTAGCCTGGAGTGCACTTAAAAAAATTATCTAAAAATGGACAACTGAAAAAAAAAGTGGGAAAGGGGCATACCCCAGGGCCCAGGGGAATACACATTTCAGTTTCCATCACCTGACCTTATTAAGGCTAATTACCTAATTGTTTGTTTAGTTTTACGTCCGGGGGCCATCGAGGAACTCTTTCTATCATCCTCTTTGGCTTTCACTTTACAGAAATCTGAATACATGTTGGCTTGATGCCATCTGCATTAATTGGATTCTGCATGATCTGGATTGTTTACACTGGATCCTGGACTAGCCTAGGCTAGCCCCGGGCCCAGCTGATACAATGATAGTGATATTTCATTACACAGAGGTGCCACACAGTGTTCGGCAAAAAACAGGAAAACTGGACTTTGAAAACATTTTCCCAGGAATTTAACATAATTTAACACAGAAATCTTGGAATCAAAACCAGGAATTCCTGATAAACCAGGAAAAGTGGCATCTCTGATTACACTAACAGTGTTAGTGTAACACTGTCACTTGTCTTGTGCCTTGGGCTTGGCTGAGGTTGAGAGAGGAAAGCAAGTCAAATCGACACAATGTCAATGATGCCCTTTTCATTAGCTGCGTCCATACATGTAGCATAACTCTATAAGACAAACGCTTAACACTAACGCCATCCCCAAAGTTAACTGATGGTTCTGGGAATGTGACAGTCAGTGAGTGACGCTTCAATCGGCCTCTACTAGCCTCCAGTCGAACAGTGATCAGTCGGTGTCGTTGGTGGTAGGGACTCAATCCACCGATTATTAAAGCAAAGGATACAGTTTGGGTGAGCGTCCACTGGAACACAAGAAAATAGAATTGCTATAGAACTCCGATCTATACACCTTTGTTATGTAGAAATAGCTGACCGCTACCAAAATTGGTGCGTAAATAAATATCGATGAGGAGAAAATCAAACTTACCGCTTTCTCCAAGTGCGAACGGGCCAAGTCTGTGTTTTTTGTATGTGTATACAACACTTGTCCGAGTTGGAGGTGGGTCCTCGCCTCGATCCGTGGTGGAGGCTTAAAGTTGAATATTGTCTGTAGACAGTGGATACATAGCCTGATATTCGGTGGGTTTGAGGTGCGGAAATTCTCCGCCAAACCCAGCAGGGATAGATACCAAGTATCTGGATGAGCTGACGCCATTTTGCTTTCTTCCCGCTGGTGTTTTCCGCGAAGCATCGATGCGAAACCGAGCTTAGATAAATGCGCTCTCTCATTGGCCCTTATTTAAAACACATTTTTTCATGTAGCAAAACAATTAAATCTATAATAGTAATTGACAGTAAGTGCAACTGAATTTTGAATGCATAGAAATAATGATGAATTCCTCCACACCAAGGGTTAAATAGTTTTCTGAAGTGCGAAACTTGTGTCACGCTCCAAGCATTTCGTTAGTGCTTTGCTGCTTGAAGAGTGAAGTGTTGATGATAACACTCAGCACTTTCAACTTTGCATGCACATTATCGCTTCTTCTGGTAAGTTACATCATGGATCCACATAAAAATGGAAAGATGATATAGATTAAGATGCAGCTGTAGATTCTTAAGATAACAGAAGATCACAGGGAGTGGCCTAATTTCCCTGACATGTCTTTTCAAGGAATAAAAGGTCGGCAAAAGTTATTTATAGACACTAACCTGTGGTACCGGTAAGTAGGCCTACCTGTAGTTCTGTTAGTGTTACAGTGTTAGTGTTACGAACCCAGACAAAAGCTTTTCTGGGTTCTGGTTTCAGCTGACAATTGAGGAGCCTGTAAAGTAGGGATGGGCACCCATAAATTAGATTTTGTACCATCCAATTGAAAATTATGCCCTCGGAAAGAATAGATCTGTGCCAACTCAATGCTTTTTAAATAAATGTAATAGAGTGATTAGAAGAGAAGCAGTGCATTTTTGAATAAAAAAAGTTAGGAGTATTTTCTGTCACCTTTTTCAGGTCATTATCAGCTCTGTGAGGGAAAATTAGGTCAAGTCAAGCCTCACTGACCACACTCACTGAGTGGTGCATTTTTGACATCATCCCATATAAATGCTTATAACTTTCTAACAGTCAAGGTTACAGAGTAAACAGTCATACCAGAAGACAGAAAACAGTTTAGTGGTTCCAGGGGTATAAACTATTTTGTGATTTGACATGGAAAAATGTATCATATTCTGACGGAAACTCAAAATTCTGTGTGGTGGAGTAAATTTACTCAGGTCAGATTTGTGCAATTATGAGCAAAATATGATGTTACTCTTTTTCTTCGAGCACTTTTGAGCACACAGATATTTAGGAAACAGTTTCAGATTCTTGTAGAAAACAAAATTGCGGACATTTTGGTTGTGGTTTCCAAAGGTACCCCAAAACTTTGTAATTTCAAAAAAATGGTTAAAAATTTGAAATATTTTTATTCAATTTTAGATTTTACAAAATTCTGTCTTTCTTCATTGGCCAGGAAGCTTGATATTTTAAGTTGACATTGGCTTTTAAAGTGTGTTATTTGACAAAGAATTGTAGGAATTACAACAAATTTGGTAACTGATGTCGGGGTGAGACTCACCCCGGTCACAGCAAACATGGTCATGTATATACTTGACGTTTTAATAAACTTGACATCCCACAAGAAAATGCCTATGATATTCATATTCTATGGGTCTTTTTACATAACATACCAAAAGATGGTATTTTTCCATGGAACAGAAGTAACAAAATTCAGGTTTTGAAGTTGCTCTATTTACTATAGTGACAGAGAGGCAGCGTTCAGCAGTAGCTGCTGGCGCCCATCCCTATGTAAAGTGTAGCTAGTCCCCTTTTTTTAGTTTCCCTCTTTATACTGTTGGCATCCCCACATATAAGTCAACCCTCAATTCAAGATAACATGAATGATGCCGGGGAATGAAGGTACCAAGGAACGATAGTACCAGAACGATGGTACCATGTTTTAGGAACGACGGTACCATCAAGAAGGAATGTTTGTACCATTTCCAAATTGTCTCTATCATAACCTTGATCATGTTTTATGCATCTGGTATTTGAAAATTGGTTTTATTTGGCTGTCTCGGCCAATTTCTGTCACTTTTTGACAGTGTTTTTTCCTATTTGACAATTTTTAAATTTTAGCGATTTTGCCCCCACTTTGTTACAATGCAGCGATATTGCCAGGAGAGGGGGAATGTACATTGTAGCAAAAATGTAACATGCTAGTCTAGGCCTAAACCCAATAGTTTTGTTTTTAATCATCATTTTTTTATTAAGTAGATCTAAATGTGAGTCAGTGTCATTGTTGTAGTGGATAGCAATGAATGGATATAAAAAACAACTGCAAGATTAGAAAGAAGAAGTAAAGATGTTTCTTTCATCATTTTTTATCAAGTCCACAGGCTTCCATGCTCTACAATATCAAGTATTAAATCATTAATGAGGACAGATGCGACATATACATGCAGGGGCATGGTACCATCATTCCTTTCAAATGGTACCATCATTCCTCAGGAGTGGCAAGTGGTACCATCGTTCCCATGATACCATCATTCCTTGGTACCATCATTCCAGAAACCCAATTCAATAGGGAGTGGGTCTGAAAAGGAGAGGTTCCTCCTCATGGATATCTAGAAGAATCATAATGCCATCAAAGGAAAGGTTTGGAAATACAACTCACCTGACGAGTCATGATCTTAGCAATGGCTCAATCATGCTGGAGCAAACATCCAATACTGATGATGTCTTAGACTCTGAAAGAGAAGTGTATTTCACCCCCAATAGCCCTGAGATTCTCAATAAACCCCCAACACCATGTTAGCCTACTCAAACTTCTCATTATTCCCCATCAATCTAGTACCCTCCGGTTTTCAGGCCACCTTTCCGTCAGTAAATATGACTACTACTGGCGATCAGGTTGCCACAATTCCAATTCGGATGCCTGCCACCAGTGACCAGACCCCGTCACTCTCATCTGAGGTGTCTGTCGCTAGCAATCAGCCCCCTGCAACACTAACCTGTATGCCCGATGCAGGAAATCAGACCCCTGCAATGTCATTCAAGGTGCCAGACACAGGTAATCATGACCCTGCTCCACCAACCGAGAAGCCCGGCACCCATGAGCAGGCCTCGGCCCTGTCAACCGAGGTGCCAAATGCAAGGGTGCAGGTTCCCATAATAATAACTGGGGAACCTGACGCAGGAAATCACTACCCTGCTCCATCGTCGAGGGCGTCCCCTACTGATGAACAAGCCCTACCCCTGTCGTCGAGACGTCCAACGCAGGTGTACAGGCCCTCAATAACATTCCCGCACCATTAACTGAGGAACCTGTCAGGCCACAGCTCTGACAACAGAGGCATCTGATGCAGGTGTTCACGCCCCTGCATTGTCCAAGGCGCCTGACACAGGCAGTCAGGCCCCTGTGCCATTAGCTGAGGTCTCTACCACTGGTGATCAGGACCCCTCATCATCGACAAAGGTGACTGCTACTGGCCACAATGCATCCAACTCCGCCTATCAGGACCAACTGGTGGAGCTTAGAGAGAGACTGACAAGCCAGAACCTTGTTGTCCTGCAGTGAGATTTGGAGCTTCAAAACTTGGTAAAGGCGCAGAAAATTACTTTTGAATCTCTAGAAGTAAAGACTAGAGAGTACTTAGCCAGTCAACAAGAAATAGATGCCCTGAACCAAAAGTTGAACTCGCTACAACAAGATATGACTTTGACAGGTGGTCAATCACAACCCAAACCACCAATGACAATTAAGCCAGTCAGATATTTCAGAGGGTGGAGGAACATACTTTCACCTCACCACCCCTGTGAGATTGCCTATAAATCAAAGTTCTTAAAATCTCAAGAGCACATCTATGGATATGAGAAGCTACTCTTTCACTCTATGGAAAGGGAGGCTGAGATTGCAAAAGACAAAAGCACATGCTGGGAAGGTCAAGAGCTATTCTCACAAGATGGTAACCTCACCAGCCCCAGAATGGGAAACAAAGAAACATCATGTCATGGTTGCCGCAACTGTTGCTAGAGCCATGCAGTCAAAGGAATTCCGTCAAGACCTCCTGCAGACAGGAGATGCTGTTTTAGTCCATAACATGGAAAATGATCCAGACTGGGGTTTTGGAGTAGACAGGCTTAGAACCAGCTGTGTGGGCGGTATCCTTATGTTCGTTAGAGATCTGATCAATAAGGGTGAAATCCCACCAGGAAGAGAATGTTGAGTGGGGATGCAACCTTGTCAGACATACCCCAAGAAATTCTTCGGGTACTGCCAAATGAGAAACCTGACTATGTTATAGTCCATGGAGGCACAAATGACCTTGAATCATCCCTTGGCATTGAGGGCATAGTCAAGGTGTACCATGCTATAATTGAGGACATCGCATTCTTCACCAGTGAGGCAAAGGTGGTGTTGTCGGGCATCATTGAAAGACTGGACAAAACCACCCTCAATGGAAGGTTGAATGCACCCAATGACAGGCTGGAGGAAGTGTTCTGGCATGGTGATATTCTGTGGCAATAACCACACTTTTAGAAACCTATGCAAGGTTCTAAGGGACAACTTGCATCTCAATGGGGATGGCTTAAAGCAAGTTGCTGCAAATCTTGTGATCACTATGGCTTTGGAAAGCCCATGCAAGGTTGGGAATCTGGCACTGCACAGTTTATCCCAACCTGATAACAGAAAGCAAGTCTGTCAAACCGATGTGCAAAATGCAAACAACAAGTGTTCCTTAGATGCCAATAGTACAACACATAAGAACCTGCCAGAGCACAAAGAAGCCCGACCAGCTACCTCAAATGAAGTGCAGCAAGGCCAGCAGACTGGACCAGTGGTGACCAGGAATAACAAAGCTGGTCAATCCATTAAGCCCCTGCAACTGCCACGCTTTAACCAAGCTTGAAAAGCATCCACGGGCCAAACATACAGAAACCAAGCGCAGCGCCAGCTCCCTGGGGGCAAGTCTCCTATTGGCCAGCAGGTGCAGCACCAGCCCCCTATGGGCCAATCTCCTATTGGCCAGCAGGTGCAACACCAGCCCCCTATGGGCCAATCACCTAATGGCCAGCAGGTGCAGCACCAGCCCCCTATGGGCCAATCACCTAATGGCCAGCAGGTGCAGCACCAGCCCCCTATGGGCCAATCACCTAATGGTCAGCAAGTGCAGCACCAGCCCCCTATGGGCCAATCTCCTATTGGCCAGCAGTTACAGTACCAGCCCTCTGTTCAACAAGTATCTATTAACCAGCAGGTGCAGCTTCAGCCACCTATAGGCCAAACACCCATTGGCCAGCAGATGCAGCACCAGCCCCGGATTGGTCAACATTCTATTGGCCAGCAGGTACTGTATCAACCTCCTACTAGCCAATCATATATTGGCCAGCAGGTGCAGCACCAGCCTCCTATCAGCCAATCACCTATTAGCCAACCAGGATTATATGTATCCACTTGGTTAGAGCACATCAAGAGTACTTTAAATATGATGGGACTGGGAAGCTATTATTGTGCTCCAGCTTCAACCACTAGTGAAAAACAAATTAGCTGATATTGAATTGCAAGAGTGGCATGCTCTGGTGTGGGAATCAGGTACATGTCATGATTATCGAATTTTCAAGACAGATCTGATACTTGAACCGTACCTTGTTAGGCTCAAACCAAGGGATGCTTTGCGACTATGCCGCTTCAGGTGTGGCAGTCATCATTTACCAAAAAACACAGGTAGACTTAATAGGACAGCACGAGCTGAACGATACTGCCCACTTTGAACAAGCAACTCCGTAGGAGATGAGTTTCACTATATGAATGTAACTTTTTTGATACTGAAAGGCATGAATTAATTGATAGTCAGTCACTTAAGAGATCAAGTTCAGAAAAAATGGAAAAGCTTTTTAAGTGCTCAAGTTCTGGTAGCCTAACAGACCTAGCTATTTTTTGCAACATTATTATGTCTAAACTCTCTGGAACCTATCAATCTCAGAAGTGGGTCAAGAGAAGAACAAAATACAAGAAACCCATTGTTTCATTACCAGTATCATTGTAATCTCATTTCATCCATATCTTACCCTTTGTAACACATTATGATCTGTGGTGCTAGAAAGAATCTCATGTACAAGTACTGTATTTTGTGTTTTTAACTTCAACTATTGTATTGTATGCCATGTAACATATTACTTTCCTTTGCCTCTGCCTAGAGGTTGTGAAATAAAATAAATTGAAATTGAAATCAAATAAATACCTGGTACTACCTTGAATTACTGGCTGGTCAAGATCCAATTTGAATGTATCCCTTTCCTGACTTTTAAATCCACCACCATTTTGTTTTGACTGGAAGTGCCTCAGGGAGCATGTGCAAGGGGTGTGCCTAAGCTGGTTACTGTCAATGCCCATTGCTTACAGTCTGAGTACCAAGGTAGAGGAGGTCTGTTGTGATATGATTTCTACTTCCAGTTCCTGGTGGTGGGAACTTTGAAAGCATTTCTGAACATTTGCTCAAGGAACTAACCTGAAATTGCATTATTCATGGTTAATATGTATTGCAGAACAATGGAGGGATTAAGAGGATTGTTTTAGGATGTACATGTGAGTAAATGGTTTTACCATCCCTGAGTTTGGAGAGCGTGAAGCTAAAAACATAGGCATTGTGACTTGTAGCTGTAAGGGAAACCAGGCCTACGATACAGTGTACTCGTAGGCCAAACAGGCCTAGCCTACCTGCTACCAGTACCACTCTGACAGTCACTTTAAGGGAGTGATCATTTTTTAACAACGGGGGGATGGGGGCTGTGGTAGACGGGCGGGAAACATCTACGGCGCTGTCACGCCCTCTTGTGTGTATTAATGTAACTAAGTATTGCAACACTTCCTGAAATAGCCAGTATGACGTGAGGTCGTTCCTCTTCAATACAAGGCTTAAAATGAGTTGAATCTACTTGTCTCTATTAATATAAAAGCCCCAGAAGCTTTACAAGATGGTGTCAGAAGTGACGATGTCTTCATCCATGCTCAGGGAGTAAAGAATTGAAGACTGCAATGAAAACTGCCAGGTTGGAAGTGTGACACTGAAACTAGTTTGGAAACTTCTGAAAGTAGGTCATTGAATTCTATTGTTTGGATCAATCTAGGCCCATCAACTAGCCTAGCCAAGCCTACAACTGATAATTCTGTGAACATTGAATCATAGATAGCAAAACTATGTCCTGAAGTATCATAAACATTGACATTGTATGAATGCTGTAGATCTAGTGACTAGGCCTATCACGGGCTTCCCTAGCCCACTTAAAAGGGTCTATATCTCCTCTTTCCTATCCCCTCAGGATGTGTGTGGTGCACATATGCACGGGCACTGACACATTCCTCTGTTAAATTATCAACCTGTGAAGCACAGGATAGCCACTTAGTGCGGCTAAAGTGCTGTAAAACACAAATCAATCAATCAATCAACTAGGCCTATCAGTACATATCAATATGGCAACTGCTTCAGTAAAATCACCAAGCTCTCTTACAGTGGAAAGGGGTAATCCTTCTCATTCCTAGACACTTTGGAAAAGAAAATTTGAAATCTACCTTAGGGCCGTAGGTGCCAATGGAGACCAAGGTGGCAAGAAAATTGGGTTGTTACTTCACCACATAGGAGATGAGGGTTGGACATCTTTGACAGTTTTGTATTCAAGCCCCAAACTGATAACCCCATAGATGAACAACCACCTATCCAAGCAGAGAATCCTGATAATTATGACACAGTCTTTGAAAAGTACAAAAGTGAAAAGTACAAAAGTGCAACTGTTACTCAGGGCGGGCTTCCCTAGCCCACTTAAAAGGGTCTATATCTCCTCTTTTTCATCCCCTCGGATGTGTGTGGTGCAGATATGCGCAGGCACCTACACATTCCTCTGTGAAATTGTGTAATGTAGTTCTTGCCATGGATATGACCTTAGCTGTCGAAATGGCATTAAACATCTATTACTCACTCACTCACTCTGTTACTCAGGGAACAATTCTGGTTTTATCTCAAGTGGGGGGCCTCCCAAACATTGGTTAAAACTTTTGAATGTCTGAGTTCCTTGATGGCCCCCGGACGTAAAACTAAACAAACAAACAAACAAAATCCCAAATATTGGAGTCATGGGTGCTTGCAGTGAAAAGGTTTGCAGCAGAATGTAAGTTTCCGAAAGACTATTTAGAACAAGCAGTCCGAGACAATTTAACATTTTCATGTACCGATGAGTCATCAAAATCGAAACTTTATGATGTTGGCGCAGGGCTGACCAGAAGGAGACTACACGATACCAACTCCAAGAGTCTAAGGGTGTGAACATCGATGTAGTGCACAGCAAATCCAAGAAGAAAAGCAGCCCGAGCAAGCCAGCGGATAAAAAGGCAAAAACCGGCGACAAAATTAAATGTGGTTATTGTGGAAGTGAGCACATAAAAGGCAAACAAACTTCTCCTGCAGCAGGTCATACTTGTGAGAAGTGCAACTTAAAAGGACATTACTCCAAGGTTCATCGCACGTCTAAATCTCATATTTCTCAAATTGTCGAGGGGGAGAAGGATGAGTCCCGAAGACAACAAATCACACATATTAATTGGCAGCTTGACGACTAGCCAAGTAAATGAGACATCATTGAAACTCACTCAAAACAAAAATCGACTGATTCGAGTAAAGGCTGGTACATAAAGATTAAGACAGGTCCAGATATCCTATCATGTTACATAGACTCAGGAGCAGAAATAGCGGTGATGCCCGACACGCTCTACCGTAATCTCCCGCGTAGAAGGTGCAGCTCGCGTAGAAGGCGCACCCCCAACTCAGAGAATAGAATGGCTTTTCACGTAGAAGGCGCACGTACCTCTTCTGGATCGATTCCTGGAAAAACCCGCGTATAAGGCGCCCCCCCCAACTCACAGGGGGGGCTGTTTCGCGTAGAAGGTGAATATACTATTCGACTCAAAGATGACACAAAACCTTTTTGCCTCTTTACCCCATGCAGGGTACCACTACCTCTTATGAAAAAGGTAGAAGAAGAAATTCATGCAATAATAAAGTCAGAAGTGATCGTGCCCGTAGATGAACCAATGGACTGGTGCACACCTATGGTAATCCTACCTAAGCCTAATGGAAAAGTACGATTATGTGTGGAATTGACCAAGCTCAATGAAGGAGTCCGACGTGAATTCTATGTCATGAAAAAGGTAGAGGAGACTCTCAGGAGTGTATCAAGTGGAAGTGTGTTCTCCAAGCTAGATGCTAATTCTGGCTTCCACCAAGTGTTACTGACTGATGAAAGTGCCAAACTAACTATGTTCATAACACCTTTTGGTCGATATATGTTCAGGCGCTTACCATACGGAATCTCAACCGCACCTGAGCACTACTAAAAGCAAATGGACAAAGAACTGACAGGTCTTCAAGGAGTGTTATGTCACATGGACAATATCCTCGTGATCGGCAAAGACAAACAAGAGCATGATGAGCGCCTTACTAAAGTGCTGAACCGACTGCAAGACTGCGGAGTCACTTTGAACAGGGACAAGTGTGTCTTCCCCTCAAACAAACTACACTACCTTGGTCAAGTGATAGATGCAGACGGCATCAAGAAAGACCCAGCAAAGGTCAAAGTGATCATTGACTTGCTCGAGACGTTCCAGATGTCAGACGATTCCTCGGCATGGTCAATCAACAAAGGAAGTTCCTCTAAAATCTCGCAGAAGTAACTAAACCTATCAGAGATCTCTTCAAAAAGGATTCAGAATGGACTTGGGATCCCCCACAAAAAGCAGCGTTCGACAAACTGAAGCAAATGCTAGCTTTCAATGAAGCCAATGCTTTATACGACCCAGAGAAATAGACAATCATTTCTGCGGAAGCAAGTAGTTATGGTGTTGGAGCCGTGATCAGACAACGCCAGAAAGATGGGAATTTCAAGGCAGTTGCTTACGCCAGTAGGTCGATGACAAAGACCGAGACCAGATATGCACAAATCGAAAAGGAAGCATTGGCAACTACATGGGCACTCGAACACTGGAGCGATCTCCTTATCGGCATGAAGTTCCATGTGGAAACCGACAATAAGCCATTAGTGCCATTATTCTCAACAAAATTAATTGATGAACTGCCAATCAGGATCCAGAGATTCAGACTCAGACTGATGAGGTTTGACTTCACAATTAGCCATGTGCCTGGTAAACTTCTAACCACGGCAGATGCTCCCTCACGAACACCACATGAAGAGTCAAGAGAGGATCAACAAGCAGTGGATCTTCAACATGAGGTTGAGGCATGTAAATGCTATCATGGTGTGCCTTCCAGCATCAGATAAACGTCTAGATGAAATCCGCCAAGCACTTAAACAAGATGAGACTTTGAGCGTTGTCATGCACCATGTAGAACATGGATGGCCAGACACAAAGGGCTGACATACCTACTCCTCGTTGACTATTACTCCAGAGACATTGAGGTATGTCAGGTAACCAAAAATGTTGATACATCTGAGACTGTCGCCAAAATGAAAAGAATGTTCTTCCATAAAGGCATCCGTGATGTTCTATTTAGTGACAATGGACCACAGTTTGCATCAGCGGAGTTTAAATGCTTCACAGATCAGTACCATTTTGAACATCTTACATCATCTACAAGATACCCCAAGTCAAACAGTGATGTAGAGTGAACTGTTCAGACAATGAAGTAAATCTTAAACAAGGCAGATGACGAATACCTTGGACTTCTCTCATACAGGAATAGTCCACTACAGAATGGATTCTCCCCAGCTCAGCTTAACATCGGGCGTAAGGTGAACTGAAACCCCGTACTCCCGACGCCGATCTTGTCAGGAGGAGAGAGAGAGAGACTATAGGAAACAAATGCGTATTAACTATGATCGTCGCCACATAGCTACTGAAGCCAATGAACTATCGCCTGGAGACAGAGCATGGCTTCCAGACCTAAAGGTCTAAGGAAGAGTTGTTGGAAAAGCACCAAGCCCTAGGTCATATATCATCAAACCAAATGGACTAGTGAGACGAAATCGACGTATGACCAGAAACCTAGGCCCTGGTCCTAATATACCAACAGAGCAGAGTAATCTGGCCACACCTACAAAAGTGGTCACACCAACCATTACTCATCCACAACCTGTGAAGATCACTGATGTCCATCCGGTGATCCTACACCAACTCCTGATCCAGGTGCTACCCCTAGTGTGCCTGATCTGGAACCAAGAAGATCAAAGCAACAGAGAATCGCTCCTAAAAGACTGATTGAAGAATACCAATGACTCTTCTCTTTCAGATTGTCTATCATATGACTTTATAGGTTAGAAAGCATATAAAGTTACCAAAGAACATTTAAACATGCTATTTCATTCCAAAGACAATCAAAAGTTCATTTACTTTCAGAGACTTTTATATGCATACTCACATATAAGAGTTAGTGGTATATCATCACTTTGACAGAAAGTTCTATTTAAAAGATAACTCTCTTAAAAAGGGAGATGTGGGGGAAACGTCATTTTTTAACAATGGGGGGATGGGGGCTGTGGTAGACGGGTGGGAAACGTCTATGGCGCTGTCATGCCCTCTTGTGTGTATTCATGTAACTAAGTATTGCAACACTTCCGGAAATAGCCGGTATGATGTGAGGTCAGCCCCTTTCAATACAAGGCTTAAAATGAGTTGAATCTACTTGTCTCTAATAACATAAAAGCCCCAGAAGCTTTACAAGAGGGGCTGGTGGGTTAGAGGGGGTCAGAATTTTTTTCAACCCCTTGTGTCTGCGCGCAAACCCACCACCCCCTGCCCCTGTTAAAACATGCTGATTAAAGATGAGTAACACAGAGTAGCTCTAGATTGGCTCAGCCATCTTGTATTGAGTTGTTTACAACAGGAAATACAGAAACAAAATGTCGGACGCGCATGCGCGCGTAGGCGTAAACACACAACATCCTCCCTTTTGACAGGAATGAGAATGGCTTATATTTGATTTATCGATTAACTCATGTAACTGTTCTCGGTATGTATGACTTTTAAGTGATATAAGTTTTAAATGACATGCTTGGGGTCTCGGACCACCAAAACATTTCTCACTATAAATTATTATAGCTCAACCACCGATAAAACCCGTCTACAATGATTCAAATCCTTCAAAATGACCAGAAAACTTGTTTTATCCTTGATTTGAGACGAAAAAAATATGGGTTTGACCAATCCTTTTTTTTCTATTGGCCTGCATGCGTACCTACCCTTATTTTGATCTATTCTGCAGCTAATAATTTCACAGTGGTCACTTTTTTCAAAGCCACCAACAGTGCCTAACCATAAGGCCAGTGTATCACAATTTATATTCAATGAATCAGTACAGTTTAGTGATTCATTTGATGCCTTATACACATGTAGCAAAGCTGGCAATAATTCCCACACAGTAATATAGACCAATCAGTGGCCACCATCTCTGAAGTGCCTATATTTACTGTATGATTGTCTATTTTATGTTTTTAAATATGGTCAATGTGCTGAAATGAAAGAGTAGGGTCAGGTAGATAGCCTTCTTAGGCTGTTCTTTCGCAGGTGAGCGGGTGTGACTGTGCCTGGCCTTTTTTGATGTTGTGTTTGGTGTGTTTAACATCTACCACTTCAGGCTTCAAAAGCGCAGGAGCTGTTGGGAGCATTGGTTTGGTGTGGCGACTCATCAGACGCTGTGCAGGGCTAGATAGCATACCCTGTGTAGGCGTGTTCCGATGATCTAATATGGTAAGATAGGGATCAGTCCCTGCCTCTTGGCACTTGCGCATAATTTTCTTTGCCGTCTTCACTGCTGATTAAGCTTTACCGTTAGCCTTGCTGTTCTACGGGCTACTGGTCATCTGCTGCAGAAATCACAGAATTGTTCGGACATATACTTGGGTCAGTTATCGGACACTCAGGTAGTCAACCGTGATGAGGTAGTGGGAATAGGTTGGTACCTACTTTGGCCCATAGCCTGTCAGGTATGTCATGGCTTATAAGAGGTTCCTTTGGATTCGCTGTTTCATATGTCCTACATACATGACACTTAAAGATGAAGTCCCTTATTTCCTGTGTCATATCAGGCCAGAATATACTTTCTTTCACACATCACAGACACAAGCATCTATTCGGAGGTAAGATAAGTGGATCTTTACCTTCAGTGTTGCCCACTCTTTCATAGGGATTACCACATATTTGCGGTACATGGATCTTCTCATTCGGCCATCCTTTGAGAACAGCATCTTTGAGTGCTGTCATCATCATGTCAACTTCAGTAGCACGTCATATGCTCTCAATCCTGGAGTCAGACATAGCCACATATTTGGTCGCGTTGACATTCTCAAAGTCCTGATGATGTCCGTGGGTTGGCTGTCTGTAAGCACGAAACAAAGTGTCGAAGAGGTGCATCTGTTTACTCGGAGTGTATGTGACATTGACGTCATACTGCTGTAGGTGTATTAGCATGCCTTGTAGACGCTTTGGGGCTCTTGCTAGCATTTTGTTCATGATGTTCTGCAGAGGCTTGTGGCTTCCCCCTGTGGAGTGGGGACCTTCATGTATGGGCATGGTGGAGCAGAATTACTTCATTGGGAGTCCACGAAGGAGGAATTCTCCTTCCATTCTACCAGTGGGCATACCAGATTCGTAAAAGGCGATAAACTTGGAGTTTCTTGTGGCTTTGGGTGGGCGTGTGGGCAGCAGGTGTCCATACTTGCGGGCCCGGGCCTACATGCTTCTATGGGGACTCATCAGGCATCAGTTTGTGCTTAAAGAGTGACATGAGTTGCCAGGTGGTCCCAAATTCAGAGGAATTTGGTGTTATTGTGATGTTCACAAAATCAAGGATTTTTGTTAACATCACTTAGTAACCGTATCTATGGATACGGATACATTTAACAATTTTATCAATAGTATTTGATAGAAATACCAAGGTTGGGCACAGAAAGTCATAAGAACTTCTGATCGGTGTTCCACATACTAGTTTAAAAAGTTTAAACTATGTACGACGAATCTTCCAGTCTGCTTGGGACGCCAGAGAATTTAATAAAAAGAAATTGTATACCTGGTTAATGACAGATATGTGTGTGGTGCATTAAAATGAAACAGACTGTTTGTATTATACATTGGTACCTGAATCTACACCATTACATGAACTCATCATTCATCCCCACCTCATTATGTGTTATATTACATTGTGCAGATATAACTATGAGTGGTCTCTATGTAACATGTAACATTGTGTGCCATTATACTGATTATTAAATAGATTGAATAAGTCACATATAAAGAAGGCCCGAGCATCATAACGGCTTTCCTGAGCTCTGAGACAGGTTATGTTTTTACATAATTTCTGTGGACCTTAATAAAACACTTTAAAAAAATAAATCGCCAGCTCGAAATACCCTTAAATCATAGGTCACACTATGGGAAAACTCCTATATGAGGTTTTTGACTACCCCCTGCACCCCCTTTTGCCAGTCCTGCACTGGCATGTAACCCCCCCTCTATTTAGATCCATTCCTTCCTCAAACCTGCCCTTTTTCGCCGCTGACACTTAAAACAGATATTATTTGCATAATTAGCATAATTATGCAGTATCTTGGTACTGTTCAATGTAATATAGATATGTTCCATTGGTCTCTTATAGAATTCATATGCTTGCAAGTATTAACTACTGACACCTAGTTGAGGTTTCGACAAAAATTTGTCCAAGAACAGGTCTGTATCATTCTTTCATCAATACCCTCAGAACATCGCTAAAATTGCTAAAATTATTGTAACTTTGTTCCCATTGTGCAGATTTGAAAATAAAGACCGCCATGACGTTGGCCAGCTCGAGCTACCCTTAATCTATAGGTCATACTATGGGAAACTCCTATTATTAAGGGAGTTATGATTTTATTTGTAAAACTGCCAGTTCTTGGACCTCTCTGCCAGTGCCTCGACTGGCGTCTGCCCCCGGTGTCCCTAAAAACCCTCTATTTCGATCCATTCCTTCCTCAAACCTGCCCTTTTTCGCCGCTGACACTTAAAACAGATATTATTTGCATAATTAGCATAATTATGCAGTATCTTGGTACTGTTCAATATAATATAGATATGTTCCATTGGTCTCTTATAGAATTCATATGCTTGCAAGTATTAACTACTGACACCTAGTTGAGGTTTCGACAAAAATTTGTCCGAGAACAGGTCTGTATCATTCTTTCATCAATACCCTCAAAACATCGCTAAAATTGCTAAAATTATCGTAACTTTGTTCCCATTGTGCAGATTTGAAAATAAAGACCGCCATGACTTTGGCCAGCTCGAGCTACCCTTAATCTATAGGTCACACTATGGGAAACTCCTATTATTAAGGGAGTTATGATTTTATTTGTAAAACTGCCAGTTCTTGGACCTCTCTGCCAGTGCCTCGACTGGCGTCTGCCCCCTGTGTCCCTAAAAACCCTTTATTTCGATCCATTCCTTCCTCAAACCTGCCCTTTTTCGCCGCTGACACTTAAAACAGATAGGTTTTGGCTGGAGGTAGGGCACAGGTGGACCGGCTCAGGCCGAAAAGGCCGCTAGTTAAAAAAATTATTTCGCTTATTCTTTTCCGAAACAAATTATTTAGGGGGGCATGTTCTTTAGGGGGACAAAACACGCCAGATTGATACCAAACATTCCATATCCACGCATATTATTTGCATAATTATGCAGTATTTTGGTACTGTTCAATATAATAAAGATATGTTCCATTGAGCCCTTATAGAATTTGTATGCTTGCAAGTATAAACTACTGACTGCACCTAGTAACTAGTGGAATCTGAACAATGGAAAAGAAATACCCCTCCCCTACCTTCCTATAGCATGAAACAAGTTGAGGCAGCCATTGCTTGATCACATGCTTAAACCTTTTAGATCCAAATGCTAGTTACCAGTGCATTATCACTGTTGATAAGCTTTACACGTCAATACCTGCAGCCACTCGGGGCACAAGCCCTGTTTGCACTGAATGGATATCTTTCCATTTCTCCATTCTCTGGTGTTTGATTAAAAATGTTGACGTCATTCTGTGATTTAATTTGTGTTTTAATCTGTGTTTTTATGGTATATGTATTGAGTTTAGGGCTTTAACAGGTTAGTGTTAGTGCTATGGTATGAAAGTTATTACTCACTATTTGTCAAAATATGTCAGTATCTATGGACTATTTGTAAGAAATTAGTTATCATATGTTAGTAATTATTCACTATTTGTCAGCAATAAGTCAATACATTGTATTATCTAACTATCTGAGCCTCAGGAGTGCTTTTTTGCTCATAACCCCCGTGCGTTATCCAGCCATAACGCACTCTCAGACCTTTTCTTCGGCTTCAAGAGGCTGCTGGTTTCAATCTGGACATGTTAATAAATTGAGGAATATACAAAGTCAACTCCTCCATACGTTTCCTGTTAAAACCGTTTAAGTTCAACGGGGAATCGATCCCCGGCCGCTGGGGCAGGAGGCGAGCTCGCTGTCCACTATACCAAGCCGACCGGTGCTAGAAATGAATCTACATCAAGAATTTGAAAAAGTTGTCCGACATACCTGATGTTTACACACCTCGTTAGCCTAGAATCCATGGAGCCTGGTGGAGTTATTAACAGAGAACCATCCTTAGATATCCTAGATGAACATGCCATGCCAAATTCCTCCATTTTCTTCGAAATAAATAAGAATCCATTGATTTTCCACATCGATACGAGTCGGGACCCGCCCCGTCCGGCCATTCCTTGCTCGACGCGTGCCTGACCTAGTTTTTACATCCGGGTACCTCCCCGCTATGTCAACAAGAAGCAATGGCCGTGTACCGGGCTGTGTGCGTTAGATCATTATGGAAAATCAATGGATTCTTATTTATTTATAAGAAAATGGATACAAAATGTAGGCGAACACCAACTAGAGATCGTATATTTGGCGCTGCTAGAATTATGGGACTTGACACGCTTGGATTATACATGAAAAGACGTTGGAAAGACGAGGGTATGACGGGTGGAGTAAAAACAATGGCTACGGTGGATTGGCAAACCGAGCGGATCGCATGCACTTACAAAATGTCTTCTCCTGGATTAATTCTTGGGTTATAAGGTAAGAAATTAATACAAAATGGAGGAATATGTTCGATAAACGCTTTAATGCATGTTATGGGTACGCACTCGTGGGTTTATGGGTTAATAATCCACTCGCCCTTCGGGCTCGTGGATTATTAACCCATAAACCCACTCGTGCGTACCCATAACATACATTAAACGCTTAGTAATTACTTACATTTTATCAGCAATTAGTCAATATATGTTAGTAATTGCTCACTATTTGTCAGCAATTAGTCAATATATGTTAGTTGTTACCATAAACTCCCGCGTATAAGACGTGTCCTCTAGGCCAAACAAAATGCTGGGGGGTCTTATAGGATGTACTGAAATTGGGGGTGCGTCTTATACGAGGGGTAATTTTACTATAGAAATGTACTGGATTGACAAAAATTACCCTTAAAATGTGCGTCTTATACGCGAAAATGCATGTGCTTAGTTTGGGGTGCGTCTTATAAGCGCAGCGCGTCTTCTACGTGGGAGATTACGGTACTCACAATTTGTCAGCAATTAGTCAATTTTTATAAGTAATTACTCACTATTTGTCAGCTATTAGTCAATATATGTCAATATTTACTCACATTTTGTCACCAATAAGTCAATATATGTCAGTGCTTTGTCACTATTTGTCAGCAAATAGTTGATATATATCAGTACTTAGTCACTATATATATATCAGCAATTAGTCAATATATGTCAGTATTTACTCACTATTTGTCAGCAATCAGCCAAATCAGTCAGTACTTGGTCATTATTGCCGTTCATTACCCATTCTTAAATACAAGCTCTCATAGTGGTGCTTCCTTGCTCTCCATGTATAATCCTCTCATAGGTACAGTATTGAGTATGCCTATACCTGGATTAAAATCTGCAAATCAGTCAAGCATAGAAGTGGTGGCAGTGGTGGTGTTGGTGGACCTGTTATTGTAGACCCTGGGAACAGTGGTGGTAGCCCTGGACACCAGGCAGAGCCATGGTATATAGTATATAGAGCCCCCCCCCACCCACCTCTGAATGGTGGTGGTGGCTGTGCTCCTGGGGTGGCCCCATACCTGCCTGGCACCACCTCCCCCAGCACCATGTGGTTCTCTTCTGCTGGTGGTGCGTTTCTCAGCACCACTGACTATTAACCCACTAAAGGCCACCTACATGTATATTTTATGTATACATGTACACATAAGTATGATGCACTTTTTTAGGAGTTTTAAGTGGCATGATGAATTGATGCACATTTAAACCTTTATGGATGGCATGATGCATTGATGCACACTTAGACCTTTATGGATAGCATGATGTATTGATGCACACTTAGACCTTTATGGATAGCATGATGTATTGATGCACACTTAACCCCTTAGGGATGCATTGATGCACACTTAACCCTTTATAGATGGCATGATGCATTGATGCACACTTAACCCTTTAGGGATAGCATGATACATTGATGCACACTTAACCCCTTAGGGATGTATTGATGCACACTTAACCCTTTATAGATGGCATGATGCATTGATGCACACTTAACCTTTAGGGATAGCATGATGCATTGATGCACAATTAAACCTTTATGGATGGCATGATGCATTGGTGCACACTTAGACCTTTATGGATAGCATGATGCATTGATTCACACTTAACCCTTTATAGATGGCATGATGCATTGATGCACACTTAACCCTTCATGAATGGCATGTGCATTGATGCACACTTAACCCTTTATAGATGTATTGATGCACACTTAACTCTTTGTAGATTGCATGATGCATCGATGCACTCTTAACCCTTTATGGATGTATTGATGCACACTTAACCATTTGTAGATTGCATGATGCATTGATGCACACTTAACCTTTAGGGATAGCATGATGCATTGATGCACAATTAAACCTTTATGGATGGCATGATGCATTGGTGCACACTTAGACCTTTATGGATAGCATGATGCATTGATTCACACTTAACCCTTTATAGATGGCATGATGCATTGATGCACACTTAACCCTTTATGAATGGCATGATGCATTGATGCACACTTAACCCTTTATAGATGTATTGATGCACACTTAACCCTTTGTAGATTGCATGATGCATCGATGCACTCTTAACCCTTTATGGATGTATTGATGCACACTTAACCCTTTGTAGATTGCATGATGCATTGATGCACACTTAACCCTTTATGGATATCATGATGCATTGGTGCACACTTAGACCTTTATGGATAGCATGATGTATTGATGCACACTTAACCCCGTTAGGGATAGCATGATGCATTGATGCACACTTAACCCTTTATAGATGGCATGATGCATTGATGCACACTTAACCCTTCATGGATAGCATGATGCATTGATGCACACTTAACCCTTTAGGGATGCATTGATGCACACTTAACCCTTTATAGATGGCATGATGCATTGATGCACACTTAACCCTTGAGGGATGGCATGATGCATTGATGCACACTTAACCCTTTATAGATTGCATGATGCATTGATGCACATTTAACCCTTCATGGGTGGCATGATGCATTGATGTACACTTAACGCTTTCGGGATGGCATGATGCATTGATGCACACTTAACCCTTTATAGATGGCATGATACATTGATTTACACTTAACCCTTTAGGGATGGCATGATGCATTGGTGCACACTTAACCCTTTATGGATGGCATGATGCATTGATGCAAAATTAACCCTTTATGGGTGACCTGCTACATTGATGCACACTTTAAGCATTATAATTAACCATGACAAAATAAATCACCACGGCTATGCCGTGCTTAACTGATTTCCTTAATCCATCAAATACACGCCTCCTAGTTGTTTTCCATGTGTGTCGGCCATCTTTGTTTTAGGAAACACAGGGATCCAGCTCATATATTGTCAATTTTAATCTTCAAAAGTTATCAGATGGATGTTAGTGACCATTGGGACACCTCAACTAGCTAATTTTATTGTTCTCCCTATATATCGGCCATCTTTGTTTTAGGAAACACAGGGATCCAGGCCATATATGGTCAACTTCGATCTTCAAAAGTTATCAGATGGATGTTAGTGACCATTGGGACACCTCAAGTACCTAATTTTATTGTTTTCCATGTGTATCAGCCATCTTGGTTTTCGGAAACACAGGGATCCAGGTCATATGTGGTCAATTTTGATCTTCAAACGTTATCAGATGGATGTTAGTGACCATTGGGAGACCTCAACTACCCAATTTTGTTGTTTTCCATGTGTGTCGGCCATCTTTGTTTTAGGAAACACAGGGATCCAGGTCATACATGGTCAATTTTGATATTAAAAAAAAGTTATAGATGGATGTTAGTGACCATTAGGACACCTCCACTACCCAATTTTATTGTTTTCCATGTGTGTCGGCCATCTTTGTTTTAGGAAACACAGGGATCCAGGTCATATGTGGTCAATTTTGATCTTCAAAAGTTATCAGATGGATGTTAGTGACCATTGAAAGACCTCAACTACCTAATTCTATTTTTTTTCAATATGTGTCAGCCATCTTTGTTTTAGAAAACACAGGGATCCAGGCCATATATGGTCAACTTTGATCTTCAAAAATTATCAGATGGATGTTAGTGACCATTGGGAGACCTCAACTACCCAATTTTATTGTTTTCCATGTGTGTCGGCCATCTTGGTTTTAGGAAACACAGGGATCTAGGTCATATGTGGTCAATTTTGATCTTCAAAAGATATCAGATGGATGTTAGTGGCCATTGGGACACCTCAACTACCTAATTCTATTGTTTTCCTTGTGTGTCGGCCATCTTGGTTTTAGGAAACACAGGGATCCAGGTCATATGTGGTCAATTTTAATCTTCAAAAGATATCAGATGGATGTTAGTGACCATTGGGACAACTCAACTACCTAATTCTATTATTTTCCTTGTGTGTCGGCCATCTTGGTTTTAGGAAACACAGGGATCCAGGTCATATGTGGTCAATTTCGATCTTCAAATGTTATCAGATGGATGTTAGTGACCATTGAAAGACCTCAACTACCTAATTCTATTGTTCTCCATATGTGTCGGCCATCTTTGTTTTAGGAAACACAGGGGTCCAGCTCATATATGGTCAACTTCGATCTTCAAAAGTTATCAGATGGATGTTAGTGACCATTGGAAGACCTCAACTACCTAATTCTTTCGTTTTCCTTGTGTGTCGGCCATCTTGGTTTCAGGATCACAGGGATCCAGGTCATATGTGGTCAATTTTGATCTTCAAAAGTTATGAGATGGATGTTAGTGACCATTGAAAGACCTCAACTACCTAATTCTATTGTTTTTCATATGTGTCGGCCATCTTGGTTTTAGAAAACACAGGGATCCAGCTCAAATATGGTCAATTTTGATCTTTCAAAGTTATGAGGTGGATGTTAGTAGTCATTGGGATACCTCAGCTACCTAATTCTATTGTTTTCCATATGTGTCGTCCATCTTGGTTTTTGGAAACACAGGGGTCCAGGTCATATATGGTCAATTTTGATCTTCAAAAGATATCAGATGGATGTTAGTGACCATTTGGACACCTCAACTACCCAATTTTATTGTTTTCCATGTGTGTCGGCCATCTTGGTTTTAGGAAACACAGGGATCCAGGTCATATGTGGTCAATTTTGATCTTCAAAAGTTATCAGATGGATGTTAGTGACCATTGGGACACCTCAACTACCTAATTCTTTTGTTTTCCTTGTGTGTTGGCCATCTTTGTTTCAGGAATCACAGGGATCCAGGTCATATGTGGTCAATTTTGATCTTCAAAAGTTATCAGATGGATGTTAGTGACCATTGGGACACCTCAACTACCTAATTCTTTTGTTTTCCTTGTGTGTCGGCCATCTTGGTTTCAGGAATCACAGGGATCCAGGTCATATGTGGTCAATTTTGATCTTCAAAAGTTATCAGATGGATGTTAGTGACCACTGTGACACCACCACCACCAATACCACCACCACACTACTCCCAACCCTCACACACATTCCTTATTTGCATATTTTAATCCAGGCATAGGTTTACTCCATACTATAGCAATGGGACAGGATTTTACATGGAGAGCTAGGAAGCACCACAATCAGAGCATATATTTAAGTATAGGTCCATTCCAAAGGCCATAGAGTTCATATATAATGATCTTTTTTCCTTGGATCATAATAGGAATATGCACGGCATTACAGCATTGCTGTGTTTACTTTCCTGAAAATATGTTATAGATTAATAAATTGCAAAACACACAACATATGAAGGGCTTTTATATTCCGTATTAAAATAATATTTGTTCTGAAAATTTTGATCTAAGATCATATTAAAAATGTTGTAAATCAATTCTATACTTCTTAGAACATGATATGAATATGCACGGCATTACAGCTTTGCTGTGTTTACTTTGCCGAAAATATGGGATAAATTTCTAATCCGGGAAACGCACTGCAATTTAACTGCTTTTAGAATTGATATTAAACTCAGAATTGATCGTCAAATTTAAATATGAAATCCTAATATCTTGATCATAGATGACAGATCCTAAATTCAATCCTCTCAATTGCATCCTTAACACGGGCCTCTTGATCATAGATCTTAGATCCTAAATTTTCAATTGAATCCTTAACATAATCTCCTAACCATTGACCCCTTGTATAACAGCAATTAGTCCATATATCTCAGTACTTAGTCACTAGATATCAGAAATAAGTCAACACATGTCAGTATTTACATACAATTTGTCAGCAATCAGTCAATATATGTCAGTATTTACTCACTTTTTGTCAGCAATCAGTCAATATATGCCAGTACTTCGTCATTATATAACAATAATCAGTCCATTTATGTCAGTAACTACTCACAATTTGTCAGATATTAGTCAATATATGTCAGTAATTACTCACAATTTATCAGCAATTAGTCAATATGTCAATATTTACTCAGATTTTGTCGGCAATAAGTCAATGTATGTCAGTACTTTGTTATTCCTACACTGTAAAAAATGTGTGTTGAACTTACAGTGTCTTGTTAAAATATGTCAGTGCCTAGTCATTATTTTTTAGCAATTACTCAAAATATATCAGTAATTAGTCACTATTTTTTTAGCAAATAGCCATAATATGTCAGTAATAGTCACTGTTTTTCAGCACTTAGTTAAAACATTCAGTACTTAGTCACTATTTGTCAGCAATTAGCCAAAATATATCACTATTTAGTCACTATTTGTCAGTAACTAGTCAAAATATATCAGTAGCTCCATACTATCACTGCCCGGACCAAAATGCAGTAGAAATGCAGCACTAAAGCAGCTGGGAAACAGTGTGGTGTGACAGTAGTGATTCAGTGTGAAAGCAGCATCAGAAACAGTATTGTATCAGCATCTACTGTCATTCTACTGCTCAGCACCACAAAACTTGCAGCAGTGTACAGTAGTAGAACAGTAGTATTAGCAGCATGCAAGCAGTATTGAATCAGTTGTCCCAATTATGTAAATTAGATGGCAGCATTTGAACAGTATCTACTTATTTAATGCTGCATGACCATATATGGGGTTGGGGCAGTGTTCAATCAGCACTACTGAATGGCTGCTGCTATAGCAGTAGTTGAGCAGTAGATCATACTGAAAACTACTGCTGGGGGCAGGTAGAAGCATAAAAGAAGCAGCCGCTGTTCTAGTACTGGCACTACCAATGCCTCTCTAGGTGGTCCTTGCTGGATTTGAACTTGGGATCTTCTGATTACTCTACCAACGCATTAGCCCCCTGAGCCACCACCCCATCAGCTATGTGGAGCGGTTACTACTTCCTAGTAGTGCATGCAAATCATGTAGGAGGGGGCTAGGGCAGTATTGATTCAGTAGTACTGGGTAACTCTTACCATAGCAAAAGGGTAAGAGTAGACATATCTATAGAGTGCTGCTATAGTATAATGCCTTTCAGTTTACTGATGTTAAGGTGATGAGACAAGCACTTTGCAATTATCAATGATACATGGATACTATGTAAAAAAAAAATATGTCATGATGGGGACCAAAAGATTCAGTATATTTGTACCCTATATAAAGTCAGTGAGTAATTCCTCAATTTCATACACCCCAACATCCATGTGTATCCATTACTGGCACTGAATAAGATATTCATATGCAAAGGGGTGAAGTATGCTTGTCTCCACAAACACTGGATAGTTTCATTATTACATTACTGAATCTTTTGATTGCTGTTCACAACCATACTGACATTCACACTATGGACTGTCTTAGAAGCATCAGGTAAATAATCTGTGAATGGACAGAGTCATACCAGTAGATGGTCAGTAGACTACTGCATCTATGCTACTGCACAGAGTGTATAATTTCTGGAATGTATTAACATTCAGTTGAGAGTCAGCAGACTACTGATTCTAGTATGAAATGCAGTGCATATTCAGTTGATAGTCAGTACACTACTGAGTGTAGACTGAAAATGCAGTGTGGAGTCAGCTGTTTCGGAAGTATTTCAGCAGTACCTACTGCAATATGCAGTTGTTGATCAGCATATTCTCAGTAGCTACTGATAGGAGAAGTAGATACTGCCTTCTGGTCCGGGATACCAGTAGATGGTCAGTAGACTACTGCATCTATGCTACTGCACAGAGTGTATAATTTCTGGAATGTATTAACATTCAGTTGAGAGTCAGCAGACTACTGATTCTAGTATGAAATGCAGTGCATATTCAGTTGATAGTCAGTACACTACTGAGTGTAGACTGAAAATGCAGTGTGGAGTCAGCTGTTTCGGAAGTATTTCAGCAGTACCTACTGCAATATGCAGTTGTTGATCAGCATATTCTCAGTAGCTACTGATAGGAGAAGTAGATACTGCCTTCTGGTCCGGGTGACCACTTGTCAATTGACATTTGACATTGAAGCCTCTTCCTTAGGACTGAGTCCTTCACCTGTGACAATTTTTTATTTCCAGGGTTTCTCTCTCTCGTTCATAGACGATGGCGAAGTTAGTACCTCTCATGAGACTGTTGGCTATATATGCAGTGAGCATATTGGCAGGGTTTGTCGTGTCGCTTGTGATGCTGTATCACATCATACGGAAAGGACCGTCAACAGTTTTCTACAAGAAGAAGTATGAAAGCCGCCCAAGGATCTTCCACGATGCAGCTGTGGGAAGACATGGCTATGTGACATTGGAGGTAAGGCAGTCCATTAATTCCTGCTATGACTTATAAGTGGCAAGGCTGCATGAATTCTATCATTTGTACGTCAATTAATGGCTGCTCACACAGATAATACTTGGTATATGAACTATTATAAAACCCTATGTATAAGTCCTGGCCTTTCAAGTCGAAGCTGAGACTTAAAGGTAGGATTTCAACTCTAACTACTAAACCAGCACTTTTTAAGCAAGCCAGCAGCTTATAGCTTATTCTAAATTTTGACGTATTGATGACTGTATATCAACTATGATTGAATTAATTGACATGAATATAGCCTACTAGGCCCCAGGAAACATAGTATAGGTTGAGTTGTAGATTTCATGGAGGCATTATGAATTTTAGAAGGCTTTAATATGCATGGCCGAAAGTACAAAACCCCATTCCTACATTTGGTGTGTATTCATGCAGGTTGTAATGCACCAATTCATCATTAAAATTGTCTTATTTCTTTGGCTATTTCAGTCAGGTATCAAACTGCACACAGTTACCAAGGGCCCAGAGAAGGCGCCCCTCATGCTATGTCTGCATGGATTCCCAGAGTGCTGGTATTCATGGAGATATCAGATGGATGAGTTCTCAAAAGATTACAGGTGAGTATCTTAATCACTGAAATTTCTGGGCCAACAAGGTAAAAGGTACCTCCATAAGGCTGCTAACGGAGGCACATTTTACCTTCTCGAGCCAGCAGTTTCAATTTTGTTGCACTAAGGCAACGATATGTTCCCATTATCTTAGTTTGCCTAAGATTGCCATTAATATGATAGATCTAGTTTTATTTTAAGCAGAAAGAGCTCTAATATGGCATATGGGAATGGTAGCTGTATAGAACTGTTACATACTTACTGTTTCTCTGAGTGTGTATTGTTTAGGTTGCTGTGGAGCTGTAGTATTATAAGCACTCACAGTTTATAAGTAACAGGTCCTCGACGTTTTTGTTTTTGCACTAGCAAAGTCATTATGTAACATTTTGGATTCATTCTTCTCATATAATGTCCTATGGTGGTATCTAATTGGAACCAGAAATTCAGAATTATAGACGGATATTTTCATGTTATTTTAGGCAAAATTGCTTCTGAATTTCTTCCTTGCACCCTTTATCGCCATACCTTTGCCATTCACTTCTATAGTTAAATCATGTCCGCTTTTTCTTTCTGCTCTAGAGCTCTGAATTCTTGTTTTATGTTGTTTTTCTCTCTCAATATATGTGATGTAATTGAATGGTTCTATAAGGGACAGTTATAGATTATTATAAATTTTCAATTGAAATGTGCTTTTGAAGACTGTTAAAATTGACATCCTCGAGGTTTTGGTTTAGCAATGGTGTATCCTTTTCCTTGAACATGTGCCCCAAAAGGTAATTCAAATGGATAGACGCAATCCAAATGTCCCAGACAGAGTGGCAGCTCATATTACTCTAAGTGGGGGCAATAGGTTCAAGTAGTTTCCCCTTATAAATTGGGTGAATAGGGTCGTCCAGTGCAAGGGTGGTGGGGGGGGGGGTAGGCAGTAGAACAGGCCAGTATGACGATCCTGCAATGGTTATTGAGTTGGGGGTTTGCAGGGTTTAGAAGTTTATATCAGGAACTCGTTCTTTGCCTTTGCAAGACCCATCATCTATGGACTATTGAGACCAAAACACTCACCACACCGAGTGAGTTGCATACTTGGTTATACATTGAACAACACCTCAAAATTTCATCTTTTCTCTCATCTCGATGTGCATCATTTCATCTTAATGTAACAAGTCCTATCAATCAGGATGGGACTGTCATGTCTTTATATACACAAAATAACAAGTGAAACTGAGCCTAAACTTTTTTGGTCGCAATATTATCACCTCCTTTGCGTAGTGGAGCGATCAATAAAACATGTTTGAAAAAAAATTCTACTGTCAGGGTGGTGGCTGTGGATATGCGTGGTTATGGCGAGTCAGATAAACCTTCCAGAGTTAGTGACTATGAGATGCCCGTCCTAGTTAACGACATCAAGGAACTGGTGACAGCGTTAGGTATGTAGTGTTCTGTGCATATGATTGTACTTTTATTAACTCTTTAAGGGTGACAAAATGCCTTAAGTCTTTTTGGTGATTTGTTGTCATGATGTACCAGACAGTGCCTGGTAATGGAAAGTCAGTACTGCATTGGTGCATCATGCCGAGGCTTTAGGAATCAGAGTGTATTGGCCACGTAGGATTGACATGGCGCCTGAATGCATCACTGGTGAGACACTCTACAGGAATGCATTCATGCCTCATGACATGCAGAGCTGTCAGATCCTCAGACGTTCATCTATTTTCAGCGGTTCGGAGGCCCCTCAAATGTAGACTTTAATGTAGTTTCATATATTGAGAAATACTTGATATGTTACACTCTCCCTAAGTTATTATCCACTGGCACTTGTGTACCGTAATCTCCCGCGTATAAGGCGCATCTTATACGAGGGGTTTTAGTACTTCCTGGATCCACAACCTTTCTTTTGATATCTTACACTCCCCCCTAACTCAAAATCTGACATAGGGGGGTCGAAGGGGATGTGGGGTGCCCTAGTTACACATAGCTTTTTAAATTTTGAAAATACATTCAGTAGAACCAAAATTATGAATTTTTTATGTTTTTGACATTATTCTTGAACTCTAGGTGTGCCTTATACGCGAGGTGCGCCTTATACGCGGGAGATTACGGTAGTGTTCAAGGGGCCAAAAATTTTCAGAGGTTGGACCAACACCAAACTGACATCTCTGGTCATGCGATAAAAGTGCATAGGGCACTAACGTGATATGTCTCACGTAGGATTTGGTCCCAATACGGTACATGTATCTGTGAGTAGTATAACAGAGTTGTCCTCTGCCCCAGGCATTATATAAACCAATTCTTTTGGTCTCATAATGATACCAACTAGACTATTTCCTATTCCTCTGAACAGTGCTGAAATGCCCTAAAGATGCACTATGATTTACCGACGAATTCTCATGTAATTTTTACTATTTTCCATCTCCATCCTACTACCAGGTGAGAAGAGTTGTGTATTAGTGGTCCATGATTGGGGCGGTATCGTGGGACAAGCATTTGTTGAGAAGTACCCGGATATGGTGAGCCGCCTCATCATGTGTAACATTCCACACCTAGCCGCCTTCACACAACACCTTGCCAATGCCTGGTCACAAAAGAAAAAGTCATGGTCAGTATCTCTGTTTCTTGTTAACTCTGAAAGAAAGCCGAGTTTTAAGAGACAGGTAGGGCCTTGGGAAATTTTCAAGACCGGAAGTGAGCATTTTTGAGAAGAGGTTGTTGAGTTTGAGCTCAAATTACATGAAAACCATTAAATATGAAACCTGTCATGTGATAGAGTACATGTTCAGGATCATGGAGGTGTAATATCTGCCTCTTATAAGATTGTAATCTTTGTAAAATTTAGGTTTGAAAAAAAAGTAGGTCACCTGAAGTCCAACTTAGACACTTGGTGCACTCAATGGTTTTCTATGGAGGTGTCATTTTGTGTGCCAGGTCCGGGTGGGTTGGGTGTCAGGTACGTGATAAGAATATAATGGAAAATGATATATTGCATGTTAATCTTGTTTCTATGGTTCTTTTGGACATTTCTCTCTGTATATGCATTAAAAAATAATAACAATTAATTCAATCTGGTGTCATCATCCTCGGTGATACGATTTGTGTTCGGCTCAGCATGTTTTGCCAAAAATCATCCAAGCGGCTCAACTTTTACAACATTCCGATTGCATCTCACTTCGATACAAACATGGCTGTTATTGAATTAAATTTGATAATATGTTAGAGTGTAGAGAGAAGAAGATGGATCCATGCCAAAACAGGCATAATAAATATGATTTGAAATTATTTGAGAAAATTTGCCACTGTAGACAGTAATGACCGCAAAGAAAACAAAATGGTGGGTGCGAGTAGAGCGGGCAATACGTATGGACTACGTTTCTTCTTTGCTGTCAAAAAGGTGAGTTCCACTTTCCGAGGTTACCAGCGATATCTGTCGCTTCAACACTTGTTTCTTTTATGAGTTAGAAGATTGCTATCTCAGCGTAATTTTGACTTTAAATTTTGTAGTTCATTATTGCCTGGAACTTGGATCATAAAAGATGTGTACCTTATTTGCCAAGTATAAAGTGGAAGCTTAATACGCCCACACTGATACGCCACCTTTAACTTTTGTTCAGAATCAAAACTCCCCTCAGCATCTTATCTCTTGGCAGCACTCTCTGCAGCGTAAACCATGATATCTCCATGCTCTAATAGAATTTCAGACAGCAACGATAGAAACTTCGCCCCTCAGTTTGGAAACACATGAATTCCATTAAATAGCTCTGATGAAAATTTGTGAAGAAATTATAAGACACGTTAAAGTAATCAATATTCAGTGGCGGATTTAGACAGGGGGTGGGGGGAGTGCGCCCTCTCCTTTGTGCCAGTAGTTAAGCGTTAAATTTTGGGGTATGAGGCAATTAAACAAGGGGCGGAGCCCCTCCTTTCCAGGATCCTGAATCCGCTACCGCATATTTACATGTACAGCAACTTCCCTCGTATAAGCCACACCCTCGTATATACCGCATGCAGACTTTGTGGAAAATTCACAAAATTTTAAAATAGCGTGACTTTTTACCTTAGCCTATGAATGGATCTTCAAAATTCAAAAAGGTACGGGGTCCTAGGGCACCCCCACACACCCCTGTGATGCTGGAACAGTTGGGGGAACATTGGGTATACCGGTATGTCAGATCTGACCCCAACCCCACCAACCTGCCCAGCACCCACCTGGGTTGGGTTCTGGTACTAGCCGCGGCTTCTACGTGATAATTTACAGTATATATATATTATTTCCCCTACAGGTACCTGTATTTCTTCCAGTTGCCCTGGTTGCCTGAGATGATGATGCAGATGAATGACTACAAACTGGTGGAGAAGATGTTCGCCGAGAGGGCACCAGGTGGCAGCACTCGTCCTGCTCTGGAGACAGCTGAGGAAAAGGATGGCTATAAATTTGCCTTGTCCTCTAGAGGTATTTACATTCTGGTACATTTATTAAAAAGCTTTTTAAATGGGAAGTTAAAACTAAAACCTCGTATGTAAGCCATGGCTTAAGTTATAGTCGATTTAATGTTTTTTTTTTTCTGGATTATAGGTTCTTCCCTAGGGAGTGGTCATTTTTAACACTGGGTAGGGTGTTTTTTTTTGGGGGGAGGGGGGGGCAAAAGAATTTCAGACTTCCCGCGGAATTTTACCACCACCCCCAGCCCTCAGTTGTAAAAAAAAGATCACAGACTATGACTTGTGTTGTGTATGTATGATGTAACCTATATACGAGGTTTTATCACTTTAACACATTCAAAGCAGTTAGCGAGGCTTCTAATTTTTGAACATCATGCTAAAAGGTCATAATATGTACATTGGATCTCCAGTACAACAAGCATTGTTGGGTTCATCAAGCAACATCATAGTAGAATTTTCTCTATTCACATCTCAAGAAAATGCATTGCATTCTGATATGCATTTAATGATAATCCATATCCTTTTATTCCCGTCAGGTGGAATCAGCTGTCCCTACAACTACTACCGCGCCCTCTTCAGGTATGATCAGCCACCAGTAGGGAAGCTGCTGGTGCCGACCCTGATGGTGTTTGGGGTCCATGATAGCGCAATAGACAAGGAGATGTGTGAGCTGTCCCGGCCCTTCATCCGAGACCTGACTGTCAACTACATAGAAACTGCCACCCACTGGGTGCAGCAACAGGCCCCTGAGGAAGTCAATAGGCATATGAGAAACTTCCTCACTGAGAAGAAATCCAAATAGGATGACGATCATGTGATTTTCTGTGGATGGATGAGCAAATTAAGAAGAGTATAGGCTTTTCCATTTTAATGTCCGGTGAGCGCAGCCATTGCTGAGATAGTATGATAAGAGCAATCATTATGGGTGCGAGTTGCAGGCTAAAATTCTGCAGTGAATCGAGGGAATGATTCAGTTGGTATACAAATCTATCCCACCTGATCCCTACATCTAATATTCTCAAGGAATCAGAGATGCCACATTGCATACTTTACAAGAGATTCCTGACTTTTGGTAGAGCTTTTTTATTGATTTTTCTTGACAAAAGATCGCTGAAAAAAGATGACATGATACATGACTGCAGGGTAGGGGAGTAACTCGCTGGTGCTGCATCCATGCATCATGCACAAACAAAGGGATACACCCGTGGAAGTATTAGCAATTAGCATCATACACCAAGGTGGATGAAGGTAGCAGCAGTAATTTTTCAGCGAATGTGATACGACAAAAAAGACTACATGCATTGAGGCATAATATGCGTTACAAAGGGGGTGAATAATGGAATTGCTCCTCTACACAGGATATTAAGTTCATATGTGCCAAAAAAAAAAAAAACATCCAAAAGAAACGCATTACACCAGTTGTATTAGTCGAAGAAATGGGATATAGACAGTAAATAATTTTGTTAAGACGTTTACCAAAATGATACTTTCCAAATTTACTGGTATGTTAACCAACATATAAATGTGATTTTTTCAATTATGCATACTGTTATGCTGTTTTTGTTGTTGTTTATCTAGTCCAGATAAAAAATCTTGAGGTTATAATTTCTGTTATGGCTGTGCCTGTATGCATAGTGTAGTTTGAAATTAAAACGCAAGGTGGCGCGAGTGTGCTGTCTCTGCGTAGACCAAGCTTCTCAGAGTTTGAGTGACCTATGAATTTATACATGTAGCTACTACAGAGGACTCACGCTTTATTCATTTTAGAGTCCTTGAATGATATAAATTTGCACTTAAATTGGAATATATTCATAACAATGATGGTCACTCTGGGTTATGAAAGGAGAGTGACAGTGATAGAAACAGTGATACAGCCAACCTCGAAGAACTCTCGCTCATAGTACATGTACTCAGTTTTTGCCTACCTGTATTTAGATATAAGCCAGCGACTGGAAGTTTGCCATAGTATTTTTTAAAAAATATAATAGAAATATCTCACACGGTAGTCATACACAGCATTTGGATTTTTGAAATCATGAAATGTACTTTGGTGCTTATAGCCTACTGTACTTATGTTATTCAAACGTAAAAATAGAGATAGGGGAAACTTATAACATCATTATTACAATAATATATCCTGTGATAACAGACAGCTCTTTTTGGCTCGATTTCAAGCTAGAAACAATAGCTGTCGGGTTTAGTGACTAAGTAAATTGGTAACCATCTAAATGGCTGGTTCCACTGTGTCAGTCGGGTCCATTTTCTGATAAAGCACTGGTTCCACAGGCCAAAATCGGTCGGATTAACACTAATCTGACCGAGCAGAAAACGGACCCGACCGATGCAGTGGAACCAGTCCTCAATATAGACCAATGCTGGCTGTAAGCTGCACCATGCATTGATTAGTGCATCTAGAGATTCAACATTCCACTTATTGTAGTCATCATTATTGCTGACTGAAAGATATTCTCCCCCTTTAGTATTTCCAACATGCTAGAACAAGGCTTATGACTTATAATACGTGCAAGGGTGTAGAAATGTACGAGGTATATCATGATAGATATAGATCAGGATAGACCCGGATACTACCTCTGTTGTGCATAATATATGTTGTGATCATGCTTATTGCGTCACAATTAAATCATAATATCATTTTGTGCTTTTTACCATGTATTGGCAACTGTTGAAATGATCACAGTCATAGTTATGGCATGCAATTGATTCTTCCTACACAATATATGTTGAGTCACAATGAAAGCATGATATCATTCAGTGTCAGCTTTTCAAATTTGCATTTGCAAATGTTGAAATAAATAAAGGTGTAGTTATGACATGCACTTAAGTTGTCCATTTTTCTTTGAAAAAAAAAATCATCCCCTGTTTGACACAGTGTCTAGAAATCGTTATATAACCACAACAGAATAGTTTCAAGTAACTAAGCCACACCTCTTTTGTATTCCACAGGCTTTTATTTTTCAATGCGATGGTGAGAATAAAAAAGATTCAATTGACTGATTGACAGGTGCGATGAAGAATTTACCTAAGCTCAGTATCAACCACAGAAACATTAGATTTTGAACCACAGCTCGTTCTGTGCGCTCGTCTCAGGTTGGGACCCCATGCATGAGGAAAGTGAGCCGAGAAGGTGATAACCGAATTCTGGGCGGCATTGAGAGGTCGGTGTTGGGTTTCCCCGGGCAGGCTGGTGGCCGTTCTTTGTGGCCGACCAAAACGTGGCAATCTGGTTTGGGTTTGACACTTCATCTGGGCCTTAATCCGCCAGGTCATATGACGCCACGTCACGACCTTTGTCAATGGTCGGACGCCGCCTCGTTTTGGACGAACGCTGCCTCGTTTCACACAGGTCAGTTGGCGTATTTAGACAGCATTAAAGGGCAACAGACGTAAATTCAGTATAATCAGTGCCAATGGATTTCCAGAAAATTGTGTCATCTTTAGACATCATTACTCTGCGAAAGTAGTCTTGCGTTAGGTGGTTCGCTTAACCAAGACGCAGGGTGGTTCATCTGTAGAGGGACTTTGAATACAAAGGCCCTGGTTTCGATCCTTGGGGCCCAGTCTGACCCACCCTTCTATCTTCATTTTGGTCACAGACAGTAGGCCTAAATAGAAAATTTAAATGTTCATCTTTTATATAAAGTAGACTTAGATCTTGGGGCATAAACACCTTTCATATACTACTCACGCCTTGCCCAAAGCTCTTTGTACTACTCACACTTTCCATATACTACTCACATCGCACCCACACTACTCAGAAACTTCGTATACTACTCACACCTCCCATATTCTACAGACACGTTCCATTAACTGCTCACACCTTCCATATACTACACCTCCCATATACTGTACTACTCACACCTTCCATGTACTACTGACACCTTCCCTAGACATGTAATACTCACTACGAACATTTCTAACACCCCACCTTCCCTTGTCTTTCGTTCGTTTGTCTATTGGTGAATTTCATGATATCAATTACACATGGCTACACCACATTGCTCATGCAGCTCTCAACAAGGACATTATATTTGAATAGCCATGTGCATATTGTACTTGAAATAACAGGAATAGTCCATAATATATAGTGTTATCGAGGTTATACAGCTAATAATATAGACACGTTCCTCCGTCTCCCTGCACATACCTATACTACCACCACCCCATATCCTCAGCTGGTGCATGTTTAAACGAGACCAATTGGCGTCTACACTGTACCCATGGCATGACTCGACATGCTACAATCCTGGTATCGTTTAGGCACTGTTAACCCTGCCATATTAAATATTCACCATCCGGCCATGAGCTAACATTACTCACTGACGTCCAAATGTCACCCGCTGCTTGGAACTCACAGAGATAGAACTGTTCCTCTACAGTACCCATGCAGAGGCGCCATTGGGGGCACAACTCTGCCCAACCTAGATATTTTCTGAGCGCTCAGATTTGAAATAGACAGATCATCTTAAGATTGAGACCAAACAATCTAAGGCGAACCATAAGCTAGTACTGTACCCTGGGTACATACTTCTCGTAAAAGTCTGGCCAGATTACTTATCTGTATTTGCACCTTCAAACTAGTTTCAGATCGTGTGGTCTGAAGGGCAAGCACTGGTGTATAGGAGTAGGAAGGGGGACATAACGAGAACCCCCTCCCACTTTATAAGCCCAAATAAAAGTAAATTGAGCCCCTAAAGAAACATTGAATCCTGTGCCTTTTAAAAGACATTTTTTTACCACATTTCCTCCCAAAAATCTATATCTATGGAGATCTTAGAAGTTTCGGTGCTATTCTTGTTTCCGCCTGTGTGATATTTGGCCAAAACACCCAGCATCTGGAAATACTGTTGTTCCAACAAAGCAAAGAAATATTCCTTCCGCTTTGTAGCTGCAGACTGGACCAGTGGATTTTAGGAAGGAGAGGGCGTGACCCAAAAGGAGGGGGCGCACCCCCTATTTTTGAGCAAATTTTGGGATCCAAAATATTAAAGGAAATAAACTGTTATAACCCTTACGTGCCCAGATTATCAAAAGTGCGCTCTTTGTATATATGTTCAATAGATCGCCATGAGTCTAATATTCTAACACCAGAAGACTCATAATATCAAGGGCTTTCCAACGGTACCAAATTGTTATGGTGCATTAGGTAAATTATTATTGATAGATCCTAATGCAGAAAATAATGAATAAAAAATAGGCTTAAAACACATGAAGTGTGCGTGCTCTGAGAATAATGGGAAAATGTGATTTTTTTTTACAAGGAATCCAATTATAATACATATATTTTTTTCATTTTTGATAAATATAGCTTTCTTTGAAACGACAAAATAATGCTTTATGAATTGAAAATAGCCTATTACCTAACAAAATCTTTGAAAAAGAATTCTGGGCACCTTCATCCAAATTAGCCCTTTCAACATCTTGATCCATCATCATCCCCCACTGACATATATAATACTCTGACCTGTGCTTCATATTACATTTTTTGAATGCTATTTTACTGCCCTCTTTGCTATCATTTGAATCAATACGTTTAAGTTGTACATAATATAGGTAATAGCCTCTTCTATGTCAAGTTTGTTGAATAAATCAGCTTTCTTAAAATATTTCTGGGATAAGTACTGACAAAAAGGAGGGGGCGCGCAGCCCCGCGTGTCCGTAATCTGCCACTGTAGACCCATGTAAAAGCTTTTACTGCCATGTCCCTTTACACCAACACCTTTTTGACCATTATGATTTTCTATTAGGGCAGAGATTCAAAAGGTCGCACAAAAAGGCTGGCTGCACTCTCAGAGACTAGATGAGGACAAATATGGCGACAGGAAAGGTCAGTGTCGCCCAAGGTCACGTGACAAACGCTTGTTTGAGGTCGGCGTGACATTCAGTGACCCATACAATGTGTCTATGCACTCCTCCAAATCAACTCTAAACTAGCGGTAGCCACCGTTTCCTGGCATGCTTTACCAGGGTAGCCTGAAGCATTTCGGCACAAATGAATGCTATCAGGTAGTCAAGGCATGCAGAAACTAAATTACGCACTAGCAGGTGAAGACATGTTCGCCCTTAATAAAGGTCTCCTAATTAGTAAAGCATACATGTATTAGTTCCGTATACCATATACTCCTAACATATTCCATTTATTACTCACATTTTGTATACCACTGCAGTGGTGAGGGAGCCGTGGGGATGCATCTCCCACACTTTTTCAGGATTCACTTTACATTATATTGAAACATACTATATATGTTTTAAAACAATGTAAATTCTAATAGAATTTACACCTCTCATACCCCACACCTTTCCAGCTGCTTCGCCCCCCCCCCCCACTGTACTGGTACGTACACTCAAATATTCAATATACTACTCAGACATTCTAGATACATTTGTTTTACCCACACACTCCATAAACTACTCACACATTCCATATACTATTCACACGTTCCATATAATACTCAAATCTTCCACATACTACTCACGCCTTCCATATACTACTCAAAATCTTCCATATACTACTCACGCCTTCCATATACTACTTACGCCTTCCATATACTACTCACACCTTCCATATACTACTCACACTTTCCTTATACTACTCAAACTTTCCATATACTACTCACACTTTCCTTATACTACTCAAACTTTCCATATACTACTCACACATTCCATATACTACTCACACATTCCATATGGTACTCACTTTCCATATACTACTCACACCTTCCATATACTACTCACACCTTCCATATACTACTCACACATTGCATATACTACTCACACATTCCAAATACCACTCACACATTCCATATACTACTCACACATTCCATATACTACCCACACTTTCCATATACTACTCACACTTTCCCTATACTACTCACACCTTCCATGTACTAATCACATATTCCATAAACTACTCACACCTTTCATATACTATTCAGAAATTCCATACACTACTCACACAATCCATATACCGTACTATATTCTACATGCTATATTGTGGTCCCAGGTAGCAAACATGGTGTGGGCCATAGCGGGCTCCTGATGTGGGCCTCACTGGGTTAACACAGTGGGCGCCCGATGGGTTTTTGTCCTCAGCAAAGGGTCTGGACCACACTGGGCTAACCGATTTGGGCACAGATCTGTTTGAAAGTGGGCTTACCGTTTTGGGCTCAAAGTGAGTTTAACATGGGTTTTTGGTGTGGCCCAAAGTAAGGTGCCCGATTTGACGAAAAAATTAGTGGTGACATGTTAAAAATTCTTTTTAAGAAATTTATCCAATATCTATACTTTTTTCCAAAAGTCAATGAACAAAAAATCCTTGAGCTAATCTCCCCCCCCCCATCACCAAAGCAGTAAATGCAATATCTACCTGAGTGGAAAGGCAGAGCAGAAACATCCATTTGAATCAAACTCATTCAGCCAACACAAGGCACTTTGATTCATTAAAGTGACACTCTGGCCTGAATCTTCCGCCATTACTTCCCTATGTAGGAGTAGAGAAGAAAGCCTTCAAGTTCATAATGACTGTACCTCTGCATATCTGCTCTTGTTCCAAGTTCATTGGAATAGAAATAGTGTTGCCATTCCACTACTACTCAGATGACCTTGATTTGCACTTTCGACTAGAAACATCTAAGTATTTCCAGACTATGAGAAAGTCTGCACATTATTACTTCATATCTGATTTAGTAGTCTATTCAAGTTGTCCTATGTCTAAAAGAAATAAGTTTTGTATGGGTAGTAGAATTCTGCCTGGAGTGCTGTGAAACCACTTTGTAGTGAGTCTGCCATGGACTGGCCTACAGGGGCAGGGGATATTTTTAGTTTCTCAATTGCCTCTATATATAGTCCTCTTATACCGGCCAGGTGTGGGACCTGTTTGCCCCAACACCACAAATACACCTTGCAAGCCTACTAGTATAAAGAAAGACATGAAGCTGTTATTACCAGCACTAGTCAGTGTTGCATTTTACATGAAATATCTGGATCCCTACTATGAACCTACCTGTGTATTAATGAATAGGGAAAGTGGGACTACCTATCTCCTACAGCAGTGGTGGAGGGAGGGGAGGGGGGGCAGGGCAGGGCAGGGCAGGGTAGGGTAAGAGGAGGCCAGGGCAGGGTAGGGTGAGGGCAGGGCAGGGCAGGGCAGGGTGGGGTGAGAGCAGGACAGGGCAGGTGAGGGCAGGGGATGGCAGGGCAGGGTGAGAGGAGGGCAAGGGAGGGCAGGGTAGGGTGAGAGGAGACCAGGGCAGGGCAGGTGAGGGCAGGGGATGGCAGGGCAGGGTGTGAGGAGGGTAAGGGAGGCCAGGGCAGGGTGAGAGGAGGCCAGGGCAGGGCAGGGTGACTGCAGGGCAGGACAGGACAGGGTGGGGTAAGAGCAGGACAGGGCAGGTGAGGGTAGGGGATGGCAGGGGATGGCAGGGCAGGGTGAGAGGAGGGCAAGGGAGGGCAGGGCAGGGTGAGAGGAGGGCATGGGATGGCAGGGCAGGGTAAGGCAGGGTGAGAGGAGGGCAAGGGAGGGCAGGGCAGGGTGAGAGGAGGGCAGGGGAGGGCTCAATTGCCTCTATATATAGTCCTCTTATACCGGCCAGGTGTGGGACCTGTTTGCCCCAACACCACAAATACACCTTGCAAGCCTACTTGTATAAAGAAAGACATGAAGCTGTTATTTCCAGTACTAGTCAGTGTTGCATTTTACATGAAATATCTGGATCCCTACTATGAACCTACCTGTGTATTAAAGATATAGGGAAAGTGGGACTACCTATCTCCTACAGCAGTGGTGGAGGGAGGGGAGGGGAGGGGAGGCAGGGCAGGGCAGGGTAGGATGAGAGGAGGCCAGGGCAGGGTAGGGTGAGGGCAGGGCAGGACAGGACAGGGCAGGGTGGGGTGAGAGCAGGACAGGGCAGGTGAGGGCAGGGGATGGCAGGGCAGGGTGAGAGGAGGGCAAGGGAGGGCAGGGTAGGGTGACAGGAGGCTAGGGCAGGGCAGGTGAGGACAGGGGATGGCAGGGCAGGGTGTGAGGAGGGTAAGGGAGGCCAGGGCAGGGTGAGAGGAGGCCAGGGCAGGGCAGGGCAGGGTGAGGACAGGGCAGGACAGGGCAGGGTGGGGTAAGAGCAGGACAGGACAGGTGAGGGTAGGGGATGGCAGGGCAGGGTGAGAGGAGGGCAAGGGAGGGCAGGGCAGGGTGAGAGGAGGGCACGGGATGGCAGGGCAGGGCAAGGCAGGGTGAGAGGAGGGCAAGGGAGGGCAGGGCAGGGTGAGAGGAGGGCAGGGGAGGGCAGAGCAGGGTAGGGGAGGGCAGGAGAGGAGAGGACAGACAGGGGAGGGCAGGGTGAGAGAAGGTGAAGGGGAAAGGGTAGGGCAGGTTGAGGGGAATGAGGAGGAGATGGAAGGGGTAGGGCATGGATAGGGGAGGGAGAAGAAAAGAAGGAGAGGGAGGGGGAACACTCACCGCTACGAGCCGTGTCCCACTGCTACAAGCAGACTCATAAATATATGCACACGCGCACACACACCCACCCACTCATATGCGCAAACCCGAGGTAGGCCCGCAGCCTACCATTACTATTGAATAGTTTAAAATTCTTGAATGTCTGAGTTCCTCGATGGCCCCCGGACGTAAAACTAAACAAACAAACAAACATCACAGAGTTCAGAACAGTCCAGAATATGAGGCTGCCCTGTCCAAACCCACTCACCCCAGACTGAGAAGACTATATGCAGCTAAGCACCAATCTTGGGATGCCCATTTTGAAACCATCCTGGGCCCAATGTGGTTGCCCATTTTAAAGCTGACCAATGCTGCCCAATGTGGCCCAGACCATATGCTGAGGACAAAACCCGTTGGGAGCCAAACGGGCTCAAGCCGGTTTGCCCGATTTGGGCTGCCCTGTGTGGCCCTGACTGGAAACCCAGCATCTGCCGAACCTAAAACCCATGTACTGAATGCTGCCCACTTTGAACCACCTTATCCCTGGAGGGTGTTGCTCCTATAGCAAAAGGAAGAGCTGGCTAAAAATGCCCTTGTTTCCAGTCCTTTCTTTTCATGTAGCTATAACTTGTCCCTTTTGTTGCTCACAAGTTGTCATTCAAGTACCGTGCTAAAAAAGGGGGATTTGAGTAGGTACCTAGTTGGGAGAAGTCAGTCAGTATAATAAACTATAGAGCATGTGACATGAGTAGGTACCTGGTAGTGCAACTCTCTCTATTTTAAACAAGGCAGGTGACTTTTCAGACGAATGTGGTGAGTGCAAGTACTTAGGTGAAGCAGTGCACGACTTGTTTAGAAAAGAGGGCACATACTCACAGCTCTTTTTACAATAGGAGCAACACCCTCCAGGTAAAACCAATTTGGCCCCGAGTGGGCTTGCTACATGGGGTGTTGCACCCAGCTATATACTAGTTTATCTAGATTGAGACGTGTCTTGGATTAGTAGTTAATGGCAGATCAGGAATTTGGAAAAGAAAGAAAACAGCCTGAAAATCAGGATGCGGATCTTTCTTGGACTGAATTAAGGTCTGGTATCTGGTATGTACAACTCGAATGGAGTTAAAAGAAATTAGAACCTAATTTTAATCAAATCCTCTGAAATGTAAAACAGGTTTCACATTTCAATACTTAAGTGTTGCTGTCTATAATTCTCAGTTCAGTGAATAATGGTCTTCATGAACAGATGCTGGGAAACTACATCATAGAATTAATGTAATATTTCTAACTGCTGTTTTCCCGCAAAGCTAGCCGCGAACAATAGTCCCTTAATGGAACTGCATGCATTATACAAACGCCTGTCGTTTGTAGCGGAGAGAAGTTTTTACACTTTTACTGTGATCTTCGAAAGCCAAGTCTGTCAGATGAATGTTTAAGTGCGGCCTTATGTTTGATGAATTATTGAGATACCTGGTTGGTAGGGTTGCTGGAGGTTGGGGATGGCGTAGGTGACTTGAAGGCGTGGTTTAATTGAGGCCCGGCACGTCTGGTCGGTGAAACGTTGACACAGTTGAGTGGAACCATGTGATGCGTGACGCTGCCGTGCGTTCAACACAAAACGACAGAGACAAGTAGACGACAAATGGCGACATCAATGTTTGATTGGCCGCCACCATAACCGGACGCTGGACGAACGCTGGACAGACGCTAGTTGCCTAGTGACTGCGTCTGCCTGATTAAAGACTGAGTATGCTTGTAAAAAGTCCGTGTAAACGTTGGGCATAGTACAAGTACATCGATTATTGAATGGCTAATAGGCTAGGTGCATAGAGACACCATCATTTACGTTTTAGTAAAAAGTTTATTTTTGTCTGTTTGAATTGAGACTGATCTATGATGTTACTAAACGTGTCAGGCGGAAAACAAATATTGCTCAATAAAATAATCCCATCGACTCACTGCTGAATATATGTTGTATACTTACCTGGTCATAAATTCCATGTGTGTTCACCTGTTACATATCCATTTTATAAATACTGAAACCAATATCATGCTACTCTCGTGTCCATGCCACAAGTCAATTAAAGCTAATTATTGCAGTGGAGGTTTGGAAAGGAACGCGGGGTGCCCTCCTTTTTACGTGCGGTTCAGGGTTCATTTGTTGTCACTTTTTTCTATCATATCCAAAGTAGTGAGGTAAAATCTAAGAGGGAGTGTGCCACATCGTCTTATGTCGTATTCCTCCGTTTTGAGGTCCCGAATCCAACACTGCCATATACACTGAAAAAAGTCTTCCTGACAAAGTGACATGTATACCCATGTCAACTTGATTTGACACAGAGAGCACATGTCATTGGGACATGTGCACATATGTCACCATGACAACTGTAGCACACAGTAATCCTCATATAATTTGACATGCCTTAAAAAGCCATGTCATCTGTAAGTTGACTAGGGTCATGGCCATGTCGAAGGCACTTGACATGTAATGGTTCGACATACATAATTGTTCTAGGATATTCCACTAGATGGGGCAAACAACCATTTTGGTACCAGGATTAATCACTACCAAGAAGAACTATCAACACTTGAGACATTTGATGTATCTGTGTCATTTTGTTTTCATGAAGAATAGATCACTATGGTTTGTAAATACTATCAATGAATAGTAGTGAATTCTATTTCATTGTTAAATTTGCATTTGTTAGTGAATATCAAAATAGACACCCACCTTTCTGAATACTTCAACTGGGGAGGTTAGATACCTTATGCGTGAGTCAATGAAAATACCAAAGGACTGTATTCTAACCCACAATCTATAATCTCAGTATCTACAGTACAGGGAGACATGGCATTGCCATGCACCTCCATGCCCTTGTCTTATGGACTGCATAGAGGTCCTCAGTCAAGTAGAAGTTCTGTAGATAGGAAAAGGTGCCTTAGTGTTGCAGGCCTGTGGGACTATGATATCCCCTGCCTTCTATTATAGGCCTGCCTTGGTTGAACCATTGGTACATTGTTATTGACTGCTCTTGACCCTTACATAATTGTCTCACAGTATTACCTAGCACTCAGGTGAATGGATCAGAAATATGTGACGTGTCTTCATTACGCATGTCAAGTGGAGTTGACGAACCATATATGAGAGCGTCAACCTCATTCGCCATGCCTTCATACATGTCATGTGGGAGACAAATTGTGACCTGTGTAGTAGGTGTCAAAGCGATCGGTGTTCTTCTCTCTGTGTACTACTCACATATGTCCATATACTACTTGCATGTCTAGTCAAATCAACAGTGGGGGCGGAACAGCCAAAAAGTGTGGGGGTAAGGGTGTAAATTAGTGCTAAACATCAAAATTAGGCCCAGGTGCGCCCTATGTCTATAAAAAAAGCACAACATTAAACATGTTTCGGTGGTAAGTCAAAAATGTGAGACAGAACTACATGTTTACCTCCTGTGAAAGGCATTTATAACCTTTACTGTGTATCGATCTTTAATATTGTGTGCATAAAGGCAAAACTTAAGGTGGAATTTTAACTGTTCTGCACTTAAATTTACATCAATTAGAAATGAAACCATTACATATTCTTCTGTGCTCCAACGTTATCCCCATTTATGCTGAGACATCCTAGGTCCATTATGACTTCCTGTATGTTTATTTCATGGCACGAACAGTAGAAGTGCATTGGAGCACATCACAATTACCTAGTGACAGCGGTGTGACCATGACAACTAATGCACCACCAAACATGACTACTCTTGATCCAGAGATCAGAGCACATAAGGTCAATTGTCACATTTTTACCCAAATATCAGGGAAAGGAGAGGTCGCGGCCCAAAAGGAAGGAGCGCATCCCATATTTCTGAATAAAAATTGGGCCCAATATATGCAAATAAACTCTTAAGTATGACAAACGGAGGGGCCGTTCCTCCCTGAATCTGAGAGAGAACGGGAGAGAAAATTTTGCAGTATTCAAAAATGCTTTGGTATGCTTATATCATACAAATTCACCAACCTTTGGACGAAATTTGAAAAAAGGAGAATAGCTACAGTTTATTCTTTTTCGAATAAAGATATCGTAATGTGATGCAATAATGTTGTAAATTCATGCATAATTCTGACCGAACTCGTGAAATCGGTCAACGGCCATAAGCCAATAATCTTTACATTAGCCCTTTTAGACGTCCGTTCATTATTCATAGCAGACGATAAGTATGTACCCCAACACAATGACAATGAACCACACACAGACCAGTTGGAACAGCGTTTGATGGCTGTTGAATAAGAGACGAGCATATTGGGCGATCAGAGATGTATATTTAATTCTTCAGTGAGCATAAGCGGACAGCTTAATCCTCTAAGGGCGAAATTCTGCCTCAGCGTTCATGACCTTTAGTCATCGTGATGCGTCAATGCCGGCGAGTAACTCGATGCTACTACTGTAGCAGGCGCAGCTCTTAAAGGGGCCAGCAGGGTCTGCTTTGGCCCAGATCCCAAAAAGCAACTAACGGTGAGGTCAGATCTGGGGGACCCCACTGCTGGGGTAAATGTTCACTTTACTTAAGCAAGGATTCCCCATGACAAACAAGATGATTTCAAATCAAGAGTATAGACCAAAGAAAATTCCCATATTTATATTTTTGATACTTTTTAAAGGCACTCAAAATGGAAAATGATTTTTAAGCATGATACATGTCTTATACTCTATAGTCTAAAACATGGCTCATAGGTACCGTCATATACCATTATATTCATATCTGTTGGAATTATATGGAGGTGGACCCGAAATTCTAGAGACATATTTGTGAGTAGATCCCAAGCAAAATCTCCCAACCTGACCAACAACATTATTTACATACCAACACCCCTCACTAAGCTTTGATTATTACTGGCTGGCCTGTCCTGCTTAATTGGGTAGTTGACCCTGTTGTTAAAGTGAAGTATGCAGGTGTTGTTGTGGCATATGTGGGGCAAATTTATGGTCAGCAGTGAAGATTTTCTCACCTCAAATGCTGTGTCATTCAATTATAAGCCTAGATACCTCAACAAACATATACAGAATAGTTAGATTACTATCATCACTTCCAATTTCTTTATTGTCAAACTGCAGACACTATTGGGTTTTGATGTAATTACCACTAGTTGATTTTGGGGATGTCTGGCAAAAGTTGGCTACTTTATCTTTTCGGGAAAAGGTCTGCCTAATTTTGAATATTTTGTCTATAACTTTGAAAATTCTATATCTCCATTTTAAATTTCATCAGCTTTCCAGCGGTGTATTGAAAATGATTCTGACAATAATATTTCCAAAATCAGCTGTTTATGCTACTACTAGGTTTATAACGCAGGTCCCTAGGGAGTAAATCTGTGGCCAGCAGGACACGTAGAAATACATTCCTAGCTAGTCACTGACAGATAGCCCTGGTGCATTCAAGTATCATGTTGCCATCAAAGAGTAAAGGTGAGCTGGAATGACATAAACAACACGAGCAGACGACATCCGGTCCACGAGACGGTAAACATCAAGCGTTAAATCGAACGCGGATTTTATTATTGAACACTGCACGTAGAGGCTAATTGATTGGCCCTTGTCCACGCCCTATCGAACTGCGCCATCATCAAATGGCAGACTATGGGCGTCCATCAATGGCAAGGCATAGTTCATTGCCTCATTTATCTTCAATATCAATGTAAAGGAAAATGTCTTACTCCCTTGGGTTGAATGCCATCCAAAAATGGATATATCTTAAAAGGTATTGTGCAACTGAACAATATGTCAAACTGTACCGTGAGAAAAAAGTTGTAATACATTCAGTTACTGTTTGGTTCTTTATTGACCGATATGCGTTGATGCACATTCATAGTGCTAGATCAGCAGTATGTATACACGTATGCATCAATCATAAACTTATACAATTGTGCATACATAATTTTGTTTTGAAAGGTACTGTACTCCATAGATGCACATCCATACCATTTGTCATCTGCGCCTCTTGGCCTTTGGCGGGGATTCACCGAGGCGTGCAAGGAGCCGTTTGTGAGGCAGCAGCAGCGTACTCAACGGCCAGCGATATGCGCACGAGGAGGGGTAGTCACAGGGCAACTGGGGGGAGGTCCCAGGACAGCACAAGGAGGGGTAGTCACAGGGCAACTTTGGGTAGGGGTGGTCACAGGACAACTGGGGGGGGGGGGGGAGGAGTGGTCACATGACAACACGAGGAGGGGTGGTCACAGGACAACTGGGGGGGGGGGGAGTGGTCACAGGACAACATGAGGAGGGGTGGTCACAAGACAAGTGGGGGGAGGGGTGGTCACAGGACAACGGGGGGGGGGGAGAAGAGTGGGCACAGGACAACATGAGAAGGGGTGGTCACAAGACAAGTGGGGGAGGAGGGGTGGTCACAGGACAACGGGGGGGGGGAAGGGATGCAGTCCTGTAACAACTCTCTTACCTCAAGTTGTCCTATAACCACCCCTGCCTCATGTTGTCGTGTGACGTGCTTTTCCTCATGCCTATAGTGGCACTGTATGCACGAGGAGCTCGTTCATATATCATTGACCATATTCAACCCAGTCAAACGTTTCATACAGCCACTTTTAGCCGCGTTAAACATGCAACAACTCCGGTGGGTTCTCGTCATGCACCATTTACTTCTTTTGATGAGGAATGGGGGGGGGGGGACAAAAATGAATACATGACACTCAACCTATTTTAGAGACATTCCAAGGTTACAAGCAGTGGCTGGTCATGATGATAGATGGGGGCGTAGGGAACCGGTCCCATCTTTTTTTGCCGTTAATCAAGAGTTTCTAGCCTCTTTCACACCCAAAATGCTGCCAAAAAGGGGACGCGTCCCCTCCTTTACACTTATGGTGCTATTCATATACTCACACTTGTCCATATACTACTCACATGTATTTATACTACTCACATGTATTTATACTACTCACATGTCCTTATACTACTTACATGTCCTTATACTACTTACATGTCCTTATACTACTCACATATCCTTATACTACTTACATGTCCTTATACTACTTACATGTCCTTATATTACTTACATGTCCATATACTACTCACATGTCCATATACTACTCACATGTCCTTATACTAGTTACATGTCCTTATACTACTCACATGTCCTTATACTACTTACATGTCCTTATACTACTTACATGTCCTTATATTACTTACATGTCCTTATACTACTCACATGCCCATATACTACTCACATGTCCTTATACTAGTTACATGTCCTTATACTACTTACATGTCCTTATACTACTTACATGTCCTTATACTACTTACATGTCCTTATACTACTTACATGTCCTTATACTACTCACATGTCCATATACTACTCACATGTCCTTATACTACTTACATGTCCTTATATTACTTACATGTCCATATACTACTCACATGTCCATATACTACTCACATGTCCTTATACTAGTTACATGTCCTTATACTAGTTACATGTCCTTATACTACTTACATGTCCTTATACTACTTACATGTCCTTATACTACTTACATGTCCTTATACTACTCACATGTCCATATACTACTCACATGTCCTTATATTACTTACATGTCCTTATACTACTCACATGCCCATATACTACTCACATGTCCTTATACTAGTTACATGTCCTTATACTACTTACATGTCCTTAAACTACTTACATGTCCTTATACTACTTACATGTACAAGTATATACCACTTACTTGCCATTTATTACTTGTAGCAAGTATAAACACATGCCACTGGCAAGCCCAACCGGTTCTAACATGTATCCGTACATAAGACACCATAAACATGGATTCAGCAAAATATTGTGTGATTGCCGATGAAATTAAATAGAGGTAAATTCAGTGTGTGATTTCCACCAAATACAATGTAATAGTTACATGCTACCTTTTTTATTCTGAACGGGACATGGGCAAACTTTCAGAGAAAGTGATTTTATCTACTCATCAGAAGCATTAACATTAAAAGTAATTTTCTTCTCAAGATCGTTGTTGTTGTTATGTAGTACACTTAAAAAAAGAATATCGTCAAAATAATGACAGAATCCTCGTCCCAAAGTTGCCGGAGATCCATTGCACCTCCGTACTGCCACCTGGGGCATTTTGTAAAAACTAAAGTGTATCACTGATAAACAATTACGGTTGTTCACTGTTCAGTTTTTTAGGATTCCTGGTAGATTAAACAGCTATTTTTTACAATGTATCATGTAGTGTCATGAAGTTGAGACGATTTTGAGAGATAGGATATTGTGATGACAGGAAGGGGAGAGATGTTCGGACACAATGTATATAGACCCTTATATATGTCATCGTATCAAACCTTCCTTAAGGTATACAAAGCTACCCATGCTATATGTTTTCTGGATTTCCACCAGTCCATCCCCAAGTGACCCATTGAAAAGTTCAGTAGACACTCGTATGGGTGTCTCTATTGCGGTCTGTAAAGGTTAGTGTGTTTCATAAGATTGAGAAACTCGTAAAGGTCAGTTGAGCCCGACGCTGACGGTGTGTTTGTCCACTGGGAAGTGTAACGGGATGCCAAAACGACTGCGTCTGCGCCAGAATCACTCCGTCGCTTGGCGCATCACTACCCTAACCGTGCCCATCCACTCTGGGAACGAGCTCTTCCTATGGCAGCCCTGGGACCACGTAGCCAGGCCGCGCAGAAGTCATTCCAATCAACTTCAGTCATTAGCGTTGGCCGGACACTGGTCGAACGCCGTTTAAAACTCTGCAGGGGCGGGCGCAAAAATTAGTACCCCAAGGTTGTTATCCTCACTGTGGGATTTGCTGGTCGGAGCAGCCAGAATGCCAATCACAATGTGTGCAAGGAACGCCGCGTCCATCTTCAAAGTCATTCTGCGCTCAGCGCATGCGCGCGTGGGGCAGCGGACGCAGGCCCCCACCGCTCCAGCCATCGCTACTTTACGAGACCACAGCGGAAATAAAAAGACCGAGTTTAATGTCAACCACTTGGAGACGAGCAATAAACTATGTTGAAGTACTCTAGAGGCGGTGCGCCAGGGCCCGCGCTAATGGCGGAGCGGGAGTGGTTTATATTGAAAGGTCCACATTCAGGCCTAGAGAGGGCTTCAGAGCGCCAGCAGTGATCTAGGACTCCGAAGGGGGTCTTTTTATGATTCCGCAATCATGTAGGCGGCCCTGTCCACACCGTTAATCTCCCTTCGTTACTACTGCCCAACACCACATTCTGATGCTGAATAAAGCTCCCTATCACCAAGAACCATAAATAATTCCACGTATTTAGTGCATAAAACGTGGGTGTGGGGAGAGGTGTGTGGAGAATAATCGAACTATTTAAATGCTTCCATCCCTTATCATAAACTGAACTATCGAGCAATCTTGCTGTATGCCTGCTGTATGCATGTATTCATGCCTACATGGCTACTTGGAGGCAATCAAGCAATTAATGTCCCACAGGTGATGATGCTAAGCTGGTTCGATAGAAATTGGTTATCTGGAATAGTATGTTAGTGCACATTACGTTTTTGCTACTACTGATATCAATCCTCAAATGTGAAATCCATGGATGTAGCTTAAATATATATATATATATATATATATATATATATATATATATATATATATATATAATATATAATATATAATATATAGATAGAACTAAACGACTGTGGTGTACAAGGTGGTCGATCCACCACGAGGGAGTTGTCTCCCGAGGGGTGGATCGGCCACCAAGGACACCAGGGGAGTTTAGTTCTATATTTATTTTATGTTTTTAGAGTCTTTAATTAACTGAAAATTAGCAAAATCCGTTACCGTAGTTCCCCGTACGAGCGCCAGTCCGCCATTTTGAATGTTTACATGCACCCAGAACGAGGCTGCAGTGGTGGATCGGCCGCTGTGGTGGATCGAGACACGTTACGCCACTGGGGGTGTGGCGATCGGCTCCGTAATGCTATTTCTACGGGAAGAAGTTATTCACATAAAATAAATGTACGTACGTACGTACGTACGTACGTACGTACATACATACATGCATACATACATACATACATATATATGAAGTAGCTTACATTCATGTGAATTAAACCTTAACCCTTTCATTCTTCAGCATGAAGATGATCGTTGGTTTGGTTGAGTGGTTCGGCATTGTTATGGAAACTTCCATTGACACCTTAGGCCCGTTTTCCACCACCCGACAGGGTCCCTGTAGCGGCTGATAGCCCCACTATACTACCACTGTCGGCCAGCAGAGCTGCTGACCCTTGCCATAGGACCCAGTGTTGGGGCATAGGTTTCTGTCAGCCGACGGTGCCCACTATCGGCCGATAGAGGGGCTGTATCGGGTGGTGGAAACGCCCTATAATTCAGTCTTACCTCTCAATAACCATGTTGGCCTTAAAGGGTTATATAGTGTATGAGTGAGAGGATAGGGATGCAGGTGTAGTGGTGGTATGTTAATTATAACATAATTAGTCCGTCTCTAGTGATGGAGTCATCAGAACGTCACCCTGATACAGACCCGCGCCTTTTGACAACCCGACCTGGCATTGTGACAACCGTCTGCTCGCAGCTCTCAGAGTGCGCCATTCTCCCTGTGAATACCACCACCAACACCTCTCACAAACGCACGGATGTCGTCTGCTCAGATGTAAGGCCACTTTTACCCACCGCCCTCCCGATCACCTTGATTAGATTGTGCCGAAACCAATACCCGGCCTCATACAGAGAATAGCCTGTACACAATCACAGACAATGCCGTGTCTGAATCAAAGAGCAGCCAATCTCTGCCCCCCGTGCTTTTGAAATTTGAGACGCACTCGTTTGGCCCCCGGGATCTCGGCTGTTTACTCAACAACGACGAAAGCAGACGACATATTAATAACCTGACGACCACCTAGTTACTGCCTCCTGTAGTGATCTCAGCGCCCTCCCTGTGCGCGCGAACAGGACGCTGGGTGGGGTTTCAAAGAGGCGAAAAGTCGTCTGCGCCTCACAAAAATGATTGAAGCATCGCGCCTGTTAGTCACTTTTTGACATCGCTCTGCTAGATTTGATTATCATTTATGTGTTTGTCATCTGAAATTGGAAGAAGTAGTCATTGGATGGTGTGAGGGCGTGGCTTGATTATGTTATTTGCAAGTCAAAATATAATCAGCTGACAGACTAACCCTTTGTAATCATTTTATACAAACCTGTATGCACTATAGGAAACACCTCGTTCCATACATGAGCAAGGGTAGTCAAATTTCATTGAACATAGCAGTGACGGATCCAGGATTTGGGAAAGCGGGAATGCAGGACAAAAGGAGGACCCCCCCCCCCTTTAAGGGCCGCTAATTCATTAATGCATCATGTCGGTTGGTCGGAGTTGATATAGTTCATGAGAGGCATGATGTTCCAGTTCATGAGAGGCATGGTATTCCAATGAAGTGCTGATGAGCAGCCTTGTAATCACTTCATTGGTGCATCATGAAGACCAATAGACATGATGCACTCCTGCATCAGCGCAACCCCTGTCTAAATCCGCCACTGAACAGAAGAGTCAACTGACAATGAGATATAAAGTGATATATCTTTAAAACTGCACCATTTGACTCTGTCCATTATGTCAATGACATAGACGACTCAGGTGGTGAGTTTTAAACATAAAATTTATACGGTAACTCTTTCCTCATTCATCAAGTAAGGATCATTAAAGTTTAACAACCATATCTTGTTCTACCAATTAGATATACTTTTACAGAAGGGCAATACAGATAGGGTTAGGATACAATGGTGATCAGATGCTGCATGCATCAGCTGTAGAGATGGGACTGGAAGAGGATGTTTGAAGAGACTAATACTAAACATACATTGCTTAATCTACACTGTACATGAGACTATTTCATTTGAGAGAGTCACGGAAGATAGCATGTTGGAACACACAGCTCGACGTACAATTAATTAACTAGCTAGTCCTATCCAGAGGATGACATGCTAAAGGGGTCGTCTTACGAGAATGGGGTAAGGATAAGAGATGGGATGGGGCCAAGGGTGATGATAGGCTTAGGCTGCAATGTCAGGGCTGGGGAAGATGTGTGGTCGCGAGTGTATCATATAATCTGTTAGGATGGGAAACGATTTACTTAAAGAAACTTGGGATAAACCTGTTCATATGTTACAAACAGACGCTGAGTTTTAATACATTTGAAATATGACAATTCCAATCTAATTTAGTACGGAAATACATATAGATATAAACACTGTCTATATACATGCTATGTTGGACGAATGTAGTACCTGATACCTGCTTAATCAACATATGATATAGAGATATGAGAAAGATCAGTCATTCTTCTGGTGCCATAGAATGATTAATGTGCAATACATGCGGTCTCAACATGCAAGCTTTTATCTAAACAGTAGTTTAATGCCCACACAGGGATAATCACATATCATAGAGTAAAGCATAATATGTCACTTTCGTGCAGTTGTAGGTACACGTATGGCCATGACGGCCCATGTAGGCCTACCCTTGCCTAAGGAACGTCGAGGGTGTTGCCCCTATTGTAAAAGGAATAGCTGGCTAAAAATGCCCTTGTTTCCAGTCCTTTCTTTTCATGTAGCTATAACTTGTCCCGTTTGTTGCTCACAAGTGGTCATTCAAGTACGGTGCTAAAAAAGAGGGATTTGAGTAGGTACCTAGTTGGGAGAAGTCAGTCAGTATAATAAACTATAGAGTGTGTGACATGAGTAGGTACCTGGTAGTGCAGCTCTCTCTATTTTAAACAAGGCAGGTGACTTTTCAGACTAATGTGGTGAGTGCAAGTACTTAGGTGAAGCAGTGCACGACTTGTTTAGAAAAGAGGGCACATACTCACAGCTCTTTTTACAATAGGAGCAACACCCCCTCAGAATAACAATCCCACTTTACTCAAACAAGGGGTATGACAATGGACAAATGATGGTTGGACAAAGGGGTGGTCTTACCCGTCCCACAATCAGATTCCCGTACTTTTGAATAACTTGAATCATCAAATTTATCTTCTCCGCTTGGTTCTAGGCCCACGCGCTAACGCCCGGACCCCGCTCAAAATGACGCTTTCACTATACTACTATCGTCGCCACGACCGCGGGCAGAACCAGCGCCTGTATTTTACTTTGTTACCAGTGGATTTGGAAAAGTAACGGTCATTTTCCACCACCCTATGTGAGCCTTCTATCGGCCGATAGGCCCAAAGTAGAGTCTACCATCGGCCACCAGAAAGCCAAGGCATACCATTGGATCCTATGACAAAGGCCGGCAGCCCTCCTGGCCGATGGTGGTAGTGTGGTGGGGCTGTCGGCCGCTATTGGCACCATATCGGGTGGTGGAAAGTGGGCCTAATGGACGCGGCCAAAGGGAGAGGGTGCCGCCCCCCCCAAAAAAAAAAAAGAAGAAAAAAGAAGAAATCTATCATGAGGGTCTTGCCAAAAGACATCCGAATGCATGGAAAACTCTTTTTTGAGATGTAAAAAATCGTTCACTTAAACGATTATGTAAACAATCATTTAGTAATACAAAAACCTGCATGTTTTCATTTTTGGTTCACGTTTCTTTTTTGGAAAAACCCTCCTGTGAAATCTTCAAAAGGTTCCACCCTGCTGTGATATAGATACGATCGGGCTACCTGAAACACCCCATTTTTTGCCTTGCCACACTTGTAACAGCTCCCAGGTTGCAGGTTCCCTGGTAGGGGGCACCATTGCTTGACCTGGTGCCCGGAGAGATAAGAACTGATAACAGTCTGCACTGAATGAAGGGGAATGACCTCATTGGTCAACATTCCTTCCTGCTAGATCGTTACATACATAGAGCAGACCTCATACAAATGCATATCTTTGTTTCAGCCAGTTACAGGCCCACACTTATTCTCTGCGCTATAACGCTACAATGGCGATCTAGGAGGTGGCTAACACCATGGACGCTCCATGTTAAATGTGCAATCAAAATATTGTCATTGAACACAGTGCCATGTGGACTGTGTTGATGTGTGTTATGGTCCTGCATCATTCCTCGCTGTTTATGGGTGTTCCAAAACACAGGTCAACAATGGCGGCTCACTTCACAGTCTATCATTAGAACCCACCCTTTTAGGACCGCATAATGGCGTCAGGCTCGTAGTACATGTATTTAGTCGGCATGATGCACTGAAAAGAAAAAAAAAATGTCTATACTCTCCTTAGGGAAAGACAAAAATTATGAAACATGATGCACTGATGCCAGTGGCGGATCCAGGAGTTAGAGAAAAAGGGGCACGGCCCACAGGAAGGAAATCTAAATCCGCCACTGAATGCATTACTGACCAATGTATGGCCAAAATTGGCCGATTCTTGACTTTAGACCCATAGTCCACTGGGCCTCTTCTGCCAACTTTGGCCATACATTTCCTACACAAAAGTCGGCCGAAGAGGCCCAGTGGACTATAGGTATAAGTGCGCGAATACGCGCTACCCAATAGCTCATCTGTGCTGTATTCATGCTGCATGTCGATCCAGCCTAAATACGTCCACAGTCTATAGGAGGGTTGGTATAATGCAACAATGCAGCACTGGCGAGTTATCAATCAACGATGCAGTCAAGAATCATGGCGACAGTTACTCATTAGGCTTGGTGTATTATACCACCAATAAAGGGTAAAATCCACTCCATTAAAGTGCGTCTAAAACACTTCACTGCCTCATATTCCGGTGCCAAAATATTTATTCAGACACCTTTTCGCGGCCTCTACCATTTAATTAATTCCGTATGATTAGGTTGGCAAACAAATCAGTCGTGGTCGCCTACAAGGGGCACCTTTAAAAGAGTCAGACGCCGTGCCATATGCTACTTTCATCCGGGACAACAATCTCATTTGCATATTATGGCGTAACGTATTTGTATTTCATCAAAAGGAGGCTGGCGGACAGATGGCAGAGCGGGCGTGTTTTCGTTTTAGATAGTGGGTGCTTTGGGTCGGGTGCCAACTTCCCCTTTTGTGTCCCACACCCCTGACGAACCCCACCACTACCGCAGACTCCAACAGGTTTTGGTGACATCCGTTGTCACGGTGCTGCATGGGCGACCAGAGCAAAATCAGTCACTCATGGCGAGATACAATAAGGGAGGGTGGAAGTATCGTGTATATTTTGACTTGTCTTATCCCCCAATATACATTACTGTTGCTTTACATTAAAATATTATAGTTATAGTGTATGATATGGCACTTCTGTGTATATACTCACTTTAAGTGTGTAAACGATAGGCACTGCACACTTCTGGGTTCTGCTCACCATTTAAGTACACTACCATACAAAATACAGTAACCTGATGCCCAATACATCAGGCCAACCATACAGAGCTGATCGGCATTATGTACCTTTCACATCCCGTGCTGCTGAGTCACGCTGAGTAGACTTGCTCTCACTGCTTCATTGGTGCATCCTGACTACCAGCAGGGACCACACGCTTTCAGGCATTATGCCACCCTTAGAGGGTTAAGTATTCAATTCACTGTGTATTCAATATTGATGATTATACCACTATTCTGCCACCTCCCTTACTGTTATGCTGTCCTCTACCAGTGCCTTACCAGAGCATATACGCACTTAGAATATTTTGGGAAATGCTGGCGGACATACAAATTCAGTCTCACCATTGTTTCAATGTGAAAAATCATCCCAACTGGTAGGAGTATTGAACCCCAGCCGCAGCGCTGGTTGGCAAGGACGTTAGCTATTGTGCCACACTGAACGGTGATGAACTCCAATGTTAACATATATAAGAAGCCTGTAGGACCTACCCGGTAGCGGTACTGCTGTTTTTACACCCATATTTTGTATTGAATCCAATGTTGTCATGTCGAGTTATTAAAATGTGTAACATCCTCAGATAGCCTAGATGATCCCTCCATGCCAAATGAGTTCATGATATTAACAATTAAGAACAATCCAATGATTTTTCCATTGTAGGCGAGTAGCGGTCCACCATTTCCCCACCCCCCCGCCTCCTTGCTCAACGAAATGTGTCAGGATGTAGGTCAGAGGATGAACGAGGAAGATGCAGAGAATGTCGGACCGCGACTCGCTTATGATAGAAAAATCATTGGACTCTTCTTTATTTTGAACATATTGGAGATATTAATCATAGAGTATCATCTAGGCTATCTAAGGATGTCTACATCTTAATAACTTGATGTCATGGTTGGATTCAATGCAAACTGTGGGTGCAAACATAGGACCGCCAAGAATAACAAGGGCAGAGCAAACCGGGGAGTATCGCTGGCACTTACAAAATGTTTTCTCGTGCCTATATTCTGGGGATATCAGGTAGGAAATTAATGTTATTATGGAGGAAAAGGTGGTGTAAACACATTATGGCATAAATATGGCAGACCACGGTTTGGATATTGAGGATATTCCACTTGCCTTAGGCTCGTGGAATATTCCTCAATATCCAAACCTTGGGATGCCATATCTATGCTATATTGCCTTAGTAGGGTATGGAGAAGTGTTATTTAGGTAGCCATTTGTGGGGAATCTAATAAGCTAATTGCCATGCGTTCATTCCCCTATTGTACAACTAAGCCAAAACACTATAGAGCTACCCATAGGTATCCCCATATTTACATCTTCGAAATTGATTACACTAATCGAGGCTATAATTCATAGAGAGCTACAATTAATAGAGTTATAGTTTTGTATTTTCCCCAGTTCTTATGGGAGATCCATTGCATAACTAATGGGAACTAAGTTAAATAACAGCCCCCAGGCTTATGGAGGATTATGATTTTGGAAAAGGATGGGGGGGGGGCTTCCCAGTTGTGGGATAGATTGGGGTGCAAAAAGGCTATGATCTCTTAATTATAGGCAAAAATTTAATTTCTTATATCTTTTCTTTTTAAATCTTTTTGCTGAGGCCTCAAAGTTATCACATTTTTTACCTTTAAACCAAGGGTTGAACTACAAATATACAATATGGATCTTCTCTTAAATGGTAGGGTAATCTTGTGAAATTGTGTTTGATATTGGAAATCTAATTTGACTACTTACTTCCCCAAAATGTCTAATCATATTGTTCTGATTCTCTAATAATTTGTAGCATTGGCCATAATGTGGACTTGAAGTTTTTGAGAATTATACAAAGAACAGGAACAAGTGTATCCAAACAAATAAATGTTTTATCAACAAGTGCACATTAAACAAATGCACCTTTTGACATTGCCCCATCAGCATAGAGGTGAGTATATACACAGAAGTGCCATATCATACACTATAACTATAATATTTTAATGTAAAGCAACAGTAATGTATATTGGGGGATAAGACAAGTCAAAATATACACGTCTTCCATGCTGGTTACAGAATAAATATTTCATTTACAACCAAGGAACCGAAAGGCTTATAAATGCCAGATATTAACCATTAAGTATGTTTACAACTTTACCCGTGACAGAAACTAAAGCAAAACAGAAAGATAAAAGAGAACTCGCCACGCCTATGGCGCATGAAGAGATTATACATTTTATAATTCAGAAACGCCCACGTACATGAACCTTCATGTATTGATTTGGCTTACAGGATCAAAGCCCTCAGATTAAGGTTTAAATAGAACCTTCATGTATTGATTCGGCTTACAGGATCAAAGCCCTCAGATTAAGGTTTAAATAGATAGCCTGCCGGTTGAACTGTTTCCTACATATCATATCTGTGGTTCACATCATACTGTGATTAATAAGTTATCTAGGTATCTGTACACAGGATATTTTACACACAACAGAAGGTTTAGGTTCTTTTCACTCAAAAATATTCTCAATCTTGGTATCGTATACTATTCCTAGCCATCCTAGAGTCTCGCCTGATAGGTAACAATGAGTATGGCTGATAAAATTGTACTTTGGGACTTCATGAATTTCATTAAGAGATCGGGGATATATCAAGTGTCACATAACCCTGTCATTAATGATGAAATTGGGGGCAACCTCCTTCTCCTTCTCTACCATTTCACTCTTAATTGATATCAATTATATATTAAACAAAACCCATACTATATATTGAAAACCTATTGGATTTCAAGCCTTTTTGCTATGTCAATTTGACTCCATAGGACTGTTTACATGATGTCACATGCCGTATATCAGCAGAATGACATGATCACCATTCTTTTACTTCCCGATTAGACCCCTCAGCGTTAGTCTCCTCAACTTCCAGCTTGTTGAGAGGGGGTTGATGCGGGTAGACAACAGTGCATCTTGGAGGGCTGCTGGGATAGATGTCAATAGTTTCTAGATAAGCGTCCTTAGTTACTATCCTAAGTTACCATACTTAGTTACAGTCTATACATCCGCATAGAACACTCATCTTGTGCGAGAACTGCTGCAGGGCCTCGCGTGCTTCTGTAAGGAGGACAAAAAACGTATTATTAACACAAATTCAAATTTGGGAGTATTGAACCCCGGCCGCAGTGCTGGTTGGCAAGGATGTTAGCCATTGTGTCACACTGAATGATGATGAACTCCAATGTTAACATATATAAGAAGCCTGTAGGACCTACCCGGTAGCGGTACTGCTGTGTTTACACCCATATTTTGTATTGAATCCAATGTTGTCATGTTGAGTTATTAAAATGTATACATCCTCAGATAGCCTAGATGATCCCTCTATGCCAAATGAATCCATGATATTAACAATAAAGAACAATCCATTGATTTTTCCATTGAATGCGAGTCGCAGTCCACCATTCCCCCTGGCTCCTTGCTCCACGATATGTGTCAGGATGTAGTTCAGCGGACAAATGAGGAAGATGCAGAGAATGTCGGACCGCGACTCGCTTACGATAGAAAAATCATTGGACTCTTCTTTATTTTTGAACATATTGGAGATATTAAGCATGGAGGGATCATCTATGCTATCTAAGGATGTCTACATTTTAATAACCTGACATGTCATGGTTAGATTCAATACGAACTGTGGGTGCAAACATAGGACCGCTGAGAATAACAATGGCTTCGCGCAGAGCGAACCGGGGAGTATCGCTGGCACTTACAAAATGTTTTCTCGTGCCTATATTCTGGGGATATCAGGTTGGAAATTAATGTTATTATGGAGGAAAAGGTGGTGTAAACACATTATGGCATAAATATGGCAGCCCATGGTTTGGATATTGAGGATATTCCACTCGCCTTAGGCTCATGGAATATTCCTCAATATCCAAACCTTGGGCTGCCATATTTATGCTATATTGCCTTAGTAGGGTATGGAGAAGTGTTATTTAGGTAGCCATTTGTGGGGAATCTAATAAGCGAATTGCCATGCGTTCATTCCCCTATTGTACAACTAAACCAAAACACTATAGAGCTACCCATAGGTATCCCCATATTTACATCTTCAAAATTGATTACACCAATCAAGGCTATAATTCATAGAGAGCGACAATTAATAGAATTATAGTTTTGTATTTTTCCCCAGTTCTTATGGGTGATCTATTGCATAACTAATGGGAACTAAGTTAAATAACAGCCCCCGGGCTTTTGGAGGATTATGAGTCTGGAAAAGGAGCGGGGGGGCTTCCCAGTTGTGGGATAGATTTGGGTGCAAAAAGGCTACGACCTCTTAATTGTAGGCAAAAATCTAATTTCTTATATCTTTTCTTTTTGAATCTTTTCACTGAGGCCTCAAAGTTATCACATATTTGACCTTTAAACCAAGGGTTGAACTACAAATATACGATCATACTTCAGGACTTTCTCTTAAATGGTAGGGTAATCTTGTGAAATTGTGTTTAATATTGGAAATCTAATTTGACTACTAACTTCCCCAAAATGTCTAATCATATTGTTCTGATTGTCTCATAATTTGTAGCATTGGCCATAATGTGGACTTGAAGTTTTTGAGAATTATACAAAGAACAGGAACGAGTGTATCCAAACAAATAAATGTTTTATTAACAAGTCAACATTAAACAAATGCACCTTTTGACATTGATCCGTCAGTGTAGAGGTGAGTATATACACAGAAGTGCCATATCATTCAGTATCACTATAATATTTTAATGTCAAGCAACAGTAATGTATATACAGGGGATAAGACAAGTCAAAATATACATGTCTTCCATGCTGGTTACAGAATAAACATTTCATTTACAACCAAGGAACCAAAAGGCTTATAAATGCCAGATATTAACCATTTAGTATGTTTACAACTCTACCCGTGAAAGAAACTAAAGCAAAACAGAAAGATAAAAGGGAACTTACCACGCCTATGGCGCATGAAGTGGTTATACATTTTAATATTCAAAAACGCCCATGTACATGAACCTACATGTATTGATTCGGCTTACAGGATCAAAGCCCTCAGATTAAGGTTTAAATAGATAGCCTGCCGGTTGAACTGTTTCCTACATATCATATTTGTGGTTCATATTTGTGGTTCTTACTGTGATTAATAAGTTATCTAGGTATCTGTACACAGGATATTTTACACACAACAGAAGGTTTAGGTTCATTTCACTCATAAATATTCTCAGTCTTGGTATCGTATACTATTCCTAGCCATCCTAGAGTCTCGCCTGATAGGTAACAATGAGTATGGCTGATAAAATTGTACTTTGGGACTTCATCAATTTCATTAAAAGATCGGGGATATATCAAGTGTCACATAACCCTGTCATTAATGATAAAATTAGGGGCAACCTCCTTCTCCTTCTCCGCCATTTCACTCTTAATTGATATCAATTATATATTAAACAAAACCCATATTATATATTGACAACCTATTGGATTTCAAGCTTTTTTGCTATGTCCATTTGACTCCATAGGACTGTTTACATGACTTCACATGCCGTATATCAGCAGAATGACATGATCACCATTCTTTTACTTCCCGATTAGACCCCTCAGCGTTAGTCTCCTCAACTTCCAGCTTATTGAGGGGGGGGGGGTGTCGATGTGGGTAGACAACAGTGCATCTTTGAGGGCTGCTGGGATAGATGACAATAGTTTCTAGATAAGCGTCCTTAGTTACTATCCTAAGTTACCATACTTAGTTACAGTCTATACATCCGCGTAGAGCACTCATCTTGTGTGAGAACTGCTGCAGGGCCTCGCGTGCTTCTGAAAGGAGGAAAGAAAATGTACTATAAACACAATTTCAGATTTGGGAAGAGATGACAGACAACGTTGCGACTTGGTTGTGGTTTCGCCCATAAGCAATGAAATACCGAAGAAGATTTTGATCTTTAAAAAGCATTTCTGTTATCATAAAGTCAGCCGCCAATCAGGTGTTACTCTTTGAAGACATGGGGATGGATTTAAGATCAATGGCCATTCAGACAAGCATCCTGCATCCTACTGATTTAGTATCAGCCTCTATATGCTCAGTATATAGACAAAAAGAGGGGATGGGCGTTCCCGTCCCCTTTCCGCTACTGCTAATTCACCTGAGCTGCGTTAATGAATCATCCCGAGCATAATATGTCTCTTTAGTTCTTTACCAACAGCATAAGTGGAAGAGCATACGGCCTACGTGTATTGTCAAAGTTTACCAGTGTGAAGATAGACCTCAATTATACATAGGAAGGTTATGAAATAAAATTGTCACTCACCCTTTAGTTTGTTCTGCATGAGTTGTTGTGAGACCTTCTCGTCCTCTACCTCCTGGCATAAATCGCCTGTAACAACAATAACACACACACATTATTCCTGGTTAGCGAGGTCTTTAGTGGGCTGACCCCTGATTGAGCTGGTTGGTACATTGAGAGATAAGGACTGATAACAGCCAGCATGATGGGGACCAGTTGTTATGTAAAGCACCCTAAAAAGTCTGCACTGAATGAAGGGAATTTTCTGATCGGTCAATAATATATCTCGCTAGGTCGGAATACAAATGCCAAATTTCATATCGCAGGGAGGAATGTGTTTTCAATAAATAAAGCTCTCATGTAATAAATGGGCACATATTAGCTGGCTATTGCTCTTACTGCAATTAAGCACTTGTGTACACAATGCAGGACGTTCTAACACATATGACTTGTATTTGACCCTTTAATGGCAGCGTATTGGACTTTATTTTATGTGAATAACTTCTTCCCATAAGGAAAGCATTGCAGGGCTGATCACCACACCCACAGTGGCGTAACATGTGCCGATCCACCACAGCGGCCTATCCAGTACTGCAGCCGCATTCTGGGTGCATGTAAACATTCAAAATGGCGGACCGCCGCTAGTACGGGGAACTACGGTAATGGATTTTGTTATTTTTCAGTTAATTAAACCCTCTAAAAACATAAAATAAATAGAGAACTAAACTACCCTGGTGTACTCGGTGGCCGATCCACCCCTCGTGGTGGATCGGCCACCTCATACACCATGGTCCAATAGTTCTCTCTATATGTCCATTTGCGGGCGTAATATACTTGTAGTGCCAGCCACATGTATACATAGAGCCTATAGACAGCACGCCATCATTAAATAGTGAATATGAACTCTTTTTTTTCAGAGGTGAGATTTTGAAATTGGGTGCTTACCATACCTTTGGCCATGTGCAGCTGACGCTCCAAACCGTCTCTCAGATCGCCATTTCTCTTCCACTTTTCTTCATAGGTTGCTACAATAAAGAAATACATAGATGTTATTTTTACATGTAACAGACATTCTGATCCAGGATATTCTAAGTTTATCTGGCTGTAGAATAACGTGATAAGTGATTCTTGCTTTTCCCAAAAACTTAGATTGCCCCTTTTTCGTCACAAAAGCCTCCAAGACCGGTGATAGAATCTCTGTAGTCAAGTGAACTTTAACAAAAGACTTATGAAGGCTTGCATCCATAGACTTTACTTATGGCGTTTCAGCTGAAGCAATCTTACATATCATTATGAAAGGATTATATTGAGCTTTACTTACCTGACATGCTTATATATTCAACTTCTGCTTTTCTCCTCTCCTCCATCATTGTTCTTAATTCAGACTGCAATTCCTCTGTGAGAAAAAAAAGAAAAGAAAAATACGCTGTTATTCGTAGTTGGTTTAGGCCTGCGCTTTTGAGGAAGTTGGGCCAGAGTAGTGCATGGTATGGGCATTCTAGTCAGGCAACAGGTACGACCCTCTGTCAGTAATATACGGAAAGTAGACTAATGACGCTGGTCATTGTTGAACAAATTGTATCTTCATTAAAGAATAAACAAAACTTTAAACTATGTAAACAATGGGGCATATAGCTTTATGTAGATTCTATCATTAATTCATATTTGATCTTCTAGAATTTATTCTATCAATCTACCTACGATTCTGAGATAGCGGGAGGCTCTGTCCCAGCTTTGCCGGCTCCATCAAACAAGTGACAGAGTCAAATTACTCATAATCGATCCACCTCATTGTAAAGTGTTGGATCATGGAGATGGGGAGTTAGTTGGAATCCACTCGGTTATGATTTCATAATATTGTCCACCCTGCAGACTGACATCAGGATCCAGTTTAACTCTTTGAAGGCCGCTCATGTATCAATGGTTCATGCCTATTGGCCGTCACCTTGAATGAATGCAGGCCTAGTGTGTAACTCGCCAGGGAAGCATTCAAGCATCACTTTATTATTGCATCATAACAACCATTGGGCAAACATTCCACTATGAAATATTTTGTTGTTGTTTATGAGGGGTTACCTTCATTGTATGATGAGTGTTAAGGTGGTCCAGAAGACCGTTCACCCTTCCCCTTATCCACAACTTTTCCACCTGGGATCAAACCAGGATAAACCCCCAGAGGCTTGATGTATGCGGTGTTTGCCATGGTAGATTTAGATAAACTCCTCTCCTCTCCTCCACCCTACTCTGTCTCAGACATCGGACATTAAAACACGTTTTCACATACATCCCACGCCGGCCCGTGCCGCCGCTCCATCATACAAACCGGCGGTGATCTAATACCCGGAACCGTAAATGTCAGGGCTGCCCGGGGTCGGGGCCTAATAGTGGGTGCTGACCCGGCCCCACGAGGACTTAACCCCGACACACAATGGATAGCCGCCGTATAAGCCTCCGTAAGACCACGGGCCAAGTCACTGGAGGATTGGAGGGCAAGGGTGGGTGGGGGGTTAACCCTTACAATGGCTGCGCCGCTTTTTCATCATGATGCATGAATGCAACCCTAGTGAGTAACTCATCGGTCTATGTTTTTCTTAAGTTAAGCTGCTTATAAATCTTGAGTCGTTCGTATGTATAAATGCAGTGCAGACGAGTTACTCGCTGACATTATATGCCCTTAACCCTCTGAGGGGAACATGACTTAACCCTTTAAAGGCCGCTAATGCACTAACGCATCATACCCATTGGTCAGCATGAGGTGTGAATGCCGCCCTGGCGAATAACTCATCACCACTGCATTCATGCACCATGCCGACCCCATAAGGATTCACAAACTCCTGGAGGGTCAGTATGGTGCTCCGATGAAGTGCTGGTGAGCAGTCTCACTAGCACTTTATTGGTGCATCATGCCGACTAGTGGGCATGACGCATTAATGCACCAGATTTGTGTTCCCTTATCGTAATAATGCATCAATTCAGTGCTGGTGTGTCAACCAATGCATCGGGGCATCACGTCAACGTCTTGTATCAACCCTGTATTTCAATATAGTGAAATCATTCATGCATCACGAAAACAAATGGACAATAATCGGTCCCTCGGTTTAAGGGTTAAAGATTAAGGACAATGCTGAGCTGGGTGTCGATTCGGTAGGGTGTAGGAGAAAAAGGGCATTGGGGGTTGTTAGTCTCAATGACCCTCCGTGACCATTGGCATGTGGCACCACCTCTGAGCCAATCAGGGGAGCAGCGCGAGGTCAGATGACCGGAAATGGGCGTGGCTTAGGTTATTTACAGCTTCCGGGGTCAGTGGGAGGGTCGGGGTCAAGACCCAGGACAGCCATGATCGACCATTATTTTTTTCAGGACGTGCGCATGACGAGCAAAATTGAATAAAGCGAGCGCCAGGAGGCTCAACTCAGATCCAGTTATCAATATTGGCTTTTGAGGGCGGAGCAGTAGAGAAGGGGGAAGTGGGGGCAAAATTGTTACTGCTAATTCTCAGCTAGGGTATCGTTTGTGACAAGGCGAGGGCATGCGGGGTCACATCTTCAAATCGTTCGCTTATGGTCATCCATTCTTAATACGTTTATTACTGCTGTGGCGTGCAAGGACGCTTTGTCAGTATTTCGCATGGAGTCGAAGCTGATGTAGGATTCAGAGCAAATACATTTAGTAGAGAAGGGGCTTTTGGGGCTCACTGCAGGTCACTTTGTTATTTATGCTCGTTCCTCACTCATTACTATATGTATATCATTTGGTTAGGTAGATTTAATTGTGCATTAGGTGTATACCACTGACATTGGGGTAGGGAGGATGGTGGGGTTTGCCCCCGTCCAATATCATATGAAGATGTCCCCAAGAAAGGGGCTAAAGATTGCTTCCCACTATGCTCCTTTCAAGGGATCAAATAAATACTGGAGGCTATTTCTCAACAGACTACGACTGCACCCTCTTAGTCGTACGAAAATTCCTATAGGAATAATAGATTTCAAGTCTTAGTGCGGTGTGCGATCGTATAGTGCATTAAGGAATGACCTCCATGACGTTCCGTTTAGGGAACGACATGGGTCCTTTTGTTCACACGATGGGTGAAAGTGTGTTAAGCCTTTATGGGCCGCTGATACATTTATGCATCATGCCCTTTAGTCATCTTGATGCGCCAATGAAGTGCTGGCGAGACTGTTCGCCAGCACTTCATTGGAGCATCATGCCGACCAATGGGCATGATACACTCCTGCATCAGTGGCCCTTAAAAGGTTAACGTTTTTATAAGAGACCTACCTCTGGACATATTGTAGATCCTGTCACTGTCTGCCCATGGACGGCGCACCACCGTCTCGTCTCCTTCCAACCGACTCTCCTCATCCTAAAAAGAGAGAATAAACCAGAGGGTTTAGACTACGTGTTTTACTATATATATATTTCAGTACAAAATCTGAAGCAGGTATTCTCCCCACAAAGCAGAGATCCTGGGCTCCAAAGACGAGGCATGAACATATACTTTCCCATCTTAGAGTATGCCTAGCCATTTATTTATCATATATGTAGAACATATAAATGGGTGTAGAAGGGTAATCTATTTCACATCAATTCCCATCATAATCACTCCAGAATGTTCAAAGTGATTTAAGTAGGTTTAAACCATTAGAGCAAGGAGAAACATCTCAGTGGGACGAAATTAGACACAGCCTCGATCTCAAACTCCCGGAAGTGCCTGGACAGGCCGTAACGATTGGGCATGCGCGTGTCAGGAATCGACTCGTTCACCGAAAGGGTGTGGTCTTACTCCCAAAGCATGCCGGGACATTAAGTAAATGACCGCTGGGTGGCGTCCCCTACATGTGTGATTTTAACGTCATTCGACTCTATGGTCAAATTGGACGTAACGGCAACGTTAGCGATCTACGTCTACGTCGATCAAAGGTCCCCTATGGAGCCTTCGAATGAAGCAATAGGGGAGATGGTCGATTTGTAGTCTCCATCACGATTACTGTGTATCTCCTGTGGGCACTTATCACCCTAATCAAGTACACTAGGCAGGGTTTGGGGTGAATAGTAACAACAGTTTATTTTGGACAGGACTGTTAAGGTGTTCCAAATGTAGACTGATCTTCATTTGAATAAACCCGGTCATTTCATGAATCATATGAGAATTTTGATTTGGAAAGTCTGCAAGGGGGATTCAGTTGAGGTAGTCGTACGGACTGTAGATATTTAAAAGAATCTCAATGAAACCGAGAAAGGTCAAGCCCCTTCCATAGCGAGACTCCTTATGCTGACATGTGACACGTTTTGTGACCTTTACAATAATTATTTTATAGTTCTAAGCCTTTTTTCTAGTTTTATTGAGGGATACAGTGAGTACATTATCCATTGGCTGCCTTTGTGTATCATATTTTGCCCTTTTACTTTCAGTTAGGAGATAGGGTGGTGTTTTTAAGTGTAGAGTGTCCACATCATATATGCCTGTTTAAATTGAAATGACGCAGTAATTGCATACAACATAAAAACACATCCTCTGATATGACAATCTTATCACAATTTAATAAGATAATTCCTCAAAGTTTCATGGGAAAAAACAATGTTTGGCATGATGCATTAGTCACTCGCCTGGGCCCGTGATGCACTACTATATGTACTATATTTTGGTGCATCATGCCGACCCTATGATAGTGTATCAGTCTCGAAGGCATAATGCATTTATGCATTATTCTGATAACGCCTTTATTGCACTACAAGTATGATGCTGTTCTTTAAGGGTTAAGACCTGATATGACATGTAAGTGACTCCATATTATTAGTTTGGTGCAGGAGTATTTGTTACACCGTTCAGTAGCATTAAACCATAGGATTTCCATTACACAAAACTTAACAGACAGGGTTCAGTTCAGGGATACGTGTTGTATTTATCTAGTTATAAGTCAAGGGTGGTTTTATTGTAATATAAGAAAGCAGAGGTCCAGTGAGTACCGGATATTGAGTAGGGGTTTTGCTATTTCATGCACAATCAAATGCTACAAGCTAGATTACAAGAAAGGTGTGAATATCTTAGGTGCGTCTTGTAACTAAAGACTCTCTAAAAGAAATGTGAAAAGAAATGGAGAGAGGGAAGGAAAATAGCCTCGAAACGATCGCGGATCAACGGTTGTTAAAGGAGTGTATATAGCTACGAGACTAGGCCAGGCATGTCATAGCCCTAATAGTTATCTGAAAGAATAGTCACTGACATTCGCAGCTTAGGTATGATGGTCATAATAACCGGTTCCCGCACTCTATCACCACGACTCTGATAGATCGGCACTTATCATTTCTATTGGCTAAACACATTACTGCATGAGCGCAGATCTGTCACATCGAAGTTCACCTAACGTTATGTCGATGGCGCAGACTGCCCCTATTCACCGGAAGTCCCATTCACCGGAAGTCGTTGCTCTAATTACAAGGCCGGCACCATGTTATCTGTGATAACAGAGATAGCTGACACTAGTCCTACTCACACCACTCCCCAGCACACGTCGCTCCTCCATCACCGCATCGTGTTAGTGCGCACCCACGTCGGCGCAGATAAAACCTCGTCTCACATGACTATGACGTCATAAAGAACGAGACTTGGTGGTGTGTGTTGACTAGCGTCTCGGCGGAACGAGTAGCTAAACACCACAGTGTTGCTTAGCGCCCAATGGGCAAGCGCAGCCCCACGCTCCCAACACAACCCCTGTCCATTAACTATAGTACTGACCAGTGCCTGGTTCATGCTTGGAGATTGCTCTTCAACTATAATGGTCTGCCTGCGCACGCACCCAGAGGAGAAGAAAGTGCCGGCGGCGGATCAGAGCAGACCCGCAGTTACGATTAATAAGTTTATGATTGGCTGACATTTTTGGGTGAAATGTCGTCTGGTTCCCAATAGGCTGCGGTGACCTTTGGCGGGTGTTTTCGCGGGTGTCCGGCCCGCCACGTTCCTGGTATGTTGACCATTAGTTACTGGGACCTGAGTCGACTGACCACTTCTTTTACTACTAGCCCTTTCCTAAACCAAGCACACAATAAATGACCAATTGTACCATTTTATATACTACTAGCCCTAGAGGGTCTTGCCAAAAACCAAACATGCATGGAATACAGAAACGTGCAGAGAATCATGTTGATAAAAGTTATTCTCGTCCTCCCCTTCCTTTAAACATGCACGTTTTCACCACCTCACGTTTGCATTTTCCCATAAGGATATATTGTATAGCTTTCGGAAAGACGATCCAAACATGCATGCCATAGAGCACATTTATATGAACATGTTTTATGCAGGTTAGTGGCTAAACTCGTTTTCTTTTTGGCAACACCCTCCTAGTCAACTAGCCAGTCCATAGCAAGGTCCACCCTACTGACAGCCACCCACCCAGTCCATGCTTGGACGCACCATTTCATATACTACTAGCCCTACTCACAATAAACACAAGGTCCATGAGTAGGCGCGCCATTTCATATACTACTTGCTATACTGACAGCTGGCCATTAGCGGATCTGTCACCCCCGCGCCCTCTCCATTTGGCCTATAGTTAAGGGTTTATTTGTGTTTATGTGACCCAAAATATATCCCAAAAAGACAGGAATCTAACACTCATTTCAGTCTGCGTCCCCTCTCTTTCTAAATCCCGGTGGGCCCTGCCTGCTCAGCCAGTCACCCAATCCATGACATACCATTTCGCAAACTTCTAACCCTATTTTAGCCAACCATCCTTCCATGGTCGACCATACTATACTTTTCTGATATTTTTAGACAACATAAAGGAAACTAAGGCATCGTTAGGTCCATGGCAGGTTTGTGGGTAGGTTATATAGAGCTTGCATAAAGACCTAAACACTCAATTAGGTTGATATGCAGAAACTGTATGCCACCCACCCGCAGTTTTAGGCAATATATTGTTTTAATTAAAGGTTTACACTTGTGGCACGCGTCACATGTAGGTATTGAACACAATGCCTACAACCAACAACGCTAATTGTTACTCTTTCTTCACACCTATTGCACCTTTATAATCATAGACGCCATGAGGTTTGGTGACGCGTCAAGGAATAATTGTTACATGCCTTTTCTGCTCACTCACAGGTACCTGAATGTACATGTACTGTGGTCAAAGCACAGTTAACCCTTTGCCAGAGATGTATTCATGCATCAAGTCAGCCATAGGGGACTCGATGCACCATTCCTCTTTTGACAGGCCTCCCGAGATGGTATCGTACTGATCCATCATTATGACCAAGGTATTTATAAAGCTTTAGGTATCAGGCTACCTTTTTGCTAGGGTCAGTGAGTTTAGATATCATGCCATCCTCAAAGGGTAGCTGTATCAATGTGAACACATCTGGCCTTGCCTACTGTGTATACATACATGCGTCATAACATCTTTATCTCACCTGGCAAAAGGTGTCTATAATCAATGCGTTGGGTGTAAATGGTAACAACGTGTTGACCTTAGTCCAAAAGGAGAAAAATGATTATGAAAAGCTGTGTTTCAGGTTACATTGACTTAAAAGCTTTGGCAGGTACGTCTGTTCCTCAATTCTCTTTTTTCTTTCTTTTCAATTCCTTAAATATTTGCTCTATATGTGCAAATGTTTGTATTGATTTGTGGACCATAACACAGACTTTCAGAATTTTATTTTCCTTCGCCTACACCCATATATATATGGATACTAATATTTAGTTTTCTTCAACATTTATGATCATGGTTTTTTTTCTATAAAGATTCAAGAGCTTATACAGAAAGTATGAAAGAATAGAGTTCTAGATGTTTGGTTAACATGCATGTATTTTGATAAACTGAACATCATGTGTATTCAACTGTAGATGACACAAAGTTATAAGAAATGTTTAAAAATGGAGAACGATTTCAGATGTATTGATTGAAAACAAACATGTAATTTCTCTCCTATTTTTGTTTGAATTCAGAAATCCAATCGGGCCACTTACTGTTAGGTACAATCATGGCTTGTAGGTAAATACGCCACGTTTAGGACTCATGGATGAATGAAGATTTATTACATGTTCGTCTCTTTTCCCCTGGTTGTCCGGAGTGCTAGTATTGGGAATTAATGGCATGTAAAGGGTCGCCGTCCACGTTTATGGTAAATTAATAGGCCCTATCACGGGATGACCATTATAGCAGGCTAAACTATATGTATATGACAACTTAATGACCCACGTAAGGTTTCCTAACAGGTCTAATACATGTAGATAGATAGATCTAGCCACCTCAATATGTTGGCACAAAGGCTCGCCTGTTTAATTAAATATGCAGTAAACTCGTCCTTGTAGCATCTGGTTGGGCCGCTTTTTTGGTTTTCAAGTACGGACACAATAAATATATGAAGAGCTCCTATTGAACTGAGATGTCTATCTCTATAAAATGTACACATTGAAAAAATTGATCATGACATTTATGGAAAACTTACATCTTTAATGGGATGTGGGTGACCGGCACAGCCTGTTATTACAGCGAAGTGAGTATAAAAGTATAGTGCTGTGGTTTCTGGATTATGGTCTAAAATATTGCTCACTTATCAATATTGATAGCCAGAACCCAGCTGCCTAAATCAGTATTGATAATACCTCAAAATAAAGAATTATAGCGGATATTTACTACAGTGTGCCCCACCCCCGATCAGCCATTGATCAGTAAATACTAGTGCTCTGTTTCTATAATGAATGATGGGGGAAATGAATATAGAATGTACCATTTTCACAAATGCAGTTTGCCAGAGACTCCATTATCTAAATGGACAAATAGGGTATTGGTCTTTGTTCTGTGTTTAAGCAATTATTACCTGCCGACCTGGGGGTTCCCACCGGCCCTTTCATCTGTAGCTGCTCACTTGATTATGTTTGGATTATTCATGGTTTTGTACCTGTAATGAACAACCCATTTAAGTTATTTGTACTCCACCACGGTCCATTGCGTCTAGCCGAGCATTGGAGACAATAACTTGGTGATTAGCGCCCATCCATATTTAATTGGACCCCTTAATGAGGTGATAATAAAATGGCGCGTCCGGTGACGAGAGTCGACTGCTGGTTATCCAGCTTTAATTGACCCAGTCCCATATGGCCAGGTGAGTTGGGGTGCTTTTGTCGTCTGCTCCTCCTGAGTTGCCGCCCACGTAACCATGAAGTAGGAGTAGGATTTTAACCCTTTAACATTTACCCCCGTCCCCACCTACACCCCATGCAGGTGGAGGAGTGATAGAGGCTCATGTCCCTTTGTCATCATGATACATCGATGCAGTGCTGACCAGTCAACTCACTAGCACTGAATTCGTGCATCGTGATCAGCCTTTGAGAGTGAATCTTTACTCACCCTGCAGGTCCTGCACTCTCTATGAATGTAACCCTGGTGAGTTACTTACCACCGTTGCAGTCATTCATCATGGCGGCAAAGGCATGCATGGGCCAGGTGCGATAAAGCCTTATGCTGGACTAAAGGGGTTAAAGTTGAAGAGGTAGCAACACATACGTACTCCAATCCTGCCCCTAGGCTACCTGTAGCTTAACACTCGCACACATAGGCACACCTCTAGCCCCTAGGAGAAAAGCATTTAACCCCTTAGGAAGGACATAATGCCACAACTGTTACACCGATTCAGGACCGACGAGTAACTCACCTATGTTTTATTAGTTTGTTATACAGACTCTTTTAACCCCAGAGGGTCGGAATAAGGCATAAAAACAGCACATAATATGAGCGTTTACCAGTGCTTTACATACTCTTGTATGATGACGATTTAGACAGAAGGACTAAACCACCGTGCCCTCAGTAGAGGGTTAATTCTCACACACCTCGGGGGACACCTATATACTCCTCAGGAGGATACCATTTAAGGTTTCCCCTGAGTCTGAAGGACCTGTCCATCCTGGCCGTGGGATGACTATGTAATCGTCATCACCAGGTAGCGCCCCGGGAGGTGTTAGAGGCCTTAGGGCTGCCTAGTACTTTAATGCATTATGCCCTTTGGTCGACATAAATGCATCATGCCGACCCATAGTGTTGATACACTCCCACGGATCGGGCTTGATGCCCTTTCGCAATAATGGTTAGAAGACTCAACAGTGCACCACGACACCAGAATGCAATTACCTGGAGGCACCGTGCGACCCTTGAAGGTTTAAAAGCATATAAGGGTTGTTATGAACAACTCTTACCTCGTCGCCCCTACTACCACCCCAACACCAACCTGCCTCCACCCAGACCACTAGACCATATGTCATCAACACGAGTGTCTATTATCGCCCAGCCACATCACAGGGCACAAGATACAGGCACCCTCACAGCTCCCCAACCCCTTCCCCTCCCACACACCTCCACCCGCCGCCATTGTTTCCGCGGAGGGGGCTCGAGAGGATGTTCGTACATCTATGATATCATTCCGCGACTTCAAAGAGGGCGCCACCTATTGTAAGTAGTCCCGGCACTTAGCGACCATGCAATATGGTTATCGGTGTGTCGCTTTGTGACTTGGACTGTGCTAGGTTGTATTGTAACTGACAGCTGTTTATGATTTGATCAGGACTATCATTGTATCAGGGAGCTGGGTGTCAATTGTACTCAACGCTATATGCTGCATCTCATGTCATACCGGATATACACAGGGCTCCACGACGCATGCGCATGCGCAGGCCAACAGGGTTAGAATTACACCACGGTATAATCATGATAACGGTGACAAATGATTCCATTAAATTACTGAAATAAAGCCGTACGTTTTAATTCAGTGATTAAAATCTTTTGGAGAAAAAGTGGGCTCTCGCTACATCTAAGCCTTTTTGAATGTGGAACTTTGATGTTTAGAACATCCATGTCAGCATAGAGTCGATCTATATGAGTGAATATTGTCACATTACCTTGATAAACTGATTTGTGACAGTCGGTGCCTAACTGTGGTCTGGCAGTGGCCATTGTCCTTTAATATCTGTATTCAACCTGAAGCACCAATCTAAATTCAGCCCTGCTCAATTCAATTTTGTGTGAAGGTAACAGACATTATCGAAACCACCTGTTTCCCTGAAAACTATTGTAGTTATCCCTTTGCAATATTAGATAAGAGATGCAATTATTCATAGGTTCATAGAAACAATAGCTTCCAAATGGCCCAGTCGCCCATTTACTCTAAATGCAATGCCTTTTTTAATGCTGAGTTAGCAACTACCTATATTACCATCAGAACTTCCTATACTGAATTGTGCTTGACCCTCCATGGTTAGAATGACATCTTATTGTCTGTGCATCACGGGCGAGTTACTCGCCAGTCTTGGTCCACACATCATACCAACAAAAATAATTAGGGAATAGTGGCTAACAGCTAAATTTAGAAGTATGGCAGAAAACTAGAAATTCAGAGGAATGAAATTTGAAGCAGACTAGCTCTCATATTCGCTCCTGACCCTTTTGATATGCTCATTTAATTATAAGAATGAACTAACATGCATTATACTTACACTGAAAATATGGAAGATCTGAAACTAGTTTTGGATCTTCCATATTTTCAGTGTAAGGTAACGGTCATTGATCTAACTCAGATAGTCGTGGGAGTGTTTCCTAACCATTCCATTGCTCTCTTGCAATTGGGAATGGAGGCGGTCATGATTTGACTATCTCTCGTTACTCATTGTATCTATATCAGCACGGGTATAGGCCTGAACATGACAAGTACTTTACTCTGGACTACTGATAGTAGATCCCCAATTACGTTGTGCTACAGAGTATGTGCACATATATGCTCACTCACACTCACACTCAATTCAAGTTGTACGATCCATGAGCACATCCCATCAACAGGCCATCCCTTCTCCTATCACCTCTTCCGTGAACAGCCACGCAGAAAAGATGCTTCCGTCCAGGGCAAATGGAGAAGCCTTTATATCTGGCCGTTCACGCCAACACACAGGCGCATCTTGATTAATTGCCAGTCGTTGAGTTTGGTCTAATCAGACACGCCAGTAAATTATGTATCCATGCTTATTGTGCATGGGGCGCCAAAACCAAGGTCAGGGGTCTCACTCATAATGGTGAATGGCACGGGAGGGAGGGGCTAAAGAGTAATAACCTTTAAAGTGTCTGTTAAATTGACGGTAAATTCACCATATCTAAATGAAGATCATATTTCACATTTCACAATCGACATTTTAAGCCACAGAGCATTGCGCTTGAATTTTGATTAAAGGGGAATTCTATACATTTAATATAGATATATCATGATTGCCTGCTATCCTTTTCTATAACGCTGCAGTTTGGCTAATGGGTTGGAACATTTTGTGATATCATTCCTAATACAAACTTATGTGAAATGCTCATGCTTATAGACATGCTAAAATGTAATATTTGTCCATTAATTTGTATCCCACACTCCGAGTCTGACAGATTTTCTCACACATTTTGGTGCTCGTTCCAGAAGGGGATGGCATTTAAGTGGGATCAACTTTTGGTGCTGCTGCATTACAGCCATTTCAAGACCACCATTACCCAATACTTAGTACTCTTCCTTCAACCGGAGCTTATTCCAAAGCGCAGCGTTGAAACACGATAAAGGTTTTCACGTACATGTGCAACTGGAGTATAGTGCATGATTTAAGCTATATCTGAACAGACCAGAGACATGGACATAACTGCTTTGTAAAGTTTGTATAAGACCCAAGAATAAGTTTAAGCCCTCAGTTAAGATCTTAGAATGTCTCTTTCCGTTTCTATGTCTTTCTCAAATTAATCGACGACACAGCCTTTAGCCTACTTAGTGGAAACTCTGATGTGTGACGTGGTGGTACTTTGGATCTGGGTGTGGATACCTCGGTGATTATCCATATCAGGAACCGCCATACGATACCCGCTTATTATCTTCATTCTCTCGCCATTCAATCACTCAGCCGGTGGCTCCCCTAGCGGCAGCAGCACACACAAAGCCAGCCTGATTAATTCCCGGTCACACCATTGTTCAGCGACGCGCGACAAAAGGTTACCCGTTGCAACGACCACCAATTGACACAGGAAGCAACCTCTGACACCGGAAGGAAAGCAGGCGGCAGCGCCCGGCGTGTATCATTAACCAGACGACATTCGCCGGGGATGAGTGCAACAAAAAGGCGGGAATTCTCTGTTAGTTCCACCCGCTATTGATGATTATGCATTAGCAGACGACAATTCTGAGGAACAATACTAATGACTAATCGGCCTTCCATTGGCCTCGGTTTTGTGGCGGGAACTACGGTAATTTCCATGACCGATCATCCCATGTGCACAATGGATCTGTTTGCAATTAACACCCTACCAAACAGACCACCCTAGCTGACTTGAGATTACTACAATATAAAGTATGAAAGACAAGAAATAGTCGGAGGGGTATCAGGAAGGAATAATATGGTACACGTGTGGCATTTGGGATAATCATTTTATCTAAATGAGGTTTCAGTCTTCACTTCTAACATGCAGAAACTATAAATTTGAACCTACCTTAATTTCACTTTTGACTTGTGGTGAGGTTCTGCTCTGGCTGTCATTTTCGGTGACGTCACTTTGGCTGGTTGCGTCATCGGGTCTACTGCTGACGTGGCTGTCGCGAACTTCATCGTCATAGGGATGCTTTGTGTCGACGACGCTAGGCGGCGTGAAAGGCTCCCGGAAGTCGCGATGATCAGCGTGTTCTACGTCAGTGACGTTAATGTCTGTGTCGTCAGCGTCGGCAATACTACTGACGTCATTACTGACGTCATCGCCTCCTGCCGACATGTCCGAAGCATCAGAATGGTCGTGGCTCATCCAGTTACGGTCTTCCGGCAGTTGCAGTTTGTCTTCGAATGCTGAGAGTTTGTTGTTGTTTTCGCGCACTGCAACAGGTTTGAAGGCGGAAAAGTACTTGTCTACCTCCTCCTTTGTCGGAGGTTCATGGGCAGGGGGAGGTGCCGGGAGTGAACTATGAGAATGATGCTGTGACTTTTGGGTCAGTAATGACGATGGAGCGGAAGCCATCTTCTCACTTCCGGTCATGATGGGATCCGGAAGTTGCTTACCCCCCGTCTGTCGGCTGAAGTCCAGGACGCTACGGTAGGGCGTGGAGTTGTCGTTATAGAGTGCAAGGTTCTTTGCCCAGAAGTAGTTGAAGGGGTGCACATAGGGTGCTGTTGCAGCTGCTGCGTTCTTGGTCTTCCAAAATTCGGCCATGTTGGTCGGTGCTGCCTTGGAGGTGTCCATGTGGAACATGGACGGGTCTGGGGAGGGAAAGGGGAACGCTGGGTGTGGTGCACGTGACATGTAGGCACCAGCAGCTGCTACGGCCATGTTGGAGCAGGCATTATTAGGCGCCATAGGCATGACCGGGTAAGGGTAGGGCAGACCAGTGGCCATCTTGTTCATCATGGTGCTACCGTCTTGCGGGTTGAGACGTGCGCGCTTACTGCTTTCTGCACTGCTCCTGCTCCCGCCTCCTCCAACACCTCCTCCACTGCCTCCTCCATGGTGTGAACTCTTGCTGCTTCCACTACCACCACTTCCATTTCCATTGCTGACAAGTCTCTTTCTGCTTCCACCATTGAACATGGCCTTGACGTCCTCCCACACGTGAACAAGCTCATCTGTTGGGTTATCGTAGTTTAACCGCAGATGCCGACGCCAAGAGTTGAAGTTGGCGGCATCGGGGTGGTGGTACTTGGCATCAGGCGTACGGTGGAAGTGGAAGATGAACTTGTTGGGTGAAAAGAACATCTGGCAGTCGTCGCACTTTATGCACTTGGCACGTGAGCTGTTGTAACGTGAGGGGAGGAACTGGCCGGAGCACCCCCAGCCGCAGGAGTGCATCACATTGAAAGCAAAAGTCTCTGGAAGCTTCGGTGGCTCTGATTCCTCCAAGAAGGATCTGACTAACCTCTCGGCCTCACGCTTGCTGATCATACCACAGCGCCGAGAGGAGATGGGCATCGCACCCGCACGCCGCAGGATCTCCAGCTGGACTGGAGTACACTGCACGCAGGTTATGCCCAATGCAACTCTTCGGTTGTGAATCTCATTGTAGCTGAAGTCTTTGAGTAGTGTGTTGGAGATCTGGGCCAGACAGAGACGCTCCTTGTTGTCGATCATGAGGCTGACGATGTATTCGCCATGCAGCAGAACCGTACCCACCTGGTTCTGACGTGGCTGTGTCAATGCGACTCCGACTGACTTTGGTGACCCCAGAGCTGGAGGTGCAGGGGAGGGTGCTGGTGGTGAACTCCTCACGCTGTCTACTGGAGAGGACAGGTAGAGGTCTTGGCGTGAGAGATCTGTTGCCGATGTCGGGAGTTGAGGAGAGGAGAGCGGGGATGTAGGGGTGGAGGTCGCCATAGCCTCAGCTGCCGCAGCAGCCGCCGCAGCAGCTGCCGCAGTGGCTGCGGTAAGGGAGGGAAAGGCAGATGGATGGGAAGGTAGTGGGGCATGGGGGCTGAGGGAAAGTGGCGGTGTCTGCCTCGGGTCGGTTAACGAAGACAGCATCATCTCTTGTGTGTGTGTGAAGTCTGGCAGAGGAGGATCCAATCTCTGTAACAAAGCAGATCAAAGACTGTCAATCATCTTGTAACTTCTGCGACATCACAGAGTATCATAGGCGCCCCCAACCCCTGTGTATACGGATATATGTGTATACATTAATAACAAACTCTCATCATATCGCGTGAATGGCGGGAAAATAACCAAAAGTCGTCTGCCTTCCATCTCACTGGCCGTAGTGCCGCCTGGCGGCGATCTTTGAAGTTGCCGAAGCTGTCCAGGGACGCGGCGCGTGATTAAGTCGGCGGAAAAGCTTGTCATGTAATCATCATGTGCAATCAGAGTTAGACTACACGGAGCTGGGGCATGGGGACCGGCGGGAGATGGACGGACGTGTGAGTTGGATCCCAGTGGCAGCCCCACCCATGTGTACGTCAGGAGGCTGTTGCAAAAAGACTGAGTTATTGCTTTCCATGGTAGCTACCTCACTTCCCACGTCCCTCCTGTACTTAACCACTCAGAATCACTTCCGATAATGTAGTCCAGAAGTAGTCACTTTCCCACAAATCAAACTGTGTTGCGAAAAGTGGTCACACCTGAGTGCTTCCCAGACTGACCATACCTACATACTTATGCGACAGAGTGTAGGAAGCAACTTCCAGTTGAGGGGTTGTTAGTAACCACTTCTGGACCATTTCTGGACCACTTCTGTTGGGAAGTGCCATTTGGCAATGCAATAGAAAAGAGACTACCAAAGATGAGTGCCTTCCGTTTTTTGGAAGTACACCTCTGACAGAAGTGACTTCCAAGGGTTTAGCAACAGCCACCTGGTGAGGAGAACTAAAAGTTTGCTTCTGGAAACCTGCTCTGAAGGGATGAAGTTGGAATGTCGTATTTTCGTGACGTTCCTGTTTTTGATAAAGTGGAGATTAGGGGCTAAATTTTGTTAGTCAACTTCAGTGGCAAAATAAAAGATGTTATAAGCATTATGTAATGAAAGATTCTTTTTTGTTCAAAGTTAATCAAGAGAAGTGAGATCCCCTATATTTGTCTAAGATTTGTCAGACATTGGGAAGCAACTTTTATTCTGTTCCTCTCTTTTTGCTTCCATATCATATTGCAGAGGGGCACGGGGTGGCAGTGATCTCGCTGTATGAAACAAATGATTTAAGGGATGGCAGAGGGTAGTAGATTATAAATATGTATGTTGTACGGTGGCCAAGCTGGAACCACGGGCATCAACTATCATGCAATGAATTTATGCACTGTATAGAGCATATAGAAACCGCGACTCTTACGTAGATCTCATTTGCAACTCGTATAATCACAGGCAATCAGGAGCACCTCAGCAAGCAGTGTCATAAAGAGGCAGGTAGAATAGAAAAGAAAAACGATGTTTTTATAAGTGTTGTGCCCTGAGGCTAAGTAGCTAACATCCTAATCACAAAACAATATAGACAGTTGAGGCCCATGGATACAGCCCATGGCAGCAGCCTACCTCCGCCCAACTGTCAGTCTCCTCCCGCGCCCAGCACGCCGCCCACGTCACCCGGCCACCAGCCAATTTGCCACGGCTCTCCCTTCGCCACAACTGAACTGCCAGATTACTTTGATTCAATTTGCCCCGGCCGCTCTCTGCACACCCGATACATATCTGACCACGTCCTTGCCCGAAACACAATCACGTTCCGGGAACGCCTAGGGAACGCTGCCACCATAATTACCCGCAATGTGAGACTCCCGCGCTGCCCTTCTGGATCCTCCCGCGAGTCCCCGCCCCAAACCCCGGCTTTGTGGACGCTGTAAGCACGTGCAAACATTACCCCTCCCGTGCCCAAAATGTGATAAATGTAATAATTTCCGAGCACATTGTGTCAACGCAAAACAAGGCGGTGAAATTGCTCGGTGCCGAAACAGAAGCCGCCCCGTGTTGATAAGGGAGATCCCTTGGGATGTCCCGATGACGTCATGAACCACTGGCAGACGACATTTCGACATTCGTCTCCTCCATTCTTGGTAGATGCTAAAGTACCGTCATTATAGAATTATTCAGGGCCATAATCACGGCTGTCAAATGATTTCAGTGAGGGATAGGACGATACCATTAGTATCCTTGAATACAAAATATCAGCAGGTATATAATTTGCATTCCTAAAACATGATTCAAATGTTATCGGTAGGAATGAGAGGGGTTAAACTAAATGATATCTGTATATAAGTTAGAATGATACCTGTAAGATAGAATGATAATTTGACTAAGTTGAAAAAATGCTGGGGTCTTCAGATTGCTGATATAAGATATTATCTGAACGCTCCCTTACACATTCAAAGGGATAATATCTTGCTGGTGTCTTATTAATTGAATGTACATTATATACGCTATATGTCCCTTTAATTAGCTATAAAACTATATTCATGAGCACATAGACTTTGGTATATGCTTATCTTTATACGCAGACTTAGTGTATAGGCTGATGGTCAGTGTACTGACCACTGACCACATGCAGTAATAGATGACTCTATATACAGGAGGGCAGGGCGGCAGATGGAGAGGGCCGCTTCCTGGCCCTGATCCCGCCCCAACACGCCCTGATCCCCAGAGGGCCACAGCGGCACGTCGCCTTGCCCCCATGCACACTGCCTCCTCTCTGCCCCGCCCCATCGAATAAACACAATTCCCAAAATATAATCAATTGTCATTCCTCAGAGCTTTGATATTCGGCCACCACTAAAGGCGGGATCCGCCATGCAGGCGGCGCTGGGGTAATGGGGCAATGTTTAAAAACGCCGCGGTGGGGGACGTTTCCACCAATCTACAGCGTCGCGCCGCCTAAATCCGCGCCCAACGCCGCCGCCAAATTGCCTGGGATCATTTAGACATAATTCACTTGGAAAAATATTAAACTTTACGCATCTGGTAATGGGAATTACCGCTCGCGTCTTATCATGAGCGGGCCGAGGCGGCTGCGCGGAGAGCGCCGCGGGGAAATCGATGCTGATTTGATAACCGCAGAGCGGCTACAATTACATGTCATCCGGCCGAAATTACACGTAGCCTTTCTGTGATAATTGAATGAGAACACCACTCGCTGCTGGAAATTAAATAATGTTTAATCAACCAAACCATAACCGAACAATGTAGTACGTCAATTAATAACTGGAGATTAAACATGTGAGCCAGGCCTCGCACAATAAACCTGGTGAATAAATGAACCTTATTCTAGAATGTATAGCCTAATTTGAATTAGCATTGAAACACATCATAGAATACAGCACAATACAAATATGTTACTTGGTGAACCAGGATCAAAGGGTTAACACAGCCTGGCCTATACCTCACCCTACCCTTTTAAATTATAAGAAAAATAAGGGCGTGGCGGGTGGGCTCAAAAAGACATGTTACCTGGACGGTTTCCCAACTGAAAGTGGTGAAACAAAGGAATGAGCGGGAAATACAAAAGGGATCATGTGACATACCATCATGCATATTCATGTAACGAGAATGTAAACTCTAGGTGGCAGCAGTGGGCCCCACTCAATTACTAGCGCATGATGCATGCCCGGCAATTGAATGAGAACACCACTCGCTGCTGGAAATTAAATAATGTTTAATCAACCAAACCATAACCGAACAATGTAGTACGTCAATTAATAACTGGAGATTAAACATGTGAGCCAGGCCTCGCACAATAAACCTGGTGAATAAATGAACCTTATTCTAGAATGTATAGCCTAATTTGAATTAGCATTGAAACACATCATAGAATACAGCACAATACAAATATGTTACTTGGTGAACCAGGATCAAAGGGTTAACACAGCCTGGCCTATACCTCACCGAAGCCTTTGGCTAGGGCAGCTGTAACCGTGGACTGGAACAGGTCTTTCGGAGCATATTTGTGCACCGCATCAGAGGTCCATAACCCGTGTTCTTTCACATCCTTTAGGGTAGCCCCTCCATGGGCCGCGGCCTGGGAAGCTCCCCTCCGGATCCCATGCAGGCTATACCCCACCGCGCCTTTGTACCCTGCTTTGATGAGTCCCTCTCGCAGGATAGTCTGTAGGGCCGGGGCAGTCACCGGTTTGTACGTGTCTGCCCATACAAAGGCCGGGAAGTGAGAGGGAGCCGGGACCAAGTATTTCATAAACTGATACGATCTGACCGGGCAGTGTCGGGCCCCTTCAAGCAAACGTTGTATAGGCAGGATGACCGGGGGGTCGGAGCCCGTGGTGGTCTTAGAACTCCTAATGAATACTAACAGACCCCCGTCCACTTCCTTGATGTCACCCCTTAGAATCCCATGTCCCTCATCCCAAGGGCTCCGTACACACATATTAGATCCTCGGAGGAAGCAGAAGTACCCAATCAATAAGGCTGCCTTCGCCACCATGCCCTTAAGCCCCTGAGTGTCTAAGAAATCAGCGACCAGCGCCATCATTTTAGGAGTGATAGGCGGGGCTGGGCGGGGAACATGGCTAGACGTCCTTGTAACACCAGTTAGCATGTCTTTTACCATTCGTGACTCAAAAGCTAGATCCGTCCCTCCTAAAGTTAGGACTAAATGGCGGGCGCCGGAGACGTAGTTTCGTACTGAAGCTGGGGACTTCAAGGCATTTGCTTTGTACTGGATATACATGCACACGTCATCAATGGCGGGGTTCAGGACCGACACTCCATACGCCTGGCAGAATCCGTAGTAGTCTTGGTACTGCTTCATTTTGTTCCGCTCGGTAGCCTCGGTCACGGCGCGCCTCCGCGTCTCTAACATTTGGTCATACATAGGTAGTCCATACCATGCTGAAAACAATAAGTCACACGTATTAGTCTACACTCACAAGCCTTCAGTAAAGAAAGGTAGGCTGATGTCTGGGATGATCCGCTGGAGCCCCTTTTCTCTCACTAGGCGATCAGCAACCACTCTATGACCCACTCCCAATGACATTCGGGAGAGAGCGTCAGCCAATACCATGGTTTCTCCTGGGGCATGGACAATTGTTATCCTAATGTCACGGGCTGCGGCATATAGCCATATTTCTCGAGCGCATGACGCCAATATAGGTTCAGTTGTGCGACCGGTCGAGAGAGCCGCCACTGCCCCGGTGTTGTCACCCACTACGATGAATTCATACCCAGTTGGTTCAGTAGGGCCAAGATGGCGGATCGCTGTAACCATATTCATGGCCTCCAACAAAGTGATATGGTGATTTTTACCAACCACTGGGTCCCACTTATATTCATCCGGGTAGGTGGTCTCATAATAATGTGTCTCTGACCAGGCGCCCCCCCCTTCCAGACAGCTATCGCATTCCAGCTTCCACTGGGGGCGTCTGTCTCGGATGAAATGCACACCATTGGTGGTCTCGGCATGTCTCTTGAACCACTGTAGATCCTTACGGCATTCGGCACTTACTGGAACCGGGTTCATGCTGTTTGCTAATCTCAGCAGCGCCAGGACACGCGCCATAAATCTCCTGGCGGGGGGGAGACACGTGGCTATGTGGAATAATTTACCACATAACTCCTGTATTGTCCTCTTTGTCACCCAACGTTTGGTATCCCATGCAGTGACTTCTTCAATTACCTCTTGTAACTTGTCTTTAGGGATAGTGATCGTCATACTGAGAGTGTCTATTTCATAACCCAGCCATACAATATTTGTGGTTGGGCGGACTGTTTTCTTCGGTGCGAGCTGCAAACCCAGTTCTTCATTCACTTTCTCGAAGTACTGTAGCGACTTCTCCCCTTCTTGTATCGTGGATGAGACTGAGGCGTAGTCGTCGATATACGACAATACTTGATGGCGTTGCTGCTTCATGATATAAGCCAATGCTAGAGACACCCTCTGCATGTGTGAGCTTGAACTCCTACATCCGAAGGACGGTGACAGGTCAAAGTACATGAGTCCTTTGTGTCGTATGCCTGTAAGTGGCAAGTCTAGGACGTCCGTTTTTAACTGTCTGTAGGCATTCTGGAGGTCAGCCCCCCATATGACGCAACCTGTACCATGCTGTTTGACAAGGCTAACCAGATCTGTTACATGAGGCAGCGAGTATTTCATATACCTCCCTTGGAAGACGTTCTTCAGGATGCCAGTATTCACCGCGTTCTTGTCAGGATGTGACAGATCAACAATTATCCTTCTTTTCGATGAGCCTTTTTTCTCAATTGTCATGAGGGGGCTTACCTGGCACCATGGGGTAAAGGGGGGGTCAGTGAAAGGACCTATTAAGGTCCCTCTGCTCAACTCCTCCTGTATGAATGCATCAATATGTGATGGGTATTCCATGGCTGATGTGTGATTTTCAGTCGCCGGAGTTGGTGGTGAGTCACCGGTGAAGGAGCTCGGCCAACCATAGGTCAAATATTTCACTATCTCCGCGTCATGGTATTGATTTAAATGATGTTTCCATGCCTGGAGATTGAATTTGTCATTTAGTGCGATTCGCGCTCCCAAATAGTTTGGCAAAGCAGTTGCTCTGATTGCATGGTATTTCGCCATCAATTCAGGATACGCGTCGCAGGCTTCTTTTGTAGGATGAGGCCACATGGCGTCCAACATTGGGGCGTATTCCTGTGGGGTGAGCATATGGGTCACCATTGGTTTATGTTGTGCCAAGTTAACTCCACCAATAGGTTGTGTATGGCGATGTTGACTTGTAATATCATCTCGATCCACCATACCATCCGGGGCCTGTGTTGTATTGCCATTTGCTCTACTACTCACAGTTTCTTGGTTGGCCGTGCAGGCATTATTGTGGCCTGACAGGCTCCAGTGGTCATCACTCACACCTTCTATAGGGCTCTTACTGCCGACCCTTTGACCCAGTGAACCTAGGCCATCGGTGAGTGCCACTACATCATTTACACGCTGGGTTACACAAGTATCATATACACAAGAGACATCCAACTCCGATATATTCATACAATGATTTTGTTCACGAACTCTACATGGGATGGGGGTGCTATGAAATGCCGGACATCCCATTTCTACACTGGAGGGAGTCACAGCGACCGAGAGATCCGATACATTGGAATCAACGTTATTTAGATCGTAAGTAGCATTACCTCTGGTCTTAACCTGTGTACTGTCACTTGATTCCCTTGTTGCGGGAGTCTGTATTTCCATATTCACTGATGAGTCAATAATGCTTTGATCTGTATTAAATGAATCATAATCTACTAATCCAACCGATGGTTGAATGCTATGAGGATAGATGTCTGGATCCAAAATTAGATCATTGCGGACATTGGGTACTTCATCAATGACAGAATTAAACCCATGGGCTCCTGACAATAACTCTATTGCCGAGGATACCTCTGATTGGCTGATGTAACTATGCCCCTGCCCCCCCGTGTCAGAGATATCGCTAGATTCACTGTTCACTGAAGAGACATGCACTGCATCATCACTCCCCCCGTCTACACATGAGTTATTCCGACCCTGAGCAACTAGCGACATACCGACACGGCCTTTGGCCGGTGATAGGGTTTCATTTGATTGGCCACCATCACCCACTTCATCAGCCTGCCCTGTGGTACTGCCTTCATCGTCGCTGTCAGAAAAATTCATGTAGGCCGAGGCAATGTTGGACCTGTCAAGATGACCATTTTTTACACTACACACCTGAGTACATGTGTCAAATCTCACCACTTTTATGGGTTGATTCGGAACCTGAACCAATACATGATTTGAATCATCGTTCTTTTTAACCAATATACCCCGGGGTTTAAATGGGGCATTCACCTGATCAATATTAGAGCTCTGATCGATATCGCTAACATTGGCTAATGCACTCGAGTTATTGACAGAATCAAAAATGTCACCTTCATGACTGTCCACAAATGTCCGACGACTTACTGACCAGTCGCCGGACGCACTCCGTTTTTTGAACCTCCTTTCCCTGTTAGACCATAGCATGACGATCTTGGGTGTCGCTTAGCTTTGCAGACGCTCACTAAGCAATTTGAGCATAGATGGAGGCGGCGTTGGCCATTCTCGACGTGGTGATCATTCTCTTGGCACTTTCCTTCGTTGAACGCCTTGCATGGAGGACCGGCTCTAGCCACCTTGACCTTCTCCGGTAGCTCACACACGTCGCCCCTCTTGCCGTAGGGTGTGACCTCAGCATCCTTCGCCCCTGACGGTGCCGTACTAGTAGTTTTAGTCCCGCCGTTACGTATGGCATTGGTCTTGGCATCAAGCCAGGTGCCCTTCCTGGCTTTTTCAGACCTACTTATCCTTATGTCGTATGTCTTGTCCCATGTCACTCCTGATTGCGGGAGCAATGTTGATGCTATCAGGGACTCACTCCAGCCGCGGACGTCAGGCCAGTGGTAATTGACCGTATCCTCTGCTATATCCATGGCATGCTTGAGGTAATATTGCTTATATGGGACAGGAGTGGTTGCTGAATCGTATATCCTCAATAATCCGAACATATACTCCGGGAACTCGAGGTCAGCGAGAGTAGTGGGCTCCATGCGATCACCCCTAGTAATATGGGCGTGGGCAAACAAAGGGTTAGTCTTACCCGATTTTGCCACCGTAGCTTTCATAAAGTCAGCCAGGTGGCGTTGCATATCGTCCGCCGCAGTCGCTGGTCCTAATCCCAAATGTGCCTGAATTGTCGGGGGTTGAAATGCCTGCTGCTGCATACCCATATGCTGGGGGAACATATTGTTCACGGTTGGTTGGGTATGGTGCCCTACACCGAAGGGGTGTTGGAGTGTTGGTGGGGCTGCCGGCTGTCCGATCCCGGGTGGGAGTCCTGGTAATACGGCAGGCTGTGCCGCTGGTAATCCAAATTGTAACTGCTGGAGTGGATTTACCTGCCCCGGTGGGACTTGAGCCTGGACTTTCTGCTGGGAATTCTGGTTGGTTTCTAGCATGGTCATCATGCGGTCCACCTTTTCGTTCATCGAGGTAACCTTCGCGTCATTCTCAACACGCCATTTTTTAAATTGGCGCTTTGACAATTTGTCCTTATGTTTACTTTTCGAGCGTCCCACCTCTTCACTCATGACTGCGGTAAGTATTACAGGAGAACTTTACCTATACTAGTGGTGCAGAGAGGGTTGCTCCTTGGTGAGTTCCAACCGTGGACGGCCGGCTCAAAAAGACATGTTACCTGGACGGTTTCCCAACTGAAAGTGGTGAAACAAAGGAATGAGCGGGAAATACAAAAGGGATCATGTGACATACCATCATGCATATTCATGTAACGAGAATGTAAACTCTAGGTGGCAGCAGTGGGCCCCACTCAATTACTAGCGCATGATGCATGCCCGGCAATGGAGTCCAGCGACGGGCCAACTCTCACCCACTCCTCCCACCACCCCATGCCAAAACCACCCTCTCCCTACAACGTCCCACCCTGGAGTCTCGACCCTCAAGTTCCTACACTCATTGGCTATAGACGGCAGCATCCACATGGTCTAAAAAGGTGCATGGATGTGGCTGCTGTTTTCCCGAATACTCTCCAATATATTTAGAACAGAGTTGGTTTTCAATAAAATACCACTGATTAAATTACAGGAAAAAGAGTGTAAATGCACCCAACCCCCACTCCACCTCTGAATTATTCCACATAAAATTGAATTGGTTCATTGAGAAACTGCATGCATGGACGTGCACGGGCTTTATATAGAATATTTGCATGGGTGCTATTCGAAAAATGTCTTTCCTCCAGACAAATAGAAAAGGGATGAATAAGAACAGAACACGGCTAGTGCCAACTTTCTTTCATGAGTGCTTTGGTCGTATCCACCACCACCTCGATCTACACTGGTAACCGCCCCGCCCCACCCTCCATCCCCACCCCCAGCGACCCACCCTGTCCGCCTGGCGGCCGGATGGAATATTGTTACAGAGGTAATCCACATTGCTATTTCCAGCACATCAATTCTGAGTGACCGCCGTCCACCGGACGTGCGGCCGGGCGCTGGGTGGGGGTGGGGGCCAGAGATGGAACTCGTGCACTGCCCCCGGCCACCAAATAATAGAAATAAGGAGGAATGATATCGTGATTTGTCGGGCCTTTGATCGGCGAGCCGGCGCTGGGCGCGGTCAGCGCAGGCCGCCGGGTCGGCGTTGGATTTAACCGTCAGCATGACGAATAGGTAAGAGCCCCCTTGGCAGCGCCCTCTCCCCAGTATCAATATTCCCATACTGACCACCGGCTAACTTACAAAACAAAGTTTGGTGATAAATACGATGGTCGGCGCCCACCCCAAGCCGTGTGCCGTGAATAAGCGAATGGTCGGTGGTGGAAATAGATTTAAGTGTCCAGTACTGGAGGGGGATGGAGGGGTTAGGGGAGGGTGAGGGGATCACCGTGCAGGGTCATATAGGGTGGGTGGGACGTAGTATTGTAATGTTATAAGTGTATGGTATAACTGTATATGTATTATATGGGCGTCGACATGGACGAGAAGGATTCGTAATTACTACATGTATGTCAGAAGAGCTCAACATAAGTACATTTGTACAAGCACAATGTAGTGGGAGTACAGCTACATTTATAGTTTTAATCTCTGACCCTTTCTTGATAATGATATTTCTATCCTGATTTGTTCTATATATGGGTCTGTACCTTTACTGGGTGGGCACGTCTTTGGGGGGGGGGGGGCATCGAGCTGTGAGATTGGCGTTGCCGTAGATAAGGCTCCTTAGGCCGGGCACTGCTTCCGACCGTCAGCGGCCTCTAAACTCTCTTACCGAGATATCACGCCATGACACAATAATACCTAGTATGCTTTTGTTTTCCTCTTTATCTCATGCTTGTCTATAACCAGTGTTCCAATATACCCCTACAACAAAGGGATGGTTTTGGTATAATTGCCCGGCATAGAATCACGCACACAGCTGTATATACAATATAAATGCACCCTATGCTGGAGAGCACGAAGAGCACGTCCTAACTCAGATCCCCGATTCCGTGCACTACTCACACTACCCATTCTACGCGGTCGCCGCAGGAATGGCTCACTGCAGTACCAAATATATATATCTATCAATTGGATAGATTTTGTGCCCGTCCACCATAATTCAAAACAAACCATAGTGTACACAAGATATATAATACATATTATTCTAATGCAGCGTCTATTCGCGTCTTCGAGGAGCGCTAGTAGTATATGGAAGTAATGTTTTTCTCGGGCGGCACATGTAAGAAGTATATGAAAGCAGCGCGTTTCTCAGGCACATTTTTGTAAGTAGTATAGGCCACTGTGTTTTTACTCAGGTGCTCGCCCCTGTTTTAAAACCTATTACCGGGTATTTGAGGTTCTCCGTGCCTAAATACAACACCCAAAGCCAATGCCGTCCAAATGAGACATAAACAGGTTTGCCATATATTCAAATAGATACACTGAAAACCTGAAAGATCCGAAACTAGTCAGCGGTGATGACTTTAGGTCCTCCAGTTGACGATACCTAAAACTACAGCTTTAGGTAGTCAAAATGATGACATTAGGTCGTCATCCTGAAGACCTAAGTCGTCAGTATGACAATACTGACAGTACAGAGTTGTCATACTGATGACTTAGGTCGTCAGGATGATGACCTAAAGTCATCATTTTGATTACCTAAAGTTGTAGTTTTAGGTATCGTCAACTCAAGGACCTAAAGTGGTCACCGCTGACTAGTTTCAGATCTTGCAGGTTTTCAGTGTAGAAGCAGCACCAAGAAGGGTAAGAATATTGATAATCATTAAAGCAAAACGTTACAATCTCCATTTTAGAGACCATGAATGTAGCTCCTTTTTTTTAAGCATTCAAAAAAATTCTTTGTCGGAATGGCCTCTTCATGATTTGGTGTGACGTACCAGATAAGAATCTGACAGGCCCTGCTCAGACCATGTCTAGTATTACATGCACATCACTCCCCTCCCAAGTCTAGGTCAGCTTGCCTATACTGACGGCCACCGAACTTGCATAACAATCCAGAACAAAACAATAGATGAAGGGTTGTAAGACGGAAAGCTATGAATAATTCAGGTTATTGGATATTCATGAATTTATTTATTTGTGTACAATAACTACGTAAGCTATTGCTCATTACTGCGGTGGTACAGTAGTAGTAAATTAATTTATTTTGATAGCATGCATCCCCGGTCCTTATTCCAGACTGGCGCTTTTTTTGACAACCTTGTCCTTCAGAGGTCTACCTCTAATACATGCATTGATTCTGTATGGATTTCAAACAGGTGTAAGACATCGGTACATAAGTACAATTTAGTCTATATGGATCATAACATAGATGTGTATACCCACTTATACATAATGTATACATGTGAGGTAGCCTCTTCAGTTCTGTTATATTTCCACAAGGGGGCTATAGCATGTAATCGCCGTGTGTATTAGAGTGAGCATGGAGTGTATTGGATTTCCTTGAGTATCATCTGTTTTTAAAAGTCAGTCCCACTTATTGGACAGGACAGCTGGCATGTCGCTCCAGGCAGCCCTCTTTGGTCCTGCGCCTGCTTAATGTTGTTTAAAGGTCAATCCTGGACCTTTCAGAAGGTCACAGCCCCCTGCTGCTGATCACACTGTTATAATTGAACCTGTCACCCCTCCCTCCTACCCCCACCAAACCCCCTCCCACCTGCTAAGTCCCCACTCCTCCTTCACACCCCTCATACCGACTGTAAGGTGGACGCTCCTTGTTTTAGGATCAATCCCTGGGAGGGTGCGTTCCGTTTGTGTTAGCCCTGGGCCATGTTTTGGGATCAAGTGGTGACGGTTAATTCGCGCGGGTTGGGATTGAATCCCGCCCAATTACTGGCACCCTGGACTAATGGGGTGGAGGTTTTGGGTGGTTAGTTAGTTAGTTCATGTATATTGAGTTTGGAGGGTAGTGACTGAGCATATTTCCTATGTGAAAATTGAATTTCCTTTTTTATGGAATTGACTTCTCAATCTAAGTCAATCTTTATGCAGCAATATTAACCTTTGTCTTAGGGGGGGAAGAAATGTCCGGTCCTTAATTTAAAGTGAGAAAAATCAAATCAATTCAGGTTTGTGGGAATACGTTTTGGAAAAGGTCTAAAAATAGTTGTCCTCCTTTCTAGAGAGTAATATATTAAGCCGTAGATTTGATAGACATTTTATACGTTTATATCAATAATCTTTGAAACACATTTCTTGATTTCGTTTTCTCTTGGCAAATCAACAAACAAGAACAATCCTTTATGTATAACCTATCAGATGAGTTCCTAATTTGCTTGAATTACTTACTCACTGTATATGGACTTTCAAACAAAGTCTTTGCTTCAAGATACAATCTTTCTACATTATGGGACTCATTTCCATATCAAATTCATGAAGGAATTCCATGTTAGTCTTAATTAAGACTGAAACAAGTGAAAATATGGCTTGTATAAATGAATAATGGCAATGATGATATGGCAGAGTCACGTAAATGCCATGTGCATGCTCTATGGTTGAAATGTTACGTTTACTTTGTGGTCACAGTTGACGGGCCAATGCAACATTCACCATACAATAATCAAACTTGTATACCCAAGGTAAATAACGAAAGTATCAATAACATTTTAGCCAGAAAATATGATTGGAAAAATCAATATTAACACTGACACTGCTAACACCATTCCAGTTCTAGCTCGCCTGATCATTAGAATTCATTAATATTAATATTACAGTGCTACATAGAATTTCCATTAATAAACGCTGCATTTCCATGGCCATTGCCAGCCGACCTTTGTCCAGCCAGTGAACTATTGGTTACACTAACTCCCTTTTTGTAGAGGTTGTGGGATGGGGAGGTGTGTAAGTGTTATTGTTGGCTGGAGATGTTAACCCTAACCCCGCCCCCACCCCGGGGGCTGCTGACACCCACTAATTACCCCTAAAATGATTAGGCATTGTAAGACCTAAACGTCGCTGGCTGTGCGCGCTCACGTCCCGGGTTTGCCGGGTGGCGTGGGGCACGTGGCCGGGACTGGGAGGAGGAGGAGCCGGCCGGGTGGGCGCGCCTGGAGACAAGGCGTCACGGCCACCCGACGTCACCAAGCACCCAGCGACTCAACACACGCGCCGCACGAGCAACACGTGCCCAGGGGGGCTGAGGGCACGCACAGAACGCTCTACCGCCCTTCTCCCGCCCTGCTCGGGTAGTCACGAATCACCACTTGTCGAGGAGGTGCTGAGGGGGATAGGGAGGAGGGGGGGGGGTGATGGACCTCCGGGGGAGGGCTGAGGTATCCTATCTCCCACGGCACCTAGGGAGACCACACGCCGACCTGCTCATCTCATGTGGCGGCAATGACCCTCGGCAATGACCCGGGACAAGGGCCTCAACATGAGGGCATTAATCGCCGCAATATGTTACAGGGTGGATGAGTTATGATGAGGAGGTGTCATAGTTGTAGCGCTGTCACCAGTCCTTTGTTAAACTCACTAACCCGTGAGGTCTACAATTTGACACCATTTAGTGTTATAAGTGCAGGGCTATGGGTGAAAGGGTAGGTGGGGGGGGGGCGGCACTTAATGGCCTACCTACAGGAGCAGGTGTATCCTGCTCCAAGGTATCATTATCACCTCCAGGATCATAGATATACAGGAATAACACACTTAACCATGAATTAAATTACACAATAATATATAGAATGCAATTTATGAATGAAAAAGCAGCATCATAAACAGCATTTTTTATGTGTCCTACCATCAGAACTTTATAGCTTTTACTTTGTTGTGTATATTATCATAGATCTAGAGTATTTTCTACCGGGATTTTCTATTATTCCAAGTAGCCCTATTGTATTCTGTATATTAAACACAAGTGTACTTTCTCAGCCACAGCAGAATGAATCCATGCACGTTATACCATACAATTATTTAGATATCTTCGGACTTGATATTTCAGAGCAAGAGCTCCATTTTTCACCTTGTGTACATTTACAATTAATCAGACACTTTGGCGTATACTGTCAGCCCCAATTGTAAATTAGCTCTAAAGACCACTGTAGTATCTACAGAACCACCCACATCAGGCCATAGGATTTGTATTGACAACAACTTACACTGTGTTCCAAAAGTAGAAGCATTCTACTGCAAAACCCTTGGCGCAGACTAACAGTGTATGATTCACAACTAGCTTTCATTTAATTAGACATGATGATAATTAGCTCTGTATAGATCTTTGTCATCAGCGACAATCAAGCTGTATATAAATTTAAATTTTCACTACAAACGCATGTTTCTATCATGAATAACATCACAGCCTGTCACCAATATTGTTTTTCAAAAAATGTTCAGCTATTTTTAACTGGAGGTAAAGGGTTGCTGACGCTACTTTGTTATATGATCAGCGCATATCATCAAACCATAGCCTACTACATGTAGTATGTCTTGGGTAATGTCTACGTGTGAACATTTCAAATATACCTTTACCTTGTGAGCTACACCTTCAAAAATTTTCACATTTTAACAAAAAAAAAACAAAAAAAAAAAACAACAATAGTGTGAAGTTGAGCTTATTTTTCTGAAAATTTTATAATACACTTAGTCCACGTTGCCCTCTACTAGTATGCAAGAATTATCATGAACACGTTAAAAATATAAGGCATAGATCAACAAATGAACCACTCGCCTTTTCTACATTCCTTATCAAAGATAGGATTACTGTGAAGTCAAAACAGCCTAATGGTTTATGTGCAGCAATATTGCAAATGGAGACAATACTGAATGTTTTCAGTCTATAGGTGGAAAATTGCATATTATCACATGTCTTCGGGATTTTTGAATTCTTACCTTTTCTATAAGTAATTTGTGTAGCCCAGGGTGTGGCGTTGCCGGATGCTACGTGATAGATCCAGCAAACGACTTTCGACTTCTGCTGCAGGGAACTGGAAGCAATTGGCGCCAAACAGGTTGGCGTCCGTCCCGCGTCCGTCAGCGTCGTCTGCTTCAGTGGTAGTCAGAGGTCCGTGTTTGTCTCCCGCGCGCTCACGTGTAATTAGGAGGGCGGCGGACGTCGCAGCAGCTTTATACCGTGTTGGTAGACAGCGGCTAAATAAATAATTACCGACGCCCTCAACATATGCTTACACGGCGTTCCGCACAGCGCCATGGCGCTGCCGCTGCCACTCCTCACACAGCAGCAGCATCACGAGCGCTGATTGGCTGCGACGACAGGATGAGACGCTGGTCGCGCGTATTAGCCACGCCCATCACGTCCGGGGCGTGTATCGCCTCGTATTGTATAAGTCAATCCTGCCATGCCAGTGTAACGTCATGTTCCATCCATGTCGACAAGATTAAGGACAACTCCCCCTTCCCTCTTTATACTCCCTGCAACCTACCACCTAGCTCATATCAAACCTTGCAGAAAGAGATATTTATTTAGAGATCCTGACCAAATCTTCGAGCGGATGTTCATGCCAACAGACATTATACAATTACGCTTTGTAGTCCTGGAACGCTGTGACGACACACGCGGGGTAGATATGGCGGAGCATGTTGTTAGTTGGGAGATAAACCTTCCTTCACCCCTGCCTCTTAACAGATAAGGGCTACCGCGACTCCACCCTGTTAGGAGATAGATATTAGATAAGGTTCCCAGTCATTCCGCCCTGACACGCTCCAGATCGGAGAAGCTGTCTGCTCCCTTTTTGACTACGCGTCACATGAGAGCTCCCAGACAGGGTCTTTATTAGATAACAGCCACCAGTTCCCTTAGTAAACAATCCCACCCCTTTACAGGTATTCGTGCACGGGGAGATATGATCCTGTGACCGATGCTGATAGTGTTGTAAAAGCCAGGATGCTTCGACCAGAGCAATGATTATATTAGCCTCGGGCGCTGCTACGACTTTGCTCTCATGTACTGCTCTCCATCTTTGATTCTACTCCTCCTATACCAAACTGACATGCAGGAAGGGTCATGGAGGCTATTGCTGAAATGCTTAAGAGAGTGCTATGTTTTGAATATATTTAGGTTCGTTGGGCTGAAATAGTCATGCTTTGATAACAGTGAAAGGTAGTTCAACTTAAAATAGACTAGATTGTCTATTATTGCTCATACTACACTTTTCTGGCATCTGGCTTCCTTACATTTAGACAACACGAAAAATGGAAGGCAGAAGAGAAGGGTTCTATAGACGAGGTACTGTTTCTATAGACGAGGTACTGCTTCTATAGACGAGGTACTGCTTCTATAGACGAGGTACTGCTTCTATAGACGAGGTACTGCTTCTATAGACGAGGTACTGCTTCTATAGACGAGGTACTGCTTCTACTAAACTATCTTTTGGGCAAGGCCCTGCAGCTAATGTAGGCTCCATTTTCAAGTCCGTTCTCCTCATGGAGATTCGGAAAACAGGAGCCAGTATCATTCCCATTTCCGGATGCACAGGAATGAAGCTCAATGAAATGGATGTCATGTTTGTTCCCTTCCCTTTTTTTCTTTTGTTCATGACGAGAACTAGTTATCTAACAATGGCGCTAGCAGCCACCAGACTGAGCACCATGGATGGCAGCAGACATGCCTGGAGATGATGATCAAACGTCTATGATTCCACGACTGCCAGCAGGAGTCAGTAATGTGCTGGAAACTTGAGGAGGTTACAGGCTTTATATTGCATTCAGACTATGTTCCTTTAAGATCAAATACGACATCTTTAAGGAGGTTCTTCTAGTATGCCTTAGACTATAATTTCTTAAACTACATTTACCTATATGTGTAAGTTTGTATTTAGATGAAAAATTACCACATTATTTGTCGGTCTGTATGGCTGAATAAACATCAATTGTGTAAAATCAACATACCCTGCAGTAGGATGAATTGGTTCGGTAGATATATAGGTGCAATGATAGGCATTTGAGTTTGCCTGACCCCCGGCGACCATTGCATCCTGGGGCTACAGCACAATAAGAATTTCAATCATATAATATCCCTATAACTATAATGTGTAATCAGGGGCGTAGGAAAAGGGGGGGGGCAGGGGGGCCTGGGCCCCCCAATCATGAAGGAGGTGGGGCCTGAGTATGTCTGGGCCCCCCTAGTATTTTCCAAGAACTCATAAACACAATGGAAAAGAAGCTAAATCTTTACATCTCAAATTAGATTATTATGGTGATGTCATAGGGAAAATGGGGGTCTGAGCCTAAAGTCAGATCCAAAATTTACCAAAAAATTACTTTTCTATATGAATTATATATATATATATATATATATATATATATATATATATATATATATATATATATATATGGGCAATTTTCATTTTAGGGGTCTCAACTTTCACTGCATATGTCACACTGTTATAGAAAATCCCTCATGTCAAATTAATCAATTCAGAAGTCATAGGTGAACAATAGACATCGAGATCTACAAGTGCTTTTTTAATTTACAGATTTGGATGATTTGTAGTGGTTTTATCCTTAAAAAACCACTAAAATTCGGACTTTTCTCTATGTCACACACCCAAATTTCATGTTTGATCTACCTTGAATCAATACACACTCAAGTTCAGACCCTAGTACTTGTTTTAGTTAATCATATTATGCTGTTAGATGACACAGACAAAATATATGAAATGGGGCTGAAAGCATTTATTTAGATTTTTGATGATTATCACATGTATCTATAAATTTAGGGCAATGTAAGATCCAGCAACATGGCCATAATTCCTTCAATATTAATGTAAATTCCTTGTAAAATCACCAGTAATTCAATATTCATGGACATTTTGTCCATTTTAATTTTCAAAGAGCTATCCCTATTACCTTGCTTTTTATGGTGCAATACATAGCTCAAAAAATGCTGTGGACAATGGACTTGCTGGATCTTACACCTAAAAGACCTTCAGTAAACGTCTCACAGAAAAAATTATGATATAACCTATGTATTAGATCATATGGTTCATGTCATTTTCAGGTCATATTCAGCCATTATGCAAAAATCGATTAATCTAGCTCAGATACTTTTGTTAGGATGAGGGAACAAAAAGAGGTTGTTTTTACACTATTTTGATGCATCTGATTTGCCTGAAAGTTGAGACCCCTAAAATGAAAATTGCCCATATATATATATATATATATATATATATATATATATATATATATATATATATATATATATATATATATATATATATGCATTATATAGACGCCATCCCGCATCAGCCAACAATTCAAGATGGTCGCGATGGTGCCCTCGCTGGGCCCCCCCAATGAAGATTTGCTTCCTACGCCTCTGGTAATGGACTGGGAGAAAGGGCACAAGGGCCCAACTATTTTATTTACCAATAGAAACCACATTTTACTTGAAACCACTATATGGTATCTCACCTGCTATATGTCTCCTTTCTTTTATCCAGGATTTTCAGCCTGGAATCGGTTGCTGTGTGACAGCATTGCTTCACTTTAGTTGCCTTGAAGCAGGAATTTCCTACAGCTAGTGTGATGGATCAGATAAAATGCCTAGGTATAGAGGCGTCTTTTTTTACCTTTAAAATCATTCATTCCACACATACCATCTTACCTGCTGTTTAACCAGCAGTATGTTTTATGCATTAAGTCCAAGGGTGTTGTCAAGGACCCGACCTGTTGCTGAGTTAGAGATACTGCATTGTGTGTCATAGTGAGTGCCTCAGGGCATTGGTAAACACCAAGCACACTTTGGTCTATTTAAGGGACAGAGTAGGTTCTGAAGTGTGTGGGTGTAGGATCGATAGTCACACCTCTTTATATGGATGGTGTGATGCAGCCGAGGATTCAAGTGAAGTAGAGATCTAGTGTTACGTGTGTAAGGTGGCAAACGTTGTAGTACAATGGGACTCCCAAGGTCTAACGGTCATGCACACTAGATACATGTATGCATAGAACAACAAGCTTAGAGGGGACAACAAAAAGTTTGCTACCTGTGTCTTTTTCCCACAGACGAGCCTTTTGACATTTTAAGGCTAAGACAACCCATATCATCAAAAATTTCATTTACAATCAAAATAATTTAGTATTCTACCCAATGTGAACTCAAGATTCTGGATCTCCACTGAAGCCACATATGCCTTTAAGGACTATCTGTACGCATGTAGTTATAAACACACCAAATCAAATTCTGTTGACATCTGTCCCTTTAATGGTTATTGAAAGGTAATCTGGTTTGATAACAGTTAAATTTCAATCGGGAAAAATCGTTACCAGCGAATTCTATCATAAAATATATAGGCAATGCTTGAAGAGTTATTATATAAACCAAGAGAACACTTGGGAGTCGGCAGCTACAGAACATTCCGGTGAAATATTCACATCGACTTGTTATTCATCAAACCACAGTCCACAGTAAACGGAGACTGGGTCCTCCACTCCTACATCACCAAGGGAACCACCCCTCCCTCACAGCCTATCTGTTATCTGCATATATTCACCTCGGGGCAGCTGAGGATTAATTTGCATATTCACTGCCGACCTGCTCCTTGTGGAAACCCGAGCCCCTCTAGCGGCAGTCGGACGAAGTAAACTGCAGCGCTCATGACTAGTGCTTTCAGTAGCACATATTCTCCATGTAGCCTATGTAGTTATAGGACCAATCTGATTTTGAACCACATACTGGGTAGCAATTACCTCTTTGGTGTGTATTGCATTACATTAAATCAAACCTTGAAAAAGTAACCAATTAAAGCAAAGGAATAACAACAACAGCATGGTCTATAAAACGTACCATCCGCTTTGGTACGCAAGATGTATGAATGCGGCACTAACACCATTAATCTTGACGATTCACTATACTTATGTATACGTCCATATGAATTAGGTCGGTCCGATGAAAATGATTTTATACATTATGATTTTAGTGCATGTATCTTGGAATCGGTGATGAAACTAGTCCACTGTGAGATAACTCCCATTGACCTTGGCCATTAAATATTCTATCCTTAATGCTCACCTGCTCACGGTTTCCTTCAGGAGGTATGGTATGGACTTTATCACTTGCAATGTCAGCTAAACATTTGTCCTGTTTACTGTTAGGTGGATCAAAGGGGTAGGCTTATATGTACAGAAGCTTTCTGCTTTCTACAACAAGCAATACATTAAACATTTAATGGTGGTATAACGTCCTGAGCTTTATGGTTGATTGTTGAGAGTAATTCACCAGCACTGTATGCATGAGTGCCTCACATCAACACTGCAGAAACATATATACTAATTGTTAATAACTCCGTATGCTCAGTTCGATGAATAAGTGCAGCACCGGCGAGTCACTCGCCAGCATTGCTTTTATGCGTCATGCTGACCAAAGGGAATCGTGCATCAATTCGTATATTACCTTAAAGGGCTAACAACAAGGTAGCCTTGACTTCGGGGGCGTCCTCCTGTGAGCAGACGACAAAAGGCGGCACACAGTAACATCAGTCGCCTGCTGTGTAAAGCTGATTAAACCAAGGGTGTTCCTCTAAAGATGCCTTTTCCTGTAGCCTGGCACACACAAGCAGCGGCCAGTGTCACCCTACCCTGCCCCTTTCTCATCACCGAGACCCACTTCACTCATAGCAACTCCCTGCGTCTCTGCTGCGTCTCTGAGCAGCTCACCCAGCGTCTCACCTTCCGCGCGGGGCAGGGCGGGATAGCAGACATGAGAAGTTAGAATGGGGGAAAAAAGATAGCCAAACTAAGGTAAATTGGATTAATCCCCACATCCCTGTCTTCCTCTTACTCTCCCACATTAAAGATCGATGCTTTCAGGTGTCAGTCCGAGCTAATCAGGTGGCGCGCGAGGAGCTCATGTTCCCTGTCCAGGTATGATCTATGATAGAGACTCCTGTTATGTGGTTATTGTGGGGTGGTTGGGCGGATTGTGTTAGGTGTAGCAGAGGGAGGCAGAGGGCACTGTTGATGGGTGTCAGAATAGGGATGATTATTACACTGGCGGTATTACCGTGGCGGTTCCCGGGTTTGGAAAGGGAGGGGCGCGGCCCATAAGGAGGGGCGCACTCCCTAGATTTTAGCAATTTCTGGGTACTAAACATGCAGATAAACTCGTAAGTACAGGCAAAAGGAGGGGGCGCCCCCCCATATATAAATCCAACATGACTAATCCATACAATTTGGACGCTGATAAAGTGGAGAGGCACTGCGAATTTTTGCACTGGATAATAAAATTTTAGGAACATTTTAAGACCTAATACACTGTAAAAAAGGAGCTTAGGTTTTAAACGTGTTCAGGTCTAAACATGTTTAAAGTCTAAACATATTGTATATGTAGGTGTACGCCATTTGTTTAGGTTTTAAACACCTTTTTCTTAATGCCTAAATGCCCATGCTAAACGTGTTTAGGTGTTTAGCATGGAAACAGTCTTAAGTTAAGGTGTTAAGTATTTTAACATATATTTGTTTAGGTATGAAAGACACACTAGATGGCAGCTCTGTGCTTAAATGAACTTTCTAAATGGAGTTATACTCTCTTCTCATCTAATATATGCCAAAAGTCCTTTGTGAATCATTATTGAGGAATTTCATCTAAAGGAACACCAGTAAAATAATTCATTATGGTAGATTGGTCATTTAGATCCTGTATCATTTTAATCAATGGGCATTTTTATCCTTAGACACCTTTACTCTGCAGACCAAGAATATAGAAAGGCTATATCCTTTTGGGTCATTGGGACCTCTCACCCTTGAGTGTCGGCCGTAAGGAAGGCACGAGGTGAGATAAAAAATTCAAGCAAGGTCATTCTGTTGTACTGTGCACGGGGTTACTCTCTATCATGGATAATGGATGTGATGATATTCCTTGAGAGTACCTATGATGAACTCTCTACCTACTATAAATAAAGTAGGATAATTGAGATGATCTACCGATGCTCAACATCTATACTGTATATCATATCTTAACAGAATAGTATAATGCTAAACACCTTGACCTTGGAACATCTAAGCATGTCATACCTAAACACATGGGCATACCATACACATAAACATAGTAAACACTTTACAAACCTAAAACAGATCTAAACACATGGAAAGCTAAGCACAAAGGATAATCACATTATGAGGCTAAACATGTTTAGATTTATAAAGTGTGTTCGAAAACGGGACAAGAAAATGTTTAGTACTTAGAATCTAAACACTTTTTTTACAGTGTAGTTCATAAATGCATTGTGCATAATGACCGACAGGAATTCCTGGGAATCAAGTCCTATTTAAAAGTCGTGTGTTTTATGCGTGATTCTGATCTTGCTGGTTTGATACACTCCTCAAGGGTTGACATGATGCACTATAATCAAGTAGTCAGTCATCAGTCGGGAGAAGTTTTGAGAAGATCAGGGATAAGAGATAAGATAAGGGTCCAATTGAGGCCTCCTACTCCTGACCCCTGGTTTACAAATCTCTCTATTTTTCATAAAGGATGTAATTTCTTTTACTCAATTGGCTGTATTTTTTTCTACATATCCTAAGGTTTAAAGATTCCTGATATGCAGTGCTGTCGAGTAAAATAGCAGACATTGCTTTTGTGCACCATGACGATCTAGGGGCATCAACTCGGAGATATCGTGCAGCTCGTGAAAAGTTCAACCCTATCCCTGCCTATGTAAATGGACGATGGAGGTAACAGATTAGATGGCAAAGATAAGAATATATATATATATATATATATATATATATATATATATATATATATATATATATATATATATATATAGTAAAAACCGGGAAAGGTGCATATTTTCATTTTATGTTTGGAATATATGAATACACGATGCAGAAACCCATAATTTAATTTATGGTAAGGCCAAAAAAAAAAAAGAAGTTGTGTTTGCAGTTACATGCCTCAAATATTTAGGATCGGTAGGTCGGATTTTTCTTCTTTTTTTTAATTTTCTTTTTTGATTTTTATAGAAATGTATGGGCAGACATGTTGGATTCTATGATTTTACAGTAGAGTTATGAAAAACACAAGGAATGTGAAGCTCATGTAAAAAATATGAATGAATGTTATGAACTGTATACCAATAGATAAAGACCTAGATAAGCTCCACGAAAAACTGATGGAAAAATATGAAAATCACGGGAAAAATGCATAAAAATTGCCAAAAAATGTTAAAAATTCACAAAATAAAAACAAAATTTCCAGGATCATCCCTGTTTTGCTAGGGTCGGTCGGGTAACTGGAAACAAACCTTTTTTTAGGCCAAAAGGACAGCATTTGGATTAGGCTACTTGTTATTTAGTTCTTACAAACTTTTAGCATAAGGAACAAAAGTGAGGATGATGGACAGGGTGTATGAAGGATCTTTGTGTGTAGAAAGATGATAAAAGATACGCCACCTGTACAAAATATTCACCTTGCCATGTACTCCAGGGGGTGCGAGTCAAGTTCAAAATAATGGTTATTAGTTATGGGATAAAAATTTTATGAAACATGTATAACAATATCATCTTTTTTAGCACGTCAACTACAATTCACTGTGCTGTCCCCAACAACTTTAATAATGACAGTTAATCTTTCCTTTATTTCATTTGACCCGAGGCCATGAGACACCTTAATTATTGCAATATGGCGCACGCCAAGCCTGAATCATTTTGGTTTCAGTTTCCATTTAGATCACAAACCCCATCGAATGACCGCCCATGACCTCCTCTGTATCATCGCTCTAGATAAAACATCAAAGGGTCTGGGGGGTGTAGGGAGATGCCTCGCACAGTTACACTAGTTATCATTTTAGAAGATGATAACAATATCAAAAAGGGCGTGAGAGATAACGCTAACAATGGCCAGCACAGTACCCCGCACTACCCCCTTTACCTGCATGCACACCTGTGAAGATATAGGGGTGAACGATTTCAGGAGGGTGTTGCTCCTATGATAAATAAAGCTGTCAGTATGTGCCCTCTTTCCAAAACAAGTCACACTCTGATTCACCATTCAACTTGCACTCACCACATTAAAGTCTGAAAAGTCACTTGCCTTGTTCAGAATAGAAAGAGCTGCACTACCAGGTACCTAGTCATGTCACATACTCTATAGTACTATACTATACTATAATTATTGACTGACTTATCCCAGCTAGGTACGTACTCAACTCACCCTTTTATAGAACCGTACTAGCATGACCACTTATGAGCAACACTAGTAAAAAGTTATCACTACATGGAAAGCCAGTTCTGCAGAAGAGGCACTTCTTAGCCAGTACTACCTTTTCCCATAGGAGCAACACCCTCCTGAGACAGGGGGCCAGGCTATTATCAGTCTCCACTGAAGCGGCGCGTGGACAAAGGTAAGGGGTGGAGTGTAGTCTTTGTCATCTGCAGCCCAGGTAGGATTTAACCCTTTACGGAGTATAGTACTTAAGTGCATATATCATGTCCCCTTTCCCAGGGTCGATTTCTTGCCACATGCAAGGATGTAGCCACTGCTAAGGCTGCCGCCCTGGGCTGTCGAAGAGGCTGCCGGGTTTTGCTACTGGATATTCAGTGCTGTAACATGGCTCACTGACAGCCGGTGGGTCTGGATAATATACCGACCATATTGGGTGGTGGAAAATGCCCCCTCATGCAGGCCACACTCATTGCCTAACCAGCACTTTATAGATACGCCATGGTGAAAAATAAACAGGAAACATGTCGTTCTTAAAGGGTTAATCAGCTGCTATACCCCCAGGTAACCCCTACTTCCACTGCCGTCCTTCTAACCCACATGTACCCCAATTCCCGCAGGTGATCGAGTAAGGTGATTGTATTAGTTGTTGTAGGAGGTTGTGTGAATGTTTTGTCCTTTCATTTGGCAACATTGCATCCCCCTTTTTCTTAAATAAAGTGAAGGAAAAGAGAGATAAAACACAAAGAAAAGAAAATACTGAGTGGGATATGGTATTTGTTAGCGACATGGGGTGGGGTTGGGGTGATAGTATAGAGTGTATATAGGGTTCACATAGGTTAGGTTCAAGGCTGAAAACTACATGGCAGCGTTCATAGATTAATGCGGGTATTCTGCACGCTAATCTGGTTCCTTATGCGTTGTTGTTTTTTTATATTTTTTTTATTATGCCTAATTAGCTTTGGATAAAAGAGATACTAGTGGTTTATGTAATTGCTTCTTTTACCTGTTCCTGTAACCAGCATGTACTTGCTCTCTTTTGTGGTGTCTATGTGGAACAAGGAAAACGATTTTCTACCAGCATGGTATTTTTTCTTTCCAATTGTTAAAACCCTAATATGGTCTCTCGGCAGGCCTGTCAACCAGAAAGGGGTTAAATAGACAACAATATATGCTTTTCTAAACTTAAGTTGACAAGAGTTAGTGTCAGCGTCTCCCTTATTTTTGGTCTACCATAAAAAGAAAACCCGAAACATTTTTTTTTATTTTCTCCTTTAATTACACCAAGCGACATTAAGTTACAACTTTAAAGAAAAAATACAATTCAAGCAAGGTGTATTGTGATGACATACTTGTAACGAATAGACAGGACTAAAGGTTCAAATTTGTGCACAATTGCATACGTGTACATTGTAAAAAGAAAGTTGTCAAAATAACGGTGAACAACATTGCTTTACGATTATAATGTTTCACTGCTCAGTTATCTTGGAATCCAGATTCAATAGTTATTTCTTACCGTATAGGAAGAAATTGTGACCTTGCACAATGTATTAACCCATTTATGGCTGCATATTGTCCGGCGGGCGCTGACTCTTACCTGATGGGAGAGTCAGGCTTCCTGCATAGGGCTCATTTGTCAGGTGGCTGGAATTGTAGGACATAATTTTTTTATGTCGATTTCCTCTTAAAGATGGCTTCCTAAGACATGTTTGTTGCCATTTTGTGAGAAACCTTTAATACGGGGGCCCAGATTATTTGGTTCTCGCAAATCTGTTAGCCTTCATATCAAGTTTAGCTGCCATGGTCGGCCATGTTGGATGTGGTTTCAGGTCTCACAACAGAGTTGTTATTCATGAAATAATGAAAACTAAGGTGGTACTCTTGTCAATACCATAAGCTGATTGTTGGGGATTTATTTCTGTCAAACATTATTCTTAGAAACATGCCATTTCTAGAGCACCTGAAAGTTTTAGGTATGCCAGTCCCAGCGACTCAGTCCTTAACTGAGTCGCGCCCAGTGACTAGGCTGCATAGTGTCTTGATGCATTATACTCCGTGTAGGAATTAACTGGTGAGAGACAGTCACTCATCCTCTCTCTTACCTTTTCTCCTCATTGACCCTCCGCCATATGGCAGGTTTGTGTGTATAACAATAGAGACCTAGCGGGGGTTTGTAGTCCTAGAGCGTAGAATTACACACCCTCCCACACCCAGCCACCTTCCCTACCACTCATCCGGACATAATCATCCTCACCTTAAAAGTACTGATAACAACATGGATGATTATGTACATGCCCTTTATTTATCTGCTGAAGCTGTTAGGGACGAGTCATTTATTGCCAGCTAGGGGGGGGGGTAGGTGGATTTTTGCAGATCCGGAAATTCTTTCCCGACCCCCCCCCCCACCAATTTGATAAAAATTATCACCCCCCCCCCACCACTAAGAAATGATTTTGCAAAATGACCCCCTGCCCCCGCCTAAGAATTGTATAAGTGCGTAGAATGACACGTCGTGGTGAGTACCATATTTAGTTTTGACCCCCTTCCCCAGTGTGAAGGATTATTGGGTTTTGCCCCCTCACCCACCAAGTGACCCTTTTTCAAAATGCCCCCTCCCTATGTCTAACAACCTCTTCCCCCACCTGGCAATAAATGAATGGTCCCTTACACCAGTTTCACCGCATCGTGTTCACCCTATGTGCCCAGGGCTATACCTGTCCTGGACGTCATACCTTGTTTACATATGACAGTAATTTACCTGTACTGTTACCTGTAGGTGGTGAGAGTGCACTAAGTAGCCTATATTTAAGGTGTTTTGTTACCAATAGTCCTATGTTAGGATGATGCCCTATCTTTCACCATCAAAACGTCCTAGATCTGGTCCCAATTCAATGTCATTACCAAATTGAATTGAGAGATGAAGTCGTTTGGGATTTTTTGAATAAGTCATTCTTTGTCAGATCTAATTTTGTGATGGTAGCTAAGAAGCCTATGTTGAAAATTTAAAGTGTCATTGTACCGATAGTCTGGAGTCTTTTATCCATCAGAATGACCTACACTGGGAAAAAGGACCTTATTGTCCCCCTAAAATATAGTCCTTTTTGCAGAAAAATTTTGTGATGTCATCAAATTATGGCTTGAATTTTGGTTGAAGTCGGTTAAGATTTTTTCATCATCATCGTCCGTCATATCTAACTTTGTGCTGGTTGCCATGAAAAGTGATATCGAAAATAGTATGGCATGGACCCTAAGAGGGTGTAACCTTTGAACATCTAATTCATCCACGTAGTCAATTGTGTTTTTCTTCTTTGGGTACTTTTGTTAGCCTACCGCCCCTGGTTTCTCAATCCAAGGCCACTGTTATAAGTTTAGTACCAATCTGGTCAAAACCAAGCAACAACTGTTGGGGCTTATTCATACATAGAAAGTACTTTAGAATTGTATAGGGAGTGCCCCCCCTCACCCCCACCCCAAGTGCGCTTATAGCCGCACAGGTCAGTTACCCTTTGCAAATTCTGTTAGACCTAATTAAGCAGTCACAAAACATATGGCACGGGGCGAGGAAACATGGCTGAATTAAACATGACAATTAACAGTACAAGCGATAATTAGACATGATCACAGGGCATGGGAGAAGGATATCAGAGACCACCCGGGCAGAGGGGTGTGTGAACTAGGGAATCAGCTTCTGTGTGTTTCCTTTGACACTGACTTTGTTTATAAATAAATGAAGATAAGTAAAGGACCCCCACAGAACAGGGTTATGATATAGAAGAGGACCTATAGAACAAGGTAAAGCAAAGAGCCAGATGGTGGACCTATCTTGTCCTCAGTCTTGCATCTCTTTGACCTCTGACAGAGCTTGATATTAGGACATGTATTTATTATTATGATTGTTTTGTGGTGGTGGGCCAAACACTGTCATTCAGTCAACATCAGGTATCCAATACTTGAGGATATGGGTGGGGTTAAGAAAGATTTTTTCCCTATCTTTATCTTTGAAATGATAAATGAATAGATACACCATATAATACATACACTGAAAAAAAAAGAATCTAATATAAGTTAGTCAGAACCCCTAACTTACCTTAGTTAGCACATGTGACTAACACAGGACTAGCATTTTACTAAAAATGGCTAGGTGCTTAGTAACATTCACTAACCTATCCAGACAAGCTAGCTTGACTAAGTCAAGAGAGAAAATTAGTAAAAAGTTAGTAACTTTTCCAAGGTTAGTCGTTTTGTCTAAGGGTTAGTAGTTTTTTTCAAAACCAGGTGGCAGTGCAGTTTGTATGAGGATTTTTCTGGTAGGAGCACATCATAGAATAGTCTATGGATGTCAAAATAATGGTGATTTTCAATGACCTTTGACTTGATATAGAGTCTAAGACTCAAAGTAGGTTTTGAATTCAATATGGCTTACCTACAATAAAGGGTTAGTTTCAAAGGGTTAGGGATTGTATCATATATATTCAGTGATTTAAACTAAACTCTTCATATCTGTATGTGAGATTTCCCATGTTTTGATGTTTATAGTATTCAAATATAAATTTGTTTGCAGAAGATTTAAACTGCAAGCCTTATTCCATACTACCAATAAATTAAAGTCTTAATAAAAGGATTAACAAATTACTAATAATGTCAGGCAAATGCTAACATTTTCCTAAGGGTTAGTTCGGAAACACTAAGATTGAATAGGAAGTTTGGACACATGCTTTTTGATAACCTTTGCCAAAAAGTTAGTTCGACCTAACTTCTTACTAATATTTGAGGATTTTTTTTTCAGTGTACATTGAGTATTTCATCTTGCAAATCTGTGGTCAGCAGAACAGACAAGGATATGATAAAAGAGGATATGCTAGCTATTAAGCTGATGATACACATGCTTTTTGATAACCTTTGCCAAAAAAGTTAGTTCAACCTCCTAACTTCTGACTAATATTTGAGGATCGGTTTCTTTTTTTCAGTGTACATTGAGTATTTCATCTTGCAAATCTGTAGTCAGCAGAAAATCTGTAGTCAGCAGAACAGACAATGATATGATATAAGAAGATATGCTAGCTATTAAGTTGATGATAAAATATGATGCCAAATAAATGGCCCTAATGATTTAAGATATGATGCCAAATAAATTGGCCTAATGATTTAAAAAGGTCTATTCATCAACTGTATGTTCTGCCTGAAATGTACAACAATACTAATTGTACCTGGCTGTAGTCAGAGAGTACCACCCCCACCCACCAATGCACATACATCCACCCCCATACCTATTAAAGTACAGTGTCCTTTGCTGCCCATCTGAAGTAACTCATTACCAGTCCCACCCACCACACCTGTGTCCTCATCACCTCCGCAGGCCGTGGGCAAAGAGCAATGAATGCTAAGAGTCATCAGTGACTAATGAGGCACACAAAGTCCACCCAAACCGAATCGGATCCTCCTCCTACTTTACCCAGACAACCATTCTGTCCTCACTATTCAAAAATAGTCAGGACAGAATGGTTGGCTGGTAGAGTGGTAAACTTGTTTTCCGTGGAAATTGTGCGCTGTATACTTCATCCACCAGAATCAGGACCAGAGAGATGCGATTCAACAATATCTTTTCAGCTTTGGTTCAAAATACATTCGCTTACACTGTATTTATATAAACTATCCAATGTTTACTCTTTATGGGCTACATTCTAGCCTTTGTTTCCATGCCTTTGTGTCTTTATCCTTACTCAGGGACAGTACATGCTGCTAGGCAAAGAGATGACTGTAATCTAAAGTGAGCTCTCTTAGTATCCTCTCCTCTTTGCCATGGGACAGTCCCCTTGCAGTTAGAGCTGTCCTCAAGCTGTAACACTCAAACCTGAACAGGCCCCTTCAGGTAATCTTGCCCTCGGGGTGTGGATACAGTTATCCTGAGTGGACTCTGGGGAGGATACCAGCTAAAAGAGGAGTTTGTATGAACATAAGGTGGAGCACATATTCAGCAGGAGTAGACTTAGGTAAAGAGGCAGTGGCAAAAGGGTGGGAGTAGAGAACAAGGGAAGGATGGGGTAACATCAGATGGGAAGGGGAGATATTTCAACTCATGAAAGGGTTCGTGGGGGGCAGTATCTTAACACAGACTAATTATGCTGGATATATGTGTGCACTGGTTTCAGCCCAAAGCCATCATATTGCAGTGGGTTCCACAGATATATGGCGGCGGCAAGAACTTTTTAATTTAAGGCATAGGGAAACCAGTAAAAGTGTGAATAAGACAAATATTCACATGAATATGCGAAGGTGTTGATGATCTAGAAGAATTCAACTTTTGACTATTTGGAACGATGATCAGTTTCAATACCCAAGAATAGGAATCATTACACCCTCGTATTGTATTTGGAGGCGAGGGGGCGGGGATCAAAATTTATCAGGGCTCCTGGCGTGTTATGGGGAGGTATTTGAAGCTAATTTGCAGTCATCAAAAAGAAATTGAGTAAGCCAAGTCAATCACAAATAACTGGACATGATGAGGTAAGAAGAGAGAAAGGGGTGATTGGTACACGGAACAGGGTCAGGTGGGGTTCGTCGGGGGTGGGTGGGCATGGGGTGGGGAATCTAAGCACGAGGGGGTGGAATAGGATAGATGACTAGAGGAGGGGAAGGGGTGGGTGGGTGTCTGTCACCCCAACATGAGATGGGATCAGATTATGGGGAATGAAAACATGATGGGAAACTGGCGTGACAGGAAAAGTAATTTTCACCGAGCAAGCAAACAGATAAGGAGAAAGGCAAAAAGAAAGATGACGAAGATAAAAAAACACGATAACAAGTGGTGATAGTGAGAGCGTACCAATGTTGATATTCATACATGGTTATACTTGGGTGTAAGGGGATAACATGTTAAAATGGTTTTAATTTTCAGCTGGATATTATTGATAATTAGTGGACTATAAGGTTCATGATTGCTTGATATTTTCATACAGCATCCAAAACAACTAATCATCTACTGAGAGGGGAAAAACTAACTCTCAAAATACCCAGAAATAAAGTTCTTCGTGACTTATGTTCATCAACTGGTTACTCGTATTATGTACACTATAGACCAATGCAACATTAAAAGGTTAAATTTCAGAAGGAATTGTTGACAAGGCTTTCACACTTTCTAGGAGATAACTGAGAAGAACGGGAATTCAAATCAGAATCGAACTATATATCAGAATCATATTTGACATCGGAATATTTACAATATATCAGACAAACTTTGAAAGAACACTGTCCTGGGAATCTTCGCATAAAAGATATTTGCATGTGAAGACGACATTGAAAACAATGTCAGGATAATTTTGTTCAAGCCCATTTCTTGCCACATAGGACTATAGTGCATGTAATACTGAGATGAGAAAGATAATACCAGTGAGTTAACATATAATCATATATGTGACAAGCCAAGTAATCTCCAACTTTTACCAAGATAACCTGAAATGGGAATCGGATATACACAATGCCAGGTAGATAGAAATGGTTGTGATTCAATTACGAACAACATATGAACTTGATAAAGCATGGGAGTCTCCATACAAGTTAAGAAATATATTGCGATATCTATTAGATGTCAACAAATTGATAATTGTGAACATGATCCCTGTTCAGAACATTACTGGACTTATGGGGCTCCCCATTATTTCAAATGCAACATGCAATTGTATAACATACCCCCATAAACATACTGAGCTACGGTTTGGGTATACGACTGCCGCACAACCTTGAAAAGCGGTGGCGGTGGGAGAAAGCCGTGATTAAAAATCAAAGGACGGTGACTCCTTTAGTTTCAATAGAAATAGGGGGCTTGAGCACGGGCGTGGACTGGTTACCAGGTTTAGTCTGTGTAGGTGTTATCCAAATGCTATAGAAGGGTGAGAAACTAAAGGGAACAGTGCTATCCTCTGGTGCTTTTATTTGCTATGCACAGACCTTGATTACGGAGGTGAGGGGTTACTTTGGCAAAGGGCTTGAGCCTTCCTAGGGCGGTAAAAGTCCACATTGAAAGTCAGTAGCCTTGCCCCCCCCCTGGGATCTGCCTCCTCTTTCCTTAAATTAATTGTAGAATTTGTAAAGGTCTCGAAAGAAAGATTTTTTCTCAATATGCCCCATCTGGTTTTCAAAGTCAATGACAAGCCAAAAGTACCAGCCATATACTGGACCAACATTGTCATTATGATACCGGTATGTCAAGGGCTTCTATCTGGCTTCAAGTTCCTCTATACCCATTCCATGCGCCGCTCTCACTCACCCCCACAGCCATCCCTTTCCGCGTCGGCGGCCGCGTCGTTACCGCGGCGCGTCTCCCGGGGCCTTGTTAAGGACTAATGGACCCTTGCGACCACGGCCGCCCGCCCGCATTACCACAATAAATTTGCTTAATACAATCCGATTAAAGCAATGAGGCGTCGGCGGGAGGAGCGGAACGGAGGTGTGTGGGGGCCTAGCACAGACAGACAGGGGCGGATGGTGCCAGATCCAAGGAAACTGTTTCACTGCCGTGAGATTAATGCTTCACATAGAGTTGTGGAGGACCTATTACTTCTTTAGAAGCCCATGTTTAGATCAGGTGGAGTGAGCAGAGAGAGAGAGAGAGAGAGAGAGAGAGAGAGAGAGAGAGAGAGAGAGAGAGAGAGAGAGAGAGAGAAATGCTGTTTTTTTTCACATGTCAATATGAACACGTACTGGAACCAGTGCCAATTCTATTTCCAGAAAACAGAATGACGATAGTTCGCAATCTTTCTTCTGCCACGAATGACAATGATGCATACACCTGAAATTGTTAAGATACCCACTATGCCTGTTCATCACATCAGCATTCACAGAAATGTGATATTTAAACCTCCTCAGGCTTGCCCACAATTAATGAGCAGTGGGGTTGTGGGAAAGTGTAGATTTGGTAGGGTCAGGGGTGAGCCATAGTGAGGTTAGGGGTGTCATTAGTGAGGCCATAGGGTGAAAAATGATCAACTAGCCTGTAGACAAAGTGTGATCTCCCTGCTCCCTAAGTAGGGGTCCCCATGCCCTCGTGCCAACAAATCAATGCATCAATCGTGAGAGGATGGTGAGCTGAGAGTCACTTCTATCACAAAACCACAACTTTCTCTCTTGAAATTAATTACTTAAAAAAAAAGGAGTGAAACAAAATTACTAAAGGGTGGTGGTAGTCGATAAAGACAAAAGTAATATAATAGATGTTACCGGTCAACCCATAATGCATTATAAAACAATTTACCCATCACTTCTCAATCAAATTAGCCTACTAATAAAGCTTAGGCGATAAGAAGCACATAAGGAATAATAAAAAATATATAGAGAGTTATAAAATAGCAAATCACCATTGGTCGAGACAGCCATACCTCGATATATATATATATATATATATATATATATATATATATATATATATATATATATATATAGTTATTGCTAGCACTTGTCCATTTATATACAGTTGTAAAAACCAACAGTAGAAGTTGATCATGTTTTCATAATGTAAAACGAGATAATTCACTTACAGAGAGTAAATTGTTAGGACAGACTTGTAGCTTCAATAACTATGTAAGGAGATTGTGGCTTGAGCTGCTTCGAGTTGCCCAATTAGCTTCAGGAAGGCCGTTAATTGGTTGATTGCTGCCCACGTGACGTCATTACCAAGCTGCTCCCTAGGCGATGCCACAATCGGCAGCATTACCGACTTCCGCTATCAGATTTACATATACAATATGGGGCTAAGTATGTAGTTGTGGAGTGTGGGAGGGAGTGTAGAACTACTCCAACCAGGGCAGAATGCCACCTCTTCCCAACGCCCATTATCGGTGCTAAAGGTGCATGCTTGGCAAGATAAAACCTCTCCTTAAAAATACCAATGCCTTAAAAATGATTATTAGTTAAACAAGAATACAAGACAGATAAACAGACAGGTAGGAGAGAGAGAGAGAGAGAGAGAGAGAGAGAGAGAGAGAAAGAGAGGGAGAGACAGGCAGACAGACAGAGAGAGAAGAGAGAGAAAAAAACAGATAGAGAGAGAGAGAGAGCGAGAGAGAGAGAAAGAGAGTGAGAAGAGACAAGATGATTTGTCGGGTGGGGGAACCCCGGGGGGACTTCAGGAAAGGCCGATAGGAGAGAGAGAGGGAGGGAAAGAGAGGGAGAAGATGGAGAGACAAATAAACAGAGAGAGACACACACACACAGTACTGGACATTTTGCTCATCAACGTGTCATCAGTGTGTTAATGACGAGTAGACAGATGGTGGTCAGTCCTGCCGTCTCTGCACAGCGTCTGACCAGCGTTTCCCATCCCACGTGACAACGTTGCATCCAACCTTTAACCTTGGTCAGCAGAAATGACCTCAAGGTCATCCGGACGTTGTCCCATTGGAGGTCACATCAATGTTCAGAAAGGTCAAGCATGTACGTACTTCGAACTCATGACTAGTTTATTTTTCTAATTTGTGCATACTATTCAATCTAATTTCTATACATTGTATAAGTTATAGAAACAAAGGTTACAGCGGTTTTACAAAGGCAGGGACCTCCAGTGACTCTGCCAGAAAGATTTTTATTGAGAATATATAACTGTAAAAGTAAATGTTGAATGTACCAGGGATCGTCATAAAACTGAAAAGTGAACCACACTGCAAAAAAAAAGGTGTTTAAAAATACACACCGAATTTTCTCATCGCCAGCATTTAAACATCTAAACACTTGAAGTGTTTAGGTGTTTAGCTTTTAAATACTTGTCCCTCAAACACCTAGACACTGAAGTGTTTAGCATTTAAACACTTCATGGTTAAACAGGTGTTTAAAAATGAATGCATTTAACACTAAAGAAGCGTTAAGAAATGTGGGACAAACAGATGTTTAAACAAGACTTAGCGTTTAAGTTCTAAACACTAGTGTATAATCTCTAAACAATGTTTTTACAGCGCACTGTAATTGTATTGCAGGAAACCAGTGTAGTTTTTTACAAGAAGCCCCAGGTGGCAGTGCGGTGGTACAAGGAATCTCTGAAAATAACGACAGACTTGGAATCCATAACAGGCTTTTTGATATAAAGAATTTAATGATCTTCAGGATAGAATTCATCTATGAGGGAAATGATTTAATAGGCACATTGTATGAGTTATAGCCAATCGATATTTTATCATAAAAGGAATTTATCACCTCCTGATTTATTGGCCCAGGGTATCCCCTGGGCTATTGGAGCCAGGTTTTCAGTCAGATCCACAAATTTGTAATCAGCAACTTTAGGGTGTAATCATTCAGTGATATACTGTTAGTTTACACATTTTTCAAAAGCCAAAGGAAAGTTTCAAATCTCATCTATCAGACAACATTTTGTCCTTTATGGTGAGTGATGTCTTTCTCTACGAAAAAAGCTGCTGTACTTACGTCATGTTTTTGGGAGCTATACTGACTACAAGTTCTTTAACCATTGGGTTTATGGGTCAGATAGATTTTGGCGATGAAATTAGTGAGACACTTTTTTCAGCCAGCAATGTTTACAGTATCCAAGCTATACACATAACACATTGGGGATTGAGCGATAAACTAAGCATGCTAAGGATAAAGTTTTCTGTGGGGGCTAGCAGGGATATTGCCAGCATTTGTTGCAATGAGCCAATGGCGCACTTCTGGGGAGATTAATGCGCCATTTATAGAGATAATGGGCCTTGAGTGAGACTAGACAAGTGAACATTTAATGAGAGTCGTTTGCATTCACTTATATATTAAAGCTTGGGTAACTACTTGCATCAGCTGGTGCCAGCTTCCAGCATTTAGATTGTCGTATCCAACTTACTTTACCATCTTTTCTTTAGAAATTCTGGTTATATTTATTTTTCTGACAAAGACTATGACGACTTTGATGTGAATCTTATAATTTATTCTCAAATATTCTAATGTTAAGTACATCTATAGTTAGAGGCACATGTACATTGGCTCTCTAAGATGGATGATATGACTGAACGAATTTAGGATGCTATTTTAAATGTGACTGACTGGCAAAAAAAATCAATTTACTGATTTAGGCTTATCTAAAACCTGACGTTTTACCAGGGAATTTCCCAAACCCATTTAAAGACCTGTATATCCGAAGGTCATAAACAATAACTAAGTTTGAGATTGTCTGCAATACAGTTATACAAGAAACCAATTAAATATGCAGTTTGTGAAGTTCTGCTCAGGCTCCTGTACTCAGGGTGCGGCTTATACGGTTTAGACAGCATGGAACAGTACTAAAATGCCAATTTTCAAGACCCAGTCTCCTCTTAAACTCAGGGTGCATGCAGCTTATACAAGGGTGCCAGTGAGATAATTTATGGTAGTTACACTAGTAGCCTACACTCTGACCATATGCAATGTTGAGCTAGATCTATGGCCTACCCTAACTAATAGTAGATTTGATAAGGCGAACATGTTTTTATCTATGAATAGTTTACTTGGAACTGAAACCTACCTTTCATCATACCATCAGACATTTTGTTCAATAACTCTGGTTCTAATAGGAATTTTTGAAAAATTCTTTCAGTTGTTGAAAGCCCTATATCTGCACTTCCAATGATTTGCAAATGGGCACAGAAATGGCCATTTAATGTGCCATTTTAGATATAAATGCGTGTATGGCGCAGGGTGCGGCCCTGGCAATATCCCTGGGCTAGGTGTCCAGGGGGTCAGGTTTCCAGGGGGCAGGTGTCCAGGGGCTAGGTGTCCAGGGGGCCAGGTGTCCAGGGGCCAAGTGTCCGGGGCCAAGTGTCCAGGGGCCAGGTGTCCAGGGGCCAGGTGTCCGGGGGCCAGGTGTCCGGGGGGCCAGCACACCAGGGGGCCAGTGGTCCAAGGGGTTTAGTAAGAGAAGATTATGCCAGACTGGTGTCAATACATGTATAGATAATAGTCTCTATTTATAAGTAATTAGCCAATATTTTTCGCAAATGCTGATTCCTGTGACCCTACAGGGTTGATAGAGGGTTTTTATGGTAGTAGACCCTGGGCCATATGTGATATATATCACACGTTAAATCTTCTTCTCTGGAAAAGGTAAATCTGGTGCTATCAAATGTGGATTAAACATGTCACACACAGTGTAAAAGTTTCAAACTGATTGAAAAAATAATATTTGCTTGCTCGGCTGTAAATATGTTCGGCTAATATATGTTCGGCTGAATCAGCAGGCCATCATTGCCAAACCACAAAGAAAAATGCTTATCAGTTCTACTCACAAGGATGGCAGGTGTGTGTATGCCAATATGTACCTACGTCAGTCCTCAGCATGATTAAGCAATATAATGCAGGCAAATACCTTTTTCCAATATTAAAAGAGACACACCCTTTAAATGACGTACATTAAATTTCTGATCATTGATATTCCTAATACATAACACACACATGCAGGATATTAACCCTTAAAACCCCTTATTAGCTACAGGTTCAGTGGGTTAATGATAGAGTCGGTTCCTAATCAACCTGCCACCCCACCCACCTTGGCCTTAATTCTGAGCAGCTCACACTAAAAGATAGTTTAAGCTTTCACATGAGCACGCGCGGTTAGTAATTGTGAGCGGGGTTCTTCTTTACTGTGTAACCTACTCTTGTTACCAATTAAACAGCAAGTGGGAGGGAGGGGGGTCTTGGTGCTGGTGGACGGTGGTGAGACCTCTATGGAGTGGTCATTTTTTTTTGACAAATGGAGGGGGGGTGGAACAAAGGGCGGGGAAAGGGAGTGCAAGGGAATAAGTTGACACTTCTGTCAGTAGTCACAGTTTCACAACAGTTACATGGGATGCCTACATGTAACGGGAGTAGGTGTGTGTGTGTGTGTGTGTGTGAGAGAGAGAGAGAGAGAGAGAGAGAGAGAGAGAGAGAGAGAGAGAGGGAGGGAGAAGAAAGAGTGAGATTGAGAGGGAGGAGGGAGGGAGGGAGGGAGGGAGAGAGAGAAAGAGAGGGTGAGGCGGCAGAAAATTCACAATTCCCTTCCCATGTTTCTCAAAGAGTGGTCACTCCCAATGTATCATTACCTTTGCCAGCAATGGTTAGGAAATTCTACGATCCAATGATTCACTCTCTACTGAAAAGTCATCTCATTAAGCTCTTAACGAATTCAAATTAGCTGCAATTTATGACCTGATGACCATCCATGAATGTGCTTACATAGGCTAAAACCAGTAAAGTATAAATTTCTTGTGGCCTTTGGGGACAGGGTTTGCAAATGCTTTCGCAGTATTTTGTCTTCCGGAGATCCAAGAATTTCACCTCTAACACTGCAATTTGAATGCCCTCGTCTGTCCCTCTTAATTATTACCTCTAGTTCCGAAAACCAACAAAATAGAACCGAGGTCCTATTCCATTATTCCATGCACCATTATTCGTGCATAACACGCCTGCTTGGAACACTCTAATTTTTTCAAAGTAAACATCCTGGCCACCACCGGCACTGCAGTCAAGAGCACCGACGTGTCCAGAGGGTGAGTGACCTGGAACGATGCCTACCGAAACAAACCCCTGAAGAGGCCGCCCAACCGACGCAATCGAACAGTAAACCGCTGCAAACTGCAACAACTGATATATGCTATTGGAGCTGGAATTACTGCGGCTGCTGGCACCAGACTTGTCCTCCAATAGATCCTCCTTAAAGGATTTAAAGTGTACTCATTCCAATTACGGGGCCTCGAAAGAGTCCCGTATTGTTATTTTTTGTCACTACCTCCCCGTGTTGGGAGTGGGAAATTTGCGTGCCTGCTGCCTTCCTTGGATGTGGTAGCCGTTTCTCATGCTCCCTCTCAGGAATCGAACCCTGATTCCCAGTTACCCGTTATGAATATATAATCTTTAAGATTAGCAAGACGAAACAGTTAAACTTTTAAACAATGATCTACCGAAATTAGCTGCAATTTATGACCTGATTTAGCCAAACACTTCGTATGGCGCACATACAGGGTGAGGCTGCCATGATACCACCGATCCCCTCAATGAAAATATGTATGTATTCCCTCCGTGTCTATATATGCAAACTATTCCATGATGCTATGGCGATTGTTGACTTACACTGCTGCTCAAAGGCCCTTTTGGCCTGTCAGTGAAGCTTGGACTAATTACGACATTTGATATATGTACAGTTACTGAGTGCCCCAAGGCTCCAGTGTACTTTGCAGCCATTCACAACTGCTGAAATGATTGTATATCCCACGAATGTGCGCATCTCTAATAACCGACTCCTTGGTACGAAGGCGGTCAATTGAAGCTAGATTGCAGACGATATTTGAAGTAAATGACACCCAATTGATTCCCTCTCCAAAGGCAAAGAGGGCATAATGCGTGGCATGCGCTAATTTGAATATAGAGACGCGGCCGCAAAACTGGCGAACAAGTGGCGCTCCCTGGCGGGGATCGGTGGCACTGTTGAGGTGCTCGGTTTAAAAGTCGTCTGCTCAATTGACTGAGGTGGATCATTTTGAAAGTGGCCAGGTAAGGAAGGGTAAGGGGAGACGGAGTAGCCTCAAAGCAATCCTCTCAAGTAACAGAAGCAGGACTTTATGTAGCTGCAACGAGAAGAGTTACTTTCAAAGTGTCAAGATATCCTCTAGATAGAATCTGACACAACCATGAAATCAAATCACTTGTGGAAATGAATTTCTCCTGTTTGCGAGTTGTTGAAATGAAAAGATGTACGACTAAGCGGAGGTGTCCAATTCCGAGTTTATATTCCTTTATAAACTGCCGAGTAATAGGAGGCTCGAGTTGACCTCACAGATTAGTTTATTTTTGTGTCGTGATTTGCCATTTCTACTTCTAACTTATTAGTAAAGGTTGTGCTTGCATGATTCCTTGTCGTGTATTATTCATTTTATTGTTCAGAAAGTTTTATTTGTTGATGGCCTAGGCCCATATTCGAAATATCCAGCAAGGCAATTCAAAGAACAGGAACGCCATTTTGAAGTGAAGAAAGGTAAAACTCGCGTATCTCCAACCAACAGCCACAAAATGATACAAGATCTATGGTCAATTCTTGAATCAAGGCCTAGAACCCTGACCACAGGTAGTGAACAATAACTTTTGTATGCATGTGTCGGAAAACACTCACACCTGCCATAGTTTCTTTCTACACATTACCGAGGTAGCCTGCCCAATGCTATACAATTAATGTAATGCCCATTCTTATTGAGTTCATTAGTGTAGTCACAGATCACACCTTTGTGTAAAGAGAACATATATCAGAGAGGTATACCTGTTAATTTTCACTGCCGTATTGTTAGTCTAATCATCGATTGTGGTGCACTAGTAGTCCCTTATGCTACGTCACAGCCATACAAAATGACGTAATTAAACACCGAAAAACGTCGAGTATCTACGTCGCCATCTGGTGGACGTGACATGCGTAGACCTAGTCGATGGAGCACAACCATATAATGTATTCCTGAGAAAAATGTGGACATAATTTTTAGAAAAAAAGACCTCTTCCCCTGACCACTGAATAGATAATACTTCAAGAAAGGAAAGGGGAAGCTAGAGAGAACGGCAAAAGCCAATGGTCAGGAAACGATCTACAAATACAGCCAAACAAAAGGATTATTACTTTTACACTTATGGCCAAAAAGGTGGAGCTGGTAGTTTTAAGTATCCATCCAGCTTCTCTGTGATGTGAGTGTGAATAATACTACAACTGACTCCTCGCTTTAAACAGTGTAATAACACCAAGTCATGGTGATAGCAATTACAATCATCAATCTGATGGTAATATTATCATAGAGAATGAATGGCAATCGCTTGGTATCAGCTATGTATTCTACCTACAAGTAATTCTGAGCATGATACCTCTGGGTGTAACCAAGCCTCACATGAGCCACAGTGGCAAGATGTTAAATGTTTCGTTCAGTCATAAAAGTAGAGCACATACCGAAAGACATTTGTAAATCCATTGATGTAGCATCAGTGTTAATGATCAGAGTTCCAGTGGCGGATCCAGCATCTTGAAAAGGAGGGGGCGTGCCCCTCGTTTAGCCCTCATTTTTAGCTAAATGTCAGGCTTAAATGACCCAGATAAACTCTAAACTACAGGGAAAAAGGAGGGGGCGCCCCCGGCTAAATCCGCCCCTGGAGTTCAGAGCTGTGATCTTTGATCATGATTTATGTTCTTGTGTTTTTGTTTGTTTTCTAAGCAGTCTATGTTGCTATTCTCATATAAATAAAATTTGGTTTGAAAAGGGTAATACCATATGTGTGTGCTATTTCAATTTAGTTAAATCGGCATAGATATGGCACTACCACAGAAAACTCAATGTTACAGTGGCGGATTCTTTTTGCCGGTGAATTTGAGGCTTTACAATTTCTAGACCCCAAATCTTGTCCAAAATTCAGTGTGCCTCCTCATTTTTTATCATGTCTCCCCTTTCTACGTCCTAGATTCGCCAGTGTTGACAATTCTAATAATTTCTCAATCCGAACCATACGTCTAAGAGATGAAAGGTACCCGCAAAGATGTGCCACCCACCATATTAACCAGTTAATTAGAAAATCTGAATACTTTCATATTCCTGTGTTATGCAATACATGCATACAATAATCATACACATAGACTGTCTCGTGAGACTCATTCAGTTACTTAGGCCTATATATGACTGTAAAATGGCTCATAGGAAGGATGCTCCGTGCGTGGGGTTAGCAGATATCCTCCCTGCGTGGCCGCTCAAAAATAATCAGTGACCAAACAGTTCACACCTACCAGTAGTCAGCGAAGTGGCAGCTTTGATACAATTCACTTAGCAGTCCGCAGGTCACAAAAGAACTGACGGAAGGTTACTAAAGCAGCAGGGTGTTGCTTCTATGGTAAATAGAGCTGTCAGTATGCCTTGTCTCAAATAGAGAGAGCTTCTCCCAACTAGGTACCAACTCAAATCACCTTTTTCTAGCATCATATTAGCATGACCACTCGTGAGCAACACAACTGAAAAGTTATCACTACATCAAAAGCCAGTTTTGCAGGAGAGGCACTTCTAGCCAGTAATACCTTTTCCCATAGGAGCAGCATTCTCCAGTGTGAATTAATATATAGGGAAAACACTTTGTTGGCAACAAGTATAATCAAACTTGATAGCACTAACTAGTACCATATGCAGCAGATATATTGAAACAAACCTCACTGTTATATATATTGGCATTGCAACAGCCGAATACCATCTGGATCACCAAATGGTGCGCGCGTTTGTGCCATCCTGAATGGATATTTTTTTAACTGCAAATGAGAAAAGTCGCTTGGATCCTATATGATTCTACCAAGTGTCCGCCCCTTTGTATAATATTGGTGAAAGACGTGGGTGAGATATCCCCAACCCTCCCTTTCAACGATGGCATTGGCCTTTAAAATAGAATAGAAAGAAATTTAAAAAAACCTCGACATAGCATGACGATGTGCTGAGTAACTTCACCAGTACGAGAAAGTCAAACTGAAGGACATCCACGCAAAGCAGACGACATTTTCTGCTTCACAAAAAACAGTGAGGCCCGCCGCATTTACCGTACTAAAAAGTACACTACAAAAGTACATGTTTGTGGTCGTACCCGACACTGCAGTTTGATTAGTTTTGAAAAAGACATTTTCTTCAAAGAAACACGCCAAGAACCAATCTCAGATTCCGTAACATCAGAGGGCAGGCAGCAGTTCTTGGTTTAAAACAGGCAGTCGTTCAAAAATGTCCAAAAGGAAATTAAATCTGCATTTTCATTTACTTTCTTTGCACAAATCAAAGAAAAGAGCAGACAAGAACATTTAAACGTAAAAGGTTTGGTAAAAGGGTCAGAATGGAAGGGTTGTTGTTGTGGCGTCTCCCTTGGCATTTCATTTCATTGCCTTCTTCCTGCTGCCATTTCTGTCCTTAACTCCTCCATTTGATACGTCCACGTCCTCCATGCATCCTACGCTTAGACTGAAAAGTCAAGCGCATAGAAAGTTCATAAGTACGACAAATCACAATGTCAAGGAGAGTGAAAATTCATGAAGATAGTAAAAAATTGTAAATCTCACCAAGATTTTCTCTCCATCAGAGACTATAGGCATGACAAGAATATACTCCCCTCAAATTCTCTCTCAGATGGTGTGATTCATAATGCTCATTTTCTGATACCTCCTGTAGTTATTCCGGGATGTCAATTCACTAGTTTCTTATAATATGTACTCTAGAAAACTAGCTATACAGAATGGCTGCCAGGATTCAAGTCTGATTTATATAAGTATTGATTCTAGTATCTTTACACACGGGAAACTTGCCTTAAAATTCATTCACTTCCCCACAAAATGTTAAATGCATATCTGGCACTCCGTTCTCTTTTATATCCTGCGTGTTTACACGATATACATACTCTACTATATATGCTGTATACCCATCCGCCCACGTCTATACATTGTCCATGCGATGGGGACAGTGATTTAAAGCTGCATTTATTTTACATCCCATTTCCTATCCTGATAGAATACCGCGTTGGCTCTTAGAGCACGACATTATTCTTTTAAATGTAATGACTATGAGGACGACGATAACAAACAACCCTGTTCGTAACCCTTTATGGACCACATGCTTAAAGTCTGGTGCAATTCATTGCACTATACACTTGAATGGCTTGCAGAGGTAGAGGAAGCAACTTTTCATTGAGGCAGCCTAGGGGTCTCGCTAGAGGGCGCTCGCTGTACTTTTTATATAGGCTTATAATATAGAGAATCTTCCCCTTATGGGGGGGGGGGGGGCTTTCCTATGCCCCTGACTGTAGCATGATGCACCAATCCAGCCCTGGAGAGTCTACCCGATAGCATTATATATGTGCATCATGTCCACTCTTCGGGCTGGAGGTGGGGGGCGTATGAACACCTTAGGAGCAGCGTGATGCATGAATGCAGCTCTGGGGAGTCATGCATCATGATGAATCCAAAGGCACGCATCATGCGGCATTGAAAGGGTTAAGGAAAGTAGGAGGACAACGTACGACACGCGATCACATGAAGCAACAAAAATGGCCTCAGTAACAATGTCGGCGGCGCTGGAAGCACACTGATATATCGTACGTAACATAATCAGGATCGTCCGGCGTGCAATTAAGGCTAATATGTCTCTTTTTATTAAACCCCAAGCCTTTGTTTCCTCTTGACGGATTGACGCCGCGCGGGCGGAGGAATAAGGGAGGATCCCGGACGAGGTGCGGTTCTCATTTTTGGACGCAGGCCGCTCGTGTAAAGACAATAATGGTTCGATTATGCAATCGCTTTTGTGGCTGCGTTCTTTATGCCCCCTTCAATTGTGGGGCGTGGAAAGGGGAGGAGAAAGGAGCATGTGAATGGATGGGCAAATTAATCACTGCTTCTGGGAGGGACGAAAATCAAGACAAAAAGGGTAATCACCAGCGTCAAGACGCCACCAGTCAATTAATGCAGCAGGACGAGGGCATATCGGTTTACCGCCTTCATCAGGGTGCGTTCCAATTGTTTGCGCCTGTCTGCGCCTGCGCTGCTCATGATCGTTTCCGGTGCTTTATGGAAGGGCAAAACAACAAGGTAAATGATTATTTTGAGGGTGAATTACGACTCTGAGACCATTTTCTGGAGCTGTTTTTGTCGTTTTCTTTTATTGTTACAGATTTGCTTTGGAGACTTTGCAATGAGTTGCCATTACTGGGAAAAGAAGGAGATTGGAGAATCATATCTCAGTGAAAATTCATTATGAACTGATGAAAAAGGGTTTGGTTCCATATTAAAAGACGGTGTCATTAATGCCCCTTGTGTCGGATGAAGAATCAGCAAGGTTTTAATCTATTTTCTGCTGACAAGTATCCAGCTAACTGAGGAACAGGGGTGTCGGCACAAGGGAGCAGTGGGACTTGGCCCCTCCAATCATAGAAAATGTGGGCAGAATATGTTTTGCCCCCCCCCCTCATATTTAGAAACCAATATACACTCTACTCTTACGAGCTGTTCAACTTTGTCATTTATAAACCCTGTCAAAACCCCTTTTTAACTATACTACTCAAGCAGTCAACACCCCTTTTTAACTATACTACTCACGCAGTCAACCCCCCTTTTTAACTATACTACTCACGCAATCAAAACCCCTTTTTAACTATACTACTCACGCAGTCAAAACCCTCCTTTTAACTATACTACTCACGCAATCAAAACCCCTTTTTAACTACACTGTCAGCCAGCTCACGTAAATGTACAGTGCAGCGCTTTTTATTCTTCTAAACAGTATAACCTTGTATAGGCATGAAGGCCCATACCATATGTGTATTGTGCTGTAGTTACAGGTGGTTCTACAGCCTACTTACAGGGGTATTTATAGCCGAATTACAATACGGCCTGAGAGTATACTACACAAGCAGTCAAACTCCCTTTAAACTATACTACTCAGGCAGTCAAAAACCCTTTTTAACTATACTACTCACGCAGTCAAAACCCTCTTTTTAACTATACTACTCACGCAATCAAAACCCCTTTTTAACTACACTGTCAGCCAGCTCACGTAAATGTACAGTGCAGCGCTTTTTATTCTACTAAAGAGTATAACCTTGTATAGGCATGAAGGCCCATACCAGATGTGTATTGTGCTGTAGTTACAGGTGGTTCTACGGCCTACTTACAGGGGTATTTATAGCCGAATTACAATACGGCCTGAGAGTATACTACTCAAGCAGTCAAACTCCCTTTAAACTATACTACTCATGCAGTCAAACTCCCTTTTAACTATACTACTCACGCAGTCAAAACCCCTTTTTAACTATACTACTCACGCAGTCAAACTATACTACTCACACAGTTTCATTAATGCATCATGTTGACCAATGGGTATATGAGATATCAATGCATTAGCGACCTTTAATGATTAATCTGTGGTTTCTCAGCAACGAACATTTAATGAGCATGTGGGTAGATTAACTAATGGGCCATTGCTATTGTAACAGGTTCTCAATATTAAATGAACTTTGCGTATACAGTCCAGGACGAAATACACGTCAAGGCTCTATACAGGAGGAAATTCGTGAATATACACTTTCTGTGACTAGCTCTTCATTATTACACACATTGTAAGAAAAACACGACCAAATGTGTCTCTTGACTTCCGCTTACCCCAGCACACAGAACGCGCCACCTGGGGACCAGGTCGGAGAAGGAGAATGAGACGTTTGTTCACGGACGCTGATCTATTGACGCTCCGACATCTGCTGAAAATGCTCTGTTCATTCTGGCACTAAGTGTCGTTTTAACAAGAGAAATGTTCATTTCAAGTATTTCAAGTGGCGGCGGAGCCGTGGGGGATGGGGGGATACATCCCCTACACTTTATTTCCAGGATTGCCCTATAAATTATATATAGAAAAAAGATTTACACCCCATTCCCCCACACTTTTTAGTACTGAGCACTTGTGGGGTTATTTGGTTAAAGATTTTAGGGATCCTTTTCTTCTGAGAGACGCCCACATTTACCTTAAATGCACATAAGGGACTGGGTTGTGGGAACGAAGTATAAGGAGTTGTGCTACTATGGTCAGATTAGAGCATTAGAGAGGCAGGCACTGCCACACCCAGCAGTTTAGTGTCCATGCCCTTCTCCTGCTCCTCTGACCCTCTGTCCACCTTCTGAGGCTTCTCCCCCTGTTCTGTGGTGGATACCGAAATTTGTGTTGGCCCCATGACGGATGACCCTGTCGGGCCTGATAGCGAACGCCACCGGGGACCGCCATTGTGAGGGCGGAGAAGGGTATTGTGGGCCGGGTCCCATCAGCGTCTGTGGTCGCTGGTGCCCGTCATATTTATTACAGCAAGACGGGCGCGGGCTGGGGCGATTTAAGCAAGTGTGTGCCGTTAGGTGTTGTATTCCCGAGCAGGGCCCCAGATGGCCGGCGAAATTAACTCAACCCTGGTGTCCTTTTCGCCATTGTTGCCGCGGCCGTATAGAAGAGCGGAGCGCAGATTTATTTAGCATTGCGTCGCCGCGCAGCACGCCGGGTCGAGTGGGGATCTATCACACAATGCCGCAGCGCCCTTAGAAATGTCGTCTGCCGTGGTGGATAGGGAGCCGGTGCCACAGGCCCAAACCGACAAATTAAAGAGAGTCTTTTGGATTAAATCGGTGTCATGATGTATTAACAATCGGCACCGACTCGCGCGCCACAATAGGCAGACGTCTGCGCGCGACGGACGCGATGTGATGTAGCGGCCGGAAGTTGTCTGCTCGATCAGCGCGATGGGTTCTGGGCGTCCAGAAGCGCGGGAAAAGCGCACACTTTGATCTCTGCCCTGGCAGCCATCTATAACATCCACACGTCCACCATCAACCATGACTGCCGCCGCCTCGACAAAGATTGCATGGTAATTCCGCGCCGTCTCTCGCGCCAGCGTTTTTGTCGTCTGCTCAGGGGAAGGAAATGTTCCATTTCGTTCTAATGGAATTTCATTACGTTGGACGTCAACACGGGCTCTGCTTGGTGCACAGGGTGTCAGTGTTATTAGAATAAACTGGCGTCCGCGGGCGGCCTGCCGGGCGGCGTGGTGGTTGGTAACAATACCCATAAAGGCTAATTGAATTAAAATGAAACGCTCACTCTTGGGGGCGCCACTGTCGCCGAGAGTGGCAATCATTGCTGGTGTGCAGGGGTCATGACACGGCGGCATATCTTCATAGTGATTAGATGGGAAACGGATTGGGGACCTGGTGGGGAGTAAAAGCATATCGTTCTCCTTCTGGCAGTCCAATTTGGCAGACAGCATACAAAATGGCCGATGTATTGAATCAGAAGACGTACCGCGAACACCAGTTATGCAGATAAAAGGAAGTGACACCATCGTTGTCTCTCTATAGGAACTTCCGGTCGTCAGATTTATTATATTCCTCTGACAGCCCAGTGAGGACATAGAGGCCTACTTTGGTATAAAGGAAAATAATGGCTAATGGCTGAAAATTCATAACTTTGGTTCTACTGAATGAATTTTCAAAATTCAAAAACCTATGGGTAGCTTGGGCCATCCTGCACCCTCCTGGGCCCCCTTATGTCCTATTATAACCAAGGGGGCATGTAAGATATCAAAAGAAAGGTCTTGGTGTCCCCCTTGTGGATCCAATGAGAACTAACCCCCCCGTATAAGACGCGCCTTATACGCGGGAGATTACGGTAGGTCTTAAACAGTTTAGGCCAGACAGAGACAGCCTATCGCTACCGCTAATGGCTGACAGCAAAGTTGGCTGGCCCCATAGACAGCAGGAAACTCATGATAAAATACACTTTTCTCTCACTGTCCTTTTCACAGACTTAATGTAACACTTAATTGTGTTCTTGCAGTACTTAGTCTTCACTTTCATACCCTTTATTAACCATATTTTGATAAAACTTAGAGATTTGAGGCTGTGACCTGGAACTTGGCATAGTGCCCAGGCAAGGCTTTTGCTGCAGCCAGCAATAAAAGTCAATAAAAGCTTCTATCTTTCCATCTAAGCTCATGTGGCAAGCAAAATGTATCATAGTTGTATGGCTAAAGTTTGGGGACCAAACATCAAGAAGAAGTTTGTTAAAAGCCATTAGGTACCATTAGTACCGAATTTTAAACTGCAACAAAGGCCTTTGCGCTCTGCCATTCCCATGAGGTAGAGTCGGCAGGTAGCTCGGCCTAAAACAGCTCTGACATTATGTAGCGAGGATTCGGGATAATGTGTGTGCGAAACCATGACAATACTGATCTCGGAATCTGTTGCGATATCTATGTAGGTACCAGACTTCCAAACTGCATGACATGCTAGGAACAAGTGTGGTTGTGGTTGTGAGACAAGAACCAAAATTCATACTAATGTGGTACGTGTGGTGTTCTCGAGAACGAGCTTCCAAAAGGTCGCCATTATACCGAGGTAGCGGATTGTCCTATGGGCGCGGCCATTGCTGAAGCTGATTACCAGGGGTTACCACTGATAAGAGCTATCAGATGCCCCACGAGAGGACCGCAGCGAATAGATGGGATCATTTCATTGGCTGATAATCAAACCAGCGAAGTCCGTATAGGAGGCAGTGGGATGCCAGGTGCCAGATCAAGCAATGACAGACCCGCTGGATGACCTGGCACCTCGGTATACTACTCACACCATTAACATAAAGCCTCTTTCAGCTCACATACAAGACCATTTGTATCCAACAACAGGGACTCCCTATATTGATAAGGCCAAGAGGGGAAGAACACGAAAAGAGGGGGGAAGAACACGAAAAGGATACAGGAAAAAAATCCTCAAAAAAAAGTAATGAAAAATTTGTTTAAAATATGAAAAAAGAGACAAAATTCTTCAAAATCACAAAAAAAAATGTTTTTTTTTTTCGCTGTTTTGCTAGGGTCGGTCGGGTTACTGGAAACAAACCCTTTTTTATTTGGTCCAAGACACCAAGAGTTTATAAATGATAGCTAACTCTCTCAGATGGCGTATCAACAAATGCATGTGGTCAGTCCTATCAAGTCCAGGTTCCTCTGTTCACCACTGCCATAGACCTGTATTCTATAGAGATCATCATTTTTAGAAGAGGATGACCTGCTCCCTAATAACTATCTTGATGGGTTATCTACATGGGCGAGGTTATAGTATCTGATGTTGACAAGATACCACATCTGTTGGGGAATACGACCTTATAGCACATAGTTGGCACATCCCTATTGCATTTGGGGTTGTAGACACATATATCATAGACAGAGTTTCAATACTTTCATAAAAGGTAGATAAGGGCCAATAGATGTTAAAATAGAAAAAAAAACATGTCAGTTACAACCTTGTTGCACTGAGGCGACGACATCGTGCACAATGCTCTTGTGTACAACACATATTTCAGTATAAATTTCCCAAATGTTGCGTCAATCTACGCATATATGCTCTTTCAATATACTACTCACTCTTCCGTGTCTATCACTCCCTCTCAGCATTAGATTACAATGCACTCAGAGTGGCGGATTTAGACGAGGCGCGCACCCCCACCTTTTTGTCAGTATTTATTAGTTCATTTGAATATTTTGTACCCCAAAAAATTGTTCAAAAGCACGGGGTGCCCCCCCCTCTTTTGTGTCGCGACGCCTCCTTTTCCAAATCCTGGATCCGCCACTGACTGTAAATATTTTCTAATACATGTAAACTAGTATTTTCCAGGTCTACTGCCATTCAAACATCTGCACATGTGCTCTCACTCTCGGCTTTCCCAGAAGAAAAATGTAACCATATGACTCTGAGGTGTCTAGGTAGATATTTCCCTTGAATTCACATCAACGGTGTGAACCAGGTAACTCATTAGTATACAATGGAGTAGTCAGTCCTGCCTCCCATCAGCATTAATTTGTACCAGTCCATGAGAGCGGAACCCTGGTAACAATGCATTAATGGCGTCTATCATTTACCTTACGTCAATGCAAACCGCTGGCTGTGGATTGGCTGACAAAGTGTGACTTGACGACGGCGTATTATGTAACTCACGTCCGCTAATTAGTTACTACATTACGCCATAAGGGGGGAGTACAGCTGTGTGGGGAGGACAGCATACCGCCCTCCTCTTTGGCGTTAAATGGTTGAGGATAGGATAGCATAGATGGAGGATGACAGTAGAGTGATAACATTTCGGAGAGAGGGAGAGAGAGAGAGAGAGAGAGAGAGAGAGAGAGAGAGAGAGAGAGAGAGAGAGGAGGAGGAGAGAGAGAGAGGGGGGGAGAGAGAGGGGGGAGAGGGGGGGGAGGGAGATAAAGAGATCTGTCCTTGCGCAGTGGCGGATGCAGGGTACTGAAAAGGAGAGAAGCGCCCTTCATTTAGCCTCTATATTTGGCTAAATTTGAAACTTAAAAATTAAAATTATCTCTTAACTACAGACAGAAAGGAGTAGATGCGTGCTCCTGTCGAAAACCGCCACTGCTTTTGAGTCCTTACTGTGTTAAATATAAGGTCTTGTCAGGGCGTGGGAAGCAGTTTAAGAGTGGGTGGGACCAAGGAGGTTTTCTGCAATTTTTGACCTCCCTTTGCTTGACCTTTTAGTTTTGACCTTTTGAGGAGTTGGCCAAAAGTGGGGGGGGGATGCCCCCCCTGCCCCCCCCCTGCTTTCCATGCCCATGCCTTGTTATCTGCAGTGATGCTTTGATTTCTTATTTGAGGCCCAGTCCCCCATCGTCCGTGTTCTACGGACGACGGGGTCCCAGACGTACCCCGCCCCTTCCTCTGGTTGGGAGGAAGCAAGCCCCCCACTCACTCCCTCCCCAGGCATTTGGTAGTCGACATTACACTATTCTTTAACAAGGGTGCAGGTATGGTAGGAGTTCGACTCGCTTCCATCGCATAGATTTAATTACCATTGCCGCCCTCCATATAATGGCGTCGGTATCTCTGTTCCTTCTTTCTTCCTCTCTAGCTCTTCGCCTCACTCTTTGCTGTTTCTTTGATGGTTTACATTGAGATAAATCAAACATTTCACACAAAACTGCTTTCGTTTGCATATCTCAGAGATCGAGGACCAATTTCATTCTGTTCACCGACTCCTTTCACCTCTTACTCTCGTCTGTGTTCAGTATAGCCCCTCCCTTCTCCACCAATCCTTGTATTTGAGCGGTTTGCAAAACCTTAATTTTACTTCTTTGAAAAAGAGATGACGTGAAGAAATCTATGTTCAGCCGTCAATAGATATGCACTGCAAAAAAGCGCCTACTCTGGGAAAACAAATGATTATAGCTTACGTAGACAATTGATTTGGTATAAATTTTGTTATTAATCTTGTGGCCTGATTAAGACTACTCATTTCTTGTACTACTTACGGTACCCCGGACGGTACCCCGTAAGTAGTATAGGAAATTCATTCATTAAATCTTCACCCTTTGATAAAGGCGTTTTACAGGAAGAGTTCCAAAATAAACGCGTAAACAGCATATAGACAGTGCCTCCTGTTGGCAATCACAAATGTTGCGACACTATTTCATCTTCTTTTTTGTTGTTGTCCGATTAACACCACTAGTTTCCTCTACTACTTATCCCATAAGTAGTATAGGAAATGTGGCTTTATTGTACAGTTTTAGGCGATTCAATATACATTTTTTGTATCTGTATTGTCTATGTCTGCTTTGGGCATTTGATCTGCCATCATCTACCCCTTATACCAAAACCCTTGTGGCCTGTTCTAATCGTGCTGCTGCGTATGGCCCCGCCCACCTGGTATTGATTGCCTCCAGCACATTGAAGATAGAACGGTAACGCCACCTACGGCAAACTCCAACACTACGAGCACCTGTCGGGTTAGTTCTCTCCGTTCCCACCAGAGGGCGTGCCGCTCAGTTGTCGACCCTGAGTGATATTAGGTGGATAGGACAACCGTCATTGTGGCTTCGTCATCCATATCTACGATAAAATCCGTCCCCTTTTTGCGGACTTTGCCCCTCGACCAAATGGAAAATGGACTCAACTACTTATCGCGATTCCCAGAGACCATGCAAGGTATGTCATCGGTTGTAAATCAGCGTCAGTTGAGAGGTCCCTGGCAGTCCAAGGCTCAAGAGTGCTTCATAATATTATGATGAGGAAATCGATTTGTTGTTGTCGATGCCACAACCATGAATGATGAAATGTCTGAGCTGCATATCCTACTGTATCAGTGCCTGTGGCGATACAGAGACACGTTTGGAGTCAGATACATTCCGATAGCCCCGAGAATCTAATTAATTAACTAGTCCAGAATCTAGATTCTAGGGTGCTAGATCTTGACCAAGACCAATTATTAAAGTGTTTACATAATTTCTTTTTGCGCCCCCTACCTACCCCCAGTGCATGGTTCTGCTGCAGTGGAGGTGTGAAACTGTGATAAAGCTGAAACTGGGGAGTGCTAAACTCTCCTTTTTTTGCAAGCTCATTGTGTAGCTATTTATTGGAGGATCTTAACAAACATGGGCTCATTTTAAAGGGATTGATTAGGGGTTTAATAAGAATCTATTTGAGAAATAATTGATTCAGATAAACATCCCATTCTTCCCAAGTGAAGTTACCCCATAACTTTGAAATCATTTTTTGGTATAAAGGCCAACTCTCACATAAAAGAGAATAGTTCCCACACTTTCTACAGAAAAAAATGGTTTAGAAACTGTCTAGGTTTTTTTCATTTCATAGGGGAACAGTATGTTCGCCAGACCCCAACAAAATTTTAGCGTGCCATTCGCTATCACCCTTCCACCAACTTCTCCATGTTAGGTCCTTGCCTGTTTGCTAGAATATCATCCTATGTATATCATTCATATAGCAATGATTAGAGCTGATAAAAATAAGTGGATTTCCTTTTTAAATGAAGTCTTTACATCAATTTAAAGGGAAATTCTGACCGATTAAAGATCTCATATCAACTCCATAATTTTGCGCCAATTCTGTGAGATCACTAAACCGCAGATGATATTAGGTCAAGATAAAATCCCTTTAAATTGTTAAATTTTGATATGATACATTGATTTTCAACCTTTTACGGGGAACTCTTCCATACATGAAAAGAAAATAGTCCAAAATAATGATTTAAGAGATGTAGCCACTCCTGTATCAGATATGATCACAAATCTGGGCCCTATTTAAAGGGATATACTCATGCTCAGTTTGGTTGTGCACCACCGCCAGCACCACAGGGTAAACCAAATCTGATTGATTACCCAGTGACAGCCTCATATATCTGTGTACACTGTGGATGTGAGGCTTAGGAGGAAGGGTGTCTAGTAATAGCTAAATTACTCTTTATAGAACATAAATGGACATGCCATTTTCACACATTTCAATGCATGGACCAATATACTAATGACTCATATAAAACGAAGAAAGTGTCATGCTAGTATATTGCATATAAAGAAGATGACAGCTCTTTGTTTTGATCCTCAGATTCAAATTCTAACAGTTTCAATGTCTGTGGTTTGACCCTTGACCCCGGAGGTGCTGACAGGTTAGACAGGCCCCATCTGCTGCCCCCACCCCAAACTCTGGTAACTGTGTCACACGATACTCCAGCTCTCAGTTACGTCCATAGACTTATCCTGTTCATTCTCTGCTTGACTATATCCCTTTAAACTCCTAACAGTGGCAGAATTTTGGGTTCGATTTGGGGTCTTTGATCATTCATAACTTCCCTTATACTTGGCATAAAGACTTCATTTAAAGAGCAAATCCATTTCTTTTGATGAGATCTATCCATTGCTTAAAAGATAAATTGCATGGGACAAAGTATTGAAAACTAGGTAAGTGCCTAGACAGGGTGACATGGCCATTTCTTAAAATCGACATGTGACATGGAGCTTAGTGACAAGGACATGGAAAGTAAAAAGTTATTGACATGAGACAAGGCCTTTCCTTAAAATCGACATGTGACATAAAGCCTAGTGACAAGGTCAAGGACATGAGAAAATAGAAATTTAGTGACAAGTGACATGGCCTTTTCTTAAAATCGACATATGACATGGGTACCCCCCATCTAGACCCCCACTGATAGACCATTAAAATTCCCTAGATGTGAAAATATTTCCTGAAAACTAGTGTGGGGGTTTCCCACACCGTCTGCCGCTCAGGGAGCTCTAACATCATATGCCTAGGCTGAGGCTAGGGACCGGTTGGCAGGTCTAGAAAACTCAGGAGGTTATGGTCAAAATATGGGTATGTTTATGGGATCTCTCACATTTAAGTCAAAAGTAAACCCTTCTTGGGGGGGGGGGTTTGGTCAAAGTACACCCTTGTTAGGGGGATTTTGGCCTCGAAATGGGACCCTTGTTAGGGGGATTTTGATGAAAAAGTGCCCTTGCCAGCCGCACACATGTGCCAGCAAAATATATCAAGTGTCCCCCCGGGGGTCTGAAATTGTTACGTCCCCATCAACCACAAAAAATTTCCCATTACCCTCTTTTAAGCCTGTGTGCTACTACCGTAAATTCCCTCATATAAGCCGCACCCTCGTATAAGCTACACCCTGACTTTAGTAGAAATCGCCTATAAGCTGCATATGAGGCCTGGAATTTGGTGGTTTAGTGCTGTTCCATAGTGCTAAATGCCCTCGTATAAGCCGCACCCAGGCTTTGGGCCAATACTATAAGCCTAATTTTGATTTGGATTCTGATATAAGCCGTTGCTTATACGTGAGAATTTACGGTATAAATCATAGAGGGGTGCGAAAATTCCCCACGGCTCTGGCACAAGGGGGACGCAAAAAATGTTGACTGCCGTCAAAGGGGCATGAACTCCACACACCCCTGTTGATAAATAATGATCACTCCCTAACCCAGTTATTTTGCAGTGGTTGTACCGGCACATGTATTCCCATCCTTTACAAAACAAAATGTCAGCTTCCAGCATAGACCCAATTCTACTTGTGGGCGGTGCACTGAGTTCGATACACTATAGATACTACCGGGTATAGATCTATCTAATCTAGCACAGACCTATAGATAGTTGAACGACGTACACCTGCTAAACACAGTGTCCACAGGAACAGGCACAGTGGAGGGATAGGAGTTGCATTTTATTAGGTTTTTCCAGGTAATAAGATTGTGTCTATATTCTTCAGACATTGTCTTTTCATTACAAGACATTATGACATATAGGTTGAAGACCTACTTGTAAATGTACCGTAAACTCCCGCGTATAAGACGCGTCCTCTACGCCAAACAAAATGCTGTGTAGTCTTATAGCTTTCTCTCAAGTTGGGGGTGCGTCTTATACGAGGGGTATTTTTCCTATAGAAATGTACTAATCTTACAATTTCCAGCAGTAAAATGTGCGTCTTATACGCGAAAATGCATGTGCTAACTTTGGGGTGCGTCTTATATGCGCAGCGCGTCTTCTACGCGGGAGATTACGGTAATACCGATTGGTATATTCCATGTTGAATCAAATTATTTTACTTGTATGAACATCTTAATATTCATGTCTTGGTGTGGTTATGGTGAAAGCTCTCTACTTTGCTCCCTCCGATATGAAAAATAAGCATTACTAATATTCTGATATCTTTTCTGTCTTTTCCCATGAGTATTTAATTATCTAACATATACATGTATAATGTTGCATCCATTAGTCTTAACTAACACCCATATATACATGTATAGTGAGATATTCTGTTGAGCTAGTATTGGTAAGTAGGTGACACCATTTCTAAAAGAATTAGTTTAGTCGTTTGGAAAATTTGAATGGTTAAATTCTTCACATTCAAGGTAAGAATTAGAGCGCTATGTAGATGTGATTTATCTACCATAGTTGCACTATTTTTATTTTGTATTCTATTTGTCCACTTTTGTAGTTGGTCATTTCTTCAACGAGAGCTCAAATCCAGAACTGGATTACAAAGTGAAAAAGGGTGAGTGTCTACATATTTTGATATGATTTTTAATTTAATGATTTTGTGCATGACTCTAGGGTACATTGTCCCATTTTCTATTACTTTGCACGTAATTTGATAAGCATGGTTGAGTAATATCTTGTTTATATGTAAATAAACCTCACTGTTACAATAACCAGATTAATAGGCTATAGAATTGGTCATGCCGAGCACATTTAGAATACCAATCATTAAAGAAGTCATATTATTTTTTCCTATATATTTTCCCCTGTATTGGAATGAATTCACAATAATTTGGTCAAGGAATAATATTCATGAAAAGTATAAAGTTATTGGTATTTTAAATATTGATATTTTCAGTGACCGAGAAATTCTCGGACAGCCTGCACATTGTTGCCAATGAACCATCTTTGGCCTTCTTCCGCATCCAAGAGCATGTCCGCAAATCGCTGCCGACCCTCGTTGAGAAAAAGGTTATTATTTCACTAGCGTAATTATAGGTATATCATATCGTAAATAGACTTAGTGAAATGTAAAGGTGCCCCCTGAAACCCCTTATTGAAATTTACTTAAGCTAAAAGTTACTTAATTAACTCGAAAAGCGAGTTATAAGGGAACGCCCTGGGGCCCTGCACTTTCAGTCATTTTTGTGGTGCGAATAAGTTTAAAAAAAAGATGGAAATTTTATATATAGGAGGCAGAATTACTTAATGAATTTGTAGTGCCATTCAAGGAAGAGATGTAGGGGTCTTGCAGGAAAACGTATTTCACTACCAAGTTTTGTAAATTTTAAGAAATTGTCAATTTTGTACAGACTCAGTTGGTTAGCAGCCATAAGATGCTTTTTGCCTCCAATGGTGAAGGTATATGATGTTGATCCATGTATCAACTTTCCTGCCTTTTTTGGCAATGTGGTGCCCCAAGGGGTAAAAAACGACATGGCGACATTTAGCCATTTTGAAGTGACATTCTGACATTGCACCCTTTTAAAAGTGACATGTGACATGTCAATTTCCTAAAAAAAAAAGTGACATGTGACCTGAAGCCTTGTATTTGGAGACATAACTTTATTTTTGGACATGTCATTTTCCCTAAAAAAAGTGACGTGACCTGAAGCCTTGAATTTTGGCGACATTGTGACATGGGGGGGGGTCCCCTTGGGGGCCCCACTCATGGGAGCCAATCACAGGCTTTTCACTTTTCGAGTTATCAGCAATTTACATTGCTGCATTATATTTAGGTAAAAATAATTAAATATCAAAAAGAGTCCAATGATGATTTTTCTATATTCCATTATTTCATTGGCTGTAGAAAAGCTAGCTTTCAAAAACCCTTTGGGTCATAAATTCAAAAGGTAGTTGATGATAACTGTTTTACGATTTTAGCACGAGGTTCAAGAGGTTCAGGAGAAGGTACAAGGAGCTTGTTTTGACACAGAATATGCCATAAAGTAAGTAGACTTGCCCTTGTGTTTTACTTTCTTCATCCTATCTCCAGTGACACTTTTTGTCTGTTTTTAGATAAGCACGCCATTTGATATAGGCCTACAAACCAATTACAAATGTTTGCATATCGATGGCTCCATTGTAAGAATTCTATGAGTTTATATAGTCTTAACATATCTATCTATTTTGCTAAGACTGGCATTATCTATCATGACAACCCTTTAAGGCGGTCATATGTCTTCTTGTGAACTGATGAATGGTTACAGTCCTAAAGATCCACTCACCAGTACTTCACCCCACAATAATACTGATGAACTAGTGCCAGTGAATTACTGTCACTGCATCATACCGACAGTCTGGGGTTGTATCAATCCAATAAGACCGACATGGTGCAAGAATGCAGTCCTGGAAAGTCACTTGCCTGTGCTGCATTCATGATACACTGTCGGTCCTTAAAGGATTAAGGACTGCACATTGCTGTAATGTCGACTTCTGTGCATTGAACCTTGAGACATCATGTGGTCCTTTGATAGAGGATTAAAATCAGCAGCTGAATCTTACACATTATAAGTTAATACAAAGTTTCTCTTTTTACAGTGCTGTAAAAGGAATGCGACGAAGCTGTGTGCACTTTCAGAATATCCAGGACCTCCTCAAAAACGCCATGTTCATGAAGCAACAAATCCATTATGAGACTGCACGCAAGTAAGTATGGTCCATTAAGTGGATATATTGATATCAATGTAATCTAAAGGTTATGTGTTCTCTTTAAATGGGCTGGACATTGATTTGATGAGCAAAGCTCTTGAATGTAGCATGACAAATAATCTACCGGTGCTACATTTATAAATCTAGCCCTTGAGCCCAGACACTTTTCAGTACCAATGTTGGATACCATAATAAACATGACAATGCTTTTATGATTGACACATGTCCAAAGAACCCATATCACTTTGCTAGACATTCTGGCTGCCCAGCTCAGCCTCAGAATCCTGCGGGATGCACAGCAGCATTAACTAGCTATTGGCAATACTACTGCTTTTCAACACCAGGTGGCAGCACCATACAGATAGGCCACCAGATCATTTTCAACATCTGCTCTTGCTTAGAAATATTATGATTATGTCCTCTCAGTAATGCTGAGCTGTCTAGCATTGTGATTTGGGCTCCCCCAGAAATGTAGCAATCCAGTCAGGGAATTTCGATCCAAGATTTTTGTCGGAACCATATATAATGTATAATCATGCTTGTATAATTTCAGGGAGCAGGAGCGCTTACGGCCGAGTATGTACAGAACGATGATGCGCACAAACACAATTGATATCCCGGCCTCTATGCAGAACCCAAGCACGATGAATGAAGCCAATATGGTTAATAACACCGCCACTCCGTAAGTATTGTGTGATATGTGCTTGATTCATGCTCTCTCAGTGATTAATGAATTTAGACTACCATTTTATGAAATATATGGATTTTGTTTCTGATGTCTAAGCAAAGTGCTAGAACTTTTGTAACGAGGCAAAATCAACATTGTTACAAAGATACATGGTAGAGATAACACCTAAAATAAATTGATTCGCATCATTAATTCACTTCCATTAAAGTTGAGAAATTCAGTTTCAATTCCATCTTTCATTTTTAACAGAGAAGGATCACCGAGAGTCCGGTCATCATCGATGAGCACACCAGAGAGGTCAAAAATGAACAAATAGTCTGTCTGGACCTGATACAGAATATAACTTAAATGCTCCGTCTGTAAGCCACAAAAAGTACTCTTTTAGAGGAAATATTTGGCTTGTAGACTGAATTTTGTGGTATCATAATTTATTTATGTACAGAATTATATTGAGAATGAATGATGGTTAATATTCATGGACCCATAAAGTGTTGTGCTGGTTGTGACACATCGATGGGCTGATGTTGTTGAACTTTGTTAATTAACCCTTTAAGGACAGCCAAGTGCCTAAAATTCTTTATTAAAGCACTGTGCTGCTCATAAAGGGTTAAAGTGTTATTAAAGACTTACTCAAAACGCTTATGTATGATGTGAGCTATATTGGCGTAAATTCCAGAAGGAAATGAGTTGTAAAGCCAATAGGTTGTCAAAGATCTAAAAACATCCTGCTCTTTTATAATAATAATTTCAGAATTATGATGAAAGTGTGTAGCGCGTGGCATTCAATGTTGTAAGTACTTGAAATTGAAATTCTTCATGGTCAATCCCAAATACAGTAACTTTTCAAACCATAATAACTTTTCCTATGTTGGCACGCTGTACATGTATTGAGAGATGTGTTCAGTATATCAATTGACTCAGAAAATGTTTTGAAGATAAATAAGGCTTTCTAGGTAAGGAGAGTCAAATTCCGGTACATGTATTGTAGATCTAAGTACATATGTTATTTGATTAACAATCTTTTCTGTAAAATGGGAAAGTTTCTTGTTGGGTATGCTGAATATTGTATATTTATGCCTATGAAATGTGAATTTCAGTTGTAAATAAAATGCTATAATAATATTGATTCTTCATTATTTAATTTGAGGTATTTACTCATGTAGTATTCGCCTATTTGATAGATCTTAGATTTAATTCAGAATACACCTATGATTACGTTTAGAGAAATAAGAGACCTATTGACTTAACAAGATAAAAAATAGATATGACCACAAGTTAAGTTTTCAGCTGGTTTATTCACAAATCCCCGTTGATACTACACGAACGTTCACAGTGAGCTATATACACAGCGCTTACTTATAGAATAACATTTTGTACAAAACCCAAAATATATTAATAAGGATTAGATTTCTTGTCTTCCTTGACATTTGTTTTTAAAATATAGTCCTTACCGTCCTAGTAACCGTCCTTCAGACTAGGAAAATTATCACAAGATATGCCGAATTTCTGCAGTAAAAATCACTACATATTGGTATATTTCTGATAAATAAATTATGATGAAGGCTCCTGTACAATCACATTCTTAACTTTGGGTTTGTTTGGGTTGTTGTCAATTAGCCAATCTGCAAGCCACACCTGAAAGGTTGAAAAGACAGAAGAAAATTCAGAATTTGCACAACTGAGGAGCAGTCTGCACTTTCTGTTCTGTTAATTTTGAGGACCGTATATGCTCTACTAAGCGCACCCCTCACCTTTAGGGACCTCAAATCATGCAAATGCAGTGTAATAACAGGTTTTGAGGGCAAAAACAAAAACGATTCTTAAGCTGTAGGGGGTGCGCTTATAAGAATTAATTTTGTATTGATGTTTTGAGCATCAAACAACTAAGTTTCCGCACATGTGCGCTTATTAGAATGAATATGGTTATTATCTATTGCAATTTGTGACGGCTGGATGCAGCACTGTTGAGTTACTCCATGGTGTTAAATTCATTTGTCATACCAAGTGGATTTACTCTTCCAAATGCTCGAGTGTAGCACCGGCGAGTTACTCACCAGTGCTGCATCAAAGCACCTCAAGGAAAAAGGCATCTATATCACATTGAGCTACACTTAGGGTTTATGATTACAGGTTTTTCAAGAAAGAAATAACCTTTTCTGGTCGAAAGTTCTGATAGAATACTTTTAAAAAAGGATTAGATACAAGATCATCAGTATATACAGTATTTAAACCATCGGTACTTACGACTGGGTCCTTAGGTTTCTTCTTGCAGAGTTGTGTGAGGGCTGTCAGTAGGGTGGGGTTAACAGACTTGGCCAGGTAGTCCTTAGCAGCTTGTCCTAGTGGTACTGGTTCTACAACACCTGTACAAGAACAAATGTGATACACATGACCTCATGATTTTAGCCAAATTTACTTGAAACTCCTTGAAGTTAGTATATCTAATGAATGGGTCTCAAAAATAAATCTCTAAAATGTGACAGGATGTTCAAATAGATTATTATTACTCAACTGTACACTTTAATCATCCTTATTTTCAGCAATTCCATTCAAATCTTAATGTAATGGGTAGATTTAAGCCTAAGGTGCACATTTTGGAGGGCACAAATTAAGTTGCACCCATTAGAAATGTACTAGAGGAAGCCTGAGGTTTAACATTATGGTTCCCCAGGCCTGGCCCTCTTTTGCCCATGGATCACATTTTATCATCACTTATCCATTTGATATAAAATTAATAGTGTTTGGAACATATTTAAGCAGGAATTAGAAAATCCCATTTTCGGATGTGCTAGACTGAAATAATAACCGTTTTGCACTTGACTTCCAACTTGGAAAGTTTGCGAAGCACTGGTATTGTGTAAATGACTGAATATGATGTTAGATACGGGTCAGCAATGATGTAAATTTTATAACCACTACACTACAACCCTAATTATTAGCTACGATTGATTTAAACATCTATTGAATGGTACTTAAGTTAATGTGCATATATATAATTAATCAATGGATAATGCCTTACTGTCTGGGAAGAAGAAGCGGATTTCTCGTGCAGCACTTGAGTAAGAGTCGCTACCGTGAAGTCCATTCCTTTGGTCATTTGTTCCGTATATTGCCCGTAAGCTAGAAAATGAAACACAACATGATGCAGGAAATCAAGAAGGAATTCCAAACAATTTACATAAGCCTCGATGAAAATAGTGAAATGGGAATGGAAACTTGCATCAAGACAAGATCGTTTTTGTTGATCTGTGCTTAGCCTCATCTTATTTATAAACAGCAAACTCCCAGTTTGAAGTCTGAGCATACATACTGCTATTTTTTTTTTTTTTTTTAATACATTAACTTATCACTAACATATAAATTTCTTCTTTTTCATTTTCAAGAAATGATTTTAACTTGAGCACCCTGTACTCGAAACACCCTTACCTGTCTGGATGTGTTTGTCTGGCTGTGAGAGTGTTAGTTGGGCCAATAAGTTCCCTCCAATAGGAGATGGCTTTTTCCCGGGCTAGGACCATGACAGTGATGGGGCCCTCACTCATATAGACGACAAGACTGGGGAAGAAGAGGCGGCCATAGTGCTCAACGTAAAAGTCACTCGCCTGCTCTGGTGACATATGTACACGACGTTTCTGAAAGAGAAAAGATTTTCACATGTTTAGTATCAAGTGAATGTAGATCTAGAACCTATATACAATTACATATTGAAATGTAATGAAGATAATGGGAGGGGGTCCACTACTGAGACAATGGCTCAATTTCTTGTCATATAGGAACCTAGCGGAATATAATATTGACCAATGAGAAAATTCCTTTCATTCAGTGCCGACTTTTCAGGGTGCATTACGTAATACCTGGTACCCATAAGCTCGCTGTTATCAGTCCTTATCTTGCAAGTTATCAGCTTCAGCAGGGGTCAGCCCACTAAGGAATCCGCTAAGCGGGAATATGCAGATATGCACAATAAGAACTGCTCCAACATAGGGCGATTCAACGTACCAGCAGAATGCGACAAAGTCTGAGAAAGCAAGAACTTTTGACATCTGGGATAGCTTATCAGTTTCTCTGTCTGACATGAGCATTTGCACTGGGAAATGCACTAGACTGGTCTACACCAGGCTCTGCATGTATTGATATATTGTATCTGTATCGTATTGGTCAACTGATAGCTAAATAGTGGTCCAAGTGGGTGTTGGACCACTATTTAGTTGATATAGGTGACCATCTTGCAACCCACTATTTATATTTTTTCTTTTAATTTGTTTTTCATGAGGTGCCTACCGTCAACACTGTACTTCTGTCTTCTTTAAAACCCCACCACCCAGACCATGCACTCATCGGAACTAGTGAAGAAGACGAGGAACCCTTTACCTTACCCTAACGCTAACCCTAGGCTATGCGTCACAAATTGCCGCCCTGTCTCCTTCACTCTACCCCACTCTTCTGAGTGAGTTTCAGATAAGTTCCCCGATACCAGTTCCCCTTCCAGTCAGCTGAGATCCACCATTCAGATAACAATATACAAGAGGCTAACACCATGTCCATGATATGATCCTTTAAGATAGCGGATGATGTAGCAAACTACAGGCCTAGTTATTATTTATCTACAACAATCCACAAGGGGGATGGGTGGCGTAAAAAAATCTGATCCTGGGGGGGGGGGGCATATAATTTTTACCCCTCTTCAGATCTAGAGTTTGGCCTCTTATTATTATAGACTCTCCACCGGACCCGCTACGTTTCTACCCGGTCTACAAACTTTGTCGACCAGGGGCCCCTTATGGTTCTAAAAATAGAAATCTAGAGATGGGGTTAAAACCATGATAACATACTCCAAGCTCTTACAGAATATGAAAAAACAACAACCCTAATAATACTGTCCCTACGCCATAGAACTAGTCTTGCCTTAAATTTCAAAAACAGTTAATTTGAATTTATTTCATTATTATTAATGTTATAAGCGGCTGGATATCTAAAGACGCGTTGCGAGCTTGTTGTTCGTAGACTGGGTAGATTTCGTCAGCGCCCTCTCCACTGGTTGCCAAATCTCGGCCTTATCTTATGGATTCACGCAGCTCTCAGTCAGGTTCCCAGGATTTGTCCCTCTTTGTGATGTTTAATTCTATGGCCACTGACAAATTACCCTTACATTTCTCAATTTATATCTGCATATATTAGGTTGTAGGATGACTACTTCTAGTAAATATACTTAAAAAAAATGCTGAGATTTGAACATTTATTGAGCTAGATAAGAGCAAAGTAAACATCACAAAGAGGGAATAATCCTGGGAACCTGACTGTGGGCAGCGTGAATCCACGATATAAGGCCCAAGATTTGCAACCAGAGAACAGTCTATAAACTATATAGTAGAGTAAGAGGGGCACGAAAATTTTCCGCACCACCACGGCACCAAGCTCCAGCGTGGCCGTAGCCACTTACCTACCCCCAGTGCAGGTTCTGTTGCATTGGAGGTGTGAAACTGTGATAAAGCTGAAACTGGGGAGTGCTAAACTCTCCTTTCTTTGACAGCTGATTGTGTAGCTATTTATTGGAGGATCTTAACAAACATGGACTTATTTTAAAGGGATTGATTAGGGGTTTAATATGAATCTATTTGAGAAATAATTGATGCAAGCAAAGATCCCATTCTCCCTAAGTGAAGTTAACCAATAACTTTGAAAGCATTTTTCAGTATAAAGGCCAAATCTCACATAAAAGAGAATAGTTCCTACACTTTCTACAGAAAAAAATGGTTTAGAAAATGTCTAGGATTTTTCTTTTCATAGGGCAACAGGATGTTTGCCAGACCCCACAAAAATTTTAGCGTGCCATTCACTGTCACCCTTCCAACAGCTTCTCCATATTAGGTCCTTGTCTGTTTGCCAGAATACAATCCTTTGTAAATTATTTATATAGCAATGGATAGAGCTGATAAAAAAAAGTGGATTCTCTTTTTAAATGAAGTGTATATGTCAATTTAAAGGGAAATTCTGACCAATTAAAGATCTCATATCAACTCCATAATTTTGCACCAATTCTGTCAGATTGCTAAATCGCAGATGATATTATTAATTTAAGTCAAGATAAAATCTCTTTAAATTGTTAAAATTTGACATGATACATTGATTTTCAACCTTTTATGGGAAACTCTTCCATACATGAAAAGAAAATAGTCCAAAATAATGATTTGAGAGATCTTAAATCTGGCAGAATTTTGGGTTCGATTTGGGGTCTTTGATAGGTCATAACTTCCCTTATAGTTGGTATAAAGACTTCATTTAAAGAGCAAATCCACTTTTTCTGATGAGATCTATCCATTGCTTAATAATAATAGATAAAATGCATGGGACAAAGTCTTGAAAACTAGTAGGTAAGTGCCTAGGCCGTGTAGCTTAGAAATCTAAACTCTCATCTCTGTGCCGCCGTGAGAGTTTAGAAAATCTCATGTTTGCCAGTGGGTGGCTGCCTGTGTATCTGCTCAAAGACCGCAGATTTTCGACCACTTAGACTTTAAATTTCTTAAAATTTTGAAGGCCATTCCAAAGAAAAATATGTTAGGTACACACTCACTTATTTTGGAAACCAGATGGCTTATAATAAATATTCTATAGCAGATTTCCTGCACACACCTCTTGTCATTCTGCCAGCTCCCTGTCTGGGTGGGAGAATGGTGGAGGTAGAAATAGACTTGAAAGTAGGTCAGAAACCTGTGCTTCCTCCCCTCCTCCCTAGAGAGTTCTTCACCCACTGGCAAACATGAGATTTTCTAAACTCTCACGGCGGCACAGAGATGAGAGTTTAGATTTCTAAGCTAAGGCCGTGGGGGTAGGAACAAAAAAAATTGACCACCATCAAGCCCTCAAGTTCAAGAGGGGGGGGCGTAAAAAATTCACCATCCCCTGATGATAAATAACAACGAATTTAATATAGATCTACGCTAATTATCCGTGCATTGAGGTTTTAAAAAAAGACAGATGATTTGACAAATGAACTGACCTGAAGAATTGTGAAGCCAGATCTCAAAATGATATCCTCAATTTCCTCGGCTTTGTGCAGTGCATCTGGCTTTATGATGGCCAAAGTCCTTTCCACAAATATTTGTGGCTTTTCCATCTGGGGGATAGCCTCTCCTGCTTCACCTGTCATCTTTGTGTGTTGTCCTTTCCTTTAATAATCCACAAAAATACAGGCGCTGTACCTGCCTCACACAAACTCAGGGATAGCTTGTTTGTGTTGCTATGTCTACGGCAGGAAACACCAAGTGCTCATGCGCGAACAGCTCAAGCTGATTCTCGGTGAGCACAGCTCGCGATAGTGGCGACATCAGCCGGCAAACGAGCGTACTAAACTTTTTCCCGCGCACAGTACAGATTGACGTGAGACCCGTCCTGTACACGGGCCTGTACACGGAAGGCCTGTGGGTGTTCCGTACCTCCGGAGGTACGGAACACCCACAGGCCGTCACTGTACCCGTCCTGAGTTGACTTTGTTAATGTTATATAGTGACTAGTGTTAGCTCTCTCCATCCTACATAGGGTATAAAATGAGGAGCACCAGAGACCGATCCCACTGTGTGAAAGGGGCCGTCCATAAACTACGTCACACTGGAGGGGGTGGGTATTTTCCGATTGTGACAAAGTGTGACAGGGGGGTGGAGGGGGGTGCCAAGGATAGTGGGACATCACATTTTCAAAAACTTTATTCTAAGGCCCTTATTAAAGATATCATATGAAACAAACTAAATATTTTAGCTAGAAGGGAACTACAAAAGGTCAGCACGATAATGACAGAGGTGAGACATTAAGCATGACCCGGGTCGGGTCATGCTTAATGTCTAAGGGATAGATTCAGCTAAAACTCAAAACTGTGTTTAGACCATGGCACCAACGAGAGGAACCCTATGTTTGTAAAGGACCCCTGGAATCTACCTAAATTTATCTTGGTGTCACTGCAAACAAATCATTTGATTATCCCAAGTATATATTGGGCTGTATGGTTGTGTTGAGTGTGCATATTAGGGGGTGTTACTTGTGTTGGGGTTAGCTAGACTCAAGTGTCTCTCTGTAGACCAGCCCACTCTTAATCCACAGATGAGTACTGCTCTGGATGTGTTTACTGGGTTTTATTGTCCATTAACACATAGTTATGATAGGTTACAATCCTCAATAGTCCATGTTAATGTCAGCAGCAGAACAGTGTGGCTGGCAAGGTCTGTGCATGTAGATGTGGCTGTGTGGTGAGATAGTGGCTCCAGGCCCTAGGACTAAGTCCTAGCTGAGCTGCTCTACTCGTAGTCCATGGTTCAACACCAGGCCCGAGCCTAACGTCCACTCTTCATGCTGGCTCCCGCACTTCTGCTCGGCTCATCCTGCTCATCTCTACCTGGGTTTCTCTCTCCTCGGTTATTGGCTGAATCCCTCACCACGTGTCCACCGCATGCACAACCCTCCATCACCATATACATCCCTACCTTGGTGTAGGGCCTATCCTACCCCAATCGTCCGCTGCTTACCTCATGCTCAAACCATGCCTCATTCCCGTACTGAACACAAACATCGCTGTTATACCTCCACTGCCTTATTTACTTGCATTCATGACAAGACAATATGTGTATTCAATGATCTGGTGGTCATTCATTTATAGAGGGATCTGGTGCTCCCAATGGGGTGCCTATAGATCATGTGGTTATAGTCAGCTGAGGGTAGAGGGTAGCCTAGGGTTTGTTGTTTGATCCCCATATAAGCTGACAGTCTGGCCAGAAATAGTTTGGCTAGTTTATTTACAACACAGGTCTATTACTAGGAAGGTGTGCGCTATGCAGCTATGTGTGACAGATGAACAGGTAGACATCCCTCACCTGCAAAGGTCCACATTGGGGCTGTGTACAGATGACGTCATGCAGGAGGGGGGGGGGTTAGGCCCGGCATGACGGAATTAATTTTCTACAAACCTTCAGCATTGCAAAATTGGCAAAAAAAACATGATGGAGGGGAGGTGGTCAAAAATGGTCCAAAAAAGCATGACATCATTTGAAGTTTGAAGTTTTAACACTGTTTATTGGCTAAAGGAAGCACTTCATAAGTAGTTGTTATATTCAGTCGCCAAATACAATAAATATCACATGTTCAGAGTACAGGGTATATTTGTATGTGTTAACACTTCAAACTTGTTCATAAATTGACCCACATGGGTACTGTGCATGTATCCTGAAATCAATATATTTAAAGCCCTATTACTATTTTCTATCATCTATGAGGTGCACTTTACATATACCGTGGAAATAGTAGAGGTTTCACACAACGATAAAAACATGAAAAACATAAGATAATCCAACCAATTGTATCGTATACCCTAGATTTTAGACCCATGGAACCTCAAACGCACATTCTTTATTACTAATTATACATAATTTGTTTTGGCTCAATCATCATTTCCCCCTTCTAGGTTATGAAATTTCGATTTTGACGGGCTGATAATGTCATATGGGTCCTCTCAAAGGTAGAAGCATTGTTGATATTCCTCCTTTACACTCTCACTTGTATCAATTGTAAATGGACTATAAAGACCACTGTACTGGTTACAGGGCAACCCACATCTGGGCATTGGATTTGTACTGACAGCAACTACTACTGTTTTCCAAAAATAGAAGCAATCTACTGTAAAAAGCTTTCCGCAGTCTAACAGTGTAGTTGTACAGCGACTGATTTTCTTCATAACCTCTCCGCCTCTCAATCTCTCCTTCATCAACGATTGTCAAATATTTTCTTCATATAAAAGAAACACTATTTTTCTCTGTCTTTGAAAAATAAATACCTCTCCTTGGACTGAACTTCAAATGTGCTTCATCAGAGAGTAAAAATAAAAAAAAGAAATGTCTTATGTAGGTAGGCGAAATGGGGGAAAAAGGATAGGCCATGTTATTATAAAAACTTGGATTACGGGATTTTTGAGCTGATGTTTTCGGCGGCCAGAGGCAAAAAAGCAATCTACCCATAATGTCCCAAAATTGCAATTTTCGGGCAATCAAAGTCACCTTTTGCCTATGAAGCATGCTTTTTGGGTTAGAAATTTTTTTTTTTTTTGCTAAATTCTTTTTTTTTTTTAATTTGCCAAAATTCCCAGCGTCGATCCGTAATCCAAGTTCTTAGAATAAAATGTCAATAGATTTTCAAGCTATGGGTGGAAGGGTTTGCACACAGGAAACAGGTATAGGCTGCAGGGCTTAATATGTCATCGCTCCCGCCTCGTCACTATAAATGCAAACACACTCTGCACATTGGTCCCAAAATTAACAATATATTGATATAATTTGACCTACTGATCTCAGAGCCCGGGGATGCCGGGGAGGCTCTCTCTCAACATTTATCTGTGTTATGTAATAGTACTCCAGAGGATGGGCATATATTATATGCTGAGTCACACAGGAAATGATGTAGTTTATCAGCTGTTCAGTGAAGGATACACTGTGTGACTTTGATTTGGTCAGTGTGTGCCGGCAAGGTGAGTAATTTCATAACTTACTCTGTATAAAAAAATCATAATTATACAGTGCATATCTCAGATATTTACATCGACCTTCACATATGCTCATTTTGAACTATGCAGTTGATTCTAGTTTTCCCCCAATGTACGTATTTATTGTTTAGTCATGAGATTCATCACGATAATTATGTAATGGATATCAAAATGAGACAGCTCACTTGCTCTCTCTCTCTCTCTCTCTCTCTCTCTCTCTCTCTCTCTCTCTCTCTCTCTCTCTCTCTCTCAGCCCTCTTATAGGGGATATCCCACACCTAGCGGATTCACTTTAACCTTCCGCATGTTGGCTGATTAATTGGTCCTTTTCACCTTCCATGTATTTCTAGATAGAGACATCATGTCAGCTAAACCAGAGTGGGTTGTGCCGGCGGTTGTAGGGGCCTGTGCTGCAGTAGTTGGGGCTGCCGTAGGTTATCGTTTTGGTGAGTATTTTGAAATAACCAATACTGGATATATCAAGTGATATTGTCTTACACAAGCCGACTTTATATTTTTCCAATTAGAGACTCCCTACAGGTAATACTACTGATAGGAAATTACAGATATCAGACACTAACTGCATTAGTCCTTATCATGTTAAACAACCCAATATCTCATTTTCCAACCTCTCTCTAGCCTTGAAGCCCAGTTTTGATACTCACAACAAATCTTACTTGACAACGAATCCCCTGGTAAAATATGCCAGTGATCATACTATCAAAATGACCCCAGCTCAGGAGAAATTGAAAGAGGTAGGTTGGTTCTAGCTTCATACACAATTATGAATATAGTGGTAGAAGAGTTTCCTGGGGTGCTGGAGAATTTGATCCTAGTGCGATAAATAGCTAATGTCTGTTGGATGTCCATTTCATCAGACTTATCATGTTATGGTGGCATAGCTGGATCCACAAAAGGCATGGGCATTAGGGAAACAGAGATTTCTTTTTACAGAATATGGAGTATGGAAAACATAAAGTTAGTGAGTTGAATATTGATTATGGAAAACCCAAATTTACCCAGTCTTATGAGTCAACGATGTTGAAGTGGGATTACAAAAACACACAACAAAAAACAAACAAAAAACATCAGTGTTGTATATAATGTGTGTGTGTTTTTTACATTAAGATAACACTTAAACACACTAAAGCCAAAATGATGGGCTCCTCAGATGAGCTGCACTTACTTGCCAGTATTTGTAGAGCCATTGGTGCCAAGAAGACTCTTGATATAGGTAAGTATAAATATCAGTGGAAAGCTAAATAAAAGCATGTTTATTACTCAGTAACCATTGGCAAATATTTTGATGATTCTCTTAGCATTATGTATGTATATACTGAATTTTCAACCATCAACAGCTTTAAAGCATATTAAAACATACCTATGCTTTGCTTGGCTGGAGACCCCAATCCCATCTTTATCATGGCCAAAGAAATACTTTGATGCAATACCTGATTAAAATCAATTTTGGCAGGTGCAAGTAAAGAAACAATAATGCAGATGACACGATGCAGATAACTTCCATAAAATCCTCCTAACATGATAACATTATGTCACAATGCGAGGCTATGTCAAAAATTATCAATCTTAATATACGTTCTATGTTGGAGGTAAAAAAATGGAATTGAGTAAAAAAAATTTCTCCTCCATAAAGATGCCTTCAATATCAGTGTCAATGAAGGCAACCGATGATTTATTTATTTTCCTACTCTGTATAGGTGTCTTTACTGGTGTAAGTGCACTGAGTATTGCTCAAGTGCTCCCTGCAGATGGAAGGTTGGTAGCATGTGACATATCAGCTGAGTACCCTGAAATTGGGAGGCCATACTGGAAGATGGTAATTTCTCTGTATTTTCCTTCAATCATTTCTAGATTAATTTAGGAGAAATCAATATAATCATCAATATAATCCATTACAAGATATATTGAAGATGCTGCAGAACGCGATAAAGGCACTACTCACTTGACTAAAAACGTGTTGTATTTTTTACATTAAAAAAAAACGTTTTTATCAGGTTCCTAAGTTTGCCAAACGTTTTATTAAATGTAAAAAACGCCAAAACATGTACTCAACAAATGCTTTTTTGGGTTTCTGTAAAAAGCGTTTTTATTTTAGGTTAAAAACGATGTTGTTTTTTTATGTAAAAAAATGTAACTTAAAATCGTTTTGATAAACGTTTTTTTAACAGTGAAAAACCGAACATCGAGAAACAAGTTTGAAAACTGGTTTTAAAAACATTTTCAACTTTTTTTAAAACAATTTAGCCAAACCTAAAAATGTTTGTAAATGTTGAAAATACTTTTTTTTGCCGAGTGGGTATAGTATCCCACATGATTATACATGTCAGGATGGGCCCCTAGTGACACAGTGTAATTTTGTGATATTTCCCTCCTGGGACCCAAGAAACAATATGGCTACCTGTGGGGTGTGTGACACTGTGTGGCAGTGTGAGAGAGAGGTTGACCCCAAGGGGACAGGAGGTGGGACACCTACACACACACATGAGGCGTTCGGAGTACGGCCGAGGGATCAATGCTGGTTTGTGAGGCCACCCCCCATTGGTCCTCCCCATGTAGGTCAATGTTGATCCCTGAGTCAACTTACTACCCTCCCAAGCATAGTTAAGGACTGGTACCTAGCCAGACCAGGCTGGGTGGAAGGGGGTTGAGGCTACCAGCTCAGGGTGTGTAGTTAGCGTTCGAGGTCACCCCTACCCATAATGCAATAGATATCGGTTGAAAACCGCTGCCCGAACGCCCTGAGTGTGACCAGTGGTCCCAGGTGGGAGTTACATGTACTAGTAACCTCTGTCATATATATAATTATAGTAAATGCACACATAGATTATAATACAAGTTTGCAAACGTTGAAAATACTTTTTTTGCCGAGTGGGTATAGTATCCCACATGGTTATACATGTGAGGATGGGCCCCTAGTGACACAGTGTAATTTTGTATCAATTTAATGTATAGAATCAGGCATCAATCAGGGTATGCATTATATATGTGAGGTGACCTTACATTGAATCCATACAAAATTACACTTGAAATTACTCTCTCAAGTCGGTGTTGTGCCTCATATAGGTGAGGTACCTGCGCCTTATACGTTGAGTTCTATGGTACTTAGAGTTGGGCATCTCATATAGAAATATCCTTTTATAGCACTCTGAATAAAATCGCCCACAAGTACAAGTTTTGAAAGTCTATGTTGCTACTTTGTTTTAGGCTGGTGTTGAGAATAGGATTGATCTACGAATTGCACCAGCAGATGTCACCATGAGTAAGCTATAACCCTTTACTATTCTATTGTTTATGGGACACCGATATGAAAATAAAGTTATTTGGTACGTCTCCTCCCACTATAGACTAAATTGTGAGAATCTCAATCAAGGAAGAAAGCAATATGAGTGGAGTGTTTTGATCATAGTATTAACCATAATCCATAAAATCTAACAGTTTTCTTGACATTGTAATGTTTCTTATTATCTGAAGTTATATTTCATCTAACTTCATGTTTCTTACTTAATTTTATCAGTTGATGCATTTATAAACTTGATATTGTATTTCCTTTCAGGACAACTGCTGGGTAATGGAGAGGCAGGCACCTATGACTTTGCCTTCATAGATGCCATGAAAACTGAGTATGACACCTATTACGAGTTGTGTCTGAAGCTTTTGCGACCTGGAGGACTTATAGCAATTGACAATGTAACTAATACATAATTAATGATTATTTACAAACATAACCATAGTAACCACTAACACAGATTTTCTCTCCTGCCATTCCATCTTGGTCAATTCAATCTTTAATTTAAGGGGTTGTCATGGTGATGGGATGGTTATAAGAAAAGGATTTTTGTACAAATATTGGGGGTGTAACCTTTTATATAAATTCAGATGCAATTTTTTTTCGTGAATATCATGTTAGAGGATCATAATGGTTAATTTTGTGTATTTCTTTTACAGATGGTAAGAAGTGGAGAAGTCATCAACCCCAACAATAATTCAGAAATAGTACTCGCTTGCAGACAGTTGAATGACAAAGTATATAATGATGACAGGGTGGATTCCACCCTCCTTCTTATTGGAGATGGCACAGTCTTGGCTTTCAAACGATAAATGATAATTAGAAATGCTAAGTTGTCATCAGTACTAACCTGAATATCCTAAACCTATGTCAATATCAAAATAGATAACAATGCTAATAATCTCGGTACATAACACACCATTGCAACGAATTGCAAAGACAAAAGACCACCAACAACAGACGATTCTTCAACTGAGTGGTACACTATCAAACTATATAACCAAATTAAAGTTTGTGATTATCCCTGAATTAATGTCAATTTGCTACATCACAACAGTTATTCAACGGTACATTCCAAGACAGCTTTCAGCCCTGAAAGCTATTGTAAACATGGGATAACTCATATCCCCTTTACACCTGTATCATCCTCTGTGCATGTCCTGAGACGTGCATGCAAATTCTGCTTCGTGGGTTTGAATGGGGTGAGCATAATTATATTCCTGCATGGTGGTATTGTCAAACAAGTTTAACAAAATTGAGCAATATGTAGTTACATAATGAAAGAAAAGAAAGAAAAACAATAGTCTTCCTCCATCTCTATACATGTTATTTCTGCCTGCCTTTCTATATATGTCTCTGACATCTCCCCAAACCATCAATCATTAAATTATCTGTGGTACACATTTTAATACTTTTTCCTACTTGTTTTGCAAACTGTTCACCAATATATGATTTGTCTGTCTGTTCAGTATCATTAGATCCCAATACATCATACACATCTGGAAAATAAATTTGTTTCACTGGGACTGAAAATCCCCATGTATTAAGGATTTCAAGCACACAGTTGCTTGCACTTTGGAGTGAACGACCTACAGGCTACAGTGGGATCTAGGTAAATCTGAACCATGTGACTCCCTTCATCACAAATCTAAACAACAAAAAGGTAAAACACATTAAAAGAACGGCCACACTGTCTCTCCTCTGGGTGTGCGAAAAATAGGATATTGTTTACCCAAATCGTGCTGGGAAGTGCACATCCTAAAATGAATGTAGGTTATATGTATTTGCATAGAGGGAAATGGGGCACTTTTGCAAAAAAAGGGAAAAATTCAAACAGTTTGCCAGAGAGTTCCTTTAGCAGTAGTATTTCTCATGTTTCTTAGCCATTAAAAGTGTCTTAGGAATTCGAAAGGGTCTTATTTCTCATCACAGATTGATACTACATGTATAAAGTCTGAAATAAGCATCGGCCCTCAGGAAAGTCCTAATATTTTCTAATTGAGGAGGACAGATGGTTGTATACTCTTCTTAGGTACTTTTCCCATTTGTTGTAATGATGTATGCATAATCATCATATCTGTTTGGGGAATAACCTGCCAGTTCCGCATTCATACACCTTGCCCAATCATCCACCACCAACAATTGAGAGTTGACATGATGCCCCAATGCAGTTACTGCACATTACTGCATCATTTTAACAGGTATGGCATCATGTTGTCTTAAAATGGTTAAGACATGTGGTCTATAAAAGCTAAGTTCACATTGTCCCAAGCAGACTCAGTTATAGCATTCTACCATTGACGCCCTTTTAGATGGACATTTTGATTCGAGATGCACTCAATTATATTGATATGTATAGCTCACTGGACAAAAACGTTTTGTAACATTTGGGAATCTCTGGAAACTGGTTGGGTAGAGAAATGTCCAAGAATGTTGGTTTAACGTAGGAAAAACGCTAGGGAAGGAAACGTTAATTACTAAGTTACTATTATTCAACACTGCCTGACAATCAGGTGAGGTTCAGTGCCTCAGCACTGCCCACCTGATTAATAAAACTATATACACATAACTATAGTCACTTCATCAAATTATCAAACATCTTATCTTGCATCTCGCTCATCTTTGTTATTATATAATTAGAGAAGGTAAGGTTAGTTTTTTAGCACTGTCCCCATTTTATATTCTATAATTGCACTGAGCTATGGAAGTCATTACACATAATATGATAATTGTTGTCATTACACGATTTCTTGGATTTTGGGTGCTTTTTCTGGATATTCACGTTCTGATACCTTTCGATATTGCAGGCCACGAATCGTTCTGATATCCATGGATATCAGGCAACCAGTGCCTGTTATCCATGGATATCAGGCACTACCCATCGATCTGGGAATCGAACCCAGATCGCCATATTGAAAAGCGGGAGTCTTACCTCTAGGCAATGGTGAAGATAGGGTTAATACTTGAAGCCACTCAGCCCAGGTCGATGAATGGTGATGAAACACATAGGATTGTAAAGATTTGGGACTATGACAGCTCACATGGTTAATATCCATAGTAGTAGAGATCCCATAGATGATATTTGTGTCCATATTTAAAGTCTCCATTACTTATTTTCAACATAAAATCCAATTTCCCAGTAGTAAATACAGCCCGGCATGCAAGTCTCCTTCGCCATAGCGCTCCGTGAAGCGGCGTCTTCTTGGGCGGGCCTCGTTCTGGTTTGGACAGGGAGCATACATTTTTTCGAAATAGATTTGTTGGCGTTTGCCGTGCTCACTGTACATATCTATTCTAAGTCAACAGGACATAACTAAGCTATGAAATGATTAAACAATGAAAGAATAACATATTAAAATCGATTTCTTATCAAATGTATGTATAGTTCTGTGTGCAAAGCGAAGGGAGACACCAAGGTCAACTTGCCATGGTTGAACGCACGATACAAATAATAACTGCTCCCTGCATCTGGCATGCCGAGCAAGGATTTACTGTTGGAAAAGTGGATTTTATGTTGAAATTAAGCAATGGAGACTTTAGATATGGACACTGATATCATCTATGGGATCTCTACTCCTATGGATTTTAACCATGTGAGCTGTTATTCTCCCAAATTTCATGACAATTCATCGAGCCGCGCTGGACCACAACAATGGCGACTACTGATATCAATTCGCCAATGAATTCAATCTAGGATTTCAGGTAAATTTGATAGTTTTATGGTGGTTGTGTAATAAAATAAGTAGTGAATGGATAATTAATGACTCATGTGTGATATCAAAGGTTATACCACAATTTCTGGCTTACACAGTGCTTTTTGGGGTCTATTCCCATCCACATATCTGTCGATATTGCACACCCTGTAGGCTTTACCATCGATTTTGGAAGGCGTGCTGTTATCCATCTAAGGCGTGCTGTTATCCATCTAAGGCGTGCTGATAACAGCACGCCTTACTTGTCATATGTTACATGTTAAAACCAACAGAATATTTCATTGTCATGGTAGGGGTCGAACCTGCAATCTCAGGTCCGTAGCCCAACTCCCTATGCATTGCGCCACAGGGACTGACAAGAAACACCCGGTTCAAACCAAGTCTGGATATGATACAAAGCCGTGTGCGCTGTCGCTGTCCGCTGCCGGGCGAGGAGGTGTATTAAACACAAACATAACAGCGAGACGCATTGAAATCTTTAGCTGTGTGCCGCTGCCAAGCCGTGTATTATACACAAACATAACAGCGAGACGCATTGAAATCTTTAGCCGTGTGCCGCTGCCAAGCCGTGTATTATACACAAACATAACAGCGAGACGCATCTTTTTTCGCCGTGTGCGGTGTCGCTGTCCGCTGCCGGGCGCACAAGGAGGAGACATGGTGGTCTAGCGGTTAGCACGTTGCGCTCAGCCGTGAGAGATCCACGGATCGAGCCCCGGTCCAGGCGCATCTTTTTTCGCCGTGTGCACTGTCGCTGTCCGCTGCAGGGTGACGAGGTGTATTATACACAAACATAACAGCGAGAAGCATCTTTTTTCGCCGTGTGCGCTGTAGCAGTCCGCTGCCGGGAGAGGAGGTGTATTATACACAAACATAACCGCGAGACGCGTCTTTTTTCGCCATGTGCGCTGCCGCTGTCCGCTGCCGGGAGAGGAGGTGTATGTACACTATTTTTTGCCGTGTGCCACTGCTAAGCCTAGCCGAGACTGGGGCTGTCGCTGTCCGCTGCCGGGTGCCGAGGTGTATGTACCTGTGTACACACAATGGCTGGCATCGAGTCCCGGGGAGGGGGAATAATTTTTGTTTTCAACTTGAATTTATTGGTATAATATTGATTATTTATTGGTTTCGTGGTATAAAATAAGTAGTCAATGGATAACTCATGACTTGTGTGTGTTAGCAAAGGCTAATAACACTCGGCCTACGGCCTCGTGTCATTATCCTTCACTAACACACACGCGTCATGAGTTATCCATTGATTACTTGTTCAATATCACACACTTGTCATGTGGCCCCTCATGTGATATCCTTTGATATCACACACTTGTCATGAATTATCCATGCATTAAAGGCATGTGCTTTCATGATAAATAGATTCAAAAGTCATTACTATGATTCAGACACACATTATGTAGGTATAGAAAAGAAATTGAAGTGAGCAAATTGGCAGGCTTTCACGAGCCAGAGATGCTGACTAAATAAACCTAGATGATGCAAACTTCTGTCTTCTGTAGGAGTGTGTGGTTCTAAGACTGCAGAATTTTTGTTTCAACTATATACGAGAGGCTGGGAGAGGGACACTGTTTGGTTGGTGCTACCTACATCTATACCAATCTTGGAGCCTTTTCAGTGTTTTTTAGGATAGCCAGTGTGCATTATCATAGGATGTACACACGCTTTTTAAATTTGAGTAATTTTTGGGGATATATTTCCAAGTGAAAAGTTTCAGACTTGTATTTTTTTATCATCATATGTCATATGTTAAAGCAACGAGAAATGTATTGCCTGAGGCTGCTCGGGCATTGCTTGATCTGGCACCTGACGTTACAACTTGTAAGAAAACAATGCCGGTGAATTTAGAGCCAGCACTGCATTGATGCATCTGACAACATACTATAGATATCAAGTCTACAGACATCCGCTTTTTCTTAAAGGGTTAGGGTATTTCCACACATCTATTTATAGACCACGGTTTCCTCACCCACCACCACACATCAAACACAGAACAGCCGGTTCAGGTGAGAGGAATATAATCACATATATATTCTGGTTAGAATCAAGTAATACAACACTACTATCATGCTATGCCGGGATATAGATATCTAAAAAGGGGGATGGGGGTATGGATTCCCAGACATTCTGGTATACTATTCAATTTGTACACTCCTCCGCAATGTTGCATGAGGGGAGTTCACACTGCCACTGTGGTTTATATACTGTGTGTTTCAGGGTAGGTAGGTACCTGTTCCAGTTCGTGACCATGCACATACGATGATCATACTATTACTCTTAGTATTAGAATTAGAGTAGGATAAGTCTCCCCTGACTCGACCACTAGGCATGTTGGTACATGTATAACTTAAGTCGACCACCCATCTACCATAGCTTATTTTCCAAATTCATGAGTAATGATAGGGATATGTGCAAGGTTAACCTATTGTAGTTCATGAGGTACAATCAATTAGTAACCTAATATGTTACCTGAACGAATTGTCTAGATCGGTCGACATAAAGTACTAATATCCCTAGTGGTCGAGTCATGGGCGACTTACCCTATTTGCCCCCAACTCCTCTCTCCTACCCTATACTAGGGATCCTAGAAAAATGTATAATCTGTTAAATACCACATAGGCGAAAATATTTCGGGAGAGAGTTTGTGCAAAGAAATCTAAATCGTTTGGAATTTTGTTTCTATCTATCATAGAACCCGATGGATGATGAAATATATGTGTCGGTGAATACCAGAGTTTTCTTCCCATACATTTCTATTATAGGACAGCTCAGACTTCCAAAATGTAGGTTTTTGTCTCAACCATAACACTTTTAATGGCGAAGAGACATTGAATGAAAATACACCAAGACTAAAGGAACTCTCTAGCAAACCTTTTAAAAAAACCGTCCCATTTTCCTCTATGCAAATACATATAACCTACATTACATTTATGTAGTAACTAAGTAATGTATGGGCTAACAGGCACCGAATGGCATGTATCGTAGGATATCGAACGAGTGGCCACAGGCCACGAGTTCGATATCCTACGATACATGCCATGAGGTGCCTGTTAGCCCATACCTTACTAAGTTTATTACACGATTAATCAATAAAAAATCAATAAATAATCAATAAAATATCAATAAAAACAAGTTGAAAACAAAAATCCTTCCCCGGGACGCGAAGCCAGCCACCATAGTGTACATACACCTCCTCGCCTGGCAGCGGACAGCGGCAGGGCACACGGCGAAAAATAGTGTATGTACACGATCGGTACACACACCTCGTCGCCCGGCAGCGGACAGCGCACACGGCGAAAAAAGATACGCCCAGACCGGGGCTCGAACCGTGTACCTCACGCGGCTGAGCGCAAACCGCTAACCGCTAGACCACCGCGCCTTCTCCGTTCAACGCGTCTCGCGGTTATGTTTGTGTATAATACACCTCGTCGCCCGGCAGCGGACAGCGACAGCGCACACGGCTTTGTATCATATCCAGACTTGGTTCGAACCGAGCATTTCTCATCAGTCCTTGTGGCGCAGTGCATAAGGAGTTGGATTTGGGATGTGAGACTGCAGGTTCGATCCCTACCCTGGCCTGGAAAATTTCATGGGTTTTAACATGTGACATGTGACATGTGACATGGACAACGAGTGCTGATATCCACCTCAGAGAGTGCTGATATCCACCTCAGAGAGTGCTGATATCCACCTGGGATCTGCTCATAAGGGGTCGCACAATATGCAGGAATATCAGAACTGGGATATCCAGGAAAAGCACTGTGAGTCACAGAAATCGTGTAATAAGCAGAGCTAAAGGATGTGCACGCCAAGCACAATTTGGGTAAACAAACCTATTCATCGCACATCATGAGGAGAGTGTATTTCTCTTTTTAACGCGTTTCAACTCTTTGTTATTTGGATTTGTGGTAAAGGAGAGTTGCATGGTTCATGGTTACATACACTATACTACATATTAAAAGACTGACAACTCTCATATAGGGCACATGGCTATCCCTGTATGGAGGTCACCATCTTTGTTCTTAGTCCCCGACGCCATCTTAGATTTTGTCAGAGAATTCTGGGTAATCTCTTATCTACACTCATATCTACCCCAGAACAATGGTCTTTGATAATACTAATAGGGGAGATAAGCTGTGCCCTCACTTTATCTTAATAGCCCTAAGTACCTCCCCATTGTTTCAGGTGTGAGGGGAGTGGATTAGTTTGATAGGGAGACAATGGCCTGGGTGTACTCAGTGTGGGTGACATGTGAACTCTTATTGAAATCTAAAAGTTATATTTCTCTTGTATTTAAAGTATTAGATTTATACCAAACTTATCTGGTTAAAGTTGACAGTATTTGCTATCCATAGATATACATTTTACAGAATAGATATACACATTAAATGAGGAAGAGGCCATCAAAGTAAACTATACAAAAGGGCTAACTGTAGGTTTAGCCCCCGACTACATGAGCCACCTGGCTGGTTTTCTTATCACTAGCAATGTGCTAGTCCCCTATATCAAAGTCATCTACCCGATATGATAGAATTCTCTCGGGTAATGAGGTATTCCCTGCACCCCGAATATTATCGGAATATGATTGAGTGGTTATATTTGTCAAGGTTGTACACATAGACCCGAAATAAACTTAAAGGGATATATTCATCCTCAAAATCCAATGCTAAGGTCTAGGGACTCTAAGATGAGGAGAAGAGCTGGGAATGCAATATTACATAACACCACATGTCCTTGATGTGAGGGCCTGGGGGGCTGACCAAGACTCCACCCTGGAGTGGAGTCAATCTCCAAGCACCCTGCCCCCACATTCCTTATGTACTAGAAGCACAGTATATGGTTTGAAGGTGGAGAGTGTTTTTTATACAAAAAAAAAGGTGGGAGGGGCAGTAAATCCACAGGCTCAATACTGTGTAGCTATTCTTCAGGCACTCTGCATATCCCTCCCTACTCATCGACCCCTGTATATCCCTTACCCTATCCCTCCTATGTGCCTATCCCTCTTCTGCCTATCCCCTCCCTCTTCTGCACACCCTACCCTATCCCTCATCTACATATCCTTTATACCCTTTCATTCAACCTGCCTATCCTTCCTTGTGCCTCTCCCTCTTCTACCTATCCCCCTCCCCTCCCCTCTCCGACATACTCTAATCCTATCCCTTATCTAAATACCCCTTATACCCTTTCATTCCAACTCCCTATCACTGTGCCTCTCCCTCTTCTACCTATCCCCCTCCCCTCTCTTACATACTCCCACCCTATCCCTCATCTAAATATCCCATATACCCTTTCATACCAACTCCCTATCTCTGTGCCTCTCCCTCTTCTACCTATCCCCCTCCCCTCCCTACATACCCCCACCCTATCCCTTATTTTCATGTATTTGTATTTTTTAATTCCACCTGCCTATCCCTCTTCTGCACACCCCACCCTATTGCTCATCTACATATCCCTTATACCAATTCATTTCACCTGCCTATCCCTCTATATGCCTCCCCCCCTTCTGCCTATCCCGCTCTCCTCTTCTGCACATCCCACCCCATTCGTCATTTGCATACAGCTCTTTCATTCCACCTTTTTATCCTAGAATTTAGCCAAAATTAGGGGCTGAATAAGGGTGCGCCCCCTCCTTTTCAAAATCCTGGATCTGACCCTGTATTTTATCAGCTGTTTGCAATAGGAGACATTATATAGTAATCTGTGGGGATTATGTTGGGCTACTTTGGGACAAGGTGAGACACTGTTTTTGGGGAATTTGTTGAAAAAAGCAAGTGAATGAAATTTGAATATTCAGATTTTTTCTTAAACATATTTTAGTTCTTTAAAATTAAGGTATTGACATCCATTAATATATCAATGATGATATTGATATGCCTTCGACAAAAATACCTTCCTAGCTCCCTTCCCCAATGCTCTGATTATTGAATATAGGCATTATTGTCTTGCTCAATTACCTAATTCACCCGTTCCTGTATCTGCCTCAATTAATTGCTTTAGTTGAAAACTGTTTTGGCAACTGTGAACCTCCTTTCACATTTTACATATTATCACTTCTAGAAACAACCATTATGTCGGCAAAACCAGAGTGGATGGTCCCAACTGTTGTAGGAGCATGTGCATCAATAGTGGGAGTTGCCATAGGTTATCGTATGGGTGAGAAATTTACTAATCTACCATAAGTCTCCATGTAAAAAATCTTTTAAGGGCCGCTGATGCAGGAGTGCATCAGGCCCATTGGTCATCATGATGCGCTAATGAAATGCTGACTAGTATTTCATTCTAGCATCATGACGACCATCCAGGCATCAAGACTATAGGATTAGCATGATGCTTGAATGTAGCCCTGGTGAGTTTCTTGTCAGGGCTGCAATCATGATGAGCAGTGGGCATAATGCATTAGTTAATGCATTAGCAGCCCTTAAAGGATTAAAGTAGGACCGATGGGCATATCAACCCTGTAGGGTCAGCATAATGCTTGAATGCAGCCCTGGCAAGTTACTCGCCAGGCCTGCATTCATGCATTATGACGACCAATGGGCATGATGCATTAGTGCATTAGTGGCCCTTAAACGGTTAAACTTGAAGTAGGAGGTTTGCGGGTTGGAGAGGCTACATATGCAGAAATGCACATGTACTCTTCCAGGCCCATCATCCTTTCTTGATATGTTTTCCAAAATAAAGACACCATGTGAGACTAAAAAAAAACTATAGTATAGCGATGTCAGTCAATTGTTCATTTCAGTTCTATTGGTAATAAGAAGCTGAAATTTTCATTTGTACATCATTACTTTCTAGCCAAGAAACCTCAGTTGAGAGATCTCAACAAATCCTTCATGTCATCAAATCAGCTTGTTAAATATGCAAGTGATCATACAGAGAAGTTGACCCCAGCTCAGGAAAAATTAAAGGAGGTAGGTTGGAGGAGTTGCTTATGATAACACAGAGACTGATAATCTAAGTATGAATTGTTATAACTTGTCATTGGTCCTCAGACCTGGCTTCATCACTTTTGATAATATTGTATGCTGGTTCGATTCAATACTGAGAAGTGGCTGATCAATTAATTGTCAGTATAGATCTAGATTCAAGGTCCCATGCCCACTGTATACTGGCCATGCAGGTGCCTTGGCATCTGGAACCATTATGTTATCATATGGTTTTGATTAGACCTACACAAAGCCACAAAACCCAAGAATTATAGATGAAGACTAGAATGAACACTTGTTAGTTGTAATAATTCATGTTGAAATATCACTAATCAAGAACAATGCATAGGTACAATATATTCATATTTCCATTTAGGTTACTCTCAAACACAGTAGAGGCAGAATGATGGGCTCCCCTGATGAATTGCACTTACTTGCCAGTATTTGCAAAGCTATTGGTGCTAAGAAGACTCTTGATATAGGTAAGTGCCAATAGAGCTGGCAAGATTTAGTGTAACACATCACAATGTACATGAAGTAATCACATGGTGTTTAATCAAGCCATTCATGTTCAGTGAGGCATTCTGGATTTGGAAAATGAGGGGCGTGGGAGCACTCCCTTGATTTTATCAATTTTGTGGTAAAGAATTGCAAATTAACTCTCATGGACAGGCAAAATAGAGGGGCATGTGTCCCCATGCCCCTTTTCTAAATCCACCACCACATGTTAACAGATTTTATGACTTAGAAGATGTATGAGTGTATGCAACATATCATAGGATTGTTTGAACGATTGTTTGTAGCATTGCCTGAGTTTTGTATCCAGACTTTCTCAAAGGTCGGTGGTAATTTATTCCTGAGAAATCAGCCATTTCACTTTACATTTTACTTTAATTTTCTATCTCTGTATAGGTGTCTTTACTGGATTTAGTGCACTGAGTATTGCCCAAGTGCTGCCTGAAGATGGAAGGTTGGTGGCATGCGACATATCAGCTGAGTATCCAGAAATCGGGAGGCCCTACTGGAAAATGGTAATTCTTCAATATCTTTCCCTCACTAACTTTAAAGTTCATTGAAATTGGCCAGTCTGGAGAGTATTTCTTAATGGCTTTAGTTAGCAGTACTGGAAAATGAATTCCTGATCTATCATAACATGCAATTTCTTGGTAGGCCTATATATCATTTAAATTTTTGAAGGTAAATGTATGTTATATGAAATCCATTTCATATTGAGCAGCTCCTTCATGTGATGAAAGGAGTCTTTTAATGTATTTCACACATCATACAGAAACATTTACAAGTACCAAGACAATGTTGAAAATGTTTCTATTTCAATTCTATTTTAGGCAGGTGTTGAAGATAAGATTGATCTACGAATTGCACCAGCAGTTGTCACCTTAAGTAAGTTGAGAGCCTTACACAAATGCAGCTACAAGTCATGAGATGCATTGGAGAAATATACTGACATTTGGTAAAATATTCCCTTAGGTAGCATTTTTTGGAGTTGCTAGCTGCGTAGCGGCAGGGAGCGCAGCTACCGTAGCAACTTCATTATGTGTTTTGTTTGTCAGTGACATCACAGTCACCTTGTGACGCAATTTGTGATGTCATACGTCGGCTATGACGTCACACGTGACGTCGGCCGCAGAGTGGCAACTCCTATCCATGCTCCTTGCCACATTTTTCTTGTTGCAGTTAAGGCAGTCTAAGTATAATCATTAACAAATTTGACACTATGTATGAATTGACTTTTGATCATCAGCCTTTGGAGAAGCTGTATATATACTTAACAGATTAGGATCTAAAAATGAAGTATGTACCTAGGAACTAAGTTATTATGTATCCCTATCATAAAATGAAATAAGTTGACCCAACACTTTATTCTAGGACAACTACTTGACAATGGAGAAGCCGGCACCTATGACTATGCCTTCATTGATGCTATGAAAACAGACTATGACACCTACTATGAGCTGTGTCTGAAGCTGTTGAGACCTGGAGGACTAATAGCCTTGGACAATGTAATAAGTGTACACTGTCTCACCCAATATCTAATTTATATATTCAGTCATGTACATATTCATATCACCTCCTTCTAATTATCGCAATTGAATATGAACATTGTACATGTGAATAATCTCTGATTGCTATTGAGGAAAAAGTGTGTATTATACCCAGTAGACATTTTGTAGCAAACTTTATTGATATTTTGTAAGAGGTCACTTTAGACAGAATTTCATTACGTGTATGAATGCAAATGGTCACTCACTAGGATTTATACTGGTTGCATCATGGCACAGAATCCTAATGATTGCTTATGGTTTTCACAGATGGTCTGGGGTGGACAAGTTATCAACCCTGACAACAATACAGAGGCAGTTCTTGCTCTTAGAAAGTTGAACAGCAAAGTACATAATGATGACAGGGTCGACTCTACGCTCCTTCTGGTTGGAGATGGCACAGTGTTGGCTTTCAAACGATAAGGGATTACCAGATATAGCTAATGGTACATTGGAGTGCTCCTAGTCAACAACAAAAAAACGTTGGATCTTTATATATCAAAACACGCTAAATATCATTTTTATACAAATGATTGTTCAAGTTGTGCAAAATAGTATTTTATCAAAATAAAAGGATTCAGAACATTTAGGACCATGGGCTATGTTATGATTATATCCCAGGAGACAACTTTCTTCCTCTCTTCTTTTTTTTTTGTAACGTTCAGCAGTATGTCATTGGTATGGGGTAGAAAAATGTAACATGAGGATGAAGGGGGAGGGGTCCTGAAAAGGGTTTAAAGAATGGTGACATAATTGTTGAACGCTCTCTCTCTAACCCTCTTTCTCTCTGTGCTTCTCTCTCTCCCTCTCTCCCCTTGCTGCCATCTTTATCTCTCCCAGCTCTAAACATTTGAATCTCAATTTATTTCATGAATAATTGAGTGCAATTTGTGAAATATAGACTTGCGTCAATAGAGACTGCATAAGAGGAATTCAGTTCGATGTATCGTTTGGTTGTCCCATGTATGTAATGAAACCAATAACACAACCAATCACTATATACCAAATTGCTGCCACTTCCTAGTTTATCTTATGTCACAATCGATCTATAATACAGCATAATTCATGCTGGCCTATAATTATGTCAGAGTATGGTCAGGTCACATTGGAATATTCTGCCATATTTAGCAATTTACCAACGATAGAGACGTTGGCACTTTACATCAGATGATAGTCCTTGAGTATGAATATACAATTTTGAGTATTTGCACTACAATTGGGGGTTTCCTCAGATGTACATCATAATTGGCAGTGACATATTATACAGACCCCCACAGTTTGTATTCAACATTGGGTTCTAGATAGAGTATAGCTAGCCTCATGCCAGAATAGCCGTCAAAAGGTCCAAATAAATATTTAGTTTATGTTATCCCACCTTCACACTAACACTATACAGGAGCACCCCCTCAGTCTAACAGGAGGACCACCTCAGTCTATCATATGGTTATTCTAGGAAATATACCACACCCGGTAGCAGCATCATACAGATGAACACAAAGTTGACCAGCACAATAGTCTACTATAATAATGTCCTCCTAATTATGCAAACCTGGACAATCCAGATGTGTGGCAAAGGGATCTGAATTCTTCGAATATATAACCCCAAAGCCAAAAGGCATTGCACGGTTTTCTACTGCACGAGAATTGAGACTCAAATACCTCTGGGCTCATAGAAGCTCATAGACTATTTCATCTTGAACTAGCACTTGTGTTCTCACTCTGGTGCCCTGAGCTATACCGACTTAGCGGGATTAATTATCAACCAGTAAAATAGTTCCAACTATTCACAGTGGGCCTCTCAGGGGGCAGGTGGTACCAATCTGATAACTCTCAGCAGTGATAACCTCGGGCAACCAGCTTCAGCAATCAGCTTCATAGATTTCCCAATATGCTGCTCTTCAAATCTGCGGGAACAGGTAATACCGTACTCTTCACTCTTTGAGTAAAGTTTTTAATTTATTGGTCAGATATGTATGTGCTCGTAGAGTGACAAGTTCAGGGTCATTCTAGTGGTTGAAAAAAAGAACACATAAAAGAAAACATTTCCTATGCACTCCAAAGAAAACTTTTTTGACGTTCTATAGAAATGTTTTTGTTTCTAGGTTAGAAAAAATAACGTAATTTTGATGTTAAAATAAGGAACTAACAAACGTTTTTACCAGTTATCGTTTCTGAATGGTAAGAAAAATGCCTTCTACAAAGGTTCTTTTACCCTAACCTTTTCCAAATGTTCCAAAAACCAAATGGGACTGTCTCCCTTGACCCTGTTTTTCCCTATGTTAAAATGTCTTAAAATGATACAAAATAATATCAGATACGGACATTATATAGGGACACATATGGACGTCCATATGGGACATATGGATATCTGTTTACGGATGTCCGTATGTTACATACGGACGTCTGTACGCCACTTCTAGGACACCACCTCGTACCCCTAGCCATATTGGATTTTCCAATGGAGGTTCATATGTGACATACAGTCGTCCGTATCTGCCCGTAAGATGAGGGAAAAAGAGGCCCCTGGCTGTCTGCCTTATGCACTAGAGACATTGATTTGACCCGTAGTTTTCCATCTTCTATTGAATGCCAGTCACAAGTTGTTAAAAGATAACAACATACTGATAATTGTTCAGGATATCAGCCATATCTTTGTCTAGACATGCAGAGGATGGATATTTTATCAGCTGTTTGCAGTAGGAGACATTATATAGTAATCATATCACTGTGGGACACACGTTGGGCAATTTTGTGATGGCAAGGTGAGACGCATTTTGGGGGAAGATGTTATAATAAGCAAATGAATAGAATTTTAATGTTCAGATGATTAATCTAAACATATTTCAGATCTTTAAGACTAAGGTATTGACATACATTATAATTATATCACTGATGATATTATTATGCGTTCCCCAAAATACCTTCTTAGCTCCCTTCCCTGGTGCTCTGATTAGCGAATATAGGCATAGTTGTCTTCCTCAATTACCTAATTCACTGCTTCCTATATTTGAATTATTTACAGTGACAGTGAAGCCATGGGTGATGGCCCTAAATGTAAGTCTACTTTCACATTTTACAGATTATCATTTCTAAAAACAATCATTATGTCAGCTAAACCCGAGTGGATGGTCCCACTGTAGTGGGAGCGTGTGCATCAATAGTGAGAGCTGCCATAGGCTATCATAGGGCAACATTAGCCACCATGTAAAACTAAACAAGAAATATAATATAGGCTTATAGCGATATCAGTCAATTGATCATTTCAGCCCTATCAGTAATGAGTAGCTAAAATTTTCATTTGTACATCATTACTTTCTAGCCAAGAAACCTCAGTTAGGAGATCTCAACAAATCCTTTGCGTCAGTGAATCCACTAGTTAAATATGCAAGTGACCATACTGTGAAATTGACCCCAGCTCAGGAGAAATTAAAGGAGGTAGGTTGGCTCTAGCATACATCATTATCACTTACAGAATTGTCAATGATAATACAAAGTAGGATAATCTAGGTATGAATTGTTATAATTTGTCATTGGTCCTCAGACCCAGCCTCATCACTTTTGCTGATCTTGCATGCAAAGTTACTGTATATGATACATTTGTGAAATGAGCAAATCAAGGGATGATATAGAATATCTATTGTCACTAATGGCGGGGATTGATTTAACACTGAGCAGTGGCTGATCAATCAATAGTCAATATAGATTCAAGGTTCCATGCCTACTGGATACTGGCCAGGTGTCTGGCCATCTGGAACCATTATGTTATCAGGTTTCAATCAGAACTACAATCTAAAAATGACTGTTAAACCTACCAGGGATCCTTATAAAAGTGAACAGTGTAATTGTATCGAAGTGAAGCAGTGTAGTTTTTACAATAATGCCCCAGATGGCAGTGTGGTAATACATGGAATCTCCTTGAAAATAAAGATGGATCTCTGGAAACTTTAGGACAATAATTTGCTGTTGTTTTGATGACATTTGTTTTAAATTGTACACAATGCCACAACTCAAGAATAATAAATAAATAACCAGGATAAATACTTTTTAGTCGTAATAATTTATATCGAAATAGCATTAATCAAGAACAATGCAAGGGTACAACATATTCATATTTCCAATAAGGTTACTCTCAAGCACAGTAGAGGCAGAATGATGGGCTCCCCTGATGAATTGCACTTACTTGCCAGTATTTGCAAAGCTATTGGTGCTAAGAAGACTCTTGATATAGGTGAGTGCAAATAGACCTGGTAAGATTTAGTTTACCATACCACACTGGAAATGAGGTATATGGTGCTCAGTTAAGTCTTACCATCACACATGTGCTCATGTTTATTGATTTTATGACTTACAGAATATGAGTGTATGAAATGTATTAAAGGATTGTTTGTAGCATTGCCTTAGTTTTTATTGAAATCCAGACTTTCGCAAAGGTCGCTGGTCACTTATACTAGTGAAGTCAGCCATTTTACTACAGTCAAGTCTCGATATATAGGTCTTCAATAAGTCGATTGATCCACTTTCCAGCCACTTATACCACCAAACAGATTTGATTACAGCTATTAAATTCTATTTTAATTATGATTCAGAGAACCAGCCGGTTCAGGAACCAGTCAAATTATATCTCAAACAAAGGTGGCCGGTTTATAGAGACATGACTGTATACATTTTACTTTTTTTCCCCATGTAAAGGTGTCTTTACTGGATTTAGTGCACTAAGTATTGCCCAAGTGCTGCCAGAAGATGGAAGGTTGGTGGCATGTGACATATCAGCTGAGTATCCAGAAATCGGGAGGCCCTTCTGGAAAATGGTATTTTTTCAATATTTTCCCTCTTTAACTTTAAAGTTCATTGACATTGGTCAGTATGGGTAGTATTTCTTGATGGTTTTAATCAACAGTACTGGAAAATTTCTTGGTAGGCCTTTATATCATTTGAATTATTGAAGATCCATTAGGGCTTGATATGAAATCCATTTTATATTGAGCAGCTCCTTCATGTGATGAAAAAATAAGTGCATTCTACCTTAATTTACATATCATACAGAAATATATTAACAAATAGCAGTACATATTGAAAATGTTTCTGTTTCTATTCTATTTTAGGCAGGTGTTGAAGATAAGATTGATCTACGAATTGCACCAGCAGATGTCACCCTAAGTAAGTTGCGAGCCATACACAAATGCATTTACAAGTCATGAGATACACTGAAGAAATATACTGACATTTGGTAAAATATTCCCTTATGTAGCATATTGATATTAGAACTGAGGATAGCAATATTTGCAGTTATTAAAGGCAGACTAGGTATAATTATCTAACACATTTGACATTGTGTCTAAGTCAACTTTTGATCAGCAGCCTTTGGAGGGTTTGCATATACATGTACTTAATAACATCTCTTATGATGTAAAATGAAGTATTATCTGGGAACCAAATCTATCATAAAATAAATCAAGTTGACCTAAAACTTTATTTTAGGACAGCTGCTTGACAATGGAGAGGCCGGCACCTATGACTATGCCTTCATTGATGCTATGAAAACTGACTATGACACCTACTATGAGCTGTGTCTGAAGCTGTTGAGACCTGGAGGACTAATAGCCTTGGATAATGTCATTAGTGTATACTGTCTCACTCAACCTCTACTTTATATGTGCAGTCATATATATATATATATATATATATATATATATATATATATATATATATATATATATATATTCTCTGCCACAGGAAACTAAATACTCCTCTAGAGTACTCTTCATAATATGCTTCTTTGTGGAGGCAAGCTCTGAGTTGTTCACTGCAGTAACCCATGATCTGAACTGACTGCTGGAGAAGCAACTTCATTGATATTTCATGATAAGTCATTATAGACGGAATTTCATAATCAAATTGCATGAATGCAAAGGGTCACTAACTAGGATTTATGCTGTTTGCATCATGGTACAGAATCCTAATGGTTGCTTTTATTTTACACAGATGGTCTTACATGGAGAAGTTATCAACCCTGACAACAATACAGGGCCAGTTCTTGTTGCTAGAGAGTTGAATGACAAAGTATATAACGATGACAGGGTCAACTCTACCCTCCTCTTGGTTGGAGATGGCACAGTGTTGGCTTTCAAACGATAAAACATCATCAGAAATATTGTTGCTACTTTAAGCAGCTATCAGTATTATCTTGGATATCCTAATTCTATGTCAATTTTTGAATTGATAGCAATGTTGCTAATCTCTGTGCATAGTCCATAATTGTACAATTGTTCATAAGCATTGCTAAGTTTGATGTGCTTATTGTATGTATATTAATGCAAGCTTTATAGCATTCAACATTTGACAGAGCTGTACAACATGTGCTGACTTGATAAAGAAATTCTAGAATAAAACTTTCCAGAACTATGATTCAGGCACGCAATATAAAGGCCTAGAAAACATTCTCTTTTTCTGTCTCTCTCTCTCTCATGCCCTGTGGCCATGTTTTGAGCATCATGTGACTGGTTGCCATGGAAACCATGCCCAAACTTTGCCGAAATCTTTAGTTTTTCCCTACCTTTCATCACTCTAAGTCCCCATGCAGAGAAGCTATTATGACCATTTGCAAGGCAAGTGGGCAGAAGTTGAGGAACTAAATTCTGCTTCTTTTGAGGCCAATTTGATAGCTTTTGAAGATATGGCCCTCTGAAGAGGCCACCAAAATGTCTGAAATTGGCAGTTTTCCATAGGGAAGTTAGTTAGTTAGTTAGTTAGTGTTTAACGGCACGTCAGCTACTGGTGATGGCTATTTGTGCCTAAAGGTTTTATGGAAGAAAGTTTCTACTGTTTAAATTTGACTGTAGTATCCCAGGTTCTTGACATATGCAAGTATTGTATCCGGTCTGCAGGTATCAAATAACTCTTTCAGTGTTGTACATTGATGGTATTGTGCCCTCATGGGGCACTGGCTACATTCCACAAGGAAATGTTCCACCGTCAGGTGTTTTTGACACCTGTTGCAAAGCGGTCTGGGTTCTCTCTTCATGAGGTGTGAATGCGTTAGTCTGGTGTGGCCTATTCTTAGTCTGTTCATGACAATTTCTTCTCTTCTGCTCTTGCATTTGGCTTTCCCGGTTGTGCCCACCTTGGGCTGTATTTTGTAGAGTTTATTGTCTCTTTCAGCGTCCCATGACTCTTGCCACTTTTGGTGGATGTATTTCCTGATTTTCCGTTTGAGGTCCTCCGATGGCAGAGGCATATCTATTGGAACTTGATTTGTTGCATCCCCGGCAGCAACGTCTGCTAGGTCATTGCCATGGATTCCCCCATGGCCTGGCACCCAAGCACACGCTATCTTCTTTCCAGCCAGAGCAAGACTGTATCCTTTAAGTTTAACCTTAGTTTTAGTCTCTTGTAAGCAAATGGCTATGGGGTTGTATGTTTGACATAGTAGGGCCACTTCTTGGGGTTTGTTACAGAAACTGTTGCAGTTCCACTGAACTATTGTGTTATTATGTGTTTTACCCATAATTTATAATTAGTTAGTGTTTTAGGGGTAGCTAACCGGGCGCATTGCCCCTTTGGTGACTCCCCCAGATGGGGAAGTTTTTGCCCCAGTATTGAGTTGAGGTTTCTGGTTTTTCTTATCCTTTTTGGTTTTCTTAGTGCTTGGCTGATTTTCTGGTGGTGTGGGTGGGCTTTTCTCGGTGAAAGAAAGTCTAGCCCCACCCCACGTTGGCTTATTAGAATGCTTAGGGGTTACCACCTCCTGGAGGGGGGCACCTCCAGGTAGTGACGTTTTCCCTGTTTGGTCAGAGGAGCTTGCCACAGGCGGTTCCCTCACATTAGGGGTTGCCAGCTGTGGGGTCTTCTCTTGGCTGTCTTCGTGGTGTCTGCTTGGTTTTTTGGTTGGTTCTTGGGTTTTAGCAGGGGTTTCCGGCTGTATACCTTCCGCCTCTTTTTGTTTCTTCTGTTGTTCTGGTTCCTTGAGTTCGGCTGCCTTAATAAAGTGGAGAAGGGCTTTGACTAACTCCCTCAATGTTGCGACCGGGATGTCCTTTAGGTCATCCAGGATCGACTGTGTGGTCTTTGTTGCCGCTGCAAAAGTTAGTTGCTGGGGATGGGGCTTTTGGGGAGTAACCCGTTTTCGTGCCTCCCACATGGGGATATCTTCGTCCTCTTTTAGACGGATGGCTTTTTTCTCCAGCAGCCACTGAGGGCAAGCTGGGGAATTCGCTGCGTGGTCTCCTTTGCAATTGGGACAGAAAGGGGAAGATGTGCAGCTATCTTTTTCATGGTCCTGCGATGCACAATTAAGGCATCTGGCTTTCGACCGGCATCTGTCGCTGTGGTGTCCAAATGCTTGGCACTTGAAGCACCGCAAGGGGTTTGGGTAGAAGGTTTCTACCCGGAGTCTGTTGTACATTACATAAATGTACGAAGGGCGCGCTGGTGAGGCAAAGGTGCACACATAAATGTTTAGTGGGCGCTGTTGTCGCTTCGAGTACAGGCGTCTGATGGCCACGACGCCTTGGTCCCTCAGCCCGTCTAAGACTGTTTGCTCTGAGCACTCGCTTAGGATACCTGGGCGGTCAAAAAGAACGCCCTTTGAAGTGTTAAGGCTGGGGTGGGGTTCAACCTTCACCTCCATGCCATCAATCTTTGTAAGTTTCAGCAAGTTCGGGACTTGCGTTTTGGTTGCTACCTCAATTAGGACTTGGCCTGATTGGTAGAGGCATTTCACCTTTTTGGGTGTGCCTATCTGTCCCTCAATGGTTTTGGTGAGGACGAAGGGGTTTACCCTCTTGATGTTTTCCTCTCCCGCAGAGGAGAGGAGGAAGAAAGAGGCCTGTTTAGGGTCTCCCTGGAATTGTTTGTAAGTGTTTTTGTTTGTATCCATGTTTTATTAGAAAGGGTTTCATCATTCTCCGGTCCACCCAACAACTTCACGGAGCCCCAATTTGGGGATGCCACTGAGTCCCGCGGAAATCCTAGCAGACCTAGTTGCTACATGACGCCTTTCGGGGCCATGGGCAGGACAGGGCACCAGACTTAGTTTATTGAGAATGATATACTCTTGTGGGATATAATCCCTCCGCGATTAACCCACTTGGGCCGATTGGTTGAACTGGGTCAGGTCCAACCCCTTGTCTCAGGTAGAACAGGTGAGCCGAAGAGGTGTGTTAGCATGGAGGCTGTACTTTTGCTCTAGGCCCTGACAGTTGTCTCCATCCTCAACCTCCAGGATCTCTTTATCCTACCCTACAAGGACGCAACCCACGGCAAACAGGTTGCCCACTTTGTTTTGTTGCTACTAGCAAAGGCATAAGTAGGAATTTGCCAGGAACCTATTTTTGTCCGTCCGGGTTCCCTTCGGTGGAGTTGAATCACTCTTGGTTTTTGGTTGATGACAAGGTATGTGTAAGAAGGGGTGAAAGGGTTGTCTTTCTCATTTAGAAGGAAACAAGATAAATGTTAATGATCCATAAAACAGAGAGGGGAAAGTAATGAATAAGATGGACCTCCTTAGTCCTGTTGAAGGTTTGTCCTGCTTTTGGTACTCTTTGGACCAGGCTGATCAGTACATAAGCCGGGGCGGAATTTGTTGACCCTCCAAGCCCCATTTGGAGGGGGTTTTCCATAGGGAACCAGAGACCTCGCATTGTGAATGATTTGTGTTGGATATGAGTGAGCTGTATGTGAGCAGGATGGATTTTGGAAGTATCGCAAAAGAGTCCCTATGTAAAACCAGCGATTTTGCAGATGTGTGGGTGGGAGGTGAGCAGGAAAGGGTCCAGGAGGGCTAGACTGTACCCTAGGGTGGGCCCTGAGTGTGCTTTAAACATTGGGGACCAATCCATTGAAAGTGCCTACACGGTAGTGATTCTGTTCCTAGGCAGTGTAGGAATACGGGTGAATTTTCCAATTTTCAGAGGCTAATTGTGGATCAACCACTAGACCTAGCTAATAATGAATTTCACCAGCATCTTTGCCCCACTACAGACTCTCTCTTAGTATCAATAGAATTCAAAAGAAAGCATTATCAAGCCTTCAGAAAATCACAACAGTGTTTTTCTTTTGTTGACTCTATATCTGAAACCGCTCAGAATTAGTATACTGAAAGTACACATTTGTTACTTTGCCTTGACATCTTAGTCATGGATTTTGATTGAAAACTTCATATTACAGAATTATTCTTGTAAAAAATCCTATTGTTTGGCAGCGTTTTCTGATGTCCATGGCCCTATAAGTCAACCTGAAATGCATCTGACAGCTTAGAAACTTAACTGAGGTGAAAGCCACTGGAATTCCGCATGGAATTGACCCCTCACACATGCATATCGGAAGAGAACTTGCGGTTTGGCAGCTGCAACGATAGAACAAGTGTGATCTTGAGACCCCCGAAAGCGGGAGAGATTGGCCTGTCGGGATCAAAATGACCCCAATTTTCATTGGTTTCAGGGCCCAAACTTGCCATAAAATGAAGATTTTTGCCCAAATGTCCATTGCACATGCTTTGAAATGAAGTTCAGGCATGCTACAGTGTGGGCAGAATCGGAAAAACTGGGGTAGAGACATCCATCCAAGTTATTTCCTTGACTGAACACACATGTTGGTGTTTACCTATACTTGGTGATGGGACCTATAGCAGAAAAACCTGTTATTTTTTATATCAAACACATCAAAATAAAACATCTGATTGTTGATGATAATTGTGCAAAAAAAGTATTTCATCACAATAAAGGGAAGCAGAACATCAACAACCATGGACAAAGTTATGATTAAATCCAAGGAGACAATTTTTTATTTTCTCTCTCCTTCTCTTTTTTGGAATGTTCAACAATGCGTCATTGGTACAGGGTAGAAAACCCATAACATGAGGATGGTTGGGAGGGGTACTGAGAAGGGTCTAAAGAATGTTGACATAACAGTTGAACTCTCCATCTCTCTCCCTCTCTCCCCTCTCTGCCATCTTTATACCCCTCCCCCTAAACATTCGAATCTCGATGTTTGCATGAAAAATTGAGTGCAATTTGTTGAATATAGATTTGTGTCAAAGGTAGAGGTTGTGTAACAGGAACTGAGGTCATTGTATCATTTGATCATTTCACATATGTAATGAAACCAATAACACATCCAATTACTACTTACCAAATTTCTGCCACTGCCCATTTTATATTATGTCACAATCGATCTATAATGCAGTGTGATGTGTGCCGGCCTATAATCATGTCAGAGTATGGTCAAGCCACATTGGAATATTCTGCCATTTTTGCAATGGTACAAACTATAGCTTTTCACATCAGATCATAATCCTTGATATCGATATATATAGATATACAATTTGAGTATTTGTGCTATAATTCGGGGTTTGTTCAGGTATATATTATGATTGGCAATGAATAATATACAGATCCCCGCAGTCTGTATTGAACATTGAATCCTAGATGGAGTATAGCTATCCTTATGCCAGGATGACCATCAAAAGGCCTAGTTGAATATTCAGTGTATGTCATCCCAACGTCACACTACCTCTACACAGGGGGGGGGGGGGTACCTCGGTCTCACTGGAGGAGGAACCTAGCATAACAAGGATCCAACCTGTGTGTGGAGGCATGTATAAATAGGTGACTTCCTTCTGACTCATCCAAGGGAAGATTCCCTGTTAAGCCTATTAGGGACAGGGTTATTACATCAAGAACTGGAGCATAACCACTGAACCAGGCTCAAGATCTAGTCACTCCCTATGACTGTGACTCAGCACAGATTGAATTGAAATACCTGTACAGAACCACCTACACAGGACCCTTGGTAGGATCAACCATTAACCTTCACATCAACCTGAACACACACCCACAGCCGTTATAAATAGGCCACCACCAGCAGCGCTGTCTAGAGTCAATAATACTGAGTCCTTATACACTATAAGATGGTGAGAGCAACCTGAAGGAAGACCATAAGGAACAGGCTTTACACAAGAGCAGCACACAGGAGAAATTTAAAGGTATGCTGAGTCCGATTCCCTCTAACATAACCTACGGTTTGTCGTGTTTATAAAGGGGCGGGCTGGTATAAAGGGCACAGGCTTGGTATAAATTAAATATTCATGCCATTCAGGGGTGTGGATGGGGGGTCCCTCATGTCATATGTCGATTTTTAAAAATGGCCATATGTCAATTATAAGAAATGGTCATGTCACCATGTCGATTTTAAGAAATTGTTCATGTCACCATGTCGATTTAAGAAATTGTTCATGTCCCATGTCACTAAGCCTAAAATAGTCCATGTCGCCATGTTGATTTTAGTGGTCCACATCCATTTCATTAGGAGGCTGCTGCTAGCGGTAGATGGTGAGATAGAGCGTTGGGTGGTCGGGTATTGGTAGCAGCAGCACTGACGGCCGGGGCTACTGCAGGGTGCTGGAGGAAGGCATGGGGAAGCAGCATGCAGCACCAGAACCCAATCCCTGGAGGCTCCAAGCTTAATGCCTCCTACAGGCAAGCATTTATAAATACATGGTGGTGTCCTTAGCCCTTTGAGGGCCGCTAAATCATCAATGCATCATGTCCATCGGTCACCGTGATGCATGAATACAGCCCTGGCGAGTTACTCACCAGGTCTACATTCATGCATCATGCTGACCCTCCAGGGTTGATACTGTCCTTGAGGGTCGGCATGATGCTCCAATGAAGTGATGGCGAAGAGACTCGCCAGCATTTCATTGGTGCAGCATGACGACTAATGGGCATGACGCACTCCTACATCACCGCCCCTTAAAGGGTTAACCATCTAATAAGGGAGTGCACATTATTTGATAATGGGGGTCAGAAAACATTTCTAGGTGAACCTCTCTCACACTGTGATGCCCTCACAGGCCTACATTGTAGAGTTACTAAAATCACCGCAGTGCTACGAGAGCTCAGCCAAATCCTTTGCGATGGCTACATAAGGGTTTATCATAATGAACAATCTGTGGTCATGTCCTACTATGTGCCTATATATATAGGTGTTCAAAATGTTCAGGCTACTTTAGTATCATTCCGCCACCTTCTAGGAAGGATGGAACGTTACTTTGTCACTTTTTATGCAGATGAGAGTGCACATGTACACTTTTGGAACTGTCTGCGTCACTTTCGTCACTTTGTACCCATGTATAGGAGGAACCTTTATATGGCCACACGGTGAATTTCCCAAATGGTTGTGTCATCTGAATTAACAAGAGTTTGGCTTTAGTGGCGACAAATACAGGAGACAGTCATTTAACGTAGATGCATGAGATTTTAGGAAAAGGTCAGTGGTCAATAGAAGTTTTGCTGATGTGTGACAATCTCTGTTTGATGTTTTAGTGATACTTCCATGTATAGGAACCTTTATAGGCCACACGGTGAATTTCCCAAATGGTTGTGTCATTTGAATTAACAGATGTGGGTTCGGTGACGACGAATGCAGGAGACAGTCATTTAACATAGAGGGAGAAATGGTAGAAAAAAAGTCGGTGACCAATAAGCGTTTTGCTGATGTGTAGAAATCTCTGCATAAAGTTTTTTAGTACTTCAATGTAATATGATGCAATGGGACTTCCCACGACAACCCTAATGAGCATGATTTGTTAGTTTGGTTGCACAACAGAAATCAAGAGTTGGTCCCATAAACGAATAAAAACACAGACAATTATCATGAATCATCAGTATCCTATAACCTCTTTTTTATGTTTTTTTTCAATCCCACCAATGATGGGCCTATATCTCAAAGGACTCGTGATTGTGACCTAAAACCACGTATCACATTGCCTGTTAGATTCGTTGCATGCATTGAATGATATCACTTCCTATACCAGGAGACCTTTGCCATGGTGCCATACATGCCTCATATGTACTCATATGGCAGGAAGGTTTTATATTAAATGGATTCCAGCCCCCTATATTTAATGTTTAAACTATACCAGCCAGGACATCCACACCATCATATTCTGTGAACATAAATACGTAGCTATGTAAAATAGATAAAACTGAAGTACAATGGAGGTTGCAATAACATAAATTGATCAATACCTTTTTTCCTAACACATTTGTTGGATGCGTGCCCATATAATCTACAGAACCATGGTACTATATTTGTATGTAAAAAGGGTGATCTTTCATCTGTATTGGGACCCTATAGTTGTGTGGTTATCAACTAGAATCATAATTAGAAAGCATGGCGCTCCAAATCACCCATTACATAGAGATGGAAAGGATGCATGGTTTGCATATATATTTGCCACATGGGAACCTATAGAAAAAAGGGGCCAAACTTGTACAAAGTTGGCAAAGTGTTACTAATGACGTCACCACTGTAAAGGGAATAAGGTAGGAGTATGATCATCAGTTTTAAAGGTGGGCATGCGGGGTCATCCCGTTTAATTTTTCTTTTCCGTTTTTCTGGGTGGGATGGGGGGGGGGGGCTCATGTCCAACTTATTGAGGAATAATCAGCCTTCCCCCAGCATATACATGTCGGCTTCATGGTGGCGGAATGGTCGATGACGTCCTCGAACAAAGAAAATGACGGTAGTTGCATGGATCTGCTTGAAAAATTTACATTCCTTTTTTTTTTATTTCAGATGTACGTCCTACTGTACAATACGTCATCTGACAAGATGGAGAGGATGGCAGAGGTCGAGGCGCCCCCTGGCATCAGCGTCCGGAGACTCAAAGACTTGATTGAGGAGCGGATGGGAATCCCAGCGTCCCGTCAGCGTCTGTTCTTGGACGGCGTCCATCTGGAAGACGAACGCTCCATTGAAGACTGCCATTTGTCGCCTGGCAGTCACATCAGTCTCTACGTCGCAGAGGACGCCAGTAGATATGGAAACCGAAAAGCTCAAAGGAAACCCCAGAGTGACATCTGTGTTGGTGGACTTGGGTCTTTATGAGCCAATGGAACGTGCGTTGGTTCTTTTAAGTCTTTACAATCAATCCAATACATGTAGTTCTATGTGAATGTAGAAGCTTGGGTATTTTAACACAAGAGACCTATTTCTCCAAATAAATAACACAGCATACCAGGAACCAGCCAGAACAGGGTTGCAGCTTGTTACCTATGCCACAGTATCTTGCTATGGAAGAAGCACCTACAGTGTTTTTGCGGTCGCTGGTACTTTTCTTGAAGCACACACCTTGCCCCGTCTTTAACAACACTCCAAATATTAAAATATAGAGTCAATACTTATATAGACGACTAGTGTTTAGTCATATTAGTATGTATAAGCTGCAGGCAGCTTCTAACAATGCAGAAATTAAAACTTATTGTCATAAAATGTAAATAATGTTTCTGTGATCGTTAATTAATTGGACATGTATCCAAAGGTTAAAATACATGTATATAGCATAGTCCACGTTGGTCACAATTTCTATTTTGTAGAATTTATTGAACATTTTTAAAAAATGGGGACTGCATCTATTTCATTCTGGGGAGAAAATGATGTGTTAAACCATCTTCATGTATATGACCGTGCCTCTGTTGATTTCCTATCGATCCATTTATTTACACAGGTGGTCTACTGGTAGCTATGTGTGTCCACCGCTGCCCCTCTACATATTGCAAAATGCCAAAATGTTTGTCTTTTTTTGATTGATTCCATACACGTTTCTCACTGTCTGAACTGAAGAGGACCATATATAAAAACGACAGAATGAATTTCATTTATACCGCCTTGCAAAGGAACTCAATAACTTCGTGACTTTAGATTATTATAATGACATAGCATATGGAAGAGACATTAACCTACAGATTGTGGGTGTTGATCACACAATTAGGGCCTAATATCTTGCATGCTGTGAAGCCAACCGAGAAAAAATGTCTATTGTATTGCATGTCCTTGGGATGTTGTAGCACGCGGATTATTATCATGTTTAATTACTCCTGGCATCGCCTAAATCAGGGCAATCTACGATCTAAGTACTTAATCTTTAAAAATAATTTTTTATATATACATTCCCGGCGGCATAACAATTAACAGTGTTTAAGATGCGTTTCATGTTTTATGAAAGGCCAGATTCTGTTGACACAAGATAGGTTTTAATCATTTTTAAATTGAAATATCCATCGCAAATAGTCTGACAATTTATTGTAAAAGTAAGGGAGCTTAAATCGACAGTTGTTGTTAAAGGGTTTCAATAATACATTGTGTGTGTTTTAGATAAATTATTAATCAATCGCTTAATATGCGCCTACAGTGTTGAATATTATACATACATGTATGTAATAAAGCGCAGGTCGGCTTGATAAAAAAAAAACATGACTCGCGACTTTTTTTTTGCTGTGGCCTTCATGGACGTCGCATCAATTACCAAAAAGGAAATGGCGCTTCTCTTGAGATCCCTCTAAACGTGGAAGGTTTATCTTTAATTTTCCCTGCCACCGTCAGTGCATATATCAATAACGGTCATAGTGTAAAAGTGCACTACAAGGGTTCAAATTTAACCCACGTCATTTACTTATCAAAATATGTCCATTGTCTATAGAATTGGAAAATGACAGTATGGTATTGCATCATTTATTTCTACCTATGAAACGTAAGTTTATAATTGTAAATGCTTAACAAGAGGGTACAGAGCAATGTACCCAAATTGCAAATAAATGCATAAAAACTTGACCTGGAAACTACCATATTTCCCTTTTGCATCTCTGCGGCAGTATATCTCTACATGCATAAGTATACACCTATTGTGTCATACATATACTTGTGCATACATTACATCATTTTTAAAGTCTATTCATGACTATAATTTGTACAACGTTGTGCGACTGATAGAACTGATTCATGAAAAGTCGTAGGGGGGGGGGTCTTAACCCCTTAGAGGCTTCATAGTGCTTTAATACCTTGTATACTCTGTCCATTTGTTGCCATAGTGCATGATGGCAGCTTTGGTGAGTAACTCACCAGGGCTGCATCATGTCATCATATTTACCCTACTGTGCTGATACACTCATGATGCTTTCATGATGCGCCAATGCAGAGCAGTCTGCTACTCAGCATTATGGCATTGGTGTATCATGTAGACAAAGGGCCATCCATAAATGACATCATGCCAAATTTAACCATGGATAACCCGGGATGTGTACACTTTTGAATTTGATACACTTTCAAAGAGTCCCCTCACTGATGCATCCTTGGATGGGGTCATTGCTTGGGTAATCATTATAATCAGTAAAGCGGCAGAGTCGTGGGGGAAGCATTCCCCACACTTTTTTCAGGATTCATTACAGATTATATATTGAAATACAGTAGAATTCATACAGCCCCTCCCCTACACCTTTTCTGCTTCCCCCCCCCCCGTCATGAGTTTTTGCCAATTTTCCAATGCTGATGGTAAACGGAAAATTAATCTTTCGTGCCAGGCCTGACCCCTCTCCCCCACCTCCCCTCCAGCATACCGTTATTTGTGGATGGCCCCCAAGGAATGACACTTTATGAATGGTGATTCGAATGCAGGGGCGTAGGAAGCAAATTTTTATTGGGGGGGGGGCAGGGGTCTCGGTTGGGGGGGCTGCTATATTTTTATATATGCTTATATAGGGAACCTCCTCATTATTGGGGGGGGGGCCCAGGCCCCCCTGCCCCCCCCCCCTTTCCTACGCCCCTGGAATGTGATGCTACTCAGCACTCATATCTTCCACAGGTTCTTTGTAAATGTCGCGGAAACAAATGTAGTCCTGGATAACCCGGGGCAGTCGCATAGCAGTCACTTTCTGATAAATACTGAACGACAACTGTTTCCTTATCCGCAACCGGCACAGGTCTTGTAACATCAATGGTTGGAGTGTCAATGGCAAGAGGGCAGTCAAACTGTCTTTTAGATGCTGTGATCTGACTGAAATTACTTCCTTGTGATGAAGATGAAAAGGGAAGATTCGGCGTGATTGCGCCTGCAGCGCGCATTGTTCAGCCTTGAGGTTGTTAAGATACCGCTGCATTTCTGACTTGGCTTCATAGCCAGAGAAGGCTAATACTTTGGCAAGTTCAAATGCATTAGAAACAAGAGCATTATAGAAGGGAGACTCAGTCCTACTGATGAGCATGTTAGGGTCAATGTACCTGCAGCCCAGCAGTAATGCTTTGATAACTGCAGTGTCACGGTTTTGGACAGCTATCGCAAGAGCTGAGAGATTATCGCGGGTCCTTAGACTTGGCCGAGCCCCTGCATGAAGAAGCATATTCACAATGTGTAAACTGCCCTTTTTGACAGCCATGTGCAAAGCAGTGAGACCATGGTGGGAGACTTGGTCAATACTACAGTATCCGGTCAGCAGTTTCTTAACTACCAATGGGTATCCAGCGATAATGCCATTCATCAGCGGGGTGTAACCAAACTCATCTGTGATGTTGACATCGGCACCTGAAGAAAATCAAACAAGGCACACGTATTACTCATTGGTGGTCCATTGGTGCTTTCAATTCAATATATCTGAGCTGTTTAGACGACATTTTAGTGATTCACTTTAGGTCACATTGGGGGGCTAGTCCAAAAGATAAAATGGTCAACATTATTCATAGAGAAATGAACAGATGCTGCAAGGGATATACTCATCCTCAAAATCCAATGCTAAGGTCTAGGGACTCTAAGAGGAGGAGAAGAGCTGGGAATGCAATATTACATAACACCACATGTCCTGGTGTGAGGGCCTGGAGGGCTGACCAAGACTCCACCCTGGAGTGGTGTCAATCTCCAAGCACCCTTCCCCCACATTCCTTATGTACTAGAAGCACAGTATATGGTTTGAGGATGGAGAGTGTTTTGTATACGAACAAAAAGTGGGAGGGGCAGGATATCCACAGGCTCAATACTGTGTAGCTATTCTTCAGGCACTCTGCATATCCCTTACCCTATCCCTCCTATGTGCCTCTCCCTCTTCTGCCTATCCCCTCCCTCTTCTGCACACCTTACCCTATCCCTCATCTACATATCCCTTATACCCTTTCATTCAACCTGCCTATCCTTCCTCGTGCCTCATCCTCTCCTACCTTTCCCCCTCCCCTCCCCTCTCTGACATACTTCCATCCTATCCCTTATCTAAATACCCCTTATACCCTTTCATTCCAACTCCCTATTACTGTACCTCTCCCTCTTCTACCTACCCCCTCCCCTCTCCTAGTTACTCCCACCCTATCCCTCATCCACATATCTCTTATACCCTTTCATTCCAACTCCCTATCTCTGTGCCTCTCCCTCTTCAACCTATCCCCCTCCCCTCTCTTACATACTCCCACCCTATCCCTCATTTAAGATCCCGTATACCCTTTCATACTAACTCCCTATTTCTGTGCCTCTCCTTCTTCTACCTATCCCCCTACCCTCTCCTGCATACCACCACCCTATCACTCATCTACACGTCCCTCATACCCTTTCATTCCATTTGCCTATCCCTCCCTGTGCCTCCCCCGCCTCTACCTGCCCCCTCCCTACATTCCCTACCCTATCCCTCATTTACATGTATTTGTATTTTTTAATTCCACCTGCCTATCTCTCTTCTGCACACCCCACCCTATCCCTCATCTACATATCTTTATACCAATTCATTTCACCTGCCTATCCCTCTATGTACCTCTCCCCCTTCTGCCTATCCCCCTCTCCTCTTTTGCACATCCCACCCCATTCCTCATTTGCATACCGCTCATTCCCTTTCATTCCACCTGCCTATCCTACCCTGTGCCTCTCCCTCTTCTACATATTCCCCTCCCCTCCCCTCTCCTATATACTCCTACCCTATCCCTCATCTACATATATATCACTTGTGCCCCTTCATTTCACCTGCCTATCTCTCCCTGTGTCTCTCCCTCTTCTATCTATCCACCCTCCCCTCTACTAAAAACCTCCATCCTATCCCCCATCTACATATCCCTTATACCATTTCAGTCCACCTACCTATCCCTCCCTGTGCTTCTCCACCTTCTACCCATCCTCCTCCCCTTTCATGCATGCCCCCACCCTATCTACCTATCCCTTATATCTGTCACCCCCTACCTACCTCAGGAATCCATCAGCTAACCCTTCAACTACCTATCCCTGTTTATACCTATCTTTTTTCTCTACTCAACCTATCCCTCCAATGCCTACTATGCCTGTCTATCCATCTGCCTATCCCTTTCCTTCTTCTACCTATCCCCTGCCAATTTCTCTCCTGCCTACCCTTTACCTATCGCTCATCTACAGGGTAGGATGGAGGTTTTCAGGCGAGGAGAGGGAAGGGGGGATGGGTAGAAGAGGGAGGGGCACAGGGAGGTATAGGCAGGTGGAATAAAAGGGTATAAGGGATATGTAGATGAGGGATAGGGTGAAGTGTGCAGGTGAGGGGGGAATATGTAGAAGAGGGAAAGGCACATAGGAGGGATAGGCAGGTGAAATGAAAGGGTAGAGGAGTGGTCATTTTTTAACAACAGGGGGGACAAAAAAATTTCAGACCCCCTCTTAGGGGGGACAAAATTTTTTTTGCCCCATTTGAGTAAAAAAGCCCGCATGCCACTAAAGAATAAAAGGGGGGGGGACAGAAAAATTTCAGACGTGCACGACCCCCCCCCCCCCCGTTTTGTTAAAAAATTACCACTCCCTAAGGGATATAAAGGGGTGATGAGTAGGGAGGGATAGGCAGAGTGCCTGATAAATAGCTACACAGTATTCAGCCTGTGGATTTCCTGCCCCTCTTACTTTTTGTTTGTATACAAAACACTCTCCACCCTAAAATCATATACCGTGCTTCTAATACATAAGGAATGTGGGGGAAGGGTGCTTGGAGATTGACACTCCTCCCAGGTTGAGTCTTGGTCAGCCCTCCAGGCCCCCACACCAGGACATGTGGTGTTATGTAACATTGCATTCCCAGCTCCTCTCCTCCTCTTAAAGTCCCTAGACCTTAGTATTGGATTTTGAGGATGAGTATATCCCTCTTAATATAGATATCAAAACTGACTCTTATTCTGCCCTTGGGCAACACAAACAAATGTGCCATTAGGCTACAAAAGGGTGCCCATTTGTAGCCTAAGGACACATATCAGGTCAAAATGGGAAGAGATTTAAGCCCTAGTGCTGCAACTTTCATTATACTGCAAATGCCCTTAGTCAACAAATGCCATACAAATGCAGGGGCGGATCCAGGGGGGGGCGCTAGGGGGCGCGTGCCCCCCCTAGACCCCCTGAAAATGGGCCTGGCTATGACTTTTAACTATAGATAATCAGGTCCGAGACCCCGACTGTGCCCCCCCCATGACCCAATTTTCCTGGCTGTGCCCCCCAAGACCACCCCTTCTGGATCCGCCCCTGAAATGTCCGTATGTTACAGCTTCAAATGCCCTTAGGCTACAAATGCCCTTAGGCCCTTACACATAACTCACCTGCTGACATGAGGACCATCACACAAGAAGAATAGCCCTTCTCTGCCGCCACATGGAGGGCTGTCATGGAGCCAATCAGCGGCAGGTTTACATCCAGGTCTAGATGCTCCAATAACACCTCTTGTAGCTGCAGTAGGTCATTGTTGTTGACGGCGTTGTATACCAGGTCCATGGTGACGTCATCAGAGACGCTCATACCAGGGGGCGTATTGGTTTTTGTCACACCATCAATGCTGGCAGAAAAAAAGATCAATGACAATGGAGTTATATCATAAACAGACAGGCATATCGATTTAACTCACTTTCTCACGTTAAATCAGGGGTGTAGGGAGCAAATTTTTATTGGGGGGGGGGAAGGGGTCTCGGTTGGGGGGGCTGCTATATTTTTATATATGTTTATATAGGTAACCTCCTCATTATTGGGGGGGGGCAGCCCCCCCTGCCCCCCCTTTTCCTACGCCCCTGTAAATGCGCATCTTACATACACACAAAGACTCAACTTTTTAGCAACATCCTGCTCAAGGCAAGGACAATGGTGTGGTAAACTCCCAGTAAACAACTAAAGTTTTGGAACGTTCAGAAACGTTCAAGTATGGTTTGGATGGAAACCTTTGTATCTAGAACGTTTTACAACGTTTCTAAACCTTCCCTCCGTTTCCTTCATGTCATGTTAGGTGGAACCACTATACCAATATGATATCTAAATGAATACTGACATATTTGTAGAGATATGGTTGTGGCAAAATGATAATCATCTTATCAATCTAATAGCTACATAAAGTGTATATAACTAACATGTACATGTAATACAAAAAATTATAAATCATTTGATATTTTCATTAATTATATGATATCCATATGAGCATGATACTGATGAACACCCTTTTTGTAGCAATTAGAAAGTATATGTATGTATCCAACCTTGTATACTCTTCAAATGAAATGAAATGGTCTACCAGCCATCTCTGGCCATGCATGTATATGGACTTCGGTACTGTGGTGGATATGGGCAAAGAATTATGATGTCCTGTCTTAATAAAGCAATGCCTCTTTCCTTAGATAATAACATGGAAAAATCCATAGAATGTTTAACACCAAAGCCTATATGCACTATGGGATGTTTGGGGGATAGTACAGGGGTAATTTTGATTAAATAAAAACGTTAATAAATGTTTATAAACGCTGCACAATAAAACGTTTGTTTGTAACGTTTTTTACGTTATTTGGAGTCCACGTTTTGACGTTAATCAAACGGTTTATTTCCGATTTCTAAAACGTTTTTCAACCCCTCAGAGAACGTTTTTTTGAGGTGATATAACGTTTGTTTGTTTGCTGGGATGTCGCCAGGAACCAGCTCCAGTCCCGCTTACACCCAGTAAAGCCCAGGCTCTGACCACCAACCCGACACCTCTATGCTACTCTCCGCTCTTCGGGCTGGGACCAGAACTTACCGCGACTTTTGCGCCAGCAGGCTGGCGCAAACTCTCCCGGTGGGAATGAATCCACTCTATCCCACCCTACCACTGACTGTACTAGCCCAGTAGATATAGCATGAATATTACTAATACTTAAAATTTGCTTTGCATGTTTTCACAACATCCACTGTGACATCCCTAGATGGATATAAATACTTGGTTTTTAATTCTTTGAGAACAAAATGATTTCTGTTAGGATTATGAACTCAAATTTGGGCCCAAATAATCCTAATACCAATTACAATTTTGGGAATGGTGCAACTTGACATTTCTGAACAAAGTTTTCTAAAACACTATGTTTACAGTTTTAACACTGGACCCTTGATATATGATTCATGACCCATTATCTCTATAAGTATCAAAAGGGTGCATTAACCTCCCCAGAAGTGCCGCATTGGGCCATGATTGGCTCGTTGCAACCCCCGCCCCCCCACAAGCACTCACTGACCACTGGTAGTCGACTACAGCATATATGACGAGTTTAGGGTCGTCAGTCCTACCTGACGACCCTCTGACTACTCAAAGTCGTCATATTGGACTTCCCATTAATCTCTTAGTGTGCCAGAAGATGTCCCCACTATACATTTCTGTAATTACATATGATCTATACATCGTAGTCATTGTTTAGTAACTATGAAAAGTAAAATATAGGGATCACTGGGTAAAGATTTACCTGTAATAAGATGGGAATGTTTAAATGGAAATATAGAGAAGGAAATGCATTATTCTGCTAATGACACCTCTCCTATAGATAGTGCTAGAGTATAATTCCTCATCTATTGAGAGTGTCTGAGATTTGAGTTCCTCCTTGCCTTGGTTAGGCTGTGCTGAAAATTTTCTCGGCAGTCATGGCAGACAAATGACTTAAAACAGGCATGCCCATCTGTCACTATGCCTATCCTCGTAGTGACGACTTTAGGTCGTCAGTGACGACCTAAAGGCATCCCCTATGATGAGCCCATGATGACCTGATGCTGTAGATTTACGTATTGTCAACATGAGCACCTAAAGTCATCACTGCTGATGAGTTTCTGGCCATATATATACCTCTTTCAAATGTTCATCTAGGATGTATTTACTGGGCGTAAATATCTACATAAATTTACAGAAGTACTGTGTTGCCCGGGAGTCCTGTCATTTCTGATTTCTTATGTGCACAATAAAACATATGGCTATGAATATAGCCTCAACATTATTGAAAGTATAAAATAAGACAGAGTTTTAGGGGAAGTGATGCAAGAGTGTTTTTAATATGATTTTACTTTAATACATATGATATATGTATACAGTTGTAGGTGTGTGGCTTAGATGTCAACTTCAAAGATAAGGATTAGGAATCACACATCCAGGTGAGGAGTGTTCTTCACACCAATAGGTGTGGAGAGGCTGGCTAGTTACTGAGGATGGAGGGAGGTCCCTCTCTTTGATTTTCCCTCATTGAACAAGGTGCAGAGACAGGGGACTTCACTCTCTTTGATTCTTCCTCAGGAGACGAAGCTCAGAGGCTGGGGAGAGGGGGGGGGTCCCTCTCTTTGATTTCCCCTTAGGGTAAAATCGCCCTCGTTTATATCATTATGGCCAAATTAAGATTAGTTCTGATGAAAAAGTGAATTGACAATGTTTGGATTATTCCAGTTAATATTTTACCTACCCACTGCCTAAAAGTTATTGAATATTTTTTTATGACACACCCTTTGATACATGAGAATCATGGTCCTTCCAGGCCATTAAATAACCCTCAGTTATAAACCACATATGTGTGCAAATCCGGACTAGTTGTTATAGAATCAAATCCATAATTCAATATTGCCCCCTCTATCATAAGAAAACAACAATTCCATCCATTTTGTCCATTTTCCTTTAGGAAGAGAAGAGAAAATATTGTATGCAACTGCAGGTGTATATTTCTCATTATAAAACGGTTGGCAGTGCTCTGCTGCACGATAGAAGTGACCTTGAGTGCATTATAGGAATATAGTGCATGGCTGAGCAAGGTCACCATAGCTGTAGACCAGTCAGGTACCCTTAATTCCTCTAGATACACATCGATTGGGTACTTGATTGATTGGAATGAAATGAAAAACGTTTTATAAAGACAATAGACAACTCCTTCTTCACATCTTGACTGTCTGTTGTCCTATAATGCACTCAGATGCATTCGTGCATTATAGAACAACAGACAGTCTCGATGTGAAGAAGATCGTTGTCTATTCTCTAATTAGGTGTCCGACTCCAGGTGAAAACTGCCCTTTTGAATTCTATAACATTGCTAGCATTTTCCACACAATCATCCGTTTAATCACAGGGAGTTGTCAATATCACGTGAAAACACATTTTGTCCCCGTCAACTGACCAGTGCTTTCTGGGGTGCTTTTGGATAAGCATAGTTCATGATAAATAGTGTACATATTATCAAGTGAAAAGGTGTTATGGTCATATTGAATATACTACTCTTAAAGGTGAGAGTGGCTTCACAGAGCCGACTGCAGCGCCACCCGCATGCAGCGGTCGTGAGTCAGGTGTAGGTCTGGTCCCAGGCTATCCACCTGGTAGGATAGACGTGGACCGAGGCTGAGTAAAGCCAAGCCTAAGGCCCAAGGCGGGACCCAAGCCCAAGGCATGATAGAACTTAGGCATGCACGGGTAGAGAAGGAGCAGGCAGAAAATGGCATGGGGGATGATGGGGGAGGCAGTGCGAAAAAAGTCAAGTGTCACAGAGGAGAGTGCCACGCCCCCTTTGTGTGAAACTGTCGCACCCACCCTGCTCCTCCAGCCAGAGTCTTGACTGGAGTGACGGGGGTGAGCACGAGTGTGACTGAATCTCTGCCAGACTCTGGTCTGTCACTGATGGCAGTGATGCTACTAATAGTACTAGTACTACCGTACTCACGTTATCTGCCGCCCATCTTCTTGGTGTTTCCATCAACACAGTCGATCTTTGTAAGATTTCCTCACCAACAACTTAACTGTTCGACACCCCGCCCCTTCTTGTAGGCCAACTAAGGCAGAAAGCTGAGCAGAACAGCCTGTAAAGCGTGAGAAATTGATACTAGCAGATAACGCAGGCCATGTTTACAAACACGACCTGCACGACCCACCAAAAATCAGATTTGGCCATCTCAACCCGCTGCAACGCTGTATTTTTCTCCATGCCACAGATGGCGCTGGTAGTACTCCCACCCAGACAGATCATCAAAGTAGGTGAAATATAATCATTATTTATTGCCCTCGTCTTTATCACGTTCATGCTTAGACACCACTGATGGGCTAGTGTATTATGTAGACATTATGTCTCTGGTTAATCTAGTGTGTATTATCCGCGTATTATCCTGGGGGCTTTCAGAGACAGTTTTCCAAGTGGCTAAGGTGGGTCGGTTGGGCGATAATGAATACAGTTTAGGACCTGAAATTGACTGTCCAGACACCCAGACAATCGTCCTGGGAGGTCTGTAGCCGAGTAGTTTATCCTGGATCGTCATCACATTCAGATTTGTCAAATTATGAAGCAAATGATGATGATTATGTCCATAACAATGTTTTGGCATGTATATTACCGGTACTCCGGCTTTTACTAGTAGGTAATATAGCATGGGGTCAGTTCAGATACCCCACAAAAAAAGGGGCGGGCTGTTTGGGATCTTCTTGACCACGCCCCCTAACCCTTTAGCCTCAGGCTCAGATGCCTGTGCATGTATTGTGGGGATAGGCTACTAGTTCACGGTAATCAGGGCTCGACAAATCACATTAGGTTTGGTGTGTCCACTGGACACAAAGGTAAAACCAGGTTGTGTCCAGCAGTTTATTTGTATGCCCGCCTTTATTATACTCAATAGTGAAGTTTAGATTTGCACCTGTGTTCACTGGACACAGCTTGGAAAAAAAGTTGTGTCCAGAGAAATATTGTTGTGTCCCGGGCATTGGACACAGGGATTTGTCGAGCCCCGAGTAATAAGTGGCTTTTTCACCAACATTGTTATATTGATAATGGGAATGTATAGTTATTAATTTGAGCAGACTGGCTAATTGATTATCATACCGCTACCACCACACTCTCACCAACCCCATAGCCTAGCCTAGGTCCACTGGTCATCTAGACTCGGGCACCAGTCTCGATAGTGGAGGTCGAGTTATGACATCTGGCCGGGTGCCCTAGACTACTGGTCATCAGACTTGAGTTATGTGGTTGTATTTGACCTACAGTTTCTAGATAATTTTCTTCATTATTTTCCCTACAAATTTTGCACTTCATTATTTTGCCAACAAATTTTCTACCAAATTCCCCCCGACAAGATAGGTCCATGGCAACATTTTCTTGCCTCCCACCACAAACTTGTTTGAAAAAGACCACTCCTCTACATTGTTCCACCTTTTGTTACAGATGACTTGAAGTTGTTAGAACACTCAGACCACACATAATGTCTGGTTACAAACTACCAAGTCAGACATTATTAAAACTACAGCGTTTAAAGTGCTCTGAGTGCAGCTACATCACCGCTTACCCGAATGCCCTCCAGGTCCACCGTCTGAAGGTCCATGCCAAGGATGATAAACCTGACAAACCATACAAGTGTGGGGTAAATTTCCTTAAGAGCTATAAATTAACTAAAAGAATTATTCCTTACTTTAATATCAACCTACTATACAAACGAAATTTGATGCAATTATATCTTCATAATCTTAAGCTTTATAGGTATGACCTACCACACAATGGATTTTCAATGACTTAGAAAAACTGTATGCACAGAGGAATGAGAAAATCTATCAAAATCATATTCTATACACATAGTAAACACCATTGAAGTTATACTCATAAAAGATTAAAAGATAAGCATAAAGGTTTAGGATATAAAAAGAAGTATTGAATTATCAGAACGAATTTCAGAAATGAGAAGAGGGGTTTTCATTTTCATGTTAATCAATGAAAAGGTTCATGACGGCTTCCCCAAGCTCTACTAATCATATTGTAATGTATCTTCGTGTACACACAGATCTGCAGCTACCAGACATCATTCCGGTCCAACCTACAGAAACATCAGCGTGTACACACGGGTGAAAAACCTTACATATGTGCCTGTTGTTGTATGCGCTTCTCTTTCCGGTCAAACCACAAGCGTCATGAGCAGCGATGCTTAGCGGTCCGTGGCCTACCACCCTTCCAGGACCCCGCATGTGGATTGACAAGCCCCAGGTATACCGCTCAACGAAGCTATTCACTACCTTCTACTGACACCTCAACTTCTGTACTGTCAAAGCCTGAGAACTGTGGCATGGATTCCAAACAAGGCCAGTTTAATTTAGCACTGAACCAGTTTGAAATGCCAAATGATGAGAGCCAAAGAGCCATCATGGATTTTTACTATAAGGCATTCCGTGACCAAGCCACAATGATGGTTGCTCCAGCTGGATTAAGCCTTCCACATTTAGCGACAAATCCCATGGCAGGATACCCACTGGAGTCAGAGTTCAAGGTAAAAGTAAAACAGGAACCTGTTGATGGAGGGCCATCTTTGGAGAGCACCACAAGAAGTAATATAGAGGCAGCCAGTATAAAAGGGCGAACTTCTTGCCCTCGAAAGCAGAGCCATCCACGCAAAAGCCAGTCTGAATGGGTACATTCTTCAGAGGCAAGTTTTCAAGAAGACATTAAGCCAAATCTAGCTGAGCTCAATCAGGAAGCTGCTATGGACTGTCGCACAGAGCAAGTGTCCCGCCACTGCGAAAGAGATGACACTAACAACAGTAACCTCGAAGATCTTAAACATTCTAGCAAGATTAGAATATTCAATGGAATAACACGATCAGAACAATGTTCCAGGTCCCGCTCCTGCTCTCCAAGAAACCATTCTGTCCGGAAAATAAAAAAGGAGACCCGTGCATCGTCCCCGGTGTTGCTGAATGATGTTCAGCGGGACCGGAGTCCGGTCCGCCACACCGGCTGCTCGACCTCCACATCAGCGACCCCTTCATCAGTCGCCGAAACAGAGACTAATTGTTCGCTACCATTCACTCTGGATGCTGTCCTTGGGGATTTGTCTCTGGGTAATCTCATTGATATGTTGGTACAGAATGGACGTATATACAGGTGCCATCACTGTAAGATCCTGTTTGAGGAATATGCCACCTACATCCTACACATGGGCTGTCATGGCAGCACCAACCCATTCTCATGCCACTTCTGTGGGGTGGGTTTCCATGAGAAGTTTGGGTTCCTCACCCACTTTATGAAATGTGTTGGGAAATGAATTTGTTAACTGTTATTATTATTCAGTGACCTTACTCACTGAATAGTTAAATGTATAGAGGAACAACAAATTTCTACGATGTGCTTCTGGGTCTTAGAAGTATTTTGTTTTTGTGGCCCATAGGCTTAACCACTGCAGTAAAAAAATAGCCATAAAAAGCTAGCCATAGTATAAAGTCTACCCTATCTCTCACGGCACCCTGGTCCATTGCCTCTTTGATTATGTGTATACATATAGCCAACATAGGGACGCTGTTGGGGCTGGTATAAACGCCCTAAATAGCACGGACCATTGCCTCTTTGATTATGTGTATATAGCTCATTGAACATAGAATGCCACTGAAAGCCTCAGGCTTAGCCTGTGACCTTAGCCATTTTCTTAAGAATCCGTTTGAATCCGGGTAAATGACATAATTGTTATTGTGTCCATGTAATGGACTTAGATTGTTTTATAGGTTGCAAATTGTCTGAGATGCTGCAAATCTGCAAAGGTTTCTGTTGGAATGAACCTTACTCTTTGCTATATTGTTACACATTTAGCTACGCAAGATTGTAATGCTGATATAATCTATGTGTAGTGGTGCTTCTAATGAACATGTATTGGTTCCACACTACACCTATACCTATACCGAGTTTGCAGGATGTCCAATGGGCGCAGCCATTTCTGAAGCTGGTTACCAGCAGTTATCAGCTATCAGGTGGGTACCATCTGCCCCCCCCCCCCCGAGGTCCACAATGAACAGTTGGGATTATTTCATTGCCTGAAAATTAATCCTGTAATATGAAGATGTTGTAGCAAACCCACCTGGTGGATTTATTATCAGCCAATGGAATAACCCCAACTATTCACTGCAGGCTTCTCAGGGGGCAACTGGTACCCATCTGAAAATTGTTATCAGCAATGACCGCTGGTAAGCAGCTTCAGCAATGGCCGCGCTCATTGGACAATCTGCTGCCTCGGTATAGACTGTACGGTCTCTATAACACTTTTATGGCCAGGATCTAGAGTTGCTGTTAAATTATGAGGACATATATATATTACATGTATGTATATTGCTTGCAATGTATATGTCTAAGATAATCTGGCAGTGAAACTTAAAACAGAGCAGTTAAAATAATATACTGTTTTTTCTGTGTCGTGATAGATTATACGCATGCCATACGCATTAAGAGAGGGCATTTAAGTTAGTCTTGCCGGTACTTTCCATATCAATAAGATTTATGTATGTATTGAATTGCAATGATAATAATATTATTCAGGGTTGGTTTTCGATAGAGATGTGTGAATTGAACGATATCCTTGGAAAAAGGTGTCCAAAATCGTTAGTTTTCCTGGTATTTGTAGACCGGTGATTGGCATGTTTGTATTATTGTGATTGACTTTCTCGGATAATTGTAATTAATCACTCTCTGAACAAACCCATCATAAAGTATGTAGGTCCGGGGAGTTTAATTATTTATGCGAAAAATGAATTCATCAGTATGGTATGTCTACTGTTATAACACCCATGGTACGTATATTAATAGGCTATAGCTCACTGATACTTTTAGATGCTTTTAGCAAATGGTGTAACGTTATACATGTAGTGTGCGGAGCGTCCTTTACATACCGTAATCTCCCGCGTAGAAGGCACAGCTCTCGTAGAAGGCGCCCCCCCCAAACTCACAGGGGGGATGTTTCACGTAGAAGGCGCCCCCCTGAGGGCAGATTTTTGCAGTTTAGTACTGTTCTATAGTAAAAATACCCCCCTATAAGGCGCACCCCAAACTCAAGGCAATGCCCCTCCCACGTATAAGACCCAGCAGCATTTTGTTTGGCATAAAAGACGCGCCTTATACGTGGGAGATTACGGTGCTTTTACTGATTTGGGCACATTTCTGATGTTGCTGGTTTAGGATTTTATGCCATTGAATGCAACTGAAGAGTGAAGGTACAAGATCCCACATTACCATAATTTGAGTGATACTTCCCGTTATGTTTTAAGGAGGTGTGTTGTTAAGTCATAAGAATGTTACAGAAGGGAAAGTTGATATCGTAAGGCGTTGTACTTTAATCTTTGCCATTTCCTCTGTGATTTAGAAAAGTTAGATGCTATATATGTAATGCATGTATACTGGCTACGGTGATATGGTTAAAGCTTTTAAAATGTCTTCTCTGGTCTGTTACTGCAGTAATGTTTGATGTGCATATCTTGTTAACTCTTGTAATACAATGTACTACATTTTTGAAATTATTGTTCAATGCCTGATTTTGGTATCTGGAATTTCCCATCTCATTTTTTTCTAAATGTGACTCCCTATATGTTGGGAACTCAGTATGTTGTATGCTAAAGCTACAATGATATTAACGAGTCAATCTACTTGATCTATGCCTAAGGGCTCTATTGGTTACTTGAACTCGTTTTCTGAAGGGCCTTTTCAATATCAATGTTTTCTGTCGTATTTCTACATTTATGGTTCTATGTCCTAGAAAATATGTATGAAACAAATTGAAAATGATATATAGGTCATAAGATATTTGTTTTATCTTTCATTTCTTTTTTCTTTTTGTTTTCCCATTTTTCTGGGAAAAAAAGTTATTTTTCCAGTAGTTACCAAAAAACATCACAAGGCAATGCTACTTAGTGTGAAATAACACCTTACAGAGACAAGGTTACAGCCAAGTTTTATTCTAAAGTTATCTCTATGAAAATGACAACAGAATGGCGCACTCATTTCTTTTTCATTTAAAGATTCCATATTTTCCTGAAGGTCTAAAAGAAATGTCACTTTAATGCAAATTGTACTAGCTTTGGGTTCTAGTTCCTCTTCTCCCCATGAGATGGTGCCACCAAGGAGTTTTCTAGGTTCATTATAGAGGGCAGCACAAGTCACCTACCTCTGTAGATAGCCTCATGGTCTCATAGAAGGAATTGGTTCCGCACTATAACTTAATATAGCGCGAAACGCGATAGCACCAATTGGAACATGTTCATTTTCTAAAAATCACCCCAGAATTAATAGATACATCCTTCCTTCATAATATAGGCTGACTTAAAATATGAATTGACCACGAAAATTTTGAGCACTGGACTATCGCATAAAACACCCTGATTCTGCCTAAATCTGCACTGAATAAAATGTAGATTCACTATTTCCAATCTAACCCTTGAAAAAATGGGTAAGCACTTTGAGAAATGCCCTCCTGGTATTTTATCCAAAGCAGCAAATGTTCAACAACATGTGTAGTGGTTTTATATTTATTGGCATTATTTTCAACATGGTTATTACTTGATTGACTAGACGTAAATCAGGTATTTACCCGGTACTTCTATCTAAACCTTACCATATTTTGCAGATACAGTGTCTCCATGAGCATTGCAAAGCTGTTACCTTATAGAACAGGGACCCTGTATAAATCTATTGTGCTGACAAGGCATATTAGGAGGGCTACCAGCAGATTATTTACACATGGGAATAGAGTATTGATGTTGTCACACCTCGGGGTAATCCTTAACCCTTTAACAGGCCACCTTCATATATATGTACAACCATACAAAGGCCTTATTGCCCTAAGGTTGATGCACTAACACTCTGTGTCTCTTGAGGTACTCAACTAGTTCAGCTCTACTCAATCTCAAAATGCCACTACAAGAGTGTTGTTCAGTCCCCACTGCCACTCTTAGCCCCCCCCCCCCCCCAAAAAAAAAAAAAAAAAAAAAAAACTTCCAAACTCCCACGCCTGGCCAGGTGCCTCTCTGAAGGGAACCTTTAAACCTTGCACATATGCATCACTGACTTTTAGCCCTTTAAGAACAGGATCACTTACACACTCTTATTATCTCATTGACTAGACATTAATGTCTAACATTGCAGCCCTGGTGAGTTATGGCCATAATACATGATAGTCAATCATACTTGTTTGTGCCTGTGGCACAGCCTTAGACATTTTTGACCATTCTGCGGGATTTCCTTCACTGAGACCTCATAGACTGACTCAAGCCTGTCCCATTGTACACTGAAGGCCTATGGCCTATGCCTATGACCTCCACTATAAAATCTATATATGCCCATTTACTTGACTCATTTTTTAATGGATTCCAGACACCCTTCTATTCTCTATTAAAGATAATGCATGGCACCTTGTTTCTATGTTACACATGTATGTGTATCATACGATGGCCCTGTTATTGATATTACTGGATTTAGTGCACATATGTAAAATGGAGACGACTACGCACATACCGATGAGATTTTATCTAGGATGGTAAAGGTCTATAAAATAAATTTATAGCCATGTTGGAGGAGTGATCTGGTTATCTATATAAATCATCTTGTTTTAGCATAGCCATGGAATTTTTGAATTGTTTATAAATCGTCCCCCACAATATTCCTACATACGTTATCCTTATCATGAATTATATTGATATCAACGAAATCTCATTGTTAATTGGAAGCAGCTCCTAATGTTGAACTATTCCCTCTTTTGTGTCACATGCTTTTACACAGACTTTCCACAATACCAATCGAGCTGCTGTACGTGCACTAGCCATCTTATAATAATAAATTACCTACTCTTTTCTTGAGGTAGGACCAACAAATATTCTTAAGACTAGACTAACCTAACCCTAACAATGTTTTGTTTTGCTTAAAATACACAAGAAACAAGCGTTCTACTACTTCCACGTTAAAATGCCATTGGAACGGATTAAAAGTATATCACCCTATTGGCTGAAACCCATGTCTTTTTGTGAACATATTACTGGGGGTATCGCGGATTTTCTCTTGGCATTCATAATTTTGTTACCATATTGTTATCCAACTTTGGTTTGTTATTCTCGTTATTGAATTGTACTTATGGTCTTTATAGGTGCATTTTGCCTAGAACGCTTTGCCGAGGTGTTACCCATGTTATGATTTGGGGAATATTCCCATGGATCGTTATTAGATGTTGCTTAAGATAATCAAGGAATTCTCTCTTCATCTCTATGAGAAAATGGAGACGACTACGCACATACCGATGAGATTTTATCTAGGATAGTAAAGGTCTATAAAATAAATGTATAGCCATGTTGGAGGAGTGATCTGGTTATCTATATAAATGCTCTTGCTTTTAGAATTGACATTGTTAATATATGCTCATTTCAGTCCATTGTGTTTTTCTCAATTCCCTCAATAAAAAGTGTTAGCATCAATGTCCTTTACGTATCTCTCTTTAATGATTTGTATCTTCACAAAATGGTTTCTCCCTGTCTCCCCCCGGTTTCTCCCTCAATACCCCGATATATCTGACACAACTTACTCTGTAAGATGGTTAATATCGCCATAATCACTTAGTAAGCGTCACTTACTAGTATCAGAAGGACTCCCAATGGTCCCTCCCTCTGCCCTCTTCCCCCTCCCTCTGCCCTTATTTTCCTCCCTCTGCCCTCTTCCCCTCCTTCTGTCCTCTTCCCCTCCCTCTGCTCTCTTTTTCCACCTCTGTCCTCTTTTCCTCCCTCTGTCCTCTTCCCCCTCCCTCTGTCCTCTTCTTCCTCTCTCTGCCCTCTTCCCTCCCTCTGCCCTCTTTTTCCTCCCTCTGTCCTTTTCCCCCTCCCTCTGCCCTCTTCCCCCCTCTGTCCTCTTCCCCCTCCCTCTGCTCTCTTTTTCCTCCCTCTGCCCTATTCTCCCTCCCCTGCCCTATTCTGTGGCCCTCTGCCCTCTTCTCCCCTTTCTACCCTCTTCTCCCTCCTCCTGTCCTCTTTTCCTCCATCTGCCCTCTGTTCCCTCCCTCTGCCCTCTTTTCCTCTGCCTTTGTTTTCTTCCTGTCCTCTTTTCCCTCCCTCTGCTCTCTTTTCCTCCCTCTGCTCTCTTTTCCCCCCATGGCCACCTCTAGCTATCTGTCTATCCCTGTCCCACTCTTCCCTTTCTCTCCCACACCCTACCCCCTGTCCCTCACTGTGCAACACACTCCCCTCTCTGTTTCCCTCTATTCCATAACCTTCCTTTCTGGCTCTTTCTATCTCTTCCAATACAACATCCTACCGCATCATCTCTCTCTCTCCTCGTACTCTCTAGTTCTCTCTCAAACTTTCTTTATCTCCCTGTGTGTAAATCGAATCTCATATTAATAAGTCTCTTGGGTTTATCACAGCTTAATCTCATGCAATGTACATACCGTGGCCTAAGGCTTAGGGAGTGGTCATTATTTATCAACAGGGGGGGGGTGGTGTGTTTTCGCGCAGACGCGCGAAAATTTTTTACGTCCCCCCCTCGACAGCAGTAAAAAAATTTTGCGCCCCCCCGCGCCGGAGGCGCGGAGAGTTTTCGTGCCCCCTCTTTGATCTATAGTAGCGCGCGGGCTTTTTTTGCTAAAAAGAGGGTAAATCTTTTTTAGCCCCCCCTCAAGAGTGGTCAAATTTTTTTTAGCCCCCCCTCGAGAGGGGTCAGAATTTTTTACGCCCCCCCCTCAAACCCACAACCCCCCCCTGTTGATAATAAATGACCACTCCCTTAGCTTTAGCCAGCCCAACTGCAATCCAACACACTGACCCACAGGTAGCAGCATTAACAAGGCTCCTGCTGCCATAGGCAGGTGTGCAGGCCTAGGCCTGTAAAGCACCAACTGTAAGCACCACGGTAGGCAGTGTGTGTAGACTAGGGCAGGTGAGAACAGTATTGAGTGAGTGAGTCACACTCCAATATGGGCAACTACCCTAGACAGCAACTGGTAGACGCTGCTGGTCAATACTATGACCAGTAAACACAAGCTTGGCTTCTACAACTACCCCACCACAGCAACATTCAGAAGGTTGGTATTGTGATTTGTCCTCCTTGCTCTTAATTTGGCGATTGATGTACATGTATACCTGTAGCCATGTTTAATGCACGTTATAGGCACTTTATTGAATCATTGATGGATTTGGAATGCTGGTGTTCCCGTCGTGCATGTGTGTATTCGTTTAACGTGTCACGTTATCTAGATACAAATGCATTACAGATAGAGAGATCTACGTGATAACAGTGCAATATGTAAATCTGGAGTTAAAAACCTGTTGTGGGAGCAACTGAATGCACTAAATATTGTGCATGCCTAAAGTTTATACATGTATGAAGTTGAATTGAAGTTAAGTAATAACATCATTCCTAAACTACCTTAGCCATTACAAGAAGGCCACACTTTATATCATAAGACATATACCATGGGCTGACTTACTAGTATCCAATACACTGACCTAAGGGAGTGATAATTTTTTAACAACGGGGGGGGGGGGGGCTGGTGGGTTTGAGTGGGGGTCAGAATTTTTTCAACCCCTTGATCAGGGGGGTCAGAATTTTTTCAATACCTCTGATGGGGGGGGGGTCAAAATAATTTCACCTGTTTTCAGTGGAAAACCCCGCGCGTTACTATAGGCTAAAAGGGGACGTCCGCGCACGATTTTTGTCCCTTATGGGGGGGGGGTCATAAAAAATTTAGCCCCTCAAGAGGGGGGGTCAAAAAAATTTAGAAAATGAACATGTTCGCAAACCCACCAGCCCCCCTGTTATTAAAAGATGATCACTCCCTAATGCCTATATATAAGCCTGGTTGTCTATAGAACCTTAATAATTTCCTAACCAAAGCATTCAAGTTTGAACTCGTGCCTTCCACGTGTCTCGGGCCTCTATTCTGGCACCTGCCCGGTAAGCTTTATAAATTAGTACTGGAGGCCACCTGTCATGGAGCGGATAAAATATTTATCAGTGTTACCTGCAGTAACAAATAAAATCAGAGATTAGACATCATTATTTGCAACGTGCACACATGATGTCAGTAGGCAGGGAGTCACAGGGTGCTCTTTAGATTTGTATTTCGCAAGGATCTCCTCTTTTCATGAAAATGCCTATTAAACTGATCGAGAATGTGAGGGTCCCAAAATCCCATAATCATTGCTCTGGATATATATGCATGCACCTCATGTGCATGTCTGCCATGAACTGCTCGAACTGTTTTCGATTGTGATCTGAGCGTTCTCTTGGGGGCCATCCACAAATGACGTCGTGCTCGAGGGGGTCAGGAGGTCAGGCTGGGCATGGCGGAATTGATATTCCATATACCTAAACATGACGAGAGGGGGGGGGTCAAAAATGGTCAAATTTTGCATGATGTCATTTATGGATGGCCCCCTTGCTGGTATATACCATTACATGATTTGGGGCTTCAAGGGAAATATCTCTGGGTTGGGTTGCCCCAGGGGATGGCAGGGGACCCTCTTTACATCAAACGACTATATCAAACCTTGCATTTTTTTTCCTATGTAGTGTCTACAGATATTATATCATTAATATATTCAGTATAACATCTGTTTTCTTCTTTTTTTCTTCTTCCATCTGCAGAAGAAGGCTAGTACCCATGAGAGATAAGTACGACGATAGGATCCACGACGAGTCAGGTCATATCATCCACGACACCAAGATGGCCATCAGGCATTACAGACGTTACCTGCCCTATGTGCTAGGCTTCCTGTGCTGCTGGTTTGTCTACCACTTCCTGACACGACCCAGACCCCCTCCCCAGTACAGCTGCCACTTTGTGACTAAAACTGTTCATAATTACACATGGACATACCCTGACTGTCCTCCTGTATCATCTGGTATTAGAGTAGATGGGATACCTGCTCCTGTGTGGACTGAGGAGTGTTTTAAGAAGGAGTTGTCAGAGGAGGTCCATGGAAGGCCTAAGCCTCCTACTGATCACCAAGCAGCGGTCACGCCTGATAGCAACATTAAAGTACCTGGGTTGAGAAATGCATGCCCGCCTTTTCCCATGGAGGCATTTCCAAAGGAAACCGCTGAGGAGTCCCGTAGAAAACATCATCATAGTCAGCGACCAACACCAGGAGCAGGTCCTGGTAGTAAAGCTGCTCAAAATGGCTCAGATCACCATGAACATCTACCAGGCTCAGATCCAAAGTTCTCCCGATTAGCTCCAGAGGGGTGGCTGTATGGGGTACTAGCCGTGTATGATACACGTGTGGGTCCCTTTCCCCATCTGAGAATCTTTGGGTTGTCCAGAATAGTCCCAGGTGAAATCTACTGTCAGTTTTCCTGCAAGGAGCATGCACATGCCGTTGCCTCTTCTCCAGCCAAAGCTATCCCACTGAAGATTGACGATACAGTGGATGATAGTTGTTTCTGGCAGCAATATGTTTTCACCTGTGAGGTGAGGGAGAAATGCACACCTGGGTATGCTAGTCTCAGTAAGGCCCCTTGTGGGTCTGTATCTGGTATCATACCAGTGATGCCTGCACAGCATCCATCCAAACCACCACCACATCAGTTTGCCCTCTGCCTCTCCACCATCTATGGTAAAACTGACTCTGATGCTGGCTATCTGGCAGAGTTTCTTGAAGCCAGTCGGCATTTTGGAGTTGAGAAGGTCTTCTTGTATGGAACATACAACGTTAGTAAGCGTTATAATGCGGTGCTGGGTGTCTACCAATCACAAGGGCTTGTGGAGTACTTTGACTGGGATATACCAAATGAAGTAAGCGTGGTGTATAAATTTGCTCAACTTCTCCAGTACTCTCACTGTATGTACCTCAACATGAGAGAAGCTCAGTTCTTGGCCCTTGTAGAACTTGAAGATCTCCTATTCCCCTCCAACAACCCAAACTTTAAGGGCCTTTTTGACCAAATCCAAGCAAATGAACGCATGGACAACCTTGCTTATCTGACTGTTGAAAGGCGGTCCATGTGCACAGCAGACATTGAAGGGCGCGTTGGAAATGTTGGAGAGATGCTCGAGGATGGCCGGAAGCTGCTGGAGCTGCGTCTGGTTAACCAGCATGCAATGGGGGAGTTCCAAAAGCAGCCTACTTATATAGTAAATCCTGCAGGTGTGCTTGTACCATACATATACCAAGATAAAGTGATACCTATGAAGGGATGGCGCTCCTCTAAGGTCAGCACTGCTATGGCACTGACTTATCACTATGGCTATGGGGACAGTGGGTGCCTCAAGGTAGACTCACGTTCTCGAAATGACATTACACTCTGCAAAGACTTACCTGAAATAAGTAAAAAGGTTTTGCATGCATTACAGATGTTTGATTTGATAAACACTGGGAACAGACATCCCAAGAAAAAAGACCTTGTGTGTACATAGAACGAGCGCATTTACAACTGGAAAATGAAAATGATGTAATTCTAATGCATTGAGTTTCGTGTTTTCTCATGACATTAAAAATATAGGCCCACGGGAAATGTTTCGGATGTGAGATACACCGATGATGTGCCTTATGTAAATCAAAATTGGTACACTTCTCCCAAATACGTAGATGGGGAAATTATCATAAATAGGTACACAAACAACATATTATCTAGGTAGATATGACTGTCTGGACTTCGTTTTGATAAACACACACATTTAACTTATTGCATTTCTACAGCTGATTATTCGTTGTGTTTTTTTCTGAATTCATTTTGAAGAAATTAATTTCAACGAAGTGAAAAATTCTCATGAAGAGGAAAACTGAAATTATAAGAAAGACATAAATATGTGTACCAAGTACTCATTCTTTTTATAGCTGAAGGATTTATGTCTAGGGCCTTTGATAGTATGTGTACTTATGATAATACTCGAAATCAGAATTCATAATGCCATACCTATCTGTATTGAGTTATACCTAGAGCAGTGACTCAACTGCATTTACATCAATATGAGTTATTTTCCTACTTGGATTACAATGATAACGATGAAATGAAACCGGAAGAAATGGACATTATACAAGACATATTGGCACCATGTTCATCATGAATCGTCTATGAATGCACTTACACCCCTACATCTGTAGGCCTAGACCTAAAACAAAGAAATGAATTTAGTAGCCTGAGTAGGGTCGTGTCTATTGTATATTTGTCAATTGAAATAGCCCTGGATGTGGCCCTCCCCCACCCACAACATGTTATGTCTTCTTCTTTTTCTTTCTGGCTGTCTTTTTTTTTCTTTTCTTTTTTTTTTAGACCCAAGTCAAGACCCCTATGAATATTTGCTTATATCCTAAAATGAAATCCGGAAAAGTGTAGGCCTAGTCCAGTATTTGTTTTAACCTACTCCCCTTGCCTGATAATATGTATATGTATGAATATGGAAGCCCTATAATATGCAAAGAGAGATTGTAAGTTGCAGAGGGGGCACTAGGCCTGATAAAGGACATCCATCCGACCATAGTAAACCCAAAGTGGCCCATTAGGGGTCAGTGGCACTAAGGGGTCAGTGTACATAAGGGGTCAGTGGCACTAAGTGGTCAGTGTACATAAGGGGTCAGTGGCACTAAGGGGTCTGTGGCACTAAGGGGTCAGTGTACATAAGGGGTCAGTGGCACTAAGTGGTCAGTGTACATAAGGGGTCAGTGGCACTAAGGGGTCTGTGGCACTAAGGGGTCAGTGTACATAAGGGGTCAGTGGCACTAAGGGGTCTGTGGCACTAAGGGGTCAGTGTACATAAGGGGTCAGTGGCACTAAGTGGTCAGTGTACATAAGGGGTCAGTGGCACTAAGGGGTCTGTGGCACTAAGTGGTCAGTGTACATAAGGGGTCAGTGGCACTAAGGGGTCTGTGGCACTAAGGGGTCAGTGTACATAAGGGGTCAGTGGCACTAAGTGGTCAGTGTACATAAGGGGTCAGTGGCACTAAGGGGTCAGTGGCACTAAGGGGTCAGTGTACATAAGGGGTCAGTGGCACTAAGTGGTCAGTGTACATAAGGGGTCAGTGGCACTAAGGGGTCTGTGGCATTAAGGGGTCAGTGTACACAAGGGGTCAGTGGCACTAAGGGGTCAGTGGCACTAAGGGGTCAGTGTACATAAGAGGTCACTGGTACTAAGGGGTCAGTGTACATACGAGGTCAGTGGCACTAAGGGGTCAGTGTACATAAGGCGTCAGTGGCACTAAGGGGTCAGTGTACATAAGAGGTCAGAGTTACTCAGGGGTCAGTGTACATAAGGGGTCAGTGTACATAAGGGTTCAGTGTACATAAGGGATCAGTGGCACTAAGGGGATAGTGGTACTAAGGGGTCAGTGGCACTAAGGGGTCAGTAGTACTAAGGTGTCAGTGTACATAAGAGGTCAGTGGTACTAGAGGGTCAGTGTACATAAGAGGTCAGTGGTACTAAGGCGTCAGTGTACATAAGGGATCACTGGCACTAAGGGGTCAGTGGTAGTAAGGGTCAGTAGCACTAAGGGGTCAGTGGCACTAAGGGGTCAGTGGCAGTAAGGGGTCAGTGGTACTAAAGGCCACTAAGGGGTCAGTGGCACTAAGGGGTCAGTGGCAGTAAGGGGTCAGTGGTACTAGGGGCTCAGTGGCAGTAAGGGGTCAGTGGTACTAAGGGGTCAGTGTACATAAGGAGTCAGTGGTACTAAGGGGTCAGTGTACATAAGGGATCAGTGGCACTAAGGGGTCAGTGGCACTAAGGGGTCAGTGTATATAAGGGGTCAGTGGCACTAAGGGGTCAGTGGCACTAAGGGGTCAGTGTACATAAGGGGTCAGTGGTACTAATGGGTCAGTGGCACTAAGGGGTCAGTGTACATAAGGGGTCAGTGGCACTAAGGGGTCAGTGGCACTAAGGGGTCAGTGTACATAAGGGGTCAGTGGTACTAATGGGTCAGTGGCACTAAGGGGTCAGTGTACATAAGGGGTCAGTGGCACTAAGGGGTCAGTGCACTAAGGGGTCAGTGGCACTAAGGGGTCAGTGTACATAAGGGGTCAGTGGCACTAAGGGGTCAGTGGCACTAAGGGGTCAGTGTACATAAGGGGTCTGTGGCACTAAGTGGTCAGTGTACATAAGGGGTCAGTGGCACTAAGGGGTCTGTGGCATTAAGGGATCAGTGTACACAAGGGGTCAGTGGCACTAAGGGGTCAGTGGCACTAAGGGGTCAGTGTATATAAGGGTTCAGTGGCACTAAGGGGTCAGTGTACATAAGAGGTCAGTGGTACTAAGGGGTCAGTGTACATAAGGGGTCAGTGTACATAAGGGGTCAGTGTACATAAGGGGTCAGTGTACATAAGGGGTCAGTGTACATAAGGGATCAGTGGCACTAAGGGGATAGTGGTACTAAGGGGTCAGTGGCACTAAGGGGTCAGTAGTACTAAGGTGTCAGTGTACATAAGAGGTCAGTGGTACTAGAGGGTCAGTGTACATAAGAGGTCAGTGGTACTAAGGCGTCAGTGTACATAAGGGATCACTGGCACTAAGGGGTCAGTGGTAGTAAGGGTCAGTAGCACTAAGGGGTCAGTGGCACTAAGGGGTCAGTGGCAGTAAGGGGTCAGTGGTACTAAGGGCCACTAAGGGGTCAGTGGCACTAAGGGGTCAGTGGCAGTAAGGGGTCAGTGGTACTAAGGGCTCAGTGGTACTAAGGGCTCAGTGGCACTAAGGGCTCAGTGGCACTAAGGGCTCAGTGTACATAAGGGGTCAGTGGCACTAAGGGGTCAGTGTACATAAGAGGTCACTGGTACTAAGGGGTCAGTGTACATAAGAGGTCACTGGTACTAAGGGGTCAGTGTACATAAGAGGTCAGTGGCACTAAGGGGTCAGTGTACATAAGGGGTCAGGTTCAGTATTTTCATAAGCAGCACTAAATTGTAGAATGCAGGAGATATTTTATTTAAAACTCATGTATTCTCAGACATATACACTGTTACACAGTAGCAGGCCCTATAGGTACTGTGCATAGTAGGCCTAAAGAGTCTCTGACTCTCTGTTGTTGGTGCCATCATTTGTGAACATTCCCCATCACCCCTGTGCCATGGGGGATTCCCCTCCAGTACCTGTGGTGGCAACTAGTGTTACAAGTCAGTACTAAATTGACATAAGGTACACCTGTTAAGTGCCCAGCACCCCGCGGCGCGGGAAAGTTTTGGGACGCCATGACCGTACCGCCATCTGATGTCAATTTTGCGCAAATTATAGTTTCTGTTACTGTTAGACACACTAGATGGCGCTCTGCCACGCTTAAGGTTGGTAAATATCTTTGCACCAGTTTTCTTTCCCGTATGTATTTAATTGTCAGCTGATATTTTACAGTTTACTATACACAGATTGCGCGTGACTTTAAGATACCAGAACTGTATCGAAGAGCCTTTCATGACTTCTTTCGGACGCATGTTAAATTCCGCATACTGAGCCGTGGGCGATAATATGGGTATTTCCCATAGAGGTTAATGTCAAAGGCAGCTGTCAAATCAGTGCTGGATGATTCATCTATAAAATCATAATGATAATGATTTTGGGACGAGTCATTTTATGCTAGTTAGGCCTCCCAACTCAAACCTATGTGTATGGGACTCATCATAGAGGCCTAGTGCCAGTGGAGCCACCATCTTGAATTCCGCTGGTTGAGCTAAAACCCACTGATAAGGCATATCATGATGGGTACCTTTTCCCTGGTTAACACCCACTTCCAGGGACATGCTGGTCCCATTTTATCACTTCTTATCAGTATGTGTCGCCAGAACCAGCTCCAGACCAGCTAGTGTCCAATAGACTTAGTATGGATGTTTAGCGCGGCTCGCACGAAAAGAAGTGGCGCCACCACACGCCAAAAGCATTGCAACTCCTACCGTTGTTACTCTGTGCTTGTCACACAACTTCTACTGTTTTCTTATTCAGGGGCTGTGTACAAATGACGTCATACATTTTTGGACCATTTTTTACCCCCCCTCCCCCCCTTGTCATGTTTCGTCATACAACACTTGACCCCCCCCTCAGCATGACGTCATGCAGAGAGATACCCCCCCCCAAGTTCAACAAAGGGAGGGGGTGGGTTGGGGGAGGAGGAAAAATAATTTTGATACCTCAAGGAGTGGGAGGGGTAAAAGAATTCATGCCTTTTCAGCAAAAAAAGCCTGTGGATAACTATTGATGCTGCCCTGAGGCAGCAGCAGAGATTCAGTGGTATTTTAGATGCTGCCTAAGGGCAGCAGTGGTCCTTTTCAAAAAGGGTTAAATCGGTATGGGGCCTAGATTAGGGGTAAAAGTGGTGCACCCTGGCCTGGACATCAACTTGACTTTACACTGACATTGATGGCAGTGACACTCATTGAGTGAGATGTCTGAGGAAGGCATGCATGTAGGGCCAATAGGTAGGCACTTACCTAGTTTTCAAGACTTTGTCCCATGCATTTTTTTAAGCAATGGATAGATCTCATCAAAAGAAATGGATTTGCTCTTTAATTGAAGTCTTTATGCCAAGTATAAGGGAAGTTATGAATGACCAAAATTCTGCCACTGTTAGGAGTTTAAATAGGGCCCAGATTTGTGATCAAGCATATCTGATACAGGTGTAGCTACATCTCTTAAATCATTATTTTGGACTATTTTCTTTTTTGTGTATGAGTTCCCCGTAAAAGGTAGAAAATCAGTGTATCATATCAAAATTTAACAATTTAAAGGGATTTTATCTTGACCTAATAATATCATCTGTGATTTAGCGATCTCACAGAATTGGCGCAAAATTATGGAGTTGATATGAGATCTTTAAACAGTCAGAATTTCCCTTTAAATTGATGTAAACACTTCATTTAAAAAGGAAATCCACTTATTTTTATCAGCTCTATCCATTGTTATATAAATGATATACATATGATTGGATTCTAGCAAACAGACAAGGACCTAACATGGAGAAGCTGGTGGAAGGGTGATAGCGAATGGCATGCTAAAATGTTTGTGGAGTCTGGCAAACATCCTGTTCCCCTATGAAATGAGAAACCCTAGACAGTTTCTAAACCATTTTTTTCTGTAGAAAGTGTGGGAACTATTCTTTTTTATGTGAGATTTTGCCTTTATACCAAAAAATGCTTTCAAAGTTATGGGGTAACTTCACTTGGGGAGAATGGGATGTTTATCTGAGTCAATTATTTCTCAAATAGATTCATATTAAACCCCTAATCAATCCCTTTAAAATGAGCCCATGTTCGTTAAGATCCTCCAATAAATAGCTAAACAATGAGCTAAGAAAGGAGAGTTTAGCACTCCCCAGTTTCAGCTTGATCACAGTTTCACACCTCCACTGCAGCAGAAGCATGCACTGGGGGTAGGTAAGTGCCTACTATAGGTATTATATCTCCCTACCTTTACAATTTTTCTTTTCTTGCCAGAGCCAAATCAAATTTTGATTTCTTGATGACATGATGTCATGCAGCCCATGACCCCCCTCCCCCCCTTGTCATGCTTGGTCATGGGAAGTGGGACCCCCCCTCCCCCCCTCCTGCATGACGTCATTTGTACACAGCCCCCCACTGGGTCACTTTTGCTGGTTGCTGTCAGAAAGAGTGTGAGTGGCCAACTACGGGAACATCCCACATCAAAGCGGACAACTTCCGGGGTAGCCGTTTTGGTAAAGTTAGTGGAATAAGAATACGGACAAAAAAGGCGGACCCTGACACAGACTCCAGCGCCTGCGGCACTGCTCGCATGAAAAGAAGTGGCGCCACCACGCGCCAAAAGCATTGCAACTCCTACCGTTGTTACTCTGTGCTTGTCACACAATTTCTACTGTTTTCTTATTCACTGGGTCACTTTTGCTGGTTGCTGTCAGATAGAGTGTGAGTGGCCAACTACGGGAACATCCCACATCAAAGCGGACAACTTCCGGGGTAGCCGTTTTGGTAAAGTTAGTGGAACCATCTCGAATCTCGCTGGTTGAGGTAGAACCCACCATACCATGATGGGTACTTTGTCCCTGGTTAAAGGGGCCCTGGCACGGAGAATGCATGCCTGCATTAAAAGGTCACGTGACCACCCGTTGACCAATCAGATCGTTGCAAAAATTTCCGCTGGGCCCTGTGGATTTGTGCACGATCTTTTGGTAGGTACCCATGTTGAAATTTGTCATGCCAGGGCCCCTTAACACCCACTTCCAGGGACATGCTGGTCCCATCTTATCAGTTCTTATCAATGGATGTCGCCAGAACCAGCTCCTGACCCGTTTGCGGCCAATATAAGGAGGTTGACAGCGGTGACAATTTTATGCCAGGTGGCTAGTCTTGAGTTGATGAATCATGCCCCTCCCCCATGTTAGATGCATGGGGGGGGGGGGGGGCATTTTGTAAAAGAGTCCCTTGTAATTACTAAATTGGTGTGTGACTCTGTGTGTCACAACACAGTGTGGGGGGGGGGGGCGGGCAATACACCTTCACATTGGAGGGGGGGGGGGGTAGTACATATTCTGTACTCAAGCGACATGTAGCACTTGAATACAGCCCACTTCCATTGAAGAAACCACTGAGAAACTCTCCAGTCTGGAGGGAGGGAGGTGGCGAGTTCCAACCTAGTTCTAATTCTATTTTTGTAACTTCAATCCTTTCCGCGCTGCTCACGATGGAGCTGGCAGAATCAGTAATGCTTCAAGAAAAGTGCTGTAAACAAGCCCTCAGCGCCGTGATACAGTCTGGCACGCACAGGCTTGGGGGGGAGTCAAAACTAAACAAAGGCGATTCAAGTACTCATCAGACATTTTGCAGTCCGTTTTTTTTTTTGGGGGGGGGGTTATGATAACTTAAACAGGTCCGTGCTTATATCATCTTGGGGGTCGGGCAAAAATTAACTAGTCCAGCGATCAGGCAAAGCTTAAAGGCGGCAAGCATGCCGAATTTCAATGGAACCTGACAAATGATCGTTGATAGATTCGCAGGACCCAGCAGAAATTTGGGACGACCTGGGTGGTCACGTTTTTTTTATGTGGGCTTGCATTAGCATGCCGCAAATCGATATTCTAAAGAAGTCGTCGTAGTGCAGACTCACGAGCGTCACTGTCAGAGCAAATAGCCTTGATGCAATTTTTATAAACTAATAGTTTTGGCAAAAGTAGTTCTACTGCGTAGGGACAGTATCCTTAGCCCTTTAATTGTTTCTAGTTCTATTAGACTTTAGAGTATGTAATCATGGTTTGTACGGCCTTACTTACCTGGATCGAGATTAATGCTAGATCACATGACTAGATGAGGGCTTCCCTAGCCCACTTAAAAGGGTCTATTTCTCCTCTTTCCTATCCCCTCAGGATGTGTGTGGTGCACATATGCGCGGGCACTGACACATTCCCCTGTGAAATTGTGTAATGTAGTTCTTGCCATGAATATGACCTTAGCTGTCGAAATGGCGTTAAACATCTATTACTCACTACCGGTACTCACTCACTCACATGACTAGATGAGCTGTACCACATGACTACGTGGACTTCTTGAGGTCGCACGCTAGCCTTAGCATGCTACCGTAATTTCTTTCGTTTAAGCCGCAGCTTATGCCAGAATCCAAATGAAAGTGAGGCTATTTAGCACTATAGATGTGGGTGGCCCCAAGGGGTGAAAAACGACATGGTGACATTTGGTTATTTTGAGGCGACATTCCGACATTATAGCCTCTTAAAACTGACATGTGACATTAGAAAAACAAATAAAAATGACAAGTGACATGCACTGACTCCAAAAATGTGATATGTGACAATTGGGGTCTGGATGTTTCCATAATATTACCTAAAGGTCCTTTTCCTGGGCTCTTTGATGGCGAAAGAATTTTCTAAATATTCTAAATAAAACCAAATTTATTAAGTGATTCCCACAAGTCACCAGATTGCATGTTTTGGCATTTAAATTGTAAAAATTTCCTCAGGATCCTGGATCATTTTCTCATAAGGTAGCAGCCTCACTGATTGGTGCAGTCTCCAATGTGCTAATGGGTATTTATGAATGAAAAAAAAAAGCCTGCACATTACTATAGGTTAAAAGGGCATGGTCTCATGCAATTTTCAGTCCCCAGGGGTCAAAAAAAGGAGAGCACACCTGTGAGGCGTGCTGTGTAATAGTTACAGGTGAGTAGGGTGAGTAGTGTACCCTAGGTGGTGCTGCAAATGACCAGCCATGTTCCACATGCCAAGCCCATATAAGCTGCACTCGCATATAAGCCACACCCCAAGTTTGACAATTGCAAAAATATACACCTACAGGTTAATTCACACAGATCCTGAACATATATTTACCTACTAAAGTGACATACTCACATATAAATACACATGTATATAGACATGAACTCAAGACTAACTAAATCAATGACCATGTAGAATGAACGTTCAGATGAGGTGTGGTAGAAAGCAGACCAAAATCTACCTATGGGTGATGTTGGAGTTATGTAGTGTGTTAACAGGGATATTATCTTATCAGAATTTTTGGTTCTAGGTCCTGTGTATAATTCACACCTCTTTTACTCGAGAGGCGATAAATAAAAAAAAGAAATTGCATAACTCTCCTCCGCCTGAGTTTGTGAATAAGTTGAAATAATTCGAAATTGCATAACCTTTTTCTCTCATGAAGGGGTCTTCAAAATTGTGATGGTGCCTTGTAGAAGGAGACATGGTGTCATGGATAAGTATGCTATGGTGAACAAGTAATCAATGGATAATTCATGACGCATGTGTGTGTAATTAGCCTTTGCTAACACACACAAGTCATGAATTATCCATTGACTACTTATTTTATTCCATGAAACCAATAGATAATCAATAGAATACCAATAAATTCAAGTTGAAAACAAAAATTATCCCCCCTCCCCGGGACTCAAAGCCAGCCATTGTGTGTACACGATCGGTACACACATCTCGGCGCCCGGAAGCGGACAGCAACAGCCCCCGTCTCGGCTTGGCATTGAATGCGTCTCGGTTATGGTAGCGGACACACGGCGAAAAAAAGATGCGCCCGGACCGTGTTAGCCTAGATCTACACCTCGTCGCCCAGCAGCAGACAGCTAAACCTTTGAATGCGTCTCACGGTTATGTTTGTGTATAATACACCTCGTCGCCCGGCAGCGGACAGCGACAGCGCCTGTCTCGGCTTGCCTTGCTTTGAATGCATCTCGCGGTTATGGTAGTGGACAAACGGCGAAAAAAAGATGCGCCCGGACCAGGATTCGACCCGCCTACCTTTGACGGCTGAGCACAATGCGCTAACCACTAGACCACCGCGTCTCCTCCTTCAGCGGCCGTCTCGGCTTGGCTATGTTTGAATGCGTACCGCGGTTATGGTAGCGGACAGGCCGCAGTCGTCGCCTTCCCGGGCTTTGTATCATATCCAGACGTGGTTCGAACCAAGCATTTTTCGTCAGTCCCTGTGGCGCAATGCATAGGGAGTTGGATTTGGGATGTGAGACTGCTGGTTCGATCCCTACCCTTAGCTCCCATCAAACTCAGGAGTGTGGCCTATACGAGGGTTCGGCTTATATGAGAGAATTTACGGTAGCCGCCCTTTAAGGGCCAAGGGTTTATGTTCTGACACAAGAATTTTCCTCAAAATAATCCCAAACTGCACTTGAATGTTAGAACTCTCAGCACAAGGTTCTAGCCTAATCTAGGTATCCAACCCATCAAATTTAGAGCCTGATTGCAGATACATGTACCATTAGGAAGGCCAACGCTATGCCCGACCTTTGCCACTATACCCCGGTATATGTCGCGGTGCTAAAATCCTCAACATTGCACATGTCTCAGACTATCCCAGATGTGTGTATCGTATATTATATCATATCTGTAAGCCAAGGGGATCTAAATATTTATGATAGTGTGAAATTGCAATTGTTCCACTTATCTAAAATACCTATTTAGATAGTGAAAAGATTGCTAACACTCCTATTTTTCTGTCACCTGGAAGGGTTTTTTTCCTGGTAGGACTAAGGTGTATCTAGCTACCGTAAATCCCCGGTCATAAGCCGGCCCCGGTCATAAGCCGGGGGGTGAGTTCAGGGAAATCCTATAAGCCGGTTTTGGTGTCAAATTTTTCCCATTTTCTCTTTATTCTATAGTAAAAAACCCGGTCATAAGCCGGGGGGACTTTGGGAAAAATTTAGAAGCCGGTTTGGGCCCAAAATAGAAAAAAAAAATCCGGCTTATGACCGGGGATTTACGGTAACCATTATAGACCACCACCATTGAACCCATATCAACACATAGGCGAACCACTAATTATCAACATAATACCTAATTCCTAGCAATATGTTTGGACGAATTTGGGTTCTAGGGGTGTATTTGTATGTAAATTCTATTTGACATATCCATCTCAGACAGGGTACATGCTCAGAGGTGCTGCTACCTAGAGTCATGATATAACACTTTAAAAGGCAATCAAGCTCAATCACCCATTTTATAATACTAGTAGCAGTTGGCTCTATGCACCCAGTGGTACCACCTTCTTACTACTTAGAGCAAGTTGAATGGAGATACCTAGCTGGTCATTTTGACAGGGTCATTAAGCTGAAAGGGTTATAAGAGCCGGGTAAAAACTAGGTCATTTTCAGTGCCTACTTCCGGTTGAAAACACGAAGAGAAAACCAATTTCTTTTTGGCAAAATATGGGTGAAATCAAACATTTGTTTTATAATCTTGCTAATACAACAATAGTTAAATATGTTAGGCTTACCTTAATAGAGACATTGTATTCTTATGTGCAGCAGATTAGCTAGAATCTTTATCGAGACAGGTAAGGGTAGGGTTGCATAATCATCCATTGCAGTTAAGACGGTTGCGTTTCCAATGGTTAAGGCCCCATAGGAGGTGTGAATAATCAACATTCCCACGTTTTTGGACTGACGTGTTGCAGACCATTGCATTTTGGGTAAAAAAATTGATCCGACGTTGATGAATTTGCCATCATTCGATCCGTCTGCGTGTCTCTATTGTCGTAATAGTCGTCGTTACTATTTTTTTTTTTTCAATTATTCAGTGTTATAATATAGAAATATGATACAGAATGGACAAAGGATATGATTTGAATCGATATGTATTATTAAAAAGATGAAATAACTACGTGTTCGCCCTGTCGTTAATTCGCATCACAAAGCCTTGGTTGTGCAAATTGACCCAAATAACCATGGAAATTGGGTCGGGCATGCGCAGATAGAACCAAAACCAACATGGCGGACAGCGGGACCACGGGCGTTAACTTACAAGGAGCGTAAGCGTAGCGGAGGCATAATAGTAATAAGGGTGTCCAACTCAGAGACACAATGGCCACAGGGGACTACGTAGTGTCATCAGTTTGAACATAATACATAGCAATTTGATAAAATAAAATTCACAGGTGATTTAGTTTCAGTGAACCAAGATTACTTGCAGAAGTGTGGCAGGTGACGCACAAGGTAATAGAATAAAAGGGTGTAAATTCCTGCATCAAGACTAGACCCCAGTGGCCATTGTGTCAACAATACAGTGCAACCTGGGAGTCAGAAGCACATGACTGGTAGGAGTGTGCCTCCTCACTTGAAACAGTCATGTTCTAAGTAAATAACTGCATATTGTATGTACCTAAATACTGGGAGGGGTTTATGTGCCCTAGATATACTATGTCTTCTTCATAATGCATAGCTGAGAGCTTTAATTACTCTGATTCCACAGTCAAACATGCTTTTGTTTACATACAGCCACAAGGCAGAAGGGATTCCCCCAAGCCTCGCTTTCATATTGCCTAGGGCAGCAAGGAGTGGTCATTTATTGTCAGAAGAGGTGGGGTGGGGGTAGTGTTTAATGAGTTTTGAGTTAAAAAAAAATCGACAGCTTGGGGGGAGGGTGAAAAATAATAAATGAGTTCTGTAAGGGGATGTTGTTTTCTTGTTCCTCTGGTATGTTGAATACCCCATTATGAGGGGAGCAGGTGAAAAATAGTACTCATCACAATAGATAAATACATGCATACCACTACCAGGGTGTCCAAATCTTTTATTTTAATACTGATATTTATTATTTTTCTCGTAAATTAGATTTTAAGCCATAATAGGCCTTCCATAAATTCTCTCGGATAAGCCCACCCCTTGTATAAGCAGCACCCCCAACTTGGGGAGATATAAGCCACATCTATGGATTTTTACAAAAGACAAGAGACAAAGGTTTCAGGTTGATCATGGCATTTATTTAGAGATTTTGTACATCAAAGTCTTGAAGGGTATTTGACACGGCATTTCAATACTATTTTAATTCATTTGTAATAAATGGGAAATTTCAATGATAGGGTGGCTAAGTCATGTCATATGACAGCCCAGTCCGTGCGCAGCGTATCATTGCCTGTAAACTTGAAGGGCCTGGCACTCTTTCTTTTTGAGGCTTTGGATAACTTTTGAAAAGAATGAGTTAAACAAAAAAAGTTCCATGAAATATTGGTATTTTGAGTTCCAATGCAGAATCTTTTATAACATGGTTTATCATAAGACTTGGGCTCCGTATCAATAGCATTTCCTTTGTATCACATCACATAGCACAGATAAGATAATTCATTGTAGAAAAAGTATGAAAATAGATTTAGAAAGATATAGTTGATAAATATGATGGCAGTTCCAGCCCAGGTAGTAAGAGTGTGCTGTGCTGAGGTGTATTTCCATGTTTGCTCACCAGATGGTGCTCCTAAACACCTACCTATGAGATCTGCTACATCAGATTGGTCTCAGTTGCCACCAGGCGAGGCGGTGGATGACACAGACAGGTTGCATCAGAGTAGGGAAAATTAAAATTATATACAACCTACCGACCTCAAAATTGTTTACCATGTTACCAGAAACATACATTTTTTTTGCATAAATATGAAGAAAGTGAAAAAAAAATTGACACAACGCTGCTATTTCTTTATTATTTCTTAAAACACATCCACATCATTCATAATTGACTGCATTAATATCAGTATGTTTACCATGTATAGTAGGCCTACTTGAAGAATGCTCATTTTTTAACAAGGGGGACAAGAAAATTCAGACACTTCTTAGGGATTGGTCATTATTTATCAACAGGGGGTGGTGGTTTTTCATGTGGAGGCGCGATAACCTTTTACGCCCCCCTTGACAGCAATCAAAATTTTTTGCCCCCACCCCCTACGCTGCAGGCACAGAGAATTTTTGCGCCCCTCTTTGATCTATAGTAGTGTGCAGGCTTTTTTGCTAAAAAGAGGGTAAAATTTTTACGATCCCCTCCACTCAAACCCACCACCCCCCTGTTGATAAATAATGACCACTCCCTTAGTGGGGGATAAAAAAGGGGATAAAAAGAATGTCACCCCTTTCTGGTGAAAAGGCCAGTGTGCTACTATAGAATAAAAGGAGGTGGAGGGAAAGATTTCGTACCAGCACACAAAAATCCACCCATTGTTCCAAAAATGACAACTCCCTAAATAATGATACTGTCTTGGATAACTGTCTTGAATTACGCATTTCCCGTCCACTCATTCGCCTATAGTGCTGATATCATCCCAAACTATCTATCTCTACTTGTAAAGTCTCAACCCTAATCAATAGATTCAAATCATATTTAATAGGCCTACATTCATAGGTTTTCAAATCATTGGAACTTATTTGAACCTAGGCATTAAAATGGCCAATTTATCATATTGATATGAAGTTTGGAAGACAACACAGGCTCATTAGGCCCTGAATCATGGGATTGCTCCTGTTGAAAGGGGTTGGTTCCATTAGCACACAGCAAGAAGGTGACAGTGGCTTATGTCAGCATTGGGTGAGCTGTCTCTGGTACTGTCCGGGTCCTCACTGTTGGAAAATGATATAAGTAGAGTGTCAGGGAGGCTTATATGAATATCATAGCAATGATTGTAATACAAACTTTTTAACAGAAGTCCTTATCGGCCTATGTGATACCTACACTAATATATCAGCATTGAGTAGACTGTAATTATAAGTCATGCAAAGTGTAACAGAATAATACCATGAATTACTGTAAATTGCCATGTATAAAGAAATGAGAACTCCCTATGATTATAAGCCATAGCCTGTAAGTTAATAAATAAGCCGCACCCCCACCTTTGATCCATTTAATAGGCACATTATATGACCCCCCCCCCACACACCCCAGAGATAAATGACCACTCCAGATGTGGCTTGCAGAGTAGCATTGCTAAAATAAATGGCATGTACAGAGGATTTAATGAAACAACACATATTCCTATTCTAAACAGACTGCTTGAGAATGTTCAGTGATGCTGCACCTACCACTATTTGTTCTACAAACCCTAAATATTGGCCCAGAGATGGAATTGTGTACTTCTGACAGTTCTGTGTTGTTGTCAAATGGGAAAACATGGAGGTTGTGGTTGTTCTAATTATAGGTTGGGGGAAGCCCTTTTAGTGGCTCCATCTAGTGGTTACTACTAGAACCTTAATCTGCAAGCTGGCCCCAAACCCCAGAAGATTGAAAGCTAGTAGCTGAGTTGGACACCCTTATCTACTACTGCCTCTCTACTACGTTCCCGCTCCGAGTAAGTTAACGCCCGTGAGCGGGACTATCGACTTGTGGGGCTATAACAGTAAAAAGATAGGGTATATTCAATTCAATTCAATTGATATTGCCAAAGATGCATGGATTATTTTCAAAAAGCCAGTAACTTCAAGTTAAATCGATAGAATATATCATTTCTCCGTCGAAAATGCTACTTCCGGCAAGGAGGGTTCGCGCATGCACACATAACATCAAAATCCAAAATGGCGGACAACGAGACGATCCACTCATGGTGCCATGCAAACTGCTGGATTATAACAAAATGGAGGAGAATTACACTGTCTCATTTGTTTTTATGGTTAATATGGATCATTATTCAAGACCTGCTGGTATTGTGCAATGCTTAACTCGCCAAGAGAGGAGTTATTCGCCAATGAAACATACAAGCGATAATGGATGCATTCTCCATATGCTTAACCATTGACAGTGATAATGCTCGAAGAAAACATGAGGTTAGTATCAGAAGGGGCCTAAAAGAAGAGATTAAGTGCCCTTTCGGGTTACTTGCATTGCAAAATGCTGTCCTATATTTTTCCTGAAGAGGGTATTTTGAAAGGTCATACCCAGCCTACCACATAAAGATAGGATTAAATGAATTGCAGTTCCAGAATGCACTTTATTCATTCTATCTCGCATGGATACATGATACATTTGATAAAGTATTTCAAAACTCATTGTCTTACCTACCACCATGTTCCTAGGTTTCCCAACAAATTTCCCCCCATTCATGGGTCTGAAAAATTCCACCCTCTGGACAGTAAACGGGCAGATTTTTAAAATTTAATAGTGGCCTGAGTTGAAGGAAATACCGACAATAGCACATTATAATACAGTAAAGCCTAAGGCAGAGCCACACTACTCAATAGAGTCCTGATGGTCCTGACCCTTAGGCTTAGAGGCCCAACCTGTCTGTTGGCAGTCTGTATTCCGAGTTAGCAGGTAGTCACATGGGCGCGGCCATTGCTGGAGCTTATTACCAGCGAGTTCTACTGATAACACCTACCAGATGGGTACCAGTTGGCCCGCGAAGGACCGCAGTGAATAGATTGGGGTTCTCTCATTGGCTAATAATTAAACCTGCTAAGTCCGTATAGTCAGTCATTCTGGCACAGTGCCCAGTTCTCATAGAAGTACATACTGCTAGGGTCTAATGCTTCTACCAATACTTCCCACAATGTATATCCAAATATTCACAATACACAAAGCACTTGAAATACATCTATCAGCATACACCTTCGTAACCTACATAGTATGTAGGTACATGTATATGGTACTGGTAATATCAAATCGATGTTATACCGTAATATCCCGCGTATAAGTCGCTCCTATACGAGAGGTTTTAGTTCTTCCTGGATCCACAAGGGGGAGATCAAGACCTTCATTTTGATATCTTACACTCCCATATAACCTTATCAGCTGAATATGGGGTCCAGGGGGTCTGGGGGGTCCATGCACCACATAGGTTTTTGAATTTTCAAAATCCATTCAGTAGAACAAAAGTTATGAATTTTTCATTTTTCTGGTCAAATCTCTAAACTCTAGGTGCGCCTTATATGCGGGTGCGCCTTATACGCGGGAGATTACGGTAGTTAGAACTCCCTAGCTCCCTTACTCCAATACATTGCCTGCCATCTTGGATCTGCCTAGTGGCCAAAAATGGCCGAATAGGAGTGATATTTTAGGCTTAACATAGACATGCCAGATTTATTGGAAATATTTCATACTTCGACCATTATAAGTTTTTGTACATGAAGGGTACATGGCTGTATATAGGAGGGGGCATTTCCAGAAACTGACAGTGAGGAATTACTTAGTTCAGAACAGTCAAATACTCATGTGTTTAGGGCCACTATAGCCAAAAATATATGTTGGTCTCTGCTTCCCTGCAGCATATCTCTCGGTGTAAGCCACACCAGTCTGTGCCTGAAAAGTGGTTTTGAGCAGTGAACTAAGTACATGTACCAAGATACTGCTAAATTAAAGACTTATCTAATGATTATAATGCATTGCGAAATGCACTACCGTATGCAGTCCCCATGTTGTTTAATAATAGCACAAACCTAAATACTTTCAGGTCCGTGATAATCACTATGGGCATAGCGATGTCCATAAAGCGCTTTACGGATCTCGATTCAGTTGAGCGACTTTGGACCTCCTATACTTTAGCATTGCAACTGATGTACCGTAAAGCAATTTGCCAGAATTGGCTAGGATCTCCTTAAAGCATTTAAAAGATCTCTGTAACACGAGTGATAAACTTGCTATAACTCCTTTTATACCCTTTCAAATTGAAAATTTTGTGGTTTGAGACAACATGTATACCCTGTGGGAACTATTTTTGTTGTCATATTGATGCATTGATTGAAAAAAAATGAAAATACCCTACTCAAAAAAGTGATCTCCGTAAAGAGCATGCATGAACACATGCATATTCACAGTTTCACCTAATACATTATCTCTCTGCTATAAGAAGGAATTCTGGTAATGGGAACCACAGCTACTGATATGCTATTATTGAAGTAGTTTCCACCATATTGAGAAAGCCTCATCATTGTGACTCTCACTAAAGTGGTGTAGCAAATCTGTAATATGCTCTTCTGAATATGTACAGTGATAGAGTCTATATCATGCCTATAATAGAAAAAGTCAGTCAGTTTTACAAATGGTGAGTGAGTGAGTAATACTTAATGCCATTTTGATAGCCAAGGTCATATTCATGTTGATTATATTACATGATTACACAGGTTTGCACCACACACATAGAGGGGTCAGAAAAGATAAGGCTTAGACCCTTTTAATTAGACTAGGGAACCCCTTTACGAATGGCTATTTACACCATATCTCTATATGTATGCTTACAGTGATAAATAATTTCAATGTAACAAGGAGAAATTATAATTCTGGTTAAGTACATTTATACTTTACGTAGGCAGAACAAATGTCTTACCAATAGCAACAGCTTCCATATTAAAGATAAATCATGTCCTAGTACACAGAGGTCTCTTGTGTTGAATCATCTAGGGTCAAAGGGGAAGACACCCTTTATTATCATATCAGTGTATTGGCCTAGCAGGATATACAGAAAATGATGAAAACAGAAATATATGCCTATCACTACAGTTATTGTTCTACAAAGTGCAAGGGAGATACAAAATCATGTAAAGGTCAGTTGGATTTCTACAACAATCCATAACACATTGTATGTAATTTTATTCAGTGATGCATATCCAACAAATAGAAAGGATGTTTACAGTGCGGCTGAGCCCTTCCCGAACCAGAAGGCAGTATCTACTTCTCCTATCAGTAGCTACTGAGAATATGCTGATCAACAACTGCATTTTGCAGTAGGTACTGCTGAAATACTTCCAAAACAGCTGACTCTACACTGCATTTTCAGTATAGACTCAGTAGTGTACTGACTATCAACTGAGTATACACTGCATTTTCAGGCTAGAATCAGTAGTCTACTGACTCTCAACTGAATCATAATAGATACCAAAAATGTCACACTCTGTGCAGCAGCATAGATGCAGTAGTCTACTGACTATCTACTGGTATCGCTCTGTCCATTCATCGATTATTTATTGGGCTACTGACCTGATGCTTCTGAAACAGTCCATAGTGTAATTGTCAATATGGTTGTGAACAGTAATCAAAAGATTCAGTTATGAAATTCTGAAACTATCCAGTGTTTAATAAGAAAAGCATGGTTATACCTTTGCATATGATTATGTTATTGAGTGCCAGTAATGGATACACATGGATGTTGGGGTGTGTGAAAGCGAGGAATTAGTCACTGACTTTATGTAGGGCATAAATGTACTGAATCATCCAGTATTATTTTGGTCACCATCCTGCCACTTTTTTTTCATTGTATACATGTATCATTGATAATTACAAAGCTGCTGTCTTATCACCTAAAATGCAAGGCATTCTACTATAGCAGTACTTTATCAGACATGCCTACTCTTACCTTCTTGCTATGATAGAAGTTACCCAGTACTACTGAATCAATACTACTTCCCTCCTATATGAGTTGCGTGCAATACTAGGGAGTAATGACAGCTCCACATATCTGATGGGGTGGTGGCTCAGGGGGCTAATGCGTTGGTACATTAATCAGAAGATCCCAAGTTCAAATCCAGCAAGGACCACCTAGAAAGGCATTGGTAGTGCCAGTACTAAAGCAGCAGCTGCTCCTTTTATGCTTCTACCTGCCCCCAGCAGTAGTTTTCAGTATGATCTACTGCTCACCTACTGCTATAGCAGCAGTCATGCAGTAGTGCTGATTGAACACTGCCCCAACCCCATATATGGTCATGCAGCATTAAATAAGTAGATACTGTTAAAATGCTGCCATCTCATTTACATAATTGGGACAACTGATTCAATACTGCTTGCATGCTGCTAATACTACTGTTCTGCTACTGAACCACCGCTGCCATGTGCTGTGTGCTGAGCAGTAGAAAGCCAGTAGATGCTGATATGGTACTGTTTCTGATGCTGCTTTCACACTGAATGACTACTGTCACACCACACTGTTTTTCTACTGTATAAATACTGGTTTTCTCCTGCATTTTGGTCAAGGTTATCTAGTTGCAAGCTTCTGACATTTTTACGGAGATCACCTGAAAGCAATATAGTTGGCACATTGTGAAAGTATGCTTTATGGTACATCAATAGACAATACATGCATTTGGTGCTCTAAGCATATATTTGGCAATGTTGTGACATGGGAAGCATTACTACTTGATCTAATCACAAGTTTCATGAAAGTTAACAATGCATAATGCACATAGTAAAGGGGGAGACTCATCAAAATGCTCCTCTCCTGGTAGACCTGTAGGCTGTGTTTCTGGAATGTGCAGGTAAAACCTTGGACAATATGAATGCTTCACGGAGATCATCAGTAAAAATAGCCTTTCGCTTTACGGTACATCGCAGAAATTCTTTATGGTACATCAGTTACAATGTTAAAGTATAGGAGGCCCCAAAGTCGCTCAACCGAATCGAGATCCGTAAAGCCCTTTACAGACATCGCCATCCCCACAGTGATAATAGGCAGTGGTTGATTATTAAACCATATGGCTGGTGGACTTTGGCACAGGGTCATACACAAACAAAATAAAAGAATAAACTACCCCGTAGATCCCTTCCAGGTAGCCACAAAAAAAATATCAAAGGGGAGGGGATGAAAAACAAAGATGGGACCCCTTTTAGTTTTCAGTGAGAAGAAGTGATACTATAGAAATATAGGATCGGACAGGAAAAATTTCCGGCCCATCATATGGGGTCCAGAAAATTTTAGTCCTGTCTCGTTGGATGACACTAAAATTAGGGGCGCCAACATGAAAATTAACAATCCCCCCCTCCGGCGAGCTTCAATGTTATGTAAGGTCACACAGTGGTTCAATAGTTAATCGACTGAACACAAGAGGCTATAAGTTGTATTGTTTATTTGCATTTTCTCACCAGATGGCGCCACTATACATTATCTGTACTTTTTTTCATGCATCTATCCCAAATGCGAACAAATCAGTAGCATTGACTCACTCCTAAAGCTAAATTTTCAGTATTGCATTGATTGATATATTTGTTCCTATTAAGTATATAAAATGTGTCATTTGGACAGAATATCCTTATCATTGTGATGGAACTTAAAACTCGTACACCATTTTAATGTAGAAAATGAGGTAATAAATTTTCAAAGTCTCCACACCCAGGTACGCCGGGAGGCGTGGCGCAGTCGGTAGCGCGTCCGCTCACGGGCCGTAAGGTCGTGGGTTCGGTTCCCGGCCCGGCCGGGGCACAGTGGTGGTTCCAAACGTCACTGTAAGGTGTCGGTTGAGTTCCTCCTTGCTCTGGCTAGGCTGTGCTGGAAAGTCTCTCGGTGGTCATGGCAGACAAATGACTTAAAACAGGCCTGTCCATCTCTCACTATGCCTATGTAGTGACGGATGTTAAAGAACCATTGCCTCGGTAAATGTGTAGGGGCGTGCTTTCTATCTTCCCATAGATTCGGTCACCATCATCCCCCCTCCCCATTAGACTAGGGTCCGGGCAACTACGCCACAAGGGTAATCTCACTTCGGTGTGGATACAACCCGCGGGACCTCTCACCCTTGAGTGTCGGCCGTAAGGCAGGCACGAGGTGAGATAAAATTCGAGCAGCAGAACACCCAGGTAAGCCGCATTCATGGGCAGTTTGCGTAATTTCTCGCTGCTGTCACATGAAGCTTAATTTTTGTGGACCAGAAGGTGAGCTTCGGCCTGCCTCCCTGGTCTAACATTCTAATCTAAAGATAAGAAACTACCTCTAAAGTTCACCTGTAAAGGACGTATCTGTAGCGAGTTAAGCTGGGACAGGCCACCCAGCCTACCTATCCCCAGCCTCGGCCAGCAGCTATTGATATCAGTTCAATATGTCGGGCTGGATGGATCGAGCCTGACCCATCCCAGGCTAGATCCAGCCGAACATACCCTCTACTACGGGCTGACCCCAGACCTTAGGGTTTATCTTTGGTTGTACGGTGATGGCAATTGCGTTTAATTTATTTCCTTTCAGTTTTTAAGGTATTTTCACATCTAAATTTTTGAACAATATTTTTCAATTCAGGATTTACCTACTTATGGAGGAATTTATGGTGAGCAGTTAAAAGATTGTGTTTGGGGGCATCACTTCCTAATCCATTTTGAAAAAGGGCGACGTATCATCATTATATCAGAGTGTGTGGCTCATTACATCGAATGCAGGATATTCTTGGCCGTTGCTTTTAACCTTGAAACCTGTTGGCAGTTACCCCTGTATAAAAGTTTGATTTTCTTCCCTGCATTGCATAAAGAAGCTGCTTAGACGAATATAAACCTTTCCCCAATACAATATCGAGAAGGTTTTGCCAGCATGATTTCTAATATAGATATATCGATTCTGAAAGCAAGAAGCGAAGGAAAACTTTGTATTTTTTCTGTCTCCTGTCATAAAAGACTCATTCATTGAAAGAAGCAGCATGGTTGTCGTTTCTGGGCGTAGCAAAAACAGGAAACAATGAACAAGTCCCTTCATAACGATGGTATTGTTATACAATTCTTTCTTTTTTTTTTTATGTATTAGGCCATTTAATTATGATAACTTGGATTACGGATTTTTTCACCTATCTGTAAGGTCGGGCATCGGTAAAAAAAGAAAAAAAAAAAGCTCACTGACCCCCCCTATCGACAACCAAATATACCCACCGCCGGGAGGCAAAAAAAAAAAAAAAGTGGCATGGAAATCCAATTTTTGGACATCAAACAAAGGAATATAGAGAAATTTCGACCACTGGAATACAAAAAAACGGAAGGTTGTGCAATAACTACATCAATTTCTTTTCCAACTTTACTCTTTTTGTGTCAAATAGTGCAAAATTCCCATCGGGGATAAGCAAAAAAAAAAAAAAATTTTTTTTTTTGCAATTTGCTAAAATTCACGTCGCCGGATCCCTAATCCAAGTTATTAGAATAAAACGGCCTTAGAAGAAAAAAAAAACTGGCCCAGAGTCCATGGGTTTGGCGCAACCATTGTGTGTGCGTGTGTGCGTTATAGACACATTTGACTCCCTTCTTTCTCATTAATCAAGCACGCTGTATATATCTTTGAAGATTTCTAGTGAAGTAACCACAAACCCTGCGACCTATATGCGCATGCTTGGCTAATATTTCTGGGTATACTCGCTTTCAAAAGCATTCCCTCAAACTTTTCAATAGCAGGGGAGCCGCTATTGTTGAAGACGGGTGGGATGGCTGAGATGTGTATTTGAAGTATTTTGGCACTATTCAGTGCTTCCACCTACAGTCTGCACAATTCTGTGTATTAAAAGATAAATCTGACAAATTCTGACTGATCTATGACAGAGGTGAGGAGGGGGGATGTTCCATCAATTCCCACTCCCCTTTCTCAAATAGGGACAAGTCAGCAGTGGGACAGTGCAAGTGAAAAGTGAAGGGTTGGGCCGTGTAAATTCTAGTACAGTTTACTATAAGCTATCAACTAGAATAGATTCCCTTTCACTTCAGTTCTTTTTGTCACTGAATCGAATGAGGATGAACCACAATTTGAAAGTATGAACCCCGATGAGTTCTGTCATTTCGGACCTTCTTCAGTGAATGTTCTTTACTAAAACCAGGGACCTGCACTATAAATTATTTTGCTTGTGTCTATGCTATAACAGAAAAGTACCATAATCTCCCGCGTATAAGACGCGTCCTCTACGCCAAACAAAATGCTGGGGAGTCTGAAATTGGGGGTGTGTCTTATACGAGGGGTAATTTTACTATAGAAATGTACTAATCTTACAAATTTATGCATTAAAATGTGCGTCTTATACGCGAAAATGCATGTGCTGAGTTTGGGGTGCGTCTTATACGCGCAGCGCGTCTTCTACGCGGGAGATTACGGTAGCTATGATTTATAGTTTCAAACTGAAACAGTGTAGGCAATGCACCCTCTACACCCTCAAGGCTCCGCCTCCTTTGTCAGTCTGTATGCATAGTATACATGCCTGCTGGCGCGAGTTTGATTGTAACATCAAAATTTTAAAGGCAAATCAATATTTTGGCAAAATACTTTCCTGCTTGACGACATGTGTCCTGAGCGACCAAATACACTCCTCAGTCTACACAGACTAGTATGGACTCAGCTACTGAACATGGAGATACGAGTTTGTATTGTAAACATGTATTTTTCATTGTCAAATGCTCGGAGAAATGATTGATCATTTTTAGGTGTCCACTATTGACTTAACAATAGAAACAGATGAAAACCGGAGCGTAATTATTAATCAACACCAGCTAAAATACTATTGTTGTATTCATTGCAGAAAAATACTTCTATGCTCGGACAAGTGGGCGGGATGTTCCGCCTGTCGCTCAGTCGAGTCGTCCGGTTCGGGCTGGCCATCGCCGTCATCTATATGATGGCTAACTTCGCGGCTCGATTCCTGTTCACAACACCAGATTTGACTACACCGGGAAGAGGTTCTTTTAAATTGCCAAATATTGTGCACCCCAATCCCTTGATGCATTTTGTCTCCTGTTTTCTCTATGCCTTTATAGATGACATATTGTATCAAGGCTGCGTGCTCTTTCGTTCTCATGATGCAAGAATGCACTACTGGTGTTTATTTCATGTTGAATACTGAGGCTCCATAGGTTTAACCAAGGAACCTCGTATTGCATGCCCCCATGCAATAACCCTATCCCTTATTTCATGGCCAGTTGCTCCACCCTGAAAGGGCAACTTACTATGATTAAAGTATTATTTTGTGCCAAATAAATGGATTTTGAAATTTTTCTCAATGATTCTCGCGAACCTTTACCATTATAACTCCCTAGCACTGCTTCGATGCATCATGCTAGCCTTTCAGGAGTGTATTAATTCACAAGGGTTACCATGATGACTCGCACACATGCTGTCATGCATCGTGGCAACGAAAGAAGAGTTATTTCATCCAATATTTTTCCTTGACTTTCATAATCCGGTAATTTTCTATGTAATAGAGTTTTATTGGATAATATCATAATAGTAACTATGCATGTACCAGTATGCACATGCATGTTTTTTGTATGTTCAAGCTAAATAAGTGAGCTGAATATCCGTATTGACAGTTGATGCGTGTAGCCTATATCCTATTACATAGGTTGAATATTTCAGTGCTTTCCACACCAAGTAGCACTCAACAAATAAAATACATCTTTCAGCGTTAACAGTGCTTAATATTGTACTCATTTCCTGTTAGTCTAGAATTGCCCTATGTCCGTAGTACCGTAAACTCCCGCGTATAAGACGCGTCCTCTACGCCAAACAAAATGCTGGGGAGTCTTATAGCTTTCTCTCAAGTTGGGGGGGGGGCGTCTTATACGAGGGGTAATTTTACTATAGAACCGTACTGGATTTACAAAATTGGTACCTTAGAGGTGCGTCTTATACGCGAAAATGCCTCTGCTGAGTTTGGGGGGCGTCCTATACGCGCAGCGCGTCTTCTACGCGGGAGAATACGGTAGTTTTCTGATAGCAAAGTAAAGATTAACCCAACATGGTCATTTTCATTTTTTCCTTTCCTTGCCACTAATAAACAGGTTTGCATGGTGTGTGATAATTTTACACATTACACTTGTTAGGTTTACCTGAAAGACAGCGTTTACCGTTGAAAGGTGCCTATCCCAACACCCTGCGGCCTGTCGTCAATCTCTCTCGGCATGTAGAAGAACCCCCACCACGTAAGATTCAAATGACACACACTAATGTGATGACTGAAAGGTTTCATTTTAAGTATACCAAAAATACATAAGGAATATCCATAATAACTCTATTGAATAATACATCAATTTCAGTCTTTTCATTAGAGTTTAGACTTGTCAAAAAGGTACATATGCGGTAATCAGTTTATGATTATTAGCTTATTGGAACAGGTTTCCCACATTCAATATAAAGTAATACATACATACCTAAGGGAGTGCTCATTTTTAACAACAGGGGGGTGGTTGGTTTTTGTGTAGATGCACGAAAAGAATTTGGACCCCGCAACGTTAGGGTTGAAATTTCTTTGCCTTTGCATCTCCCCCCTCAAGGGGCCGAAAATAGTGTAAACATCCATGTGGGCTTTTTTTGCTGAAAACGGGTAACTTTATTTTACCACCCAGAGGGGCTGAAAAAAAATTGACCCCCCCCCGCCCCACCAGCCCCCCTACCCCCTCGTTGTTAAAAAGCGATCACTCCCTAAATAACTGGTCTACACCACATGACAACCAACGAAAATATTGCTTTACCTAGTCATCTCATAGATCTGATTCCCCTCCCTCTGACTGTTGCTACCCACATAGAAATAAAACCAGAGCTCTCCTAGCCCCTGCTACCCATGAGTAGGTATACAGTACTGTTTTATCATTTCTATGCTTACTATGCCAACAAAAACAACATTTTCATAAGCTGAATGAATATAGAAAGTTCCATCCTTTCTATTGATTTGAATATTATGTCATTGTAGCGATAGTCCTGATAAACATCCTATAATAACTTGTTTTCACTTTTACACGACAAAAAGCTATAATACCTGGGAAAGTTGCCCATATGTCACTTAGCGACCAACAGATACATAATAGTGACAACTTATCCTATGGTGGATATCAGACAAGTAACACATACTACCGTAATCTCCCGCGTAGAAGACGCGTTGCGCATATAGGACGCACCCCAAACTCAGCAGGAGCATTTTCGCGTATAAGACGCACATTTTAATGCTGATATTTGTAAATTCAATACATTTCTATAGTAAAATTACCCCTCGTATAAGACGCACCCCCAATTTCAATACATCCTATAAGACGCACAAGGCATTTGTTTGGCGTAGAGGATGCGTCTTATACGCGGGAGTTTACGGTACTAGTTCTAGGTCTGTGATTATACCAACAATGAAGTATGGTGTGTTTTAGCACTGTCTTACCCTTTTAGCACTGTCTTACCCTTATAATAGATTGTGTTTGTGGCATGTTGTTATCACATGTTGCACGAATCAGTGCATGATTATAAATCTATCCTTAAGATATGTTCCGTGTGAAGAGATTGTGATGCATGTAACCATAGACCTACATGACATTATGAAGGTCTGTGCTGTAACATTTCAGATATTTGATGATGACATTTTTCCATAGAAAATATTTAGAAAAATAAACGTAATAGATTTGCCAATGCCAGAACATCAACTTTGGGAAGTTTCCGTGATGTACAAGAGGTTTAAACCTCCTGTAGAGTCCCCAAAAGTAATTTTTCAGATGTTTGGCCTATATCCGACTGACATATCTTGCCCATATATACAGTCACTATTGATATATCTTGCCCATATATACAGTCACTATTGATATATCTTGCCCATATATGCAGTCACCACTGACATATTTTGCCCATATGCAGTCACTACTGACATATTTTGCCCATATGCAGTCACCACTGACATATTTTGCCCATATGCAGTCACCACTGACATATTTTGCCCATATGCAGTCACTACTGACATATTTTGCCCATATGCAGTCACTACTGACATATTTTGCCCATATGCAGTCACCACTGACATATTTTGCCCATATGCAGTCACCACTGACATATTTTGCCCATATGCAGTCACCACTGACATATTTTGCCCATATGCAGTCACCACTGACATATTTTGCCCATATGCAGTCACCACTGACATATTTCGCCCATATGCAGTCACCACTGACATATTTTGCCCATATGCAGTCACCACTGACATATTTTGCCCATATGCAGTCACTACTCACATACCGTATACATGTATTGCCCATATGCAGTCACGTGGAAAAAATGAATCAGGCTTATTTAGTTCTAGTTGTCATGTTTTGTAGACCATACATAGAAAATGTATACCATGTTCTTGTATGAAGTATTTGTAAGTTCTTTATAGATAATTTACACTTGTTAATGACTGCAACTGAAATCCGCATACCAATAGCGATTTTACCAGGTAGTTGCATTTATGGGTACAAAGTACATATTTTAAAACAGCTAAATTAAATGTTTTAATCACCATTCAGGTATGTCCCATGATGCACAGCAGGACCTTGTAAACTACATGGGACGCCACCTAGTGGTAAAATATGAGGTGACCAACAATCTAATTGAGGACTTTAAGTTCATCGGGCGGATAACCTTCACCAATATCGGCAGCCAAACCATTCCACAAGGGCCCTGGAGGGTCTACTTTTACCATCCAGTCGACATCGAGGGAGTGCGCCAAGATGAAATTGGTGCAGAACTTGCAAATCGGATGATGTTCGTGTCACATGTTAACGGGGGTTTGTTCAAACTGCAACCAACTGGACTATTCAAGGGCATTGACCCTGGACATACTCTGAGGATTCCCTTCAAAGGTGGAAGATGGATTTGCAGCAAAACAGATGTCTATCCAAACTGGTATGTCAGTGCACGCGGAGTCAAACCCGCGGTTATCCAGAGCACGGCTGGAGAGTCACTTTCATTTGTTGGCAATTTTGACAGCAAGCCATTATACAAGAGGAACAATAAGGACAACCACAGTCCCTTTGGCCACAAAAAGAGGTTCATGAGAAATGAAATTGAAGATATGGGGAGGCCAGGAGGCTACATTGTGCCAACACCTCTACAGATTATAGCCAAGGACACTAACACTAAGGTTAGTGTAGACAACTGGGTCATTGTGGCGTCCAGGATGATGCAGAATGAAGCTTCATATTTAGCAGGTAATTTCAGATTTAAAGAAGTTCTTACTTTTATAATATATGCATTGTAAGGTCCTATTTATATGGACTGGGAGGCGTCTTGCCACTTTTAAGTCCCATTGATTAAATTATCATTGTTAGCTTGCTTCAAACTGTAAATAAAAATTGTCAGGTCATCATCAAAACTAATTATATATTCAGCACACCATAGTCCAACCCTGACCTGTACACAACATTTCTACACACTATAGTCCATCCCTGACCAGTTGTCACCTGGCGAGATGAGATTTAATGATAATATAAAAATAGTAATCATCACATTGGAAACCAGTTGCCCCCATTTTGTAGGTCCTATTTGTGACTGTGTGCTCTGCTCATTGTTTACAAATGTCCATTATCCATTCTTTGTTGCTTGTTTTATTCAGAAAAGACAGGAATGAAAGAAGTCCAATTCAAGCCCAAGAGCAAGTACATAGCTCTAGTGGATAGTACCATTGACCTACCCGGTGCAGATGTTGTGATGGAGGAGGCATACTCGCTTGTCGTTGATCCCGATTTAGAGTCGGTGACCATTTCTGGTCCAACACCAACCGGTGTTTTTAACGGTATCCAGAGCTTGCTGTCCCTTCTAAGTTACGCAAAGACACTACCCGTAGTTAAAATATTGGATGCACCCCGTTATGCTTATCGGGGTTTCATGCTCGATGTCGGGCGTAACTTCAGAACGAAAAGAGAGGTAATAGAGATAATTGATCTAATGAGCTCTTACAAAATGAACAAGTTCCACTTCCATCTGACTGAGGATGAGGGCTGGAGGATCGAGATCCCAGATCTGCCTGAGCTGACTCTGGTAAGTGTGCTGAGACGCCATAGCATCCTGATATTGTAAGAATAATTCTTGCAGTATTTCCTTGAATTCTCTGTATGGTATCTTGATTTTGCAAGAATTCTTTTATCTTATCCTTGAATTTTCTGTATAAGTTTATGTTGTTTATTGGGTGAGACCAATCCTGATTGGTCTATGTATTGATACGGTCAGTACCACTACTACTCACCCACCTGCTACTCCTACACACACACACACACACACTGCTACTCCTCCCTGAACATACCTGTGGGCAGTGACCCACTACTGCAGCCTGCCAGCCTAAGGGCACACACACATGGGACTCTTCCACTGCTTCAATTTTTTGTTTTTTTTATGCATCATGGTGGTTTGTTTGGTATGCCAACAGGCATACCATGGCAACAAAAAGCACTGCCCCAACTGTGGGGTGCTAAACCACAAACTCACGGAGGAGACCAGGAGTAATGCAGTTTTTCATGAGGAAGAAGGGGGAGACCAAGGAGCTTCCAATATGGCCACCCCTTTGGGAGAGAGAAGGCAGAGTAATACACAGCCAAAGTCACCAGAAGCTATTCTCCAGGAGAAGATTGCTATAGCAGAAGAGAAGGCAGGACTACTCAGGAAAAAAGGTGACCTCTTAGCATTAGAAGAAAGGCTAGCCTTAATTGACTTAGAGAATGCAGAACTGGAGGAGGATTACAAAAAATCCCTCAAAGACATACAGCAGAAGCAGCAGAGTGCTGCACACAAGAGGAGGGGTGCATTCGTAAATTTTCATGATTTGACTGCACCTAACAGCAGCTATTACCAGGGAGAAACGTTTACGAACGCACCCAGGAGCAGCAGCAGATACGCCGACGACCGAGCGGAGTACACAACATTTACGAATGCAGCCAGCAGCGCCAAAGCCGAGGACGCCCGGACCTTGCCGAGCGCCTCCGAAGGCATATCCAACCCGAACACGGCCGGACACATACGGAGATACCCGAACGCCGCCGAAAACGGGCTCGGAGAGAGTCGGGGACGGTCGGCAGATGTACGAAGAATACCGAACGCCACTTCGGGTTTCTTCGGCGACGTAAACTCCTACAGCGGATTGAAAAAGAGCGGTCACGGCTTGGATTACGATACACACCAGAGAGCAAACGCAAGCGGCATATTAACCAACGAGGACATACCGAGCGCTGCCGACAGCCTAGGTCGGAAACTTTCGGATTACGTCGGCTCGGGCAAGCTCGGCAATGTTCGTGAACGCTCGGGAGTGCAAGATGGCGTTCCTTCCGCTTTCGCCGAGGGAGACAATTTGCAGCAGGAGTTTATGCTTTTTTTGGCTGGAAAACAGCAAAAATTGCTCAATCAGGCCAAGCAGAACCCAGTAGGCAGTGCTCCAGTCCCAACCACAGCAGCACAGGAGGTACCACAGCTGTATTACTTGGATGGGACACCCTACACTGGGTCTTTGCCTGACACACAACATCAACAACACAGGATCACACCACCCAAGCTTCCCCCCTCTGCTACCATCCAGGCTGGATTATCAACTGCAGGCCTGACAGCTGAGAATATGGGCGTGGAGGGGGACCTTGCCGGCTACCTGGATGCAAAGGACCAAGGTGACTTGTTATCCACTTTATTTAAGATAGGTGAAGCTTCTAAGAAAAAGAGGTCACAACACTGGTTAAGGCCAGATTACCACATTCCCACTGACAAAGTCTACTCTGATATGACATACAGAGAGCTAATATATGGTATGACATGTGTCCAGGAGAAGTTAGCTATTGCTAATTTACCACAGTGGTCTGCAAAAAGTTATGGTGACCATATGAGATTCGTAGCTAGGAAGGGTCTCAATGCCACTTATACCTCGAGTGCACTAGCTAAATATGAGCACGATCTCACTACTAGAGTGATTTCAGGGGAGTTACCCGGATTTCAGACAGCTGAGCACGCATCAGTCTCTAATAATTTGGGCTCCGATAACCTACAGGTGGTACAGGATTTGAAGGCTGAATTAGCCAGATTAAAAGCAGGTAACAAACAAGGCACTAAAGGTAAAGGCCCCTCTACTCAAAACAGAATCCATTGCCCTACGGATGTTTGTGCTTTGTTCAATTTCACTAGATGTTGGTATAACCTATGTAACAGGCAACACGTATGCGCGGTATGTAAGGGCCCCCACCCAGCAAAAGGGGGGTGCAAAAATCAGCCAACAACCACAAGCAGTGGAGCAAACAATAATGCGGGAGGGGGGCCAACCTTTTTCGCACCACCGATCCACTCCCGCGTATCTTGATGTACAAATAATATTGACGGTGCCCATGATATTCCGGATTCCTACGGTTCCGCGGTCAATGTAACAACCGACAATTTACCAGACATTTATTGTGATAGAGACTCGCTTGTGTGTACCTCGGACATATCAGAATTATTGTCAATTTATGTAAGCTATGCTCCATTGTGGGATATTAACTCCACCCATATCCTAAAAGGGGTCAGATCTCAAATGAAACCCGCAGGCTGGTTATCAATGCTTAGTGGAGGCCCTAATTCGGTTTATGGTACAAATGGTTGGGATTATGACGCCGCATTCCTAATGGACGGCATAATGCACGGGTTTAAAGTAGTGGACCCAAACACACATATTAGTGAGTATAGCACTAAGAACTATGTACCCCAAGAAGCAAGGAACTTCATTGATAACCTGCTAAAGACAGAAGAAGACCAAGGCAAATTGTCTATAGTCACAGCAGCACCTACTTGCATCCACGCCTTAGGTGCGGTTGAGAAAAGAGATGGCGGTTATAGACCGGTAACGGACGCCAGTAGACCAGAAGGTCTATCTATTAATTCACACATGAACGAGACATTCCACCACTTTAGTTACACTAGCATCGATGATGTGACCAAGGTGCTCCGACCCGGTATGTTCATGGCAGTCACAGACATTTCCGCAGCATACCGCTCTATTATGATTAGGCCAAGCGATAGGCAATTCCAGGGCCTACAGTGGACATTCGACTCACAGAAAGTGTATTTAGTGGACAACTTTGTGTCATTCGGCACTAGAATGGCTGCATTCCTCTTTAATAGGATTACTGACAGCATAGCTCAGTATATGAGAGCTAACGGTTATTATTGCTTTAATTATCTCGATGACTTACTTACTATGGGTAACTCATATGCGGAGTGCCAAAAAGCACAGTTGTTTCTACATAGCACACTCCACTCGTTGGGTTTTTTCTTATCCTATAAGAAGGTTCTTTCACCTGCACAAGTTCAAATTTATCTAGGGATAGAAATTGACTCACTACAAATGTGCCTCAGACTACCGGAGAGCAAGATCAATAAATTGCACAGTGAGCTACGTTTCTTTGTAGGTCGTCGAAGGGCAACCAAGAAACAGCTGCGCCGTTTATGCGGGATCTTAGCACACTGCTCTACTTTAGTCAGGGGGGGCAGGACATTCTCTCACAGAGTCATAGGCATGTTATCTGCGTTCACGAGCACTAAAAGGTACATAACCCTCTCTACCGGGTTCTTCAAGGACCTAGACTGGTGGCTAAGATTCGCAAAGTGGTTTAATGGCGAAGCAAAAATTGTCAGCACTCTACTGTCCACAAAAAGTGACTTATACATGGACGCATCAGACAGGGGTTACGGTGTCAGGTACGGCAAGGACTGGATATGTGCAGGTTGGGGATGCAGGATCAGTATGAACATAGACAGTCATGGACACTGCCTCCCGCCACCTAGTCAATTCGTGCCTGAAAACATAAACATCAGGGAGCTATACCCCATCTTAATGGCGATTAATAGGTGGGGACCTTTGTGGCGCAATAGGAAAATTGTCTGTTACACGGATAACACCCATGTAGTAAGCGCACTGAATAAGGGCAAAAGTACAAATACAAGAGCGATGGACTTCCTGAGAGAACTGTTTTGGCTTACAGCTCTTTATAACTGCCATATTGTAGCATTACATATCCCAGGACGACTTAATGTCCTTGCAGATGCTTTGTCAAGAGTGTTATATTACCCGCATAACCTTCCTATGTATCTATGTTGTAGCGGCGGCTAAGCTATGCGAAGATTTGGACATGAAAGCGGCAATAGCGAGAGCGCATGCTTGGAGCGTTTCCACCTGGAAAACTAAATGCAGCCAATGGAAAAGATTTATTGTGTTCTGTACCATCTCTGCCTCTACAGTCGTACCCACTTCGGTTCAGACCATGTGTCGATATTCAGTGTACCTGTCTTCGGACTTGAAGTATAGCACTATAGACAATTACGTGAGTGCAGTGATAAGTTTAAATGCACATTATGGCTACGACGTAGCTTGGATAAGGACAAATTTTATGTTTAAGTGTACTATGTCAGGTCTGCGCAGGATCCTCGGTGACCCTATACCCACTAGAGTCACACTGTCAGTTTCGCAACTCTTGGACATGTCTACAAGGGTGAATCTAGCAGTACCTGACCATTTAGCTATGTGGGCATGCATCGTTACTAGCTTCAGGACCCTTCTCAGGAAGAGCAACCTAGTAGTAGACAACGCAGCAAAAGCATCACCACACTTTCTAAGAAGAAAGTCTGTATCATTCACTAGCTGGGGTATGATTGTCACAGTTTCAAGCTCAAAAACAATCCAATTTGGACAGAGAGTCCACCACATCCCGGTCGTAGGAGTCCCTAACTCACCACTTTGTGCAGTATCTTTACTCAAGAGACACTTTGACGGTACCCCCACGACAGACCCTGAAGCACCCGCCTTCCTAGTGCGCAAAGGGAATTCGCTGGTCCCATTACAATACTCATCACTACTTAAGTTCCTGAAACACCTACTAAGTACTATTGGGATAGATACAAACAGGGCCGGAATACATTCTCTGAGACGTTCAGGCGCTGCCTTTATGCACCTGTGCGGTATCCCACTAGAGGACATCAGATACACCGGTGACTGGACAAGCTTGTCTGCTCTTTTGTACTTAGCCAAACCACTTGGTACCAGGATAGATATAGACAATATAGTCGCCACGGCACTGAAAGCTACTTTTTAGACATACTAATGTGTAGAGTATCAGGACTATATCATTGTTCTGGTGTTGCCGGGTCATTTGGACTCAGTTTAGCCCAGACCGCGGCTACTCGTCCTTCATTACTGTTCCAGAATCAATGGGTGAGACCAATCCTGATTGGTCTATGTATTGATACGGTCAGTACCACTACTACTCACCCACCTGCTACTCCTACACACACACACACACACACACTGCTACTCCTCCCTGAACATACCTGTGGGCAGTGACCCACTACTGCAGCCTGCCAGCCTAAGGGCACACACACATAGGACTCTTCCACTGCTTCAATTTTTTTTTTTTATGTAATTTCTCTGTATTAATATGTTATTACTTGTTAATAAATAGGGCCGGGTCATTTGGACTCAGTTAAGCCCAGACCGCGGCTACTCGTCCTTCATTACTGTTCCAGAATCAATATCTACATAATTGGCCCCAATTAGAATATGTATACCAATCTTCACTAATTTTTCTGGGCTTTTTTCAACAATAATATTCAACTTACAGTAGTTTGAGTAAGAGTATTACAACAGTTTATAACCTGACATAATGCTAACGTGACCTTTAGATGTGCAATCACAACTAAAATCCAAAATGTGTCCATACAAATTACATAAAATCCCAAATATATCAAGGCTGATATGGTACATAACTAACGGGTCAAATGGTCTAAAATGCAAAATCCAGTACCCACAGAACAGTACTCTATGAAAGGCTTATTGAAATGCACTTCTGTATCACCTCTCATTGATAGGTTGCGAGTAAGCGGTGTCATGATCTGAGTGAAGAGGAGTGTTTACTGCCCTACTATGGTGCAGGGCTGAACGGTCACGCTGACGGGTACTATTCCGCCAGCGATTATAAAGAAATCCTCCAGTTTGCCAAATCCCGACATGTTGAAGTGATTCCGGAGATAGATATTCCAGGCCATGCACACGCTGTAATCAAAGCTATGCAGGTACGGTACAAGAAGCTGAATCTCCTTGGTAGAACGGCGCAGGCCGAGGAGTTCCTTCTTAGCGACCCTGATGACGAGTCCAGGTAGGTATTATAGGCTTTCCTACAACCCTGTGAACATGGCCTCTTATACAGTGTGCCGGATACGATGAAACTACAGGGTGCTTAAGATGATGTGGGGTGATTATAACTCAAGACTGATTCAAGAATGGTGATCTTATTGTTCAAGTTCAATCATTTTATTTCGTTTTGCCTTATTCCTATTTCAACTGCTTCTTCATTCTGGAAACTAATTAATACGTCACTTACCATAACACTGTTGTTTACTCTTTCATTCCTTCAGATACCACAGTGTGCAACAATTCAAGGACAACGTCATCAACGTCTGCATGGACTCCACGTACAAGTTCATCGAACTAGTCATGACCACACTTATCGAGTTGCACAAAGACATTCAACCACTCACCACCTTACATATAGGAGGCGATGAGGTCCCTCGAGAAGCTCTCCTCAACTCTCCACGTTGTAAAGACTTCATGCAAAAGATGAGTTTTGTGTCACAGACGAACATAACGCACTATTTTACGCAACGTGTGTATCAGCTCGCTTCCAAACATGGACTGAAGGTACAAGGGTGGGAGGATGTGTTTTACAAGCAGCAGGTTCTACAGCATTATCAGGGTGTGGGAGACACCACTGTTAATGTATGGGCCAATGTGTGGACAGGCATTAATGTCTTCAGGGCTCATAACCTAGCCAACAATGACTATAAGGTAATTGTATTTCCTCTACCATAATTAAATCTTTAAAGTAAAAGAGAAAAGTACTGCGTATAATGCCCTGTTGAGTGTATTCATTGTGGAAACTGTGAAATATCATATTCCCATTGCCTTGGAAATATCAGAGTATCTTTTAGTCACAGCTGAGTCCACTCGTTGCGACTCATTGTGAGTCAACTCATGATTAATTGAAGATTAGTGCACCCATCTCCCAGACCCATCTTAGGCTAATGTGATATATACAGTACATTGATGGTAGCATATCAGTAATCAAATATTCACATAAGCATTTACATTTAAAATTTAACAAAATTAACAAATGAAAACATCAAAACTTCGCACTGTAATACTATGTTCAATAAATGATGTTCGTTGGAAGAAAAAAAGAAATGCTTTGAGGCATCATGTTCATGTGCTGTCATGATGCACCAACAGAATGCTAGTCAGTCACTTGCCAGTGCAGCATGAGTGCATCGTGCCGACCACACAAGGTTAACCTTTATGCTATCAAGAGGGCAAAATACAGTAAATTACACTGCTGCTATTAAATGGCTAAATAAAACAAACCATTTAATTAGAAAATTGACATCCACACTACTCACATCATCTATGAACCTTTTCAGGTGGTTTTGGGTCCAGCCACCCATCTGTACCTCGATCACCCACACGAACCACATCCAGATGAACGTGGTCTCTTCTGGGCGACACGGTTTGTCGACACGTACAAGATATTTGGCTTCATGCCTAGCAGTTTCTATGATAACATAGATATAAGTTTGTATGGTGACCCTCTCACTAAAAAGGATGTGTGTGGGAAAAAGGCAGATGCCTGCCCGAGGTTAAAGAAACCCCAAAATGTGATAGGTATGTTTGAATTATATGAAGACATACCATTTTCAAGTACATATTGTAGTATACAGAAAGGCCAGTTTGAAATATCCCCATCATTTGGGGCCAGCATCGTAACTGTAGAATACAAAGAAAAAATGGCTAGAGTGTTGTAAAGAAACAGAGAAACAAATCTCTTCTTTGTAGGCAGCCATTTTGATGGAAATCTTAGTATTTCTTCTCTAGAAGTGTCAATCCATTGGCAATAGTTGCTGCTTTTACCAGAGCGACCACACACCGGTGATAGATTTCAAAAACAGTCAAAAAAATGGCTAGCTCGTCAAATAAGTAGGTGATTAATGAAACCTCACTTTGCAGGAATGGAAGCCCATTTGTGGTCAGAGACAGTCCGTAATGAGGAACATCTTCATACCATGATCTTCCCGCGCTTACTCGCTGTTGCCGAGCGTGCCTGGCATCGCGCAAACTGGGAACTAGACCCAAACCCTAATACACGACAGCGGAAGAAGAATGAAGACTGGAACCGGTTTGCCAACACGCTGGGCTACCATGAGCTGCCTCGGTTAGAAAAGCGTGGTATCAAATACCATATACCTGCACCAGGAGCCTTGTAAGTCAATACTCTGTCTCCTCATTCCTAGCATCACACCGTACAAATTTGATCGTCATGCCATATGTTTTAAGAATGGACATGAAAAATAAATTTTCACACTAATTTTGTGTCTTATTGCTAATGTGGACATGGGCCAAAGTTTCTATATTACCTCTAAATTTAGCCTGACTTAAGCTGGCATAATTCATTGACTTTTGTAAGGTCTCCATGAGAAGTACTTGGGCCTGTATACAGGAAAGTATGTTAAATATATTAGTAAATGAAATTTTTCACGAATCCAGTACTGTTTCTCAGTTCTGCACAATGTTTTCCTTATTTTCAAATTTCTATCTTTATCCAGGATTGAGGATGGTAAACTTAAGATGAATGCCGCCATACCGGGCCTACCTTTTGTTGCGAGCTCTGATGGTGGAGTGACATGGTTTACTTTAGCTACCAATAATAAGATATCTGGGAAAACGCTGCTTGCTACCAGGTAAACCATGTATGATTGATATAACCATGATATTAGTAGATAGGAAGTATTTCATAGCTAGACAAAGGGCACAGAAACATGGGCCTTTTGACACTGCCTATGGAACAAATTCAGTGTTTGTTAACCATTTTAGAGCCGTATACTGCATTGAATTACAAATGTCACTTTTCCGACTTTTGTAGGAATTCCTACTTTTCCTCAGATTTTCCTATGAAACTGTACTTATTTCCTAAAAAGAATCAACTATATTAAGAAGATGTCCTAATTTTGATGATCAGGAAGTGGCATTCTTGAATGTAATAGATAACCTTCTTAGAATATTATAAATAAGGACAAGTTGTGGGGGCGCTACATGATTGCAGCGGGTAGGATTCGTGCATCATTCTGGCTCTTTTGTAGTAAATGAAACCTGTAGAGGATCGACACATAATGTTTGGCTCTAACCCTGGCAAGTCAACACCAGGGCTTTGTATATATCGATAACCCGTCCAAAGGGCATACTGTTGAATACAATGCAACAAGCATTAACCGTACATTTTTTTGTTATCAGATTTGAATTGTATTTGATCTAGAAATGTGTTTTTTGTCCCAGAAAATCATATATTACATTCAGAACATTGCCGTCTGCATTCATTAAATTTTCTAGGGCCACAAATTGCCATTCATACTGAAATCTTTCATGATATTCTGATCTTTCATGATATTCTGATTTTATTCCTTCCAGTTCCATTGATAGGAAAAGGCGCAGTAGAAGTATCGAGGTAAATATACACTAGGACAATGGCTCAGGCGTCAAGGTATGGTAGGTCTTCTAATACAGGCTAATCCATATGAGGAGTCCACTGGGGGAATCTAACATTGAAACTGACCTGCCAAGACCAGGAGCAGCCATCTGTTCAGGAGGCCATTTCTTAAAATACTACGATCACACCCTGCCCTACGACTGCAAATTCCTCCACTGTTTCAATGGAAATTTTGGTACGACTTGCAGTGTGCAGAAATCTTGAGAAATGACCTCCAGTCACTCCCACCAAATAGTGCTTTTAGATTTAGGTTTTAGATTTAGATCGGTGCTAAACTGTGAAATGCTACAGTGATGTGCCCAAAGTTTGTCAGAAATGGAGAAAGATGAGCTCATCAATTTTTACATATTGCCTTTTAGAGTCTGGTTTATAGTCTGATGATATATACAAAAAAAGACATATGAGTGTGTGTCTTTTGATTTTTAATTTTCAACCCTTTAGGCCACACCAAATTAAAATATTGGTCTATGGATTTTCCAAAAAGCAAATTTTATTTTTTTAACAATATTTATTTGTCTATGGATTCCGCCCGCATATTTTCTGGAAAATTGGAGATCTTTTTTTTTTTAACAAGCAGCTTTAATACAGGGTCAGTCAGTGAAGCTACAGAAATCGCAGACCACTCATTGGATAGGTAAAAACATCACCTGTTTCATTATATAAGCTTATTCTGCATTTAGAAAAAAAAATGTGAGCAAAGGAACCCCACCCCCCAACCAAAAAAAATAAATAAAAAATTGCCTCTCCACTTTTTTGATATGCAGAATCCATAGACAGATACATTTTCTTTAAAAAAAAAAATAAAAAAAATTTCGCCCTCCCGCTCCATTTGCTAAAAATGAAAATCCATGAACCAACTTTTTTATTTGGTGAGGCCTTAAGGACATCAGAGCTCTTCGATACAACATACCCTTTTCATTGGCGTAATGCATGAATGCATTGCTGGAAATTTCACCAATTGTGCATTCATTTATTTATAATGCCAACCATTGGGTTGGATACACTGCCAAATGATTCATATGATGTACCAATGCAGCCCAAGTAGAGTTACCCACCGACACTGCATTAGTCCATGATGAACACGAATCCCGCTTTCCTTAAAGGGTTGATAAAGAAGATGAATATTTCACGTTATGACTACTGCACTGGCCAGTGTAAGCGTCAGAGGTATCAAATAAGCTCTGGTCTCTAAAGAAAGCTGTTACTTGTATGAAGGGATTGTCTTGAATAAGTACTGGGAATATACCCTGGTAGTACAAAAATGTAGTATCAAACGTTGCCTTAGTGCAAGAAGATTGTAACTGCATTTTTTAGGTTTTGAAGGAGAGGCAAAGGAACTGTTACACTTACTATATAAAGCAACTCTCAAAGTAACTAGATAAGGCTAAATAGATGTTAAAACCGAAGAAAGCTCCTTTTGGTCTAAATGTACGAGTGCTACAACCTTCTTGCACTAAGGCGACGAAATATATGTTTTTCAAGATTTTTTTTATTGTATGTAGTGCCTGAAATTAATTGTTGGGCGAGGAAAAGATAGCCACTGCAGATCAAAATCAGGTACGAGTCAAATAATATTTTAAAATGCCACATTTTCCTGGCATCTTTATTGCTTTATAAATTCGGATAGAACGATAGACTCTAGCAGGGTATTTTTTAATCCAAAAAAGTAACAAATGTACACAGTCTGAAAAAGATTTGGATTGCAAATGGCAATCTTCTTTGGCCACTGATCAATGAAATGAGCAGCCAGCAAAAGTCCATAAAAATATGCAAACGAGCCTTTCATTTGAGGAAAAACACCCCCTGCTGCAGATGTTAATATTAATTGAGGCTACCGGTAATTCTGTGATGTATATTTCTATAGTGCCTAAACTGATATAAGCCGTCTTCCTTGTACATGGGGAGTGAGTCTTTGCAAATTGTCTTGTTTGAAATTCAATGCCGTCCAAGGACATTTTGATTTCATTCAGGGCTATTTGTATTATAACATGTGTATTTGATATACATATCTTGATGTAGATGTACTTGCACTTTGAAATGGATACTAAGTCATATCTATAACATTTTTTTTTAGAATATTAATATTAATCTCTTTATAACGTTGCTTGGAAATAGGTGCATTATACGTGAAATGTGAAAACTATACAGCTTGACAGAAGTTGCTTAAAGGCATATGCAATTAGGGTTAATTATGACTGACCGATATACCAGTAGTAGATAGGAAACCATCGGATCAATAATGGTCGGCCGAAATTAGGCAAAAAAATTAATGTCCCCATCTGGGCTTGCCAAATTGCTGCGTCCAGTATACGGAGCATGGAAATATTTCTTCTCACAACTTTTTTTTGTAAGTTGTCAACTCCTTGCTTATTGACCTGGGTGGCCGCCGACTGGGTGATCGACTTAAATGTATATATGAACCAAACACCGGATCCAAGATTTGGAAAAGGAGGGACCCGCCCCAAAAGGAGGGGGTGCACCCCTTATTTTTGAGCAAATTTTGGGGTCCAAATTTGCTGCTGAAAACATTAACCGTATAGCATCCTTATGGAGTTGTATCGTGTGCCTTGCATATACATTATCTAACTTTATCTAAGCTTTTGCAAGTGTGATTTATATACAAAGGAGAACGTGTGTATGTATATCAGAAAATAACTTTGTACACTAGATGTGTCTTGGTTTAGGTTTTATCAAATTTGAAGCTACTTAAATCCACTTTCTCACTTCTTTATACAGAATGGAGCTGATGTTTTTGTAGATATGCAATGTTTTATATTCCATTAATGAAAAAGATATATTTGAATTTATCAATTATCTTGGCCATGTAATAACCACAAGATGTGACTTCATAATTCCATTGGCCACCCCAGATTCTTTTGTTACTTTCTAAACAAGAAAAATGTGGCAAGGGCCACGGATAGGAGTTGCCACTCTGCGGCGGATGTGTGACGTCACGGCCGATGTATGACGTCACAAATTGCGTCACAAGGTGACCGTGAAGTCACTGACAAACCGAAAACATAATGGAGTTGCTACGGTCGCTGCGCTCCCGGCCGCTACGCGGCAAGCAACTCCAAAAAAGGATTCAGCTCGACCAAAAACTTGAGAGAGGCGGCTTTGTATATATTACAGCGTGTGCGCTTAATAGGTCTCAATTTTGGATCATGTAACAAAAGAACAACTGTCTAGTAGAGTCACGGGCCACTTTTCCTACTTTAGTTTCCCATTTCGTTTTATGTTACTTTTTTTATATGATCCATTATAATTTCCCATACAAATTTGAACAAATTCTGAGAATTTCCTCCACTAATCTTTTTAATCAGGTAGAAGCCCCTCTGGTCTACTCTAGGAACGAACTTCTTTAGAAATCTTCTCTTAAAATGTCTGAATCTCCTATGCTCTTTATCTAGGTGACTGTTTACTATTCAAATCTTTCAAAGTTTCAACTTGGAGTTAACAAGGACAACTTGTATCAACATGGAGCTGCCTGCCTCTCTTCTCACGCAGCCCATGACATTGTTGCATGGTTTCTGTGAGTGCATTTAAAATAGCTGTTTTTGTCTGAAAAGCAAATTATCACATTGTTCTCAGTCAATTTGTGGTATTCACAACCAACCTATGCAACGAATGCGTCGCCCAGTGGTTGACGTCAATGGTTCCTTTATACATTCATGTACAGACAAATCATGTTTATTTAATGTACAGAAATGACTTAGACCTTTTTTCTGATATAGGAAATCCTGTTTTTCCTCTTTAGATACCTGTTTTTCCTGTAGGAAATTTAGCAAAATAAGGAGATCCCCTCTTCTCTTTATGATCTTTAGTGTATAAACACAGAATCGCCTCATTGCAAGCTTACAGTATTACATTAAATGACAGAGTGCCGTGTAATTATAAAATGTTTGTATGTATAATAACAAGACTTTTATACAGCATAATTTCATCCACCATTCCATACCTGTAGCAGGTCAAAATTTTGGAGATTGTCCTGAGCATTACATAGTTACAAAAGTGACGATTGCTACGCTTCTTAATGTGCTCAACATACTTTTCATCTTGTTTTTCTTTATATGATCAGACTTTCTATTTCATACGTACCGTAAAACCTCGCATATAAGACGTGTCCTCTACGCCAAACAAATGCCTTGTGTGTCTTCAAGTTGGAGGTGCGTCTTATACGCGAAAATGCATGTGCTGAGTTTGGGGTGCGTCTTATATGTGCAGCGCGTCTTCTACGCGGGAGATTAGGGTACTATACATGTATCTGGAGACCGTCAATGAAACGATAATACCCTGATAAATTATGGCATAGAATACTTGTACCTTATACAATTTGTTAGTATTTTTCTTGATAGAAATGAATACTGTTTAACTCTGCCCTGATCTTGAGACAATAATATGCTTGAAAACAGGTACAATCAGTATTTGTAAGAAAAGCAATCATTTACATGTGCATAACATGCGTATTCAAGTACTGTAGTTTCTAAGGAACGGTTGTTGTTAGGGAATTATGACAGTTAAAGCGTTTAATGTCTCAGTATTGTTTTGATATTCTTTATGTATTGAGGGGGTCGTTGTCATCTAAACATGTCCAACGAATGTAATACATGTATTTGACAAGTATAAAGTATACATTTACAAGGTAAAGTGTACATGGTTTATGCCTTCTTTGCTATTGTATTTATATGTACATGTCTGTACAGGCTACCACTTAAAAGGGTCTGTATCTCCTCTTTCTTATCCCCTCGGATGTGTGTTGTGCACATATGCACGGGCACTGACACATCCCTGTGAAATTGCGTAATGTAGTTTTCTCACCATGAATATGACCTTAGCTGTCGAAATGGCGTTAAACATCTTTAACTCACTCACACACATGTCTGTAATATACTTAGTTTGTTAAAGTGCTATACTTCCTAAACAGCTGTGTTTTGTATCTAAAACCAAATATCTCAATTTTCTTGTGTTGTTATGTGCAACACAGGTGTGATACGAATAGGTTATGAAATTAGCAGACACGTCTTTAAAACAGCGCTATGTGTGGATAGTTGAAGCAGAAGAAATTACCTTTTAAGGCTTTAGCTTTCTCTAGAGGCCTAAGTCCGCTATAATAATATGCGTCTGTACCTGTTCTTTTATCACAATAGCGGATAAGCATATATTGCAATAGATATTGGCTTGGTGGGACGATATGTCTATCTCTATGTTTTTGAAGGGGATAAACAAAATAACAAATCCCTTTTTGGAAGGATGATGGCTTGCTATTGGGGTGCTTAATTTCACTTTGCTAATATGGATTGCTTTATAATTTAAAAGTATGGTGTTATTTAGATACCAAAGGTATCATGTTATGGGACACATATTGTGGGACACATGGTGAAAGAGTGTAAAGATTAGGTGTATAGATATCTTCAAGGGAAACATGGTCATGTATTGTTGAAATATTTCATACACTACGAATCGATTTTGTTTTTCTATAAGAGAGACAAATAAACCTTAATATGATATATAAGTACATGTGTTTATGTGTTACTATTCCGGGGACCTTTCTTTGCAAAGTCCTCTCAAGTTGGTCATGGAAATAGATAATATCTGGGCAAAAACCTGCAAGAATGTACATGAACAAAGACAAAATATATCAATATTTATTTCCATTTCTCTTTATACAAAATCTTTGTTGCCAGGAAACTCAGCAGTGCCTGCAAACAGCTGAATATCAATTAGCAATAGCTGGAATAAGTGTGCACTATAAACCCACATAATTGTCAACTTGTCACATCATTTAAAGAGATATGTTGCAGTTTGTTTTCAGCTCACAGCCCAGCAATAGATAGCCTTTCTAGTTATAGTATTTCATACCCAAAAAGCTATGTCTTCAGCCTTGCAAATGCCTACCTAGATCAATACAAAGTACACTCTGTAAGCAATCAGATACAAGAAAATCAATTCTGAAACTAGGAAATATTGATAAAATGTTTTGCATTCCCATCTCATACTGTAAAAAGTCCTGTTTGTCAGAAAAAAATAAATCATGTCAGCCCATTGCAGTGAAGACGGTCTACATAGAGTTTGTTCTTCATGAGAATCTCAACTCGGAGTCCTTGAGGCAGAGGAAGCGCTGCAACCTCGCGAGATATGTCATGACTGAGGACGCTTCGGACCTTGATTCGACAAAGTTCGAGCAGAGTCCTCGGAGTGGCTGCTTGCTGAAGGAGGTAGCTAAGCATGGCTTCATCTTCTGTGATGTTTTTGTGGAGCCAGGGTATATCACTGCTCTGACAGAGCTGTGCAGGTTTGTCCAACAGAGTCTGCAATTCTGCACCAGCAGCTATTAGTAATAGAGCAATGTCCATGTAACCATCATGTAGCGGAAACCATAACAAGGGGCGCTTACAATTCTGATAATAAAAAGTGGATGTGACCGACCAATTGAAGGACAGCAGAACTCTGATGACGGACAAGCGATTACTTCGTATTGCACACATTATTGGAGCCACTCCTCTGATGGATATCATTTTCGCTGATTTGAAATCGCCTCGCGACAAAAGCAGTTTGATTATGTCGGCACAGCCCTGTGATGCTGTGACGTGGAAGACATTTCGGCCATAGATGTCAGTCTTTGCAATATCACATCCATATTCTATAAGTAGGGTCATGACATCTCTGTATCGCTGTAGGTGTCCTTTGCCTGCTGCAAGTAGCAGTGGTGTCATGCCCATGTTGTCCTGGCAGTCTGTTTGGGCATTGAAGTCTAACAAAGCCCTTGTTGTCTCAACATGGCCACACCGGGCAGCATGGTGAAGCGGGGTCTTTTGGAACCGGCCAACAACATCCACATGAAACCCAAAGTTTAGCAGTGAATTCACAATGTCATTATGCCCTCGTGCGCTGGCAACAATCAGCATTGGATCAGTGGTTCTCTGAACGGCATTTGCATTGTTTCTGAAAAGGTTTTCCATGACATCATACGGTTTCCGTACAGTGTTGATCAAACCGGAACCGCTTTTACGAAGTTTCAGCTCACACCGCCCAGATTGTAAGAGCACATCAACAACCTCTGAGTGGCCTCTTGAGACTGCAGAGAAAAGGGCAGTATTGCCCTCAGAGTTTGTCAGATTCACATCACTCCCAGCCTGTACAAGTTGCCCTACCATCCTAGCATGCCCATTGGTGGCAGCAATCATCAGCGGTGTCATCTGTGCAGCGTTGCGCGCATTGATGTTTGCACCATGGTAATGCAGCAGGCGCATAATCTCCAACCAGGTGTCACTGTAGATACTCTCAGTGCCTTTGTCGTTTCCTGTCAGGATGTGGAGAGGTGAATTGCCATGTTCATCCTGACAGTTTGGGCTTACGCCATATTTTAGCAAGGTCTTCACTTGTTGGACATTGTTGAGGATGATGTGGCCAAAGAGGATTTCTTCAAGGCGATTCGTGCCTCGGATCACTGAAACATTAGAAAAGAACATTCATCAACCACTGATTTAGAATAGGCCTATATGAGTGTCGGGAAACACCATAAGCTGCTAATCAGATGCAGGTACACAATTAGGCCCAGCTACTACTAATTAGGTTCAGGTACGCAAACACATATTATAGCCACACCCTTCTGGAGAAGAGTCCAAATGTTCAATTTACATGATTTGTGTTCCGAAAATTGATGGATTAAGCAAGGCTTATATAATAATCGTTATTCACATCAGTTTAATTATGAGGCATTTAATAGCTAATTTCGGATGGTGCTCCAGTGTCTCCAACAATTAGTTCAAAGCCAGTCATTTTCTTTAAAAGCCATTTCATTTAGTATGTCTATATATCAAGACATTTCCAGGAAAGGTAAAGACTAGATCTATGTACGATACTTTGAAAACAGGTAATTTTAGAAGTCTCTAGATGCAATGTGGGGGCATCGTGGTTAAAACATGCAAACTTTAACAAAAACGTTCACAGTTGAATTTGAAGTCATGCATGAAAGTGTCAGTAAATGTCAGTTACGTTTGATTCGACGGTGAACCCTAAAGTCGGTCAACTCAAGAAATTAACAATTCTAACTACATGTATTTGCAGGCTCATGCCAGTCGATGTGCATGATTATTTCTGCTATAATCTGAAATGGGATCAACCACAAAATGTCAAATACTGAGACTCACCACCCCCACTTCGCAATCTCATCCGACACACTTAATTTGGAAAATACACTTTGTAACGTATTGCCTAGTCTGTCCATTCTGGTAGCTTGCATTAGTGTTATCGCTATACAAAAAGAAAGCATTTTGTACTGCCTATCTCAACTTTTTCATTAGAAGTCACTGGCGATGGCACCCATGATTCCCACCATTGATTTCAGTGAACGTTTCAGATAGAATGAATTGAACTGAGAATGCCCTTCCGGTTGCCATGAGTAGAGCCTATCATGGCATATAATTATGACTGGCCTCGCGACCTAAGACTAGAGTTCCTCATTATTTTTCTAACATCAAGGGAGGGAGAGCAGTTTGTGAGGACGAAAACGCATTTTACCAGCAGAGTATTTCACATATTTTCAGTGAATATAGGCCCGTATATTACCATACCATAGTCCAAAGGGCGTAATTTCAAATTCATCTCTTTAGGGTGGAAGCTGAGAAATTAGGGAGTGGTCATTATTTATCAACAGGGGGGGGGGAGGGTGGGTTTGAGGGGGGGGCGTAAAATTTTCAGACCCCTCCCGAGGGGGGGGCTAAAAAAATTTTGACCCCTCTTGAGGGGGGGGGCTAAAAAAATTCACCCTCTTTTTAGCAAAAAAGCCCGCGCGCTACTATAGATCAAAGAGAGGCGCGAAAACTCTCCGCGCCTCCGGCGCGGGGGGGGGAAAAAAAATTTTGACTGCCGTCGAGGGGGGGGGCGTAAAAAATTTCCGCGCATGTGCGCGAAAACCCACCCCCCCCCCCTGTTGATAAATAATGACCACTCCCTTAGCTCGAAAATTCAATCCTGATCCCTTTCCCTCTGTCATGAATACATGTAATGCCAACTTCCTGGACTGTCTATATTTAGCATTCTATCGGACCCTGGGTATGCTTTCAGCTAGGACAGGCAGGGACGAGATATGAGATCAATATGCTTCATGGTAAATTAACCCCAGATAACATAGCCAGAATAGATTCAACATGGCCGCCAATATGTTCAGCCAGCTCATAATAACACACCAGTCCCATCATGCACCTCTACGACCTTATCACACATTCACCATGAGTTCATTATCACATATATCGCCCAGCCTGGAGAGAGAGAGAGAGAGAGAGAGAGAGAGAGAGAGAGAGAGAGAGAGAGTGTGTGTGTGTATGTGTGTGTGTGTGTGTGTGTGTGTGTGACTGTTCGTGATGTGGTTTTGATGACGCAGCAGTTTTGCTTTAGATCTGTTCTCTGCGAGAATCGACTTCAAATATTGGGTATTCTGTGAGCCAGCCTTCCATCAGTGAATTATAACGAGAGCCCCAGGGCTCCGAATCCATCCCCAGGTTGCAAGGGAGGCTAGTACCAGTGACGGATTTAGAGGGGGCGCGGGGACGTGCGCCCCCCCCCCCTTTTCCCAGTACTTAAGAGTTTAATTAGATATTTTGGACCCCAAAATCTGCTAAAAATCAGGGGACGCGCCCCCACCTTTTGGGCCGCGCCCCCTCCTTTTCAAATTCCTGGATCCGCCACTGGCTACTGAATGAGACTGGTCCCAAAAAAGGAGATGAGCGGTCACTCCCAGTTTTTCCTGCTAGTTTAGTGCCATTAATAAGTGTAATTATTACCAAATGCCATAAAATTATCATGGAAGAGAATTTGTCGATCTTGGGAAGTCCTTTTATGTACAAAACCGCCCAGGAAAATATTCAAAACTGACCCTATACCAATGATTAGACCTAAGACTTCCCCTTTATATAAAATGCCTAGACAACTATGTTTCATAGTTCCAAAGAGCCAAAATTGCATTATATAGGGCCTAGAATACCCCGACCCCCTTTCCTTTAGACTATTTAGTTCCCCGTCCCCTCCCTCCAACTTAAGTTTCCTACGGCCCTATGATAAAACATACAGGGTGTCAAAATCTGTTATATCTCACACAGGATTTAGTGGTTGGCATCTAGTGGTTATGGGAACCCAACCACTATGTTTCTATGCAAATCCGTTTTCACTGGCGTAGAAATAGGAGGGATTGGGGGGGGGGGGCGTGGACAGGACCCATATTCCACTATCATAGGAAAGTCCCCATATATATATATATATATATATATATATATATATATATATATATATATATATCATGAGAGTATACATATAGAGATGTAGTTGCCCAGCCGAGACCTTTACCCCACGCCCCTCCCCACTCCGCGAATAAAAAGGAGAAGGGTACATTATCTAAATGAAGCTCATGGCATATAATTTGCTTCCTTACAGTAATAAGGCACCAAAATATAAATGACTGCTGCGTACTTCACCCCCCCCCCCACCTCTAGAGATGTCCTCTGCCCGAGGAAAAAAAAACTACTTACTAGTATGTATGTTTTTACTAGCCTTTTTTGTTAATCATATCAGTTACTATCGAGGAGAAAATATGTGGGAAATTCAATAGCGCACCAAAAAGAAACTAGCTTTTAACCAGAGGGTATATGGAAAGGAGTCAAATATTGTTTAACAATTGATTTACATAGGGGAAAATCTATATATCCATTTCAGTTCTATGTGTATCCCTGTTAGTGCTATGATGCATAATTGCAGTGCCAGCGAGTAACTCCTCGGGAGTATATCATGCTCGATCTTCTGAAGTGTACCACACCCATAGAATTGACATGAATGCTGCAAATACACGTATGAGTTGCTTGCAAATGTTTCATTTATATATTCATGACTACAAAAGGTTATGGTGTGTATTAGGATAAAAGGCCTAAATATAGGCTATTACCCCCAGTCTCCATTGGTGGTTCAATGGTAGCCTTACGACCAACACGCTACTGCCCTTTACAAATGTCAGCCCCATGAATCCTGGTGAAAAAAAAATAGATAGCCTTACGCGTTCAGAAATGCCTAAAACCTGGCCAGTATTAGACAGTGGGTCTAATTTTCTGGTGTGGTTCTGACGCAAAGCTGCGAATATCGATAATGACTAAGGCGACAAATCGGTAATCCATACTTGGAAACAAACGTACAGCACACTAACCTAATTGGTCATCACTATTTATTGGCATTCATATGTAGAGACGTAACATTTCTCACTATTTTGGGTAATTATCACTTTTTAGCTGGTATTGATCAATTTCATTCCTTCACAGGCATAGTTACCATAATCTCTGCACGTTGCAGATGACGTGTTTGTGCTATATACGTATGTATAGTGTATACGTTAAAGATACATTACCACCCCAATTGACCCAAAATCAACTCATCAAATAAACCCAGTGCAGGCACTGATTCCAGGGGGTTATTTCAATATAGCCGATGATCCCAGCGCCCAATGTCCAAATCCGCCACTACTTCGAAAGCAATTAAAACTTTACCTTACTACCTACAAGGGGTATGATATAAAAGCCTTAATCCATAATCGTAGAAAATGAGATTTCTGGATTCTATATTAGATAATTATGTTTGCAAAAGGTGAATGACTGTAAGTGCCAAAGAGGCCTGCCATCGAAGTTGTGGTCAGCATTCATGCATCACGTGTCCGGCCAGGAGGCATGATGTATGGGTTGTTTCTTATTGGTGTTTTTTTTTATATATACTACCCATCTGCTATCTATGTGGCTAGTATATCAATAAAAGTCCCAAATGTAAATCCCATTGATAAGACTGTTATCAAAGGCCATATTAGTACCTCCCCCAGCCTATGACGCAAAGCGCCGCATCTGCAAGACTACATAGCACTACTAGACACTACTGATAATCTTCTGCGAAAAAAAAGAGAGAAAGTGACAGAAGAAAAAAAAGAAACATCTATTTCTAATTGATTTCCTTTGGGCGTGGTGCGGAGGATAACACTTTTTCCATGTTGTGTCAAGGCGACCACCCTGGCTGGTGCGACTCTGAGCCGCAGGCATTAGCTACTACATATACAGGACCCTAGTAGTATAGAAAAATGGGGCATTTAGAAAGGCGATTCTCTACCCGGATGCCACTCGAACCTCTAATATTACTGCCACTCCCTAGAAAGAAAAATGGTTCTTGTGAAAAAAGGAAGTTGCTTTCTCCCTATCTGCCCCCCTCCCTCCCTCCCTCTCCCTCCTCCCTCCCCTCTCTCTCTCTCTCTCTCTCTCTCTCTCTCTCTCTCTCTCTCTCTCTCTCTCTCGCTATCCGTCTGTCCCCTGTCTCCGCCTGTCAGTCTGCCTTTCTTTCTTCCTTTTTTCTTTCTTACTTTCTGTCTGTCTGTCTGTCACCTGTCTGTTCCCTTCCCTCCCTCCCTCCCCCCCCCTCCCTCCCTCTCTCTCTCTCTCTCTCTCTCTCTCTCTCTCTCTCTCTCTCTCTCTCTCTCTGGTACATACACTGTGCCTATAGGTTTTCTTTATACTAAGTTGGACTTTGGTACCGTTTATTAACAATGCAGAACAACAGTGTATTCAGTAAGTCCAATCAAGGGCCCTGGGAAGAAGGCCTTTGCTTGGGGTCCTAAGGATGTCTTTATGGCAGACACAAAGGGATATCAAATAATGCCCAGGGGGCCTTTAGTTTCTACCTTTCTCCTTTTTTAGCCTATTCATTTTTTTCTAATTGAGGGAGGGGTATCCCCTGGTATTTAGGGTCATCCCCGCTACGCTAACTACTGTCATATAAAGATACCCAGGTATTGACAATTGTATTTATAAATGTTTGGGGCCCTCCGAGTCTTTTAAAATAATGAAGCCTATATTGAGGTCCCCCAGACTACGCACAACTATCAGATACTCTGAGCATTGCGTGCAAATGGAATGTCTATTATTTGTGTAGTGTAAAATTTCAATTACTGACTGTATGGAGATAACAAATCACGTTGTTTTGATGCACCGAGTTCGTTTGTCATCACAATCCACGAATGCAGCCCTCGGGGGTAATACAATTAAGTTCCATTCATTTTTACATCATACCAACCTTAAAGGTTTGATGTTCTTTCCAAAAGATTGGCATGATGCACTAATGCATGCAGTGCTGGCATATTATTTTTTTTAACACATTGATACATAAGCCTTGTTAGGAAATTATATCGGAAATGAAAAATTACATTTACAAACAAAGGGTATTTTATATCACCACAACAAATCCACAGAGGACATAGGTGCACTATGCCATCACTGAGGGGTTAATAGAAATACTGATTGAGAGAGGAGGGGACGGAGGCTCCACCTATAGCTCCCCACTATCTCTTTCATTCCTCTTTTCCGTGATCCTCCAGGGGCGAGGGTTGCTGCCCTCTGTCTCTCCTTTCCTCCAGGCGTTTACCAGGAGGAGATGGCAGTGGTTGGAGGGTGCACTGTAAAAATAAATGTTGACTCTACCAGGGATCTTGATAAAACTGACCAATGAACCACCGTTATTGTATATCAGTGAGCCAGCATAGTTTTTACAAGAAGCCCCATGTGGCATTACGGTGGTTCAAAAAATGACAAGGAATCTATGTGAAAATAACGACAGATCTCTGGCAACTTTGTGACAAGGTTTCCGCCATTATTACAACATTTTTTACAGTGTGGTGGGCCCCAGCTTAGTATTGATCGCCAGAAAGAGAGATACCTGCCACACCCACCTCTCTCTCTCTCTCTCTCTCTCTCTCTCTCTCTCTCTCTCTCTCTCTCTCTGACAGCATCACACCCTATATTGTCTCTACTTCCACTGATGGCTTCAAACACAACGACTAGTGGCCTTTGTCTGCTCTTATGCACTGTATATAGACACACCTGTCTTTGACATATGAGACTTCATCTATATATGCCTTTAGATATGATATGTGAGATTCTATTTCAGCACGCCATTGGGCCAATGTTGGCTTATATTGGGCCAATTTCGGCTTATATTGGGCCAAGCATGGGCAAGCATGGCCCATGGCTCCATTGCTGATTGGGGAGTAGCTGCCAATATGGCACCGTTATAAAGGCAGTAAAACAAGTACTCGTTAACTTTTGTCTGGCATTATCTACTTTATGTAACATACCTGCCTCTGTCATATAGGACTTCATTCATATTCCTTCGGATATGTGCATTGTATCAATCGTGCCACTCCCTATCATATTCATGTTTGCAGTAGCCATATGAACATCAGCACCGTTATTGTAAAGGGAAAAGACTAGTAACATTTGGCTGCCTTTAACTGTGTATGATATATTATGAACCCGACTTTGTCATATGAGACTTTATTAATGTTTATATGAGACTTGATTTATATGCCCCCCCCCTTGGATATTTTAAACATCCGGTCTTTCCAAGGAGACTACCCATGCCCAATCAGCAATGGAGCATTGGGCCATGCCTGGCCCAATATAAGCCAACATTGGCCCAATATAAGCCTACATTGGCCCAATGTATCCTTGCTATGTGGGTTATGTCTGGAGTAGTCTCGAGTATGGCACCCATGACACAAAGGAAAAATACCTAGCCTTTATCTGCCATAAAGTATTGCTTGTACATTATATATAGTATTGCTTGTATGCACCTACCTTTGTCATATCAGACTCGATCTATATTCCCTTGAATATGGTACATGTATTTGAGATTCTATTTCAGCAAATGTAAATGCCTAGTGCCCCTTTTCTTCCCTTATCTATTCTGTGTTTACTTACACCTTCGTCTGCCACAAAAATGTTCTTGTGTGTACATGGCAATCTTTACATTCAAAACGTGAACTGCTATCTCTGAATAGGTTCGATAGGCCTATTCAAACTTCCCGGTATGTGATACATAATATTTCGCATGTGTCCCAGAGTTTCTTCTAAAAGATAGTCAATCGTTCAATGGAAAAGAATATCATATCAAACTTGGCACATATAGCCTTGTCCTTCGGCCCTCACTGCATCATACAGGAAGTATTACACATGCAGACGACCTATATATAGCCCCCTGTCACCTTACCCTTACCTGATCTTATGGAGACAGATCGATTCTCCTAAGTTCGATGACAAGCTATGCATCAGCCTACATCACTGTTTGATCACTTTAAGATATTATTGATTGGAGAAATACAAACCGGGGGTGGGGGGGGGCGTTAGTTGTTCCCAAATCTGTCTAGAAGGCATTCACGAGGTAAACATTTAGGCATACACAACAACGCTGTAAAAGAATAACTCTTGAATATACCAGGGATCCTCGTAACAGTTAACCACTGTAATCATATTGCAGTGAACCAGTGTAGTTTTTTACAAGAGGTCCTAGATGGTAGTATGGTGGTACAAGTCATCTCTGTGGAAATAACGATGGATCTCTGGCATCTTTGGGACAAGGATTCCACTTTATTTCGATGTCATTTTTTCTATCAGATCTTGGTCAGGTTTGTGAGAGTCGTGTCCATATTTATCGATCGCCATATCAGCATGTGAGTAATAAGTTTGGCGATATGGGGGTATTCCACCAAAACCGGCAGAATTGTCGGCCCGATAGTGGGTTTTTGCTATCGGCGACGGTCGTCGGGCGCCTGTCGGGCCGACAATTTTGTCGGCCCGATAGTCAAATTTTATCGGGGACAGTGAAATCGGGTCTCAAAATCACCAAAAAATTCACTCTTCCACCAAGGACAAAATTGTCGGATTGTCATCGCCGACAGTCATCGCGGATGGTTCCACCCTCTTCCACCAGAGGCCTCTTCATCGGCGATGACCTAGTATCAACCATATGACCTACATACTGAGCAAATCCAAGATGGAGCCCACAGATGTGCTCGTGGTCGCTCACGCCACTTTAATGCTCATGAAACTGGATGAGGAAGATGCTGACATACTTCAGGGCAAGAAGAGGAAGCACAAGTACCACGTGGCTCCATACTTGAAGGACCGGACAGACAATCTGCAGCGAAACACCTTCACTAAACTGCACAGGGACCTACTGGAAGTAAGTACTACTCTGTCTTCTTTGTTTACTTGGGGGGGTAGGTGTCAAGGGGTACCGGTCTGTGGCTTCATGTTCCTCTGACAGGAGTAGAGCTCTATGGGGTGGTGGTATTTTCACTTATTTTAAAGAGATCAAGAGGAGAAGAGCAGCTCGTGGTCATAAAAAACAGATGTGAGTCCTTATTTGTCCAAGATAAAATTTATCAGAGATAAAAATATTATAAAATAATTTCAGATGGACGAGGTGAATGAGTTTCGCCACACTCTGAGGATGGGCCCTGGAGAATACAAAGAGCTCCTGAGCAAGGTCTACCCCCTGATATACAGGCGTGACACAAACTTCAGAGAGTCTATTAAGCCAGAGGAACGCCTAGACATAACCCTACGGTATTTGGCTTTAGGTGAGCTTTTGTTTTATTTTCTATAAAATGTATGATATATAAAAAGTATCCCGTGAAATTTACAGAGGTAGAATATCAATGATAAAATGTGTGTTTTAAATATAGCGTATTTTTTATTTATTTTTATTGGGATTTCAACTATCTGAGACACCTGACTTAATTTCCTTTTTATTTTGTAGGAGACAGCAGTCAAACTCTACACCACGGTCATTTAGTGGGGGGGTCAACAGTCTACCCTATAATAAGAGACACCTGCATTGCCCTGACTGCCGTTCTTAAAGATTTCTTGAAGGTTTGTTTCTTTGTTTTCTTTTCTATTTATCAAGTGTTTCAAATATAAAATCTTGGATTTCACCTAGCCGAAGGTCTTGTCTGCTACAAAAAAGTCTGGGATATATACAAGAAATATATATTAAATAATTTACTTCAATTATTATATGCTTTCCTTTCCTCCCTCCAGGTCCCACAAACCGAAGCGGAATGGAAGGAAATCGCAGATGGATTTTGGAAGGAGTGGCAAGTCCCTCACATGATCGGGGCAGTGGACGGGAAGCACATTCGTATTCGCCAACCCCGGAAGAGTGGAACCACCTTCTACAATTACAAGAAGTATTTTAGTGTAGTGTTAATGGCTGTCGTAGACGCCTACTACCGGTTCATATATGTAGACATAGGGTCAGAAGGCAAGGCAGGTGATTCCCGCATATGGAAGGAAGGGCCCCTCTACGCTGACCTTAATGACCCAACGAACCCTCTCAACATACCACCAGCGTCTAAGATAAATGGCATGCGGGACTTGCTACCTTACTTCATGGTAGGGGATGATGCATTCTCACTAGCAACCAATCTCATGAAGCCGTATGCGGTAAAAGACCAGGGAGATGAGCAGATAGTGTACAACTACAGAGTATCTCGAGGCCGTCTCATGTCTGAGAATGCTTTCGGAATTTTTGCTACCAGATTCCGCCTCTTCCTGCGTACACAGGACATGGAACCGAAGGGAGTTAAAATGGTAACCATGGCAGCAGTTTCCCTGCACAACTTCCTTCGCACTCGAGCACCATCAGAGTACATCCCAGCAGGATCCGTCGACTATGAAGGGCCAGAGCTCGAGGTCCATCCTGGACAGTGGCGGGATGAAGATCATGGCCTGGATGGCCTTGACAGGTCTCATCATGGGAGGAACATGCCTCAGAGTGCGAAAGCCATGCGGGAAAGCCTGTGCCGCTGGTTCAACTCCAGGCACGGTAAGGTACCATGGCAAGACAAGTACATGCGCAAAAGGCGGATGGAGGCTGTAGCAGAAGTTGAGGAAGAGGAGGGTGACTAATAATCTCTGACAAAAAATGTCCAAGATAATTTTATTGGGGACAAACAAATCTGGGAAGAGGACTTTTGGGTTTATGAGCGACATGTATTGTTTCTGTTATATATATATATGGAGATTATAAATGTTTTCAAATTCATTGAAGGGAAGAATTAATTATAAAAGTAGAAACCTCTTTTTATTGAACACACCACAGTGGATGAACTTTTAACTTTTATGATCTCTTTCAGAAGAAGCAACTTTTAACTTGATATAAAACCATGTAGTAAACTAGAAATAAAGTCGTCTAGTCTGTTTCCATGATAACCAGAAGGCTTTTTACTTCTCCTTGAAATAAAAAAAAATATTTTCCTTTTCCATGAGGTAATCGCCTACTACAAGAAAGTACAAAGCAGGTTATGCAAGCCTTGTCTTCAGTCCTTGATAGATAATAACAGCGACAGCAACAACAATAGCAACAACAAATATTATCATACACTTCCCTCAATCTCTGCGATCCTGAAAAATTGTTGTCGGATATTGTTTTTTTATGCACTAGAACAGAACATATAGCAATCCTCAAGTTTTTTGAGTCAAGTGCACTAACAGTAAGAATATTGGTTGAGATCATCGCTCGGATCCTATAAAAAATGTCTGGGATATATAACTTTTAACTACAAATCTGGGATAATTCGTCGCGAGCAAAACAGTTTTTTATGTCTTTTATGGGACCTAGTCCCCATTCACAGCGTCTAAAGCCAAGCTGTGCACGTGTAGCTTAAACTTTTCTCGTACTCTCTGGTTCATTCTCTGACACTGGAACAAGATCATCTTACTCCAGTGGGAGTCCTCCGTCTCAGGTTCTGCCACAGGAGGAGGTGGAGGGGGCTGAGCATGGCGTGCTGCAGCAAGCTGGGTCAGCTCTACCACAGAGTTGGTGCACTTCTCAAAATATTGCTCTCGATTTTCAAGGACCTCGGCGACAGTCTTGTTTTTTTTCTCTCGGAGATGCTGAGGCTCCTTGTTCCTGAAATATTCATTGGAAACCTCCTCAGTATTCGCATAGAATTTATCTTTGTCAGCCAGGTAATCTGTCCTGTATGTCCTCCTACCGTCAGAGGAGGAGGGTCGCTGTACCGTCGAACTGCCTGTGCTGCCAGCCCTTCTGAGGGGGGGTTTAGTGGTAGCCTCAGGAGTTGGCTTTTTGGAAGAGCTTTTACCTGAACCTTTGCCCTTGCCAGAAGAGGGGGGGGTCTTAGATTTACCAATGTTCTGTTTGTTGGGAGAACTACGCGTCCTGGATGAAACAGCTTCTTCTTCGTATTCATCTGGGATTACATGAGCTTCCTCCAACCCTCCTTCATCAGGCTCCAAGTTTTCCTCCTCACTACGGCCCTTGTCCTGGTCCTCGTTGTCGACCTCCTGTTCTGGTGATTCCTCCTCTACCTGGGTTTGCTTGAAAAAACAAGAAAGGGGGAAAAGTAAATGAGCAGAGAAGATAGCCTGGTAGTCTATTAATCAGGGTAATAGCAAGCAAAAATTATCCAAGATGCATTACTTTATAATTGTCGTTGATTGATTAATTGATCAAGGTAGCAGGCAAATAGATAATCAAATTTTATATTGGGGTATTTTGTTTGTGATTATTTTATTTGGGATTTCTTTTTTGGGGATTATTTTATATCAGATAATTTTTTGTTGGGGATTATTTTATTTGGGATTTTTAATCCATTGCGAGCATTATTGGCCTTAAAAATCAAGAAAGGGGAGAACCTACCTTCCTGTAGTTAGTTATGCTTGCTTCCTTCTTGCAATACGGATCCAAGAAGAAGCAAAGCCGCTTAATTAACTCTTTCTTGTATGGGAGTTTCCCGTCTGCTGCAGAAGAGCCCGACTTGACCTTGCCTGAGACTATTTTTTGATAGTCTGTCCTCAGCGAATTCATCCTTGTGTTCACAAAGAAGGCTGAAAAATATAATTTTTTTTTATTTTCATAGTAATTCAGATTTGTTTTAAACACAAGAGCAAGTAGAAATGAAAGAAAGCTGTTTTTTATAATCAGAATTATTTCCCTCTTTTTTATCTTGGATTTTTTCTGTTGTCTAGGACGATTTGAAATATGTGGGTCTAGGATAAAATATATTTTCTTGAAAATCTTGAATAAATTACCTGGTATCCCTAAGTCGTCGCCAATTTTTCCTAAGGCGGCCCACCTTGCTGTCGGGTCCTTATACAGCTTGTGATTTTTGTCATACAGGTATGGAACAGCCTCCCATAGCTCACACAACCTTTCCAACACCGCATTGTCTTTGAAGTACTGTCGGCCACTTCCAGGGGCATCTGGTCTGGACTTTAACTGACCTATAGTTTTTTTAGGAGTAACCTGGCTCTTTTTAACCTGACTAACAGTCTTCTTAGGAGTGACCTTGGTGACCTTGGCCTCCTCCTGGTTTCTTTTAGTCATGTCAAAGTTTGTGGGGGCTACAGGTCTTTTCTTTTTGGGTGGCTTTATGGTAGGGAGGGGATCGTCTTCTTCTTCTTCTTCGTCTTCATTGTCAACAGAAAATTCCTGTGAATCATAATCGGGGTCCATATACCAGGGATCATCCTCGTCGTGATCAATAATGATTTCTGTACCTGCAGAGGTAGGGGGGCTCTTAAAAGACTTGGCAGGACGAGGACTGCCTTCTTCCTCTTCATCTTCATTGTTTTCATCGTAATCGGGGATGAGTTTTCTCTTGGTCAGGCGGCTGCCACCCATACCTAGCCGTGAGTAGGGACCTTTGGAGTCAGAATAGCCTCCCCTGGAACGGGAGGAAGGTGTGCAACTTAGGTCTTGGGGCTCATCATTGTCGTCGTCTTCATTGTACTCCTCCACTGCTCCAGATTTACTACCGGTAGTACGGTCGAGAAGACGTCGAGCAGATTCTTCATCTTCCTTTGTTATTTCAAGCCTAGGCCTACCTCTTGCCGTGAAACGTGTTCCCTGTCCCTTCCTCGAGGTATCCTCAGGCTGTTGGCCCTCATTCCCCTCGTCATTTGTTGTATTTACTGGTTTTCTTTGCGTCTTGCGCTTAGTTGCACGCCGTGGAGCCATCTTGGATGTTTTCCTCTAGTACGGCCGAAGTGCAGGTCACGTGATTTCCATGTGATCGGCGACGCGTACGCCCCCCTACCGCCTTCCCCGGAAACTAAAATTGCCGGGCCGACAAAAAATAGAAACGATTCCTGGCCGATTTTTTCTGTCTGAACAGAAAAAATCGGGTCCAAAGTGAAACCGTCGGCGATCATTCCCGATGCGTTCCCGACGTGATTCCGATGGTCTCCGATTTTTTTCACGACCTCTTCCACTGGACCCGATTCTTGGCCGATGATACCCGATTTCCACCCGATAAGGGTCCGATTATCTCCGATTCTCTATTTCTGTCGCCGATGCATCGGAAATGCATCGGAGATGGACTATCGGCCAAGAATCGGTTTCGGTGGAATACCCCCAATAGAGTAAATACTGGAGAGTGGCCACTTGTCACGGACCCAAACATTTAATTCCGGTGTCGACACGACCAGGAACTCTCCATAACTTCCTCCTACCTGAATGTTAAGGTTTATCCTACTCTGGGTAGGAAGGGGGCGGGGGTATATTCAAGTGATTTGGATTGTCAAAACTAAGCCATTGAATTCTAAATCTATATGGGTAGAGGCGACGCCGGTGACTTTAAAGGGATTTGGTAAACGATGTATATAAATTCATTAGAAAAAATAACAGTGATGTACAGTTCGCACTAAGGGCGAGGTGTTCTAGGTGCTGCTTGTGCACTTTGTTACAACACTGGGAGATGACCGGTAGGCACATAGTATGAACCAGTTACAGCCCACATGATATCAAGAAGTTTAGATACTATAGGAGGGGTCACTGAGAGCATTATCTATGGGTAGAGTGTGACAGGCCACCCCCCCTCTACCCCCTCCCCCCAAACTAGGTGCCCTTGTGTCTTCATTGTTGATTTCTATAGAGGGTCAGGTGGTTTATGGAGTTGTGGTATTCCTTTATCTTTTTTGTGATTATGATTCTCAGAAATGGTCTTAAAGTACCAAAAATGAGGTTTGATGAGGATTTTTTTTAAAGATGTACAAAAGTAATACTCAAAATGATGAGAAGTCTTTATAGACACAACATGCAAATCAGAGTTAGTACCTCAAGGCACATATCCCAATGTCTGCCTATCTCCCAATCTGACAAGTATTCTAACTGTGCATTACTCTACCTATCTCACATACTACCTATCCCTTAGTCTGCCTATCACTCATACTGCCTATCACTTGAATCAAAGCATCTTAAGTTCAGTAAGGCTATCTCCTAAAACAGAAAGGCCTAAATACTAAAGCTTACCCCTTAATTTACCTAATCTACTCTGGTCCTAGATTCCCATAGTTTACCTACCCTCAATCTGCCTATCATTCATTCTACCTATCCCTCATGGTGACTGTCCTTCAGACCATCATGTTTAAACTGTATTGTTCTTCTCTTTATTTAGGCCCTAATGGTCAACAGTATATTCTTTGTCATATCTACCATTTTGATCCTACCTATCCTTAACGATGCCTATCAGAAAGCCTACCTATCCTTCATTACACCTATCCCCCAACTCTGCATATCCCTCATATCTGACTTGCACATTCTGTCCCTAGCACCCATGTTTTCTTCTTTTGCATTTGCTCATCTTACCAGGTATTCTCTGTTCCTATCCCTCAAACTGGATATCGTCCATATTTCCGATCCCCCTTGCTACCAATCCTTTTGAATGCCTATCCCATACTCTCCATATGGCTTTCTTACCATCTCAGCTGAGTCAGTCTAACCCACTCTCTTTATACATATCTCAGCTTGTGTTCAATTTCTTCCACCTGTCTCCACGTCTATGCCTTGTCAAACAGTATACCCATTATGCCTATCCTCCATTCATATCATTATAGAGGTAAACTGAAAGATATGCAGCATGAATGATAGGTAAATATATGAATAAGGTGGACTGTAACCAGTATATTAGGTGATAGGTTGACTAAGAAATAGTCATCATAATGAAGGTTGGTTGTGATATAGGTAGGTTAAAAGAGTTGAGATGGGTAAGATAGCTATATTGAGAGCATGGGGAATAGGTAAGGATGGGAAGCAAGGGCGATAGGTAGTATGAGCAATTAGCAATTTGAGGAATAGTCACAGAGTACCTTGTAAGATGAGCAAATGTAAAAAAAAAAAATTGGTACTAGGGACAGATATGCAAGTCAGATATGAGGGATGTCAGAGTTGGGGGATAGGCACAATGAGGGATAGGTAGGCATCATCATGGGCATTATTAGGGATAGGTAAAATTGAATGATAGGCAGATTGAGGATAGGTAGACTAAAGCAAAGAAGGAACACGCAAGGTGAGGGGTAAGCATTATAAGTTGAACCTTTTAAGAGAAAACCATATTTAACTGTAGATGTTTTGGATTGAAGAAATAGGCAGGATGAGTGATAGGTACACAATTGATATGCTGCATGCGGGATAGGCAGAGCAATGCACAGGCAAAGAACTAGTCTTACTGAGAGATAGGCAGACATTTGGGTATGTGAATTGAGGTATTAACTCTGATTTACATGTTCTATACGTAAAGATTTCCAATCATTTTCAATATAATTTTTGTAAATTTTCAAAATATTACCCTCATCAACCTCAATTTTTGGTTCTTTTCATCAAATTCTGAAAATAAAGACCATCATTTTTGGATTTAGCAGGATTTTTTGGTTTAGATAGTCCTTTCATTTCATTTGGTATCCCTTTCATGAAGGTACATGAGAGCTCCATAAACCCCCTTATCCTACAAAGGGCTCAATACTGAACACACAGTGTCACCTAGTTTCATGGGGGGGGGTAGAGGGGGGTTGGCCTTAACTAGAGGACTGTATGGAGTAACCTATCATATACTGTAAATCCTTGATGATACCTCAAGATTCATCAATTTACCAATGTATAGTGCTGGCGAATAGACTAGCCATACGGCACTGCCTTTGTGCATTATGCAGAGCAACAGAATTGTCTAGAGATAATGGCTCTATGAAAACTCAGGTTCTTTTGTATTTTAGCTAAAACCAATAGTCCACTAGGCCTCTTCGGCCGACTTTTGCGTACGAAATATATAGCCAAATTCAGCCCAAGGGGCCCAGTGGACTATTGGTATAAGAGGTCAAAGGGGAACAACATACTTTGTATCGTGTATGAGCACTCACATGTCAAAGGCCACATTATTGAGCCTGCACATGACATTCATGGTAATGCAAAGGTTAAAATAAAAAATAAATAAAAAAGAATGCTACCAACGGGTGCTCTATATGAACAAAGGTCCACTATTCAGAAGAGTAAATTGGTGGGACTCTCAAGAGGGAGCTCTCTAAAGAGAGCATAGGATAAAGAAAAGCAAATTACATGTTCAAAGTAGGTAGGGCCTATCTTAATAAAGAAATTGTAGTTCAAATGCATGAATGCAAGCCTGGTTGTATTGATACCGCCTATAGGGGGTAATGGATAAAAGCAATATGTAGCCCTTATTGTGTTAACCATTTAAGGATAACTGATGCAGAAGGGCATCATGGCCATTGGTTGTCATGATGTATCAAAGTCCTGGCGTGTCTGCTCACCAGCACTTAAGTGGAGTACATGTATCATGCCAACCCTCAGGGGATGGATCAACCCGCTATATGGTCGCATGATGCATGAATGGAGCCCTAGCAAGTTACTCGCCAGGACTGCTGCATTCATGCATCATGATGACCAATCGACATGATGTACTCGTGCATCAGAGGTCCTTAAATGGTTAGATTAAGGGTTAGTAATCAGGGCCTAAAATCACCTGCCTAATTAGACCCATGGGACGGCGCTGTAATCCTCCTTATCTAACTATCTGAGCCTCAGGAGTGCTTTTTTGCTCATAACCCCAGTGCGTTATCCAGCCATAACGCACTCTCAGACCTTTTCTTCGTCTTCAAGAGGCTGCTGGTTTCAATCCGGACATGTTAATAAATTGGAGAAGTATACAAAGTCAACTCCTCCATACATTTCCTGTTAAAACCGTTTAGGTTCAACGGGGAATCGATCCCCGGCCGCTGGGGCAGGAGGCGAGCTCGCTGTCCACTATACCAAGCCGACCGGTGGTAGAAACGAATCTATATCCAGCATTTGAAAAATTTTTCCCACATACCTGATGTTTGCAGACCTCGTTAGCATAGATTTCAATGGAGCCTGGTGGAGTTATTCACAGGAAAACATTGTTAGATATCCTATATGAACATGCCATGCCAAATTCCTCCATTTTGTTCGAAATAAATAAGAATCCATTGATTTTCCACATCAATACGAGTCGGGACCCGCCCCGTCCGGCCATTCCTTGCTCGACGCGTGCCTGACCTAGTTTTTACATCCGGGCACCTCCCCGCTATGTCAACAAGAAGCAATGGCCGTGTAGCGGGCCGTGTGCATTGGATCGGTATGGAAAATCAATGGATTCTTATTAATTTCGAAGAAAATGGAGACAAAATGAAGGCGAACACCAACTAGAGATCGTATATTTGGCGGTGTTAGAATAACAGGGCTTGACATCCTTGGATTATACCCGAAAATTCGTTGGAAAGACGAGGGTCTGACGGGTGGAGTAAAAACAATGGCTACGCTGGCTTGGCAAACCGTGCGGATAGGATGCACTTACAAAATGTCTTCTCCTGGATTAATTCTTGGGTTATAAGGTAAGAAATTAATACAAAATGGAGAAATATGTTTGATAAACGCTTTAATGCATGTTATGGGTACGCACTCGTGGGTTTATGGGTTAATAATCCACTCGCCCTTCGGGCTCTTGGATTATTAACCCATAAACCCACTCGTGCGTACCCATAACATACATTAAACGCTTAGTAATTAACCTATTAAGGATTCCCCGCCCACTCATTAGCGGATCTGATAGAAGCTATAACTCAACTAACATAGGTGGTAATCTAAAAACTAACTTTTGCAGTGGAAAAAGTATTTTCAGATTGGCTTGAAAAATATGCTATACGCCCACCTGATGTATACATATTCTGTAACCATTAGTAAATTAATTTTCATAACTAGATATGGTGCCTAGTGAGGGCTATATAGTATATCCTACCTCGTTAGACGGGTCACTAAAATATTCCTCGTATGTCCATTAAAATATATGAAATCAAAAGGCTGTAAAGTATGAGGTCAGTTGATCATGAATGAAATAAATGGGCAGCTGACTGAAAAGGAACCCTACACTTTGTGTTCTTAACTCTAGTCCTACATACCGATTAGTTAAATCGCCAATACCACTATATGTGAGTTATGTTGAGCAGCTGACATGCCCCTTTGTCGTCGTGATGCAAGAATGAAGCTGCATTCAAGCATCATAAACTACTGACCCTCGATTCGGGGGCGATGCACCCCCAAAATGCCAGCATGATACACCAAAGTACATGCTTACAATTCTGGCCTACTAGTCTACTCCTACTCAATAGCGCTGCATCTGGTATCATGGTGACAAATTAAATTGTTTAGCCTTGAGCCATAATATCAGACTATAAGGAGGTAGCGGGATGAATCATTGACCATTGAGGCAATTCCCTTCTTTCACTGCTGCATTAGGGTGAATTACATAAAAACTGGTACCTACTGTGCTGGCTGTTATCAGTGCTTATCTCTCCAGATATCAGATCAACCAATGGCGGACCCAATGGACAACCTGGAACCTCGGTATAGACAGGTGGGCCACCTGCGCCAGCAGCAATCAGCTCTTCCATTATACTACTACTCACCACCACCACTGTGGGAGTCACCCCTACCATTATAACCCACCACCCTCCCATTAATTCCCTCCCCCAGTACCTGACAGTCCTCCATCACCCTGCTTACCTGCAGCCTCATCCTCCTCGATATTCAGGCACCTGATGACAGCCTTCATCCCTGCCACCACGTCTGGGCACTGATGCACCCAATGTCGCAGTATGTTGTAGATCTGTGGGAGGAGCAGCTCTGAGTCGTTGTGAGCTAGACGTGAGCTAGTGAGTGAGTGAGTGGTGAGCCTGTCTCAGGGCTCCCTGTGTGCTACTACTACTGCTAGGCTTAGCCGACCTACTGGGCGCTGGTCGGGATGGAGTGAATGTGGGTGGCGTCATCAAGGCCGGCCAATGTTTTCAAGGCCGCCCACTGACTGCATGGAGGTGGGTTGTGACGGCAAGCAGGGAGGCACACAGACAAACCATGGACTGTCCCACCTATAATCTCACTGTGGGTGGGTGGGGGCAGGGAGGGCTCACCACCGCCGACTGGTGGGAGTTGTTTGAGTTAAAGGTGGTGCTATATGCGACAGGGGGTGGTGCCTACGGAATGAGACTGGAGCATTTAACATGGTGACATGGCGATTTAATTAGAATCGACATGTGACATGGGCATATTATAAAGTGACATGAGGCAAGAAATCAATGACATGACATAGATTCGACATGGGACATAGTTGGTATTTAATGTGACAACAGAGGTTCACACAAATCTATCCAAATCGACAGTTTCTTCGACGTTTGGGCCTGTGACATACATTTTCATGATTAGTTGAATAAACTCTAATGAGTCTACAAAACGAAAAAGACAGTAGAATGCATACATTTTTGGGCATGAGAAGGGAAATGTCCAGGGAACATGTGTCAGACTTCCCAGTAAGTGGAGAAAGGATGAGTGAGAGGAATTCTACTGAATACCTATATTGATGTCACTCCATCATCTATCTGCACTGCTTTCTATCAAAGTGATTCAATGCTATATTCGATGATGTCAAGATGAACACAGAAGATAGATGCCGTCTTTGACGTGAAGAACGGGACCGTGGGAATGATATCCACTTCATGACCCATTATGAAGGAGCTTCCCTCTGCTGAAGTTATAAGGGGTTTTTCGTTCTGTATATTTGAAATCATCCAGGGTATAAAACATATATAACGGGGTCAGAAGTACATGTACTTCTGCTATACTGTGAGGCATGGCAGGCGCCTACGAAGCAATTTGATATTCATAGGTGGAGGGCCTTGCCATTTGTATAGAGAAATCATAAGTATTTCATATTTAGCCTTGGAATATCTTTTTATTTGGGTAGGGGTAGTATATAGTGTCCGTTCTCAACTAGCACACCCCATGCAATTTACACCAATTTTACGTGATCTCTACGTACAACTCGTCAGTTTTATGTAAAAGTGATGTAAATTGCATCCCCTACAGACACTTTGTTACCTGCCTCTGGCTCACACCACTGATTAAATTTGGACCTTAATGCTATGGGACTTTTCATCACTTTGTAGCCACAGGCACTTGATTTCATCTTTGTACACACAACAAAAGCCCCGATTCACAGCCAACTGATGGCCGTCAGTTACTGACGGATGGCGTAGGAACAGTATCCTTAGCCCTCCCCAGCTTTCTACTTCTATTAGACCTTGGAGTATGATTATTTGGTTCACTACACTGTCAACCCAGTGCAAGGGTTTTACAGTGGATTGCGTCTTATTCGGGACTACAGGGGTTGTTGCTGTTAGTACAATCCCAATGACCTAATTTGGATCCTGGTGTATGTACTACAGGGGTATGAATAGCCCATTTACAATCCTGGCTGTGAGTGTATTAATCCCAAATCTTTTTAATTCCACTATCACTGCACATCACCGGCGGATGGGCAGCCGTCAGGCAGCCGCCATTGCTCCGTGTGACGTCATGATCTCATGACATGATCTCATGACCTAGATGGACCTGAAAACGAGACTTGCGGAAATCAGCTGTCTGTAGCTGCAGCCTGATTAAAGTCACCTGCCTCTGGCTCACAAAGTGATGAAAAGTCCCATAGCGTTAAGGTCCAAATTTCATCAGTGGTGCGAGCCAGAGGCACATGATTTCTGTCCACGGGGCTGAAATTGCATGGCGTGTGCCAGCTGGTTTAGGATGTTGGAGGGGGTCAAACATAATCTAGCCGTGGGACTAGTGGTGCATGTGGGCTTAAGTGATGGGAAATAATGTCCATCACTGCATCCTTTCTTAAATTGTGGTATTCTGGATTTCTCATTAAAGAAGCCCTCTCTCCATTATCACTAGGGATCCGTTCTTTATTATTTCTACATAGGCTACTTCCCAATCTAAATTGTACTCTATCCCTGTGCTTCCTGTTTTTAAGACATGGCACTTGTCATCTTTGCCTTCACCTTGGATCAGAGATCACATCCACATCCTGTTGTCATGGCAACCAATGTACGGTATCAGGAATTTCACACAGGTTCCAACTACACTGTAAAAATAACTGTTGAATCTACCAGGGATCCCCGTAAAACTGAACAGTGAACCACAATAATTGAATTGCAGTGAACCAGTATAGTTTTTACAAGAAGCCCTAGGTGGCAGTGCAGTGGTACAGGGAAATCTCTGTGAAATAGTAACAGCTTTCTTGCAACATTGGGAAAAGGATTTTTCCAATATTTCAACGACATTATTTTTACAATCTAAATGTGCAAGGACAATTAACAGTCCGGGCATGAGCACCCGGTTCCAGGTATATATCTATGTTATAAAAGAGGTTGAAATTGCCATTGATTCTCTAAGTAAATATGTACACCAAGAACCCATGGAAGTTAATGGTACAATCATAGGTTTACTAAAGATATCATTCAGGGGTGAATTTTGTTTTGAACCATTGGATGCTGTTCCATCAATTTCCCTTGATGATACACATCCTGTACACGATAAGTACGAACGGAATAAAATAATTCCCTACACTCTCTTAAAAAGAAAAATTGATTTATTGTGAAAAAAAAATACGTACTGTATGCTGAGAAACTGATTGATGATACTAAAATCTACTACAACCATTACAGCAACACAGAATTTTAATCAATGTTGACGGATGTGGTTTAAACGTTATCACTTTTTATTCAATATTGAACTCATTTCTACATGTGCCCATGGGCCGCTGTCATTTTTTAGTGTTGGTCAGCTTTGGACAACCTATAGCTGCATAAAGTCGATATTGACATAGCATAAGGGTCAGCAATGACGAATATGAATCATTGGGGGGGGGGGCTGGAAGAAATTGATGTCCTGGGAAATGGAGCAGATTTCTGCGTGCCCCTTTCCTCTATTACAGCAGCAGATGTTGAATGCATTCCCACGTGGCAAATCACTTTTTTTATTTAAAGAAAACCCCTACCCAATTTTCATGAACGCCTGTATTGATGGCCTTTCCATCAAATTAAAAGGTTCTGGCATTATTATTGAAATATATGTCGCTATAGAGGAGAGATTGCAAAACACTGTAATTAGTCCAGGAATTTTAAACAAATTCAGAACAAGCTGGTTTTCTCAGAAAAGATGCCCAGAAGGGTCCTAAAACACATAGTAAAAGTCCCCAAAAATCCTCTTTGTGCTCTCCCGGAAATCTAAGATGGCATTCATAATGGTACTTATCCTATATTTCCTACACTTTCTAAGCTATATAGCTGGATAGAAATAGTTTAAATGGTAGCAAGATATGACTGTATACATTTTGAGATCCAAGGACTATATTAGAGTTACACAACTTATAATTACAATTGAATGAGGTGTCAAAAATGGCCGCCAGTGGTGATTGTACAAAATTTTAGCTAGATGTACTGAATCTTAGGGTAAAGGGTCCAAACATAAGCTCTTAAACTCAGGTAACCCTGTGATTGTGGAAAAGGGTATGGATGCAGTCTGGATCTTATATACAAACATAAGTTTCAGGCCCATGCCCAGCCTTCCCCATGGGAGGGAGACCTTTTTGACATCGCAAGTGAAGTACAGCGACAAACCCGGCAGGGGCGTATCCAGGAGTTTGAAAATGGAGGGGGTGTGTGTCCAGCCCCAGGTTTGACCACTGCATGTCGTGCAATATAATCTTAGACTGTTATATGTATGGTGTTGTGTTTTATTTTAAGGGGGGAAGAAAAATTGGATTATAGATGTTACAATATATAATTTAAAGCATTTTGGGGTACCATCAGCAGTGAATCTAAGATTATGAGAAAAAGGAATAAAAATCTTAATTGATCACACAATATTGTTTGAGGGAGGCTTGTGGGCATGCCGCCTAGAATATTTTTGAAATATAAACATCAAACTCCATAGTTTAAAGCATTTCAGTGTAACCCTGGGTGGTGAGGGTTTTCAGAAAGAGGATGCAAATCTTATGTGGGTTTTGGGGGCTGGTCCCGCAAAAACAATATAGATGTCAAACTCTCTAGTTCAAGGGATTTTCATCATTCTGGTAGCCTCAGTTGTGAATCTAGTATTTTTACATATTGTTATGCAAGGGAGTGTGGGGGCCTGGCCCCACCCCCGAGGAAAAGATTTGAAATATAGATGTCAAACCTTGAAGTTTAAAGCATTTTGGTGTTCCCTCAGGAGCATGTCCAAAGAAATTCTTAAGACACAACCATCAAACTTTCATTTTGGTAAAGGCAAGAATTTTCAGTTAGAAAACTGTAAGGGAACGATTATATTGTTACCGGTATTGATACTCAGGTGGAGCCACTGCCCCACTTCAGGTGTGTGCTACCTGTACAGGTGTGTGTTACCTGTCAGGTGCTGACCTACATTGCTGCTACCAACCCTTATACTGGAGGGTCTGGTGCTTGGTCACAGCTGGGAAAATTTCTTTCATCATGGTGCTATGTGAGGCCTGCGAGTACGAATACCATGGAAATAAGAAATCTTGTCCCGAGTGCTCAAGCCCCAACCCTCGCTGGATGACAGGAGACCGGATGGTTGGACATAAATCAGCCGGGGAGAGCGACCAAGCACCCACGGAGAGCGACATGGAGGATAGCCCACCCCCCCCAGAGGATCCAGACATGGAGCTGTTACAGCAGATTAGGCAGGAGAAAGCCAAAAAGGCTAAAATCGACATACTTTCTAGGAGGAAGGAGTTAGAATTGGAGTTAGCAAGTCTTCGGGCAGAGAATAACCGTTCTATTAGAGAAATCAACGATGGAGTACGTGCTTGGCAAGGGGCTATGGGTGCGTTCGATTCCCAACCTTTATCATCTACCATTCCTCCGCTGGTCCCCAGCAATAATGCTTTGTCAGACCAGGCACAAGCGGCCGAACACAGTACGGTAACCTACGAAAGCGGGGAATCGAACGCACCTGTTCCTTCGCTGGTACCCGGCATGGATGCTCTGTCAGACCAGACACAAGCGAATCTAAATATTTGCTGCGGAGGCCAAGATGGCCGACCTATCCTTCCTGTTGACAAAGTGCAGGCATTTGAGGCAGCTATTTCAGGCCAAAAAGGCCTTCCGCAGGCCATTAGGGTGGAGAAATTGTACTACAAAGACTCAACTGGTATGTTTCATGAATTTTCTAACCCAAACATTCCCAATATAGCCAAAATAAGCTCAGGAGGTCTATCGCTCACCGGAGGTGTGGCCTCCGGTGGCCGCACGCTCAACGGAGACCCCTCATACCAAGAATACCTTGCTTGGAGGAAGAGTAGGTCTGGATTGTGCACTGATACTGATGCAAATAAGGGTAATTCTGCTGCGCTCCAGGGCTTACGTCCGCTTGGTGGGAATGAAGGACCCACACCCCTGGGGGAAGGTAGAAATCCTTTACAGTCTGTGCACCCTCCTAACCTGCCTCAGCGTATTCTACATAAAGGCATGGTGTATGAGGTGGTTCCCAATCAGCAACCCAATCAACAATTGCGATCATCTCAACAAACAATTCAAGCTGGTCTAGCTAGTGCCGGCTTGTCTTCAGCATCACTTGGGCTTCTAGGGGATGACGCGGGCAGTCTACTCACCAATCCTACCCCCACAGGTATGCCGGATTTAGACTGGCTTAACAACTTTAAAATGCTTTCCGACACCTCAAAACGTAAACGCTCAACCAATAAATTGAGGCCTGATTGTCACATAGATACAGACAAAAAGTTTGAGGATATGAGCTTTCAAGAGTTGACCAATGGTATGAACTGTGTAGCTGAATTCATTAACACTACTGGTTTGCCCCGGGTTACTTTAGACGGCTATCGGGCACACATGAGATTCGTTTCCCTCAAAGCTCAAGGAGGAGCCTTCCCAGCAAAAGCCCTAGCTAAATACGATCATAAAGTGGTTGATGATGTCATTGAGGGTAAATTAACGGATTTTGTCTCCGGTTACACCCCAGCCGTAGAGGCCTATTTGAGTGCGGAACACATGACCGTAGTGGAGAATCTGCTGTCAAGACAAGATCAGGGTTCCAGTCGCGGTAACAACAGACGTCGCCGCAATCGTCAGCGGGGGGGTAATCAGCCCGGTTCAGATTGGCCCGCAGACATATGTTGGAAATGGAACTCTAATGTATGTGATTATGACCCGTGTTACAAGAAGCATGTCTGCGCCACTTGTAGAGGCGCGCACAAGAAAAGATTCTGTATTAGTGACGACGTGCAATCAGATAAGAACGCCCGTCAGCACGGCAACCAGCAAAATCAGTGACTGGGCAACCATGCTTATATAGGTCTGGGCATAGGTTCCACGTATGCAGACGGTTTGTCAGACCTGTGGCCCGACTCTTATGATTCTATAAACTGCTCAGCAAATATATCGGAATTGTTGTCTTGCTATATTGGCTACGCTCCACTCTGGGATGCTTCACTCGCACATTATGTTACGGGTATTAGGACACAGTTTAATATTTGTGGCTGGAGAAAAATGCTTTCAGGAGGTCCGACACAGGTTTATGGTGAAGGTGGTTTGGGACTGCAATGCCCATTACCTGTTAGATGGGGTTTGTCACGGTTTCAAATTAGTTGATACTTTGGGCCCATCCGAGGGCTACTTTTGTAAGAATTATCCGTCGGCAGAGATAGAGGCTTATGATTATATCAATGAGCTAATCCTGAAAGAACTCAGTATGGACAAGTTGTCACTAGTAGATAGCCAACCTAAATGTGTCCACGCTATGGGAGCAGTGGAGAAGTCCGGTGGTGGTTTTAGACCTATTACCGATGCTAGCCGCCCATTGTACAGCAGCATTAATAATTACACCAAAGACACATTCCATTCGTTTAGCTACCACTCTATCGATGACATTTCTGAACTCATGGAACCAAATTGTTTCATGGCAGTGACAGATTTACAAAGTGCTTATCGCACAGTGTTAATTAGGCCAACGGACCGCAACCATCAAGGGTTATGTTGGAATATTGACGGTAAAAATTGTTTTTTACAAGATAATTTCATGAGCTTCGGTACGAGAGCTGCCCCCTATATATTTAACAGTATATCCGATGCCATAGCCCGCTATGTCAACGCCAACGGTTTTTTATGCCGGAATTATTTAGATGACTTCATCGTTCTTGGTAGTGATTATGAGGAATGCAGGAACGCCCAACTGTTTCTCCACGCTACAATACGCTCGCTAGGCTTCCATATAGCTTATGCTAAAGTTCGATCCCCCTCGCAGGTTCAGCGTTATTTGGGGGTAATCTTGAACTCGCTTGATATGACTCTCAGCTTACCACAAGACAAGTTGGACAAGCTTCACTTAGAGCTGCGCTTTTTTGCTGGTCGCCGTAGGGCGACAAAGCGCCAGCTACAACACCTCTGTGGTGTGCTAAGTCACTGCTCAACTCTGGTACGGGGAGGAAGAACATTTTCCCACAGGGTCATAACGATGTTACGTGCGTTTACTGCAAAGAAACGTTATATTACATTGTCGGATTCGTTCCACGAGGACCTTAAATGGTGGGGCGACTTCGCGTCATGGTTCAATGGCTCAGCGAAGATTATCACTCCGCCTGAATTCACCTCACTTGTGTACACTGACGCTTCTGGTATAGGTTATGGTGCCGTTCATGGTAATGATTGGTTGTGTGGTCACTGGTGTGACAAGCTAGTAATGGAAAGTGACATTCACGGTCACTGCCGGGACACACCGACAACGGAGATACCAGCCAATATTAATGTCAGGGAGCTGTATCCCATATACGAGGCCTTAGAACGCTGGGGTCCTTATTGGAGAGATCACAAAATATATTGTGTTACTGACAATACTCAAGTTATGCATGCCATCAACAAGGGTAGAAGTGACAATGACGCCTCAATGATTTTGTTGAGAAAAATTTTTTGGTTATGTGTTATGTTTAACTGTCACTTAGTGAGTATTCATATCCCTGGTGTACAGAATGTTCTAGCTGACGCGATTTCAAGGGCCACATGCTCTAAAGACTTACCCGTATTTCTTTGTTGTAGACGCTAGTCAGCGAGTGCGCCAATTAGACTTGGAAGCAGCCGAGTATAGGTCCAAGGCATGGGCCCCCAGCACTTGGAGGACAAAGGCTTCCCAGTGGAAGCGTTACATAAGCTTCAGTAACTCGATCCTCAGACCAGCGCTTCCCACAGATGCCCAACATATGTGTCGTAGACATGGCGAGAAGTCTTAAGTACTCAACTATCCAAAATTACGTCAGCGGAGTTATCTCATTGAATATGTACTATGGTTATGATGTCAAATTTATCCGCTCTTCCTTTGAATTCATTATGACTCTATCCGGGGTTCGCAGGGTCTTAGGTGACCCGGAACCAGTGCGCCCATCGTTCACCTTGAAAGACATACTCAATATGTATAAATTTGTCGACATGAGTCAAACTCGTGACAGAGTCCTATGGACTTGCTTGGCACTAAGCTTTAGAGGACTACTCAGAAAATGTAATATAGTCCCAGATTCTATCGCAGCTGTTGGAGTTCATTATCTCAGGCGCGGAGCAGTTAGTTTCACAGACTGGGGCATGGAGCTGGCCGTGTCTAGTTCTAAGACTATTCAGTATGGCCAGAGAGTACACAAGGTGCCTATCACTTATGCTCCCGGTTCTCCTCTATGTGCTGCGAGTCTGGTCAGACGTCATCTGAACGAATTCCCCAGTTCCGACCCATCAGCTCCAGTTTTTGTACTTCCCAAGGACTCAGAACTGGTACCAGTCACTTACGGTCAATTGCTGAAATTTCTGAAGAGGTTGATGACCTTGTCCGGCCTACCTTCAGAACGTTCTGGTATGCACTCCCTCAGGAGAGCAGGAGCCCTATACATGTACCAAATGGGTCTCACATTGGAGGACATACGCCAGGCCGGGGACTGGGCCAGTATGGCCGCTTTATTGTATCTGACTAAACCCTATCACACACGTATTGAGACGGACATGGTAGTGTCAAGCTGTTTGGGGAAAGAGTGGTCCATTAGGATATGACTATCTATTAGGCATAATGTACTTGCCATGTTCTTTTCATGATGTTTAATTATAATTATGTTATTCCTTCACTTGGATTTGCCGGTAGTTCTGTTAAACTGGCCCAAGTCCATCACTGCGTTATTCCCTTGTCCCTCTCATCGTAAAGGATTAATGTAAGGGAACGATTATATTGTTACCGGTATTGATACTCAGGTGGAGCCACTGCCCCACTTCAGGTGTGTGCTACCTGTACAGGTGTGTGTTACCTGTCAGGTGCTGACCTACATTGCTGCTACCAACCCTCATGCTGGAGGGTCTGGTGCTTGGTCACAGCTGGGAAAATTTCTTTTGTTTTTCAATAAATAGGCCGGTAGTTCTGTTAAACTGGCCCAAGTCCATCACTGCGTTATTCCCTTGTCCCTCTCATCGTAAAGGATTAATGATGTCCTAATACATTGTTTTTGATAGGGTTTGTAGGGCTTGTCCCCAAAGAAATTTTTTTAAATATGCATATCAAACTGTCCAGTTCAAAGCATTTTGATGTCACTTTAGGAATGTTTTTTTAGAAAGGGGTTTTAGGTATCAGGTACACCTTACATATAAGCTGAGCATTCACTCTGGTGACGTTTCTTTCCAGACTGGCTCATGTTAGAAAATTTTGACAATTTTCAGATACTGTAGATGCTGTAGAATCATTAATTGTCCAATTTACAAACAATACAAAGATATATATATCGAAGAGGAATAGGGTACTTGAGTGGGGTATACAAAGTGGACATGCTATATGATAATTCCTTATTTTCGCGATTAAACTAATTGAGGTCCACTATATCCAAAATTGAACCATACCGCGGGGCCTAAAATGTGGACCTTTTTGGTCTGCTGGGCCACGGGGGGGAGCTGAGTCTCCCCCAGCTCCCCCCCTGGGCACGGGCTTGCAGTTTAGCAATGAAAATACACTGAAAACTCGTAAAGTGTTATCTGTATCAGTATCAATCAAAGAAGTTTAGGTCAAAATGTGTGAAGACATTTTTGGGGTCAATCAAATTAACTTACTAAGCTTGTGGTAAGGGTCTCTGTGTTTAACTACCTTGGACCTTAAATAAATCCTAAGACTATGTGACTAGAGCATTCTTTTGCATCCACATGCCATTCATCATCGTTCAAAAGCAGTTTACCAGGTCCTGTGGGCATGTCTGTCTAGATTACCAGCTTACCATTCTCTAATTCCCATCCATTTTTAATGGAGGTAGAGGATTGCTCAGCCATTCCTGCATTGTATGTTATGTTCTGTAAAAATGCTGTTTTGCTGCAGTGCTTGTAGGTAATAGGATGGCTTATTTGAAATGGTGAGCCTATTGATCCTTTTCATAAGATCCATGCCATTATTTGTTGAGTCTTTGCAAGTATCATAAGTTTATAGTCTTGTATTTATTAACCATGTTAAAGGGCTTTTGTTGACCATGCAGATGTAAAGTCAAAACTGCATCACAAACAGTTATGTCATCATTAAAACTAGACAGTATTGGGTTTATCAGTTGTACTTTTGTATTTTAGGAATGTTGTACTGTTGAGTCTCTATGGTGGTTTGGACTCAATGCACTTTCTCTGACAGCATATCTATCAGCATGGCTGTATCACTGGAGTGAGCTATTAGTACAGCTTGGGTAGTAGTTGTTTGCATGATACCATTAAAGATATCTAATGTGTAAGCTGAATCTGAATAACGAAAGAGGCTGACAGTTGTGAGAACTTATGCATGTATTGCAGCAATAGAATACAGCTGTGGTAATAAGACCATACAATGTACTGTTTAAACCGAACATTGTTCCTGGAGATAGGATCTGGCTGTAAGGGCCCCCCTAGCGATACTGCTACAGTATCATCATTACCGTGTTGATCCACATATGTGACTCAATATAGCAGAGTGGAACTTATGTCACAGCTTAGACATTTCTAGTTAGCTATACCATGTCATAGAGCGAATCAATACCTTTCTATAGAGCCCTGGTATGAGTCGCTACCTAAATTCTAAGTTAAAAATGCAAGGAGTACTATTTTGAGCTATGCGCAATAAAAGTGGGGCAAGCAGGTCGCTATATATAGATCTTTATAAATACTCAAAAACAGGGTATATTGGAGAAATAGTTTTATTCATGCAACATCATTAAATAACATGCACAATTTCCTGAAAAAAATGACTGAGTTAGTGGTTTAATCAAATAGTCTGTTTGCACAATACCTGTTCTTTGTGTAGTTTGGAGACAGCTCACACATTCTGAAGGTATATCAGCATTGTCTTTTGAGTGTTCACACCTCATAATACCAATTAAAGGTAGAATCCAAGTGTTGATCCAAGTGGGCTCCTCCATGTTAAATGTTCACACCAATTTAGATCCAAGTGGTGGGTGTGCTCCACTGTGTTCAACGTTTGCACCAATTGAAATGATAATAAAATGAATACATCCAAAATGTTGAGTCTGTAATGTTCAAAGTTGAGATTAGCACCATAGTGTGCAGTGCATATGATTCTAACTAGAATCACTTGCACATGCAGGCACAAGTGTAAGTGATTTTAGTCAGAATCACTTGCACTCCACGACTCATCAATTGAGTCATCTTCTGATGAAGGGCTCCTGGCCTGTTTCTGTGATGTGGCACCTTTAGGTCGTCCTCTTGAACTCGGCTCCTGTTCTTGGCTTTGAGCACTGCCTTTGCCTCTGCCTCTACCCCTGCCCCTGTCTCTGCCCCTGCCTCTACCAGTACCAACAGGTGCCTCCTGCTCTGCTTGTTCACCATTACCTCTGTCCCTTCCTCTAGCCCTGGCCCTGCCCCTTCCACCGCCTCTGAGTGACTCTTGTTCTGGCTGTTGGCCCTCGGTCTCATTATTTCTTTGTCCTGAGCTTGCCCCTGGCTTTTCTACTGTTGGCTTAGGACAGGTGATGTCTCTGGTTGAACTGGTACAGAAGTCCCTAATGTTATCAAACAAGCACCATTGCCTGAAATGTGGGAGACCTGGAGATGGGACGATGGCAAGCATGCCCTGAGGAACCTCTCCTACTTCCTTTGTCAAGATGTTACAGAAGACAGGGTTTTCATCCACCACCTTCTTCATGGCAACCTGTCCTGGGTGCTCATGAGTGAACTCAAAGTGGTGGTACTGTTAAATGCCAGTTACTGCCTTGCTGGAAAGGGGAGAGAAAGGTTTGCCAGTCGTAAGTAGGGACTGTGACATTCCACCGCTCATCCCCCACTAGGTGTGGGATGTTGACACCTTCCAGGGTGCTTTTCTGGACAACGGCCTTCATGTCATCTAGACTAGATACATCACACTTTCTAAACTTCTGCTTAAGAAGCCCAAAACACCAGTCTGGTGCAAATTTTGTGTGCCCTGTGATGAGAAAGTTCAGAGTTATGGTGATGTTTAGCCCAGTCAGACACCACTACATCAAGTAAGCCAACATGTATTTGTTTTTATTTTGTCTGCTGCAATTGTCATAATATAAATCCAAGTGCTTGGCACCCAGAGAATACTGTTCAAAATAATGGTGGAGATATGAGATTACAGCGTTAGAACCCTTACTACTGCAATGGGATTTGTCTATCAGGTAGTTCACCTGCCTTGATCCTGCTTCCATAAAGACAACAAAGATGCCACACTTCCTAGGCACTAGAAAGTACAATGGACCAGGTTGCATAGGGTACAATGGTAGATGCACCTGCTGGGCATAGTCGAAAGTTACATGTACCCGGTAATCTGTGCTGCATGGAGGATGAGGGCCAAGGGGAGGTGAACCTGCTTCCCTGTTATCTGCCTTAGCCTTGGCTACTAAGTCCTGGTAGTATGCCCTTTCCTTTGCTACTACCTATAGATGTTCTGTCTGCTTCCGAAGCTTTGCTTCCTTGACTTGCTTGGGAAAGCAGCTGGACCGGTGAATGTCTCAGTTATTTTTTTGACATTCCCAACAGAGCTCAGTCATTGGCCTAGCACAACTATACCTGGGAGAAGCTTGCGCCAAAAAATCCCCATGTAGCAAGCCCGCTTAGGGCCAATTCAGTTTTAGTTCAGATAAGCTGGTTCAAAGCGGGCAGAATACTATTCATGGTTTTAGGTTGGGCAAATGGTGGGTTTCCAGTCAGGTCCACATTGGGTTGTGGGCTGTGTGGGTTGTGTTTATATGTATATTAATGTGGTATAAGTTGTGTAGTTATTATCAGCTCGCTCCGCTGTTCTCACGTATTTGGGAAGACTAACTCTAGTGGTATGATGTTGGCCTAGCCCATTCTTTTAACCAACACCAAGACGCCGATACAAGTCACCATTTATTGTTCATTGATTATTCACAGTTACAGTTGTTTGGTGAGCCCACTCCGGTTACACAGCTTCAACGACATCAGTCTATTCATACAAGCAGTTCATGTTTTAACAATCCGATGCTACTGGAGAGGTATAAGTGCCATAGAGATCCTGTTCAATCCGTTCTTACATTGGCTAAGTGTAATACTAAATACTAAACAGCTTCATCCTCGTCTACTCCAGGAGTATGTGTTGCCTCCTCGGCTGCTCCCACAATACTGACTCCTCCCTATCTCTTACCAACCCCTCACACCTTTCAGACGCCGGTGTTTGGCTCACCCGTATTCCCCCCTCCCCCTCTACAGATTCTACCTGACCAGATCTCGTCGACTCCCCTCCGTCTGCAACATTCCACAGCCTACCATAAACTCTTAGCTACCATAAACCCTATACAGGACTCCCATAGCACTCTCCCATATAGCATACAATAAATACACACATAATACAGTATACAATAAATACCCACATAAGCATACCCTGTTATACCCGTTCATTATAATTATTGGCTATTGATGACAAAACAGTTGCCCTAATAGGGCAAACTGAACTAAGACTGTTGGGCTGAGGATGGGTTTGCACAAGGCATACTGAGCTGGGAGTTCTGAACTTTGACACTAGATGACCCCACTATGTCTAATATGTGGCTTCCCCCTATGGCAGTATTAATTTTCTTTAGTATGATATAACAGAAATAGGCTAATGAATCATATAAATTATAACAGTACATAAATTTTCTCAGAGTCTGGATCTACTTGCAAAATACATTTGAACTGTGCAAAGTTAGGTGATATTAGCAGTTTTTACTGTGACTTCACCAGTCCTGTGGTAATCATTTTATATTGAAGTATGCTACCCATTGGGAGGCACTATGAACTTGAAGGCTAGCATGTTACTGGACTAAGTCTGGTTGTCATGCCTTGGCCAACTAAGTTCGAATTGATGATTCTACTGTATTATGATGATGGGAAGAGTAATACAGTATGCTTAGTCTCCTTCCCACTATGGAGGCCAAGGGGAGGGGCTAGCACCCGAAGGCTAGCAGAGCATTTTCAGGGTTCAAATTTTAGAAAATGAGGAAAAAATAGATTTTCTGTAATTTTTATCCTGGATGGCGCCACCTGATGAAAGTGGTCAGCCCACTTTCAGCCACACCAAAATCCCATGTTGACCCCAAAATGATAAATTTTGACCAGATGGCGCCATGTGATCAAAGTGGGCAGCCCACTTTCAGCCACACAAAAAAAAAACATGTTGAACCCAAATCCACTCTGAGACTGGTCTGTGCCCATATTGGTTAGCCCAGTGTGGCCCACACACCTCACTGAGGACAGAAACTGTCAGCAGCCCATTGGTTAGCCCATTGCTGCCCACATCTGAAGACACACCAAATAATGTGTGGGCCACAGTAGGGCCACCCCACCTTTGCTACCTGGGTTCATATGAGATGTTGTAAAAAAAAATCATTTTTTCCTACATTAGGTACTCAGCTGTTACTTGGAAAAACTACATACATTATGGTGAACCTGACCTGTCATCTAAACAATTTAGAAAATAATATTGACACTGCACTTACCGATAGAAAAATGCAAATGGCAGACCTGCTTATTGCCTAGTCTGTAGTACGTCCTAGTACGCCCCCCGTAACAGCATGTCGAGCTCATCTGTTAAGTTGACATGAAAAAACATTATTTTCACAATTTTTGCCATAATAATAAATATAGATCTCTAGACCAAAAGTGCATTTAAAATAATTATCAATTGAATAAACTGAATCATAATAATTATTTGAATTTTCAAGTTAAATTTCAATGATTTTAATAAGATGTTGAAAATCAAGTAACAAGGAGAATTTGATACAGTTATTGTAGAAAAGCTTACCTCTTTTAAGCTGGGCAACTTCCTCACGTCTCTCTCTGAACTCATCAGATGTAAACATGGTACTACAGGGTGGTTTATTGTCATCCCCATGCTGACAGTGACAGCTGAAAATTATAGTAAAATAATAGATAGTCTATTTATAAAATGAAAGTGATGGTCAAATCCTATATCAGACAGGCACTAGCCCAACTTGCTGCCGACATGTGACAACAACACGAACCGGAAGACGATGCTGTGCGCTTGGCCAATCACAGTGCTGCATGCGCATCATGTGGGCCCTTGACAACAAATGTTTGGGTCGCGTCAGTCCAAAAGGCACTTGAAAAACGGCCTGTGATTGGCTGAATGTCAAATTAAATTCATAACAGACCCTGTGATTGGGTAGACAAATTCGCACCACACAAAAGCGTACCAAACATGGGCATGGGTCTCAAGATGGGGGCCACTGTCAGAGCATCAAAATAGAGTAAAAATCCATCGCCGATGCATCCCCCCGGCCTTTGTTCATGACGCAATGTTAATGTGGGGTGTCTGAAATTGCGAAATTAGCACTGTTAGGAATTTAATTTCGATATGAAAGTCTGGGGTTATAAACTAAAGGAATCCACTGAAAACAAAATTTTGTTAAAAAATTCATTTTCCCCTTCAGACCCCATTTCTGAGGTTCGCGCTGATGTGACTTAAGGTCCACTCTGCTATATTGAGTCACATATGTATTCAAATAATATTATTTTGAAAGACTTGATGTGTTTACCATTATTTGATCTGAAATTATAGAATAGCATGATCTTTTGTTCCAAGAGTTTAGGTAGAGCCACTCAGAATGCAAAATAGTTTTATGTCTGTTGAAAAGAGACAAGGCAATTCTGAATACATTCTGTACCAGCAGCATGTCTGAAACAAGAGCTGAACAAACCAATAAATCAACCAATAAAAGGTCAATTTGATTAAAGGGCTGATTCCACGCTACCTAGGCAAACTCACCTAATGGAAGCCAGAAGGTTGACTGAAAGGATCAGAAAATCCCGATTTCACTCCCAAGAGAGCAGGACGAGGTACGTGAGGACACCCCAACACCCGATTTCACTACCAATCATGCATCAAAAGTCAAGTACTTTAGTCAGATATTTCTGACTTGGCTGAAGCGCAATCAGGTTTGTCTGTCAGTCAAAAGTTAGGCTATAAGGACAACAGACACAGTCAACTTTTGACCAAGAAAGTTGACTTTTGACCACAGAAAGCTAAACTTTTCAGTCTAAAGTCAAAAAGGAAAGTCAGTTTTCTCACTTTCCTGGCCTTTTAGTGCTTGACAGAAATCCTTCCTGGCATGGAATCATCCTTTAATTTATCCGAATTAACTCCAGCTTGGTCCTGCTGGGATATTTAGGACCTATTTCCCGGTATGTATATACGGGGGGCTTCCTTCTCTTCTGATATACTTATACATCTTGTATCTCAACACAATCCTCCAGAGTGGTTGATGCATAGTATACTATATTATGCATATGGTAGTTATGACATTGTATGGAGAAGTGCTGAAATATCGAAAGTTATATTTGACAATTAAGTTCTTCTATTTATACACACACGATAACATACAGAGCCCTGGATGTGACATGGTCATTTCTTTTTTTCTCAACTACTACACTTTTTCTAAAGTTTGTTTTCCTGAGTTAACAAATATCCTGAGATATTTGTTATATCAGGATAATGAATGTTCCCTGTCTACCCCAGTCCAGTTTCTAACCCCAGTCCCCTGTCTATGTCACCCCCCTGCCTTCCTCTACTCCCCTGTCTAACTTCACCCCTGCCTTAGTCCATCTGTTATCTCTAGTTATTACACGACTTCTGTGATTTTGGGTGCTTTTTCTGGATATCCCAGTTCTGATATTCCTGCATATTGTGCGACCCCTCATGAGCATATCCCAGGTGGATATCAGCACTCTTTGAGGTGGATATCAGCACTCTTTGAGGTGGATATCAGCACTGTTTGGGGTGGATATCAGCACTCCTAACATGTCATATTTACATGTTAATACCCACGAAATTTCCATGATACATGCCATTCGGTGCCTGTTAGCCCATACATTACTTAGTTATTATTACACGACTTCTGTGATTTTGGGTGCTTTTTTGTGGATATCCCCTGCTGTTATTCTTACATAATTTGCACTGTAATGTGAACATATGCAAGGTGGATATCAGCACGGTTTGGGGTGGATATCAGCACGGTTTGGGGTGGATATCTCATGGTTTTAATTTTGCATTTAAAACCATGAGAACCCTACAAGAATTTCATTGCCAAAGGTAGGGGTCGAATCAGATCCCAAATCCAACTCCCTATGCATTGTGCCACAGGGACTGACGAGAAATGGTTGGCTAGAACCAGGTCTCTATGACATAAAGCCACCCAGCAGTAGTGTAGTGTGAACGCATCCAGCACCTTGACCCATAACCAGGCCAGTCGTGCACAGTATCAAACCAACGGCTACCGGGCACCGTGGTGTGAGACCCGGTGGTCTAGTGGTTAGCGCATTGCGCTCAGCCGCTAGAGGTAGGCGGGACGAGTCCTGGTCCGGGCGCATCTTATTTTTGCCGTGTGTACACACACTAGGCCTACGGCCACTCGTTACAATATCCTACGATACAAGCAGTTTGGTGCCTGTTAGCTCATACATTACTTAGTTATTATTACACGACTTCTGTGATTTTGGGTGCTTTTTCTATATTCCCATGCATCATGACTTTTGTAAGGCATGCGGTTATCCATGTAAGGAGGCATGTTATCCATGTAAGGAGGCATGTTATCCATGGATAACATGCCCCCTTACATGTCATACATGTCATATGTTACATGTTAAAACCTACGAAACTTTCATTGCCAGGGTAGGGGTCAAACCTGCAGTCTCCTGATCCCAAATCCAACTCCCTATGCATTGCGCCACAGGGACTGACGAGAAACGCTTAGTTAGAACCAGGTCTGTATAAGTCATTGATATGGATGTGACCCCCCACAACAACTCTCACATGCGCAAGATTAGAATAGCATTTTAATTATAGATGACTGCTGGACGCGTTCAAACCAAGCCAAGCCAGGTGCCGAGGAGAAATGCTTGGTTAGAACCAGGTCTTGATATGATACAAAGCCGCTGCCACAACCACCATGACTGGGGACGCGTTCAAACCAAACCAAGCTGCACCCTCGTGTAATTATCCTTTGCTAACACACACACGTCATGAATTATCCATTGATTACTTGTTCAATATTTCTTGTCTTGGGATATTGGTTATCTCTGGATACTTCTTATCTTGAGGTATTCATTATCATCTCGGGATATTTGTTAACTCAGGAAAAAAAACTTTAGAAATAGTGTTGCAGTAGTCTAAAAAATAAGATGACCATGTCACCACCAGAGCTCCGTAATACCATGATAGACTCATTTTGTTTCCTGTGCTACTATCCGTTTTGTCTCCATTTATGGTTCCATGAATTTTCATTCATGCAGTGATCATTAACACTCTATTTTCAAGTATCCCGTTTTATAAAGGCAGGTGCAAATTGTTGTTATCAGCTGCACTCTATATATTGTCGTGGAAATAGCATATGTCCTTTAACGGTGCAAGTAGCTTTGCAAAACATGGTCTAAACATATAACTCTTTAATAGACTAGAATGCAAGTTCTGGTTTAGAAAGCATAGCCCCATTTACTAGTATTCAAGCAACAGTAATCAGGAAATCACGTACTCACCAGTACACTCTCACTGTCTCAGCCCCAATTGAACATGGGCTATAAAGACCACTGTAGTGGGTACAGTACAACCCACATCAGGTCATTGGATTTGTACTGACAGCACCTACCACTGTTTTCCAGAAATAGAAGCGATCTACTTTAAAACCCTTGCTGTGGTCTGACAGTGTAGTCATATATTATACAAAAACATAGTGGGTATTTTCTACTTATACCATATCACGAGAGAGTCACTCATGTTAGTACCCATGTCTTGAACCTGTTAGTCTCAATTACACCATTCCCCATTTGTTCCCTTTTATGATAACAGACACAGCACATTGCTGGTTTTAATACAATCAGCCTGGTGGCTCTTGTAGGCTGGGGCTAGACCCACATGTATGTATTTTCAACATGCTACGCGACTATGTATATATGTCTCCCATTTGTATAGTTATTTTTTATGCGTTCTAAATTTCTGTAATAGTAGTATTTGTAGGTATTCGTAGTCGTATAGATAGATGGCAAATACCTTTTACTTCAACTAAATAGTTTAATGAATATCGAATCGAAAGATATCAGAAAACTAAAACTAATATTTCAAAATGGCGACCTCCATATAGGGATAGCTATGTTTCGGATACAACGTTATGGGCCATTGGCCCCTGGGCCAGCATTAGTGTCTATCCCTGAATGGTAATAAAAAAGCATGATGTCATTTATGGACGGCCCCTAAAAAGCCCATGGGGAGGGACCTATATTATAGCTAGCTGACAGACGAATGCTGATATGAGAGTATAGTATGGTATTTTTTTAGTTGGAATAAAGAATGTGAGCTGTAAACCAGGCCCAACACCCAGGGGAACGTTCCTCAATGATTGCAGTGTGTCTACGAGAGTAGACTCCTGCCACCCGCTTCACGCTCAGGAGAGACCACTGCATCTCGTCATCGCAGTTTGCAGTCCGGAGTCACTTATACTTGACGTCCAGGCGATACATACTATAGAAGTGATCCCTAAAAGTATGATCTTAAATTGTAGCTGATGATAATGATGAACTTTTAAAGCTGGCACGAGACCGACAGGTCCTATATGTTCTAGTGGAACGGGGCGGGAAGACTGGGCTGTTGCTAATAATAATAATAATAATAATGTACTTTTAAAGCCCAACACCCCTCGGAGGGTGTACGGACAGGACCCATAGTCCGAGTAGGCGGGTCCGCAGGCACTGGGAAGGGGGGGGGCATCCAAAAATAAATAAAAGTACACAGTACAATGGGTAAACGTCTAGTCCCCAGGTCGAAGGTCCTCCAGGCAGCGATGAACTTTGGCATCCCCTTCTCCAACACCCGTAATGAAATTCCAGGTCCGTCCGTCGGACTGGTCCAGTTTGGTGAGTCCCACAAGCCGTAAGAGTGAGCAATCATGGACTAGCACTACATAGTGGCACAATAGCTAGATGAAAGCATGTGCAAGCATGGACTAGCACTACATGGTGGTGCAGTACCTAGGTGCAACGAGCAAGTGGATCTCTTCCAGGTAGGACCTCTTGGATATCTCGCCTAAAAAGGACATCAGAGTGCAGAGTCGGCAGACAATCCTCCATTCAACCATGGTCGGAGGGCCTCCGCCCCAGTAGAGCCCCAGGATGCCAACCAACAAGGGCCGGAACGCCTCACCGATTGGCAACGCTGTTGCTGCTGCTCGAATTTTATCTCACCTCATGCCTTCCTTACAGCCGACACTCAAGGGTGAGAGGTCCCGTGGGTTGTATCCACACCGAAGTGAGATTACCCTTGTGGCATTGTGCCCGGACCCTAGTCTAATGGGGAGGGGGGATGATGGTGACCGAATCTATGGGAAGATAGAAAGCACGCCCCTACACATTTACCGAGGCAATGGTTCTTTAACATCCGTCACTACATAGGCATAGTGAGAGATGGACAGGCCTGTTTGTCTGCCATGACGCGCTGAGAGACTTTCCAGCACAGCCTAGCCAGAGCAGGGAGGAACTCAAACGACACCTTACGGTGACGTTTGGAGCCTCCACTGTCACCCAGCCGGGCCGGGAACCGAACTCACGACCTTACGGCCCGTGAGCGGACGCGCTACATGATTGAATTTTTATCTCAACTCGTGCCTTCCTTACGGCCAACACTCAAGGGCGAGAGGTCCCGCGGGTTGTATCCACACCAAAGTGAGATTACCCTTGTGGCGTTGTTGCCCGGACCCTAGTCTAATAGGGAGGGGGGATGATGGTGACCGAATCTATGGGAAGATAGAAAGCACGCCCCTACACATTTACCGAGGCAATGGTGAGAGATGGACAGGCCTGTTTTAAGTCATTTGTCTGCCATGACCGCCGAGAGACTTTCCAGCACAGCCTAGCCAGAGCAGGGAGAAACTCAAATGACACCTTACGGCGACGTTTGGAACCACCACTGTGCTCCGGCCGGGCCGGGAACCGAAGCCTTACGGCCCGTGAGCGGACGCGCTACCGACTGCGCCACGCCTCCCGGCTACAGACTGCGCCACGCCTCCCTTGTGTGATGATAGCCACAGAAATGGTGTCTCACTAGAGGGAATGCTCCTATATCCATACATGCCTGTCAAAATATATCCCATCATTTGCAGTAACTGTGCCTTCGTGTTTGTTAACCATTCCTGAAGGAGATACTTTTCCAAAAATGGAGTAGTCACAGCTTTTGTGAGGCTTTCCATTGAGAGAGTTGAATCAAGTTCACTTGCAGTTCACCTCAGTGATGATACTGCCATCTAGTGGTTGAACATGGCAGGCTTGCTTTACACTTCACCTGGTGAGTCAAACTTGAATAATTGCCTATGCAGATCTATGTCAAAAGAGGACCCTGATAGTTTGAAAGTGGTTGTGAAATGACAAGTGATTGAAACTTGAATTGTTGGCAGCAGATGGCCAGGGTGCGTGCTACTCCCAGGACAAATTGAGTACTAGAATGGCTATGCTATCACTGCTAATTACCGTACATTTTTCACTCTTATCCACACAGTTTCCAATCTAAGAATATTAGCGTATCAGTTTAGATTTCTCTACACCAATCTTAGATCAAATAGATACTTTCTGTTTGGAATGAAAATAATGCTGCTGCAGCTAGCCATATCGACAGAAATGGCCATTTTGGGGTAAAGTGTAGATTTTTGCCTCGAAAATATGGAATGCTTGCAATGGAGAGGGACGGGTGAGAGAAGGTTTATTGCATGGTCCTCCATCATGGCCCGGACCAAGAATTACACGTATACCCCTGGCACAGTATATGTGGTGTCACCAGTGAGCCCTGCTTCTCACTCAAGGATCCAGCGCCATTCTAACAAGTCTGATATCAGATTCTCTCAATAAACACAAGTTAGGAAGACTGGTACTCTCCACTGTTAATATATACGCAGAGGCGTAGGAAGCAAATCTTCATTGAGGGCGCCCAGCTGGGGTCCAACTTTGACCACATTGAATCATCGGCTCAAGTGCAATAGTGCCTATATAAACCTGTATAAAATTTGTATAGAAAAGTAATTTTTGATGAATGTTAGATCTGATTTGATGCCCTATCCCATTACTATATCAATCTAATTTGAGATGCAAAGTTTTAGGTTCTTGTACAATTTATTATGAATTGTTGGCAAATTTTTTTATTTATTTTTTTTTTGGGGGGGGGCAGACATACTCAGGCCCCACCTCCTTTATGATTGGTGACGTTTGGAGCCTCCACTGTCACCCGGCCGGGCCGGAAACCGAACTCACGACCTTATGGCCCGTGAGCGGACGCGCTACATGATTGAATTTTTATCTCACCTCGTGCCTTCCTTACGGCCAACACTCAAGGGCGAGAGGTCCCGCGGGTTGTATCCACACCAAAGTGAGATTACCCTTGTGGTGTTGTTGCCCGGACCCTAGTCTAATGGGGAGGGGGGATGATGGTGACCGAATCTATGGGAAGATAGAAAGCACGCCCCTATACATTTACCGAGGCAATGGTGAGAGATGGACAGGCCTGTTTTAAGTCATTTGTCTGCCATGACCGCCGAGAGACTTTCCAGCACAGCCTAGCCAGAGCAGGGAGGAACTCAAATGACACCTTACAGCGAAGTTTGGAACCACCACTGTGCTCCGGCCGGGCCGAGAACCGAAGCCACGACCTTACGGCCCGTGAGCGGACGCGCTACCGACTGCGCCACGCCTCCCGGCTACAGACTGCGCCACGCCTCCCTTGTGTGATGATAGCCACAGAAATGGTGTCTCACTAGAGGGAATGCTCCTATATCCATACATGCCTGTCAAAATATATCCCATCATTTGCAGTAACTGTGCCTTCGTGTTTGTTGACCATTCCTGAAGGAGATACTTTTCCAAAAATGGAGTAGTCACAGCTTTTGTGAGGCTTTCCATTGAGAGAGTTGAATCAAGTTCACCTGCAGTTCACCTCAGTGATGATACTGCCATCTAGTGGTTGAACATGGCAGGCTTGCTTTACACTTCACCTGGTGAGTCAAACTTGAATAATTGCCTATGCAGATCTATGTCAAAAGAGGACCCTGATAGTTTGAAAGTGGTTGTGAAATGACAAGTGATTGAAACTTGAATTGTTGGCAGCAGATGGCCAGGGTGCGTGCTACTCCCAGGACAAATTGAGTACTAGATTTTTGCCTCGAAAATATGGAATGCTTGCAATGGAGAGGGACGGGTGAGAGCAGGTTTATTGCATGGTCCTCCATCATGGCCCGGACCAAGAATTACATGTATACCCCTGGCACAGTCTATGTGGTGTCACCAGTGAGCCCTGCTTCTCACTCAAGGATCCAGCGCCATTCTAACAAGTCTGATATCAGATTCTCTCAATAAACACAAGTTAGGAAGACTGGTACTCTCCACTGTTAATATATACGCAGAGGCGTAGGAAGCAAATCTTCATTGAGGGCGCCCAGCTGGAGTCCAACTGTGACCACATTGAATCATCGGCTCAAGTGCAATAGTGCCTATATAAACCTGTATAAAATTTGTATAGAAAAGTAATTTTTGATGAATGTTAGATCTGATTTGATGCCCTATCCCATTACTATATCAATCTAATTTGAGATGCAAAGTTTTAGGTTCTTGTACAATTTATTATGAATTGTTGGCAAATTTTTTTATTTATTATTTTTTTTTTTGGGGGGGGCAGACATACTCAGGCCCCACCTCCTTTATGATTGGGGGGGGCTGGGCCCCCCTTTTCCTACGTCCCTGAATTACGTAAGGCCTCCCTAGAATTCCCCCCTCCCCTCCAGTCAAGGGATAAAAAAGCCCCCCCCCCCTAAAATCATCACTCCCTATAAAGCTCTGCTGCACCAGTCTGGGTGTTAGTGTGTACCTGGGCAGTTGTGCTCTCTTTGGAAAGGAGCAAACTGCCATTACCCATTACCGAACAGGTACGTTTGGATCTCCAGGGGAAAGGCTTTCGGACAGTGGCAAGCCTTCCCACCTAGCAAAAAAAAACACACGTATTTTTAACGTTTGCTAACCTTTTTTAGGTATTTGTAAAAAAAAAAAACGTTTTATTTAAAACGTTGAAAACTGAAAACACGATGTTTTGTTTGCACTATGGGAGGGGAACGGGAGTAGGGTAGAGCTACGAAAGTGGCTAGATTTTTCTATGCATGCTCTGAGTACAATGGTTTCTCCATACATGCCTTTTAGTAGAACCACAACAATTTCAGTTGCTTTCAAATCAATACTGCCCAGTCTTTTATAGCAGTTTTAGCCCTCCCGCCGCCCCCCCCCCCCCGCACTCCAATCCTTAAAGACAATGATCTTAATAGGCAGATATTCGTGAAATGAATAGAATTACAGACTTTCCATTTCAATGAAATATGACAAATATATAAAAATATGTACAAGACGCCATAAAATGTGATTACTGTTAATGTATATTGCACAGGATTTGGGGAAGGAAACTAAAAAAAATACAATGTAACATGCTGGGATATATAATGTCAATGGGCTCCTGCTTAGCAAGGCGTATAATATGTGATGCTATATCCTTATAAAGACACCCATTACTGACAACGTTCATTTAGAACTAGATTTCATTTACACATTTCTAAAATTTAGGAAATGTGATTTACGTGTGCACCGTTAAGAGCCCCACCTGAGTGAGAGGGGTCGGCAGGAAGGGGCGGGTCGGTATGTCAGGGCGATGAGGGCGGTTCGTGGTGGGGGCCGTGGAAGAGTTCACTGGTGCGCTGCGATAGCGAAAGACATCTATGGAAAGCGATTAAAGTAATTAATATTAACACATTATGCCATGGCTGATACGAACGCCACTATAGATTAGTACTAGAACCACCATATTCAATGGGGGCGATGGATACAATGTGTCCGTATTCAATGGGTCTCCGCCATCTTGGATTTTGAACAGATCTGAGCCGTTTTTCTTTATTTAAAAACAAAATAACCCCCTAGGCCATGACATAAATACAAATGTCCACTTCCATGGGATATTTTTACATCATATTCCCCAAGGTGGGACTGGCGTATCCCATGAAGACATTATGGGATGCGACCAGTCGTGGACATTTGCTTATGTATTCGTATATTGGTCAGGTTGCAAGAAACCATCATATTTCATATTTTAAGGGTGAAAAATAAAATGTAGAATTACTTTCATATGTACAGAATACAGATATAGATGCCATGGAGTTTAGCATACCAAAGATAAGTTCCGATTGAACCCTGTCTGCAGGATTCCGATGGAACTCAAAGGGATTTCCTAGGGTTGAACATGGCCACTTCTAGTTCATATTTCCCACACTTTCCATGCGCCAATGATTCCAGAATTTCTTAAGCCTATTGGAAATTGTGTAAACTAATAAATACTCAAAGAAATTTGTTTATCATTCAAATATCTTAAGTGTGAGAGGCATGACTTGGGTCAGGTCGCTACCCCAAAACGTGCCTCTGAGCTCCTTCCCAAATCACACGCTTGTCGTCAGTGAGTTAGTTTCCCAATTAATGAAATATAAGTCTCACTACCAAGCAGGTCGAGGGTTGGTAGACTAAAATAATATAAATCCATCTCGTTTTAAACATCTAACATAGAATTAAGTAACTAATGGTAAAGCGTTGAGATCCCCCTCACCCCGAGACGTCCTTGTTTTAAGGGCCTAAATGGTTGTATACATGTATGCCCTAATGAAAATTAGCTACAAGCTAAAGAGGTGCAGAAACGAAAGGAGTTCATCGTAACTACACTCCTTGTGGATCACAATTGGAGTTACATTATTTCTGGGATAATGCTAGGGCTTGTACTTTATTAGCCAATTTGGCGATTTTATTCATAGCTTAATTAGCCAAATTCAAAACTGATTAGCCAAACATTATTTTGAGTGTAAATGAATTAACCTTTAGAATAAAACATTCTCCATTCTCAATGTCCCAATAAGTTGAGGAAAAAACAGTGGGTAACATTTCCCAAACTATATGATTTAATAGAACACACAAGTAGCCATGATTATCCGAGTGATGCATAGCGTTATGAGATTTATGTAATTATTATGATTTTTTACTCTATTATGATTTCAGAAACTTTCAGAAAATTTTGATTTTAGTTATTTCTCACATTATATTTCTTACATTGTCAATGAGTGGATAGGGTCCCATTTCTACATGTGGGTATGTACAGTTGTATGTATATGAATCTAAACATTTCAAAGCTTTTCAACATTGAAGTTTTCGAAAATTCTTAACTAAGCAAAGCATACGATACCACCCTTTCAACTAATATTTTACTCAGAAAATGTCATAGAATCATTTTCTATCACTACTGGTATGATTAATCGAACAGATAAATCTGAATAGATAAAGTTGTAGTTTTTAGAAAACCAAAATGATTCATGGACAGTAATAGCATATTTGCATTGTAACGATTTCTGTTAGGATTTTAACCCTAAATTGTTCTAAATTTTGGTCTAAAAATGACAAATATTACAATTTTGCAGTGACTCAGATCGGCTTTATTATTAGCCAATTTGGCGAAATTTGAGGGTCTGACTTTAGGCACATTGGTCTTGGGTTCGCCATTTGTGATTTGGCGAGTGGCTAGCATTATCCCTGTATTTATGTGGCGCCCAAGGGGTAAAAAGCGACATGGCGACTTTTGGCCATTTTTTGGCGACATTTCGACTTTGTACCCTTTTAAAAGTGACATGTGACATTTCCAATCTTTAAAAAAGTGACATTTGATCTGAGACCTTAAATTTTGAGATTATTAGACATGTTTTTTCCCCCTAAAAAAGTGACATGTGACCTGAAACCTTACATTTTGGCGACATTGTGACCTCAGGGGCGGTCCCCTTGGGGGCCCCATTTATGGTCGTGCTGCTGCCTTAGACATACAATCCATAATCAAAATAAACACCATTCAGCAGGAAAGACCATGTCTCACATGCAATTATTTAGATTACACCAGTGTAGCAGTGAGCTCGAGAAATGTCCAGATATCAAACCTGTATTTCGGGGAAGGTGTAAGGGATGCATTCATACATCATGAAAACAAAGGGAGACTTACTACATCAAATAGGCCCTTCATGATCGATTTCCATCCTCTTAATAATAATAATGTGGGGCGGCGCAGTGGTGTTGGAGCCGTAGGAAATGTGGGGATGCATCAGCCACATTAATAATTGATTTCAGGTGGAACCATGTAACATTCACCCATATTATCAAGTTTTATCCCCACACTTTCTCGGCTGCTCCACCACTGCAGAAGAGTATCAAATTTGGGTCTAAAGAAGAGGGGCAAGTGCAATGGGGTTGAATGTGGAAACTTGTTTTATTGTATGACCGGCTTGCCATAGTCCTCCAAGTACTGGTTGGAGGTGGACTCCCGGGGTAGTTGGAGTAGCACTCCTGACAGGTCTGGCCGGTCCATACAGCAGGCTGGTCTACCAACGGTCACTGCTGCTGTGAGTGTGCCCCGCCGTTTGCCCCAACGGCCGGACAGTAAAACCACAACATACCCATGTTGGACTCTCACCAGGGATACCCTCTTCACATACTGACACCACCAGACACAGGAGAAGGTGGGAGAAGCATATGAGAGGTGTGAAGGACGTCAAGGAGTAATCTGTCATACTTCCCACAGCCACTGGAGGTGTTGACAAGATCTAGTCCGGGGATCTAGTGGTTTAGGCTTTTAACCCATTGCTTAGGACACCTCTCTTCCCAGCTCCCCTCGATGTTACACAGGATCATTTGGAGGTCTACCTGCGGTCTTAACACAGCCCAAAGTGGATTGTAGAAAGAGGGGGTGATTACAAGGTTTGACATAAGGCTGGGGCCTGTTTTGATTTGCATGCTGCCGGATCTACCGGCCTGCTTTCTCCGCCTGCTGTGAACGACCTCCCGGGAGGCCTCAGCGCTCCGCACGAGGTCTTTGCCTTCGTCCCCCCACAACAGCTGCAGCAACGACTGGGACATGTCACGCCGACACTGACAAGGGACCGTTGGCCGGCCTCCTCTTTCACCTACCCGTCTTGTCAGTACTTTCAAACTTGAGCACAACCTTTCAAGGCATCACAACTTTCACGTTTTCATTTACGAGACACTGCATATGGATTTTATTCAGCACATTTCCGGCTCAAACGGAGACGCATGTTGATAGTTGACTCTCTGCAGGGAGGGAGACGCTTGGATGGGATTTGACGTCGCAGGTCAACCGCTGATGCCGAATCTAAACGTCCAGTGACTATTATCCTTCGCTGTTATTACGTTTTGGAGGCTACTGTTGCCATTATAAGCAATTGCTGTTGGCATTGGAGCCTAACAGGTGGGTAATTTTATAATGTAATTTTGTTAAAATATCTAGTAATATGCAGAAGCCATGCAACAGCCTGGTGTAAGATAAACAAAAACACATGTATACATGCCCTACATCTTCTCCAGGTTAAGGCTGACAGAGAATACGTGTTTCTAATGACCATCTTGTCTGTGTTATTTGATCTAGATAGAGGTTGTCCCATCGTTATCATAATTCAATGCCAGGGTTCATACAAACCAAAGCTCATAGTCCATACAAACCAAAATTTAACTGCAATACATAATTTTAAAAACTCTGTCTGTCTTGTCTGTCTGTCTGTCTGTCTGTCTCCCCCCTCTCTCTCTCTCTCTCTCTCTCTCTCTCTCTCTCTCTCTCTCTCTCTCTCTCTCTCTCTCATATTAGGGTTTATATTCCACTCCCTCTCTCCCCCAGTTCTCTATCTCTCTCCTATACCTCTCTCCCTACCTCTCTCCCTCCCTATCTCTCTCTACCCTCTTCCCCCTCTCTCTCCCTCAAATACTTGCCAATAGCAATAAAGACATTAGATGTTGTCAAATGTTTTTTCGCCTGAACTTACATTATTATTACCTCTATTACAATGTCAAATTTCACCCCGATAACGCTGAAAACAGATCCTAAAGTTAAGTTTTGCCCCCGTTCTGCCCTACTAGGTCCTACTAGTATACTCCCTTTTATTAGTACAGCAGAATGTCATCAATTCACCTTTTATGACCACAGAGGCCATGGCATGGGGAGATCCCCCAAGCCAAGGTAATGTCACCCTTATGGGTATGTACATAATATACAGCCTATAACATACATGCCACATTCCTCCATGCATGTGTATACCGTTCACATGTCCTCATATTGCATGCACCACTCCGCATTCTTTCGCATGTCCACAAAGGATCCAAGACGTCCTCAATGGCCCCTGTTGGATCCAAACGCACAATTATCTCCGCCTCCTGCATAACCTGCGCCTTAAGGACACGAGGAGACATGCAGGATCCAAGTCTTGAAGCCTTTAAGGGTGGCATAGTGCTTTACAGTATTATCAATGGTGCATATATACAGTTAAAGGGCCGATCCATAAAGTATGTCACACGAGAGGGGGTGGGAGCCATGGCTCCCATACATTTCTATAGTAAAAGTGTGGCGAAGGGGTGGGTGGGTGTCAAATAATTCCTAAAGAAGTGTGACATATTTTATGGATCAGCCCTAATGTGATGCATGAATGCAGTCCTAGTGTTTGCACTCGCCAGGGATGCATGGTGTACACTGCATTGGTGCATCAATTTAAAGACTCATGTAGACAAAGGAAAATAAACTTCTCGGCATATAATAATATTCCCAGCAAATTGTCGTGACTCCTTGTCAACCTGTGTGAAGTGGCTCACACATGTCGCTAGATGGAACACGACGTCGCTATAGCACAAGATCACCAGGAATAGCAATGGTGGTGATCACATGGCCTCACCTCAGATGGCGAGGATGGTGATCACTCAGACTCACCAGGGATGGCGACGTGGGTGATCACTCACCTCGCTAGATGAAACACGCACCTTGTCATAGCACATGTTCACCAGGGATGGCGAGGATCGTGATCACTCATCCTCACCAGGGATGGCGACATGAGTGATCACTCATCCTCACCAGGGATGGCGACATGAGTGATCACTCACTTCGCTAGATAAGACGCACACCACGTCATAATGCACATTCACCACCGATGGCAAGGATTGTGATCAGTCACCTTGCTAGATAAAATGCGTACCTCGTGATAGCACAGGTTCACCACAAATGGTGAGGATCTTGATCACCCACACTCACCAGGGATGGCGACACGAGTGATCACTCACCTCGCTAGATGAAACGCACACCATGCCATGGCGCATGTTCACCACGGTTGGCGAGGATCGTGATGACTCACACTCACCAGGGATGGCAAGGCGGTTGATCACTCACCTCGCTAGATGAAACGCGCACCACGTCATAGCACAGGTTCACCATGGATGGCAAGAGTGGTGATCACTCAGACTCACCAGTGATGGCGACGCTGGTGATCACTCACCTTGTTAGATGAAAAGCTCATGATCATCGACATTGGTAATCATGCAGCCTCACATCTGCCAGATCAAAGTATGTTTTGCCAGAGAAGGTATTGCCATATGTATCTTCCCTCTAACCACAGACAAGGTGTTCATGTTGATATTTCCCTATGTATTTTTCCTGTAACCAGAGAAAAGGTGTTTATGGATAGTTGCTTTCATTTTAGAGATACCTCTATCTAAATTCAATTGATATTCTCTCTATATAATCTTGTTTGATTCAACTCTGAAGTATTATATGGAAATCAGTGTGAAACAAAGCACATTTGATACATATGGGACTTATACTTCATGCCCACACTTCCTAGATAGGCTACATGTTGAACAGTGGTGCTGTCTCAACAACTTTAGCAATGGTGGTGATAAGTTGCCACTGTGAGTGAGAGTGACTGACAGATGATGCAATCCTCAGAGAGCATTGACTTGGAGTGACACAAATTCACGCATTGAGTGAGACAAAGGCTGGCAATGGTGGTGATAAGTTGCCATTCTTAGTGAGAGTGAGTGACAGATGATGCAATCCTTAGAGAGCATTGACATGGAGTGACACAAGTTCACGCGTTGAGTGAGACAAATGTTGGCAATGGTAGTGATAAGTCGCCATTTTGTGTGAGAGTTGATGCCAGTGGCACGGGAGTGGTACATAATCACACAGTGAGTCAGATCCATGTTGGCGATGCTTGTGATAAGCCGCCATTCTGAGTGAGAGTTGACAGGCAGTGGCACATACTCACGCAGTGAGTTAGATCCATGTTGGCCATGGTGGTGATAAGTCACCATGCTTTCTGAGGGATGACAAGGGGTGGCACATACTCACGCAGTGAGTGAGATCATGTTGGTGACTGTTGTGATAAATTGCCATGCCATGTGAGACTGACACACAGTGGCGAAAGATGACGCAGTGAGTTATCACTCAGAAAGGAGTCACCATTGATGACCAATCATGGCGACAGATAACGACAATTTGCTGGGTTGTGTGCTGATAGTAGTATATGTATGGCATTGTACGTCAATTTTGATACCTGGCGTCATATTTTCCCATCTCCTTCTGCCATACCGAGGTTCCAGGTGATCCAGTGGAGGCGCCATTGCATGATCTGGTTCCTTGTGATATAAGTACTGATATAAGTTAGCAAAATGAGCATCAGTTGCTACTGAAACTTCGACCACGCAGAAGTCCATGGTCTATCATGATAGCACTTCGTAGGGATCGCACCAGTATCCACACAAATCAAGAAGTTGAAGGGCAAAATAAAGGATTAAGCATTTATGTAGAAATGTATTATTAATCTATTACAAATTGATCTATTAAATCCCAGACTGATGCTTTAATATGAGACAGCCATGTCACATGACATGGCTGTCGAAAGAGGCTACAACACCTTTCAAATGATCATCCGGGCCTAGCGCACCTTTATGCCGCCATGGTGTTTCAAGATCTAATGGCTTTAAGGCTTCCTTGTGCACTAAAGTACAAGTGACACTACACATGTAGATATTCCCACCTATACCCCAAATGGGTGAGTTTCCATCACAAGCCTAGGGCTCTCTAGCACAGAAAGGACCCAATTCATTGAGAACCTGCATCTATATGTAAGTGTTTGCGAAAGGTAACGACCTGGATATGACAAACACTCAACGACGTAATTACGTATTTATGACGTGTTCCTCGAAGCAGCCCAGCAGGGAGCCCGGCCAGATAGCTAATATTGGCTGACATTCCAATCATACCAGCTCCCGTGATGAGTCCCCCTCCTCCTTCCCCAACCTGCCCTTCCACTCAGATCCTGATGAATATGAGGCCCACCTGCCATGGCGCGCACAAAGAGCGAGACGCAGAGTCAGAGCAGACGACATTTTATTGGCGCATCCCCGTGACTCTGAATAAGACGCTGTGCTCCTGTACCGTCAAAAAGACCCGACCGGAAGTCCATACCGCCATGCAGTTATAAGACATAGGACCGCCTCATAGGATCAGTGCAAAATTACAATTATAATGCGACCATTTTTGCCTCTCGGTTATGCCTCGAGTATGATTTGCGGCTTATAGGTGAGGATGCATGGACCCCGAGTTCGCCTTGTAGAACATTTCTGAACTGCGCCTCTAATCAATAGGCGGAATATTATATCAAAGAATAGTAATAAATTATCAGGCAAAATTATTACCCCAAGTACGCCTTGACGTTCCAATGCCGTCGGGATCCTTCCTACTTACCTATGATCGAGTCTTGGTTCATTGACGTGACATTCTGCCTCATGACCTATCTTGTCAACTTACCTACTTACTTATTCTGATCCCCATCCGGGTTTTTAGTGTGACACATCTCCCTCTGAGATATAAAAAGGTCTACCAGGGTCCCGTTGAGATACTGCATATAAATAGTGAGTAATAAACATTCAAGAGACAGTCCCCTAAAAGGCTACTGTAAATTCCAACATAAATATGTCAGTATTATATATACAGACGTTTTCAACCATAAGATTAGAGAATGGCTTACATATACATTATTCCTCTGTATAAGTTATACTCATCTAAAAATGACATTATTTCAACCCCAGGTACGGCTTAGAGTATGTTCCCCAAGTAATGGAGCTTTGATATATCGGGGAGTTTGGCATCTACATTTTAGAGTATCTATACCATCCTTCTATCACCTCCCTAAGGAGGTATTCATACATTGTACACATATATGTGTTGAGTTTGTTAGTTGGCTGTGTATAGTGACGCTCTAGTCCACTTAGAGGTAAAATGTCCTACATCTGAAAATAGTTTTTATAGCATCGTCATATTTCAGTTGGTTTATAGTAGTGAGAATCATTCCGCTGTAAAATCATTCAACTACTTAGCAGTCTTCGGGCTATAGTCGATGATTTAGATGGGGCTTAATAAAATGATTAAACCTTGCTCATATTAAAGTATTGATTATAGAAGACATGATTCTCATAATATATGGTCCAAGTGTCAACATGATTATCACCTTTTTCACTGTAAAATCATCTAAAAACAGGTCTTTGGAAACTGATTTCTCGATAAAATTCTCTTGCAATTTCTTTGATATCAGAAGGAACCATCATGTTTGCCAGGTTTAATAATAGAGGGTACCGGACATTTACACACTATATAAATACATGGATGACCCTTCTTGTCAGACAAAGTGCTTGGTCCTACACGTTATAAACACTCACAAGAGCTTCTTCATAGGGGGTCGTGGCAGGGTGTGTTTTTGGCCAAGACAGCTGCAGGCCTGGACTGGAGCATCCCTCCCCAGGTGGTTCATATCACGGCGGATTGGACATTCACCATACATAATTATCATACCTAATCGGCATCCCTCCGAGCAGAATTAACCGCCTCCCTGAACCTCTATACATCTATAGCCACGGGTGCCCACCATTCTGCAAGCCTATAGGCCCTAGGTCTTCTCCCAAACACATGACGTCACAATACCATTGCACTGCCAAGAGAAGACACTAATATCATTTCAATGAATGGTTGTATTCAATCAAGCAAATTATTGACTCTGGGCAGGCGAGAGGAACTACCGGAAGCCATAGTGAAAACATTGTTAATACTAAGGAAATATTTAGCAAGCAATAGGAACGGGCCCTATGCCACCCCTACTTCCAAAAGGAAATTATTTAGGTATTTTTTTATGCCCTGCAACTTTGAAACATAAGAAACTGTCCCCTTTGATATCACAGAGCTCACTGAACAAAGGACATGCACGGGTCCTTACATAAAAAGCCACGACATGGGAGAACTTTAGATCTGTCCTCCAGGCATAGTTTTTGGAGATGGCAACTTCCGCCTTTCAGAGAAAAAGGATCAGACGCCGGTTCCTCGTGGACAGCTGAGCAATAAGCAATAGGGGTGTACAGAGGTCGAGATCCAGCCAAAACTAATGGCTGCCATCTGGCCGCCATATTGGAGCACTCACGTGACCGTGCAGGGTCCCAGGTGTGTTTCGGCTGTGTTAAGACCACAATAAACAAAATGACATTGGATGGGAACCAAGGGGTAAATATCGCCATATATTGCATGTATATCTAAATAGACAGAGCTAGGGCAAGGGGTGAAAAGTGCAACTTCAGAGAGAGCTAGAGAGTGAGGGTTTCACTTATTCCCCTTGTGATTGAACCTGGTACAGTGCACCGGGTTGGGGTAATAGCAAGTGGAATATATATCAGGGAATGGTTTTGTTGGTGGGGATGGGGACGTCCAGGAGGTCGGGGCATGTGATGTGATGGGTGTGGCAGCACCTGGACCACCTCGGCACGCGACCACAGTTCATGAAAAGGCCGCCTGAGGGCTCTGTTAATTCCCCAATCCCAACCCTCTCCCTAGAGATGACTGGTCCAGTTGCTGTCTGTCTGACAGTTGAGACCTTAAAGACCAGTGTTCATATTACATTATTGTATACTAGTATAATATAGGTCATCATGATGCACGAATGCATGCAGTCCTGGCGATTCTGCCCGCCAGAAATGCATATATTATGCCAGAAATGCATATTATATCATGTATATCTACCCTCAAATGTACAATAGTAGAATAGGCCTACAGTCCATTCGAAAAGACTTGAGCTAGGGATGCATGCATGTAAGGTGATGGCGAATGGACTTTGATGACGTTTTGCATATGACATCGACCCTTAAAGGGTTTAAAGGGAGGTGTATGTGCGGGGGTGGGGATACCCTTCCTGTTTTTTCAGGAGGCCAGCATTTCATATGATGCACAAAGTCCCCTGCCCCCCTCCCACGGGTGACCGTCACCCACGCCGCTATGACACACCGCTCTGCCCATATGTCTCATCTTCAAAAAGACTGATGGGTTTTTGAAAGGGGACCTCATGTCGATTCGTCACCTCACATGTTCTGTGTCGCCTTTCCGGGGTAAATGGTAAATGCATGTCCAAAGCATCTCTTTTGGACTCTTGGAGGTGAATAGGTTAAACTCCCGAGTACGAAATGGACTACAATGCAACGAGTATAAATGTACCAGAAATATGGCTTGATTTAGCGTAAAAGATTATGAAAGACTAGATGATATCTGTGCGACCTTTTACCGCTTTGGTAATATGATTAAATTTTGCTTGGCCTGCTTTGTTCACATGGTTTTACTTAAGTACATGTATGCTGAAAGGCTGGATAACCTCTTTTCAGACAGCCCTTCCTACTCCCAGACAGAAACCATATTAACCCCTGTGGACTGTGGATGCAATGCCCATGTATGTGTAGACTCCCGGGTGTAGACTTCAATAAAGGATGCACTTCCGGTCGGCTTCCGGTGGGAATTCAAAACCGGAAGGCTTTCCCGAGGCCATTTCCTGATAAAGACATTAGGTGTTGTTTCTATTTTCAGACTTAGGGAAATCCGATCATTACAGAATAGGACACAACATGAAATGTGTAATGTTTGGTTTTAAGCATTTGGATTTATAATAGGGCTAATCTGTTTCAGCATGAATATACAGTATACTGCATCCTCCCTGGTTTGAGCCATATCCCTTTTCATGTCATTAACTTTATAATTATGGTTCCACCAAAACTCCCCATGTATTAAAATACTTAAATGATTAGGACCTATTTGTAAACATTTCGCTCACAAATGTCTTAAGAGACCAGCAAGATTATTCCTATTTTATGTAACGTTCCAATACACATGGTTGTGTATTAGCAGGGGTGGGGATGCTGAGGCACTTGAAAACCGTTGAGCCTTAACCCATAAAGGGGAATTACTCCATGCTGTAATAGGACCTATAGTGGGTCAGGTTTCACAGGCCGTTAATGTTAATGGTGTATATCGTCAATGTGAGGTAACACCTTCTTACAAGACTTTCACTTATTGGGTGCAACTTGATACAAATAAGGCTTGTTGATATTAAACAGATCAGTCGGGAGATCAGTCTTAATACAAACCCTGGCCTGTGTAAGTAGCAGTATATATACATCGTCTACTAAAGTGGAACCTTACAGAACCATAACCATGGACATGGACAATGTCACAGATTTTGCAAAGGATATTTAATATTCAGTTTACTTTTGTTCTCAACAGATTGCAGTTATTTTTTCCTGTAGCCTGCATAGTCATCTATATCCCCTCTCTAAGAGGTTTAAATTGTCTTTCAAATATTCGATTATTTTTTATTTTAATTTGCGATAATTTGGGTCATGCTGATTCTATGATAATGTATATAGCAGACCTCCACCAACTATGCTGTTCAAATCCTGACATTTTCATCTGAGCCAACAATTGTGTATCACTAAAATGTACAAAAATCCCTCTTACCAGAAGTCATTTTTGGAACAGGCTCTAGCCTGTTCCATTGCACTCACATGGGACGTCGATTGCACACAGAATCGGACAGTCCAACTTCCCATGAGTCGACCTGTGCTATTGTATCAATAAATAGCACTAATAGCACTGACTAACTGCTGATAGATGGGCGATTTATGTCAGTTTACCACAGCCCAGTGCTGCGTCCGGCTGGGTAAACTGCCATAAATCGACCATCTATTTGGGGTTTTGACAAAAGTTTATCCCAGTCCAAAATTTTATTTCGCCTAATTTCATAACAACACTTAGTCTACCTATGTCAGTAACTACTCACAATTTGTCAGATATTAGTCAATATATGTCAGTAAATACTCGCCATTTATCAGCAATTAGTCAATATATATTAGTTATTACTCACTATTTGTCAGTAATTAATCAATATATGTCAGTACTTAGTCACTCTATAACATATATATCAGTATTTACTCACAATTTGTCAGCAATTAGTCAATATATGTCAGTACTTAGTGGGCTCCCCTAGCCCACTTAAAAGGGTCTACTTCTCATCTTTCCCACCCCCTCAGGATGTGTGTGGTGCACATATGCGCGGGCACTGACACATTCCTCTGTGAAATTGTGTAATGTCGTTCTCGCCATGAATATGACCTTAGCTGTCGAAATGGCGTTAAACATCTATTACTCACTCACTCAGTACTTAGTCACTCTAAAACAGCAGTTATCAATACATGTCAGTATTTACTCACAATTTGTCAGCAAATAGTCAATATATAACAGAGAAATAGCCATTGATTCAATTGTGCATCCTGCCTTGACTGGTATTTGTAAAAATATGTCAGTATCTATGGACTATTTGTCAGCAATTAGTTAATATATGTTAGTAATTATTCACTATTTGTCAGCAATTAGTCATGCATGGTAGTAGTTACTTACATTTTATCAGTATTTAGTCAATATATGTTAGTAATTAGTCTACATATGTCAGTAACTACTCACAATTAGTCAGATATTAGTCAATATTGATATATATTGACTATTTGCTGACAAATTGTGAGTAATTACCGATATATATTGACTTATATCTGACAGATTTTGAGTAATTACTGACATATATGGACTAAGTGTTGTTAAATAATGACTAAGTACTGGCATTTATTTCATGTTGATATGCCCGAGATACTGACAGCCCATAGCTCTAGCACTCGAGGGGCGTATTGCACACCCCCCATGCGATAACCCGCGAAAATATCACACGCCGAGGTCACATGACCTTTTGATGACGTCATAGCTCCAAGATGGCGATGTAAACAATACCTATGGCGAGTAATTCTGGTAAATTTGATTCTATTTATCTGATTTAGATGAAAATAACATGAAATAAATGCAAAGGTTCACGAGTATGAGTAATGTCGGGGGATTATCGCACGTGCCGATCGGGTGCCGTATCGCACGATGCCCGCAGTTATATAGTTATATAGTTACTGAGTACTGACATATATTGATTAATTACAGACAAATAGTGGGTAATAACTAATATATATTCACTAATTGCTGATAAATGGCGAGTAATTACTGACATGTATTTACTCACAATTTATCAGCAATTAGTCTATCACTGACTAACTGCTGATAGATGGTCGATTTATGGCAGTTTACCCAGCCGGACGCAGGACGCATTGACAGTGCGTCCCCGTCTTTAATTGGCTGACGGAGTGGCGTGATCCGTCACCCTCATGCATACTCGCCATTTGATTGGCTGTTGGTAGTGGCCTGACCCAGTTTCTTCGCGCCAAAAGCCACGTGTTCGCTGGTACCGCTGGTACTGCTGCAGTAGCTGCAGCACCAGCAAACGCGCATTTTGTTTACAGCGTCCTCGTCTTTAATTGGCTGACGGAGTGGCGTGATCCGTCACCCTGGTGCATACTCACCATTTGATTGGCTGTTGGTAGTGGCCTGACCCAGTTTTTTCGCGCCAGAAGCCACGTGTTCGCTGGTACTGCTGCAGCACCAGCAAAAGTGCTGTTTGTTTACAATGCAGCGATGTGTCTGCGTTTTTGGCCCAAATGTGTTGTTATTTGTAAGAAATCTTGCTTTATTGTCGCAGTACACATGGATTATTATCACAACTCATCCTTGTTTGCCACATGGTACTGAGAAATTGCAGGAAATTGTTTGATTTGAACAAATCATGACACCGCCTGCTGCGCGGCCCCATTGGGGGTCCGATATTGGTGGTCCGAGAACAGGTCTGTATCATTCTTTCATGAATACCCTCAAAACATCGCTGTAGAGGCCAAAAATGCTGGGGAAAGGCCAAAATGGCCTGAAGACAGAGAGACATCGTTGGGCGATAATAGGGTTCCGAGAGAAAAACGATTTTCCAGAGGAGTCCATAGCTGTTTGAATTTTTTTCCTACGAAAGTTATGGCCATTTTTGTGATGTCATAGCTTTAAAACATTGATAACTTTGTTCCCATTGTGCAGATCTGAAAATAAAGACCGCCATGACGTTCGCCAGCTCGAGCTACCCTTTATCTATAGGTCACACTATGGGAAACTCCTATTATTAAGGGAGATACGATTTATTTTGTAAAACTGCCAGTTCTTGGACCTCTCTGCCAGTGCCTGGACTGGCGTCTGCCCCCGCGTCCCAAAAAAGCCTATATTTCGATCCATTCCTTCCTCAAACCTGCCCTTTTTCGCCGGTGACACTTAAAACAGATAGGTTTTGGCAGGAGGTAGGGCGCAGGTGGACCGGCCCAGGCCGAAAAGGCTGCTAGTTAAAACATTTATTTCGCTTATTCTTTTCCGAAACAAATTTTTTAGGGGGGCATGTTCTTTAGGGGGACGAAACACCCCAGATTGATACCGAACATTCCATATCCGCGCATATTATTTGCATAATTAGCATAATTATGCAGTATCTTGGTACTCTTCAATATAATATAGATATGTTCCATTGGTCCCTTATAGAATTCTTATACCACGATTTCGGAACTTCCGGTGGTTTTATATCCGATATATGTGGTATATTCTGCATATACCACCCATGTGCGTTTTTAGAATTTTTGGTATATACTTTTTCGGGTTCAAGTTGGACTTATAATATTTTTGGAGACGCTGGCGGACATAGAAATTTAGCCTCGCCATTGTTTCAATGTGAAAAATCGTCCAAACTCGTATGAGGATTGAACCCCGGCCGCAGTGGTGGTAGGCGAAGGCCTTAGCCATAGCGCCACACTGAACGGTGATGAAACCCAATGCGAAGGTAAATAAGTTCTAACCTGCTATGTTTCCAGTCAGTTTTCGTATGGAATCCAACCATGACATGTTATAATATTGAAATCCCAAGAAGTTTTCGATCCATAGACGAGGAATGCGTGCTAATTTTCTCCATTTTCTTTGATATAAATAAGAATCCATTGATTTTCCCAACGTACGCGAGTCGCGGTCCGGCCATTCCCACCCGCCTCCTTGTCCGGCGAAAGTGTGTCAGTGGCCCGGATGTAGATATAGGTCAACTGCTCGTTGTACAAGAAAGACGCCGAAAATTTCGGACCCGTTTGGAAAATCAATGGATTCTTATTTATATCGAAGAAAATGGAGAAAATGAGCACGCATTCCTCGTCTATGGATCGAAAACTTCTTGGGATTTCAATATTATAACATGCCATGGTTGGATTCCATACGAAAAGTGAGTGTGAACACGGCGGTTCATCTCTCGGCAAGGAACAAAAACAATGGCTTCGCGCAGAGCGGACACGGGCCGTGTCGCTTGCACTTACAAAATGCCTTCTCGTGGCTATATTCTGTGGATATCAGGTAAGAAATTAATACAAAATGGAGGAAATGGTGGTATAAACCTATTAGTTCATGGATTTTGGAGCCCACGGGGAGTCTATGCTGGATATACCCTCGCCGCTCCGCGGCTCGGGTATATCCAGCATAGACTCCCCTAGGGCTCCAACATCCATGATCTATTAGCTTAATATGCTTGCAAGTATAAACTACTGACTGCACCTAGTGACTATTGGAATCTGAACAGTAGAAAAGAAAGACCCCTCCTCTACCTTTGTATAGCATCAAACAAGTTGTTCAATGGAGGCAGCCATTGCTTGATCAGATGCTTAAACCTTTTAGATCCAAATGCTAGTTACCAGTGCATTATCACTGTTAATAAGCTTTACACATCAATACCTGCGCAAGCCCTGTTTGCACTGAATGGATATCTTTCCATTTCTCCATTCTCTGGTGTTTGATTGAAAATGTTGACGTCATTCTGTGTTTTAATTTGTGTTTTAATCTGTGTTTTTATGGTACATGTATTGAGTTTAGGGCTATAAAAGGTTAGTGTTAGTGCTATGGTATGTTAGTAATTACTCACTATTTGTTAGCAATTAGTCGAAATATGTCAGTATTTACTCACAATTTGTCAGCAATTAGTCAGTATACACCTAGTGACTAAGTATTGACATTAAAAAGATTAATGGCATTTTAATCATTTGTGCATCATGCCCAGATTGACATGATGCACTCACATTTTGTCAGTAATTAGTCAAAATATGTCAGAAATAATGCACGATTTGTCAGCAATTAGTCAATATATGTCAGTAATTACTCACTATTTGTCAGCAATTAGTCAATATATGTCAGTACTTAGTCATTGAATATCAGCAATTATCAATACATGTCATTATTTACTCACAATCTGTCAGCATTTTGGTCAATACATAACAGAGAAATAGCCATTGATTCAATTGTGCATCCTGTCTTGACTGGTATTTGTCAAAATATGTCAGTATCTATGGACTATTTGTCAGCAATTAGTTAATATATGTTAGTAATTGTTCACTATTCATCAGCAATTAGTCAATACATGGTAGTAGTTACTTACATTTTATCAGTATTTAGTCAATATATGTTAGTAATTGCTCACTATTTGTCAGCAATTAGTCTATATGTTAGTATCTGCTCACTATTTGTCAACAATATTCAATATATATTAGTAATGACTCACTATTTGTCAGCAAATAGTCAATATATATATCAGTATTTACTCACAATTTGTCAGCAATTAGTCAATATATGACAGTATTTAATCACTCTTTGTCAGCAATCAGTCAATATATGCCAGTACTTAGTCGTTATATAACAACACTTAGTCCATATATGTCAGTAATTACTCAAAATTTGTCAGATATTAGTCAATATATGTCAGTAATTACTCACAATTTGGCAGCAATTAGTCAATATGTCAGTATTTACTCACATTTTGTCGGCAATAAGTCAATGTACCGGTGGGCTTCCCTAGTCCACTTAAAAGGGTCTATATCTCCTCTTTCCTATCCCCTCAGGATGTGTGTGGTGCACATATGCGCTGGCACTGACACATTCCTCTGTTAAACTATCAACCTGTGAAGCACGGGATAGCCACTTAGTGCCGCTAAAGTGCTGTAAAACACAAATCAATCAATCAATCAATCAATGTACCGGTATGTCAGTACTTTGTTATTCCTACACTGTAAAAAATGTGTGTTGAACTTACACTGTCTTGTTAAAATGTCAGTGCCTAATCATTATTTGTTGGCAATTAGTCAAAATATATCAGTAATTAGTCACTATTTGTCAGCAAATAGTCATAATATGTCAGTAATAGTCACTGTTTTTCAGCACTTAGTTAAAACATGTCAGTACTTAGTCACTATTTGTCAGCAATTAGCCAAAATATATCACTACTTAGTCACTATTTGTCAGTAACTAATCAAAATATGTCAGTAGCTCCATACTATCACTGACCACTTGTCAATTGACAGTTGACATTTGACATTGAAGCCTGTTCCTTAGGACTGAGTCCTTCACCTGTGACATTTTACTTTAAATTAACACTTGTAACTTTTACATTGCATAATGAGGAGTACGCCTGGTATTTACACCCTTCTTTATACCCCTTGTAACTTCCCCCGAGTCAGCACTATACACAATGTCCTTCCTTTCATTCATAGCCCCACCCCTCTACCTCCAACACTAGATGGTGTTAAAGGCCATGGCTCAGAGACCCCTGTTCTAAACACCCTTTCATCCCACCCTCTTCAACCCCTCATCAGCGGCCATTAACCCATATGTTTTGCCTTCTAAACTCACCCTTACGTTGCCAGTTAACGACCTCTCACCCCAAACTTTGTCCTACATGGTAGATCGTCGTAGACTCGAACCTTTCATTGTATGTTCATACATCCAAGCTAAAAAAGACCATTATAGCCTATACGTATACAGACTTAGCAGATTTAATTATTAGACAATGAGAGAACTCCAATCTATTCACTGCAGTCCTTCGGGGGCCAACTGGTACCCATCTGATAGGTCGTATCAGTAGATCTCGTTGGTAACAAGCCCCAACAATGGCCGGGCCCATGGGACAACTGCTACCTCGGAATAACATCTTTCAACTAGACTAGGAGATTTTTTGTTCAACAAATTAATAGCTAAACGTATCAACCAATAATATCTTAAGCTGACAAAGATATGATGATTAACCTATGTTTATGTTCCTGAAGGTGTAGTGGTCGGAATAAGGTACACAGGAGGCACTAAAGTGGCCGAGTCTAGGGCCATCTACCCCACTCTCCATGCCCTACATTCCAGCCCCCCGCCCACAACACCCCCTGACCGCAGCCATTGACCTGCCCCCCTCTAATTGCCTCAGGCAGTGATTTATTTCTATAAAGTTGAATCTTTAATGAACTCTCTTTGAGCTGAGTGGCACAGAAAGGATGTTAGTGAGAGATTGTGGCCATAATTAAACTTCCTGTGTGAATTGATATTACGATTTACAGGTACAGATCTAAGTAGTGTGTACAGCACCTGGCATTTGGAGTTGTCAGGTGTTGGGGAATTACCGGTACTCATGTTTGCCGGTTCTGCTGAATCCTGTTGATTCTGTCACTCTTGCCGTTTGTATGACCGTTACTAAAATGAGACGTGTAAGACCTAACAAAGACAAATGACAGAGAGAGAGAGAGAGAGAGAGAGAGAGAGAGAGAGAGAGAGAGAGAGAGAGAGAGAGAGAGAGAGAGAGAATGTATGGGTTCCCTCAAGGCATATGGTTGGGGGTACTCCCAGAGAGAATTTGACCATAAATTGAAAACTTCAGGAAAAAAGCCTTGTTGGACCATTTTTATCACCAAAACCAGTGGTATAGGAGACAGCGCGTTTATATGTATGTTAGGCCAGCTTTACATTACTGGTTCCTATAAAATGGGTTTGACATGTCAGTACGATGAATGAGAATAAACAAAGCCAGGTGGTTTGTGTAGTGTTGGTGCCCCCCCCCCCCCATGTCCACCAAGTAGACATGTTTGTAGCTGGTCTGTCAGTGCTCACATCCAATCTAACACCTCTGGTATATATACAAAGGTAAAATAAGTTCAGAGATGTCACTTTACCCTACTTTTTGGGGAATTCCTGTACCATTTTCTTGATGATTATGATTTCTCATTGAAAGTCCATAAGGCCCCAAATATCTCGGGTCGGTAGGCTGGATTTTTATTTTTATTTTTTTTTTTTATTATTATTTTGTATAGAAACGTATGGGTAGATATTCATCGATTTATAGTAGAACCAGGTAGAACAATGAAAAACACGAGGAAGGTGAAGAAAGATATGCATTTTAAGCTATTGAATCGAGACCAATAGAAAGATTGATAAAAAGATATGAAAAGAAATATGGAAAATTGATGAAAACTAATGAAAAATATGGGGAACAAAATGAAAAATTCGCCAAAATCCTCAAAATTTCAAAAGAAAGTTAGGGTCGGCCCTATGTTGCTAGGGTCGGTTGGGTAACGGGAAACAACCCTTTTTTGGGGGACTATGGCGTAACTGCAGGAACGTTCATGAGTTTGCTACAAATGTGTACAACACTCTGCATTATTTTATGACTGACCAATCCAATTATTATTAGACAAAAATGTAAATAATTGTAGGAGTAGGGCCTACCCCGGTAAGTCTTGGAGAAAATGTTATGATCATAGCCTTAGAGAAGATGACTTTTGGCCAATTTCATGAGGACCAACCTCGTGTATTGGCTACATTTTATGCTCCAGTGGCCGACCACTCTCCGTATCTAAGCCTTTCCTCTCACGTTCTATCTGAGATCAGTAGAGCTCCAAACGTTGTCTCTCTCCCTCTCTCTCTTATCACAGACACAATTTGCATCATAATCTAAGTTTCCCATCAGATGGAGAGCGCTGAGTTATGCCGTCATTGTAATGGAGGCGTGAGAACTTTGTATAATGGTGACTTAGACACAAAGGCTTTAAGGTCTTAGACACTCTTCTTGTGCCAATTCACCGCAACTTGAGTGCCTGGCTAGAAGTGAAGCAATTATAACTCACCTATCAAGTGAACATACTTTGCTTTCATTCCATTTTTCTGACCATTTGCATAAAAATAGATAAAAATGGTTTAGGCTTAGTTACCATACATCACAATTCCAATGATTTTTTTTCTCATAATTTTATCAATGCTACCGACCTACTCCTGGCCAGTGTTAAAAATGATAATTTGAGAAGAGGGGAAATCACATTCCTCCCTAAATTCCAGGGGCTGAATTTAATGCATCCTGGCACATGGCATGATCAACAAGGGCACTAGGCTGACCGTAAAGGGTTACCTGCCCACTGTGGTACTTCTTTAAAATGCATTATTGTAATTATCATCATGAGGTATGTAAGTGACATTACTTGCTTTGGCTCCATCCACCCATCATGCGGGGCATGATGCACTCCTGCATCAGACCATTGCCAGATCCAATAAGAAAATTTCCTAGCATTTATGAGGGGATGGAGGACTTTGATATTTTGAGGCAAGCAAGTACAAATCGAGCCGCTACAATCTTGTCTTTATATTGTACTTTCCTATACATTGGTCAAAATAAAATCACATGCCTGTGTATTAAAGTATGATTTAGTACATGGTGGGTACCAAAGAATGTGAATCTGGAAGCATCATGCGGCCCTAACATGGTTAATGCCCAATTTGGTAAGGTGTGTTGAGGGTCAGTTTGGCCAGGGTCAGGTGTCAGGGGGACACTTCTAGGGCTTTATGTGTCAGGGTGAGTAACTGCACAGGGGGTGGCTGTACACTGACCTTAGGTTTCTCTAACTGCCATGGACAATCTCAAATAGACTATGCATTAGACTGGACGTTTTCAACCCCTCCCACAGCACACCAACCTCTCCGGCTTTTTTTTGTTTGTTTTATTTCTGGCAAAGTGGGTAACAGGGTGAGCGAGAGCAGCGTGGACACCGGCGTAGGCATTATAACTTATGTATATGTGGCCCATTACCATTAACGATATAAGTTAACTTAAGGAGCTATCCGTGCAGGGCTACACGAATAGTTTCACATTATAGACAATACTAAAGTGTATGAGAATCAACAACTAGATATCTAGAATGGCGTGTTTAAGAACTATATTCTGGATGCCAACGAGTTTATATTATGTTTTTGTTTTAACTATCACCGCTGGCACCACATGGTTTTCCCAGGGTTATGGATCATTAAATAGAATAGACGTTCATTTACACAATGAATAATTTACCCTTTCCTGCATGTCCCACCTGACCTAACTTTCCCACGGTCATTCCCAATGCTTTTTTAAATGGAAACTTTCAGTCTACAGAATAATGAATGCAAATCGTGGTTGTATGTACATATTCAAGGTGCGTACTGCCAACCCTATTTCTGTAATAACATCAGAAGTCTCTGCAATAGATACACACAGAAATAAGATACATTCTTACACCCCTATGGGGTCACCACGGGGTTACGGTACAGTACAAGTAGATAGAACCAATACTGGGGCCCTAGATTGGGGGTTCCCCATGTCATATATCAATTTTAGGAAATGTACATTTCACTTAAATACCCATGTCCCCTCTCACCTCTATGAACCTATCATGTTTCATGTCATATTTAAGAAGTCCCCCCCCCCATCTTGGTTTTTTGCTCCATGTCACTAAGGCTATTGTCACAGTTTTAGAAATGGCCATGTTGCCATGTCGACCTTCGTGGTCAGACCCTCAATACCTCCAGACCATGGCCCCTGTAAAAATACACCTTGTTCATCTTCTCAGGCCAGCCTCGAGAAGTCAGATTTATTCTGTTTAGAGAATACCTGGAGTCCTCCAGAGCGTGGTGGTATTGGCAGAGGTGTGGGATGTCACATTATTGTATCATATATACATGTAAAAGGTTGTACAATTATACTGCAATTAGTATCTCTCTTCTAACAGAGTTGTATGTATTTTATGTTTGTCAGAAAAAAAAATACATCTTTCCATGATTTTCTTTTTTTCTTTTTTTTTTGTTAAACTTGAATTTGTTTTTGTTGTTTTTTCGTATGGGGATTCTGTATGAAGAAAAGAAGAATTAATAATGTCTACAAAAGGTTGAACCGTATTTGATTAAATATTACTTGATGGCCCTGTATAAGCGTGATCTGTTTCCTCCATTGCAGAAATTGAAACTTTTCATTTATCTCTAAAAGTAGCAAGCAATTAAATTCCAATACATTAGCGTGATTTCCACAGGAGAAATATAACATCCAAATGTATATTTATATGTTTTATCAGAAAAGTTGCTAATGACAGATAGCTACCAGAGATTGAATAATCCTCTAGTTAGTATCAAGGTCCTTATCACTTAAACCTCTCATTTTGAGACTATTTGGAGAGCATGTGGCGGTTATTTCCTTGATCTAAGATGTAAGCCCCTGGGTGTATTTGCCATAACCTCTACTGACAGTGGCGTATCACAGATGTCTGATAGTATTACTGTACACATAACCCCACTGCCCACCTGTATATGTGTATTGCACACAAACTGCACCTTTTGAAGGTGGATTTTAAACCATTTAAGGCTACACTTTGTCCCCAGGCACATTTTAATACTTATCTAATTATGATGCATCAATACAATACCTGGTGAATCATCGTGATGATCCTTCAGGGATGCATCATGCCTGTAGGGTCGGCATGATGCATTAATGAAGCACTAGCGTGTAACTTGCCAGAGCTGCATTTATGCATCATGACAAAAAATTGAGCATAAGTCCATTAAATTTAAAGTAGCATGTAGCCCCTTAAAGGGTTAAGGGTTACAACGGTTTCCTTTGATCTATGCCGTCTTATCTGAGGGTGACAGATGAGATTGCATCCGGGTCATACCTATACTCGAGAAGTACTTCCGGGGGGCATTTCCCCTGCTCTGATTGTTGCTGATACCACTGATACAGGTGTATGGTCGGTAAAGCTGTCACCATGGCAACTAACGACCCATATCAATGGACAGTGTGGGAGATGGGGATAGGGAAATGTCTTAGTTTGTTCCTTCAGTTGTAAGAAACGATTTGATATGCAGTGCAGATATGTCCCATTCACGATATAGATACTGTGTACCTGTGGTTACCTGTACATCTTATTTGGGCATTCGTGAGTAACTATTAGTATGAGAAAAGACACATTTCCTTCCATGGCATATTGATATCTCATCAGTTATTACAAATGGAAGTGGGTGTGCGATTGCATATTTGTTTGAACAGCAATATAAAGTGACAATGATCTCGTAATCTATTGACATTGTTTACTTTTTTGGACAGCAACTATTTTGTGTTACAGGTTGATAGTCAGCAGGCATAGACTTTTAACATAATAACTGTCAATATCTAAATTCCACTAATTTCTATTTTCAGATCGCCAACAGTACAAGGACTTTACAAAGCCGAAATTGAAGAATACTTGGGAGGATCCAGAGCCAGTGTTACTTCCAAATGTCAAGTCACCAAAACGCCCAAAAACACAGCAATCACTTCAACCCAAGTCTCCAACCCATAAACTGAAGAGTTATCTGCATTCTTCTCCTTTCTCTTCTTTCAACAAGGCGTGAAAGCATTGACTCAACTTGCTAGGCCAAAGTGGAGGATAATGTCTGCACTTCAGCCCCCCTGTGTCTTCAGCTAACACGATAGGAGGGGGTTGACAAGTGAAGGCAGTAGGTGCAGGAGTAGTGTGTGCAAGGTGTCTGCTGAGGGTAACCAACCTGACACACACTGACACACCTTAACACAGCAACAAGCCTGAAGGCTTTAATAGGAGACCAACAGGCGACCCTGGCCTCCTTCTCACGCCAACTTCTCTGCATGTCCATGCGGGACCAGGGGAAGCGTGGGGAGATTATTACCCCCTCTTTAATTTAATAACTTGTCACTCACACACCTGAGGGATAAAAGTCTTTTAGTGAGTCATACCCACAGGCGGATGTCCTCTATTTTGTCAGGTGATTTTTTTTTCGTCCAGCCATCTCCAAAGGTATTGACTTTAGGTACACACAGCAGGGACATCTGTGTATTTCACAAAACACACCAGTCATTCACTTTTCATAATTCTTTGGAGAACTTAAGTATGGATGATATGAGGTAGTAATACACAGAAGAAAAATCATCATGAATATTTATGACTATAAGAACAAGGGCTACCTTAGCACGCCCACCACCCCTCTCAGGTCTTCCTACAAGACCACCTACCTGGATGAGGAGTGCCTGAGTGGAGGGCCCAAGTCCAGTAAAGCCAAGAGGGAAGTAGAGGCTGGTGTACCTCCTACACCATCAACCAATCTTGGTGGAAAGCCAGCTCTTCGGGGGCGAAGGGACATGTTACGAGTGGAATCAAAACTGTATGACAACAATGATGTAGAACTGTCTGCCAATCAGGACTTGTCTCCAATTGCAGCAGTCCCAAATGGAAGGGATTGGACTGGAACAGTGGGTGATAACCATAACCGATCGGTTTCGACGACAAGTAACAACAATAATGGTTATCAAAGCGACTCCAGATTCGATGGTTACTATGGACGGAACAACAATAGCAACCATCAAGACTATGTCGATCACAACAATCGCAATATCAGTGTTTCGAGTACAAACCATGATACGATAGACCGAAGCATCTTCGCTGCATCAGGTCATGTACCTAATGGGGATTTGAATCGGTCTGCAATGTCAAAGCGAGGTCACTCGGATGTGAATAACAGGAGCATATTGTCAATGAGGAACTCTACTACCATTGATCAAAGCATTTTGTCAACACGTTCAGAACTCAATGACCTAAATAAGAGTTCAGTCTCACAAATTAACGACATGAACCGCAGTGTGTTAATGCGGAGTATACTTTCAAACCGACAAGGCTTATCATACAGGGATTCAATGAACCAAGAGCGGGGTTACCATGAAAATGGAGATCTGAACAGGTCTGTGGCGTCAAAAAACTATGAGGACAGCTTAACAGCATCTCTAACCAGAGATCAATCAAAAGGAATCCCAACACACAAACAGAATGGCTTTGCACAGCCTGTTCTTGACACTACTGCCAACCAGTCTCATCGAAGTCTGTCTCGAGGCAGTCTTTCGATGACACGGTTGCTCTCCCCAAACTCTGTACAATCCGCCTTATTGAATATTTCTTTCATCTGTGTGCTGTCCCTCATCCTTGTGGCCATCGCTATGCAGATTCTGTTCAGACTCTCAGGCCGGAGTCTGGTGGTGCCAGGATCTGTACAAGGATCCCTGCTCTCTCCCCAGTCCTATGCTAGTGCAGCAGAGGTGGCTGCAGCAGTGTCCAGTGTAGTGGTCATGTTGGACTTATGCTGTTTGCTCATCTGTTCCATGCATGCTGTGTTTGCTGCCAAACTGCTCAGGTGTACCCAAGGACAGGAAAGGTGAGTTTATTTCCATGTTGAATCTTTGAGGACAGAATAGTGCTTTAATGTTTTTGTTTTTTTTGTTTGTTTTTGTTTTATGACCTTAGGCCATCGTTATGAATGAACAAAGCCACTGCTGCATCCATGCCCCAGCAACTTTAATGCTTCATGACCTTGAGTCATCATGATTGAAGAATGAATGCAGCCCTGGTGATCAATTCGCCAGTGCTGCATCCATGTTGAAGAGTTTAATGCTTAAATGAATATGTGTCATCATGAAGAATGGATGCAGCCCTGTTGTTAATTCGGCAGTGCTTATTCACGTATGGTCGCCTTGATGCACCAATGCACTGCTGATAGTAGCTTACCAGACATGCTTTAGGGTATCAAGTTAACCACAACTGATCACGAAGCCTGGCTTAGAAAAATATATTACCCAACCTCATCATAATCTCCTTCTATGCAAGCGTTTGCATTAGGAAAAAAGTTGCACAACAGACTTCCACACAAAATAGAAGTAGTAGTAGAGCATGCTGCAGCTGAATGATGCTCCAAATACCATTCCCTTTGGCATGTTTTAATCACATACTTGGGCTCCCAATTAGCCATATTGAAAACCCATTTAGCTCCAAGAAAAACATGTCCTTCAGACCCCCCACTCAGTATGAAGTAGGGTCTTGAGGTAGCAGGTATGTGGTGCGTAGAGAACTCCTTAAGGGGTGCATAATGCATTACGCCCATTAGTCAGCATGATGCATGAACGAGCCCAGCTGAACTAATGCTGCAATCCTGAATGGTCGGCATGATGCCCCAGTGCAGTGTTGGGGAGTGTACTTGCTAGCACTGCATTGGTGCATCATGCCAACAAAGGAGCATTATCTTGAGGTACCATGCAAACCTTAAAGGGTTAAGATAGCCCTCCATACCTGACCTCTCATGCTGAAGGGTCAGCCCCATTCAAAGACCTCATGGCATGTCGGGTAAGGTGTGTCTGCGCACGCGTGGCCAACCGGAAACAGTTTGTGCCAAAACTTTGAATAACGACGTCTCTATGTTATGATTCAGTCATAAGGAAGTGTGCTAAATATAAAATCAGAGGATTGTGAGCATTGGCGTCAGAAACTTAGGAATTTAGTAATTACGTCTCCTGGAAATTGCAGTATTATCTTTCCAATACAATCTGAATACAAAATTGTGTTTTTAGAATTCAAATTTATATGCTCAACCCTTTTTTCCTCTGTCTCCGACAAAGGAACTTAAATCTCAATGAGTAATAGGGAGTGTAGCTTGCTCTACATCCTCGAACTCATATCTAGGCTCGGTTAAATATGGATTTTACCACACTGGCAATATCCTGCATATTGCAAAGGTGTCCATATATACTTGTTCTCTATAAGAAGTCCCATCTGATGCCATAGAGGGTAGAGCATAGAGATATATAGAACCTTAAATTTGTTGGTAGAGGTCATATTGCTATTGACCTGAAAAACTACCAAGCATAAAATACACAATACTGGGAGTTGGTTGAGTACATGTAGATAAAAAAAACTACTTTTGTGATGCACATAAAAATTAATGGTCTGTTTATCTATCACAAATATTGAAATAATTCTTTTTGATTTTTGGGCCGACCTGTGGACAGGTGGCAGCGTCTCTTCCAGACGCCACCTGGCGGGGTTAGACCGAGGCTGCGTCTCAAGTCTCACGTTATGCTAATTGCCTCTGAATATCATAAGAGCCAATCATTGTGGGGCATTAGCAGACGACATTTCGACACCGGGGGCAATTTGCCTTCTGGAACCACCCGACCACGGCAGAATTCCACTGGGGGTGTACCATTGCATGTAGACTTGCAAAATGCATAGAATCCTGGTTATATGCTTACCTATTCGGTTATACATTTTTGTGCAAGTCTAGGTTTTGAGCTCTACAATTACATAGACACGTGCCTGGTGCACTGGTATAACCCTATTATACCCACAGACACCCTCCTGACGGTCACATCCTTAATCTATTTGTTCTAACTTGTTACTGAGGGGCTATAACTCTTCCACAAAAGAACCCCAATAAAATCTTGTCAGTACATGCAGTCTTGCCATATAATTACTACACTACAATGCACGTTCAGAGCCAGCGAGTACAAAGAAAGATGCACACAAGACGTGTCTTAAGGGTACAAAATCATAGAAGGTTTGCATATGACGAATTTGGAGGTATTCCAGCCCCTACTCTTCGAATTTTGTTTCTCCCTCTATGTCTTTGGCTCAAAGTGTCAGGCTGGATGAGATCTTCATGTAACATATGGGTTTTGATGGTCCCATATGCATATTTTGCCTCCAGGGGTGGAAAATGTGCCCAAAATGACCAAAATTGTCTGGGCGAAATTGTGTCTGGGAGAATGACATTTGAGTTACAAGCCATGTTGAGGGCTTAATTTCCTACAGAAACACTCTTCATACCTCCATGAAAATCTCAGGTCCAGACTATTTTCAATCACATTATCATTTAGGTCAGATGTGTCCTTGCTATTGTAAAAGAAGCATACCTATAAGCATTCTTTTTCTGGACACATGTCTGGGCGAATGACATGTAAGGCCCCATATGCACACTTTCTATGATTTGTGACCCAAGGGAGTGGTCATTATTTATCAACAGGGGGCGGGTGGTGGGTTCCCGCGCGGACGAGCGAAAATTTTTTACGCCCCCCTCTCGACGACAGTCAAAATTTTTCTCCCCCCCCCCCGAACCGGAGGCGCGAAGAATTTCCGCGCCCCTCTTTGAGCTATACTAGCGCGCGGGCTTTTCTGCTCAAAAGAGGTCAAATTTTTTTAGTCCCCCCCTCAAGAGGGGTCAAAATTTTGTTAGCCCCCCCTCGGGAGGGGTCTGAAATTTTTACGCCCCCCCTCAAACCCACCACCCCCCCCCCCGTTGATAAATAATGACCACTCCCTAAGACTTATCCGACACAGTGGACAGATGTCCTGTCACATATATCTTCTTGTGCCACATTGCTGCTCTTAATCGTATGACCTTTTCAAAGATATCTTGTAGTGGAATTTAATGAATTTCTTTCAAACCTTTCTAGCCCTGGACACTTGATTTTAATTCAATTCAGAGAGATATTGCAGCATCCCATTTATAGAGTCACACGGGCAGGACTTCCAAAGTAGAACAGGGTAAAGTAAAGACACATCAACAGTTAGAAATTATCATAGACAAGGCACAACATTTCACGTTTTCATGAATTCAAATGCATAGCCCCGGGCTACATGAGCGTACCGTATGTAATGTGCAAGTTCAACAGTAATTAAGTATAATTACTGTTATAGATAATTGGTCATACTCACATGTGAGTTGAAAGGTCTGAAATTGTCCTCAATGGTAGGAATAAAGCTATGGGGACAAATTCATATTGCGTGCTATGCACACAAAAGTATAGCATATGGCCAATCACATACAATATCATCGACAAGTTCAAACCCAATGACCTTAAAAAAGGAAATAAATCCTCGGAGAAAAAGTTCGTTTTTAACACTCGAAAGCTAAATTTCCCACTTATCAACCAGCAAGTCTTTTTTGTTAACGTAAGTGTCATTACAAAATACCAAACAAAAATGTAAGTTTTAACCAACAATATAAAGAAAAAATATAAAGATATAAATGACGTGTGCCCTTCAAACTTCCCGTGACTTAACTTTAATCGCTTTGTTTCCTGAAACGCTATCAACTCTTTCAGGCTTGGTTTGTTACTGTACAGAACGTCTATACAGAATGTAGGTAAACGATTGTACCGTGGACTTAACGTTGAGGACATAGGAGGGAGATCAACATTGCCTTAAAACCTGCTAACTGATTTAGCTGTGTAGTCGTGTGCCCCTCTCACCTTTATAAAGTCCTTAACAAACACCTTAAACCAAGTAGCGAATACAAGAGCCACAGGGTTTAACCTTCTGGCAGAATGGTGTGGTGGGTGTTCTTATGTAGAGAAATGTGTGAACCTCTTTTACTGGTTAACTACTTAGTATTGCATACACAAGTGCATCCCGGGTATAATTCTTATTTAAACCTGTTTCAAAAACGGGGGGGGGGGCTATTATTGAAGCTTTGTGCAAACATTACCGGACTCTTACAAGACTATATAGACAGGTTCAAGAGAATCTGTCCAAACCTGCATATTTCTTTATGTTCCTTCAATACACTTCATAGCTCCAAATGAAATCACTATGCTTGAAAGGTTCCCAGTTCAGGGCTGAACGCTTGCAAAATTTATTTCTGATTTTTCTTTTCTCAGTTTTACATGCTTAAAATCGTATTGAAAAGTCCAATACACTTTCTTGTATTTTCCAATGAATTTTCAATTTAATTTGTAAGCTCAGAATTTTGCATATTTCTGACTTATATCCCTGTCAGTTGGTATTTAAGTTGTTAATCAACCTGTACTAGTGCCCCCCCCCCCCCCACTACAACAACACCCAGGATACAGTTAAACAGTTGATCCCTGTGCCTGGAACCAAGTGGACTCGAGAGGGTGGCGCTGCCTAGTGGGCGTTCCAGGAATGACCCCAGGGCAATGGTGAACCGAGGACATGACTGTTTACATTGGTGCCCTGTGGGAACTCCGCTCTGCTTCTGTTGGAGTTTGTGTGCAGTGTGAATGGCACAGACATCCAATGTATTTACCTGTTTGCCTCCATGATCAAAGAGTTAAGGCCTTTAGCACCCAGAGGCGCACAGGAAGTTTATTCACCACCTTTGGATAGGGATATTCTTTTGTATTTGTAGTCTTGTATGTAATTATTCATTAGTGCTCAAATTACAAGAACTTCTTGAAACTATGTGAGAGCCTTGCAGGGTGTCTGAAGTCGGTTTGGCGTTAAGCCAAATGAATTAAGGCTTACATGAAATCTATGTGAAATTTGGGTCTCACATAGCCCTTCATACAAATCTGTAATATCATGCCACAAAGAAAAGGGACCTCACAGTCTCTTTTCAAATGTAGTCCACATGAGCATAGCACAGTAAATGGTTTGTAACTTCAAATGCCCCACTCTGCTCAACGGTCCTCCAGTTCTCTTCTTGCTCTGCTGCACTGAAGAGTTGATATCATTTTATGATAACCTCTAAAGGGTCGCATACAACGTTAATGCATTATTTCTTTCACTTCACCAGTCTTGCATTCTTGGCAGATGCCTTAATAAGGTATCTTTGGCAGATACTTTATAAGGTATCTGCCATTATAGAGGCAGTGCCACCCATAGAATCTTCCATTTTTAAAGGCAGTTTTTCCTACTCCCAGTACCCAGTACAAAAGTGTACCTGGAGTATGGTTGTAGCCCCATAGAACCTAGAAATACCCTTGCAACAGTTGTCCTTGAACCCAGTAATCTTCAAAAACATATAGGTTCGGGATAGTGTGATTTCCCTAAGGGCAGTATTACTCTACCAATTGTTTGTGTCACAATTTTTTATGGCCCAGTTGGAGTTGCCCTTTCCCTAGACCTGAAAGAGACCCTGCACCCTGCAGACACCTACTAATCCTAGTGTTTTCACACCTATACCCACTCCCTTCAACACAGTCAAGTCAGGGTCTCTGTCAGGTCTAGTTGGTATCCTTACACTGTAAGAAATGTGTGTTGAACTTACACACTTTCTAACTCCTCTCCTCCACCGTGACCCTCCTCCCTTCACTGTAAGAAATGTGTGTTGAACTTACACACTTTCTTACTTTCCACCATTGTGATCTCCCCTCCCTATACTATGAATTAACACACTTTCTAACTCCTCTGTACCATTGTGGCCCCCTACACTCTAAGAAATGTGTGTTGACCTTACACACTTTCTAACCCTGCATATTTTTCCACTTTATTTTTTAACACACAGCACGCTCTTATAAATATTGTTCTGACTAGTTGGCATCTGAATGTGAATTGACTACAAACTATAGTCCATCCCTGACTAGTTGGCACCTTAGTGTGACATGACTACAAACTATAGTCCATCCCTGACCAGTTGTCTACTGTATGTCATATCAAGGCCTGTATTCATGCCAAAGTATACCTAATGACTGTAGCCTATTCCCATCATACTAGCAGTGCTTAGAAACGTTTGTGGATTTTATAATATAATGATTAAACATAGGAGTATATGGTAAGCCCCATTGACCTGGCCCATATCTGTTCAATTTTGATCAGTAAAAGATATTAGGTTAAAAGATATATATTACAGTGAAATTCCCCTATAACGAATCCTGTTATAACAAAAAATGAAATATTTGACTATTTGAAATATTTGAGTAGGACCTAACATGTCTCTTTCATTTTAATTAGTGAAGGTTGCAGTCACATGACATATGAGCAGATGCATATCAGTATTCTTAGATTCATTAAAAAGTAATTGTGATATATTTATTTTATAAATGATATTTCAACGTATACATGTGACATTCCAATAAAAGGTAGGAAATAAATACAATAACTTATATTTTGTTATTAATTGTGTATTGCTACCTCTTCTATAATATTGTCAAATGAATAATTAGAGATAAACATTAACTTAAACATTCTTTCATCAATCTTCAAGGGGTCATCTGCCATTACAGCACTGCTCTACTTAACTTTTAAAGTCAATCATTTACCTTTCAACTTAATCATTCCTACCTCAATCTTCAAGGGGTCATCAAGGGTCAATAGCCTGATACATATTTTCAAACTCTGATCTCATATTTTTAGAAATCTTTTAAATCTTTCCATTTAAATACATGTTAAAATATTAGAATCTTTAACTTTGCATCCTTGTTTAAATGCATCATAAGCCTGGGATCCACTGCTGCATTTCTGTGATGGGAATGGTGATATCTGACAGAAGGTGCAAGAGATGTTGGATATAACAAAAGTTGATGATATTTGCAAATTCTGTCAGACATCGTTTGCACATCACTGCAACTTTGTCGCATCAACGTTGTTGCATCAGTGCATCTGCTGCTTTAACTTTCTGTGCGTTCCCCATGGACTACAAAACACACAAAACAGTCTCTGTCAGAGAGGTGAATCCCACACTTCAGGGCTCCCTCAGAGCCAAATGGTCAGGGTGATTGATGCACTAACGCAGTGTTGATGGGTTGCTCACCGATGCTATCATTATACATCATGTCGGTATACTAAACAAGCATTAGGTCTACTGTACTGAAAGAGTTAGGCCGGTCATCACGACCATTAAATACCTGGGAGCATCATCCATGTACTTGTCCTGTGCCTTTCAAGAGCCCATATTCCCTGCACCCCATGACCCTTGTAGGTAGATCTATGGTTGCCTCCATGAATTACACATGTGGGCTTAGGGTCTCCAGCCAGTTCTATTTCTATTTGTCAGTCTCATTAGTCTTTTGCAAGACCCTCGAACCTGTCGGATTAGCCATCTAGTTGCAGTTACAATTTCAGTGTGGGACATACAGGTTTTGAACCAACACATCCCCAGGCAGGATCAATATTAAATTTTAGAAAATGCGATACCCTTGTAGTTCTACTAGGTTTTAGCTCGTAAAGAAGTGTGAAGGAATGGAAACCCCTAGCAATATTGGTGCGGTAGACATGGCCATATTCACTGTAATCTATGGTTCAAAACTGAAATAGTACATCCCCAACAGCTTCTACAGCTCCCCCGCCATTAGGAGGGTAACCTACTATAGCAAGGTTGCGAGAAAGTCAAAATTCACATCTTTATTTTAAATCACTCAATTCTTTATGGGCTGCAACCCCTGATATAAACTAGGGGATTACATCTCTGCATGCACTATTATGTACATAATTAAGACTTGAGAGTAGAATGTGCCCTTACTTCAATTGGAATACAGTAGAGATGGAAAAGTAGATACATTAACCGCTTTGTCTAATAAAATGACCACGTAAAAGTGTACCACTATGTACAGGAATGGTCAGGACAGAAATCTGCCATGGATTTAGAGGGTAGAACCTACTGTAAAGCCTCACATATAAGTCACACCCATGTATAAGCCACACACTTATTTTGGAAGAATGCTACCAGCTGCACTTGGGGTCTGAAAAGGTTGCCGTTCCTTACCACCGTAATCTCCTGCGTAGAAGACGCGTTGCGCGTATAGGACGCACCCCAAACTCAGCACATGCATTTTCGCGTATAAGACGCACATTTTACCTGGTAATACTGATATTTGTAAATTCAATACATTTCTATAGTAAAATTACCCCTCGTATAAGACGCACCCCCAATTTCAATACATCCTATAAGACTCCCCAGCATTTTGTTTGGCGTAGAGGACGCGTCTTATACGCGGGGAGATTACTGTATTATGTAAAACCCATGTATAAGCCACACCCTGTGATCAGGGAAGTCCTATAATCCACACCAAGGGTCTCTCACCCAGCCTTGGGCTTTGAGTATCATGCACCAATTATATGTATTTCACTTGTTGGCATACAAATTCTACTCTGTGTAATGCAAGGTTAATTAGACGTGGCACCTAAGCTGTTGTGTCTCCCGAGAAGGCATCATTTGAATACCAAGCCTTCTTTTCTGGTGCAGACTGTTAATTTTCAATATCATCTTCTCCAGACTCAGATTCATCTGTTTCTTCCTCCTCACCTCTTTCTACTTCTACTTCAGCCACATCTAGAACCTCTACACTAGAGAGATCTTCCACAGCCTTTTCCATTCCTCCTTTATTGGTAGAAGCATTGCTACACTCTGTGCTGGAACTGCCCATTTGGGTTTTATGATTTCTTCGGCTAGACAGCCTCGTCTTCTTTTCAACACCATGAGCCAAAACAATCAACCTGTACACCTGCAGACAGATCACAAATATGTTCTTCACCACAAAAAAGCCTATGCCATAATTAGCCTGGCTGAGTGCTATCATGATATAAAGGTGGATAGCCAGGAAGGGACCATCCTGCAGCATAACTACAGCCATTATTGTCCATTGTTCATTCTTGATACAGCCCCGACAAGCTCTAGATTTGTTGTTGCTTGTGAGACTAGGCTTAATAGCGCCTGTCAGGGGAATGACAAACTGTGTGAGGCTCAGGGTCCAGGCTACTAAGATCCAATATGTAAGGACATCATTTTTGAGCCCAAACTCATCATCATAGAGTTCAAATAACCCAACTACATCTGAGCCCACTCCAACATAGACAAAGAGCTGCTCAGACAACTTTCGGTGGGATGCCCTTCCAAATGGGGCAATCAACCGGTTAATGATCAGATTGAAAATGAGGGTATCAGGGAGTATAACCAGCCAGGTATTGAACAGGGATTTGCATTATTAACGACAGAACATGCTAATACATACCTACACAATTTCAGAAAGTATACTAATTTAGAATTCCTCCTGTGTACACAGTTAAGGTAGCATTTTCCGGCATAAAACTTATTTCTCAATTATTTCATGATAAAAATTCTCTATGGTCAAACTTAGAACATTTTGTAGATATTGTGGTGTGTTTATTACATATTACTTACACTCTGTTTACTCATCACATTAAGGGAACTGAGTATTATGAAATTAATTTCATATGGAAAAGAATAATCTGGAGGTTGCCCACTATATAGTAAACTAGCGGGATGTGTTATCAACCAATGAAATATCCACCCTATTTACTGCAGAATTCTAAGGGGGCAAGGGGTACCTTGTCAGTGGTAACTCTGGTAATCAGCACCCATTCATTGTGCATCCCGCAACTTTTGTATAGAGATTGGGACACTTACTGTTCCTTGATCAATGCATTGTCAATAACTTATCAATATCTTACGTGTACATGAATGAAATATCATATCATAAACACTTACATTAAACCGTGTTGATAGTGTCACCAAAGTTTCTTCTACACTCGTATCGCAATTGATCCTGTGTGCCACATTTACCAGGGTCTTATTGCAGGCATTTTTTCTTTCTTAATTCGGTCCTGTAATCGCTGGCCTGCTCCAGACGTAACAGCCAGATACCTGGCACTACAGTGATAAAATACAGCAATACATGGACACTGAACCTGGAGAGTAGAAATGATCAAGTGTGTATATTGTTATTTGCAGATGGTCAGCCATTTTTTTATATTATGGTAAAACTTACAATGGTATTGATTTTCATGATACCACACTTTGATTACTCAGAATGAGTGCCTTAGAACTAGATACAGTCAGCCCTTGCTTCCTTGGAGATGGAAAATGTAATGAAAAATGTCTGAGGAAGCAAATAATCTGAGATGTTAATTCCGAATGTAATAGAAAACATAAGAGGTAGTTCCAAAATTGTCTGTCTGTGGTAATGAGGGATCTGAGAGAGTGAGGGTAGACTGCAACTGCATTGTTATGGCATAACACATTAACACTAAATGAAATGAGTAAAAATTTTAACAACATACTAACTTGTGGTATATTAAAGTAGAATAACACATGCATAGGCCAGGACTTGGGCTGGTTATCCATAGCCAATGCCCTTAATAATGGCATCCTTATGCATGTATAGTCCATTCCTTCATTTAGCTGCATATATGGGGTATACCAGGTACTACATTGAGTTTTCCTTATACTAATGATTTTGGCTTTGTACAGTGTTCGTCAAAAACAGCTGCTTCTGGGAAAAGTTAGGAATACCAGATACTTGATTTCCTTTTTTCCCTGATGTGTGTAATTGAAAAAGTGACATCAAATTTGACTAGACTCATCAGAATCCACTTGTGATTAAATCCATGCCGATGTTGTGAATGAAAAGAAATCTACAAATATAAAAGCACCTATGTACATGACGCACCATGTCCACTCTCTGACCTTCCGCTTGACCAACACCCAATATATTTCTTTTGCGGCTAAGGGAGGAGATTCTCTTCCGTGTCAAATGCTGCAAGTGCAGACTATCCCGGTAGTCAAAATCCTGCTGAGTTGTCACAACAAATATTCAGCTCGACTGACTATTCATTTGGATATAAAATATACCTGAAGTCGTCACAATCTTGTCTTAAGAGTATGTCGAATTACCGTCCTGAATCTCAATACAACAGGACAATCTCTAATACTTCAGCCTGAAAAAAAAACACAAAGTAAGCTACATGTATTGATAAAAAAGTGGATATTAAACATTTATGGCACAGAAAATGGGCCTTGACCACTGAATTTGAAAGGGGAAAGGATGTGGGGTATGGTCACTTCTTTTGATAAGTGAATTATAATTTGCCTGTACATTTAGTATGCTGTCTCATTTACGTGAACTTGAACAAAACCAAGTGATCAGGAGAGGAAGTAACGTCTTGCCAAACACCAACATTGTTTTTGGATCATCCGGGGGGGGGGGGGTCTACTTAGGTCTGAATAACAACTGCCGCACCATTCTCTAGGCAGGTGGTAGTCGCAGGACAGTTAGGCGGTCACCACTAAAATATGGATTTCTCAATGTTAGAGGTACTTACTAGAGAGATTCTCATTATTTTGTCTGAGCCTAAAGCCTCATCGGTGAACCCTTGAATAATAGGGATGGAAGATAGTGTACTTACTAGTATCCACATAACTAGGGTAGTCAAATTCCAAAGATAAAGAAGAATTGAATTGAATTGTTTATTGACATAACGATCATACAAGAAGCTTTTCAAGTCAGTCATAGAGTAAGACAGTAAAGAATCAGACATGCGCAGCACAGACCTATACATAAGTAGCAATATTACAGCGTTGTTACAAGTAGAACTGAGATGCAAGTTAATAGATACAGTCATTTTCATTATGACTGAGTGGCATTCCAAGGGCTGTAGGGCGGCAGCAGGTACCTACACTCTGTAACCCCCACCAACGGATCACCCTTTGTATAAATACGCTATTCGCCAAAGGGCAGTACTGCAGGGCTAAAAGACCAGACGAATGTTCACTGAATGAACGGAAAGCCCCCTGAGCCTCGTTCGGCGCTCTGACAAGCTGCAGACGACTTTTTCCCACCCGAATGTGTCTCTCCGTATGCCCATGTGTGTACAGAATACAGAAAGAGAACACATACTACAAGGTTAACGAGCATGTTTAGGATTACTTACATCCTCCTCAAGGAGACATTTCAAAATGTTGAAACTACTGATTTTATTTCTCTTCATTTTTTTTTATTTGTTGTGTGTATGTATAATGAGCCAATGAAGGCTAGCTGCTTTAATATAGCGGGCTTCCCTAGCCCACTTGAAAGGGTCTTTTTCTCCTCTTTCCTATCCCCTCGGATGTGTGTGGTGCAAATATGCGCAGGCATTGACACATTCCTCTGTGAAATTGTGTTATATCGTTCTCGCCATGAATATGACCTTAGCTGTCGAAATGGCGTTAAACATCTATTACTCACTCACTCACTGCTTCAATAGTGTTGTTGGAATGTGTCGACTTGAGGAGTTAATTCTGGAGCTGTGTTTGACAGGTGAATGCCTTTCACTGGGCTCTGACAGTAGATTGGAATAAAGAGTACACGGGTGGACACCTCTGATGGTGTGAGCTCAATGTTCAGTGGAGACTCTTAAGGCTTAAACCATTTAAAGGCTCCAGAGTGTATCAAAGCATTGTGCCCTTTGGTTGTCATGATGACCGAATGCAGCCCTGATCTCACAAGGACTGCAATCATGCATCCTGCCAGCTTTGCAAGGTTGACACACGCCAAAGGGTCAGTATGATGGATGCATGAATGCAGTGGTGAAGAGTATAGATTCGCCAGCACTGCATTTGTGTCTCATGACGACAGAGGAACTTAGAACTGTGAGCTTTAAAGGGGCTAAATAAACTTTCACATGTACTAGTGTCATGTCCTTCTATGTATATCAATGTAGTCTGTGGGGGAGGCACTTCACTAGTCATTACTAGTAGTCTGGCCCATAATGACTAGTACTAGCAAACCTTATCTTTGATCATCAAAAGCTTCTTCAGGCCTTTCATTTTACATAGCTCCTTTTTTTGTATTGCCTAGTATTAGGAAGCGTCAGTAGCCTTGTTATCATGCCTTCCCTAGTATCTTTGGTCAATACATTGTATAGTAAAGCAAAAGGAGAAATGTAGGAACTCATACTTCATGTAGGACATGGTATGGACTACCTGGAATGTGGCAAACGTTGATAACCTGCATGGTCCTGGCAGTAGACCTTGGTATGTGGAATTCTGAACGTGCCAAGTGTGCTTTTTTTCTCCCCGCTGTAGATCTACCACAGAGTGTGCATCTATACACAAAGTATAAGCCTATTCATATAGATATACAGTGTGCCTTCATACTGAAGCTGAAGGTCTATCATAGACCTATCTGTAGGCAATCGCTAGGTGCATTATTGAAATAGTCTCTGTAGCTATATGGCTAATACACTTTGCCAGACCGCATTTATAGAGAAAGATCCCAGTCTCAGAGATGATACAGGATGTGTATACAGTTTCCTAGTACACGTAGTCTACTAGACACATGACATGTGATAAGGTAACACGTGTTCAAGCATCCTCTAGTGTATATCTTCTAAAACCAATTTCTGCCCTCTTACATTAGGTGTAGATCGTTTCTGACAACTTCTTCGCTTGTAATTCAAAGTAGCCTAGTGTAGTTTAGGCTATGTGGGGCACTTGGATTTGAATTTTTATGCATGCCAACCACTGAGTGTCTTATATATTTTTTATTGGTAATAATACTTGAACTGCAATTAACAAATAGAGGGGTTGGGGTGTATAAATGAATAAAGCCCCAATATTCTGACACCAGTGTTGTTCCAGTCGTAGTGCGTCAACCTTTTGCCCATAGGGACCTTTGACTTCAGGGGACACAATGGTATCTTTTCAGAGGAGACACCCGTTAATTCTAGGGTTCTTCCTCCCATTGCCCACAGGTATATTTGGGTATAACAGTCTGTTGACATCCTACGAGAACAAAGATGGCGCTGACTCTCCCGAAGGGTTTCCATGGGAACAGAGTATCTGAGACGCCCACAGGCAGCCTCGTTTTCGTTTTGCATGTCAGGGCAGTTTTACACGTCGTACAGTCATGTCACGGCACCTGACATTGGTCTATAATTATAGATGATTAATTACAAGTTACATTGATGGATTATGATGGATGGATGTGTCCTTAATAGGCCTCTACAGTATGTCTGGTTTATGTACGTGTTTAGCCTATTTAGAGGAGTGCAAGTAGAACAATTATAATCAGAATAGAATAAGGTCTATGCCAATAATAGACCCATTAAAGCATTATTCCAAGGGTATAGCGCTTTACTGTATTCCATTTTCTTACTATGAGGGATGCATGCATGGGGCCATATGGAGTTATCAATACGCTGCTAGAGGGAGATGTATCCTGCTTTTAAATGAACATGAATCATGCGACCATGTTGTCCATGGAAGGCAAATGTATTTTCTACGGTGTCATTAGATTGATTTGTATTCTGAGGATTTTTTTTCATTAGTAAATGGATCTATTCGGTGGTATTTTTCCCATAATCATTACAGCTGCATGTATGTGGCATTCCTCTTATCGCTCTTCATTTCTTTCATTACAGAGCTTACAAATACCTCAAGGAATGTGCCAGTACCAGGTTCATAGCCGTCGCCGGGTTCTTCATCTCAATACCCTTCCTCCTTTTAGGTGAGTCCCCTTCACATGTTCTCTTAATGTGATAACTCGTTAAGGGCCGCAGGATGTCGCCAAGGTCAGGTTCCTTTGCCTCCATGCTAACCAGTGCAGTGCTGGTAAGTTGACTCGCCAGCACTGTATCTGTGTATAATGCCTTTTGGAGTGTACTACCAGATACACCAGTGAAGCTCTGTCGAATTACCCACTTGCTACATTCATGAACGGTAGGCTTAGTAGGTCAAAAACCTTTATCCCTACATTATACATGTAGCACATTATAGAGAGAGCCTTCTGCCCATGACAGGTTTAGGCCCGGGGGCATAGGCCCGATGTACTATTTTCAAAGGAAGATATTATTCCTCTATTTTGAAGTACCTTGTAATTGGCACAAATTTAGTACATTTATTTGACCTAGATACGACACACGAAGGTACCCTTTGCATGCTTAAACTGAATACTAGTAAGGATATAGGCCTAATAGCCATGAGAAAATAGAATCTGTAAGCCCATTAACCCCATGTCTACCTCCCTTCTTGAATCATAACCTTAGGGCATTTATACTACTTGTCACTCTTTCCCCCCCTTGAATCACCGGTTTTCAAACACAATTTCAGTGTATGTCATTAGTTACACTACACTGCTATGGTCTTTTTTTAGTACATGTATATAACAACTGTCCTACATATCCAAGCCCAGGCATAATATCTTAATCAGTAATTTTATTACCTAATAAAAGAGAGAGAAAAAATAGTACATGTTTGAATATAAAGTACTTCATAAAACCGGGCTTCCCTAGCCCACTCAAAAGGGTCCATTTCTCCTTTTTCCTGTCCCCTCTGATGTGTGTAGTGCACATATCATATGCGTTGGCACTGACACATTCCTCTGTGAAATTGTGTAATATAGTTCTCGCCATGATTATGACCATAGCTGTCGAAATGGCGTTAAACAGCTATTACTCACTTTATAAAACCTTAGATGTCTGTCTAAGTACAGAATAAGGCAGGTGTAGAAAAGCACAGGTTGTCTGGGTGGAGCTCTGTGTATGGTTTTGACTCAGTGCATGTCTAGTTGTCAGTTGTATGACGGGGGGGGGGGGGGCGGAGGAATGAGAAGATTGAGAGATGGGGTGCGAGAGAGGGGGGTATCCTTAGGGATGCGTGTCAGCACACACTCAAACCAACACTGCCAGCGGGCCTCAAATATTTAAAGTGAAATATGAAATGACCCCCCATCGTATATATATAGGCTTTACACTGGAATTTACATTTCCTCTGAACAAACTATCCTGCTTGGTCTACCTACTCGCGTTTATAACCCACCTTGGTAGATTATCCATTGGTGGGCCGTGGTATGTTAAAACTATGTCATGAGGACGTTTCTAGCTACCATCTGTTGCTTATAAATGCTATAGAAATATGGATGACAGAAAGAAAGCAATGTTAGCGAATCTATAACAATTTATAAAAAGCCCAGCTGAACTGTGTCTAATTCCTATAATACCCAAAGGCTAACTTAGTAGGAGTTGATATGTATAGATGGCAAGCACAGCTGTCATGAGGATAAAATAAATGAATTTCTGGAGAAATCATCAGGGGCCTACATCTTGAAATAATATACCCCTTAAACCTTGAAGGACAGCATAGTGTTATGATGCAATTAGTATATCCCTTAGTCACCATAAATACATGACTGCAACCCCAGTGCAAGAAACAAGTAAGCCCCCTTGTCCCCGGGCCCCATGTCCGTGTATTGTGACCATATGAGGTCAATAAATAAGCAAATGTGCATTTATGTCATGGCCTAGGGGGTTATTTTGCCTTTAAATAAAGAAAAACAGCTCAGATCTGTTCAAAATCCAAGATGGGGGGCACCCATTGAATACGGACACATTGTATTCAATGCCCCCCATTGAATATGTTGGTTCTAGTACTAATCTATAGTGACGTTCGTATCAGCCATGACATAATGCGCCATTGTAACACTGGCGAGTTACTCCCGATAGTTACTTCAAGATATGCAGGAACAACGCCCTGGAGACACCATGAGGCCCTCAAAGGGTTAATTTTATCAAAGCCCTGTGGTAGACACCTGCTATCTTGTTCCCACAGAAGGGGAATAACATAACCACATTCACCAACAGTTGGTATATGTATACACCCAAAGGGAGAAAGTTGGCCACAGGACCGTTCATCCAACCACAAACATGTCAATTGTTACACGCCTATTAACACTCTGAATACCTGAACCCCCGTTCAGGGTGAGATCTCTTCTGCGACAGGTGCATCTCGAGCAGCCATAGACTATATACCAGACGATATCTTGGGAACATGGACTTTCCAAAGTTATATGTATAAGACCATAATTTATATACTTCATTAGTGTATACAGACCTGTACCTGGGCTATGTGTGGCTTCTGGCACCAAAGTAAAAAAGTAACCACTAGAAATAGGTCATTCAGGTGGGCTGCTGAATTTAGTTTGTGCTTGGGGTTAGCGATTAATCATAATGTGAAATGCTAATTCATCTTCAGCCTTTGGAATTCTGACCGGGACCCGGCCATTGATTTTACTTGAAAGAATATTCATCAAGGCCCTTTTTATTGGTAGGCCTTTTTTTGCCAAGTATTGCCCATGGGCTCTTGATCTGATCCGGTGGTGATCCAACACCCCCATGCTGTGCCACATTGGCATGTGCATGTATATATGTGTAATCTGTTCTTAAATAGATTGTTGCACTGTATTAAAATGGATACCCATCCTGTGTAAGTGAGCTCTGAAAGTGAGCTCTGAAAGTGAGCTCTGAAAGCTCTTTAACACTATAAACCCATGTAATGGTTGAAACCCATGATTTTCAGCCTTTAATATCCAGGCCTGTACAATATATTTCCCCCTTTATGGTAATATAGATGAATAGACTATCAATGGACAATGATCTAGGACCTGATGATCTTTGGCTTACCGAGATTTAATAGGAAGACTAGATATTGATGTACTTAGCGAGGGGATTGATGTGGTTTTACGTGTATTGGAGAACCCTATACGAGCAGACGACAATTGACATTGGTGTCATCTGTGGGTCACCTATAAGATCAGCGGCGCGTGACGGAATGTCCTAAATCAGAATAAAGGTCGTCTGCCATTATTGTCCTATGCCTGTGGCGCCTCGTGTGGTCAGTGTTCACACTATGAGTGAGGCCTCAGACTGGGAGTACCTAGAATGGGGTGAATCTTTTTTTAAATTTCTTCTTTTTTCACATATCATTTTATAACATGTTGTAGTAAACTGAAAACCTAACAACATGAAATATACACACATACATGTACATGTTTTTTTTTTGTACCCAACTAGCAAAGTCATTTGGATTCCTGAGCTACAGTCACAGTGATGGAAGTCTGCAGGGGTTTCCCTGATTTCAAGCATTTTTAAGTGGTTAAGACCTATGCATGCCATACCTATATAAAACGTATATTTCAAGGTTCTAATTGAGCATTTCAGGGATTTTAGTGCTCAGTCACATTCATACCCGTAGCTAAGAGGGTATATAATATTCAAGTGTCAAACCTATATGCATGTACATGGATGAATTGTAGGTGCCAGGTTTCAAAATGAGCTAGGCTGGCCTCTGTGCGAATCTGATGCTACCACCTGCCGTGGGGTATATGTACTATATCAATACCATGATCTATGCTGCTGTAGATCTGTACTACATGTACTAGTATGCCTAGGACAGGGGAAGCACCAAATGGATGGGGTACCATTGTATAATGTGAATGGGCATCCTTAGCCCATCTTTTTCTATCTTCTCTTTTATCTCTCATCCTCTCTTTCTCTACTCAATGGCTTCCCACCTATAAAATGTTTCTTGCCTCCTCTTTCTGTTCATCTCAAGCTTAGTCTAATCTCAGGAGATGACTTGTTTTTTGTGCCCTTAATATGTGGGCTCTATGACCATAATGTATGATACCGTTTTCTCGCCCTGAATATGGCCTTAGTTGTTAAGACAAGATTTCCCACCATCTATTCCATTGCCACCTGGTGGCCAAAAAATGAAACTCCCTAATTTTACCTAAACTCGTGATATATGCTTATTTCCCTTTTGTATATGCCCTAACTCATCACTATAAAGCTGTTGAATATCATATTTTTGCATTTTTCCTAACATAACACTGTGATTCACTATTTGCAAACTTCATACATATCTGTAATTGAGAAGAAAGATTTTTCCCCCATAAATCTATATCTTTTAGATGCTGCCAGTAACCTTCCAATTCTTTGCTCATAAAATGTTCATAATGATTGTATCTTAATCCCTGCAAAAATCTGGTGACCAAATTCCAAACAGTTTCTTTTCTGTAATGAGAAATGTAAGAAATTTCAACTCTTTTCTTTTCCGCTTTTTTGGTTGAATTAATCATGGCTCTTTTATTTGTCCAATGACTACCTATTTTTATTGCTTGGTCATGGTACAGATGATGTCTAATAGATATATGAGAAGTTGAGATAAGATATTGCTGGTCAATTTTTCAATATTGGAGAAAATGATGAAAAGTGGAGATTTTGCCCATAAGCAGCAATAGTTAAGGATTCCCCATCCTCAGATGTCAATAAATCTGAAATAGCACAATGAACCATGGTTTTTATTGCTTCATCCATCTCATAATACATACAACTTCTGATATCCCATGTGATTTGGAGAAACTGCTGATAGTTTAGGATTTACTTAATAGTGGGAAATCCATTTAAGGGCCGCTGATGCATTAAGGGAGTGGTCATTATTTATCAACAGGGGGCGGGTGGTGGGTTTCCGCACGGACGTGCAAAATTTTTTTACGCCCCCCTCGACGACAGTCAAAATTTTTTGCGCCCCCCCAAACCAGAGGCGCGGAGAATTTTCACGCCCCTTTTTGAGCTATAGTAGCGCGCGGGCTTTTTTGCTCAAAAGAGGGTAAATTTTTTTAGGCCCCCCCCCTCGGGAGGGTTCTGAAATTGTTACGCCCCCCCTCAAACCCACCACCCCCCCTGTTGATAAATAATGACCACTCCCTTATAAATGCATTGTCCCCATTGGTCATCATGATGCACCAATGAAGTGCTGGTGAGACTGCTCGCCAGCACTTCATTGGAGCATCTTGCCGACCATCCAGGGTTGATACATATACTCCCGGAGGGTTGGCATGATGCACCAATGAAGTGCTGGCGAGCAGTCTCACCAGCATTCCATTGGTGCATCATGACAACATGACGACAATGGGCATGATGCATTATCGTCCCTTAAAGAGTTAATAGGTCAGATTCCCATACTATGATAGCTAATCATGTTTTTATTTTCATCTTTTTCAGCTATTTTGCTATACCTTCTGATGGAGTTCCGTATGACAGCAGCTATCATCTCCATAGTGGTGATGTCTGTAGGCCTGGTGTTCATGCTTCTCACGGTCATACACAGCACATACTATTGGAGGAAGGAGAAGGAACGCGCCGACAGGGACCTACCGGCCTACGACGGAACTAAGATGCTAGGGGGCGCCGCTGACGTCCCCAACCTCAACGAACTCTCAACTCTCGTGTGACTAGGCGTGGACACGCCAGGTCTACGTTAAAGTTATTTGGATTTATACAATACACATAGTGACATTGGATTTGTACAGAGTATATTATATATGTACAATGTATATAAAGGCCTATTAACACAGGGGTAACTTAAATCAAATGGCAGCACTTGAATCAAGCATTTTACACTGTTTTGTAAAGTTTCGTTTATACACTTAGGCCAAAAGAAAAAGCCTATGCATACCTCAATGATATACAGATACTTTCAGAAAAATGGAAAAACAAATAATGCGACATACTTGAAAATGAATGAGCCAGACATATACCTTACACCAGGTTTATTACTTAATATAATTAAGATGTTACATCTAGATGTTCTCTGCATTTTCTTGTTTTCAACTTTTCCATTTTTTTTAATATGGAAAAGTATGGGTCCTTTTTCTTTATTTTTCTCCCCATACAGTAATGCATTGATGGGGCTGGATACGGTGATCCACGACGGGTGTTAGGGATTGGAAGGCTATTCAATTGGAATATGAAAACAATTTTGAGGCAATGAATCTCTAAACCCAAGCACCCATTATTGATTGGCTTACCAGGTATAGCCTAACCTTTGACACTAAAGCCCTGTGGTATCTGCACGTATCTACTGCAAGTCTTTGCGCAGAACGTAGTGAAATTAGTGACAGGTCCCCCACCCAGGGGTGTTTTCATTTTTTTCCCTTTTAGGTGAACCTTTATTTCACTACAGCAAAAAAGGGTCACTTTAAAGGTTTAAAGAAGTCATTGGTCGAGCTCTTGCATGCCCTTAATCGAACTTTTGCATTTTTCATTGATTTGACGACCAGAAACGAAATGTTACACCCAAAGCCTGCAACCTTATGTTTTGTGTATGTTGAAAGATAACATTCTGTTCATACGACCACAAACTTCTTTCTTGGACAGCTGTAAAAGGTTTATCTAAAAATGGCAGATCCTATTCCTTTGGTCATTTGCCATCCTTTCTAAACAGATATTGGCTACATACGTGTACAATGTTAGAGGACAACGGGGAGAGTCTATTCACTGGTGAAGACAAATCATTCTAATTGCCACGCGAGCTCTGGACATGATTGATCTTCATGTAGGCTATACAGAACTTGTATATATAAGAGCCTATTTTGTGGAATTTATAGCTCAATAGTACTTGGAAGATAGCCTAGGTATGTTCTACAAAGGCAACTCATTTGTCCTTAAGATTATGATCACATGAAATACGATATTTATTGAATTGTTCAAAAGGAAGACAAATATACTTGAATAAAGTGTATTCTATTTTTGTATAGATATTTCACTTGTATGCACAAATCTCAAAAGAGAATATTTTGGTCGAGAAATATTATGCTCACTTCCCATATGCAGAAAATATATTTATTATCATATATATGCACAAAGTGAGTAGAAATGTTAAGGTATTTTTGCATTATGTTTTGAATAAAAATGTATATCAGTACTACTATTTCCTGGTGTGTTTATGATTCCCCAATTTCTTTTTTAGTGAGTGGTCATTCTTAAACAACGGTGGGGGAGGCAAAAAAATGTCACCCCCTTTTAAACGAAAAAGCCACTTAAGAATAAAAGGGGGCGAAAAAAATTCAGAACCCTCCAAGGGGGGGGGGGGCCTTTGCTGTCGGGACAGCTCTCGAATTTGTCCAAAAAGGTTAGAGGAGCCCAGTCATCTTAACGATTTCTCCATCTGCGGGGTCCAGGGCGCCCTTGAAAGTAGAAAAGAATTAGGAAATTTGATATTTTTTTAGGATAAATCCACAAACTCTGGGTACGTCTTATACACGGAAGCGCCCTCTACGCAGGGTACTATACACCCATGACACTTGCTTTAGAGGATCACGGCCTATTTCATCAAACCTTTGTCTGAAATGTTTGAAAAGTAACGGCATCATTATCTCTGAAATGTCTTGCCAAAAAGCCAACATACTCATAATGGAAACGTGCTCAGAATTGTGTTGATTAAAGGCATTCTGGTATCAAACCCGAGTAGGTTTGATGAAAAGTGAATGCTGCTAGGACCCAGAGCTGCACATGCATTAACGGAATATCCTATTGTCCTATTTCATGAGCAGCTAACCAAATTCGGGGAAATAGGGCAGACTAGTGGATACTAGTATCACCTGTATTTATAACACTTATACGGAACAAGTAGGGCCCCAGACGGGTATAATCGACAAGGGAATAAGACCACTTCTCAAAATCAATAAGGGACAAGGGGTTGAGAGACAAGTGACAAGGCCACTTCTTAAATTTATATTGGTTAAAAAAAAAACAAAGTTTATAACAATTTACCACAAAGTCAACTGCCCATTCGCCATCTGACGCTAGAAGTAGTAAATGAATATTTGTCTTGTGTAACAATTTGAACGTAAAACTAAAATCAATGTTGACTCAACATTTTTTTGTAACGTCAATTCAATCTTGAATGAAGTCCACACTTTGGAGTTAGACATTACAACTTTGAAACATTGTTCTAAACGGGGGGTGTGGATGGGGGGTCCCCCATGTCGATTCTAAAAATGGCCATGTCCCAATGTCAATTTTAAGAAATGGTCATGTCACCATGTCAATTTTAAGAAATTATTCATGTCACCATGTCAATTTTATGAAATTATTCATGTCCCATGTCACTAAGCCTAAAATAACCCATGTCACCGTGTCGATTTTAGTGGTCCACACCCATTAAACTGTATATGATGTTGACCGATCAGATATTTTATATATAATACCACCATGTCAGGCATTCCAAACAGATCAAAATTTGGTGACCTTATTTTTTGAGTTTAGGAGACGTTGAATTAAATGAGGATGACAACTCCTTGTCATCACTGCTGAGATCGGTGCGTGAAGTGGCGGCCATCAGTGATGCTTGGTGGATGGAGGAAAAACTAGATGAGGATCGCCGTGAAGCCATGGCTGGTATACATAGCATGAGTACACGACGTAGGACTCGCACAAGACATAGCAGCCCCACGAGACGTAGCAGTCCGACCAGATGTCGTAGTCCATATAGAAGAAGTAGAAGAACCAGGAGAAACGATGTTTCTACTACTACCACTACCACAACCATGCCGTACTGAATAGTGTTATATCTGCACTGATAAAAATTTTACTGCAGTAAAAAAAAAAAAACAAAAACATATCTACACGCATGAGCAATGCTGAAGCTGAATGTAGGAGTTTCCGTTCTGTTTATGGTCTCCGTTTTACAGAAGTCACGTTATTTCTATCCATAGACTTTCATCATTACATTGTAGGCTAGTGGGAATTTGATTACTATGAATTTTATTGGTTTTAATGTCATTCATCTTTATCAGCCTGCTTATATACTCAAACGGCACCTGGTGTAAAAAAAAATAATTGCAAAATTTGACAATGTTAGCTCATATTACTATCTTTAAAATAGATGACATTAACCATCCTTGGGCATTTTTTCCATTCTTATCACTGGAGTTTATGTAGCCTATATACCCACAGACTCCTATATGGCCTACAATAATGGAGATGTTCAAAAGTGCGATTAGGTTAAAAGCTTCTAGATTGTCTAACAGAGGTGTCAGATGGGTGTTGGGCCAACCTCTGAAAATTTTAGGGCCCTTTCACACTTCACCAATGGGAAGATTTCTCAACATATGGAATTGCACCAAAGTCTAAATTTGAGGAGCATCTGGACTTTTGGAAATAGATGAATCTCTGAGGGTCTGACCTCTAAGGAAATCCTTTCTAGAGAGCAATCACTACCGTAGTACCTCACGTACAGGGTTATGGTTAATTCTTTATCTCAAGTTGAAACCCTATTCCGAGTTAGCAGGTTGTCACATGGGAGCGGCCATTGCTGGAGCTTATTCCCAGCGAGTTCTACTGATAACACATACCAGATGGGTACCAGTTGGCCCCCGAAGGACTGCAGTGAATAGATTGGGGTTCTCTCATTGGCTAATAATTAAACCTGCTAAGTCTGTATAGGTTTGACCAAGGAGCTCAGTATAGCATACCCCGTGCAATAACCCTGCCCCATGACCAGTCGCAACTTCCCAAATGGCAAGACGAACTATGATAACATATAATTATTTTCATGCCAAATAAATGGAATTTTACCATATCTCACTTTTAAAACATGAGATAAACGGAAAGGTTCACTTGAATTGGTCAGAGTGAGGGTTATCTCACGATGCTCTTTCCCTCGGTCAGACCAATTCTCTTGAACCTTTAACTTTGTCTCCAACACTGGACATAAATAAGACCCTATACATTTTCAACCCCTCCATGAATTAGAATATGAATATATAAGACAGTAACAAGGGGTTGTGAAAAGACTGGATGCTTTATTTGACCAAGTCAGAGAAGTTTGTGGTTCAGACTGGTGGCTGCCGAAATGGTGGCCAAGCCACACCAGCAACTAAACCGTAGATGGACGAGTGGGCGTGTTCTTGTGCTCAAATTTACATCGCTGAAACTCTCACAACGCACTCCTGTGCCGCTAAGTGGCCATATAATCACTAGTCCACGATTCCACTGCTGAATTACCAGGTTACCTAGGGCGTTGTCTTTTGTTTCTTCTTTTCCTCAATGCAGTGATACTCTTTTCATTTCTATATTTTTCTCAATTTTTTGTTTGCTGCTAACTTTCCTTCCAGCTTTTGACTGGTAAAAAGCAAGTGCTTCACAAGCCAGGCATTACACTTTTACACACACAAAAAAAGGACAGTTATTCATCAGGACTAAGTGCACATTTACTCATGCAAAACTTATAAGAGACACCACAGAACCACTAGGTACTTGTATAACCTGACAAGTACTGAAAGATCACTCAACAACCACAGAATAATTATTTACATTGACCAGTCACACACGTCTACTCTTTTTTCTGATGGTGGGTTGTGATCTTTCAGTAATGGTAATTACAATGTCATCAGAATATTATCAATGTTTCACATCCTTCAAATCCACACTAAAGGAATCTGGGATGAGTGTTTGGGGGCCACGGCTGGGACATCCATGGGTCTCTATCAATGGTGAATAATAGCGTGTCTTCAAAGAAATAATGTACTGAATGCATAGGTTTATCGCAAAGTTGTCACTTGTAAGGTAATAACATTGCCGTCATGTTTTGTGAATTTTCCCTAAAGTATCAATTTAAGCATGATGGTACGTAACAAAAGAGTAATTTTTCTCCCAGTCATTATTTTATTTTCAATTCGTAATACAATAAAAAATAAGGTTATCTTGAAGTATGTAGTTTGACCGGAGAAAAAATACTAATCCGCTAGTTGATACCATTTCGCTCCATTCTAAAATGTATAAAAAAATATCACGGAAAAATAAATACAAAAGAACAAGCATGACTATCAGATACACTATGTGACCCTAGACCGCTTCAGCCCTATATACAACTTCAGAAAGTGCACTCCCATATCCGCATATCCAGAGAAACCCAATTGGAAATCCATGATGCAAACAAGGTGGTGAATACCATATACAGCTGTTATTCAAATGAACTTCGATGAAAAGAGATAAGTATAGTAGATTTTGTAGTAGAACATGTGGTGATTGAGACTTTATTACTTCATGAGCGATTTAGGTAGATGTTTAGTAGTACTAGTTATTAGCTCCCAAACTTGGCACAGGATCTGGACCCTATGGTGCCACACTTTCCCACCAGATGGCGGTAACATCTGCGGCACACCTGTGCCTCCCTCTGGAGGCCAAGTAAATGCCACAGGGACAACTAGGTCACTGAGTGAGGCCTGTGTCAATGGACCCAGGCATGTCAACATACTGAAATAAAAATATCAACAATTTGTCTAGTTTTATAGCAACCTCTACATTTCATATTTGTTTTAGTCATCTAAAAGTACCCACAATCATGACTGATACCATATTTGAGTAGTAATGGATTGGACAATGTTTAAAGGTAGAGTTGATATTTTGTATATGCAATCCAAATATATACCAATGAGGCACACTTTTGCTACAGGCTAATTACCAATATTTATCCTAAGGTAAAACGTCCCAATGTTAACAGAAATACCACTGGAGTGAATACTGTGCATATTGAACTTAAAGCAAGAACAATTAATTGTGTAGAGTGCTTCGAGGAGCAAAGTAGAAACAGAAGGGAACAGCAAACAAAACATTTGACTATAATAGATTTCTGAATACATTGAAGGTTGTAACATTTTGATACAGGTTGAATAATTGTTATCATCATTAGTATATGGAGATGATAGAGGGTGTTGCTGGCACTGGTCTGCATCGGGAAAAGGGTGAATGGACGTGACTGATGTGAGCGTCCCCGGACGAGGGCAGTGTTAAATAATGATGGCTCCCGATGCACACCAACCCCGGCAAGCAAGGATGACTACAGTGCCAGACGATGTTGCTATGGCCCCGTCCCAAGATTCCATGAAAATTCAATGTGTTGTTGTAAGAATCCATGATGAGGAATGACATCTTATAGATCCATAACAGGGTAATGATCCATGACGGTCATGCTACTCGCTGAGGAGACATAATGATCATGGTCTGTCGTTAGGGCCAAAGACAGCGTAAAGTCATACCAACCCAGAGGGTTTTCTCATTCAGGACACTCGCAGCACACCTAGGTAAATGTAACTCGGCAACTTTTGATACCTCCTGGTGTTATGCAGGATACTTCCCGGTGGTGGATTTATATGTATGTAAAAAGGTCCAAGAAGATCTAAGCAGCAAGACAGGACACTCATTTGAATAAAGTGCCCACAAATCACAGTTCTATTAGGTAGCACTCATTTTTTACCACCTTCCATTGCTGCGAAGATACATTCACCTGTGCCCGCTAGCGATCATCGCGGTAGATCTCTGTATGAATTGCCTGTCGTGGCTTCAATCCTATACATCATGTACACTGTTTAAACTCCATTGGTGATGAAAACTGTCAGGAGACATATAATACAAAAGGGCCACAGTAAGAGAGATGATGACTCTTGCTCACCAACCACATGGCCACATTATGAATATCTCCGGTATCATCCAACAGATACATGTTGATAAGGGATGGCATGGAATTCAATCACACATGTTTTTCTAGTCTGTTTGGGGCAGGGCTGAGGCGTCGAGTCAGATACAGAAGGAGGGGTGACTACTACGGCGCGTCATCATGACTCGCCATTACCAGAGTCATCATCGTCTTCATAGACATTATCGTCATCATCATCGTCATCATCATCATCATCCATGTAGTCATCATCGTAAAAGTCTGCCATGTCCACTGATGATTCTGATGGCTTGGGTGCTGCTGTGACACAATAGTCTGCAAGTGTTGTAGGTACTACCACACCATCCCTCTCTGCATCAGCTTTTGTTGCCAATACTTGTTTCCTGAAACCAAAAGGACGGGTCATTACTTAAAAGTCTTTTTAGAGAACATTAAATGTGTTAATTACACGATTCTGGTTCAAAGTATCAATTTACTCTTTGGCCACAAAATGTACCATATCAGAGATGAAGTTAAATTCATTGACATTTCTCGAATAAGAAACTGTTGCCTTAAACTTTCATTTAACTGCTTGAAATCAGGCTGACAGAAATATGTTATGTAATTGGTAGATCATTATGATCATCATATCTTAATCTGTCAATAGTTTCCCCCCTAATTATTCAAGTGTTAGGGTCGGGTAGGCCAAAAATAAACATTTTCCCACATTATTCTCTTTCCAAGTGCATTTTCACCGGTCTGAGTGAAAATTAGCAAGGTACCCAACATGCATTGCTGCAATACACACTGGCTCATTTTGAAATATCAAGTCCCTTAACTTAACATTTTGTGGAGTCTGTACTGACCTGATGATGTTTTCGTATTCTTTGTCCTTCGTCTTGCAATCCTTCCACTTCCGGTACATGACAGAGGCATCTACGTTGGCGGGTGAGAAGGTGTTGGGCTCGTTGAGCAGGGAGATGATACTAAGTAGGATGGTCCGTACATTCTGTGTCGGGTTCCAGCGCTCTGACGGCAACTCGCCACTTTGAGGATCGTCTATCGGAGGATGGAGGATTGAGATGCACACCTCGCCGTTCTGCTAACAAAAGACAGTGTCAGATTTTTCGTCATTATTAAAACGTCCTCTTTTTTTCTAAAGTTTGCTATACCTTATTGATGTATTTTGCCCTATTTCACTGATTGGATAAAATATAGGACAGCATTTTGCAATGCAAGTAACCCGAAAGGGCACTTAATCTCTTCTTTTAGGCCCCTTCTGATACAAACTTATGTTTTCTTCGAGCATTATCACTGTCAATGGTTAAGCCTATGGACAATGCATCCATTATCGCTTGTATGTTTCATTGGCGAATAACTCCTCTCTTGGCAAGTTAAGCATTGCAAAACAGCAGCAGGTCTTGAATAAGGATCCATATTAACCATAAAAATGCAGCAGTTTTGATAGCACCCTAAGTCAATTGTCTCGATGTCCGCCATTTTGGATTTTGAATTTCTGTGCACATGCGTGACCCGCTCCTTGCCAGAAGTAGCATTTTCGACGGAGAAATGATAGATTCTATCAATTTAACATGAAATTAATGAGTTTTAATATGTAATCCATGCATTTTGTTATAATCCAGCAGCTATATCCCCACAAATCGATCGTCTCGCTGTCCGCCATTTTGGATTTTGGCATCCTGTGCGCATGCCCAACCCAATTTCCATAGTTATTTTGGTCAATTTGCACCACCACGGGCTTTGGGATGCGAATCAACGACAGGGCGAACACCCTTTTTATCTTTTAATAATACATATCGATTCAAATCATATACTTTGGCAATTCTTTATCACATTTCTACATTATAATTTACAAAAAATCGATATCTGCCATGTTTGTGCCGAAATTACGACATTTCAAGTGTGTGCACGAGACGAATGATGGCAAATTCATCAGCGTTGGATCATTTTTTTTTACCCAAAATGCAATAATCCGCACCACCTCAGTCCAAAAACGCGGGAAAGTTGATTATCGCACCTCCTATGGGGCCTTAACCATTGGAAACAAAATCGTCTTAACTGCAATGGAGGATTATGCACCCCTACCCTTACCTGTTTTGATAAAGATTCTAGCTAATCTGCTGCAGATAAGAATACAATCTCTCTATCAAGGTAAGCCTAACATATTTACCTATTGTTCTATTAGGCCACACCAAAAAAATAAGTTGGTCTACGGATCGCCCTCTTCACATTTTCGGAAATACAAATTTTTTTTTCTTTGAAAAAAATCTCGTCTACGGATTTCGCTTGACAAAAAAAAATGCTTAAATTTTTTTTTAAAAAATCGCTCGCACCATTTTTACAAAACCAAAATCCGTAGACCAACTTATTTTTTTGGTGTGGCCTTAGCAAGATTAGAAAAAAAATGTTTGATATGACCCATATTTTGCCAAAACCCATCTTTTTTTTCAACCGGAAGTTCCTACTGAAAATGACCTAGTTTTTATCTGGCTCTTATAATTCCTTTCGGGTTAACAAAGTTCATTAGGCTTCTCTGTGTATACAGACATCATTATAAGATCTAGCATATATACATAAATCTACGGTATAATTTTTTTTTCAATACTTCTAAAAGTTAAACACATCACGCTCTTGGTCACAAAGGCAACCAACAGACTCCAACCTACCTCATACACGTTTGGGTGCCACATTTTAGACAGAAACCGGACAGTCGGCGGTGAATATGGGTAGTCATGGGGGAATTTCATGTGAGCCTGGAAATGAAAAAGCATTAAAGAGCCATCTAATCATTTATTTCTATGCATTGCAAAACCAACGAGAAAATGACATTAATATATGGATTGATCGGACAACATAAACCACAGTCCAGATATTGTCTTCCTTAATTTTTAACCCTTTAAGGACAGAGCAAAAATGGTTGTCCTGGCCATGAGGACGATCTCTGAAAAAAGTGTAGTTCCAAGTTCAAGTTTCAAGTTTATAAAATCTTTTATTTCCAGGAAAGAATACAGGATTCGCCATTTCGGAGATCTCCCTGTTTATCCACCCGGGAGATATCAACAAGAAAAATATCTCAATGTTCAATGAAAATAAAGGTTATGCAGATATCAAGACCTTGTTATACAGTAGCCTTAAGGGCGCTATCATCAATTAACAACAGTTTTGAACAACAAAGGACAGATCAAAGTAGATAGTAACACAAAAGGACACACACTAAGACAGACAGGACAGACAGGGTGTACAATCAGATACATTAGGAGCAATAATTTTTAGGTCAGGTCACAGTGGCCAGTATGCTTCTGCCCTCATAGAGGAGGGAGGGGGTATCAGGGGACAAGTGTTGGTAGAAAAAGGCGGTGAGTTTTCTTTTTACTTTTGTGCTCATTTGGGACTACCCAGCGTAAATCAGGGTCCAGAGCATTCCACTGGGAATGAGCCTGGTACACCGGATCGTTTATCAGAGTAGTGGACTTGGGACAGGTCTGCAATATACGGGGGGCATCAGAACTACGGGTTCCCACAGAAGGCAAGACCAATGCCTGGCTATTAAACACTAACCTGTGACACATAGTCAGTTGTAAAAACATGCATCGTAAGTCTACCGGTAGCATTCTTGCATTTGTATAAAGATCGTTGACATGCATTAGCCTTGGGTCATATATTTTCAAGCAAACCCGGATACCAGAGTTATAAAGGACTTGAAGCTTTTTGTAGAGGCTAACCTTCCAGCCTGTTGAGAATACTAAGCCATAGTCAATATAAGGCATTATCACAGTTTGCATAATAGTGAGCGCTGTGGCTTCATCAATACAATATCTTGTACCAGCTAGCATCCAAATCTTATGCCTTATTGATTTCATCATGTGTTCAGCATGGTGTTCAAATGACAAAGCATCATCCAAAACTATGCCTAGATGTTTATAATAAGGGGCATATTCCACAAGATCACCTTTTATCGACAGAACAATAGCATCATCAGCCTTAGAGATCAACATATATTTAGATTTACTGACATTTATGGTGAGGCAGTTAGAGTCACACCAGGCTACACTTTTATCTAGGTCACGCTGCAAACTGTTCTGAAGAGCAACTACCGTAATCTCCCGCATAGAAGGCGCATTTTCATGTATAAGACGCACATTTTAAGGCTCAATTTTGTAAATCCAGTACTGTTCTATAGTAAAATTACCCCTCGTATAAGATGCACACCCAACTTGAGAGAAAGCTATAAGACCCCCCAGCATTTTGTTTGGCGTAGAGGACGCGTCTTATACGCGGGAGTTTACGGTACATCAGAGTTACGACAAATTAATAAAGTGTCATCTGCGTAAAGATAAAGATCAGATTCCAACTCTAACCCATCCTAGAGGACAAGCACATTTTCAATTCCTATACATATCCTATATAATGGGCGTCGACTAAAGTTGATCCTAGGCCTACCATGGTGTCGACTTTAGTCGATGCTAGGCCTACCTATAGTCAACATTAGCCCTCTATGGGTTAAGTACATTGTTACCTAATCTCCCGCATACATGTATAAGGCGCTTCTTATAACCGAATATGAGGCCTCCTGCACCTTGTAGAATCCCAAACTCAGGGTGTAGGCAGGATGATTTTACTATAAAACAGTACCTACTGTAAATCCTCGCGTACAGGACGCACCTCGCATATAGGACACATCCTGAGTTTAAGGAAATGCTATAAGAGATATATTTTGGTCATTTTAGTACTGTTCTATAGTAGAAAATCCTTGCTTATAGGACGCACCTCCAACTTCTGACAGTCCTATAGGACGCACCAGGGGTAATTTTAGTGTATAAGACGCGTCCTATACGCAAGGATTTACGGTAACTTTCAAAATGTAGGCCCTAGGTACACCTTGAAGCTTTTATTTTAACTTATACACTGTATACGATGGATACACCTCATATGCGGGATACGCCTTATATGCAGATTATGGTATATCACACAGCTCATTACATAAGCACTTTAGGGACAGGACATTGCAGGGATATTTTTTGTCCAGAAGTGCTAGTGAGCCATCATGACAAGCAATTCTTTGAGACATTCTGTCATCCTACAAGGCCTAAAATGTTTGAGATAACATGCTGAGGGGAGTGTTTCACTACGTAGCCTATTTAAAGGTTACCTCTCATTTGATTTATTAGACCTATGGATGAACAGGCTCTATATTTCCAAACAACCCACTGCTTGAGGCAATAACTGGAATAATGACATGAATTGTTTCTGGCACGACATGCAGCTCTGCTTAATGTAGGTGTTTATGCTCTGGTTACTGTTATAATGGTCTCATAGATTTTGGCAACTGGCAGATGAGAACAATATATCGATCTTGATATCCTCTGGATAAAAGAAAGTTTCAATTTAAGTGGGGTTTCTACAAAGAAACAAAGAACTGTAGCCTAGAATGAAGTTGGCAAGATACAACCTAATACCGTCAGAGGTGCCACTCATTGGCCAACAAATACCAGGAAAACTGGACTTTTGACAAATTTTCCCAGGAATCTAAACATAATTCAATACAGAATTCCTGGAATCAAAATCAGGAATTCCTGGTAAACCAGGAAACGAAGCATCTCTGTACCGTAAATTCTCTTGTAACAGTAAGTAAAGCCAAGGTGTGGCTTATTCGGAGGTAGCAGGTTGTCCCATGGGCGCGGTCATTGCTGGAGCTTTTTACCAGCGAGTTCTACTGATAAGACCTATCAGATGGGTACCAGTTGGCCCCAAAAGGGCCGCAGTGAATAGTTGGGATTATCTCATTGATTAATAATTAATCCTGCTAAGTCCATATGGAATGAGCCAAAGTCTGGGTGCGCCTTATACGGGGGTATAAAACCTGCACTTTTCAAGCCTTGGGTGTAGCTTATAGCTTCTCCCAAAGTCGGGAGTCCATTTTAAACGAGGGTGCAGCGAATGTATCCATGATAACAATGGTTGACCGCAATGTATATATATTTATGAATAATAGCTACCGTAATCTCCCGTGTATAAGGCGCATCTTATACGCCAAACAAAATTATGCTGAGTCTTAGACGTGGGAGGGACATTGCCTTGAGTTTGGGGTGCCCCTTATGGGGGGGGGGTATTTTACTATAGAACAGTACTAAAGTAACAAAAATCTGCCCTTAGAGGTGCGCCTTATATGTGAAACAGACCTCCCTGAGTTGGGGATGCGCCTTATAGGCGAGGTGCGCCTTATACGTGAGAGATTACGGTACTGTCGATCAGTTGGATCAGTATCTTTCATATATGTATCTTTGTTCTATATACCATAATCTCCGACATATAAGGCATATCCAGCGTATAAGACGCAGGAGGCCTCAGGTTTATGCATAAGACGTGACTCATACACAGGAAAATAGGCTATACACGTGTACCTAATTCCTAATGATGTGACCTAATTAGCTTGGAATTGTTGAGATAAGTCACTCTATACCTCAGATCGGATCAATTAGAAAGCGGAGGCAAGATTCCCTACATGTTAACCCTTCAGGACCGTACAGAGCATTGATACATCATTCCCACTGGTTGTCATAATGCTAGAAAGTAACTCTTCTTGCTAGGGCTACATAATTCATGCAGCATGCCGACCCTATGGGATTGATTCTCAAATCCAGTGCTGACGGGTAGACAAGCCAGTAGTGCATTGATGCATCTTGATAGAGGTACGTGAATTTTGAGGCAGGTACATCCTGCGGCCCTTCAAGGGTTAAGGGCCCCACAACACTGTACTGCTCTTTACTCAGTACTACTGGGTAGTTTTCCTTCATGATGCATGAATGCAACCTCCTTCTTCAATGGGGTTGATACACAACTAAAGGGTCTGCATGATGCATCAATGAAGTTTCAGACAATTGTTTGCCGCCACTGCGCTGGTTGATCAACGACAACGAATATGAAGATTCTGAGGCACCATGCTGCCCCTAATGCGTTAAACTAACCCATACATGACCTACATCTATCCAGCAGCGACCTGACACGGGGTCATCCTACCTAGTCCTAGGGCTACCTGGCCCAGTGCACTGAGAGCCAACTAAACCATAGGCTGGTGCACAGTTGATGACAAAAATAATGAAACAATGGCCCCAGCTGCTACAGACCCTGGCACACTTTTAGTGTTATCGACCTAGATCCGTCAGCTCAGTACACAATGGTTCTATGCTGAATCAATTAGTTTGTGCGTGTTGTGTAACACACTGTGTGATGTGTGTGTAAACCTATATTTAATTAAAGAGGTCACTCAAGTGTGATGTTATCAATATTCATGTCTTTTCATCCATTCTCCCAAACCCTAGTAGAAAAGGTTCATTCGTGGATATTTATTTCAGTGCAATTATACATGTGCAATAAAAACCACTGCACGTTGCCTATAGTCTGTAAATTCCCCTGTACATGCCCTGACTTATACACCAACCATATGGCCTCTGAGGCTTTTATGATGAATACTGGACACCTCTGAAGCAGACACCTCTGAAGCAGGCTTTGGGACATCTCGGAAGCAGGACATTTTGGGTGCACATTAAACCATGATAATCTCCCTCTTATCAGGGATGTAAGTCAGACTGTTTGAAAAATCCTGAAGACACATTTAGAAATCCTGCATTTAGTGTAAAACATTATCAAAACTCTGATGCAAAAAAAAAAAAAGGAAATTTGGTTATATCTATTAGAAACGTCTGGTTCAAAAAATTCTGAAATCAGACAAAATTCTGAAAACTTACATCCCTGTCTTATAGAATTTGAAGAACAACAACCCTAGTGATACTGTCCCTACGCCGAAGAATAATGCGATGGCAAAAACATACTTAAAACCCAAGAAAATAATGGATTGTGAGTTATTTGCTTCCAAAGTCTCTGCTTCCGAGATAACTTGCTTCCAAGATGTCTGCTTTCGACCTGCCCATGCTTCCAAGGTGTCCAGTTACCTTTACGAGCAGCTGTAAGAGAAGATGCGGCTTGTAAGTGGGTATTTGACACTACAGAAGGCTCATCCATAACTTCCCAAATTCGGGGGTGAGCCTTATACATGGATGCTGTCTATGAAAGGGAATTTACGGTAGTATCGGAAATAACCCCCAGGTGAAGCTTATTGAATCCTCCCAAAGTCAAGATGAACATCATGGGTGAGGTATTTAAGAACTTAAAAGATAACTACCGTAATCTCCCGCGTAGAAGACGCGCTGCGCGTATAAGACGCACCCCAAACTCAGCACATGCATTTTCGCGTATAAGACGCACCTTTTAGGTACCAATTTTGTAAATCCAGTACTGTTCTATAGTAAAAGTACCACTCGTATAAGACGCACCCCCAACTTGAGAGTATGCTATAAGACCCACCAGCATTTTGTTTGGCATAGAGGACGCGTCTTATACGCGAGAGATTACGGTAACATAATTTCTCGCTATAAGGTGCGTCTTATACTTGAATCTGAGGCATCATGGTCTTTACATAATCATCCCATACACAAGGTGTGTCCAATACATGCTAGTGGGGTACTTCAGAATAGCAGTAAACCTTCAGAATTAGGGCTAGCTGTGCCGTATAGATTATGCGGCTTATACAAGAGGATTTCCGGCACCACCCTTGGCTCTGACATCACACTTCATTCTCTATGTCCAGGGCATACCGTTTTATTTGCTCTACACGGCACTCTATGACCAGCAGCTCCGCACAATTTACTGGATACACGTCATGGGGGTATGTATGTAACACATATCAAATGTGCATGACTGAACTCACAGGGACTGGATCATGGGGTCCTCATAGAACCTCCAAAACAACATGATGCAATAAGCTTTAATATTTCACAATCACCTTTCTAATAGCCAGGTTAGTAGACTTAGTCTTTAATGGCCGCATGGTGCCTCCAGGCTCATGCTCCTTGGCTACCATGATGCACATATGCAGACTCACAAGCACTGCTTTGCTGCATCATGCCAACACTTTAGGTCTGTGCTTACTGGCCAGGGCTTAATCCATGGAATCAAATTTTACTGGCCTTACGAGAGGTTAAGTTATTGTAGTTAAGGTGATATTTTCTGTAACACACTCCCCACATGGGCAAACCATAATTTTATTACCCCACCACCCCATCACCATTTTCTCACTCCCTGGCAACGTAGCAGTCATATATCTATGCACTATAGCCAAAAAGTATTGCAATTCCTTTCAGCTAAATAGAAAATTGGTACACTAAGATTACTGTTTACTTGGGTTCCATGTGGTGCCAACTTTGGCCTGCACGTAGTAGCAACTGCCACAGCTACTGTACAACCCCTAACTTTGGAAAATGCCATGAACCGCACCCGGGGGTTGAAATTTTAGTACTGTAATCTCTCGCGTATAAGGCATGTCTTATACCTTATACGTGAATCAGCAGCCAAGTCCACCTTATAGAACCTTCCAAAGGGGGGTGCGCCTTATAGGTGGGGTACTTTTAGTATGGAACAGCACTCATACCTCAAAAACTAACCCCAAATATGCCTTATAGGTTTCCTTCAACTTAGGGTGTGTGTTATACATGGGAGATTACGGTACTGTTGTATAGTGTTAAAACCCTGCGCATAAGGTTGACCCTGAAGATTCTATAAGCCACACCAGGGGCCTGAAATGGTCTAAGCTGTGGTTTATATGCAGGGTTTTACAATAATCGCTTGCCAAATTCAGGACAATGCTATAAGCCACACTTAGAACTTGACTTTGATATCAAAGTATAACTAAAGCCCTGGGTTTTGGAACATCCTATTTATAAGCCACAAAAAGCCTTGGATTTATTTCTAAGCTGTGGCTTTTGTGTGCAAGAGTATAGTGTATGCCACAATACCATAAATACAGAAGCCCTATAGGAGAATGTGGGTGTTTGTTTGTTTAGTTTGGGGGCCATCAAGGAACACAGACATTCAGAAAATTTTAAACTATTCAATAGTACTGTAATCTCCTGTGTATAAGGCGCAGCCAGCGTATAAGGCGCACCTAGAGTTTTGGAAAATTCTCAAAAAAATGAAAAATTCATAACTTTGGTTCTACTGAATGAATTTTCAAAATCCAAAAACCTGTGTGTAGCTTGGGCCACCCCGGACCCTCCTAGGCCCCCTTATGTCCTATTATGACCATGGGGGCATGTAAGATATCAAAATAAAGGTCTTGGTGTCCCCCTTGTGGATCCAATGAGAACTAAAAACCCCCGTATAAGACGCGCCTTATACGCGGGAGATTACGGTAATGGTAGGCCGCAGGCCTACCTTGGGTTTGCGCATATGAGTGCACGGGTGGGTGTGTGCGCGCATGCATATATTTATAAATCTGCTTGTAGCAGTGGGACATGGCTCGCAGTGGTGAAATACCACTCATGACTCAAGGCCCCTCTTTATCGTGCTGCCGCAAAGCAGGTAATATGTCCCAAACTGTAGACACACCACCCGGTCGGACACATTATCCTGACACCGATTGACCAGCCATTTTGCGATTTTTTTTTCTTTTTCTTTTTGAATGTATATATGACCTATATCTATATGTACTTATATGAGTTTGATTCTTTGAGGAAGTTCAGGAGTTCTTTTGTTTCTATTGTGTTGAAGACAGCTTTCAGTGTTGTTGCATTTTTAAGATATTTCTTCTGATGCTTGCAGTCCTGCGACAGTTGAGCAAGATATGCTTAACTGTGAGTTCAGTCTTGCATTGTTGGCATATTGGTTGGGCTTCAAGTTTCAAGTGGTGTTCGTGTGTAAGCCTTGTGTGGCGAATTTGCAGACGTGTTAGTTTCACTTCGTCTGATCTGGAAAGTTTTCTTTTTTCATCCTTTCCTTTCAGTTGAGGCTGGATGGAGTGTAGCTTGTTCTCATGCTACTTATTCCAGTCAGCTTGCCATTTCAGTTTCACATATTTCTTGATTGTTGATGTCAGGTCCGTGTATGGGATTGGGACTTCTTGAGGTGTCAGTTTCAGTGCTGACTTTGCAGCTTCATCTGCTGCCTCATTTCCTTCTATGCCAATATGACTCGGCAGCCAGCAGAAAACCACTTCTTTCTTTGCTTTCTCAAGGTTGTTGGTTTTGTCCCTGATGTCTTGTATCAATGGAATGTTTGGTTCATATTGGTTCATTGCTTGAAGGCATGACTTGGGAGTCTGACAGGGCAATGAATTTCTGGTGAGTTGATATCCTGGCATATTCTAGAGCATGTAGCAAGGCGCTAGCCTCTGCCGTGAATATGCTGGCTTTGGGATGGAGGCCTCTTTTGAGGTTGCCATATGGTGTGTGTACTCCATAGTCCGTAATTGTGTAGCAACCAGTGACATTATCATGATTAGTGGTACCCGCCCAATCGTTTAAATGTCATAGCATATGGATATGGGAAGAGTCACATCAGGATTTACAAAAGTAAATTGAATGTAATCTTCTCTAGATAGTTCAGGACATAACTACAGTAATCTCCTGCATTTAAGGCACAGCTCAAGTATAAGGTGCACCCTCAAATAGGGAGGTCTGGTTTGCATATGAGCCTATATATTATAAGGCGCACCAATGTCCCCTGAATTGCTATTTCGAAAAACCTCACATGTAAGGCGCATCCCAAAAAATTTACTATCTATGTATCTTGCTTTGGTCAATGCAATACAACTGTACTCAATACCTTCCTATATAGACAGCAGGGGTGTGGGATATTAGCGCCACATTTCACACATTTTATCTTGCTTTTTTTTTTTTTTTGGGGGGGGGAGGGTGTACTGTAGCCTTAGGTTAGGCACTTACCTAGTTTTTCAAGACTTTATCCCATTAAACTTATCTAAGGAGCAATGGATAGATCTCGAGAAAAGAAGTGGATTTGCTTTTTAAATGAAGTCTCTATGTCAATTTAAAGTGGAATTATGACATGTCAAATGTACTAATTCAGACCCAGAATTCTGCCATAGTTAAGAGTTTAATTTAGATCCAATTTTGTGATCAAGCAAGATGAATCCAAGGTAGACTAGTTCACTAAAATGATTATTTTGGACAATTTTCTTTTCAGATAAGCAAGACATACCCCCAAGAATGTGAATAATGATACATTTTATCATAATCAAACAATGTAAAAGCAAATTTTTGATGTCATCTTTTCCCTTGATCTGTGCGCTCTGACAGAACCACAGCAGAATAGCGTCTTTGACTCAGGATGTTTGAATGATCATAACTTCCATTTAAATTGTCATAAAAACTTCATTTAAAAAGCAAAACCACTTTTTTTTATCACAGCTATCAATTTCTTACCATATAAAATGCATACAATAAGGTCTTAATTGATAGGTAAGTGTTGAACATGGGGGAGGTTGGGACAAGTGTCCAGAGATAATCTTGCCCAAAAAGTTTGGTTGGTAGGGTTTATTGGTGATATGATTTTAACCGTTTCATATTTCTCTTTGAACTGCCCATTTAACCCCCAACCCTGTTGATAAAAAAATGGATCCTGCCTCACTGCTGTCTGAATCTAATGATGTTATTACCTAAGGTAGGCACTGAAATACCTCCACTGTGTGAGTCTGCTGCAGTAGAGGTGTGAAACTGTGATGAAGCTGAAACTGGGTAGTGTTAAACTCTCCTTTCTTTGCAAGTTTATTGTGAAGCTATTTACTGGAGGATCTTTACAAACAAGGGCTCATTTTAACAGGCTTGGCTAGACCTTTAGAATGAATATTCTTTGTACAAGATTGAATGCAGGGAATTATGCCTTTGGCCCCATTTAAGTTCAACCAAAAGTTTAGAACCATTTTATGAGGAGAAGATCACTGTGCACCTAAAAAAATATGGTTCCCACCTGTTCTATGGTTAAAAATCATCTAGAAAATGTCTAGCTTTTCTTTTTCTAAGGGGCTGCAGTATGTTTGACAGACCCTGCAAACTTTTTGGGCAAGATTATCTCTGGACACTTGTCCCAACCTCCCCCATGTTCAACACTTACCTATCAATTAAGACCTTATTGTATGCATTTTATATTGTGAGATATTGATAGCTGTGATAAAAATAAGTGGTTTTGCTTTTCAAATGAAGTTTTTATGACAATTTAAATGGAAGTTATGATCATTCAAACATCCTGAGTCAAAGACAATAGTCTGCCGTGGTTCTGTCAGAACGCGCAGTTCAAGGTAAAAGATGACATCAAAAATTTGCTTTTACATTTTTTGATTATGATAAAATGTATCATTATTTACATTCTTGGGGGTATATCTTGCATATCTGAAAAGAAAATTGCCCAAAATAATAATTTTAGTGATCTAGGCTACCTTAGATTTATCTTGCTTGATCACAAAATTGGATCCAAATTAAACTCTTAACTATGGCAGAATTCTGGGTCTGATTTGGTACCTTTGACCGGTCATAATTCCACTTTAAATTGACATAGAGACGACTTCATTTAAAAAGCAAATCCACTTCTTTTCTCAAGATCTGTCCATTGCTCATTAGATAAGTTTAGTGGGATAAAGTCCATTTATTTCTCGAGGAAATTGAATGATTAAAAATAAAAGAATGGCATGGTGTATCCATAAGTGGTACAATGCTAATCTAGACTAGAAATAATTCTTCTTCAATCAAGTGCGCAGCAGTGCAGGAGAAGCCAGGACAACGAAGGGGGGAAATCCCACACAGCTCTCACTGCGTCGGACTTCCAAGACAGTACTTCTTGCCGAGGGACTGAGTCACTGGCCACGCACGAGGAATTATTTACTTTCTACGACGAGTCATCCTTCAAATGGCGAAGTCCCCCTGCACACATCGTTTTACAACGAAAGATGTGTCTGAAAGCACGACTGAATTAGTTCATTTATACACTACATGAACCTATGGCTTTGGTGAACTGGCTTACTCAAAGAGTTTTAGAAAATGTGGTTAAACTTAAAGGGACAAAATTCGCAGGGCATTGCGCATGAATTTGCGCTCCACGCGACCTCGGAAACAAAGCGCTGCCAACCAATCGCGACGTAAACAAAGAATGCACAACAACAAAGACACCGACTTCCTGCAATGAAAAGATCCAGTTAAACGCAAAATCGAAACATGAAATTCTTACAATGCTATCCCAACAAGAAAATACAACATTTCTAATCCTTACCTTAAAATATCCAGCTTCGTACAAGGTTCCTGGTGGGCCAAAAATTGCAACTTCCCATTCAAAAATATTGTCATCGTTTACCAATCGAACTCTGAAACCTTCCACGGGTTCCTCCTGAATTTTCTTCAGTTCGAGCTGTAGTGCTCTAACCGCACTACTAGTCGGACTTTGCGCCATTTGTCCTTTTACACCAGAGTTATATTCTTTTGGTGAATCCGACTATACAATGGGAAATTTCTAAGCAAAAGAGCTGGGATTACTCAGTCATCCGACGATCTTCTTGAAAATATGGCTGTCGATGGCTGTGACGTCAGGATTCATGAATCAGCTGGAAATAGGGCATTTAAAAGACGTGAAATGTTATCATTTGACACAATATAATTTATGTCATTTTCTAGTGTCAAAAATATGCCTTCATCTATGATATTTGATAATGAGCATCATTATTGATTAAAGGGAGCCCTGCTGATGGAAAATGAGGTTTTTACGACAGTATCAGAATGCGCGAGAACCTGCGCAGAAGAAGAATTTTCGTGATGATGGAAACATGGCTGCTTTTTCTCTAACCTCAGAAGAAGAACAGGTAAATCATATATTTTGTCAGGATTTGCACATATTTACACCTTTGTCGACCATGTTTTTGGAGAAGAAAGATATTTTTCTCCCCATTTATATCACATTGTCCGAAATTTGCCTTCATCCCAGGCCATAATGTATCAATGTCTTTCAACTTCCTGTATCATAAAATCTTCAGATTTCATGACATGTCATGAAACCACTCAGGTTCAAAGAAATATGACACGGTCAATTACAAGGAAATGGCATTATCCACCCATATGACAATCACTTGTTTACACAGACTGCAGTTTATCAATAAAATCTTCAAGCCTAATGATGCAATGTCCCATGGCCTAGATGATGATATTGATAATCAGAATGATTAAATGTGTGCAGTCAAAGTCTTAGTCTTAGAAATTTCATTGAATACCCGGTAAAGGCATAGTCTAGATCTAATTCATTGAATTTATTGATTACAATAATGAAAAATGCAGCCTTTATAAGTAGATTAGTTTAAGCCAACCACATACCGGTATGTTCCGCCTGGGTTTGCTGACTGGCAGGATCAGGGATGTCTTGGCGCCACACACAGGCCATTTCTCTCTCACTCAGTTGCAGGCTATATGATGAGCATCGATATTTTAAGATACCGTATCCATTATTGGCTCAGGGTCCCCCTGAGTCTATACCGCCGGGTTGGCGGTGGAGTTTAAAAATCAAATAAATTGCATTTTGCATTTTAAATTTTCTACAAGAAAGAAAGGCTATAAATGAATAAAATCATCATATATGAGTAGTTCATATACCATATTTATTCTAATAAGCGCACATGTGCGGAAAATTAATTTTTAGATGCTCAATTCCTTTAATCAAAAAATAATTCTAATAAGTGCACCCCTGAAGCCATAAAATCGTTGTTTTTGCCCTATAAACGTCTTTATTTATACACATTTTTTGTGTAAATTGACATCAGGGGGTGTGCTCATGGCCTCAAAAAGAGGGGTGTGCGATTATTAGAGCATGTGCCCTTATTATAATGAATACGGTATTGGTCTTTAGTTATAGCACCAAAAAAAAAAATGAAAAGATGCATTCATGGCTTCGCAATGAACTTTCAACAACAAAAAAAAAGTGTCTGAAATTGCATTTTTTTCTGCAATCCAGTCCTCCATAGGCTTAGGTCCGGCTGACAATTTTTCTGTCTATATTCCTATATGATCATAGGAGCATCGTAAGCAGGGCGTCTAAAAGTGAGACACTTTACTTCCGATTCAGTTCTTCCAATACACACTACCGTAATCTCTCGCTTATAAGGCGCGTCTTATACGCTAGGTTCTAGTTCTCTCTGGATCCACAAGGGGGATACCAAGACCTTTCTTTCAATATGTTATACTCCCACTAAGTCATAATAGGATATAGTGCCTCAAAGCACATTGCCCAATTTTTTAGGACCATATAGACTGCCCACCGGTTGCAAATCCCAGGCCTCATCTCGTGGATTCACGCAGCCCACAGTCAGGTTCCCAGAATTTTTCCCTCTTTGTGATGTTTACTTTCCGCTCATCTAGCTCAATGGACATTCAAATCTCAACATTCTCTGACATATATCAACTGAAAATAGTCATCATACATCCAAACATATGCAAATATGGTTTGCAAAATGTATGGGTAATTTGTCAATGGCCAAAGAAATAAACACCACAAAGAGGGAAGAATGCATAGAACCTGACTGAGAGCTGCGTGACTACGAGATAAGGCCGAGATTTAGTAACTGGTGGAGACTCTATAGACTTGATTGTAAATAACAAGAAATGAGAAAATGATCTATATTGACAAATTCTCAAAAATGCCCCATGTTGATTTGAAAGATTATTTCATCATTTATATAGGATGGTAAGATCATGGCAGGCCAGAATGGCCAGCATCCAAAAGCAAAGGCCTTACTCATCATTTCAGCAACACTGAGTGAATGTTATGACTAGATCTAAGTCTGATGAATAACTGTTATTAACTGTACCCATAATACTACTCTAGCATAGTGTCGATCCATACTTTTCATTGACCACAGAAAGCTCCACTTACCGGTAGAATATGTTACTTGAGAATTAAGTCTAAGTTCCAATAGTTCCAACTGCCCCAGGCACGCTTAGTTTCAATCACAATACGGCTTTCATCTCATTAGTTTCCTAGTTTGATTTTGATCAAACTGCAGCAAACACTACAGTCAGATTGGCTATATAAGTTCGCTTAGGCAGATCTTAGCAATGCGCGCTGATGTGACTGAGGTTTAAATAAATTCCCCTGGGCCTGGTTGCCTTTAAAATAGAAAGAAAAAATAGAAATGGAAATTAAGACTTAATTAAAGTGGTAAATGTACCTTGCAGAGTGGAGTACATTGTCGGTAATGAAGGCCTCAGCGCACAGGTCAGTGGATGGTGTGTGCTGTGCAGATGACGCTAACACTGCCTAAACACAAACCCGACTAAAGTTAACCATATAAGGGCCACAAGGGACCTTAAAACATTATGACATTTTGTCTCGATGATGCATGAATGCACCTCTGGCAAGGCTACTCACCAGGCCTGCGTTAGTGCATCATGCCGATTATTATAGGAGTGTATCAAGCCAATAGGGTGGGCATGATGCACTGATGCTGCCCTGTTAGACTCGCCTGGGCTGCATTCATGCATCGTGGGAGAAAATGGACATAATGCTTTAAGAAACTGTGTGGCAATTACAGGGTTAAATTATCCCAGACCCCTCCATGTTACACTCTAACCATTCAAATGTCTACAATTCAACGATCCCGAGAGAGGTTTTTTAATTATTGTGATTAAGCTTGAGATGTTGTTCCAGATAAAATATCTTCACGTTGAGTTTTAATTGCATAGGTCACATTTTGCAGTGCGTATATCAGTTCTATAGTTTTGTACATACTACATGGCAAAAAACAACAACAAACATACCCAATTATATATATTGTGTATTACCCATCAATATGTTACTGTCAGTATCCAAGACATCTCCTTTTTATAGTTTACCATAGATGAGAACTATCTGAAACTTTGTAAATGTGCATCATTAAATAGACATATTGCTATGCATGAAAGGATTTCCTATACGCTTGGTCATACTCTGTCCCGTAATCTTCCATGCGAGTTATACCATAGTCATAGTGGAATCGTGCTGGAATGAGAGTTCAACCCTTGTGTGGTAGAATTTTGAAGTATGAATAGGTGACAAATTTTGTGCTTGGTGTGTCGCTCCTGATGTGTGCCTTGTTTCAGAAGTTTGGACGAATCTTGGAATACAGATGCATTTAATTGAACACAGGTCTAATCAAATAAAGAAATCCCACTGATTTGCACAACTTAGGCTTTGTTTAGAATCTCAATAGGGAAGCTTATCATAGCTGCGATGATATTAGCTATAAATTCATCAACAGCTTACTTGATTTCCTTTCATTCGATTCAAAGTAGCAGTGATAGCTTAGTAGTCCCCCAATATTCTCCTGCCGCCTAGGTAAGTTGGATGTGTTGGAATACACAAAAAGATTATTTCAGACGATCATAACTTTACAAAAAATAACCTAATTTTTTTCATTCTTTTCTCAAGGCTACAAAGCAGTTCCTCGAGGAGATAAATTACACCAGACGTGACGACAATGGCGGGAGTCCAGTACCATGGGCCACGGGTGTTCGGTTTCTCATGGCGAGGAAGTTTGAAGTCCATCGTGCAGTAGATTTGTTCAGTGCACACGAAGTAAGTCCTAGGGCGGATTTCTTTTTTTAAACATATAAAAGTTCTCACCAGAACTACATTTGTGCAATGATAATGACATGAAACTCATTTCAACATGACTGTATAAGCTTTCATTTCATCACTGCAAAGAATTGCACCGTCAATAAATCAAATCTCTGATTCTGTGTCACCAGGAAGTGCGGAAGCGGGAAGGAATTTCAGACGTTGATCCCTTTGACGAATCGGTACGGCGTGAACTTCTAACGGAAAAGTTCACAGTGCTGGTGAGTAAACACTTTTACTTGTTCTCATAAAGCAAAGTACTCCCGTCCTAACACAAACTTTTCTTTAATTTTCAAGCATTACTATTATTAGAGGTTTTGACTGGTTTTTAGTTATTAATATAGTGTTGGCTTCCAGTACATTCTCTATTTTAGAGCAACACACTTTTTTTTAATATCAGCCTCTTTTTTTCCAATCCTTACATTATTGTTCCTACAGGGAATTTAAAGGGGGAAAGTGGATATTTGGTGATGAAAGGTCTTAGTGAATTTCCTGAAGTCATGAAAATATTGAATTCTCTGTGAACCTGTCAATAATCATCAGATACGCTATCAACAAAAGTTTAATTCTATTCAAAACTTCTCAAATTATCAGGAAAAGAATGAAATAAAGATTTATGATGACATGACATATTTCCAATTGTTTGACTACAAAAAAAAGTTTTAAAAAAGGCATTAGATTTTCTATATTCGATTTGGAGATTATTTTTGGGTAAAGTTTGCCTACCACAAAGATTTCAGGACATTCAGTATAAGAGTGAGGATCATGTTGGGTATGCTTGTAGCGTGAGATGGACAGTTAGCACGGTGTGGTTGTGGTGTGTTTCAGTCCGGGCGGGATGCCACTGGGGCGGCTATCGCCCTATTCACTGCACGCCTCCACCTCCCCATTCGGACAACTCACCAAGCTGTTCTCAAGGGCCTCGTCTTTCAGCTAGATGCAGCACTTCAAAGGTACATTGTAAATACACACCATTGTTTTTTCTTCTTTTTTTTTTTTCAAAATCATTGCATCATGTTTTCCTAGACTTTTTTTGCACTTGCACATTGTGGTGATGCTCAGAAACGATTTATACAATGCAGGCATGCATTTGTTTGTCTTTAAAGTGGCTATGAACTTATCATTTGCCCTTATGGTATTCCTGTTATGTGTAAGTAAATGTGATAGAATAAGGTTGAATGGCCTGGGTTCAGGCATTCATCCTGCCTGGTGTTTTTGAATTCAGCTCTTTTTTAACTCGAAAAGCGAGTTATAAGGAGACACCCTGGGGGCCTGCACTTTCAGTCATTTTGGTGGTGCGAATAAGATGGAAATTTTATGTATGAGAGGCAGAATTACTTAATGAATTTGTAGTGCCATTAAAGGAGGAGATGTAGGGGTCTTGCAGGAAAAGGTATTTCATTACCAAGTTTTGTAAATTTTGAGAAATTGTCAATATTGTACAGACTCAGTAGGTTGGCAGCCATAAGATGCTTTTTGCCTCCAATGGTGAAGGTATATCATGTTGATCCATGTATCAACTTTCCCGCCTTTTTTGGCAAGGTGGTGTGAATAGCACAGTTTTGGCAGGAGTTATGCGAATAGTGGCTTGGTGGTGCAAATAACCTGGGTCAGGGAGTGCTTGACTCCATGGTGTCTCCTGTAAAGGATGGTGTGACAGTCAAAGGGAGTGCTGATGCAACAGGATGAGTGCACAACTCATGGGAGCCAATCACAGGCTTTTCACTTTCCGAGTTATCAGCAATTTACATTGCTGCATTATATTTTTTCTGCATAAGTGATATGATTTGATTTACTTATATTTATTCTTGACGGCGATGTGTCTATTGGCTCATGAAATAAAACGAGATATTCGACGTAATTAACACACAGCATGCTTAAAAAAAACCCCACTAAATATATATTACATATGGGCCATTCCTAGCCTAACATATGAGCAAAAGGAGGTGTGCACTTATTAGGGTATTTGCACTTATTACATAGAATACGGTATCTTAAGAGAACTAGAAAGCAATTATCACGCGATGAAGATAGTGGCAATAAGTAATAGATAAGACAGCAATTAGAACAGAGCGTAAACATTGTTTAACTATTAGAGCTGCTATTTGATGTGTTGAGTATCTGTGCCACAGTTAACTGATGTCCACTAAGGTAGCTACAGGATAGTTTTCAGTAATGGGTGGTGGGAGGTAGCCCTTTTAGTGTTCATTTCACCATAGAAAACTGATACAATTGACAAAGGGACTGGGTTCTCACCATAAAGGCCTGTGTATGAGTCTTCTCGTATGAATAAGTAAGGCTTACTATGGCTCAGGCTTCAGGACTCAGAATAAGACTTACCGTAAACTCCCGCGTATAAGACGCGTCCTCTACGCCAAACAAAATGCTGGGGAGTCTTATAGCTTTCTCTCAAGTTGGGGGGGGCGTCTTATACGAGGGGTTATTTTTCTATAGAAATGTACTAATCTTACAAATTTCAGCATTAAAATGTGCGTCTTATACGCGAAAATGCATGTGCTGAGTTTGGGGTGCGTCTTATACGCGCGTCGCACCTTATACGCAGGAGTTTACGGTACATATTTTGTGGGTGAGGTTGTAGACTGTAGAAACTCAGGATATAGCTTATTTTTGGATGTGGCCTATATGTGTACATGTGGGTTTATATGCAGGATTTGTGGTACTGCGAAAGAAAGCGTCTCATAGGTCAAGTTGTTAAGGCAATATTTGATTATGTTCATACATAAGGGTGTAATATCATATACACCTAAAATATGTATGATTTGATTTATTTTTCACTCATTGTTATAAGTAAGGTGGGGGTGGGGGAAGAAGTGGGGGAATTCCTTTTTTATATGGAATAACTGTTTATGGTTTTTATGAATCATGCTTTAAAACAGTCGCATGGTGCTACTTTGTAAATCCTTTCGTAGTAAACTAGATATTAAAGCAAATGTCCATGACCAGGGAATAAATTTGCACCATATTCACCGAGGTGAGGCTGTCTGTATTCAACGATGCCTTATAGGCTTGATCTATTTGCTGCAGCAGGTCACATGATCATCAGCCATTGAATGCGGAATTCTATAGTAACGGTCTTATCTGCCATGACATAATACTTCATACTTGATGAGGTAGTGTCTTTTCAAATTGTTTATTTCCTTGATCTATTTTCTTAAATTTTCTGGTTAGATAAAGTTTAGTAAAGTGTTTGTATCTTAATTTCATTTTGGAATGATTGTTACATTTTATACATGCATGAACAATTTTGTTTAGATGATCTTCTTTTTCTACTAACATAGTTACATAACCCGTAAATATATCAGTACATGTCGAAAAACTCTGCTCGATCCCCGCTTCAGGTTCATCAACAGAACTACCATCACACAAAACAAAACAAATAATATATCTGCTGACTTCGAAGCCATAGTACGAAGTTGTCATTTGTGTACCCCCACCCCATCCCCCAGGACTTCTCCTAGCCCATCTTTATATAGTGTTTATCCCCTCTTTTCTGTCCTATCTTACGCTCTAACTCTATCACTTCTTGGAAATCACTGTCGCTCTCTTCTTCCCCCTCCCCTGCCCACTTTCTCTCTGTCTCTCTCTCTCTATGATTTCATAATTTATATTTAGATATTCTACAAGGATCATCTGAGATACTACAAATGGTTTAAGAAACCATTAAAATTGCTCGTGACAAGATCTGGTGACAATTATATCACCAGTTGTTTAATTATTTCACCAGTTCCTGAACTCATACTTGTGTTTCTCATCCAAAAAAAATATATATAATAAAATACTAGGACAACACGTGCCTATATGTCACAATGTTGGGATGAGCAAAGAGTATTTGTACCAAATTGGTTCTATATATGAGAGTTAGCCCTTCATATGGATAAGAATTAAGCCTTTATGTTGAGACAAGTTAAATCTCACAGATTTGTTTAATTCCTTTCAGTGTTGATACCCAGCGCAATGGGCTGGTGTTTATATATGACATGACCAGCTCCAAATACCATAATTTTGACTATGAATTAAGTATCAAGATTCTGTCTCTGCTTAAGGTAAGTTTAGTTCTTTGTGTCTCTTCTTTTCTCTTATCCAATATATATCTTGTTGTACATCTTATGAAATACCCAATTCCAAATATAATTTCTTGTACATACATTGTATTTTAATTAATATAAGCTGCTTGTTAGTCTCTACTATTGTACTATTATTATATAAGGCACGCGAGTCTGTGTGTTTTCATAATCATACCGGCTCTTATTAAAAACACTCATGTCTTTCGATACACATGTATATAATGACAAGTTACACACGACCGATTAAAAAAAGGGCGGGGACATAAAATTTTAATATAATATAGATTATAAAACAAAAAGCAAGGAAAAAGTGAGATTATAACATACACTACCCTACTCTACTATGCAGTCTTTCCACAAGGTAAGGACACAAATGAGGTTGATGAAGACTGCGTCTGTGTGTGTGGCTGTGTGTCTTGTGCAAGCAGTTGTGTCCAATCATAAAAAAAATACACCATCATTTAAATAAACCCCTAAGAGCCAGATGGTGCTTTAATCCAACATGCAGATGCAGAAATGCAGCCTTGGTGAGGAACTAGCCAGTGCTACATTCATTTAGGTTTCATGCCAATCCTATTGGAATAGCATGATGCACCAATGCAGCGGTATTGAGTTACTCGTCAGTAATGTATTGGTATACCACATAGATAAATGGCCGACTTTGATAGGTGACTCAGCATGCCTGGAAAATTGCTTTAAAAATATGGGTTGCAAATAACATGATGAAAGACATAGCAAAATTTGGTAAATAGGGAAATAGTACTTTCACTGACCTTTTCAACACCATAATCACCAGTAGTAAGAACAAGTATTACTCTACGTTGAATCTGTGGTCCAGTGCTAAGAATAAATGAGAAATCATCATGCACATATTTATGAATACAACTCATCTACACTAATGTAGGGAGAGTACGTTGTATTGGGAACATAATACACAATGTTTGCACCTAGTACAACTACAGAATGTCCATTTGTATTCTTATGCTGATCACTGGAAACCCAGATATACAGTTGACAAAATGCGTTATCACTGTTATCTTTTCTGTATCAAATCAAATCTGAGTTTCTTTAGACTAAGTTCCACAGCGACTTTTGCATTGCCAGCTTGTTGTCGATTTGTGCATATGAACAACACTATGAGTTCTCAAACCCTTTAACGACCACTAATGCATCATCATGCTCATTGGTCATCATGATGCATGAATGCATCCCTGGTGAGTCTGCTTGCCCGGGCGTATCAACCCGATGTGGTTCACAGAATTACCCATCGTCCCAAAGGGTTGGCGTGGTGCATGAGTGTCGCCCCTCGGGAGTTCAGAGTAGGCTCCCCAGGGCTACATTCATGCATCATGTCAAGCAATGACTCAGCATTATGCATTAGGGCGGATACAGAGATGTGTCGCTGAGAGAGTGTTTTATATTATCAATGTACCTGGAATCATGAATGTATGGTGTATGCTGAAGTGCACGAGTGTTGATCGACGTTTCACTGATTTGCGCTTAGGAAAGGAAATGTTAGTTGTGCACGGTCGTTATAATTTGAGGTACAAATTGCATTGCGCATCCCTGTATTGATCATAAGAGTGTTCATGTATGAAATATACTGTACATGGGGATCATATCTTAAGCTGAGCCCTGGAATTCTATTATATAAATAAAACCAAGCGAGACGGCTGGTGTGAAAAGCTAAGATAAGCTATCTTCTTAATAGCAGTATACAGTGTCGCATTCAACAAAAATCCGAGCACGTCTATACAAAAGATGACAGATAATCTTTGAGATAATATGTTTCTTATCAATATCTTATCAGGCCCATTCAAGGAATTCATAAACTCTATTTAGCGTGATCAGGGCAGGATAAATATGTGCTTAAATACGGTGTGATTAGATGGGAAGGCGTTGAGGTTTGATTATCCTATAGGTACATTTTACTCCTCCTTCCATTACTTTTGAAACACATGTTGCAGTCTTTCCGGCTATGATATTTGAGTCATCTCAAATGTTCCATTTCTCCCTTCCAACTTTGCATGTGTTAATAGATTTATTCTAGAGAAAGGGTTTCCTAAAACCTAAACCTTTTGAAAAAAACCTCGCTCATATTCTAGGCTCAGTTTGATAAAAAGATTTTTTTTACAGGGAAGCTACCCAGCTCGCCTGAAGAAAGTCCTTATTGTCACAGCTCCATTGTGGTTTAAAGCCCCCTTCAAAATATTACGCCTCTTCGTCAGGGAGAAACTACGAGACAGAGTAAGTATGCCAAAATAACCATTTTTTCCCCCATATAACCTGCTGGCCTATTTGTCAAATAAATAAACAAAATCACTTGTCACCATGGCCCATCAACGAGGTATGTGTGAGTTTTGTTGCGGTGCATCAAGTTGACCCATGATGTTGAAATCTTCAGGATTTTCTCTGGAATTTCCAAAGGCATACGATGTCTTGTTCCTATTCCGAGGTAGCAGGTTGTCCCATGGGCGCGGCCATTGTTGGAGCTTGTTACCAGCGAGTTCTACTGATAAGACCTATCAGATGGGTACCAGTTGGCCCCCGAAGGATCGCAGTGAATAGATTGGGGTTCTCTCATTGGCCAATAATTAAACCTGCTAAGTCTGTATATAAAACCTACATTTCAGTACTTCAGAGCTTTTTGTGCTCAATGCCTTTCTTCCATGTATGATGTATGAATGCAGCACTAGAAAGGGGCCCACCAGTGCTGCATTCATACATCAAGTTCACTGCTATACGGCACATGGCTATTGTATTATTGACCAATGGGAGGCATCCCTGGCATATACTGCGGAGTCGGGGGCTGAAGGTGTTAGTCATAGTGCCGTCGGGGTCTAATGGCGGCCCCCAGCTGATAATGGCTATGTGAGCTATACCGCTCTTAAAGGGTAGATGTGAAACAATGCCTTAGATAACCTATTAAATATTTGTCTAAATAAAAAAACACTTTGTCAGTTGCTTACCAGTACAATTGTCGTTCTCAGGTGTTCACAGTGTCGGTGAACCAGTTGCCTCTACACATTCCTATGAGCAGTCTGACTCAGCATCTCGGCGGTACAGTGGACCACTGTCATAAAGACTGGTTACGGACGTGTCTACAGGTAAATTGCCTTTTTAGTCAGTTTGATAATAATGTGAAAAAGTAAGTTTTTATCTATAACCGGCATTGACCAATTACTTTTCTTAAGTTATATGGCTGTGAAAAAGATAAACAAAAAATGCATGAAAGTTTCAGGTCACCTGTCCTTGCCTAACAATAAATGACCGACACTAGAATTCTTTTTTCAGTTGGGGGGGGGGGGATTTCAGGCCATTTTTTGGTGAATAGTGACAAGAACTGAGTTCTGAGCGATAGTTGTTAATCCGGCATATAGTGTTGGTAGTTGCATTGACTGTCTTTAATTCTATGTGCATCTATTTTGTCTTCGCAGGTTAATTCAGACGGGCAGACTACATATATAGATAATGACATTGCTGCCTTCTTTGATATGCCTGACAATGCATTCCCTTCACCCACGGACGTAAGCTACCCCAGCGTGGCGAGTGGGGCCACCACCCCGTCCTCCTGGTCCGAGCAGTCGCTCGCCACCAACGCCAGTTCTGACATGGATGTAGATAATAGTCCAAAGGTGAGTGCTCTCCTCAATGTAAAAAAAAAAACGTCTCAAACTAAACATCTTTTTGACAGATAAATTGGAGTAGATGATATGGATATAACAACTACAGCTTTCTATAATTGGACCAAAAAAAATCCGCTTAAGCCGCCCCCCTTCCCCCCTCCACTCATAATTGGTCTTTCAGCCACAGTATACACACAGAGGATTGTACGGTACTATATAGCATGCACTAAAAGGAGATAACATAAAACATGTCATCTGAGATGACTTCCCTATAATATTCTCATCGCCTAGTTTGATGGAAAGTAATATGCTGATTGTGGGACCAAGTACAGATTAACAAAAATTTACTTGATTTAAAAGCAGCCCCATTTGAACAGAGAACTGAGTAGCCAAATTAGCATAAATTCCCCAAGAAGAGTGTTTTCAGTACTAGAAAGGTGCATGAACTAAGAGTCACACTTTCCTAGGAGGCGTTGACAGAAAAACAGAACCAGGAGGATCGGGAGAAAGAAGTCTCAGTGGAAAAGGACCCCCGGCACCAACAGTCCAATTCAGGGCCCTCACCGCCCTGTAAACGAAATGTGGATGGCACGGTGGCGGCAGGCGGGGAGTCAGGCCCGGCACTACCCCGTAAGAAACGGCCTGCATCAGAGTACTCTGACAGTGGGGACGACTCAATCCACCATGCAGAAGCCGGAGGTATGACCGTATTGGAGTTGGTGGAACATGTCAAGACACTCGGCCGACGAGGATTGTTCCACGAGTATGCACTAATCAAGAGTGAGTCTCCTGCAGGCTCCTTTGACATATCGAAGTAAGTTTTTTTACTCTGATAGAAATGATTCAAAGTTTGATGATGAAAGTGGATATTTTGTCTGCTTAAATCAGCCCAAGTTGACAGGTCTTCTCGAAGATTGAAATGCTATTTCATTATCAAAACTTGGAATGCATTTTAAATATCTCCTTTGACATATCAAAGTAAGTTTTTAAATTCTGATAGTCTCTCTGCTAAATTTTAATTACTATTACCGGAGGTTAAATCAACCAAATCAAACCAAATCTGATAGAAACGATTCAAAGTTTGATGATGAAATGGGATATTATATTAAACCAACCCAAGTTGACAGGTCTTCTCAAAGATTGAAATGCTATTTCATTATCAAAACTTGGAATGGATTGTAATTTGTAAAGATCTGGGTCACATAATTATTGGCATCTCTGGAAAATATTCGCTGATTTATGTATTGTATTTCAGAGCCAAGTACAACTTGCCAAAAAACCGCTACACTGATGTTCTTTGCCTGGACCAGACGCGGGTACATTTGGAACCGGCAGAGTCTGATCCCTCATCAGACTATATCAACGCCAACTTTGTGGATGGCTATAAACAAAAAAATGCTTACATTTCAACACAAGGTAATGCCATAGTGCTCAATGTAAAGCTGTATTTTTTTAATCTGTATTGGATTCTTTTATTTCTGATATGAAATTTAACAATATCCTTTATGAAGCATCATGGTGTTCCCCACTTTTTATCATACATGATGCGACAATTCTGAGTATTTGATACAGTAGTTCCTTGGATTAAAATTCCCTCTTGCTTAAAGTTACACTCTGCCAGACAGTGAGATATAAAGAAGAAATATTGTGTTTTAGGGCCCTTGCCGAGAACATTCCCAGACTTCTGGAGAATGGTTTGGGAACAACAAGTTCTAATAATCGTTATGACCACGAGGTGAGTACCGGGTATACGCTAAATTCTCCTCTTGTATAGGTACTGATTACGATTAAGCAGTAGAACTTGTCAAGCATCGAAATTTAAAAGCATCAGAGGATATGGGGGCCTGTGGAAAATATCACTGAAAAGGGTCATTGTTTTGAACTATGAATGAGACTCACATTATTGAAGAACAATGTCTTTTCCATCTAGAAGTCAGTATGTAGACCTCCAATAAAATAACTATACTTGATATTTGCTGATACTATACAAATCACCAACCTTTTATGTACAGAACCGTAGAGCGGAGTCGGTTGAAGTGCGGTCAATATTGGCCCATGGAGGAAGCGACGGGTGAGAATTACGGCCTGTATGTTGTCATCAACAATGGTGTGGACAAACGTAATGACTACAACATCACATCTCTAACCATCCAGAACACAAAGGTAGATAAGTTATTACAGCACTTTGATTTAAATTCATGTTGTTTAGAATTCATCTACACTTTAGCCCTAACACCCTTCGATTATTAACACTATGTTGATAAAAGATTTCTTGTCTACTGCCTCTGAAACTTTATTATTTGGTTAAAGTCATTTAGGGCAGTAAAAGTGATGCTGTTTTTCCTGTTTTCAAAGGTATTCTTACTTTTTACCGGAATTTCCTATATCCATTGATATTCAATTCCTGCATAATTCTGAGCAAAATCACAAAAATTTCTGTACCAGAGAGAGAGCCACAAACAAATAAAAGCATAAGTGAAAATAAAATCTAAATCAAATACTTCACAGACAAACGAGACGCGAGAGGTGACACACTTCCAGTTCACGGGCTGGCCTGATTACGGTGTGCCTCCATCAGCGGTCTCCTTCCTAGACATCATGTTCCATGTGCGGCAACATCAGGCGGAACGTACTGCTCTGCTTGGTGACAACTGGATGGGACACCCACTCGGCCCTCCCATCGCTATCCACTGCAGTGCTGGCATCGGGCGAACAGGTGAGGGATAATAACCTTGTTTCTTGTCTACCCAAAGTGGAAAAAATGAAATTCGCCTATGTTTAAATGCTGCTTATCAGTATCCGGGAACTAATCACTCTCCTTAACATTGCAAGGGGGCTTTTAACCAAACAATTTTATAAAGTTGAAGGATTTTGTGGAGTCTTTACACCTATAGATATCTGTTACTGTTGTTACATGGTAGACATGGGAGGTTTTATGGTATTTATGACAAGTGCGTAATCCTGACATAATACCTCCAATCACCCACCTCATCAACACCTCCATGCTTCACCTTTCAGGCACCTTCATCACGATGGATATTTGTACAAAGCGACTAGCAGACATTGGGACAGTTGATATCCGACAGACAGTGCGACGGATCCGTACTCACCGGGCATTCAGTATCCAGATGCCTGACCAGTACGTCTTCTGCCATCTTGCGCTCATTGAGCACGCACAGCGGGAAATGATGCTTGATGAGTCTGATGTAACAGGCTTTGAGGAGAGTAGTGATGACTCGGAGTAACAGTTAAAATCCCAATCAAGGCCACATTCTCACTAGTATACACCTACGTACACTCTTAATCACCTATGAGGGACCTGGCTGCCTGCTGTGAAGTATGCAGCAACATCCTTAAGTACACACACAATTCGGTGTTGTACTCGGCATTATTTAGTGTTTGTTTTCCCTACTCGTCGTCATTGTTTTTGCTGACAGTCGGGTGATGATGGTGGTGATAACGACACGTGGGTGCTGTGATTGTGTACGCTAGCTGAGACCGTCATTATCTTGTACATAATATGTAAGTAATGTATAGGTGATACAATTAGGACTTAGGCCAGGTGGATTTCTTGGACCAAAACAGATCAAAAACTTCAAATAAAAAGCATCATGTCATTTATCAGGAGGCACTTGTGGCTGGACCAACAGATACTTTTCTTGGCCCCCAGAACTAAAGCGATTGAAACAGGGTGCTGCTGATTTGCACGAAGCGTTGAATAACTGAGAATGGTGCCAAGAATTTCATGTGACCTTATATGAGACACGATATATCGTCGCACTATAGACTAGTGGAACCCCAGACTAGTGCGCAGTACTCACCGGTTTGGTCTTTTCATATTGCTACATGATTGAAATTATACAACAATGAATTGGAGTGACAACAGAGTTTGGGAAATGGTGAAAGAAGAGACAGTGTGAATGTGCATTCCTACCATTTTTGTTCGGATAAAAGGAAACCTGACAAGAAATGAAAATCAAGACTCGTTCTACTGAAGGGTGTCGGACAACTCAATAATATCGTCATTGTTATTTAAGAAATATCATATTCATATTTATGGTCTATGTGAAGAGTGTGAAAAAAGAAATAGAAAGTGTGGATGCCAGGTGTTCCCCAACTTCAATGCTGAACAATTAGTCAATTGTTTGCTCACGGTAATGTCAATCAAACAAGCCTTTTTTTTCAAATTAAAACATTGCAAACTTTTAAGATGCTGCTTAGTTTCCAGACTAGATGTGGCAGCATTTGTTCGAGATAAACTTGAAACCCAGAGACAAATTTTTGTTGTAGATATGAATAAAAAAAAAATCATTGAGGATATCATGGTGTATGAATGCATTCTAGGCGATCACCTCTACAGTACTCTGCTCTCTTTCTTGTCTAAATTCATACTTCATGCCAAACATGGGATTTGATCCATTTCCCAGGGGCCCACATTTCAACCAATGCCAGGGATGAAAGTCTTGATGAATCTTCCTGATTTCAGGGATTCTGAAGTTCCAGGCCCCCATATGTATATATGTAATTGCAACGCAGGCAGAGGCACAGTACACCGCCTTTGTATATCAACTTTGGGGAAATTGTAGAAAAGATGAGTGTGTGCAAGGTATTGTGGATTAATGACATGGTCTCTTGTGCAATATACACCAACAACCTTGACAAATTTCGGGCGCTGATGCATTAATGCATCATGCCCATTGGTCATCATGATGTATGATCTGGTGAGGAACTCGCCAGGGGTCATTCATGCATTATGCCTACCCTACAGGGTTGATTAATTTCTGGAGGGTTGGCATCATGATCCAATGAAGTGATGGCGAGCATGATGCACTCTTACATCAGCGGCCCTTAAAGTTAAAGCAGCAAAAAATCTTCATTGATAATGTCAGTTATGGCATACACAAATGCCTCTGGCAGTGCTAAAACAATTTTCCTACATTTGCGGGATCATCCGCTCCCCTTCTTGAAAAAAATTCTCTTGCATCTCCAGGTCCAGCATCATTTTCAGAATTCGCGCCAGTTTAAAAAAAAAAGAAAAGTGTGGGGCTGGTCTTGAACCAAATTGCAAGCTATAAATGATGTATGAAAATTTAGAACACCTTTTCACTCCTTCGCTTATCTTGTTCACTATTGTTGCCTTCGGTGAAAAATGTAACGCTTACTTTGGAGTATCAGTAACAATGCCATTACACAATTCATAACGGATGTACCTCATCATACTTTTTTATACAGAAATTAATTTTCTGCACATTTCTTTTCTGAAACCATCTGCCCATGCCGTGCGAGCACCTTCTATTGAGATTGAAAATGAAAGGGTGAAAAAGAGGGCTCAAAATGACGGCACATATATATAATAATGTGAGGGCAGTTTTGTAGTGAGGTTCAACTTGCTCCTGTTTGACACTATAAAAATCCTGTCGAGCCGCATTAAAAAGATGTGTGTTCGTGTAGAAAATTGTCACGGGGGAGGGTCATAGCTGACACTTTGGAATATACATGAATATTTCTAATACATTTTTGGAAGAGTACCATATTTTATCTACGCTTTTAGTGCAAAGAAGAGTTTATATTCTTAACAGAAAAGAATGGTATATCCATGGTACGAAGTAGTGTAGTCTTCACTGTTGGGTGCAGAGATGTGTTGTTTCACTACTAATACTATTACTAATACTCCTTCTCTATCTATCATTACTATTACTTATTACACATGATACTCTTGTATGAATGAATATGCCATGTAATATATGCCCTCAAATATACTCTATGAAAAGAGACTTGGAAAGATAGTCAAAGAATCACCTAGGTTCTGAACATAATTCCACCAATTTAGAAATATATGTTTTGTATGTTTGACTGCCCAAGTCCCGGCCTGATAGAGATGACCGAAATTCCCTCTATTTGTGCAACTTGAAAACAAAAGACTAAATTATGAGAGGCGAATTTGGGAATTTGCATAGATTCTCATCAGTGAATGAATTTGGTCCTATAAAAATCATTTGGGAAGCAACCTTAATAACTGTAAATGAAATGAGATTCAATAACCCCTGAAGGGGCGCAAAGTGCTTTGATTACTTATGTCTCTTTGTCATTGGGATGTATGACTGCAGCGCTGACGAGTGTGTCACTCTTGCTGCATCACCACCAGTATAGGATTGCTCAGCAGCACTGTGTTGGTGCATCATGATGACAATTGACCATGAACCTTTAGGCATTTTGTGAACCTTATACAAATATAATGGGAGAAGAACTAAGGGAAATACTTGATGATCTGTGACTTGATATATGCTTCTTGGATAGATCATAAAGCTGCAATGTGGTGCTAATAATAATAATTCGCTGATTCGGTCCACAGTAACGACTTGCTAAATTCACATTATACGTGTCACAATGTGCCGGCGCTACATTCATGCATCATGCCGATATTCAGAGATGCCACTTTTCCTGGTTTACCAGGAATTCCTGGTTTTGATTCCGAGATTTTTGTAATAGATTATGTTAAATTCCTGAGAAAAAGTGTCGAAAGTTCAGTTTTCCTGTTTTTTCTCAGCCAGTGAGTGGCATCTCTGGATATTGCAGGATTTGGATATGTCCCTGAAGATTTAGCGGGTTTCCAGCAATGTAATGCTAACACTTTAAGAGACAGTAACTTGATAATGTGATTCTTCCAAGGCGTTATTCTGCTAGGAATCAATCTTTCCCAATATATGTAACATCTGATATCCCTTGATGTTGAATCTAGAGGACTGATATCATATATCTGATAAAAGAAAAAGATTACATTTACTATTGAGGACTGCATGTGTTGAATGGATGTGGCAGCACACATGGTCGCTGATTGAAAACGCGGCACTATTAAGAGACATCATGCGGGTAGAAAAAATAGTCATTCCATTCTTAATAATAAGAGAGGCGTATAAAAACAATCCTCCGCAAGATCATCCAAATAATCACCATTATGCTTAGCACCTGAGGTCTCACAGGTCTCTTGAAGAGATCGTCAAGATAGCAGATTATATCCTTTTGGGTAGTGTTGTAATGGCACGACCCTTGAGATTACAAACCTAAACCCTGGAGGTCCGTGCAGTTTCCGCATTATCGCCAGTTCCTTTTATTACCAGATTTCCGAGGTTTTCTATCAGTGTTAGTCTAGCAAAATGTCAGTACAGATTCATCACCTTGAACAGGCATCGCGCTCTACTAACTTATTTATTAAGTCTGTTGTTATGTTCCGGTAGTGCGAGTGTTACTATAGTAGGCCTATTGTATTATATTGTATAGTAAATCCCACCCCTACTCATGTCACTTGTTATGCTGTAATGCGCATCAGAATATATTGAGTAACACACATGAGTCATGTAACGCAAAGGAAATTAAATCAAAACTGGAATCAATACACATCACAAGTCTGTATGTTCCACAATCATGTCGAAACTGATAATTTTCTCTTCTATTTTTCAAAATTGATCCTCTGTGTCCACAATGAATGTGCTCTTGACAGAAGAAAACATTTGTTTTTTGTCAGAAGAAGTGGGGGAAAAAAACATGTTTTTTTATTGATGTTTGATATTGAGTGGCGGTCGAGCTTGGCGCGACATATTGTTGGTAGAATGTGACTTTAGCAGGATAGGCATGAGAAGTAGTGGCTTCTCCGTGTGCTTACAAAGTATGCTGCTTAACACCCTTTAAGGGCCACACAGTGTTTCCTAATGCATCATGCTCATTGGTCTTCACTACCGTAATCTCCCGCGTATAAGGCGCAGCTCGCGTATAAGGCGCATCCCCAACTAAGAGAATGCAATTCCACGTATAAGGCGCACCTCTAAGGGCAGATTTTTGTTAATTTAGTACTGTTGTATAGTAAAATTACCCCCCCCCCCCTATAAGGCGCACCCCAAACTCAAGGCAATGTCCCTCCCACGTATAAGACTCAGCAGCATTTTGTTTGGCGTATAAGACGCGCCTTATACGCGGGAGATTACGGTATGAATGAATGCGCGCCTGGTGTATCTTATTGCCATCATGAAGACCAAAAACATGACTCTAAGGCATTATGCGGCCATTAATGGGTGAAGTCATGAGACCTTTCAGTCAAGGGAGAGGGGAGAGAGTAGGGGGATGGTGACATTGTACATAGTTGAAGGTTTACATAGGAGGTTTTATGTGTGGCATTAGTGAGCTATCTTTATGAGGTAGAAATACAGTGCGTATGCCCGCAGATTCCAGGTACAGACTACACAGGTCATTCATAATGTAAGGTCTGGCAGTGAATGAAATTTCCTCTCCTTGCATTATTTTAACCCTTTAAGGCCGACATGTTCTGTTAGTGTATTAGGCCTTATGCGCTGACATGATGCATGAATGCAGCCCTGGTGAGGAACTGACCAATGCTGCATCTGTGCATCATACTGATCGAATACAGATGTCACACGGGCTGACATGGTGCATCAATGTCGCGCTCGCGAGTGGCATTGGTATATCGCACCAAGAAATAAACATAAACCTGGAAGCGTAAAGTAGCCTACAAGGGTCAACATTATCTAACACATGAGTAAGACATTTTGGCTAATTCAGCCGGCATTCTGCTACTGTGGTTAGGAGTCATTGTTTAGTTGTCTTCGTTGTCAACCCCAGCCAAGAAAGTTTGGGGAAATTATTAAAAATTCATTCAAGATTGATCTACTGCAATTGAGCCATATTATCTGTTATTTGCCAACGACTTAAATCTTTACATCTGTAAAAAATGTAAGCAATATTCACTGAATGCAGTAAAACAAAACAAATAGAGATCCCAATAAATGAAAAGTTTTGTATAACTCATGAAATAAAATGTCACATTTAAAGATTATGTATGAAAATTCTTTTACGTTTATGCAATGAGTAAAGAACATCTAGCGTACCTGAAATATAAGGCGCACCCCACGTATAAGACGCACCCTGAGTTCATACCCGACCTATGGGGCGCAACTTGTGTCATATTTGGACATTTTACCGTAATATCCCGCGTATATGATGCATCCCGTGTATAAGACGCATGTAGAGTTTTAGAATATGGTCAAAATATTTCATAACTTTTGTTCTAATGAATGGATTCTCAAAATTCAAAAAGCTATGTGTAGCTTGGACCCCCTGCGTCCTATTATGACTTAAGGCGAATGTAACATCTTGCAGTTCCAGGGAGAACTAAAATGCTCCGTATAAGATGTGCCTTCTACGCAGGAGATTATGGTAGTACTGCTCTATAGTATAACATCCTGCTGCAACTGGTGCACCCCCAGCTTAAATACGGATCTTCTACAGCTCAGTACAGTCCATTCTTGTGTCACTGTGTGTAAGCCGCGCCTTGTACATGAGGTATAATGGTAATTAAATACTCATTGGATTGTGATAATCTCAGACGATTTATCTGATAGTCAGTTTCACAGAAGCCACCATTGGAATTGACTTGATCCATGGTATTCCGAAAAGTGGTACCTTGTATTCAAATCAAGGACAATTCAGGCAAAACCACTTTGGGCCGAACTATATTGGGCACACAAAATTCTATCAACCCTAATAGCTAATGCATTAATGCATCATGCCAACTCATGGTTCCCACAAGAATCTCAAATTGAAATTCCCTGACTCTCCCTTACCAAAAATGATTATTTTCCCTGACCAAATTATGGCATCACAGAATATGTAATACCAACATTTAACCGTAAATCTATACCAAGGGTCAAATTTAAAACAACAATTATAAATTCTACTTTGAGTTATCAATAGTAAATCCAAACCACACTTTCAGAAATGAAATTGCAAACTTTGGAAATAATATTTGAATGCCCTCAGGGGAGACTTGTCTAAAATCAAATACAAGTGATGCATTTTGGCAGATTTTCCCTGACTCACTCTATAATTTTGTCAAGTTCCCTGACTAACCCTGACCACTTTATTGTCCCTGATTGTTCCTGACCTGTGGGAAAACCCCATAACTCTTTGGGTGGATACACTCTCAATGGGTTGGCATGAAGCACCAATGAAGTGCTACCGATGGTGCATCATGCCGACCGATGGCATGGTGCAACACCGGCATGCACAGAGTAACTCACTGGCACTGCATTGTTGCATCATGCCCACCCTTTGCGTTGCATCATGCCCACCCTTTGGGTAGATAAATCAAGCTGACCCTACAGGTTCATGTAGCAGGGATGTAAGTCTTCAGGTTTTATCAGGATTTCCTGATTTTTGAAAATTATGAATTACATAATTTTTCTTATACAAGTGGAAAGAGGACTGTTTAGAAAACTAGAAGGCTTTTATATCAAGTAAATATATGGCTTCCTGATTTTTGCCCATGACTGACTTACATCCCTGATGTAGGGAGCCTGAAGGGTTGGCACAATGTGTGAATGTACCATGGTCCCTTTGAGGCTTAAACATGCACCTCATGCTCACTGTCCCGATACAATACCAAATTTTAATCTAAAAATATTTTTAGAGACGCCTTCCAAACAGCAGTTTCAAGAGTGTGTTCCATTGGTCTGAATACTGAATTAGTTCAATGTTCATGTGCGATATAAAAAGTTGAATTAATGGAAAACAGTCATTCTTCACAATCGTTACCACTTCATGGGATACGAGATTATTGATAAGATACTCCACTGACTAGCTGTCAGTATAATTATGCTAGTGGTCTTTTCATGAGTATTGGATCTTGTTCGAGGTAGCAGGTTGCCCCAATGGGCGCCGCCATTGCTGGAGCTTGTTACCAGCGATTTCTACTGAGAAGACCTACCAGAGGGGTAACAGTTGGCCCCCGAGAGGGCTGCAGTGAATCATTGGGATTATCTCATTGGCTCATAATAATCCTGCTAAGTCCGTTATAGTGAAAAATATCAAACTTTGGATAGCAGTTACTAGACAAAACACTGGTTTACTTTTAGAATTTAAAAGGGCATATCCAGTGAGAGACTTCAATTGTACAAAGAAATAAAGAATAAATCTTATAAGTATAAATACGTTTATTGTCTCTTTATACTTCACTAATAAAAACCTTGAGCATTCATATGTAATATGATAATAAATGATCACATTAATAGATAGCTTGCTTCCTGTGCTGAAGTAAGGCTTTTATAATTAGGCCACACAGATGTCTACAGATGTTAATTCCAATACTTATGGTGTGCTTAGAAGATGCTTTAAATTAGACATCTGAGCAAAGGAGCAAAAAAAAAATCGCCCTCTCAACATTTTGGCCTTGCAAAATCAAGACAAATAAATTTTCCTAGAGAAATAAAATAAAAATTTCGCCCTCCCGCCCCATTTTCTAAAATAAAAAATCCATAGACCAATTTTTTAATTTGGTGTGGCCTTAGATATAACATTTTAAATCATAGTAATATTGCACTTCGGAAGTTCAATGAAATATTAATACAATGAAAGCTATTTTACCAGTCTTCGAAGATTGTTATGTATATATATTACCAGAGATCTCGCTCTGTAGTGTAAATTCAAAATCCATATAATAAACTACCGTAATCTCCCATGTATAAGACGTACCCAGTTCAAGAATATGGCCAGAAAAATAAAAAAAATCATAACTTGTTCTACTGAATGGATTTTTAAAATTCAAAAAGCCGTGTCTAGTAGCTATGGTCCCCGGGATCCCCTTATATCATCCTATTATACTTTAGGTGGAGTGTATCATATCAAAAGAAGGGTCTTGCGAGAGATTACGGTAGGTGAAGGTTATACTAAACATCAAGTGTCATTCCTTGGTCCCAAGTCTTCAATCTCACTCAAATCGTAGAGAGAATGAAAATATAACAGCCCAAGCTGTGTTTTGCGTAATTCAGAGAATTCTTTCTAGCCTGTCTTTTGCCTGGAATACACTTATTAGTGATAACAATGCAAAGAGTTGCTTGGCTCAAGTCAGGATGATGCGGACGCAGCACTGTTCTTTTTGGCCTCCTTGTAGTGGACCTCGGAAAGATCACGCAGCTTGGCCGCTGCCTGGAGTTAAGAAAATACTTGGTTGGTAAGCGTTCTGCATGTGTGAGGTATTACGGTATACTGTAATATATATTTTCACGCGGCTAAATGTTCACGTACCTGGCACCTATGCACCCTTTTGCCTAATCATATTTTTGCGCACCCACAGGTTAAGTCTATATATAGATATACAGTGTCAAATTTTCATGCACATCATACTTTCCCGCACCTACATGGTGTGCGAAAATAGCGAAACTATGTACTGCGCGAAAATTAATACGTTTAGAGTACTTGATTTCAACGCACCCCCCTCCCCAACAATTAATATGAGACTATTTTAACAGTTTAAATTTGCTATGGCATGGATACATCATCGTACCCACTGATCAGTATGATGCACCAATTAAGTGATGGCTAATCTTTTAACCAGCATTTAATTCTTGCATCATGCAGACCCTCCGGCAATGTATCAGCCCCGTAGGGTCGACAGGATGCATTAGAGCCCCTTTAAAGATTAAATTTATTTACTATCCTAATCGCCCTCCCCACCCACCCATCCATCCCCTTCCAAGACATCTCCCTTACCTGTTCAGCACTAAGATCTCGCTGCGCCTGCGCCATCATCTCATAACCGACCATGAACTTCTTGACGGTGGCAGACCGCAGCAGTGGCGGGTAGTATAAGGCGTGTAGCTGCCAATGACTCTGGTCCTCCTTCTTGTGGTCTCCAGTAGGTGCACCTGTATGTGATACATTGGTACACAGAATTAGGTTATGTCATAGCCATGAACCTTTACATGTACTTCCCTACATTCAATGTCGACCCTACAGGATTGACAGTGACACACTCCAAAACTGAGTGAAAAGTACACGCATATCAGTCACCAAAACCAGGAGTAAGTAGTATATCAATCGGTCACCATATCCAGGAGTGAGTAGTAAATCAGTCAGTCACCATATCGGTGAGTGAGTACCGTAGTCTCCCGCGTATAAGGCGCGTCTTATACAGGGGATTTTAGTTTTCATTGCATCCACAAGGGGGACTCCAAGACCTTTCTTTTGATATGTTACATGCCCCCTTAGCCATAATAGGATATATGGGGGCCCAGGGGGGTCCATGGGGCCCACGTTACACATAGGTCTTTGAATTTTGAAAATTCATTCAGTAGAACCAAAGTTATGAATTTTTCATTTTTTTGAGCATTTTCCAAAACTCTAGGTGCGCCTTATACGCGAGCTGCGCCTTATACACGGGAGATTACGGTACTATATCAATCAGTCAGCATATCAGGGAGTGAGTAATAAATCAATCAGTCACCATATCAGGAAGTGAGTAGTATATCAATCAGTCATCATATCAGGCAGTCAGTAGTACAATGTATTCATTGAGACGAAAAGTCCCGTAACTACGGTAATGGTCTGACGTCGGCACACCGGATGCCGGGGACAAACTGGTGCTCTGCGCTCTACGCTCCCCTTTACGTATCATAATAAAAATGCTACACTGGAGCCCTGCACATATTTCAAATACATATTATGGCCATTATACTGCTCCAATCTCTTATTTATAAATTCAGTATCATCATCTCTCCCCTTAGATCGTACTCGCTTGATGACAATATGATAAGTGTGATATATTTGGAGAATTTAGATATTTAATGGTGCTCGCAATGATGAGGCAGACAAAATTGTCCCCCACACAAGATGGCGCGCATAGTGGGCACGTGACACGTTACCTTGGAGAATAGCTACAATACATGGTTACCGTCCGGACGAATATCAGTCACCATATCCAGGAGATAGTAATGTATCAGTCACAACTCACATATTTAAGGGAGTGTATATTATTTCAATCAGCGAGTGACTATTTAGGAATAAAAAAGGGTTAAAAAAAATTTTCTTCCACACGCTGGTCCCTGGAAGCTTCTCTCCCTACTCAGCAATTCCAGTTACACTTTTCCAAACCAACCTCTTTGTTCTCATCACTTTCTATTAAGTGATCTATTCAGTAAACCTTTTGCAAATTAACACCTTATTTAGTGGGTTAGAGTAACAAAAGTGAGGACGCTTCTGCATACAGTCAGAGAAAACATCATTAAGAGATACTAGTGGCGAAAGCCATTGGAGTTTTGTGCATCATCACACTGTAGTCATTATACTACAAACCGGCGACTACAGATCCTTACAAAATGTAGTCACCCTAAACTGCACCACTAGGGGTGGATGGACGATGTGCCCCCCCCCCCACAACAATAATGAATAGGCCTGGTCTGTTTGGCCTATCCGAACGTTTACCGAAAGTAACGCAACTTGTTGATGAGTAACGTTTCCAACCAATGTGATGTTTCTAAGCAACATTACATTGCCTAGTGACGTGACGACGTTCCCAAATGCTAGTGCCGCCTCACTCTCCAAGCAGATTTTCTCGGAGATGCCCCATTCAAAAGTTTAGGCTTTTATATCTCAGTGCATATACGGAATCATGATTTGCTTTTTAAAAGGATTAATGTGTGGATATATTCCAAATATATTCTGTCCAACTTGTGATCTTTTTCTTCAGATATGTATAATATCACTGGATTTTACTTGTGGAAAACAATGGCAGATGTTTGTGAAGCACTACTCATTGGGACGAAAAGTCCCATAACTACGGTAACGGTCCGATGTCGGTGTCGCATGCAGAATGTCGCCACCATGCAAAATGTTTCCAGCGTTCTCCTAACAGACTTTGCAGCCTCTAAATCGTATGGCGCTGGGATTGAACGATATGCTAGGAGAGTGATAAACTTTAGTTAATCTCGAAACAAATAGTTTTTTCTTTGAAAGGAAGAAACCATGAAAATATCCCTCTCCTCTTATAGAAATTGAAAAAACAACAACCCTAATAATACTGCCCCTATGCCCTAGAACTATGAATAATGCAAAGTGTAACTTGAATTTCTGCGGAAACATTTTGCATGGAGCGACATTTTGCATATTACAACGGCACACCGGATGCCGGGGACAAACTGGTGCTCTGCGCTCTACGCTCCCCTTTACGTATCATAATAAAAATGCTACACTGGAGCCCTGCACATATTTCAAATACATATTATGGCCATTATACTGCTCCAATCTCTTATTTATAAATACAGTATCATCATCTCTCCCATTAGATCGTACTCGCTTGATGACAATATGATAAGTGCGATATATTTGGAGAATTTAGATATTGAATGGTGCTCGCAATGATGAGGCAGACAAAATTGTCCCCCACACAAGATGGCGCGCATAGTGTGCACATGACACGTTACCTTGGAGAATAGCTACGATACGTGGTTACCGTCCGGACGAATCTTTTTTAGTCAAAAAACGGCCACATATAACTATATTTTTCTCAAAGTGTACAAATCAATTCTGAAAAATACTTTGATGGGAATAAGTTTTATAGCAATTGGGTCCCTAAGAATATTAAAATACTTGATAATTTTGAGAAAAATCGAGTTACCGTAATCTCCCGCGTAGAAGATGCGCTGCGCGTAGAAGACGCACCCCAAACCTAGCACATGCATTTTCGCATATAAGACGCACATTTTAATGCTCAATTTTGTAAATTCAGTACATTTCTATAGTAAAATTACCCCTCGTATAAGAGGCACCCCCAATTTCAGTACATCCTATAAGACGCACAAGGCATTTGTTTGGCGTAGAGGACGCGTCTTATACGCGGGAGTTTACAGTAATTTTGAAAAAAGTACATACTTTTACCTAGTCTCTTTTGGTTTATCTGTTCCTGGCAAGCACTCAATCTTATTTTAATGGGGTGGGAACCAGCGACGAACTAATGCCTTTTTATATAGAGGCTAATGAGTCATTTCCACTTGCACATATCTGTATGATGTTGACATAACTTGTCAATATGATCATTGACTTGTTCACTCACCGTGCCAGCCCATGGAGTAGGGGAACGAACACTCAAACAGGTTGTCATATTTCGTCAGGAACCGCTTCATAATATCCGCCAGACCTGGAAAATTAAAAAGATGGAATATATGGGGATTTCATTTTTATATAAATTCTTAGGAAATGATTAAAACTATTTTTGACATTTCCATATCGCTGATTGACCTGGAAGACAAAATAGACCCCCACATAAATTGGGATTTTATTCTATTTTACAATTTTTGAAATCGCTGATTGACACTCCTGATGCTAACATAGGCCAAATATACGAGTGCATTTAATTGTGAAAGAATACTCTGGAAACATGGGCCGCATGGGGGCGGCACCTGTCTGATCATGTGTACTTGGTATCATGTGACTACAAAAAGAGACCACATGACTGTTTTTGTAGCCAATTACCCGTGATGCACCACACTAAAACGGCCACATTTAAGGTGTGGGTGGGGGTGGGGTTTGGTGTGTCAGCGTCTCGCCAGGGAAACAATGGACGACCATCTGACGACCCTCTAAATCAATACAGGCCACGTGCCCCCTCCCCCACCCCTCTCCAGTATACATCAGTGGGTCTCGATACAACGAAGGCAGGCAGACATACAGTCAATCATTTGAGAGGTTCACCCTGTCTAGTCTTACATTCAGACACAAGGTAAGCAGACTTAACCAATAATTTTTTTTTGTTCAATATTCATAATTATACTAAGTATATCTAGATTATACGACTAAGGTACATATCTGCCACTTCCTGCGTAAGAATTCGGGCGATTTCTGCCATTATTCACGATATCATTAATATTGTGTATATAGGTCCTGATGGAAATGTGGAAAATGTCTACAAATTTGGAAAAGTGACATCTCTGCTCTACTTTAAATACAACAGTCCTCTGTTTCAAATCTTTATACAATCAAGCATGGAGCCCATAGATTTATCATTGTAAGTTTCACAATGAATAGAGTACATGTTTCTTGTATAACATTAGTTGTACAATTTTCCTGGTTTTTATGTAATGGCTTCAACCAGGTCTAGAACTTTCTGTTAGTATATTTAGAAACTATGTTCTTGGATCAAATGGTAAATTCAAAATTAAAGAACACCTGAACTAACATTACAAATTGAATAATTCATAAACAGTATCAAATTAAATTGTTGTCATAAGGTAATTACACGTAGGAAAAACTCCAAATATCAATAGGTATTTCGACTTGGTATATGATATACAGAGTACAGCGTTATGCATATGATGAGAAAGAAATCATATATTCATATGGTAAATTCCCCTTCCTACAATGAGTATTATAGTATTGTTTTTAGGAGCTATACCACCATTTCTCCATTGTTTCCACAGTAAGAATTCCTGATAATCTTTGTCTAACTCACCATGGAAATGTGTTTCACCCACTGGATGGTCCGGTTGATTCTCCCGGGGGACCGGGTGATTGTACCGGGAAGGGGGCTTGTTTTCGCGGGTGACTGACTTGTTAATTTGGGTATTCCGGTCTCCTGGAGGCAATTTTTTACTCAAGTTGGGTAAATCAAACATACCTGAGCTGGTTTCAAGGCCGGATTGGCCTGCAGAGGGTCCAATAACACTAGAATTAGGCCTTAAAACATTGCTTGCGGCCGAAAACCGGCTTTCTGGAAGTCCAGGGTGGCCATTTTGGCCTCCGCAGTGAAGGATTGAGCTGGCTTGTGATTGGCCGGTCATAGCAGAAAAATCGACATTTGGCCCCTGTAACATGGAGTCTGTGGCATTGTGGCCCAGAGATAGATCATTGGACCCATTTCCCATAGGTCCAGCATTGGGTCTAACAGACCCTGCCGGACTAGTGGTACTATCAAGAGCAAAAATTGCCCCTCTCCATGCTCTTTCACCGTCATCAAACTCACGCAATGATCTCTTATTTGCTGCTCTGATGCTTGCCAATTCTAGCTCTAGTTCTCTACATTGGGAAATACGAACAATATCAGCTTTTCTATTTTTTTCAGCTTCAATTTCGTGAAGCAAATCAGCGTTTTCTCCCAAATAATCCGTAGAGTCCTCCTCAAGCTCACCGTGTTGGCCGTCCTTCCCCCGAGGCGGCCGGTCGCTCTGCCTAGCCTCCGTGGTACCGGTTGCTCCCTGCTCATCACGGTCAGCTGAATCCGGTAATAATTCCGAATCCTCCAAAGAATAAAATTTCCCCGGGTTGGCCACCCCACAATTCGGGCACTTGGCTGCATTACCGTGGTAAGAAGTATCGCAGGTCACACATTTAGTCATGATGATTGGTACATTCAGAAAAAAAATCTCCAATGTGCAACTGGTGGTCCTTCCTGGGGCTAGGGAATATGGCCGACTATAAGGGCCACCAGTGAAGGAACCTGTTACATAACACCTGAATGCAAGTGGTGACATCTAGTAATACATTGGGAACTGCTACTGCCCATTTATCACCACTTATATGCGCGCATATAAGTAGCTTTGAAAGTAACAGATAGCAAATCAATCACATTCTGTTCATGTGAATAAACCAGCATCAACATTAATAAGCAATATCGTATCTAAAAGTCACATGGGGAAAAGCTCATCTGCTTTACAATGATAAAGGGAAATTGCTGTGACAATAATCTGGAAATATTTGAAGATCTCAATCCACTAAGTCTGCCAGAGCTTTAGGTATTCACTAATGGCAATATTATGGACCTACAAAATAACGCTATGTGTACTACAAAAAGTAGTGAGACTGAGTCACTTCCTGGTCAAATAGACAGCTGTAAATTTTACAATTTTGTTCCATCTCCTGAAAGGGACATATTTTATACCGAGAAATGATAAAAAAGCAGAAAAATGGGACATCACTGATCACTATCCTCACACATGTGAATCTATGATTACCAGTAACTGACTTTACAACTCACATACCACTAGATACTATCGGCACTTTAAAGCTGCAATAAATGTTGGAATACCCTTCTCTAACCTCCATCTCAGATAATTCTACATAACCTTTCCTCACATCCAGTACTATTCATTTGGGTGAGAGGTGAGCTGGGATGCATACAGCTAAGGACTTAGCTGTATGCTTTTTGGTGGGAAGGGAAAACAGTCAGCTAAATAGTGAACAAGTAACCAATGGATAACTCATGACGAGTGTGTGTTATTAGCCTTTGCTAACACACACGAGTCATGATTTATCCATTGACTACTTATTCTATACCACGAAACCAATAATTAATCAATATAATACCAATAAATTCAAGTTGAAAACAAAAATTATTCCCCCTCCCCGGGACTCGATGCCAGCCATTGTCTGTACACGATCGGTACATACACCTCCTCGCCCGGCAGCGGACAGCGACAGCACACATGGCGAAAAAAAGATGCATCTCGCTGTTATGTTTGTGTATAATACACCTCCTCTCCCAGCAGCGGACAGCGACAGCGCACACGGCTTTGTATCATAAGACCTGGTTCGAACCGAGCATTTTTCGTCAGTCCCTGTGGCGCACTGCATAGGGAGTTGGACTAAGGACCTGAGACTGCAGGTTCGACCCCTACCATGGCAATGAAATAGTCTGTTGGTTTTAACATGTAACATATGACATGGAAGGACATGAGAGGCGTGCGGTTATCCATGGGGTGCAGGTTATCCATGGATAACCGCACGCCTTCCAAGAGTCATGTTTCAGCCTATAGGGTGTGCAATATCAACAGATATGTGTATGGGAATAGCCACCAAAAAGCACTGAGTAACCCAGAAATCGTGGTATAATTCTGAATAATTTCCCCAGATGGCAGGACTGAGCAGAGCTCTTTCCACCATGGCATACCGGTCTGATTTCTTATAACAGATGTAGCCACTGTGCTGGTCTAATAAGCGGTGTTTGTCAACATGGATAAAAATGCTGGAAGCATTTGATTTTTGCACATCTCTATCCTTGTAAATAGCATGGCTAGAGCTCACAAACCAGAATGAGATTTGACCAACACATTGTAACAAGTGAGCTAATGGTAGAAATGAAGAAAATGAAACATTTACATATTTCACGTCTTGTAGCAGCTTTAAGCCACAGCTTTGGGTGGCATATCCATATATATGAGATACTAATTTATGTTCAATTGGTACGCGGGTAGATATGACTAATAGGAGATTTTCACAGTTAGGGGAACCATCTGGAACATACTGCTTTCATTTAATAATTTACTGTAATATCCTTTTCTCATGTCAGGTTCTAAGAGGCAGGAGAAATGCGTTTTTTGTTGTGTGTTCTCCTTGTGGCCGTGGTCAATGCCGGTCCACATGGTTCACGTCCTAACAACCCTCAGGAACAGGACGAGCCAAAACTAGATAAAAAGTTTTGTAAGTACCCAGCAAAACTACTACTAAATACTAGATATACTAAAACTAAATGTACTAAAACCAATAGGTACCTTCCACAGATGCCATTCTCTTATAGACACAAATCAGGACATATTTGGTAAATCTTCTCAGTAGTAATGTAAGTTTAAAAGACTAGTATACTGGCTGATATTTTTATCAAGCCACCTCCAATGAGGGCTAGAGTTCAGTATCCACTCTCTTATCACGTCTTAAACACAGGTTCTATTTCATGTTTCCAAAAATGATTCAATATACAATAACACTACTTAACATAGCTCATCATGAAACTTTTACATTTTCAGTTGAGACACTGAAACAGGTATTGGTAAACGCGCTAAACGATGTGGCTGAAATGCCAAACCCAGATGACCTCCCCGACAACTACCACAACTCAACTATACAGGTATGACTCGACTCATTGCAGAGCAAATCTTTCTTTACTTTTTCTGTAAATAGTTGTAACCGATCGGTAACACATCAAAGCTACCACTAACTTGTTTATAAAAAAAAGTAGGATAAAGGAGGGTTTGTGTACAAATGTACCTCTTCGAGGGGGTAAGAGGGGCACAGCCGTTTTTTGGATTAATTTTGGTCCGGTCAAAATAAATGAACCCGCGTCCCCTATGTAACGTATCAATGCGCCCCTAAGGTTTGTCCCCTGAGGGCCCATTAAAAGGAGTCACTGCATGACAGATACCGCCAGTGAAATGGGGTAGAAACTTGCTGGAACTTGCTGTAGCAGACTGCTGCAGAGAAAGCTGGTCAACAGTGTTTGCTTTGCTGCGCCAAGTTTTACAGGAGATGCTGTTGCGGCAGATGCCACGCTGCAGGTGTCACCAGTGTAAAAGTTCCTTAAATCAAGGTGCACTTTTTACACCACATGTGCCTTACATGTGAGGGTTTACAGTAACATAATATTTTCCGCAATGCTAATAAGAAATGTGGTCTCACTTTACTTACAGGAAGAAATTGTGAATGGCACCGCAGAAATAACTAATACAACGGTTGTAAAAACTACCAAAGATGGCATTGAAGAGACTGAGGTTACGAAAACTGAAGAACATGATGGCAAGATCAAGACACTTTCCAAAATGTTGGCTTTAAGGGTTAGTATTTTTATTTCAAGTCAATATTTCTAGTTAAACACCATAACTAGCGAAAGCTAGTGAGTTAGTCGCCACTGCTGGTACAATCAAAGCTCGGTTGGCAAGTTACTCACTAGTTCAGTGCATCAATTTCCACAATAGACATGGACTATCACACAGCTTATAAAAGTAATATTTTTTTTATTACCGGTAAGTATTTCCATGAATAATCAAAATAATTAAAAACCCTGCATTCTAAGAAGCAAAAAGAATTATAAAAATAACAATATAGAAATACAACATAATGGGAAAAAAAGTTTTTTTTTTCTTTACAATGTTCTGTTGTTAACCACAGAAGAAGAACAGAGGAATGTCAACTGTAGGACCAGCTGCAACATCCAGTGGAGAGGGTAGTGGAGAGGGAAGTGGAGAGGAAGAGGACATGGTGGCCAACAGTGAAGCACTTACTGAGAGGGAACTAGAAGACAGCCTTAAAAGGCTCAGGCGCAAGCTGAACTTAGATAAGAAGAGTATTGCAAAAGAGGAAGATATGATCCACACACACTAATGTATTTCTACCACTGAAACTCATTTCACTCAAACTTAAGACCTCTATCCTATTGTGATATTTTTGTCAAATAAATCGATTTTAAACCTATTTGTGTTTGTTTAGGATGATTTATTAGAGCAGCATGACATTATTTACTGATTTTGTGAACCTGACTTTACTGGCATTTCTTGACAATTTCATAAGTGAATACATTGAGTATAGTATTACCTTATACAGGGGGAATCATGGAAGACATTGGAGAAGAGATGGGAGACCATTGAGTCAGTTTGAATTTTATCTCACCCCGTGCCTTTCGTATGGACGACACTGAAGGGTGAGAGGTCCCACGGGTTGTATTCACACCAAAGTGAGATTACCCTTGTGAAATTGTGCCCAAACCCTAGCCTAATGGGTGGGGGAGGTAGTGACCGAATCTATGAGAAGGTAGAATGCATGCCCATACAGACTTGCCGAGGCATCCAGGAGAAGAATTAGAAGACCTTGAAGTGGGATGGGTGACCATGGAAGAGGTGTTCCACACCCTTGAAGAAGTATCGATGCCCTAAGAACCTTGGATAAGCTGCTATCTCTTGACACTCTTGTATATCTTACATATTATCACATACCCATTTTATCACGCTAATACTACACTACATTATTCTCCTACTCACCATTTCGCTCCTTGTCATTAAGATCCTCAATCCGCAGCACATGTCGTTTAGGTAACATCATGGCCTCGTATGGCCACACAGCCCAGTACGGCACAACCACCAACCATGTATCATTCTCCACCACTATACGCTCCTAGAACATGGATCATATCAATCCTATAGAAAAGTGCTAAATGGCTAAAAATAGAGTTCCAGCTGCGCCTTATAGTAATTTCTTCAACTCAGGGTGCGCCTTCTACATGAGGTATTATAGTGCTACCCTAAATCCTTGTGTGTAAGATGCGGCTTATACACCAGAATTACATTATCTGCGTCCTATAGGATTTAACCAACTCAGGGTGTGTCTTATATGCGAGAAATTTACACTATAGAACAAAATGCCCAGAATTTGACCTCAGGTGCATCCTATATGCTTTAGCCTAAATCAGGGTGCGTCCTATATGCGAGGGGCGTCCTATATGCGAGGATTTAAGGTACATTAAATAACCCACATATTATGAATTTGATCCAAGAAAAAAAAACACTGACCTGCTTGTCCATCTCTAGCTGGATGTAGTCCATGAGGAGCGGCCGGCCGTGCTCACTCAGGTATTGTCGCTGTGTGCGGTCTTTCACCGACAACTCGTTAGGTAGAAATGAACTGGCCCACACCTAGCAATATTTATGTTAATACAAGCATTGAAGAACTATGTTTAGGTGATTCCATGACGAAGGCCCCTGAAGGCCGAAAATAGGAGGAATTTGAACTGGCAAGATGTAGTCAGCCCTTTTATACACCAATTAACATTTGAGGATTGATTGATTGATTTGTGTTTTACAGCACTTTAGCGGCACTAAGTGGCTATCCCGTGCTTCACAGGTTGATAATTTAACAAAGGAATGTGTCAGTGCCCGCGCATATGTGCACCACACACATTCTGAGGGGATAGGAAAGAGGAGATATAGACCCTTTTAAGTGGGCTAGGGAAGCCCGTAACATTTGAGGAATATACATGTATTCTATCTACTAGCTTGATTTAGTTTTCATGAACCAGATTAGAGGAAATTTCTGCTCATATAAAGAAAAATTTCTAATGTCACTAAAAGACGCCACAAACATACCTGACAGTGAGGATGGGGGTTGGAACACCCCATGGCAGCTCCCTTATTTTCAAAGATCTGGAACAAAATTTAAAAATGAACATCTGACGCAAATCTACAACATTTTTTAAACAACATTGTTACAACGTCGAGTAGGCCTACTTGGGATGAATACATTTACTGATAATAAACTGAATTCCTACACAGGTCAGGTGGTCAGTAATGGAGTTGAATTTACTGAATAGTTCTTTTATCAGAGCGACCAACAATTAGATCAACAATGGTTAAGCCCCAATCACTCTGGTGGTAGAAAATCCACAACTACAGTAGCAGATTTAGAGCGAGTTGGGGTGGGGGGCCCATTCTTTGGGCCTATAATGATTTCTGCCTGCGCTCACTCCATTTTTCATGGGGCCATCACTAATTTCAAAAGTTGTGTGTATATCAATTTTGAAATCTCACTTTGCGATGTTCTGTTGCCAATTTTCTCCCAGTTATTGGTCGAAGGAAGCATGCCACTACAGTATTTAGTTTTCAAGTCCTACAACCAGTCCTGCAAGCACATGGGCCGCACTTGGTATGAGTACAAAGAGATGTCAAATCATGCCACTCCTTAGTGAAGTTTATCTCCTGTTACAAGGCGCCATCTTGTGTACTACCTATATTTCCTGTTACACTTACAAAGGACCATTTTGTAAACTACATATACATGTACTTTTATCTCCTCAATGTACAATGTCTCAATGTACCAGTTTGTACACTACTTACACCTCCTGTACATCCTGTGCACTACTTGTATCTCCTGATACAATGCATTATCTTGGATACTACTTACATCTCCTGTCACAATGTACCATTTTGGATACTACTTACATCTCCTGTCACAATGTACCATTTTGGATACTACTTACATCTCCTGTCACAATGTACCATTTTGGATACTACTTACATCTCCTGTCACAATGTACCATTTTGGATACTACTTACATCTCCTGTCACAATGTACCATTTTGGATACTACTTACATCTCTGGTCACAATGTACCATTTTGGATACTACTTACATCTCCTGTCACAATGTACCATTTTGGATCGGGCCTCCCCAGCCCCAGGCCATCTTTAAAAGGGGTCTATGTCTTGCTTTTCTATCCTCTCTGAGTGTGGGTGGTGTCCATATGTGCGGGCACTGGCACATAGTCGTTCCTTGAATCTCCTCTTTCCTGTCCCCTCTTTCTTACATGTGTCTGGTGTCCATATGCACGGGCACAGGCACATGTATTCCTTTGTGACGTGATGTCTAATGTACTTTTTCCGCCATGAATATGACCTTAGCTGCCGGCTTGGCGTTAAACAACCATTACTCACTCACTCACCATTTTTGGATACAGTCAACTCTCTAGTTATGGTCACCTCTCTAATGTGGTCACCTAGCCAATGTGGTCACTTTTGGAAAGAGGCCAATTATTTTCCTCTTTATTCTAATGTAATGAACTCTCCGTAATGTGGTCACCTCTCTAATGTGGTCACCTAGCCAATGTGGTCACTTTTGGAAAGAGGCCAATTATTTTCCTCTTTATTCTAATGTAATGAACTCTCCGTAATGTGGTCACCTCTCTAATGTGGTCACCTCTCCTTGTGGTCACTAATTTCCAGTTAAAAAGTCACTCTTACTCTCTCTATTGTGGTCACTCCAAATAGGTGGTGGTAGGCGGCCTGTGGGGTAGCAGGACTTCTCTGTGCCCCTTCTAGCCCCTTTGAAGTCTTGTAGAGGGTGGGAGGCGGCCTGTGGAGTAGCAGGACTTCTCTGTGTGCCTTCCAGCCCCTTTGAAGTCTTGTAGAGGGTGTTTTTGGTAGATCAAGACCACCTTAACTCAACCATATATACCATTAACATGAGACTCTTTTTAATGTGGTCACCTCGCCAATGTGGACACTTTTGGAAAGAAGGAATGGTGACCACATTACAGAGAGTTGACTGTACTACTTACATCTCCTGTCACAATGTACCATTTTGGATACTACTTACATCTCCTGTCACAATGTACCATTTTGGATACTACTTACATCTCCTGTCACAATGTACCATTTTGGATACTACTTACATCTCGGGTCTCAAAGCACCATTTTGTATACTACTTACATCTCCTGTTACAACACACCATTATGTACACTACTTGTATCTCCTTTTACAATACATCAATTTGTACACTACTTGTATCTTCTGCTACTCTTGGATAGTAGTCATATCTTGTGTTTGTTTCAATGCACCATTAGTATACTACTGTACTTAAATTTCCTGTTAAATACTGTTTGTTTTAACCGACTTTTAACTTAGCTTTTCTCAAAATATCTGTATTTAACTGGTCTTGAAAGAAAAATCATTTTAACTGACTTTTAGTAGACGAGTGGGAACCCTGCAACTGCTGTCACCTTTCTCAACAGACCATGGGCCAACTGTGACCCAAGTATATTTTGAATGCCCAATTCAGAGATTTATTATTTATCTCTATCAAATGTCCGAATTTTTTTTTACCTACTTGGACCCAAGCGTTTTTCTCTCCCATCTCAATGTTAAGCTCCGCCCACTTGTCAATCACAGTCCTGATTTGTTCACATGACATAAGTGGGAGGGTGATGTCGGACCAAGGGTGGAAACACATCACTTTACATGTGCCCGACACCGCCTCGTGCCGCAATAGCGGGTGCTCTGGGTCACCTGAACAGAGAATAATATTTCATATTTTATTTGATACATTCATAGTACTGAATGGTGGTTTACGTTGGATACATATCAGTTCAGTCTCCTATGATAATTTCTGTAATGTCTGTGCCTTACATGAGTGGTCAATTTTCATCCTTGTTTTTGAATTTTTTGCCTTTTCCCTTAAAAGGATACTAAAAGAAATTTCATCCTTGATGGGAATGGGACTGATAAACCTTTCCAGTGGAAAGCATGTGTGCTATAACAGAGCGCTGGTGGTGATTGTTGGGGGCGGTGATACAATAACTTGTAAATTTCTACAATTAGCATATTATTCAACAAGTCAGAAGCTTATGTATGTTAACTCAATGCTTTCAAATTAAAATATGTAGAAACATCATAAACTTAGAGCACAGCAAGTAATGATTGCATCGATTTTTGCAATACATCAGTGTATCTAAGTTAATCCTTTAGAAATGTTATGACTTTGATTCACCTGATTCAGGGCAATCTTCAAGTAGAGCTGGGAAGTCATTTGTGAAAACGAAAGTCTCTTCGTAGTCTGGATTCACCTGTTAAAAGATACAGCATGATCGTTTTTACCCTTATCTGAAGACCGTTAGATATTAGCTACATCTTTTCTTTTTTTTCATTCAAACCTTAGAATTGAAAAATACTACCGATGTGCGCTGCAATTAATTGTTTCGAACAGAAAAGTTGTCAGTTATAATCAATATTGAGCACAGTCAATCAGTACTGTTTTGTCAGTACTGTCTTTTTTAGATCTGCAATTCAAATATCTGATTAGTCATTACTCCCATAGATTCTTGTGTTGTGCCGCAAACCAGAGGCTTCCTGTGGTTTATATAATATTCTGATAATAGGTGAGTGCTTAACCCTTTAGCACAGTACTAAACCACAAAACATTAGGCCCTAGAGGTGTGGCTTTACATTTCATACACTCAGGGTGGCTTATATGCGGGTGCATCTCACATAAGGGAGGTTAAAGTATTAGGATTCGGTCAGGGTTATTTTTGAACTGAGTCACTACCGTTCCATTAGGACGAGTGGCTCCTGGTGTGAGTGGGTTAGACCTGTCATGGCGGGGTACAGTACTCTCTTCCGGCTTCTCCTTCTGGCCTGCCCATGGCCGCTTCATACGATGAGGTGACACGAGAATCCATTTGTCCTCCAATGGGTTATACCGTCGGTGCGGGTGCTCTGCAATGTGTTAAAATTTAATTTCTATAAAATTTTATTACGGTACACATTTATTCTTTTCCATTTTTCATCTACCGGTATTTATTCAATTTATTTATCAAACAGTGTAAACAGTGTAACACTGTCGTCTACTTCCCAAATGCCCGCGAAAAACAATTATCTTATTCATTATACTGGGCAAACAGAAAAAATACACTTGATGTACATGTATATCCCACTCAGTAAAGTTAGTAAAGAAGTGGGCGTTGTCTGGCTTTCATTGGCCAATGGGATTACTTCACTCACTGTGAGTATGACACTGACAAAACAAATAACCATACAGCAACATGTACATGACCCTGTAGAAATACATCAGATGAATGAATATAAAGCCCCTATAATATATAAACCCCTTTGACTTTGTAATAGCACACTCTAAGGGTAAAGGCCAGAACCACTGCTGTCTCAATAACAACATCCTCTATTATCGCCCACATTACTAACATCGCTTCTGACATTCTCAATTGAGTCCAACTGTGGTCAAAACACGACAATACAAGGGGACCCTATTCATAAAATCCACTGAACCCAGTAAAGCAATCAACTTACCATTACAGTCGAAGCTGGCCATCATTTAACAAAATCCACGTCAACTGTGGGGGTCTGCCTCTTTGCTGGTCACTAAACTACAATGAAGACGCTGCAGAAACAAGCTACGGATCTAAAGCTTGTCACGGCGACTTTAGTGCTATGCTTTCGATTTCCGCGGACGACATTCGCAAGTGCTTTGCCGCTGCCGCCAGCTGCGGCACGCAACAATCCCATTTTGTCATAAGGCTAAAGTGGGGGATCCACTGCCGCGTTTTTGTTGTGAATTGGACTCATGCATGTGTTCTCACAGAAAAAACATTCCAGTGGATCAGCTGCTGCGACAACATTCATGCGACGTCTGAGCGACCTGCAACGACATTTGCAGAAATCAAAAAGTTTTGATATTTGCGACTGCTCTCGGACCGGACTCGCACGAGTGCAACTTGCAGCACAATTTGCAGCAGTGGATCCATAGCTTAAGCAATTATGTCCTCGAGGACTCTTCAGGCTACTCAGGCATGAAGTGTACTTGAATACTGTACTTGGTCAACTGCATCCTATATCTTCTGGGACTTAGGGGGGGAGGGGCAAGGACAGAGAAAGTAGAGAATGGAAATGCACAAACATCCCAAGCCAAAGGCCTAATACATGCAGGTATGTAGGGTCTACCTCTCCCTAGATAAACATGGTAGTGAGATAGCCAATGGGAAAGAGAAAAATGAGGAATCGGGCCAGTAATGAAGCACTGAAAATCATTTTTCTAGAAATAGCCCGCATAGCCACGTTTTGCTGATATAACCATTTAAGCTGCCGATCAACTCGAAAAGAACAAAGTGTCATTTGAAAGAAGGAAACTGTCCCTATTTGTAGATCTAGAGAAGGGGGTTGAATTTTATTCACAGCCCCTTCTGGGATCAAAGGAGATCTTGAAGGTGGTGTATCTAGTACCTATCCTTAGACCTACCGATTTCAATAAGCGCACCCCCCCTTCAGGCCCCTGCATTGATTTTTATGATAGAAAAATGATTTTTACGAGGAAAGGGCAAAGATTTTCTAGGATAAAACAGAGAATTTTAGGGTCGGGATTGTGCTTATTATAGCATTGATTTTACTTTTGGGGATCAAAAAGATTTCGTTTCGTCTGCACATCGAACTGATATAAAACTGGGCATATTGTAATTATCAGAAGCAGAACAAAACTTCCAGACTCGAATCTTCAGTTCAGGAACAAACCCTTCATGTTCACATTTGAGGAAATGACTTTGTGATGTATTTAGGCTCATTGCTTACACACATAGCTCCTCACATATAATGCACCATGGTAAAGGGTTCTGATGGGTTCTGTTCTTACCTCAGCGGAGGGACCCGACATATTAGCTGGCGACCAACTGCAACTTCCATACTCAAAGCAAGGTACGACGAGACAGCCTTGTGTCTGTCTACCTTAGGGAGTGATCATTTTTTAATGGGTTTGAGGGGGGGGGGGTGGTTAACATTTTTTCGACCCATTTGTGTATTGAGGAGGAGGGTACACAAGTGAGAGATGAAAAAAAAACAACAAAGAGGTGTTTGGCTATTCCAAGCTATCCAATGCCCCGAAAGGAAAATTGAAAGTTCAAAGAGAGACAGACAAAAAGGGGGCATACGGTCAATGGGAAAACAATTGTTTAAGAAAAAGAAAAGAAATACAGGGTGTTCTGAAAGGAAAGAAAATGAAAAGAAAAGATAGGTTGTTTTGAGGGCTCAGCCCCGATGTACTCAATAGTCACCCTCTGCTGAGAACTGGCAAATGCCGCTCACTTAAGCGCCCTTAAATAAGGATCAAGTACACCAATATATGGATAGAATTTTCTTGGACAAATATGTACCCTGACCTCACCCAGAATTTAGCACTCATCTCACCATAAAATATCAAACTTTCTTGGAACAATATGGTCCCACCCCTACCCCACTGGCCATTATAATAGTCAAAGAAGGATTGGGTATGTAGAAACTAGGGATGAGCGGGGGTAAACGTTTTTCTGACTGGGCGCTTATTGGTATGGCGTTTATATAAGAGCTAAATTTCTTTTTAAACACCTCTATATAATATCCTATAACCTTTAGATTTTATGGTGTTGGACATGCAATTGTCATTGGTGAGGTCTTGGTCAGACAGTGGCGCCCTCTGCAGAGTCAACATCCTAGCTAATAGAATTAGTGACCAATGGTCCCTCCAGATGGCGACTGGAAGGAGTGTTTAACACAAGCTGATCTTCACCCCCATCCCCCTACTAGCCCTAAGACCCCAGTCTCCCTTTGCACATCAGCGGATGACAGAGAGAAGTGAACATCACTTCACACCCGACTCTTTATATTCAGGTTTGGCACATGGAGAGAAGGGGGTTATGGAGTTATGGATGAATAGAAAGAAAGATTATTTGCATGGAGCTAAAGCGCGGAATTAGCATTGCCAGCTTGCATAGAAGCCCTGCAAACTGACAAAATTATCACAATTAACCCAGCTGTGTGTTACCTTCATCACGGTCTCCTATCCCAGATATGGTATCGAATGACGCATGAAGTGAACTTCTAATGTTAATGATTTTCTGGTTGGAGATTTTTATATACCGCCAATTATAAAAGCAGTTTGTGAGAATTGCCTGTCTGAAGATGGGGTTGTCATGTTCGAACTCTGTAATATGCAGTTATGTCACAGTTATTGCACTTTTAAAGTCCCTCTTATCGATTTTCATCTGTAGGGTCGGCACTAAACTGATTGTTTCCTCACGAGTTCCCTCATATTTCACAAGGAAGGGATGACTTAAATATGAACCAACCAAACTCATTAAGAAACTTTCAGTTTGGAAAGATCCAAATTAACATCCGGATTAATGCCATGTGATTATCATTCTCTTGACATCTTCGTTTTAGATATGCTTCAGCAGTATTTTAATGGCGTCACAATAAGGAATGGATTGGTGGAGAAATGGGTTTACTTTCTTTACAGTCAAGGTGAGAGTGACCTTTGTTCTCAACAAGAAAACTATCACTTTGTTTCAAGACGATCCTTATCATAGATCTGTATGGGGCAGACACAGTCGAGCCGACACAGGTACATGCATGGAGGAACTGAACCGTATTCCTCATGGTCCTATAATCCTCTGTGGCGTCAAAAAAATTGCCTCAGATTCCTTAATGTTTTTCCCGAGGGACCTCTATAACATGACATGGATATATAGATACACTCCAATAGATCTGATCATTTCGTCATTTATCAGCCCTTGAGTTTTTTCCCACTCGATCTCACCCCGTGGAATACATCTTTGAGACTTATGAATAAACACCCTATTTATACAGTTATACCCTTGAACCCCTGTCTACATATTGCCCTGAAATGGGTAAATACACCATGTAAAGACTGTTAGAGGGCTGTAGCTATAAGAGGGTGGCTACAGTCACCAACAGCTGCAAAGAGAAATCTTCTCACGGACCGACTGACCTGTGCCCAGATCTTGTGTGACCCCTCACAATGCTTTCTTCATAAATACAATTACCCCCCCCCCCTACACTGACCATCGTGTTCACTGACCAGGGAGGGGAATTATCAAAATAACTGGGTAAAGTTGGAGTGCACACCTCCAATGGTCATCTACATCCCCTCACCCCCTCCCCTTGTATAGTGAGTGACCAGTGGTCATCACGCACATTGTCTTGGGTAGGGGGTCAGGTTAAAAGGAAGAACATAAAATAAAATGGGTTTCTAGGAGGCAAGCAATGTAAACTTTATAAAAGTTGGGTAATGGATAACCATTAATATCTCTTGGAGGTAGGCTACTTGTTGAATCGCTTACACACTGCAAGTATTCTGTCTTGTATCTCTTGGAGATAAACTATAATTCAACAATGTTAATGATGGGTGGGGAGCCAACAATGCAATGACAAGCACGGCTGTTTGCAATAAATTACAAATTTGAAAAAAAGAAATTATTATCATGCATGTTCAATGGGAAATCCTCTAGCATAAACTGAGAAAAAAGATCCGACCAGAAGTCTATAGCCTGTGCTACATGAACCCTCTTTATCTTCATATCTACAACACCTTTATGTATGGATAACAAACGTACACCTGCCTATAAGAATTTCCATTGGAATCTTGTGTAAGAGGGGTTTCGATGAAGACATTTGATCAATTAATTTCATGTAATTATATGATGGGTCGATTGAGTTCAGCGGAATGCTCTGAGTTGGTCCTGATAATTATGATGGAAAATTTCCCCTGTATTACCTTGTGCTATGTTGCTATGTAAGGAAATAAGTTGGGCCTGGTTTGCCCTGGAGTGCTGTGGAATCTTGCCTGTATCATTCCCGGCATGTAGTTTTGTAACACTCACCTGGACATTCCATCATTAACCACAGGCCTCAATTATCAAGAGAGATACCAGTATTTATCTTATGTTGAATACGACTGTCCCATTATATAGGTTTAACCAAGAACCTCCGCATTACACCCACCAGTGTGATAACCCTATACCATGTATCACACTGCAAGATCCATTGTCCCAAATGGTCAAATAACTTATGATAAAATCAGTTATAACACCTAATAAATTTGAATACATTTCTGCATATGATATCGTGTCAACATTCAAAATGAATTAAAATGTATTGAGATGATATTTTTGGATATGCTGTTCCCATAATATATCATAATTTAAAGAGAGGACGAAAATGAAGCTACAGGATGGGGTTCAGCAGTAACTCTCATTGGTTCCATCTCGTGTCTGCTGTCCCTCCATGACTAATGTCATATACAGGGATAAAAGTCTTCAGGGATTTCCCTGATTTCAGGGATTTTGAAATTCCAGGAACCTATATATTCATATAAAAACTCAGGTGTTTGGGCCGATATTGGAACATTTCAGGGATTTTCGTGCTCTGTGACTTTCATCCCTGCATATAAGGCCCCACAACTAGACAGACAGGCATAAATAAAAGTGGTTCGTTATAATGGACGGGTGGGACTGTTCGGTGTTGGTCTATACATTGACAAAGGCCCCACAGAAGATGCCTTTAACAGTTCCTCCTCTCAGGCACAAGGCTCGATCCCTCACCCTGCACACTGCAAACATGAAAGGTACAGAAATAATTGTCATGAATATATGTGCTCTTTTGGACACTGCTCGTGTATTAATATGTCTTGGGCTTGGGCCGTGTCAGAGGTCGAGCTAAGTAGTTCGACAGAAGGATAAATTACGTCCTCGCACTGTCAGCAAGGGTCAGCAAATGTTGGGGATTAATCCGCGGGGCTAGGACCTGTTGCTGTGTCCTTCCGCGCTGTGAATCACTACGCGGGCCTCATCACCAGACGCTGCGTAATCACCGCTCGCCGCGCCACCAAGCGCCGTGAGGTGTATCAATAATGGTAATGACAAAGAGGGGGGCAAGGTCTAGGGTCATGGGATTCAATCGTCGACGTCACCCTAGCTGTCCCTGTCCACGGGTAGTTTATGATACAAGGCATGACATGTGAATATCTATATCTGGACTTAGAGGGCCAAGACTGGAGCTGGTTTCTGGCGATATGCACCGATAAGAGCTGATAAAATGCATGGGACCAGCTTGTCACTGGAAGTGACTGATATCCATGGACAAGGTACCCATCACATCATGTCTTATAAGTGTGTTTTGCCACTTTTAGAAGAACCAGCAAAATTCAAAAGGGTAGATCCACTTGCTGCCACCCGTGGCTTCTCGCGCCGCCAGCAGCAAGACTTTTATACTGGGAACAGGGCGGAGATGAGTTCCGGAAATAAGCTGGCTGGAAAAGGCCTGAATGCCATGGAAATGCCAGGAACTGGATTGGGTGATGGAGAAGGTGGCGGTCAGATGAGACTGTCCCCAGGACAGGCAGAATGACCTCTAAGACTGACCGACCACTGAGGTGGATTGATCATAGTAGTACTTGCATTCCAGAGAGAGAGAGAGAGAGAGAGACAGACAGACAGAGACAGACAGACACACACAGAGACACAGAGACACAGAGACAGAGACAGACAGACAGAGACAGATAGAGACAGACAGAGACATGTAGAGACAGAAAGAGACAGAGACAGGCGGAGACAGACAGACAAACAGACAGGTTGATTGGGGGGGGGCAAAGCCAGGGGCAAACTGAGAGAGGGGGCAGAGGGATGGGCATAAGGACATAGAAAGACAGGGGAAGAAAAGAAGAAAAGAACAGAATCAGAGAAGATATTGAGATAGGTCATTGGATTTGAAGGGAGGAGGGAGGAAGAGAAGAGGAAAGAAAGATGAAGTGAGAGAGAGACAGAGAGAGAGAGGGAGAGAGAGACAGAGACAGCGAGAGGAAGCCAGAAACAGGCTGGACAGAGTGAGAGAGAGACGGATGCAGAGGGATAGAGACATTCAAAAGGATAATTCCAGAGAGAGAGAGAGAGAGAGAGAGAGAGAGAGAGAGAGAGGCAGAGAGAGAGAGAGAGAGACAGCGACACTGATAGAGACAGACAATCTAAAACACAGAATCCAAATCATATCATGGCTATTTCTCCTTTCACATATGTCATCTCCGGCTTGGACATCCAACATTATCCTAGAGTCGTGGAGAAATGGATGGTGGTCGTCAGTCCCTGCAATGCCCTGCACCCTCCACGACCCTGACGTCATACGTCACCCCACGTGACCCTGACATCTTAAGTCACGTGTCTGTGTTGGCCATTAATCTGTGTGCATGCGCGGCTTTGATCTGCCGACAGAGGGTGCTACTGTCGGCAGATACATCAAGTCGTTAATTGCCTTTCCGAGCAGTGTTTGGAAGTGAGAGGAATTCCTCTGATTGTAGCACCAAGACCACAGAATCCAGGTTAATCTCTTCCATTTTAGGTGTAGAAAATATAACCAAAGCAGATTTTAAGCGCCCAGTCTATAGCATCCAAGCTAAAATCTTTCTTTAGGTCTAGAAAAAAGAAACTAAAACAGTCTTTGGAAGAAGTAACCTACCAGCTTGATGATTAACTGTGCCTGTTCTGGACACATCTAACAATAATTATCTATTTTTTATTTGTTTAATGATTATCTCTCCGAAATAAATATTGTAGAAACACATACTTTGCCCTCCATAGTGGGGTTACATTTTCCTAGGAATATTTGATTCTAGAGCTATTCTATCAAGCAATCATATTCCTTCCCCATTTTTATGTATTGGTCTAGGTTTGTAGAAGTATTCAATTCTCATTGACATGGAAATACACTTATCAACCTTCACTCTGCCAATCATTAGGTGGGGAAGAGTGATCTGTGGTCTCTTGGCTCTTCACATCAAATGGCATTTTTTTGTACATGTATTCACTGGTATCTTTATCTCCATCTTCCCTGTGTTCAATAATACCTCCCCCTCCTTCATCTAAGAAATAAACATTTCCACTGCAGCATCATTCTTTTCCACATCTCAGACATTATGGGTTGAGCCTGGACAACTTACCTCTGCCATAGATTATTGAGTTAATGAATCTTCTTTTTCTTTGGTTCTTTGCCGTCTTCAAAAGGATGAGGGCACCTTCTTTATCTACCTATTATACATCTTTTATCTCTCTATGATAATTGTCTAGAACTAAAAAAAGAAAGATGGTCTTAGTGTGCATGTTGACCTGCTGCTTCCATCCCTCTAATGGTCCATCATCATGTGAATTCACCATTTCACTTTCTCTGTAGGGGGTATTTGGTGTGGGTATATATTTTAAACTACCCCATTATCTCTATTCGCAGACTATCTACTCTCTCTATACAGTTGTTAATTCAAACACTAGGCGGTGCTTACAGAACTAATCATGGTCCTATGAAGTTTGACCTCGGGGTCTGACTGCTGCTTGGTGGCTAAGGCCAACAAATGTGTTTCATGTTTATCTGGAGGATGATTCATAAAAACTAACGATACAGCATTCAAATTCTCAAAGTGATGATGCATAATTCAAACTCAGAAAATGGCTGTTATTTCTCAATCAATTCAATTGTCAGTTATATATATATATATATATATATATATATATATATATATATATATATATATATATATATATATATATATATACTGGAAAGGCATACTCACTTTCGATTATAATTCCCTTCCTGGCTAAAATCCTCGTTTCTGAATACATCGTTTGACCACAGAAACATCGCCAGGTTTTATCAATCACCCTCCTAATTACGCTGATTACAGCACACGAAAATGGTCTAAAATATAATATCAATTCTTAGAATTTAATGAAAATGTCTAGGCTTTGAGCTGTTTTTGATGAGGAGTCAGGTTGCCTGAAACACACTTTTTGTTTCAAGCCTGACTGCCTTTGGCTGGACTTGATGGCAGACAGGTGGTGGGGAGCAGGAGGAGGAGGTGGAGGAGGAGGAGGGATGACCAATGGTCAGTCTACTATACAGCAGGCCCACCTACAGGTCAGAGTCTCTCTGTATCTGGGCAGGGCAAGTGTAGACCTAATCCAGTAGTAACAAGCGCATTCCACCAAATCCACACAACGTGTTTTATTTTAGAATTTGGAAAACAATTTTATAAATTGCTCTCTTTGGCTCTCATGGCCTTATTATGTGAATATTTCAGCAACAGCTCATTTCCCTTAAACACAAATATTTGGAACTTTTCCAAGAATTGATAGAAGCTGGAAAGCGTTTATCTTTATTGGCAGTGGGTAGTTATCTAGCTACTCACCAAATTTACCATTTATTTTCAATCTGAGTATACTAGGTTATCTTTAATTGACAATGCACTGTGTTACATACTTATATGTTTAGATATGGTATATATGAATGTCAAATACCTGAATTATGAACACTGAAAACAAAACATTCGGTCGTTACCGCATTATTTATTGGGGTAAAAGATTATGCACAATTAGCGAACTGTTTACTCCAAATATACAAAATCTCATGTTGATGTCAGGTAACTATTCTGACACCTACACACTTACATACCCAAAACAGAAAAAGGGGGTTGGCCTAACAGCTCTCCAGGGTGTAAACTTTACATATGAAATCTTAGATGAGGAGGGGGCGGGGTTCCCTGCACTGGCAATGCAATGTATTGTCCTTGTTATAATGGCAATATGGCGGAGTGTGCAAAACTACTGGTATTATGTTTTGAAATGACACGAGAGAAAATTTGCTGAGGTGGATTTGTTGAAGTGGCCCACGATTTAACTACCCTACCGTAGTAGCCTGGCTTTGCTAGAATAATTTCGCCATTGGTCCAGGTTTGTGATATTACATATGATTAGCATGTTTCACTGAAGTTTCCTGTTTTCTATGATTTATCAATTGTTTCTGTAATATATGCACATTCCCTCATCAGTGAGGGGAAACATAACTATAACACTAACTATGATCCTAGATTAAAATGCTAACAAGAGAAGTGTACTGCTCAACGTATAATAACATTGGAAAACAAGGTCATGTATGATTTCTATTTCACTGTAATTTATTGAAACCTTTCACATCGGCAACTATAGCTACTACGTTATTATGGCAAGAAAACATTCATCTCCCAGCATCATTACCATGGCAATAGGCAATACAATATACACAACCAGACCCCAGCAGGGAGTCGGGCACATCAGCATCCCAGGCTTACAGGGGAAATATTATCATTATTAAAGCTTCTCAGCCTATAGTACAGTCTACAAACAGTGTAGGTATTACTAATTAGGATTGTCCTTCGCATTCTGCCAGTTTTAGACTGACATAAAGAGCTGCTGCATGTACTTATAAGTATACATATACTTGTATATGCATGTATAGATGTATACCTATACTCATATACGTATGATAGACGTCTATACTCACATACATATGCATGTATACGTATACTTATACATACACATATGTACATTCACATACACATTTTACATGCACACTTATACCTATATTTGTATACATATCATGCTAATATGTATGTCTACATATTTATATGATATAAGTATAACTATAGATGCACATGTATGTTTGTATATGTATAAATGTATACTTTCTTGCTCCATGCACGTATATATGTACATCACGGAGCTGCTCACATATATACGTATACCTACGTATACATACCAGCTGCTTACATATGTAAAGCTCACATCTGCTTCATACACCAACATGAATACCTAAGTCTTTTATCTCCATAATCTCTGATGAACCATAAGCTGCACAGATAACAGATCCTCTCAGGACCAATCGACCCCTGGGTAGGGGGTCATTACACTGTCCTACCGACATGTCCGTGACCTGTGACCTTGTTTGATTGATCCACTGACCTTGACCTTGTGACCTTATTCCCCAGTACGGTCCTGACCTTGATCCTGCTCTGAGGATGCATCATACTCTTCTAATTACTAAGAGACTTCTGAGTTCTTCAGCCTATAACATTTTTATAAGTCTCTGTTGAGAAAATGTTGAGGTATATTCCTCAGATTTACAAGAGGGTGAAAACAGTGTTGTAACTAACAGTCACGGAGCTAGTTCTTTCATATGGCTGTAATTAATGAGGATATTCCATATGTTAGCTAGACATTCTATTGCAAAACCGAAGACTATGGTTAGTTCCATATGCTTGGACGTCCCTGAGTGAACACAAATAAATGCAAAAAATATACTTTGCCAGAAATTTGATTATAACCATTTCAAGTAAACCTTTCAAGTTTGACCTAGAAATGCTTACATTGAATCTTCTTTGTAAAGATATTGCACAATATTTGGTATTTGATATCAGGGCGTTTTCTTTTAATGGCAGTGACTTTGATAGAGGAAGGTATCAAGAACAACATATTTTACCTCTGAAATCATAGAATGAATCGATTAGGATGATCAGTGATAATTACAGGGATATGTTCATTAAATTAACAAAGGAAAAGGAGTTTGAATAAGCAGCCTGTGATACAGGGAGACGATCTGTTTAAGGGACGTCTAGGTCTCTCTTTCAACAGTTGATGACAACTTGGGAGAGACAACGCCCTACAAAGTTTTTTTCTTGGGTAGTATCACTGTTTTATCATCAGCCATCAAGACATTCACAAATCAAATAACCTACTAAGCAAAGCAAAATAAATACAAACAATTATATATAACATACAAAAATCCTCCTCGCTCATTATTACTTGATACGTATTTGAGTCCCCAATGTTATAGCTGGGCCGCCTTCCCTCTGAGTCTGTTTACAAGGTTGGGTATTTATATAACATATATAACGACACAAGATAATTAACTCATGGGCCTGGATGGACCCTGGATACTAACGCTTACATGCTGGTCGTTGAATCTGTATACGCTCTTACACAGTTATAAATTATCTTGGCTTATAGTACAGAACAATGAAGAGTTTGTGGTAATTATGCTGGGTAGTCACATCGCTAACCTGTATCGTTGTGATAATGCATTTCGATATGTAGATAAAGATGGGATAACGATTTGATAACGATGCCTTGTAGCTTGGTGTATACCACTGTGAGGGAGTCCCTTGCACTGGTTTCTCTTTTTTCACTTTCCATCCCACACCATTCTTTTCCAGTCTATGCATTTGATTGAGAGAAAAGAAAACCTGGACCTTTCCAATCCAATGTGAGGTAGTGACGAAGCATACAAAGGCCTTATTTTTACTAATAATATTGTCTAATGGTATTCTGGTTATTCTGTCACTAAATCCTAGATTTTAACTAGGACTGTCACCAAATCCTAGTTGTCAACTAGGACTGTCACAAGGCTGTCACCAAATCCTAGATATCAACTAGGACTGAGAAGCTGATTGCTAAAATAATGAACAAGAAAAATACAACATTAATTTACATGTGTTCCTTCACTGCTGCATCGCCAAGGGCCATCACACCCTCCCCTCCCCATCTCACGACAGAAAAAAATTCTAACTAACATCTTTGGATTTCAGACATAATAATGAGAAGAAAGAGCACTAGCATTTGTTCTGCTATAACAAATATACATGTGTTTTCTCAAAGTAAGTTTGCAAATCACTTCTGTGCCATTGCTGAGATCGAGGTGATTTGTTGCTAGCAGCTCCTCCCTTCTTAAGCAACTCCCTCCCATATCATTATGTCTACCCCCTTCTTTCCCCACCTCCCCCAACTTAGTTTGTTGGCTTATGCCCATTGCATGTGACTCTTTCCTCTATGCCTCCTCCATAGGCTTGTGACAGGCACCAAGAGAATATGCATTTATTCTGTCATGACACAACCAGTGCTAGGCATGTTGCCTGCTACTTGGACATTCCTTCATGGTCTGTTTGATTAAGTACTCCAGCCCACACCAGCAGCAGCCTCAGACGCTGGAGGACAGCAAAAATGGCCTTATTGGAAGGTTGGTCATGCCTGGGACATCGCTCTGTATCATAACCAACATCAGGATCACTCACTTATTGACATCATGGCAGTTCTCAACAATAAAGAAACAGACATTTATACATATAGAAATAATTAGAGCATAAGTCACCTTCCTTTTTCATCAGCATCATCATCCCATCTTCTCGTTGTACTAGGATTTACCCTTGATCCTTCTAGACACAACACTAACAAATTTTGTTTCTATACACATGGTACTCACATACTTTATTTCAGTATATGTAATGTGTAGATAAAACTGTCTCTTTTTTTTCATTTGAAGCACTCATGTAGTATGCAAGGAGATTCTGTGTGTAGGCCCATAGACTGCCTTAAGTTTTGCTGCCCTGGAGGAGGTTGAACTGGTAGTAAGTAGTACAGGGGGTCCTCCTGCCTTCAGTCACTGCTGGCTTCTTCCCAGTGTAGTCAGATCCTAATGCAGAGGCCTTAGCCTCTAGAAGTCAGTCCACTGCTCCTTTATCTTTTTTTCTCAAGCCATCATGGCTATGTACCAATATGATACAGGATTCCAAAGCTGATTAGTCTAAAATTCTATCATAATCCTCAACTATACAAGTACACCTCTCTTACAATAGGGAAGGGGTGCCCTTTCCTATAAAGAGTGATTCATCAAAGATAAAAACAAATTACAATGCACCATGAATGGTGCCTTTGTATACGAGAGATATAATACACATACCATGAATCTTCCCTTAATTATTCCATCTACACACTGTCCTTGTATATCTTTCTAATTCATTTTCATCGAAATAAGGAAGAATGATATTACCATAATGATTATTTAATAAAAAGTGTCAACAACCACATCATCACAAGCGGCAGACTCTGAACTGTACATAACACACACATGTATTTATTATAAACATTTCTGAAGATATCCTTCCGCATTCACATATATATGTATAATTATCATCATTTAAGTATCATTCTCATTGTGGTATGAGGGGCCATAATCCGCTAGCTATACTTTAGCAGCAGTTAGAGAGCCCAGGCAGTCTTGCCCTATCCATGGGTAGGTAGAAAGGTAGTGTCTGTCACCACAAATACCAGCCAGGGCAACAGGACATCCATCCACCACTTTTATGAGGAGGATCCCGTCGGTGCGAGGCTGCTGCCGAGAGATGACTACCCGGATGCAGGATGATTGCATATGGCGGGCAGGCTCCCTATGGCGTTCCTTCACTGTCGGCGATTGGTAGTCCTTTTAATATGTGCCCATCCCCCGCCCCCAAGCACATAAAGGGGTGGGGCCCGTCTGTCCAATACTCAGCCCTGATTGGCTGAAAGATGAACAGGTGGGTGGGGGAGGGATGCTCTGTGGGAATAGTCAGCAACCACTGCTTTAAGAGTTTGTACCAGTGAGACACCTGGTGAGCATTGGCCGCACTACTATATCCTACGCTGGTGCCCTGCCTGGTGTTGTGCAAAGAGGACCCCCTGGTACATGATGCCGTTCACCTCCATTGATACCACTAATGAGTTGTCAAACTCCGACCGACCGTCATCTGCAAAAACAAGCATAAAATACCATATAAATAACTTCATACACACAAGTACATGGCAACCTGGGCTTTTACTGAATAAAACATGACAAAAATCAGCTTAAGGCACCTGAAATGTATTTCATTTATTAAGAATGTCATACTTGTTTTGCACAAATGCATAATCCTTGGATCAAAACCAGTTTGATGAAGGGAAGTGACAATGGAGGCATAAAAAAGAAAATCGAGAAGCAAACATCGGAAGCACAGAAAGGGTGCAAAAGGGCGTTGAAAGGATCGTTTACCTCCTGACTAAACACTTAACCAATTGCTATAGGGCATTAGCATATTAGGCTATGGAGGCCGCCATCTTGGTTAGGCCCCGACTCCAGAGCACGGCATGCTGGGATTTTTTTTTATCAGCCTCCAGAACAATGGTCACTGATAACACTGATAAGCTGCACCCTACCCCCTATCTCAATCACCCAAGTACCTCTACATTGTTTCAGGTATGACAGAAGGTGATAATCAAGATAGAGAGACAATGCCCTGGTTGGCTTACCTGTGGTGTCAAATAGAAATTTCAATGATCTATTTCACTCTTATTTCAAATATCTAATCTATTTCTGAACCATCTGATTAAAGCATATCAGATGAGTGAGAGTTCACATATATGATTTATAGAAAAATCCCATGGATAGTAATTAATTGGCAGATTGTCAAACTAGACTATACATAGAGGCCAAAGGAAGATCTAGCCCCCGACTACATAAGCCATCTAGCTGATACTCTTAGTACTAGCAATGTGCTAGTCCTGTATACTGGAATACACGAGCAGGGCATCAACAGATCTACTGATCACAGTGCACCCATATTTCAGTATAGACTTATTTCTGACAGATCAGGATCCACTATGCAGTATGTAATGTGAAGATTGGGTTTTCAAACGAATATCTCACCCATACAATTAGTTATCTGAATCTTCTTACTAGGGGCAGCTGTGCGAATAGAGTAAGATTGAGCGAGGCAATGACAAAGAATTTCATGCAGTCATTTGTTATCATCGGGTTTCTTTAAATGGCGTCTGAAGGGGCGCATTAAAGAGGACGTATATGCAATTTTCTCCAGGTCCCACACGGATCGAATTCACCAAATCAAATTGTCGTCAACAAATGGTTTCTGACCTGTGTCGGGCGGGGATTGCTGCTCAGTGAGCGTCCCTCTTCATGGTGCGACGTGTGAACTATAATTATCTAACACGGGGACGCTGACGCTGCGTTTGACGCTGCGTCTGACATGTCAGCAGACGACATTTAATGCCGACCGAAAGCTTGGATATCAACGCCTGCATGCGGGAAGGGCGTCAACCCGAGGTCAGCGTTAGAGCCAAACTAGTTTTAAGTAAACAGAGTTAAATGTCGGTTGTTTTTATGGACAATAGCTATATTTTATTTCAAGAAAATGGGGATGAACCCTGTGTTGGCACAAACAACAAATTTGAAATTAAAAAGTTATATCAGAGACCTCATATACCACGACCTTCCCGTAAGGTATACAGAAGGGAGACAAGATTGTTTGAGGAATTCTGCTCAGAAGCCAAACGTGGCTTATTCTGTAATCCAGTTAACAGCCGATAATACTACAAATAACACTTTGACATTTTAAGCTGATCAACCAGAGGATCATCAGCCTAATCGAGCCAAGTGGTAGCGACTGTGAGATATGTTCCGCTGACTGCTTCCAACAGGGATGTGGCAATCGATTTAGGACTTCACAGGTTGTGCGGCGTGTAATTTGTAGGAGGTGTAAAGTTGGAGGTCGGGTCGCCACCTCCAGAGTCAGTCTCACCCCAGTTGTGGGGGTAATTGCGACTAATATCAAGTCGTGTCGCTATGTGCCGACATTACTCCAGATCACCCATGTTGTTAATGTGTGTCTTTTTTTCAATGTCGTCTGCTTTTGTGGTTTAGTGATCCCCGCCCAGAAAATGCAATGTCACTCCTCTAAGGGCATTATAATATTAATGCATAATGTCCCTTTCATCTAAAAGGAGGCAGAGGAAGTATAGAGCACTTATGTCTCACTCTATCTTCTATGATGTAGGGTAACTACTTTTAATGACCAATATCAAACGTAATACGCATCCAAGTATGTTAAGTTTATATTTCATTTTGGACTAAAAATATTTCCTGTCTACATAAGTATTTGGCACTGTTTCACGAGGTTGACAATATATTTATGAAATTTCAACGCCTATCATCAAGATTCAATATCTGCTAATTTAGTAGGGGTCACAAGATGCATTGTCAAATACAAATGTCCCTGTATGTTCCCAACTCTCAACAAAAGCAGAAAAGACAAAAAAAAAGCCATCAGGGATCCAAAGAACAATGGTGCATCTGTTGGGAGAAGAGTCTGTTAGGGGGCACTACTAGTAGTAGTATAGGTGTGTGCCATTTGCCCCCTAGCGGTGGCAATTAATAACAAACCTAGGAAGGCAGACGACATTTAGATCACCTGACTGCGTCCCAAACCACCCTCAGGTCGTATTAGCAGTACAGTAACAAAGTGGGAAGGAGTTGGGAGTGGCCATTTTTTGAAAAATAAAGTGGGTGGATCCGATTGTGACCCCTAGCTACGTGGACGACCACTCCTCCCATTTTATTGAATAATACTGTTCCTTTTAATTAGAAAAGATTAACCGATAAAAGTAGTGGCAGTACCCTCCCCCTCCACGAAGGAGAATACCCTCGACCATAAAAGAAATCTACCGACCCCCTGCGTATCCATAATGGCCACTCCGTTAGGGTTTGGGATTGAGGAAAGGGGGCATACATGCACTGCAACAGTATTGTTTAAATCATGCTTATTCCTGTTTTTCTTCTTTTGTTATACACATAGCTATGGGCATTGAGATCATGAGCTCTTGCCACAATACCATAGATTTGTTGTCTTGAGATAAGGTATGTAGAATGACACCCTACAGGCTAATCTGGCTACAGGAGTAAGAAAGAGGGGCTCTACTCATTAGTGTGAGTGTTAAATAGTATATACTTCATGTCAGAAGTTACAAAATACTTCCAACCTGACACTTAAAATTGCATTGGGGCACTGGTAATGACGCTATGTGTCTGGGAGAGAACAATAAGGGAGGAACATCATCATTTGAGTAAATAAGCACACTTGTCATGTATTGGGTTCGCAAAGAAAAACACTTGTCCTTGCTATACAATTTGTAATGTAGGCTCTGGATATAACTATACAATTTGTTCTTTGGATAATATAACTAGGTACCTGTACTTATACATAGGATAATGACAAATGAAATTCTACACCACAATGACAGGGTTTGCCTTACACTTTATCTTCCAGGGGGAAAATGGGGAGTTAACCTCAGAATCGACCACAATAGAAATTGGAAAGTGGTTATTGTAACTCTATCTTTGACCACTCTATGGGTACCTATAACCTGTACCATATACCTTCAAATCTATGTCACCCAATCCTGTACCCTCTCGACCATTACTGTGTATAGATAGATGGCAATATATCATTTTTCTTGTGGTGCAGCGTTCAATTGTGACCAAGTCATTCACACGAAACCACCCCCATACCCATCTACCTCCCCAGCCCCAATATTCTCAGTCACAGGCGTCACCCCATCCCCTCATCTTCCAACTATATACTGCCATTATTCTTGATTTTAATTTTTTCCTTTCTATTTCTGGTCAAGTCGAGATAAGTGAAGATGAAAGCTGAGCGCCACCTCATTTATTCTGGTGGTGGTATCATGGCAGATGCGTGCTGGTCCTTCTGAGCTGGTACTCCTAGGGGTTTAAGGGCTACATACAGTATTTTAATGATTTATGCCCATTGCTCGTCATGATGTATGAATGAATCCCTGGCGAGTAGGTTAAAAAGGGCTTTATTATACATCATGACAACAAATAGGCATGATTCATTTAAACACTACGCAGCCCTTAAAGTGCTATAGGTGTGAGAGGGGAGGGAGAAGCACCTTCCCATCCATCCCTCCCTCCAGGCTACCCTCACCTAAAAACCCCAGTCCAGATTCCGGTCGATATGGACAGGGGTGGGGCGCCCCAGTGTTGATTGGCCACATACAATCAGAAACAACTTTATTTGCAGCTCGCCGTGTCGGACGGCAGTTAAGGCACAATACGCCGGCGGCGGCTGCCTATTGTTAACCACAGGCTCAATGAGATGAGCCTCACCCGCCTCGCACCTGGGGAGATGGAGCTAGGTGTGCCTGGTACTGGACCTACCTGTCCCCACCCCTCATCATCCTCCATCCCGTCTCTCCAATATCACCATCCTAAGTTATATATACCACCTGTAGATCTATGCACCCCAAGCATGCATCAAAAACTCATGGGCCAGTGCAATTCATGAATGCTGATTAAAAAATGTAAGAATAGATACAGAGATACAGTGAAAATTCTATTGTCAACCGCTAATATACACAAACAGATCTTGTAGATACCTAGCATATTCTTCCAGTCACATTTGCAATACCATGACATTAATATTTCTACCAATCACTTGCATGGGTTTACGCCCTTAAGTTACACCTCTGCCATGGCTCTGCGTGTTTCTACATTTTCTATATTCTTACTACAGGACAGCAAGTCCACATTCAAATTTTGTGTGACCAGCAGACTAGTGATATACGTTATACCACCTACTATTTCACCCTCCCTTTGCCCTTGACCCTGAACACCATCTCCTACCCCCACCACCACCCCCTTATTCACCAACTGACTGAAATACGAATTTGGATCACACGGGTCGAGGTGCAACAAAGGTTAGCAACTGTAGTAACAGTCAAATATATGCACAAATCCCAAGGAGAAATATGTATCCATTGCCACCGACTTAGGAAAAGTTGCATCTGTGGTCTAGTAAACATAGGGGGTATAGATAGGGGTGTCATTGAGTGGATATAGGTGTTTGTCCCCAGGGCATTGCCCCCTGGCCTGGGGGTTACTACATTGTGGTATATTAACCCTTTAAGATCCACAGAATTCTTCCATAATCATGCTCCCTAGTCGTCATGATGCACCAATGCAGTGCTGGCGAGTCTGCTCGCCAGCACTGCATTGGCGCATCATGTCGACCCTGCGGGAGCCCAGTAACCCCATAGGTCAGCATGATGCATGAATACAGCCCCGGCACCAAAGGGCATACTTCATTAAAGCCCTGAGTGAGTCTATAAAGGGTGAGATAGCGGACAGGTCTGTGACCAGGTCTAGTCCTCTCATCATACTGTGACACCGGGGGATAGGATGGCGGCCAGGACAATGGCAATCATTGATAATTTGTATCGGCCGTCATCCGTCTTGTGCCGCCATAAACACGGCTGGTGTGGCTGGCTGCTGGCTGCAGGGCACCTGTTGTATGATAGTAGCAACACTCACAGCAAGAACCCCCACCCTCCCCCATAGGGTAGGTTCACCAGGAATTGGGCACATATAGCCCTGAGTGGACATTGGATTTTGCAGTTCTTGAAGCTTGCTAAATTTCTGTATTTGTGAAATATATTCTGTTAAAAAATGCCATGAAAATAACGATGGTTCCATATGTCAAAGCTTACGCTGATATTACTTGTGTCATAGTGCTTTGACACCTTGTCTCCGAGGCTACATTATAAACATTAAACTACTTTACTGCATTGCAAAAATTGGTAGTTCACTGCTCGGTTTATGATGATGCATGATAGATTCACCAGTCACCATTTCGTAGAGTGTAGTTCTTAAAAGTGTTATTCTAAATTCCCAAGATTAGAGAAATGGCTCTGTAGTCATGCGTGGATAAAGCCACATCCAGGTGTCTGCCTAAATTAAGATGTGTCCGACTCATGGTGAATATACCCTACATTCCTATACTTCTACACAGCCTGTTCTACAAACCAATCTTCTATCTCATCATATTTTATGGTCACACTGATATCATTCGTTGTATAAAAAGCACAGCACGCTAACTCTTGACACGTACATTGAACATAGCCTTATTGTACCATATATAATTGACCCTGCATGAAGTATCAATTCACCCCCTCCCCCAAATTCATTTACATTTTTCTCCTCATCCCCCACCCTATCTCACCCTCCTTCATATATCTGCTTTCATTCCTAATTGTCCCTATGTCATGCTGGTATTCTTTCCTCCTGTGCTTGTTTCACGTCAGCTGTTGTCTGATGGAGGCATCATAAATCTACCTCCTACCTAACCCCTATCTGTGTGACCATTGTAAGGTATTTAATGATCAACGCTCCTTCTGCTGCCGTTGACCCGCGAAAGGTATATGACCTCTCCAGGAGGTAACATTGTACACAACAGTGGGGAATCGGGTCACAGTGAATCAAGATTTGGATGAAATGTATATACATCCTTGTACACAATTCGAGGCACATCATTGTTTTCTGCATACATTGTACTTTTGAACATAGCTGACTGTGGCATGTATAGATAAAGCATTTCTAAATATTATTCATCAGCACGACTGAAAAATGCCCTCCCAATTGAGTCAATGACAATTGAGAAATTCAATTGGCTGTATGAACGCACACAGTCAGAGAGGATGTATTTTGATATAAGATGGACACCCCTTTAATCTACCCATAGTGCACCATAAGAACTTGTAATTTAAACCGAGGCTAGTTTCGCCCCCTGGTGGCTTATCGCGCCTGTGCGTTGTCCACAATGGCGGCCCTGCGTCCCTCGTCCTGTTATGTTGTCAGGTGTAATGGAGGACCCATTCACCTCAATACTTCTATTTACCTGCGTTAAAACATTTAGGGACAGCATGTTGCACTCAGATTTTGATGATGCTGATTTGGTAACTCTCTGTGTTGCTTTGGTGCATCATGACCACCTTCCCTCGAACCCTGCAGGTGCCTATAGGCGATCCTCAATATTTTTAGGCTTACATTACATTTTAGGAAGGATGGAGCGTCACTTAGTCACATTTATGCATATAATGATGTAGCGGGATCTTTTAAAACCATTTCCATCCGTCAATTCTTCAAAACCGCTGCAACGCTAGCGTCAATTTTTAAAACCCCTGTGTCACTTCTGTCCCTTTTTAACCGCGTATAGACACCTGCATGTTCAGTGTGGCGCAGAACTGCAAGGCCCGAGAGTTACTCGCCGTAACTGCCATTTAAAGACCAATTTGGCCTATTTCGGAAAGGGAGAATGCAATAAAACAGTATGTACACCTCAAATAGTTAGCTAGCATCTGCACCCATCACCCTCCTCATACATTGTACATACCACAACACACAGATACACATCTGATCAAGCCTCGGCCATTGTGAGCTACATCAGATCCAAGGTGTAATTTAGCTGTAATACTGACATCCTGATACACACCCATCTTGTATAGTAAACCAGGGGAATTATCTAAGGCTTTTGATGCCGCATGATGCATGTTACTTTGTCGTTATTGTGGATCAATGCAGTGCTGGCGAGTCTACTCGGCAGCACTGCATTGGTGCATCATGCCGAATCTTTGTTAGTATATAGACCCAATATATGATGCATAAATGCATGCCTGGTGAGTTGCTCACCTGGGCTGCATTAATGCACCATGATGACAACATGGGCATTATGCATCGAAAGATTATGCGACCCTTAAAGAGAGCTAAAGTTCTGTGAGTGTATGTAGGGTGAAGGATGACCCCAGCGTCCACGCTGTACATTTATGGACGACATACAATGGATACACATCAATGGCGTAACCACAGTGCACAAAATAGACGGCCATGAAAGCTATAAAACTCCATATAGGCATTGAATTGTAAACTATAAAACCCACATAAAAACTGCACATGAGGCTTCCTTCTGTGGTTGTAAATTTCAACAATCTTGGAGAATCTGTAAGATATCGGCGACGTAACTATCCAGGAGGAACGTTAATAATGGGGTAAATTTCTGCCCCTGGCTATACTATAGGCCCCATGTGATGATATCAGGCCGGATATCTGGAGACTGATAAGTTGAGAATGGGTGAGGAATTTAAGTGATGTGATGGGATAATTGGGTCTGTTTTCAGTGCTGACGGGTTATTTGTATTATTTTGTCTTAAGTGTTTAATCCACCAGAGCCAACTTCCTCACGATCTAGTTCGCCTTTTAAAAGACTCAACATGAGTCCCTATAGAGGTTTAGGAAATTTTATTAAGAAAATTAGGTGTTGGTGTAAGAGATACTCTTAGATAAAATTGGGGCTTAATGGACCAGATGCTATCCCCCTCTGCCACATTGTTTGGTGTCTAATGCAGTTCTAGCGAGAATGGAATTAACTGAGAAAATATTGTTCCTCACGTGAGTCTAGATCCAGACTCAGGCAATGTCGCCAAAATGAGTATGATTTGAGACTCAGCCTGATCCTTGGATGATACTCAGGCAAAGCCAGAGTATCATCCAAGAATCAGTCTCAGGATCTGCCTGAGTATCATCCAAGGATTAGGCTGAGTCTCAAATCATACTCATTTTAGCGACATTGCCTGAGTCTGGATCTAGACTCATGTGAGTAACAATATTTTCTCAGTGAAGGTAATATCTCATTGGTCTGAAATCTATTTCGCCTGACCCCTATTCCTCGAGCTTTGGTGGATTCGACGTTTTAGGTCATGTTTCCAAAAAAAAAATAATCAAGGAACTGCACTTAATTGCATGTTTTTTCCCCAGCAACTGCAAGTCACAATGACTTTTCTGTACACATTGTAATTCACGATAGTGTTTGAGAGATAACGGTTTAAATAGTAAAAACGCTTGCAGGTGGTAATAGTGATGTCCTACATCTGTAAGTGTTGGAGGAAGGTTCTATTTGATCATATCACCACTAAATGATGGCCAATTACGTTTAATAAACTGTAGTTTGGAGACAAGCAGGTGAAGAATCTTTGATATGTAACGCACCGCATGACACATGGGGTGATGGATCAAAGAAAATTCCCCAATAAAGATCTGAACTTATAGAGACCGCCACATTACATCCTTTTAATTAAAACTTAATAACAACCATGGAGGTCTGTTTGTGATAGAAAGTAGAGCATAAACATTATAATATATAGCTTGAAGAGCATGTTCTATTTTTTTCTAAAGTGTGTTCTATGATAATAACTAAGTGTCTCATTGAAAAAGTTTACACCGACCACGCCTGCCGTTAATTGCTGGGTATTGAGCCCATTGTGTTTTGAATAAATCAAATAGTTCAGCCAAGCCATGTGCTCCATATGTTTTTCTTTTTTAAACTTTTGGCTATAACCTCTCTTTAAATCAGACTAAAGATGTTTCACTTACATATGACATCAAAAATAGGTCTATACATGTATTTGGCTCATCTCACTCTGTACTTATCCCCCTTCAGATTAACCACCCACAAATCCTACAAGTTCAATGAGTATACTTGTATCTCTATTACAATGGACAAGTCCTAAGGCAAGGTGAAAATTGATAGCGGAAACAGTGATTAATATAGCTGTGGAGTGGGCCTGGCGGGGGTGAGACGGTCCCCAGTACAAAGATGAACCAGGTACACTGTGCCTTTGTCAATATCTCTCACCTGTGATAAGCTTGTTAACCCTTTACAGCCAGCACAGTGATTTAATGTATTGTACTATATGGTCATTTGCTCCCATGTGTTTGAATACAATACAGTTGAGTAAATCGCCACACACTTGAAAAAGACTGTAGCACCAATACAGTGATGCAAAGGTGTCCTCCACTATTCACTGCAAAGTCGGAAATTATCCTTATTTTAGAATGTTTAGAGAGGTTACAACCAAAGGTTAGGAATCCCCCCCCCTCCCCAACCCAAAAAGGTCAGTGGCATCTCTGAAAGTTGCAAATTAAGTTATTCGCTGCTTGGTCAGCATTGCGTTGGCGAATCAGGATGGCAATTGGACATGGAGCCCCGAGGTATCTACCAGCTGCTGCCCTTAAAGTGTTAATAGATCAACGCCACCGTTCACCTGCAGCCTCATGACAGGGTCAGGACCCTGGTCTACCTGTTGCCGCCACTTAATTACGTCTTCATTCCCTGCCCACCTTTCACGCCCACAGGTACACCAATCAGAATGGACAATCACCTGCCCTTTATTTCTTGAATTCCTATACTGCCCCATAGAGGTCTAGATAGGTCTCTAGACCATGCCATTGTGCGTGTTGAGATGGGGAAGAAAAGGAGGGACGAAGAGAGAAAAGGAAACAGGGGATGGGGGTAATCTTCTAGCATCCCTGCCAAGCAGAGGAAATGATCCACTTAGTAATCACAATATATTGTTTCTGATTATGAGTTACCTTTTTCAAATAAAATGGATTGAATAACGGATGTAATGGCAATTACCCTAATGTCTATCGCAGGTCCTTTTAGGGCACTAACCCATTACTCTCCTAACGGGCTTTGTGTCTTTAAGTACTGTGGATCTTTAATGTTGTCTAAGGGAAATGTAGGGTATATCATAGTTTAGCAATTTACTTCATTATTCTTTGTTTCAGACTGAACAATTTAGTGGGTGTGCAGGAGTGATCCTTGTCCGCCGGGTACCTCCCAAATAGGGTCGTGAAGCCATCGGGAACCAGCAGGTAGGGAGAGCAGGACCAGAATGCACCGTAAAGATGGCTTCTACTGTTGGGTTGTGGGATTCAGGTACTGGGGGGAGTTTTCCACCACCAGGTAGGCGGGTAGAAAGGTACACGGCAGGTGGACAGCGCCAAGATCTGACATTAATATACCTGTGTAGCCTCTGTGCCTGCCCGACAGGGAGCAGGGGGGTTTGGGGCATGACCTACAGTTCCTTAGTCCTCCTGAATAACCTCTTGTATCCCACATGATCCTCTCTCCACATCTATAAACATTCACACTCATATGTCAGGTGTGGACAGTTACAGTTATAATTGACAAAGGCTGTTGCGTGCAAATCCGTCATTTATGAGGTCCACTCATCTCCACGTCAATGTGCATGGTATTCCCCTGCCCCTTCCCACTTTCATCAGCTCGCAACCCTCCCACAGACATAGTGCTTCTTCCCACGTCTCTTTTTGGTTTGATTTAGATCAGTTTTCTATGGTCGTTACACCACACTGATCACGGGGGAGGGATTGGCTACAATATGTACATGCATGTCCTTTCATACAAAGTCCATTTGTGTATTGAAGGTGATCAGTTGCCAAGTGTTCTCACAATAAGATCGTGCCCATGGTAAGCCTTTGCTATTGGTTTTGCTAATGGGTAGTGTGAGAGGGTCTTATTTTCTTGTCTAATTCGATAAAGAAGTTATAGCAAGCCCATGGGATCATGGGAATGACATTGAGAAGATCTATACAATGCATTCTAACCGTAAACCATCTTGTGTGAACAAATACTAGAACAAAGAAGGCAGACAAGCATGTTTTGTCATCACCAGGGAGAGCAGCATTCAAAACAGTCGGTGGCGGTTCTAGGATAAAAAAAAGGGAGGGGCGCACTCCCGATATTTGAGCTAATTTTTGTTTGCAAAATATGTATCTTAACCCTTAAGTACTGACAAAAATGAGGAGCGCGTGTCCCCGCGCCCCCGTCTCAATCCGCCACTGAAAGATTTGACACAGAAATCTCAGCCCTACCCATATATGACAAACCCACACACTGGAAAGGTACCGATTCTCTATGCATAGAATTTGATACCATTTGCTTGAAAATGGTAAATATGAAAGAAAAAAAATCTACTCACTTCGGCTGGTGATTTTGAGGTGAGCGCTGGGCATGCCAACATGGGCCATCGTTGAGGCCATGAGCCGCTCCTCCTCGGAGGCAGGCCGTTTGAGTGGGGGCTCCTCAGACTTAATAATTGAGGATGGGGGTGTACAGGAGTTGGGACGCTTCTCTCCGGATACTGGGCTGATCGTAGACGCCGTCTTGGAGGCCTGCTCCATGCGCTTTGTCGCTTGCTCCATGGCGCGTGTGGCCGCCTCCATGGCGCGAGCGTCTCGTTCAGCCATACTCCGCAGGTGGGCTGGTGTGGGTGGCATTGTGTTCTCTTCATCACCTGGAGGAACGAAGCAAAGGTGGTCATTTGATCGTTATTGAGGGATAAGTTGTTGAGCTAAACATACTGGCTTAAATCAAACACGAAATGTATTAAGGATTTAGATTCATGGGTCAATTAGAATTCAAAATATTTGTAAATAAAATATATCAGGAAATGGCAAAAGTTGGGGGCATGAATATTGGGAACAGACTATTGATGCTACTATATGGTTGACTAAAAATTGATGATCTCAGTATTTTACCAAGTTTGGCTACCCAGGTAGTTTATAAAAGGGCAGAGCAATCAAATTTTGTTAGGAAATATCAGGGAAAATGTGGGAATCTCTTGCATGTCTGTGTGAAAGTGGCACATCTTTGTTTTTCAAGTATACCAAAACTGCAATTATCAAAGCCCCTAAAACACAGGAAGGGGATGTTAGAGCTTCTTGGAAAAAGAAAGGACAGCTTTAATAATGAATAGAATGTGTGGAGGCGTGGGAGGGTAAGATCTAACTGATGTACACACAATATGCCCCAAGTGTCACAGCCACGGGGAGCCATGTCAAAAAGTGATTACAGGATGTGGCCAGTTCCCGAGGCTACATCTCCCCATTTCATCAGAGGCATATGACCATTGTAGACTCTGTATGGCGCATGGCTACATAATGGTCTTATTTCGCTGACATCCCATTAGGGCCTTGTCACTGATGTTAGACCAGATCTGAAATTGTCTTGGGTGGTTTCCAAAATCCTTCACAACATGCCTATAAATAAAGCATTGCAATCCTTCATTCCTGGGAAGATCTTATCTTAACCCTTTAATGATTGCATTTTAAGGTCATTTGATTTTCATTATGCATGAATGGAGCTCTGGTGATTGGCTCGCCAGATCTGCATAAATGTGATGTAGACCCTATATGGTCGATAGACTCCTAAAAGATCGACACGATGCACCAAATGATACAGCACTCATCGGTGCTGCATTGGTGCATCGTGTTGATAAAGCCCTGAGGCATCATGCTGTCCTCAAAGGGTTAATACAGACACCTTCTGCTGATGTCCTCAGGATGTCTTATGTGGTTTATGTCCTGTGAATGATTACCGTTTGTAGTAGCTACCACCACGCCATCTTACGGCGAGGGCAGGGACTAGATGCCTTGTGACCTTTCACACAGTGATAATACATGTACCCCTCCGCCACCCAACCCCTTCCCAAACCCCCAACGGACCCCACTACTGATGTACCTGATTCTGCTCAGCAATACCCTAGGGCCTTATTGCTGGGGACAGTATATATCCACAAGTTAGAGGAAAGGAACAAAAAAGTATGAATATACCAAGTGCCTGGGGGCCTAAAGACCTTCTTAATGTATGGTATGTGTTTTATCTATAAGTGTTGTGAGATGGGAGAATCTCTTAGGGTAGAGTTTTTAGGTTTCATTATTAGAGTGGGACAGGAAATGGGGAGGGTGTCTGGGGTCTTACTGGTAACACAGGTGGACATCTTGGTCTTTGTTTCTACTAGATGACGGGGTATTGGGGGCTGGGAACTGGTCCCCAAAACGTCAACAGCCATGGGGATATTCAATTAACTTTGGGAGACTGTGACTCTTTATGGCTTTTTATCTGCTTGTTTTATATTCAGGTAGAGTAAGCAGCTGAGATTTATAAGAGAGGGAGTTAGTTTTTGGTCCTATTTTTGGTTATTGATATCTCTGTCACTCCCCAATCAGCAGAAATAAGGAGATTTCATTATTTGGTCAAATGTCTGTATGGCGATTCAAATCCAGTCCAAAAGTAGGAATTCTGGGCAGTACAGTATTGTATGTGATCTCCGCTACCACGAGTTGCTACCGATGATGAGCTTCATTATAGAGCCAAACGTTATCTGTTTACACCACCATGTAGAACAAATGGTTCACTTGAACATCTGTGCAACTACTACTGGGCCCTAGCAGTGACTGCCAGTTGGCTTCTGGTACTTGGCAATGGGATCACATCACAGCAGAGCAGAATACACAGTGCCAGTCTACTACTAGTGCCTTCTACACATCCTCTTGTCTCTGACTTTGGCTGTAATGTATGCACCCTCATTCACATTAGCTCAAAAAGGGGCAAATGTAATTACACATAACAAGCAGAATTCCTACATAGTGCCTTCTATGGCTTCCACTGCTTGTGACTCTGGCTATATAATGCAAGCAACCTCACTAACATCAACTTAAAACAATGGGAAATACAACTAAACTGCAGCAAAGAGAAAGGCCAAAAAAAGCTAGAGAATCAGTAATGTTGGGGGAGACACTTAATGTTGTAGCTAAGCCATGTTGCCCTCCTCATCCCCCCTACAGCACTACAAGCACAGGTCCCCTAGGCCCATCTCCAGGGGACTGCAATCATAATCCATCAGGTAGCACGTCACCAACCTGAGTGATTGTGCTGCGGCCGGCTGTGTTGTTGCTGCTGCTGCTGATGCTGCTGTTGCTGGTTTTGCTGGTGTCGCATGGAGGCGAGGAAGAAGTTGGCTGTTCGCGGGCTCAGCGTCCGTACTGGTACAGGGCATGTGTTCTCCAGGCCAGGCCAGTGGTCGTTGCCATCACTAGACTCATCTTAAGGAGAGAGAGGAAGGAGAAGATAAGAGGTTGATTAGTTATTGGCTATTGTCTCTGTGCACTTGTTGGCTTACTCCCAACAGGGTTAATGATGTCAGAGTTCTTTAAAACTCTAAGGGCAGCATGGGGTACCTAATTACTTTTATTGTTATAGTGCATTTCAAAAGATCCATAAACTGTAAAAGATTGGTCTCAAGTAATTGGTATCATGTGTAAAAGTCAGACTGACAAATAATAGTCAAAGAATTATATAATTCGCTTCACATACTTTTTTTTTGTGATTCTGATGAACATAAATTGTAGTATTTATGGCCTTTTTCCACATAAAAATGTATCGCGACATACCTTAATTTACACACGACTAAATTTTTGATAACTTAACATGTGTACACACCAACTACACTATGGGTGACATCTCCTCCGGTATTTCCTATTAGATTATCCGCATGTTTCTGTACTCCTTTCATTTATTTCTTCCCACCATAATTTGTTTACATGTGGAGCAATTTGAGATATAAGACATTCCAGATAGCTACTGCTCTTGCAGCATCTGTCACTTCAACCCTTTAATTCTCTGACATTATGATGCATAAATGCAGTGCTGGTGGGTATACTCACAAACACTGCATTGATGCATCATGCCGACCCATTTAGAGTGTACCCTATTCTGTAGGGCCGGTATGATGCATGAATGCAGCCATGGTGAGTTACTCACAAGGCCTGCACTTGTGCATCGTGGCGACCAACGGGTGTGTATCAAAACACTCTCCTGCACTTTAAGGGTTAACCCACCAGTCCTCCCCGCTCTACTGCTACTCGTGCATGGTGTTCACTGGTACCGAAAAACATCACAGCAAGCCAGTTCAACCAAACCTGAAAACACAGGGGGGCAGGGAAATTTTACCCCAACTTCACTCGATTCTACAGATTCTAGAGATACTTGTGACCGAATGGAATGCAATAGGAAGCCTCGAGGAAGACTCCCATTTCATTTTTATTGAACAAAACTGCAGTGAATGGATCCCAAATGTGCATCAAAGGCGAGGAGGCTGGGGATGATGCTGGTGAGGGTTATGGGGAAGACTGCGGTCGACAGGTAGGAGGATTAGTTCGCAGCATGCCCGCTGTATGTCGCCGTCGGCAGTGCCACACCTTGACAGTCCTGCCGTACCTTAAGCATCCCCCCAGTCCCTTCTCCCCATCCACGGCGCCTTGGCTATTGCGATTCTGCAGCAATCAAACAGTGGCTTTGCCGGGGTCGACGCCTTGGTGGCGGCGGAGTGGGGAGCTTCCCCACTGTTTTGCACAACAGGGGGTACTCTATCGAAACCATGCCCCCTGCCTGCTCCGCCCAGCCCACTCTCATGTCTTCATTTTGGAGTAGGACGATTCGGCCACGGCCCGCCACAGTGCCGCCAAATTGGAGCGGATTGGACGGGTATGCTGGCCGCCTGGCATGAAAGTGGAGGCAGACAAGATGATCTACACCACCCTCCCACCCCTCCAATGGTACCCCTAACCCACTCCTTCCTTCCACCCCCCCTCCCAAACCCCCGGACCAAACCCTGCCTCCGTCCGGTCCAGGAATTCATCCAGACTGAGTAATTTTCCATATCTCACGCCGACGTCCTTCATACACATCCTAGAGGTCAGCAGTGAAAAGGTGGGGGGGGGGGGGTGCTGAGGGTTTGAGGATGATCTCCCCAACTCCCTCGCCCCCATAACCAACCTTCGAGGGGCATTTGGATGGGAAGGTGGGGGGTTATATATATATATATATATATATATATATATATATATATATATATATATATATATATATATATATATATCCTACACCCCTTTTGCTCCATAGAGCCCCATAACCAGTTGAGTAGCCAGGTATGTGAGGCATCAGGAGCAGCTCACATCTGCTCATCTCCCCCAGGTACGTACCCCACCGCAGCCGCCACCCCTCAACGTCAGCAAATACCCTATTTAATTTAGATTTATATGCACACATGCAGCCAGTCGACAGCTCGAGTCGGAACATTAATGCTGGGGAGGAATATCAGTTTGCACGGAGTCAGAGATACTCAACCTTTCAGGGCACCTTTCTAACAGCTCACTCAAAGCACTACAGAATATTTCTTCTACTTTCTTTGTGCCCTTGCACCTTCCCCCAACTGCTGTCATTTTACGAGCCTCCAGCGTCCTTCTTTGCCTGTATCTAAATTGCCTTACAATTGTCCCTCTGTCTATAGATGAAATTCTGTTTTTTTGCCCATTCAAAACTCTGCCTTAATCAAAATGTAGACGTATAGTTTACGTTTTAGGCAACTGACCTCTGTATATATCACTGGCCACCCCCCATTTCTACACAAAGTCAGAAGGGATTTTCTTGACCTTTGTGTCTGGATCTTTTCTAGACTTTCCCTTCTCCAGATCCCTTCCTCTCCTCCCTCCCTTATAGCCATGTCCTTCCGGCTTGGCCTTCTCCCCTCTGGACCTGGTCTGGCTGGGGCACCTCGGAATGCCTGGGGCGGGCGCGTGCAGGGCGGAACGGCGGTGATTATGGCGGAGAGATATCATATCTACACTGGCGGCATACTGGTCGTTCCTGCCCTGCGGGGGTAGGCTTTATATCCAATTATAAGGTGCCCGATAGCCGCTGCTGATAACGGCCCCGGCCAATAGAGCTGTCAGGTGGGGAGAGCTGCTCCCCCTTGGCGCCTACAGCTGACGAGCTGCTCAAAACGGTTTTTTACATCCACAGCCATTAAGCCAACATTTAGCGTCACGTGACGGGAAATATCCAATGCGCATGTCAGAACTCAACCCACCCACCTAGCTACAACCCCCCCCATATGCCGTTTGCAGATATCACAGCCCGCAAAGAAACTATTTTCTACCTTTTTAAAAATAAATTTCTTTCATCTATTTTTTTTTTTATCTTTTTGTTATTTCTGAACCCCACCTTCAATAATTGGCCACAGGCATAGAACTGCAGTGGGATTAGCAGCTCGGCTAGCTGCTCACTCACTATCTCCAACACGTCCGCCACCCGCATCAAACGCTCACCCTTTTGCTGTGGCCACATCAAAGCTAACCCCCTTCTCATCAAACAGACAATTGGATGCTGGAGAACCCAAACATCTCCCAATGGTAACGTTATTACCACGACAAACCAAGCCCCCGCTGTAAACATCGTTAATCACCCACGTCTAAACATGCGTAAATAAAACACGGCCACTCTTTGAAGAAAGAAATGCCAATTGCATTTTTACTGATCCAAAGTGCCAAAATTATAAAGCCAGCGAATAGAATACATGGGTGCCCCCTGTTTTATGTGGATTCTAAAACATGGTATGGTATCTTCATCTTTAGTTTAAAACACATGTTGTGGACATGTTTTATTTGGGAAATGATTTATTGGGATAGGATATAGGTCTTGGTATCTATATATGAATAGAGTTGTACTTACTATCTTTGGTATCTGCTTGTGTGATTGCGTTGTGAAGTTTCTGTGCTGATGCTAAATGGTGTGCCGAGACGGGAATACCTGCCGGTAAACAAACTACTCACAATGAGTATACAGCTCACAGGAGTACAGTTTATGGTACATTTCTAAATTTCTTTAAATGAGAATAAAGCTTACATAAGGTGTTCTTAGAATGAGTATATGACTCACACACTTAGCAAAGGGAACAGAAAAGATATGGCAGATACAATGAGTATACTAATCAATCACCTCTGACTAAAATCATACAAAATCACACGATTAGCTCATATTGAACACATGGCAATGAGTATATACATGTATTTACAAAAGCCATAAAATGGGTATAACTATAATGATTTCCTATTGTAATAGAATAGTTACAGGGTAATGCTTAAAAAATTAAACGCTCTGTTTACCTGGTGATGGTTTCCAACTAAGTGGCCATTCTGGAACAAAACAAATGAAAGAATTTAGCCAAGCTTCTTTTTGTGATAATTGTCGGTCAATGATAAGGGTTATGTATTGTTATCGGGCGCCTACTTAGAGAATTATTATGATCAAGATGGCCTACTTAGGATCTGTGAGAGCATAGGCATAATAACAGCTCACGTTTGCATTATTCAATGTATATCGGCAATAATGGAAGAAGATGGCCGCAAGAAAACAAGTATTGGTTTGGGTCAGGGGTTCTGGAGCCAACTTTCAACATCGGTCAATTACAAACTGTTCAGGGCTTAATTTGATTTGGTAGGAGAACTCTCCTGCCCTTAGAGGCCAGAAAGTAGTGTGTGCAAATGTCCCTCTGGCGACGGCCATCTGAGACGCGCGTGGGGGCGCTACGGTAGGCGACCGAGGTCGGAACGATGCTGCAGTCTCCATCTGACCCAATCCCCGGATGTGACGTCAGAGGATGCTGATACGGCAGCGTCCGCTACAATACGGGAAATGGGAGCTGGAATGGCATGTAGTCACAGAAAGGGTCCCAGTGGGGCGCTCCACCAAAGTGAGCACATGGATAGTGTACAGGGGGTGGTGTGGGGGCCTCACCTCCCCCTCCTCTCATTCCATATCCCCTGCCTTCATCTCCCAAATGGACGGCTAGTATTGTTATGACTCCTCCTATATATCATCAAGTCTAGGCCATTATCTTGGCCAGAGCCGGAAGGGAGGTCGAGGGCAGGGGATCCCTTGGATGCAAGTATACCAAATCCTGGCGCTGCCAGGGCGGCTGGGGGCCCACTTTTCTGATAGACAATTGAATTAGGTTTCATTTCCCAACAGGAGAAGGGCTGATGAAGGTTGGCCGTAATCGGCCTTTATTTATGCCGGGCCCTGTTCTTTGGGGACCTTTGTTTTAGGGTCAGAGTCGGCTGGAGGCCACAGGGGGAGATGGGAAGTGGGGGCGAAGGAGGAGGGGTGGTAGGGGAGGCAATATGAATAGCCTGAAAATGTAGGCATTCCACTTCAGACTTCTGCAGTGAACATCCATATTTGATGTAGACCTGGACTGCCAGAACAGTTTGCCTATTGCACACAGACAGAAGAAAGTACTGAATATTGAATAGATGATCTCCCTTCTCGAAAAACATTCTCCTCCAGTAATATGGTGAAACTTTTGGATTTATTACACTTCTTATTGACTCAAGGTATCAAATAATCTCAAAATTCTGGGAACCTAGGGAAGTTTAACTATGGGAGAAAACGGTTTTGTGCTATAATAAGCGTACACAATAGATGACAGAGGGTATCATAGATGGAAGGTGACGGTGTGATATGGGGTCTGACACTTTTGGGCACTGATTAAATTCCCCCAGAGCTCCCACCTGCCCTGGGCATGGTTCCACATCACTCCCCACCACCCAAATAACTGTTACCCCCACCCTACCCGTATGTCCCGGTACATTCCCATCAATGTCATAGAGGTAGAGGAAAAAATACATTTTTTTGCCAGTTTGACTCAATTGTTGCCATATAAAAACCATATCAGGGGTTTCTTAAAAAGTTCCAGTGGAGCGTGGCCATTTTGTCGGTTGGCTGAGTTTGCATGGTCTGCATCAAAGACACGGGCGACCCCAGTGCGCCACCGACACCCTCATTTACATTTCCTAGCGCTTAAAAGGACATGGAGAGGAAGGGGTAATTAAGGCTTCTGGAAGAACTGGACAAAACACCTGAAGGAAACATGTTCACCTGGACCAGCCAATACTGAGACATGGGAGGGGTGGGGGCTGGATACTATAGGGGGTGGTAGGCAGGGGGTATATGTAGTAGCAGTAGTAATGGCACTGGTCCATAACCACTGCATTTACACGCCTGGATGAAGAAACAAGAGAGGGAAAATTGAGGGGGCAGAGAATTGGAAGGTTTGCTTGTGATGTGGAGGGGATTTCGGGTTCAGTGGTTCCCATGCATGGCGCCCGGGAGCTGCTGATTCCCTGTGGACGACCAGACATGTGGACGACGACTCGGCCAAGCATGTAAGACGTGAATCCAGCTGACCGACCGCCATGGCCAACCCCCCCCCCCCATTCTCAACACCTTCTCCTGGTCTATTCCAGGGTTAAAGCTTAATCCTTAAAACATATGTCTCTGGAGGTTCATGTTCCTTGGTAGAGAGGATGCACCAATGCAGTGCTGGTGAGCCAATGTACCAGCACTGCATTGGCGTATCGTGCGTTCAGGACTGTATCAGTGCCATAGGATCGGGATGATGTATGGATGTAGCCCTGCATCATAATGAACACTGAGCATGATGCATAAATATAGGGCAGCAATGTGCATTGCTCGTAACTCAAAAAGAAATAAATCAATAGCCTTGAGCAAGTCTAGCTTGTGGTCTGACATCAGCACTCCCTCACCCAGGTTATTGGCACCACTAAGGCACTATTCACATAACTCCCACCAAAACTGCCCTCTTCGCACCACATTGCCAAAAAAGACAAGAAAGTTGATACATGGATCAACATCATATACCTTCACCATTTCAGGCAAAAAGCATCTTATGGCTGCCAACCAACTGACTCTGTAGAATATAGACAATTACTCAAAATTTACAATAGTTGGTACTGAAATACCTTTTCCTGCAAGACCCCTACATCTCCTCCTTTAATGGCACTACACATTCATTAAGTAATTCTGCCTCTTATATATAAAATTTCCATTTTTGTTAAAACTTATTTGCACCACCAAAATGACTGAAAATGAGGGGACCCATAGTTGTCTCCTATAACTCTTTTCGAGATAGAAACACTATACAATATATAAAGGACTAAGAAGGTGTAAGAGGTGAGAGTTGGATTGGGGGGGGGGGCTGGGGCTGGGGACTATACAAATACTGACCCCTCCCAATGTGTACAACATGCACGACATGCTCCCACGGTCCAGATCAACATTTTCCTTTTTGTTCCAGTAAGAAAACAATATGGCCTTATCTGTAAAGATATCAGTGGGAGATAGGTGTCGTCCAACTGATCCAATCAGATATGGCTTTGTGTGATGGTCAAGTGGGGGTCAAGCACATGCACAGCTCTCAGACTTTCTTGGGAATAAAACCTCAGATGGGTTGATGGATTATGGCTAAAGCGGGGTGCTACTTGTACACGAGTGAAACATGGACGTACCTATCCAATTCAACATGTTATATCAATTTAACAGTTAGCTCGCCCATAAACTATATATCTTTGTGTAGTTATTACCAAAATGAATGACAGTTAAATCAACCAAGAAATTCATATTGCCATCTCAAAAGAATCAACTATTGAACTTGAACATTTGTTCTTGTTCAAGGAAAATTTCAATCTTGTATATGAATAACGGTTCACAACATTAACAGGACTCAGGTATGTCGGGTATGGGGATATGGGATATAGGTGAAAAGGTCGATTTTTCAATCCACCCTTGCAATCCTAGAAACAAAGCCAAAAATAATTTTCTTATAAGGTGACTAATTTTACATGGTATACAAGATAAATAGTGTTTCTCAAGCATTTCTCTCTGATACCAAGTAAAATTATTCATCCATTTCCTCCAAAATTAAAAATTATTTTTGACCGTGAATCTTTTACACATGCATGCTGCTGCCACACACAAGCACCGTGAGCACAGTGCCATGCAAGGCCCCCCAACACACCTGCGCCCAGCCCTGGAGGTGGAGGTGCAGACGAACCTGGATGAGGCCGCCCATTGAGCATGCCGCCATTGAGGTGTGGAGGTGTGGTTGGCATGAGAGCCGGCATCGGAGAGAAGTCGTAACCATAACTCGGCCGCCGTCCTTCTCGCCGGTTTCCGTCGATGGCCGACTGCAACTCTTGTGGGGAACTCAATTTGAGCTTCTCACATTCGTATGGGTAGAGGTATTTCATGTACCTGAAACAGGAGAAGAAATCATTATGGGTTTGGTTTTATTGTGAATCAAAGTTGTCAAGCTGGAAGTAGATTTTAGAATAATCTAATTGCACAATTTTGAACAATAGGCTTACATATTGATGTATAACCCGATAAGGAGTAATACATCTAAATTGTATAATTGTGCATAGATCTTTGTATAGGCGATACTGTAATTTTTATAAGACTAAAAAAGTGGGTCCTAGAGTTACATCCCAAAAATGAAATTTGTCATATGGAATAAAAAGAAACCTGAAATAAATCTATTTCTTTCCTTAATTCAACTGCAACACCTTTAATCACAGACAGTTGGAGGGAGGCAGTGAGTTTATTGACAGTGACGAGATGGCTACTCGTGACGCTATATATGAGCCTTGACGTGCATGCTGTCCCAGGGGTATAAATCCCCGCCTTGGTAATGAAAGAATATAGACGTCAACGTCAAGCTACGTCAACCCCTTAAGTCAGGGCCTCCGTGCTGGACGTCGGGCGGTCCCGTATCAGGGGACGCTGTCTGCTATCTGGCATCTTTCATCTTGGTGCACGGACGCTAACATGGCGGCTAAGCGGCTTCCTGTCTCGCTCCGTTGCCACGAGGGGGCGCCACGGGCGTTTCTACGTCACGTGACGTATCAGGTAAATTGCTCTATTTCCGGCGGTGTCGCATCCACGTTCGCCGATCCGGCAATTGCCAGGTCCTTCTCTCCCCGTGGGGTAGCGCTACTGTATGCAAGCTACACTCCCTCCCGTCTCATCACTCCCTCCTCCCATCAACCCTCCAGCCGCCCCAATTGCATGGCGCACGAAAAACACTGCCATTGCAAAATGAAGATTACACCCGGCGTATGACGGAATGCCGGTCCCCTGGGGGAGAGCTGACACTTGCGAAGTCGAGGCGCGGTAATCTTGGGGGATTTGAGCGTTGTGCCGTCGGAGCTGACAGCTTTATCTGGCAGTGGGCCGCCCAACACCCGCACCGCACCCTCCCAATCAGCCCTCTTCATCCATAGACTGAGCCCCTCTCTCTGCCTCCTCCTCTCCCCTCTCTCACTGCTCACTGCATTCCAGACACTGCCATCCCAAACTGCCATGCTCTTCTGCCTCTAGTGGGCTGACCCCTGCTTGAGCTGGGACCTTGCCAGATAAGGACTGATAACAGCCAGTATGGTGGGTACCAGGTGTTATGTAATGCACCCTGAAAAGTCAGCACTGAATAAAAGGAATATTCTCATTGGTCAATAATGTATCCCGCTAGGTCGGAATATACCAAGGTCAGTCTGTTTAGGCAACACAATTGAGGACACTCTAAACCACTGTTCATGTTATTTCTTGTTAGAAATTGATAAATAATACAGAAAAATATGGTCTTCCCCCAAAGCAGGGGAACTAATAGCTCTCTTAATCCATAAGCATTTTTACCACTGGGGCTTTCCCGATTTGCATCTACGTGTATACTCAGTAGGTCGGGTCACTATTCAGTCGCACCCTTCCCCGAATCCCCATTTCCTCTACTACTACTCCTCCATCCAATAGCTCTATTACATGTACATTTACCTGGTTTTTCGTCTTCTCTCAATCCTCACATGGCATAGTTATGCTCTCAGCGCATAGACATCCCTCAATCTCAAATTAACAAGTACTTTAAGACTTTTTATTCCCAAAGCCATCCCCTGCAGCCTCCCCCCATCAATCCCCAACCATCCCCCATCCCCGCTGCTCTTTTTACGCGGCAATGCAGCAACACCCCTCATCCCTCCTAAAAAGCCCCAGTGATGATGTCGAGATCGGAAGCTGGCGGATTCCATATTGTTCCATTCATTAGCGGCTCAGAGAGCGGTCTTGTTCCCAGGGGAGGTTGGCATGGAGGGCCAGTAATGCCCGATAATACCACGCCACTTCATTGAGAGATTATTTATCATAAACAATGAGTCATTACGCACGCGCGGGCGCCAACCGAAGATTATCGAGACAAATGCATTTGCCCAACGAGCCGACGGCAGCCTGTCGTGTACCCAAATACCAGGGCTTACCCCCCACTAAGCCTTTTATATTGAAACAATGGCAGGGCAACGCGTCGCCAAGCCCACACTGCCCCCTCCCTTAACCCCCTATCGGCTGCGAGCGGCACAACAGCAGTAAGCTGCCGACCTAACAGCCCGATTCACGACAGAATGATTACCTCCGCTTTTTTTCGGCTATTCCGCCGCGGGCCAGCCAGGCTCAATGGAAATCACTTGTTTGCCCCCTTTTTATCGATAAGTGATATTAAATGTAAATAAGCTAATTACCAAGAGATGATTTGTGGCAGATTGAATCAAATCGCCCTTGTTAAGTTGCCATAAAGATGGGCGTTAGTGATATGGGCGCAGATCGGCACCCAATAACGCTGACGCCCTGTGCGTATGTTATACAGGGCACCATGTGCTCTGCGTGGTAATGGGCGCAATGGGATCGACAGGAGATTTCCCCAACCTTCGCCAGAGGCAGCACCGTTCAAACACACACTGATACCCATAGGTGGCCGCATGTTTCTTTACATTACGCGGGTGCTCACCGGAAACAAGAGCTGTTCCCTTGGGCGAGGCGCCAAGATGCGCGCGCAGCCTGAGTGTGCCTGACGGTAGCACCTCCCTGCGGGCAATGCGCGCACTATCGAGCAGAAAAACCAAGATACAGGCGAATAAAACGTTATTCAACCATCTAAATGCCTACCCCCGGTCCCATTCTCCCCACGATGATCAGATAACATCTAAACTGTCGTTGATGTCATGATGATTTTTGCAATCTCCAGCAGAGGACGCTGGTTCGTTGGGGGCAACTCCCGCTCGTCGACACGCATGCGCGACGTGCGACGTACCCGCGGCCACAATCACAATGTCCCGCGCGATTCGCATAATCCAATAAAAATGATGAATAACTCCAAGCACCCGCCTCAACAAAAACGGCTTCCACTTGATGAGGTGGAAAGGCAATTGGAGGGGGTGGGGTGGGATGGATTTCAGTAACTTTACAGCCTCAACCGTGTAGCCACAGGCATTTCTAGCTCTCTGAGGGCAGGGTGATGCCTCCAACTTCAAGTTCATATCCCCTTAACGCCATGATGTACCAAGGCAGTGCTGGCAAATCTACTGCATTGGTGCATCATGCCAACCCTACCAAAGTATGAAAAGGGCTGTATTCATGCATCATGTCCATTCCCATGATTTACATGATGTATGAATACAGCCCTTTTCATACTTTCACACTATTCGGCCCTCAAAGATCTATGCAGTAGGGTCTATCACCACTGTTGATATGATCAGAGTGACGGCCTCCCTAATGTGAGTGTTTATTTAGAATTGAAAAGCAATTCCACGCCATTTGATTGGCCCTGTTAGGGCTGTGGAATCGTAATGATTCCCTATCAGGGGTTGTTGCAGAGTTACCATGAAATGTGATATATTTTGTTGTACTGCATGACTGGCCCACGGAAACTAAACTGAGCCCGAGGAGCTACTCAGTCGGCACACATTCAATTCAACATTGCATCAACATAAATAATTCGTTCATCAACATTTGTCAACCAGTGTTTGAACTGAAACATATAGGCCTGTTATATAACAGTTTCTCTCTGTTTTTCTTTTCTCTATAAGAGAAGTTAATTAAACTCACTGTGTCCTAAGTGTAAATGCTGCGCTGGTGATGGAGGAGGGGAGGTTGAGGCCCTTGGTGATCTCCCGCCATAGCTTCTTGTTAATGACCTCTACGAGGCCGCCCTTAGAGACGACCAGCCGGAACAGTTCGTACAGGTCTAACGTCTGTTTGGCCATGATGGGAATTCTGTTTACTGGTGTTCCTGAAAAATATCAAACAAAGGGGTTCATATTAGTACATGTAGCAAGTCCCATAAGATTCATTAAAATGCACAAAGTGAATTCAACTATCAAAAAAAGATATTGTTCTCTTGGGTCTCTATAGTTTATAATCGATGAACTCATTACACAATCTAAGTCCTGCCCAGTTTAAACTCAATAACTATACACATTAATAAGGGGAATTCACCCGGATGTAGCCGCAACTTGAAGGTATAATTCACTGTCCGACCAATAAAGAGTTCTGCGAAATGGTTACCCCCTAGATGTGTGGCTCTAAATCCATGTAAATTGCCACATTAGACTTTACAGATGTGAGATAGGGGTAATTACATAGGGCATTTATTATATTGTCGACAGTATAAGAGATATGTTCTTTCCTCAATTGAGGTTGGTGGTGAGAGCCTGGGGAGATATAGAGAGAGCTTTTTCCTGACATCTGTATAATGATGTTTAATCATATTCCGCCTGGTAGTTTAGATGTGAACACTTCCTATTTAGACCACAACTATGTATAACAGGATGTTCTATAGTTAGATGTGCAATTGTGGTCAATGTATCCCGAACCCTTCAAATTTACACATTTACTGATAAAAATACAAAATCACTTGCAGCTACCCTTTTCAAAACTGCATTTGAAACCAACGTATACAGGCATTCCATTGTTATCTGTGATTCATATCATGCATCCATCCATGTCCCTGTCCCTTTGAGCCACTGCTCTCCATTTTATCACAAATTGACCTGTGTCTAGTAGAAAAGTATATCTGTTGTTGCTGACGTGATCACATTGGTATTCATGATACATAGAAGTCAAGGAACAAAAGAGACCTTTGTTCACCCTATCATGGCTCGTATACACTATGCTCTGTTCTATAGGTCAATGACGTCATGCTGACCAACAAAGAATAATAGTGTGTTTATAACAAGTCGAATAAGGGAATTTAATATCTAAAAAAATTACTTGTGTGGGGAATATGTCATACTCTTATCTTACTGAATTAGGAATTAGAGTGGCAGAACTTTCCAGTTGATCACAATGTTTTAATGTCCAGAGATGTCATGTTTTGGTCAAAAGAAACTAGGACATCTCTATTTTGAGCAGAAAGAAATCAAAATGATTTATCATAAGAACTGTAGGTAAAAGGTAGGATTCCTGTCCAATACAAATAATCAATAATTAACAATGTTGGTGCTGGTGTTAACTTAAGAAACGCTATCATAGCAGTTTCTCCAATTAATGGTGAGGCAATAGCAATAACCCCATCTTCCAAAATGCCAGGTACATATATATAAGCACTGTTAATAGGAGGCAATGAGAATGGTGATAACCTGGCGGGAGGCAGGTACAGGTGCACAAAGACTAGGGTATAACACCTTACCTATACCACTTATAGTGATACACTTTTCACACTGCATTTTAAATACACAATAAACCACTTTATGAAATAGCTTATGCACAATTCTCCCAATGTCTTTTATCGTCACCTCTTATGCTGCTAATATCTACAACTGATCAATTGCTTAAAGTATAGGTTGCATAATTTTGCTCGATAAGGTAGTCATCAAAAGGTTTTCCTGAGTATCTTCAACCCAATTTCCTCCACCCCCATTTTATCTCGCTCATTATCTTTATAACTCAAGCCCCTTGTGAGGCTAAAAGCCATATTTTATTTCCCTGCGACTGCAATATTGTTCATTTTCTATTTCAGATATAAGAAATTCCCTCTATATCCCTACATTATGGCGATTCGTGCAAACAGGGATTGCGATAAGAGAAGTATTTATTGTCGGACAATGGTCACTCGTTCAGCATGTTGAATGCTTTAAAGGTCATTTCTTAACCTGTACGGTCAAAGCATTTTCTGAACCCCGCCAGATTCAAAGAGAAGGAAAAGGGCTTTCACTAAATAATGCGATTGGTATCGGGACTGACCTTTAGTGTTGACAAAACAAGCAGGTAAGGGGAAAAGGACCGTGAGAACCAAAAGGTGAGCATGTAGAAAAACGGGTATGCGTGATAGCTGTGACCAGCTCTGACGGCACGTTATCAAAACGTATGTTTTATCTAACAATGACCAATGCTGCCATCTAAAGCCCCACCCACCTAACCCCGCGACCTCTGCGCCGCTGGGAAATGAAGAAAAAAAAACCTTAAATGGCGGGTGGCGTCACATGATTGGGCAGTCTGACTCTACGTCAAGCATGTAAGACGTAGGCATGACGTACGCATGCTGACATGTCAACCATTGGTCACCCAATATGGCAGTCGGGGGGAGAAGTTTCTTTGTGGCCTGCGTGCGACTGACCAAAGGTTGTGGGTATGGGTCAGGCAATGCTCTGAGAATTTACCTACTTCAAGGGTCTAAGACTCTGAACCCTTGGCCTTTGCAGGCAGCCAGCAATGCCTCCTTGGGGGTCACACGAGAAAACGGATGGAGGCAGCTGATAGTGAGATATGATGAATGAGTGGAGGGATCAAATTACAGCAATAAAAAATGAGCAAAGCTCCCTTGCACTCTAACCTCACCCTAACCCATCTCCAACCCTCACAACGTATTATAAAGGCTCGCGACCGTTGTGCTAGGCCCTATTTTCCTGTGCTGACCTATCGAAGCGGGGACATACGGGCGGGCTCTTATATTGTTTCCCTGCTGATAAATACAGTGCTTAACTCTGTCGACCACCTGTCTTTGCCGTTAGCCACCGGCCAGGAACAGGCCCCATCCCACAATGGTGTGGTCCTTTCATCTCTGCTTGGATATCATACATGGATGGGGAAATAACCACCTCTAGCCCTCCTAGGGCCGAATGGTGCATTATGGCGAAATGCCCATTTGTCTTTCAGCATACATGAATTCATCCCTGATGCGCACTCAAGTGTAAGGCTGATACATTCCGTAGGGTCGGAATGATGCACCAAGGCAGTGTTGGTGAGCAGACTCACCAACACTGCATTGGTGCATCATAACGACCAAGACACTTGAGGCTTGGAGCATCCTGCGGCCTGTAAAGGTCTAGATGGCCAGGTACATATAACAAGTCCCATCAGTGTCGGTTTCTGGTTCTCCTCGCCCACGAACCCCACCAGCCAACCTAATCAACCAGCGGCCTCTGAAGTATAGCCCAGGTATTTCCTGCATCTACCAATTATAACAGTCCCATACCAAAGCTTGGCATATGTATGTAGCAATAGAGACAGATAAAAACCATCCAGTGGGCTTGGGATGAAAACACAAACATACAAATAAAAACCAGAGTACAATTTATATATGTAATCAGTCAAGTGATGTCTGTGCTAAAGGTTTATTGATGACTGAAGGCACGAGGTGGAAACCTGGATGCATTCTAACCATACCTGCTGTACAATAAAATGTGTTCATGACCAGAAATAGCAAAGAATGCATATCTATAACACATGCGCCTCCGATCTCCCCATACTACCAGCTCCTGCGCATGGATAAGTAGAATTGGATATAGGTATTTTTGTATGTGTATACATATACACGGATACACCTTATCATCTGTAATTGCTTTAACCCATGACCTTTGACCCAGGGCCTATACTTCACCCCAACCTCTGAATGTGTCGCGTCCACGCCATTTTGAATTATTCCCACTGTCCACACAACAATCCAAAGTCGGCACCACCAACATTCTGAGATGAATAGGGCGCTAGCCTGACCTGTGTCAAAGTTAAGGGTATGTCCCAGTTTGATGAGAGTCAGCTTTCCTTGACCCCCTATTCCAAAAGCAGCTGGACAAGACTGGACTCCCTCAGTAGAGTCAACCCCTGTATCAGACAATGCCGAGGAATAACGTTTTGAAATAACGAAAACAAATGGCCTTATCACTCTAATGTCATACCAAAAGGCATTCTACATACCAACCCAACCACACCCCTACTGCCCCTCACCCCTAGCCAAAAAGAAACGTATACTACACATCTCCAGCTTTGCTTACTAGGCAGCACCATCCTATGCACCACAGATTAACAATTCCATGGTCAGTAGTATAAGAGCTAGACAGACAGTGTTGGTATTTACATTTTGTACAAGCAGCAGACCCTGCAGTGTAAAGCTTAGCCTTCTGTAGGCTGTCATTACTCCTGTATCCCAGGTCATTACAAGGGACTAAACGCCCGCCGCGCCCTCTGTTGTCAGGGTCTTTGTGCATGTTAGCACATTTACACGGCACATGACGGATGTGACCGGGAGGTGGGAACAGTTGGGGAGTTAGGAGATGGGTGATGGTGGAGGGGGGTTTGATAGGGGTGAAAGGGGGCTACACTTGTAATTATCCTGATAACACAGTGCCAGCAGAAGCAGATCGTCCTGGCAAATAATGCGCATGCGCAAAGCCAATCATGATTTCCTGGCCATAAAATGGACAAAACGATGCTGAAATCCCAATGGCTTCCCCGCCTCGCCATCCCAATCAACTAATCAACTGATGATTTTAGCACAATAGCTTTGGGCATAATTGGACAATCTCTTATGCCAATATTTCATTTTCAATGCAATGGATTGGCCTTCCTGCTGTCGACAATTCTAAAATGTCATCTCTTTACAGATTTAAACTCTGTGCATGCACCTGAAGCAATTATTCTGATGGATCCTCCTGTAAGCTGTCCTACAGATTGGGTGGTCTGTGCAGGGGTTTATGGATCATCCTTTCTCCATAGCTTCCCATATCTGTTCATGAGGTAGTATTGTCAGAGAATACACAGAAATCAGAATTGCTGACAATAAATTCAGTTTCAATGCAGACATGTATTCATCTGTCCAACATATCTAACAATCACCCATTATACCAAACTCTTTTCGTTGGCTGCTGATGTAGATGCCTCTTGATGCTACAGAACTAAATAACCATGTAGTGGCATTTCACTTTTCTTGCCTCAAATAAAACTGCCAACTCAACAGGAAAAAAAGCAACATTACAATAAGACATATAAATCAATGCACAATCCATTACACATACACAATGAGGGACACCCTATTAACCTATTCACCTATGAGACATACATCATAGTTAACAACAAATAGCACAAGTTGTGAGAAGGCTCTATTATCTATAGGATATCCCCGTCATACACGTGTAGCGAATTGTGTATAGACACATTCATCAACCACAAGGCCAGCTAGCCAACAAGTTGCACCCCTACAGGAACTAGAAAAAGCCTCCCAGAGGGAAGCAGCCATGACAGGTGGCTATTAATCATACCTGAGTGTAGACAATGGCTATCTATATGTGAGATTGAGATACAGGTGAGACTGCCCCACAGGTGTGTGCAGGGGTGTTGAGAACTTTACGGGCCCCACTGATACCTCAAGATTCATGTATTTTTGTTGCCACAATAAGCTTATGCAAAGCAGTCTGTTCGCCAGCATTGGCGCGCCATTGTGACTCTTTGAGAGCATTTCAAATCGATAGCATTTGCTTGATGCATGAATGCAGTCCTGTCAAGTATAGTCACCAGGGCTGCATCCATGAGTCACATTGTAGCATTGGTAGAGCAGGCATTCTAAGGGTTAAGGGGTGGAGCTGGTACCCCATCCTCTATATGCCCCCTCTGTGTATGCCTGGTGTATCTAGGTGAGAGAGGGTAGTTATGAAGGTTACAGACGACCCCAATGTCACACCTTTTTGACTCGGTGTGTCATTCATAACGCGCCACAACTGGAACGATGTCATATTATTCTCAGTACTTTATGGAGGGCACTTTGCGACGTGTCACAATAGCATCCTTGGGTAAATTGAGTCGCAAAAGGAAGCAATTTTATGACATATGATTTTTGTACTCCATTGAGATTGCTTTTAAATTGATCCCATTTCCACCCTTAATTTCACTGATAATACATCCTAAAATGGCACTTCGGATCTGAGTGTCTGATTCCTTCCATTTATCTGCAGTGATTTTCTTTTATATCAAAGGTAAATTATATACACATATATGACATATACAACAGGTGAATTGTTATCACCTCGTAAAAAGAATCTGGTTTAATGTGCGTCACCATTTTCAGTTTTTATGGAATCCATATTCACCACTAACATACCAGACATATTAATGACAGGAGAGAGTATAGAGAAGCTTTATTCTTCATTCAGGTGGGGAGATTTATATTTCAGCCCACATCTGGGGTATAGGCTGGGGTTGTCATGCCCTCCTCACCCCTGTAGGTATTGGGATGAGGCCACATCACCCCATAAGTCATCACCCTACGCCCTCTACTTTATACCCTCCTCCTTACAGACCCCAAAAACCACAAAGATGCCACCCAATGGTCAAAAGACCAAAACAAAATAGGCCTAGATGAAAAATGAAAACTGTTAAACCTTGCCAATACATTCTGGGCAAATCAAAAGTGATTGGATCCGGAGATAAAACGCGTTTTCCTGTAAAAGCAGGAACAGTTGCTCGTCATTTCTAACATAGTAAATGAAACAACACACTTCACTCCTTCCCCTGTGCCCTCAACAGCTGACCAGCGTCCCATTGATATGGCGCCAGGTCTTTGGTCAAAATTAAGGGACATTTCTGCCAGAAGACAACTGGTGATTACAGTCAGTGGTCAGTCGGGAGACATTTTGAGAAGATCAGGGATAAGAGATAAGATAAGGGTCCAATTGAGGCCTCCTACTTCTGACCCCTGGTTTACAAATCTCTTTATTTTTCATAAAGGAGTTATTTCCTTTACTCAATTGGCTGTACTTTTTTCTACATATCCTAAGGTTTAAAAATTCCGGATTTATTTTAGATTTTTCTGTTCATTTTCCATCTAACCTTTCAATGATTTTGTGATTTTGAGAAATTTCCCTCTTATTTTCTATGACCCATATGTTTAGAGCCCCACTGCCCATGCCCACATCACCCTCCCGGCTGGGGAGGTTTCAGAAACGACTGACGACTGACTGATTACCTCCATCCCCCATGCCCAGTACCCCCATCCCCAACCAGTCCCATCTTTATCCGCTTAATGCCCCCCCCCATCCCCCACCCTGGAGGATTGTATCCCCCTGGAGGAGTCTGGCGTCGGTACCTGTCCACACCTCGCAGTACCATGGACATCTCATTCTACACGATCAATCAATCCCCCTTCATACCTGTACCTGTCTACCTGCCTTCTTGTCTATTTGTATTAGACTGAACCAGCATTACCTCCACCCTTCTAAGTATGGCACTTCTGTCGAATCTATTATGCTTCAAAGAGATATCAATAGGGGGCGCGACTGTGCACGCTTCCTCTAGCCTTCCTCCACGGCTGAGAATGGCATGGTGTTGACTGGACATTAAACATATCTGGGTTGCTAGAGGATATACAGGAAGCCTGAAGAAAGTATCCCAAGACAATGCAATAGTAAAATTAATTGTTCTCAACATCTGTGCTCCAATTACGTTGATAATACACGTTCCATGAACGTGTATTCAAGCCGTTATTTGCAAAGACAAAGGGTAATAATTGTTCTACGTGCCACATGCCGCTGATATCAAAGCATTGGTTGAAATCCCCATACAATTATCAAGAGCAATTAAGATGGTGATTACTTTGATGTAATTCAAATGTGTGCTCACTGCTCAGGTTAACATCCTCTTCCCATGGCAATTATCAAAACTCTCACTATAAATTTGGCTATAAAAACAGTCACACTTTCATTTCAAAGCATCCAAAATTTAACTCTGTCCTAGTTTCAGAGAATCCAAAAGTTTTTACACATGCTGTGCTGCACATTCTTTGGTTCACACAGCAACTATATATGTGACAGGATCTGCGAAAAGGTACCTTATTTCAGGGGGAATAAGGACCCTTTTCCCAGTGCAGGTCACATATTGTCTAACCCTGAAAGGGTACTGCCTGCATCTTCTGAGAGTAAAAATGTGTCAAGTAAGGGTGTTATAATTATCTAGCCTACTAGTTATTATAATGGTATATATTGTAGCGGTTCTGCTACTCAGGTGTCTGCTACACTAGGACTCACATAGGGGGCAGGCCTGCATAGTCTCATCTAAGTCACCTGACCCCCTCCCAGGTAGCCACCACACACACAAGGAGGCCACCATATTGTTTTGGTTGGACCCCAATTTTTTATAGCGGTCATATATATGACAGCTTGTGCACATGATCATTATGGATTTGAGTATTGAATATGAGTATACTTAGATACCTCACATGTATAATGTATCAATTTTTATATATTACTCTATCTACTCTGTTTTCCCCTTTTATTTCTATTAGCTGCTTTAATATGCATGGTGGTAAATATTCCTCAGTTAAAGTCGCCTCTGAAAAAGCTGACCGCATGAACTCTTAAAGCAGATAATTGCCTTCAATTTGGCCGGCTAGCAGAGATAGGCGCGGAGTGGGCGAGCGTCAGCGGCCGGCTGGATCGCATGACTTTTTGGAATCTGAATGCTTAATGGAAAAGACCATGTTCGTGCACCGTTTGACCTGGCGGGCCCCAAGGACGGCCGGCCGGCCTCCGGCCAAGGTGTCCCGCGTGTGATAGGAAGCCGTGGAGATTTGTTTCATAAAATGAACACAATGCTGGGGTTGCATGACACGGTGTGGGCAGGCCCACCTGGGAATGGCATGATAATGAGATGATCCCCCTACTACTCCTCCACCCTCCCATCTACCTACAGCCTTCCTCCTCCTGTAAACCCTCCTAGCACCACCCTCACCACCCCTAACCAGCAGTCTTTTCCTCCTCTTATCTCCCTTATCTCTCACTCCCCTTGGGCTCTCCTCTATTTTGTATATTGTGCTACGGGTATCTTTATAATATTTGAAAACCTGCCGGAACAAAGCTATACATATTTATTTATAATTGAGATATGCGGGTAATAAACTGTACAAAACACAAACACATATGTGATAAGAAAGGGGACTTTCCAAAAGACTCCTCTATACAACAATCGCCTACAAGTTTTCTGTTCAGCTTATTACAGGTAGAGGCCAGCAACCTTTGACCCCTGAGGCACATTCCCATTGTCCTATACTACACGGGTCTTGACCCATATACTGGTATACTCGTAAAGACTAGCGTACACTGCCAACTTCTTTTGATTGTACATGTACTTTCTGTTTCTAATTTCCATTTACAAGCAAATCATGGGTACCATGTTAACAATATTTTTACACACACCACATCAATGCCTGCGTCACATGTCACATGTGGGTTTGGGGCTGAATGCCCATATCTAACCACACTACACCACATGTCAAACACATTTAGGTATAAAGCATCTTGCGGTGTCTTTTTTCATGCTACAGTTCAAAGTGACCATATCTGTCCCGTACCCCCTCCCCCTCTACCCCCAACAGGGAGGCCAGATATTCTCATGACCATATTACCCTCGCATGAACACTATTATGATTCCACTGACCACTGAGTGTGAACGGTGCTATGTGCGACCAAGCATGATCACAGGGGTGAAGGAATGGGCCGGGGGGGGGGCAGCCCTATACATAGTTACTTCTTAAGGGTGAAAAAAGGGTCTCCAGATCATGAATTTATATTTCTCACATGGTAAGAAACCGCAGACAAAACGTGCCAACATGTGAGTTGATGTGTGATGGTCAGTGGTTTCTCACGCTGCCTGCCAACTCCCAGATTTTTGTTAACCAGTTAATGTACGAAAACTACTTTCAATTAATTGTATGATATCCTTCTATTGACATGATGAATAAATGACCATGCATCCATGCATCATGCTAGGACTATTGGATTGATGCACTCTTGAATTTTAGCATGATGCACCAGTGCAGTGCTGGTGATCACTTGGAAATGCAATGGTGCATCATGCCCAATGAACACCAACCTATAGACATCACGTATCATGCTGCATTTAAAGGGTTAAGGTGGTCGGAATGAGACGTCTAGGGGGAGGAGAAGAGTGAAAACAAGACCAAACAAGGGTACAATAAAGGACTTATGGAATTCCACAAATACCACAACAAAGCCCAATGCCCACGGTAAAGTTGTGGTCTCATGTCTTCTTGGCGCTATTCCGGCGGAAGTGTATGAGAGAATGACTGTGCTGTTGTTTTAATGGGGTTCTTTCTGTTCAATATTTAAATAATACACTGGAGGTATTCACACAGAGACGTGTATGTATTACAGACAGTGTTGTCAACAACAAAGGTACACTGTAGATCAGAGACCAGAAAAAGAGACATCTTAGAATCATTCTGAACGTGATCTTCTATCGGAAAGCAACATAATCTAATACAGAAGTTCAGACATTCTAAATAGAAAGCAGAAAGTCATGTATAGATGAGGGAAAACTTGCGTCTCATGTAGATATTGAGCCCACCTTGTCCGACAGGTTTTTGATGTGGAGAGAAGAAACACATTATCTACATATTAAAATGATTTTATGAGCAGATGTCTGGGCATAAAAGGCATATTATGATACACCTGTGGATTTTACACCATATTTCAAGGGCTCTCCAGTTCCCATAGTGGTCACACCCCCTGCTCGTCACGCTGTCTAGCGTGATTGCGGCAGGAATCTGTTCGATTGATGCGAATCACGTCGGGGATGTCGTAAAATCCGAATGGATGTCGTAAACTACTTAACACCGCCAAGAGAGTACAGGTATTTACGTCGTCGACCGGAGACCGGGCGTTACGTCACGGAATCTCTTCTGCTGCCCACCTGCGTCTCCCGTAGAGGGGTATAGGTGTCGGAGCGTGTCCCTGATCTGAAAGACAACCCTTGACGGCCTAATTCGATGGTGGGAGACGACACTATCGCCCCTTGTGTGGAGTGCTAAATACAGTTTAATGATCAGACTCGCCTGTTCCCCTGAGAGGGAAGAGCTCAGGTAGAGCGTTGGGTCTCTGGGGGATGCCGCCAACCTCTTTGATGTCAGCCATTCCCAAGGTGCATTGCGGCACTTTGGATGGAGGTGACGAAGTGGAACCGATGTCGCCATGATCCTACTCCCTTCCCCCACCTTCCTTCCTCGCCAGTCTATCCTTATTGCATTTTAGACATCTCAATCTACACAGAATCACTTATCCCCCTTTACATCACACCCTCCACGCCACAACCTATATAGCTTGTCCACGGTCATGCATGAGTGGATCTCTTTTCCATCTTTCCAGGAATATCACGGTGGTATCATTGGGGCTTTTTTATTCAGGTATTGGTCGAGGTGATCAATATCTAATGAGATTAAGAGGTAAGTCTTCCCCTAAGGCCACTCTATGAGTTTGAAAATGTACGATTATGCAATAAAAAGTTCTTCCTTTCTCTTGATCTTGGTTCTTACTTTAATACCCTCTTTCTTAATTCTACTCGCGGAAATTGCTGATGCCTTTAACGTTGTAGCTCCAAATTCCAAGGGATTACTTGCTACAAGACCTTATGTAACGCTGGAGGGGGATTGTCTGCGAAATGATAGGGCCAGGTCATCAAAGGTTCTCCTCTCTGCTAGGAGATTTTTGAGGACGGAGGGAGGGTGGTGACTTCAAATTTTACCACCAAGGTCTCAATAAGGTTTTTAAGCTAAAGAGAGAGGGTTGGGATGTGAGGGGAAGGCAATGGGAGTAAAACCCACCAGGCTTTATATAGAGTAAATATAGAGGTCTGTGATTTTATACAGGTGCCCCATAACACCGCCCAAAGGTCATCCCACGTTTACATTGCTTATACGCCACGGCCAGTGGCCACGGTAATAGCGCTGTATTACTCTATCGTTTTAGAGGCTATGTGACGAGAATCCAACAAGCCTGCCACACTCCGACACCCCTGGCCCATATAATGGTTATCCCTTTAAGGGTCGCTTATTCATTAATGCATCATGCCCATTGGTCGTCATGATGCATGAATGCAACCATGGCAAGTAACTCGCCAGGGCTACATTCATGCATCATATCGACTCTACGGGGCTGATACAGTCTTAGACAGTCGGCATGATGCTCCAATGAAGTGCTGGCGAGCAGACTCACCAACACTTCATTGGTGCATCATGCCGACCAATGGGCATCATGTACTCATGCATCAGTGACCCTTAAATGGCTATAGACACCCCTCCAGTATCCAACAGACCTCACCCTCCTTCCTCCCGTCACATCCAACACCCACAGACTTTGTCAATTTCTGAATGCCATCTGGTGTGCTTGTCCAATTTTACTTTATATTCTTTGTCATTTCTTTTCTTTTGTGGCAACAATGCCATAAAAGAATGCCCCTATTCACTGTGATATCGACCTGTTTTAGAACCAGATTTTAAATTTATTGCGGTGTATCACACGAGAACAAGCATGTACGATAAACAGAGACTGGCATTGTTATAGAAAAAGTATCACACTATTCATAACAATACATGCTATGCATAAGATATGATTTCGCTACGGTCAATCCAATGATATATAGACTGTCACTGACACCTCCTTTTTTTGTAATTATCTATTTATCAATCTTTTTTTTTTCAATTTCTGATTTATGACATTGTATAATAACCAATACAGGATATAGAGCTTTAGCTGGCAGTTTCACCCACAATATCGACTATTTTGGTATATCCACTGGCTTATATTAAACATGGATTCTGACCCAAAAAAACCTGTCTAGATTGGAGGTAAGTGTGTTGGTGTCATGATGGGCAGGGTATAGGGGCAAGGGGGGTAGAGAACAAATCAGACTTGTGTTATTGAGAATCGATATCTGGTCGCGTCAGGAGGCACTGAAAGATTCATCAGGTGTTGGTAGGGCGGGGCAGGACGACACGATTTCTCCTGTAATCACCGATCCATCCCTTAGCTCTTTAAATGCCACATAAGGCTTTAACCCTGTATGCTCTTTGGTCAGAACGATGCCTGACTGCAGTCCTGGTTGGTAGCCTACCAGTGCTGCATTTAAGCATCATGCTGACCACATAGGGTTGATACACTTACGAGGCATGATGGAACAGCAGTGCTGGTGAGTCTCCTGCAAGCACTGCGTTGGTCCAGGGGAGATGGATCTGGTGGCATCATAAGAAACCTTAAAGGTTAGAGGTTGCTGGAGGTAGACTTTATGTTAGTCTATGTTCTAATGTCTGTCACGGTGGCCACCTGGTGTAAGGGGTGGTGGTGTTGCCAGGTGAGGTGCCACAGCACCACCATACACCACCACCACCACCACCACCACCACCACTGGATACACAATGGGCTTTGGACTCAGATCTAGATCCACCATAGGAGGTGCATGCAGAAGAGTGCATGTACTTGTACCTAAGACGACATGCATGAGTTATGTGTCAATGTAGAGTAGACATGACATTCTGTAATTGGTGGAGAATTCGGGTTTGGGAGCAACAGAGCGTTTATTTATAATTTGATATGCCAGAGATCTAATGTATAAGCTGTGGCTTCTCCCTAAAGCACCAACACTCGAACTGGGAAGCAGCATTGCTCTCTTAATTAAACATATAGTTTATTGTTTCTTACGTCTTTTGCCAAGAGACCTGTGATACACCCATATAGGCCTACACGGCGAACTACATGTCTAAAGCCATATGTATGCATATGCATGTATATGTGGCTAACCCTCATTATGAATACAGATCTGCGTGCGCAGTCTGTTGCATGACGACAGCTGGGTTCCGGTGTGTCCACAGAATCTGATTGTTAGCTATCAACCTCCCCACCCCCACCCCATCACCTCAAACCCTACAGTAATCACGCCTTAATAGTCACGCCTGGGGCCAAGGCGGATCCTTAACCCCTGTTGGTCCCACTCCCATCTCAACTATTAAGGGTAGTGTTGGGGTAATTAAGTCCTGAGGCTACGTCATATTAATAAGTGACGAGTGTCTGAATGCACAGGATGGTAGGGACGGGGCTTATTCAAGCCTCTAAGGACAACAGCAGAATGACTACCTGATTCCCCATGCTTTAGGATAATTTCCCATTGTATGCCATATTGCACCAATGCATTGCAGCAGATTTGTGTCTTGGAATCCCTTGCAAAAGTATCAACAATGATTTATCCAAAGGGGTGGATGCAAACAGCATTTATTGAAGACCTATGCTACCCTTAAAGAGTTAACCAAGCAGGGGGGTGCCTTATATGTATTGGGAAAGGCGTCGATTTGGGGACTGGAGATCAGCTTTGATCGTATCAGACGTTGGGCACACTGTGAGAAACCTGGCTGAACTGCTATTGCATGTACAGGATTGATATCCCATTTAATGACGGTCGGTAGTTGTCCTTTCCCTAACAGTCTGCCTTAGAGAATACAATCAGATTCTCCCAACAACTGAACAAATACCAAAGGCAACAAACTAGCCATAAGACACCACTCTTATCTTAAAACAAAAGACACTGCTAGCACTCAGGGTTGACGGAAAATTGTATACTTCATGGACATTTATCTTGGGACTTGGGACAGAAGTACATGCTGTACAGATCTCATCACAGAGAATGGGTTGGCTCTCTGGGAGCGATGGTTTATTGAGAGTAATTTTCCTTTATTTACAACAATAATATACACAATGGACTTCCTCCTGATGACACATTTCACGGACAGGTGAAGGGAACCAACCATGACACAACCCCCAATATGCCAACTGACATATATGAAGCAGATGGCACGGGCAAAAGGAAAGATTTGAGCATTTGGAAATTTCAGGATTTCACTTTTCCCTTTTCTAGAAGGTATGGGAGGGCATTTTGGGTTTTAAACATACCTAAAATGATCATTATCTCTAAAGAAAAGCCCGAGAATTTAAGTTGAACCCTTTTTGATGTATCGGCCGGCGTACAACATATTTTATGGCCCTATCCATGTTATATACCCACTACTAAGCCATGGGGAGGGTTATATTATCCACAGAACAAAGCAGATGCCAAGGGCCCACCCCTGAACAGAACACAAACACCGACACAGGAACCTGTATATCAAATCACAACCACACGTGCAGGATGAGAGAGAATTCTATAATAAAAATACCCCTCTTCATATCCCAGTTCCTGGGCGTATAGGGTTATATAGAACCATGCCTCGACCACCTACTTGTTATCTGATACCCAACACCAACCAATTTTTATTTCTTAATTGATAAACACAAAATATTAGCACAAACTCTAGGTGTGATGTATTGTCTGTTGTGCTTCTGGTTCATTCAAATAGCTTTTAGGAAATAAGTGATGATACAAATAATCTGCCTTCATTGGGAGTATCCGTTTCAAGAGTGACATCTACAAAGATTGACTTTTGGTCTTAAACAGGTTGCTGGCCTCTATCATGGTACCATTACCCAATACTTAGCTATGAGGAAGAAGGCTGTCGGTCATTACTGGATTCAGTCCTTGTGGGGTGGAGCAGACAAACAGAGGGCAGGTGAAGGGTAGTAGGGAGCTAACTCTTTGATGCATCATACCTCTCCACAGTCATGATGCACAAATGCAGACCTAGCAATCCTGTTCTTCACTCCTGCATTCATACATCATGCCATCTATATGGGATTGATGCTCCGAAAGGGTTAGCATGATGCACCAGATGCATTGTTGGCGAGCAGACTCACCAACAGTGCTTTGGGGCAGCATGGCGACCTTGGGCCATAAGCCTGGAGACATCATGCAGTTTCAAAGGGTTAGGGGTCCAGCCTCAATCCGACCACCTCCAGGGAGTCTTGTTTATTTGATTCGTCGGCGGTGGTGGGAAGAGGGCGCCAGCAAAACAAGAATTGCGTGGCATCACATTATTGTCGCTACTCATCCGGCCAATGCAAGCCAGCCCAGGCGCGTGGTTCCCCTAAAAGTGTGCCCTCATAGTTATATGGGTCTTGTAGTAATTTCCTGCCTTTTTTCTCTCTCACTCAAACCCCTTGTTCTTTCTTTTTGCCTTGCAGTCATCCGTTTTTTTTTCCCTTCTGGAGGCAAATGTTGTGGCATCTTTCAGCATGGGTATGAATAGCAGTCACAAAAGGGGGCGGGGTGGATGGAAAAGCGGATGATTATGATTTATGGTGTGCTATCACTTATACATGATCCTCCAAAAATGTTGCCAATTCAGCATATACCAATTTATAATCTATTCAATTTGAACAGATCAGTTCTCAACCTTTCTGTCCTCTACAGAAATCCTATGTACAACTGCTGTTGAGAATTTCTTTCTCAATTTGTGTACAAATATATATGTACAATACTCATTAGCAGAGACAGCTTAATGATAAAGGTTAATGAAATACTGGCGGATATAAGAAAGTACATAGATATATAGGTATTAGGAGGCTACAATTGGGAATAATCTATTAGCCTGGGCCTGGCAGTGAGGCAGGTAGAGAATAGTCGCGATGGTGGGTGAAGGGGACACCAGGTATAACATAGGGCAAGGTATGTATTAAAAGCATAGCCCAGCCTCTATGTGTACACCAGCATAAATAGGGGAATAAACATGGCGTCCACATAAACATAGTCTTCTAATATATCATACCAAGTCTCTGGGGGAATGCTCTGTCAGCGGTCTCCTGTATGGTACCCAACTATCATTATTCCTTCTTTCTGACCAATAAGCAGCCAATGACATTATTCCAAATGTTCTTTGTTCATTCCCTTGTATTAAATGAATTGTGTTGTAAGTATTTACAATCATTCCAGCGTCCTCAATAGAGATGCTACTGTAGGGGTATGGTATTTTACACTTTAACGTTCATGCACCCGTGAGACTCAGACCTAGGTCCTTCGGGTGTGGTGGGGGAATCCGGATGGCAGGTGGCAGCACCTGCCTCTGGGTTCGTATCCACTACACCAGGGGGCCTACCACTCGTCCGCCACACGTCACGTGGCCGGTCTGAGTTTCGCGGGCTTTTCCCCTATATAAGGCTGGTCCTAGCCCTAGGTTCCTCAGTAGTGGTTTACCCACTGCTCAACCAGGTTGTTACCCGAAAGGGTAACCGAATGCACTAGCAGCATGTAGTCCTCTGAGGCTGTGATCGTATGTAACGCAAGCTATGAAATAAAAGCTCGGTTGCCTACCCGGAAACTTTTCTCTCTCTTCGTTATGATTTAATCTAACTTAACGAGACGAACCACTACACTGGTGCCGTGACCAGTTGGTCTTCGGGTAAGCGCAGTCAGAAATGACTGAGCTGAGCCCAGTTAGGGGAAATGGCCCAAATCGCGAGCTAGACTCCCCGATGGAGGATGGTGAAATCAAGTCACCACCCCAAGGTACGGAGTGGAGGGATCCACTAGAACACTACCCTGATGGGTTAGAAGATGTAAGAAGAAACTTACATCATGAACTGGATGAATTTGGAGACTCCTTATTCATGCCAGGAGGTACTTCGAAACCTGCACCAATGCATAAAAGTACTGCTCAATTTGGTAAATTACCATTTGAGGTACCAAAGCCTAGTGCAGGTATGTTTGAAACTCCATACAGTTCTCGAATTAAACACCAAAAATGTGGATTCGAAAAGAACAAAATGGACGAGCTTGAAGACATGAGAGCTGAATACGAGAAGATCCAGAAGGATCTTATTACACTGACCGGAACCCGAGACAAGATTCTGACTGAAAACAAACAGTTGATATCGGAACGTCTCGATTACGACCAGAGTTGTAGACGCCAACAACAATTGTTGTTGGATCAGATGGAGAAAGAAAAGCAAGATTTTCAACTCCAGCACGAACAGTATCGTGATGCACTATATACGGCGGATCTGGAATACAGAGCCTCGTATGATGAGTTGAATAGAACTAAACAAGAGTTAAATTCAACTCAATCGGCCTACGGCAAGTATCAAGAAGAGCTGAAGAAAATAGAATCAGCCTTCAAAGATGCTCGGGAAACGTACCAAAAACAGACCGATGAGCATGAAAAACTCAAAGATCAATTGATACGCGAATCCACAGATTTGGCTGTTAAACAGACTAAAATGATGGATGATTATTCCGAACTGGAGGCTAAAGCTATCCAGATGTCAAAGTATCTAGAAGATACTGGTCGTGCAGTAGGCACTCTTGAATCAGACTTCACCGTTTCAGGAATTGCCCTAAACACGACAAGTAACCAGATGTTCTCTTTGAGGGGCAATGACGGGGTAACAGAGACAACTGTACCTCGTTATGAAGGAGTAAAGAGTCATCAGGTTAGATTTACAGATAATACCTCTATACCTCTTGGTCTAGGTACGGGAAATAAAGGGGATAATTCTGCGAGTGGAGCTAAACAAAGCCGCTCGGCAGGAAGCTCCACCTTTGACGGCGGATGGCCACAACAGTCACCTTTAGGGGGACCAAATGGCCCGTATGCCCAGTATGGATGGAATCAGTCCCAAACAGGAACGAATCCGTCCAATGGTAACACCCGGAACACGTCCGGAGGAACAACCGGACGAGCATCCGGAGGTTCCAGTACAGCTGGGGGGCAATCCGGATGTGATCAAGGATCCGGACCCTCAAGCGATCGTTCCAGGAGCAGACCCTCTGCCAGTGGGACTGGTTTCAATAATGGAAATCAGTCGTATGGAACAGGAGGAAACACTAATCCCAATAGTGGTTTCTTTAGCTTTGGTGGAAATACACAACCCACCAATGGTCCAGGGCCGGCTCCCCAAACCAGTGGATACACCTTTTCACAGGTGCCTCCATACGGAGCAGGGGGATCAGGAGGTGGAGGAGGACCACCATCCGGAGGCTTTGGAAGTACTTATGGTACGAATCCTCCAAGGAAAAAGAGACTCAGTCGCCGAGTATCTCTTTCTCCAGGGTTACAAGCGCTGCATGATTCTAATGCAGCGATTGCTAACTTAGGTGTTGATTGTTACAATCAAGGTCTGGACGATACGGAGATCATGGAATGGAGTAAGGGTTTAACCCTTACTGGATCCACGAATCCGGCTCGTAGAGTAGCTAAGATACCTACCCCCTTTAATGCCAAGAACACTTGGAAGGAGGAGTATCAAGGCTGCGCAGATGTCTTTAACTGCAATGGATGGGGTAAAGCGGAAGCTCTGCCTTATTTAGTATGCTGGTTAAAGGAAGGCGACGGAAAAGGAGCCGTGGAACAATGGAGAGATTCTCAAATAACAGGACTCTCAGCCCATATGAAGTATGATGAACTCATAGAGATTGCTTCATATTTATATGGGAATATAGTTGGAGAAGACCCTTGGCTGACGTTCACTAAAAGAACACAGAAGCCCAAGGAGTCTGCCAAAGTGTTCGGCTTAGAATGTCAACGACTGTTGCATAAAGCCAGACCTCAATGGAGACTAGATGATGAATGCTTCCTAGATGAGATGTTTAAACAATTCATTGAAGGATTGCGGAATCAAGAACACAGGACAGTAGCCTGTGAAGCTTGGAAGAATGATGCCTCTTTGACAGATTTGTTCCAGTCCCTAGATCATTATGATCGAAAGGCCCGTATCTTTGCCGGGAAGGTACCCCAACGGATGTCAGCAATGATAATCCCGGAGGGAATACCCGAAACCGATTCATCCGAATCAGGGGAACCTGACGAAGATGAAAACGTTGGGGCCATTGGCCAAGGGAACTCCCGGTACAACCGGAACTGGGGAAAGAAACCGGGTTACGTCAAGGAGAAAGTGATCACTTCTAAACCTCCTGTGACTCAACCCGATACCAAACCCACGACGGGTCCTTCTTTATCAGAGGACCTGGTTAACAATTTGGTAAAGAAGATTACTGAAAATCTTAGGAGGCCTAAGCCTGATAGGAGTGTTGTGACATGCTTCCGATGTCAGGAAACTGGGCATTATGCTGCCGAGTGTGAGGCAGATAAGCCAGTTTATAGAAACACTCGTTACCGGAGCAATCCGGGTAAGGAGGACTCAGTGAAGAAGGAAAACTGAGAGGGGGTGTCCACAATGGCAACCGGATTACCCCCAGAGTGAGTGATTGCCATGACTGCCAGCCTATCGCAGCTTGCGGTACTGGCAAGAATCCTCTAGCGATTTCGCCCAGCAGTGAAGCTAAGGAGCCTGATCAGTTCCTTACTCATGAGGCTGGGGAGACTGATAGTACACCAGGTGTCAAGAACCGGCAGAAGAACACAGAGGGGAAACCCGATATCAGTCCAGAGGGAGCGGCCAATGAGTTGGCCAGGGTGGGGTGTGCCCAGTTCCCCCCGGGTCATCCTTGTCTCGAATTCTTAAAGGGATGTGGATTTGACCTCGGCGCTAAGACGGAACTTGCTAAGTATGCAAGTAGTCCTACCTACTTGAAAGGTAGGAGGTGGTACGCAGTTGTATCTGTGAGTGGTAGATCCGCTGAGTTTCTTGTCGATACGGGTGCTAGCCACTCCTGTATTGCCAAGAGATTCTACGATCTTTTGCCTACGAATCATGAAACTTTCACAACGGAAGGAAATGCTCGTACGGCCGACAGTAGCATGATACAAACGTTCGGTAGAACATGTATGAGGTTCAGTCTACAGGAAGATAAGGACTTCATCCTTACCCCTACTGTGGCGAACATCGCGGATGATGGTATACTCGGTCTGGATTTTGCTGCATTATATGGAGCAAGGTTAGATTCCCAGAGGGGAATATTGGAAGTGAGAGACCCGTACCATCTCGAAGTACAATGTGTACTTAGGCAAGTAAGCAGTGTAGCCAGTGTAGCCCAGACTGTTAAGATACCACCAGGCACAGCCTGTGATGTCTTATGTCGAGCGGACAGACAGTTTTCAGGAAAAACTGGAGTTGTAGAGCCAGACATGGCCATGTTGTCAAGTATCGGATTGGAATCCGCTGATGTTCTAGTAGCTAACGCTGCTTGGACGGTGGTTCCTATATCCAATACCGGTAACAAGACTGTCTATGTACAGAAGGATACGATCCTTGGATCGGTTGTCTTATCCGAATTGATAGAAGACTGTAAACATGTTTCGGCACCCGGAGCCCCTATCCCACCCGAAAGGAGCCCGGAACTAGACACTCTAGTAGCCGAAAGCCATGTAGAAAGTGATGAACAACGTGAAGCTCTAACTGACTTGTTGTACAAGTACCGTAAAGCTTTTGCAGCACCGAGTGAACAATTGGGGCGTACCGATAAAGTACTGCATACGATTGACACTGGTGAGAATGAACCTTTTAAGATTCCTTATAGAAGACTCCCACTAGCCAAAAAAAGGGTAGCTGAGGAGGAGATAGCTAAAATGCTTGAACAGGATGTAATAATTCCATCAACCAGTCCTTGGTCTAGCCCTGTGTGCATGGTGACCAAGAAAGATGGTAGCATCCGTTTCTGCATAGATTACCGGAAATTGAATGGTATGACCAAGAAGAATTCATATCCCTTACCACGGATCGATGAGACTATAGACTCCCTTGGAGGTAAGCAATGGTATTGCTCTCTAGACTTACAATCCGGGTACTGGCAAGTGGGTATGCATCCGAAAGATATGGAGAAGACGGCCTTTTCCAGTCATATTGGATTATTCCAGTATAATGTGATGCCGTTTGGATTGTGCAATGCACCGGCAACATTTGAAGCCATGATGGAAACTTTATTAAGTGACCTTTTATGGAAGAAATGTCTCGTCTATCTAGACGATGTGATTGTCTTTGGAAAGACATACAAAGAATGCTTGGAAAATTTAGGTATGGTCCTGGAAAGGATCATAACTAATGGTTTGAAGCTGAAACCCAAGAAGTGCGATCTTTTCAAAAGATCTATTAATTACTTGGGGCGAATAATCTCGAATGAAGGGATTAAAGCCGATCCGGAGAAACTGGATGCCGTGTCAAATTGGCAAGCACCCACGAATGCGAAAGAAGTTAGGTCCTTCCTCGGATTCTGTTCCTACTACCGGGACTTTATCCCAGGATATTCAAGGGTTGCCTTTCCTATCCAGAGTTTGTCCCACTGGACACCCGGGATCAGAAAGGAACGATTCCCTTGGGGACCCGAGCAAGACGAGGCCTTTATGAAAATAAAGAATTTGTTTGCTATCACACCTGTGTTGAGATACCCCACGGAGAATGATCATTTCATTCTAGATACTGATGCTAGTAATGAAAGCATAGGAGCCGCCCTTTCTCAGGTCCAGGATGGGGTCGAAGTTCCTATAGCCTTCGCTAGTAACACGTTGAGTAAATCTCAAAGAAACTATTGTACCACTAAACGTGAGTTGTTGGCTGTGGTGGTCTATACGAAGAAGTTCAAGCACTTTTTGTGGGGGAGTGATTTCACTCTACGGACTGATCACTCTTCCCTCAGATGGTTATTGAACTTCAAAGATGCAGAGGGGATGATAGGTCGCTGGTTAGCGCACCTATCCGAATTCGGTCTAAATCACAGCCAGATTGAACACCGAGCCGGGGCAAAGCATTTGAATGCAGATGCTTTGTCTAGAATCCCAGTGAGGAAATGTGCAAATGCTGAGTGCACTGATTGTGGAGCACACAATGCTGTGTTGGCAGGGGTTCGAGTTCCATTCGAAACCCATCCGGAACATGTCTTGAATTGGTCCTTGGAGACCATCAGGCAGTTCCAGAAGTCTGATGCAGTCACATCACGTTTGATTAAATTCCTTAATCAGGGTATCTGTCCCCCAAGACCCGTAGTGTCATTGGAGAACAGAGAGATGAGACGATTCTTAGCTCAATGGGCCGAGCTAAAAGTCCGGGATGGTATTCTGTTTCGATGGAAGAACCATTCTAATAGGAACAAAACCTTGCAAGTTGTCATACCTAGTGCTATGCGACGAGATATTATGTATTTCTGTCATGGACATAGAACTAGTGGGCACTTTGGAAAGAAACGGTCTCTAGAACGTCTGACCAGACGATACTATTGGCCCGGCATGAGTACAGATCTCACCCGATGGGTGGAGACCTGTCCCGAGTGCTGTAAGAACAAACCAGGACCCGGGTTAGGCAAGCTGCCATTATCCCAGGAACTGTTTGGTGTAAGGTTTGCTAGAATAGCTGTTGACATTATTAGTGGGATTCCCCCCACTCCTAGTGGCAACACGTGTATGATGGTCGTGTCTGATTATTATACCAAGTACACCCGAGTGTTTCCTTTACCGGATCATAAGGCTGTTACTTGTGCTATGGCCTTTGTAAAAGGGTGGGTGCTGCACCTAGGTGTCCCACTCATGTTACATAGTGACCAAGGCAGAGAATTTGAGTCTAGTCTGTGGCAGGAGATGTGTAATTGTCTGGCGATCTGCAAGACAAGAACTAATCCTTATAGACCACAGAGCGATGGACAAGTAGAGAGATTCAATAGGACTTTGATCCAAGTATTGAAGTCTCTGGTAAATGAGCAGATGGATGATTGGGATGAACAATGTGAATTCGTGGTACATGCCTATAATGGCACTGTGCATTCGAGCACAAACTGTTCTCCTAATCTCCTCGTTTTTGGAGAGGATTTGATTATGCCAGCCGATTTGGTGTTCGGCGTAATAAGAATGAATCCGGAAGCCCCTTGCCAGGTGATGTTTCTAGAATCCCTACGGGATAATTTCAAACAAGCCTATGAGAGGGTTAGAGACGAGTTGCAGAAAACTGCGCGTTGGCAGAAAGTTGGCTATGACACAGGTCTAAAAGTTAGATTTTTTAATCTAGGGGATAGAGTACTGCGTCTACACCAACCTCTAGCTAACCTGAAATTAGCCAGTAATTGGGATGGACCTTTCACTATAACTCAGGTTATTAGTGATTGCACAGTGATTATTAAATCACAGCTTGGTAAATGTTACAAGTCAAATGTAGCGAGACTACGCCCATGGAGGGGGAGGGATACCTCCACCGAAATGTACGGCGATGGTCTATTGGAAGTAATGGAACAGAGTCGTGTTAAGCAACTCGAAGTGGTACCGACCCGAAAGCGAGGACCCGGGCGGCCACGGAAGGTTGCAGACCCGAAGAGGGTGGTGCCCCCTGTCGTAACATCCGGAAAGCAGGGGAAGATACAAAAAGTCTCGGCAGGCGCAGGTAAAAATAAGAGGAAAGGTCCTTCTAAGGCTAAGAAGACCTTGGAAAAGGCTCTTATGGATACCAGGTCAATAAAAGAGGCCTCAAAACCTCTTAGACGCAGTCCAAGGTTGCTACAGACTGCCGTAACCTAGCCTGTTAACACAACGAGTGTGTTGTCCTGTACTGTGTACTGTTATATGTTGTAACCTAGTTCAATGTATATTTGAGCCGGTCAAGAGTCTCTGGAAAAGGTCCTATGACAATGAACCCATGGTTTCGGACGGATAATCCGGTGGATATGCTTATGCTATCCATAAACTCCAGAATACCTAGCGAATTGTCATAGTCGAACCCTGAGTACGGACGGACGACCGATCGGGTATTGTATTGTTTTTATGTAAGGGCGCGTGACCTAATTAAGGGCACGCGGGAAAGTTGTTGACCCATTTTCGAATGGTCACGTGAGGCGCCGGTTTGATCATGCGCAGCGATTCAAGTTCGAGTATCCCGCCATATTGTCTTATTCCTGCGAAGGAAGAAGACGTGGCCGAGGGTGGTCTTGCTCTTGTTGGAGTCTGATAGCCCGTGACAGCCATATTCCGAGGTGTGCCCTCGTTAAAAGGCACCCGCCTTTCACTGGGTAAGCAGTACTCACTGCTTATCCGGTGGATTGGGATATTTTATCCCCGAACAGCCACTTCTGTCGATGGCAGAAGAGGCCGTCCGTCTTGGCGGCGGTGCCGGTGCCAGCACCCCGCCAGAGTATGGAAGTGGTTCTCCCAAGAGTCCCACTTATACATACGACGATCAGCAATACGATGCTGATTGTGATCAAATGGATCAACAAATGAATGTTGATCAGTACTTCTCTGGAGTAGACGATAGCGACGTAGAATCGTTCTACGACGCATCCGACAACTCCAGACAAGTTAGTCCTGAACGCCGAGGCGTTCAACAACAAATTGATGTAGGTGAGCCTTATGTAGCCCCTCCATCCGAAGGTTTGAGTGGAGAACCGGCAGGAGCCCAGTCTCTTGACAGGGCTCTGATGCCACCTCCCCCTCAACTGCCGCCCCGTCTTGGTGGGAGTACCTCATTCGGTGCTTTGGGACCTGCTTCTCCGGTTGACAGGCCAATGCACCTAGAGCTGCCCTTCCCAGACAGTCCCGAATGGCATGATGTAGCCGGTCCATATGACGGACGGATGTTAGCAATTTCCGAGGAAATGCTGATACCCACCTGTTATGGGACGCCCAGAGAGGTTGACGAGCGTGTTGTTAACGCAATCTGGGAATGTGCTCATCCGCAGTGGGCTAATACCTTTCCGGAGTCCTGGTTGATGGATTACCATCAGATGGCCAAAGGATTGGTAGTCCACTTATGGTTTCGTAAAGCCGTCTGGGACGCAGAAATGGCTTTCCGAAGGAATACCTCTTATAGGCCTTCCTATGTGTCTGACAAAACGGGTTACACCGGTGTCAAGGCAGATGAGGTCTCTAGATACATAGACAGAGACCAGATCCTACTGTTAAGCACAGCGGATGAGTATGAAGCAGCAGGTAACGCTGTTGTGGATTACTGTCCAGGGGTCCCTATTACGTCTCAAACCATTGAGGCAGAAGAGGCCCGTATTGGTGTGTCTCCACTAGACAGACTCGGGGTAATACAAGACCTCGTAGTACGTCTATTGGAGAGACAGTATGCACTGGCGCATCCGGAGTTAGTACCCGGACCCGCACCCGTGCAAGTAACAGCCAAGATGGCCGATCGGATGGACCGTCTCATGTCTCCTGCTGAAGCTCCTACCTTGGGAGGCGCAGCAGTAGTACCTGAGAAGGCCCTACCTGATGCAGATGTTTCCCTTAAAACTGCTCAGTCTACCCCTACGAAGACTGAGCAAGTAAAGGAGAAAGCAGCTGGTGGAAAGGGTAAAACAACCCCCACCAAAGGTAAGGGTAAAGGGAAGCGGTCAGGAACCGAACCCTCTACCAGCACGAGTGTGGACGACAGTACCCGAACCCGTCGGGTGTCTCCACGCTCGGCCAATAAGAAGGGCGCTAAGGCTTCGGATGTCTCCGGCAATGAGACGGACGCATCCGAGCCTGGCACTTCTACTAACGGCAGATCCCGCAGGAGGAATAAGAAGAAGGTTGACCAACGCAAACCTGAACCTATCGAGATAGACGTTCAAGCTGATAATACAGAAGCTGAACCGGCTGTCCCAACCGTAAAAGTTGAGCTCGGTGTGCCAATCGTCAAGCTACACGACGTAATGGCCGATTTGAGTGGAGACGCTCAAGATGCTGCAGCCCAGGTCCTCGCGGGTCAACAACCCGTTGTGCAACCTGTGGATGTACCATCCGACCCAGAGGGAGAGGAGCCGGTTGACCCAGTTGTGGATGTCACTCCGACTGACGAGCAAGAGGCTGCTATCTGGGCTAACGCCAATAGCAACTTTGCCGACTTCATTCCTCTACACAGGGGACACCTGAAGGGGAGTAAATCCGTATGGAGACTGCCCCCTCGGATCACCTGTGAGGGGCAGGAAGATATGGAGGAGTGGCTTCGCAAGAAGCTCTCTGATAGAAAGCCGGCCAATATGTACTGGATCTATTGGGAATTCGTTAAGAATTCGCCCAATGGTCTGTACAATTATGACCAGAAGGGCAAGCTCAAGTTTGCTCTAGATGAGTACTACGGGGAGGATCGTAAGGATTGTCCCTTCCAACGTTGTACTCAAAGTGAGGGTGAGGTTGAATTCTTCATCGAGAAAGACGCGTTCCTTCGTCATCTCGTGGAGGTTCATATGCACCAGAGGCCGGAATATGTCTGCGACCGAGAGGTTGGCAAGAAATGTGCTAAATGCACAGGATGTGTCACCCCCCGACGCGGAGACATGGTCCGGCACTATGTGACTTCGCATGGAGAGGGCCTGGAGGCAGCCATAGATCGGGTGATGAAAATTCACTCCGAACTCTATGGCAACCTTAGGGGCCTCAATGCAGAGAAGTTGGCTTCCCTCACACCGAGTACGAAGCAGTTTGCGCCTACGGTTCCTGGTACTAACCAGAAACTAAAGGCTCGGTTTGCCCAGACTCCCGGGTCCGGCAAACTAGAGTACGCTCAGGAGGAGTACGATCTGTTAAACGAATGGAGAAGCAACAAGGCCCGCCGTCGTGGTGGGGCTTATGTAACTCCATCCGGAGAACAGGTCCGAAGCCGCAGGGATTACCGCCAGGGACCCTCTGTAGCAGATAGGAAGAGACAGGCGTCTGAATCTCCAAGCCGAGCCAGGTCACCACTGGAGGCGCTGGAGAGACAGACAAATGGGGGAAGGAAGAAGCCACATCTTCCATCTCCTACTGGAACTCCTTCCCATTATGGGCGAGCACCAACTCCACGAGGTGCACAGAACCCGACATTCTTTGGTGTCAGTGGACCGAGTGGCCAGTCCGCCCAGAAACACGCGCCTTTGAATGTCAAAGACCCGAAGCAGTACCCTGCTATGGGCCCACCCGGACCAGTGATGCAAATCTTTGATCAGTACGGGAGGGTCAAGCAGGAACTGCCGACAGTAGGAGGTCAAGCTCCCCGACCTACAATGAGTGCTGTGGTGAGACAACGTCCACCCGCACCATTGTTGACGGCCAAAGACCTTAGAAGGGAATTGTCACGGTTGCCCCTGGTTCAGGGATTACCAACTCAAGGCCCTTCTTCGACCACTGCTAGTGCGGTTACTACTGCGGTTGCTTCTTCGCACACGCAGGTAGCTGTCACTGCGAGTGGGTCTGGAGCACAGCCGAAGCCTCAGGGTCAGGTACCCCCACCTGGTGCTGTGGTTCATCGGCCTAAGCTGATCCAGACAGTGGAGACCTTTTTCAAGAAGGAGGACAAATTGTCTTGCAATATCCAGAGCAAACAATTTGAGACGCTACAGCACCATCTGGAAAACCTCCACCTGGACATGTATCGTCGGACCGTGTCGAGCACTCTCCAGTGTATTGACGCGATCCAGAAGTCAGAGATCAACCGAATCTCGACTCAGATCAAAGCGGATGTTGCCAAAGATAAGCAGGAAGCTGCTAATCTGCGGCAGGAGGCCCTATCCGAGAAGGAAACAGCTTCTCAGATGCTCGACCTAGAACGAGCAACGAACATGAAGAACCAGCAAAAGTTCTTCAAGGTCTTCGGAGTTATCATGGATAACTGGGACGGTACACCTGAGCATGCTTTGAAGCTGTTCGAAGCACGCCAAAAGGTGAAACTTACACCTGCTGTCCCCGCATTGGCACCTACGGATGGAACTGGTGTGAACCCCCCTGTTCAGCCACTGGCTCAACAACCGGGTCCAAACCAGCCACCCGAGGAGAACATGGAACAGTAAAAAACTGTTGCATGAAGATCGGACATAATTGTGTGTCCCGGGGTTCTATTACCCATGCATTGTTGGATAAGAAACCGTTTTTTATCCAACCCGTATTGATTCGGGTACCAAACTGTACCCTAATCCGGAAACTAAAAACAGAAGGAGAAAACAAACAAGTCACTCTGGAGGAGGAGTACGAATGCTGTAAACACCATAATTGTACTGTGCCACAATGTAATGACTGTGCCTATTATAAAATCATGGACAATTTACACTAATATGGACTTTTGAACTACAAACCGGATTTACTACTACACCACTACTATTTGTGAGCTAGCACTACAGGCATCAGGGTTTAGCTACGCCCATAGAGTCCATCAACAGTCTACAACTGGATCTACTATTACCTCCAGTTAGCTAGCACTACAGGCATCAGGGTTTAGCTACGCCCATAGAGTCCATCAACAGTCTACAACTGGATCTACTATAACCTCCAGTTAGCTAGCACTACAGGCATCAGGGTTTAGCTACACCCACCAACAAGTTTTACTATAGCACTTCAGGCATCAGGGTTCAGCTCGCCCATACCAAGCCATCAGCAGCATCCGACTCCTGTTACATCCTCCAATCATGAAAACAAGTAACTTTGTTGATATTATTATATTGTATGTAAAATTGTATTTATAACTATATAATATCTTTTATAAAGATATATTATTATATAAGGGTACCTATAAATATACTGGATCTGCGAATCCTAAAAGTTATTTAAGGTAATCCTAGACCTATAACTGTCTATATAGGTCATTCCTGGTCTCAATATATTAAGAGACTATAATTCTTCTGTAACTTGTAAATATAAAACACTAAGGTATAAACTGAGCTGAGTCTCAAAAGTATAAATATTTTTCTATAAAATAAGAGAAGGTCCAACGGATTTCTCTAAACTTATTATTGTATTACTCAGGTTAATACCTAATTGTGTTCATATAGTATCAGATTAATTGTCCATATCTGATCATTAATATTTAATTCACTCTGTAAAGTAGACAGAGCTGTTAATTTAAAAAGTCGAAAATTTTTTTTTCCGGGTTCAATAACCATAATACGATCATTGTTAACAACCACCGGTCCTTTTCAGGACCCTACTGTTGTCAAAACGTTACTATAAATCTGTGATAATTGTATATTTATCATTTATGGTTGTTATAAGCTAGTGATGGAAATAACATGAACGACACTCGATGCTATTATTGTATAATTTTTCAGAAATAGGATAGTCTTATACTATAGCCTATTTCACATCGAGCAAGTGTAATTAATACCCCTTTTTAGTATTGTAAACAATCACTTACTAGGTTATTAATACACTGCGGTTTAATTACCCCCAAGTTATTGTCTAAGGGGGGCAGTGTAGGGGTATGGTATTTTACACTTTAACGTTCATGCACCCGTGAGACTCAGACCTAGGTCCTTCGGGTGTGGTGGGGGAATCCGGATGGCAGGTGGCAGCACCTGCCTCTGGGTTCGTATCCACTACACCAGGGGGCCTACCACTCGTCCGCCACACGTCACGTGGCCGGTCTGAGTTTCGCGGGCTTTTCCCCTATATAAGGCTGGTCCTAGCCCTAGGTTCCTCAGTAGTGGTTTACCCACTGCTCAACCAGGTTGTTACCCGAAAGGGTAACCGAATGCACTAGCAGCATGTAGTCCTCTGAGGCTGTGATCGTATGTAACGCAAGCTATGAAATAAAAGCTCGGTTGCCTACCCGGAAACTTTTCTCTCTCTTCGTTATGATTTAATCTAACTTAACGAGACGAACCACTACACTACTTTATGGGCACAACGTTGAAGCCAATCCCACTTCCTCTTTGTCTATACCAGTAGAAAAACAATGTGTGAATGAATAAAAAAAACTGAAAACAGAACTGTTATGTTTTCTATCTGATATTTGTCGGAAGCAATCAGTAATGTGTGGTCATCAAGCATGGGCTGTGCCACGATATATAACAGCCACCAACCACATTCCAACCAGACCCAGTTGATAGAGCAGTGGCGCTGAGCGCTTTTTGTCTTTGTCCTTGGCATTTTTACTGATGGAGAAAGCTGATGGAAATTCTGAAATTGTCTGGGAAGATGGGGGAAAAAAGAGTCAGACTTAAGACCATGTGTCTCGTCATATCCCACGAGTTATAGGAGTTTAGGCTTCTGGTGCTAGGTCAGGCACTGTCAGGGTTGAGGGTTGTAAGTTGCTTGTTGATATTTAACATGTTCTGAAGGCCTATGGAGAGTTCATGCAAGCCTTAGCCTTTGGTCTCAGATATTTGAAAAAAGGGCCCAGGAGGCAATTTATGGACTGGAGTAAGATTGGTGTTGGCGTTTCAAGGATGAAATATTTCTTTGTTGAATTTCCTTCTCCCTCCCCCTAACCCTCTGTGTGCTTGTTAGTGCAATGCACCAATTTCTGTATTGTGTGGAAATGTAAATGGGAGCTCTGTACAATAAGCATGATGCTTGTATGGCTAGTTACTCGCCAGGGTGTATGGCTAGTTACTCGCCAGGGTGCCATTCATCTATTATGCCACCAATGGGCATACTGCATTAAATACACTATCGGCCTATAAAGGGTTAAAGCGCACTATGCAGCCATCAAAGGGTGAACCCACCCACCCCTACCCTGAAACACACAGGCAGATATACATAGGTTCATATGTACAGGAAGTCATCTGACACTCACACACGCACTCATACACTTTGCCATTCTGTGCCATCACAACAGCTGGTCGCTGACATGACACACAGATGTGTGTCTCACAACAACTCTCATAACGCAGACACAAACTGCCGTCATTTTATAACGGCCCCAGCCTGCAATGAACTGCTCTTCCAGCCTTATAAAGAACTCTCCCGAAATACGGCCCGTGTCTCTGTAGTGGCTTTCCTGTGGCTTCTCTGATTTGGTAAAGAGCTAGCCAACTGTAAGGGACTGTAGCAGGGACAATATTGGCGCTAAGAGCTCATGTGTCTGAGGAAGCTGTGAACATGAAGCCTTGGGAAATTATGCCACCCATGCTTTGTTTTTCTTCTTCTAACAGTACAGTGTTTTATGATTGCTAAATTATTCATAGTACCAAGTAGGTTGGCACTATGAATCACAACCTTTTAATGCCAATAGAACGTATACTGGCATCTTTTGGTTTATTACAATTACAGCATTTGGTACAATATCACATGACAAGGACATTGACATGTCACAAACGTGTGCAGAGTCCATGCCCAGTATACCACAGACTCTGCTCTGAGAGTGCAGCAAGACCCACTATAGGTGAGAAGCTCGTGGGGAGGGTTGGGCCCGCCTGTGAGTAGCTCACCCACCATAGATCACAGCTCACCCTGAGCACGGGTACCTGATACACCCAGACACTCATGTCAGGGATGGGATGTGGAGATGGCTGAATGTGGCTGTGGGTGGAGGTGTGGGTGGTTTAAGGGGTGAAGATGATAAGAAGTTGAATTTTAATAGCACAGGGAGAAAATATCCAGTGGAAAAATAACTTTGTATATTGGAAACCCAGGGCTGGGGAACAATGACCTGGGTGTGCCGAATAGTGTTTCATTTATACATGAGTGCGCGCAGCAGTTTTCTCTACGTTTTTTTTTTTATAAATAAGCCCCAAAGTTCAATAATGATATATATGTGACGATGTAGAGTGTATTCACGGAGACTTGATAACTGAGACTATTTTAGAGGAGATAATAATACTGACAGACTGCAGGTGTCTCTTGCTACTCAATGGACGGGGCAGTAAATTGGTTTGGATATTGGAATGTGAAAAGGTAATCTCAGAGAGCGTATCATATGATAGAGCTTAATTTCTAGGTTAAATGAGATACCAGGGATGCTGGTAGGATGGATATTAACTGAAAGTCAACATATGGCAATGGAGGGCATAAAGATGTTGTTAAGCATGCAGGTAATATTTTACAGGATGAGTTTCTGAGTTGCTCCAGGAGAAGCCTGAGACTATATTTATGATAGCCAATAAGCTCACAGATGCTCACTCAGTAGAGGTCAACAAGACCAACGGCCACATGATAGAATCCATACGTCGTCCATGCCGACGTATAATACAGGCACAGTTAACCAGTAATTCAGGAGAGCTTTTTTTCTGTGACAAGTCTTCCATGTATTACGATCTAGGTAATTGCCAACGTGTTATGAGTTACCCAGGTAACGACGCAGTGCTTGGCTTAAAAAGTGGGATGATAGAGAGTTGGCGATTGGTGGGTTCAAGAAAAGAGGGGCAGGATTTGAGCAATGTTTATGAGGAAATTCAGAATGGAAAGAGACCAGGTAGATAGAGTGATGAAAAGTAGGGGAGAATGGGAAGGGGGGTGGGTAGAAGAGAGCTGATATAAAGCATCCGTGTTGTGTACCCAAGGCGTCTACCCCTATTTCATTGCATACTGAGCCACAGCTCCAGACATCTCGTCATGGGTATCTGCTCTCAGACGTTCATTCCCGCCCCTACCTATTGGCCATATCCTATTTCTAATGGCTATGACCAATATTCCCCCCTCCATCTCATCATCGCCCTTACTCAGCCCTTCCATATTTCACGGATAACCCCCATGCCCCACGCCTCGCGTGCTTCCTTATCTTAAGCACCCTTCAAGGGTGAGTAAATGCCTCCATTTTTAAGTTCCTTGGTAGTCACGATGCATCAATGCAATGCTGGAGATATTCTCTAGCACTACATTGCTGCATCATGTCAACCCTTTTTGTAAGGGCGTAGATCTATGCAGTCCGGGCCACCTACTCGCCAAGTCTGCATTTATACAGCAGGACGACCAAAGGGCACAATGCATAAAAACACTATGCTTTCCTTAAAGGGCTTATCTTGCCACGTCCACGTGGGCTGGAGACGGGCTTGTTAGCGCTGGCCAGGTTCTATAGTTAGCGCCATGGCCGCAGATACCTGCTATCACACTCGTTATGGCAGGGGCAGGAGGAGGGGGCGGCGGCTCCAGGGCCTTCCCTTGATCTGTCCACACCGATAACTGCTCAGGGGATAACTCCATCCGGGAGGGTGAGCAGCTCACGGGCCTGCTGTTCTCGTAAATCGGTCGAACGATATTGTACACGATAGATAAGATTCAGAACTCCATGTGGTACTGATGCACGTAATTATCCACACTCCATTCCTCCATGGTGGTGGGGTGGGGGGAGGGAGTGGTGAGGCTGGGAATTTCTGCTCTCGCTATATTGTTCATTATACTCCCCTTGTACAGTTTCCTATTATCTAAAATAGCTTGTATACAGTTTTCTATTTTGTAAGATAGCAATTGATTTGTATTGACCATGTCTTTCTCTAAATTATTAGATATATTGGAGAAAATGTTGCCGTACATTACCATGTTTGATCCTTTATGGGAGAATTGCAGAAGAGAACCAAGTGCTTACCTAAAAGGGAGAGAAAAAGTAGAATTAAGTCACATGTAAATAAAATATTTAGACTAGATAATACATTTTAATTATGAAAAGAAATGAGCAAAATATTTTGGGGCATAATGCTGCAATTGAATGGTTAACACTATTAATTCCATGCATCATCCCACCCCGCTTCCCTTCTACTTTCATTCTATCCATCTACTCCCTTGATCTTTAGCGTCATCCTCTCCTCCACCCGACCTCCCATCTCCTACCCTTTCAGCATGTCGTCACCTGTCTCAGCCATGATTAATATCAGTGATAAATTCACAAAGTAACAGGCAGCTCCATCCAAAAACAAATTAATAGAAGCAAGTCGTTATCGGCTTGACAAACTGGGGACATGAGGCACTTTAATCACTACACTATGGTGCTGGATATCATGTTTCGTCTTCTGACTCTCTCATCTTTCATCAGGCAAGAATAAGAGATCATCCCGTCCATGCTATCTTTATGAACATGATAAGACCTGTCCTCCAAGAGTTCAGAGGCATTAATTCAACGGTCAGCTTGTGATGTAATTCAGAAAGAGGCATATGTATGAGAAATTAAAGAAATGAAATATGTATGGGTAAAGTTCAATGTAAATATCAACTTTGATTAGGACGCCCAAGCTCATAAAGACCTGCAGGTAAAAGAATATTGAACCATCCAGAAAACGGGAAACCTAACTTCCAAGTTTCACAGCACATAGAAATTACTATAATCTCCCTTAGAGATTGTAGCTATGGCTTATTCTCTTTGGGAGCTTTTTGTCTCTGGCTGTAGTCTAGTGGTGTGACTGCTTTGTGAGTAGCTCATGATGAAAGCTGTTTCTGTGCACCGTGATCAGTGAGCCGCTCAGCAGGGCACGATATGTGAGCAGCATCCAGCCACCATAAGGTCCTGTGCATTCTGAATAATCTGTGTAAATCTCACAGATAAGCACACAAAGAGCAGCGCCTCGTGAGCAGCTCACTTCAGCATCAGTAACAGCATATTACAGGCATCAAAGGCAGCCCCTAACCATAAACATATTGGCTCGTTATGGACTGGGATCCTTCAAGGGGCAAATGATGCTTCTGGGTTCAAGTCCTTTGGTCGCCATGATGCATTGGTGCAGTACTGGTGAGTACACCTGCCAGATCTATATCGATGCATTATGCTGACCCTTTCGGTGCGCATCCTCAATGTAGGATCAGCATGATGCATGAATGCAGCAGTGGTGAGTTACTCACCAGGGTTGCATTCATGTACCATGCCAACCAATGGACAGTACAGTAAAACAACACCATGCAACCCATGAAGGTACAAGCAGGAAAGGGGCGAGGAGGACACATGAGGGCATCTGTCAGATTTCCTCTTCACTTCCCCAGACGAGTTGCTCAGCGCTGCTCCTTACGCTAACGGTATGAGCTGCTCCAAGCTGACCCCAATTTTTCGCAATCGCGCGGAAACGAGCGGTGTAAGCTGCGCGTTGAGTTGTTGACTTTAGCGATGTAGCATGGCCGGATTGTTTTCTTTATCATTGTAGCTTATGGTCGATCATGTAGCCACAACTGTTTTTCATCCCGCAGACTTGTTTTCCTTACATCTTTATCGGTCTATTTTTGTCCTGGGAGTTATAACTTAATTATAGTAGGCCATTCTTATTGTGTCAAACCAAATAAAGGGAAGTAGAATATTTGAAATTGTATATACATATCCCAAGACTATTTATACATTTTAGGTATTTCCATTTGATGAATATAATGATATTTTCTTTTCACTTTCTTCATCCAAGCAAATTCCTTTCTGAATTTAAATGACTGTGGTCGGGTATAAATATGACACTGTCCCAGTTCCATTACCTCCCAACTTTCACATAGTACCTGTGGGAAGAAAAAATATATTTCTCACGGGATAACATTTTCAATTGTCTCCTTGTGGCAGATAGAAGCCAATATAGAACCACAAATACGCAACAAACTCTTTGAGACGCCTTGAACATGTTGGCCGAATACCAGCTAACCAACAGCGTAACCAGCGTGTGTCACGAAGTGACCAGCTAGGGGCGTTGTCATGACAACCTGACAACAAGGTGAAAACACTACCTGGGGTTATCAGCGGCTATCTGATATCAAACTCAGATATGATCAGATCACTATCACCCCAAGTGACATACACCTGTGCTTGGGGTTGGGTAAGGTCAGGGTTAGGAGGGATGCAGGAGGGAGGGAATTGGCCAATGGCGGCCACCCCGAACCGACACCCAACCGCCACAAGAAACCGACCCCTGCCATATCTCGATTTATTTGTCTGTTTATCTGTACACACACCCTGACCCCCCTTCCTCCTATCCCACAACCTCCAGTATGTGAAATCTGCAGACAGATGCGACAGGCTTCTTGTGGAAGGGCAGCAAAGAGGCTGGTGTCAGGGAGAAGATGAGGGAAGTGTGTAGATAGGGGTGGGTGGGGTATAGAATAGTCAGGGGTCTATTTCAGAACAGACAACGATTTGCTCCCCATTTGGATTCTTGTACGATCACATATTGTACAATCAGTCAATAAACATTGCGTTTCCAATTAGATTATATGAAATTGTTGAAACGCATGGAACTCAACTCTATAACAGAAAAAATACACAACTGCACAAATCTGTATTCAAGACCTCTGTAATGCTGTACTTATTATGAGATAGCTCCTACGATTTAGTCAGAGCTATTTGGGGATCGTAGGTTGAATTGAAACACACCTCTGGAGAAAACTTGGAATTATATAGTTGTGAGTTTCTGTGACCACAGAGTGGCGCTGTGTGTGGCATGGCTGGGATGGTGTACTGATAGGGCATCTCATAGTGTGATCCGTGTCCCCTGGAGGTCATGAGATCGGACCTACTGCTGGGAATCAAGCTCAAGCCTCAAAGCACTGGAGCTTGGCCTTGTGAGGCACATGTATTGTAGTAGATAGCCCTCCTCCATACTATATATGATGCACCACGCAATCACGGTCCTCCACGGTGATCACTACCCATGACCTGGGCACAGCTTGCACTCCCTCTCCATCATAATAATGTGATGTATGAGTACTTACTTATGATACTAGTGCGACCATGGAGGGTGAACAATGGTAATGGATTCCAAGCAATGAATGACCGACCTTAGGACAGATGGACACTTTCACTCACAATGCTATCTTTATCGTGGAATTTCCCCTTTGAAGGTGACATTGTTCACTTGCCCATAACCCTGCGATCATCAATCTCTTAGGGCAGCATGAATGCCGCCCTGGTTTTTCTTCCTACAGTGCTTCCTTCAAGCACCATATTGAACAAAAAGTCAAGATACATTAAAGTACTATATGTTTCCATTAAATGGTTTAATAAATGAGGTTCTGTCAGTAGTAGCTTGCTCCCTATCCTCCCAGTCATTAATGCATAATTTAGTTGTCACATTCTGCTTTAATGTACCATGCTCATTGGTCGTCGTGATGCATGATAAATGCAATACTGACGATTCCACTGCCCAGCACTACTGTATTCACGCATCATGCTGACCCTATTGGATAGATGCACTCTCGAATGGTCGGCATGATGCTCAAATGCAGTGCTGCATTGCTGCATCATGAGACAATGAAGCTCAAGATATCGTGTATTCCATAGAGCGTTAAGGTGATCTCGGTTCCTGGTGGCACCATAGCACTCTACATGCATGGGAACACAGGTCGGTGGTAGAGGTGAAATCACAGATATTATGTCTGATAATGGGGCCCTTATGTTTCCATTGTGCCCATCCGGCTCTGTTTCTATAATATAAACATGGCCCATTACAATTCTAAGTTCACCTGGCTACGACATTCTCACATCCATCAAAATCCCATTACATGTTTCCTCAAGCCATTACCAACATAAGTGCATCGCCAAGCCATTTATATTCTTGATATTAGACAATGGTGACATTCCAGTGTACATATGAAATTGGTATTTACTGTGGGGAGGAACAGGGGTGGGGCTGCTGGTTTGGCATCTGTGGAAAGTTCCCATTGTGCAATATAACCTCATGTCATTTTAAGTACCTGAGAACAATGCAACTTTATGTCTTTGTATTATTTATTCTGTTCATTCAGTCTTTGTATATATAATTACAAGTACAATGGTAAAAATTAAAAAAACAATACAAGTTATTCTAATTATACCTATATGAAATTTCTCTATAGTTTGACCTTGGTGAGGACAAAACGTGGTTTCATTTATGTGTATGTGTGAATGCATCTTCCATCTGGGATTGGAAGCAGGAGGAAAGTATAGACACACATACATGACATCCCCCGCAGACACAACAAGCTGGAGGATATGCCCACTTCCTCCACCAATCTTGTATTACATCCTCCAGGCGTAGACCCGTCTTCAATGCTGTGTAGGGTGCAACATAACAATTTACTACGAGCCACCAATATGGCCGTCCACCTCTATACAAAATGTACTACAAGTTAGCTTGCAAAGAAACCTAACTGTCATAACTGGGTAGGTCCTACTTTGATGAAAAGCCTAGTGAGTATCAGAGCTATTTCAGATGTCGCTGGTTCTTTTAAAAGGAAATCTTTTTTAAGATGCACTGGGAATGAGCGATGGATCATGATCTAACTCTCAGTTTCTTACATGGATTCATTGTAAATGGAAGTGACCATTCTTTTTTACATTGCTATTAGTGTCAATACTCTTCTATGGAGGAAGAGAGCCAGGAAACAGGACTCAAACAGGACCAGTATCTCTTTAAGACAGGTGGGTTCAATGAGGGCTCATCATGGTTATGATGAGCTGAGGGCGGGGTGTTATGATGAGGGTAGAGGGGAGTCACCCATGAAGGGTAAGACACGTTAGACCTAACCTTCAGGTACATAACTTTCTACTGACCCCTGAGCCAACCCTCACCTGACGTGAAACGCCCGTGCTATGGTTGATGTGGACCCCGTAGGCTGAGGGACTAGGTTTGATGGCTTCCAGTAGGGTTCTTGCCCCAACCCTGAAAACTCCCTAGCGCCTACTAACCTCCAGTAACAGCTGAGAGAGGCAGTTATTATTTGGCATCACAAACTGAAGACTGCCTGCATGTGTAAACTCAGCGCCACGTGCGCGTAATGCACGTCCTACTACGGGTGTTTCCATGTGTGTGCAACGGAGTCTGCGGCAGACAAATATCGTCTGCTGACAACTGATGATGCTGTCAAGGCAACCGTCGCCTAGCGACCTGCATGACCTCACTTCCGCCTGCGACGTCCGCCATTTAAACCCACCCTACCAACCCTCCGACCTCTGAGATTCGGGGAGTAGCTCAAGGGTGCTCAGTATTATACCCCTTGCCTGACCTCAGAGCCCTCTGTGACCCAATCCATGAACAGCCCCAGCTTATTCAACAGCAAACACTTGCTCATAACAGAGCTTAAATCTAGAAAAAAAAATTAATAGCACAAGAGACCAGACTCCTGTTCAGGACCAAACAGAGGCGTGCCATGACATTTTTTAACGTAAAAATATCTAGGCCATTTGACAACATGCCCCAATAGAGACAAGTAAACGTGATTTCAATTGCTTTTGGCGCACGAGGGAGGGAGACATACGCTCGTGCATTAAACAGACGTCGGCGACAGACCCAACTTCCGGTTTAGGAATGACTTGAATCCCATCGGTGAAGTGAAGGTGTGTGAAGGGTTGGAGTTGGGAGATGGTGGTGTCTTTCTCCCTTTCTCCACCATTCGTCACTCACTTATAAATACATACATTAGGTCATAAGGTCGGAAATGTCGCCATCTGCCGATGCCCACATCATACGAGGCCCTCATTTGAGGATACCGCTCTATGTGGCGTCCCGGGAGGAGTTGGGGGGGGGGGGGAGTCAGGCCCCCGGCCCCCGGGGAGGGACCCTTTAGGATCCGTCGGCGCCCGCCTCCGCCGTCGCCGCGTGCGGAGACAATGGGGCGTCGGCACCGCGAGGGCGGGCGTAGGGCGGCGTCGGGAGATGCGCGGCGTGACGCGTCGCGGCAGCAGCATCATCGGGCCACATTCCCGGCTTGGGTCCATTTATCACGGGAGGGGCCCCACCCTAGCCGACCCCTCTGATGGCATTCACATGTGGGCCGAATCAGCGCCGGGTCAGTCGCATCCCCGACCAACCCACCAATTCAATCAGAAATCTGCAAGCATCTGGCGGCAGCTTCCATAAATTGCCCCTCTCTGTCATCTTCCCCCTCCTTCCCCTGCTGCCCTCTCCACCCGGGCCTCCTCCAGCATGTGCCGCCCGGCCCTGCAATGATCAAGGATCAAGACGGCAGTGCCCATCCCGCAGGCAATCAGAGGAAATCAATTAGGCTCCATCGCCGGTGCAGATGATATCCAGTCCCCATTGAGCATCGGGCGCGGTCCCATTGACGGCGACCTAGCGGGGTGGGCGGAGGGATAACTGCTGAGAGGTCATACGCCATATCTCTTCTTTATATCCCTACGCGTGTGTTTTGCGTCATAATTAAATTGGCCCCTATGCACCCCTCCTCCTTCCATGTATCATCGCTACTTGTTGGGATCTTTCTGTGTATTAAAAAGCCTTTGCTATTGTCCTCTGGGGTCTGCATCTTCTGAGGTGACCTTTTTCTCCAGCACAACAGTTAGAAGGAGCCCCCATTGTCTGACCTATATCCACAATGGATGTGGCAGCTGATGATGGATGGAGACATGTTTAGATACAGCATCCCTGAAACTGGAGTTCCCTGTGGATTTCCTTCATCATTTATGTACCACAAAGAAGCCATCACCACTCCTCCTTCTATACCATTCCCACAGACAGGTATTGCACTGGGAAATATCAAACCTGTGTCTTTTTCTATGGTCTCGAAAACAGAGGTGATATTCTTTCGTTCTCTCTGCATGCCACTGTGAGCGTTATCAACTCGAGCGCGTTAGTATGCCGGAATGTGCGCCAAGCAGTCTAATAGCTTTTTCGATGAACACTTCCAAAACCCCTCAATGACAGAGATGTGAACAGACAAGGAATGTTTTACCCCTGCGCCCCCCCCCCTCCCAAATGAAGCCAACCCCCCTCCTCTACCTCCAGCGGCGGAAGCGGAAGGCGTCGGGAGCGGCGGGCACAGATGTGAGTGGGAGCGTATCGTACATCTGCGTCCCCGGTACCCATCATGCCGCATACCTCGGCCTCAGATCTGTTTCTATACCCGCCCATTACCTCTGCCCGCTCCCCTCCTCCACTCCGCATTTTAATATCGCAAATCTCAAAACAATCGCAAAGTTATCGTGGACAGATGCGGCCTTCTGGCTGAGGCTCGCATTCATGCAGGGGAGCCGACACTACAGAGGGCCGATCAATTTCGCATTCCTGGTGGCAGAGGATACATTTCCGCCACTTCCCTCTCGGGCTGCATCTTGTGAGTGGGGGTTGTTTTTGCCTTTCTAACGCTCCAAACCTGAAATGTTCCCTTGATATCATAATTTCAAAACAAGAATGGAGTGATGGTCGACAGCTGGTGCTGGGCTGGAGGCAGACCCCAGAGGCCCCCATGTGACCCCACATGAGCTGCTCAGTTGCTCACAGATGTCGCCACCGTCTATGAGACCTAATAGCACTTACACCTTGGGGAACATTCACGAATGACGTTACTGACTAGGGGCGGGGGTCTCTTTTACAAGGATTTTCGGAGAATGACATTTTGAGGAAAACTTCCAAGAAAAGGTGGGTGGGGGGGGGGGGGAGTGGAGTTAAAAAAAATCAAATGTTCTTGAATCTTAGTTTTCATTTTACTTTGTGAACGCTCCCTGGCTCTGCTCACTCTCACACCTCAGATCTGACAACTACAGGATCAAAGTAGCCACACCTTTGCCGCCCCGTCACTTTGTAAGCAGCTCTCATCAGTAGCCACATATCTATCCTGCTCCATTCTGCTCTATGTACCGGCTCAAATACTCACCCCCTCCCATTCCCCTGCTCAACATCACAACCTCCAATGTGCTCTGTTGGCAGTACCTACCCACACGATGGCAGGCGATATTTTCTTTGTTTTATTTACACTCTGGTGTCATTAGTATTTATTTTTCACTTTTTTCCCTCTCTTCTCTTTGCTATACCAGACGCCAGTGTAGTCCCTAACTACAAACAAACAGATGCCATTAGCTGAATTTTTATGCTAGGAGTACAAAGAAGCTATAAATCTCCAATGGTATAGATAAACACTTCTACTGATAATGAAGTCAGGGAACCAAAAAGGAAATCAATCTAAAACGCAGGCTCTCTCAACAGATGCTACACTTTTTTGTTTAAAGAAAAGCTAGTGTTTATTTTCTGATCTCATTTTGCCAGCTATGGAAATGAGAAAAGAACTGAAGAGAATGTATCCATATCATTGTGATGCTGGCAAAAATAGATCAGTACCCAAATGAATTTCACACATCAAGAAATGGGACCGACTATAAGGGTATCTGCAACACAGTCGTTCTAACACATCCAAGCAGACAAGCCAGGGCACAATTTCCCCATCACACACGCTGTGTGCATTGAGGCGGGTGGGGAGGCCTTCTCTGGGGATTGGGGTGTCATCTTTATGGTTGAAATCAGCATTACTGCTTTTGTATTGAAAAGCTAATCCTTTACCTCAGACAAGGCCCAGTGAGGAACAAATTGAGCCTGGTTTCAATGGGTGCATCAGGCATGAAGCTTTTGTAATGGCTTTCAGGTTCTTTTTATATGTCCCTGCAACAGAGGGTGGTTATAAGGGTAGGTGGAGGGTGGGAGGCACAGGGAAGGCTGGACAGCTGGTCGCCACGCAATGGTCAAATTCTATGAGTCACTGGAGATGAATCTGCCTTTGGCTTTGTTTCACTGAGATGTATGGTAGATGTGTCGGGAGTGGTGGGATGCTGATAACATCTTAATGCAGGATTGCAGGTAAATACCTTATTGTGTGGTCTCTGGATGTTTCAGACATCCAAGTTGGCAGATAACGGTACATATATACCATCAGCCTAATCGCCAGCATCCAGGTAAAAACTTTACCATCTACCTGCTTTCACCCCCTCCCCCTATAAATATCCCCAGTTTCCCTGGGGGCCACATTAACGGTGGACGACGTAACGAGTGGGGAAATCCTGTTATCACCCTTTGATAGAGCTTAATTGGGGGCGGGTACCCTGGGGTGGCCAAGCTTTTATATAGAGTCAGGACTTAGGGATGGGATTGGTCTCAACAATGGGTGTCAGTTAGGTGGGGAGTCAATACCCACAGACCCCCACCTACTTCACCCAGTAGATTGCCATTGTAACCAAGGGGGTTTATTTGCCTTTCGCCTCATTACAACATTAACTGTAACCTTAGAGCTGGCGCCATCCAAAACACAAGGTATGGGAATATAAGGGAGAGGTATTTACTTTTTTTCTTGCTATTCCTTTTCTCTCTACCACAACACTATCTTATCTGTGTCTGTGTCTTTCTATTCATCACAGAGTGAATAGAGGAGTGGGTGAGTGGCTGGTGGTAGGGGTGGGAGTACCACATCAGGGATGTAAGTCAGGGTGCTTGAAAAATTCTGAAGATACACAAATAAGTTCTGAATTCATTGTGAATTACCATAAAACTCTGATAAAAAAAAATGGAAATCAAAGAAAATCTAAAGTCATGTTGAATTTTGAAAATTCTGAAATCAGGCAAAATTCTGAAGACTTACATCCCTGCCACATGGTGCTGGGATGAGATATAGAATGCAAAAAAATCTCACAGATTCTTATCAATCTTTTGGACTGGATTGGCACTATTTACTAGTTTAAATTAAATGATGAATTAAGCACAAACGTGTGACCTGCTACTAAAGTAGGAGATTTCATATATTTAGTTCTAACTTGACTGAAAATACATTCAAAATCTCTAGACATCCTACATGGAAAAATGAATCGATCCTCTGTGTCAACCTAATAGTGAGGGATGTCATCATAAAAAAGCCAAGTTCTCTCATTACAGTATGCATATTTAATCATATAACACGTGAGCATATAAAGAGAACTGGCATATCAAAGTAATTGATCAGTTGTTTGCCCTCTTTTGTTAACAGAATGAGGCAATTCATGGTGCCACACCTTGTTAATACATGTATCTGAGACTGTAAGCTTTCAGTCCTTTTGTCACAGGTGGTAGGATATACACTTTGATATCAAGGGGTCTTGTGCTATGATATATTATCGTGTACTCATGCAATGTGAATGGAGGCATTCTATGCAGCTCAGAGGCAAATAATCAATGATTTGGTGTGATTGTGATATTGCATACATACATTGAAACATTACCTAAAGTGGGCGTTACCATGACATTGATTTGACATATAATGTTTTGAAACCCTGTACAGACATGATGCTCCCAAATTCTTAATCGATTAGGAGTAAGAGCTAGTGATCTACACCCACAGACAGTGGCCACTGATGACAATTCTGAGCTGCTTTCTTTTTTCAGCACCTCCTCTCTCCTTATATCCCCCACAGTTTTATCTTCCATTTTTTCTCCTCAGCTGGGGCTATCTTGAGGCTGTGGCCGGCGGGATACTGACGTTAATGTCCGCCCTAGCCGGAAAGCCGAAAATGAGCGCGTGTCGGTGTGAGGAAAATGTGGCCAGGCCATGGTCCCTGGAGAGTAACTATCAAAGCGTCGGCCACTACTCCTTGTGAAGGCCTGAATTTACCACCTGGGCAGTGGGCAATCTATTTGCTCTCCCCTTCCTCTCAAGACAATTGCTGTGGCCTCGACCACCTCCACCCCTAGAGATCAAGAGGTAGGCAATCATAGGGACATTGTAATGAAGAGCTATGGTATGCGAGTTTAGTGCAAATTTGCAGTAAATTCTTAGCTGGCTGCTCTTATTAAAAGATTTAAACTCTCCTAGGTGGCCACCCACCCGCCCAGCAGATTAGTGAGAATAATGAGAGCAATTTGCAGGCCGGAAGTTTATTTGTTGAGGCTGTGCGCGCGCAGGTGAGGCCGTGGGCTAGTGTCAATGAACGTCGACAGGGGGCAGTCATTACGCCTGCGCAGTACAGATCGTTACAACGTCTATATACCCATAATTAGTTTCCTGGCTCTTCTCTCATCACCAAACAAATGTACACACATGACCAAATGTTCTCTCACAAGGGGGGCAAAGATCATACGTTTAGCAGAATAATCAAGCAGGAATCTTAACCAAATTACTCCATTGCTAACTGTATCGCCACCTATGTAGTTAACCTTGCAGCAAACGTATGCAAAAAGCTGCCAGACTGACAACAAAGGGTATTACACGGAGTGGGAGAAGGATAAGTAATTCTGACGCAAAAGGTTATTTTATGTATACATACAATAAGTGGGTTAATTCTTTGTCTGTCGTGTCCTGAATTCAATGAAGGGGTGCAGATGGGGTAAGAGCTAATTCAGTTTCTCGATAATTCCAGGAGGGCCGCCTCCGGGGGCCGCCTCGTCAAGTAGGGAAGGTGATGGGAAATTGCGGAATTACAGAATTACATATGTCGGCACGCGCTCCCTTCAGTTTGACGCCGGCCACTAATTCACTCTCTATGCAACACGGGGATTGGATTCTCCGCACCTCTGAGACGATAACTCGATTTTTGCCACCCGTCCATATAGAAGTTTCATCCTACATGCATAAGTAAGCAGCGGATTGCCTGGTAGCTCAGCGGACAAAGGCATCAAGGGGGGGGGAGGGAGGAGGGGGATGCTGAATGTAGGTGGTGATGAGTTGAAGGGGATGGAGTTGATGGGAAGGTGGAAGGGTGGGAGGGAGGCTGGAGAGGGAGAGGGTGGGAGAGAGGAAGAAGGGAAGAAGGGAGACGGAGAATACAGCAGGGAGATGGAGTATATATATATATACTGAGAAAAGGAAGGTAAAGAGAGGAACGTAGAAAGAGGGGAGAGGGCAGCAGGAAAAAGAGGATGGGGAGATTGGAAGTTGGGGAGGGATGGATAGAGGGGGATTGAATGCAGACAGGGTGGTGGGGGTGAAGGTGTGGGATGGGGGATGGGGGAAGCTAGATGGGACATGGAGCTTAGTGTCAATTTGTGACAGCTCTGGTCGTGGAGTTTGGTGATGCTGAGGAGAGCCCCTACGTGCACGGGGGCAGCCCCAAGCTGACCGGTACAGGTGCTAATGGAAGCTGATGCTAATGGGCATTTTGCCGGACATAAGGCTGGACATGGCCCCGGCCTAATGGCGGCGACAATGGCGACATGCTCCCGCCCAGAATGAAGGGGTGGGAAGCAGGAGGAGGCAGGAGCTGGAGGGAGACCAAGGGGAGCAAGCAGAATGAGCTCCAGCCCAAATGCCACACCTCCCCGGCGAATTAAAGCCACACTGGCCGCACTGAGACAGCCAGCCGGCAAGTCGTTAAAAAGGCATTTGCCAATTGCTTGTTTGCTTGTGGCGTCACGAACAGGGAAGGCATTAATCCCATCACCGAATAAAATAACACCAAGGTAAAGTTAAGAGGCATTGGTGAGCATGTCTAAGTGTGTCGGGGGCTCAGTGAGGGATAAGTGAAGGCAGGGCAGAAAATGAGATGGGAGGCAAGGACATGAGACAAGAGGGAAACAGGAACAGAATAAATGAACCAAAGAAGACATGTGACATAAAATGAAAAATTACATTTTTAAACGTGTTTGTTATGTAATAATGGATTTTTACATTCATTTAAAAACCACTATAAACACAACAACCAGTTTTTGAATTTTAGCTAATGTGTAAACATCATAGGCATGGCAATACGAAAAAAGCTTTTAGTGATTGGAATGTACAGCTCAAGGTCATAAGATTATAATAAACCATTCCGCCAGATTACTGTTTGTCCAGAATTCAGTGTAAACTGGAGTGATAACTGGGAACTGGTTTTGAAAACGAGCAATTAAATTATATCGCAGTGATTATCTGAGCATAAGAATACACTCAACTAGCAATCAAGTTAATAACAATTGAGATTGAATTGTAAGCATGAGATAATAAAGTGGTGCATGCCATAATGAAGGTAAATCATTGGCAAATAAATATAAGTAGTCGTGTTGTACAAAAGAGAAACCCTCACGTAAATGGTTGAAACACACTGCAGAAAGTATTTACCAGTGGTATAGTGCATAACTTAGAGATTGGGAAAATGGGATGATTTATCTGCAGTTAAGTACGTCTTGTACACACTGACATTACACTAAAGCTGCAGTGAGATTACAAAATGGAATGGCTGAGAGGGTGGGGGTTGTGGATGGGGCTTCTGTTGTGGGAAGCTCTGAGGTCCTGCGGAGCACATACATGAATTCATGAATCGTTAAGTTCATGTACTCAATTCAAAGTCTCGGCCGAAGTCTCTATCTACTAGTAAGTATAGTTTATATTTTACATGAATCTATATACTGCAGGGTCTTTTTCTCAGCTTCTCCATTTTCTCTCCAATATAAAAAGGAATGACTATAGAATAAACAAACCACACCCCCCACAAAACATGTAAGGAAATATAAGATACAGTTAATCCTGTGTTTATGTCAATGGCTGACCCTTGTCTACTATACCCATCCATCTCAAACTTACCCCCCCCCCCATTCAATCTCCAGGAAGGCCCTAACAATCCCGCTCCTGTTACTTAGGTTATTTTCCTCAGGGGATAACGGCATCCACATGTTATATTTCAACCAATATCGCCCAGCATCTAATCGCCCAATCGTTCCCACGGTTTACAAATATATATAAGTTTGTGGTGTGTATTGCTATTTTGCATGACTTTGTCCAATACAGCCACCCCCTCCTCCCACTATTCAATCTAACCTTTATGTATATCTCTGGTGGACAGGAGTCCTCTGTGTTTTGCCCCTGTGTATTGAGGGGTAAAGACTTTGTGATAATCATCTCAGACATCCAGTACAAGGCCTGGCTGTATGTCATTAGCCCCCATGTCCCTCCCCTACAATTTGCTGACCACGCCCCCAGCCTCCAGGATGGCATACCATCACACGGGTATCAAATCTTACCTTATAGTATCTATTGTATGCCATTGAAATACATAGATACACTGAATGGGTGGTGTAGAACTTTGGATTACTATGATAGAAGCCCTGGAGTGTAAGACTGAATAAGTAAGTGAAGGAATTAGCCAGAGATGAAGAGTCAATGACTTATGCCCCGCATCCTCCCTTTTCAGCAGGCATCCACTGGAGTGTGACTGAGGCAATGGGGCCAAGTCACGCGTGTCCAAGCCTCCATTGATATCCATCCTCCCCGTTGGCTAATATTGACGTTCTGGTTCACTGACTCCATCTGTATTTATTATGCTGGTTACCGGCCTCCAATCTGGGGCTTGTTGGGGACCAGCGAACAATGGCTGACCATCACTAAACACCTGCGTGGTCAATGGGGGGACAATGGCCTGACAATGGCCGTGGGAAACAGAACAGTATCATGTAAAGTAGCTGAATGCTGATAGGAATCAGGACTAGAGAGGGTATATAAATGGTCATGTCAGAACTAGCTTATTATGAGCTCTTTAAGGATCATATAGTGTATTAATACATCATGCTCCTTTATCTCCATGTCCTTTATCGTCATGATGTAGGAATTGCTCAATTGTGTATGTAATTGGTGCATCATGTCGACCCTGTGAGGTGGCTACACTCCAGAGTGGTCGGCACGATGCACCAATACAGTGGTAAAGGATTACTCACCAGTTCTGCTTTGATGCGTCATGCTGACATAGTCACTAAAACCTAGATGCATTATAGGGTCCTAAAAGGGTTAAAGATTAACCCTTTGTTAGGGCTCCCTGTGAATCAAAGGCCGGTGAGATGACGGGTGAGGGTTTATTACGGATAGCAGACAGGTATGTTGTTAATGCCATCAGGTGGCCAGGTAAAGGGGCAGAGATAGGGAAGCCAGGGGCTGGACGGACATCTGGTCTACTCAGATAAATGTACATCATGCACTGACACTGGGCCTAGTTTTATGGTGATTACTGCATAACTCAATCTGTACACAATAACTTATCTTAATTTGTGGGTTCTGTTTTTCTCTGATTGTGGCATTGTTGTCTATAGATATGTTAACCTTGAGAAGGGATATACAAATGTAAGTGGCTTAAAATTAAAAGGCAGCATCATTAAGATGTTAAAATGGTGGCCTTAAGTTGAGATCATGTATGATGAGAGGTCGTTGACATAGGCAAAATAAAAACTGGAAATACATGAAAACACCAAAGGCTTTAATCCAGGCTAGTAATATATACAGGGGGCATTAACCTCGGAAACTATTTATATAAGTCCATTATGACATTAAATATTAAAAATGGTGTACATATACGTCAAGTCAGTGTGCATTAACCTTTGGAACAATATCAGTCAAGTTTGGCTTTAAATAGTAAAAATAATTTTCACATACTTCATATAAATTTTATGATACAAGAAGTGGAAGTCATGATAGTAGTCGCATGGCTGGCCATGGTTCAGCCCCCCCCCCCCATCCACCTGCAGTACCTGGTTACCTGTGTTGGGATGTGGGCTAGCCAAGTACAAGTTGTGTGTACATCTCCACGGCCACCTAAGTCGGCCAGGCCAAGACGTCGCCAACTTAATGTTAGCCACTGGTACATAGTAGTGGGCGTCATCCCAGTCCGGCGTACGCCACATTCAATCTGGCGTACGCCAGTGGGACGCCCCTATATTAGTGAAAACAGGATAGAAAGTACGCCGACATAAGACTGGTGTACGCCGATCCATGCTCTTCAGGACACTTGCCAAACACCCATTAATACTCATAAGGGGGACAGGAGAATAAAGGCTAATACCCGGGGATACAAGCCTCCATAGAGGCTTATTATCAAATCCACATTCTTAAAAATTCTGCGAGGTCCTGTACTACATAACAGGGTTGTGATAAGGGCTGATGGGGTGGAAGGGGGCAGTGGTGGTGGTGGGGGCGGGGGTACACCCTGATGATATATCCCTCCCCTATATGGTGTTATGGGGGTGGTAAGAATGTGATGATGGTACCTGTGAAGATCCACCTCCGACACGCACCTGGTGACATGTACAGATAGGTATGTGTCATTATGACTTTGGAACATGGGTCTTATTACCTTTAGGTGAACTCTATGGCGGCTTAGCTTAATATCAACTTATAAGATTTAAGTTGTATGCTAAGTAACATCCATTGATAGAATATGGATATTCATATCATGCAACATGCAAGGTTGTACTTCTGAAATCTTACATCATCAGTTATCCTGTGGAGCAGTGGGATGCTCTCATCAACCTCATAGTGAAAAAAAGAGGGAAAAAAAGAATAAGATCACCTTTCTTTAATGGTGACCTCCAAAGGTGTCATCTCTCCCCTTTCTCTGGTCACATACATGTAGAATGAGTCAATAAAAGATGTCTCATGTGCCCATACATGCAGCCCATAGACGACATGCCTCTATAATTACATACAGGTATTATAATATGAAGGAGGGCGGGGGGCACTGAGAAGATATATGTGTGAGATGGTGGCATAATAGGTCATGCGATTGTCACTAGCGCGGCCATGGCGCATTAACCCCCGCCAGCGGGCCTTACTTGGGGGGCGCCCTTAGACAATTAAGACCCACATATTGCATAAATGAATTATTTCATACTGCAAAAATACAACTAGCAACTCACCAGGCTTCTTTTTTTATAGAACATACCGACCCTGCAGGGTTAAGACCCCTTCGTGTAGGGTCGCCATGATGCACTAATGCAGTACTGGCGAGTAGACTCGCCATGCAGCGCTGCATTGGTGCGTCATGGCGACAAATTGGAGGCATCATGTGGACCTTAAAGTGTTTGAATACATGAAGAGGGCAAGTAACATGAGGGGCGGCCTTTCAGCACGCCCGCAGCTCGCCAAATTACGACTAATGTTGCCAGCCAAGGCAAATACGACTCACCATTATGGGTTGGGACGCTCTCTCCTCACGGAAGATCTCACACGTAAATATCAAAAATAAGTCTTATATCAAGATGTATGGTCAAAATATCTTCTTTTCAGATTTGTATATGAGTACTTGGGGATTTTGGAGAAGAGTTCATTATGAAACGCGATGGGGGAAATATTCTGGTCATCTCCTTACTGGGTATTTAGATATAAGATGCCACTCAAATTTCTTCAAACAAATTAAAATCTGTAAAAGATGTAGGCTATAGTCGTTGTTGTGAACAGTACAATGTTACACGCCAATCGTGTAGATCAAAACACTATAACCATCTTTAAGTGAACACTTAAACTGCCGTAAAAACTGTTGTGGCTGACTTATGAGGGTTGCTCACACTCACATATATACCCAGCTTTCCCTCTACTATATACAATTTAACTGTACAGGCCAAACCAACCCCATAAACGCAAGAGACGCCAAGTTAGAGAGAACCCACCCTGGCCCATGTGTGTGTAGAAAGAACAGGTGACAAGATAGGAGGGGGTGAGCATTATACTCATCAAGGGGGGGGGGGGGGCTGGTGGGCTGGCAGGACTGGGTTAGGGAATGGTCATATGTTATATGTGGTCACCTTCATGGAAGTCCAGCAATCCCAGGCCTAAAAATAATGACCTCTCCTTAAATGCATAGAGTCATAACCCCATATATACGTGAATATGGGACATACACACAGATACATGTACCCTTACATGTTTCTACACCCACCTATATAGTATATGTGTAGTATATATGTACTACACACACCATGCACGCACCCACTGACTCCCACACATGGAGAATACCCTGACTACTGCAGGGTCACCTCCCAACCCAGACCTCAGCTCTCTTGGATCTTTTGATCTTGGGAAGATGTCCTGAATGACCTTCAGCTTTTCACCTGCGTTTCCCCTCCTGTACAGGAGGGTACCTAAATCTACCATACCATGACAACTCATGCCAAGATACATAAATTATACTACAAGTGTATATAAAAAGGTGGATACCAAGTACGATGTCTTCGCACGCAGTCTCTCATTGCCTTATATACATGTACAAAGGTGTGACGGTGCAAACTTTGGAGCGTGGAGTCTGATCTTGAAGGCAGGTTCATTTCCAAGTTTGGGTGCAAATCTGGTGTACAAGCATCAAAGAAGGGCCAGACTTATTTAATGTGATATCAAAGAAGATGATTCCCTTTTTAATAAGATTTAATTACATCGTACCATCAAAGGGATGAATATAGAATATTTTTGGCAGCTGCATCCATTTAATAACGATAGACATAGCTGTGGTTATCAAAGCTAAATCAATTCACATGAGACTTCGGTAGTCCAAGTGTGTAACTAGCATGACCTATTAGGTTTTCACCTCATTGCAATAAACTATATAACAATAAAACTATAAACCTATGTAAAGTCAGATCTTTATATCTCTTTTATTTAAAAATCATTAATGATATTTAATGATGACAATGTCACTAATAACATTTAATTCTCCAGAAATAAGCCATCAATGTCTTTGAAATGACTGGAAGTCTAGACAGGAAGGACATGGGGTCATGGGGTATACACCACCACCTTGTACATACTAGAGGATGGTCCCAGATCTAGGCACTGGAGGAATGTCGAGCATCCCTACTCCTGGGCCGCGTTAGGCTCTGTATATCTTTGGATAGATTGCGTTGAGCCTTCTCCAGGTGATGCCATGGAGGAATAGATCCCCTTCCCCGCCCTCGGCTATGCCCCCAGACTATGCCATGTGTGCTCTAGCAACTTGGGTGGGTGAGTGGTGGGGGGTAGAGGGGGAGGGATCTCAGCATTAGACTATTGGGAAGGTTAACACCTAATTGTTTTGTATAAAGAAATTGCTATATATGCTATACAACTAGCAAATGAGCACATATATCCTGGGAATTATGAATGAAAGTTACATCGTTTAGATAATGTTTGGTTTGAGGAGCTAGATATAATAAGACATTAGCCCACCCCTTCCCTATCTCCATCAATATGATTACAAGTTATATGTACACGTACCTTTTTTTATATAAGGGACGACATAGTTCTGCTCAATTTAGGAATCAAATCATATCCAGTGGCTCTGAAGCCCCTCTAGGCTTTAGGCACTCAATTGTAAGTCATCTACGCGGAGACCTCTACCAACATTTCTTGAAGGACATAATTTTGCATTAACCTCCCACTCCCCCCAATTCTCTAACTTCTAATGAAAATCTATATACCTATACCCAACGTTTCACCATCGACTAACCTTGGGATGTACCATAGTACAATGAGAACCAAACCAACGATCTGTCTAGAGTAGCACCTACATACCCCCTCTTCCCCACCCCCTCCTCCTCCTGCCCATCCGGCTCGACTAATGACCACCACGCCTTCCCCTTAGTCACTGAATCCTTAGCATTCTCATGGCGGCGTCTTGGCAGCCGCCAAATATCAGACGCCGGATGGATCTGTTGCTGGTTGGTTATAAAACGGTGGATCCCGACTCTTCTTGCCGCCAGTATAGGTAGGTCACCCATGAGTCGACCACTCACTCTTGCTGCTCCTTACCCAGACAATCATAGATGCCACTCACAATAGCCAACAGAAAACCAGGAACTCCTTTTTGGAAATGTTAACATAATTAAATACCAGGAGTCCAATGCAGATTTCTCTGTCTAAAACTGGTATTCCTTGTAAAAAAAGGAAAAGTGGCACCCCTGACAACTTACCTCCAACCGCCCACTTTACAACAGAAGAGACTCAACAAAATACGAGTATATTTAGGTCCTGTAAATTCACATCTTGATGATAAACAATTAATTACTTGATGTAGAACACCTAAAAAAGGAATTGGGTGGTTGACTATACTGCCAATTTAACCATTTAGAGTAATGGAGAAATGGGCGGGTTACCCTATTATATGTGGTGGGGTTAGACTAACAGTGTGAGGTCTGGTTTGGGAGGGTGTATGTAGAGGTGGGCTGCACTCTGTGACCTCAACACGCGGCAAGTGTACCCCCATCTCACCTCCAGGAGGTAAAAAAACAGACGAGGGACACTCAATGGTATTATCACCTGTGTGTTTATAGACAGTGGAGGGATCCAGGTAGGCCTCCTCCACGGTGAAACAGGCAGAGTCACACCCTACTTCTTTAAGTTAGATCCCTACCACGGGGATTCTCAATGCTGAAGGTGACTTGGGACTTCTGGTCTACATGCCATCTAGAATATTGTATTATATATGCACTGATTACTGGACGGAGATTTCCATACAGAATCTGAGAAACTCAGCAAAGTGTAATTTTCACTGTGTTGCTTCTACTGTATTTGTATTAACGGAATTCTGATAATACATCCCACTTTATATAATATTATATTCAATTGATAAAATGAATCCAGGTCATAAGTGATAAACAAACCTGTAGGAAAGTGTTATACACGCCAGTATGTATCCATGTAATGGACTAGGTGTATGGGAGGGAAGGAGGGGGGGGCTGCTAACCTCTTGACCCTTAGTTTCTGGCCATGCATCTCAATCATCAACTCATCTACTGGGCTACTCAGATCATACTTCCCCAAATTGTAAACTAATGTACGTGGGATCAGAATCATTCTTCCCCTCTACTTGCAATTGAAATTGATTAACCTCTTAATCATCCAATATCAAACGCATATCATATGACTTATACACGTATTATGAGCATGCATTCTATACCATAATCCCATGTTGTTTTTTGCATTTCCCGCGCTCTGATGAAGCAGACGACATTTCTCTTCCAAAACACGGGCCAAAACACCACAGCGCCCTCTGTCGGCACCTCCAGCATCTATCCCTTCCTCTGCAAGCAACAAGTGGAGGTCAGGGGCCTACGGCGCAGGCGCGCCTTCTTTGCTTAGCGGCAGGATACTTCCTGTTTAATCCTTCCGCTTCCGGTGTCCTTCCGCTTCGCCGGCCGCTTTTATCGCCGGCTTAAACCTCTCCCCCATACCTCACCCTCGGAGCCGGCAGCGGAGGAAACAACAAAAAGAGGAGCACGATTCGAAAATGTGTTCTTGAGTGATGCCATCCAGTCAGGAGTTAAGATGATGGCAGTCACTGATAGGCACTATAAATCAAGTAAATCCATTGCTTGAATTTACAATGGTTAATCAATATTGGTGCGTGGATTTATGTATGATACAAGATGGTCTTATAGATTATTCATTGATATCCTACAGTTATCTGCTACACAGGGATTAAGAGGATGATAATTTAAACTCAAAACAAAATTAGATTCATAACTTGATAAGGAATTTGTTGCGAGGAAACAGATAGATTTCTTCATTTCACCCAGACCCTTCACCGATGCAGTTTCCCAACTGTATCCACTTGGAATTGAGCGATGGTGTACTTTATATAATGATTTAATCGACCTCTCCCCTTCCCGAGTCCCAGCCCAGTGTTTAGCCATGTGAATATGGGCTGGTGTTGACGGCTAGTGTGGGGTGAGTTGTATTCCTGACGGGATCATGATACAACATATGGCAGAGAAGCCGATTGGAAGCAATGCGATTTACCTTATCAGAAACGCGCCCATTTATTGAAACTGACGTGTCCTGTGTCGGGGGCCTGCGTTCGAAAGGTCACGTGGTAAGGACGAACGCTGCTATTGCCATATGCAGTGAGAATGCCTGGAGAAAGGGGTTGGGAGTAATACGAGGGGGTGGGGTTGGGCTATAGGAGTTGGGAGGTTGACGGGTTTGAGTTGGGGGCTGTTCATATATTGGAATCCCACAGGAGGAGTGTAAAAAGGTCCGAGCAGCTCGGGGGGATTGAGCAGCTCCTCCCTCCCTGCAGAGTGAGTCAGTAAACTAGTGAGCAGCTCGCCACACCAGCAGCACATACCTTTGGACTTGGGCTGGCGATCACTTCAGGTGCGGCCTGCTGGCAGCCACAAGAGGATGTGAGTGGGGATGGGGGGGGGGGACTGGGGGTGAATGAAACAAAAAGAGGGTCAAGCGTTGATCCTTGAGGGGTGCCAGAACATGCAGGCCAGCCAGCCAGCCAGCACACGATCACACACCTCACCGCCACACGACTGCCTCATCTGCTCCTGAGCTGCTCACCATGGTATGGAGCTGGCCCAAGTTTGGCCTCTGCCACATGCTCCTCCTGGGGCGCTCCTGGATGGCCCTCCATATTGCCACCCTAGGGGAACAACGTCCGCGCACTCTGTGACCAACACAATGGCAGGAGGAGGATGAGGATGGGCCGTCTTGGCTCGGTGAAGGAAAGGTGGAACTGAGGGGAGTTTTTTTAAGAAAGATGTTCAAGATGAGACTCGGGAAGGATGTGTAGTGTAGGGGCATCACTGAAGCTAGGTCAGAGAGGTGTTGTTTGCCATTGGTAGTTCACAAGAGGTAGGGTATTTTATCATCTGCCCAGCAACTGCAGGAATTTGAAATTGCAGAAACTCGAGTGAAAAGTGAAAGATAATCCCCAGGTTCATTATGAGCAGGAATGACGACATCTTCCTGAATTCCAGCATTAAACAGCAACAATATCACATACAGCAATCTCACTGTCCAAACAGTAAAAACAGGCAGCACAGCTTAACAACAATTGAGAGTAAAGAATGATCATAGCTCTGTGTGCTGCACATTGCCTGTTGCTGGCGATGTGTATGTGCGGGGGATGCAGCATTGCGGGCGGGGATCACAGGCATATCACGGCCGGATAACATGTCGGCTTCCGCGCCGCTGGCCTGTCGGAACAGGTAGGACCCCCGGCCGCGTTAAGCGGCGTCTTGGGGCAGGCTCCCCACTTCCCTAGACATATCAAAGCGCCCCAGTCCGCCGATGGCATTTCACTGCCAGCCGAGCGGCGGAAGAAAAGCAAGCCGCGCCTTGGCCCCGTTGCTGGCACCTCGGGTCAGGTGGAAAAAGCACATCCATCCGTCTCCCCCACGTGCATCTAAATACATGTAGAGAGTCTTCTCTGGGAGTTACACGCCCCACGCGCTACTTCAATAGGACCCGCCCCATCCTACTCCTCTTATATACTCTCTCTGTTGCTTCCCTCCTTCTCTTTGTGTAATGGAGAATTTAAGTGAGCCAAAATACAAAGGTTCCAAGTGCAAAGTTCTCCCTTTGAAAGTATTGAGATAAAAGACACATGTGCTTCTCTACTGTGGTGCCATATTTGTGGAGCTGAACTATTTACCAGCCTCCCACCTCTGTGTATAGTAATGATATGAAGTTCTCCTTGTTTTATCGAGATGTGATCAATTATCACTATAAATGTATATTTAAGCAGATATGCCTAATTTCTCTATTGCCCACGGGAATCTATGTGGTGGAAGAAAAAAGACAGCAAAAGTACATGTAGTTAATAATGAAAATATCTCCTTGTTTATTATTATTATTATGAATCATACACTTTCACAATGCCCAGGGCAATAAATGCATAAATGCCCATGGTCTCTTGGTGAATTTTGTCATGGGAACATAATCTGGAAGCAGAACTGTACAAACATGGTACAACAAACACTGCACAGTCCCCAACACAGTGTTCTAGGTCCTGGAACAACACCGCAATGCTCCATCCCCAACACATGCTCCATTACAATAGTCATGACTGTTATTATTCTGACACTGAAAGAGATGCCACCCCATCACCCCCTCCACATTCCCATCAAGCAGGTATCTTGGCCAGGTCTAGTATATATCACCAGAAAAGTGATAACCCTTTGGAGTTGCCTTTAGGTTCATGTTCCTGGGTAGGCATGGTGCACTAATGCAATAGTGGTGAGTAGACTCCCTAGCACTGCAATGGTGCATTGTACTGACCATTTGGTTGTGTATCAGCCCTTTCGGCGTGGATGCTGCCCACATTCACCAGGGCTGAATTCATACATAATAAAGAGCAATGGGCATAATGCATTTAATGACTATGCGATCCTTAAATGTATATCTGGCAGCCCACCTATTCTGCAGTGGCTGTGGATTGTTGATGGTGCCACCCTGATGCCTGATGCCTGCCACCTATAGGACTGTTTACACATACCCGTGCGCCACCTGGAGGCATTAGCCCCGCATCATTGTCCCCGCATGGCGCATGATCGGACACCGTTTAGAGCAGCTCTTGGACTTGCTCACATATAGCAACTGCTCCATCTCTCCAGCCACAGGTAGCAGGTCATGCATCAGTCAGCATCGTGATTTTAATACATTATAGCTACCCATTTCTCGCCATGATGCATGGATGCAGCCCTGCTGATTCTACCTTGCTAGCTATACATTATGGTTAATATACCCCTGAGGCGTTGGTATGATACACCAATGCAGCACTGGCAAGTAGACTCACCAGTATTGCCACCAATGCGCCAGGGAGCCCTTAAAAGTTAATGGGATGGGGAGTAAAATGAGTTAAATATATGACCTAACTCTGTGACATATAAAGAGATAGGAATTATTTATTTGCATTTCCTATTTGATATGAGTGATATAGAGCTCATATGTTATATGCCTCAGTACATACCTTTGATAGACAGATCTAAAACAGTGTGTTATATACATGTGTGTCTATGTATATGATATACTGTCATCTGAAAGCAGCCTATTGTTTGTGTGTGCATGGTTGATACCTGGATCTGAAAGAGCTTCTTTGTTGATGTGTTTATCTTTGATACCAGGTAGTGAAAGATTGCCAACCCCCACCATTGCCATGTGGATCCTAATGCAATGTCAGTGTTTATGTGTTTATCTTTGACATGTGGATCTGAGAGCAATTCTTGTGTATAGATGGATGTCACAAACACGTGGAACTAAAAGCAATCCCTCCTTCATACACACATCATCATCTTTTAAATACAAGTGCGTTGGGAAAAGCAGAAAAAGAAAAGGTTTATAATATTGTAGACCATGTGGGAAATGGAACATAATAGTTCTAGAATGAAGTATTTTATAATGAAGGACTGATACATTGCAAGATCCTAGCATAAAAGGGTCAAACAAAATGTGTATAGCTAATCTCCACCGATTAAATCGCTTTTGGTCTAAGGGAAATAGGAAATAAAAGCAATAGGGAGGTTATAATTCTGGAGGGAGAAATATGTACACATTGGGAATATGGATAATATTGACAGAGTGGTATAAAAGATATTCTCCTCTAGAATGTCCAGTCCTCAAATCCAATTTGGCTGTCGTTCCATTGGCAAATGCCTATTTGTATAATTCTCTATGGGAGAGTGGGAATAATTCAGGTGGCTGTGTTCGTAAATGTTGACGTGGGCTGATGAAGTGTGGCGGGTCACACTTTTATCGGAGCAGAGAGAGGTAGAAAAGACCCCGAGCCCATTTGTCAGTACGCCTAATTCAAGTTTAATCTGCCTTATTTAACGCCCTCTGACAGACGGTCCTCCTGCTGCTGCAGCTCTCCCCCTTCTCCTCTCCTCCTGTGCCTCACACCCTCCACCCACACTCCCACCTGCACCCCACCCAAACCAAACTGAATTGTTCTTCCGCCAGCTCTCACTTATACCCATGGGCTTCTGGCTCCTGTCCCCACAACTTCATATTATCAGGTTGAGCTCAAGGTCGCCATTGTTAAAAGGGTTTGACAATTCTGCTCTGTTTTATACATGTAGCATCACATCATATGTTCCACAATTCTGTAAAGAGATCTACATCTTTCCCCCTCCACTATATCCTCCCTTTTCCATCTGACCATCTCTTCGTCCACTACTTTCAGAACATCTCTTCGTCCACTATCTTCAGAGGCGCCCCTCCCGCACACCCAGGTAACTCATCGTGGATCGGGTAGCGGAAGAGAGGGGGTGGGGGCACTGAAGTTCCGGCGGGACGCGCTTATTTCCGGTGAGGTGTGAGGAATCGTTGGCTGATGGGCGGTAGGTAGGCGCGCCGCCGACGCCGGGGACTGGCTATTATATGCATCATTTATCAGCCTTAAACGTGCCGGAGCCGGGGGCAAGCCGCCATGAAATTCTACAAGTGCCCCCCCCCACTCTCCCTCTGCCCCCTCCACTCCGCCCCACAGCCCACCTTACTGCAGACACCTGCTCCGTCCAGCCTATATCCACCTACCACGTATCCCTCCTCCAGGGGCCTCCCCCACCCACATACACACCACTTTGTCTCCCGCTATACATTACACATTCTTGGCTTCTTTATTTTTGTTGGTCTTGGAGAGCAGAGTTGGAACTGAGCTGCTGCTGTTCCTGCTGCTGTATTGTTTACACTAATTCCTGCGACTGTAGGCCGAGCAGGTTTTATGACCGACAAGAGGGCCTCGTTGGTTCTGGTGTGCCCTAGATGGCCGTGGAGAAGCTTTAGTTTAGAGTGGGTGGGTGGGAGTGGGTGGGAGTGGGTGGGTGGGTGGGTAAGAGTATAGGGCTGTAGAGTGGGTATGTAGGATTGGGTCTTAAGAGTGGGTGGTTGGATGGGAGTAATGTCAATTTAAAGTCTCTTCGATTCTTTGATTCAGATTTTTTTTGTATTCCCATCCTCAATTCCTGCCATACACTTGATGGGCCTCTTAACGTCCAGCCTATATCCACCTACCACGTATCCCTCCTCCAGGGCCTCCCCCACCCACATACACACCACTTTGTCTCCCGCTATATATACATTACACATTCTTGGCTTCTTTATTTTTGTTGGTCTTGGAGAGCAGAGTTGGAACTGAGCTGCTGCTGTTCCTGCTGCTGTATTGTTTACACTAATTCCTGCGACTGTAGGCCGAGCAGGTTTTATGACCGACAAGAGGGCCTCGTTGGTTCTGGTGTGCCCTAGATGGCCGTGGAGAAGCTTTAGTTTAGAGTGGGTGGGTGGGAGTGGGTGGGTGGGTGGGTAAGAGTATAGGGCTGTAGAGTGGGTATGTAGGATTGGGTCTTAAGAGTGGGTGGTTGGGTGGGAGTAAAGTCAATTTAAAGTCTCTTCGATTCTTTGATTCAGATTTTTTTTTGTATTCCCATCCTCAATTCCTGCCATACACTTGATGGGCCTCTTAACTGCTCCCACCTTCAATTCCCAACCCCTTCGTCTTTACCCCAAGTTACAAGGTAATCTAAAACCCAACCTCCCCCACCACCTCCAGTCCTACCCTGTCTTCGTCCCACCTCATCGCTCAACACCCACCTTGCAGGTTCCTTACCCAGGTTAATACATTCACCCACCCATCCTCCACCCCCTGAGCCCCCCTCCAGGTGTGAAGTTGGGGATTAAGGCGTCCCAGTGGTAAGATGGATGATTGGATGCCAGTGGCGCCCCCATCTCATGACGGATGATGGCCGATATAACCAGATCCCGCCTGGAAAAAAGTGGAATTTGGTTGAACCGAACGCAGCAGTGGGTGGGATGGGTAGGTGGGAGGAAGGAGGTGGTGGATGGTGGGAGATATAGGAGGAGGAGAAAGCAGTGGGTGGGGGGAGTGGAAGAAAGTGGAAGATATAGGAAGGTGAGGAGGGGGTTAGGTGGGCAATAGGCAGAGGGATAGTCAGTGGGAGATGGGCAGTGGTTGGGCGGGGGGGGGGGGGGCAAGAGCATGCAATAGGCACTGGAGTAGGGATTGCGGGGGGAGGGTTGTTTGTTTCTTCTGTTTTTTTACTTGATTGGACATTTTTATTTGGCTAAAAGGGGGTTGGAATGCTGGGTGCTATGGGAAGTAGGCCGTGTAATTGGGCAGTATGGAATGGGTAGTAGGTAGGCATTAGATAGGGGGGGGGTAGGAAGAAGAAGAAGGAGGGGCGGGGGTCTAAGCACAGCCTGCATGCCGACATGGCCCAGCCTGGAGGGTCTCAGATGGTCTTATACTGCCGAGGTGACAACATATTCATGAACTGGAGGCGGTACCGCGGCTCGCATGCCGACCGTAATGAGCGTACAAAAAAAAACGGCTTGGGGAACAAGATGAGTAATGATATCAAGGCTTTGACAGCCCCCATTAGCGTCACGCCCGCCCACCGCCGCCCTTTTCTCCAACTCAAGGCGTGAGCCGATAAATTTCCCACCCAGATGACGTCCTCCACGGCGGTGGCAATGGAGCTGGCGGAAAACAAACATTAATCCCATTAATTTGACGTTTATTCTCAATTTCGCACCTCCTCGAGGGCCCATGTGGTTGCTGTCTGGTGTTTAGATGCACTTCACTTATTTTAATCACTTTAAAAAAAAATTCACTTGTTTTTTTATTGATCCACTTGAATGACATCTTGTAATTGATGGATATGGCTTTTCACATACATATAAATGTGATAGGAATTTTCATTTTTTAAGAAGAATAGATCGGATTCATGAATGGTTGATTATTGAGAGATTTCTTGAAAAGGAAATGGGACTGAGAAATAAGGAATATAAAGCTTAAATGTGTCTAAGTCTGTCATGGAATGAAGCTGACTCGAAGTCGACATACAGAAGCACATACCGGTGTCCCCACAATGAAAGGGCATAGCCTAGCCCCTTGCATAGTTGAGCGGGCGTGGCTGAAGCAGGGCACAGCGCTGGGAGGACATGGGGACTAGGCCATAAGGCATGGGATGGAGAGGGTTCAGCACGGAGCAAATCCTACTGGCGGCGCAGTGGGACTGGGGAGAAGGACATATGCCTGCCCAGCCTCCCATTGACATGCATTAGGCCTTTTCGTTTGCACATCCAGCCCGATTCCAATTGGACGCCGCCGATCCGGCCGGGCGCACAAGTGGAAGTCGGCGAGTCCCGCGGGAGCCACTTTAGTCACACGATAGAGCGATCAATCGGCTGCGCGCCCGCCGGGGTGGCCAAGGCAATTTTGGCGGCAAGCAGAGTGCCCAAATTACTTCGCACCTCGCCGCTGTCTCCACAGCTGAGCTGCACCTGAATTTTTCATGACAAAATTGGGGGAATAAATCAGCATTAACATCTCCTACTCCTCCCCCTTACCAACCCCCTCTCAGCCTCCCTCCTCCAGCAGCAGAGAACTTCTGGAGGTTTGGATCCTGAGGAGGTAGTTTAATTCCAGGTGTTTTTAACTGGTTAACCCTTTAAGGACTTAGTGTCAGAATATTTTATAATAAAAACACCTTTTTTGGCCATCCTGATGTAACACCAGGGGGTAACTTACCACTGCGGCTTCCATGATGCCTTGGACCAACCATGGCATCATGATGCACTAGCAGATTTCTAGGGAGTTAATCAGAAACGCTGCATAAGAAGCAATCCCACAGATTCTTGTAGTCATCAATGGGTTAACCTGGAGTCACCAGGAAGAGTGGGTTTGACCTGGAGGGCAGGGTAAACCCACACTACACCACCCCTGGGAGTACCAGTGGGACCTGCTCCATGGGGGAATGGGATGAACACCTGTACAGGCGTCACCACAGGAGCAGGATCAGCATTACTCTCCCTGCTCCTCCCCCTGAGCTGCTCCGAGCCGCTCATTACACCCCAAGCCCATGGGTAAGGTGGTGGGGGGAAGGGAAAGTGGGTTATGAGGGGTGTACTTCCCCCATGTTAGAGGGAAAAAGAAAAGAGACACCAGTGTTTTTTTCTATTCTTGCAGAGAAAACCAGGGACAAATAGAGGATATATAATAGCTAAGGACAGGATGATTCATTGGATTCGCCTTTCACAATAAAATCGTTAACACAACAATGGATTTATTGATAGGTCCCTGTACAATAATTCAATAAGTCGCAGCAATCAATTGATATAAACTCATACAAGTCTCAATTATTCAAGAATACTGAGTGGTTTGGTAGACATTAAAGTAGGCCTCTTTAGATCTGATGCTCAAAATATCTCAATGTAGCCCATGATTTAATGATGTCCGGATATCCTTATAACAATTTAAGGGTCTCATGATGCCTAGAGGCTCATGGTCCTTGGTCGTCATGATGCACCAATGAAGTGCTCACGAGTCTACTCGGCAGTGCTGCATTGGTGCATCATGCCAATCCTTTGAGCGTGCATCAACGTTGTAGGGTCAGCATGATTCATGAATATAGCCATGGTAGATTACTTATTAGGGCTACATTTATACATAAGACTATAAATAGGCATGAGTAGACTGGCATGATACATTAAAAAACATAATCTATATTGTGTGCCCTTTTATGGGTTATAAAGTGCATGCGTTTTCAGACAGTTCCATAGTTGAAGACACATATAACCTTCCATCCCATACATAAATGATACAACTACATAACAACAGGCGTCCAACGCCAGCATTATCTGCATGCTTCATAGACTTCATGTCTTGGAAATTAGATGGGTGCAAATATAAATACAGCTTAACAATGGAACACATCATCTATAATTCACACAAACCATATTGCGCTCGAAATAAAAGAAATACTGGGGACCTGATACATTAATTGACGGTTTTGGTGCACCTGCATTGTATTGGAGTCGGCCAGGAGGCATTTTTCCTGCTTTTAAGGTTTATACTGAAAGAAAGTCAGTGTTTGCCCTAGCATCTAAATCAATTAAGATGCTCCATGAATAGAGAGTCTATATGATAACCACGCTGTACTGCAGTGGTACTGGCACATGATAATGACACATGGAGATGGAGACCCAAACTTAAGAATGATGCAATCCTTAGAATGTTATACTTTCTAGAAGGTTGTACTTTCTATAAGATTTTTTAATTATCTATTTAAGTGGCCTCAGTAGTTCAAAGTGTGGTAGTAGTACAATAAATATAAATCAGGTTGCTACATCCAAGGAACCATACAGTGAACAACTGGGATGATTCCCCCATGACTAAATAGTTATCCACCCATCCATCCCTCCAGCGCTAATGATTAAGCAATGATGGCCTGGCTAGGAATTCATCAAAATCCTTAATTGGCATACACTCGATGGCCCCCGCTTGGTATACGACAATAATTACACGGTTCAACTATGTATTATTCAATGATTCTCCATTAAAGTTTCACGGGCTCCTCTGGTGATCGGCGTATGCATTAAAGTTAGTTGGTGGAGCATTATGAATATTGCACGGACACTTCTAGTCAATATTCACCATATGGGATGTTCCCAAGTGTAGACTATCAAGTGAAGAGACAGATACCAAGGGAATTAATAGATAATCATGTGCGGCGGCCACCTTTTATTTCGGGTCATCCCATAATCTACAATCCTGTTCCTACCATTAACAATGGCCAATACTCATTCAGCGGTCACTTCAATGTAATAGCATTACTTCTAGAGATCATCCCCCATCCGCCTGTTCTGGTATTTTATCAATGATCTGCTGAGATCACCCCAAGCCCCATGTCAGCCGGACACTATTTCTAAAGATCCCGCCGCTGCCTGTGTCAATAGCCGGCAGCGCGATTAACCCGTTCTGATCAATAGCATCCATGCGTCATGATCTGGTCCCGCCCCAGACAACCTTCGGGAGTGACCATTATTAAGAGTGGTTGGAATTGGGTGGAGGGAATAAAAGTGACCTCGTTGCAGGGAAAATTGATCGTATGAAAATGGATTCAGAGCGCTAAGGAAAATGAAAGAGTGCCCCTACAGCAGCTGGGGGGGGGGGTATTATCAGTCCCCTCCCCTCACATTTATAAAAAAAATGATCACTCCCATAGGTATGCCTGGTGTAGGGCCACAAAATCAATATGTGGCCACGTGACCACAGCTGGTCACAGTAGCAGAGACGTGGTGGTGTCTCCCACCCACCTCATGCCTTATTCACCTTACTCTATTGGCAGCTAGTTATATGGAACAGAGTTGTCTGATCACTCCACCCCTTCTGTACAGTATTGCCTGATACTGGGAATCTGTACCGACCCAAAGTTATAAAATGATTAATGTATACCCATATTGTTTAACTTCAACACATGCACCGACAAAACCCCTGAAATATTTAAGTGCAATGTCTACGATCTTCCTAGAACCCTATTATTTGTATATCAATAAGTGATTCTTTTCTCTGAAATGATCTTATGGAGGGTACGTATTGACAATATCATGTATTGATAATGTCATATATGATTGACGTAGGAGGAATATCTTAGGTTCACATTGGTTTTATGGCATACCAAATAAGTTAAGTGCGCTAAAGGTTAATACAGAAATCGCCATGTCGACCGCGCGTCACAGTTCTTTCCAGTTGACTTCGCCGTAAGTAGTATATAGAAATGGCACTTTGCACCAGGTTACCTTAAATCCAACAGGCCGGCTGTTAACCTGCATGTTTGTATTGAAATCACAGACTATATCAAATATAATCACAATGATAAGCTGATGCTTAAATTACAGGTGAATATTCCTGCTCAGCCTTAAGGCTGCATCCAATGAGGGTTAATAGGTTTCGGGACTAAGACGCACGTCGCCGTAAGTGGCCAATGTCGGGGAATTGGGAGTTTGGGTCAGGTGGCCCCTTGAGTGGGGAGCGTCTATGTAAGTGTGTTTGTTTGGGGAAGTGGGGAATGGGTGGGGGAGGGAGTAGATGACCGTACGCTAAGGGCGCCTTATCTACTTAATGTCCCTACCCTGACTGACAGAAGGCCAGGGTGAATCAGCCAGGGCCGATTAGGGAATCTGATAGATAGCGTGCCTTAAAGGCCTATTATCGGTATCCCTGTTTCCTTGGGGAGCTGCAGAGGCTTGCTCACCGATTCAATGATTCTTCTCCTATTACGGCATTTTACCCGCCATTCACCAACCTCCTCCCCCTAGAGGGAGGCTTCTCCACGGTCCCGCCCTGCCTATTACCAGACCCCCACCCCCAACCCCAGCCAACCCCTCCAGGCGCAGACAAATCCTCAGGTCTATTACTCTAATAAGGTCACATTTCTTACTGAGTATAAACGGACATTGGCTATCAAGCTGTCCCCGGGCAGGGAGCAGCTCGGGAGACGGTCAGTGATGTGCTCTATAGGGTAGAGTGAGCTGCTCCTTCTAAAGAGCAGCCCTGGGGAATCAGAGCCACTTACTATAGAGAAAACAGTATGATGTTTTTATTTTATTTTATCTTTATTGTTTATTTAGAGAAAGGATGTAGGGCCCTAGCTTATTATACCAATCAATTTCCTTTTCTTACATAATGTATACATTTATGTATCTGATTACTGGAAGCAATTTTAACAAATCCATGGAGGAAAAAAATCTCAACGCTGATGGATATATAGACAATGAGATGCAGGTTTACTATGCTCACTGCATCCACCACCCCATCCCCTCCTACGAGCGCATGTATTCTCTACCCACCTCCCCGTGCAACCCCTCAGGCAGCCTGATCGTTGCCGGCTACCCGGCGTTGCGCCAATTGCCCCAATGATATGATTAACGCTGGCCGGGCGTTAGGGCTGAGGTCCCTCGGGAGGCGTGGACAGCGGCGATAACTTGGTGCCATGGTCACCTCTGCACCCCCTCCCCTCTCCCAACCTTACCATCCATGCACACATATCAAGCCTAACCATTCCACCAATGGCAGGAATCAAAATGCTGTTTTGGCCAGTAGTGGATGTGGATTGTTGGATTGCATTGGTCGTAGCAAAAGTCTGTAATGAAATCAAGAATTGAATTGGGAGATCACTCCACTACCTCTGCCCCAGCATCTACCTCTCACCATCTCCCTTAGCCTCCCCTGATTGCTTTGGGTAGAATTCAGACCCTACGCGAAATTCATTATCCCCTGCCCTACCTAAACCCCTCCTCCGTCCCCCACAGCCTACGTTCAGGCCATTTCTTCCTTCATGAATACACCCTAGTGAGATCACCTTTTTACCTCCTTTCTCCAACCCTCCTCTCTCCCCCACTACACGGCACTGAAAGAGTATTTATGAAGGTTAATATAAATAAATGTTGATGCGGGCAATGTGGCCGGCATTGTACAGCAGAATGCCAATGAGACGCTGATAGAGTTACCTGGACTCTGGGGACGTGTAGCGGCCCGGCTGCCGCCCGCCTAATAGCCGCGCTTAGACCCACAATTTTATTTGAGAGCACATTGACATGCAGGCGAGCGATGGGCTGGGATCAAGAGATACTTGGCCTTACAGAATTGAGTTTGTGGCGGCCTGAGAGGAGGTAGGGCAATGAGAGGGGTGGGAGGGGGCAATCCACCGCCATCAGTGAGTATCTAACGCCGCCCCTTGTCACCAGGGGGCGAGGGATGCTGTTGGTGGCGGAGGGATCTCTTAAAGGAGCTGGAGGCTGAGTGCTGAGTCTATGGGCGGATATCAGTCCGCCCTAGCATCATGACTCAGCAATACTGATAGTTGCTGCGGTATGGAGGATGCCTTTATACAATTCTGTATTAATGGTAGTCTTAAAGAGGCCTTGCTCTTGCTGCTGCTGTGAATCTTTATAGCACCAATTACTGGGAATTGTATAGATCTATATACAAGTCTTGCTATATAGATCTACAGTGATGTACAGCCAATTGCAGTCCGCGTAGGGATTCTTCTACACAGGTTGAAAAATGGCGGAATACATTATTCATTTTGTAAATGTATGAGGTGTACGAGGAATTATTCATAAAATAAACCAGGTGTCTGGGGGTTTGTCCCATGACAACAACAAGTCTGACCTGCCAAGAGGCATCTAGCCTATCTATAACAAAACAGGCCATACGGTTGATATTGAAATCACTCTTAAAGGCTACAACGATGCCATTAATTTTCAATGATATCCATGGAGGTATAGATCGATAAGTAGGCTTCACTTTATCCCAGTTCATTTGAGCTAGGACTTTGGGAAGGGGGATTGGCCATGATCTTTGCTTTCATGATTTGAATTAGGCGGAGGGAGGGGGAGGGTTTGGATCAATCTCTACCACAAATATTACATTGACCCTGTATCTGTGTCTACCATGATCCCCGCAATCTCCACCCAATGCCCCTTCTACCCAGCCAACAGAGACAAACATGGCGTCCATGGGTGGACGCCAGCCACATCGGATCAAACGTCTAATAACAAACGACACGACCCGATCGGTACCGACAATAAGTAGTGCAATATCACGTGAAAGATTAAAGAGGGTGGCGACCCAGGTCGCCGAGAAACATTATTACGGCCGATAAGAGGGCGGCTGGGGCCTGTAAAGATTGTCTGCGGGGCCCGACCCACCAGGGACCCGTGTCTTTATATCATTCAACAAGCCCCGCCCGATCCGCGCCCAAGGCAATTGCATCCGCTGCTGACCGCCCGCGAGTGGCTGATTTCTGGCGGGAAAAGATGAATGTCGTCTGCTTGCCGTAAATAAAGCCACAAAGAGTAAATCCTCGACTGGGGCTTAAGCACAGAACACAGATACCAATCTCAAGTGTCTATTTATACATTTGATGTCTTTAAACTGTAGAAAGAGAGATGTAAAACATGGAAATGGGAGTGCGTGCTGGAGAGACAAGGGTTAAGCGGGGAGTCTGATCGGGCGAATGAAGCTGGCCATTGAGGGTAATCATCAGTCTATCAGGGAGGATCCCAGCCACTCGGGCCATCAGTATGTCTCTATTCCTGAAGCCCCATGTTGACATTGCGGGGAATTTGTAGCGGATATGGCGCGGCCTAACGTCTGCTATCAGCAGAGATGAGGGATCTATCACTCTCTCTGCCTGATCCCTCCTGCCCTTCTGGGTCCGCCAGGCGGCGCACGCCGTCTGATCATGCGGATTGATAGCTCCTCACTGCTATCTACGCCAGAGGCCTTCTACCAAATCTACTTCAGAAGAAAGCTTTGCGAGGCTCTAGCAATCAATAGGAAGGAAAGAAAACATACTTTGTACATACAATCATATATTTAGAATGCGTTCCATGCATTCGCACCAAAGCTCAGATATTGGCAATGGAGCTATCTAGATAGCGGATTTCTAAACCAATATTTGTAGGATATGTTATGGTAGCATAACAGTCAACGTCAGTGGGATTCATGCTTTTTAAGCTACAGATGTATACAATAGAAGAGGTTAGCAGTAGGATCTCACATTAAGGGCATTACCCTATGTGAGCATGGACACCATGGTATAGTGATGTATGGCGTGGAGGACACGATAAACCCCACCCTAAACTGCCTCCAGGAATTGCCCTTTGTCCTTGCATTTGATAGGCCTGCCACTAGCCACACTATAAATATGCAATGCGCATCCCACCCGCCACATTCAATACCCATGTATGTTAGTTAACCCGGAAGCGACAGCCACAACATCCCCCCTCCCAACCCCTTTCTACTTCTACTTATAGCAGAGGGGGCTATTACCAGGCCGACCATTGCTGAGTCATGATAGGGCCTTGGCACCTTATTGTCTCTGGAGACTGGGGTCAATATGGCGGCCTACTTTCCCCGCCAGGCGGACAAGCTGATCCAACATGTCCAATCCCATCATGCATTGCTGCTGAACACGGACTGAGTAGTGGTCACGTGGTATGACCAGCCCAATGGGAGAGACACTGAATCCACTGAAACCTAGAGTAAAGCTATTATACATAGAACGCTGCGTTCGCTCTAACCAGTGGTCTAATTAGAGCGGTTTGAAGGTAGGTCAATAATTGATTTAAGGTTTTATACCACGAAGCCACAATCGCAGTGGCTTCCCCAAAACGACTGCATAATCTTGTATTTTGCAATTGTACCGAGGAGCAACAGTGGAGCTATCTAGAATCAGGGCCCTACTGGTGATGTATTTTATAATTAAATCACTGTGCTATTTAGAAGCCACTGCCAGTGTGGCTTCACTCGGCGTTTCAAAATGAGCCATCTGATATGTACATGGGCGTGGAAAGCAGGGGGGACATGCCCCCCCCCCACTTTTGGCCAACTCCTCAAAAGGTCAAAACTAAAAGGTCAAGCAAAGGGAGGTCAAAAATTGCAGAAAACCCCCCTGGTCCCACCCACTCTGAAACTGCTTCCCACGCCCCTGATGTAACAGACATAAGTGAATCACTTGCAAATTAAAGGTTGGCTTCAACATGGGTCTACTAACGACAGTTCATGCATCAGAATGGCTTCTCCATTTAAGCATAAAGTTGAAGTCACTATGGATGGCTCCGCTTGACATGCAGAGGCCAACATCACTGTGGAGTAAGCAATGGGATGGCAAGTACGGTATATAAAGATACATGCTTCTCCTGTTCACCATACTCAACTCTGCATACTAGACCCAGATATCTATGATTGTGACTGGACATTCCTTGTCCCAATTCCATAGACGGCAGATGGATAGAGCGTGACCTTGTACGTGTTACCAAAGCTAATGATGATAGGACTGGCTTATTGGTATTCCAGGGAAAGCTACATTCCTAAGAAAGGTGACCATTAATTAGCCACTGATAACTATGCTCTGAATTGTTGTCCAGACTTATAAAACTATGGTGCCACTTTCACCGATCGTCATATCATGATGCGCTCCAGGGGTCAGGTAGGGGGTACAGTAGGTATTTTGACCACCGCGACCAGAATTCGCCCAGGAGGTAGAACGTGAGGGTGTATACCTTGTGGCTTCGTGACAAAGTTTGTGTTACATGTATGTCAGATAATTCATCTTTTCCAATCATCTTTTTTCTTTTCTTCTCTTTAATTCACTTCCCCGTCCACATGCATATTTCTAGGGCTGAACTTAAACATAGGGTTTCTATTGAGATGTCCAGATCTTTCGAACTCTAAAATCCGTGAAATCAGGGAAGACTCAGATGACATCAATCTCTGTATTATTCCCTTCACTCTGTATAATTATCAGGGATTTGAAAACTTGGGAATCGGAAAGAGTAATCCCCGCGCCATGTACAAAGGGTCCTTACTGCTTACCTCCATACACTTATTATTTCTACAATAATTTTCACTCTGGACTTGGTTTGACAGTTCCACGCCTAGAATCGACAGTGACACTTGGATCAATGTGTGATAAAGTCAGTGCCTAAGGTCTCCCATATTAACCCCCACATCTCGTCACCCTAGGCTGATATAACGCCATCAAATCTTGGCCTCTCTGATGGAAAGAGCAGATACCTCTCGAGCACGAGTGGCTCCTTAAGAGATCCCCCCTGTCAGTCGGCTAGGGACCAGACCCCTATAACGCAATGAGTGAGTAAGTGACTAGCTGGGTGAGTGAGGGAATACTCTAGAGAGAGGGGGTTGGGATGTGTGTACTATTGAGGTGGGGGAAGGGCTATGGGGTGAGGAAAGGGGTGTGGGGGTTTTGCTTGGGGGTTCAGATTAAGGGAGTTAGAGGGCACTGGTGTTGAAGGACTTGTGCTGTGGGGAGGGACTAGTAGATAGGTTAACCCTTTATGGGCCACATGTGTATTTAATTAACTATGCCAGTTATTACTTTGATGCATGAATGCAGCCCTGGTAGGTCTAGGCCTGCATATACTCATTCATAGTGTCTGATGCCCTGGCGGCACAGCTATGCATGGCTGCAGCCATAGGGCATCATAGGGCACTCCATATAATGGTCACACTTCTTTAATGCATTACTTCGCCCAAAAGGGGTGAAGGGTAAGGGTGGGGGTCAGAAGGGGTTCAGGGTATCGGGGGGTTGGGTTGTGAATGAGGAGGGGGCTGGAGGTTGGGTGAGGGGATCAGAGAGGATTGGTTGATGGCCTCTTGATTCTGTGAGTAAATCCTGACGCCTTGTGGTGTCGTATTGAGTGCTATCTCATGTCAGAACAGGGTGATGCAATGACCCAAAGATATTACTCCGGTTGCTGAACCTACTCCCCTTAATCCCACTAATGTAAATACATGGATCCTCCTCTGGAAACCGCATGTAAGCATATCCACCATGCAGACAGTCTTGTCAGTTTTCTCTCTTTCCAAGTGAAGCTTTCTAGTAGATTGATTTCAATGTTTCTCACTATAGATTAATGGATATCAGGGATTTGCCGAATCCCTATTACACATGAGTGTGTGGGAGAGAAGTGACAATATCTCAAAAACCAGGTGATGAAAAGGACATATCTCAACACCCCAAGCATATGTTTATGTGGATATACAGAGCAGTCATACCCTATTATATCTATATTTACTCTGTGTATTTACAGGCATGTGATGGAGAGATGTCAGTAATCACCAGAGTAAACAATCACTGCCTCATTAATGAAGGAGAAGGTCTGTATATAGAGGACTTCTAATGGTTAGTAAATAATCAAATATATACTATAGCCTGCTTGTAAACGCCCTGCTGTATCATGACAAAATTGTCCAGAATTGATGCTATGGTTGGCCCTATTAAATCTAGCGAATTTTGCTAGAAAAGCTTAGGTATACTAGGTATTTTTGCCTGATACATTCACATATGGGTTGTATGTAAATGGATTTTCACTTTCGCTCTTTCCATCTGTCTATCCAATAGCCTCCATCTGTTAAGCATGTGGACGACCTTGCACAGAGACAGGGGTTTGTGTTATTCGTGCCGATCGGATCACAAGCAGGTATCACCATGAACAGAGCCATACATATTTGATCAGGCTTTAATAGAGTAAATTCATTCTCCCCTGGCCTTGGGTCAATGCAGTACAGTTGACACCCGCATAGCAATGGTGGCGCACCCTACAAAACGCACCAATTAAGGCAGCAATCATTTTCATTAGACATCAGACATTGGCCAGGCAGGGGAACAATGCCAACGGCGGTTTGGCATTGGGTAAGGCTATATTGATAGATGCCGGCCATTTAATTATTCCAGGTAAATTGATATGAAAGTTTGATGGGGTTCTCATAATGACCGGGTGCTACAACAAAGGTATTGGTGGTGGTGGGCAGTGGAGGCTATGTACATAAGGTATAACTTTAAGGGCTGCATAGTGTCTTGGTTGAGGTGATGCATTAATGCAACCATGGTGAGTAACTCCCAAGTGCTTCTTTCATGCATCATGCCAGCCCTACAGGGCGTATACACCCCGAAGGGTCGGCATGATACACGAATGCAGTGCTGGTCAGCAGACACGCCAGCACTGCATTGGGGCATCATGCCGACCAAGGCTCAAACCTCTGGAGACCTAATTTTGCCCTTAAAGGTATACAGACTGGTGTTGTAGTCAACCATTGTCTGGTTATTGATATCAGTGTGGGTATGAACAGGCCCTGGGTCTATCAGACACATGCTGCCAATGGATTAGCCACACTTGCCATAGCTCTGTTACATTCCATGTTGGTCCGTCAGGTTAGTGCTATACAATCTACAGCTACCCACCACCAAGTATAACATAGTTTTTTTACTGAGGGAATATTGAAAGTGATGAATCCAATAAAGAAAAATCCTGGAAGTGTTCAAACGGGGGCCCCTGAATATATAGGTTCTATCTAATTTAGATTGGTTAGACTTTGAACATACATGCTTTTGAGTAAAAAAAGTACCTTCATGACTGAAGGACTTCTTTTCTGTCTTTCTTTATCTCCCCCAATAAAGAGGTACAAAATGTGAAGTTGTTTAAATACGTTTTTGGTGCTGCATATAGCGTACTATGAACTGCATGTACAATGTGAATATGGAAATAAGTAATGAGAAATTATGAAATACATGTGTGCCTACCTTGATGGTACAACTACCCTTTTCTCAATCCAGGAAACAGATTTTGACTCACCTGAAAAAATGCAATGAAACAACATAAGTGACATGAATATGACACAGTAAATCAAAAAGTCAAAGACAAATCACATAAAAAAAATCACATCACAGAGAACATTCACAGGAAAAAAAATCACAGAAAAAATCAATTGTGAATCAAGTACATGAAACTAAAACGAGATGTGATAATTCAATTGCCTGCAGCATAATTCGTGATGGCAGGATTTGGCACGGCTGACCACCAGATCGATTAAATGGATTCGATCGTCAAGGGGCGCCATGAGATAATAGTTAATAGCTGCCACAGACACTGTTAGTTGGGCTCTATCATCAGTGTAACTGCTAGAGATATGTGTATATATGTATGGCCTTGTGTACTGGACGGCCCTTTCTGGTAAATGTTCATGCTACTGTGTATATTTATAAGTAAAGATATGATACACTGAGATCCAAGACAGTTTTGAGGGCTGGAAAACTAAATTATAAGATGACATGAAAGGCATTTTTTATACTTTAATCTAAAGCCAGTATGATTGATCAAACTCAGCTAACTGTGTACATGATCCACGGAGATTTAATCGTGATAACCTCAGCTAACAGCTTAATCCCGAACTGACAAAAAAAAGGAATAGGAGTGAGACCTTGAGGCTGAGAGTCTGAACAAAAGGTGGTAATTCCCCTCAAAACACATAGCAATCGTGTAACCTCTGGAGTTTTAATATCCAAATTAACAGAAGTTGACAGGTGGGGGTCAGTGCATGGAGGAGAAGGTGTGGAGGAGGATGGCATGTCAGCTACCTATTTACCTGCTGCACCATGGAGGTATGGGTGTGCAGTCAGGTAAACACGGCCTCTGTCCTGCCCTGGCCCCATACTACACAAACCCATGATACTTCTGGCAGCAAACTTTCTATCAAGTGACGCTTGGAGGCACTTCTGTGTCAAATCCACTTGTCTTATGTTAAAAGTTATAGCCTGTGGTGGTTAAGGGTAGGCCTGTTGTAATATGCTGTTTTAGGTTATGATTTTACTTTCCGTCATAATGAAGATATTGTGACATAAATTATGTAATTTCTACCAGATCTGCTATTAGCAGTGCTTTTTAAATCAGTCAAATACTCAATATCAGCAGTACTGATATTCATATAACTGTTTCATAGGTCTTCAGATATACATAAACATGCATAGGATTGCTTACATAATAAAGCGTCATACTCAAAACATGTGGATTATAGCATTTTGATAAGATATAGGCTTAGGCCCTTCATAAACATACTTTTGCTACTCTGAATTATCTATTTCTGGAAAGGGCTTTGGTCTCGTCATTAAGACTATTGGTTTCATGTAGCCATGCAGTGCATGCCTAATATGACCCATGTGTGGAGTGACCAAGCCTTAATAATGCCTTGGTCTGTGAGGGTTAAGGGTTAAAGGGAGACATGTTGTGGGATGTGACACCCAGGAGACCATTAACCCTATAAATGCTCTAGAATGCTAAAAGTCATCTAGGCCCATTTCTCATAATGATGTGTTATAGATGTAACAGAGGGTGGAGATAATCTTGAAGACTGGGCATGGTGTACCAATGCAGTGCTGGCCAGTATAATACTCCTCAGTACACCTGTGGTGTTTCATAACAACAAGGAAACATTACCCTGAAGCCATGATTCCTCCTGGCCCTTCAGGGTTTAACCCAGGAGGAGGGTTGTGGGGTTGGGGTGGCGTTCATGACATCATTCACATTTATACAGCACCAGCTAATTTCCCATGGATACGTGATATAATAATTCGCCAATCAGAGGTCGCACCTGGGCGTGAGCTGGTTTAGCACACCCATCTCTTCCTCTCCCCTCCCATTAATTTACGCCTGATGAAGCCAGCCCCCGCTGATGGCTCCCTCGCCTACCTCGACGGCAATCAACCGGCCACCGCTGCCCATTCCAATTAATAACGGCGCCTCTAAATTTTCATGAAATCCTGGCGCTATCGGCGCCGCCCTTCAGCAGTGACTGTGAAATACGGCCAATGTAATGCTCGCAGCGCCCCCTTAACGGCTCCCCCGGTGCACATCCAGCCCCAAAAACCAAGACGCCGCCGCTGGGGGTGGGAAGCAGGGCGTAGGGCGTTTTTCACGCGGGTCCGGGGCCTAATTACCATTGTACAGTGTGTGCTCTGTTATGTCAAGGATCAAGTCGTGATTTGCCGACCGAGCACACCGGAACTGAGTGGCTTCATGGGAAGGGGTGGGAGTAATAGGGTCGGAGGTGGCCGAGGTGTCGATTTGGACGCTTACCGCAGGGCACAGTGTCCGACGGGCGATATTAAAGGGGAATTGAGACCGGATGTGATGCACTGCGCATGTCAACCGCGCTTGCGCAGGTCACATGTGTCCGAAAAGGGCGTCCCCTGGTGACTAACCCTAGTGCTTTGTGTTTTTAGCCTGGCTCTCATTTCCACTCGCAATCTTAGTCTCTTTGTTATTGATCCTATATGGATGAATTCTGTATGGAGAACATATGGGCAGATCAGGAGGGCATTCCATTACAAAGTTACTAGTAATTAACAATGTGGTGAAACGCATTCAGATCTGAGAAACTGTACATGGTAATGACATTCTACTGATATTGGTTCTTTAAAGTGCAGACCACAGAACAGCCTGAAAGCCCCCCCCCCATGTCGCCATAAACCACATTCAAGTATAGCCGCAGACATTCCGTTATCCATTGTAATAGGGAAAAGAAATATGAAGTGCCCCCTTTCATCCCGAGGACAATGGTTGTTTCTTTTTACAATTTTGAAACTGCAATCTTTGATATAACAATGGGCGATTGTTCCAAGTATGGGCCAGGATAGAAAACAATACACAACTGGGGGAAACTGGGGCATGAATCGACATAAATAAGTACACCGATAGATATATACACACACACACCTCAGGGAATGGAAAAAACTATTGAGGAGTGGAGGGTACCAATACATATCTACACTCTACAGTGTTGTGGGATCTGGGTGAGTGATGACATAATGAATTGGCAGATATGTAGAAAGAGAGAGAGGGTGGAAATGATTACTGATTCCTGATTCCCATTATAACAGAGATTATCACAAGGCTAGCTGGGGATTAGGGCATTAGAGGCAAGCCTGTCTTTTGTTTGTTTTCAATCTGCGCACCTCCTGTGTGTGACCAGCCGTGGAGGGCGTGGATTGCCTCCTCCTCCTGGCGGCGACAGGAGGAGATCTGCCCCAGTACCCCCCCCCCTCCCCCGGCCCAATCCACCTCCACCCCCTCCCCCTCACCAAGTCACTCCACCCTTCACCCCTATGAGGCCTTCATTGACTCTAGTTCCCAATCCGCGGCTCGTGGCGTCGTGTCGCGGTCGCGCAATGAAATTACGCGCCAAATCCGGGCAGTGTGAGGCAATGTCGTCTGCTCACGAATCCGGGCCTAATGAAAACATTGCCGGGATCGGGCGGCGGCCGCCAAGTGGCAATCTGTCGGGGATCTCTCCCGCTACCACCACCAGTCGACCCCTATGACCCTCAACCTCCCCTTCCCTTTACAACCCCCTCCCACCATCCCTCCCCTCACCCCCTGCATCCCCATGAATCTTACAACGAGTGGTGCCCCCAACCCCCAGTCATGGTGTACCCTCTCCCTTCCTCCATCAAGCATAGGCAAACTCCCCCCACCCACCTATCTATCCACCCGCCGAGATTCAATTACATTTTTGAACTTCAGTGATGGAATGAGAGCGTATTGTGTATGATGGCGGCACTGCTTCTTGTGTTTGCCTCCAGGGGGCGAGCTGGAGGAAGTAGTAGAGGAGGGGGGGGGGGTTAGAGGGCAACCCCTCCCTCCCACTTCACTCATCCGCCAGAGGGCACCCGGGGGAGATACATCACCAAAAGTTGATGTATGATATTTGCCGGTCTCCCAAATTACCAGCGCTAGGATAACTTCATTTGGGAGAAGGCGAACAGATTGCATGAATCGTGCCCCCGGACGTGTACACCGGAGGGCTGGGGGGCATTCGGCCTGACCCCACCCAGGCACAACCCGCCGCCACCCGAGCAGGAATCGGAAATGATGAATCTTGACTCTCCAACTGCTATTTGCACCCCGCCCTCCTCCTCCACCTCTACGCCTTCCCCTTATTCAACCCTGCGAGCCACATCATCGTGAGCACCCTACAACCTCCACAAACTTTGTAAGGTTTCACAAATGATACCACTGGCTAGGAGCTCTAGGTGGAAGAGCTTAGGTTTTTACTGGTCATCTGTTACCATGCATGACTCGACAGATGTAAATGTAATTTAAAAACGAAGGGAAAAAAACTGGTTGCTATAGTATACACATTGAAAATGCTTCAAAATTGCTCAGGTCAATGCCATTTGTGAACGTTCCCATTGAGCCCTCAAGCCAAATATGCCCATACCCTTTCCCAGACCAATTACTAGTGCGAATATCAGGCACAAAGCCAATATTTTATTGCAAGAAAATCAAGCCACAATGGCGCAATAAAGAACTGCCCCTATGCTCCTGTAATCATCCAGAGATAAGACAGGGCGTCAACTTCATACCACCCCTAATTATTCATAATAGCATCATTTCAATCCACCAATCAATATCTGTCTGTAATCATAAAAATTCAATAAAATATGGATTGGCCGGATGTTGGGGGAACAAGAAGGACATTGTCTTGTATACTGGCGCGTTTTGGTATGCAGCCAAGCATATCTGCATGCAATGCTTAACCCTTAAAGGGCCTAATAGTGCTATTGTCCTATGGTATTTGGTCGTCATGATGCTCCGTGAGTAACTCGCCAGAGAACACATACATTATACCGACCCGATAAATTTGATGCACCAGAAGGGTCGGCGAAATGTACAAACGCAGCTGTGCAGTCATTCGCCAGGACTGCATAGATCTGGCATGAAAAAAAAAACACGAATTTCGAGGCATTAAAAGGTTAAAGGGAGGGATGGGATTATAAAAGAGGACATGTACATGTTGCAGGACACTGAGATACCTTAGCCAATACAGTGACTTCTGGTATGCAATGCTGAATCGCATCAACGATCTTTTCATGAAGTATTCTTTTGTCAATGGCTGAATTTCATCCAACCAACTCATATAGAGTTCAAAAGTCATACTTTGACTGGCCAGATTTTGTTAGACCCTTTGATCCTCACAAAAACAATGATGGACAAGGCTATTACAGCAAGATATCAAAAATACAATGTAACAGCTTGAATTGTTTTCCTTTGCACAGGCATATTCACCATCTTTTTCAAAGATTTTCTGATAAAAATTGCGTGAAGGATCTTTCTCTCATGCTTATTGATATACAGCTTCCACCTGTCCTGAGTAAATATAAGAGGCTGGGAGAGCAGACGACATTGATAGAGTCACGCAGCGGCCCATTAGAAGTGATGCCAAAGGGCCTGGGGCGGGAGGAATATGTGTATTAGGGAGGTGCACATGTTGCCTAATAGCCTTGCAGTATCAGCTACATGGAGTATCAGCCCCCGATCTGGCCCTGCTGGCCGCATGTTCCACCCTCCCGCCATAAATCAACTCGCATGTCGTCTGCTCTGTGGGCGCCGCCATCTTGGAATAACAGATGGCGGCGCCACCAGAGGGCGAATGATGCGGTGAGGGGGAGGGGGTTTCATTTGCCGCGCGCTGCAAAAGTCGTCTGACTTTTCGCGCCTTTCCATTGTTCCCACCAAAATAAGCTGACACGTTGTGTTTTGATGAAATGGGTGTTTAATAGTGCTGCCCCCTGGTGGCCGCCATTGAAAAGCTGAGTTGTAGCCTACTGCGGGCCTTTTGTGATGAGAACATCCCCAGGGGTAGACGAGGCCAATCACATCACCGCTAGCGGACGACAATCGTTTGATACTAAAATGGGAAATCTATAATATGACAATAATTCCTGGAATATTGATTAACAGAATGAGGACCCCCGTGGACCACCTGGGTGGTCTATTCGAGCTAGGACCGTTGTTACAAATTCTACAGTGCTTTGTAGTGTTGATTGAAATTGTCACCATTGGTTCGGTGGCCTACTAGCATTTAATTTATATCCCAGTATTGATAACTAGATGAGAAATACTTGACATGGAATGCTGATCTGAATATCTAATGAACAACACTTAGATAACACATGCTTCAGCTTATAAATAGTAGCAGTGAAAGTCTGATCAATTAATAGAGCATTCCTATCAGTAACCATCTTCTTGGAATGAGATAATTGACCTGAGTGATAAATTGATAGATCCAGTGCCTAAATCTAGTTTCCATAACTACTTTGAGTACTTTGTCTCAGTGCCACTGATAATATCTCAATACTGTTAAATACTTGATGGATTGACGCTCATTGTCGATGAACCATGAATGCAGGCCTGGTAGCTGATGAAATAGTGAAACACTGTTACTGACTGCCAACATGCAGATATACCATTAAGGGCCGCATAACGCATCAATGAATTTGTCACCATAAGACATGAATGCAGTTTGATAGGAATTCTACTTGCCAAGGCTGCATCCATGCATCATGCCAGCCTTTTAGGGTTGATACACTGACAGAGGGTCGTCACGATGCACCAACACAATTCTGGAGAGTCTATACTCTTCAGCATTGCATCGGTGCACCATGACGACCAAGAAGCATGGGTTCTGATCCATCATGTGGCACTTGAAGGGATATAGAATAGGCACATCCACATCATTTAACCATTAATGCTGCATACTAAAGATGTGGGGTGCAGTGGAATTTGTCATGACTTTGAAATGTTTTTATTGGACCAGGATCCTCACTACTATTCAATCTTGTTTCTATGCAGTCAGTCCAATTGGCAATGAGCCAATTTCTATCCAATTTATACAATTGTCTTGGTGATTATATGATGTATGGGAAATGTCTCTCTATATAAGCAGACATCTATACATGTTACCCCCCCCCCCTCCCCAACTTCTATACCACCTTGCTCAAGGCCTATTATGGACCAGCAAGGAAATCAATGTGGCGCCCAATGCAGATATCATTCATAATTGATGGCGATATTCATTGTTCCTAGCTGGGATGTTATCTTTATACAGATCGATTCCCCTGGTCCCCAGTGAAAACAATCGTGGTTTGGTATGACTATTACCACCCTCCACCCCATGGACAAGAGCTACACCCAGATATACATGTATCCAGCATTGTCCCGTTATACGAGCCACCAATAGGGAATTGTTGTAAGCATAGGCCACACTATGGCTCAATCTTTATTAACTACAAAGATATCTATAGGTATACACACAGAACAGTGGTATATGAAAGGAGGGTAAATTGTGCAATATTACTATACTGTGTTTAACCACCTAATTAATTCCATTATAACCTAGACTATTGCATGTGGTAATGCATATCAGCAATATATTGTGGAAATATAAATATCCTCAGAATTAGCCCAATTGCTTGTATTAGCCAGAACGTCCATTATATACACAGCCAATATCCATAATTACATTACTTTGAATGATAACAATAGTGCTTAGGCATCCCCTAAGTGAATGATTTGAGTTGAAAAGTTGTTCTCAGTTAACGTCCCCTCCCCATTTTGCACTTGTAGCTGTCTGCCCCCAGATTGGTCCAACAAGCTCTACAACGGCCATGCACCAGCCAGAGGTTGCAGAGGTTTAATTCTACTAAATGATACGTTATTTACACAATAGATCCCTTTCACCTCCTTGTATAGAGGACATCCCGATTTCACTCTGATAACCGAGGCACAACATATAATTTTTCTTGTTTTGAAAATCAATTGCGGTGGCCATCCTCACGGCTGGGGTGCCAGCGCTCAGTACTTTGACATAAAGATTTCATTTGGCCAGACGGGAGGGGGTATTGGACGACCAGATTGTCCAGCAATGATTTTCTAAATTATACATCCTGTACTGAGTCCATGAACTGGAGGAGGGGGCATTGGCAAGCAGGGTATGGGATGATGTAAATTTAATACTCTCCTGATTGCCTGGAGTACCTGGAAATACTGAGAGATTGCTGATATGTTGACAACAGTTGACAACATACAAATCATGGCACTGCTCAGAGCATGGGCATGAACTGTATACATTTTACAGCACTGCTGGGTGCTGTACAATGCAAGACCCCTTACATTTGTACACTCAACCAAACTCCTTGAGAAAAACAGCTGGCTATTAGAAGCATTCGATCTGATATTGTCAGAGTAAGAGTGTAGATTGTGAGTGTCATACCCTACTTCTACAATGTACTATCACTACTTTACGGGCTTCCCTAGCCCACTTAAAATGGTCTATATCTCCTCTTTCCTATCCCCTCGGATGTGTGTGGTGCACATATGTGCGGGCACCGACACATTCCTCTGTGAAATTGTGTAATGTAGTTCTCGCCATGAATATGACCTTAGTTGTCGAAATGGCGTTAAACATCTATTACTCACTCACTCTCACTCACTACTTTACAAACCTGAGCCTGGTTGATGCCCATGCCACTTGTTTTTATGCTCGGGGTATTTATTTACCCAAAGGTGTGGTCAGGTATGAACAATGTATGAATGAGTGATGTCTACAAGGGGTAGATGGGTGCATTGAAAGGTGAACTGGTAGATACAATGTATCAGAATTGGGAGGGTGTGGCTACATGGTGGAAAACAATTATAACTGCTGAATTGCCTTGGGGTGGCTTATTATCGTCACTTGTCTTCTAATGTTTACATGCACCCATATACCTATGAAGTTATTTAGTACTAGAGGACCAAGGGAAATTGATGATTATCTTGGTGGGCAAGAAGTTTTTGTATAGTGGGATTAGAAATTTTAAAGGAGTGCCTATGCTTTACTTTTTGCAGCTTTCTGCATTTGAAGTGCATAGAGAAATGTCAGATGTGTGGATGGTGCTGCTTGTCTGATGGGCGCTGATTGGTTAGCAATGATTAGATGGTAAACGGTCTAAATCGGCAGTGAGGAATGACCAATCTGGCCATGGCCATAGGGAGGAGCATTCATTGACAGTACCTTCATATCTGGTTTGGTCTGCTGGGATCATGATAGATGGAATCAGGAGTAATTAGCCTTGTTATATTGACGGAATAAGCCAATGGAGTGCAGTGTGCCATGGCAATAGGCCTCTCTCCCTCCAGCCTCTGCATTGCTGGGACAAGCAGCCTGCAGGCAATGCACCAGTCCTTAAATCAATTTCCAATATGGGTGACACTTGAGTGTGCGCTAATTTAGGTGCCAGATCTGTGTAGCTGTGGACAGGCTGAGGCTGCCGCCTCCAGACCAGGTCGTCGCCTCTGTCATCAAATAATCATCAGATCACTTAGCTACGCCCTGGTCCCTACACCAATTAACAAAAATAGGCTCCTTGTACCGACTATAGGAGGTTCTGCATTTAGCTAACCATTTGAGTGTTGGAGAGTGTTTTAATAAGCTTTACTCATTTGCCTGCATGAAGCATGAATGCGGCCGGGTGACTCTACACTCGCCAAGGCTGCATTCATGCTTCATGCCGACCCTATGGATTTTATACACTCCTGAAGGGTCAGTATGATGCATGGAAGCAGCCCTGGCAGGTAGACTCTCCATGGCTGCATAGAGGCACCATGACAGCAAATGGGCATGGTGTATTAAGGCACCATTAAGCCCTTAATTGGTTAACAGAAGCACAAAGGCTCCACCTGCCATAGACGCTGGGCGCCACCAATATCTCACACAACATAATAAGCCTAATCTAAGCTCATTATCAATAATCTCATCAACATCCAGTTGAAACTTATCAAGGTTCTTGCCAATTGCCTCCATTGGGAAATCTCCCTATATTAGGAAAGGTTTTCCTCAATAAATATGCAATTTAGTTATGATAAGTCACGTGATGATCTCATAAACTCACTCTTAAACTACTTATAGACTTAGTTTGGTCAGAAAATGGACGGCCCTTGGGAAATAAGAGGCTATTTCCTGGAACAGAATTTCAGAAATTGTGTCTAAACTGGGTGTTATTTTGCCTGCATAATATGATGGTCACAGATCAACTTTGTTGGTGAAGAGTCATGTGCTATAGGGCAATGATAGCTGATAAATGCTCGAATGTTAAACTATGAGCTGCATGTATTGCAGTTTTATTCTAAAATCTTTGGTTATGCTGGTGATTTCACACTAATAACTTTGGTGACCTTAATCAATAATCAATTTTGTAACAGACCCGTGGACATACACATACAAATTATGTACATGTATATAATACCATCAGAAATTTAGCCTCCATGGCAGTACCAGTATACATATGAAGTATAGCATATAACCTTAGTGCATGTTAATTGTATAAAGACCACCTCTGGTGATCAGGTCGTCTAGGTGCACACATATACAGTTAGTACATGAGAGGAGTGATGTACTCATGTAGTGGGTCTTCACGACTGGCCGGGTTTGATCCTGGGTTGTGCCAGCTGGGTTCGGCCAACTACCGACCTCATCTGCCCACCTGAGCGCCAAGATATACCTGGAGGGTGTTGCGAAAGGACAGGAATTCAATTCTGTCGGAGGTGCTATTCCCAAATGGGAACTGACTACCCTCAGGCAATGACTTCTCCCCTGTTTTGCAGCAAGGTAATAGGTTATAGAATTGATTCTTAAGTTTTCATGAATTTGGGAATGCTTCCCATTATGACTCACACTAAGAGGATTGATTCTGAGTGTAAGGTGAGAAGTTGGTTCTGAGCAGCAGAACAGCCAGGAACTGGAAGGTGAGTTATGACAGTGAGAATCCGCATCCGATTCTTTTCGCAATAGCCTCCTGGCCAGGCACAGGACCGTGTGTAGTACCCTAATTCACTCCCCAGATACCTAAGCTCAGATCAAGGAGGAGGAGGAGGAGGCAGATTGGGGGTAGATATAACGCCAATGTCTGCCCATGTACTCATATGGTGCTTCTACATTATAGACATGTGGCCTGTACTCTATGAACTGGAGTTAGCCAGGTATATAGGCCTGTGTTATAAGGTACCTATCAAAATGCCACTCACTTGTCAGCAAAAGAGTAGGAGATCTTGAATTTTTGATAAATTTTCTAAATGGAAATGATATAATTCAATGTGAATATTCTTGCGAAAAAGTAGGGATTCCTACAGAGGCATTTACACACCTTCAAACTGTGGCCATGTATTGTGTGATCCCTAGGGGCTCTTTCACAATCATGTTAGATTTGATAAGCACCACCCCTACACTGCTTCTTGGACACAAGTCGATTTAGTAGTGCAAATCAATGGTCAAATGTCATCGAGTAAGGAACTGCATTACTGGTGTAATCATTGAGTGTTTTGGAGAAGGAGGGGGTACTTACCATGGTGGGTGCCAGAAGGCATAACTTAGTTGTAAACACTTGGTATCCCCATGGCCAATGTCTCCGAAAGAGGATGTGTGTAGGGTGGGATGACACTATATTCGGGTGGTGGCCAAGGCGACGATTATCTTATGTCACATAGTATTAAGCACTGGAGGGGTATTTTACAGGACTCTGACATAGGCTGGTGCCAACCCCATCTCTAATAGCGCCTCCTGCTACCCAGCCATATCAGGGCACACCCTAAGAAGAAGGAGGGAGCACCCAAGGGCACAGGAAAGGAACAGGAGGAGTGGAATACCAAACCACATTTATATCAAGTAATCTAGCAAGAAAAACTACTGTCAGCTGGCCAAGTGTGGAGTAGGAGAACTGAATGGGTATCATATCACTGCCTTCTATGAAGTGATCTGGTTTAGGCTAACTTCTTAAGGTCTGCATTATTCCTCTAAATCTATCACCATTTGGTCACCATGATACACCAATGCAGTACTGGTGAGTAGCCCTCTTGGAGTATCCCAATCCCAAAGGGCCTTCATGGTGCATCGGTAGAGCTCTGATAAGTAACTCATTCATTGCAGACATTACAGAGCACAATGTATTAATCTACATTGCAATCCTTAAAGGGGTTACAGGGAAGTGAGGGGGTAGATGATGATCACCCTCCTGCCTCACTGCACTCATCCACCAGCAACCATCGTGTGAAATCTGCACAGGGCGGCCCTCTGCCAAAATCTGCCATTCTTAAACTGTGGGGGTGGCGGAATGCACTAAGGACTTACCCCCAAAAGTATTGAACGATCTTGTTTTTCCAGCAGGGTGCCTGGACACTGATTAGGCTTGAACCTCCGGGGTATGGGTAGTAAGGGAATTTGGGTGGGATGGAGGGATGATGATTCCTAATGAAGCTTAAACCATGCAGGAAGAAGGTTGGGGGACACATATGGAGGGGGAGAGGTTAAGATTGCAGTGCAGAGATGGCACCATTTAGTTGGGAAGAAAAGATGATTATTAGATGATAGAGAAGGGATCAGGCAAAGTTTGTAAACCCTGTGGGTCATTTCTATGTTCCCTTAGTATGTGAAAGGAAAGGAAATTTCTAAAAGTTGTCGATATGTGAAAATGCTAATAAGTGGGATAGGAAAGAAAGTGAAGGTAAAAATATTGGGAAGACTTGGAAGAAGATTATGAGTTGTTTAGGCGCAAGAGCCTCCTGCAAATATACATACCACACCAGATTCTCAGTTGAGTGAACAAACTGGAGGAATTAAGTACAGGTCGTGCTTGGTGAGTGTAAGAGAAGGTGGACACTGGAGTGAGACAGTGCACGCACAGGCCCCAGTGTCCGTAGTACATTGTACTAGGAGTACGTGCACTAGATGTAATAATACTAGGGGTACGTGCACCAGATGGCACTGTAGCCCGACACGTCCCGATTCAGTTGATGACGGTGATCGTACCCGCTCCAACGATCGTCATCAGAGCCGGGTCGTGGTCCGCCGCGCGAAATGATCTCGATTTGGCGTCTTATAAGGAGAGAGTGAACGCTGTTTTCTACCGCCGGGACGCGCCGAGAGATAATCATATCTCGGTACAGATCCCTCCCCCTGCCTCCCTAACCCCACTTAGTTACAAGGGCGCATCACAAGCAAAACGCCTCAACCATGATCAATCACTCAGTGCACACGCCAACACAGAGAGGCAGAGTTACACTAAGAAAAAAATCTAAAACCGTAATGGGCAACTAACAACCACCAGCCAACCCCTTTTATTTTTCCTTTAGGACTATTATCAAATAACCATCATTAAATTCCTACGATAATTCTCCAAGTATCATTTTGACGCCATAGTACGATTTTTTGTACTATCAATCTAGTTTTTTTATAGTGTGATTCGCGTTTTTTATGGGAAAGCTCTACAGGATGTTTCATTCAACCTGCTATTACATTGACATTGGCATTAAACGTCTTTTTCCTTTTAATATTTATCACAAATTCTGCTATTTGATGTTTTGCCATAAAGCAGTTGCCTTAACTTCTCTCTACCCATGCCTCACAGCCTTACTACGCAATTATTTTTGAAAGATGTGATATACTTGCTGCCTGCGGATAATCGACTAGTGCAAATCATGGTGATACATACAGCCCCTAAGAGGCTTTAGTTATGTCTTTAGTAATATCGTAATGATCTACACCCAAAATGATGCCTGCCTGATGTAACTTTGTACAACCTGATTGAGCGCTACACTATTTCTTTCCTGTTTCCGTGTTTTGGCCGATCTGAAAAACGTACATGTATGATTTCTGCCAATAAACTTGTTAAAACTCAAAAACTCAAACTCACATACTTTGTGTATATGCCGTATTTGATTATCATTTAGATCTGATCAAGGATAAAAGTAACTAATTAATAATGTTTTGAAAGGTTCAAATGAGTAATTCTAATTACTGAGAAACCTAGTGAGGAAAAAAACATAAACAAATCTGAACCCCATGCAGGCAAAAACTTGAAGACTTTCGTCCTGGTACCGAACACCAAATGTCGGGACAGTATTTATTTGTTTTGAGGATCTTCTGAGTATCTCCTTTTGAATCTGGCACTAGTTTTGATAGCAGCTCTGGAGGTAGGAGCCGTCAGAGCCGTGGCACGTCGGGGCGATTTGACGGTACGTCAGTCCCGCTGTGCGTCTGACGTATACGTCTGTTACACGCTCGTCAACACACAGGTAGCCCTACATCACCCTGCTCACCTATACCCTAGGAACACACTACTTACTGGGTGACAGCTTCACTCAGAACTCTCAACATTTAGCTGTCACCACTGTTAATGTCCAGCTAAGAACTGTTCACCATTGAATTGCTCAGCACTGAGCTATAGTACAAGACACTATTTTGTTCAGATTATAAGTTCTGGGTTCACGCTCGTTGAGTTGCTCACCAATGACCTCAAATCTGAGTTGCACAAGACTTGGCTACACTTAAATGAGCAGGGACAGCATGTGCCGTGTTATAATCATGTAAGACGTTTGTGCAAATAGCTTCATGTGCCTTCAAAGTCTTGACTTGTCTTGGGAGAGGGATGGAAGGTGTGGGTGTGAGGAATTTGTAAATGGTGTATTTCCAAATTGAAGACTGTTATGACAGTTTACCAGTCTCTCTGGTATGAAGTCTGAAGCCAACTTTTTAATACCTTGTTTCAGATGGCATGAAGAAGTTAAGAACATCCTTTGAATATGATAACCATAAAGCAAAAGCCACTCACACAAACCGGAAGTCCGGTGTGCGCATGCCCCAATAATCGGACCCCTTCTAGAGGCATTTGCTGCAGGACAGAAGCGCCACCTGGTGGCTTGTGGGGCGAGTAGCTCCCTGTCTACTGAGTCAATCTGAGTAGCTCAGGCTCAAAAGGAGGCCGTCAGGGAGGAGATTCGGGCCGATGGGAGCGGTTATGTCGATTATAAATACCAGGCGGCGCTGGTGGCTATCAGAGAGATGGGGTTGGGGAGAGGGTCCAAGGCCAGAGGGGGGCAATCGTGGCAGCATATTGGGCATGTTTGGGCCAGTGGGGATTCTAATCGCTTCATGGTACTCAGATCAATCATGTCGGGCAGCTACATCACTACCTGGCCCTGGGTTAATCCAGAAAACACCTTGACGTTACGGCCACGACGTATGGAACATATTTTATAGCTATAACGCAGGTAACAGTGGATTGTAGCCACTCCCTTGCCGACAAAAAGTGGGCACTTTTTTGAGTTCCCTGAGTCAACCTCTTGTAGACTATCAACGTAATTAAATAAAGAAATTGCAGCAGAAAGCTGAGGCATAGAACCGTTGGAGAGCAGAGGCCGAGTCACAGCCCCGTCAAGTTCTTAGAAATACATAATTGTAACAGGATCTGCGAAAAGGGACCTTATTTCAGGTCAAAATTATTCTGGTTTTGACGTACAACGCACGTCATCGTTAAACCATGCTAAATAACTTCATCACATCGGCACACGTGGTAATGTCTCAATCTTTGTTGTGGTTGTGTCATGGTGGTATAGTCATGCCGTATCCACAAACACTACATGTATGTCCATGATGTATGTTAACCTTGACGTCAACCCCCGTGGTATATGACAGAGAGACTATTACCATCTGACTGGGTTTAACCCGGTAAGGACTGCATGATATCTCAAAGTTTTATGTCCTTTTGTCTGCATGATGCACCAATGCAGCACAGGGGAGTAACTGATACTATAATTAGGTATCATGCCGACCCAATGAGAGTGCATCAACATTAACGGTATATATATATAGTTTGTATGAGGCAGCGCTGCTGAGGCTGAATGCAGCAGAAGGGTCAGTTCATTGAATGCTGTCATCAAAGGGTTAAGGTTTGCTCACAGAAGCAGGAACATAATGGGAGATGGAGGGCAGTGGTGGGGGGGGGGGTTGAAGTATACGACATAGAGCCATGAGTCGCTTACCGAACTCACACTATGGATCAGCGCCCTAAAAATGAGCACAGCGAGAGTATAGGATGTGGGGGATGGGATGGCACAGGGCTGGGGGAGACATGAAGGTCTAATCGGGGAAAGGTTTCTAACGTGGCCCAGATGGTAGCCACATTGCTGTGGATGGCCCTGGCAAGTCTTTATGATGAAGGGAGCCTGGCCCAAAAAGCAAACAAAGAATGGGGGAAAGAGGAGATGAGAAAATGGGGTGGGGGTGTAGGTGGGGAGGGGGCAGAATAGCCAATATTGCCTCCAATATCTGGCTCCATGTAATACTCTGTGTAAATGGAAAGTTACCATGAAGGTTCTAATAGATGGGGGTTAAAACATGACTCAATTACCCCTTCCACGCCGCCCCCACTCCCTAATGACTCCTTCCATATATATTTGATCTTTAAGATAGTAGAATATGGCTCCACTAGAATGAATTGTAACGACAGAAAAGATGACGTGGCGGTATGACTTTGGTGGTAATTCTGCCCATTGTTGTTTACAGTCTGAACGTAAAACATGATATTTTCCCCAACTGTCCCTAAAGGGGCTGTCGTTTTTATCCCCAAGAAGCTTCCTGTAGATGTCTTGTATGAGAGATATTTTCCTCACCCCTGTAGTGAAACATAGCCCATAAATCTAAAAAAAAAAATTCTAAAATCCAAAAAGAAAACAGAAAGACATAAAAAAATGAAATACACTCCCATGTTTCCATGTAAACAATTTCCCCCTGATTCTTTTTTTTTCTGGAACTGCAAGTGATATATACATTATTAAATCCTAATCCATGTACCATGGATATGGCACTCTGTGACCACACATTTGCTTCCAGGAGTCACACACACACACTGCATGAACCCTGTGGAGGTATGAGAAGGCGGCGAGCAGCTCACGGGGGTCTGTTGTGAGCAGCTCAGCCGGGCCTTGTAGTCGTGGTTGTACAGATGGAATTGGGAATGTGTATTACAGGCAGATAGAGGGCGGAATCTGAGTCCACTATCAGCAGCCATGAACTGCTCTCCCAGTGTGCAAGCAGATGACGAGCACTAAGGGTGGGCTCAGGGAACTGCTCAGCGCTGCTCGCCCCACGACAACATGTTTCTGATTCCAACTCCTCGTGGGGAGTCGCCCAGTGACAACGATGGATTCATGCTCAAGCAAACTTGACATTTCACATGCAGATAAAAAGAAGGGCCCCAGCTATAAATATCAGTCCGAATTGACCGGATTCTCCCCTGCCCAGAGGCATGTGGATTGTTTGATGTTGAGGTGAGGTTGGAGGAAGTGCTCTGGTCGGGAGTCTTGAAGGCTGACGGGCGGTTCTCACTTTGTAGAGGGTTTCAAACTCATTATCAAGACATATCTTTGGTGTTTTAGCATTCCAGTACCACATACAGCTCTGAGGCTATAGTGTTCTACGTCAGACCTCGAGAGGAATGCTGTCTTAGAAGCTGTAAAAGAGATAAACAATGCCGTCAAATCCAATAGTTCTTGCATCTGGGTACTACTGGGGAAAGGTGGAAGGGGTTTGGCCATTAGGTTACGGGAGGAATTCTTGAAATGTTCTAGTGGACATATTAAGGGAAATATTGGAGGAATATTCACCTGAGGGATCCATGTGAAAATGCGACTTAGATAAGCTTTAGCCCAAAATGGTGTGCCTATACAAAACCGTATGGTCTCTTCAGTCAAGATTCATGCCCCCTTTCTCCCAGTAGAAAATATCATTCTTATGCCTCTCAATAGGATGTATTGTATACACACAAAGATTAACCCTATTTTCTGACAGTCCTCTTGTATCATTCTCTCATTCTCATATACCTGGCTATAGTCAAAGCGGAAGAGAGCGACCACAACAAACCATACTGTGCCAAAAGGCCACCTTGGCATTTTAAGGTGTAGGGCTTAGTCCATATGGGGCCGCATGACGCCACCAAGTTCATGTCCCTTGTTCCTTATGATGCACAAATGCAGTGTTGATGTGTCTATATATACTCACCAGCCTTGCATTCATGTAACCCAATGGAAACAATGCATTAATGCACTATAGTCCACTATATAGCCCTTAGAGAGTTGAGTGATAGGTCCTGGAGTATCAGGCAGGAGGATGGGGTCTGTACAGTGTCAGGGACATAGACCACAGGTAAAACACAACCTTCACATCAAACACCAACCTGAAACCTTAACCACTGCTACAAATTACAACCCCCAGATTGAGCTGTATCTCACACCCAACACCACTGAATCACAGTCCTCAAGGATGGACGCAAAAACTAGTTCTTTGAGGTTTGACTTTGAGAAAACAAAGATATACCAGGCTAGTGGGCGCTGGCCAACGTAACCACCAAAGACACTGTAGATACGTAATAGACTACAATGTGTATTTAGTACATGGGTGTAGTCTTGATTTCTGTCTAACTCTTTTAACCATTGAAGGTCAGTATAGTTCCCATGCCCGCAGGTTGCAGTGATGATCAGCTTACCATCCTCACATCATACCCACACAGGGTTTGATCCCCCGAGGATCGACATGCCCCAAAATAATAAGTTACTCGCCAGTTTTAAAATGGTGAATTATGTCTACATAAATAACATTGAGGCCTTTAAGCACCATACTGTCCTTAGAGGACTAACCTAATAGATCTACCTAGGCCAGAGTAAATAAGCCTACCAGCTTGTATACTGGAGTGGAAATAGGACAGTGAGGATCTATAGATTCACCAGGGAGAGATCACTGACGTGGTGGGTGGGAAGGGATTGGGATAGAAGATGCAGTGGACAACTTGTTGAGCCTGTTGCAGCTGTTGTGCTAGCCCTGGATGGAATGGTGGGTTGTGATGGGGCTAGCGGCTGGATGAGGGCAGCCCAGTGGTTGTACCTCTCATGGAGGACATAGAAATGAGCACGGGAGAGAATAGACTAGACCAGGTCTTCAAATCATCTGAATACTTTGTTTTTGTATGCAATATATTTATTCTAAATGCATACACATATAATGACAACAAATAGGCTTAAGCATAATCACTAGTTTCTCTGCCTCCTACATATTCATGCTGATCTATGACAATTAATTAAGATATCATTATCTTCCATGACCATGTAAATATTAGCCTACCATATCTCCTTTTTCAAATACAAGAATAAATTGAATAATAGAAACCTTTCAATATTAGACAGGATTCAAAGTAACTGTTGACAATGGCTTGATATCAGGGTTATGACAATATAGTACTTGGATACATATTATTTGTTTATTCCCCTGTATATTTGTATTAGCGCATACCCAGACACGGGGATTTCCGTCAGTTCCTCCTGTGGCATTAACCTTAGGTCACACAAGTCCGATACTAGATATAAAAATAGCAGTATATAACTTGGAAAAATAAACAAGGGATATTGGACACAATAATATCTGTGGACGTTTATGCTGGAACACTAACGGGAGTACATATACAGGCTGTTTTTTCAAGGCATACCTTATCGCATAAATTACTGAATGAATATTGATGCCCATTATGTATTACAAAATCTTGATGCGATAATGGATTGATTGATTGTAAAGGGCAAGATGTAAATTATATTATCCTGTGCTATTTCTTTCTAATCTATCAATCATGCTACCCGTCTCCCCACCTGGCACCCCCCCCCCTCAAACTACGCTAGCAATCATGACAATTCCCAGGGACCTAGATTATTACCAATGTTAGCTGGATACAAACTTGATTATTCCTCACTTCAGGGTGTACATATCCCCTCACCCTCCCATCCATCCCTCACCTCTCCTCCAGGGTGGAGAGGTGAGTGGTAGTTGTGGTAGGTGGTAGAGGAGTTCAGGTACCAGTGGTTGGTACTTGTACCCTTTAAGGGCCTCATGCTTCCAGGCTCGTGTATCTTTGTCCTTATGATGCACGATTTCAGTCCTACTGCATCTTACTGACCTTTCAGGAGTATAAGCAATCCCACTGGGCCGTGATGATGCTTGAATGCAGCCCTGGCGAGTGAAACCCCAGGGCTGTATTCATGCACCATGACAACCAAATGGCACAATAACTATTTGGTCCTTAAAGAGTTAAGGCCTGGAGCAGGCAGCTCAGTGATTGACACCACCATCATTACGCCTCTCAGGCCTCGATCTCTGCCCCAATCCTCCAGGTGATCCCTCACCATGGAGCACTCACCTGCTTCCCTAAAGCAGCTCGCTACAGCTCGGCCTCAGCCCACCTGGCCACCTTAAACTCACCTGGCAAACCACCCCCCCCTCCATACCACCCACCAGCGGCCTTTGATTACCACCTAGACTATGGGAGCAGGCTGTCGCTGTATGTATATACCCCTACTTAAACCTCATCCTCTAGGTCGTAGACACGTGAGGGTGAGGTAGTGTATTAACCTGTGTGGGGTGTACACCATTACTAAACACCATAAATTACCCTTCATACACGTGCTACCTACATGCCATGCTCCTAACGACCAGCGGCTATCGTGAATTTTAATAATTGCCAGGAGGAACAAGTTCCCCCTGATTTCGCTCATCCTCTGATGGGAGCAGATCTTGGATTGCAGTAGGGTGCTCTATCATTCACTGGGAGGAAACTATTACAACCCAGACAGGTAGATTTCATAAGGGACTGGCATGCATTTTGTTGTGCTGATGTTATTAGTGAAACGTATGCTTAGTGTAGGAGTCTGCTACCAATAAAAATATTGCTAGATCACAGCCAAATTCTCTTTGTAGAACGAGTTACTGAATGAGCCTTTTACTGGATGCATGAGCAGATCTTTCCAGAGAGAGGGAGTACTGGATACAATATAACAATAGCTATAAGTGGCCTGAACTGCTACTATGTTGGAGCATTGGGTTTCTGTTGACACTCATACCCAAAATGACTTTAAGCTGCTCTCACAGTTTTGAGCTGCTCGCACGTATAGGCTGTATAGTATATATACATGTCGGTCAAGACTGACCAGTGCTTCTCTGCCTGTCCACAAGTGGAGCATACCAAACCTGTTTCAGTTGCTCATCCTGCTTACAAAGTTCACCACCAAGGGCGGTGCAGTGGTAGGGAGTGGGGTCAGGTTTATATCTGGCTGATCCTCCCCCTGTAGGCCTGTTGGTCATTAATCAGCTGGTACCAGTAACTAACCTCTATCTAACCTACCCTGCACTCACTGATCTAATTACTGCTCTACTAAGAAGGATCTATACAAGCCTTCTCTACAGCAAGCATGGAATGTGGATGTATAAAAGATTAGTGTGTATCCTCTGGCATTCATTAATAATGAGTGCATTTTAAATATGCAGAATAGAGTGTAGAGAGGTTATAAGACATGGATAAGTATATTGCTTATGCTCTGGCACTGTTGGTTAGTGGACACATAAAAAAGATACAATAAAAAGAAAGTAGGAGGTCACTGACTATACCTGCACAGACTTAGATTAGGCTCAGTGTAATTATTGCTCTTGGAAGTTAATTTTCCTAGTTCATACATTGCACAACTGTCTTTGTTACTCTTATATGATAATTCATTTTAAGTTGCACAACTCATTTGGAAGCTGTCACGGTATTAGCATAGACGTATTTTATGGCAATTAGTAGCAAATGCAATAAGGATATATCCTGCAGATGAGTCATGGACAGATGACGTTGCGTCTGCCATGTCACGTCACACATGGTAATTCAGTTGGCAACTTGTGAAAATTACGTCATAGCACAGCAACAATATCATTAATAATCGCCGCCCAGAATCAGAATTCCACTGAGCCATAAAGAAAAACCAACAACAACGACGAGAAGATGAAAAATAGCATCGAGGCTGCTTCCCATTTGCTCTTCAATTCGTCCCTGTCTGCCGCCAATGGCGCGATCTGTCTCGACGTGACGTCATATAGACTTCTGGTCAAATTGCTATACCAGATACCATGGTTATTGTAGCTAATGCCTGCCAAGGACATAGAATGTCATATGACTCTCAGTCTGAGCTCTGATTGGTTTTACCCCCAACGTCCTACTCATTATATATTCAAAACGACGTAGATATGACGTAGTGATGACGTGTGTTGATGCAGGCGGCCCGGAGGCGTGTGTCTGCGTGATCTATGTGGGTGTCTATATGATGGGATACTTGTGTCTGTGGCCCTATCTTATCTACTATCTCATGTTCATCTTCCTGCCTGTGTCTAGGATCGCTGTCTACTCACTCCTCAAGGAGGAGCCCGCTCCCACACAGCCAAAAGTAAACTTTCTCCTTCTCAGAAAACATTTGCATTAATTTTGCTTAAAATATGAAAATGATATACAGAGAAAGATCATCTCTGAAAATTAGGCCATTTTTTTCTAAAAAAATAGAACCCTCTTTCTCATGGGGCAATGTTCTTATAAACCATTCAATCCGCCACTCCAACCACAAAACACTTGACTGGGAATAAGAAATATTGAATAAGAAAGTTATCTTTGCCTGAGTCTGACAGACGTCCCATATTGTATTATTTTCATCAAAGTGTGCATGGCTATCTTCAAATATTTATGTCTCTGTAGTTGCCTGCGTCAATTTTCTGTATAATTATGACCACATGCTGTTTACTTTCTTTGATGATTTCATGTGTCAGTGCCTTTACCATCAAGGGCATTACCGGGTGACTTGTATAATAAACGTATGTATTGCTATATCTGTGTTTGATCCTTTTGGGCATCCTCTGAAGCTCAAACTATGTTCATCTTCACCTGTAGGCACCCATAGCTGTTTCTTTTATCTTCCTGTTTAACTCTTTGGGGCAATGTGATTTTCTCTCATGATGCACCGAAATTGAAAATGCATTACTAGCGAGTTACTCCCCAGTGCTGCATTGAGGCATCATGCTGAACTTAGCTGCATATATCTGATGAGATAGCACTTGATGATGCATGGGAACAGCCCTGGCAAGTTACACGCCCATGCTGCTGCATTCATGCTTAATGCACTGAAGCAAAATAATTCATTCTGTGCCAGACGGGTTCATCTGCTAATTCAGTGCATTCTTCCTTTGTATAGAGGCCACATATATCTAGATAATATTGACGTATACTGACCTGTCTTGTGTGACTACCATAGTGTACATAGATTATAAACGTGCATATCTGTATACACGTCTATGACACATTTCTGTCTGTGTGTATCCTTACCACCTACCAGGCTGTCATTTACCTGTGTGTCTGTATACACCTTGTGTATAACTCATACCTCTATACACCATCAGGTGTATAACACATACCTCTGTAGGCAGTCTCCTAGACTTGTATCAGTGTGTATACTACCTGTACACAACCCACACTGCTGGACCATACATATGAGCTGGTAAGCAAAAGGGATTACCCATGCGCCCTTTCATAGGCTACCTCTTCTGCTTGATGCTTATAGATATACTCATCTTTCCATCCTCTCATCCAAAACCACCTCTTGGCTTGGGTTCATACTGATGGTCCACATTAAATAATACCTCCAGCCCCTGATGAACTTGCTCCATGATCTGGGTGACTTACTAGCCCCTGGGGCGGCTTTATGGACATTTTAACCATTTGAGACCACCATGATGCCCCAAACTCCATGCCCATTTGGTATTGTGATGCACCAATGCAGTGCTGGTGAGTTTACTACAGGATTACGTAACTCCAATAAGGTCGGCCTGATGCATAAAATGATAAATGAAGTCTTGACGAGTTACTCACCAAGGCTGCATTTATGCATCATGACCATCAAAGGGCACCCTGCATTAATACACCACACTGCCCTTCAAGGGTTAAAAGATTCTGGTGGCCGGGTCTGATCAGAGCCGACCGCCAGCTGCCCCACCTATCCCAGACCCATCCCTGTCAAAAACTGCCCAGAATATCCTATCATCCATCAAGATGTGATGCCGCTACGCCATGCTACATTCCGTGTGCAGACCGGCTGTTGGTGGTATCATATAGTGGAGGTGGTTGGCCAGGGGTGAGATGGTGGAGGGATGGAGTAAGGTCTGGAGAAAGGATAAAGGGACTGGTCATTATTTAACAACAAGGGCCCTTAAAATTCTTCACCCCTTCCCCTTTGAATGACAGTAACCTACTAGTTCTTCACCGTAAAGGGTCCCCTCCGTATAAGAGAAGGAATGATGGTGTGAGGTATAATGTTGCACAGATCGAGGTGTGGGTCACAATGAGAATAGGCTTCCTTGTCATTATCATATAGCTCACACTACAGAACAGGCCTTGAAGGAGCGCATGACTTACCCATTTAATGCACTGAGCGAGAAGACAGGCAGTTGAAATGAACGCAGGTGCTAAAACAGACAATTATGGTGCCTGTAAAAGTATATAGAGGCAATGGGCGTGTGCAGCTTCTAGAGGTAAAGCCAAGTCTGGGAGGGGGGGGGGGATTCATGGATAAGTCACCTTGACGAGTAGGTAAGTAAGATGGAGTAGGTATAGACCTGCAGAAAGAAGGCAGGTTTAGGGTAGGTATCATGATGGCATGAAGCCATAATGATGAGGAGCCCATAATGGCTGCAGGACGTGGAGGGGTATATAGCGATGACAGCGGGCGGCGGCCAAGCGCATTAAGCAGTGGCAGGGTGGATCCACATCAACATCTTTGGATGGCCTGGAGTGTATGGATACTCAAGACCCCCAACCCAACCACCAATCCTACCCCCCGCCCACTCCCACATGATGCATCCGCCGTTTTACACATAATCGACACGAGCTGACCCCATGCCCTTTCCGACGACGTTGCTGCCGGGGGTGCGCCGCTAGGGGGCGCCAGGCGGCCGGGGGCAGGCGGCGTCCGGGTGATGAGCTGATGTGGCTACATGAAGTGACCACACCGTGGGAGGCGGGCATTCGCAGCGCCCCCTAGAACCAGCAACAGATGGTGCCAATATGGCGCGTCTGCAAGTCCAGCCATCTAATCGCAGCTCTCGACAGGTGACTGTCATGGCCGTCTGAGGGACTTAATCTGACATGATGTCTACTGGAGAAGTGGGCCCACCTACTGCTATCAACCCAACAGCATCAGATCATGCGTGGGGATGGAGTAGGGCTCATAGGGTCTCATGAAACCCCATACTGCGAACAGGTTATGAAAGGGCCATGTTGGGAAAATGTCCCAAGGTATGTAAATAAAGAAGCTTTAGATTTGATAGCAAATTATTTCAATGAGTGCAAATTCCAGGTGTGTAATTCTCATAGCCAGAAAAGGCTGAAAATAAGAGCTAATGTGATCAATGGGGGCATGTGCCAAAGAATTGTCATAGTGAGGTGTAGGGCCCAAGCAGTGTTAAGTATACATATCAGGGGTGGGTACAATCCCACAGGTGAGCGATGTAGCAGGTGCACAGGTGAATTATTTGAATAGGGAAAATGCAGAGAATCAAGGGAAATTGCCCCCACCCTTACATATTAACGCAGTAGATTATTATCAGCATCCCAACATAAGCCACTCCAGAAGTCTCCCTGAAAGATATTTTGGCCATGAGGGATGCTATGCCATCATTTGAAAGCGTCCCCCCCACCTGGCGTTTTAACTGCAGGTGTCCATGTGGTGAGCATATCAAAGAAAAAAAAGCAATGGAAAAAAATCCCTGAAGTTCAGATAAGGCCTGTCGTGTGGAGGCTAAGAGGAGCAGCTCATGGTTGGGACTGAGCTGCTCACCCCAGGGGCACATGTACAACTTCATCTTAGTGCCACGTTGAGCTGCTCACAGACAGACCAAGATCTGAATCTCAAATCTAAACCACATGATCCTCCACCTCACATAGAGAGATAGGGGAGGGAGTGGATGGAATACCATGACAGCAGGGACAACAGTGGAAGTCTACAGCAAAGGAAGGCAGTTGGGAGGATAGATGATGACTGCGTGGGAAATGGGATTAACAAGCGGTAAGGGGCTTGGAGAGAGATACCGGATCTTAGGAGGTAGAGGGGCGGCGGTTAAAGATCTAAAGACTCCAGGCTTCCTTAGCTCTACCGGTGGTCATGTAACAAGATTAAGTCGGCAGACTGGGATATCTAAAACCTGGAACCCACCCCGTGCTGCATGTGTAGCGGCCTGGGTGGGTGGCCTGGAGGGGCCGTGTAACCGCCAGGCCCAGTGACAGACCGGGATAAACTCGTCTCAGACATGGGAGCTGCTCAGAGTCGTTCTGATACTGCTCACTGAGAGCCAACCCGAGTCATGGCTGTCACTCACTCTCAGCTCCACCGCGCGCAATCAAAACACGCCGACGCCTCACTTGGTGATGGAACCCTTGAACGATTGAAGACCCCCAATAAAAATAGAGGATTACTTTACCGGACCTCCATCCTTTTTATGTTGAATCAGTAAACAGCGTTTTTCTATGAACAGTGTTCAGATTTACCCTCGCTGCAAAATAAGATATGCAATAAAAGCCCAGCACATATGAGTAACAGCTTGATGCCATTTGTGCCTGTGTGATATTGAAGATAACATTGCTTGTTTTCAGACATGTTGTATCTATGTGTGGTATATTTGACCAAGTCAAGATACTAGGATCAGTTTTGTGCAGTCAAGCGTGGGGGGAGTTTCCTACGTTCTCCCTTAGGCCCCTGCCTTGGTGTTTTGCCCACTTTTCCATATACTACTACTACCACTGGACAATGGTCAACCCAAGGTGACCCAAGTCCATATAGCCCCACTATGGGGTGCCCTCTGCCTGCTGGGCGCAGCGCCCCCAGTGACCGGTGGTGACGTCTAGTGGCCATGTGGTAAGCGAGCAGCTCGAGAGCTCATTACGAACGCGCGGGGGACGCCGTGTTCGCTCAGCGAGGGGAGCCAGGAGCTCCTCATGAGCTGCTCGGAGCAGAACAAGACCTCAGCGTCTGCTGCATCGCTTTGTGAGCAGAAAGCGCCATGTTTACCGCCAATGTGGGTAATACCTACTTTTTTATTAATCCATCTCTAGGCCTCCCCTGCCAGATCTCACCTGTAGGGTATATACTAGTAGGAAGGGTGAACAGATCCGGGATGAACTCATACAGGCAAGGTGAGCATTTAAACAGAAGGTGGGATATGGGAGTACAGGGACAGCCCCCCACTGAGATGGATAATGTGGTTTGATAATGGTAGCCATACATCTAGCCCTGGAGGCAGGGAGTGGATGTGTGTGTGTGTGTGTGTGTGTGTCTGTGTGTGAGAGAGAGGGAGGCGCTGCTAGGGGTATATAGTAACAGCAGAAATTAACCCGTGAAGGGCCGCATCCATGATCATTATGTCAATTTGCTGTATTCTTCATGCATCATCCAGACCAAATACAATACCAAAGGGACTGTGTCGGCACGAAGCATCAGTGCAATGCTGGCGAGTTACTCGCTAGCGCCACATTGCTGCACCATGAGGAGCAAGGAACATCAGCCTGGAGGTGTCATGTAGGCTTTAAAGGGTTAAAGAGGGTGAGGGGCCTGGGAGAGTAACCACAACATGCTGACCCCCGGGCTAGGGCCAAATGGATTGGTCACATTGGGTCAGAATGGGTCATATTGGGTCAGAATAGTCACACCTCGGGCCCTGGTCATGGGGCTCTCTACCTGGTACGGCCATATGTCCCCTGCTTGGCGGTCAAGGAGAAGGGGGAGTGGGAAAGGGTTATAAGAAGCCACCCGAGGGGTCAAACATCCCAAGGAACCAGCTTATATTGTGCACGTGGGAAAGGAATGTGTGATACCTTAACCCATGTTGGCCACTTCCTCTGGCTGACGACCCCGTGCCCCCTCCTCCCCAACCCCCACACCCCCATGGATTTCCCTGTATAGGGGTCTTTATGGTAAAAGATGGTCAGATAAGCCATGGGGTAACAGAGCGAAACTACCCACACAACAACAAAGATTGGGGTAGTTGAGCATGGTTCGCATAGGAACTCACTTTATTAGTATATAACGACAATATGGCAGTAGAACATGAATAGCTCCAGTTATAACAATGATTGTAAGACTGATTACTGCTCGATATTCCCACAGTGGGTCTCTCAGAACTTTCCCATACAATTTCCATAATGTAGGGATATTGGAAACACCTAGGTGTTAATATAGCAAGTTAATGTAGCCATGGGAAAGTCCATACTGTGGCTATTGATGATAATACATGTATGTATGGCTCCAGATGTCTATTCATAAAGGGTGGGAAGGGAAAGTGGCATTTGTAATAACCCCCCTACCCTCCCATCCATACCTCCTCTTCAATCTGCTGGTTAAGTACGTGCTTAAGGGTAAATTCACATTGAGTCGGAAATTTGATTTTAAGCATATCCATTGATTGAACACTAAGCACTTTTAGAGTTATTTATTGGTCCAAACAATACTTAAATCGATCTGCAATTCAGTAATACAGTGTTTATAGTGTGTATATCTAAGCACATTTACTTGGCTGACTGGGGATATGTCCGAGAGAATCTACCCTATATGTATAGCCATAGCCTGTATTACCCACACCCCATGCATCATGATGGGGAGTGGTCACGGCTTGTTGCTACCATGACAACCACCAAACGTGGCCCTGACAACGACGCGGTGGCCATGACAACCCAACGAGGTGCCTGACAACGGCCACCTGGTACCTTATATCCCACCTGGTGGTCTGCCTGTCCGCCGCTAGGGGCATGGCAGTCGATGGTGACAAGCTGTATCATTGCCTCCTGCCATTTCCATGTGTGTCCACTTAGGTGTGAGTAGCTCAGTGTGAATAAACTCATCATGATGGGGTTCATACATCACTGAGCAACTCAAGGAATCAATCAATCACAGTAGTTTAAATCATCAGATTCTTGAATTGACTCATGTGTATAGCAACAACAAATTACAATGCCTATGTTTTCATTGTACATAATATGTAGTTAATGTATTACCATGTAGGACGTAATAATGTAGTGATATACATCAGTCTCTGTTATCACTAACTGCGTTTGTACAGTCTCTAAAGTTCCTATTGACTGCACACTAGCTGTTCAGACATTCTGTAAAATACAAAAGCTGAGCAAGTCCCCAGGTGGAACTGCTCCAATGTATACACCTCTCACCACCCCACCTATTTTATTTCATTACAGAGCCTTGCCTCTTCCCCAACCTCTGTGCACTAATGACTTATACCTAGGTCCAGTTGAGCCGTGAGTAGGTCGCTATGTACAGAGAGCTGCTCGCCAACAGTTGGTGAGCAGTTCAAGGTGTCATTAGGTCGTTGAGCAGCTGTTGTTGGCTGGAGGTGTGAGGACTGAGTGACAGGAGGAGGACAAGGATCTATTCCCTCCTCCCACCTCCAGCAGTTAGCCAACACCACCGCCACCAAATATAAAGGCCATCTAACGATGCCCATTAAGTTGAGCAAAGGAACTTTTCTGTCCATTTCTGGTACAATGATGTATGAGTGCGATCTCAGATTTTACATACTGATTAAGGGAGCTTATATATTGATCAATACTATCAAAATCACCTCATACATGTCGTGCAATTTGATCAATAAAAGGGCAAGCATGATTAGTGCCAGGTCGCAAATGCTAAATTAAAAGGTCTTCAATTGTTTGATATTCTATATATGGGACCTCACAATTTCCCCTCAGCATAGAACGCTGCATGGAACATACACAACTCAAAATGAGCAGCTCCGACAGCATATTCCTCAAAGTCTCCCTTTACCACATGAGTTACTGCTCACCCAAACGCTCCCCCACTCGATCTGGATCACACACTGTCGCCTCTGTCTATAAGTACTAAGGCTAAGACGAGTAGCCACACTTCAGCTCAATGACACCCCTTCCTCGTGTCTGAAAAGTTGAGCATGTGCCAATGACAATCCGTATCAACAGTCGTTCCTACTACGCTGAGCAATTGATATATTTTTAGCAGGCGCTCGGCGTTACTAAGGAGCCTCTATGTAACCTGAGTGGGGGTTCCTGTGGGAGACGGCATCTCTCTGGTAGCAGCAACATCCATGTAGACATTCGCAGGAGAGATTAGGGCCCAGTGACAATGATATAAAACCAGTGGCTCTTGATATATAAAAGGCATATTCTGAATTGCTCACTGGGGCTTGTTGGGTGTGGAGTACGCCTGTGCCTCATACATCATTCCTCGCAGTAGGTAGACAGTGGAGGAGTATGCAGACAGGGGATTGTGTGTGTGTTGGGGGGGGGTCTACAATTCACAACCAAAAGTAATTTTCTTATGACATAACGTAGAAAATGGTAAAATGGCAGACAAACTATTTATTCAGAATAATGGGATTTTCCTTACATAAAACTAGTCGTTATAAAATTCCCATTACGTCAATTCATTCTCCTCAGTTTCCTGAAATTTGAAAATTGTTTTTTTTGCTGTGTTGCCAGGGCTGTGTTGGGTGGCAGTGTAGAGAGCCAAGGGAGCTACTGATTGTACTCAACACTACCATGATTAAATCTAGAATCAGGTAGATACCCAGAGGGCCACCACGTGATCCTAGCCCTGGATCTGATAACGCTAGGCCTCAAGACTCATCTTGGATCTTGTACAAAAACAGATGGGGGAATTTGGCCCTGAAGGCTGCAGGTCTCCCCTGCTGGCCCTAGGCTTGTTACACAGATGTGGATTTGTCCACTTTATCCGTGGTACAGAGAGACATGATACGTACCGACCCCTAGATCAGAAACACGCCCTGAGCCCAACCCCAGCCCCAGCCCCCAGGGAGGGCCCATCACCCCGATCTGTCTGCATACTGTATATTGTATACAACCCGACCCAGCAAAGTTACATTTCACCAGCGCCGTGCTTGAGTTAAAAAACACACATAACAATTTATTCAGTCCTATGTAGCGCATTAAATCATGACAGAAATATAAATTATGCTTTTAAAAAGGGAAGCTATATTTATGGGTTGATATGTTCCCAGGGGTTTCGTGTTTTAGTGTGTACCTCATTGGCATACTGGATAAAAGAATATTAATTGATTTGACGATGAATTTAGAGGTAATACATTTTGTTGTGAGCTTTAGACCCCCACAGCTGTCTCTGAACGTGTATTGGATGATGTTGACAAGGCTTATTATATCTGTGTTATCTTGTATATTTTTATATCAACGTGTTGAGCTGGTATTTGCCGCCATGCTATGTAAACTGGGGAGATAAGCTGTGAGATGTTTGGCGTATCTCGAGCCCGTGAATCTCGTTGATACGAGTGAGCGGATATGGGGTTGGAGCAGAAGGCCACCATATCTTAAACCCTTCAAGAAATGCACCATGTCTCAGAGCCCTTGTTTATCTGTTGGAATAATGCACCAATGGGACATCAATGTATAAAAGCCGCGGCGAATAACTCGCCAATGCTGCAATATTGGTACATCATACAAACCCTTTGAGACTGTATCAATCCCATAGGGTCGGCATGATACATGAATACAGCGCTGGCGAGTTACTCACCTTGGCTACAAACATGCATCATGACTACAAATGGACATAATGTATTAAGATACTACAGTTGAGCCTTAACGGGTTAACTTCAGACCAGTCAATCCTCACCAGACGGATGCTACCAGCCGCCGACTATACTGCCACCTGAACATGTCCATCGTGTACCACTCACTGTGTCTACTGTGCAGGTCCATGAAGCAGCAGAAGCCACTGTATGAAGCCACTGGGTCAACATTGGGCTACTCTTGTCTAAAACTAGGGACCTTTGATTCATAACTCGACATGATCATGGCGACAGAAGGATATGGTGACTTTGCAGAGGATATTCCTAAGATTGCCTCATTTCATTGATCAGCTTAATCCTAAATATGAGCTGCTTTCTTCACGACCTACAACTACCAAGAACAAACCGCTCCCTCCTGGAGAATCAGAGACCTCTGCAAATATCGCCGCCACCGGAAACACGAGAGGGTTTATATCGACTCTTATCGTGTTTATATGAGCAATTGCCGACATGGGACGTGTGCGGAATCTCATCATGGTGAGCTCCTCACGGCCGGGGTCAGCTCTCACGCCGAGCTGCTCGCCCCAGGCCCTGATAGCACAGATAGCCCGCTCACCCCAATGTCTACATTCCGCCACAGGCCCCTGCATCATCCACCCGATTACACGGTGGCGATGATTTCATAAATGTTCGCAAGATGTTCCCGTTTGGGGCTCTCCTAGCCAGATGTGAAGCCAAGGTTACGTGGGGATTATGTAACTTGTTTGATCAGGTATGTGGGTGTCTAGGCTAGCAGGAGCCTGGGATAGGATTAGGCAGTGGGCAAGAAACTTGTATGGAAAAGGTATGTATAGTAGATGTACATGGCGCCAGAGAAGTGACAGTATTATGATGAGAAAGATAGGAAAGATGAAATGCAATAAAAGAAAGTGCAGACAGTTATTTATCTACAAGAGTATAACTTTCCCTTCCATCCTCTCCCTTTTTCTCCGCATTTGCATCAAAATTACAAACATGAAATAACCCCCTGACCCCCCCCCCTGACATTTCTCCAATTCCAATTGTTTAATCTGTCACCTCCAAATCTACTCTTCTTCCAATGGACATAACTGGTAGGCAGCATGCTGTGACGATAAGGAGGGTGAATGTAACTCCTTCATCCCACATATCCAATCTGTCAAAATCAGCCCAGCCTATGCCAAAGGTTTCAGGCGCAGGCAGAACTGAAGTTAACAAGTTCCTCAAGAAGCATGTTAGTCTAAACTACAGCCCATATAGTTTTTTTCCTACCCATGTAATTCTCACCTACACACAGGGGCCTGGGTTACTGAATACAAGGTGTTATAGACCCCCATGAGGGCTTACAAACCCTTTGACTGATACAGAGGTACTTAATGTACTGCCATTTCGGTTGTCATGAATGCACACCTGGCCTGTCTACTCACCAGTGCTGCATTCATGCATTATGCTCATTGTAGGAGGTTGATACACTCCCAAGGGGTCGACATGAGCATTGCAGTGCTGGCGAGTAGACCCGCCAGCCCTGCATTGGTGCATCATGATGACAGCCAAGGAACATGAACCTGGAGGCATTAAGAGGGTTAGACCATTGAGCAGCTCTGAGCACATCTTGAGCGCCTCGAGCAGCACATTGAGCTATTTGTAATAATTACCGCCAGCTTTTTGGGCGCGGGCGGCGGGCGGAGCTGCTCACTGACATATAATTTCAGGGATCAGAGATCTATGGGGCGCCTCCAGGTATGATTACATTCCTGTGCTGCACTGGAGAGACCCAGGAGCAGGGCCGTACCTGGCGCGGCCGCCGCCGGGATGAGCAAGAGGAGGGGTGGGGGAGGAGGATGAGCAGGCTAGAGGGCAGGGATCGGGAGATAGTTACATTGTATCAGTGTGCATACAAGTGGGAAATGGAAATTATTGGAGGATGGGATGAGCAACTTAGCCGAGGAGGGCAATGCCTCCTGGTAAGGAGAGGGAGGGAGAGAGAAAGAGAGAGACAGAGTCAGAGAGAGAGAGTCAGAGAGAGAGGCAGAGATACCATCACTGTGAGTACATCATTGGGACTATTGGATGAGACTGGACTATAGGATGAGGTGCTGAGGGAGATGTCTAGTAGGGAGGGGCTAAAGGGCTGATGATGATAGGAGGGAGGGTGATGGGATTATGGAGAGTAGAGTCCTCCAGGAGGTAGGTGAGATGGTGGTGAAGAAGCCCATGGAGGTAATACAGGCTGGAAAAGTTGGCGAGTGGGAGTATCATCCAGGCTGGGAGTGATTAGGTTAACCCTGTATGGGTTGCATGTTGCATCCAAACCCATGTTTCTTTGTCGCCATGATGCACCAATGCAGTGCTGGTGGGTCTACTCGCCAGCACTGCATTGGAGCATCATGTCGACCCTACGGGGGTGCATCAACCCTTATAGGGACAGCATGATGCATGAATGCCTCAAAGGTGAGTAGACTCGCCAAAGGTGTATTCAGGCATTATCATGACGAGCAATGGAAATGATACATCAATGCACGATGCAACCATCAAAGGGTTGAACCAGCCCCGGCTGGGCTCCTACTCCCTGCAGATGATCTCATCACGCATCGGCCGCCTTCTAGGAATATTTCCCGGCATTTGGCGGCCTGGCTCACCTCCCCACCCCCAGAGCAGACACATTACCAGCTCACAAAACGACTCTACAGACACGGTGGGAGCAACTCATCCAGACATGTTTTGATATATCTATTCTATCCATACACCCTCCTCACGCCCAACGTCAATTGATTGCTCACAGGTGGCATACAATATCCCTGCAGTAGCATTTACCAATATGCTTTTTGCCTATGTTAAGAGATAAAAAAAGCGAACTGCGGTGCTTTCCCACTGGAGAAAGGGGCGACTGTTCTGGGTACAATTTATGGGGTAGAAAACAGAGCCGGGCCTGTCAGTATTAGAATCTCCATCCCGCCTGTGAGAGGGCGACATAGGAGACGCACTGACTGTGTTTGCTCAGCATGTCTCGGGGATTCTCCAACACCAGACGAGAATGGCCGTGATTGCGTGGGGCTAATTTGACATCTGATCAAACAAGAACTTACCCAAGAGAAATCTAATGTAATTTGGCGACCCCCACATCCCCCATCCACACCCCCTGAATTGCCTAGCACTCCCTGGTACCGGCGACACGCTTTTTTGCACCTGGTGGAGGTTTTCTTGTGGGCGGAATGTAAATATTCCCAGGGTGCAAATCGCGCGTCCGGGCGGTCGCCATGTTTACTATTGGCGAGCATTATTTCTGCCGCGCGGTATCATATTCAGGCCTCCATGTGGTTGCATGTGTTAAGGTCCCTGTGTGGTAGGATAGGTGCAATTGGGTACTGAGAAGGGCATGTGGACTTAAGAGGGGGAAAAGATAAAGCGATGTGTGATTGTAGTGGGTAGGGTAGGGGTAGAAGAAAGTGTCATTGTGTCTGGAGGCGTTTTCTCTCCTTTTATTTGGGAGGGGGTAGAAGCCATCTGGAAGAATATGGGGGGGGGCATCATCAGTTCAGCTCCTTGCAAAGTAGGAGAAATGATAATTCTATTATTAAGCTTGTGCGTGTACTCCCAGTGTTACCAGAGAGCATACAAGAACATACTTAACTTCACAGGGTCGTATCACTTGGAAGCCACGAGGCAGACCGTAGAAGCCACAACCCCTATCCCTACCCTACCCCCCCCCATTCCTCCCACCGCCACCAGTGGTGCCTGCGGCTCCTGTCTGTCACTTCCCCCCTCTACCCCTTCTCCCCTGTCTCCTCCACGGCCTCGGCTCTTGTGCTGTCTCCCTTATCAACTAATAGCATCCCGGGCGCACTAACCACCCTCAGATGGCTAATTTATCGAAGGGGCTAAGACAGCGCTGGTCGGCCTCGGCGCAGATAGAGCCTGGTCGGCTGTGGGCCCTAAGGACTATTTTTGATATCTGGGCGATACGCCGGAGCTGAGAGCGTGCCACTATTGCCCAGCTGCGCCCCGCCCCACCGAGGGACGAGAAGCCACATTAGAAGCCACATTAAAGTTATGGTTTTGCACCACCGCCGGACATCACCTACTTGTCCTAAAACACTGGCCATATAGCCTATGGTTATGCCCTTGTTGTTACTCACACATAATACTGTTTCTTTATTCTAACATTAAATGTTCTATGAGTTTGGTCCTGCACATGGTTGAGTCAAATCAGGAGCCACATTTACCAATTGGAAGTCCACCACATGAGTCTAACAGCGCCCAGTGCTCTCGATTCTAGACTTTCATGTCCTTAACAATTTGTATCCCTATCCCTGACCTGCTCATTTGCCCTTAGCTCTGACCCCCAACCAACTTTACCCATATACATACTGGGCTTCATGTGGGCTGGCAAGTCCGATAGGAGATGTCAATGGTTTCCCTCATGGAAGCCACTGCAGAGAACCATTAGTCTATCCACTATAGCCACTTTCTTATTCCCTTGCACCAATTGGTCTATGTTCTCTATAAGAACCTCAGTTAAATAGTAGATAAGGACGAACGGCACATAAAGCACCAGCCCATACAGCAATCCAAATGGAGCTCAAGTATAATAAAAGAGAAGAGGGAAAAATAATAAACAACATTTCCAAACAAGAATCGATTTCTTCCCATCCCAGTTATCAGTCGAGGACAAATATGCCAATAAAAGAAGTTCAGTTTGACTTTTATTGCCACCATTTTCTGGAGACAAAATGCAGAGGGGTAGAAGTAGGCATTAGAACCGCCCTATCTGAGAGGGTTGTTACCCAGGCCTGTTCTCACCTACTGATAGCATGGGCGGGTGTCTTCTTCTCCCCATGGTCTAGTATCACGATGTACTTTTTAAAACCCCTGTGGTAGGATTGTATTCTATCACCTTCCACTTAAGTTGCATCTCCAGTGGAATGAGTAGTGTAAATGTATACCCAATTTCAGATAAATGTCACTTTGTGCTTTTTCAAGTAATTCTTTATTACATGGTATTATATGATTCGTAGAAACCAGGACCTTATATCTCGTATAATTGAATGCTACATAGTTAGATATTTGCTTAGTTTATTCTTAATTCAACGAGGGCTGAATTAAATCTCCCAAAAAGTCAGTCCTGATTTAATCATATAGATATGCTTCGTTATCTTTATCATTATCAAGGATTCATTATTCAAAAGATATTAAATTTGATCGGTCAGCAGCCACGGGAAAAGGATGCTCATCTTTACACACCTGTATCAGAGTGTATGAGAATTTATATTAATAGGAACACCTGTGATACGAGCAGACACCTGAGAAGGGGCCGTCACACCTGGCTGCACACAGGGGTCAGCAACGACACACCAGCATCAATCTCCACACCTTATTGATTGGGTCGTAAAACGCCATGTCCGACACTGGGCCGCCTCTCTTCCCACTAACCGCCAAATTCAGACAGCAAAATGAGGAATCTAAATCAGGAGAGCAAATGATTCACCACTCCCATTTCCGACTTGTACCTTTTCATCTTCCATCTAATCTTGTACTAAAGGAAGCGGGTATTAACCAATGTGTCAGTGCTTTGAGTTCATATCGATAAGACTCTGAATATATGTATTATGAGTACCAGTATATGAAATTGTGTTTGATTAAGGTTCCAGGAAGTGAACTAATATCTGTATTGGATTTCTGATCCTTGGAAAGTGACTTAATATATTATGTTTATGTATACTCTGAATTTCAATCTGACATATTCAGGCTACACTAGTAACATATTCACCAAGAGCAGGTGATATTATGCGTGGCCTTTCATATCAAAGCTTTGATCTATGAGTATGTACACACATGTATTATTTACAATTTCAGGTCGATGGTTGTACACTAGACTCCAAATTCTACTAAGCTATTCACAAAAGGAGTTAATTCTGGTTACACCGTACAACCCTGATTCTGTCAAATGGTTACCAATGATCCCCTTATTTTTCAATGTATACCTGTACTCTACCAATACGTTAGGGTTAGGTCCTTGTGTTGTCATGATGCTACAATGCAGTGCATCAGTGGCAGGTCAACTCCCCAATGCTGCATTGGTGCATCAAGCTGCATTAGCGCATCAAGCTAACCATTTGGCTGTGTATCAACCCTATAGGGTCAATATGATACATGAATGCAGCCCTGGCAAGTATGTACCTCATGCAGAAATGACAAAAGATCATTGTGCCTTAAACCTCTTTCTGGTCCTTAAAGGGTAGAGTTAGTTTTGGATGAGACGTTTTGGATCAGGATAAAGGGTGTACAGCAGGCAGGTAGTGACAGATCCCTGTGTGAAACAGATCCCGTCTACACAATTTAATGTGACCACTTTACAAGCTAGCTGATCTGATCAGTCCCACCAGTTTAATAGCCCTCCGCGACGATCCGTCTTCCCTACCAAGGCCCTTGGGGGATGGGAGGTTTGGGATGGTTGAGGGGAGGTGGGGGGGGGGTAGAGAGGGGCAAATAAGGCGGCTGGGGCACAAAGGGGTGAGAGTGATAGCCGTATCCAGTCTAAAACGTGTGGTTTCACCCTGTTTTGGGCACGCTGGGCGCCGTGCCGTCATTTGTCATCATCCCTGCCGACCCTGGGCAGGGCCCTGCTCAAGGTGGGCCTTTTTACTCCGGTAGGTGGGAGGGGGCGCATCCAGAAGCCTCAACCCCCTGTTGTCATTTCAATTGGTGGCCACCATCGACAGAGCCCCTATTGGGAGTCCCCGCCAGGCGGCACTGGGGTCGTTGTACCTGACAGGTGTACAATACGACCGTATTAAGTCACAAAGCCTGATTTACATGGTGCTCTATGGGGTAGGTGGGGGATTGGATGGATGCCTCCCCCCGCCCTCATCACCCACCCCTACCTCTCTCACAGCCTAACTACCCATTGACTACTCCCGTGTCGACTATTGAATTCCACCACTCAAGACAGATTATTTTCTGTTAGCTTGATCTCTTTTTGTCTTGGAGATACCTGTATAATACAAGGTATACTGGTGTTAAAGTGGGCTGGAGGAAAATAATCCCACTTTTGTCTGCAGTACCAGGGGTAACTAGAGCAGGAGCTGTAGTACTTTAAGGACCACATAATGCATTAGATGAATGTGCATCATGATTAATCTATACATCATGATAAATCTATGCATCCTTGCAGAGTCTGGTCACCAGGGACGCAGGGATTGAAGACTCTAGACATGATGCAACAATGCAGTGCTGGCGAGTCTATACTCGCCAGCACTGCATTGCAGCATCATGTCGACCAAGAAACATGCACCTAGATGCATCATGAGGCCCTTGAATGTCAATCAGCCCCCAGCCTTACCATTACTTTGATTGAGTCAGGTGCTATACAGGTAATCATCATATCAGCTTTCCCAGCTCACCTGCCTAACGACCCAACACGGCAGGGAATCTATCTGTGGACGTTATCATTACCTCACCTACCAAAGATACCCTGGCTATGGCCGAGTAGCGCCCCCTAGTGGGGTATCATATATGAGATACCTTATCAGCCAGTATAGCAGTAGGGTCTCAATTATGTGCCAGAATCGGACAAGCACCAAAGCCAGAGGGTTCTGAAATACATACATTCACTCCTCTCAATTAAGCACTGTTTTCATATGAGCGCCGGGGTATAGTGAGATCTGAGACAACAATAAGCGCCGGGGCTTTTATTCAGGGGAATATGGTACCACCTTGATGTTATACACATATTCTTTGTATCAGCATTCACAACAGTAAAATTGTTAACGCCCATTTATCACCTTGCCATGTCCTGCTTGTAACCCCTGGAGGGTGTTGCTCCTATAGTAAAAGGAAGAGCTGGCTAAAAATGCCCTCATTTCCAGTCCTTTCTTTTCATGTAGCTATAACTTGCCCCTTTTGTTGCTCACAAGTGGTCATTCAAGTATGGTGCTAAAAAAGGGGGATTTGAGTAGGTACCTAGTTGGGAGAAGTCATTCAGTATAATATACTATAGAGTGTGTGACATGAGTAGGTAGCTGATAGTGCAGCTCTCTCTCTGTTTTAAACAAGGCAGGTGACTTTTCAGACTAATGTGGTGAGTACAGGTTGAATGGTGAAGCAGAGCGTGACTTCTTTTGAACAGAGGGTACCTACTGACAGCTCTTTTTACCATGGGAGCAACACGCTCCTGGCAAACCAAACAAGCTCTTTTTACCCCTGTCCCTGTTTGCCTGTAGTCTAGCAGGTGATTATGAATTCATAATAAAGCACTTGATTTTATACCAAGAGGTAAATAATGCAAGGATAATCAACTTGACAATAACAGGGCCTGGCCAGCCTGACGTTATGCTCCAGTGAACTTGGACAGAAGGGGCTGCAGTGATGACATTACATATGTACATAAATAAAGAACTTCTTGAACATGAACTTCCCATTGATCATTACTTTATACAGGACATGGATGGCAATAATAAACCACGCCCAATGAATGTTCTTTTTTCTATTGTGTATTTTATTAGCCAGGAGGCTCGGGAGATGACGTCAAAGTATAACTGTATTTACTGGGATATTGAAATACATAAACACAATAGGGTAAAAAAAGGGCAATGTAAGGGCGTGGGGAGAGAATGAAAAGGGAGATAGCTTCCCGATAGCTCCCCAGAAATGCCAGAGGAATGAGAGTGCTTGGGCGGAGGGTCTCATCTGACCAGAGCCTGGGGAGGCACCAGAGGGTGGTCTAGTCCCGTATGAGTAGTATAGTGCATCCTATTTGTCGCCATGATGCATTCATGCAGCTGTGGCAAGTAGACTCGCCATTGCTGCATTCATGCAGACTTTAAGGGATTGATATACCCCAAGGGATCAGCATGATGCACAAATGCAATCTAGGGAGGTAGAATCTTCAGAAAGAATTGGTGCATCATGCCAACCCATAGGAACATAAACCTGGAGGTGTTATGCTACCCTTAAAGGGTTATGTATAGGGAGGGGCTGGGGTTTGCTGGGAGAAGCAAGGCCCCAATGTATACACATAGTCCGGCAGTATGGCGGGACCACACTGGGGGACATGGCGGGGAGGATCAGGCATATTAAGCCGGTTATCTGCGCCGCCCGGGTTTGTTACTTGTCTCCCGTGTCATTGACACTGCTCTCACGGCCCCTATTGAGCTGCTCTCTGTTTTGGAACCAGAGCCGGCGAGCTGCTCACCGGGGGCCTCATGCACCAAACACTGACATGCAACATTTACAAACATTATGACACGGCGATCTCAACATTGAGTCGGTGCGGGTAAACAGCCCCCAGAGACCCCCAGGGACCCACCGCCGCCCGGCCCCATGGCCGCCCGCCCAACCCTATGTGTCGTGATTACAGAAGGATCTCAAATGATTCCCAACCTCACCCAAATACTCTACAGTTTCCGCCTTTATATATACCGCACCTATGTGGCCGCCATTCCTGTCGTATATACTGTCTGTGCACATAGTATAGGGGGTAAAAATGGCAAACCTGTAGCGTGGATGGATTCTGGGTGGGGCTTGGATTTTTGTGTGGTCTGCAGTAATTCCAAAATATGACCCTCTCTATTATCTCTTTATCCTGCTTTTTTATACCTATTTTAAAACCTTGGCGGTTAAAGACAGGAAGTTATAAGAAAGCTAAGTAAAAGCTAACCCATCTGTCACTCGTGCCATCATGATATATCATCCTAATTTATGCATTATGTCATCTGGTAATATGAGAGTACATGCATGTCTTTGCAGAACCATCAATTAATATGATGATAAAATGGGATCATAATTATGGGGTTGGGGTATGAGTTAATCACTAGATGAGTATCTCTACCCATAAGTAATTGCCCTGCAGACATGCGTCCCATATATGTCTTATATATTAAATAGGGGGTATGATACCAAAACGCACTGATTGAATTGGGACATCAGGCCTACGACTCCATATTAGGCCAATTTTCCATTTAACCTCTGAAATTGATAACCACATACATTATGATTGTCATAACTGCAGAGGTTAATTATATAGCACACTACAGCCGTTTAACATGACGCCATTTTTTATCACTCACACGCGTGTAGGTCTAGCTTGTTCAACTTGAAACTCTGCCTTTCCCATTCCTTAATGCCCTTGCCTTCAACCCTATTAAATGTCTGTGTGCTGCATTTACGTAACCCACACTCTAATGTGGCTTCCCGAGTGGCTTCTAACTCTGGCTTCTTTTCTTCCCTTCCTCTGCGAGTGTCTCCGCTCCAGCGCCGGTTCCAGCGTCTTCCAATCTGACTGCTCCATATCCTTTCAGGTGATGATACAAGAATGAGAAAACTTTGGATTCCAGACACTTTTTTTCTAATAACACATAGCCCCCCCCCCATATAATATTTGATACTTTACGATTAACTGGACCTTCAAGACCACCTCCCTATCTCTACCCCCCCCCTCCATCACCTACACACCATCTCACTTGTGTAGCTGGGGGATTGGGGGGTCTTTGTGGCCTGATGATGGTACAGAGAGTTGCTGGAGCAACAGAAGGCACACAACATCTAATCACAGTCCCCGTGCCCATCACACACCAACCCATTCATCACGTACAACTCGACATGTGGATGATGCCTCCCGTCCCCGTCGGGTCGGGGCCTCGGCCTGCCCGAACCGGACAACTCCCCGCCATCCAAACCAAATTAAATCTGCCCCGCCCTGCATCCATCTTCTACCATCGAATCAGCCGCTCGCCAGCAATGCTCGGTTCACTTTTTTTCCTGTCTCCTTTTCTCTCCCACTCGCAGCCAGGGGAACTCAGCCTTTCTTTTGAAATATTAATCGGTATTAATTTGACCTTTGACCCGTCAATGGGGCTGGTTAATTAGTATTGTCCCCGCCGCTGTAGCTTTCAATCAGGCTTTGGGTGATGGATGGAAGGCGATGTGGAGGGGAGGGCGCGCCGGGGCGGGCCTTATACGCCGGCTTTATTTGCTTGATGGGTGACCGTCATACGGTATATCAGCGCACATCCACGGCAAAAACAAGATGAGAGCAAGGTGGGTGGGATGAGGGGGGAGGGAAGATGGATAGAGGTAATTACACACTACCACACCTGCCCTACCCCCCCCAACCCCCACCGCACACATACAAACTCTCTCACAGACATAAGCAATCCCCACCCACATAATCAAAACACTGATTGTAATTACAATTTCTCTTTTCAAACTCCCTATACTTCAGTCAAATCTCCTCCCCTCATTCCCATTAAGTTCTGGAAATGAATGAATGAATGTTGCTCTGGAGTCAAAGAGATGTCAATAGCTAATCAAGCCGCCCCATAACTCCTCCATTTCACAAAGTGCCATTATACTTTACCTACAGGCTGCATGTAGCAAAAATACTGTATGTCATTGTAAATATAGGCGTACTGATTAATAAGGCTCAAAACAATTATGAGCCAATTAAATACATGTTGCTTAGTGTGTGCAATATAAATGATTGCAGGCCGAGTACTATAATTAATGAGCTACTCATTAATGAAGACAAATCAATTAGTGGTTATATGACTTGATATGCATATACATATGGGGAACATAAAGGGGGGAATTGGTAATAAAGTACATATAACATGCTGACTAACACTTGCCCTTAACACAGCCCCTAATGCATCATAACTGAGCTTCCCCCTCCTTCATCATCCTCCAGCCTCCATCTACTCAAGGAGCAGGACAGGGGCATACCAATGCACTACTGAAGAGCACATGTGTGTGGGCGAGTGGGGTGGGGTATATAGGGGGAGCGTGGGGGTGATCATCTTTTGAAATGTTGCTAAGAAGTTTGAGCAAAAGTTTGCCTGTCCTCTTGATCCCTGGTGGCGGTGGGCGATATATCACCAGCTCCTTTATCCGTAGATAATGGCGTAATGAGATAGGACAACCCCAAGCCTGCAGCGTTCCACGGGGGCGTCCCAATGAATAACATGGGCCATGTGATGTCATCCAAAGTGCATCAGCCAAACCATTGGAAATGATCTACCCCCTGAAGCAGTGGAGACGGATAGTATAGACGCCCTGCCCTTTCCCACTGTTCATCTAAACCCTTTTAAGGCCACAGGATGATGTAATCCACTATTTCCCTTTGTTACTAAGACATATGGATGCTTCACCAAGTCTGCATCCATACAGACCCTATTGTGTTGATAAACTCAATCTTCAGGGTTGTCATGATGCACCAATGCAGTGCTGGTGAGTAAATATGTGTGCATCATGAAGACCAAGGAATATGCACCTGGAATATCAAAACCCTCTTAAAAGGGTTAAACAAGGAGCCCCCCTTGGGGAAAAGTTAGTTGTCAACTAACGTTTAATTATTTACATACCCCCTCCTGTGTTGGAGGATATTGGATGAGGTTGAGCTGAGGGGGTGTGTCATGATGTAATTACAGCAGAAATAACTTGTGTAGTTAATTATTTCCAATTGAATCTTTCTCACGTTAGTATGTTTACAGCAGGTTATTTTCTTTTCTTAGTTGGCTTTCTGCTCACAATAAGCATGGGAATAACATGAATATATGTTATTGTCACGGTCCTGTAAATTCTGTCATATATCAATCATGTCAATTTTGTCTACTTTTTCTGTTATGGACATTCATGTTTAATAGCTAGCTACAACGTATGAATTTAGCCCCTTTTTTGCACTTGAGACCCCAAGACATACCTTGCGTTCACTAACATGAAGTGCATTTCAAGGTCATAAACAGACAGTATCAGACATATAAAATACCTTTATATACCATGATATGACATCAAGACCAACCAATTTCAACCAACCCACTGTGCATTGCCAATCATCATTTCACAGAAAAACAGTAGGGATGTTTGTGAAATAACTGTTTTCCTTCCAATCTCTGGTTTCTCCCTCTTTACACCTAAATAACCATGAAGGAGTCTCTACACTGACCTTAGTGCTCCCAGGGTGGGTTCAAGGAAGCGTGGCATAAGAGTGTATAAGGTGGTGCACTTGGACCGGGTGCAAAACTTTCCACGAGCAACACCTTTAGTGTCCTCTTAGGTCAAAATTGCTGAGGCCAAAAGAAAAAAAGGTTCCTGTGACCCGACCGTCCTCAGCTAAAAGGGGGCCGACCTCACAATATTTGGGGAATTTTTTTCTGAATTTTCTTGAACATTTTTTCAAAAAATTTCATTTTTTTCATGTTCTCATAGCAAAACTTGTATTCGGAATACATACATGTATTTTCACATCATTTTCTTATATTCCATGCAGGAAATGATCATTTCTCACAATAACCAGTGAAAAAACTAGCACGGTACAACTACATAACGTCATAGGATACTAAAAAAAATCCGACCTACCGACCTCAGCATTTTTGACCATGTTACCAGAAAACCAACTACTTTTCTTTTGGCCTGAGAGGCTTTGTAATGGTGGGGGTTGGTGAGGGGGCAAAGGTGGGGGTCAGAAGTAGTTGGGGGAGGAGAAGGGGCCCTGGAGGCGGTCCCTGCGGTCAAACATATCAAAGTACCGCTACACTACTTAGCCAGGTGGACAAAAAAGCCAGTGTGTGGAGGGTGTATATAGCCCTCCTTTCCTGCTCCTCCTCCTTGGTCTGGCTACTCCAGCCACCAAAACACACCCTATATACCTGCATACATTCACGGTCAGTCTGACTTGGCCTTATACCCTATGTACTCACCCACCTCCTTAAGATTCCTTCAGTTCTGTCCATGGAGTTCTTTCAACCCTTTAAGAAAGGAACAATTGCACCCAAGGACTTATGATGATCAATGCACCAAGCTGAAAAGCTCTAGCAATGCAAATCAATTTTGGACTCCCCATTTGCAGAGTCGGCATGAAGCACGAATGAAATCCTTGGGAATTACTCATCATAACATCAAAAATACTTCAAGAAGTTCAAGACTTTCCTCCCTGCCCTTAAACTCCAAGTACAGTGTACATACATGTACGACAGTGGAGTCCGGTGCAACAGCAGTACATTTCATTTCACGCATGGTGGAGGTGAGCACCATTGGAGAACACGAGAAATTAACACAGGCAGCGAGCAGCAATTAGTGAATGGTTCCGCCATTGTGAGGTGCAATATGGGACCCTAATCAAAGGGGTTACAACGCCACAGCCACACCGACCTGTGTGGTTTCACCCCTCCCAAAACCCTGCTCTCATTTATAAAAAGAAGTGTGGTTTGATAACGGTGGTCAGCTCATAATGACAAAAGAGAGAACGGGTATTGGGTGGACCGCAGTGAGAGTGGAGTGGCATCGAGTGCTTTATTTTTTTGGGTGTTGGCCAGGTCAGCTGGACCACAAGATTGCAAGTCCAATATAACATGACGAGAGGGGACAGGAGTGGGTAGGGGGGTAATATAACGGATCAACTGGCCACAAACCAGCTGCGTCTCCGCGTGAGGGGGTCATGAGAAAACTCCAGGAGCGAACAATGCGTCCAGTTGAAGCATGACAGGCTACAATGTCTATCTCGTGTGAACCATGCACTGCGCATGGGCAGAAGCATGGACGGACGCTGCTACTGCAAAAATGTCGTCTACAGAGCGAATTGTCGTCTGCGCAGGCACACTGCACCATGCGTCTCTGACCAGGAGACCAAGGAGGAGAGACAATTGTCCTAGCCCCACCGTGTAACCCCTTCACCCTCCTCCCTCCCTCTCCATCCTCCTTTCTTCTAACCCCCATGCCCTGGACAACTTAACAAGTGATGCATTCCAATTGCAGACCAATTGGTGAATGGCTAATGGCCCCAAATTTGTTGGCCCTATCTCTGTTACCAAGCCTCCAGTGGTTCCTGTTCTTTGAGACAATGGCAGGCTCCCAATGGGATTGCTGTAACTGCATGTGATTTATTTTGACACTGCTGGTACTGGTGCTACTGCTGGTACTGGAGCCAGTAGGGTAGATTAACCTTTGCTTGGACACTTGAATCCATGGCTGTTTTGCAGACTAAGCCCTCTTAAGGTTCTAAAGGTTTATCAATGGGAGTGCCATTTGAATTAATGAACTATGCATAGAAATATTAATATGCATAGAGATTCAAATTTTATTGTCAGGCTTAAGGTGTATACGTCCGTTACAAGGTGAATCTACCCTAGTTGTCTACATAATACTGTGGTTTCATACCTCTAAACATCCTGGTTAGTATCCACACTCCCATACTCACATATTTCTTATCTATTTTCCCATGTACCCTTATGATTCTCACATGAAGTCATTTTATGATATAATGGCCAGCGTAGGTGGAGATGAAAGTTTATCTCATCTTAAGCCAATGACTAATACGATACAGATTTCATATCATGCTTCGCATATCTTCGTGGAACACTTTCCTTCTAGCTTTCCTCAAAATAACCCCCATCCCAGGCTGTTTTTCCCCTTGGCGAGGCTTCTCGGGTCGGGGTCAATTTATCTGTGAGTATTTGTTGAAATGAAGCGGGTGAATCTCTGGCTGAAAAGAAGAGGATATAAAACGAGCACGTGTGGAGTGAGAGGGAGAGGGGTTGATGGTGAGGTGAATATGGAACTATGGGAGGCCAAATCAGTAACATTGTTCATTTCCCTCATCCAGATATTCTGTACCCCTGCCAGCTGAATCCTTCTTAAGAACTTTTAGGGGGAAATGTATCTCCCAGGGATTAACGACCAGTATATTTTGATATATATATATCTGATTAAAATGCTCCATGATTACTTTGTAGAAATTTTCAGACATATATCATGTAGTTGACGTCTTCATGTTCCCAAAATTGGATCATATTGCATAGAGCACATAAGCGTGAGCACACCTCACGAAGCTGAGCAGGCAAACGGTGACCAAAGTCATCCCCAACTTTCCCACTTTATACAAAAATGATCCACATTGTACCTCCCAGAGGTGGTAGGATTGTAGTACATCTATAAGTGGATGGGGATGGTGTGAGTAGCTCTGTCACTGACTCAGTGAGCTGCTCACCTCACAGGGCAGCACAGATTGAGCCAAGTTTCTGCTCAATCACACTCGGACCAGGAGGCTGCCTACAGACTGGGATGAACACGTGTTGTGCCCACGTCTCAGCTTAATCCGACTGACTCCATGCGACGGCGCCGCCACCAGTCAGCGGATCATAGCGCTTTCATCATCCCATATGCTGGCACTAGGCCGGCCAAGGAGTTCACATGTTGAGAGTATGGGTTGTGGGGGGGTCGAGATGGATTTATGTGTATAGGATGAGGGGTGCGGATCTTACCTCTGATTCTCTCAGGAAATGTTGATTTTAAGAGATGAGCTCACTGGAAATGATTCATAACTTCTCTTTTTTTTTGCTGTTGTGTAATGAACAGGATGTTGGTACATTCTTATATGAAAATTATGAGAAAATCTGTAAATTACGTCCATACACTGTATGAGATTATATCTCTCTGAGATGGATACAGGGATAAGGGTTATTACTTTACCTATGTGGTTAACTTGGCGCCTCGTTGTACCTTAACCCCTATAAACCTGTATGAAAATCCCGGATATGACATTTCCTGGATCCCTCATCCCTCCAGTAAACACATACATGTACCTGACAGGTAGAGTAACCTGTGGGCCTTTATCACTCATTATATATTACAAAGTGGGTGGCAAATAGGTGCATAATGTGCTATTTCAATAATGACCAGCATAATGACGCCCATACCATTATAAATGTCCCTGATAGTAGTAGTGGTAATAATAGTAGAGTTCCTATGGGTGAGGTATGAGAGGGGATACTTAATACAAGATGGATAATTCCTCTGGTGCCTAGTCTCACCCTAGTGCCCGCTGCGCCTGCCCATCCACATTAAATCCGCCAGCATGTGTCTTTATGCGTGTCCATAGCGGCGTTAGATGCTTCAAGTCCTGTCCTGCCCCCTCCCAAACCACCCAACTCCCTCCCCATGCCTCTGCACTGGGCTGACCTCCAAGCAAGGCCATGGCTTTGCTGAGAGCAGAGCTGGGCGAATTCCCTGCATACAGAACATATGAAATTACAAGTTGTGATTTAGTCTGGGCGCATGTTGTTTATACCATGTGCAGCTCATGGTGAGGGTGAGTAGCTCAAGATCTGCTCCTTTGGAGTGACTTGGCGGTCAGCATGTCACCCATCACATGCTGCCTCACTGCCTGCATTCATACACATCCAGTTCTAGGCCACCTTCTTCTATCAACCCTAATCTTAAGCCTTTACAGGAAAGCAGAAAGGTTCCAAAATTGTAGCAACTCATTGTTTTTAATGCTAACTTATCAAGTAACTGAGGTTCCATGGTCCAAATACATGTAGCATCAAATGCATACAGAGCAGAGAGAAAGGGTCAGAAAAAGTGTAAAGTTTGAACTATCGTCAGGATCCATGAAGATGGTATCTCAATAAAGATCCATACAGATGATAGTGCAAATTATATATTGGTCTGTATTGCCTTGCGAGGTTGGGATGGCTAAACTCTCTATGACTGTAAATTGAACTCCTTGTATCAGTTTTCCTGCCTCAGTGCTTCTCCTTAGGTTAAATTGTCTAGTTGTAGAGTACCTCAAGTGACCTCAAGTACACTCCTGTGATGCCCACCCTGAGTCCTTATCCACTTGTTGGAGGTCAACCGCCTTCTGTTTAAGGAACGATTTGACCTTGACCTCAGTCAAGCCAACCAGGCCATATGGCGCCAGCTAAGCATTGCATTAGACTGGGAAACGCCCGCAGTGTTCCAAAGAATATAATTATTTCCAATGGTATTAAGTACTGGTAGAGTTGGAGCCATAATGTAAATCTTACTAAAACAATATCGGTGATGGTGAGCGGCATTGCGATGGAGGTAGTGCTAACACAGTTCATATAGAGTGAAAAGTGCATGCGTTGGAGGTATTAGACAGAAACATCTAAATCATTATTGCAATATTCTATAATACAAAATCCTTTTTATACAACCTTTAGCCGTACAAGGCTTCCCACTCACATCTATGTATCTTATGTAGATACCCATAATTTGTCACTAAAGAATGAACATAATTTCCCTCATACTTATTCTCCTTATTGTATACTACATGCCCTCCACCCTCCCCAACGTATACCATCAGGACTGGAGCAGAAACACCCTCCACCACCAGCCCCAGATGCTGCAGAATTATAAGGATTGGTCAGCCCCAAAACAATGGGTCGGCCGCCTGGGTCACAAACTACCACTATCAGCCCCTATGGACTCATTTGAATTGCTATATGACTGCCAACCATTGACAGAAAGAAATTGCAGGCCCATAGGGAAAAGGCAACCCCTCTCCTCCACTCCATCCAACTCCAGCCCCCCCCCCTTCCCCTTCTCCACGCTACCACTATAGTCCGATGTAGACCCCCGAGAAAACAATCGTCAAGGAGGGTGGTTTACAAAGGACAAGGCCGTTTAAATCTTTCTCTAAATGATGCATTGTTTCAGTTTAGTCTGAGGCCTGACAGTTAAGTACATGGAAATGATAAATATCCCTCTCCTCTCCTCCCTGAAAATTAAGACGACAAAAGACTGACAATTGTTGTGTATGGAGTGCGCCAAGAGGGAAACAGTATTGTGTTCTATAATGTATTCGTGTGAACTTACCTCTTTTTTGCATGTAGGAGAATAAATCATCGAGGAATTCTTTTCTTTTGGGATCATCTGACAGTTCATATAGCTGCAAATGAGAGAATATAGAAAGGAGATAAGTACAGGGAGGAGACATTATAATATAGGTAGGTGAAAGGGCCTAAAACCAAATTAATAAGGAGGTATTGCGCTGCTTGGTACCAAATCATTCACTTTTTACATTGTTGACAAAGGGCTGCAAAGCTGTGACATGCAAATGAGATCTATACAATGTTAACCCTGTAAAACCAGCATAGTACATCACACAATGTATAAGGCTTAAATGCAGTATGCCCCGCTGTTGCCCTGATGTCCTGGTGAGTTATCCGCTAATACTGTCCTCATATACATGCATCATGCTGGTCTTACAGAGCTGATGCACTCTCAAAGTGATGGCATGATGCACCACTGCGAGTAACTCGCCTGTGCAGAACAACAAAGGTTCCTTGAGGTTCCTTAGGGTATTATACCAACATCAAAGTGTTAAAATGACACAAAGCACAAAGACACCCCTTTCCATTTTCCCAGAGGGACAGCGTTATGATTATATCTTTATCATGACAGGCATCTCCTGTGGCACAAAGAAACTAGGACGATATATTGCCTCCCATTTATAAATCTTCTCCTTAATACCTGGATATGTGTGAAAATCCAGATAAGATCTGTGAGGGCTGCCTGCAAGAAATTCACTTTCTGTGGAGCTACCGATGTGGAAACTTGGCAGGGTGTCTGCGTGCGTAACACTACTCATAATTCAGACCACTTATAATAAAACAACATAAAAATTCATCATTTCAACGTGTGGGTGTGATAGTTACTCATGAGTGATATAAGTTAATTTGATTGGGATAAGCTCTTTTACTCAACTTTTAGTGAACTACATGAGTGTGAGTAAACTCATGCGTTGCGAACTATTCGTGGATGATTTTAATTCACGAAAAGGCTGATATTAGACTCAAAATAGATAATTTGGAAACCTGCTCATTGTCCCAGTAGGCCTTAGCCAAGTCTCTCTCTATCCTCAATTCCTATGTATTATACCAGATTTGGCAAAGGTCATGGGAATGGATAAATCCCGCATTGAATCACCGTATCGTGAACTCACTGGTATGAACAAGATCTAAATATAAAGTGCTTTTTTCTCCCATTTCAAGTGACATGAAGAAAATTCTCATTGAGAGTTGTTGAAAGGTAAAGATACAGGAGTAAGGGCGATGGGTGCATCTTTAGCGTTACATTTATAAGCAGACTTGCCATTTCCTCCCCCTCGGTAATAGTGGCTGGCAATAAAAGAGAATATGATATCTAAGATCTTTGTCCACTATTTTATAATAAGAATGAACACAATTTAGTACACAAATTCCAGCGAAAACCATGAAATTGTTCCAGCGCTGTACAAGCATGAAAAATACCTTGTATGACCCTTCGCTGCAGGTGTAAATGGAGGAGAAAACCTTAACCATGGCTGTTCACCACCAGGGACTGCAACAGGCCCCAAGGACGCTGGAGGACAATGAGATCTGGGAGAGAACAGAGGGGGCAGCAGCTAAACAAAAGGTCAGCTCCATGCTCAGGGGACGCTGGCAGGGGAGGGCAGGATCTGACTGCTCCGTCGTTTGTCACCTGAGTTAATGAGCGGCTCAAGGAGCAGCTCTGAACCAGCCACATCTGAGTCGACACTCACTGGGCATTAACGTGATTAAAGTCGAATTGGTGGGAATCTATCAACTGGCCGCCTCCTTCCTGTTATGGGCGTCTCCCTCTACCCTTCCTCCTATGGTTGTTAACCATTAAGAGCGTGAATGATACCCCCAAGATTGCATGCTAATTTTCTGGCATGATACAGCAATGCAATTCCAGTGAACAATTCGCTGGCAATGCATTGGCCTATCTTGCAGATTCCCTGAGTGGCCTGTTAGCCATGTAGAATCTTTACAAATGAATCAGTGCATGTGGATAACCCAGGTGCAGTGTATTGATTCACCATAACGGCAGAATTGCATAGTGTGTTAAAACACTATATTTGAAGGGTTAACACATGTACATATGTCCCTGTCCCCTTCCTCCCTCATCTCCTCCAGCCCTATAACGATGGAGCTGGTGTCATTGCCAACCTCTCCATGGAGGATGGAGACAGCAGCAGCATCCAGCAGCCCCTCCTGTAGGTGTGTGTGGTTGTGTCAGGGGAGGGACAGACAGGGTCCAGCCTGCCTTCATAATAGATGTGTCCGTGTGAGGGTGCACACCTCCAGCGTCATGCATCTTTGATAACATGTGGGCAATCACCATTTGTTGTCACCCTGTGTGCCTCTCACTGCTTCCTCCTCACACCTCTGATTGGGCTCCCCCAGTAGCAGGAAGCACAGTCAGATAACACAAATGAGCAGGGGACTTCAAGGATCGGGGAGGGAAGAGCATTATTTTTCTCTTAATGAGATCTGATGTTTACTCATCCCCTTGTCCACTTCTAACCATAGTCTTCCATTTTGTGTATAGCCTCGTCGGTGCTACTCACAGAGGGCAAAAAAGGAATCTTCTGATATTGAGCTAACATTTTACAAGAAAAAAAACACGATTTAGAAGAGAAATCCCTGGGAAAACTTGGAAATTTAGTTAAAAGTAAGAAAAGTAGCATTCATCTTTTTTACCCTCATTTTGACTTACAGTAAGGGCCCATGTGCTGAATTCGCTACCTCCACCTTTTTATGCAAATTAAACTGTTGTAGTGAGAGATCAAATTCTGTGGTGTATTTTTATCAATCATTCTGAATTAAATCTCGGCTTTTAGACTTTACAGGTGCCCAGAGATGGAGTGGGGTGCAGTCCCGCAGAGAGGGAGGGGTAGGGGTGGAAAGCAGCTTGTGGAACGGGAGGGGGGGGGGCACATTCTGAGGGCTGGCGGTTGGTGCCACCTGCTAGTATGGCGCAGGGTGAGCATTCCGTAGCCCGACGTCCCGTTCCGGTTCAGCGACAGCCTTCAAAGGCAGCGTAAATCACACATGATATGAAATGAAAGATCCAACACGGTGAGGAAGGATGGGTGGGTGTGTCCTTGAAATATGTGTGTGTGGGGGGGGGGGGCAAGGAGGTGGTTGGGGAGGGGGTAAGTGAAGAGGGGAGAAAGGACAAGGTTTATCCCCTGGATATTTTTTTCTGTGTTATCCCTTTATTCATAACTGAAGTTTCTTATCTTAGAATTGATTCTAAGAGCAAAGTATCAGTTCAAAAAGTTGCACCCATATTTCAGCACAGGCTTTTCCTCAGTACCCTTGCTGGACACTAGATAGGTGGTCCCCTTAATTGACTTTACATCCACGTGAAAACAACAGGTGTGGTGTGGGCTTGGGTGACGGGTCGGGCTGATCCTGACATTTACACGGTGAACCCGAGTATCTCTGATACTGCTGCTCTATGGCTCTTAGCTATGATAACTCTTTATGGGCCACAAAATGAATTAGTGTACTATCCCGGTGTACTATGCCCATGCATTGATTGTCATGATGCTTGAATGCAGCCCTGGTAAGTCTAGTCGGCAGGGTTGCATTCATACATCATGTCAACCCTAAAACATAATTATGAGAGGCAAAATATTGCCACTGAAGGGTTAAGATCTGTTCCTAGCTTGGTTTATATGGGGGCCATGAGAGTGGAAGGGGGAGGGGTGCTGGTATGTCCGAGGTCAGTGATGCTTACATATAGCCAACAGCTGACACTATTCCTCTTCTTGGTCTCCTTGGCCATGGACTCTGACAGGCGCTGCATATACATGTACTCCACAGGCCACAGGGGGTATTATCGCCCTATTAACGACCTATAAATCACTCATAAAATCTAAAAACCACATTTTCCTGATGGCACTGAGATGGGAGCTTCCCTTGGTGCTGGCACTGGGGGTGTCTATGCAAATAGGTGTAAATAGAGGGTGGGTGGTCGGTATATAGTGGTTTGGATGGCTTTTCAAGAAGGTCTTCGCCTTCCTCTGTCTCTTGTTGCCTTTTCAGCTGGTCGATATTTGTCATTTCATGTCAGCTGTGGCCATGGAAAGTGACCATCAGGAGCTATGTTTATATATAGTGAGTCACATTATAAGGCACCACTAGGGCCATTGCACATAGAAACTCACACAAATCGTGGGAACCTCTAGTCTCAAAACATGGAAACCTGCCACCTTGGACGCTGCCGCGGCACTCACAGGCTGGGTGACATCGGGGAGGTGCATTTCCATGGACAGGGGCATTATTGTATTGCCATCAACAACCTCTTCTGCCCCAGGAAAGACCCCCTTCCCACCCTTCCCCCAACCATCACACATCTTCCCCATATCCCTCACTCTCTCAGGACCCTTATAATGAACACGTCCAAATTAAATCACAACCTGGGAGCGTTTTGATAAAAGTGGCGGCTAGTCGGTGGCTGGTACTATTGTGTGTGTTAATGAGTGAGTGAGGATGGGGCCAGGATGGGGGTGGGTGTGAGGTGGGGCCCTGAGGCTGAATTTTTGGGGTTGGGGGAGGGCTGTGCTAACTCCTCCCTCTATGACAAATGACTGATCCCACCACCCCCTCCCCATCCCAGCAGCTGATATCAACCGTGATCAGGCTGATAACCAGTGGGACAGACAATAGGTGAGGATGATAAGGACCTTGGTGCCTGAGGGCTTGGGATGAAGACACCCAACTCCCTGTCAACATAACTACTCTATCCAGTCAAGCAGGGCGGCTGCGGGGACGGCTGCTTCCTAAATGATGACTGAGCTACCTGTTCTTATAGGAGGAAATGACATTTTGGGAGCATAGCGGTGTTTCTATAACTGTAACGGTCAGTAGAGAATAGGAAATGGGCAATTTCTCTGTGAGGACATGGGCAGGGGGTGTATAACGGTCATCAGATGATTGGATGAAAAAGGCTTCTTCCCTGGTGTCATCTGGAGACAAATTACAATGATTGGTGTGTCTGAGTTCAGGTAGATGGCAATCTAGTGTTCCTTCAAATCCCTGATGATTAACTCTCTCTTTTTTTTTTTGTTTAAACTAATTCAAAAGTTGTTTTTTTTTTGTTAGTTTTTTTTTTCAAATTCAGATTATTTCAGCCTATTACATATATCTGAATGAACCCTCTATCATGTTCCATGAATATTGAATGGATCTTGGTACTGTCAGTGGTTATTCGGTGGTTGCTGGGGGGGGGGGTAGGAGGGAGTAGAGCCCCCCCCCCTCCACCCCTACCTGAGCACACCTTGCTGGTTCTAACGGTATTTACAGACGGCCGTCTTCTCTATACAACTGTAGATCGGTCGCCGGTACCAGCAACCATAACAACTCTCACCTTCTGCTTGGATCAGCACCCCTCACCCCACCTCCCAAATCTCAACCCCTCCTGTACCCCCAACCCTCATACCCTTAACTTCTCTCCACTGTGGGCAGAGGATCCAAACCAGCCTGCTGATTCAATCTGGGATCTTAGTGGATCTCTCTTGTATACCTACTTCCAGTGCCCATTTATTGTTTCTGTTCAAGAAGAGAATCTGCAAGGGAGAGCTTGGTGGCAAGATAGAAATGTTTGCCTTTGAAATAAACTGCCCAAAGATGAACTTTATATACTTCAATGATTGATAAGATTTAGAAAAAAATTGACAGCTATTTAACACCAACATCGTCCGCAAATGAATTTGGACTTTTCGGTATTTTGTAATTGGTGCACATACAATGTATTGATAGTCTTGAATATTAAAAAACAATTGGTAGTGGTCGGAGTCAAATCTCAGACTGAAAGACCAAACTTTCTTGGACAAAGTGCGTTCGTACATGCATTCGTTTGTCACAGTAGTATGGAGGGGAGGACAAGAGGGAAAGGGGTTTGAAACGTGGGTCTGGCAAGCCCATTTTTATTTTCTGGCCTTTTAATTTGACGGGACGGAATGGGTGAGGGGCAGCTGTGGATTTGGATGTAATGTGAAACCAGATAAAATTACAAAAAGTAAAAGTTGTCTGGTCTCTGTTCCCATAGTATAAGTGTCTCCTGTTGAGTTTTTGAAGGGGTGTCCATGGTGGCCCCCTGTCAAATATCATTTTATAACACTGTGACCCCTTTCAACACACTGCCATGTGCATGATGTAAGTAACTGAGTAGGACAACCCCCAGCTCCCAACCTACACACTTAGAAGTAACTGTTCTTTGTCTTTTTACCAGCTGTCACTAAGGACTAGCATAGACCCCCTTTTATAGAGAGAATGAGATGGATTTACCGTTAACCCCCCCCCCCCATTATTCTACCCCCTACACATCAATGAATGTACTATACTAGTATACTAAATCCCAGGATAAAGCACCCTGGTAGGGAACACACATAGGGCCAACACACAGAGTCAATCTGTGAAAAGAAAACTTGATACAATCTGCCAAATGGCGAATATTCTCACATCCCTTGGAAAGCCCTGTATCAAGTTACCCTACCTGTCCATACTCCCAGAACCAGAGCCCTAATGTTACCTGCAGGGCCTAAAGGTAACAATTCTTTGTATCTCTGAAATATGGCGCCGCGGCTTGATGGTTTGGAAGGGTGGTGGCTTAAGGGTGATGGGGTGGTTATCAGGGAAGCATCTTGACGCCGTGAAAGCCTGGGGTTAGATAACATATTTGATTTCTTAAACCCCTTTCCAGCTTCCCATTAGTAAGAGTCAAATCTGCAATGCTTCTGGTGGACCTCCTGGTGGGAATGAAAAGGGTTTGAATGTGAAAAGGGTTGGTCATGGTGGTAGAAACTGAGAGAAAATTATTTTTGAGTCTAAATGATTGTGTATGTATTGACAGAGGCGGTGTTTGGATTTACCTCATGGAAAATAACTTGACTGCTTTCAGCATTGCTGCCAGGAAAATTTGAATTTTCTTCTTTTTTTCCCCAGAAATACCTTTATATAAATACTATGAGTGCAGCTGCAGGCAATGCCCACATGATATAGGATCAAAAAGAGAAGGATTACACAACAACAAAAAACATTGCCTTAAGGTTGCCAGAGAAGGTAGGGGAGAGGGCATTAAAGTAAATTGCTGCTCATATATTCATAGGGATTTTGTATGACCATTCACTTTTATATTTTTCCTTGAATCCAATTTGGACATGTCCTGACCTTAAAGTGTGAGCCCCGGAGGGAGTTAGGGATAGTATGGGTAGAAGCAAGTGGTGGAGAGTAAAAACTAGGATGGTGGGTGAGGGTGTGTAGGTGGTATGGTGGGGGCGGGTGGATCATAATAGTGGGCAGATGAGGGGAAAGGGCCCTCCCTGCGGGATTTTTAGTACTGTGTTTGGCCACTTGGGGAGCTACAACAGCCATAAATGTGAAAAATAGGCCAAAAATTACTATTATGTACTTTTTTACATAGAAAAAGATGGTTCTCTCAAAAATGCTCTATTTTCTGGCACTTCCTGTCTATTTGGAATGTAAATGGAATGTTTTGAATCCAAAAAGAGGCTAAAATGGGGGTTCTCAGGTAAATGTGTTACCATGACAACAAAAATTGATGTTCCAAATAGAAAAAATATAACGTCAATTGATAGAATGATTCATCATGATTCATATGCTGAAAAAAGCATATACATTTTGTAGATACCATTTCTAGATCCAAAACTGTGCTCAAAAGTATGAAAAATTTTGGTCATTTTTGATTGATTATTTAAATCACTATGCTAATTAAATGCCAAATTCAATGCAAAAAATGAATAATACAGCTTATTGCCTATATTGATACAGTTATGTCATTCCATTTTTGTGAAGCAATATCTCCAAGACCAAAAGGGTTATCTGCAAGGGTGATACCTCATTTTAAAGCTGATAACTTCAATTTTAAATGTCACATTTCACCTCGGAGGACCCTTTCCCCTCATCTGTCTACAATTATATAAAGTTCAGCTGGGACAAGGTGTAAGGCCATATCCAATCATGTGGACAAGGCAAGGCGTTGGATCCCTGTGGATCTCTGCCCTTGTAAATAAAGGCCAGCATGAAATAAAGCTAAACCCTGTCAGTCAGACAGGTCAACATGGGTGAAAAAGGTGTGTGTATAAGAGTGGGGGGATAGGATGTAGTAATATATAGCGGACTTTGGTGTTGGTGGTGTAAGGGTGGGGGGCTGATTTCCGCCCGCGGACACCTGCCTGACCCAAGTCGGCGTGATTAAGAGACCAACGCCGTGACAGGTTGCCTTTGTGCCACAAAAAGAAAAAGAAGGAAAAAGATACACCACTTGCCCTTTGGTCACTTGCGGCCGTCGTTGACGACGACGACGACGGCAGCGCCGCCTGCGGGCCCAAACAGTACTAGATTATCAGCAATGGCCAGAGCGCATAAATCAAAATCTGCCCCACACCAGTTCGGTCCTTGTTGGGAAATATTCAGCAGTTAATTGGATTTGGAGCTGGGGGGACGTTGGTTTTTGGTGGATCCCGAGCGCGGCTTGCCGCAGGTGGGTTGAAAAACTGGCCGCCATTCCTGGGTATTGTCTTAATGGGACAAGGCTGGGATGTTGGGTGTATTATACAGGCCAGAGGCCTGTCCAACACCCACCCCATGAATGCTACCTTATATGACATTTTTTTTGGGGAATGGCCACATTGGACAAAGCTTCATTCTTTTGGAAGGGGAAGAACAAAAATAAAAATAATGTCTTATCTGATTTGCACTTTTTACAAGTTACTGTTTCTGAATTTCTTTTTGCCCTGGGACTTAATTGTTCTTTGGAAGATATCCAAAGTGTTTTATGGTTTTATTCAACAGTATATGGCGTTTGTTTTATGCCATACTCTGTGGCAGTTAAAAGACTGAATTGCTGTATATATCCCCAGGGATGGTATCAACATTACACATTTCACCCAACATTGGATTTCAAATTGCATTATGTATGTACAAATGTTATGTGTTCAAAAGGGCATACATTTATCAAACATGTTGAATATTCATGGCAATAAGAACATGCAACAAAAGTACATTACATATGCATTACAGAGATAGTTCAATCACAGATTATCAATATAAAACCATTTAACCATCGTACATTGTCCCACTGCACAACGGAACAACCAGTAAAGCAAGCAAGCAATCCAACAGCCAAAGCAAAGCATTTCAGGCATTGATGTCAAATAAAAGTTAATGAAAATGAAATTAAACCAACAGAAAAAAACGTCACCTCCACAGTTACAAAACCACTATACAAGGCTCTGTTATTATTGATTAGTATTGTGAGTAAAATATATATTTCAACGAGCTGCAAACTCGTTAGTAAAATGTTAATGAATTCCATATGTTCCAGAAATAGGGGATGGTTACAGATAAATATATAATCACATATTTGGGGGAGTATATAACATCATGCTTTTGGGGGGAGTGACCACAGATAACCGTGCATACGATGGGATAAACAAGATTTTCCCACTGATGTACAGTTCAAAGGAAGCTGTTGTCCTACCTGTGCTATTTGCTTCTCCAATTGGCTCTGGGGAACACCTTGACCCTGAAAAGGTCAAAAGGTCAACCAAGGGTCATATACCTTCTAGATGCAGTAAGGGGCACCAACAGGGACCCCCACAACTAAGTTTCAGCAGCACAGGATGGGGGATTGAATCACAAGAGAATAGGAAAATTAAATTTTATTTTCTTGTATTTGTTCATTGACATTGACATAATTTCATGTTAGAAGTAGCATAGTTACAATTATAACCCTGTATAATAATTATGATAAAACTGCTGTTGTAATAGGTAAATTAAATGAGATAAATGAAAGCAACATAACATTCAACTTTGAAAATAGAAGCAATGAGAACAACACAAAGAACCATATTCTCTAATTAAGGAATGTAGAAAGGAAAATGAATTAAAAAGTCAATTAATCAATGCACATAATAAGCAAACTGTCCAAGAAATAACCAAAAGTAGGCTGTTTACATTGCAGTTGAGAAAAGGTAGTTCAGGTACTGGAAGGGTAAGGTATAGTAATGAATGTCTCACCTTAATGAGAACTTCTAGCATTAAGTAAATGAGTATAATGATGGTTTTTACCATTGAGTGTCTCAATTTAATGAGGACATCTATGGAATGATTGTCTCATATTTTTCTTTTTACAGAAAACCTTAACTAACACATTAATAGGGTTTGCATATTATAACAGATATGATATCATATCAGCTGAAAGGAAGAAAATAGTAAAACTCAAGTGTCATGACTGGACATGGAATTTTAAAAGTCAAGATCTGTTATTCTAATATTTCAACGTCTGTTATTCTAATACTTCCTGAGTCTTTCATATCAATTTGATTTAATATCCCCTATCAGGATATGGTGTGGCATGTTGCCTGCTATCAGTGCAGTTTTATCAGTCTGTCGCCTGTTGGGGGTGGAGGAGGGGGCGTGGTACCAACTGGTTCTCCTGGGGCCCCTGCAGGCCCCCGCAGTGGTCAGGGGCCATATCCCCGGGGGCCCACAACGCCCCAATGATAATCACACGTGCTTTATTGTAGATTAATCCCTATCAAAATATTGACAATTGGTCATTATGCCAGGGCCCCTACTACCCATTATCATCGACCGTCATGCGATGGGGACAGACCCTGCAGGAAAAAAATCAAACACCCCTCGGCCAACCGTTAGCCATTAGAGATGATATGGATAGGATTGGGATGGGAAATGGAGCCAATTGCATGGTCACAAACCACGTGACTGAAATCCGTTTTCTGAATACAACCCCTCACCCTGCCAAATATCTTTTAAACAGCTAAACATAATCTCAATTGTTATTTCAGCAAAATTAAGATAAATGAAAATACATGGCAGACAAAAGTACTAGTCTTAAGACTATATTCAGGAAAAAAAAACTAGTCATAGAATTATTTTCCACAGAAAATTACTATATAAAAGATGTATAAGATTTTCTCCACGTGGCAAGTCGTGCATGTAGAAACCACAACTACTGGCCTTTGGGGTGGTGGCTGTAATAGTAATCAGGAGGATTAACTTTCCTCATGTGAGGTCCAGAGGGGTGTATACTTATGTCACTTATACTATTACTACTCCTGCAGCTGTGTGGATATCTCACACTGGAGGTGTCACTCTGGATGCTGCTTTATAAGGTATAACCTCACTGAGACACGTCTCCTCCTGTGTGTGAATAGAGAGATGGTTGGCCTTTTAAGGAGAGCATTTAATAGGATCCTGGATGCATCAAGAATCTGTGTTCATTGCTTATTGGGATGCAGCCTTGCAGCATTGATCAGCAAGTTACTCGTAGGCACTGTATTGGTGCATCAATTGGGCCATTTGTGAGCGCATCAATGGCTATTGGTCAGGCAGATATGATGCATGGAGGCAGTAATGGCAAGGTTCTCACCACGGCTGTCTTCAGTGATCATGCTGACCAAAGGGGCATTAAAGTCCTGTGCAGCCTTTAAAGGATTAAAATCCTAAATGGGGTGTGTGGTGGGGTGGATATAGCGTTGGTGACAGGCTCTATAGTCACATCACAGAGTTAAGGGGAGTGGGCTGCTCAGAGCATCTGCCGACTACTCAGGAGACAGATGTCCTTACCAGATACTGTCCTCATAGATTACTCTACATATCATTCCACGGACCCTTTAGTCATATATATAGACTTACACTGGGCCTTCTGATAAACCCTCTGTCAACAGCTACACCTATCAAGGACAGGCAACACAGTACTTTAATGCATCATGTGAAATGTATAATTATTGCATGAATGCAACCTTGGTGAGTAAGTCAGAAGAAGTTGGTTTTTATACTGCATTCCAGCGATTAAAGTTCTCCAAGGTTTGCTACACTTAGAAACAGTTATACCAATCCAGATACAACTAGGTACTTGATGGCGCTACATAAGGCATAATGATGAAATATTAACATTTTAAACTAAAGGGCTATTGACTGAATGGACAGTCTAGATCAACTCTACACAATCCTCCTAGAGTGTAGAAGACAGATTAAGACACGGGGTCTCATGGGGCATCCCTGTTCTTCCTCTCTTCTTTGGTCAATTTCCCCATAAGCATTGTAACATCCCCAAGTGCAAAAACATCGCACTAACGACTATTTCGTGTATCTATGCATGTTTTCAACTTTGCTGCGTTTGAACTCGACTTTTTCACGAATTAGAATACCCTCCTCGTCTTCCAACAAAACATATGCTGCCAACACCCAATGGCCACAGGCTCAATCCTGAGTTTCCTTGTTAAAATCTTCATCCTTTGTCTTTTTTTAATTATATCTATATAGGATAACGCCCTCTGATGTCCTTTGTGTGAAGTATATAGCTATTTCCCTTGTAGGGGTATCCAAGGACCATGAATGGTAGGATAAAAAGACAATGGTACAAATGTCTCTGCCAGATCATATTGTGTTCTCCACTCGCTAAAGGGGGGGGGGGGAAGAAGTGGAATATAAGTCAATTCCTCTTCTTTGTAAACTTTAACTTCATTATAAAATGGCATAAATCAGCTCCATATGGCTTCATGCCATTCAATCTGAGCATTCACATGAGCAATTTAAAAGCCCTTTGGAGATCCTATATACTCATGCCTCATGAAATCGGTTAGAAAAACCGGTATATGAAGCCAATGTTTTCTCTTCGCTATGTCTAAAGGTTATTAGTAGTGGCGTAAATTAACTGTGGCATGTAAAACCATCCAGTGTAAGGTCGGGAGTACGACGACATGCTGCGGCCTTTGTGCACTTCTTGGTTGGCTTCAGGGAAATTGTTGAAAAAGCCAGAAAGCCCTGGAGGCTCGCCGTACAGGCCTTAACCTTAGTGTGGGGTCACAGTTAACTAAAGTTCTTGGGATGGCTATCTGTAGAAATAACGGAGTACTACCCCCTGGCTGTAACTAGCCCAAGATATGTTGGGTTGGAGGTTTACAATAAGATGGGAATGGGAAAGGGGGTGGGTATAATGGTTGTGGAGATAATGACAGAAGAATGGGGGAAGTTGTTGGTTTCACTACAAATGTATTGCTAAGTTCGGGTGGTAGGGAAAGGGCAGTAGGTATGGTTTATTATAGGAGGGGAAAGGGTAATTAGGGGTGGTGCTGGCAAGTAAAGGGCAGTGAAGTTAGTGATGGGAGAGAATGGACAGTAACATTGCTGGGTTAATGTAGTAAGGTATAGTGTTGGGAGGTAAAAGGACAGCAGGAGTTAGTGAGGGTAGGGGAAATACCAAAGTGGGTTTTGGTGGGAGGGAAAGGCAGTAGGCCTATGAGGTGGTGCCAGTAAATGTAATATAAAGTGGTAATTACAGTGAAAGAGAAAGAGAATGAAAGAAGTCATAGTGTTCACATTTTTTATCGATCCTTTATTTATCATGGTATTCCAAAGGATAATAGCCTTCTGTTCTATTCTTACTTTGTTGACATTTCTTGTCTTGCACTAAGAATAGTACTGTTACTATTAGTGTGAGACATTGACATAACTGTGGTAAATCCCCTTAATCTAACAAACTTCAAATTAAGTCCCATGGGCCCACACCTCCAATGGACAAGCCCCAAGGTGGTAAAAGGTCGGCCACTAAAAATAGTACCATTATATAGCACCAAGTGTCAGATCCAACTCTGCAAACCACAGAGTGTCACATGATGCCCACAAACCTGTCCAGTGTTGGTACCTGTAGGGTCTTCCAGTTCCATGTCAGGTATTTCTACTGTTATACATTCTGGAGCCATTATTGTGATAACTGCTAGCATGTGTCTCGGGTGTGGAATGCCTCTGACGGGGTTGACCTGCTGCATGCAACACCTAAATGACCTCTCATCCATCAATAACCAATACCCCAGGTAATATTCAGGTGCCTGGACCATACAGAGAGGACCAATATGTATACCCTATACCACGCCTGTTATTATGTCGGTATGGCAACTCAGAGATGATCCTAACCGCGCACGGCCATTGATAAAGACAGATGCTTCATAAATTATGGCAGGTATTTGTGACCTGAGGCGATAAAAGTTGGTATCAGGTACGCCACACAAAGGGAATCATTTTCCTCTGTCCAGGAATGTTCCCCCATAGCCCCCTAGAGGTGATTTATAGTGGAGTGGCTGGGGCATATCAGTATATCCCTGCATACACATAATAACAGCATTATCCACACCCTTAACTCCATCCATAATCCTTTAAGGGCTGCATTGGCTATTAATGCATCATGCCGTCCTGATGCATCAATGTAGCCCTTGTGAGGCAATCTACAAGGAGTGCATTTGTGCATCATGCAAACCCTTAAGGTATTAAAACACATCAAAAAGACCGACAAGATGCTCAAATGCAGTGCTGGTGAGCGCCAGGGCTGCATTGATGCACAATGGCGATAAATGAATATGAATTTTGCGGCGTTAAGCAGCCCTTGACGGGTTTTCTCCATCCACCCTATACTCCACCATTATGACAAGTATGCGGCGCCCTAAGATTACAGTGTCATTGCTATCCATCTTTGAGATGGCATGTGGCTAATGTGGCTTGGGTTTCACTGGGCTTTTGAGGTGCTTTGTTCCCCTCAGACCGAAGAAAGGATCAAGTTTCAATGTTTTGTATCATATCTCCAAGCGTGAATATCATAAATGCTTTGTACTTTATGACGGCCTACCCCCACAGGTAACTGATCGTATCTAGACATCCGGGCCGACTTCATAACTATAATAAGGCCACAAATCACATGAAAAACTTTGACTGTTATTAAAGCGCAAAAAGACAGGAATCCCTTTTAGTGTCGCTCTATGCTATATTTTATAGTAATGCTTTATAAAAAGTGAAATAATTCCCCCTAAAAAAGAGATGTAATAAAAGTAGCCATCTCCTAAGGTTATCAATAACTTTTGAGCTTTGGCTCGATTAAAGGACATAGTTTGCATTTCTTCTTTTTTTCCTGTACAATGTAAGGAACATCATGCACATCATATGATAAAGGCTCACCTATTTTATACCCTAAAGAAAACCGAATAAAAAACACAAGATACACCTCAAGACACACTCCCTAAAGACCACCTAAGAGCTATTAAGGGGATTTCCGCCTCAGGTTCACATGCACCAGCCCTCCCTAACATCTACACTATGACTAAGGTGAGCTATATATAAGTGCTCAGTTAAGGGAATAAATCTGAATTTTGCATGTTATCACCTTCAGACCTGGAAATTTGATTGGCTTTCAGTAGAGTAGTTGCCCCCTGTCTGAGTCTGCCCTGATACATCCTAACACGGAGACAGGTGTGGGTAATTTGGTTGGAGATGGGTCAACAATACCTCCGTGATCTCACGCCAGTCATCCTGGGCCTCCAACACTGCAAACAGATTTGTCTTCATTAAACATTTACCCCATCTCATCTACCCCCAACCCATCCACCATTCTCTCCCCTTTCTTCCACTGGCTCACACCTTCTTCACTTCAGATCCAACCACTCAATTCCTAATGGTTGCTGTAGGGTAGGTTCACCATGTGCCGGAAACATACCATGATTCTCAGATTTGAATTTAAACTAAAGTGGTCTATCAATGGTAAGAACCCTCACGCTTCCCTTTATTCATTTATTCATTTATCTATTTAATTTTTTTTTCTGGGGCGGGCGGGGGGAGGCAAATCACCCCTTAAACCATACTGCAATTCAAAACTCATTAGCTCAAAAGCAAGAGGAACTAAATGCAAGTGTGAAAATCAGTGTTTGTGTCTGACTCATGGTTACTTTACCCTCTTGAATTCTACTCCTCCCCTCCCCCACCTACACTCATATGTACATGTAGTAGTTTAGGTTGGCAATGTCAGCCAGCCAAGACGTCACGAAGGAGATCCTTTAGTTGAGGAGATGTGAGCCCAAGATAGGTGGTTTTAGAATGACGATGGTAGGCATGTGTGTCACTGTCAGTGTCATGAAGGTAGACCTCTATTTGACACTCCTTCATCACGACACCTCTGTCACAGCCAGTGAACAATTACTACATTCACCCCCATCCTCATGTTCTCACATTCACTCAAGGATCGTAACATCTGTCTGTAATGACGATCAATGGGCAAATGACGAGTGCAGTTAGATATCATTATATATATGATGTAAAGATGTCACACAACAGGGCAGGGATCAGGACTTGTCCAACATATATATTTAATGGTCCATTTGTGGAAAGAAAGCTGTTTGCTGTATGTCTTCATATTCATGGCCAGAGCACATCAGCTCTATAAATATGCCAAATTATGAGGAGGTTATTTCCCAAAATCGTATAACCCCATGTAAAACTTGTGTTAATATTCCTGTCATATAATATATTTGTGGCAGGATCTGGCATTGAGTAATGTTGTATCCAGGGTGGAATAATGATAATAGCGAGCTTCATCTCTTGTTTCTTTGGGGATGTGTTGTATTACTACCGTGAGGAGGTGGAGACGCAGCCAAAAGTCTTGGTTATTATCTGCACAAGACACGCCATTTGGTCATCTGTATAGAGAGATATATGTAGCTTAGTCCAACCTCTTTGAACCAATTCAACAACCGTGCATCGTGACTTGAATTGATGTGTTTGTTTTGGCACACATGCCCTACAGATGTACTTTGCAACATGACCAATTCATAATCTATACCCCAAAACTCCTTTTCAACGTTTGCTATATCATGCATTTCTATTCATGGCCCTTGCCTTGTGGTAATAAATTTTCTTCTTATCTTTGAAAAGGGCATGGCGTTGGAGGTCAACATGTACCTCATTATTGAAGCTCCTTCAAATACTCACTATTTATCATAAGGCATATCATGCCACTTTTAAAATGTATTAGGAGTATCTCTCTCAGCCTTTGAAAAGATCGGCTTTAATGGACAGTTATGATAGTAAACTGAGTAGCTGCAACTGTTTCTGATCATAGAGACGTCCCACCAAGGGCAGCCTTACTAAAAGTGACATAATATCGTGAGAAGAAACCCCCAAATTGCAGACGACATTTTTTTTTGTGTGGTCAGCCAGCACGTGGGCGCAAAATTTTCTACCTCGTAATGTGCAAGTATAGGTGAACAAACTGCTCGACAAATGAATTGGCTGGGTTGGGTTGGCGGGCTGGGGTCTGGGGTTCGGGGGCCGGCTGTTTCTATTAATCATTCTCTGGAGGAGATGGGGGGGGGCGGTCAGGACAAGGGCTGAGGGTGCAGGAGGCACAGCTGAGTAACCTTGCCGACCACTGCCTGCCCTGCCTGCGTCCTTCCCACTCTGTTTGCCTCCGCCATTTTGCTGTTTCTTCTCCATTTCTCTTGCCACTCTCGCGAGACTACGTACCTTCTGAAGGCTGGACCGGATATTATTTATTGTCTTTATGGAATTATCCCTAATCCCCTCATGTAATAGTCAAGTCGTGGGGATTCTGATCATAATAGTTTGGTACAAATTCATTATGTACGCCATTGAAAGAAATATTGGAAGATGCACTTTAAGCTGCAAAAATACCAATACACTAGCACTTCAATGGAAAGAAAGGCCATCTACAAAGCGATTTTTTAAATATAATACACTGGTGTACCATGAATCTTTTGTATGTCTGTCTCTGTGTGTAGTTCTGACCGTTGGTTGCGTGATGTCGCCTATCAGAGAGTGGTCACTACTGGTCAGTTCTAGTAATTGTTTTCCTTTCACGAAGACAGCGATATGAGTAGAGGAGGGATAACAGGTGACCAGAGCCATCGCCATTATTAACAATACCACACTGACTGCCTGACCACCAATTGGTGCATACCTTCAAAGCCACTGCTCTACAAATGGGGCAAACGTCTGCCCCACCCCCTCCCCCTGGTACCTTATCTGATGGAGAGTCTGTTTTGTAGTTAAACCCTCTAAGGACCGCATGATGCCTCAATGAATCGATGCATCATATTGATTTCTCGTCATGATGCACCTATGCACCTCCTTTGACTAAATTGTCAACCCTATAGTTCCTCAATGTATCTACCCTGTAGAGCTGACATGATACATGAATCTATCCCTAGGGAGAAACCCACCAGGGCGCCATCAATGCAACAAAACAATTCAAAAAAACAAATTTTTCTCTCTTAGCAAATTAGACAATCATGTTGTCCTTAAATGGTTAAATATATAGGGGAGGAGGGCGCAGAAAAGACAATCTATCATTGGCTAGGTTAGCCTTATACAGGGTTGTTGGAGCTAATTGGGGCCGGGCACACCCCTGGAGGTTAGTCTATGATGTTTGGTGTACCACAAAGACCAGGTACACAGGTCACCCACCCTGCGGTCAGAGGGTAAAGCCATATGGTCAGCCTGACGGACTTCATACAAAGAGCAAATGCAGTCATTTCTCAGCAACCAAAATGTCTCCCACACGTCCAACCCCTGTTGCTTCCTCCCCTACACTTGCAGATATAATAATTTCGATGTTATTTTTCCTCTTCTGTGGTAACACAAATACTAAAAGGCCTGCCCAATGGAACATATAAATATCATGTCATGAAGACACTTCTTATCATGTCATGAAGACACTTCTCTATTCTCTTGCAAGAGGTACGAATACCTTATAGACGAAAGGCAAATCAGACTCCCCATTCCAAAATATATTCTACTCATGTTCAAAGTAAAACAGCAAAAATTCTAACTTATAACGTAAAACAGCAAAAATTTAAGTCTATTAAAAAGTAGTGTAACCTACACTATTACTGTCCATGTCACTGTCACTGTCTGCAACTCCAACCAGAGACGTATCCACTTCTCTATCAGACATCACTGTAATACTGACTCACTCCTGGTGCTATGGGTGGTGGGAGTCAAGGGCAGGGAGGGCAGTGGGGCAGGGAGGATGGGGTCCAGCTTACTTATCATCCTTTAGTAGCCATTGATGTATTTTCTCATTTAGGATTATAAAACCAACAGATAAACCAACTGGCGACGTCCTAAGTGCATCTTGATGAAGATTAATACAAAGGGGAAGATGGGGGATTGGTGGATGGGTGGGTGGGAGGGTGGGAAGGGGTAGGTCTGTGGCATCCAACAGGTATAACAACCCCCCTCCCTCCCTCCCACCCACCCATCTCCATCCTGGATGGATAGATAGAATTGGTTGGCCCATAGGGCTGTAGCATGCGGTGCAGCGGCGCCAATTGGCCTTGATACGATTACCGGCTAAAAGCCATTGTTTCGGCGCAGCCCTAATGCTGGTTCCCCGAGGGCCATTTGGCGGCACTATAGAGACATGACTGTTCCCCAGAGGGGGAGGGTGACAGGCCCAGGGAGTTGGGGGGGGGGGAAGGTGCAGGAGCATCAGACTGACTCGTTGTTGACAGAGGCTTTGTGCTGAGAGTGTCAGGTGGGGCACAACAGGAGGATGGGGGAATCAACCCTCAGGGCCACCCACCTTAACCTCATCTTCCTCCTCAACTAGTCTGTTGTATACTACTTTCCCTCTCTTTTCTACTTCCATCTACACCGCCTTCTGGGCACATTACTTAGTAAAAATTTAATTTCTCTTAAGCCTCTGCCAAATGAAGACTAACCGGGCATTATAAAAGTGTTTAATTTCTGTCTGGGTGAAATACTAAAAACATTTGATTGTATTGTCCTGAATGATCTCCAGAACACTTACCTACAAATACATCATAATTAAATGATTTAAAGCATAAATATTCAAGGGCATATATGTCATGGAGAAAGCAAAGTAAGAGTAGAATGAATGTCACACTCTCTAAGTAATAATTGTAGACATCCTAATTGTGACGGTTAAATGTGATGGATTTTAACGTGGAGACATCCTATACACTATACATGCTCCAGTACACATCCTTAATCCATACATTAATGTACCTGCCACCCATAGCCAGCATCCTTATAGGCCCATCATTGCCTTAAGTCACCCAACTTAATGCGTCATTTGCATGGCTTACCTGGCAGGCCAACCAGCCCCCAATTAACACCATTTAATTAGGGGGATTCAACAACTGATGTTTGTGTCCACTTCCCTTCTCCCATTCCTCCCTCACCCGAACTGCAAAGTGACTTTCACGGATGCCCTGACTCGCAATGGGCCCGTGTCATTCAATTAAACCATCTAGAATCAAATTAGCTTAATTGAGTCAATTAAAGTGCGTTTAGTGTGGCTAAAGCCCCTCCGGTGTGCAAGGGTAACTGTACTTTTCGATAGATGCCAATTATGGGCTTGGTTTGGTGAACAAAATGCAGGAAAGTGTCTGTTTAGGTTACTTTATATCACACGTTCATGTCATCATTCAGTTATGTATGCACATAGCAGGACGAGCCAATATCTTGTTGTTGCAACATATCGCATAATTTCTCTTTACCAAGACTCTTGTTTGAATATTGGGGAGAAAATATCTTTCATGTACATGCACACCTTTTGAACCACTTGAATATGCATCGATGTGCATTTCTAAGGTATTGGAGTATGCTCATGCACAAAACTTTAAAAAGATTGACACAACCCTTGCACTTGGAAATTGTATTCAATGTATACACGTCGATTTGTCCTGTGTAGTGGTAGGTTATGTATTAAGTTATTGGCTGCTGGGTTGATTTTTAATAAATTGTGGACGATGTGACAAACTTTACAATGGTCACTAAGAGACGGTCAAGTCCACTCTGAGCCACCTGGGGCGAACCAGGCGGGCTGCGGATGGCCCATATACTAAACCATTTTGTGACTGTATGATTTTAATTTATTTATGATCAAAATGAAACACCGGCAAGAAACTCCCCGGAAGGCATATCACACAAACAGATGTATCATTCCATCATCTTGGGAATGTATCAAGCCTGTAAGTTCAGAATGATGCATAGGTGCTGCATTGGCGAATAACTCACCAGAGCTGCATTGATTGACAATCCAAACGGGTATGGTGCATTAAAACAGAGTGCTGCTTTTAAAGAGTCAATATGGGGGACATCTGTACTTAACAAAGCTAATCTAGATGACATGTAACCAATATGCAATCAAACCCTCCAGGGTGATCACATCTATTCACATAGGGTAACACGTCAATACACTGGAGGAGAAGGCAACTACTCAGTCCTCAGTCTGTGGGACCCTGGAGTGGAGGTGGCAGCTGGGGGTATCAAGTATAAGAGGAGGAAGGGTGGGGGTATCAAGTAAACCCTTTTTATGTTGCATTTTGCATTCATGCATGATGCTAACGATGATGATGCAATATGAGATGGTCGGCATGATGCACCAATGCAGTGCTGGCGAGTAGACACGCCAGCACTGCATTGGTGCATCATGACGACAGATATACCTGGAGGCCCCATGCAACCCTTAATGGGTTAAGGGGCTAGGGGTAGGATGCATGGGGAGGGTTATGGTGGAACAAGTCCATGTCTATTCACACATGTTGCCCTTTTGATATCATACTCGGTCTAGTGACAGCACCCACTGACTCCATAACTCTGCCGATGCTAATAATATACAAAATCCGATATCTCCCTGGGAATATCATTCACTGTCCATGCCTGTCCTTCCTATCTGGGGGGTGGTTTATCTATACCTGTAAATATTAATTGAACAGTACTGTTTTTTACCATGTTTTCTTTTGTACTTGAACACTTTTGGAACAACTGTTAAATTCCCAAAGCTTTCAGAAAAAGAAAATCCAGCAGTAGAATACAATGTCCCATTTGACCAGAACGCATTGAACCATGCTCAATATTAACCACAAGGACAGTTTCAGCCTTTTGATATAGTCACAATCTGACCCACCTCCCCCAATTTCCACTCCCTCCCTCACAATACAAACACTCGGTGACAAAGGGTAAAATAAGAATCAAGCAGGGCGGATACCCCTGTGATACAGCCTAATTATTTGAATTTTCTTTTTGTCAGTCACTAATCGAGGTGGCATCACACATATGGTGGACTGAGGGTGAGGGGATGGTGGGATGAACCTATAAAGACAGGAATAATGATACATGGGGATAGATGGGGTGGGGATATCAGTCTAGCATCACGGGGTGGTTGTGGCCTCTGCCGACTGTCGCATGTCGACATGGGACAGGAGGAAGGGGACTTCCTGGCCGACCTTTGTCTTGCCTTCTCCTTAATACGACCGCCGCCAGCCCCAACCCAAAGATTTACACTTTTTTCTCACGGATAGGCCCTGTGGTCATCCCATGGGTATATGTCTGCTTGTGGTGGTTTGGGAAGTATATACTAGTACTATATATATGGTGACCACCGGACACTCCAGCGCCTCTATACCATGCCCCCACCCTCAATTAAACCCACATATATCCTTTCTCAAACAAAACCAAAGGAAATATGTCATTATGTGGACTTGCCTCAGTGATTTTGAGGTGGGGAGGGAGTAAAAACTATGTTCAAAGGTCACAGGTGGACATGAAGGTTGGTATAGTAGAGTGTGATCAATCAAGTTGTTTGGAGTTTTATTTCACTATAACTGCCAATAATAAATATACTAAAGTGTAATTTCAAAAGGGAGACACATATAGGTTATGATACCACCAACGAACTGTGCGACTATGAAGGTGAAAAAAATGACAAACTGCATATCAAATGTTGGGAAATGACACTACCCCTGTTATTTTACCCTTATGATTAATGCACACATTTTGAAAGCTTTTGAAGTAGGCGTCATTCATTACATCAAAATGTCATACATTGATATCCTGGCTGTTGTGAAGCAGAACATTAAGTTGATAAATAAAGATGGAATTGAAGATCTCTGGTCCATTGTATAGATCAACACTGCAGGTGTGCATTAAATCAACAATATATCCATTTTAAATGAAATTATGCAATTTTCTAAAATTACCAGAACTGCTATGTGATGAATAGCACCACCTGAGCTTTCTCATAATTTATTACCTCATCTTTATATGAAGTCTATTTCAAATGCTGCAGAATTGTCTAGTTTTTTTTTGTTTTACCATTAAGTATACAGGTGCAGGTAGGCATCCCCCATATGAGTGTTACCTGTGAAGTACTGGTTTTCCATGTGGATACCATCAGTATGCACTTTGTTATAAGCTACCATGAGCAGCTCTTTCTGATTAAGCTCAACTAAATCAAGAGCTACTCGGGAATTTGTTTTTATGAATCACTCTCATGAACTCACCATATGGTTTTATGATACATTGAGTCTGTGATACTTAAGTAAAAAATAAAACATTATCAAGCCTCTCAGCTTCCTGTTGGAGAAGGGGGGTCTCAAACATCAAAGTTAAAAGGGGAAATTTGAAACTTGTAAGGTTTGTAATAAAATTTCATATAATCTTGGAAGTGATCTTTTCATATATATGTGTAGACATTATTGAGATTTGGTCCCTCTTACTGAACTTCAGATATAGTTTGCCCTAGGTTTCTTGTGCAATGGAGACCTGCCCAATGTCCCAGTAGCTCTTTAGTTGTGTGCAAGCAATGATTTCATGGACAGGGAAGGCCAACTATGTGACTCTCAACCCAGCCACCAGACTGCTTCTTTATTCCTAATTCAAGGCTAGCTACAAAAAGGGACACTGTATTATGTTAATAACCCATTATGACCAGCAGCTATGGGGGCTGGGATAGACTATGGTGGTGTATTAACAATTGAAGGACCCCTTAGTGCAGAAATGCATCCAAATGGTCACCATGATGAATGAGTTACACACAGGGCTGCATTCACACACCAGGTTAGTCCTTTGGGTTTGTTATGATGCATATGAGTAGACTCCCCAGCAGTGCATTGGTGTATACATGATAAAGACAAAGGAACGTGAACCTGGAAGCATCATTTGGCCCTCAAAGGGTTAGCAAGTATAAATGCTTTCTGTGCAGAAGAAGGACGGCCATGAGGAACACGGTGTGGTTAGCATGTGCGACCACCCCTAAACATAGGGGCGCCTGGCTCAGGGTAGGCCCGAGTTTTTATTGATAGTATCAAGTGATGCTATCCCTGCTGCCATGGTTTGGGAGATCGGAGACTCACAGATGGCCAGGACCTGGCACGGCATGGTAATGTTTCCCCAACAATAGGAGACTGGGGTGGTGGTGGTGGGAGTTTTGGGAGGGAGGGATGGATGGGGGAAGGAAAATTATGATTTGATAAGGAAAATATGGTAAAGTTGCTTTAATATATGAAGCACATGGGGAATGACAGGGAGGATAAAGACATTGCCCTTAGGATAGGGATATGGATAAGGGCTCTGGAATTGGGTATGGATAGGAGGCGGTATTGGCTATAGGTATGGGTTATGGACAAGCATGGCGGCTAGACCCAGATCTATGGTCTATACAGCTTATAGATAGGTGTGTAGGTATACACTGGGGGTGGCCTAAGGGGATATAAGGGCTGGAACAAGGAGCGCAGACATGATCAGAGACCCTCCACGTGTATATCTGTGCAGATCCACTCTACACGCCTCTGGATACCTTTTGGATGTGGCTGGGGTTCAAGGAGCCTGGTGCCTGGAGAAGTGGAGGCAGATAACCTCCTGACGAGCCCTGCTGACCCTCTCCATTGGCCACCCAAGAGCAGCCTTATCCTTCAAGGACCACATGACGTCTCAGAGCTCATATTGGTTTATCATCCTGATGTACCAATGCATTCCTGGCGAGTAACCCACTTAAGCTGCAGCAACACTTCATGGTTGTATCAACTCCATATGGCCAGCATGATGCATGAATGCAGCCTGCGTGAGTTACTCGCCAAGGTTAAGTTCATGCACCTTGACAGCCAGGGAGCACTGCGTATTATAAAGCAGTAGGTACTCCCTACAGGGCTAAGGCTCCAATACAGGAGCCTTAGTTTGATGAGGTCACATGGTTGAGGGACTAAAACATGAAGGAAAAATACTCTTTAAGATAGAATTGAACAAATTGTAATTGGCAATATATCCAGTTTTTTCATTACCATGTAATTATGGTGCACCCTGGTTGAATATCCTGGATTTACACCTTCTGAGAATCTGAATGTCACGATTTTTAGAATTACAAGCGAAAAGTTCACTTTTTAGCTTGATTAAAATCTAATAATTCCTCATCATTCGTGGTCTATGTGCTGCAATTATGCGACAAAATGTCTAACTGCAGCATAGGATTAATTACTAGATGATATTCACGATTAATGTGGGGGTCGCATAAATGTGATCCATCCAATTATCTATATAAAATCTACATTTAATCACTATGTCCATGTAATAAAACCGATTAACTGTTACTGAGGGGATCCCCCTATCTACCAGTGCCAAATATGAGCGTTACACGTGAGCTATAGGGTGGATTATATTTGGAAAGGGGCAAAAAGCTTGAGCCATATCCTGTGTATAGTTTTATTGAAAAATATATCTTGCATGTTTGGACGAAGACACCATATCTCAATGGTTTATGTCTACGTCTCCAGGGGATGGGACACTGAGACCCACCCAGGCAGATGAAAAATGTAGAAAAAGCTAACTGCAGACAGGAAGGCAATGTGTTTGGCTGAAGTACTTGTGATGTGGAGCTCTCCTTACTGTTTTGTTCCCTTCTATACTATACTTTTTTGTATTTTTTTTTAATTCTGGTCTTTTGTCTCTTCCTTTAATGTGTTAACCATAGCTGGTGCCATTCATCACTGTAAGGGCCTCATTGTGTTTTAAGACATAATGCCCATGTGGGGTCATGATGCATGACCGCAGCACTAGTGTTTCTATATGTACTCGCATCAAACTGAATCTATGGGTTTGATACACTCCTGAAGAGGTAGTATGATACATGAATGCAGCCCTGGTGAGTAGACTCGTCTGGGCTGCATTCATGCATCATAACAACAAATTGACATAATCCATTAAAACACAATGCAGCCCTCAAAGAGTTAAAACTGCCATCGCTGTCTCTTGGATAAAGGAATGAGAACAACGTCCAAGTCAGGAAACTGACCCATCCATTCGGCTTATATTTCTGATTCTTCATTCACAACAATCTGGGAGTCGATGTTAAGACTGTGGGAACCTTAGCTTCTCCAGACAGTCACACTGACTGTTGGACCAGGCTCTTGTCTTTGACTCCATTACTACAGAGTTAACAAGAGGCTGCCACAGAATGTACTGAAAGTATCATTCTCCTTAGTTCCTACACATACATGTACACAATCAGGAACTGACATTTGAATGAAGCTAGTGTGGTATAGTTTCTTTTAAATATAGTCTTGCTGCACACTCTAAGTGTAATTATGATGGATAGAAACAAGGCCCAACTGGTAAATGATGGGCAATTTCCTGGACCATGGATATGAATCAGACCAGCGCTCCCTAGTAAAGCAAGCGAAGCAAAGCTTAAAACATGGTTTCGGTAAAATCTGAAAAGAGAACCATGTAATGTAAACCCTCCCTCACAGCAGGAGGAACGTGTTAACTTCTTGTACCTCCTGTGTTCTTAACCAGGGGCGTAGGAAAAGGGGGGGGACCAGGGGGGCCCGGGCCCCCCCAATCCTAAAGGAGGGGCCTAAGTATGTCTGGGCCCCCAGAAATTTGCCAAGAATTCATAATGAATCGAACAAGAAGCTAAAACTTTGCATTTCAAATTAGATTGATGTAGTAATGGGATAAGGAAAATGGGGGCCTGGGCATCAAATCATATCTCAAATTTATCAAAAAAAATCACTTTTCTATACAAATTTTATATAGGTATGTATAGGCGCTTTTGCGTTTGAGCCGACAATTCAAGCTGGTCGAGGTGGGGCCCCTCTACCCCCCCCCCCAATGAAGATTTGCTTCCTACACCTCTGTTAATGCACCAGGAGGAGGTATCTATTAATTGGATCCTACCCTTGGTACATGAGGTTATTCCTTATCTCTTATCACTGATTAGGGGTCCTGGGGAGGTGAAGTTCTGGCAGTGGTTGCAGTATGCTGCTAGTGGACCAGGGCCCACTGACCAGAGGGTGATGATGGTATATACTACCAGGGATCAAGTGTATATATAGCAGAGGGATTCAACATATTGCATAAGGCTTGCTTGCATAGCTAACCCTAATACTGCTAGGATCCCAGCTCCTGCTAGACATGATTCTATGTCATGTGTTGATGTCTAGGCTTGAGGAAGGAGGAGTTTAGGAGGTGGGGGTGTTTGAGGCGAAGTAGACCCAGACGAGTCCATCTAGCCTTAACCACTGAATTACCCTGGCCATCCAGTGTTGACCAGATGGTGGGCGAAGGTCCAAGCAACCAATATAAACACTGTGTTGCTGGATCCAGATGCACTGGCTAATCTCTGAAATGCTTAGAGTTCAGGGATTGGTATGTGTTGGAGAGCAGGGAAATCTAAATCAGAAATTGTTTTCTTTTCTCATTGTCAAATGTCAACTCTCCAACTACTGCGGGTTAAACTACATATAGGTCTGTTGAAATTTAAATGATTTAAGAAAGGAGAGGCAATATCATATTTGTGAATCTAGGCTTGGAAAAATTTTGCTCTTGTCACTGGCCTTTATGGTAGTAAAACCATATTCAAATTACCACCCCTGCGCTGTTTCATAACGCGTAATATCCTTTGTGAAGAACAGAAAATAATATATATACTTTCTGTTGCGCCAATTAACAGTAATGAAGTGAATAATGCTGAGGCATTTTTTTGAAAGATGAGGAATTAGGGTTATTTACTTATTGTCCATTCTCTTCAGGAGTACACACTTAATAAATAAATGATTCCCCCAGCTTTGTGAGCATGAAGACTACCGTATATATTCTTTTCATGATATAAAGTGCCACGCATGGTGTCCTTTTTGATTGTAAGTACTATCAATAATACCTACAGCAAAATATCATTTATAATTGGTATAATGCATAAATGCACTATGTGGCCTTTAAGCGGTTTAGTTTATAAAGGCAGATGACCACTAGTATCTGTTATAACCCACAGATGTTTATATGATTGACTCAGGTATGCGTGTGGGGGGCCTCGTGCGTGTGAGCAGCCCCTGAGCAGCTCAATGGGCAGAGGCCTGAGCAGCTCGTGAGCGGCTCATGGCGTGCTTGACGTGGTCAGGCATTAATTGGGGGCACATTGAGCCACTCTAACACTGCAAGGGCCGCCTGATGCCTCCAGATGCAATTGGTCTTCATGATGGAACAATGCATTGCTGCCTCAGTGCATCATGTCGATCCCTTCAAAGGTGTATCAACCCCATCGTGGGGGCATGATGCGTTCATGCAGTCCTGGCAAGTACCTATATGGCAGGGATGTGTTTTTGAGTTGTGACGACCAATGGACACAATACATTGAAACAGTATGTGTCTCTTGAATAGCTAGCATGCCAGACGACGTTATAATAGCCGGCAAATGCCCGATAACTTAGTCATTAATCAAGTCAGGCCATCCCATGCACTCTCCCTGCATTTTTGGGCCCAAATCCAGTTAATAAAGGTTACAAAATCAAGCACAGATTGATTGGACAGATTTAATAAACATGACGCAGATACATTATATAAGCATAGATTGCGCCGTGGCCTGGAGGAGTGACAATATATATATATATATATATATATATATATATATATATATATATATATATATATATATATATATATATAATATGTGTGTGTGTAATGATACTGGGTGAGAGAACTGAGAAGAGCATGATCAATATGAGAAAAATGAGGTTAGATCTGATGTATGTTATGAATGGTTTTTACTGTGACATGTTCCAAAGTAGTACACTCCATGAATTATATGTAGGCCAATTAAAGACGGGCGTTCATGACGGAAACAAATCTATAGAACCTTGTAATAAATATCCTAAACTGCAAGACTATTTGTAATTATACCACGATTTGTGGGTTACACAGTGCTTTTTGGTGGATATTCCCATCCACATATCTGTGAGCCAGCAAGCAGAAAGGACAGTTACTGCGGGATTTAGTACCAGATTTAGCCACCAGGGGGCACCACTATGGACTAGAATAGGAAAAATATGACTAAAACTGTTATAGGCTACTTTTTTATGGAGAATTCAATGGTTTTTGATAAAACGTTCTATTTTGGGTGGAAAGGTTCCAAATTTGGCATGTAAAAAGAATGTTTTTGGGCCAAAATAGGCATTTTTGTTGATTTCTGTTGCCATGGAAACATGATTTTCATTCTAAATAGGAAAATCAATGATTCCATTTGAAGGAACATCCCACAAGGTTTACTATGGCGAAAACAGAATGAAAATACCATTTCTAGATCAAAAGTTATGGGCAAAAGAATAAAAATTTATACAAATTTAGCTAATTAGCATAAATTATGCTAATTAGCTATATATCTCATGACCAATTAGACATAGAGCTTATTATCATTCTTGAAATGGTCACACCTACCCATATCTAGCAAGCCATTCCTCCAAAACTAACAGGAGTATCTTCTCATGCTATGTATCACTGTAAAGCTAATGATTTGAATTTTAAAGTTGACTTTTAGCACGGAGCACCCTTTCTCCTTGCCTCTATTCTGTCGATATTGCACACCCTATATACTTTAACATCAATTTTGTAAGGCGTGCTGTTATCCATGTAAGGCATGCTGTTATCCATGTAAGGCGTGCTGTTATCCAGGATAACAGCATGCCTTACGTGGATATGTTACATGTTAAAACCCATGATAGACTTGACCAGGGCAGGGCTCGAACCTGCAGTCTAAGATCCCTAGTCCAACCCCCTATGCAGTGCGCCACACGGCTTTGTATCATATCCAAATCTGGATATGATACAAAGCCGTGTGCGCTGTCACTGTCCGCTGCTGGGCAACGAGGTGTATTATACACAAACATAACCGCGAGAAGGAGGAGACGCGGTGGTCTAGCGGTTAGCACATCGCGCTCAGCCGTGAGGGGTCCGCGGATCGAATCCCGGCCAGGGCGCGTTTTTTTTTTTCGCCGTGTGCGCTGTCGCTGTCTCCTGCCGGGCGAGGAGGTGTATATCTAGTCTAACAGTTAGTAACACAGTCGCATCTTTTTTCGCCGTGTGCGCTGCAGGGCGACGAGGTGTATGTACCGATCGTGTACAAACACTATTTTTTGCCGTGTGCCGCTGCTAAGCCTAGCCGAGACTGCGGCTGTCGCTGTCCGCTGCCGAGGTGTATGTACTGATCGTGTACACACAATGGCTGGCATCGAGTCCCGGGAGGGGGAATAATTTTTGTTTTCAACTTGAATTTATTGGTATAATATTGATTATTTATTGGTTTCGTGGTATAAAATAAGTAGTCAATGGATAACTCATGACTTGTGTGTGTTAGCAAAGGCTAATAACACTCGGCCTACGGCCTTGTGTCATTATCCTTCACTAACACACACGCGTCATGAGTTATCCATTGATTACTTGTTCACTATAGGAGGGTATTTCTGAATAAAGACACATTTAAATGTGAATAGATCCCCAGTTCTTCTTCAAGCCAATGGTGACCCGCATTGTGCCTCCTCTAACCCCTTAAGTGTAATTTAGTGCTACTGCCCATCGTTGTACCCATTTGTGACCACACTGCATCCAAATTCAGTCGTGATGAGTCCGTTGACCAGGGCTGCATCCATACAACATGCTGACCCTTCAGGAGCGTATCAACTCTTTATCAGGATCAGAATGGTCAATGAATGCAGCCCTGGTGAGTAGGTTCAATATGACTGCATTAATAATATATAACGACAAAATAGAGTACAACCTTCAATGGGTTAACAATGACCAAAGCCGCACCAACCCTGAGACTGGACACAGCTGACTATGGTCCATTTGGTCAAGAACAATGGGGCGTGGTTAATTGCCATCAAATTACTGGGGTCATTATGATGGGGGAGCAGCCACCAAATGGATGTGGCTCTCTTTTTAGCCCTGACCAAGTCTCTGTGTAGGGAGGCTTGTGTATGTGGGGGGGGGGGTGGGGGTGGGGGGGCAAAGTACAGTTTGTATTTACACGGCTTTCCCTTCCATTTTTATCCTTTATTCTCATATGCACTTTCTATACTCTGCTTCTTTTTCTATATTTACATCATTGATGTATCCAATACTGGCCTAAAACTGCAGTACAGAAATCCTCTTTAGATTAAGGCGTTTTCTATGGTCAGTCTGTTAGCTTGTAGAGGTGGAAAATGTAGGTAGGGTAGGGCTCGTAGTGGAGGTGGGGGTTGTCGGTAAGGTTGATTCCAGGGGTTGGTTGTCTAGTACTAACCCCTCAATATGCTCCCTACATGATCACACAGCAGGGGCGGCCGGACACCGAAGTGGCCTTATCCGGCCCAATGGGCCACCTTTATTTGCCTCAATTCCCCTTTAAATCATACCACATTAAATGGACATCAGACAGCCAATTAAGCACGCCTGGACAGCAGGAGGAGAAAAAGGCTGGGCCTTTGGAGCAGGGAGGGAGTGATGGGGGCAAGCAATAGTTTAGGAGTGGGCAGATGGGCGGGGTGGGGTGCCCTATAATGGGGCAAGGCGTAACACTGTTGAGATTGAGCGAAAATATGAAGATATTATTGTGGCAAATACTTGGCCTGCATAATAGAAGTGAAAGAATATATTGAAATCAATTGCATATTTGCCTACATTCTTCATACTTGAGGGAATTTGATGTCGAAGCCACTGTAAGTAGTATATAAATAGGGGTTAGGGGCAGGGAATATTGCGTGTTCAGATAGGGACAGAGGATAGAAGGGTATTGTATAAATCAGATGATGACTCGCCAGCACTTCAGTGGTGCATCATGCCGATCCTCCAGGGTCACCATGAGGCATGAATGTAGCCCTGGCGAGTTACTCACCTTGATTGCATCCATGCATCATGACGGAAAAGAGGCATGATGCATGAATGCACTCTCGGCCTATAAAGGGTTAATAGCATCATCAGTACCAGCAGCAGCAGCAGAGGCTTTGAAGCACTCAGGCCTGCCCATGTCCGGCCATGTCCAGCCCCCTTTTTTGTGCCGGCTAAATGATCCGTTAGATGGCGCCGACATGCTACCAGAGGGGTGGGCGGCCACCCATTTTATAGCGTATTGATACAGAGGCGGCCATTACGCCCCGATCAATTGCGCCATGTTGGGCTGTTCCCTGCAGCTTCATTAAGCATAATTTGATCGGGGCATCTGTTAGCAAGACGGCGCTGGCCCCGTGTCATTATTTCCCTACTGACCATTGGGGTCCGCCCCAGCCCAGCCCTGCACGATATAACACTGGTAGCAGGGCCTTAATCCAATGGCCACTGCCACCAAAATTGGCCCTCTCATCCTGGGACATTGATCCCGGATTAATATGCTCTCATCACTCCTCCTGCTATGAGCAACCATAGGAGAGGCGGTTGGGGGGTGCTGTTGTGGGGCTGGCCACAGATATAGCTGCAATGTAGGGAGAAGCGGTGGTCCACCTGATATAGAACTGTATACATGTAACTATAAAAAGGCATATTTCAATTCTTGTAACAAAAGCCAGACTGCTTAGCTTAATTCTATGTATGTACTGGTCACCTCTGGAGCAAATCTGCCACGTAAAAGAATGAACCAATGCACATGGAATGGGTCACTAATGTCATTGACCGACCAGGTTGAGTGATGCTTAAATTTTTGTGACAAATACAATAATTGTAATATGGAATGGGATATTTAGAATTGGAGACTCCATCAATGAATTTTCCCTTTTAAGCTCTTCTGATATCTGGAATTTGCAAACAGCTGATATTCTATACATGCTCTGCATGCCCAGTCTGAGGTCAGTGTAGAGATGAGCAGTTTTAAGCAGCAGCCCAATGGGCAGCTGCAGACTCCCTCACTTAGCTGCTCTCTGAGGCCACACACAAGCCGTAAGTGTACTCGCGGCCATCACGTGGAGGCTAGTCCAGGGTCACTCAGGACCAATTTAGGAGGATGAAGTGTGCTCCGTCTATCTTCTCCTGACAATATAATGTAGCATTAAGGTGACTGATTAATGGGAATTAACCACCCAAGTGCCTCAGCCCCTCCCTGGAGGCAGGGGATCACGGGGTATTCACATCAACCATGTAATTTCAGTAGTTCCATGTCCATGCCCTGCTTCTGTACTTTAATATTACAATGCCTACAGGACCTTTTAATAGTTTTAATTCTTTGGGGGCTGCGTAATGTCCCAAGACTTTATTAGCCAATATAATGTAACCCCTCACTGGCTATTGTGCATCATGCTAAAAGGTAGGCATGATGCATATTAAAACACTATGCTGCCCTTCCAGGGTTACCTGCATATGTGTGGTAGTCCAAGCTAAATGAGGACAACAGTCATGTAGAAGTCAAGACTAATTAGCAATTCATAATAGAAAAGTATTAGAACTATAAACCCATCTCTAACTCTGAGTCACCCAGTTGGGTCATGTACAAGAAATACTCCTGTCTTCTCAGTGTCCTTCGTGGATGTAAACATTGGAGGGTTTGACCTTTGGACGTCGGGTCAGCTATTTCAAGAAGGGGCTAATTTAGCGTGGGTTGTTTCCATTGCGATGGGGTCGTAGGGATATGAGGTAACCAAGGAGGGAAGACGACGTAGACGCCTCTGTCAGGGGTAGCCATGAGTTGTTGCTGTTTTGGACAGGGCGTGTGTGTGTGTGGGGGGGGACCTTTATAGAGCTCTTGCAAATCCATGAAGCCCTGATGCGTAAATGAGTTAATTGTAGGCATGTACTGCATGGATGCATCATGAAGGCAAAGGGATCGAGCAACATGCGGCCCTTAAATGGCTAATGGATATATAGCATAGAGAGGGTGGAGGTTGCATGGGATAGCCATAGCGGAGAGGGTATGGGGGGGGGGGGTTACAGAGGTTGGGGGCGGGAGTAAGTGGCAGGCGAGCAGCTCTCATTGTATGAGTTGCCCCAGTCGGGACATCAATAGCTCTAATTACAGATAATGTCGCCTGCCTCAGCCCTCCCACTCTTCATCACGTTGACTCGATCCTCCCCGGCCCTGAGTGGCTCTACGTGGATGTCCTGGAGCTGCTCTCTTCTATGATGACTTTATATAAGACTTTAGGCCAAAAGAAAGGTTGTGTTTCCGGTAACACGGTCAAAAAAGTTGAGGTCGGTAGGTCGGAATTTTATTTTATTTTTATTTTATGTTTGTATCCAAGGTCTCAGAGTGATGTATATTGCTGTTTTTTTTTCACTGGTAATTGTAAGAAACGTTGATTTCCTGCTTGGGATATGGAAAACGATGGGGAAATGTGTACATACATGTCAAATAACAATTTTGGAAGAGAATCTTTAAAAATTTTGAAAAAAAAAACAGAACTGGTAAAAAATGGTAAAATAATCGGGAAAAAATAGAAAAAATCCGAGGTCGGCCCCTTTGAGCTGAGGTCGGTCGGGTTACTGGAACCAAACTTTTTTTTTGTTTGCTCTAGCACCTCTTTACATGGGATAGCATATAGTGCTTTAATGCACTTAGATAATGCTGGAATGCAGCCCTGGTGAGTGACTCACCAGAGTTGCATCCATGCACCATGCTGCGCTCATTATATTGACACATGCCAGAATGGTCCAGATTATGCAGGAATGAAGCGCAAGTGAGTTACTCACCAAAGTTACATTGGTGCATTACGCCGGGTTTTGTGTGGTTTTACAACTCATATTAATCAAGTCACAAAATGAACCTGAAGTTTTGAGACACCCGCTGTCAGTAAAGGGTTAACTAAGAGATATGTTGGTGAGCAGCTCAGGTGGAACCAGTAAGCTGTTAATGCCATAGTTGTGAGTTGCTCTTCAATATGACAATGATTTTTGTTCATGTGCTCATCATGTACCCAGCAGATGAGTGGTCACTATACAGGTATACACGGGGCAGACATGGGCACGTAAAGCCTGGAGCCCGGTCTAAATCTGACCGTATAATCTATACTCAAGTCCCACGGGAGACTATAGTTGCACACAATTTTAATACTATTCAAATATTTTACTTAATTGCTACTTAAATGGTAATAAACAAATAGTTAGTCATTTAGCTAACTATATTTAGAAAATATGGAAAAACATAATAAAAAGAAAAGATTAGCACATTTCAAATGTTCAAATTGAGTGAGAAGTAAATGTATTTTAGTTCATGTAAGTTATGACAATGGCTGTTGTCCAGCTGTGGTTTTGACATTACTGCCAACAACCACTACAACCCCCCTCCCCCACCCCTCAACTCCCTTACCCCCTCCTACTCACAACAACAAACCCTACCCCACTTTCTCTACTCTTCTTTTCCTGGTCTCAAACCACCAGTCTACACGTACAACCTACCGTCACCCCCTCCCTCTCCCCTACACACAAACACCTCAAGGAAATAGTTGCCAGCTCCAGTCAACCCAATTTTCGCCATCAGGGGCCGACTTTCTACACCACCAGACACATTGTGCTCGTACCGGGTCCGTCCAAAACGCAATTTGTACCCACCTTGGCCGTCAATGGGGTGCGGGTGGGCACGGTGCACAGGCAGATGGGCACTGGCTGGGGATGTCTATATTCCAGGAGGTGTCAACATGGCAACTATTTTCCTTGGGATGAACATTTATCAAGACAATTCCCCAATTCAACACATAAATACTAGTGACTGAGGGTATTGCCGTCTACATGTACATGTATTATCTGCAGAGAGTGTGATATGAGGTAAAATCAACCTTAACCAGGGGAGGCAGAAGGAGAGATGGGTAAAAGTTGCAGGGGGAGGGGGTTGGGGACCAAGGCAACTATGTGCACTACTTGTATACTGGTGATAGTGTTATGAAATGAAACTGCATGGCATGCTGAGCTTAATGGCTATGGGGTTCTAGATTTGTGTGGGATCTAACTGATACAGCTGCGTCAGTGTCTGGCGCTGTCATTTCTCTAGACTCTCTGTATAATGCTGTCTTGGGATATGACAGCATATATAGGAGTCTAAAGCATGTATTGGATCTAGTAAGAGACTTTAGAATGGCACACCTGGCCAACGGTAAGAGTGATCCAAGGTAACCTGATCCTCACTTCTCACCAAGGTACACTCACATGCACACGCTGATGACACGTGCAACTTACACTAACCAACACACAACAAACAAAAAACAACAACAAGAGACCTCACACCTGCTCTAACGTAACCACAGTAACCGTTATTGAGTCACAGCTGTACTAGTTACGCCTCCCCTTACCTATGCACCCCATGTGGTAGACAGTTTGACACACCCTTTCCTCAGGAGGTGTGCCTTATTCTATGTGTATTCTATGTGCATGTGCTATATGAGTACTTATGTATGAATGTAGCTATCTATTCTCTCATATTCCATCAATGATGTGGGTAGGCTTTGCCTGAATTAATCATGTTATTAATTTTTATGAGATTTGTATGAATAAGAATATATGTAATTTGAAATTATGTGATGGGCATTTACATGTAGCTGGGTTTGGGGGAGAACTGACTAATTTAAACATTAATTCCATGTCTACCCTGTAAACAGCTATTCTACCACTGCCCCTCATCACCCCCCCCCCCCCAACATACACCCTCCCACCCTTACACACAAGCCCACATCTTAGTGATCCCTTCACTCCTCGTCAGTTCAAATTCCTCCTACACTTCACCAGTTTTAGCCTCCTGCACCTCCTAGGCCTGCAGGCGCGTGTATACATACATATACAGCCCAGTTGGTCCGCCCCAGGCCCCCGGTGGGTCTGATTTCTCGGTGGGGGTTTGCTAGTTAGTATAGGCAGTGGTGGGTTTGCTACCATAGAGGATGGATGAAGAGACCCTCTATACCCCTCCCTGCCGCCCACCACACGCAGTGGAGTGGCTAACTACAACTGTCAGCGTGCACTTGGCGGACCGCCGAGCAACTCGCCTCCCCAGCGAGCAGCTCGGGTCCCCTCGAGTAGCTCTCAGTTGCTCTCTGATACTGCCTCAGCTGACGACTCAGCCCAAGCATGTAGGGGTCGGAGCCCAGGGGCAGGCGGAGCGGGTGGAAAGTGGGGAAGAGCGATGAGTGAATAGAGGTAAAGAGCATAGGGATGGGGAGAGTATTTAGTGGAGAAAGAGGCAGGATGAGTCAGAGGGGTCTATTACTTCAGCCATAAGAATGTCATTGACTGCAGGGGAACATCGCCAACTCCAATTGTACTATTTGTTTGTGTATTAGCCATGTACATTCCTTGTCCAAACCTTCTGCACTTTCTCGGGGGAAAATGTCTTTGAAACTGAATGAAGCCTGGCCAAATGAAGATGATCTATACAGCATATAATTATGTATCATAAGTGGTGACATTACAATGTATTCAATACTGGGGGCGCAGCATTTTAATAAATTGATTGATTGCTGGCTTGCTGAAGGTTATAATCTGGTATACATGTAATATACAATTACCTTTCAATACATGTACAAGAGAATCTTTCTATCACACAGGTATCATATGTGATAACAATATCAGATACTGCGTTTCAAACTTTACTAGAGTACCATGATAGTATCAGATCTGCAAGTATACTCTTTACATCCATATAGCTATAAAATCCCTCAGTACCTCAGCCATGGACCCTTGGTGCTAGACATGTATAGCTAGATCTGCCCCCAATAGGGGCTATAGGGGAGGGTAATACAGGTCTCTTCACATTGAACAGGACGTGGAGGAGGAGCAACCATTCCCTGAATCCTGACAAAACAGCCGCTGACAGTGAATAAACTTGGTCGGGATTCCAACTCTGATCCTTTCCCGATCGTTTAAATGTATACGCCCTGCCTTTACGCCCCGCTGCCCGGACAGCAAAGGGCGTCTCCCGGTCCTGCCCCGCTCGGTCCCCGGCCCCTGCCCCGAGCCCCAATCCCCTGCAAAGCCAGGCCCCGCTTAGCAGCCAGTATCAGCGTGTCATTTCTGATCCCTGATGCCCTGATTAATGATCTCATCGAAATGGCCCCCTTTTCTGCCCCCTCGCCCTATGGGTTGACCAGCGGTCGGCCTGGGACTATTGTCCGCGCCCATCGACCTGCTGTCGTCGTCCTCGGCCCCAGCGCGGCCCGCCCCCAACATCAGCACCCTGGCTAACCGCATTAAGGGCTGCTTAGACCAGTCAGCAGACAAGTCCTCCCTCTCCTTTTTTGTGTGGTCAGCGATTGGACATTGGTCATGAATCTTTGATCTGTTCATTAAACACGCCCGTGTCGCGCTGATCTCCCGCCCGATTCACTTACATCTCCACTGCCTCTCCCACAGGCTAGGCTGCTACTGTTATAGTGAGGGGATGGTCTGGCAGTGTCCACTGGGGCTGGTCCAGTGGTTATTTGTGGTACATGGGGTATGTGGTACATGTATCCTATTGCAAGTGCTGCCTGTCTAATATTAGATAGGGCACTGGTCAATATAACTACCATATTGAATTGATGTTCATACGTTGGAAATGTATAAACTGATTATTGAAATATTAACCAGTCATTTATGTAACATTAGTACCATTCTCACAGATCTCAACCATAGTCAATTTTTCAACTTGCACAGACACTCAAATTCAAAAAAAGGTTCTCATCACGTTCAAAGAAAGAATGGTTAAAACCTGCTCAGATCTCAACAAAATACCACTACACCCTAATGTTTAATATTAAATTTTGCGGTGATTAAACTGTTTGGGTACAAGTATTAAGCAAATCATACAGGAAACATTTTCCGAATACAAAAGAGAAAAGGACGTCTCAAATTGTGCCAACCACCATATTGGCCTGAGCACAAACCCTAAGGCAGGAGGGAACATATAAATTACCCAAATACCAAGAACCAATGTCTTTCATTTATATCAAAAGCCCATGTTTCTGGCGAAAATACCTTCAAAGTAAGCCTATACCCAATTACCAGGCAATGCATTCATAAGAGACTTCAATAAGAAATTCATATGTTCTGAATGGGAAAATCACATAAAAAAATTCTGGGAATTTGTGGCCATTTCCAGTGCTGACTTCAATGTGTACTATAACACACGATAGGCACTCTGTTTTGGCCTGAAGGGGGCAGTTTCTCTGGCCATGACTGTGGAAGTCAGTAGGATAGGAATTCCTGTACATTAGGACAGGCGTCGTGCCAATGGTGCGACACAATGCTCCAGGGCCTATGCCTATGGCTGCAGGTGGACTGGAGGTGGTTCCACTGGAGAAATGTGGGTTCATAGGGAAGGCTTCAGGTGGGAGAGGACCTGTTGGTGTCTTAGTCATTCTGTTACAGGTGACATCATTTTAAGGGGGTATACCTGTCATTTTATACACCCGAGTAATATCAGATATTGGAACTGACTGGTCAGCTGAATGCAGAAAATCCACAGTCGTTTTTGGCCAATATTCTATAATAAATCTCTTATGATTTAATGGGAAACAGTAGATGGGAAACCCATGGACGAAGGCAGAAATTCCTATCGAATTTCAAAGGCAACATGTATTGATATCTCCCATCCCATTTAGCTTCCTTGTTGTAGCATTAAGGAGAGATTTGATGACTCAAACATGGCTAGACTAGGACAGGTAGAGGAGAGCAGGAGTAGGTGCATGGGTGGGGCTGGTGGGTGCTGGGGTGTGTTGCAATGCATGCCCTACGTCTTCTGGTATGTGGATAATAGCACCAGCATGCACACATTGTCTGCACTTGGATAATTCCACAGTGCCAGTTAATTTCATACCTTTTCCAATGGGCTAATACCGCCATTGAAACCGGGCCAATTTGTCATGTCTGAAACCCTCCAACAATACCCTGTCTGTTTCCCACAGTTCATCCACTGGGCTCCACTGCTGTTGGTGCACTTCAATGTGAGCTCAGTTACAAACAAGATATGTCACAAAGATCCTGACTCAAATTGATGCAGTATTTAACTAATCTGACCGCGACAAATAGGTATTTTAGCCAGTGCGGGATTGACTGATCTTACCTCTCCCACCTGCGGGCTTACATTAGCCTAGGCTCACATATATAAGGCAGACCTGGCTAAAACAAAGTAAGGTATGAGGCTACTGGTATACATTCTTAAGCAACGCTATGATACTTGTATGACAGCAACCATGTACTTCCCCTTCTCTACCTTGCTGTCCTAAGCTTACCGCATTAGCACCATCACCTTATACATACATATAGGCACATGTACCAATATTGCATGACCAATTATGGTTTTCAATCGATACGTCCTTGTGGTATCATAGCCATACTGCCTCTGTTTACATGTGTCATTTATATATAGTTAATTAACTCCGCCCCCTCTCCCATGCATTAACCCTTTCATGGCCACATAGTGACATAGTGCTCTAATGCAATACCCATTGGTTGTCATGATGCATGCATGCAGCCCTGGCGGGTCTACTCGCCAGGGCTGCATTCATACATCATGCCGACCCTTCGGGAGTGTATCAACCCTTCTTTGGGCGGCATGATGCATCAATGCAGCACTAGCGACAAGGGTTAAGAGTGGCGTCTACGCGCGCGTTGTGACTGCTCGTGACGCGGCCAGTTCACGCTACATGGGGATGTCCCGTGGCGTGCATGTGGCATGCAATGCCTAAGTTTATGGCGCACTTAGCACCCAGCCATGGGGTTATGAAGGCACTGATGAGTTTGTACCCACCAAATATTATACCTCTTACCATAACCCTACATACAATGTATACTGATAGGGAGGTATCAAGGTCAACACTAAGGATTGTCTAGGTCAACATGATGCTGGAGATAGATGTAATGATCATGTAGATACATACTATTTGGGTATAGAGGGGTATATATTTAGGCCTACATATGATATTGAATCTGCCTGTCTCATCCATTTGAATATCCTGTAATTTGTATTAAAGTGAAATTATATGTATGGCACCCTGGGGATTCTAGGAAGAACAGCTGGCGTTCAAGAGCATAACTAACTGTATGGTATGTATAGGTAATTAACATATATATATATATATATATATATATATATATATATATATATATATATATATATATATATATATATATGATTGGTATGGGCCTATGCATCCTGGAAATGCGTATTTTATTGGGCCATAATCTAGATAATTTCTCTCCTCCCATATTATTCATATTCTCTAACCCATTGTGTAATCATTTTGTCCTAACTGCACGATCATTTCTAGTCTTGTGTATTGGTCTTTTGCATCATTCCTGCATGGGGGAGTCTTGTGTATTGGTCTTTTGCATCATTCCTGCATGGGGGAGAGTACAGTTATCAGTGCCTATCACATTTAATCAATTTTAATCACACATTTTTATTTCATTGAGATTTCTTACCTGCTTGAATTGCTCTTCAAATGTCCAGTGATGTGCTGGGGAGTTACCCAGTCCGTCGTCACCATTTGTGGAGCCTGGAGTTGGAGGTGAGGGGCGGGGAAAACGGTCCATGAACGATGGCAAAGGTGGGCTCATGTAGCCATGGTGTGGCGGCGACCCCCGACGTTCCCCATCAGCGCGGCGTTCTGCCGGTGGAGCCCCGGGCAGGGCGGGCGGGCCTGGCGGAGGAGGCTGACGCCCTGCCTCTGAACGCTCCCGGTCGCGGTCGCGGTCGCCGCCTCCGCCGCCGCCGTTGCTGGTGCTGTGATCGCGCTGGTCGGGGCGGTCACGGTCGTTCCGATCGCGATGGCCATGGGCTCCATTTCCACTGTGGTGATGTTTAGTGGTGAGCCCATGCTGGGCTAGCAGACCCGGGGGTCGCTGAGTGAGAATTTCCGTTTGAGCTGAGTCACGGGAGCCCTCATGAGGACCATCCGCCTTGGGCTCGCCATGGGTCCTCAGATCCTGAGCCTGAAGGTCCGTCCCCACCTCCTGGGCGCGGAGTTCCTGTGCCCTCAGCTCCTCGTGGACGCGCGCCCGCTCCAGGGCTTCCCTTTGGGCGTCGCGTAGCTCACGCTCTATCTCTTCGCGCTCCTCCAGTTCCTGGCGTTTTAATTTTTCCAATATTTCCCTATGAGATGCGTCAAGTTTGGCCGCGTCAATCTCGTTGACATCGTCCACGTCACTTGGTGGTCCAGAGGAGTCCATCTCCGTCTCGTTCATGTCGTCATTAGACTGAAAGGAAGGAAAAGGGCCGAGGGTTAATGGTTGAATTATTATAAATTAACATTAATACAGTCTATAAATGTATAAAGTCTATAGGAAGGAGGAAAGTGCATGAGGGCCCACAGAGAAATGTGGGCCTACGTGTATGCTTAAGCTATGCTAGGGGAATGTGCAAGGCCTACCTGCCCATATATACACCTGATTTGGCTTACATATACGCATGTATTAAAGTCAATCGCCAATGATGATTTGGACACTCAACAGAATATAAAAGACACGTCCTGTCCGAGGTCTAAGATTATGCTGACCTAAAGAAATGATACCTTAAATTCATAGAGTAGATCAGAGGGTGAATCTAGACTTCAGATTTAGTGTTCAATAAAACAATTTCAATTCAATATCTCATGCCCCAGGATCTCATGTCAGCATGTAATAGTTATAGTAGGCCACACATATGAAACAGATATCTAACAGTCAGAAGACCCTCATAACCCATGTAACATGTCTCTAACATGTGGTCTCTCCAAACAGCTTATCAACCCTTGGGGTGGCTCATGGTGGAAGCTCACCATGCTAACTCCATGCAGGCCTTGATAAGCCTAAGGGATCTCACATTTGTGACTTTCTCAAATTTCCTGTGATCACCTGGCATTAGGGCACCTGCTTTGGTCCTAGACCTACCAAGTACCTCAGAGGCTTGGCCCACAGGAGCCCACCCAGTAAGGGGCGTCCAAGAAGAGACTCTAGAATGTAAAATGTAGAGAAGTTATACTGGGCCAATAACAAGTCGCAATACCCATTGTGATTTGATATCAAAATGGAAGAATCAGTAACATGTGTTCTCCTAAAATATTAAGTTCCTCCAGTGAAGGCTTTACATTCATAGGCCCAACCATGCAGTTCCCAGTGGAAACTGGATCCTTGACATGGACATGGGTGTGCCATGTGTTAAAAAAGACATGCTGTTGTTCTGTTTTGAAGTCCCTTTTTATGCAGAAACTCGTAAACTGGAGTAAACGCTCGAAGTGAACATCTCCTGTGCCTACCATGAGTGGTTTGAAACCAATAAAGCCTCCTGCTCGCTCAAATCTTACGTCCATGCTGTTGTCTTTTTTTGGTATAATTCCAAGATCCGGTATCAATGTAGATTAAGAGTCCTTGATAATGCCTATGTATCACAATAGCCGGATGGGGCTACCCACAATCTTGTCACCACTGAGTCCTCTATATCTCTAACTTTGAAGATTCTGCATCTCTCAAAGGCAATTTTGGAAGAAGTGAGAAAAAAAAAGTAAAACCCCAGAAAAAGAGAAGCTTCCTATAGGCCCAGATATCAGAGGATCGTGGCAGCATGCATCACATGGCCTGACACTGTGGGTAATGGTGAACCAATGCCAATGGATGCGTCGCTGCAGACAAGTAGGATGTGCGATTGGCCCCGTACCGGCATCTAGACTGAGTAATCCCAAGTTGTTGTCCGGTCACCCCTGCCGCCTCCCCGCGCGCCGCGGCCGCGGGCTCAGCGAGATATCAAGCCTCAAACTTTGGCCAAGTTGGCCCTAAACCGGATAAACTAGCTCCGTACCATGCCATCTATGCTATCCTCGCTCGGTTCCATCGTCATGGTTGTCATGATGTAGTATCAAGTCGTGCCAAGCCTCTCGGGTCGCTGGATGTGTACTCCACGCTGTTTTGATTCGGTGTGATAGCGTCTGCTATAAATGCAATGAATACTTCAAAGCTGGGCGTACTTAATGATAAGTCCCAGCATTCCGTGGGAATTCATTGCTATTAATTTATGCAGGGGAGTGACCCGTACTCTCGAACCGAGTAAGGTTGAGATTAGATATTCATGATCTGCCTAATAATTACGGATTCAAATAGAACATATTAAAAAAAATAGTTCAATATTGATGTTATTCTACAATTTTTTGTATTTCATTTAATATTTCAGAAATTGTAAATAAAACGCTTTGGGTTCGAGGCTAGGAAAATCCAAAATGGCGACCTCCTTCCGAAAGACGGCCATCAAGGCTTACCCACGTGTCGGGGAGAAAGCTACAAGAGATACAATATATTGGAAGAATCTAGATGTGAGTAACCGATCCATGTGTTCTCTAGATATTTTGGACAAAGTTTTATGTTAATTCCTTAGGTCATTGCGGCGTAATCAACTCTTTTGTGGCGCTGTCAACCGTCGACACGCGGCGAACGGGCACCTGTTTTGAAAGCACATGGCAATGTTTATGTTCGTGCGTACGTCGGGTTGGACCCGGTTCGCAACTGTTTAACATGATTTATGTGTTCGTTAACAGTTTTTGATTATACATAACAGAACTATGTGTTTATATAGGCGAATTAGATGCAAAATAACGTGGTTTAGTGGTCTTATTTCTGAGTTTGCTGGCACATATCGGTAGTGTACTAAGTCTCAGAACAGGATGTCAACATCATGATCATACATGAAGTCACATCGGAATCGGCCTCGCCGCCGACTGTCTGGAGCGATACTGGCGGCTCAGTAGAGGTTCAGAGTTTAGCAGAACTAGAATATCCCTTTAAACCCCTCTGATACACATATCGTGAAAACCCCAAAGTGTATTGACCACTCAAAAGGCAGAGATTCAAATCTTGACAGCGAGTTACCCTCTGACTCTGTCGCTGCGGGTACCACCACTCCGTCTGACCTGGTTCATTCACCGTCAGTTGCAGTCGTTGTTTTAGCCTCATAAACTCCCTCCAGATGAAGGAGCTCAAGACCATGGACTGACATATAACATACCTTTCACGAGACCGTATTTTAGTACCCCAAATATTGCAGAAGCCTCTATTTATTACGACTAGTTCGGCTTTGTTTACATTTGCGAGGACAACGCGTTGAACATAGCCGCGTTTGGTACCAAGTTTCCCCGCTAGATGCCTCCACTGAGTAGAGGCGCTTTTTTACTGCTGCCTTTTTACCAGAGAGCTTGTGCCCCAGAATCTGAGGTCTTCACATGGAAGACCAAGGAAAGTTATGGCAGAACCCCGGGGGCAGAACTCTTGAAATAGAAGAACTTTATTTGGATTGCGGAAGATAATACGTCAACATCTCATTCATTGAATTTAGACTCATTTTCAGATAGTTACCATATTAAGTTCTCACTTTTCCCACAATTTGCCCTCACTTTAAATCCCGAGACACACATTGTACATGTATGAGGTATCAGAGCCTTTTCAACAAAGACAAATATTTAGGGACTGAAATCTAATTACCATATTGTATTTAATAATCACACGTGTCACATGTGGGGCATAAAAATCTGTATGTCTGCGCTCGACATAATTATATTTCGACATTGTAAAACCTGGCAAAATAAGCCACAGCCATGTTTAAGCCGCACCTTGAGTTCAGAGCTCTAGTACAATGTATATGCCACACCAGAGACCTGTTTCACAAGGACCATGCACGAGTAAGATTGGTGTACAAGCAAGATCACTCCTATGGTCATCCTAAGATTGATCTTGGGCTTCTTAGGCTTAGGGGAAGTGTTTCCAAAGTAAATGGGGAGTGAAACCAAGTAAAGGATTAACGAGTGGAATCCCACAACATTTTCTAATGCATAAAGTTAGGTATATATCAAATGGAAATTACCCCTATTAATACCGTTTTCTATCATGGAATTATGAAGTAAAGCCATATTCTGCACCTAGGTGATCGATCTTACTAGCTGGATAATTGGCCTATGAGTGACCTTACAACTGATCTTGATTACTACCCCTATGTCTTATTGAAAGCTGTTTCTAAGGGACCAGTCTTAAGTTCAAATATGAGTAACAGCTTTTTCTGAAACACTAGTAGTCATTTCCTAATGACTGGTCTTAAGTGGTCATTCATAGAGTGGAAAGATCGATCTTAAATAAAGAATGTTTATGAAACAGGTCTCTGGGGACTGAAAAAAATCCCATTCCTGTCTATAGACTTTATAAGTATTACCCCGCGTATAAGCCACACCCTGAGTTCCTGGGGCTTGAAATGTTCTATAAGCCGCGGCTTATATGCTGGGGGTTTACGGTAGTGACGTTCTGACATAATAAATATATCGTAACAAATGTTGAAAACAGTGAGTCGAAGAGAATTAGGTCGTGTTTATTGGTACCTTTGTGTCAGAAATAACCCTCCTAGGCTGGGGAAAGGGGAGAAGCCCTGTTAAATAAAACAACAAAAAACAAGAACAGAAACAAACATTGACTGCACAGTATCGCACGTAGTGGCACTTTCAAATATTCACTTGCTGCGTCAAGAGGTTTTAACCACAAAACACCCGCCCCACCCACACCCACCCACCCATTCTCTCTCTAGTACATACTTCCTGACAGGTTCCCGTGTTAAGTAGCTTGCTCCGTCCCGGTAGTATTCGATACGAGAACTAACACGAGCAATCAACCCCCGATCAAGAAGGCCAGCCCCCTACCCCCACCCAACCCTGACACCGTAGCCTCGCCCAGTAGCTCCATAAGCTGGGCTTTTAGGATGGATAATCGACTTATCCCCCTACCCCGGATTCAATTTGCGCGGCGCGGCGCGTCTCCCAGAACCCTGTAGACGCGAGGCACGATCTCCGCGAGGCGGCGCCACCAGCGTCCGCTTAATTCTCCGTGTACCACATAGTGTCATCCCCAAATGTTGTCATAATGCATGAATGTAGCCTGGTGAGTACAGTCGTGCGTTCATCAATCTAAACATGCTGACCCTGGGGTGTTGACAAAGGGGCACACACCGGGGTCCCCATAATGCACCTGACAAGAATGCATTCCCAGCATGCATCTTCCAAAAATGGTTGAAACGATGCCTGCAGCCTACCTTCATGCTTGGCAGGCATTGTGCACTAAAACAATACGCGACCCTTAAAGGGTTACAGGCTTATTGTCTGCATGGTCTCACAGAAGGTAGAAGTGGGCCAAGTTGATCTGGGCTAGAGGGGCATGGATCAAATGCATGTGGGTTTTGAAGGGTATATATGTCTGATCCTTTTAAAGATCCATTAGATAAAACAAAATTGAATCTGCGTCATTTAAAATTTTCAAATCCAAAAAGTTAGGATGCCTCTTTAATATACGCACATAATTGCGGCAGTATCAGTTCAATATAGGTTCTTGGGAGTTGTGTTGGAATGGGATGTGCTTCTGTGAGACGGGGAAGAATCCCTCCTGGGATGGAGGTGATAGAAATATAGAGAGAGGGGTTAGTGAGGGGGAAGATTCAGAGGGTCAAGGTTGTGCTTTGTTGGGCCAAGTGTTGATCTCTTACCCTCCCGCGTCGACCCGATCCCTCATCCCTCCCACACCTCACACGCCCTCTCCTGGTCCCTGCACTCCCCATGGTATATGAATACAACCTGCGGTCTAAAAAAAAAATCATTTGGATAAAAAGGATTATTTTCTTTCCGAAATGAATTCAATGGATTAGAGAAAAGGGAATGACTCTTAAACTGAATGTATGGGTGCCGCCTCGGGTATATTTGGTCTAACACGCATACATGTATTGACTGTTTTTTAGATAATATTAGACTACGAAAGGATTAGGTTTTAAAATGATGTCACTGTCTCGCCGTTTCCTTCTTTCACCTAGAAGTAAAAAGGTTAATGCACAAATAGAGGTCTCACTGGGCCCAAAAGCTTGTGGAAATGGGGTGCTTTTTTCAGAGGAGGCAGTTCACGCAGATTGTATACATGTTATACGTCGAGTGCAGAGGAGGTGCGACCTCCGTACCCCGATCACACCCGGCCGCCACCGGACCACGATGGATGTGAGACAGGAAGCATGCGCCCGCCACCCCAATCTGATTAAATCTTTATTCCTCAATCAATTTTTTCCAATCAGGGGAAGTGTCCCCGGCCCCATCGGCGGAAATTGGCCGCCCGCCATGTGATAGATTAAGTGTCAAAAAGTGAGTGTAGCCGCGCCGCCGACCCCCGCGCCGCCCCGTATTGGATTATCCCGACGCGGATTAGCCACACGGGTTACGACTGGAGGAGGGAGGGTGGGAGGTGGGGGTCAGGGGTCCCGTCCCTCATGCCCCCTCCCCCAACTTCCAACCCCCCCCACCCCCTTCCCCTCATCCTCCACCCCCATACCGCTAACACGGACGCGGTGAAGATGTCCAATGTCAATGGGGACCTACTGGGAGGTGGGGGGGGGGGCGGAGATCAGGGGTTGCGATGTCTTGGGGCCGTGCCATGATTTAAACATGCATGAAGTTGGCGACTGGAATCGCGGCCGATGTGTCAGCCGCCGGGCGGTCTTCTCAGCCCTGATGGATCATGGAGGCTGGTGCTGCTGATGCTGCATGCCGCGTCCCTGCCCACAGTACTCTGTAGCCACATGACACACACACCTGCTTTTCCAAAAAAACGCGAAATTATAAGGGCCCCTTTTCACTGTATTCGCATGTCTCTAGAAACTGGAAATAGGGGTGTCAATATTTCCTCATAAAAAAGGGGTCATTTTCATCCGAAAATCAGTGGAAGAGAGGTTACATTGAGAAGGTGCTAACGCAGGTGTGTGTGTATATTTGGATATCGAAGTGCAGGCCGGGTGGCGCGCCCACGATGTCGTCATGGTGATAGTGCACCATAATGCACATGTAACTGCCGCCCTGTGACTGTGAGGGATGGAGGGACAGCTGGATGGATCACCTCTATCCCGGCATGCACCTGTGATGTATGATCCAAACCCCAGTGCCCTCTACTACTTAAAGACCACTGCCTTTGTTTTCCATCCTCTATTTCTAGAATGAATTGATAGCAAAGTAGCTTCTGAATGACATCATGGTAAATGAATAAAATCATAGCCCAGCTGAGTAACTCGCTGGGGGTTTCTCACCAGAGCTACACTCGAGTATCATGCATCCTCTCACCTTGCATTGTCCCCTAACAATTGTCTGCCACCCATTCACCCGCCACCACCCACTGTGTGCCACCCACCCCCTGTCTACTACCGACCCACCACCAACCACTTTGTGCCACCCACCCACTGCCCACAGTGTGCCACCCACCCACCCGCTGCCCACTGTCTGCCACCCACCCACTGTCTTCAGCCCAATGTCTGCCACCCACTGTCTGCCACCTGCCCACTGTCTGCCACCCACTGCCCATTGTCTGCTGCCCACCTACTGCCCACTGTCTATCACCCATCCACTGCCACTCAATCTCTGTCACCCACCCACTTTCTGCCACCCACCCACTGTCTGCCACCCATCCACTGTCTGTTACCCACCCACTGTCTGCCAACCACCCACTCACTAATATGGCCCAGCTGAGTAACTCGCTGGGGGTTTCTCACCAGAGCTACACTCGAGTATCATGCATCCTCTCACCTTGCATTGTCCCCTAACAATTGTCTGCCACCCATTCACCCGCCACCACCCACTGTGTGCCACCCACCCCCTGTCTACTACCGACCCACCACCAACCACTTTGTGCCACCCACCCACTGCCCACAGTGTGCCACCCACCCACCCGCTGCCCACTGTCTGCCACCCACCCACTGTCTTCAGCCCAATGTCTGCCACCCACTGTCTGCCACCTGCCCACTGTCTGCCACCCACTGCCCATTGTCTGCTGCCCACCTACTGCCCACTGTCTATCACCCATCCACTGCCACTCAATCTCTGTCACCCACCCACTTTCTGCCACCCACCCACTGTCTGCCACCCATCCACTGTCTGTTACCCACCCACTGTCTGCCAACCACCCACTCACTAATATGGCCCAGCTGAGTAACTCGCTGGGGGTTTCTCACCAGAGCTACACTCGAGTATCATGCATCCTCTCACCTTGCATTGTCCCCTAACAATTGTCTGCCACCCATTCACCCGCCACCACCCACTGTGTGCCACCCACCCCCTGTCTACTACCGACCCACCACCAACCACTTTGTGCCACCCACCCACTGCCCACAGTGTGCCACCCACCCACCCGCTGCCCACTGTCTGCCACCCACCCACTGTCTTCAGCCCAATGTCTGCCACCCACTGTCTGCCACCTGCCCACTGTCTGCCACCCACTGCCCATTGTCTGCTGCCCACCTACTGCCCACTGTCTATCACCCATCCACTGCCACTCAATCTCTGTCACCCACCCACTTTCTGCCACCCACCCACTGTCTGCCACCCATCCACTGTCTGTTACCCACCCACTGTCTGCCAACCACCCACTCACTAATATGGCCCAGCTGAGTAACTCGCTGGGGGTTTCTCACCAGAGCTACACTCGAGTATCATGCATCCTCTCACCTTGCATTGTCCCCTAACAATTGTCTGCCACCCATTCACCCGCCACCACCCACTGTGTGCCACCCACCCCCTGTCTACTACCGACCCACCACCAACCACTTTGTGCCACCCACCCACTGCCCACAGTGTGCCACCCACCCACCCGCTGCCCACTGTCTGCCACCCACCCACTGTCTTCAGCCCAATGTCTGCCACCCACTGTCTGCCACCTGCCCACTGTCTGCCACCCACTGCCCATTGTCTGCTGCCCACCTACTGCCCACTGTCTATCACCCATCCACTGCCACTCAATCTCTGTCACCCACCCACTTTCTGCCACCCACCCACTGTCTGCCACCCATCCACTGTCTGTTACCCACCCACTGTCTGCCAACCACCCACTCACTAATATGGCTCTAGACCCCTAAAATCGACATGGCGACATGGGCCTTTTTTGGCTTAGTGACATGGGACATGAACCTTTCTTTAAAATCGACATGGTGACATGAACTTTTCTTAAAATCGACATGGGGACATGGACCTTTCTTAAAATCGACATGGAGACATGGCAATTTCTTAAAATCGACATGGGACATGGGGACCCCCCATCAAGGGCCCCACTAATTAACCACCACCCAATGTCTGTCACCCACCCACTGTCTGTCACCCACCCATCAACCCACCAGCCACCACTGTCTGCCACCTACCCACCACCACCAACTGTTTGTCGCCTGCCATCCAATGTCTGTCACCCACCCACTGTCTGCTACCCACCTTTCAACCAATAATTATAGATATAGATTTTTTGTGGAGACTTTCATAGTAAATTCAGACTAAAAATCTATAGCAACCTTAGCTACTCCTTGTTGTCCACCAACAGTGGCGACTGGCCCCTATCCCAAAGTGTCACTGCAATAGAAGACTTCTCGGTGCAGATGGTGGAAATGTAAATGATAACCTGTAAGACAGGTCCCCCTCTCCTCAACCACCACCACCACCACCACCACCATCCCCCTAGCCTCCCCATTGACCAGGCCTGGGTGGCTACCGCCATACACTGTGATACAGGCAGGCTCGCCCCCTCCAGCCCGACAGAGTACTGGTATCAATAGACGCTGGCCGAGGCTGCCATACAGGTGACCTCTTCCACCTGCCTTGAACCAGTTACCCACCTCCATCCCTCTTACTTAGACCCCTTCCTTAGTTTCCATGCATGAAATGCTCTTCCAGTGCATGCAACTTATTGCTCTCTATTAGTACAACATGTATCTTTTTGCACAGTCAGCAAAGGTAACAGTGTCTGCTTTGCTGCCACCAATTTGCCCTTGGTCCATATTTTTCCTTGTTTTTGTATTTGGGTTGTGAAAAAATCATTACTAGGATCGTGCATTTGTTTATGAAACAATCAAAATGGTAGTGACAATGGCGATAGATATACGGTTTCAAGATTCGTGAAGTTGTTCATGAACGTTCACATATCATCTGAACATTTTGAATCTATCCTCAATCAATGTACCTTTTCTGAATGTGTCTTCCAGCAGTGTATAGGTTGTACCTACCCCCCCCCCCCCCACCTCCACCTGTACTAAGATAAATTACATATTTCATCATTTCTCGTACTGCACCAAAACAGACGTCGTAGAAACGGTCGGTGTAGTTATGGTTATCGGAGGGGCGGATACGGGGCTTGTTATTTGCTACCGTATGGCCCCCAGGCCGCGCCCGCATATATATATATATATATATATATATATATATATATATATATATATATATATATATATATATATAGTCGGACCTCTGATATCCCATAATGCCTTGCACAGTCAGTTTCCGGTCTGCCTTGTGTACAGGCCTCACCCTAGAGGGCAAGAATAGTATAGGTTCCCTAGGATATGTTACTCCATAGAGTCCTATAGTGCAAGCCACCCCCCCCCCTCTACCCCCCTCTTAAAAGTAGGCTACCTTTTGTGTTCAGTACTGAGTCCTATGTAAGATAAGGGGGTTAATGGAGATGTCAGGAATCTTTATCAGAGTGATATCAAATGGAAACAAGGGGCCACCTATACCAAAAAATCCTGCTGAATCCAAAATTTGTGGTCTTGATTCTCAAAATTTGGCCAAAGGTACCTAAAAAGGAGGTTTGATGATGAGAATATTTTAAAAATATAAAAGATTTTTTGAAAATGATTGGAACTTTTTATAGATGCAACATGCTTATCAAAGTCAGTACCTCAATCTACATATCCCAATGTTTGCCTATCCCAACCTGACAAGTACTCTGCCTGCGTATGGTTCTGCCTCTCCCACATACTGCCTATCCCTTAGTCTGCCTATCACTCATGCTACCTATCCCTTGAAACATCTAGAGTTTAATTAGGTTTTCCCTCAAATGGCTTAAAGGATTAAAGTTTACCCCTCACCTTTGTACCTAGTTTTCTCTGTACATTCTTACCATTAATTAGACTAATAGGTAATATCACAAATGTGCCAGTCAAACATGAGAGATGTGAAGAGTTGGGGGATAGTCACCATGAGGGATAGGTAAAGTGAATGATAGGCAGATTGAGGATAGGTAGACTAATGGTAAGAATGTACAGAGAAAATTAGGTACAAAGGTGAGGGGTAAACCTTAATCCTTTAAGCCATTTGAGGGAAAACCTAATTAAACTCTAGATGTTTCAAGGGATAGGTAGTATGAGTGATAGGTAGACTAAGGGATAGGCAGTATGTGGGAGAGGCAGAGCCATACACAGGTAGAGTACTTGTCAGGTTTAGATAGGCAGACATTGGGATATGTAGATTGAGGTATCGACTTTGATTAGCATGTTGCATCTATAAAAAGTTCCAATCATTTTCAATATAACTTTTGTACATTTTTAAAATATTCTCATCATCAAACCTCCTTTTTAGGTACTTTTGGTCAAATTTTGAGAATCAAGATCACAAATTTTGGATTCAGCAGGATTGTTTGGTATAGGTGGCCCCTTGTTTCCATTTGATAACACTCTGATAAAGATTCCTGACATCTCTATAGACCCCCTTATCCTACATAGTGCTCAATACTGAACACAAAAGGGAGCCTACTTTTAAGGGGGGGGGGGTAGAGGGGGGGGCTGTTACACTGTGTCCATAGGTAAAGCTCTGAGTTTCACCTCCTATCTATTGAAGCTTCTTGCTAGAGGGCACCACTATATCAGAGGTCCGACTATATATAAGCCGCACCGTGAGTTCAAGAAACCATACCCCTTGTTACGACCAATACTATAAGCCACACCTGGGACCTGAAATGGTCTTTAAGCCACAGCTTATACGCAGGGTTTACGGTGGTAGACAGGGTTAAGGACCGGTGGGTGAGGGGGGGGGGGTTGGATGGGGGGGGTATGGCCAGGTAAGCTAAGTTTGCCTCGGGGCAGCGCGCCACATAGGGGACCCAGAAAAGGGATATTAAAGCTATCAGGGGCATGGTCCACGGCACAAGAAAGGCCTTTTGTATGGGAAAGTATTGAATAAACAGAACGCAGCCCTGTCATGCCGGGCTAGTCTCAACTGTTATCAAAAAGACATGAAATGTAATGTTGTCTTGATAGCTGGAGTGAACTGAGTCTTTTGAAGGGTGATTAAAGTTAGCGGCCTCCCCAGCAAGGTGGGGGAATAAGGGGGTAAATTCACTAATTGTCTGAGATGTGGAAATTTATGGACAGATTATCATTTTACGAGGGTATCTTTTGAGTGCATAGATTGTAGGTTAAACTAGAGAAATCAGGTTTCCGTGTGTGAGTGCAGGAGACCTCAATAAAACATACATAACCCTTCATAGCTTGTTTTTAAGTTTTTGCCCTCAGTCAGATGACACTGCATTGGTGCATCATGCCGACCCAAATTAGGAGTGTATCAATGCTGTAGGGTTGGCATGATGTATAAATAACGCACTGATGCATGCATGCATCTAGCATGATGCATCACGACAAGATGGCAGTATGGAAGACAACTTTTGCCTGTTATCTGCAAACCATAGCTTTTCAGTCTTGTTACATAAAATATTATACGTACCAAAGATGAAAAAAAAGAAAGAAATGGGACAGTTCACATATAAACACCTGTACTTGAATAAGTGAATATCTGCACCAAAATTGCCGTACAGAAAACAACGTTAAGTTTCTGTTTCACTTGTACATTGTCACATTGCACAACCTCGTCCTCAAAGGAGACTAATTTTGATACTATGCCAACTTGAAAGGGCTAGTCTTAAACCACATACCCTTTATTTCTAATTCAAGTTTGATATATGGTTTAAACACTATTGCTGTCAGGTGGATGTGACGTGAATCTTTATCAATTACACTTTATCATTTTCTTTGAGTCCCCCCCCCCCTCGTTCGTTAACCAGAAGAACAGGGCGGTTGACACATAAATTAGCCAGACTGTAATTTCAGCAGTGGTAATGTAATGCCCCTGATCCAAGCATAAATAGATAATAGACTCAAACATAATCACTTTTCACTTTCCTTACAATTGAATTGTATAATATTCACATTTATTATTTCCTCGGCTTTTCAGCTCTCTCAATGTGTTAACCCATGTAAGCCTTACATATTATGTGGGTAATTTTATGGGACAATTTATCACCTTTAGAATCTTCAGTGGCTGAATGATACATGCACAAGTGTATCCAATCTTGCACAAAAAGGAGATGATTGTGGGAAATAATCTAATACTAGTAACTTTCATTATTACTTTGGAGCTAGAGGAGGTGGTGAGTAATAATCAGGAATTACTCCTGGGTGGATAACCCCCCAGGACGAACCCAATGATGCATGTACTAACCTTGACTTGACCTTGAGACGTCTTCCTGTCTTCCACCGCCGGATCTGACCCCTTTTCCATGCCAAGGTCAAGGTCACAATTCCCAAAGTCAAGATCATCAGAGACGGACTGACCCCGGAGGTGACCAGCGGCGGCGGGTTGGCGGTAACCAGTGTCCGGCAGCAGGTTCATGGTCAGTGACCTAGGTGACCCTGGGAGGTGAAGGTCGTCCTGGCAATGGTGGCCGGCGACTGAGTTACTCCTTGAGTTGCTCATGTCCTCATCACTGCCCTCTGGCCGTCCCAGGGGTGCCCAGCCTACTTTCCCACACCGGGAGGAGGCGGCCTTCACGATCGGATCCTCTCCTTGGTGACCTTGACTACCATCTGCTGACCTCTTAGCTGACCCCTGCTCTAATACCTCACGCCGCCGACCATAGGGGTCGCGACGATCGTCCCAGAAATGGTCATAGAGGTGTTTAGCGGAGGGCCCCCATGGAGAAGGTCCAGAGTTGAAGGCACTGAATGGTGCAAATCCAAGAGGCCGTGGAGGAATATGTACAGGGTTCATACTGACCATATTCTCATACACAGGAGGAGGCCCAGAGCCCCACTGCTGGTGGTTAAACCAAACATGGTGGGTGCCTGTAGGCTGTCTTGCTGACCCGGCCTCGAGGCGGTGCCCTGAGGTCAGGCTGAATTTCTCAGATGGCCGCCGGTCAGTGCTGGAGATGACAGTTCGTTCACGTGCCGCCTGTCGTCATCTATTATAGTAAAGGTGGGAGAAGCAGCTGAACCAATAAGCCATCACAGAATCATGTCTTGTTTGATTAAAAAGATATCACACATTTAATCAAAACCTTTCTGGGTATTGGAAGTACATTTTTGCACCTTCTTGAGACATCTATCATTAACTCTGCAACCAAGAGAGTAGTACCCTTAGAACCATCCGTAAAAGTAAAAAATCAACAACAAAAAACAACATTCTGGGGGCCTGACTAATGAGTATATCTGCTGAAATCCAGAAAGCATGTAGATTAGGCGGTGTTATGATATCTCAATACATGGAAAATATACAGCTTACCAGTAATAGCTTACACTCAACTTGTCCAACGTGTCAAATAGAAGTTTAACTACAGTAGGATTGTATACTATATATAAACTTTACAGTTATACAGTGTCCTAGTGCTTCAAGTCGTCGTCAGTCTGCATATGGAACCCCTAACCCGCCCTCTACAAGTTTGGGCACCAAATACTGACCCTTGCCTGCAGACCTAGCCCTTACCCCCTTACCCCACCTCCTCCCCAACCCACATCAGAGGTCTGTATAGCATTGTTCTCTAACTAATTACTACCCAAACACGTCTTCTAGTGGTGCATTTTTGTATGGTGTCAGAAATGCTTTAATTTACCTGGAATTAATTAACTACACTACCCCCATACCTTTGTCATACAGGTTTAAATAAACGACCATCATCCCCCTCAATCCATCAAGCCCCTACGATCTAACAAGTCCTTTGCAGATGTTTGGGAAACACTCAATGATCCAGACACTGCCGCACATGTAAAAGGACTCTAGAATATATTGTAACTTTGCCAGCAATTGTGGCTCTCGTACCAGGGTGTCAGGATAGTATTTTGTCTGGATTTTTTTTTTTCAGACGGCAATACCTATAATCTATACAATCAATACATTGTATAATTTTCTGTAATCATAGTCTTTAGTTCATTTGTTAACCCTTTAAATCCCTCTGTTTGCATTTAAAGTATTGCATATATGTAATTAAAGGTTTAATCAGACATGATTTATATTTGAGAAAGTCATGTATATGCTTTTGGCTTTCACTGAATTCACCTATAACACTTTCCCTCTATTTTCCCCCACAGTTCCCGGTGACGCGGAAGGAGTTCGGCGCCATCTCACACATTGACTTCTGCCCTACTGCACCCCACAATTTTGCTGTCACAAGTGCCACCAAGGTAACGTGCCATGTCTGCTCTTTTTGAATTTGCCTTACAGGTAGGTAGGGTAGAATCACCATAATTCGGACAAAACGATATCAACGGCACTTAAATTTGCATTCACGCATGCGTACTACTATGTAAAGCCCTCTGCATTTAGAGTTAAGAATTGGACCGTTTTACATTACATACATGCATACCTGGTGTCACAGTAAGAGTGTTTAGTACCCGGGGCTTAGAATCTATGAAAAGGTGATAATTTCAATTGTTTGACTCGAGGTTTGTATTTGATTGGTGTCCGTTGTCCGATGCATGGTGAATCTACCCTAGCCATGTACCATGTACACAATTCTCTTTGGTTTCTGTGAAGTTCGCACTTGTATGTTGAATTTGTAGTTTACTACTTAGTAAACATCCCAGCCCCTGCACTCTACAACAAAAGGGTACGTCACCTGCGTTACCAGCCTTCAAAAATACCCCTTATCCACTGATATTGGGCCAAAATTATACCCCTTATTTTAAGAAAACACTGATTTCTGGGGCCTTTAAAATACCCCTTATTTCTGAAAACGCTGACACGCTAAAACTAGGAATGACCCTTTCCCTTCCTCAGTGATTTCACAATACTAGTTGAGGATTCCTTCCCACCAAAATCATTTCTTTTATCTTCTGTCAATCTTTTAATAAAAACACCCCTTATTTTGAAATCCACTGATTTTCTTGAGATGAGAATCACCCCATATTTTAAAATCCATGGTTATTTTGAGAAAAAAATACCCCTTATTTGAGATTTCAAGGTCATTGGAAATTTCTGAAAAAGAACCCTTATTTCATATTTTTGTTAACGCAGGTGACGTACCCTACACTCACTAAGTGCAGGGGCTGGGGTAAACTTTCCTCACTCCAGTCAACGTTTTTTTTTTCACACCCGTATACCCTAGACAATTCTATATATGCACCCCATGTAATATCACTTATCATCACCCCATCTTTTACTTTGTCTGACAAAAATGGTATTTCTGTAACTCGAGTGCCCCTTCAGTAGCTGTTAAAGCAAGTGGACAGTTCTAATGACAATTTGAACTTTTAATGAAAATGTATTTGTGTGATTTTGGAGAATTATCGAAAAATAGATCTATAAATAAAGTTTCAAAGAAAAGAAAAATAAAGGGAAAAAAATATGAAACAATGAAAATGCAGTAGTATTAACAAACATAATTCTGTTCAGCATGTTACCACAAACACGAACTCCTCTTTTCTATGCCCTACTTCTGAGCCTCCATATTCCCTCTAGCAGTTCCCTGGTTGGCTAGACAGACCCACCTTCTTATAGGCCCCACTGTTTTCATTCAGTGTCCTGGGGTGAAGAAAAACAGGAAGGAGAAGCTCACTTTGTATCTAATTACGTATTGTGTGATGTTTGTCAACAAATAGCAGTCGGCGTGTCTGGGCCGCACTGACCCTACCTGGGGCGTCGTGAGCATCAAACACAGGGGGATCCAATTCTTGCACCTCCCCCCTCAGCAGGCCCGCTGGGGGCTACTCATAGATGGTTTTTATATCACATAGGTGTAGGTGTTCAGGATTAAAGATATGTACTTAGAAGTTAAATCATGAAAAATACAAACTTGTCATGGCAGTGTTTATAAGGTAGTAGACTTTGTAGATGGAAAAACTGAAAAGTACTTCCACACGTATAAGCTTTTTGAAGAAGATCTAATTCTTCTACTACTTCCTACCTCTTCCCAATATTTTATAACATATAGTTCTTTTTTCAAACTTTTTATCGGCTGAAGTGCACACTTGTTAAAGCGAGATTCTGGACAGGTAGGTAGATATTGTGACCGAAGTCAGGCCACATTTAGAGTTGGACTTTCTTCATATTGGCCCAGGTCCTGCTGGGTCATTGGCGGTGCCTTTGCGGTCAAAAACTGATCGTCATGCATTGGAACTTTAGATGGGAATTGCTCATCAAAATTGGGGGATAATTAAACAAAAAATCATGGAAACATATTCTTTAGGATGGAGTCTTTCATTGCACATGCACAATTCCTGGAAAAAAATTTCTTTAGCTATGAAAAAAGCTGAAGAAAAAACCTGAGATGTTTGACCTACTTTCTCATGAAAATGAGGCTCCATAGGATAGCATTGTGTGGTAGATTTTTGCGATAGACATAACACATTGGCTCCTATGGGAATTGCCAATTAAGACGTTTTTTTTTCAGCAGTTAAGAGTGGAAGAACGTTCATATAACGCGATAGATTGGGGAAAAGTTTTTTTGTAGGATGGGTTAAGACCGTTTATAGACCAACCTTGTAAATCAGACCGCCATTTTTTTGTTATGGCTATCACATTTCTGGCAAAGCAAGTTGGGGCATGCGCACAGAGTGGTCCGTCAAAAGCTTTTTTTTATTTTGCATATAACAGTAAATTGAGGGAATGTATTCTATTCAATTCGATTGATAATGCCAAACATGCATGGATTATATTCAAAAAGCCATTAATTTCACATTAAATCGATAGAATATATCATTTCTCCATTGAAAATGCTACTTCCGGCAAGGAGGGGTTGCACATGCACACAGAACATCAAATCCAGAATGGTGGACAGCGAGACGATCGACTCACGGTGCCATCGAAACTGCTGGATTATAACAAAATAGAGGAGAATTACAGTGTCTCATGCCTTTTTATGGTTAATCTGGATCCTTATTCAACACCTGCTGATATTGTGCAATGCTTAACTCGCCAGGAGAGGAGTTATTTGACCAATGAAACATGCGAGTGATAATGGGTGTATACTCCATAGGCTTAACCATTGACAACTGACAGACTGTCACTATAGTGCCAGTCACCTACCGTAGGTCATGGACGAACCTGGGCAAATCGTGCATTGCATGCGTTCAATCTTTTGATATTTTGATTGCTGATATGCCCTTTGAATTAGTCACATCCTTGACTCACCAATGACCTATGTATGCAATATCGATGTTATACCAATGGGCACAGCCTCTACCAGCGAATCTTATCGGCGATTTATCTCCGATAAGTTGTCAAATGGGAACCAGTTGCCCCCCTGGGAATACGGCACTTAATCCAGGGAATTTTGCCATCGGTTGACTTGATCCATCCCTGCCCATCCCCCCCCCCCCCAAATACCATCTCATACCGATCCCATAGACGCCCCCCCCCCCACCTCACACACCCCGATCCCTTCTCACCTCAGTGACACGGGCAGACAGAGGTGTCCCTGCCGGGCCACGAGTGGTGTGTGAAGTGGACCTGGGTGGTGGTAACCCGAGCCGAGCTGCTCACACCGTCAATATTATCTCAGTGATCAGTTCAGAGCACCTCTTGCTGTACGAACAACTCACATGTCGCACCCTCCAGCCTTTTAATCCTTTAAAGACCGCAGTTTTTTGTTTTAATTTTGCACAACTGCCTTGGGTCTTCAGGGCATTCCCTGTTTTCAGAGAGAGGTTTAGGTTCCAAAAACTTATACTCAAAAAAACCTATATTCAATGGGCTCTGTTCAAACATTTCACGAGGTTTATGAGTACATGCACTTTCTTTTTTTTTGTGTTCAGTGCTTTCTGGTGCATGATCGAGGCAGCCCCTGGTGAGTCTCTTCGGTGGGTCTACTCGCCGTCATGCCAAGCATAGAGGAGTGAGACACTGAAAAGTTGACATGTAGTACCGATGCAGTGCTGGCAAGTACTAGTAGCCCGAGCGAGCAGACTCACCAGCACTGCATTGGTGCATCATGACGACAAAGGAGTTCCCCCTTCTTGAGTATACCGGTGCAGGGGTCGACAAATCAGTTTGACATTAGTGTGTCCACTGGGCACAAAGGCTAATCAAAGTTGTGTCCAGCAGGGAAATGTTGTGTCTCAGCCTTTTGGGTCAATGTAAAACCCTGGCTTGGGAGCTGTGTCCACTGGACACACCTTAAAAATTATGTTGTGTCCAGAGAATTATTTTTGTGTCCCGGGCACTTGACTCAGGGATTTGCCAGTAGGGTTGGCATAATGCATGAATGTACCTCGGTCACCAGGACCAAAGGGGTTAATCATTATGTGGCCCTTAAAGGGTTAATACAGGTGAATTGAGCTGTAAACCATCACACCATGGAGGTGGGGGTATTGACATTGTCCTGTTTTGATGGGATCTCCTCCTGTGTATTGTGGGAGGGTATATAGGGACGGATGTGGATCAGGAAGGTTGTAAGGGTTGGTTTTACCGTGTTGTCAAAGTATAGGGTGACACATGAAGGAGGAAATGATGCCAGTAGAATAAGATTAGTGAGATATATATTCTAGACGAAAAAGCAGCTAGAACCCCCCCCCCCACCCACCCACCACCACCACCACGACCTCTTACCCCATGTCCAGGAAAGGGGGAGAGGGCAGGGTTTCTAGCATGATTGCTATAAGCCGCACCTGAAGTCTGAAAAGTTTGCTATTTTTTACCATAGTCTATATACAAATCCCGCATGTAAACCATAACAAGATTTCAGGATATTCTTTAAGCTGCAACATTAAGGGTTTCAAATAGATAATTTCAGCCCCTTGTTGAATGGCCTATGAAACACCTCGGTAGATACACCCCCCCCTCCCCGCCAATGAGGGAGAGGGGTAGCATGCGGAGGTTCTAGCTCTAAAATCATAAGCATATGTAAAAGTGCAGTGGGTCCCACCAACCGAGGCCCCTGCTCCGCCTTTAAGAAATAGTATTGAAATGAAAAAAAAAAAAAAATTCACGTCCTACGCTTCTGCCCTGCTCTGCGTCGTTTATCGTAGGCGAGAGGAGAATATCTCTTTGGGAATGTCAAGGCCATGCTTTGGTAATAATTCCTCCACAAAGAGTCATGGCAAGAATGTAATATAGTAGATAAACCGGTCCCTGGAAAGGGACTTGTGTTCTGATATTGGACCTCTTGCAGAGACATTAATAACCACGTTTTATAACCAGGAAAACCCCTTTTCCTGGAACTAACGGTACTTTCATACCGTAGTACCTCACATATTAGGCGCGTATAACGCACACCTTGCACATAAGGCACACCTCACATATAAGGCGCAGCCTGAGTTCCTGATAGATATATACGGCGCATTTGGGACCAAAATGTGGGTGTTTTACTGTTATTTCCGATCTTCGGCCGATCCTATGAAGCGCAGCAGAGTCCACCCTACAGCGGCAGATACAGGATTTTGAAAAAAAAGGCCACCGCCCAAAAGAAAGGAAGCACAACTCCTATTTTTGAATAAATTTTGGGGTCCAAAAAAATGCAATTAAACTCTTAGTCACTGACAAAAATGAGGGGACGCACGCTCCAGCCCATGCCCCACCGAATCTAAATCGGCAACTGAGGTCCCTAGGGCCAAAAAAAAAAAGAGTTGTGTTTCAAGTAACCCTAGCAAAACAACTTGAAGAATTGGACTTTCGTCATTTTTTTTAGGACTTTTTCTTAATATTTAGAAAGCTTTTATACTATTTTGTGTATTTTTGGCCCAGGTCCTCCTGGGACATTGGCAACGCCTTTGCGGTTAAAAACTGATGGTCATGAATTAGAACTTTAGATGGGAATTGCTCATCGAAATTGGGGGATAATTAAACAAAAAATCATGGAAATATATTCTTTAGGATGTAGTCTTTCATTGCTCATGCACAATTCTTTAGCTATGAAAAAAACCTGAAGAATAAACCTGAAATGTTTGACCTTCTTTCTCATGAAAACGAGGCTCCATAGGATAGCATTGCACGGTCCGTTTCGGCGGTCGAAAGGGGGTTAAAATAACACATTGACTCCTATGGGAATTGGGTAATGAAGACGCTTTTTTTCAGCAGGTAAGGTGGAATTCTCTGTATAGGACGAGTTAAGACCGTTGGTATATGAGTGTGTAAATCGGACCACCATAATTTTGTTATGTCGACCACCTCACTTCCAGTCTGGAGACTTGACGCATGCGCGCAGAGTAACCGGTCGTCAGATTTTATTTTATAACAGTAAATGGATAGGGTGTATTTGATTCAAATCGATTAATATTGCCCGAAATGAATGGATTATGTTCAAAAACCCATTAATTTCAAGTTAAATCGATAGAATATATCATTTCTCCGTCGAAAATGCCACTTCCAGCTTCTGTGCACAGAACATCAAAATCCAAAATGTCGGACAGCGAGACGGTTGAATCACAGTCCTATCGAAAATGCTCGATTATAACAAAATGGAGGATAATTACACTCTCTCAGGCTATTCTATCGAAAATATGGATCCTTATTCAAGACCTGCTGGTACATTGGAATGCTTAACTCGCCAGGAGAGGAGTTATTCGCCATTGAAACATACAAGCGATAGTTGGTGCATTGTCCATAGCCTTAACCATTGACGGCTCGGACAGACTGTCACTATATTGACAGTCCCCTACGGTAAGTAGTGGAAGACCTGGGCCAGTCGTGCATTGCACGCGTTTAATCTTTATATTTTTCATCCATTTCCCTTTTCACATTCTTCCCCTATTTCACAGTTGTCAACTTTTTCCATCATTATTTTGCAATGAAATCAAAGAACGTGATACATGATCCACTGATATGTGCCCTAAAATCTCCTATTAATTTGTAAAAAAAAAAAAAAAAAAAAAAAAAAAAAAAAGAATCGACCTTCCGACCCTACCTTTTCAAGTCATATTACTGGAAAAAAACAATTCTTTTTTTGGCTTAGTGTATATAAGCCGCGCCCTAGAGGTGAGATACTACAGTAGATAGGCCTACTCTAGTGTCATGTGGCCAGCCAGAACCCACTACGAAATACCTAACCCACATTGCTGCACCTGTCGGTATCTGGATGGAGCATTTACGTGGGAAGAAGTGAGCTTATTACATACAAAAGAATACTAGGCCTACTTTTTCTGTGAGTGCGTTGTGTTATTTTGCTATGGAGCTGTAGTATTGTAGCACGAGTAGTTTAGTAATTACAGGTCCTCGACTTTATGTAACATTTCGGTTCAATTCTTTTACCTTAGTGTCCTATGGTGGTATATCTAAGTGGATGCAAAGATTTAGAATTATAGACGAATATTCTCATGGTTTTTGGGCAAATTTGCTTCAGAATTTCCTCCTTGCACCCTTTATCGCCATAGTTTTGCCATTCACTTGTCCGTTTTTTCTTTTCCATCTAGGGCTTTTATTTCTTATTTTCTAGCAAAATCCTCCTAATATTATGTGAGTTGAATATTGGTTCTGTAGGGGACAATCATAGGATTTGAAAAATTTCGACATTTATTGGGCTTTTGAAGGCTGTTAAAATGGACATCCTCGAGGTTTGGTTTTAGCAATTATGTATCCTTTTCCCTTGGCATAGTAATAACAGGTAATCCAAAAGGGCTGGTCTTGTTTACTCAAGTGGGGTCCATAGGTTAAAGTGATTTGCCATCATTAATTAGGTGAATAGGGTCGTTCAGTGCAAGGCTCTACATGTCTTATACGTTCTAGCATGTTACTAGTGACAAGGAGTATCAGCTAGGTGGCCTATGTAGTCAGGGGCTAAACCCACCTTCTGCCTCTTTGTATAGTCTAGTTTGAGAGGTTGGCAAACAATTACTACTCATAGGAATTCTGCATGAATTATATCTATGGATGCTCCATAGCTACAGCTTCAACCAGGTCAGTTTGAAATAAATCAAATTTTTAAAATAAGAAAGATATTGATGATTGAATTATTTCTTGTCTTACACAAGTAAACCAATCCGGGCATTGTCTCCCTATCAGGATAATCCCCTCTCACAAAACCTAAACAATGGAGAGGTACTTAGCGTGATAGAGATAGAGACATGGTACAGCTTATCACATCTATCAGTCTTATTAATTGCCATTGTTCAGAGGTGTTAAGAGGGACTGATAAGAGGGGGGGGGGGCTACCCATAATGCAAAGCAAGATGGCGGCCTCCATGACCTGATATGCTAGTGAGGAATAAACAGGCCAGTATGAAGAGCTTGCAGTGGTTATGTAATACAGGGTTAGACACTAACATTTTGGGCCTTTGGCCACCCGGGCCAGTAGTCTGGTATAGAGCAATGTATTGTCAGATATTCTACTGTTTTAGTGTCTACCCCTTAAATAGGTTCTTTACCTTTAGAAGTAACAGAATCAATTATTAGGAGTGCAGAGAGACGTGCTATTGCTTTATTTGGAGTCTTGGGACCATGGAAAGGTGTACCATTGCAATATTAGGAGCCCAGTCACGTAGCATTGTTATATTTGGAGGAGTTACTGCATCCAGCAGATGCACAGGGCTGTCAGTCATTCAGGCATATAGGGTAGAGGCACCCTGAGTCGGACAGACACCTAAAGTCGGACACCTTTTGCATTGAATTACATAAAAGATGTAAAGAATTCAGCTATCATTTGAATTAGAGATGGAAATTCAGGTATCATACTCTCTAACAAATGAGGAATAAAATATAAAACTCCTGCAATACATGGTTTTACAACTGTGCAAACCGAGGGTGTTTTTGCTATATTTTGAGGATGAAGAATGGTGACTGAATGGAGATCCTGGTTTGATTTCTCAATTTGCGATGTCTTAACCTTCATGTTTCTAGGATTTCTATACATGTCAATGGCAATATACATACTTTTGCTAATAATTTGACTTGACAAACCTGAATATATCCCTCATCTTTCAATATGGGAGTTATTATTAAAAGACCTTTAGATTACACCTACATTCAGACACCAATTACACCCCACCCTGGACACAATTATATCATGTTTGAGATACTTTAATAATGAATATTTCATCATAAACAGAATCCCCCATAATATACATGTACTCCCAGATAGGGATATTTAAGCTGTGTTTAGTTTACCTACTATCTAACACCTAAATCTAATCACTATGCAATCTGCCCATAAAAGTCATAATCATCTGTGCCTGTAGACTGGCCTGTTACAGGTATGCAAAATCAAACAGCTGAGAGTATCCTTGAGAGGAGTTTTGTATTAGCTTGGATTCCTTAGTGTTACATGCTATATACCTCTATAGCATATTTCAGATATGATGACCCATTGTGTCTCTATCAATTAGATAACAAAGTGTCTGACTCTAGGGTCACCTCTGGCATGAACTGTCCAACCTGAGGTGCAATTTGAAGTTTTGGAGACTTAATATGTACAGCTCATTTATTCATATGTATTGGAGGGTTTCATCAAAACCTCTTCATGGATCTTGGGAGTAAAGTATCATGTTTCATCTGGTACAATAAAAAGTAGAATTTACCACATTTAAAGGTACAAGATTTGAGCAGCAAATATGGCCATCTCCTAAGTGGTCAGGAGCGTCCGAAATGGGTGCCTCTACCCTATAAGGTACTTGTAATTAAATAGTCAGCGAGGTATGCCTAGTGGGAGAGGGGGGGGGAGTGGTCTCCAATTCTCAGTGTAGTTTAATTGCTCTTTAGTTATTTTCTTCTATATTATATTTATATTGCTCTATAGTGCTATTGTTCTATAGTTATAGTTTCGTAGTTCTGCATGTGGGGGCAGGCAGGGAGTAAGAGGCATTTATGTGGGTATTACATGCTTCCTGCTGATAAAACTAGCTTATAATGATGATGAACATACACACTCACAGTTTTGATATATACACATATAGTAAGATGGACTGCTAAAGAATTGGACTGCTCTATATTCATCACTGTAGAGTAGAAGAATCTTTATTAGGTTAACCACTGAAGGGCCGCATATTGTTTTAATGCAGTTTGACCATGCATGGTAATGGGGGGGTCTGGATAGGGGGTCCCCATGTCACCCGTCGATTTTTAGAAAAGGCAATGTCACATGTCACTAAATTTGTAATTTCCCCTGTCCTTGTCTCTAAGGCCCATGTCACATGTCGATTTTAAGAAATGGCCATGACCCATGTCACTATCTTTTGTCTCTCCTGTCCTTGTTTAATACCAAAGCTCCACGCCCTTTCGATTTTGACGGTCTAGACCCATTAAATGCAGCCCTGGCGAGCACCATATGCATCTGGCTCGGTGGCATAGGGACATCTCGGGCCTGCTCTCCTTGTGGAGGGGGAGGGCGACTTTAAAAGTTCATTTTCATCTTTTGTGTGTGGCGCCAATTAACCCCATGCTTTTGATGCACTCGAGAAGGGTTGGCATAACGCATCTATATGCAATCCATTGGTGCATCATGGCGCCCTTAGGAACATGAATATGGAGCCATCATGCGGCCCTCAAAGCGCTAAAAGAAAGTATATGACCCAGCATGAATTAACTTTACTGTTAACCACAGCTACGTGTTACCATCGTATTTCAATTCCTCTGGAGCCAGACCTCTACTTCCCAGGCTTAAGTGCTTCAAATATTACTGGCCTGATTATCAATGGTCAGTGTGTGGGTCCCCCGGGTGGGGAGCCACCCGAGGTCCCCGATGTTTCAGAATGGGTGCCAAACTTTGTTTGGGCTGTAAGTAGTATACAGGAAATGGCGGTTTGCGTATGGCACAATGAGAACTGGGTGAGCACAGGGCGCCAGAGAGGGCGTTATAAACGACAAAATGATACCCTCCCCTCCCGACCTTCCCTCCCCTATATCCACGGGGCATCTGTTCTATTATAATACGACCACCGATTTGCCTAGCCACCATGGATAGTCACCCCACCCTACACCATCCCAAACCCCTCCTCAAATCACTATTTGCGCCCGGCGGCCAATCTGCGCGCCGAATATCCCATGATTGGCAGTGATTGTGAACAATTTGTCGGCGAGGATGGAGGCGGTGGTGAGAGGCCGGGAGGCCCGGTGAGCAATCTGCCGTTAGGGATCCGCCGCCGCGGCGCTCTGACGTTCGATGACGGCTGGAGATCAATTTATGACGCGCCGCTGACGTAGCGTTCCCCCTGCGTTCCCCGGGAGGAGTAATCGGCGTCATTCATGCGCCATTGTAGCGGTGCGCCGGGGCCGTCCCCATCCCCTACTCTGTATTAGGCCTGCCCTATTACTTTTGATAACATGCCCTCTGCAATATCTGTCCTATCTTCGTTTATGATTGGCTGATCGTAGTCTGTAGGCGTAGGTCTACAGGTGGGGGTTGCTGAGGGGGGAAGAGGTAGGGATAAAGGCCGGGGATAGATGTCTGGGCCCCGATTAGCCTCCAGGGTGTGTGGGTGAGTTGGGGGTGGACTGCTTGCCAGTGACCCACACTAACCAGGGTGTTAAGATCCCCCACCCCCAGAAACCCCAGTGTCATATTCATAACGTGTATTATTACGCCCCCCCCACCTCCCCAATTCCATATTATAGGCAGGAATAAGGATGGGTGGCAGGGGTTGGATGATATACATGGGTAAAGATAAAGGAGGACGGGTTCGGTGGTGGGTGGATTGGGGGTAGATGGGGTAAGGCGTACATTCATTGTCGACGACAGGCGCTGAATGGCGAATATGACAGGAGGGGGAAGGATCCGTTTAGCCTCACCTCCCACCTTCCCACCGACAGGCATTTACATCCATATCACATCTGCCATTCATATCCATACCCAATACACATTACTCTCTCACCTCCTGGCCCTTCACCAAGTTTAACTCCCATCTCGTCTGGACTAAGCCTTGGTGTTCTATTTCCATTTACATGTATAATACGTCTGGTGATAAAACAACTTGCTGTGGACTGTTGTAGAGGGTCACTTCTGTATCCCTTCACAAGGAAGAAAATAGAATAAAGATTGGGTTCCATGTAGTATTCTTTGTTAACTCGAAAAGCGAGTTATAAGAGCCGGGTAAAAAACAAGGTTTTCAGTGCCTCAGTAAAGGTGGGGAAAAAGGGAGGGGCAGGATTTCAAATCTGCAAATACACTGTTAAATGATGTAATAAATTTAATAATTTGTACATGGAATTGAAGCTTAGAATGTCTATTTTATGATATGGAAAGAGTGAAGTTGTTTTCTTTTTTACTTTCTTAAATATCCTGTCATGAGTGCATACTAGTCATTCACAGTTTGTGTCCAGTCCATTTAAGATGCTTTTGGGACCCAGTGCTCAGCCTATGGGATGTTGATCCATGGATCAACATTCCCACCTTTTTACACTGAGGTGGTGCGAATGGCTGTTGGGGGTGCAGATGTATGTAAATGAGGTTCAAAGGGAGGCTGGTGGTGCGAATAGTTCCCTGTTGTACAAACATACAAAGTATCATTGTAGTGGTGACAATAACAATGATAATGACAATGATTTTATTCTCTAAACCTCATTGTGGTACATGAGATACATAGCTCCATATAATGAACTGAATAATAGCTAAAGACTCACATATCCTTCGTATTTCCTAACTACAAAACTCGGCTTTTCGAGTTACCTGCAATGCATATTGCTATCCTATATTTCTGAAAGCACAGATTTAAAGAGAGGGGAAAATAATATTCATTTAGCAAACATACACGGTAAATTCAAGTTGAAATCAGGCTCTTTTCCCAAAAAGAAATATCATGTACTAGTATCAATTATGTATGTAGTACGCGTATCATACATCTTTCTTTCCCATTCGGAACACGCTCCTCTATAAATAAAAAATGGGGAAAATAGCTATACGAAAAATAAGATAGATGCATGCGAATGGCATTGCTATTTTCGAACGTTATAATCTAATTAAGATGAATGACAAAACATCTCCCATGTTTATAAAGTTATCCTAGTCTTTCCTGATGGTCTGATTGTTGTTAATGTTTGCAAGATTGTTTATAATCAATTATTTGTACAATCTCTTTCCACTGCCCCTACATCTCCATACGATTACGATTCACTGATTTCACTGAGAATAAGATCAATCTCGATAATTGGGTTCCTCTGTAGCATACAGCCCCCATTTCCTTCCAGGAAATCACTTTATCACTTGAGTCGTGGATTCTGCGTCGCCCAGTCGGCATTAAAAACAATCATTTAGATCGTAGCAGGTGGTAATGGCTAGATCGTGCACATATTTGAACAGCAAATTAAGAGCTTAAGTGAGGCCAGAGGCCGCGGACGCGCGGCACGCGTTTCTCCTGCAAACGGAGCGGAGCGCCTGTCTGTCGACAAATGTCGTCTGCCGCTCGGATCAATTGGCGGGAAAACAGGGCGATTAATGCGAGTGCACTATTTGTATTGGCATTTGGCGGGCGGCCCGTCGATATTGCCTGTGTCGACGATGGGGCCCACGCCAGATCAACTGTGATCTCATCTTGCATGATCCCCCTGCTTAAACCTACCTGATCCAAGCAGTCTATTCACCGATGCCGAAACCATCCTCCAATTGTCTTTTACCCTTGTTTTTTTTTGTACTCTTCTACTGAACCTTCTAGGTATTGCATAAATCTCGATTATTATCTAACCATGCCATTATGACCTCCAGGCAATTTATCTGTGTAAACGTTGCAATGATTTGATGAAAAACGGCAGAAATCTCCATCGGGGTGAAAACAGCGGGGGCGATGAGTTAACAGCGCCGCGGACGGACGGCAGACGTTGATCCCTACTTGGCGAGCATCAAGATACCGGGCCGGAATCATCCAATAGCGGCATTGAGGGGGATTGATCGGTGAATTGGGCTATTATGGTGGGCCGCCTGTTTGTCTGCGCTAATTAAATGTGGAACTCGGCTGGCTATTGATGTTTTGATTTCATTAGTGGCCGGTGAGCGGGCAGGGTGGGAGCGCCACCGGATGCTGCGTTTTATATGTAACGCAGATCAAGGAGGGCCACGTGACGTCTTATGTCATTGTACGAGAATACGGACAGCCGGCGCACCTGGGCCCCTACCCCTCATCTTTGTAGAGGATTGTAGATGGGCTTGATATCATGAGGGATGATGCTTACTATTTAGTTACAAATGTTATAAAGTTATTTGCAAGCGGAAAGCCAGAACATCCTTGATAACAGGCTGAATCCAATGGGTAATGGAGAACATATTGATATTTGGAGTTAACTGATATGGAAGCACCTCGCGTATAGGGCTGACATAGGATACCTTATCAACCAATGAGATGACTCCCTGCATTCACTGCAGACTTTTTTGGGTACATTATGTAACACCTGGTACCCATCATGCAGGCTGTTATCAGTGCTTATCTTGCCAGGTCCCAGATAAAGCAATGGTGGACATACTGGACCTCAATACTAAGCCCTATAAGCAAGGGCTTACTTATTCGGCTCATAGGAGTTGCCTACACCCTGCAGTTAATTTATGTGTGGCATATATTTGATTATGTACAGCGGTAGTTATTGACCAAAGTATGCACAGGTGCCCCTTGAGCTCAGAGTGCGCCCTATACGCGAGGTACTAATGGATGAGACTAAACATAATATTCCAAAGTGAAAATAACTGTAAAGCAATTGTCAAAATACGTTTGACTGCAGAAAGCAGCTTTCTGCCTGTGTTTTAAGAACAGGAAAAGAGAGGAAAAAAAGAAAAGGTAAGAAAAAAAGGAAATGACTGTATATGACACATTGTACGTAAACTGCAGGCATTACTGGGCAATATTGACTTAAAATAATGTCAGCCTGTTCACAGTATGGTAAGAAGGTGCAATATACATTTCGTATGGCATTGTTGGTACCTCTGACAGATCAATATAACAGGAACAATAGCACTGTTACAATGAAGGATTACCTCTATATATAACAATGTAGGTCAGATGATTCGATATTAACCATGTCCCATGAACTCGCAACTGCAACCCTCTCCTTTCAGGGATGTAAGTCTTCAGGATTTATCAGGATTTCCTGATTTCTGAAAATTTTGAATTCCATGTACTTTCCTTATACGAGTGGTAAGGAGGGGTGTTTGGTAAAATAGAAGGCTGTTATATCAAGTAAATGTAAGGCTTCCTGATTTTTGCCCATGCCTGACTTACATCCCTGTCCTTTATAGATGCACTTTTTTTTTCAAACAAAGAATGTTGAGAGATTGCAAAAGATTTAATCCAATTTCAGCTTATCAACTTGTGAAATCTCCATGTAATACTTGTGAACTTGGTGTGTTAGTAGGGATCGAGGTTGATGTACTTATTAAGGGTGACCCCTAGGGTGACATGATGTATCAATGTAGCCGGGTGAGTTGCTCTAAGGAATTGCTTCAGTAGTGTATCATGGCGACAAAAGAGCATGGACATGGAGTACCATACTGTCCTTTAAAGGTTAATATACATAACAGAGATGATGGGAATCTTGCAGTATTTGCTGTTCCAGGCTGAGGTAGGAGGCTGATCACCAGATTGGGGTTTAACCCTTTACTTACTGCATGTTCCTCAGTCGCCGAGATGCATCAATACAATGCGAGCCTCACCAGCTACGCAATGGTGCAAAGCAAAGACCATAATTTGTAAGGTATGATACAAAGAAGAAGCAATGCATCATGTATTATCAGGATAAATTGTATATTTGGATCAATGTAATTTAAGGGTTGTTAATCCAAGCAGGGCATCATCACATCACTCCTCTCCTCCCCACGCGCTCATCACACCAGCCTCCCTGATTAACACCCCCCCCCCCCTTCCAGCATCCTCCAGGCTCCTCCAGTACCATTCATCAGCTTTGATCGGGATGAATCAGGGCCTCCAGGGCATGTCACTTTGTCAGGTATTGGGGTGTAGTAGTGGCAGATATCGGTCCTTATCTGCCCCCTGATACCTCCTCCCCGCCTTATCGATCAACACCCCTTGGTGTGTGTGATATCCCTGCCAGCCCACCCCCAGCACATCGCCTTAATATAATTCTCTAGCCACCCTAGAGGGCACAGCTAAAGAAGGTATATCCTAGATCAACAATGGCCCCATCGTCCTCAAAAAATATTGTGGGATGAATAAAGGAAATGGCGAATCGGTATATAACATACGCTGATAAGTTAACTTGAATACATTTTAGAGGTCATTACCATATTATCTGCAAAAAAAGGAGATATATGCAAGGTACTGATTACATTTAAGAAATTCCTTCTTCGTATTAAATGATCGCAGACCTGCGGTTCAACTGGACCTTGGATATGGGTATTGGTACACGGTAATACTGGTGCCCTGGACGTGGTTACGTACTAACCATCACAAGGAGGTGGTGTAATGGCCTTTTCAGAAGGTCATTTTCTTTACCTCCATAGGTAGATTCGATCATCATTTGTGCTAATACATGTATTTAACTCCACATATATGTGGTATATATACCCATTTCAGGTACAAATCTTCAGCCCAGAAGATAACCAGGTAGTCAAGAAGTTCTCCCGGTTTAGAGATGGCGCAACCTGTGGTCACTTCCGGCCTGACGGCAAGTTGCTGGTTACCGGAAGTAAGGAGGGCGCCGTGCGCATGTACGAGGTCACCAACAAGGCCCTTCTCAGGGTCTTCAAGGGTCATCAGCAGTAAGTACATGTAGTAGTATTTTACTGATTACTGGGGGGGGGGGGGGTCATCACATTTAGAACAAGGGCCTTGAGAAATATCTGGAAATTGATGTTGCAGTTGTATGGTTCTTTTGACTAACATACAGGGATGAAAGTCTTCAGGGATTTCCCTGATTTCAGGGATTTTGAAGTTCCAAGGCCCTATATATTCATATAAAATCCCAGGTTTTTAGGCCCATATTGGACCATTTCAGGGATTTTCATGTTCTCTGACTTTCATCCCTGAACATAGCCCAGCTTCATCGGCCCCTTTTCCCCTTTTTATGCTCCCTCTGTGTGTCTGGTAGTTTTCTGGCGATAAAATGTCAGAAGCAAAATGTTCCTTGTAATCTTGTACGGTCCTTAGAGGTTATGATGAATATTGAAAAAAAAGGTCAACATGGCGTGCCCTTCTTCATGAAAGTCTTCACTTCAGTGTGAGTCTATGCAATATATTGCTTTGCAGACCGTCTCACGTGGCACGGTTCCTGAGTGACCAGGTCCGTATACTGACAGGCTCTGACGACCAGAAAGCCTGCATATGGGACATAGCAGCAGAGGAAGCAGTCGTCACCTACAAGGAACATCAGGTAATGCCATCGGCCCATAACTACCGTAAATTTTGGCGTATAAGACGCGGCTTAGAGACTTATTCAGAGCCAAGAGGGTCAATAAATGTGGGGGATCACCCAGAACTTTTGCAAGGTTTCCTCCAAGCCAAAATTATATTGGGGAGGCACATTGGAGACATAACTATACGTAGGTTTTTTAATTTATTTAGTAGAACGAACGTGGCTGGATATCTTCTGAAACTTCAACATTCTTGCAACCTGTTGAATGTTTTTTTTCTAGCAGCTCATTGTTCAAAATAACCACCAGGGAAATGAGCACTATGGGCATCTGAGATTCATAAAGCAGAGTACTAGTATATTGAGAGTGCATTCTTGTCTTTGTAGGACTACATTAGATGTGGAGTCACAAGTCAGGCCAGCAAAGACCTAGTCCTCACAGGTAAGTTCATTGAATTCCCATATCGAATACAGATCTTTGGTTTAGACAACGAAAATATATAAACATGTATGTACCCTTCCATTGACCTTTCTTTGCAGGGCCTTCTTCTGTGAAGCAAAGACATTTGCATGTGTACACAGACACAGACACAGATCCTGGCGAAAATGTTTATCCATAGGAAGGGATGGTAGGGGTCCGGACTAGCATTTCTATCTAAGGGAAGTGGAAATGAACATGGAATAGGGATTTGTGGGCTTAGCCTCTTACTGACTTAGGAGGAATCTAGACGTCATGGAGTAATCTGCAGATGTCTGTAGTCTGTGTGTGAAACCCTGCATACAAGCTGCAACGAAGTATAAGAAGTTAGCCAGATAGTTATAAGTCGCACCTGACACTTGGGAATCGTTCTTTTAGTACTACAATATTGTGTCAAAACACCAATATTAGCCGAACCTATTGTTCAGTAAATGAAAGCAGCACTTTCGAGTTACTTGCAAGGGCTACCTTTTATGCATCATGACAACCAAAGCGCACGTTGTACTTCAACATCCTGTTGCCCTCAAAGAGATAAAAGAAGCCTATAAACATGTGGGAGCTACAAAATACAGCGGCCACACGGTAGCAAGCACCAACGCCCCCTGGGTGGGAATAACGTTACCAAGGCGACCCCCAGCCCAGCCCCTTAATGATGATTCCGATGAAAGTTGGCAGATCCGGCCGACGATCAGGTGCCCCCTGCCTACCAGAGGGCGCCACCGCCGACCCAGCCGCTTGGGGGCGCCACGCGTCCCGGAAGTTGCGCGAGCACGATGCGCAGCGGCCATGATGGAGTGACAAATCACCGGCCCGCATGAGGGCGCCACCCGCGCGTCTCATGTGGGCGATAATAAGAGGAAAAGAGCAGCTCGTGGCCAGGAGATGAGTTGATGTGAGCGGATGGGGAGGGCGATGGTCACGGTAACCAAATCCACCGCCAAAATGGCACCATATTGAGCCCAGCCCTCCCCATGTCTAATCCTTATGATAACTATTTATTTGTGATAACTTTGGCTGTAATGGACTCAGGCATACAGCACACGCAGCTCTACCCAAGCGTGCGCCTAACTGGCCATAATGATTGAATCATACCGATGTCTACTTGTGTATAAGTCACTTGTTTCTGGTCTGGAGGCCACTGCTACAGTTGTTGGCTACACAGACAGTGCCTATATCTACCCACATGTGAACCATTCTCACTTGTTAGCCAAAAATCCACTAGTCTATAGCAACATTTCATCACCCTAACATCATTTCTTTGAGAAGAATAAATCAAATACAATGAGGTAACTGTTACCAACTTTGTTAATAGGCTGATTATGATGCAGATATGAAACAACCAAAAACAGAGTATATTTTGTATCATATTTTGGCCAAACCTACGAGAATTGAAAATTTGGGGCAGAGGGCAGTGAAGGTAAAACATTATAAGAGCCGTCCAAGTTAGGAAGTATGTGCCTGTTGATCTGAGTGCAGGCTCCAGGCCGCCAGTCTACATTGTAAGTATGGTGTTAACAAGGGTCGCTGAGTTTGGTTACTTTAGCCTGAGGCCCCCAGTAAAAGAAGAATCTATAAGTGCCCCTGGAGACTCACCTGCACAGGCAAACCGTATTGGTTTCTAGAAGTGCCTAGGGATTTATCAATTCGATTATCCAAGCACATTTATGAGACAGGCGCCCTTTCGACATCTACGGCCAAACCCAGTATGTTTCCGTATGTTTTACGAGACCCAAACCTGATATGTTTTCCTACTACTCCTGACACTCATTTGAAACGTTATCTTATTTTTGGTGCTGCGGCGCTTATACAGGCCAATGCGATAGGCCTAGAAGAGACAGATAATATAGATCTACTCAGTGCCTTGAGCTGCTTATCCCCACCAGCGAGCTACTCACCAAGTGTGACATGTGTGAGAAGCTCTCTCTGTGGATCAGGGCAAAGCTAGATTAACCATGGATATACTACATTGTGCCTTAATCTATATTTTTGCCTATTTGTCTTCAAGGTACATGTACAGGAATACATGCCTGGTGAGTGGCTCACCAGGGCTGTATGCATGCACCCTGCCGGCTCTATTGGGTTATTATACACTTATGATAAAACCTGGGGGGGGGGCAGGGTGCAGTGTGATGCACCGTTGCACTACCCGGTCGGTGAGTTACTCACCACATGGCTCGGCATTAGTGCATCATTATGACAAATGAACTCGAGATATCATCCAGTTCATAAAGGGCTAATTCACCAAACACCACCTGGTGGTGGTGTTGGATACTTTCATTATTTAGGCTTAGCATTCTGGAGGAGCAGAGGGAATGGGTAGAGGGATGAGAGATAGTCTATATGGCAGGTGAGGGCCCATATGCCTCCCCAGCTCCGCCTCCTGGATGATCAAAGCGGTTCCGCGTTATCTTTATATCAGGCTCAGATAATGAGGCCCCCTCTGACCCGGGCCTTATGTCTAGGCCACAAGGGTCACTTATAGCAGGCCTAAACTAGGATGGAGGCTGGAGGAGGCCTAGGAAGGGTCACTTATAGGTTATACCCTGCTCTACTGCATACTGGAACCTCGGGTGATTTATGGGTGTAGAGTTGGGAAAACCTGTAATGTACTGCAGAACCTAGTAGACGCCAGCAAATAATGTTTTGTATTGTTTTTAAATTTGATTTAGTTTAAATGTTGTGAGTATTCAACATGATTAAATATGATATGTATACGCGTGTTTCATTCTTATATCCAAAATGCATGTCAGCCGTACCTACGTGTAAGCTGCAACTTTACTCTGTGGATTAGATAGAAGCTACATCAGCAGTACGGTATATCTCAGAAGTAGACATACTGTCTCAGAAGTAGACATACTGTCTCAGAAGTAGACATACTGTGGCATTGAAAAATGTAAACGATGTCCAAGTATCTTAATAGTCTGCAAAACTAAACCCGAGCCCCATGTTCCGGGAATTTAATATTTTCTATAAATAATCCAGCCTGATGTGAACAACTTTGAGATCCTATCCATCTTGCACAATATGACTTCCAGACCACATTTCATGTAATCCACCCAACATTAGAAGAAACCTCTAAAACTCCCCAACAGCAATATCAGTGTGCTTTGCGGGTGGGTAGTATAGACATCTTGAAGGACTTGAATGTTTGGCGGCCTATCCATGGCAGTGTGTGGCAGGCAGTGGGTGGGCCGTATATATTTCACATCTCTGGCACCAAGACCCCCCTTATATACCTCCACTCCATTCTCACTGACCCATAAGTGTGAATCAAAGGCCCCCAACAGAGAAATAGAGATTTATATCTAGTCATCAAAGAGCCAAACCCTCTCATGAAAAGTATAAAAATGCAGAGAGCTACCTCCCCCAGGGTCAGTCCCCAACACGTGTCAAAACCCTCCAAGGGGTGAATAGTGCAGTCATGTAGTGTCAGCATGATGCATGAATGCAGGCCTGGCGAGTGACTCGCCAGTGCTGTATTAACTCCAAGGGGTGAATAGTGCAGTCATGTAGTGTCAGCATGATGCATGAATGCAGGCCTGGCGAGTAACTCGCCAGTGCTGTATTAACTCATCATGACGATCCTACTTATTGGGCACAAGCGTGACTGGGGCTTGTTCTGGCGACATGCACTGGTAAGAACTGGTACGATGGGACCAGCATGTCCCTGGAAGTAGTTGTTACCAAGGGAAAAGGTACCTCAATGCAAGGTACCCATCATGGTGTGTCTTTTCAGTGGGATCTACCTCAACCGGCGAAATTCAAAATGGTGGACCCACTGGTCTAGACTCCTATAGGATCGATACACTCCCGAAGGGTTGGCATGATGATCCAGTGCAATTCTGGCGAGTAGACACACTTTATATTTTGTAAGGCGAGTAGACTCGATCCCCAGCATTGAATTGATGTATCATGGACGAATTCTGATGATGCATCACGTGGCCGGCCCTTAAAGGGTGAGGCAATGAGAGCTGACCCGAGCAGCTCGGGGGAGCAGCTCTAGATGAAAGCCCCAGTTTTTGTGGATCTCCCACCGACTCAAAAGTCCAGGCGGATCATGAAGAGGGTGGGATGTGTATCGGGTTCAGGGAGACATATCATCCCCCACGGGAGGCCGCCGACAGGGTGGTATACATACATGTAGGAAGATTAGCAGTTCTCACGATTTTAGCTCAAATCTCTGCGTTACCCTGCAAGACCATTCTTTCACGCTAGGGCATCAGTTAATGTTAGTATGTGGGTATACATCGAATAATAAGTGAATATCCAAAACCTTGCCAGACATGATTCGCGTCACGCACAGTGTTACATTGATCATCCGTTAGTATTAACTCTCGTGCCAGCGCTGTCGATGTTCTGTCAAATTCACGAGAATTGACCCAGAGCAGATGTGAGCAGGTGGATGGCACTTGGGGCTTGGAATGAGCAGCTCAGGGAATTGATAGTTGTAAGAGGGTGGTATTGTCATGATGAGCTGCTCTATCCAGGTGTGTGCAAGACAAGGTAATATGCCTACACCCCTATCCCACACCCGTCCCCTGAGCCCCTAAGACATGCTCACAGTAGGTAATTGAAGCTTCCAGGCTATGACCGAATCCACCAAGGCTATGAGGGCCTCTCCTCAATATTATGGTTACGCAAAGTTCTTGTACATATATGTTTTCCATATCAATAACATAATCGTATCATCTTGCAATCCTAGTAAAATTCTCCTTTGATTTCATGCATAAATGGATCAAATTAGTATCGAGATATCCCGAGAAAATGTGAAAAGAAATACAACAACATATCAACAACCTCTCACAAAATTCACATTTCTTGCTGCATCGGTCTATGGATGTGATATATACCAGAAAGTGAATTTTCTGATATTTATAGGAAACCCCATATTTTGTAGTGAACTTAATATATTATACTACCTGACTTTACTTCTCAAGTTCAAGTCCGACACTGGCGCCCCGGGCATCAGCCTAATAGGTAGAGTTATGGCCTCCAAGATTAATGTCACATCACAGACGGATAGGATGAAGGTATGGATCTGTGTGTGGGGTAGGAGTGTGGTCCCTACCTGGGAGAGATGGGTCCCTCTCTTTAAAATAAAACCTTTTTCTCTGTCAACTCGTATAATCTTGATAAATATAATACATTCAAACAATAAAGACGATAGGGAATTTAGAGAGAAAGGTCTTCTACATGTATGAGTGGCAGCGAAAACATCAGTATTGTAATCCATTGAATAAAAGCTGCAATAAGTTGCTATTATTTTGGGTGTAGCATTGCATTTGTTGCTCTGTTGTTATCATTCTGTTGTTGCTGTTACTGTTTGTGGTCCTTCTGTTACTGCTGGTACTGTTTCTGTTACTGCTTCTGTTGTTGCTGCTACCACCACTGCTATTACACCCACTGCTGTAACTACATCTGGTACTGCCACAGCCACTATCTACATGTACCTCCACATGATCCACCAGTTTAGTGTCCCCCCATCTATCTGTGCCTCCTTAGACCCGGCCTTGACCTCGCCAGGTGACCCGGAAGTAAACCTTACCGCTGGCGCTGGTGAGGGGCGGGGGTGGGTATGGCAGACGCGGTTGGCGCTGTCGATGATAAGGCCCCAGTGGGCGGCAGTCCTCTCCTAACTCCATCAATTCATGGGATACTTGACCTTCTGATTGAGGTAGTGGCCACTACTGGCCGTCTAGCCTTGCCCTCTGCAGATGGGGCCTATCATTGGGGAGGGAGAGGGAGGAGAGGTTTCTAGGGGGTATTAGACAGGGAAGATTTCAGAGTAGTTAAGATAAGCCTAGATAATCGGATAATCGGATACTAGCCACTACATGTATTCTACAATGGAAGGAACGACTTCATGTAGAATTGAAAGAGAATCCCTTTTTACAGGATACTTTGCAATATGTAAACTATTAGTAAAACCTATCAGTACATTTCACAGGTTTGCTATTTGTCGCTATGATACACCATGTTGAATATGGCATTTTAAGAGTGTATCAACCCTGGTGGGTCGACATGATGCATAGCCTTTATACATGATCACATCAAGGAAGAGGCATAGTGATTTAAAACACCTTTTTGGTCCTCAAAGGTTGAGTGGAATTAATCAGCGTAAGTGAGCTATGTAAAGAATTTTTACCTGGTGCTTCTTGGAACAATTTTGGCATGTGCAATTTCACCTGCGGCAGGGTCCAGTCATTGCTTTCACACAGTTTCCTTAATTGCATGCATTTCCCGGTACTGATGTAATGCTATACAATGTCCAGAATCTGTATTACATTGTACAACATGTACATATTACCAGAGCCCAAGTCCCCACGGTGACTAAAGGGCATTAGCATATTAGGATATGGAGGCCGCCATCTTTGTTAGGCCCCTGACTCCAGAGCAGGGCATTCTGGGTAAATTTCTTATCATCCTCCAGAACAATGGCCAGAGATAACACTGATAAGCTGCACCCTGCCCCTATCTTAACCACCCCAAGTACCTCTCCATTGTTTATAGGTGTGAAGTAAGGTGATAACACTGATAGGGAGACAATAGTCAGACCTCCAAAATATCCCATAATGCCTTGCACAGTCAGTTTCCGGTCTGCCTAGTGTGCAGGCCTCTCGCTAGAGGGCACCTGTAGCACCTGTAGTGGGAGAGGGAGGTCAGGGACACATAGTGTTTGAAAATTAAACTATGCCAGACCGGAAACTGACTCCCCCCGGTGGGCGATAATACAGAATCGGCCGACCGGTGAAGACTGTATGCCCTGATTGGCTTACCTGTGGTGTCAAACAGAAATTTCAATGATCTATTGCACTTTTATTTTAGATATTTTATCTATTTCTAGATCTTCTCTTTAAAGCTGCTGATTTGGCGAGTCCACACATATGAATTATAGAAAAATCCCATGGATAGTATTTAAATGGCGGGTTGTCAAATTAGACTATACAAAGAGGCCAAATGATGATCTAGCCCCCAACTACATGAGCCATCTAGCTGATCCTCTTAGTACTAGCAATGTGCTAGTCCGTATAGGACTCAGTATGGGTTGCAGTACACTAATTGACAGGAGGTGGCAGCAGGAGACACTTTGTAGCTCCGCACTGAAGGGTGTTGTACAATGATTATTGGTCTAAAATCTGACAGTGGGTAGGCAAACCAGGTATCAGATTAATCCTTAGGGTGTATATTAATAGATTTGAGTGTTATTTAGGCTGATATTTGATGGTAAGTTGAGGGGGGTGCACTCTATTTAATTAGAGAATGTATTGAAATCATTCACTGCAAAACCCCCAAATCTGGGTATGTCCGCACTCTAAGGCCTATAGCAAAAAAGTTAATCACATTGTACCACATGCCATGGCCCTAAATTATTGGGAAAAATGTATATCTACAAGAAAATAATAGTGGCTAAGCCCAGATACTTGCACAAGTATTTTATTTTCGCCCAAAAGCTATATAGGCCAACAGTGGAAAAATAATTAGTGTTCTGCAGCCTCTACGGGCTATATAGGGCCTTCTACCAAGTTTGTCAAATCTCGCTAAAATGTGTTTATTTTGCTTAGGGCAAGTCAGTTTGACAATGTTATGGTGAGAAAGGGCAAGGGAATCAATAAAATTAGTGAGAAATCACTGAAAATCGTAGTAGCGGAGTTTCGGCCTTGGAGAGGTTTATGAGAAATATTCTGGTGTCAATCCGCAAGCCTGATACTTCTCTCTTGGGGGTGCCAGGTAACCAAAATTATGGTTTTCAGGGTCAGAATGACCTGAATTTTACATTCTCAGCTGTTTCCATCTATTTCTATCGTCCTCAGTGCTCTATGGGAGGCCTTTTCATGCATCGGGGAAAACATCATTTTTCTCTCCCCGAGCTATGCAGCCAATGAATGTTTACTGACACTTAATAAAATGTCCTTGTATTCACCATATCTGGTAAATTTTGTTGTCCTTATATGGGGGAGCTTGAATAATGTGTAAATGGGGCCATCTAAGCCATTACACATGGAGTTAAGATGCATTTTGTTGAATTTATTCCTTTATATCATTATATTTCCGAGGGTTTTTCATACATTTTAGCCAGATATTTCTGTGAGTTATAGCACCTAGAGAGAGAATAACACTCAGCACATCACGTGGTGTCCCTTGGCTATCAGCATGTCAAATTTCTTGGCCCTGTGACCATTTTTTCTATGTAAAAGCACCATATGTCCATGTCAATGCTAGAAATCAATAAAATCTACAGAGAGCGCACAGACTGATACCCGCTCTGGGAATTGATTCTCAGAGAGATTTAAGGGGCCTGAGGGGCATAAAAGTAAAAGATTCTGGATAAGACATTACTGGGCCAGTGAATAAAAGCTTTCCAAGCTATTTCATTGACCACCAAGATTCCAACCCAGGCCTTTAGGTTGCAGTACACTAATTGACAGGAGGTGGCAGCAGGAGACACTTTGTAGCTCCGCACTGAAGGGTGTTGTACAATGATTATTGGTCTAAAATCTGACAGTGGGTAGGCAAACCAGGTATCAGATTAATCCTTAGGGTGTATATTAATAGGTTTGAGTGTTATTTAGGCTGATATTTGATGGTATGTTGAGGGGGGTGCACTCTATTTAATTAGAGAATGTATTGAAATCATTCACTGCAAAACCCCCAAATCTGGGTATGTCCGCACTCTAAGGCCTATAGCAAAAAAGTTAATCACATTGTACCACATGCCATGGCCCTAAATTATTGGGAAAAATGTATATCTACAAGAAAATAATAGTGGCTAAGCCCAGATACTTGCACAAGTATTTTATTTTCGCCCAAAAGCTATATAGGCCAACAGTGGAAAAATAATTAGTGTTCTGCAGCCTATGGAGGCCTAGTGGAGCCGCCATTTTGAATTTCGCTGGTTGAGGTCAACCCCACTGATAAGACCTACCATGATGGGTACCTTGTCCCTGGTTAACATCCACTTCCAGGGACATGCTGGTCCCATCTCAGTTCTTATCAGTGTGTGTCGCTGGAACCAGCCCAAGACCAGCTAGTGGATGGACCCCACCCAGTGGCTCCCTCCCGTGGCCTGGGCGGGTCATGACCTTGGCCCAGTGAGGCCCTCTAGTGGACATCTCCGTGACCACGGGTTGTGTATGTGGAGAATGAAGAGTTGGGTGGCTATGAACCCAGATCTGTTACTCCCTGCACACTAAGCCCTTTAAAGGGATTGATACATGGTGCCCATTGGTCGGCATGATACACCAATGAGGTGCTGGGGAGACTGCTCACCAGCACTACCTTGGAGCATTCATGCCGACCTTACAGTGTTGGTACATTTACTCCGGTCCCAGACGGTCGGCATGATGCACCAATGAAGTGCTCGCGAGCAGTCTCACCAGCACTTCATTGGTGCATCATGCCGACCAATAGGCATGATGCATTAATGCATCAGCGGCCTTTAAAGGGTAAATGTTTCACTTTGAGCAGCCTGTTTGGGGACTGGTCTTATTCCTCTACTCGCTGTGTTATTCAAAGTGTGTTGATTCTCATGAGTTCAGCCAACATTTGACAGAAAAAAAAATGCTTCGAGTATGTCTTAAAGATTTGGGCTTTGTGAAATTTTCATCATAAACAGCCTCTGTACAAATTTGGGGACACCACTGGATACATTTATTACCCACAGTGTGAAGAATTATAGTAGCTTAGTCTGGTTTTCTTCACTTTCTGAATTCTACTGAAATGTGTTTGGGCCGATGCATAAATTACATGTATATCACACCGGAGGGGTGGGGGGGTGGTGGTGTTAATGGCACCGTTACATTTCTATAGTGAAAGTGTGATAAAGGGGTAGATGGGGTGTCCAAAAAGGCAAAGAAAAAGCGTGACGTAATTTATGGATCAGCCCTTTCAAACCCTGCAAAAACATTCTAATTTGAATAGGGTATGGTTGACTATGAGATGTTGTTCATAGTTCATATGGGCATGGAAAGGGTCTGCAATATACCCAGCCATAGGTATTTTCACAATAATTCATATCCTATCCATGGGAACAATTATAGCGTGCACTCTGATGGTTTCTTCAAAGATTACAATTGAAATGTATGTCGTAGGTAACAACGCAAGTGTAGACTATACAAGCATTCGGGTTCATTTTTAAACAGACTGACTTTTGAACCCCAGTCATCAGACTATACAGCATAATTGCCATAGAGTGATGCATATAACATTTTGGCCAAATTCACTACAAGGGACCAGTAACATCCTCTCTTTATCTGAATGTGAGGGCTCGGCTGGATGAGAGCTGAGGGAATTTCCCTTATCTTCTGCTGTTAAAGCACAGGGGTCGAAACAACCCGAAGGCATCTGGGGTGCTTCTTGAGATTGATGATTGAAAAGGGTACTTTCTTGGGTTAAATGGGAGATGGGTCTTTTCAAGCACTTGAAGCTATGGTATTGTTTTTGGTTTTATCGATGAAACATATTGGAGCAAGTATCTTAAAGGTATAAAATGTATTTTTATTAATCTTTCCTTTGGGCGAGCTTTAGGGGATGACAAGGAAAGTAGCGGTTTTTTTTTTTATTCCAGTTTATTATTAGGATTTTACTACATAAAGAAATGAAATATTGCATCGTTCCCTCTGTTGACAGTGTTGTTACTAGGGAGATTTCAAGCAAAAATTCATTTGTAGGGCGATTATCGCTAAATAATTGCACGTGCATATAAGACAAACAGCAGTGTCCCTAGAAGTGAATGTCGGGTGTGGATGACAAGAAAATCTCTGATTTGCCTCCCTTTCCCCGTCCGCTGGTGGGTCCAGAATAAACTGTGGTGGAGTTGCATTACAGAATGCACGTCGACATCACGAGACTCAGAGACAAGGAGGAATAAACAGAGTCATCCTTGGGAGCAGCTCACTGTGTACGAGCAGCTCTGTGTGATGTATGTAGGTCTGTCTGGGTATAGGGCATCTGAAGGACTGCAGAGTAAATGGATTTCATAATAAAATCCATAGCAAGTACGTGCGTTGTAAATGTGTGTACGATGACCGATCGTATTGAGCTGGTCGATGGCTACAGTGTGACATACTCGATTGATTTACTATAGAGAAAGGAGCAGTACCATGGAAGAATTTTCCTTTGAAGTTTGAAGTGATGTATTACTCCGGTAGTTGTTCATTCCTTGTACATGTTTTTATCAGAAAGAGGGGGTATTTCTTACTTGTATCAACCAAAATTTGCAAAGAAATTAGGTATCTGTACAAACAGGCATAACAAGATCAGTTGTTAGTCATGTCTATAGATGTAAGGGCACGTTCAAACCCGGGGTTCAAACACTTGCTGTGTCGTAAGGGCAATGAGGCTAGCTGATACCAGTGATTTTAAAGAAAACTGAAGAGCCTTCTATTGAAAAACAACAACAACAACAACAAAAAACCAAAAAACAACTAAAACACGAGAGAAATAAATAGTAACTGACTGAGAACCATTGGAAGTGAAAAGGTCACTAACGAACCGCTGGGATGTTACTTCAGTGGTCTCGTAGTGCTTTGGCCTGGGGGTTTGGGTAGACTATCTCAATTGAAACATTTGCCTTCTAGTGGTGGATTATTGAGAATTTTTCTCTATTTGTAAGGTCGCTAATTAATTTTTTTCCTTCACTTTTCTTATTGCCTCATGTACATGCCACCAGGCGGCGCTGCGCACAGTCACGTGTCAGTCACGTGGGTGGGAGAGCAGCTCCATCTTATCAAACCAGTGTTGGGGCTTATCAAACGAGTGAGCACTTTGTACGGAGGCGAGTCGCTCAAGTAGCTGGCGGCCTGGGCCCCGTACGAGCAGGTTATCAAGGCCGAGCTGCTCACAGATAGCGGCGGCCAGGATGTATCTTTTATCAAGCCACCATGTCGATCTATGTTGCTCAAACGTGGTGCTCTAGAAGTGTTTTAGATTGAATGCCGGTGGGCCTGACACTTCCCAATAAACAAATGCCTGATAGGCCCTGGGGTGGGCTAGCCTGACCCTATAAGGGCCGCATCATGTCCATTGGTCGTCATGATGCACCAATGAAGTGCTGGCGAGACTGTTCGCTAGCATCATGCCGACCCTGTGGGAGTGTATCAACCCTGTTATGTCGGCATGATGCCTGACAAGTTACTCACCAGGGCTGCATTCATGCAAAATGACGGCCAATGGACATGATGCATTGATGCATTAGCGGTCGTCAAAGGGCTAGCTAGGGTGGGTTGGAGAGGATTGTGAAGGTAGTATGGCACCGTGTACTACATGTAGTACTATACTGAAGCTACCACTGGTGGTTGCTGGATACCAGCTCTGGTTTGTATAAGGAAGAGTGAATGAGGACCTCCGCTAGTGCTGGTCGTGTAGGGTGGTCTGCTTTGTGGGACCCATAGATCACCACCTACTCACACACGGAGGATCTGGTCTTGTCTTCTTTTTTTTCTAAATTGAAAAAAGACTGACTTTGTACCATCAAACTCTCATAATAGAGAATATCTGCATGTCATGTGGCCATATGGATCTACAAAAGGTATTGAAAGTGTTAGTACATTTTAATATCTAATAACTGATAATGAAAATGAAACATGGAAATATTGGCTACTTATTAAAGAGTCAATCATTGTGACAATAGGTTCTCGAGCGTCCCTACGAGCGCCAAACACTATGCTGTCCCGGATTCTTATAGACAACTTTCATTTCCAGTTTCAAGGATAAAAGACAAATAATTGGCCCAGGGTATCCCCTGGGCTATTGGAGCCGGGTTTTCAGTCAGATCCACAAATTTGTAATCACCAACTTTAGGGTGTAATCATTCAGTGATATACTGTTAGTTTACACATTTTTCAAAAGCCAAAGGAAAGTTTCAAATCTCATCTATCAGACAACATTTTGTCCTTTATGGTGAGTGATGTCTTTCTCTACGAAAAAAGCTGCTGTACTTATGTCATGTTTTAGGGAGCTATACTGACTACAAGTTCTTTAACCATTGGGTCTATGGGTCAGATAGATTTTGGCGATGAAATTAGCACATGGAGTCCTATAGATAATCGACACTTTTTTTCAGCAGGCAATGTTTACAGTGTCCAAGCTATACACATAACACATTGGGGACTGAGCGATAAACTAAGCATGCTAAGGATAAAGTTTTCTGTAGGGGCTAGGTGTCCAAGGGGCCAAGTTTCCAGGGGGCCAGATGTCCAGGGGCTAGGTGTCCAGGGGGCCAGGTGTCCGGGGGGCCAAGTGTTCAGGGGGCCAGGTGTCCAGGGGCCAGGTGTCTGGGGGCCAGGTGTCCGGGGGCCAGCGGTCCAAGGGGTTTAGTAAGAGAAGATTATGCCAGACTGGTGTCAGTACATGTATAGATAATAGTCTATTTGTAAGTAATTAGTCAATATTTCGCAAGTGCTGATTCCTGTGACCCTACAGGGTTGATAGAGGGTTTTATGGTACCTACCCTGAGCCTTCTGTGCTTCAATGCACAACGCCCAATTTTTATATTGGGGGGGGGGGTAGTAGACCCTGGGCCATATGTGATATATATCACACGTTAAATCTTTATAATCTTTACAAAGTATGTCTTGGAAGATTTTATACCATGATAATACCGGCATTCAGGTTGTGTGGATCATCAGATGGTAATAGTTAGGGTGGTGAGCTGTCCACACCGTTAGCTGTCACCTGTCTCCAGGTGGTCCCAGTTAAACACCAATATACTACTGAAGGACCCATTGTTAGCCCTGTAAGGCCAGCATAATGCTTTCATGCACCATGCCCATTTGTTGTAATGCTTTCATGCACCATGCCAATTTGTTGTAATGCTTTCATGCACCATGCCCATTTGTTGTTTAGAGAATAGACAACGATCTTCTTCACATCAAGACTGTCTGTTGTCCTAAAATGCACGAATGCATTCCAATCACTTAAGTACCAAATTAAGGTATGTCTAGACCAATTAATGGCCCTTGACTTGTTTCCATCTATGGTGACCTTGCTCAGGTGTGCACTGCACTCCTATAATGCACTCAAGGTTACTTTTATCGTGCAGCAGAGCACTGCCAGCCGTTTTATAAAATGCTTTCATGAAACAGGCCCATTTGTTGTAATGCTTTCATGAAACAGGCCCATTTGTTGTAATGCTTTCATGCACCATGCCCATTTGTTGTAATAATGCAGCCCTTCATGAAACATGCCTATTTGTTGTAAAAGCTTTCATGCACCATGCCCATTTGTTGTAAAAATGCAGCCCTTCATGAAACATGCCCATTTGTTGTAAAAGCTTTCATGCACCATGCCCATTTGTTGTAAAAATGCAGCCCTTCATGAAACATGCCCATTTGTTGTAAAAGCTTTCATGCACCATGCCCATTTGTTGTAAAAATGCAGCCCTTCATGAAACATGCCCATTTGTTGTAAAAGCTTTCATGCACCATGCCCATTTGTTGTAATAATGCAGCCCTTCATGAAACATGCATGGATGAAAGTCTTCAGGGATTTCCCTGATTTTAGGGATTTTGAAGTTCCAAGGCCCTATACATTCATATATAAACCCAAGTTTTCGGGCGGATATTGGACCATTTCAGGGATTTTCGTGCTCTGTGACTTTCATCCCTGAACATGCCCATTTGTTGTAATGCTTTCATGCACCATGCCCATTTGTTGTAATAATGCAGCCCTTCATGAAACAAACATGCTGACCAACCTGGGTCCTGAGTCTGTCAATACAATGCCCAGTCCTTTCACTCATTATGTAAAAGATTATTCGCACCTGCGGTCTTCATTTTGAAATAAAACAAACCTTATCCACAGGTATCTATGCGATAAATCAATCTATTTTGAGGAGAAAATTACTCGAATTTTGGATGGCTTAAAAACACCCCTCTTTTTTCAAAAGTACCTGTTTTACTTTTTTTCTCACAACATACCCCCTTTTCTTGAAATCCATTGAAGCACTTTTTTTCCGGGAAAGAACGTTGGACGTAGCTATAAGAAACGAGGCCCTTCTCCCTGGCCCTAATTACAATAACACATATCTGAGAAACTAGAAACTAATGGGAAAGCTTGAGCATTGTAACCTAATCATTCCCAGGCAGCATAGCATTGCAGAGTCAAGGTACGGTAGATATCTATTGGAAATACATCTGTGCACAATACCTAGCATTCCCCTTTCTATAGACATTCTGCTGGGAGCAATTCCAGCAGGGTTCTCGTCCAGAGTACTTTCTACTCACCTAAACAGCGAGGTATTAATTATAGATTGCATCTAATTTCCACGATCTGCTGGAAGTCTTTTACTCTTGTGAATCCATCAAGGTCTGCACCTTGCCCCAGTGCTTAACTTTCTTCGTCTACATGATGCACTAATGCAGCACTGGCGAGTGAATTACCAGCATTGCAGCTCAAGGGCGGATCCAGAATCTGGGAAAGGAGGGGCCCAGCTCAAAAGGAGGGGGCGCACCCCCTATTTTTGAGCAAATCTTGGGGTCCAAAATATGAAATTAAACTCTTAAGTACTGGAAAAAGGGGGGTGCATGCGCCCCCATGCCCTCCTTCTAAATCCGACACTGCAGCTGGTGCATCATGTCGTCTCTTGTGATTGTTTCAGCCCAATAGCCAGTTAGCTGGATGGATTATCGACCAGTGACTGTATGATAATTCCATGCATTTACAGGTAGTGCAAAATTCATAGAGGGAAACTGGTAATGGCTGCGCCGACTGGACCTTCCGCAGTATCGGTGTAGGGCATGGTAGATGAATGCAGCAATGGTGAGATATTCTCCAGAGCTGCATTTATAAATGCATCTTGCTGGCAAATAGACATACCAGTAGCACATTAAAACATATTTCATAAGGTTCAGATGTGGCAGGCAGTCCTGTAAAGCTAGGGATACACTGCTGTGAATAGATTGCAACTTTCACTCGTGTGTGTGTTCTCGGAGAAAAACATTCCAGCAGTGGATCTGCTGCTGCGACAAAATTCACGTGATGTTCGAGCGGCTTGCGAGAACACTCGCAGAAATCATGATGTTTTGATTTTTGCGACTCCTCTCGGACATACTCGCCACGGATGCTTTTCGCAAGAAATTCGTGTCAGTGGATCCGCCACTTAAGCATACCTCCAGTACCCAACTCCAGGTGAATGCATACATGTGTTGGCCTCGGGCTGCAACCAACAGTTAGCCCGGTATCCCCGATAATTACCCCATAATCCAGGATACTTTGCCTCTACCCCTATACGGACTTAGCAGGTTTAATTATTAGCCAATGAGAGAACCCCAATCTATTCACTGCGGTCCTTCGGGGGCCAACTGGTACCCATGTGATAGGTATTATCAGTAGAATTCGCTGGTAACAAGCTCCAGTAATGGCGGCGCCCATGTGACAACCTGCTACCTCGGAATAGAGTTACCTGAGACCCAGGTGTGCTTAGCCCTGTAAAGACAAAAGCGAGTCTTTAGTTAACACCTTTTAGACAGCTCATGTATGGTAATATTCATGGCGAGAAAATCAATTAATGGATGAACCATTAAATTGATGGATGAACCTGCGTGTCCGTGCCCATACATGCATGCTCCAGACACTCATTGAGAGGACAGAAAAGATGAGAACAATACCTTTTTAGGATGTGCTAGCAAAGGGAAGTCCTTAAGGATAGACAAGATAATGCTCAAAGGCTTAATGTTCATACCGGGTATGTCGCCATGATGCACCTGTACCTCGCTAAGGGGGTGCATTGGCGCCTCATACCAGCATCATCCCAACCCTTGAGGTACCGGTATGTAGGGTATGCATGGTGCATGAACGTAGCCCTGAAGAGTTAGTTACTCACCACGGGTACATTCATGCATCATAACAACCAAAGGCTATAACACATTAAAGTAAGTAGCTTCCCTTACAGGGTTAAGCCCCCAACGCCCAGCACCCTTACTCAGAGAGCTTTCAGCACGCACGTCGTCATACCTGGGGGCGACGAGAGGAGAATGGGGGTAGAGAGGGGGGGAAAGGGGTTTGGCCATGAGTAGAGAATGGCTCCGATGATGATGATAATTGTGATGATGATACATGTGTTATATGGGGTAGGCATCTCCCAAAGTGGGTGTCGATTTGGGACATGGACTACAGTACCTCATTGAGTAGCTAATAGTGAAGATTCCTGCAGGGCCTGCAGGCGTATTTACATGGATCACAACACTGACCTTGTCAGGGTTCCCATAGGTCAGGGAAAGTCATGGACAGTCAGGGAAAAAATAAAGTGGTCAGGGGAAATCAGGAAAAGTCATGGAGTTTTACAAATTTTTGCCCTGAGTCAGGGGAAGTCAGGGAAAATTTGCCAAAATGTATCACTTGATATTCTGCAGCATTAAGATTTGGTCAGGGAAAAAGTCGTTTTTGGTCAGGGAAAGTCAGGGAATTTCAATCTGAGATTCTTGTGGGAACCACGCTTATGCTTAGTTTAGAAAAAGTCTAAACCCTCTTTAGGGCAAGATAAAGATAACAGATCTTTTGCATAGTTTTTGTGCTTCCCCCCATAATGGGTTAATATCCCATCAACATGTATTGTTCCCCAATAAGTCTGCACATACATGTACAGTGCTCTTTAAGGCTTTAGGCTTCTGCTTGGTTAGACTCTTTAACTCTCTAACATTGACATGTGGCCCTTAGTTAAGCATTAACAGTTGTCAAAATAACAACTCAGCATGGATGAGTTACTTTTAACACACCATGAATGCATCATGCCAACCCTTTGGGAGAGCCACATCTCTGTAGGCTCACATTCAGTACAGGCGAGGTACTATCCAAGGCTGCATTTATGCATTATGCTTTTTTTCAGATAATAGAAGCAAGTTGTCTGTGAAGTGCTGCAGACATAAGCCTCTATCTGCTGTACATCCAGGCTGGTAAGGAATCAGTTATGGACCAGGTATGAAAGGTGGCCATGAAATAGAGATACTTTGTTATAAACTGTGTATACCAACATGTGGGGTATTCTATATTTATTTATCAATTTATTTTATTTTTTCTTTGGGTGGGGGGGGGGGGGGCTGTGCAGATATTTAGGTGGGTGTTGTGTCTGAGGCTATAATTACCCTCCAATTCTACATAGATATACAAGTCATAGCCTATAGAGTAGACAATGTCAGACCCTTTGTGAGGCTAGGACAACCTTGAACTCAGGGTGCAGCTTGTACACATTTCAGGGGCGTAGGAAGCAAATTTTTATTGGGGGGGGGGTAGGGGTTTCGGTTAGGGGGGGGCTGCTATATTTTTATATAGGCTTATATAGGGAACCGGTGATGGGGCAGCAGCACAGGGTGCAGCTTATACACCTACACTGAAAAGATAAGGCTTAAAAAGGTACTCTGTAGTGATCACTTTTCGTCATCTTATTGATGACCCCGAGGGGGAGTACCCTGTGATCTTTTAGGTGATCACATGTGATCACCCTGGGTGATCACTACAGAGCACTTGTCTGAACTGACTAGAGAGGAGTTTCTGAATGATTATGTTGTCATTAATTAAGATTTTTGCATAAACATGCATAATTATCCCCTTCCCTCCACACAACCAAGAATCCATTGAGGGCACTTACAGCTGAGTTATGATGCCTTGGTGAGGCATACATGTAGTTGTTTGTATAAGGAATATTAGCTTATCCCCATGGTAATGATTATTGTTTGAGCGACAAAAGAGGTGTCAATTATTAAACATGCTTTCATATTTGATTATTTTGACCAAATGTCTTTTTTGATCACTTAACATTCCCTTGTGATGACATTTTTCACATCTTTCATCTACATAAGAGTATTATAGATACACAATCAAGATAGCTCGCATAGTGGACATTGCATAACCTATTGTTGTACACTAAGGCCCCCTTGTGGTAGAAAAATATCATCAAAGTGATGACCTTGGGTGATCATAATGATGACCTTAGGTCATCAATAGGGAAAGAGGACCTTAACTCATCAATAGTGATCACCTTAATAGAAGCCTATATTTTCAGTGTAGCTTTACGGTATATGTATTGCTGTATATATGTAGGTGGGGGAGGGGGGTAGATAGCTATGTGTGCCTACATCCATGTGTATGAGGGTGGTGGATGATGGGGCAGCAGCACAGGGTGCATGGCTTATATGTGGGTGTGGCTTATACACGAGGCTTTACGGCATCTGTATCTCTGTGTATGTGGAGGGGGGGGGGGGTAGGTATAGATATGTATATGTGGTAGATATATCCAGGTGGGTGATGGGGCAGCAGCTCAGGGTGTGGATAGGAGTCTGCAGGTATTTGATGGGAGAGGGGCGACCAGGTGTGGCCGTGTCATGAGGCGCCATCCCCGCCTCAGGTAAGCCTTGCCCGGGTTATCTATCACCCATCCCTCCTCGTCCAGCAGCAAGCAGAGTGCTGCTTTGTGGGGCAGGCCAGGAGGAAGAAGAACACTGGAGGAGCAAAGGAACAGGGGCAAATTTAGCGCGATATCGTAAAACATCATGTAAAATCCGCGCCGAATTTGGGAGAATGCTCTTAGGCCGCACCTGAGACCTAAGGAGGTTGCCATTCCCTAATACTACCGTATAGTCTATATATGCCGCACCCTGACTTCGGTATTAAAGAGTCCACATGCCGCACTAGGTCTCTGGAATGGTCTAATATCAAGGGTTTTACGGTAGCTCATTTACCCTTCAAGGGCCACATGATGACTCCAGGTATATGTTCCTTAGTTTTCATAACACACTAATGCAGTGTTAGTAGTCTACTAGTAGTCTACTAGAGTATTGGCCACTAGCTGGTGTGGAGCTGGTTCCGGGGACACACACTGATAAGATGGGGCCAGAATGTCCTTGGAAGTTGGTGTTAACCAGGACAAGGTACCCATCATGGTATGTCTTATCAGTGGGTTTTACCTCAACCAGCGAAATTCAAAATGGCGGCTCCACTAGGCCTCCATACTGAGTCCTATATTTGCCATCACTGCATTGGCATTATTGATGCATTTAATACAATGATTCTTCGGGGGTGTAGGCCTTCCAAACCTGGATGAATGCAACACTGGTGAGTTACTTCCTAGGGTTGCATTTGTGAATCAAGAAAACAAAGTGTACTAATTGCATAGATATACAAGACGGTGATGTTTTGAAATAGACGACTGTCAAAAAAAAAAAAGAAAAAAAAGAAACAACAAAACAAACATAAGAAGGATAACAGTAGCAAATATATGGACTAGTATTTAGTAAGCCAGAAAGGTATCGAAATATTTACAACACGATAAAAAAACTGGTCTTAAATTTAGTAACCTACAGTTTCAAAAAAATGATTCTAATAACCGCCCAGACGGCTAAACGAGACACTACGGTATTAAGCTAGGGTGGGCGCAGTATTAAGAATTAGGCCAGGGATGAGGGAGGCTGGAGATGCTCGATGAAACATCTTCACCTTGCTACCCCTTCTGTATGGTTTGTGCCCTATGTCTTTTTTCCCTGACGCTGAGATTTATAACGGCAATAGTGCACGTGTGATCGGCCTATGGGTCGACGATTACCGGATAATCCGCCCCTGGCACAGCCTTGCCCGCACCCTGCCGATAGATAACACTTGTCGACGCCATTCACCTTCCGCCGGCCCCTACATTAATAACTCGCCACCCATCACAGGTGAGCAGCTCTCCAGCCTTGTCATCCCTGGGCAGCATCTCTCAGTGAATTGCTCATCTAGCGTATAGCAATGTGGTTCTCATCGTTTCTAATATACCAGTATACTGAAGTTTCAGAAATGCCAGTTTTCCTATAAGCTACTAGTACTTTTTAGGGAATTCCTGCTGAAGTTACATTGAATCACCAATTTATTGTATATCCACCTGAACTGTATATCAACCTTAAAGATTGCTCTTCAAAATAACCGCACATATGGATATGAAGAAGTTGAAAAAAAGCGCAAAGCAAACACTATGGGATAAATTGAAGTGGTTTACCTACACACACTGAGTCTGAGCATATATTTGTTTGATTTTTGGAAAACCTTTGGACGATTGTTAAACTACCAGAGCGTATACATTACATACACCAGTATTGTATAGGTTGCATTGTGTTTTTGGTAGTGCCAGTAAAAGTATTAACTGTAAATAGAATTACAGACGTTAAAATCCCTTGAACTATGCTCAAAAAGGGTAAGCTCCTTCAGAGTGGGTATACCGTTAATATTTCCGGCCTTATGAAGGATATCTCAGTCAATCGAAAGAAATCAAGATCTTTTAAAGGCCATAATAGCAACAAAGTCCTCAGTGAGTTGGAACCGTCGGCAACGAGCCAAAATTATTTCATGCCTTAACCCTTCAAAGACCGCATGGTGCCTTCAGGTTCTCGTTCCTTGTCTGTCATGATACACCAATGCAGTTCTGGCCACCACGGTATTGGTGCATCGTGCTGACTCTTCAGTGAGAATATACCCATCGGCACGATGTACCAATGAGTGCAACCCTGGAGAGTACACTCATCAGAGATGCGTTCCTGCATCGTGGGTGACCAATGGAAAATAGGGTTTTAAAGCATGACTATTAAAGGGTTAGGGCACTCAAGTAGCAGACGGCAATCACAATAAAACGCTCCAAGACGCTCAGCAGACGCTGCGTCGACGCTGCCCGAACGCTGCGTAACAATCAGACGGCTCCGGCTTTAATTTCATTGTTGCCGCTCTGTGTAGTAGGCAGCTGGTTCGTCACCTCGCCAGGAGGGGTCGCGCGGGTGTTATCTTTTTGATACCGAGCCAAACGCGCACTTTTTGAACCTTTTGGAATGAATAAGACCCCACGCATTTCTTTTATAGGCAACACAAAACTAGGTTCGCGTAAGCGAGTAGAATTTAACTTTTTGGCATTATTTGTGGAGTGGTATCGTAAAAATATTTCAATGCACCCCAAAATAGGAGGGAAATAAAGCTGGACTCGATTGGAGAACAAATTCTACACCCATAAATGACATCAATGTACGTATGAACTAGTACATGGGAGGAATGTATGTATACACTGTAGATATGATAGATGCATTGATTGGTCAGAAAAAAAAGTTACGCGATATGTAATTTTAATATTCATATATGCCCGAAAATAGGGGAAAGGAAAGAAAAGAATTTAGCAATGTTCTGGTGATATCAGTGGCGCCCACATACAGCATACCTAATTCCAAACACTTATTGCTTCAAGGACACAAATCCGTACTTCGATAAAAGACAATTAGATAAAGTATACCAGGGTCAACTTAATTGCTAATGGTTAGAGGTATTAGGTGGGGGGATACCTACTAAGACAGGGGGTGAGGAGCAGGTGCTTTTAAATTCCTCTCCAGGCTCCCATCCCCTCCCCGATGTACATGTAAAATGTCCATGTACAATAGTATGTGTGCCAGTGGGCTGCATGGCAACACCGTCCCCTTTCCTCACAAAGTCCTACCAAACGCCTCATTAAATTACTACACATGAATGGAGACGACACTATTTTTCTACTCCCTCCACCAAAATGATATCCCTTCACTCTTCATCCCAAAACCACAATCCCCACCCAATATTCTCACGCCTCAAGGATGGAGAATAGTACTGCTCGATTTGCATGCCAGTGCTGTCTATAGCTGGATGGGGTGGTCTGGGTTTGGGCTGGGGGTTATTGTTAAGGGGTTGATATTGATGCACTTCTAAGAGTTGGCTGTAGACCTCCTATAAATAACGGTGGATATAATAAAACACATCTTCCACCTGACTGAGTCTTACATTGTTGCACATCTCTGATGTCTGTCCAAGGGGATTAAGTGTTGGCGCTCCCCTCTTGGCTTTTTAGCTGATGTTAGAAGTTTGATTATTTTTATGAATGTGCAATAGAGTGTAAGATATAGAATTATCCCCTTCCCTGTGAGATTTCTAGATGCATCTAGGGCAGCTTGTGTATTGATTTCTAATGACATTATAAGTTTGAGTGGGGTGAAAATTCATGTCTTGAGTTGATGTCTCAGTTTTTAATTGACATGATATCTTACACTTTTGAAATGGCAATTTTACATATAGGAGATGCCACTTTTTTAGAAGTATACTTTTGGGAGGAGGGTTCAACCAATATCTGTCAAAGGTGGTACATTGAGATCTGACACTATGATAATATTACACACACCAGTTGGTGGTCAGTCGGGAGTAGTTTTGAGAAGATCGGAGATAAGAGATAAGATAAGGGTCCAATTGAGGCTTCTACTCCTGGCCCCTGGTTTACAAATCTCTCTGTTTTTCTTAAAGAGGTAATTTCTATTACTAAATAGGCTGAATTTTTTTCTATATTTCATCAAGTCATTTCCTGATTTGTTTTAGATTTTCTGTAAATTTTTCTTATAACTTATCAATGAGTTTGTGACTTTGGGTGATAGAAAATGGGAGAGAATTTTCTCAGAGGTTTAGAGCCCCACTGCCTCTGACCACACCACCCTCCCGGCTGGGGAGATTTCAGATACGACTGACCTAGGCCTGACACCTCAAAACCAGACATAATCAACAGTTCATACAAAAATTACGTTCCAAGATAGTAGGAATCGTAGAAGAACATTGTGTATAAGATAACTGAAGATGACATCTGTAATCATGGCAACATAAAACTCATCTCATTCTCCAAGCCCCCCCCCCCCCCCCACACACACACACAACCACACTCCTGCCCCCACAATCATAAGTACCTGTCATCATACACAGATCGTGCAGCCACAAATATAGCCAATCACTGCCATTGTCTCTTGCCTCCCAACCAATCAAAACGCGCCTCTCTTGGGGATGGGCTTGCCGCTATTAGATAATTGAACCGCTGCGCTCCGAGGTCAAGGAAAAAGCATAGAGACAGATGCATTATTGATACGCCGAATAATTGGCGCGCCAAGAAAAATGGCCACTGCAGGCCCCATCCCTACAGTAGTGTGCAGGGTATTGGGGCTCTGTCTGACGGATTTAAGTGATTAAAATGGGCACTGGGGGCAGACTTAGTGATGGGGGGTAATCATCTGGATATGGGCTGATATATTATCTGTGTGGTCACCCTACCTACTTCATTGTATTATTGTATGTGATCAATAATTGGGGAGGTGGAGGAAGTGGGCAGTTTCTGATTGGAGGGGCGGACACAGTAAGGTGTGTCTGATGGAACAAAGTTCGAAAATAAATACAAAGAGTAGATTCTCATGGGGTTGGCCAAGTTATGAAAAAAAGGAGATAAAAATGAAAGTTTGCAGGAAATCTTTGGGATGTGCAACTGGAAAAAGTTGGTAAAACTACGTGATACCCCTCCACCCTATTGTGATTCCCTAAAGTGCACCATTGGAGATTTGTGTAGGAATGTGGGCATTGATTTCGGCGAAAATCGAATAAATTGACCAAAGATAAATTCTATTTTTCATGTGAAATTTGAAATGCATTATGACATTTGATTGATTACACGATATATCTATCACCCTGAATAAATGAAGGTGACAGGGGCGTAGGAAAAGGGGGGGGGCTAATAATGAGGAGGTTCCATATATAAGCCTATATAAATATATAACAGGCCCCCCAACCGAGATCCCTGCCCCCCCCCCCCCCCCCAATAAACATTTTCTTCCTACGCCCATGGGTGAGTGTAAAGTAAAATATGTGATGAGCGAGACGATATTTTCACGATGGTTATGTGAATAGTTATAGGGTGTGTAGGGGGGGGGGGGGGTAAGATGGTCCATCCCCCATTGCCTTTGGTATTGGTATTGGCCCCATGTCTCCCATAGCCGTCCATACATTATAAGACTACTGCGCTGATTATACCCCCTCCGCCCCCATCACCCGCCCTCTGCTAGGAGGCGCCTACCGCAGTGCTGGCATCTCCGATTAGCGCCGCACACGGCTGTTTCCGGTCAGCCATAGATCTCACCCACAAAGCGGCTGGAGGGTGGGGCGGGGGTCGGGGGCTCCGGGCGCGCCCTGGAGGAGTGGATTTCGTTTTAGCCGGGTGGCGGGGACCCGACCCGGCTGACCCCGGGGCGGCGCGGTGGGTAGGAAGTGCCCTGATGGCCGTGTGAATTATTGATAAGAAAGGCAGATTCATCCATGGAGAAATATGGCTACCATACCTCGGTAGACCCCTCCCCCATCGACCCACCCACCCGAAACCCTGACGCCCTTGGCTCCCCCACCCTCATGTCCGGCGCCATCTGCTCTCTACAGCCCGACGCGTAATTGCCGCACCCTCAGCAGCGGAAGTCGCCGACGCTGCCCCCTCGATCCCCCTACAAACAAGAAACACCTCCAACCCGACCACCAGGAGTCGCATGGGTCACGTGGGGTAGTTATAGACCAATGGATTGTCCGCCGACCCTACCTGCCGTAGTTCGCCGCGGTCACTGCAGAGGGCGCGCCGGTCAGCGTCCGGTCGGCAGTATACGCGTGCGCCTTCGTCATTGACCGGAAGTAATACAACTACTAACTTGTTTATGTGAGTATAGCTATAACTTCCGGTTTAGTAGAGCTGAGCTACTTTGTCATGATGTTGCAAATCATTAGCAAAGAGTGGTAAATTCTATGAGAAAGGTTGTGACAAAATAATTTGATTATTGGATCAAAGTCCGGGATGACTGACCATTTAGTTTGCTAAACTTTCGACCCCCATACAATCCAGTATATGCATATTGACTGACCACTCCCTTGGGGTTGGCCAGCAGTTCACTAGACATGAATTAACTGTGGCAAAGTTTATAAGAGTAAGGAGGAGTACATAGACCTATATAACCTCTCAGATAAGAGTAAGGATGAATTGGATGAATTTAGTGTATAACTATCTGTCTTTCATTCCTCCCTTTCTTCGCCTTATCACTTCTTCCAATCTGATTGCTTCTTCTGGGCTTCCTCAGGTAACAAGCATCAACTGCACACATACCCTTCATAAGTAATGTTAGCTCTTGCCCCTACGGACGCCCACCCTCCTCATTATGCGCGCGCATCCTGAGATTTACTCACCGGACGCCGCTTGCCCCCGCCGCTGATTGAACCGCGCAGCGCCCGGCCACCAGATGTCACTGCGATGGGTCTAGACCCCTAAATTCGACAGGGTGACATGGCCATTTCTTAAAATCGACATGTGACATGGAGCTTAGTGACAAGGACATGGAAAGGAAAAAGTTAGTGACAAGAGACAAGGCCTTTCCTTAAAATCGACATGTGACATGAAGCCTAGTGACAAGGACATGGGAAAATAGAAATTTAGTGACAAGTGACATGACCATTTCTTAAAATCGACATGTGACATGGGGACCCCCCCATCTAGACCCCCACTGCGGTTGGCGGCGATAGATGGCGCCACCAACTCAGCCAAATGAAATGTCACAATGCACTGGGCGCCATTATTGATATTGGGAAAGATTTAGCAGGGGTCGGTGTCGGGGGCGGCGCTATAATGATGTCGGAGGGCGCATGGCGCGGCGTAATGGGCGGGCGTGGGCCTAGACCCTGCACCCTGGAAAAAGTACATCAAAGTGGGCGCGTCACATATAATAGATGAACTTTGGTGGATAATTGTAAAAACAGATAGCGTAAATAAGGGGCAGGGACGGTTTTGTGGATGTGAGATTGTGTATACATGTACACATGAAAAGTCTTTGCATATTGTCAAACGTCAGATTGGGGGTCATGAAACTTGAAAATGAAAGGAGTAGAAAATAATTTACCATTGTACCTAAGGATGGGGCTGCAATGTAGCCAGTGGTAGCCTGGCACAAATTCCAGGAACACATGGGGGAGGGTGGAACGCCAAGAGGATGTATCCGCACAAAGGATCTACGCAATGGTACTTGGATCACCCCTCATGCTTAGCAGCCCAATGAGGGCTTGAGATAGGGGCATGGTTTGAGATAGGGCAGGTGATGAGAGGGCCTACAGGCTACAGTGGGGTCGATACAGGTAGTTGGCGTTATGGATAGTGACAGAACTGCAGCTTCTGCCCAGACCCTGGCATCCCTAGCCCACTTAAAAGCAGGGATAAAAGTCTTCAGGGAATTCCCTGATTTCAGGGATTTTGAATTTCCAGGGCCCTATACCTTCATAGAAACCCCGGTTTTTGGGATAAATATTGGACCATTTCAGGGATTTTCGTGCTCTGTGACTTTAATCCCAGTAAAAGGGTCTATACCTCCTTTTTCCTATCCCTCGGGTGTGTGTGGTGCACATGTATACGCGGGCACTGACACATTCCTCTTGTGAAGTTTGTAATGTAGTTCTCGCCATGAATATGACCTAGCTGTCGAAATGGCGTTAAACATCTATTACTCACTCTCTCACTCTGCCCAGACCAGCAGCAAATTGAAATAATAACACACTCCTGTGCCCCCAGGTCCATACCGCTACGCCATATGGACAAACTAAGATTAGTGTAGGGCCATGTTGGTTTCGATTCAGCTGTTAGACGATTCTCGAGTTATGCAAAACAAAGGAAAAAAGGAACACAAAAATCAGAGACTTCTTGAGGATGGTCTGATGGATGGGTACCGTGTCAATCTTAAACATTCTCTGGACAATGATGGGATCATTGATTTCTTGATATACTACCATGTACTGGTTTTCAAGGAAGTGAGAAATATTGAAAGTTGATTAAGAACTATAGGCTTACATCCTTATCATTCTGGTAGACATTCCTAGATATTCAGATATCAGTAACTATGCGCTTACAATGTAGATTCGCCTACAGGTATGGGTAGACGTAATTGGCATAATTAAAGCAATGCCAACGGTACACATACCGTCGTTGGCATCCAGTGCTGGGATGTTACTTAAATTAAAGCAAACGCCTACTCGAGAAAATGAGGAAGCATCTGTCCCCATATAAACTTCTTCATTTGTACCGAGAAATTATTAGTTTGAGCTATTCCCTCATGCGTATTACGCGCTTAGGTAATGGCTTTTGATAGTCTTAAGGTTGCAGGGGTGTGATTCTTCCTTTCAGGCATGTAATTTTGCAGATCTATTGACAAAGATTTGGACGATAAGTAGAATAACGATCTTGAGACCAGATTTGAGGGGGAAACATTAGATAAGTATTAAGGATTTGTAGTTATGAATAAATGACGATGAGCCAATATACATCTTACATGTGTGTATTTATATATGAGATACCCTTTTCCTATATTCCTATATAGCTAACACATCGTTCTCTACTGATTCTAGTCTAGGGGAAAAAAGAGGAAGGATATTAAACGGAGAAATAGTCATTTCTCCTCACCTGTGTCGCTCACCGACACACGACTGCCCCTCCCACCACCAGGGGTCCACAGGGTCACGTGGGCCATGGCCACGTGACCTGGGGGCTGACCCATCAGGTCACGTGACCGTGTGTGCAGGATGACCTGGATGATGAATGAGGTCAGAGTGACACAGTTAAACCTCCAGAAGCTGCATGATGCACCCAGGTTTATGCACCATTGTCATCATGATGCACCAATACAGTGCTGGCGAGTAGACTCACCATCACCAGCACTGCATTGGTGCATCATGATGACCCTTTCTGAGTCTTATCTGTTAGGTAGGGTCGGCCTGACGCATGGCACTGTCTGATCCAGGGTTTTGAAAAAGGGGGGGCGCACCCCTTGTTTAGTCCCTATTTTGGCTCAAATTCAAGACAAAAGGGACAAGTAAACTCTACAGTACAGTAAAAAAAGGAGGGCCGCTCCCGTCTAAATCTGCCATGGCATGGATGCAGCATTGACGAGTTACTCGCCAGAGCTGCATTCATGCACCATGCTTCCATTGGGCACAATGCAATATGCGGCACCTGAAGGGATAAGGAGTTAATAGGGAGATGGAAGGGCTGTGAACTTTGATCAACTGGAGGGCATCCCCTCACCTCCACACCCTCTCTGATTAAACAAAAGCTCTGTGGGGATTAATCACCTCCACTCACAGACATGGGTCATGGCTTAATTGGGAGGTGATCAGTCCTTTCTACTCTGTTACTTCTTGTTAGAAAACGAATACACGAGGATATTTAATTGTAGTGCATGTATATTTTTGTGACTTATGTTGACTTGTGTTAATTGGTTAATGAGAGAGGGGAAGAGTAAATTGGAGAGAAAGACTGAAACCTATACATGTTAAATTGTCCATTCGCATGTTGAACTGCCGTATCTCTGGGTTGGGAAAATAGAAAATGGAAGGGTCCACTCAATATCCACCTGTGCAGGTGCCCTTGCAATAAGAAAAAGATGCATGATCTCTCATTTACCTTCACATGCTAGAAACGTATATACAGATTACCATCGCTTTGTAATACGTGCATTCTATATCCAACTTAAAACACAGATATTAGAAATACACTCTAATAAATTAACGTAGAATATTCGGAGTATCACCGTTGAATTGAGAGTTGAGATAACCATTTTTTTCTTTGTCCTTTTCCAGGTTCCTACGATCACACAGTGAAGCTGTTTGATGCTCGATCTCCGACCAGCACGCTCACGGTGAACCACGGCTATCCAGTGGAGAGTGTCGTCATGATGCCCTCTGGTGGACTCTTCCTTTCCGCAGGTCAGTGTTTGAGCATGGATGTATTAATAAGGGTGTCTTTTAATAAATTATTAACTCGGAAGAGTTATAAGCACCACCATGGATTAAGACGCTTTTGGGGGTCCCCAGAAAGAGGCAGATATGGGTAAAATTTGTGGAAATAAAGCATCAAAGGAGTGTAATTGTACAAAAATATGTTCATATTCTGTTAGAGGAACATGTATAGATCAATATGTACTTTAGTGGTACAATAAATGACTGATGTTAGTACAATAGATGGATAAAAAATTGTTGTACTAGAATTGCAGAGAGGCGATCCTTTGGGCCTCCAATGGTGAAGAATACACATTCCATTGGGAAACCTTCTTTCCCGCCCTTTTGTGTTAACCACTGATTCACTCTTCAAGCAGATGTGTAGGACTACACTACAATTATGTAAAACCACAACCTACTACTTAACATCTGCTTGGAGCTGTGAATGGCAGTGCTGATGTCAGACAAGTTGCCCCCTCCCCTCCCGTCTCTGCCGAGTTAGGTGTGGCTACGGCGCATTCCTCTAGTTAACATGATAACATGCTATATGCACATAGTGTTCGCCTATTGATGTTGCTGAATAGACGTATAATTAAGTTGCTGAGTCATTTAATACACCATTATGCTGAACTTGAATGGTCGATACACAGAAGAACAGACTACATGTATTGATGCAGCACCGGTTAGTTGGGCGCTGGAGCAGCATCATGATGTACCATGAAAAGGAATGAGCTTAGATTTTCAGGGATGGGAGTCCATAGGGCTTAAATCCCTAATTTCAGCGACTTTCAAATTTCAAGGGCTTAGATATTTCTAATCGAAGCAGTGCTTTAGGGACAAATAGGTGCATGATGTGAAAATCTAAACTGTTTAACGGTTTATAAAGATAACTAACATGTTCCAAAGATACCAAATGTACCACGCTATTGTCATGATATCAGTATTGTACATGAAGATGATATGTTTAATTGATTGACAAGAGCAACCCAGTAATCACCGACAAATGGTGTCAATGAGGTGACCACCAATTGGGCCCTGACAAAGTGAGTGAAATCTATGATACTAACTAAAGAGATAAAAAAAACACTGCCCAGATGGCACCCGTTGCCCTTATCTATGCACCACCAGACACTACTATAAATCACAACTTGTTTACGGCCAGCAAATGATACAGGTCGTGAGTATCTCACGGAGCAGCTCACAAAGCAGCTCAGGGTAACTTACTGATACTTTTACGTTATATGGGCCACCATCACTGACTGTCTGTTGGGGTTTTTCAGGTGGGTCCCTTGTCGATATTAAGAAATGTTCATGTGCCCCTATCGAGTTTAAGAAATGCTCATATTCCCCCATATCAGGGCAGACCCATAAAGTATGTCACACCAGAAGGGCCAGGTTGGGGTGTCCTCTTTTGGCTGTGTTGGCTCCTCTAGGCCTATTATAGTAAAAGTGTGACAAGGGATGGGGGGGGGGGGATATCCACTAAGCCCAAAAATGTCCATGACACCATTTCAAATGTAAGGCTCTAGAGCCATTGTGTTGGTCCGTGACATTCCCAAATTGTTCAATTGTCATGGACAATACTTGTAGTAATTTAGTGGAATGCGTGGTCTATTTTTTGCTGAAAATCTTCAGTACACTAATAACTTCTCCCACCTGAACTCCTATCTGTGATAACTAGGCGTAGGCGTAAGTTAATGTGTTTTCATCAGTACAGAAAGTATCAATGGTATGTTGGAATTCTAAGTCAGCGAAAATCACAGAGGCCGATAAATAGCGGTAAGTGCAAACTGAATAGGGGCAGAGTATCAGGTTGTTTTTCTGCGTACCTTTGCATATGAGTAGCCACTACCCACACAAGTACTAGAAGCAGACACAATCCTTTTAATGACCCTGCAGAAATTCTCACCTTTTGCCGACATTTTGTTTCGTTTTGTGGTAATTTATTAACTCGAAAAGCAAGTTATAAGGAGTTTATAACTTCAATCATTTTGGTTGTGCGAATAAGTTTAAAAAAAGATGGAAATTTTGTATATAAGAGGCAGAATTACTTAATGAATTTGTAGTGCCATTAAAGGAGGAGATGTAGGGGTCTTGCAGGAAAAGGTATTTCATTACAAAGTTTTGTAAATTTTGAGAAATTGTCAAAATTGTACAGACTCAGTTGGTTGGCAGCCATAAGACCCTTTTTGCCTCCAATGGTAAAGGTATATGATGTTGATCTATGTATCAACTTTCCTGCCTTTTTGGGCAATGTGGTGTAAATAGTGCAGTTTTGGCAGGGAGTTATGCGAATAGTGGCTTGGTGGTGCGAATAACATGGGCAAGGGAGTGCTGATGCAACAGGATGAGTGCACAACTCATGGGAGCCAATCACAGGCTTTTCACTTTTTGAGTTATCAGCAATTTACATTGCTGCATTATTTTTTCCTCCCGATTTTAACCAGGATCTTAAGATTTGCGACTTTTTGTCGACAGAAATGTGGCATATTTGGAGAAAAGAAAATCCAGCATACAGGTTACAGATGGGCACTTTGAATTCACCTCAGTTTACTCATGGATGTCAATTTCATGTCTCTGGTTTACTCCTTATCATTTTGTTTGGGTGTGCCTCTTATTTATAAAGAGATACTAAAGCGTATCTGCAGGACTTGTAGACCCCTGGTGTCCTTAATCGTCTCGGGTGAATCAGCGCTGCAAAGACACGGGGTGGAAATGTTCAGTACTCTCCCAGAACAGCTCAGGTCTCCAAGCGGAGACCAAGGGACTGATCAGCGTGATGTAATTGTGTGTTTAAGATAAACCTTTAAGGCCCGCATGATGCCTCCAGTTTCATCATCATTAGTTGGCATGATGCACCAATGCAGTTCTGGCGAGTCCGCTCGCCAGCACTGCATTACTGCATCATGACGACCCTTCAGGACTGTATTACTCATCCATGTATGGTCGGCCTGATACACGAATGAAGCCCTGGCTATATATATATTTTTTACATTTTGATGACAAATTGGTAAAATCTATTCATGAAAAATACCTCCCCTAAAGGGTTAGCACACAAGGAAAGGGCGTGCAGCGAAATATTAGATGGAAAACGGCAGGGAATCCGCTGCAGGGAAATCATCTTCTGTAATAGGAGGGGAAAAAGTTGATTGTCAGGACCGAGGGAGGGATAGCTTACTGCATGTAATTGTAACCTAGAAAGAGCTCAAGTATCAAAACAGGAATGTCAAATATGAAGGAGCAAAGGGATAATAGTTCCTTACCCGTGAATTATTATAGAAAGGGTCGATAAATACTATTGTTTATATAATGATGGAGTAGCTTATGTTGGGATTGGGAGAGGGCACATGTAGCTCCTTCCTATAATTTCTTTGCTGGAAAAAAAGAGTTACCTACCTTTTAGATCACCTAAAACCTTTTAATTCACCTGAAACCTTTTAGCTCACCTAAAGCCCATGGATATATCGTGTGACAGTGGCGGATCCAGGATTTTAAAAAGAAGGGCATGCACCCCCTTAATGTTCATCCCATATTTTTTTTATTAAGGCAAAAAAGAGACAATTTAACTACAGCCAAAAAGGAGGGGCATGGGGTGTGTGATAACTGAAATGTATGATGTCAAAAAAGGCAAAAAAAGTATGATATGCCAAATAATGAAATTAGACATGCGATGTTGGATGACAAGAAAGTATTAAAGTATAGATCAAAAAGTAATGAATTCATATTGAAATGCAATATTACATCAGGGCGTTATAAGCAGACTTCCCCCAATGTGATACACATGTCCATGATAAATGTTTGACTATGTCTACCATCTGTGTAGCAGAGTCCATGTATTAGAGATATGAGTGATAACAGGGCGGGGCAGGCTAACAGCACGACCTATCCAATCTCCATGTTGCCGACCAGGGGGGCAGTATCAAATAGGCTCCCATCTATACGGCCAGACTCATTCCAGCAACCACTAGGGGGCGACACCCCCGGGTCAGCGCGGCCGCCGATTAAAGCGTCCGGAACCGGATGTGGAGCCGACGCTGCCCCTATACTAGTCTCTAGGACGAGCCGCTCTCATTGGGCGTAACTTGGATGAACCCAGGGTCGATTTGGTCCCTACCTGTATGCTATAGGAGAAGTAGACAAAAGATCCAGGAATAGATTAATATAGGTCTTTTATGAAAGGAGTACAGCATACTAGTAGCAATGAAAGATCAAAATACAGTTCTGCAGAGCATTTCGCTCAGACTGTTGATGGGAGGGAATGTTGAGTCTTGGGTGGGGGTGTTAGTATTATGCACAACAGGTTAGGTCAAGTCTCTAATCTCTCTATGTATTTCAGATGAAATAAAGTGAACATGAAGTGATGTCAGTGTGTTTTCTAACAATATAAAAGCACTACGTATGAAAAGCAAGGGAGATCTCATATCCTTTATTACAATAATTTACATTTGTATTACATTTACACTATTATATCAAAGCAGCAAAATGCCCTCATGGAGTGAGGCCTCATTGGCCGTTACTACAGAGTACCCCTTCCTCCCTCACCACTCTCTCTGTACATGAATACTAGCATGCTGCCACATGGTAAGCATGTGAGGACTAGTGGGGTGCCTCCGTCCGTTATGACCCCCGCCATAAGTCTCATCATACACATTTACACATGCACCACAGCCTACATCATCTCTTTGTGAGCACCATATAGGATTCTAGACCCATACCCAGTGGATTCGCCATTTTGAATTTTGCTGGTTCTTCTCAAAGTGGCAAGACTGATAAAACATGGCATGATGGGTACATTTAGTAACTCTCCCTGGGACAAACTGGCTCCATCTTATCAGCTCAAGATCAGTGCATGTCGCCAGAAACCAGCTTCAATCCCGCTTAGACCCAATTGCACATCTGTCTTTTGGGGAGTGTGTAGAGGTTGTGCTGAATGAAGTCGTATTCTTTCTTTCTGTGTTTATGGGAGATCTATTGAATTCTATAAGTGCTGGCACTTTAAAAACCCCTTAGTATATCAGTGTGGAATTCAATATATGATCTCCCATTAACCTCTAGGTGAAATTCTCTGCCTTATATGGTCATGTAGAGTGGTAGGCTGGAAACCTACCCCTGAATTACGTCCTGCTTCTCTCCCACTACATATTTAGTTATACAGACTGCATATGCCCAGCATAGGGCATTTTCGCGTGCCCCGATCCGGTTAACCCGGTCAACCGGCTGTACCCATCGGGCATACACCACAGCTTCATCCCGGATGTATCAGATCAAGTCACCAGGTTAACCAGGTTGGGTCGCGCGAAAGTGCCCATAGTAGAGTGGTGTACCGGAAATTGGTTTTGTGTGTTGTGATTGGCTAATAATTCCACTACTTCTCACTATAACCACTATGTGGCAGCACAACTACCAGTCTCACACACATATAAAGCATTATCAATGTAAACTGCTCCATAAAACTACCATATCGCAATCTAAACAGGCATCAGGATCAACAAGATCTCCCATATTTGATTTATCAAATGACGACGTCCTAATGTCCTCCTTGTTTTTTTTTTTGTTTTTTTTTTCATGTTTTAAGATTCAAATTAATTCTGTATTTAGTACCTCGTGTATAAGGCTCGTCTCTCCATTTAAGGTGCACGCTGTTTCAGAGGAAGTGCTCTAGGACTGTCCATGTGTAGTAAGGCACAATCAGCAATAGAGTCCTGTTTTGAAGGCCTTCTGAAAGCCGCAGCTAGGGTTTTTTGGGGCCCCCCTTTGGCATTATAAGCGAAACCTTTTACGTGAGGTTAGACGGTATCAAAGTTTAAATGATAATTCATTTTAAAATAGAACAAAACCTTAGTATTAAAACCTTAACGCTGTCTGCAGTGTCAACAGAAAATATGAAGGAAAAAAAAACACCCCAGGGTAACACAAGGAACAAAGTGATTCTGTAAATCACAGGTAGGCAGACAAGCTTGCAATGTAGGTAAACACCTTTCCCTTCAACTTCCCCATCTGCTTAGCGGCCATCTTGACGTGTGACGGCCGGAATTTAAGGCTCGCGGTGCATGCTGGGAGCGGAGCGTGGCGCCCCCTGGTGTAGGATGATCGGTGTCGCCCCCTCGTGGCGTCGGCTGGAATCATCACCGTCGATCCGACTGATGAATAGGGTTAATGCATGTGTAGGTAGAGGAGTAGATCTGATAGGGTCAGGAGGGTTAGCCATGGATGAAGACTGGAGGAGGGATTTCCTGGAGTGTGATTGAAAGGGCTCCCAGCAGAATATGATGTATCTTGGCGTTCTTCCTTAGGCACCTGGGTTAACTCCTTAAGGGCAGGATAGTGGCACTAAGCACTTCTTGGTCATGGTGTTTTAAATGCTATGATACAGGCCTGGGAAGTAATTTGTCAGTTGTGCATTTTTGCATCATGCTTTCCTTTCCCCAAATTGCTGTCACGATGCAATAATGCAGTCCCGGTGAGACTTACTTTCCCATTTTCTCCCTCCAGAATCGAGGTAACGAGTTGCTGAGATGAAAAATGAATCTAGCTGTTAATGCTTGTGAGTGATACACGTGGGCTAACTATATCAAATGTATTTTACGAAATGTCAAAGTCTGTAAAACAAGTCAGGTAAATAAGATGAAATCTTGTTAATGGCTCGTGTACTCAGCCCGGACCACCATGAAACACATATAGGGGGAGATAGAAGCAATGTGACAGAACTGAAAAAAAAGGAAGAATGAATTTCTTCATCTCCAACTGAAGAACGATTAAAATGTGATAGTTTTTTAATGGAGATTCTCAATATGATGTTACTTGACTAAGTCCAGATGGTGCTATCTGAAAGTGGACTACATATGGAGGAATATACCGGCATGTACCTGGACTGGAACACTAGAGGGTAAAATGTGTATTGGAATACCTTGGGTTTAAGGCACAAAAAAAAAGGTTTGTTTCCGGTCACCCGACCGTCCTCAGCTAAATAGGGGACTCGTGATCTACCTGTGCACAACAATGTATATGGCCCATAATGTTTAAAAAGGCATATATTTGATATAAGAGTAAACATGTTACTTAAGCTCCAAAAGAAATGGCAGCAAGGACACAGCAGAACAGTATGCCTTTACAAAAAATCTTTCATTTCCCCAAAAGGCATCTTTTGGACCCTAATACCCGAGGGCTCGATAAATCAAGTCAGAGAAGCTGTACTATACGGTCCGGGGCCTACAGGCACAGGAGCTAAAGAAAAGTGTGCCCAGTAAAGGAAATTTGTGCCCTACCAAAAGAAAAACAGTTAGAAATGTGGTCAGTTTTTCACCAATTCCCTAGATTGTCATATGATACAATAATAGTAAGTGAAGATTGAAAATACATTGAAAGTAAAAATTCAAAGCAATTTATCAACATTCGAATTATCATTTTAATACATTTCGTTATTTGTGTCCGCCGGTTACATTTGTCTGTGCCCATTTGCATTTTTCTTGTGGCATGTCTTTATTAGGATTCTCTTATAGATAAAACAGAAGAGGGAAATATAGAAAAAAGGTCCTGTTAGTTTAGCAATAGCCCTATGCCATATTTTGTATATATAAGACTTTATCATTACACTCTCATGTTCCACGCCCTCTCGGCATGTCATATCACCTAATCTCCCCCAATCATTACCCTCTTCTCACAGGATCTGACCTCTTCCATTCCAATGCAGGACCCCCTCCCAGGTCTCCAGCACCCAACGTTCACAGTTGAATTGTCAGATAATAAATGCTATTGACATCAAGGACGGATTGGGTGTCACAGGGGGCTCTGTGACAGGGGTGTGACTTGGGGTGCCTGGCTCCGTACCCTTCTCTGCCTTGTATTAACCATTTAAGGGTTGTATAATGCCTTTAGAAGTCTTCAGGGATTTCCCTGATTTCATGGATTTTCAAGTTATAAAGACCTATACCGTATCCGACCTAATAAGCGCCCAGGACGCTTAAAAATTGTATTTATAGCCCTCCAGAAGTTAAGGGTTTATTTAAAAAGCTCAAAAATCCTGAAAAATTAGTCTTTTTCTAGTCTGAAAAAAACAACAACAAACAAACAACAACCAAATAGGGGGTGGGCCGCTTCTTATATGGGGAGGGGCGCTTATTAGGTCGAATGCGGTACAGTCCTTTACACACCCATTTCAATGGGTTGTAATTGAGCGTTTCATGGATTTATGCACACTGTGCTAGAGTATTAGAAAAGAAGTGAAGTCCCTGCAAGTGGGAGTTGGGAGTTTGTGCTCAGTTTCTTTTGTTCCTGTCTTGAGAGATGGTGTATTTTTGTAGGCATGATGCAGTCAATCAGTGCTAGACAGTCTGCTCTCCAGTATGTCATTGGTGCATCATGGCATCGTATCAACCCATAGTGTTAGGATGAGGTATTAATGCAGCCCTGCTGACTTCTTCACCAGAGCTGCATCCATGCATCATTACGGCTAGTAGGTATAATTCAGGGGAGGGGGCGGGGCAGCCAAAAAGGTGTGGGGGGTGGGGGTATAAATTTGGGGTATTTTCTATAATAATCTACAGGCTCCTCCTGAAAAGGTGTGGGAGATGATTCGTCCCTCACACCCCCAAATTTCCACTGAATCCAATGCATTAAAGCGTTATGCAGCCATTACAGGGTTAATCCCCCCCCCACTCCCGGCCCACCATGCGTGACAACTTCTTCATTTATGCACAAAGACATGGCGGAGTAATAAATGACCTCGTGACGAGCACCACATGGACGCAGCCTGCTAACCGCTAATGCCGGCGCCGCCCTCGGCCAGGGACTATTTTTATATCAGCATCCTTTGGTAACCTCTCCATACTGCCCCATCACCCCATCCACCCCACCCATCCATATATCACATGTACATCCATGGCATCATTTGGGCTTCACTGGGGCACATAATGTTAACTTTACTTTGGGCTATACATACACACGTAGCATAATACCTAGCTATAAGGTAAACCTCGTGTATAAGCGGGCGTATATGCCGCACATTGGGTTGAAAGAAATGCTATAAGGCGCATCTCAGGGTGGATTTATGACATGTTATGACTGATCTATAGTGTGATTACCTCACTTATAAGACTCACACACACTAAGTTGAAGGAATTGTTGTAAGGCACATCTAATTTCAGATTTATAGCACTGTAGTTTTAGTACTAATAATCTACAGGTAATTACATTGTCAGTGTTATCCTTGCAACCACTGTTCAACATGTTCATTTCAATTAACTGTGTTCAAATGAGGAGTACAATTTTGCATGTTTAAGCTGTTTATAAAAAAAGGTACCTGGGATTCCACAGCTGAACCAAGGTGGCCCAATTAAACTGACGTCTATGTCAAGCGGCAGCCTTTTATTCTTAAGCATATGTTATTCACATAGTGAAAAGTGGACTTTGATCCAAGGTTTATTGGTATATCTACAGTGACATTGCAAAACAAATGTACCGTTGCTTTCTGAATAAAGAATTTTTCAAACTCAAACTCAACTCAGTATAATAACCTCACCCAGAAGGCAAACCTAGAGTTCAGGAGCATTCTTCCAGCAAGATAATACGGAATAGGTGCAATATGGGATTTACTGTTTTTATCAATTAACCTTTTAGCTTTTGGAAGTGGGCTGTCAAAGAACTTGCCTGAATCAAGTCCCAGCAATATTTCGTAAGTCCTAATGCCCTACATATGCAACCCTGTATATATCCCTGAACCATCCTCAAGGCCCCATGTAAATCCATCATCAGATGGGATGACGATGTCCCTATCAAGCACCAAAGCTCAACATTGATGACAAATTCTAAAATCATTTTAATCCTTCGAAGTACCATATTCTTCTCACATTTCCCTGTTTCACCTTAAAAGAAAGGTTACGAAGGTTGATAGTTTCTTGGCAGCGAATTGCATTAGATGGAACTCCAGGGTACATGTACTGCGGTCTGTGGCTTCAGTGCAAGAACTGGCAAAGAGGGAGAGGTGTTAAAAAGGAATTTTAACTTAAAAGAAAATTAAAAAAAAATATCATATATAGTTGAGTAGATAAATGTTTCGGTAATTTTGCTGACACTTGAATCACCAACCGCTCAGCACCTTTCACCGTCCACCTTGAGCGCCCAGTCCCCGCCGTGCCATCTTGGCGTCTTCATTTTATCGGTGGGGGGAACATGTGGGTTTTATTGGCTAACGGCGAGCAATCTGGCCAAGAATTTGGCTAATCATGTGGACTGTCTGAGGATGGGGCAGGGTAGAAGGGGAGGGGTTAGTGAGGGATTTCTGACTAGTTAGTGGATGGATTGGGCGGGGCAGATAGGGTGGGAATTAGTGTCTTGTTTGGGGGATGAACATTGTAGGCTGGCGGGGGTAGAATGATAGATGATAGAGGATAATAAATAGATTTTAATTGAGAGAGTAAGTGACGTGAGAATGTCGGAATGAAGCATGGGTGCGGTGCATGTATTAGAGAGCTACTGTAAACGTAGATATTTTCGCGAGTATAAATTTTCGCGAATTTGATTAAAAAGACAATTTTGCGTGTATTTAAATTCGCGAATTTCCGATTCTTTAATCCTCCTGGTTGTCTGAATATAGTGGAAGGGTTAAAGTACAGAGATATGTATAAAAATCATCTGTGTGTCATTTGTTCTGGTGAAGATAATTATCTATTTTTATGTTTGATATTATGGTGCACGTTTTAATAATAGATATTATAATTTCTTTTGTGGGTTAGAACTTGGATTATGCCCTCTGTATCATGCACCAGGATGCAGGTACATAAGGCACAGAGAAGTAGGCGGTCACCATTACACCCCATCCACCCTTTGAATGACCCAGACCATCTACAAAGGATAAATTTTCACGATGTACTTAAATTCGCGAATTTTTAATTTCCGCGAAATTCGCGAAAATATGTACAGCGCGAAAATATCTACGTTTACAGTACTCGCTAACGCTGAATTCATGCACCATGGGGATATATTACAGCTATATATACAGGCTGAGGGGGCTCGGCTGAGGTATATTACATGACCCGATGAATTAATCCAATATCGATCTTGTCATACGTGACAGATCTAATCACAGTATAAATCTACGAGCTTGGGTCGTAATATGGTGTTTTTCAAACATGATGTATTGCTTTCGCTTGATTTTTAAATCCAGTCAGTCAAAGAGAAAAGAAAGAAAATAGGCACGTCAGTTTATACATGTCTTTGCAGTGAGCTATGAGAAATGTGTACAAATCATGAACAGAGTAATTGTGTCATAAAACAGCAGTGGACTATAAATAGTTCACCACTTCACCAACAGGGGCCAGAAATAATGGACAGGGAATCCCAGGCATGCTTAGAGGAGCGACTCCTGACCAAAAAAAAATGAGGAGGAAAAATGGAAAGGGTTTACCATCGTATGGATGAACATAAGCCAAACTGGTGTTTTTGCAATACCACGCATGGCAAAAAAAGTACACAGAGGAAAAATATATTTAAAAAACACTACCATTTTTATGTGTTGATGAACAGGACGCTATCTAGGAGATCTCTCTCTTGGTCTTGTTATGAGGCGATTAACAGTGTTTTTGTATGGTTTTCTAGGTATGGGGAAACAGGGGGAATGCCTGGTGCAATTGACACTTTGGTATTAAGGTGTTGAAATCTACATCTGTTGGTCCATGTTACTGATGAGATTGTATTTCCTACTTATGAAAATACTAATAAAGAATGATAATAGGATGTGTGACAGTCATGTTGAGAGCATATTTATTAAGATTATCTTATCTGAAATCTGAAGAAATGAGGACAGCAGCTCAAATTTCCCCTTGTTCTTCACAGCCAAAAATAAGGCAGTTGCAGAAAGTGCTCCTCGTTTTGGATAAATCCCTATGTACGAGAATCAAATGATCTATGGGATTCAATTTCAAAACTTTTTCTTGAATTAATATCGTCGTCTTAAAGAAGCCAGATATGTGCATTCCAGAATGAACAAAAGCATTCAACTTTTGCACTGAGCTGTGACAATATACACGCATGGGCCTATCTGATATTCATGGTATTGCCACTCATATGGTCATTAGTACTGTGCTTGGGATAAAAGGTGTGGCAGCAGAGTTTTAATGACAACCTTGGAAATTATCTATCCTCAACTATGATACAAGGGAGTTTGGGTATAATCAACATGACTTGCACATGTATCACCTGTTTATTTCTGTATTTAGATTCTATGTTTTTCTTTTTTCTTTTTGAAAAAAAATAATTCATGTTTTCACTGCAATTAATCACTTTTTATTTCTGTATCCCTTTCAGGAGGTACCGTCATCAAGGTGTGGGACGCCCTGGCCGGGGGGAAACTTGTGACGTCATTCAGCAACCACCACAAGACGGTCACGTGTCTAGCATTCTGCTCTGACTACCAGCGTCTCCTCTCAGCCTCACTAGACAGGTAAACCTGCAACTATTTTAAGTTAGCATAATACCTTAATGCCATTTACTGTAGACCTGGTGTACTATGCGCGACTTATTGCCCCGCCTTATAGGTTTAGCCAAAGTTAGGAGTGTGCGAGCATTTTCAACTATAGAATACTCCTAAAGTTATCAAAATTTGACTTTAGACATTGTGCCTAATCTGATCTGCCTGAGTTGAGGGTATGCCTTATGTGTTAGGTGGGGTTTTACGATACTCGCCGGGGTCCCATTAATGCATCTTACCGATCCCATCAAGTCGATACCTGCTTGGATTGTTGGAATGCTGAGAAATTGTCATGCTGAGAAATTACCCACCAGCCCTCTAGTGGTATACACTAATGAAAATTGAAGTTTGAGTCATTATGTGACCAATGCCGACCTTAGAGGAACCCATACGCATGGTATGATGCATAAGGACACACCAAAAAATAAGTTGGTCTACAGATTTTGGTTTTGAAAAAATGGTGTGAGCAAGCGATTTTTTTTTTCAAGAATTTTTTGGCGTCCAATGATTCCTTGCTGGAAAAGTGAGGTGAGCACAAAATTTTTATCTTAATTTTTTTTTGCCAAACATCACAAAGAAAACTTGTAGGAAGTGAAGTCAGCGAAATCCGTAGAAAAGATCTTTTTCAAAGAAAAAGAATTTTGTATTTCTGAAAATATGGAGAGAGCGATCCGTAGACCAACTTATTCTTTTGGTGTGGCCTAATGTTAGGGTGTTCAGGGGGTGGTTTCTTCCTGTTGTTTTCTGGGCGGGAGGAATAGAATGTGGGATGGTTGGGTATTGGGATATAGAATAGACCAGGGGAATGTTGTATGGACTACCTGAGGCACATGCGTTTCCTTTCAATCTTCTACTTCCCTCCCTACTCCAATTATAGCTTATGATTTTGAAAATTGCCTATAGTTCAAATGAACGAGAGACGATTGTTCATGATTTGAGTCCAAATATTTGAAATGATATTATATTCAGCATTGGTACGGTTGGGTATTGACCGCACACAGGCGCATATCATATTCCTGATAAAAAGGATATAGAAAAGACATATTAGTAAAAATCCCAGGCCATATTATCTTAACATACCCCGCCTTTGTAGTTCTATAATAGAACTGTCCACTGTTCACTCACCTGACATGGCGTGCTGCCCCCCCCCCCCATATCCCCCTAGCGGCACGGCGCCGCCGCCTGGCGGGGTTTGTGTAGGGGAGCGTATCGGGTGGACATTGTCTGATAGCCGACACCAGAATGGGGGCAGAAAAAAATCCACCATGGAGGAGGCACTGGGTGCATGGCGGGGTAGGGGGGAGGTGTATGCAGACAAACAGGAAGTGTCCATTGCAGAAACACTAGTGCAACATATAGGTGGTGCCAAGATGGAACAGGATGAGGGTATCCCTGCTATGTACTGGTTTTATACATAGGGCTGATCTATGATACCAATAATATGGGGATGTATATGTGTTTTCTTCTATCTTTTTTCCCATTCCTTTTCACTTTCTTTTTTCTTTTAGCTTTTCCTATAAATTTGGAAATTTAATATATTTGAACAGAAACACTAGTGCAACATGTAGGTGATGCCAAGATGGAACAGGATGAGGGTATCCCTGCTATGTACTGGTTTTATACATAGGGCTGATCTATGATACTTATAATATGGGGTGTATATGTGTTTTCCTCTCTTTTTTTCCCCTATTTTTTCCCTTTAGCCTTTTCTATCAATTTTGAAATTTGATATATTTGAACAGACACGCAAGTGCAGAATGTACGTGATGCCAAGATTGAACAGGGGGAGGGTATCCCTGCTATGTACTGGTTTCATGCATTATATAATACCAACAATATGTGTGTTTCTTTATCTCAAATTTCTTTTTTTTTTTTCTTTTCAAAGAATGTTTAGCTTTTTCTATGAATTTTAAAATCTAATATATTGAACAGAAACACTAGTGCAACATGTAGCCGGTACGAAGATGGAACAGAATGAGGGTACCCCTGCTATGTACTGGTTTTATACAAAGGAATATCAATAGAGGGGTATACATGTGGATTTCTTTCTTCTTTAAAAAGAAAGAGATTTTGTAGCTTTTTTACCATAAATTTTGAAATTTAATACATTTGAACACACACTAGTGCAACGTGTAGGTACTACCAAAACGAAACAGGAGGCGAGTATCCCAGCTATGTAATGGGAGATTTATAAACACATAGGCTGTTGTATGATACCAACAATATGGGGGATTATACGTAAAAAAGAATCATGGATTTTGTAGCATATTCTACTGTTATTACACAATTTATTATATTTGAACGGAAACACTAGTACTACACTGTAGGTCTTGCTAAGATGGATCAGGCACCAATCTCTCTAGGGATATTAGATATAGAAATAAAGCAGGTACCAGTAAGATTTACTGGGTTTATGCATTGGACTCTTGTATGACCTCAAGAATATTGGGGCATATGTGAAAAATATAAAGTGGCTATATCTATTGTAATATGGAATTTTATATATTTCAGCTTTGCTTTGCTTTATGATGGATTTTATTCACATCATTACCTCTTTGCTGTAGGATATTGTGACCTAGAATATTCAACATTTTCATAATCTATTTAAGACATCTCTGACCTTCCCGCACCGAAGTCTCCTAAAAAATTCTTCTTCTTTCACAATATTCAGTATTTAAGTAGTTTCCCAATTATTGTGTCAGCAGCCTTTAATAGATCCCAGATAACCATCCATATGGATATCCTAAGCTGGTATCTCACCCCACCACCATAGATGTAGGAGTGGACAGTTACTAATGTTAATGTGCTATGGTTGTAGACACGTGAAGATCTATGACGTGACCACGTACCAGGTGGTACACACCTTGGACTACCCCAGTGCTGTACTCAGTGTAGGAGTGTCTGTAAGTGTGTGTTTTATCCTAATTGTGCCATCTTCTCATTTTTACTATATTCAATTTAACACTTTAATAGCAGCATTATGTTTTATCTATCCTCCATATCCCTATTTTTAGTTGAGCAGCTGAAAAGGTGTGGGATTTGTAAATGCTACTATAGTCAATTTAATCTATGGCGAAACCTGAAAAGGTGTGGGGGACGCAGTGAAGCTGTTCAGCTCAGAATGATCAGAGGTGAAAGTGTTAAGGAGATTATTGGATTTTAGGGATTCTCGAGTTCCAAACCTGTACACAAAACCTAAATTTGGGGGGAACGCAATGAACATTTCAGTCGTGCACCTTTATTCCTGAATTATTATGAATATCATTTTAAAGTACATTGATTATGTTTTTAAATGACAGAATGTTATCTCTGTTATCTCCCTGTATATAGGCTGATGACAGTGTGATAGCAGCAGGGATGGTGGACGGCCTGCTATCTGTACAACACAGGAAGGACACAGATGAGAATGACCCCAAAGTCAAACACAAGAAGAAGGCCTCATACCGCTACAGCGTCAGGGGCAAGGTGCACGTGCCGACACAGGTGAGTAGCTCGTATTGTCCACTGAGCAGCTCAATTAGAATGCATTAAGCATCTAACTCAGTGAGCAGAAGCTCATTTTTGCTACTACCGGTAGTTTAATGAGCACCTCACATGCCTACTATCAGTTCCCTGCGGTACATGTATTCTGAATCTTATAGACCTTGAAGTCTGATTTTATAAAGAATACTAATGTACACAAATTCATTTTTCTTTTTATTATAGTAAAGGTTCTACTGCATTCTACATTAACGATCATGGACGAATACTGCCTACATTTCAGAGATGTGCTTTAAATCATTTTGAGATCATTGGCAGGTAGAGAATGGACCATGTAATAAGAGTGGCTGGTCTCTATTGTTAACAGCACCATCTGATATTCATGTTAATTAGCCCTCACCCACATTCTTAAACATATGAATGTTTTAATGCTTGTGACTCTTCCACTGCAGGATGACTTGGTTGTGGAACACAAACGTAAGGAACAACTGAGTAAATACGACAAGCTCTTCAAGAAGTTTGAACACAGCAAGGCTTTGGACGCTGCCCTAGATGTAAGTCTGGTGAAAATTAAATTTAAAAAAAAAGAAGAAGATAAATAGAATAAAATAATGAATAGAAAATAAACCCCCAAACTCATCCTCTAAAACTAAAATCAAAAGCATCACCTTTCACAGTAGGCATCATTACTGCAATCCAATGCGGTATACTTCAGCTGTGCTTCCCGTTTCAGTTTACAGAATCAGAATCCTTTTTACCCACTCCCCACCACCTCAAAAGTGTCACTTTTCACGCCGCCCAAGAGCTACAGAATAGTTCTAGTTTTTTCTGCCAGGTGGCGAGAGGTCTGGGTCTACTGCCGCGCCATCTGGTGTCCATTTAGAGAAACTGCCTGTGAGGTGGAGTGTGTGTGTTCCTCTTTTCCACATCTGGCTGCTGTCGTGACTTGGTTCATCTGTCCCATTGGAACCCAGGGATTTCTCTCAGATGTAGATACTTGGGGGATAAAATAAAATACTGGTAGTGGTGGGTGGAAATATCATTATCGCAGTGCCAAAGTACGCATGTAACCCTTCGGACTTGCTCGTTGACCATGCTGATATGTCACACCCACAGCAGTGTTGGCAGGCGAGAGCATCGTTATTATTTGCAGAGGGTTTTCAAATAAGCAAGGGGCTAGGTCTGTTGAAGAGTTAGGATCCCCTGATATTTCTCAAACTTTTCAGAAAAAAAAATGATTATAGGACATCTCAATATTCTGTAGGCTTTGAATTAAGTAGAATTAAGAACTTAGATTTAACAAAACTTGAGAAAAGCAACCTTTGAGATGAATTATAGACTGCTGTTAAATGATTCTATGGCATGATTTTCCTGATACATTCAGAATTATTAATTACCTTTTCATATTTAAAAAGATACGAGTACGTATGCGTACCCCGGAGGTGACGGTGAGCGTGTTGTTGGAGCTCATACGTCGCGGGGGACTGCGAGCTGCTCTAGCAGGACGTGATGAGAAGTCACTCACTGCCATAATCAGATTTATACAGAAGTAAGTTATCGAATCTTATTTTTGTAGACATTAGATTCAGTTACGTGATAACATATTGAATACCTTGTAGACAAAATCGTAATATCTTTTTAAAGGCCTTTTGTCTTTGCAGCTTACTTGACTATCCATCAGATATATCTGCATCAGATATAACCATTTGATTGATTTTCTGAAAACATTATTTGTAATATTTGGCTCAGGGACCACCCTGAGTCTATACCGCCGGGTAGGTGGTGGCATTGGAAAAAAGTCAGTTATACAATTTTCAATCTCAATTTTCTACAAAAAAAAGGATATAAACAAATAAAAGTACCATACATGAGTAGTCCATATATCAGTCTTTAGTTACAGTAAAGAAAAAAATTCAAAAATCCATCCATGAGTTCATACAAAATTAAATAAAGAAAAAAGTCATTTCATAGAAATATCTTCTCCAATCCAGTCCTCCATAGGTTTACCTCCGGGCTGGACTTTTCTCTCTTTGTTTCTATTTGGTTCGAAAACAGTGTCTAAAAGTGAGACGCTTTGGAAGCCTTTCAAAAACCGCGGGAAAAGTCGCCCTGAGCCCTCTGTGCCAATGCACGTCTTTCAATTTTTGATTATAGAGCTAGGGTATGAAAATTAAAATATACTATAAGTCAGAAATATCAGAGTGTCTACATCCTCACAATTGTATCTCTTTACAGGAATCTAAGTAATCCACGGTACATGAGCACGTTGTTAGATGTTTCCAGTATTTTGATAGGTGAGTCAAATATTTTTCTCAAAAAATGATTTTTTTAAATATCATTTTTGTGACTGCACTTCCTTGACATGGCATTAGATCCTTTGTTTATACATGTAGATAATCTGATCCTCTTCTATAACCCTCAGCCCTATAGCCCCCTCTCTATGTATAAAAACCCACATGAGTAGCAGTAATCTACCCCATATACAACGCCCAACAATACTTAGCCTCTCATGTCTGCTCCCCTCCCTCTTACACAAACCAAGGCAAAAATCAGAAATCCTAGAATGTATGTTCAATGTAAATGCATATAATTCGCCATTGTTGATTTATTTGTGTGGCGGATCATTTTCAGACAGAGCGGGGTGTTTTTGCTTACCCCGGTCGCCATTGTTTTAAGTCTCTCCCAAACAAATGATGCGCGGCAGCACTGCGCGTTGGGATGCAGTGATATCATTGATGCTGGATGGCGGGTGGTTGGAGTGGGGCCCGCGGGGTTCGGGTTAGAGGTGACAGGAACGTGTGTAATGTAATCACGTCATCCTGGCTATTGAAAATATATACGTATTCATCGCAAACACGGCCGGTGTTTTTTGTACACAGACCGTGCTTGCCAACAATAGAGACTGGACTTGTTATGTGTGAGCACTGCCTAGGCAGACAGTTAACACTTTAAGGGACACACCTCAAAGTGTGTGTTCCCTCCAGTAACTGAGACTTACTTTATGATGCACCCATGCAGTGGGCGAGGATACACTAATGCACTGCATTGGTGCATCATGTTTTGGCCTGTACCATACCTGGAGGGTTGGCTAGATGGATGGCTGCAGTACTGGCAACTTTCTAGCCAGGGCTGCATTCATGCATCATGATGACCAGTTTGCATGATACATTAAAGCATAATGTGACACTTAAAGGGTTAAAGCTATAATAATACCTTGCTGTCTGGTGGGTTTCTAGGTTGTGCTGTCAAACAGCCTTAGTATCATGTTATATGAATGACGTTTCTATAGACAGCCATGCATCCCTCCCAGCATCATAGTTAAACGGGTAGGTAGCTTAGGGTGACATTGGTGTCAGGGATGTTTAAAACAGTTAGGGGTAGGTTGGCAGTCTCCTTGCTGGCCATTCAGGCCTGCAGATTTTATCATTCTGCGGGATTGATTTTGGCAGGACCGAATACCTAAAGCTTATTCATTATTGTCAGGAAAGAAATAATGACAAACAAGAATTAAATCACTCTTTAAACCTTAACAAACAGTTATGTCTTTTGTTTTAGACTGTAAAGACTGTAATAATATTCCAATTTTCAAGCCGTAAAGAAACAAAATATAGCCCAAGGTCCCAAGATTACAGCCAGACATTCTGCAGGCTTGGTAGCGATTTTGCCGGCAAAAGTCAGTGTCCTGCAAGTTTTCGTATTGACTAGGTTTGTGGGTAAAATACGCCCTGGCTACATGAAAAGGTGTGAATATGGGTAGGGGGGGGGGTAAGTAGCCAGGATTTTATAGCTTAGGGCAGAGGCATGAATATATGAAGAAACATTTATATCTCTGTTTAGGGTGACAGTGGTCTCCAGGGGTACATGGGGGTCGATAGGTTGGGGTGACATTCGCGTCAGGGGTATACATGTACTGCTAGGTGACATTGGTGTCCAGGGGTACATAGGGGTAGATAGGTTAGGGTGACATTGGTGTCCAGGGATACATAGGGGTAGATAGGTTAGGGTGATATTGATGCCCAGGGGTACATAGGGGTAGATAGGTTAGGGTGACATTGGTGTCCAGGGGTACATAGGGGTACATAGGTTAGGGTGACATTGGTGTTCAGGGGTACATAGGGATAGATAGGTTAGAGTGACATTGTCCAGGGGTACATAGGGGCAGATAGCTTAGGGTGACATTGGTGTCCAGGGGTACATAGGGGCAGATAGCTTAGGGTGACAATGGTGTCCAGGTTATGTGAGGGTATTCAGAGGTACATGAAGGCAAGCAGCTCAGGGAAACATGTTTCACTGGGACAATCTGTTCCTGGTATACCTTGGACCATATTATGAGAATATAAGACAGAGAGCAGACCTGCCACTTCTCAACCCCCAGCTGCGCTCTGTGTGTTCAGAATGGTCTCATATGCTGCCGTCTTGTGGAAACTAACTACATCATTGGGTGAATCTGAGTAGGGTAATACAGCTCCCCAGCGGTACAGAACTCACACCCTATCCCATTTAACTACCGACATCTCCATGCCTCTCTTGTTCTCATATTTGTTTTTCATACAAGGGAGGAAATATTGTCATAGTGGGCAGCATGCTGTGTGTACTTTTCCTGCTAAAGGGTGTAGGATGATCCAAGGTGGTCTATTCTCACGAGTTTGGTCAAAATGATATTATAATATGCATCACTGCTGTACAACAACTTTCTACTGGGGGAAAAACCATAAATTATGTACTCTAGACTATTACCTTGCGTATAAGGCGGGGCTTATACACACACCCCACATGCATATTGTAGGACCCTCCCAATGTCTCTGCACGCGTTATACCTGAGGTATTTAGTATGATATGGGATAGTACTAAACTTCAAAACTAAACCCTTCTATGAGCTTTGTAATACGGGATTTATAAACACCATATTACAGGTAGTTAGTGTTCCCAAAATTGTCCAAAGGTTTAAATGAGGCACGTTTTATGTAGCCCAAAGAATTAATGCAAATTTCCAAACTTTTTCCCCTCTTGGTTTTTGGCCAAACTTGTCATAAGGGACCAACTGTAGACAGATGGGAGAGAAATGGGAATGATGGCTGTGGGGTGGATGGGGGGTAAAAACACAATGTGTATATTATCCACAACACGACCTGCTAGTGGTATTTAGAAGGGTATGTTTATTTCCTGTGGAAGTGCAATGGGATATTCCACACCAGTAAATCCATGTAGAGAAAAAAAGAGGTATTACTTCTTTTGAAAGTATGAGCCTAGATATGTTTAAAGATGTTCATTACAACCGAAGGCACTGTGTTATGTTAGTGATACAATAGAAAGATGGGTTGAGAGAAGGGTGATAGAAAAAAAATTGAAAGGGAGTATGATAAAAGTGACGAGAGAAAGACAAAAGAGTAAGAGACAGAGACTTACAATTTGGAGGGAACAATTGGGAAAGTGAGAAAAGAGAGAGGGGAGATTGTCAGATTGATAGCTGTTAGCTGGTAGAGGGGGTTCAAGTGAGTGAGCCCGTGCACATCTGGTAGATAAAAGAGAGTGAGGGGCATAATCATTGAGAGTCAATATATGCCATAATTCCCTTCATCAAGCAGTCAAATCTATCTGTACTTAACCTAACAGTTACCTTCCTCTTCTCTTTCCTGCAGAGATCTACAGTGAGCAGCTCGGACAGAGCGCAGTGGTTGATGAGCTGCTTGGCCGCCTGAAGGACACGGTGGACCAGGAGGCCAGTTACATGCGCTCACTCATGGAGATCATGGGATCCATGGACACTCTCTTTGCCGCATCGGAACGCGATGACATGAGGTCAACGTCATCAGCGACAGACGCTGCTGTGACGTTAACGCCATCTAGTGCTGCTTTACATGAGCCATCCTGAGTGTGATTTTAAGGCATGGACTCATAGGATTTAAATAGGATCAAATTTAAATGTTAAAGAAGAGGGCTGGGGGTTGTTTGAGAAAGGGAATTTAAGTATGGCAAATATGCTATGATGCCGATTGAGTGATGGGTGTGGAAAGATGCATGTACAAAAGGTCTTGAATGGAAAGAACAGTATAGAAAGAGTATTTTAACTGTTATTTAGTCCTTCCATGTATAAGGATGAGGATTGCCGCCTGGATGAACTGACCATATCTACCAGATAAGTGGTCGTATAAATGTATAAAAATTGTGTGAATGAAAATAAAAATGTATGAAACATTTAAGTTATCTGTTGCTTTTGAAAGTATTGTGCAGCGATTCTGCATACTGTAAACCCATGTGTATTTTTTTTTACCTTTATTGGCTCAAAGTCAGGCATCTACAGGGTAGCTTAACGCATTTTATGGCGTATATGTATTACAGCATGGGATCGCGTTTTGAAGAAATATCCGAGATGGTGTCACTGTCCCTTCTCTGGGGTAGTATTTGAGATGGATCTAAAAGGGGAAAAATCCTGAAAAGGTCTAAGACCAATCCCCTTTATCAATGTTAAATCATTTTCTCATTAGATATATTCAAATATCACAAGGATGCCCAATTCCGCCTTCAAATTTCCGAGATTTTAGATATATCCTGAAGAATCCCATGCCTAATATTAGCAAATTCAAATTGCGGTCGCAAATATGAGCTGCGGATTTCAGAAAGCAACTACGGTTAGTGTCTCTCAATTTAGGGTTTGGTCTAGGCGCCTTGTAGGATCATACTGCTCATTGTAGGATCATACTGCTGTTCCCAGGTGCGCCTTATATGCCTGGTATTACGGTAGTACCAAACTTCTTAAAATCAAGCCTGACAAGCGCAATGTCAATGATAAATATCTCACTAGGGGGTGTGGTGTGTTGGCTAATACATATTTCTATAGAAAACGTGTGACGAAGGGGTGGTGATGGTGGGGGGGGGGGGGTCCAAAATGGCCTAAAAAAAGCGTGACATCCTCATGTATCAGCCCCAAGGTCAATCAATCCTCCCCGTCATTCAGCATCATTTGGTGGCGCCACCTTGTGGTTCATAGATGAGGCAGCCAGGGACCCCGCTTTTGGTAGGCTGGAAACCTACCCCTGAATTCCACTCCCGCTTCTCTCCCACTACATGGAAGCCTTGGACAACTTGTTGGAAACTGTTGGATGTGCATGAGTGAGCACACTTTCCCAGCAGATGTTATCACTGATAGGTTATCTGAATAAGTGAGGGAGAGTGTGAAATGAGACTGAGACAGAGTGCAGAATAAACATCCACTAATCACCCCCAATTAAGGGATTAGGATAAGAATCTCTTTGATATAATAAGATTATATTTCTGTAATCCTCCCTCTCCCTGTCTGTGACCTGACCTTGACACAGGAGGGAGTAAGGGGAGAGGGTTGGGGGGTGGAGCCCTATGCCTGCGGTAGTTATACAGACCGCAGATGCCCAGCGTATGCTTTTGGACGAGTCTTTCATCACCAGCTTGGGGTGGGAGGGTATCTTTTAAAGGGAACACGTAGTGGAAGGACGTACATGTATTGTGCAGGCTTTAAATCTGATCATATAAGCCCTCAGACTTTGGTACTACCGTCAATTTACTGGATTCATTCTTATTGCAGACTAGGTATGAATACCACTTTATTTTGGATTCATTGACCCAACTTGGAAAGAACAAAACGACAACATGTGCAAAAGCTTTTTTATTTAATCAATATATTCAACTTCATTTAAACATCATTAATGATAACATTTGTTTTGTTTTCATTCGGGGGAGCGGCATTTTTTGAATCTAAAAAATATAGTTTGAATGAAGGCCTAGAGTACAATAGAAACGATCAATTTTTTCTGAAATACTAGATGCGTTGTGCAAAGAGCATGGCAATGGCATATCACGGGTTGGAAGGCGGAACTGTCCATAGTAGCACAGTGATAATGATCAAATACGATGAGAGATAGCGCTGATGAACAATCAAACACAGGAATCTCTAATTCTGAGTAATGTAACAAATTTCAGCAATTAAATAGAGCTCTACTTCCACACATGAAAATTACTTCTTTTACATTTTGCTTTTAAAGATTTTTTTTTTGTTTTTGCTCTATCTAAATCAAAATGTATGAATAGAATACAAACAAGCACCACAAGACCAAGTTTGAATTATACAAGTGAAGTTATGTCGATGTGAAAAGCATTCTGAGCAACACGTCCATAGGGGCACTTAAAGACGACAGCGGACAATTGACGACTGGAAAATTGTCAAGGAGCAGTCTATAGTGTATACAGCTCACCAAACTATATTCCTGATTAAATGTGATTTACATTATGTATGCATTAGTATTACTTTTCACACACAACGCGGGCCGATCAAACGCTAATCATCTGTGCATATATATTGTATACAATGTATAGCTAACATACATGTACCTATATATAAATCCCATTGAACGCTACAAATTGTCGAGCAAAAGGAGATTGTATTCAAATTATGATTGCAAAATTGTCGCAATATTGCTGAAACAATTGGAAGATATCAATTATATTAAAATAGTTCTTTATACTATTTATTTTAGACTAGCATTAAATCTCAATTCATACTGATATATGTAGTAAGTGAGCCTCTATTTACTATCAAACACCAATAATTACTGTTGGCTAAATCAATACTGAAAAACACCCATATATATCTATGTCAGATAGGTAACTATACTGTGTTCTGCTTTACTATCACAACCAAAAGTGTAACAATATCCACAAAATATTTAACACCATGCACATAAATATCAACTCCTGCTAACATAAACCACACTAAAATAATAAACACCAACCCATAGCCATAAATACTGAACACAGCTCTAAACCTATGTAACCAGAAACCAATAGCATCAAAACAGCATCTTTAGTATGTGTATCATATAATCAAATCTATCGCAGTAAATGCGAAAACTCTATATAACCAACAGCCAAAATCTATTTTGGCTGTAATTTCATTTTTCAATACGGCAGTATTATTGATGTCATATAGTATAGAATAATAATGTTTATATTTGAATTTGCAATGTTATAATAGTCAGCATTATCATATGAGTGAGAGTTTCAGTAGTGGACCAAGTTAGAGTTCCAAGTACATAGCTTTCATGCACATAGAAGAATTATGGATTGTATATGTATTCCTGAATAGTAGTAATACCTGCAAAACCCACCGGAAAAGTGAAGATAAAAGATATAAGCCGCCTGATAAGGATGAACTTTAGAAGACTAAATATTAGATTCTCCTCAAATAAGTAAATAAGTGTGTAGAATTATAGATTTTGATTAAGCTTTGCATTATTAACCCCTTTGTAAGATAGATTCAAGGTTCTCTCTCCTCGTCGTACAGGTTTTTGGCACGGCGATATTCTCTATCATCTGAGCGACGAACATACCATGGCTTGTTCCGTTCGAGGTCACGCTCGGCTGCACGCTCAAAGACCCAGTCAGGGTTGTGGTGATGGTACTCGCGTAGAATAGCACGCTCGAAGATCCACGAGGCATCGGAATCTGAGCTCTGCTCTGGAACATCATCTGCTAAACTTTGGGGACTAGCTGGAACATCTTCCACTTTGGGAGAGAATGCAGGGATTTCCTCTTTTTCTTCTTCATCCCAGGCTGTGTTGTTAGCCTTCTCTTCCACATTGCTCGGAGTGGTGGCAGGTTCCATGGTGAAGAGGTGGTCATCGTCTGGTGGTTGGACCCTACGCTGTGGCACTGTGTGCGTGTACGATGAATCTGCAGGTTTGTGAGGTGTAGGCTTGGCAATCTTATCCTTGCTGGCTTTCAGATCTTGAGCCTCCTGACTAGGAATGGAATGAAAGTTCTTGATATCATGATGGCACTGTGAGACCTGCCCATTATATTGGCAGGTACTGTCCTGAGATTGCAGAATGCGCTGGCAGAGAGGGTGAGACTGTGGGCCTCCCCTTTTCCTGCTGCACTTCTTGCCATAACATCGTTCCTTACACAGAGCCCTCAATTGCCATTGCATGATCTGCTGTCCACAGCCCTTTATCAAGTTTTCACTCCGATGTTTCCGGTGAAGGCGACTCTTCCACCAGCGTACTTGGCAGGCCAGCCAGGTCTGAAGGGTTTTGGGTTGGTCTTCATCCTCAAGGTCATCTTCCAGATCATCAAGGTCATCATAGATATCTTCAATGTCATCATCATCCATGGAGTAGAGGATATCTTCATTAAGCCGATGAATACGTCCATGGAGATAGTTGAGTCGCTTCTGATGTTTACGCCATTCTCGCTGATTACCTTCAAAGAATCCCTCGTGGAAGAAGTCATCAGGGTCATACTCGGTTTTCTTCCAGAACTCGTTGTACTGCTCATGGCTACTCTTGCGCTGCTTGTGTTCCGGCTTATCCTCAAATGGCTTTGGGGTGTCTCCAAATGGCCTTCTGTCTTCTGGCCCTTCATGCCTCTGATGGTTCTGCTGATGCCTGTAGTCATTCTCTGGCCTCTCCTTGTGGTGCTTATGGTGGTGCTTCTCATGGTGTTGCTTCGCACGGTGGTGTTTGTGATGGTGATGATGTTGATGATGTTTCTTTTTCTCATCCATCCAGTTCTTGGGATGTATCTTTACCTTCACTTCATCCCACTTAGTTTTAATCCCTTCGCCAATCACGGTAACCTGCTCCTGGAGCTTATTGTGTACCTTGTTCAAGGTGTCCTCCGGGTTTGACAGCAGGTCCTTTGACAGGTTCTTCACCTTCTGCCAAGTCTCCTGCAGGGTGTGGGTCAGTTTTGACACATTCACTTTGGTCTTGTTCACATAGTCCTGGAAATGGGCCATGGTAGGCTTGCTGATGTTCCTCCATGAGGTATTAGACCTGTTCTCTGCTTCACTCTTGTTCTCATCCACACCTGTGACAGTGCTCTTAATTGTCTCCTCCACCTTCCAGGCAAGCTGCAGCAGCTTCTCCATCTCCTCAGGCAGCTTAAGATCTTCAATCTTTGTGCTTCCAACAAGCTTAATCAGCTCGTTCCATTTGTTGATAATTTGACTGGTTGTACCCTTTGTCGCTTCATTTAACTTGGCCCAGTATTCCTGGGTGGTGTGTCCGGCCTGGTCGATGTATTTTGCGGAGAGAGATACAACACCTGGAAAGTGCTGCCGGACACAGGATAAAACAGAGCTTGGTGACTTTGGTTGAGCTGGTTTGGCTGGCTCTTCAGAAGTTTTCTCTTTGCTGGAAACAACTCCCTGCAGGTATTGGTTCATTTTCTTCTCAGCAGCCAATTCAAGAGAGACATTCTCCAGTTTCTGCTCCAATACTGCAACGACTTTCAACGTGTTGGACACATTTGGAGGTGTGTCTTCAGTATGGTTGCTTCCATCTGTTAAAATGCAGGAAAAATGGTAATTTTTAGGGATGGGATTACTTATAGGTTTGACAAACAGAAAAAAATATCAATTTCCTAATGCTAGTACACCCCCAGTGATGAAATGACACAAAGTAGCTTTCTTTCATTTTATCTATTTATTCATATTTTTATTTGGAAAATCATTGAATTTCTACAAGAAAAATGTTTACATAAGAGACATCAATTACCAGTTGCCAATTTACCTGTCATTTCTTCAACATTGCTGGGGAGAATAGTGTAGCGCATTTTGCCAACAGCGGATTTCAGATCATCATTCTCTGAGGCCAACTGGTTGACTTTGACCTTGAGCTGTCGCTGGGCGACCTCTGCGCTAACATGTGCATTGGCTGGATGTGCAGTGTAGCGAAGACGAGTCACCTCAGCACGCAAGTCTGCATTCTCCATCTGTGCTCGGTTCAACTTCTCACGGAGAACTTGTATGTAGTTCTGAAATGTTAATGGCAAGTACTGATAAGTCCAAATTGATTACATTACATGGGGGAAGACAGGAGTCTAAGAAAATGTATCAATATCTTGATAATGTGAGAGAACGCTATAAGGTCCATAGATTTGTGTTGATCCCATAAGATGACCCTAAACATTTCTGAACGAGGAAGACAATATTAAGGTGTGCCTTCATTGATCTTTCCCTATCTATAAGTAACTTATAAACATGAGTAGACAATAGGGTACAATGAATAAAGACCTCGATTCACAAGTATGGCTTCTTCAATTGCATAATACATAGGGGATAACCCCAATTATAAAGTCACGAGATAAGATTGGATTATGAATATTGTTAAGGTTCAAATCATAACGTAGGATCTTTTATAAAAGTGCTTGTAGACTTGTGTTGTTAGCTAATTTGGGTACAAAAATAGGAAACTCATTAGAGCAGCTATGAAAACTGCTATGTATGATACCAGCTTACCTTGAGCTCGGCCACAGATTCTGACTCCTTGTTCAGTACACTTTCAGACTGTCCAAAAATGACTCTGGTTGGAGTGTGCTTGTCATCTGGGTTCTGTTGTAAAAGACACGAGATAATGGCAAAGCGCAATAACAATTTAATTGTGATATAAATGTAAAGGCGGAAATTAATAGAAAGAGATCCATAGTGTTCCCCTGCCGAGTTAGCCTAGAGAGAGATTGTTTGAGCGATCTAGCCAGCTATGAATTTTACAATATTTTTGCTACATATTTTGTTTACTTTAATTGGAGCAAACTTGAACAGATCTAGTGTCTACATAGAATATACCTGCTGAATCTGGTAGTCGTTCGGGGGCTGGCTTGGGATCGGTCCAGGTCCAGTCGGAACGCCATCCGATTTCTCTAAGATATTACCTGCACCAGACATAGCAGTCCTACCACCAGGTGGTGTTCCGCCGGCATCAAACTGCATCAAAATTTGTACATTTTGAGAAAACATAACTAAAGAGATAAAACTTATAAATTAATCAAAACTATCTGTAGACAAAAGCCATGTTTGAGAAAAGAAGTTTCTATAAAAACCTAATCTTTGGGTTAGCTGATTAAGGTAGAAAATGTGTCATAAAATTTGGCATAGATAAGTAAGTCTTACCCCTTGATTTGTCAGTTTACGTAGTTTTCCTTTCAGCATGTCGGCCTGTTTCAGACATATCAGGTGGTTGTCCTGGGCTCCCTTCATCCGCTCGACCTGCATCTTTCGCAGCCAACCATCTCGCGACACACCTAGAAGATATTTTATATATATTTCAGCATACCATATAAACTCTACAATGATACAACACACTTAGGGTGTCACAGATACTTTTTACGCCCACGGTAATATTTTCGACCGTAGCAAGATTAAACCATCTCTCACATACAATGTGTTAGAATATAGGATAGGCTTAACCCTGAAAATCTTAACTAAGGGAGCGATACGTACAGCAAGTGCCATTCTACCCTATTTTGGGCCTCAAAACCTCCATTGGCCAGATGAACATTTGCAGACCTGATAAAATCCCCAAACCTTGGCATAATATAAAAACTCATCTACTGTTCCATTTAGGAACTATTTGGGGTCACTTGTGATTTTTTTCATAATTTTACCAATATTTCTTGCATATGATTTCTAAGCCAATCACCCACATCACCTTCAGTGCAGGCCTGAATACCATATGACTCACGAGAGGGCAGCATTTACGTCCATGTAACCAGAAGCGCACTGACCTTTTTCCGCTAAACAGAGCCTAAATTTTTTACGCCCCCTTTAAGAGGGTCAAAAGATTTTTACGCCCCCCTCTCAGGAAAGGTCAAACGTTTTTTAACCTCTCCCCCCTCAAACCCACCACCCTTTTGTTGAAAAATAATGACTACTCCCTTACAAAGAATTTCAAGGAATTTATGTGTTCACTGGTTACTCCTTAAATAGTTCAATCCAGGCAGTACCTTTCTGTCCTTAAATGGTTATGCGTATACAAAAATGGAAATCACTTCACATCTATAGTTCTTGTGTGTTCCTTGGACATGCACTTAGTTTAAACACCTTCCAATTAGAGGTTTGGTTACATCATCTTTTCTTTCTCAATGATATCACAAATAAATGGAAAAGCAATACATATGATTTTCGACCGGATCAAAACAAACCCGTACCAATGTAGTGCCCAACAGCGACACCGATGGCCAGAAACAGAGCGACGAGCGAGATGATGGTGAGGACAGAGTTGAGGCTGGGGTTGGGGCGGTGACGGTAGAGCCGCCTCCCAGCGATCAGCGGCACATCGTCTAAGGAATAAATCATGCTGGATAGGTCACTATCATCGGTATCATCAGTGGCCACACCTGAAATGTCACTCTCACAGCGGTCGTCAAATTCCCCAATCAGGGAGTCCTCCTCCTCCTCTTCTTCTTCTTCTTCTGCCAGGGTCAAGGTCACACAGGGTCACGGGGTCAAGGCCGCAGTCGGGGTCAAGGGGAACAATCAGAGGAGGAACTCGTTAGGTTTACAAGGGTTAGTAAGCATATTGATGTGCACACTGAGTAATAAACTATAAGATAAAGTATAAGGTTTTCTTCAAAAATATACATGTATCCCATGCTTTTGTTGGCTTAAGAACTATAAAATTGGATAACTATATAAATTTCAAAGCTGTGCCTGTTCTACCTAAAAATACCTTCAGTTTTGCCTTTTAACCAAGTCTAAGGTTATTGAACTGATTTCACAAAGAGTAACTTCTAAGTGTTATTGAATTTATGTAAGAGGAACTGCTATTGAACATAGGCATGTTAAATACTGGATACATGTATAACATAGAAAGTACTACCGGTAGTGGTCGCCTAGCTATGATAATTTCAAACGACTAAGTATAAGTGGTCTTGCTGGAAAACAAATAAGAAACGACAGAACTCTCTATGATAACACAAGGCAGGGATTGATATGGATGAGGTGACTGAGAGAGCTATGGAAGTTGAATACATTTGTATTGTATACACCTGTACATGAACCTGATAAAGATATGTCTATTACAACATTGGAGTAATATGTTTCAAATGAGCTATACAAATACAAAGAAGTTTATGTTCTAATTTACCATGAGCATAGAAACTTTTAGTTTTACAATGTTAATTACTTGAGATGCACTTCGTTGATTGTAATGTAGATTCTCCCATTGTATTATGTGCCATTAAAGCCCATTTATCATTACCGACCCATCTCGCATTTAGGGTAGACCCTGAGTTGAACCCATATCTTTAAGTTAATGCCCCTGGGATTGATTTTGAGCAAATTGATATTTATTTGATAAAATCTTACCACGCCTTTAAGGCACACATTATGTTCAGATCATACTCTAAGCATCAAGAAAGTATGACTTATAACTACCGTAATCTCCCGCGTAGAAGACGCGCTGCGCATATAAGACGCACCCCAAACTCAGCACATGCATTTTCGTGTATAAGACGCACATTTTAATGCTCAATTTTGTAAATCCAGTACTGTTCTATAGTAAAATTACCCCTCGTATAAGACGCACACCCAACTTTAGAAAATCCTATAAGACGTACCAGCATTTTGTTTGGCCTAGAGGACGCGTCTTTTACGCGGGAGTTTACGGTAAGTTTTATGAAGTATCCACATGATTGCCTACCTGGTCTGCGGGGCTGCAGGGGAGGTGCGATGGGAGGGTTGACAAAGCGAAAGTTGGCGCTGATGGAGGAGGACGCCCGTGAGGTATCCGAGGTCCCGGACGCCCCGGAGATCTGCATGAGACGAGCGACATCGGCCAGCAGGGCCGGCTGGTCACCACTCTCACCAGACATGAGGTCCAGCCGCACAAAGTCGGAGTCTGAAATAAATACCAGGTTATATTTACAGGGATGAAAGTCACAAAACACGAAAATTCCTGAAATGGCCTAGTATCAGCCCAAAAGCCTGGGCTTTTATATGAATGTATAGGGCCTTGTTATCTCAAAATCCCTGAAATCAGAGAAATCCCTGAAGACTTTCATCCCTGTATTTAAAGCTGAAAAATATTGAAAACTTATTTTTATAGTGAAGAGAGCTTAAGCTTTGGGATACTGATTACCCATATAAGAGAGTTTTCATGACAGGAAGTGCTCCCTGTAACTCCTAACTCACCTTTAAGATATATACCGGTAGGTTTATGCATCAAAATCCCAAGCATGACAATTATGCTATGACACTTATTACATAGTTTACACCACATTCTCACTAAACAATAGAGAACTTATCAATTTTTATTTTTGAAAAGCGGGTTATGATTATGATAAAGTTATGTCCTACCCGAGTCACTCTCCTGGCGGACCAACGCGGCATGGAGCAACTCAATCTGCTGATTCTGATCAGCGACCACATCATCAATTGCACTGGAGAAAAAAAGAATACAACAGTGAGGTATCAATGACTCTTCTGAATTTATCTGCATCATACTCCTTGCAATGGCTGTACAAGAATTCCAGTGCAAAACTAAAGATATATTTTACAATTGAGTATAAGTTCTGGACTTTGCACAAAAATGAATACCGTATATACTCTCGAATAAGCCACGGATTATACTAGAACCCAAGCCAAGGTGCAGCTTAGAGAATGTGGCTAAAGTCAGGGTACGGCTTATAGGGGGTATTTAACCTTATAGAACATCAATTTCAGCCTTTAGGTGCAGCCTATAACTCAGGGTGCGGCTTACCGTATACGAGAGAATTAATGGTGCCGGATAAGTCTTAGGCATGAAGCTTTATCCCCCCTTGATAGGAGCTTATACAAAGTTGGAGTACGGCTTATATTATGAGGTGTGGATAAGCGTCTGGTTTTAGAGTCCACAATTTCTTGTTAAACTACTATACAGTACTGTGTTCATACCAAGAACATAGAACCCGTTTCTCCTCTGAGGAGGTAAATAGATTAACGACGTCCCTGTAGTAATATGGACAGTGGCAGTTACCATAGGAGCAAAATCAATACTAGAAATACCCACATTAATGGTTAATCTATGAACCTTGGCAACTTCCGTTATATCAAATACAGCTTCAATGATTTAGTGACAAACAATCCTCCCTGACACTGACATAAGCTACTAACCTTCATATAATACTGATAACTACACAGCAACTAGGTCTGGGTTTAAACACAGGCATACCTCTGTGTGGGCCACAAGGTGCAGTTAAATGTAGCCATATACTCAAAGCTGTGGTGGTAAAGACATGGCAGTTTTAACACTGGCCTCCTCCTGTCCCTAGTAGTAGTGAATCTCCTCCAGGACATGTTAGGACTCCCTGGCTACTCCAGTATTCCTTATTCCATATAGCCTCCAGTATGTATACCTTGTCCAGTTTAGCCTCCAATATAAGAATTTGCCTCTGATCCTATGCTTAATCCACTAGACCCTATATTGATGGGTACTGTACCTTCATATAGATATTAGATATCACCTGGTATATGCTACTACCGTATGAACCTGGATCCTGATAAAGAGTCTAGTGATAGTGAGAGTACTATTCAGGTCAAGCTAGACTTTAACCCCTTTAGGGCAGCATGAGGCTATAGAGACACAGAGAGAATACAGAGTGATGGGATCAAACCCTTTTTAAGAGGGGCTAGGGAAGCTCAGGGATGGAAGTGATAATGCCTGAAACGCTCTGTTTGAACCCCTTAGATATAGGCTTTGAATAGGACTGTATAGGTCTGAAAATCTCTGAAATCTGGGCAAATCCTGATAACTTCCATCCCTGTAACTCAGCATTGCTTCACTGGTGCATCAGTTGAACCCTTAAGGAGGGTATCAAGCCTGTAGGTTAAGAATGATACATAAATACACGATGCATGAATGCAGCCCTGGCGAATAAATAGTGCTACACGTGTGCATTATGACGACTACAGGGTATACGGGGGTAGCGGATTGTCCCATGGGCGCGGCCATTGCTGAAGCTGGTTCCCAGCTCTTATCACTGATAACAGTTGTCTTATGGGTACCACTGCCCCCCGAAAGGACCACACTGAATAGTTGGTGTTATTTCATTGGCTGATAATTAAACCAGCTAAGTCGGTATAGGCAGCAAGAGGGATGATGCATTTACTGCAGAGTTTTTAGGGTACAACTGGTACCGATCCTGAAAACTCCAGTGTCTACTTACTAATTTTAATGAGCTATGACTAACAATATTGGAATTAAAACTGTTTCAGGAAAATGTTATTATGTCGTCAGTAATAAGTTTATTGCTCTCTGTATATATTGCTATCTATTACTTTGATTTATGAAAGATCACCAAAACACTAAGTGTGTGGTTCAATTGCTGTTTTCATATACATATACTGTTCAACAAATAGCACTGTAGTGGGACAACTCGGACCAGTTGGCGTCCCCCGGCTGCAGTATAAATAAATAAATTTGAATTGAATTGAATTGAATTGAAACTCATTGGTAACCATCTCAGGTAATGGCTGCCCCCACTGTACCTCCCACACCATCGGAAAAGTCCATAACATGTGTATTCAATCACTAGGTGTGCGCCCTTACAGGGTTAAGGTTTATTGATGTAGGACATTGGAGGATGAGGAGCTGATAAGAAGTGTATCACGTAGCCACCCAAACATACTTTACCTTGCTACCGTAAAACTCTGTGTATCGGACAGAGGTTACATCTATGCCTCAGCTATCTAATGTCATAGAGGGCCTGTTGTACATACAGCCATTTAACATTTATCGAAGCTAAAGGCCCAAATTCACCAAGACACACTGGACATGCATGTATCAGAAAATGCCACAGACTTCAATGTATTGTTCTGACGTACACAGGCTCATGCGTCTTGGTGGATTTGGCATCTAAGGCCATACAGCATTTGTTCTCAGAAATGCCAAGTACGATTTGTTATAGTTAAGGCCATATAGAATTGGTTCTAGCAAATGCAATACAGCTTCTGTTCCAGGTAAGGTCACATAGCATGTGGTGACGCTAAAAGGTGGTGGTTCATTTTTGGTAGATTCACCCTGAGATTCACCCAAAATGCCTTAAGACGTCCACCCTAGATACTTAGGCCACCTGTCGGCTAGACTGACAGGCTTTGAGTAGTGTTTAGTACACCCTGAAAATTAGGACTGGCAAATTCACCCATAGCACACAGGCTCCCTCTACAGGAAATCAGACATACCTGATTTAATACTAAGACAGGAATAAATACAAGCCATAGATTTTCTTTGGAGCAGAGATATTTCATATGATCTTTAGGTGTTTTAACATATGGTATAGAATGTTGATTACTGCTTCTCCTATTCCGAGGTAGCAGGTTGTCACATGGGCGCCGCCATTGCTGGAGCTTGTTACCAGCGAATTCTACTGATAATACCTATCAGATGGGTACCAGTTGGCCCCCGAAGGACCGCAGCAAATAGATTGGGGTATACAGCCATATCGCTGTACCACCGCTCACTTCTCCCTTGAGTAGGGTTGGGATGCTGTCTTCAGACCGGACCTCAGTACCCTACCCCTCCCCCTATCTCCTCCCACGAGTATTCCCGTCTTGGACAGGTCTACAGCATACCTGGCACTCATACAAGACGTGGAACTTACTATTTCCAGAGTTCTCTTACCCCAGTGCTCATATGAGATTGGCGCTATTTTGAAACCAGTGCTATTTCGCGACGGTTCAGTAAACACACACTAAATACTAAAAGGGTAACTAGAAATCAACTTACCGTAATCTCCCGCGTAGAAGACGCGTTGCGCATATAAGACGCACCCCAAACTCAGCACATGCATTTTCGCGTATAAGACGCACATTTTAATGCTGATATTTGTAAGAGTAGTACTGTTCTATAGTAAAATTACCCCTCGTATAAGACGCACCCTGAACTTCAGAAAATCCTATAAGACTCCCCAGCATTTTGTTTGGCGTAGAGGACGCGTCTTATACGCGGGAGTTTACGGTAACTGGTTTTCAGTTTTAAAACACCAGGTAGAATATCCTGAGTTGTGAAAGTCTTTGAACAGGGAAGTCCCAGTGGTTTTGCAAACATATACACAGCTTTCTCTTCATTCTTCCTGGTACTTGAGAAATATTGATTAAGAAAAGACATCATTGCAGATATAGAGATGTCATAAGCAAGGGCCTCAAGTCCCTACTTGAAGATTACATCCATGACAGCTATTTATTCAAGGGCGTAGCTAAGTGGCGTAGGTCACTAAGGTGTATTGTGAAAAACTTTTTTTTTTAAGTTTTCTTTGTTCTCACTTACAGAAATTAGATGAAACATTTACAATAAGATGTATACTGTTCTTCGACAGGCATGCAATACTCATAATTGCGGACAAATTGTGAAATAAAAAGATTAAATGCATATTTGTCAAGGAGACCTAACCAGGCCTTTCTTCCCACTTAGATCTTTTCTTTTTTTGGTACAATGCTGCGTAGATGAGATTACGCGTTATTAGATTTGCTTATGTCAGTGATTTTTACAGACCTTTTCTTCAATTCTAGATATCATATACAAATGTAATGACACCCATCTTTATGATTTTGCTGCATGTTAGTAACTGAGGCACTCTGGTGACAATCGTTCTGGCACTCGCCAATCATGCATTCTGTTCTATTTACTCATACAACTTCTGAGACTGGACTACAGTATCCAAACGATAAATAAAGGGAAAAAAAGAGATTCTATTTTCCACTTGAAAAATATAACATACAAGAAAGCCCCTTACTTGTCATTCTGGGAGGATGTTCCTGGTTGGGGTTCTGGCTGCGGGTCGTCGCTGGCCTCGGTCTCCGGTACTAACTGTGGAGTTGGATCTTGGTCAAGGTCATCTGTGGGGTCAGGGGTCAGGGGTTCAAATGTCACATCTTCCTCTTCTTGTGGTGGTTCAGATTCGTTCTCTGCAGAAAAATTTGGTCCAAGAAAATTGTAATATACTAATCAGGTATTAGTATGATAGGGATAGTTACAAGTTTTAAGGCATGGTATTCTTATCTTACAATATCTGACTCTATAATGAATATGCCATGATGAATATCATTCTATTCCAATCCTCAGAATTTGCTGTTGAAAGCGATGTATTAACATAATGTATTTTACAAAGAAGAGCGGTGTCTTATAGCTAAATGCACTGGTTGTCAGTACTTATGTACAAGTGTATTGGAATTTCTATTATGCTATGTGTGTTCTGTTCAGTAAGAGGATAGTTAGGTATGAAAAGTTTCTTTTAGTGAAGGCTAATCGATGGCCCTAAGATCACTATCTTAGCCGAACAGTCTGAAAAAGCTCTAAGTATATACATTTTTTAAGAAGCAACCTAGTATCTACTTGGTTAACATACAGATGAGGGTTGTCCTAACTCTTAGTGGCGATTTGTAAGCTGCAAATTATGTGATATAGCAGAGCCAAAATAGAAAATGGTTGAAAAGAGAATTTTCGATGTTAATAAGTGTAAAGAAGAGCTCCAGCCAACTATTTCAATTTGCACACAGTTCATTACAAAGTTCAAGAGCCCCTAACAAATGCATCATGTCCATTGATGCATAAACACAGCCCTGGCGAGTTAGTCGTAGAGAGTCGGCCCGATGCTCGAATGTAACCCTGCTAAGACTCATCAGAACTGCATATCATGAAGACCAATGGGCATAACGCATTAAAGTAACTTGCGGCCCTTAATGGCTTAAGACCCTATGTCAGTCAATCGGAACTCGCGCCAATGACTCAGTGTTGCTGAAAACAATCAACGCAGGCCAAAGTGACCTGTGTCCTGGCATGTTATGCAGGCAATTTCCCTCTCACGCAGGCCATACAATGAAGGTTAAGTTTAGGCCATTGGCCTATGTTGTCCTTGGCATTTATGTTCTATGTCATTGTCTATGTCCTATGTCATTGCTGCATGAGTTAAACAACAAATGGGCATGTATGCGCTATTGGCCCTTAAGGGGTTAAGGTGTCCCTTAAAGGGTTAATGGTCAGCGGTCATCTGACATGCCCCAGGATGATGGCAATTAACCTAATAGACACAGAATTAATCCTCCTCGCACCTTTCTTTGCATGTACTATGCTATGACACATGTTACCTACCTGGTCTATCAGTACGAGTTATGGGTGGCTTTGAATGAAGTACATGTAGATTCTCTCTTTGTGAAGTTTGTGGTGCACACAAAATATCCATGCAAATGCAAGTGTGTAATTTTTCTCTATGTCCTATTGTAGCAGAATCGGGGTCCAGTTACCATATATTTAAATATGCCATTGACTCGAGTCAATGGCATAAATACTGATATCGTAAGGTGCCTTTATCAACTTCATTATAACTTGCTTTATACTATGCTAAAACTTGAAATAAATTAAAAAAAATATTAAGTATTAAACAATTTTACAAATATGGCCCTACCTTTGCTTCTAATTTAAATAACATCAGTTTCGGAAGCCACCCCCCCCCCCCCACACGTCCCCAGATTTTGCAGTAATCGTTTATTTCCAGCTGGTAACAAAGGCACCGATTCTACAAATTTCCCAAAGCGGCATTGAGATACATAGATCAAGGAATACAGACAAGCACTATTTGGAAATCAGAAACATAACATCTGCTGCATATCAAATTTGGTCTGACTCTGCAGTGCCTCGATCTTCGCCATTACCTCTCTACCTTGAAATACCCAGCAACCACTAAATACCCGGACCCAATGACATTTCCAGATAGATATGATTCTTGTGCCTTTACAATAAATGCAGTCAAATAAGACAAAACTAGCATTCCAAGAAGGTCCGATGGTAAAGCACACAAACAGCAAACACTTGCTAACCACGTTCAATCAAGTCCAACATAATTCAAATTTCATTGGTTACCCACACCCTAAACTACAGGCACAAGCTTCGAGTTGGCATTCTTATCAATTAAAAGGTTCAGCATATAGTCAGTAGATATTAGTTCATAAAGAAAGCCAGAATCAGAGTTTGGAATTAGCGTACATGCAGATATATGCATCGTTTTATTGATTTAAAACATATACCTATCATTTTTGTTAATCTCATACACTAGGGAAAGACTGGGTGTTGTACTGGGGTTGTCCGATTAGTGGCTTTTAACAGTGGGATAGGGTGGCTGGAATTCCAAGAGGGTAGGTGCATATAACAATGTTTAACAATCATAATTACATTTCGTTTATATTTTAACATTTCAGACAACAGCAGTTTTCCTCTGTGGTGTAGGTATATGTAATAAATACCAAATTGACAATTACTGTCATCCACAACTGTCAAAGAGATATAATATTTCAAGTACAGTACTGCACATGTTAAACATACGCCACCTACATGAACTGTTTGATATCTCAATACTCTCAACAGTATGTACAACAGCAATCGTCATTTTGGTGATAAAGCATAGTTTTCAGACAGATAGTAAATTAGATTTTGTTCAGGCGAGGAACTTTGCTGAAGTATAGACAAGAGAAAGCACAGTGTTCTTCAGAGAGTTGAGCTGGAGTCTTGTGATATGGTATACCTGAATGACATATATCATGATCATCCCAAAACCAGTCATTCTCCCACGCCTTCAAAACATCACCTGTAAAGGGACACAACCTTTAACCTCACTGAAATAGGGCTCTTTACTTCTGTGCTAGTATTTCTTTTCAATCACAATTATATCTAATGTGGTGGAATTGCTTTAAAAAATATTTACAAACTTCTCTTTTTATATCGGTTGCAAAATCTAAAAAGCAAAATCTGAAGCCAATTCAGCCCAAAAGCTTACAATTCAAGGAATGCACCTCATGTTTTATTCATCAAGCTCTATGTTACTGCAATCATCTACCTAACCATAAGCTGCGACTTTTACCATACCCTAGCTGCGGCGCAGCTTACATATGAAGGAACCTGGACTCAGATAGCGTTGCATAGACTTAACTATCTAATATCAAGCCACAGTGAGTCCTCTCAAATCAATGGTAGTCAGGGCCCGTATTCAGAATATGTGAAAGGTTGAAGCATTTTTGGTAAGAAATGTTTTCAGAGTTGAATTAGGGTAATTTGAGCGTGCCGAATTCAAATCTGTCGTATGCCCACACCTAATCCTTTGGCATATGCCCCAAATCCAAGATGGCTGCCACCAAGGCATATTTCCCAGGGAGAATCCTAGAATCTGAAGGGAAAATACGCCTCGGTGGCAGCCATCTTGTATTTGGGGCATATGCCAAAGGATAAGGTGTGGGCATAAGGCAGATTTGAATTTGGCACGCTCAAACCACCCTAATTCAACTCTGAAAACATTTCTTCCCAAAAATGCCTAGCACTTCTTTACTAAGCATCTTTTGCACATTTGGCTCTAGACTATGGTGCGGCTTATATTTGAGGTCTCCATGTTCGCAAGGTACTATGGTGCTTTAAACCTAGGACCTAGTCTTAGCATCCTGAGCGAAAGGACATTCTGTGTGACATTACGATATTCAAGAATACTTTCTCGTTGGCTTTGTATAACATTTTGTCTTTTTCATTTAACATATCTAACTGATAAAACACAAAAGCTCGTTATACAAGGACTTAAACAACATTAATTCTCTGGAAGAGAAGGCGCCAGTGTCCAATAGAAATCAAACATGCTCCGAGGAGTAAAGAAAACAACAAGAGAGCGTTTATTTTAAAACAGTTGAATCGAGAGTATGTCTTGGAGAGACAGAAAGGAAACGAGGCAAGGGTACAGAGCCTAGGCTAGATGACTTGCCCATGACTTTCCCACTATGTCATTAAGGACACATTTAGCTGCTTGATTGTCTTCCTCCCCCTCCCAACACAACTACCAGCACAGCTCTGAGTATTGAGGCATGCCTAAGTACCCCCCAACCGACCATAGCCCCCCGACCATAGCCCCCCCGACCATAGCCCCCCGACCATACCCCCCGACAATAGCCCCCTGACCATAGCCCCCCCCCCGACCATAGCCCCCCGACCATACCCCCCCCGACCATAGCCCCTCGACCATAGCCCCCCCGACCATAGCCCCCCTCCCGACCATAGCCCCCCTCCCGACCATAGCCCCCCTCCCATAGCCCCCTCCCGACCATAGCCCCCTCCCGACCATAGCCCCCTCCCGACCATAGCCCTCTCCCGACCATAGCCCCTCGACCATAGCCCCCCGACCATAGCCCCCCGACCATTGCCCCCCGACCATTGCCCCCGACCATAGCCCCCCCCCCAACCATAGCCCCCTCGACCATAGCCCCCCGACCATAGCCCTCCCTGACCATAGCCCCCCTGACCATAGCCCCCCCGAGCCCCCCAACCATAGCCCCCCGACCATAGCCCCCCTGACCATAGCCCCCCCGACCATAGCCCCCCGACCATAGCCCCCTTGACCATAGCCCCCCCGACCATAGCCCCCCTGACCATAGCCCCCCCGACCCGACCATAGCCCCCCCTCCCGAACATAGCCCCTCGACCATAGCCCCCCGACCATAGCCCCCCTGACCATAGCCCCCCTGACCATAGCCCCCCTGACCATAGCCCCCCTGACCATAGCCCCCCTGTCCATAGCCCCCCCGACCATAGCCCCCCCTGACCATAGCCCCCCCGACCATAGCCCCCCGACCATAGCCCCCCTACCATAGCCCCCCCCCAACCATAGCCCAGCCCAGCCAGCCATAGACAGTCATTGTTGATCCTACAATTAACATCACAGACAGTGTAGCCAAGGTGATGTGACCTTGTTACAATTACTTGTTACATTTCCTTCCTTTCCCATGGGAAATGATTGGAAGCCAATTCTCTTAAAGGGCCCAGCTATCTCACTACTGATACTTACCATAAAGAAGCCTACTAGGCTCCTCTATGTACTCACCTACATTCACCTCCAATGCAAGACTAATGTTTTGTCTATGAGAGAATCTTGGAATTAAACCTATCAATAAACAAAATTGGAAGGCCTTCAAAATCAACTATATCAAAAGATATTTGCCCAGATAACCATGACACGCACTGCCCCCATACCTACTCTATGCCCTCCTCTTCTAAAAAATCTGAAATCTGTCTATAAGTGGGGTTAAAGACAGTTTGATTACCCTTTTATTTAGGGTAAAAAGAGCCCTAAATCCCATGCATTTCTCCATAGGGAAAAAACCCAACAGTAATTACCATGTCACAGCCATCAAAGTACACCTTAAATGTAAATTCTATTACATGGATAGCTTTGTCTTGCTTTTTGTCTCACTATATGACTAATTTTTGGGAGTTCAGTTGTAACAGAAATAGGGCTAAATGACAGGTTTTGATGGTCTATGCAAATTCTTGGAATCTAAATATAAGAAAAGTATACCCCATGAAATGTTTTTTTCATCATTTATCAAAAGATTTTCATGTAAATAGAAATATGACTCATGGGGTCTTTGAAGGGTGTGATAGGGCATATGCTGTGTAATGGAATAGTTTTTTGGTGGTGCATGTAATCTGCTAGAGGCCAAAATAGCAATTGAAACTTGGTAATCATAAGAAACTCGGCTAAGGGCTAGTAGACAAGAGGTCAGAAAGGTGGTGTCAAAAGCCCTTGCCTCGTTTAATATCAAAACCTAAGCTGCATCCTTACAAACAGAGAAAATAAGCAGGAAGCAAGCACTGGTTTAAACCACAGTAGATCTAGCAATGCTGTTACTCTAGGCATAATATGAGTACGGATTTGTTAAGCACTGAATTTCTCTACATGCAAAACATCAAGTCTTGTCCCTCTTTACTTTAATCAACCTGATATTGATTTCTCTGGTTTCATCAGTTACTCAAATCGTGAACACACCCTATCCATTTTTGTCATTGCCTTACTAATCATATAAACTCCCTCACACTATCAGATAGGGCACGTTAAATAAAGTATACGCACTGGAGAATCGAGGAAAAGCAGACAAAAAATAGGTACGGCTATCAGCAGAAAAAGGTCATCATTAACAACCATTTCTTACCTGTGGGACTAGGACTATGGTCATCAGTGGATGACAAAGTCAAGTCCAGCGGGCCGAGAGTCTCCAGCGTACTAACATTCGATGGCTCCGGCACCTCAATCTCAGGCTCTAGTGTATTATCATCCTCAGTACCCTCCACAGGGGCTTCTTCAGTGACTCCTACTGGAGCATCATGGGGGTTCTCTACTGCAGCATCCTCCAGGGTGACATCAGTCTCCTTGGGCTGGGGCGCTGGACGCGTACCACTGCCCTTACTGTGGTCACTCGCACGCCGCTGGTACAGGGCAGCGGTCTCCTCCAGCTGCACGAACTCCAGCGAGCTGCTTGTGCTGCCCGAGTCGCTGACCTGAAACCAAAATGTAGAATTCAAGTGTTAATGAGAAAGACTAGAGTTTGTAACTACCAGGCTTTTACTTTCTAGAATTGTAGGGGAGAACTGGCCTCGTTCCCTCCTGGTTTATTCGTGGCTGAACAGTGTGTACTGAGTCTTTGAACCAGGACAAATAAACAGATTATTAAAATAACAAAAGAACGCAACTATAAATGGGATGTGAGTCTTGGTGTATGAATACTTTTGGACATACACATGTTTATAAGTTTTTAAACCTATTATGGCTATATTTTGCATATATGCCGAGAGCTTATATATGGGATTGGGCTCAGTGGCATTTTAGTCACACCGTCTATAAGGGTATCTGTTACCAGTATAGCGATTGACATGGTTCATTTTATAAAGATTATGCTTCCCTAAAATATCAAAATATCTATCACCATGAAGTTTCTTTATTTGAATAGCTGTGCATCAGGTGTAAAACAGGATATTTACCAGCAGTACATATGCATTTTTACTTTCCCTGTATGCGTCATACATATAACTATGTAGACACACATAACCTTGTGATGTACTGTGATCGATATCAGCACTCCATTTGGCCTTCAATACATACCATGAACTGGGTGGGTAACCGAGTTACAGTAGCATATTCGACGCAATAAGCGCCCATCCCCTAATAAGTGCTCACCTTCCCCATTTTGGGTTTCTTTCCCCAACAGATAAGGGGGCGGAGCAGGGGAGCAGATAGAAAAGCTTTTTCTTTTTCATTATGCATACTCTCTTAGTTATTTTAGGCTATATTATAAATTATAGAACGCTGCCATAAAATACTAAATTTACTTTAGGACCTTGCCTAGAAGACGCATCCCGCACAATATGAGATGCGCCCTGAGCTGACAAAAAGGTATAAGACACACCTGGGCCTTCGTTGTGGACACTTAAGTACTAATCTAATGTAATTTTGACCTGCCAATAAGGCGCACCCCTACTTTTGGGAAGTTCTATGTCGGGTTCTATGAATGAGGCAGTAAGGCTTACATTCACTTATAAGCTGTGGATTAAATGCAAGGTACTATAGCATTGAGTAGCTTGTTGCGATAATAATCAAATAAAAAAAAAAAAAAAATAACAAGATAGCCGTACTCACATCACACTCGCCGGCGTCGTTGACCACAGTCCAGCCAGTGATGCTGGAATCGGTGTCGCTACCGTTATCCGCCATGTCTCAGTACAGCATCCCGAGCCGGCACTATTTGTATACAATCAATCTATTCTATTCTCCGTGTAAATCTGAAATAAATATACAATAGTTAAATGTGAGGTGAGTTGGTATAGATCCCAGTCAACAAAAAATGTTGCAAAACGTTTCAGAACGTTTACCTATGGCTCTTTAACATGGCAAAACGTTTTAAAACGTTAATAACGTTTTTTTTTTTTACGTTAAATAACGGGGTATTTTTGTTGACTGGGATGGGTGTAGTCTCAATTCAGGTCAATTCTAGTAGCTGCATTAAGCTTTCATTCAGTGTGCTATGGAGGTTATATTTTACATCTTTTTCCCTTGAGATTTTCTTTTTATTTTCTTTTTTTTTTAATTTTGTTTTTTTATTATAAATTGTTTCAGAAAGTAGTAATTTCTTGCTATATGTACTCTGGAAAGTTGAAGAGCTAAATATAGGGAGCATAGAGTGCCCCGACTGACGTGGGCTTACCTGCTCCCTTCATTTTACCTTTAGTTTTGAAAGGTGGAAACCCACGATTTTATTAAAACGCAGATTTTGAAAAATTAGTACATCAAATTAAATACCAATAAATGACATCGCAAAATATTGATCTACTTCAAGTACCAGCATTGGTCTATACAATCATATCACATATCGGTATATACATGTCTCACACCAGGTCTAAACCATAAAACGTAATAGGAACATCACTGTCTAGTACAGTATGTGGGGGTTGGGGAGGGAGTGGTAATCTCCACACATGTGTTCTATCTATGTCTATGATGTCATTAGTAAGTGTAGGACACATGCAGAAAACCACGTCAGCCCTATGGCTCTGCCTGCTAGGTCTGGGGCCCTCTGCAGCGCAAAGAATATATGCCGTAAAACCGAGCATATAAGCCGCACCCTGACTGTAGAATAAGTTATATACGCTGAAGCAAGGGTTGACAATGATCCCCATTCCTTACTAAAGTAAATGTATGTAAAACTCCTCGTATAAGCCACACCCTAAAGTTAGGTAGGCTTCAAGCAGAGTAGACCTGTAAAATGATCTATAAGCCACGGCTAAAATGCATGGTTTTACCGTATGTAAAAACCCACACATATAAAGCAGCAACCTGACTTCGTTGAGACCATAGAAGTCGTAATAGTCCTCAGAAATGGTCTGTAAGAGTCGGCTTATGTGTGATGTTTTACAGTAGCACTAACAGTATACATTGTAGGGGCGGTGCCAGAGCCTTCACGGTGTAAACATAAGCTCTGACCTTTTTATACATGTAGTAGGCCTACCCTAGTAGACTCTAGCACTAGATTCTGGCTCCTACCAATGGGTTCCTCCTTATAACTTGTACATGTATTATGTGAGTCAAAGGTAAAAGGCACCTTGTCATGATTAACGACCAGCAGATTCTTAAGCGATCAGTGTACCCTCACACCCAATCTGGCCCCAGCTCGACCATTAGCGTGAGTCGTCTCTGGCACCTAGCATTTGTGGGTAAAAGAAGTTTTTTCCGCTGGTTGCTGTAGTGCTTATTTGTATACAGGAACCTCGCGTAGTAATCTTCCCAGAAAATGGGGACCATCATCCCCATACACGAGAGAGGTATTCCCTAGAATCCCGACCGGGCGAGACTGCCCTCACACCCAGGAAAACCCATGAAGACTTCCAGCCTTGCATACCTACCCAGTAGTACGTGTACCAGTACATGTAGTACTAGGGCGCGGAACTTTGTATTTTAACCTCGGTATGGTGGGTTGGTGGTGGTAGGGAAGGGGGCAATTGGAATCCCAATTGCTTTTTCTAGCCCATAGGATCTTGCATCATACCATATTGACCGGTATAAGCGTCAGGGCGCTAATTAATTTCAACCTGGCTTTACCCCCGGCCCTTTTCAAGATCGGTGCTTATTCAAGACTTGAATTACAGTGAATTTTCAAATTTCAATACCCCAGCGCTTATTCACGACTGACGCTTATTCAAATTAAAGCCCCAATACTCACACTGTGGTACATATACTCGCGTGGTGCACTGCCATGCACATCTACGTTATCTATCAATCTATCAGGTATGATGTCGACTACAGATGCTACCTCTCCCTCGGTACTGGTTCACTCTGAGTCAAGGAACACCCTCTATTTGTAGTATTGAATAATCAATTTAGTATTACAGACAATCCATTATATTGACACTTGTACTTCATGAGCAGCTTTTTTTTCGCAGAGGAGGGTCTAAAAAGATCAGATCTTCTCAAGATGGGCTAGGGAAGCCCAGTCCCCTCGTGGATCTTCTCAAGATGGGCTAGGGAAGCCCAGTCCCCTCGTGGATCTTCTCAAGATGGGCTAGGGAAGCCCAGTCCCCTCGTGGATGATTTAGGAGCTCTACCTCCTTTGTCTCCCTACCTGTGCTCTCTATTGCTTAAAAAAGTTAAGTTCCTTATTACAACTTTTCGCCTTTGCCTTAATTTCCACTTTGCTCAAAGATATCATATCTTTAACGGTTGGCATATGTTATTTATAGTATTGTATGATTCCTGCAGATAGAATTTTACGGAGAATTCCGGAAGGCATGGACTTATGGCTGGAGGTTTCTTGTAGAGTCAACAACCGAAGTAAAGGGAACAAGCGTGAGAGGTGTTTATAAGGCAGGGACTGTGGCCACTCATGAATGACCAACTGAGGCTATATCTGTCCACCATTATATAACAATGACATACCTTACACCAGCGGCAGTCACTGGATCTAGTCACAAAATCTGGTCCAAAATCTTAAGCGTTGGATTCACTCTCACATTTTTTTTATCTGAGTTTGAGTTTTTATTTTTATTGTACCTCTCACAGAACATAGTCTTTCGACCTAACAATTGCAAGCAGAGAACAATAGACTTGCTATGATTGAACACATATATAATGGGCTGTCGACCAATATTTTCAAACATACTTTTCTACTTAAGGCCACACCAAAAAAATAAGTTGGTCTACGGATCGCCCTCTCCACATTTTCGGAAATAATTTTTTTTTTCTTTGAAAAAAATCTTGTCTACGGATTTTGCTCGCTTCAGTTTCTATGTTACATATACAAATTATGCAATCAATGGGTTATTTTATTTTTAGTGGTTGGGAACAGGACATGAGCAGCCTGGTAAGTTTGGTAGCCCCTGAGAAGGGATTAACAGGGAGACAAAAGTAAGAAGGTTGTAGTTCCCCCTACAGAATCACATAAATTCACATAAAATATTACTACTATACCTCCAGGTGTCTCATTATAGAAGATGCAGGGAGAAATGTTCAATCTTTAAGGTTTTTCTGAAAAGTGGTTGGGACCAGGACATTGCAATTTTCACATACCAAGCAGTACCCTGTTAGCCAGACAGCTCATAACAACATGCCTATGGGTGAAAATGATTACCAAAGGGAAAGACGAAAAAATTAACACAAAATAAGGTACAAATATTGAATTTTTTTTTGTTTTCTATGCCAATGAAAAGGGGAAAGGATGAAAAAAAACATGAAATTTGGGACATGTTTCACTCCATATTGTCAAAAATAAACCTAAATAGTAGGTTAATCTATACATTTTCTTAAAGTGTACACCTAGCCTGAGCCCATGGGCCAATAAAAATCTGAAATATACCAATAGGTTATGCACTGGTGAGGACCAAATACGAAAGTGGTTGGGAACGGGACAAACTCAAAAGTTGCATTGAACTCATGTTACATAGCCTACAAGTTTTCTCTTTGTGAAGTTTGGCAAAATTAAAAAAAAAAAAATTTGTTCGCTCGCCTCAATTTCCCAGCATATGCCATACCCAGGCTTTAAACAGATAATTTATCTGCTTTTTATAGTGACATTTTTACATCAGTGAAATGGTAAACGAAATAAAAAGAAACAAAAGCTATGTCTAGTTACATAAATATCCCACCAAGATAGAATCTAATCAGCAGCATCCTTGTGATGCTAGCGGGTACACAATATAAGCTAATGTTTTCAAAAATATCATGGATTTTTATTCAGTAAACTGTACAGGGTACATTCCCATATGTAATTCACTCATACTAGGAGCATCGTACCTAACCAGTCATCATGATCATACACAAGAGTCGATACACTGACCTGTCGACCAAGTTTTATACTTGACCTTGATCTAAAAATCCCAGATGCATAACTAGACATGAGCCAACCCTATCTGAAGGATGTCTATCTTGCCATAGTTATATCTGATTAATACAATATATACCTGTTGGGATTGTGTTTTTTTCTATCAGGCAGGTGTAAAACACTGTCGACCAGTGCTATTGCACAATGGAATGGGTTTTGGGCGGTTTAAAGTTTTCGATTTTACTTTTAAAAATATCTATGCTAGCTGCTCTTTGTGTGCCAGCTGGCAATGTATTCCATAGCTTAATGCCTCTGTCCCAGGCGGAGCGATCTATGCTGATATATCTGTTAATCTTTTGAGGGAATTTGATTTTATTATCCCCTCTAGTTCACCTCAATCTCTTGCCCAAACTCATCTGCTACTCAATTGTTTGCATCTTCTTTGGAATAGTGTATCTATGTCATAATGTGTATGTAATTCAGTTGCAGAGGATCGTTGACACATGTTTCTATATCTACATTTGCAGAGCCCTTTGTTTTGCAAGCTTTGGATTTTTGATATTAGGTTACTAGAACTGCTATCTATCATAAAACCAGCATACTCTGCGTATGGGAATACAGACTGTTTATAAATTAACACTGACTGCTCTTCAGTGAGATATCGCCTAATTCTACTGAGCATTGATAGCTTAGGCCACACCAAAAAATTAAGTTGGTCTACGGATCGCCCTCTCCATATTTTCGGAAATACAATTTTTTTTTCTTTGAATAAAATCTTGTCTACGGATTTCGCTCGCTTCAGGTTCTACAAGTTTTCTCTTTGTGATGTTTGGCAAAATTAAAAAAAAAAAAAAAAATTGTTTGCTCGCCTCACTTTCCCACCAAGGAATCCATTGGACACCAAAATATTCTTTAAAAAAAAAAAAAAAAGATTAGCTCGCTCACACCATTTTTTCAAAACCAAAATCCGTAGACCAACTTATTTTTTTGGTGTGGCCTTATGTCTTAAGCTTCTCATCACTGACATTGCTTGTGTTTTATAGGTCATTTTTTTATCAATTAAGACACCCATATATCTATATTCATCCACTTCTTATAATTGTGTATTGTCAATGTAAGTGATAAGAGGAGGAATTACGCCAATAAAACGGTTCCTCACCAATCTCATCACCTTTGCCTTTTCTTTGTTTATTGTCATGCAGTTCATATTGCACCATTGATTGGATAGATTCATGTCATGTTGTAAATTTGTATCCGCTTCCAAAAAGGTATCTCCTTCTGCCAACATCACAATGTCGTCCACATACATATAAGTTTTGGACCGTTCCATAACCTTAGGGAATTCGTTAACAAATATTAAAAAGAGCAATCGCCCCAGCGTACTTCCCTGGGGGACACCAAAACGTACCTGATGTTCTTTGGATCTCTTACCATTCAACAAGGTACTTGTCTTTGGTTGCCTAAATAGGATTCTAACCATTTCTGGGTGGTTTCATGAAACTTCATTGCCTTACATTTTCTTAACAGAACCTTATGCTGTACAGAATCTGTACTTTGCAAACAGAATGCTTGGTCACCTGCTGCGATGTGGTTTTATCCGCTTATGATATCTAGTTCTTGACTTAGAAAAAAATGAGAGATTCCCTAAAAACACTTCAAATGGTGTCCTATGGCCCTAACATGCCCCCTTAACCCTCTCACCGCCGGCTTTTCAGGATGTTTTAGCATATTTTGACCTATATTCACTATCAGCCTGAACCCCTGTACTTCAAGTGCAGCTGATGCAATTGCAAAAGTGGGTCTTAGCATGACATAGTAAGTCAGAAAGAACATTTGTGCCCTTTCGAATCCTGAGTCAAACGAACCAGCAGTTGCCGGGAGATTTTAGTGAATCTCTCATTTCTTTTGCTACTTGTAGTCAAGCAATGTGCCAAGATGGTGCTTCTGACAAATTACATGTCAGTTGACCATAAATGACCTTGAGGAGAGGTCAAAGGTCACCATATTTTAGGTCAAATTGACAAATAACCCTGTCATCTTCTAAGGTGTGCCACTCTGGCCAAAAAGGCAATATCAAGAATTTGAAAAAAGAAGTTCTCAGAATTGACATTCTCTTCAATAGATGTATACACAAGTACGGTAAAAGGTTAACAAAACTACCTGGCCAGGGTTCTATCGAAGTCAACACCATTAAGGCTAGAGGGGCTGACGAAAAAAAGGTGTTTGAGCTGGTGATTCACATACATACTCCCCAACCCCATCATCTACACCTCAGGGTGGTAGTCCTCAAAATTAGTTTCGATTTGCACCTTCTCATCCCTCTATGTGCAATGGTTCATGAGATACACTCTTGGTCATTCTGACCAATAAGGGAAGTACAGAATGTTTGGATGGTGCCAGCTGCTTTAAAATGCGATATCTCGGCAACCATTGGTCCAATTCTATACTTCTTGAGGTGCAGTACTCTGTACTGTAGTGCATGTACGTATATAGGGGATAGTGTAGGCCTCTAATTATGACGCCTTGGCGGGGAATGGACAGCTGGCCAGATTCGCAGTTCAACAGGGAAATTAGACAGAACTTGGTAGGACTGTTGGACAGATTTTTTGGGACAATTCAACAGGTTGGGATTGATGGAGATATCCTTTTAATAAAATACAACAGTTCAATGCTACATCATAGTTAAGAATAACAACTGTTTTACTGGGAAGATGTGCATTTTGCGTATTAGCCCTGCTATTCTAGGGAAGATTGGCAGTGACTTTTTTTTGCAGGAGGGGGGAACAAACAGTTGACAGCATATTATTAAAATGTCTCACATTGTGGCTGAATAGTTTCAAGCTATTACCCTCTACAGCCACCCAACCTTACCCCTTACCCCCTAAAAGGCATGAAGCATTAATTATATAATAAATCAAATGTTATTCATCTTTTTTTTTATCAAGGACAAGGATTGACAGTGGGCATATGGATCCTCATTCACAAGCCCCATATGTGTCAGGGAAATGGTTCTTAACCCATTGAGGGCGAGCTATGAGGGTACTTTTTAAGGCTGGGGAACTGGATTTTGAGCAGTACATGTACCAGGGGGGTGGGAGGTCCCGGACCAAAATGCAGTAGAAAATCAGTATTTAAACAGTAGAAAAACAGTGTGGTGTGACAGTAGTCATTCAGTTTGAAAGCAGCATTAGAAACAGTACCATATCAGCATCTACTGGCATTCTACTGCTCAGCACACAGAACATGGCAGCAGTGGTTCAGTAGCAGAACAGTAGTATTAGCAGCATACCAGCAGTATTGAATCAGTTGTCCCAATTATGTAAATGAGATGGTAGCATTTAAACAGTATCTACTTATTTAATGCTGCATGACCATATATGGGGTTGGGGCAGTGTTCAATCAGCACTACTGCATGACTGCTGCTATAGCAGTAGGTGAGCAGTAGATCATACTGAAAACTACTGCTGGGGGCAGGTAGAAGCATAAAAGGAGCAGCCGCTGCTTCAGTACTGGCACTACCAATGCCTTTCTAGGTGGTCCTTGCTGGATTTGAACTTGGGATCTTCTGATTACTGTACCAACGCATTAGCCCCATGAGCCACCACCCCATCAGCTATGTGGAGCTGTCATTACTCCCTAGTAGTGCATGCAACTCATATAGGAGGGGGCAGTATTGATTCAGTAGTACTGGGTAACTTCTATCATAGCAAGAGGGTAAGAGTAGGCATGTCTGATAAAGTACTGCTATAGTAGCATTCTATTGATGTTAAGGTGATAAGGCAGCCGCTTTGTAATTATCAATGATACATGTATACTATGTAAAAAAAGTGTCATGATGGTGACCAAAATAATACTTGATGATTCAGTACATTTATGCCCTACATAAAGTTAGTGACTAATTCCTCATTTTCACACACCCCAACATCCATGTGTATCCATTACTGGCACTCAATAACATAATCATATGCAAAGGTTTCTTCACAACACTGGCTAGTTTCAGAATTTCATTATTGAATCTTTTGATTACTGTTCACAACCATACTGACATTCACACTATGGACTGTCTCAGAAGTATCAGGTCAGTAGCCCAATTAATAATCCATGAATGGACAGAGTGATACCAGTAGATAGTCAGTAGACTACTGCATCTATGCTGCTGCACAGAGTGTGACATTTTTGGTATCTATTAAGATTCAGTTGAGAGTCAGTAGACTACTGATTTTAGCCTGAAAATGCAGTACATACTCAGTTGATAGTCAGTACATTACTGAATCTATACTGAAAATGCAGCGTAGAGTCAGCTGTTTTGGAAGTATTTCAGCAGTACCTACTGCAAAATGCAGTTGTTGATCAGCATATTCTCAGTAGCCACTGATAGGTGAAGTAGATACTGCCTTCTGGTCCGGGGTTGCAAGGTATAATACACTGTTGATGTTTTTGATATCATTGCTAACCATTTTTCAATATCCCTATCACTCTAAACTTTCTAGATTTGAATTCTTCAGCCCCTAAATAGGTAAATAATATCCTCAGACCAAAAATATCAGTCTATCTCAAATTTCAAAACATGGCTGCCATATCAAAATATACTTATATCTATATCAATTTTACTTGACATCAGCCCCTACATGGTGATGAGAACACTCAACATCCGTCCCTACATGGATGTTGAGTATTGTTTAGGCCACACCAAAAAATTAAGTTGGTCTTGGGATCGCCCTCTCCATATTTACAGAAATACAAATTTTTTTTTTCTTTGAAAAAAATCTTGTCTACGGATTTCGCTCGCTTCAGGTTCTACAAGTTTTCTCTTTGTGATGTTTGGCAAAATTAAAAAAAAAAAAATTGTTCGCTCGCCTCGCTTTCCCACCAAGGAATCCATTGGACACCAAAATATTCTTTAAAAAAAAAAAAAATTTAGCTCGCTCACACCATTTTTTCAAAACCAAAATCCGTAGACCAACTTATTTTTTTGGGGTGGCCTTATAACAAATTTTTTTTTGCTTGTGCCAACCAGTGTGTTATAACAGAATTTTACATACAGCAAAATCTTTTATGTCGCATGTCAGAGAAACATATGTAACATGAACGAGTTCCAAGGATGTAGAGCAAGGTCTAAAACCTCAAGTGGCTGTACATCCAAAAGGTTCATCAGTGTCCCAGCATCGCTGCATCAATGTCCCACCATCACTGCATCCGTGTCTCAGCACCACTGCATCTGTGTCCCACCACTGCTGCATCCATGTCCCACCATTGAGCATCCATGTCTCACCATCCCTGCAACCGTGTACAACCATTGCTGCATCCATGTCCCACCACTGCTGCATCTGTGTCACACAATCGCTGCATCCATGTCCCACCATTTCTGCATTTGTGTCCCACCATCACTGCATCCATGTCCCACCACTGCTGCATCCGTGTCCCACCACTGCTGCCTCCATGTCCCACCACTGCTGCATCTGTGTCCCACAATTGCTGCATCCGTATTCCACCACCGCTGCATCCGTGTCCCACCATCACTGCATCTGTGTCCCACCACTGCTGCATCCATGTCCAACCATTGCTGCATCCATGCCACATCATTGCTATATCCATGTCCCACCACCGCTGCATCCGTGTCCCACCATCACTGTATCTGTGTCCCACCACTGCTGCATCCATGTCCAACCATTGCTGCATCCATGCCACATCATTGCTGCATCACTACAGGGGGGGCACATGCCCCAATGGCATTGACCGATGTTACAAGATGTATCCTACATAGGTTGCTGTATTGGCAGTTTTAGTGCACTGCGTAAAGAACCACCCTCTTAGTACACATTGGGACTACCCCCCTTTCTCCGCCTCAAAAGCATACAGGGGATAGGTTGAGATGGTGAGGCATGAAGAATGTATACATGTATTTGAGTACTTTTCTTTTGAGAATTTCAATGAGGAAAAACAGAGTATAGTCTATTCCAACCTAGCGGGATGGGGGTGGTGCCGTAGAGTCTACCTGAAGCTGGTTACAAGCATGTACCTTACACTGGTTGTAGGGTACAGTTATGTAATATCTTGTGGGTATCCACTCTCTCGCACCTTGTACACCAAAAAACTGTTAGGGCTCAGAAGGTAGCTCAAAGTGACTTGAAATTATATATTTACAGCTTCAAAGGTATGGCTAGTGTAGAAAATCATAATGAAATATAATATTATTATGCTCCTATAAAACAACCCCAAAAATGGTTGTAAATAACCCTAAATTTGACCTCTAAAGTACCCCCCTGCATACATAATGCATAGGGCTAAAAAAAAAGAAGTTGTGTTCAGGTATCCCGACCTACCCTAATGTTTTGGCCCGACCCTAATTTTTTTAAAAATTTTTAAATTTTTTTTTTGGTAAATATGACCTAAAATTCAAGAAAAATGTAAAAAAAATTAATATATAGGCATTTTTGGTATCAAATTAAAGCACACGGTCTCACAAATGCTACAACCTTGAAATAACCAAAATTTTTATAGTTTTTAAAGTTGGTTAATCTTTTGAACCATGTTTAATGTCATTTTGGTAGTTTTCGCCATCCAGGAACTTTAAAAAAAAATATCTAAAAAATCCAAAAAAAAAATCCAACCTACCTACCCTAATTTTTTGGGCTATGTTACCTGAACAGAAGAATTTTTTTTTTTTAGGCCATATGCCAAAATGGCCCTAGACTCCCCACCTCCCCCTGTACGTGCCTGGGTGGTGGTGGGGATGGGGGTGGACATGGTAGGGAAGTTAGGCACAAATTATATTAGGAAAATAGACCTAATCCAAGTGGTCAGGTGCAAAGGGGAAGTCTGAGAAGTCTATTGCAACAATCTGCATAAGGCCAAAAAAAATCATTTGTTTCAGGTAACATGCTGAAAAAAATTAGGTAGGGTAGGTCGGATTTTTTTTTATTTTGCAATTTTTTTTTTTTTTAATGCCACAAAGACTGTCGATGAGTCACGGCGACTCATGGACAACTAAATTGACAAAAGTTGCCTATAAACCTATAATTTCTTCAGAAATTGAGAAAAAAAAGGGTCGGCCCTGTTTTGCTAGGTAGGGTCGGGTTACCTGAAACAATTTATTGATGTTATCTCTGTCATATCAAATACTAGTGCCTAGAACGCCTTCACATTCATCTCCAAACTTATCAATTTGAGATCCATAAGGCCACACCAAAAAAATAAGTTGGTCTACGGATTTTCCTCTCCACATTTTCGGAAATACAGTTTTTTTTTTCTTTGAAAAAAATCTCGTCTACAGATTTCGCTTGCTTCACTTTCTGCAAGCTTTCTCTTTGTGATGTTTAGCAATTTTTTTTTTTAAATTAAATTTTATTCGCTCGCCTCACTTTTCCAGCAAGGAATCCATTGGACGCCAAAAAATTCTTTAAAAAAAAAAAAAAAAAAAATCGCTCGCTTGCACCATTTTTTCAAAACCAAAATCTGTAGACCAACTTATTTTTTTGGTGTGGCCTAACCCTCAAACATTTCTATGGTAGAATGGTGCAGAAAATATTTACATGTTCTGTTTGTCAAGTTTACTCATTTGCATCATTTTATTTATGAAATACCCCCCATAAGTGACCAAGTCAAATTGTGGTTGTTATGAACCACCCTACAGTAGAGTAAAATGAAATATTTTGATTCCTAGAGCAAACCAAGGGGATATTTCCATTATCATGTATGATTGTCCCAATGACTTAAAGACAGGTAGATAAGCCTTTAGTTCTTCTGGAAATGACTTCAAAATAACCCTCCCAGTGTAAAATCACTCCCAGAGTGGTGGCCACAGGCAGTCTACTTGTTATGTTTGAGTACTTGGGACAGGGCAGGCAGTGTGCCTGACTCCCCTAGTCATGATGGTGGAGCTAGGCTGTCTGCTGCTGATATGATATAATTAGCGCCCTGTGGCTGGTGGGAGGGGGTGGGGTGAGGGCAAACATTCTGGTCTACAAGGGAAGAGTTTGGGTCAGTGGGGGGACCCTTATTGCACCTGTTACTACAAGATGTATACTTTGCTATACATAGGTCTACCACACACCCCGGGGGGGGGGGCACTCATGGAATTATGGATACCATATGCGTACACAAACTAGCAGAGAAGGGGGTACCTTTTGGGACCCATGAGCGGACCCACCCGGACCCGTTAAAAGGGGTCCTTTTGGGCTGAACTTAAGCTAAAAGGGGTACCCTTTTAAAGGGCTTTCGAATGGCAAAAGGATTTTTCAAATATTCCAACTAGATGGATTATGGCGTACCTATCTATCCCTACCTAAAAATAACCATGGTAGGTTCATGCCAAACATCTTCCTCGCACATTCATCAATATTTCATGGTCGGATGGCTACTATATACATTTATTTCCAAGCGATTATGAAGACATACCTCCTGAAACCTATACTGTCTCAGAACAGGGCATTTTGGTGATACCAGCAACGCAAGGCTCTGTACACACATGGTTACTATAGCGAGTGCATCCCCCCGGGGACACAAAAACTCTGAGGGTGAGTTAGGGGAGGCTCTGGGTGAGCTTCAGTAAATACCGTAAATCCTCACGTAAAGGACCCACCTCGCATATAGGACGCACCATGGGTTTAAGGAAATGCTATAAAACATATCTGGGGTTATATTTTGGTCAATTTAGTACTTTTCTATAATCGAAAATCCTCGCTTATAGGACACGCCCCAAACTTCTGACAATGCTATAGGATGCACCAGGGGTCATTTTAGTGCATATGACTTGTCCTGTACGCGGGGATTTACGGGTAGGTCTTTTGTTATGTACCGTAATCTCCCGCGTATAAGGCGCGTCTTATACGGGGGGTTTTAGTTCTCATTGCATCCACAAGGGGGACTGCAAGACCTTTCTTTTGATATGTTACATGCCCCCTTAGCTATAATAGGATATATGGGGGCCCAGGGGGGTCCAACTTACTCATGTCTTTGAATTTTGAAAATTCATTCAGTAGAACTAAAGTTATAAATTTTTCATTTTTTTGAGAATTTTCCAAAACTCTAGGTGCGCCTTATACGCGGGCTGCGCCTTATACGCGGGAGATTAAGGTATGTTTGATTTGACCCTCCTGAAAACACCTTTTCCATACAAGTTTTGAAAAAAAAAATGACAAAAAATAGGAAGGACATCTATGTCAAGAATCAGGTGACAGAAAGAATGGAAAGATAATTTAGCTTGACATTGCTTTTTTCTGAGCAGAAGTGATCTTCCAATTTCAGACACTGCTACCCACCCCAACCACCAACACCAAGAAGGATGTGCCTTTCTATTTATAGATATATCTATAAATAGAAAAGGCACATCCTAAAAAAGATAATATCCTTTATTAAAAGGATATCTTCATCAATCCCTACCAGTTAAATTCTTTTGTAACTTTTCAGATACCGGTAGGCCTACGGTAATTATATTAACATTTCAAAGCAAAATTTTTTGCCATTTCATGATTCTATTGTGTTGGTTCCATATCATTAGGCTTGTTGCCCTTTCAAGTTCTGTAAGAAGAGAGTGATATTATCATGGTTTGAGTTGCACCTGAATCTGTTGAATCATCCTGGCAAATTAATCTCACAAGTCACATGATGCAAAATACTGTCGCATTGCCAAACCTGGTGAATGACTGATCAGTCCAACCATCCCACAACTGACTCTGCTCAGTCTCGGATCAGAGCATTATCTAGCAACGATCCTTCAAAAGCAATATCATTTGTATCCTATAGACTCAGTGACTGGAGACTGTAGTGTGTAGTGTGTGAGTGAGTGAGTGAGTGAGTGAGTGAGCGAGTGAGTGAGTAATCGCTTAATAGTCTAGGTGTTTAACGCCATTTCGACAGCCTAAGGTAGGCACTTCAACAAAAAAATTAAACTGAATACAGAAAGATCCCTGTGACCTCATTTGATCGAGGCCATTGAGATGTTTTTAAATCTTTTAGAATTTTGTTTATATCTTGTATAGAAACAGAGATACAGGGCAAATAGTACCAAAAATATTGAGGCAAGTACCACTATAGTATAAATGGTAGAAAAGGTTTTATAATATCTGTGATGTGAGTTCAGCTGCACAGTGGGCCCATTGTGTGGCAGCATGTACTGGGGGCAATTTTCTGTGTAATCGTAACATGGCGGCTCTACACACATCTATTTCTTTTCTATTGTTTCATATTTTAGTCCTCTCCAAAGTATCATTGGGCAAGTCATAAATGCATGAAATTATACATGCTGCTAGTTTATTATGCACTTTAACTGTGTCTGATATTAGTTTTTTGGTGTCTCCAGTGGTTAATATGTTTTTCAAAGCGTCATACTAAAGTCATTGTAAAACGCTTAATAATTGGAATTTTTTCTCCCAGATTTTGCTGGTGGGTACCTTGAGGCTTGATATCTAGACTTTAACTAAGGAAAACTATTAAAATACAAGAAAAAATACCCTAATAGAACCCTAAATCGGCGATATCAGCAAGGTCGCGATTATCGGCCGCACTCCCACCTGGCAGAAAGTGTCAACACAGTGTGCCAGCTTTTCTCACCCTCCAAAGTGGCTAGATCTATATCAGATAGATCTATATCTAGATCTATATCAGATAGATCTATATCTAGATCTATATCTTGTTTAAAATCGGTTGTAAGAATGTCTGGCTCGATCCTTATGTTTGGTCAAAGTCCTCACTCAAAAACAATATAAAGAGAAGGTTAAATGATGCACATATTCAGAAATACAACCAGTACATTGATAACCCAGAGAATACTAGCAAGTGTAGAATTATCAAGATGTGTAAAGATGATCTCAATGACATTTATGAAGAGCGTGAATACCTAACGCATACAGAATCACCTAAAATTAGAACCGTTATTGCTAAACTCCGGACTGACAATAACTGTACACTTGACAGCCTGTCAAGAAGATATAGAGGAAAGAAACCTGTCAATTCTAAGTGCACATTCTGTAATGCTGTGCAAGATGTCAATTATGTCTTCTTACATTGTAACATGCCCGAGATGAGAAACGCACGGTCAGTGTTTGAAACAAAATACCTCAAGTTTGTTGATTACTATAAAAGACACGATGACACTAGGAAACTTTCTCAAATACTAGCAGTGGCCCCATATTGCAAATCATCTAAAAGGCCAGGGGCTGTGAACTGTATATACTCATATATAAAATCTGTCTACAACATTGTAAATGAAAACCTGGTGCTGACATAAGTGTACCTGTACATTAGTCAATAAAGCCATCTTGAATCTTGAATCTTGAATCTATCAAAGACAAAGTGCCTACCTAAGGTCATATTAGCATGTTCAACTCGCACCCGTGAGTCAGTGACAAACCGGGTCACGATCGCTGAGTGCCGATTTTGGCCGGTTTTTGCTTCAAAACAGGCATTATCTTTGGAACTCAGACTTGGGAGGTATCTGGTTGTTTTTATTATTGTCTTGGCATTCTAAAAATGTTTGTTAGACGCCTGAGATGTAAATATTACGGCAGCTGGAGCTGTTGGAAGATGGAGTACTTGTTGACATTTTGCTTCTGAGGAAGTGGCACATTTACTGGTCACTGCTGGTGGCTGAGTGCTGCCGGGCACCAGTTTAGGCTGTATGTAAGCTGGTTTCTGATTGGTGGGTTAATCACCTGTATACACTGGTATACACCTGACCAGTTACATTCAACAGGTTTCAAGTTAAGCTACAAGGAGATATTTGGTGGAAGTTTGGGTGACAATTTGATGCGTTTCTGTGCTCATGTAAAGTTAAGCCTAAAATGAGGTAAGAAATTGACAAAAACGCAGTTATATCATGGTTATAGAATAAGATGTCAACCTTCCCTCACCGATATATGAATTATTCACAGTCTCTTCTTTCAAATGAGTCTACATAGACCCCTGTAGGATAAATATTAGTTAGCCGGAATTGAGTTTTAAATTTTGGAGAGTTGGAATTTTGCCATCCCTATGTTAAGCCTATGGAGCACAGCACACCCTGTGACGCTTTTTCATTTTAGCAATGCACAAACTACTGTTTAGCAGGAATATCTATTTCATTATTGATGCCTCACTGATATTTAAATTATTTATTACTTATTCTTTAAAATAAGCCCAAGAACAGACCTGTAGGATGAATTTTAGGGTGCCGGAATTGAAGATTAAAATTTGAAGAATTTTCTCTTTGCACCATCCCAATGCTATCCCTATGAGGTTTTCACAATGAAGCATTCAATAGGACACTAGAATATTTGTTTCACCGAGGGATTGCTTATTATTCAAGTAGAGGGGGTTGGTGGATTTTGTGCAGATGCAATTTTTTTGCCCCCCTCCCTCTCTTAGGAGGGATTGAAAATGGAATCCTCCCCCCGACGTGCCAAAATTTTCATGATAGGCCCCTTTGTTTCATAGTAAGGGACTGATTATTTTTTAACAACTTTGGGGGGGGGGCTGGTGGGTTTAAGCAAAAAACATTTTGCCCCCCCTCTTTTTAGGTCAAATATCGTGTGCAAATGCGCCCTTTTATCGAATAGCAACACGCAGACTTTTTCGTTGAAAACAGGTGAAATTATTTTGACCCATCCTTGTCAAGAGGTCAAAATAATTCTGACCCCCCGTCAAACCCACCAGCCCCCCCTCCCCCCTCTGTTGTTAAAAAATGAGCACTCCCTAAAAGGAAGTCATTATTTAGGGAGTGGTCATTATTTATCAACAGGAGGGGTGGTGGGTTTGAGGGGGTCGTAAAAATGTCAGACCCTCCCAAGGGGGGGCCTAAAAAAGTCAGACCCCTCCCAAGGGGGGGCCTAAAATAATGTTGATCCCTTTTGAGGGGGGTAAAAATATGTACCCTCTTTTTTAGCAAAAAAGCATGCGCGCTAGTATAGATCAAAGAGGGGCGCGAAAATGCTACGCGTCTCTGTCACTGTGGGGCAAAAATATTGACTGTCGTGGGGGGACTATAAACAGGAAACTTACAAATGGCTATGGAATGCATATCTGTGCCCTATTGTTTGCTTTGAATCCCTTGGGTGACTTGAGGTCATATATGTGCATATATATGATAATAGATAGTTGAATTGTTTTGAAGCATAAACCGGCAGATATCGGCACCCGACTATAGTGACATGGTTGGTCGTACTCAGCAGTGAGTTGAATTCGTCATATAGGAAGTTTAGGTCACATTTAGATATGCTCCAGATCCTTTAGCCAACCAACAGGTCTTGTAGAATACGCATTTACGATTTCAGTGCACTTGGAATCAAGTCTCTACTCCATATATTTGCTGAGATATTCATTATTGAAGATTTCTATGACCTTGACCTATGACCTCTGGCCATGGAATAAATATTAAGAAAAAAGAAAAATGTACCCATTTGTATAAATTGTTCACTAAACCACCATGAAAACAGTATCCAGTGTGCAAAACTATTGTTTTTTTGCTAAATTTTTGTGAAAACAAGTCTCTGACCTTGACCTTGCTTATAATGTGACCTTGTTTGGTGCTGAAGGTCATGTAAACCCTTTGCATAGTTCCCTGATGTATTTTGTATGCTAGTTCATGATTATTGAGTATAATTATGGGAAATATAATGATTTTGGGCCATTTTACCTCAAAACCTGTTAGTTGTGACATTTGACCTTGAGCCAAGGTCAAGGTCACTGACACATAACTGGCAGGCACCAGAACCTTAGGCGGGTATATGCCGAAAATTTCAAGCCAATATATTGGACGGTTCTTGAAATACACCAATATCAAATTCATTACATTTTACTATTCTGGCTGGTTCCAATGGCTGTGGTCCCTCAGTATCAAGAAATGTGCCACATTTGAGGTTCCTTAACCATTGGGAGGTTGTCACCAAAGAAGACCAAATCTCGGATGTTCAAATGTAAATATCTCAGCAAATAATAGCAGTAGAGACTTGATTCTTGGTGCATTAGAATCGTATGACTGAGCTCTACCAGGCCTACTAGTTGGTTAAAGGATCTAAACCATGTATAGAATTCACCTGAACTCCCTAGTCATATTCATGGCGAGAACTACATTACGCAATTTCACAGAGGAATGTGTGGGTGTCTGCGCATATGTGCATCACACACATCTGAGGGGACAGGAAAGAAGAGATATAGGCCCTTTTATTAGAAAGTGAGCTAGGGAAGCCCACTCGGCCACTGGCAGTGGCACTGTAGAGTGTAGTGTGGGACTGTGGTGACTGGTGTGGAGCTGGACGCCTGGAGCAACGGACTTAGGAATGCTTCACATTTCGAATGTATGCACGGATTTTTCACGGAGTTTCACGGGCTTAATCATAATAGAAAGGTTCAAAAACATTTGGAATACATTGCACAAAGTGGACAACTGTCCTACCTTAACTGTCGCGTCCTAATACTTCCCCTAACACTTGTCAAAGATGAACTGACAGCTACTTGTTTTGAGTCTTATTATTTATTTTGCCGGAAGTACTCCAGCGCGCATGTCACTTTGTCAGCTGAGTACTTAACATACAGAGTTAGTCGCGTCTAATGACAAATTTTGGTATTCACAGGAAAATGTCAGACATGAGACATTTAGCGGTAATTGCTTAGAGTTATAAGAAGGGATTTAGAGATTGTCATGTAGGATTTGGCGTTACTTTATATTACATTAATTAACTCCATTCCTCCTTGTAGGATGCATCTTGTTACGTTGGCTACTGGCCCGGGGCATATGCCGCGCCTGCCTGTCTCTCGCAGGTTGGCGCGGAATTTTCACCACTGCCGCGCAGTATCAAAGGTCCCTCCGGAGGCTAGGTCATATTTTCTGGAGTTAATTATTATGTAGGCCTATGTCTGATAGAAGAACATTATCTGTACCGGTATCTGTTGATGCCCTCAAGGCATGGGCCCGGGGCATAGGGCCCAGGCCCTAAAAAAGGCCACTCCAAAAAAAAAAAAAAAAAAGTTGTATCTCATCACCAAGCGATGAAAAAGTGATTTTCTTTTAATTTTTTTTATATGCAGTTGATAAAGATCGAAACATTGAGTAAGAAAAAAAAATGCATTTCAAAAGTAAAGTTATCATCAACATTAAAAATGAAAATGGTTATTTTCCAGGGAAAGTTGCCTAATTTGGACCGGCTCCTAAATTGGACCACCATTGTTTCCCCTAGTTGCAGTGATAGGAACTAGGTTCAAATGCTGCCATTTTTAAGTAAATATCACTAAAGTTCCTGATGACTTCATAATTTTTCTGTAATTTTATGCACACTTTCCATGAAAAATGCTTTTGGGACCTCTTGATCTTATTTGTGTCACTGTTAACTTAAGCCCTCCTGGTTGCTAGGCAACATTTTCTTTTTGTTCAAAATCCTTTCAGTTTTATAGATGTCATATTATACCTTTACACTAAAATGAAATTTGATAAAAACCATTGTCATGTTTAAAAAAAAAAAAAACTATCAATGAAAAAGATGAAAAGTTGCCTAAATTGGACCAGCTTGAGTTGCCTAAATTGGACCATAGTTGTACTATTGGGTCCCATTTAGTTGCCTTAATTGGACCACCCAGTTGAGCCTAGGCCTAGTTTTCTAAATTGAACCCAAGTGTGACATTTTTCTTACTCCAGTACGGAGAAATTTCATATGATATTGATGAAAATAACAAGAGGACATGTGATATCATATATTAAGGTCCCTAGCTTTATATATTTTTCAATATGATGAAATTATGAGGAAATAGAGATCAATAATGCATTTTAGTCCAATTTAGGATACCACCTGATTGCCTAAATTGGACCATTAGGCTTTGATTTTTAATTGCACACTGTGACTAGAGAAATTCAAATTCCTAAATTTTTATGTTATCACCAGAAAGCTATAAGGTACGCTCAGAGAGTATACATTTTACATTCAAATTCATAAAAAATAATCACTGGACAGGAAAAAGTCCTTAGGGGGTCCAAATTAGACAACTTCCCCCTACCTAGGTGCATTGCCGGGGCCCTAAGCTTTGATTTGATACCAAACTTGTATATATCTTTGTCCATTTTTCAATGTATTTCTATCAGAAAATTTTATCCAAACAAAACAAATGATAATTTTTCTGACGAGGGCGGTGATAAGAAACAATTTTTTTTTGAGTGGCCTTTAAACCATAGGCTAATGCTCTCAGGATTGCATTTAGGCCTATACTCATACTCATAGTCAGTTGAGAATATTCGACATCCATGAAGGGGCATATAGATCCTGTACCTTAAATGTTTTTCAACATCTTTTTCATCAATGTTTGAAAACACGCTTGTTAGTTCCGTTTTTAACGTCACAATTATGTTTTTTAACCTAAAAGATTTTCATAGAACGGCCAAAAAAATCTTCATTATTAGACCATTTAGTTAAACAAGCGGACCCAAGTGAACCTCCACTTTGTTAATGTAATTTGCAAGCTTCTACTCTTTACATAAGAGCCTACCTAATATTGATGGTAAGTCACATTAGTTACATTTTCAATTCTCTTTTATCGTTTTTAGTGTTCGCTATTGATACCCCTGTAACAAATCATTTATACAAGTACCAAAGGGGATTTTGACAGTTTTATGGTAGTCCTACTAGTGGGTCACAAGTAATTTCATTGCCATGAACAAAATAAAGGAAATTACCTCTTGCATCAGTTTACAATTACGGTCAACCATACATTTCAAATGGAAAATAATATTCCCTGAATGTGAATTTGGCGATGTCGTCATCAATATGATAGAGAGCAATTAGCAATACTTGACTGACTCCTATAATCTTTCTATCAAAATGTGTTATTTTCCTCCAGGTAGAAAAGTCTGAACAGGAACCTATAGATGCAACCTAGATTCCACTATGACCAAATTATTCGCCATCGTTCTCTGCCTGCTCTTAACTACCATCCACAGTGTTCAAAATGATGAGATGACCTCTAACATGGATCAATCGAACCAGGGACCCAGGAATGACAAGGCTTTTAAACCTGATTCCCAATCCTCTCTAAAAAAGCAAGGTTTGTGGTTGACTACTACAACTGCAAATATTCTGTATACCCCTTCTCCTCATACTACTACTGGTACTCACAATCCTACTTCTAGTTCTACTGCTACTACAGCTACTAGTGCTGGTCATATGCCAACTAGTATGGAAATGAAAAAGAGGTTCATGCCTAATGGGAATACAGTCATGTCTAACAGCATATCATTGTGAGATATCAGATACCATGATACACATAAATGGATGTATGGACGACCCAGCTTATAGTTTAGGCGAATTACTCAGTAGACATTTAAATGCCACATCATTGATAATTTACCATTCATTCTTAAGCTATCTCCCTGATGAGGTGTGTAACATGACTAAACTCACTGTTAAATGTTAATATTGGCTACAATGCCTTGAAGACTCTCCCTTGGGATTTTTTGAAGAAATCAAAGGGGTTGACCACAAAATTGGCCGACAGGAATAATATAACACGACTTGAAAATGCCATGGCTCATTTTATGACTTCCCATCATTACAAGAAATTCATCTCAACAATAATAATATATCTGAAATTAATCTTGATGTTTTTACACAAAATGATAGGTTGTCAAAACTTGAGGTGATCGAACTAAGTTGGAACAGACTAAGGAGTGTGGATTAATGGCCATTGATGTTTAAGCATAAAGCTTTGACACCAATAATAAACCTTAGGTTCAATAGCATTTCCAACTTTACTAATATACTGAATCTGAAACACACGTGCACACAGAATGGTCCATCTGTTCACATCATACTGAAGAATAATAAATCTCATTATCTATCTGATATATTCATAAGATGGGGGTTTAGATATGATTTTAACCTCTTCTGCTTTTTCTTTGGGATAGCAAGGATTGATACACAAAAAAAATCATTACTTTTGCGATTGTACTGACTTTTGGTTTTATAAATACTATAAAATGCTGAAATCATCAGCACATTATGAGCCCACTTTCTGCTATAAACGACAGTCTCTGTTCAGAAGAAAACTAGACCAAGTCCCATTGGATAAAGCCTTATGTAAGGTGGGAAAGTATTGCCCTAAGAACTGCAGTTGCAGCATCCAACCAAGTTCAATGAATATATTAATCTACTGTCAGGGGACACAGTTGACAGAGCTTCCTGCAGAGCTCCCAAAACTCCCAACATACATGAAATTCAGATACTTTTTGAACTTCACTGACAATAAAATCCTAGATTACAGATACTACTTGAATGAAACAAGAATTGCTATATTAGGCCATAATCTAATAAGTAACCTTTCACTTGATGCATTGGAGGCCCACCGTGGTGCTGAATTAATATTTTTGGACAACAACAAACTCCAGTATCTACCATCTTATATAGAGCTTGTCAATATGGCATCAGTGGCCAAAATCACGTTTGGACACAATGATTGGTATTGTGACTGCAATTCTAAAGAGACAAAACACTGGTTAGCTGATGTAAAAAGTATTATTCCTGACAAAGGCTCGGTGCTATGCTTGAAATCTTCAAGAATGACCGGTAGAAATTTCATCTAAGTTAAGGATAGTGACCTGTTTTGTGGGGATCCATGAAGTAGAGGAGCTATAACTACTATTTGTGTCTGTAGCACATTTCTATTAATGGCCTTAACCATGCTGATATTTAGGAGGCGCGTAGGCATTTATGTCTACAAATGGTTGAGATTGCATCCTTTTCAATTAAATGAATGTGAGGGTGAGGGTAAAACATATGATGTATTTGTGTCTTATGCTGTAGAAGATAATGTTGAGGTAGTAGATTATCTGATTCCTAAACTTGAAAGGTTGGGATATAAACTTGTGTTTGACCTCATGGGTGATGGTGCCACAGTGGGCAATTTAGTTTTTGAGCACGATGATGCTTGTATCAAAGAGCAAGAGAACACTTGTTATTTTTACTAACAATTATTGGAGGAGTCACAGTGTATGATACAATTCAGTGCTGCATTCATAAATGGTCAGAATAATAGCAAATGCCGTCTCATTGTGGTTAAATATAGTGACTTCTCTATTGAAGCACTGGACAGTGAATTGGGGGGATCTAGAGAGATCTGGGGGGAGTCTGAATGAGCATATCGCTGATGGCATTGGTGCACCCAGAACATCACAACATAAATACACTCTGACAATGAAAACTTACTTTAAGACCCACACCTACATTGAACGGGATGGTCCAGGGTTCTGGGATGCTTTGCTGTACACACTCCCTGTAAAGAAACTTGGTAACCCTGATGTGGAGTTATTGGACTCTGAGACAGGGGTCGGAGGTACAGAGGAAGAGCAACTGCTGGATCCATCAATGTAGATGGAAATAGGCATTGATCCCACATGCAGCATGAATGGGGTATATCTGAGGTTCAATGGGGAATGAAAGGCAATTAATGGTGACAAATCTATGGTTCAATGCTTTGGCAAAGTTAGGCGTGGGAATTGGTATGCCCCAAAGCCCATATTCTAAGTAATGGAACCATTTAGCATAAGAAATATTGATCTGATTTTACTCTCCTATTGTAGAAAGCTTAACCAGGGTCCAGATTTAGCCCCCACTTACCAAAAGAAATGCCATGCAGGTGTATTTTGAGTGAGAATACCATACCTCACTTGACTGCTTGATTTAGTAAGAATGTGTTAGTGATAGAAAGCAATTCCCAAACATTGACATTCTGAAGGGGAATCAGTTTTGGGGCCTACCTGCCAATTTTATGCATACTGATATGAATAACAAACCAGTTACCCAAATACAGATACATGTATATTGTAATAAATGTTTCCCTAAAGAGAGCTGTAAACCTATAATGGTTGCATATTGTAGTCCTGTTTCACACCATCGGTATTACGTGTGTACACATGCATATATGCCAACGTTTTATTTGTGAAATGTAATATTATGTACAGATTTCATACTAAACTGTGAACCTGTAATGTACCTGATAAGCACACATCACAAATAATACTTTTCCTGTTAGCATATAAAATAAAATGAATTGCAGAGTGTTTTATTTTATTTCACATCAGATCAATTGTTGTACATTTGATACCAGCAGGTTGTATTTTCTAAGTCATTTCATTGATAGTATAGCACCACAAATGGGCAATGAGGCACACCTTTCTGGCCAGCGTACGATTAGAAGGCACTCACGTTCCACAATGGTCTCTTTGCCAATACATGCTACCATCTACTGTATTTGTTGCGTACTACCCACAATCATATAACCACCTGGTAGATACCGACAACAAATAATGAAGGTCTCTTGGACTGAGTCCAAGATGTCAATGCTCCATCAGTCGGACCTGCCTCAGAGCACTTTGTTTGCATAGCTATGATATGCAAGGAACCATTATGTACTTTGTATATAATAGACATTTAGTGGCTAGAAAAAGACATATAATGAGCGGTGTCAGGAATGAGAGCACTGGGGAATATTGACCCCCTGAAGAGTGGCCACCTGAGATTCAGCCACCATATCTTAAGCCTTCCATGAAACCAGTTTTTCAGGGTGGCTACTGTTCATGTCACCATAATGAGCGTATATATTTGACAAGACTAATGTTAGAATGAATTGTAAAGGCGTGAAGTAGATATATAGATTGAAAATCACCATTATTCTGACATCTATAGAAGTTAGAACTATTTGTGAGTTAAGCTTTGCCAAGTTTTATTTTCCATTTCACTGACAATGCAGACATAGTCTATGAATCATAGAATATGGAGCTATATGCCTATCATTCTCTAATGGATGATAATAAATGGCTTCCCAGTGAACAGCAAACGTTCAGGGAACGTTCATGAACGTCATTTGAAAGCTGGAAAGTGAACGTTAGGTTTTAATGTTTTCCAACATAAAGAAAATATTCATCAAACGTTTGCAAATATCCATGAAGGCATTAAAACAAACATTCGTTTTTAATGTTGGTCAGGTATGGCTGTAAAGCAAATGTTCGGGCGAGTGACCAATTGCAAGATTACATGGTATTTTCAATGGGCATTCTAAAGTACAGAAGATTTCCCCCCACTTTACCTATAAACCAGCTGAAAGCTTATGTTGTGGGCATTGTCTTAGATATAATAACTTTTGCCTGTTATACTCTGTGTCCCTCTTATGTACAACAGCAAGGAAAGAATATTTTAGGACCCAGAATTGAGTGAAAACCCAGTCTAGACCATGTAGGAAGGTGACCCTTAAGTAAGGCAAAGGCCCAGAAAATATAGCTATATGCCTATGAACCCAACCACTAGACACAGTTCCACAGGAAAACAATATAACAAGGCACCAAAAAAGCTATTCCTACTCATATGGAAGGCCTACAAGGAATATATCTCCCTATGGTCACTCGCCCAAACACATTCCCAGAGTATCTATGTTGCATGCTTTGCCATAGCAACGGTTTACATATTTTACTCATAATATCTCATGGTCACTTACCCCAACACCTATAGACTATGCACAAGAAATAACTTGGAGATACTCCAAGGATTTTTCTGAGACCCCCAAAATGGCAAAGAAATTCTATTTGGCTCACTTCTATGATTTTCAACCGTTTATGATGTCAAGGAATCCAACCAGGGCTTTTAGAATTATATGGCTGGCAGCCATTTTGAATTATTAATTAATATGGCCACCAGGGTTCTAAGAAAAACTTGAAAATTGCATATCTTCTCTTCTAATCATGTTAGAGATGCAAATAAAAGTTCTTAAGTATATTTCTGAGGTCAGGGAATTCAACCAGATCACTTACAATTATGTGGCTGGCAGCCATATTGGATTAGTAACATCACTCTTAAAAATCACAGTGTATTATGCATTAATGCAAGTCCTGTCTAAACACATACCATGTCATTTCCTAATTATAAATGCCATGTCACCTAAGAGGGAAATATACAAATAATAAAGATTTAATACTCTCCTAAAAGGAATATAGTATGCTGCAAAAGATCCTTTATAAAGGTAATACAGTGTCAGAATGTGCGAGAGGTAGCCACATCCCTCTACACTGCATATCGAAACCCTAAATTTTCTCTCCCTATTGCTGAAATGCTTAGAAAAACTGTCCTCATGAGTTATATTGGATCTTTAGGCACACTCATGGCAGACACTGGTATAGTAGAGGCATCGGTGGTGTTTCAAAGATGCTAAGAGAGAAAAAGTTCCCAGACAATGTGAGGGCATTGAGAATGCTTGTGGAGGAGTTACTGAGACCTTTCTTTGAAAGAAAGGAAGTGAACAGTATGGACGATCTCCAGAAGGTATTGAGTGATTCATCAGAAAACAGTAATACAGCCAAGCTATGGGTTACCTGCCTCCTTGAGCCCATTGTCATAGCAACAAAGTATGTAACAGCTGAGCGCAAGTCACACCGGGCTATCCATCTTGCATGTGTAGGAGAGATGATGACCTTGTTTTTTGCAGCTGGTCACTTTCATTATGCCAGGTATACACTCTATTAATTAGAGTCCATGAATGACATGCCTGAAGTTATAAGAGAAGCATTCAGCAAAGGTCAACATACTATGCACCATAATGCTGGCATATTTAACAGTATATTGAACAAGTAATCAATGGATAATTGAGTGTAATTAGCCTTTGCTAACACACACAAGTCATGAATTATCCATTGAATACTTATTTTATTCCATGAAACCAATAAATAATCAGTAGAATATCAATAAATTCAAGTTGAAAACAAAAATTATTCCCCCTCCCCGGGACTCGAAGCCAGCCATAGTGTGTGTAGATCTACAGGTACATTACACCTCGTCGCTCGACAGCGGACAGTGACAGCGACCGTCTCGGCTTGGCTTTGTTTGCATGCGTCTCGCGGTTATGTTTGTGTACAATCGATACATACACCTCGTCGCCCGGCAGCAGACAGCTACAGCGCACACGGCGAAAAAAAGATGCTTCTCGCGGTTATGTTTGTGTATAATACACCTCGTCACCCGGCAGCAGACAGCGACAGTGCACACGGCGAAAAAAGATGCGCCTGGACCGTGTTAGACTAGATCTACACCTCATCGCCAGCAGCGGACAGCTACAGCGCACACGGCGAAAAAAGATGCTCCCGGACCGGGACTCGACCCGCGTACCTCTAACGGCTGAGCGCAATGCGCTACCCACTAGACCACCACGTCTCCTCCTTCAGCCGCCATCTCGGCTTGACTAGGTTTGAATGTGTCCTGCGGTTATGGTTGCCGACAGCCCGCAGTCGTCGCCTTCCTGGGCTTTGTATCATATCCAGACGTGGTTCGAACCAAGTATTTCTCATCAGTCCCTGTGGCGCAATGCATAGGGAGTTGGATTTGGGATGTGAGACTGCAGGTTCGATCCTTACCCTGGCCTTGAAAATTTCGTGAGTTTTAACATGTAACATATGACATGGAAGGATATGAGAGGCATGCGGGTTATCCATGGATAACCGCATGGCTTGCAGGTTATCCATGGATAACCGCACGCCTCTCAAAAGTGATGTTACAGCCTTCAGGGTGTGCAATATCGACAGGTATGTGCATGGGAATATCCAGAAAAAGCACCCAAAATCCCAAAAGTCGTGGAATAACAAGTAATATGGCTATCAAATCCACCTTTATGAGATATGGCCATGGACCAGGAGGTATTATTGGCATCACTCTCAAGCCTGGGACTATGAAGATATGGACATACGGTCTACACTTATGCAATGATCTAGTCCAGAGCCTAGCTGTAATGTGAAATAAAGAGGAACCATTCTCCCAAATCCAGCATAAGAGGTAGCTGAAATCAAGAATCAAATCAGATTCACAAGATAGGAAACTACCAGAGACTTGTATTGACCCTCTCTATGATGGGCACCATCCTGCTGGTCTTGCAAACATTGTAGCTGGGAAGGTGGTTGTCCATCAATCTGTGAATGTGGATGATTCTGTTTGTTTGTGCAAAGAGCAAATGGAAGCATTTAGAAAGGCTTGGCTTGGAGGATTCCATGAAAGGGTCAACAAGAAAGTTGTTACAATGTCCATATCCCACAAGCATACAAAAGTGTACAACATTGAGCTGATATACGCCAGGGCCCTGGGTCTGTGCAGTTTATGGCATCATGAAACAAAGGCGCTAACAGCTTATGAGCTGGAACCACAGCCAACCTCTATGTTTGACAATGATGGAAACATGAAAGAAGCCAAATCCAAATCAGTACTGAAGAATTCTCTCAAGGTAGAGATGTTGGCATGGCACTAGAATACTGATTCAGCATTCCTTGATGAGTGTGCTGTCCTCTGGGTCATACCCTAGCCTACAAATGACAGTGTGCAGGATTACCTAGACAGATTCCGACACCATATCTTTAGTTATCTACAAGCCAGTGAATTGTACCTGATATTTGACAGGTAAGAAATGATAGATAATTTATAGTTTTAAGGGATAAGATTCAGTTGATACAATGATCAACAACAAGAAAACTTCATGTATGTTGATTGTAGATAAATAAAATTTCTAAGAAATGATGAAATTACTTCTGTAATAAATTACTAACATCTTAAAACAACTCCCATTGAGGATATCTATCAACAAGCATCTCAGTTTCTCTTAGCATGTTATGGACAGCTTATGTGGGAATCCTTGACAGCTGCCCATCATAACATATGGTCCAGCAAAATATCGAGAAGCCTCAGTGGACCACCAAAGTTCAAAAGCCTGCCCCCAACAAATGGGCTCACCTACAAGTAGCCATATGGAAACATGCCAATGAGCCAACCTCACCTTAGCTAGATCCTCTGCCATATGGTTGGGCTAGGGACAACTACTCTAACTCCCTGTTCCCAAAAGCAGTTGCTGAAGATGTTCCCCCTTACCCCAGAGGATATCTTGAAGTTGATTAGATGCTTGTGTGATAGTTCCCTACCATGCAAATCAAGAAAATGTGGCTGACATGTGGCAAGTATAGCTTGCACCATATTTTTTTGTTTGTCAAGGTGGACTGAACTGCCTTATTGAGAGGACAAGGGAGCGACAAGTGTGTCCCAGTGATGAAGATGCAGAATGTGAGGAAGAAGAGTTTGCTGATAATGTGTAAAAGAGGCAGAAGGCAAATGAAATAGAGATGATACTATATCTACTATCAGATTTTGATATTCATGCCTTTATTTAGTTACACCCACATCAGAAAGAAATGAAGATGGCTAGGTTGGCTTTTTTTTGTTTGATATATGAAAGCAATCATTTTATAGGTGCAAACCCATTAATTATTCAAGATGGCTGCCAGCCACATAGCTCTAAGTGCTCCGGTTGGATTCCCTGACCTCAGAAATGTACTTACATCTCTAACATGATTAGAAGAGAAGATATGCAATTTTCATGTTTTTCTTAGAACCCTGGCGGCCATATTAATTGATAATTTGAATTAGCTGCCAGCCACATAATTCTAAAGGCCTGGTTTGATTCCCTGACATCATAAATGTACTTTAGGAACTTTTATTTGCATCTCTAACATGTTTAGAAGGGAGGACATGCAATTTTAAAGTTTTGCATAGAAATCTGGTGGCCATATTGATTAATAATTCAAAATGGCTGCCACCCAGAAAATTGCCTGGTTGCAATCCCTGACATTAGAAATGTACTTTAGGAACTTTTGTTTGTGTCTCTAACATGATTAGAAATCGAGATATGCAATATTCAAGTTTTTCCTAGAAATCTGGCAGCCATCTTGAATATCTCAATTTCCCTAAAGGTAGCATGAACACATTGTACTGGAAATGATTAACCAGACCCTATACACTGCAAAAATGGTGTTTAGATCCTAAACACAATTCTAAACATATTCTTGCAACCTTTTTGTAATCACATTAATTTCCTAAACATGTTTAACCAAACAATGTGCTTAGCTCAAGTGTTTAGAAATGTAGGTGTTTAGGTTAAAACTTTATGTTTAGATATATAAATTTTTGTGTTTAGGTGTTTATAAATTTATATTTTTAGATGTTTAAATGATTTGATGGAGAGTTAAGGTTTGCAGACATGTATGCATTAAAAAACAGAGATATAATTATTTTGTTTTTTTTTCTCATTCACTGGGGGGGGGGACTTCAGCAGGTATTTACTTGTCAAAGTCTCCAAAGATGTCAGCCACAGCTATATACATGTACATATATTACACACTGCATCGGAATGAGAGACTTGAGAAAGTACAACAGCTTGGCAGGAAGGACATTGCCTTTTCTATTCCAGAATAACATCAAATACGTGTCAGCCATGGAGTTTATTGATTATTTTATGGTAATGATGGTGGCATGAGATGAATCTAGTCAATTTTCTATTGCCCTTTCTCCCACATGACATTCTATGAAATGAAACCATGATAAACATGGGATTTGGGGACATTTGTCACAACAATTGATTATAACTGTGTGCAGATAGTCCAGTCAAAGGTAGTGCTGCTACCTGGTGTGGATTAAACATCCAAGTATCTAAACATATTGATGTTTAAATCTAAACAGCTATTATTCAACTGTCTCAACTCTAAACATCTAAACATGTTTAGCGTAAATGTTGGTAGAAAAAAAGTGTTCATTTCCTAAATGTGTAGTCGATGAGACACCTAACTGACCTATATGTTTAGGTTTTAAATGTGGTTAGACCTAAACATGTTTAAAATCTAAACACCATTTTTGCAGTGTAGATGAACAATCAACAGAGAAAAAAAGGTTTATCAGAGAATTCCGGGTTAGGCCCAAAATCCCTCCTCCACTGCTGGACTAATAGTATGATTAAGAGTCAATAGTGAACACCTTGTCTGTTACAGAATTACTGTGCCTTGTTCTCCTTTCCACTAGCATCAAATTCCCATTACACTATATTATACCTGTCGAGGGGAAATAGCAAAGCATGCCACAGATTAAAACTACAAAGAACATTCGGTTGGACAACTGTAGTGTTATGCAAGCACAACTCAGATGCATTTTGGCAATTGTGACGTTATCACATGCAGAAGATACAGCTGTTCCTCGATCTCCTGTAAGGGGAGAGAGATATATCAAAAACTATGCCAGAATCTTTGTATCTATTGAAAAGACTATGAGAATTAGCTGTCAGGTAGTGTTTGTCTTTAACTTAGGGGCCATCCATAAATGACGTCATGCCCTTTTTTTTACCATTTTTGAACCCCCCCTTCCCCCTTCGTCATGCTTTTACTATAGAAATGTATAGGAGGCCTAGATCCCCCCCCTCCACCGCCATAGGGCGTCCTTTATGGATGGCCCTCAATAATATCACCCTGTCGGTAGCACCCCAAACCTTCACCCAAGAAGCCCTCACAGAGTCACGTCATTCGTCCTACTTATCACACATAATAATGGCGTCTCCTCTCAGCCAAGTGAGCGTGCGCGCCGGGAGTGACAGGAAGAAGATTGTCATGACACTCTCAACTCAGATGGAGGGGGCTCTCGATCCAACCCTGGGCATTTCCCTGATGGGTGATTCTTGAAAGCATGTCACTAAAATGAAATTACTGACTGTACCGTGCATTGGCGAACATGCGAACAAGGATAAGTGCAACACGTAAATTACTTAGGTACTTACTTTTCTCTACCCTTTTCTTTTCCCAGCAGGGTGGTCCATAAAAATTGACGATATCAGCAAGGGAAGTCAACATTCACTGATATGTATTTTCATCCCATCACAATCGTCAGTTCTTATTTACCATACACCATTTATAATGTATCACAATGAGTTTAATTTGGGACAGGACCAATAAAACTCATTCCCCCCCCACCAAAAAAAAAAGAAGAAAATTGTCCATTTTTCTTTCAAATGATAATTGATGCACACAGATGACTGTTAAAGCGGTGACAAGCCAACTATGGACAGAAAATGCAAGTACCGTATACATTCTTAAAGGACTTGTCAGGAGGGCATTTCAAAATGGTATCTATTGCTATCGTTTTGAAATGCCCTTCAGATGTTAAATTGGACCACTGGTAATAGTTACATGTGATGAATGTCTAGGTTTAGCTGTAGATCATAGCCATAGCATTAAAGGACCTTAGCATGGATTAGACACACTGTAAAAAATGTCATTGAAATAATGAGGAATTCCTGGTCCCAAAGTTGTCAGAGATCCAACGTTAGCTTCAGGAAGATCTCTTGTGTTATGGGCTGCCATCTGGGGGTTCGTGGTACATTATGTATAAACTACACTGCTTCAATGCAATAGAATTACGGTGGTTCACTGTTCAGTCTTACAAGAATCCCTAGTAGATTCAACCACTATATTTTAGAGTGAAGAATCAAATGTTTAAGATAGTAGCCACGCCATGACCTAAACGAGAAAAAAAGACATCATAGGTTGACTTATTAAGAAAGACATTTACTCACAACTATGGTCATCCTTTCCTGTTTATTAAACACAAGAGCTAAGAATGGTGGGTTCTCATCCCAAAAATGGAAGAATAATGTTTCAATCAACAACCATTTGCTGATCATGAAACTGAACGCAGTTATCGCCAGTGTATACATCTAAAGGACACCACACAGTCAAAAATAACTTTCTTATTTTAAGAAATTATTTCTCTTTTTAAGTAAAATTAACTTAAAACAAGTTTGTCCGCCAGGTAACAAAATTTTACTTGAAATCTTGGTATGTCCAGCTTACTTGAATTAAGAAATATAATCTTAAGAAATAAATTCTTAAATCAAGTAATTTATTCTCAAATCAGGATTCAATTTTCTAGAATATTTCTTAAAGAAAGTAAATAATTCTCATGGAAGAGGATTATTTCAAGATAAACTTACTCATACTTTTTCTTGAAATAAGCTATATTTTCTCATTCATTTCCTTGTTTGTAAAGTGTCTACTATGGGAATGTTTTAGATTGAATAGAAGGTTATCAGTATAGGCTACCTCAGTAACAGAGGTTCATCAGATTACATGCAGCTCTTTGAAGCCACATTTTCGTAAGTGAATAAGACCTTTATTCAAAGTCTTTGACTTAATGATAGGCTGTCGCACATCCGGCCCTTACATTATCATATTATCTACGCAAAAGGTGTTTAGCTTCCTTTGTGCCTTGAATTCTCCTCAATCAACTGTCAGACCAATGAGCCTGATACTAAATTAATTTCAAATAAGTTTCCTTCAGTTTTCACTTAATTTTACCACATCTAATGTGTTAGGACCGAGTTTAAGCTAGGAAGTTGTACTTTTTATTGCAAATAATTCACCATAACAGGTAGTGGTGACACCTAGTGGCAGACTATGTAATTTCCTCATATTAAGAAAATAAATTTTACTTGGCATGTTAGATAATATTCCTTGGTCAATTTCTAAAAAGATCTTAGTTCTACCCTTTTCTAGATGTAAGAAAACACTTCTAGTTTAATAAATCTCATATCAAGAAATAAGGCTTTCTTGTTTTAAGATATAAGATAAATAATGTTACCTGGTGGACAAAACTACCAATTTTGGGAAATTTTCTTAAGAAAAATAATCTTGAAAACTTAAATCAAGAAGGCAATTCAAGATTTGTTCTAAACTTGATTTTTTCTTGAAGACAAGATGACTGGTGAATCTTATAACCAGAATTTTCCTCATAACTAGAAAAGATTTCTTATATCAAGTTTATTTTCTTGGATAAGTAAATTATTTTTAGCTGTGCATTTAATTATATCCATTCAATATCCAGCCAGCCCCGACTTCCTCGAATCTCAAATACCTCGGATCCATCATCACCTGAGACAGACGATCCACAACTGCCTATATACACTCTCAGAACAGGTGTTTAGAATCGAAACACATTCCTAAACACAATGTTGTCCCATTTTTTGGAACGAGTTTAGACCCTAAACATGTTTGGAATTGAAGGTGTTTAGACAGAAGGTGTTTAGAAAAAGGTAGTGTTTAGGCTCTGATGGGTTTAGATTAACATTGTGTTTAGACATAATGTGTTTTAGGTGTTCTGCTTCTATTCAGGGCTAGGGGAAACATCACTTAGAAGTACTCTAATATAGCATTTCATCCGTCCAGGATGTAGATGGTATCCATTGTAGTTGGTGACTTTGTGGTTAGGATTCATCTCAGCAGAAGAAACCTGAAAATAGAGAAGATATTAGTTTCTAGTTGTGATATCTAGATTTTTCTTTATAGATTAAGAAGAAAGCCAATTTATATTAATTGGTTGATATTGAGTATTCCTCTAGTATATATATGAGAGAGCAATTCCACATACTTAGGAGGTTTCCAAATAGAATTATAAGAGAAACTTACCTACTATTAGTATGTAACAGTTCCTATGTATAGAAAACTACAAGGTTCCTGCTGAATGCTCCCCATAGTAGGTAGGCCAGAGAATTGGAGGAAGAAACTAGTCAGGAATTAGTTCTCAATTGGGAAACATTCACCAATTCCCAACCAGTTCTATGACCAAATACCTTTTGTCAACCCAACAGGGAATCGATTCCCTGAGGTCAGTCAGTTCTGTTTTGTGAATAGCACCTCCGACAGAACTAGTCCTAATCTTTTTGCAACAGCCTCCTAGTGAACATCAGTGATACTCTCCTGAGGCCGTCAGGTTACAAGGGGAGGGGGGCTTTGGAAAAGATGCACCATCATGGATAAGAAAATAGAAGAGGAATTTAAAACAATCCTTGAGAAACACCAGTTGGAAGAAATCAACCCCATTTTAAGCTGTTGAAAATAACCTCAGATGAAAGATGGAGCAGAGGGGAATCTGTAAAACTGAAAGTGCTTTGACATTTTGTGATTTTGTGATCAGATCTTTGAGGGATATTTAAGTGGCTTAAAAAGAGACCCTCACATCTGTCATTCCTTCATTACCATTTCATTTTTGGTGCCATCTGGGAGATTGACAGCCCTAATCTGTCACCCAAATGTTCATGCTTGTTTGGGTAAGTTGAGTAGGAGTCAATTCAATTTTAGAATCCTTGGTAATCTGTTTGTCTTGGGACGAGTTTCTTCAAAAAAAAAAGTTTGGTCATCTTTCAATCAAGGTGATCTAACATTTACCCAGTACACAGCTCAAAATACATTCCATAATCACTCCGACTTGCCCTTTGTAAAATGTGACACTTTCAGATTAAAAGCAAATATTTTAGACTTGTTTAAATATCCACCTGCCGCCTTGGAATCAATTTGAAAATAAATAACCAAGGGTGGAGCTACTCTAGCGCTTATAAGGGAGTGATCATAATTCAACAACAGGGGGTGGGGGCTGGTGGGTTAGTGTGCGGATACATAAACAGATTTGAGGGACAAATCCTTTTGGCCCCAAACACGCGAATGCGCCCTTTTAGCCTGTAGTAAAGTGCAGGCAATTTCACTAAAAACAGGTGAAATCATTTTGACCCCTCAGGTCAAGGGGTCGAGAAACTTTTGACCCCCTAAAACCCACCTGCCCCCACCCCCTATTGTTAAAAAAAATGAAAAGTGATACCCTGAAAAGCTGTTTTAGTTACCAAACATCTATTTGCCATAACTGTAAAATAATTTTAAGACATTGATGATTATTCTACCAGTCTGTACATAATGTATTTCAACATTCTCTTAAAAGTCTACATTATAAGAATTAGGGCTGAAACTTCTGGCGGCTAGATTGGATTTTCTTTTAAAAAGAAGTCTAACTTCATCGTTGATATGGACTTCCTATCACAATGATGTTTTTATGAATCACCCTCCAAGTGTCTAGTACATATCAACTTGTACATAACACCAGGGATGCTTACTTTCAGTGAAAATGGCACTCCCTGTTACATAAATTTTCTCTGTAAACTTTTTCTTCACTTCCCCTTGCAAAGGCCTTATAGTATCATTACCCATACTATCATTGTGGCTCTCCTAGGGATGCCATTTTATGATCAAAAGTAGAAGATGATTATAAGAGGCCTTTGACACCAATGCTATTAAAGCTACACTGATAATAGCTGGGACTTGCAGACTCAGCTACACCGCCTGATAAGGTGATAAGGAACTTATAAGAAGACAAGACAGTATTTCATCTTCAAAAGAAAATAAACAGAAGCCTGATGGCCATGATGGCAGTGGTTGGTGAGGCATACATGTACATTGTTTCAAGAAGATCGGTTTCCATGTAATATAATTATCTCTATGACATTCATCTACCTTTAAGAAACAATATTGCTCATAGTTTTAGTAATTGTTAGAAATATGTACACCTTTTATCATCAGCTCATTGGAGACTATGAAACTTGATTACTGTCAGCATTGCAGGAACTTTCATGATGTGGGAGAATAGCCGTCAATTCAAGGATGAGATTTTTGTATTGTTCCATTTGTCTGACATGCCCATGGGTGTATTCTTTGATGCACCCATGGGCTGCTATAGAGCTTACAGCCTATTATACTGCTGCAGCATGGCTGAGCTAGTAGCTGTTTTTAAGGTTGCACCCATCACAAAAAAAAACAACAAAAAATACATGTCAAATGTAATAAAATCAAAAAAACCGTATTTTGCAGAATATGAGTTTGAAGAAAAAAGTCATTTAATTATTATTAATTCAAATTGATTCATCAAATCCTAATATTGATGGCATTTCCACTGAAGAGAGCTATTAGCTAAAAAAGGACCAGTTCAAAAGTATATGTTCAATATACATATTTTGTGATGAATTAGGTCAGTAGGTCAAAGGTCAGGTCACGAAAATGGATCACATTCTGTTGAAATACATGTATGTGTATAATGCTGACCTAAGTGACTGCTCTACAGTGATTAGGGCTGCAAACCTACACTTGTAATCCTTTTCCCCTGCACTATTGGCAACCAATAATCAAAAGTATAATAAAACATAAGGAAAGCAATGTACATCACTGGGAACTCAATACATTTTGGAGACCTAAATCTGACAGCGAGGACCTGTAATTATGCAATGTAAAGAGAATGATTGAGAGTTATTCGAAGTTCCTGCAGCTATATACTGCAAATTATAGCTGGACCACAGGAAATTGATGTGCAATATACTCCCTATCAATTTAGATGGAACCCAGGAGAATTGGTGTGTGGAGCCCAACGTAGGATATTTCATACAGGATTGCATTAACGTCTCTTGTATTTAAAAAGTTGCAGGAGGGGGTTTCCCAGCATGTGTTAAAGATGAGTGTAAAGCATTTAAAAGGTTGTGGATCATCTATCAAAAAAGAGGCTTCTCTCAGGAATTAAGGCTTGTTATGGCCAAACGATGGTTTCAAAAGGGATCAGACAATGGTGATTGTGGAAACCCTAAACCTAGAGGACATAAGGCTAATTTCATGCCCTTATTCTAAGCATTACTTAAGAAAGTATATTTTCTTCAATCAAAGTAATAATTAGCTGAACATATCCTTTACTCCTAGTTTCATTTTTAAGCTGTCCACAAGTAGCATCTTCACAAATGACCCAGTCAAATTGAGGAATCAATCAACAGAGTCATTGGAAGCAATGATTATTTTGTCTTGACGAGAAATTAGAGGGAAGCTTCCATCGATATTTCCATCTATTGATCTTTCAGAGAGATTTTTAAAATGAATTACCATGTAATTGATATCCAAGCATTACCAGTCCTCTCCTACAGATAAACTACAGTGTGCCCTGTTAAAAGTACTATATTATTTACAAGAACTATCACATTACTTTCAGATATCATAGACTGCCATTCTTGATAAATGAGCCAAGGGGGAAACCATTATTTATGTATGCATATTTTCTCAAAAAATAGACCCCCCACCCCCCACGTTGTACTGTGTACGCATAGGGATACCCCCCCCCTTTGCATACATACTTTTCTAATAGACCCTCCCATTGCAAGGGAAGGCGGTATAGGATTCTCCACTGTAGAAAGACATTAAATGACTTGTAAGGGACCAAATACACAAAATATAACCTTCAATTGCTGTTTCCTTATAGGGTCCACTTATGAGTACACAATGAGTATGCTAAAATGGCCCTGGACCCCCTCCCTCCCCCTGTTCGCATCTGTACGCATTTGGCCTGACCCCCTCCCCCCTCTTAATGCATACATAATTAATGGAAGCCCCCCAATTGTAAGAAGGGTGGCAGAGGAATCTCATTTACTGCAGTCATCACAGACATGCAAGCTATGGACAAACAAGGTAAATGAAAACAGATAGGATACGGCATATACCAGGAAGCAGGAAGGATAATGGGCAAAGCACATTGTAAATATACAATGTCAGATTGTATCACCATAACAAAAAGACAAGAAATTGAAATGTCTGGGACAAACAAAGAATCCTCAGAGCTATATTCCTGTTAGTGAATGGTGGAGCTACAGAAAAGGAGAAAGAAAAGGAGAAGAACTTTCACATGTAACCTTACATGAATATGGGCTTAACAATTAGCTATAACAAGACATCTTTGTTGGGTATCAAGTCATGAACTAGAATGGTCAAAACCCTAAAGGTGACAAATGAGCATGGTACTTGAGCCATGGGATGGCCTGTCTGTGATATGATGGTTGATGATCAAAATTAGCTCTGATTCTGGAGATAGCAGGTGGCTCACATGTGAAAAATGTTTTTTTTACATGCATCTACTAATTGAGACCTTTGACATGAAATTTCATAAAAACAGGTAGAAATCAAGACAAAGAATCATTGCCTTAGAAAAGAAAATAGAAGTTTGCATTTAAGACAATGACTGAAAAAACGGGAACAACATAAAACAGCCGTGGAAAGAAATTAATCCATTTTTGGGCTGTTGTAAGATAACCTGGGATCAAGGATTGGGCAGGGGTGAGTGTGTTAATTAAAGTTGCTCTGGCATTTGAGATGACGAATTTTAAGCATATGAGTGGCTGGAAAAGAGAACCTAACATGTGATTTTTGTGAGTAAACAATACTCTCCCTTACATTAGTTAATTGATGAGACACCTTGCCACTGCCCCCCCTCAAAATGGAAAACATTTAACATTTCCACTGTGCACCTGTAATTGCATTCCATCATCCTTTCAGGGAATCTGTTTATGTAGGTGTACTGTATTAGAAAGATGCAGATTTTAGAATGATAATGTCATATTCATGTGTACCTCACATTGAATCTCAGTTATGTACACAATATTTATTAACCACATCTCTGAATGGGAACCCTTTCTTGTTATGTTGGTATTTAGCGTTTTTTAAATAAGGCCTGTTATCAGAGAAAATCATTATGATCTTCACCACTATAAGGCCTTTACAAGACCCACCATTGCATGGAGAAATTAATCTGAGAATATGCAGAAGACACTTAGTCTTAGAGTCCATCCTTCTTCTTCTCCTTTACTTACGTCGTTTTGATTATGGGAAGAAACTATAGACACAGACAGTGACAGACACCTTTATAACACTGAAGAGGAGCTGATAAAACATCACCTCATTTTGATATGAAACCATAATGTCCTTTGGCAGATTTTGTGAAGTGTTTTAGTAGGATAAAAAATGACAAGATATCAAAAGATGAATCTATAGTGTGTTCTGGGGAACTGGACGTTATATCAATCTATAATTATTGTGGATCTTTGTCTTCTAATTCTCCAAGTTACTTTTTTTTTTATAAGAAAATGAATACACATTCAGTGTACATTAATAACACAGCTGTGGAGTTTTTAAATACATGTACCTATGCACGGTTGATAGTCCATAATAACCCAAACCCAACCTTCACATGAACCAGACCTAAGATACCAAACCATCGGCAGGGGAGAAATTTTCACGATGCACTTAAATTCGCGAAATAAAGCGCGAAATAAAGTATGATAGTGTGGATTCCTCTGGATAGGATGTTTGTATTGGCATTACTGCTCTCTTACATTTTATCTGTAGGGGTTACAGATGTATACTGCCTTTTCCTCACATGGCTGAGTGAAGATGCGAGTGATCCAGTTAATAGAATCGTTTGATGCTGTATTTCACCTGCCAAAAATGAGACGGAGGTTGTCTATTTCAGTTACTTCATGTAACTATGTCGACTTTACCCATTGGTCTTGAGAGGTTAGTTTCTGACATGTAATAGCCATGTAAAATTGACTTAGAAAAAAGTGACACTATTAATCATTTGGTACAGATACCATATTTCCTCGATTATAAGCCAGGGCCCAAATATAAGCCTGTCCCATTTATAAGCCCCCTCAAATGGCCCACTGGGCCTAATAGAAACCGGGGGCCGAATATAAGCCTGATCAGAACAAGGAAATCCATTAGAAGGTCCATACAGGGGCATAATTCCACTTCTAATAGGACAATTTTCACGATTCCTTCAGTTTTATGAAGCTGAAGTCAAATAGCTCACACTCAATACATATTCAATTAGACAGAGTTTAGATTCAATTCATCATAATGTGAGAAATATTTCTGAGAGAAAAGTAGAAATAGTACATATACATTGGATTTTTTTGACAAGATTCTATCATGATTCTTCAAGGGTATAAATTATTAGCCTGCCCCGTTTATAAACCTCCCCCGTTTATAAGCCTGGGCCATTTTCCATTTGAAAAGTACAAGCCGGAGCTTGTAATCTGGGATATCCGGTATGTTATGATATTTCATTTCACAGTAGCCCATTGATTACATGGACTGTCATCCTTTTTCTCTTACATATAAAGCCGGCTCTCATTTTAATAATGAAGGGTTCTATTGTAGAAAGGGTGACAGAGAAATGGGTTCATAAAGACATGTAGTACATGGCTGTCTCATTGGTGCTTCATTATACACATGTTAGCAATGGCAGGTTGTTCAGTAAAAGAAGACCATCCCTAGAAAGATTGCGCAAGGAAGGAAAAAGAATGAGGGGCACGAGGATGGGGGAGGGGCATGAGAAAGGAAATAAGTTATCGTGGCAGCGAATGGCTATAGGAAAGAATCAATATCCAAAATGAAAATGGGACTAAAGCTGACATGTCATCCTTACGAAATCTCATTCCATTATATATGTACCTTAAGACCTCTATACTTTATAAAGCCAGTCAGGAATTATTCTGAACAAACAAGCATTCTTAATAAAAAATAAATTATATTCCTGCTGTTAGTGTTCTCCTGACGTTGAAGGCTGGGGCCACTCCATCTGTCTGTCAGAATTTGAAGGGTTCATCTACTGGCTGAAGAATATGGATCTGGTAGGTGATGAATAGCAGATGAATAACATTGGCATTTTGCAGCCGTAGTGCTGTGTGCAATTGGAATGCCATGAGAAATGGCCCCCTGCTCATGGAATCACAAACAGCCCAGAAATCACAAAAATCTCACATGCCAACCAATGGCATTTCATATCGATCTACTCATCAACACCCTGTCAGAAAATAAGTTGCAATTTATTTTCCTGAAAACAGGTGAGCAATTGGATGACACTCCCCCTGAGGCTGTCAGCTAACAAGGGGGCCTTCATGGATAAGAAAATAAAAGAGGCATTTAAAACAATACCTGAGAAACATCAGTTGGAAGAAACCAGCCTCATTTTAAGCTGTTGAAAATAATCTCAGGTGAAAGATGGAGCAGAGGGGAATCTGTAAAACTGAAAGTGCTTTGTGATTTTGTGATCAGATCTTTGAGGGATATAAGTGATTCAAAAAGAGGCCCTTACACCTGTTTTTTTAAATCATAATTTCGTCTTTTTTTTTGGTGCCATTTAAGAGATTGACAGTCCTAATCTGTCATCCCATTGTCATACTTGTTTAAGTAAGTTGGTTAGGAGTCAATTTAATTTTAGGATCTTTGGTAATCTGTTTGTCTTGGCAGGAGTTCATTCATAAAATGCTTGCTCATATTTTGATTAAACATTTTCATTTTTACTGTACAAATCACTCTGACTTGTCTTTTGGAAAATTTGATGTTTTCAGATTAAAAGCAAACATTACAGACTTGTTTTTAATATCCACCTGCTGTTTTGGAATCAATTTGAAAATGGATGACTTCAGGTCAGGGAGGGGCTACTTCTATTTAAGTGAAACCCTAGAAAACTGTTTCAGTTATCAAACATCTATCTGCCATAACTGTAAAGCAGTTTAAGGTATTGATTATTATTTTACGTGTCTGTATAATGTATTTCAGCAGTGTTCAAGTATGCGTTGTAAGATTCAGTGAAATGGCACTCTTTGTTACATACATTCTCTCTGAAAACATTGTCCTTCTTCACTTCCCCTTGCCTTACAGTACCATTACCCAGGAGGGTATCTCAAAAAGATTGGGAAACCAGTTCTCACCGTAACTATTTGATCCTGCAGTTCTCCTACATTTCTCACCCTAAGAACAGACTTCCCTGCTTGACTTTTGCTACAAGTGAACTGCACAGAAATAGGTCGAGTTGCAAAATAAGAGACTGGACCCCTCCTATACCACTCCTATAACTGAATCCCTCTTTACAATAAAAGAGGGAATCCACTCCAGAAGGTCAGTGAGTTCAATTTTGGAATTATCACCTCCGACAGGATCAATTCCAAATCTTTTTGAGATACCCTCCAGACTATTATTGTGGCTCTTCTAGGGATGTCATTTTGTGATGGCTATGATTATGATGAGGCCTTTGACACCAAAGGATTGACTTTCAAAGCTATCCTTATAATAGCTGGGACTTGCAGACCTGACTACACTGCCTGATAAAGTAATAAGAAACTTTTAAGAAGACAAGGCAGTATTTCATCTTCAAAGGAAATGGGGGTCATTCCTTAACATACTTCGACTGCACCCTCCAATTTGTATCAAAATTTCCATAGAAATAGCATTGATATTTCAAGTTGTAGGGCATTGTGTCATCGCAGTGCATTAGGAAATGACCTCCTGAAGGACAAAGATAATCATGGCAATGGTTGGTCAGTGGTCGGAAATACATGTCGTCATTTCAAAAAGATGGATGTCCATATAATAATTTTGGCGCACATTCACCTACGTTTAAGAAACAAAATTGCTCATGTTTTAAGAATTTATCACCAGCCCATTGGAGAGTATGCAATTTGATTTTTGTCATTTTGAAGGTGTGGGAGAATAGGTGGAAATGCTGTTAAATCTGAACCACAGCCGTCAATTTACCAATGAGGGTTTTGTATTGTTCCATTTGTCTGACAAGTCAGCTAACACATGGGAATCGTGTAACACGGTAGAGTGCAGTACATGGTCATTGAAAGGAAAGTAATATTTTTTCCATTACATTATGGAATCCAGTGTCATTATTTTTAAATGTGAAACGGTAGCTTCTCTATAATTCAAATTATAAACTTCCCAGCAAATTGTCGTGAGTCCTCGTCAACCTGTGTGAAGTGGATCACACATGTCGCTAGATGGGACTCGACGTCGTTATAGCACAAGATCACCAGGAATAGCAATTGCTATGCCATGTGAGTCTAACACAGAGTGGCGAAAGATGACAGAATGAGTTATCACTCAAAAAGGAGTCACCATTGATGACCAATCATGGCGACAGATGACGACAATTTGCTGGGTTTAATTTGCCCTTTTACTTGTTTCCTTTCTTTACAGGATGGTCTTTGCAATATCTACACAGTAAAAGAAATGTCGTCAAAATAATGGCAAAATCCTTGTCCCAAAGATGTCCATTGTTGTTTTCACAGAGATACCTTGTACATTGTCTACCCCACAATGTAGATATACAGTAGACTGATATTTTGTTCTCCAATACTGGTGGAGTTGTTGTACATACTAGAAGCCCTTTTACAATTTCGGCTGAGAGTGTACATTTGATTACCACTGTCCTGTAATCTTCGGCTTCTTGTAAAAACTACACTGGTTCACTGCAATACAATTACGGTGGTTCACTGTTCAATTTCACGAGGATCTCTGGTAGATACAACAGTTAATGTTGACAGTGTATCTTCATTACCCTAGCATCTACTGGGGAGTCACTAGCTCAGTCACCCTGTGATTAAAAGAGGATGGAGATCATAAGACTTCCTCCATGCATCCACTGACTCCTAGAGATTACCGGCAAATGGTGTTGGGCTACATAAGCCCATCTAGTGAGCCTTACAAGTGGTATGAGGTTACGTGGAACTAATGCCATTTCCTCTATGTTTCTATATAGTATAACACACAAAAACAGCCCCCAGTAATGTTCGTTGGTAATATTTTCGACCGTAGCAAGATTAAACCATCTCTCACACACAATGTGTTAGAATATAGGATGGGCTTAACCCTGAAAATCTTAACTAAGAGAGCGATATGTACAGCAAGTGCCATTCTACCCTATTTTGGGCGTCAAAACCTCCATTGGCCAGATGAACATTTGCAGACCTGATAAAATCCCCAAACCTTGGCATAATATAAAAACTCATCTACTGTTCAATTTAGGAACTATTTGGGGTTATATGATTTCTAAGCCAATCAGCATCCAGTGCAGGCCTGAATACCATATGACTCACGAGAGGGCAGCATTTACGTCTATGTAACCATGAACAGCATTTATAGCCCCCTTCAAAATCTCAGGGAGTTTGATAGACCTATCTTTTTGTTGTTTATTTTTAGGGCACACTTAAGCCCCAGGGGGCCACTCCCTTTCTGTGCTATAGTTGCCATGTGCGAACAACCCCCCAGATTTGCTGCCATAATCAAGGGGCCAAATACTGAACATTTAGGGCTCTTTAAAGGGACAAAGCCAGATAACATACCCTAATTTAGGGTGTCTTCTAAAAAACACTTCCTAACCCTATAGTAAGGCGCATTCAGACATTAAAACTTCACACATCTGAAAATATACCCCTTTCCCTTCAAAAATGCCTCAAAATCAACACCCATAAAGGACCCTCGAGGGCCCGTGCCCATGACCCTAAGATAGCCCCTTTCCCTTGAAATCATATTTGCACATACTATCCAAAAGTCGGGGAGTGCCCCCCCCCCCGGCATGATAGAGAATATAATCCTTATCATTTTAGATGGAGCATAGATGACTTTTCTCTGTGGAGCCTAACCTAGGGATACTTTATACAGGATTGCATTAATGCCTCTCTGTATTTAGCACACAGTCGGGTTTCATCGAGAGTCTATCTATGTATTTAAAAGGTTGAGGGTCATCTGTTAACCCTTTAAGGACAGAGCAAAAATTGTTGCCCTGGCCATGGGGACGGCCTCTGAAAAAAGTATAGTTCCTAGAGGACGAGCCTATTTTCAATTCCTATACTAATCCTATATAACTGGCATCAACTATAGTCGACGCTAGGCCTGCCATGGTGTCGACTATAGTCAATGCTAGGCCCTCCATGGTGTCGACTTTAGTCGATGCTATAGCCCTCGATGGGATAAAGGAGGCTGTGACCAGGAGGCCATTGCGAATAGATTAGGAATTTGATTCTCACTGTACCTAACACACCTTCCAGTTCCATGATGGGTTCCACCTGAATGCTTCCTATAGTAGGTAGGCCAGGGAATGAAAGGAGGTATAGAGATGACTTCCAAACCACTTCTATTACAAATAGTCTTTTGGCAACCCAACAATGAATTGATTCCCTGAGGACAGTCAGTTCCATTTTGGGAATAGCACCTCTGACAGAATCAGTTCCCAATCCTTTCGCAAAGGCCTCCAGGTCCAGGACTTGTCATGCCCAAGAGAGGTTTCAGAAAGGATCAGACAATGGTGATTATGGTAAACCTAACACAGGACTTCTAGATGGCATTTCAAAATAATAGCTGTAGATATAATTTTGAAATGCCTTGTTGAAAGCGCAGTACTCTTATTTCATGCCCTTGTATAGGGGCTTGTAGAGCGCGAAATAGTGTAAGTGTCTTCATCGAGAGGGCAGTTTGAGCAGTGCGCCCACCACCGGTAGCTACTAGAGTTCGCTAAGACCACTGGCCACTGCGGGGTGATGGCAGTACTGTTTGTCCTCCTCCAGCTCGTACCTGGGGCAGGGGAAGTCAGGTTTTGACCACCATCAGAGTCAGACCACTCTCTCCTGAGCAAAGTTCATCATTTAGCGCTAGCATTCGAGGTGGATGTGAACATATACGAAATAAAAATGTGCCAGTTGCACTAACCTGAGATACCTTGTCTAGTTTTACTTCGAACTATACAAGCATATAAAATCGAACCATAACCCTTATTCTAGGCTTTATCTAAATAAGTCTATTTCTCCCAACATAGTAATTGTTAACTAAATATATCCCTTACCCCTAGTTTCACTTTTAACATGCACAAAATAGTCTTTGCAGTTCCCTTCTCAAATGGCTCAGTCATAACTGAGGGAATTTAAGATCAACAGAGTAATTTGAAGCTTTGATTACATTATCTTCTCCGGAAATTAGAAGGTTGTTTTATAAGATGAGAGCACTATCTGTGCCTTGTGCTTATCTATTGATCTTTCAGAGAGATTTACTTTTGTCATGAGTTGCCAGGTAATTGATATCAAAGCAGTATCAGTCCTTACCTAGAGATAAACCACAGTATGCTCTGTTAAAGGTACACTACAAAAATGGTGTTTAGAACCTGAACACAATTCTAAACATATTCTTGCAACGTTTTTGTAATCACATTAATTTCCTAAACATGTTTAGCAAAACAATGTACTTAGCTCAAGTGTTTAGAAATCTAGGTGTTTAGGTTCAAAATTTGTGTTTAGATATCGATGAAATTTTGCGTTTAGATGTTTACGAATTTTTGTGTTTAGATGTCTAAGTGATTTGGTGGGAAGTAAGGGTTTGCAGACATGTATATGTTAAAAAAAAATAAAGGAATATCTTTTGTTTGTTTTCTCATTTACTGGAGGACATCAGCAGGTATTTACACTGCAAAGTCTCCAAAGATGTCAGCCACAGCTATATACATATATATGTACACACTGCATTAGAATAGGAGACTTGAGAAAGCACAACAGTTTGGCTTGCTTTTGCTTGCTTTGAATTTTAACCTCACCTATGTGCCCTTTGGACACGTCAAGGGTGAGAGGTCCCGTGGCGTGAAACCCGGACCCGTACACTAGAGGGAGCTAAGGTAGAAATCACGCCCCTACACATTTACCGAGGCAATGGTTCTTTAACATCCGTCACTACATAGGCATAGTGAGAGATGGACAGGCCTGTTTCAAGTCATTTGTCTGCCATGACCGCCGAGAGACTTTCCAGCACAGCCTAGCCAGAGCAGGGAGGAACTCAAACGACACCTTACGGCGACGTTTGGAACCACCACTATGCCCCGGCCGGGCCGGGAACCGAACCCACGACCTTACGGCCTGTGAGTGGACGCGCTACCGACTGCGCCACGCCTCCCGACAACAGTTTGGCAGGAAGGACATTGCTTTATACTTAACAAAATAACATGAAATAGGTGTAAGTTATGGAGCTCATTGATTATCTTATGGTAATGATGGTGGTGTAAGTTGAATTTAGTTAACTTTCTATTGTTGTGTCTATTTTCATAACATTTAATTAAATGACATTATGATAAACAAGGAGTTTGGGGATATTTGTCACAACAATTGATTATAACTGTGCGCAGATAGTCCATTCAGAGGTAGTGCTGCTACCTGGTGTGGATTTGACATCCAAGTATCTAAACATATTAATGTTTAAATCTAAACACCTTGTATTCAAGTGTTTAAACTCTAAACGTCTGAACATGTTTAGCAAAAATGTTTATATATTTAGAATAAAGGTGTTATTTTCCTAAATATGCAGTCGATGATACACCTGACTGACATATATGTTTAGATTTTAAACATGTTTAAACCTAAACATGTTTAAAATCTAAACACCATTTTTGCAGTGTACATTATTCTTTACAAGAACTATCACATTACTGTCAGATAACATAGATTATGATTGCCATTCTTGATAAATGAGCATATTGGAGGGAGGGTGACAGAGAAATCTCATTTACTGTTTTCATCACAGACATGTAAGCTATGGACAAAAAAGGTACACTATAAAAAAAGGTGTTGTCAAATTAACAGCACATTCCTCGTCCCAACACTGTTGGTAGTAGCCAGGGTTATTTCACAGCAATCCTGCTGGCAATTTGTTCCAGTACCTTTCGCTGTAAATCTACAGGAGGTGAGTTACTGTAATTTTACTGCACGATCCAGAGTAATCATACAGTAACAACCACTGTGATCATGCAGCAAGATCAATCAGTTTTTCAGAAACATATGCTATGAATCAACAGCAAAATAAGTTGTAAAATTACAGAAAATTTGCCATAAAACCTCCGAGGCGAACACCCTCCATCTCTGATTCTGGACAATAATAACAATAGTATAAAAAGCAGAAAAAGGGAAAATAACGTATTCACGAATATGAGATAAACAATCAGCTATATAAAGACATCTCTGTGGGGGATCAAATCATAAACTAGAATGGTCAAAAGAGTCTCAAAGATTCTGCTGGTACAGCAATGCTAGAAATGTTCTGCGTCATGGAGACAAATGAGTATGATTGTATGCTAAATAGAGCTGGGAATAGGTGCCCTCTTTTCCAAAGAAGTTACGCTCTGCTTCACCATTCAACTTCCACTCACAATGTAAGTCTAAAAAAGGCACCTGGCTTGCTTAAAGTGTGTGCTGTTTTATGAGATACCTACTTTTTCCACACACTCTTTCAAGTGCTCTTGTGTTGACCACTTGGCACAACAGAAAACATTCATGGAAAGAAATCAGTCCCTTTTTGGGCTTTTAAAAAATAACCTGGGATCAAGGATTGGGCAGGGGTGAATGTGTTAAATTGAAGTTGCTCTGACATTTGCGATGAGGATTTTTAAGCATATGAGTGGCTGGAAAAGAGAACTTAACATTCTTGTAAGTGATCATGACCCTTGCATGGGTTCATCTGTTCATTGATAAGACACTTTGTCACTGTCCCCCTCAAAATGGAAAACATTTAACATTGCCACATTGTATCTAAATTGCATTTCATTATCCTTATAGAAGATATGTTGATGTAGGTGTACTAAAGATACAGATTTTAGGATAACAATGTCATGTTTGTATATGTGTGCCTCACATTAGATCTCAGTAAAATCTACAACATTCATTAATCACTTCTCTTAAAGGCGACCCTATCTTGCTACATTGTTATTCTGCAAGTATTTATAAGGCATTTCTTCATTATTCATAACGCCCCTTATAAAGAACATACAAAACACATCATTGCATGAATAATTTAATCAGAGAACATGTAGAAGAAACTTAATCTTAGAGATCCTCCTTCTTCTCCTTTTCTTATAGTTATGGGAGGATACTATAGACGCAGACAGTGACTGATACCTTTATGACATTTAACAGAAGCTGATAATACATCGCCTCATTTTGTTAGGACACTATAATGTCCTTTGGCAAAGTCTGTGAAGAGCTTCTATTAGGATAAAAGCTATGTCTGATAGTTTCAGTTTACTCCACATTATAGTGTTGTACATGGATAATTATAGAACATGCCAGCACAAGCCAGGCCATTACACGATGCAGTCTTTGTAAAGCTGCTGAGGCATTAGTCGAAAATGATTTGGTAAAATGATATTTTCCCCAAATAAGTATGAATTATGATTGGTTACTGTTTCGATTTTATTTCTAAGTACTTGGATGGTTTATAGCATGGTCTATTACTTTGGACATTAGCATTCGCATCACACTGCTTCTCATCTGTACCTCTGCCCATGTCAAGATAATTCTGTCCTTCATCCTTGGCTGTAATTTACATTCCTTCCGATTTTGCCTATTTTTGGGCTCTCTTTATAGGAGATTTGCTTTGCAGTATCATTAACAAAGGGGGAAACGTAGCTGTGTCACTCTGTGATCATGTGAGGAGGGTGATTATAACAGGTCTTTGATGCATCCAGTGACTCCTAGGGCATATTAATAGCCCATCAGCCCTAAAAGTGATGAGTAGGCAAAGATTAACTATTATTGCATTGTAACTACAAAAATACAAGGCATATAAAAACAATGGCTTAGATTATGAAAAGGGTGGATGATATTTGCTTCCACTGCTGTTTGAAGAGCAACCTCATCTCCCAAGTGTTTTAAAAGGAATTTCCAAATCTTTTCTTTTAAAAAAAAATCACAATCTGTAAACCTGTAAACCGTTTTGAGGAAAGGATGAAGGAACCTTTATTCTAGATAGCTTTGATACAGAAACTATGTTAAGAATACAGCCACAAAAAGAATACTATGGCTGTTTTCTCAATGTGTGTTGTTGGTAGGTGTAATGCATCTTAAGGGTCAAGAAGGAAATTAGGGTACCTAGACAGTTCTCTTACTAATGGCTGCCCTAACATAACATTGTAGTATGACACATAGGGAACTAATTACTCTACAAGATTTTACTTGCGATACAACTGTCCTCTGGATAAAATGTTTGTATTGGCATTAATTCTCTCTTACATTTCAGCTGTAGGGGTTAGATGCGTAGCCTGTTGTCTTTTCCCCAAATGACTCAGTGAAGATGCAAGAGGCCCAGTTAATAGAGTTGTTTGGAGCTGTATTTCACCTCCTTAAAAATGAGAAGGATGTTACTTTCTGACTTTTAACGCCATGTATAATTAACTTTAAAAAGGACACTATTAATCATTTGGTACAGATATGTTATAATCTTTCTTTTCACAGCAGGCCATTGATTACATGGACTCTCATTCTGTAATATTACACATAAAGCCAGCTCCCATTTTGATAATGAAGGGGATTCTATTGTAGAAAGGGTGACAGAGAAATAGGTTCACACAGACGTGTACTATGTGACTGTCTCATAGGGTGTTTCATTATGCACATGTGAACAATGGCAGACTGTCTAGCAGAATAATATCATTCTGAGAAAGATCTGTGGAAGAAGGAGAAACAATAAAGAGCGGAGAAGGGGGGGGGGGAGAAAAAATAAATTCGTTTTTTAGGCAGTGAACGTCTTTAATATTATGATCTATATTCATATGAAAATGGGACTAAAGTTGAAATGTCATCCACTGAAAATATACCTAAAGACCTCTACTTCTTTTCTTTTCTTTCTTTCTCCTTTTCCTTTTTTTTCTTTTCTTTTTTTTTTTTTTACAAATATAAGGATAATTAAGTCAATCAGGAATTATTCTGGACAAACAATCATCCCTAATATATACCTCCTGTCAGTGTTCTCCCATCTAAACCCACTAAATTCTGGTTACATTTGTTGTCAACATGCATCCACCTACAAAAAAACCCACCTCGTTTTCTGTTATTTCCGAGACCAGAAAAATGCTGACCCATTGCCTTTGAAGGCAAATGGACTATTTTAGAATAAAAGCGACTTTCTAGAATACCTGAAGCAATTGATGTGCATATAGAGCATAGTATAAGTCATTCACATAATGTTATTTATGTAAACTATTGGATAAGCCTAATGTTGAATTGAATACATTGAACTGAATACAAGGTTCCATTCAAGAATAAAAAGGGACCTTGTCAACTTTCCAGTTCTCTGACCTCCCCTTTGTGAGTTGGGTACTGGTAAAAAACATGGTTTTGATATGAACCTTTGCATTCCTTGACCAATAGTTTTTGAGTGCTCAGAGCAGCTCAAAGGGTGTGGCTCACAGGGTAAGGTTCCTGGCAATGAAAACCTATACACACCTGCATTACCAAAAGGGGACATCCATGCCTCGGCACGGATGTCCCTTTTTAGTAATGCACCAAAAAGGGACATCCATGCCTCGGCATCGATGTTCCTCTTTGGTAATGTGTCAACTTTACTCGTGGATGAAAAGAACTGGTGAAGGGGCTAGGATCAGGTTTCCCTCTTTTGGTGGTATAACTTTGATTGTCTGCATTCACACAAGCTCAACACAAGGTATAGAGATGCTATCGCTTCTGTTTGGCTGCACACACGTTTGTCCTGCATGCAAAACCTTTAGACACAAACTCCCTTGAAATGGTTTTTGCTGTCTTGTGGCCCCAAAAATATGTTTTTATTTCATACACTATTTCGGACATTTATGTTCTACATGTCTTTCTTTTCTTTCTTCCTTTCTTTTCTTTCTTTTTTCTTTTAGACATTGTCATTACATGTAGTATTCTTCCTTAATTGTATCTTAGTTAATGCATGCCATACATGGAATTTGCAAACTTGTAGTTAGTTAAAGGTCTACTCTCTCTACAAAACCTTTAGTATATAATAGACCTTTAGAATAGATCTTTTGGCCTTTTTGGTAATGTAGGTGTGTGCCAACTCTACTTGTGGATGAAAATACCTGGTGACAGAGGACTAGGGTAGGGTTTCCTTCTTTGGTGGTACACCACATTCATACAAGCTAAGCTATTCTGTGAAGGTGTGTTTTTGTGAGGCTTGTAAAGTTCTTAGTCAATTCTCACAACTCAAATCAGAAAGAAAACCACAGTCAGTCCGTGCAAAATCTTTGCTGTTTGCATAAGCCCTGGCTTATGTAGCCATAAATTCGGCTGCGTAGTACCAGATGGCAGTGCTAAGTTATCCGGCATTATTACACGACTTCTGTGATTTTGGGTGCTTTTTCTGGATATTCCCGTTCTGATACCTGTCGATATTGCATGCCATGACGCATGCATCATGGCCACTGTAAGGTGTGCTGTTATCCATGGATAACAGGCACTCAGTGCTATTATCCAAGGACAACAGGCACACCTTACATGTCACATGTAACATGTTAAAACCTACGAGAATTTCATTGCCACAGGTAGGGGTCGAACCCATAGCCTATTGCTCTCTATGCCAGCGTCCTATGGATTGCGCCACAGGGGCTGACGAATAACAGTGTGTGTTTGCCTGTATATACACAAGGCCATAGGATTGGCCTGGTCAGTAGCGACCCCAGCTTGTCACATGCGCAAGGTGAGAATGGCATTGTAATCATAGAGGCAATAACACCAGTATCACTACGCGACAACGTCCAGACGCCTGTGGCTATAGTATAATGGATAGCAAGTCGCGCTCCTAACCCTTAGGTACAGGCGTTCATGTCCAGGTCTGGTTCATCTTTTTCGCAGTGCAAGCTGTCAAACCTTGTGTGTACACACACTATGGCAGGCTTCAAGTCCCATGGAGAAGCCCCCTCATTGCATGTTACTGTTTGATATCAGCCACACGTCATGACATATGCATTTATTACTTGTTCACAGTGTCTCCACCTGGAGGCTGTTACTGACCTACTCAGTGGTGCCACAAGTTCAAACTACTCCAGATCAACACCTCCAATTTTTACTAACCCTTTTTGGCACCTCCCACGCCGCATAGCGGCGGTACCGTGAATAGAGAAATTGATAATTGTGAAATCATCTTTATGTCTGCTTTTATGAGACATGTCATCAAACACTGGTATAGCGACATTAACGGCGGGAGGCGTTTTTTTACACGGTCACAACCGCATTTCTTGTTACTATAGCTTATAATTGTTTGCAATCTTTTGTCCATAAGTAGAATTTCAAGAACAAAATACACAGTTGCACAAACCGATAGTGTCTCTCTAATGAAGGTTTTTATCTGAACCTCATTATTTTTTTCTTGTAATGGCCCTAAATATGTTGGTTTCTGAAGTACAATTATCCATGGCTTCTATTATGATACTGTCTTTTAAATCTTTGATCATTAGGACAAGGTGATTATAAAAGCTCTTTGATGCACTCAGCGACCCACATAGATTGATGATAGCAGACCTAGAAGATGTTTACTCATCCCTAAAAGAGGAGAAAGCAGTTAGTTGCATAGTTGATCTCGTTTGCGGTCTTCATCAAAGCCATAACAGCCATTGCTGGATAGATTTTAAAAGTGTCAGAACAAGGACTAGAGAGGAGAAGATTCTATAATCATATAATGATTATACATAACATCTTTGGCAACTTCACATAACATGCCATAATGAAATACCAGTGAAGCTACGGGGATTTGGAAATGTAAAAATCTAGTCTTCTAAAAGAATATAAGAGGAAGCTACATTTTGTTGTTGATACATACATTTATTTGTCAGTCAAGGCTGCTGCAGTAATCATCAGCCACATTGGTTTGTGAGATCCACAAAGCTTTAGATAAGATGATACATACATGGGTCATACACCATGATAAGATCAGAATCTTATATATGAAACAGTCATATCAATTTTGGAATATAAACATTCACAACATATTTCAACATACACTCCCAAAATCACAATACACTTTGAATATATATTTTTAAACATGACTGGTTGAGTACAGATATAGATATAATAGAATTATTAAGATTTTGTTTTTCCATTGTCATTCACAGATTTCACTCGTAGCGTCAACATGTATTTGCCATGTCACTCATCTTTACACATTTCCTTTAACAACTAAAAAGCATATGCACATATATTCAGATTTATTTCATAGAGGGTGGAAACTTTGCTTGGCTGTACTTTAAGAATATAAAGATGTGCCTATAAAATCATTGTGACTATATACATACATAGCAGTTATTCACTTGTAATCAGCTCTGGGTGGCAGTTTTATTACAACCTATGGTATGGCTGCCTGTGTGGGGAACCCCTTACAGCCTTATCTAAAGGCACTGGCCTTGACATCGATGGCTAATCTAACAGCTTCCAAGGAAAATATTGGGCGTGAAAGCCCATTTATAACCTGACAGATACCCTCTTTAGCTGGCCCTGCCTCTGTATACTACTGGGCTGGCCAATTATGCAGGTGCTGACGGCATCTGAGAGGTTGTGGGTGAGGCCATAGGAGGGTCACCTTCCTCACAAACACAGAGAATGATAGAAGGGTCTGGCACCGCCCGTGGTGACCACACAAATGTAGGGCTTACAGGACATTCAATGAATGGCTGTTATGCCAACACGGGCAAGACATTATTGTGATAAATGAATAAAGATGATAAAGCCCTGTGGTCGATATTTGACAGCAATTCCCCATTCTGTGAGGTTTTAATGTTTGAATACATCAAGGCAATGGTGCCAATGGTGCACTGAACATGACCTGTTGGATCTGAAGCAAACGGCCAAAGAAGGACATACCAGAAGCTGAGGCTCTGAGGTCAGTTTACAGCATTTCAATAAACCCAATCAAACAAGGATAAGTTCATCCGTATAACCAGGTCACTTAAGACCATTTTAGTAAGCAAGACAATAGCTCTGACAATGTCGAGCTGCAATAAACAGATTATAAACTTGCCAATTGATATTCAATTTTTCTATCATTGACAATCTATAAACCCGCCCCTCGAACATGTGATTTGTTTATGCCAAATAGAATCACTTACAGTCAGACAGGTACTTGTATATTGAATTGATTTCTCATTCCAATGATAGACCTGGGGGTTAATTCATAACATTCAAGGAAGGTTCCTTCATTGAAACAATGACCATTATATACTCAGAATAATAAGCTCATTAGAAAAAGAAAATCTGTCATGGTTATCGTTTATAATTATTACATAGTAAATACAATACTGCATGTTGTGAATAGCATCAAAACGATCATAATGCTTTTCCTCACCAATATGATCGTTTGCAGATGAATTGCAAACTGGATAATCGTTTGACTTATGAATCACCTTTCTGGTGGTAGTCTGAAGTATGATTATAGGCATTGATGTCACCCAAGCAAAGAGAATTAACCAAATGTACCTCTGCTTGAATATCAAGGTATTGCCAACGCGGAACAATAATGCATTTATTATCTTGAATCATTTGATAAAAGTAATAAAAGTACACACAAAATTCATCTTCATTTGTCAAAAAAGAATTATAACATTGCAACTTTTTCACTTGCTCATTCCCACTGTCTTGTCTGTGCACAGGTTTGCCATCAACCCAGCAAACACAAAACTTTATCCAACATATTGTATCAGTTAGAAAATCCTATAGTAGGCATACGCATTATATTTGGGTTCCCTGCGAATCTCCACCCTGAGAAGCCACATCCCATCTTATAGTGTAATGCAATTGACTTCCCCTGAATCAGACTGTAGCAAAATGTTAGGGCTACTGGCTCCATGATCGGTTCCGACTGAACACATCTCATAGTAGGTAGGCCATGGAATGGGAGGAAGAATCTTGCCGGGAATAGGTTCTTACTTACGAAGTATTCACCAATCCAGAACATCTTCTAAGACCAATTATCTTTTGGCAACACAAAAGAGAATTAAGGTCAGTCAGCTATGTTTTGGGAATAGCACCTCCAACAGAACTCAATTCCTATCCTCCTGCAACACCCTTCAGTTATCCTACAAGCTTGAGCTCATCTTCCACCTCACTAAAAATAAAAACATATGCTGAGGATTTATTTTGTTGAACACGCTTGGCAATTCTTAGATGTCTTAGAGATAGTTATACACAATTAGTATACAATTGACTTTATATAAAACATGATTGTAAAGCCTCCTGTGGTCTTTTTCACTGGTTGAGGGTTGTCGTTACTAACGATAGGCACAAATGAAGATATGCTGAAGATAGTTTCGTGGATATCTTCAGAATTCTGTTTCTATATGAGTTGTCTTCACTAGTCATGGATTTAGATCCAGAGGATAACTCACCTGTCATTGATCTTGGCATATGTCATCTTCAAATAGGCATATCTTCAGGCTATCACTTCCCCTTTCCTTTATTCTGGTTCATGTTATCTTTTACAAAAACTGGGGGGGCCACTCACCACTTTCATCCCAAAGTGAACCTGTCTCCTTACTATAAATAGCTGTGCTAGGGGGGTGTCCCATTCATCAGTGACATCATCATAACTTTTAGAGTTGCATGAAGACAGGTCTGAAGACAGGTCTTCATGAATGGGCCTGGTAGATCGTGAGTGGGGCAGGGAAGATAGGGAATGTGCAAGAAAGGTCAGAAATGGGTAAGGGGGGGGGTCGGGAATGGACTAGGTAGTTCGGGAAAAGGCCTACTGTAATACCTCATGTATAAGGAGCACTCCAAGTATTTATAGGGTTGTTGATGTCTTCAAAATTACACTAGAAAAAAGTTATATTTTCACAGTTTAAACTGAGTGTCCATACCAGAAAAAGGGTAAATATCGATGTAATTAGTATGGGACATCCAGAATTGAAGGGAATACTATAACGTACAGTTCGGTCTTAATTTTCGAGCAGTTTAGTACTGTTCTGTGGTGCAATATCACCACCTATAAGGTGTACCCCTAACTTTTGCTGATTCTATAAGGCACAGAAGGGTTCATCCTCACATGTAACCTGTGCCTTGTATGTGAGGTAGTATGGTAATGGTAGTATGGTAGTGGACTGAGAATGTTATTTCTATGCACAGTATCGAGTCATGCACTCTGCCCAAGGCACTCTAGTTTGGGAGTATTTCTATACGATTCTACCACTGGGTGGGCAATCTACCAGATCACCTGGCCAGTGTCTCATTTTGGTTAACACAGGCTTCAATGGGATTACACTGACCAGCTCCATACTACTATGGTAGAACCAACATTATCAAGCATTTTTTTATGTACCGTAAACCCCTGCATATAAGATATACCTTGTGTATGAGGCCAGAAATGTTCCTAGGATATTTTGTAATGGGACATTGGTGCACTTACAGGAGAAAATATGTATACAATACCATTGCAAATTTTAAAAAAAACAATTTCACATAAAATGGGCAGTGGTCGACTAATGGTGCATCACCCGTTTACGCAAAAATGTTCGGCGAAAACCTGTACAGTACAAGTAGACCCGAGTTCAGAACTTGGGTCTAATAAATCACCATATCAAATAGCTATGGGTCATTTTATGCCTCCATTCTCAAAAATAGGGAGAAAATGCATAGAAAATGAATATATTCAATCACCTCATTGAAGAGAGTGAAAACAGCCTGTCTCATGATGTCCCCCACCCACGCTGCCATCCACCTTCTGCTCTTATGAAACCAGGACCTCTCTTTCCCGGCCTCTCTTCACTTTTAGAGACAAGTGAAGATAACTTGCATTCTTGTACTAATAATTTTGCTGTAAAACTATGTATAACATTATCTTTTATGATTAAAATCATTTGAAAGAGTATGTGCATTGGAAACAGATACTAATTGCCTTATCTGAGGTGCGTATTAAAGACTTTTTAGGTCTAGAGGTGACACCATCCACCCAATAGACTGGCCTTGTGAAATGATATATTTGGGGTTAAAGACAGGTCTTCAGGCTATCTTCAGAGGCTAAAGACATGTGTTAGAAATGCAAGTATATCAGTCAAAAGACAGGTTAGATATAGGATTTCTCAAGATATCTCCAATAATTCAAAAATATCTTCAGTTCAGTTTGGAAATGACATTCACCTATTGTTACCCTTTGAAGATATCTTCGCCCTCAGTGAAAAAGACCACAGGTATATAATGGGAATTTCATTATGTGGTTTACACCTAACTGTGTTTGGTAATGTTGGTAAATCTTTCTAAATAGGACTTGGTCCACATCAAGGATTTAAACCCGGTTCCACTTCCAAAACCCTTCCTCTTCTTTCCTTTCAATATTCTTAATAAAGCCCTTCTGTATCTTAATATGTCGATAGTCCACTTGGCCTCTGTCGCATGATTGAGCCATGCATTTCCTATATGGATTTCTGCGACAGAGGCCTAGTGGACTATGGGTATAATAGAACACAGTGGAAGTTAGTAAAGGGCAAATGTCATCCATTTTCTGCGGAATGCTTAATTTCCTTCGGCGTGCCCTATGGGACCTAGGATCAAAGGTGAGTTGACCTTTTCACAGAAAGACGCAGATCCAGGAACATGTTATGCTTCGCCATCACTCATGACGTACATTGACGTCATGAAAGTGAACGATCATGCATCTTCCGTTGATGATTTGGGTGAGGTCGGATAGATTCAGGACATACACCGTGTAGTCTAGCCTACATTAAATCGTCTTGATGTCACCATGACGACACTCCCTGACGTCATATTTGTGACGTTGCAATGTCCGAAGGATCTTTTAATAGCTCTTTGTCCTCAGACCCTGTTCCTCAGATTAATGCAGGTCTAGACTATACTCCTTGTTTGCCACACTAATTACGTCATGAAGGTCACTTCTGGAGGGCATTTCTCAATGATGTTAATAAACATAAAGATCATAGATAAATGCCCTCCTGACGTAAAAACACTTCACTTTGATGACGTCACAGCGTTGCTCAGAATTCAGTCTCCTGGACGCGCAGAGGGACGCGGGTGTAGCGCGTACTGACGGCTGACTCCGATGACGTACCCATCCTGAATGGTTTCTCCTCGTTACGGCACGATGACGGACCAACAAAAATCTGCTTGAACTTCTGCCGGAAGTTCTGGCTGAAGATACAATACAGGGCCGGGTTGGCGGCCGAGTTCAAGTAGCCCATTGCCGTGACGAACACCAGGTAAACCCATGTCTGGTGGAAGGGCGCATGCGCGAAGGTGTTATAAATGAGCAGGACTTGATGGGGTGAGTAGCTCACGAAGTAAATGATAACACTAGCTATGAGCATCTTGACCACCCCCTTCCGCTGTTTAATTGCCTCCGACATCCGCTCACGTTGGACGCCATCTTGGTTGATGACGATCTTCTTCCGGTGCAGCTGGTCGGAGCCCGCAAAGAGGTGTTTGCCGATGACGATGTAGCAGACGACTTGGATGAGGAGAGGGGCGGCGTAGAAGAGGGTGAACTCCATGTACTTGAAGGTGACGAGGTAGCGCAGGCCGCGTCTTGGACCCGGGAAACGCAGCATGCAGAAGACGACTGAGGAACGCGCGTCCGGACGCAGCACCTGCAGAAATGGAGAGTTAGAAATTACCTTTATCACCCATGGAATGCCCCAATACAAAGTCATGCAGTTGCCAGCACTGCATTGGGGTATCATTTACACATTATAGGAACGGTCTTGCCAAAAGACGAGGAAGAACTAGTATAGCTTCTTTTCTGAGAGAACTGATGGGCATGTGCATAGTTTACCTCGTTTTCATAGTATTGGCGAATAATTTTACAGAAGAATGCATAGAACAGTCACACTTTGAGTTGTAGGCAATGTGGACGTTTTATCTAAACAGGTTTATGAGAATTTATTTAGCAATTGCAATGCAAAAACGCGCACGTTTTATACTGTGGCCCCCCTTTCCTTTTTGGCAATGCCCTCCTGGTTAGTCTAGCATGCAGCCCTGGTGAGTGCCTCACCAGGGCTGCATTAAGGATTTCAGGAGCACCAAGGAACATGGTATATCAAAGCATCATGCGAATTTTTGGGGGTTACTCAAATTACACACTTGATTGTAGAGCTTGCATCTAGCAGTCTGGGGTCTTTAAGGGATTAATCAAATCAGACTACTGATAACAGAGTCTGGATCAACACATATGTGGCCCTTAACCTAAAAGACCGAACAAAGATCAGTGGCCTGCTATAGGGGCGACGTAAGAAAGTCTTGTTCCTAAGAGGACGGGTCCATTTTCAATTGCTATACTATTCCTATACAATTGGTGTCGACTATAGTCGATGTTATAACACTGCTGGGCGAAGCTAGAGTGCATTATCCGGAATGCTGCGTTATGATTGGCTGATTGACCGTGCATTATCTAGATGGATAATGCACTCCCAGCACAGGAGATCAACTTCATCTCACATTAAGACTTCACAATTGATATTCATAACTATGTTGTCAGGTGGCTGATGGGTTATTTTCTCTGTGTTATAACGGGAATAATGCACTTGGTCATGGCTGCCGTCATGCTGTAGACTGTATTGAGTCATCGAGGGGCCTTATAGGCCCCAAGATGTCCCGTTGTGCATGTGACGCCGTATTATTCATGACTCTGGTAAAGCCGAAAGCAGAAAAGGTCTATATAATAGCCAAAGGTCTTTGATGACAACTGTTCGTGCACGTGGCTGTGGGAGTCTAGAGCACTCCCACAGCCATGCCCCGTGCATAATTCCCTAACTAAACCTTAAATGGGTTTTAAGGGGTTAATTAGATTACACGACTGATTATAGGACGTCCATGAAAGAACTATGTAGGAATTTTAAAGGGTTAATTAGATTACACACCTGATTGTAGACCACCACAGGGAGGGCCACAGCGAGAACTGAGGGCCAGATGAGACCAATGACGAGCAGCATGCGCTTCCTGCTACAGAAGATATGAGCCTGGATGGGGTGTACGATGGCGATGTACCTGAAAGAAAATGGGTGAAAATTAGAGTCTGTTCTACAAAAATTTTATACCTGGATGAAAACTAGAAAAAAATGTTACAGCCATATGTGTGCATACACACAAAAGTATTGGAATAAAATTATATGAAGTTATATGATTATATGAACAACAGAGGTTTGGGTGGGGTCGGACACAAATCTATTGACCTTTTCCTGTTGTTCGATAATCACCGCTCATTAAGCACGAACAGTTGCCATCAAAGACCTTTGGCTATTATATAGACCTTTTCTGCTTTCGGCTTTACCAGAGTCATGAATTATACGGCGTCACGTGCACATTTGTACCATTTCAACTTGCACTGTAAATTGAATCCAATTATTTGTGATGATTTACCGATGATGGTTAACGAGCAGCAAGTTTGCGTTTACCGATTTTAAAGACTTTGTGACAATGGCTATATTTCCTGCAAAATATCCAACTAGTTACAGAATCCAGTGGCGGAATGTCTAAAATTGTAGTTATGAGGGTTTATTTGTCTCCTCTATATAGTTGACAGAATTTGGCCCAAAATAAGGCTAAACAAGGGGCGCGCCCCTTTTTCCAAAATCCAAATCTGCCATTGTTAATGCAACTAGATTTCATTCTAGCAACTGATAGTAGTTGACTTTTTGTTTTCTCTCTGACGACATTTGCAGTAAGAGCTAGTGTATTCAGAGCTTTAAATTCTTTGTCTTAGCCCCCCCCCCCCCCTTAATGAAAGGTTGCTATCTTTGCTCTCCATATCCTTTCTGGCCATAGTACACCATTTTCTTATGGCAAGAAATTCAATTGGACGATCTCGCGTATATACTATGATGAGGAAATCAACCAATACCTTTACCTATATGGACATTTTCCTACCTGATTATGGGTGAGGTGAGAACGCCTACGGTTTAGGCAGTGCACCTGGAAGGCATTTCTCATACAAAACTGTATGTACTTACTACATTGAGTGCTAATTGTACAGGGCAGTCGTAGGACCGACCCTTCCTATGATTAACCACATTAATTTTGAGGGTTTCGTATCGTAAAGTGGCTGTGTGCAGTCGCGCCTTCTTGAGAAATGCCCTCCTGAAGGAGAAAAAGCCAACCAATTGCATCAACTCGAACGATTCCCTGAAATATTCATGGACCAATGGAAAACCTTTGTGAGAAGCGATCAAAGAGATGATCACATGACAAGGATCCTTTTTCTGAAGGATTCGAGTAAAACCCCATAAAACATGGATTTGTATTTCAGGACCGCTGTGAACAATTATTTGCCCTCTTACAGTTTTAGAATTCAAAAAATGTCATCAAATCAGCCATTGAAGTAATAGGGTCAAGAAATTCGTTTGCCGGTCACAAGGCCGACATCACTTTCTTGTGCGATTGTGAAAAAGATAATTTTGTTTCGACCAGTTTAATTAACTTCAGCACCAAATTAAATGCTGGACAACTTCACACTTATAGAAAAGAAAGTGGAGAAAGCCATCTACAGGTGTTTCTCAGTTTTATTGACTATGTTACTACAAACAGAATTTGACTTTTTTTTATGTATTGCACACCAATCTAGGCCAAATAAAAGTTGTGGATCAGGTTAAATGGTCCAAAAATCCATGGTAGGTCGGAGTTACTTTCAATGTTTTCTTATCCAAGCCATTTGATTTTAAATACAACATTCAAAGAGTCCTCCTATACGGGGCACTTATGCATTATGCCTTTAATGAAAACTAGCAAGTCTTCAGTGATGTTCTCTCTGTACAAGGGTTGATAGTATGATCTTCTGATTTGGCCAGGGGAGTAGGAAAATAGAAAAAAGACACCCATTTCTTCATAGTGCCCCCATTCGGGACGCACAGGAAATCAGGGGCGTGGGAAGCAGTTTCAGAGTGGGTGGGACCCGGGGGGGTTTTCTGCAATTTTTGACCTCCCTTTGCTTAACCTTTTAGTTTTGACCTTTTGAGGAGTTGGCCAAAAGTGGGTGGGGGCATGTCCCCCCTGCCCCCCCCCCCCGCTTTCCACGCCCATGGGAAATCCTTCACGGGTCACGTGTCATTCATTGACGGCCACCGAAATGACCTTTAGCCACAACGGCCATTGCCGGAAATGCACGTGGCGCTTGCGTCAAAGAACGGAAGTCGAACTGAAAACTCAGCAGGCGAGGGCATGATGGGGTAGAAGGTGTTTTGACGGCTGGCGTCACCTTACTGCTTGAATTCTGGGAAGGGTCACGTGCTAACATGAGAAAATGGATGGCTTGTAATCGGCGATCTTCCGTGCTATTTCGAATTTTGAGGTGTCAGTTCTGTCTATCTATAGATAAATCTACATGCCATCATTGCGCCTGCGTTCCACATCTATTTTCTGGGCATTTTATGTTGCAGTTATTGGGGATGTATCTTTTCCTAATGGCAACACATGGTGCTACATATTTCTTTCACTTAAACCTATATACACAATGTACATTGGTCCTTTGCACGGACGGTGGGGTATCTTCGCTAACATTCGGTAAAGATCAAGATGACGTTAACCCTAAAGATAACTTTGTAGATATCTTCAGAAAAAAAATAGTTCTATAGAGCCTGTCCTCATATGTTATACATTTGCAATGATTTACATGAAAAAATAGGTTAGAGATACCGATTCTCAAGAGATCTGTGGTCTTTTTCACTGGTGGAGGGTTATCGTTACTAACGATAGGCACAAATGAAGATATGCTGTAGATAGTTTCGTGGATATCTTCAGAATTCTGTTTCTATATAAGTTGTCTTCACTAGTCATGGATTTAGATCTAGAGGATAACTCACTTGTCATCGATCTTGGCATATGTCATCTTCAAATAAGCATATCTTCAGGCTATCACTTCCCCTTTCCTTTATTCTGGTTCATGTTATCTTTTACAAAAACTGGGGGGCCACTCACCACTTTCTTGCCAAAGTGAACCTGTCTCCTTACTATAAATAGCTGTGCTAGGGGGTGTCCCATTCATCAGTGACATCATCATAACTTTTCGAGTTGCATGAAGACAGGTCTGAAGACAGGTCTTCATGAATGGGCCTGGTAGATCGTGAGTGGGGCTGAGAAGATAGGGAATGGGCAAGAAAGGTCAGAAATGGGCGAGGGGGGTAGGGAATGGACTAGGTAGTTCGGGAAAGGGCCTACTGTAATACCTCATGTATAAGGAGCACTTTATAGGGTTGTTGATATCTTCAAAATTGTGCTAGAAAAAAAATATATTTTCAGTTTAAACTGAGTGCCCCTACCAGAAAAAGGGTAAATATCGATGTAATTAGTATGGGACATCCAGAATTGAAGGGAATACTATAAGGTACAGTTTGGTCTTAATTTCAAGCAGTTTAGTACTGTTCTGTGGTGCAATATCACCACCTATAAGGTGTACCCCTAACTTTTGCTGATTCTATAAGGCACCGAAGGGTTCATCCTCACATGTAACCTGTGCCTTGTATGTAAGGTAGTATGGTAAAGGTCGAATCCCACATGGCGAAAAATGGCTGCAATATCTCTATGATTCTGTCCTTTGCATTCTAGGGGTGTTCCTGAGCCCCTAGATCGCAAGGATTGTTCAACTTTGACCGAATCCCACAGTAAAAATGCAGCTATCCTTGCGATCTAGGGGCTCAGGAACACAGCTAGAATGCAAAGGACAAAATCGCAGAGATATTTCAGCCATTTTTCGCCATGTGGGATTCGACCTTAATGGTAGTGGGTATTATGGTAGTGGACTGAGAACGTTATTTCTATGCACAGTATCGAGTCATGCACTCTGCCCAAGGCACTCTAGTTTGAGAGTATTTCTATATGATTCTACCACTGGGTGGGCAATCTACCAGATCACCTGGCCAGTGTCTCATTTTGGTTAACACAGGCTTCAATGGGATTACACTGCCCAGCTCCATACTACTATGGTAGAACCAACATTATCAAGCAGTTTTTTACCGTAAACCTCTGCATATAAGATATACCTTGTGTATGAGGCCAGAAATGTTTCTAGGATATTTTGGAACGGGACAATTGTGCACTTACAGGAGAAATAAATCACCATATCAAAAAGCTATGGGTCATTTTATGCCTCCCTTCTCAAAAATAGGGAGCAAATGCATAGAGAATGAATATAATCAATCACCTCATTGAAGAGAGTGAAAACAGCCCATCTCATGATCTCCCCCACCCATGCTGCCATCCACCTTCTGCTCTTATGAAACCAGGACCTCTCTTTCCCGGCCTCTCTTCACTTTTAGAGACAAGTGAAGATAACTTGCATTGTTGTACTAATAATTTTGCTGTAAAACTATGTATAACATTATCTTTTATGATCAAAATCATTTGAAAGAGTATGTGCATTGGAAACAGATACTAATTGCCTTATCTGAGGTGCGTATTAAAGACTTTTTAGGTCTAGAGGTGACACCATCCACCCAATAGACTGGCTTTGTGAAATGACATATTTGGGGTTAAAGACAGGTCTTCAGGCTATCTTCAGAGGCTAAAGACATGTGTTAGAAATGCAAGTATATCAGTCAAAAGACAGGTTAGATAAAGGATTTCTCAAGATATCTCCAATAATTCAAAGATATCTTCAGTTCAGTTTGGAAATGACATTCACCTATTGTTACCCTTTGAAGATATCCTCGCCCTCAGTGAAAAAGACCACTGCAAACATTCAAAGTGTCTTTGAAGATGACGTTCACTTGTCATTAGCATTTGAAGATATCTTCACCCCTAGTGAAAAAGACCACAGTGGTCTTTTGCATGAGCGGCGAGGTATCTTCACTAAAGAAATGAAGATAACACAGAAGATATCTTCGTGGATATCTTCAAAATTTCATTTCTATAGAAGCTGGCATTCTTTGTCATACATTTGCATTAATATCCCTGAAAAGATAGGTTAGAGATAGCAATTCTCAAGATGTCTTTCAAAGATATCTTCAGTTTCCTTTGGAAATGACATTGACTTATCTTTATCATCTGAAGTTATCTTCACCGTTTGTGCAAAAGACCACAGGTCTATGACGTAATGTGCCTGTCTCTCGCCCATTGGTTTATAAAAGTAAGAATAGTCTCCTAGTGCGCCTTACATGCTGCATGTAGGGCTTTACAAAAAGGTACATATGTGGGGAAAAGAAATCCCTTAGGCCAAATAAAAAAAGATGTATTTCCAGTAACTCGACCGACCCTAGAAAAACAGGGGTAAATTTATTTTTTTTTTGTGATTTTGAAGAATTTTGTTTCATTTTTTTTCATATTTTAAAGAAATTTTTCATTACCGTTTGAGGATTTTTCCTGTATCCTTTTCATGTTCTCCCCCTCTCTCACAGTTGTCATTTTCCCATCATTATTTTACAATGAAAGCAAAGAATTTGATACATCCATTGATATGTGACCTAATATTTCCTATATAAATTTAAAAAAAAAAAACAACGTTTATATGAGGTGTTACGGTAAGTCACGAATTTCTTAGTATTGTGTGATGGGTTTTCAGTATCAAACAATAGAGATTCATCAACAGCTCTTATACGCAATGTACCGGGCAATGTACAGCACACCAAACTAAACCTTACTTTCCTATATATGCACCAATTTTATTCGTCCTATAGATGACAACGCATACAAATTCAGGTTTGATTTTGGATATACTGCAAACTAGCAATGCCTCTTTCAATTAAGGACCAATGAAGTTTCATTTTATTTTAAATTGAGATTTTTCCCATGTCATACAACACAGTAGCCTGGCTCAAATTGGGACATGTGGGGCGGATTAGGGGAGGGTGCGTGATGGGTAGCAGAAGTGGCGTGGCAGGTGTAAGATGAGGATGTAGAAGGTGTCAGAATCCTACAGATTTTAGCACCATACGCCTAACAAGTGAATTGATGACAGCGTCGCATGGCGTCACACACCAATGTGGCACCCGGTCTGATTTACCACTGTAAGGTGACCCGGATGTTGTTTCCAATATGGCGTCTGAAGGTCAAGTGAGGAGGACGCCTGGAGCATCGCAATCAAATTTCAACTTCCAAAAAACAGATTTGGTAATGGAACCAGCGCCTTCGGCACTGGGATAGTGTAAACGGCCCTCATAATGTTAGGGAGTGGACATTTATTTAACAACAGGGCCCTGCGTATCATGCGCACACCCTCTCCCACCCTGCATATCATGCGCACACCACCTCCCCCCTCCCACTCTGCGTATCATACGCACTTCATCCCCCCACCTAGACTGAGTATCGTCTCTCCATGGTGGGCGTTTCGAGACTGACGTGAACCCATTCACAAAAGTGGAGTAGAGGGGTAGCTTTGCCATAGCAACGCTGCACGTCCTATATACGTCAATATGGCCGCCAGTGCCCTTTTGCTATGTTTTGGGCAAGGAAATTGTTAATTACAGTTTAAATATGATGTGATCACATCTAAATTGATGTGATCGGTCATAATGTGACATTATATTCTATATAGTTAGCACAAAAGTAGCATAGTTAACACATCTTCTCAGTGTGATCGGACCTCTTACTCCACAAATTAATGGGGGTCCCCAAGCAGCCCTGTCCGTCAGGCAGGGCTGCTCATAGTGGCTACCCCCCACCCTGTGTATCATGCGCACATTCCTCCCTTCGTATCATGCGCACATACTTTCCCCCCACCCTGCTTATCATGCGCACATCATTCCCCCACCCTGTGTATCATACTCACCCTCCCCACACCCTGCCCTGCGTAGGCCTATCATTCATACTGAGGAAGAACCTTCTTTTCTCCATGAAAGTCAGTAGGATAGTTTTGTATAAAACCCCAAGCTGGCCCCATCCAGCCCCATGTGTAGGCCTAACCCTATTACCCTCCGCCAGCCCTGCATATAACCCCTACACCCTGTGCTAGCCCCGCATGTAACCCTGACACCCTCTGCTAGCCCTGCGGGTAACCCCGACACCCTCTGCCAGCCCCGCATGTAACTCCAACACCCTCTGCCAGCCCCGAATGTAACCCCGACACCCTCCGCTAGCCCCGCGTGTAACCCCGACAACCTCCGCTAACCCGTGTGTAACCCCGACACCCTCCGCCAACTCTGCGTGTAACCCCGACACCCTCTGCCAGATCCACGTGTAACCCCGACACCCTCCGCAAGACTAGCCCCGCATGTAACCCCTACACCCTCTGCTAGCCACGCGTGTAACAGTGACACCCTCTGCCAGCTCTGTGTGTAACCCGGACACCCTCCGCCAGCTCCGCGTGTAACCCAGACACCCTCCGCCAGCTCTGCGTGTAACCCGGACACCCTCCGCCATCTCCGTGTGTAACCCGGACACCCTCCGCTAGCCCCATGTTAGCAACTGGCAGCACCTCCATTTTAGGGAGTGGTCATTCTTCATCAACAGATTGATCTATAGTAGTGCACAGGCTTTTGTGCTAAAGAGAGGGTAAATTTTTTTAGCCTCCACCCTGAAGAGAGGTCAATTTTTTACCCCCCCCCTCGGGGGGGTCTAAAATTTTTACACCCCCCCTCAAACCACCACCCACCCCCTGTTGAAAAATAATAACTACTCCCTTTTGGAGGTGAGTCCTCACAGTTGACTTAAATTGATGTTTTCCATACTTCCCCGGGTCAAAATGCTTTTAAACTTCACCAACCATTAGCCTACCAATTGACAAAAACTCGCTGGAAGTTTAGTGAATGTATTCTGAGTAGAACTATGACTGATTATTTAGTAAAGTTGGAGGTGCGGGTTGTGGGGAATTGGCAGGTGACGAACCCAATAGAGTAATTTATTCAAAACTCATTCTATCAAAATCTACGAAAGGAATCTTCTTCATATTCTCACACAATGTCCGTTTATGTCTTTAGGTGACTCACTGAAAGTCTCAAATCATTTGCTAAAACAGTTTGGTAGAAAAATGACATTCAAAGCACTGGCTACAAACTACCTAAGTGCTTTTCTTTGGTTAGACTGAGTTTAACAGAATGTAACCTGCCATTGTTTTGCACAGATCTATTCCCTCATTGTCTGTAACATTTCTGTACAGGTGCTTATTTAAGAGCATTATGCACTATTTTTCTCTTTAATTAAGTACTGTCATTCTCATAGTATAGATAGATCTGTATGAGAAAGGTCGTTGTCATTAGAAAAAATCGCAACATGCCCTTTTGAAATATAGCGTTTAGTTAGACTTTTGTAATGTTCAGCAAAACCGTGGTGACCTAAGAATCAAATCAAAATCATTCTAGGAATAGACCTATGCATAGGACCTGGAGTTCTATTTCTCATTGGACGGATGTCAGAAAGCTTTACACTGCCTCGCTTGAATGCACGAGTATTCATACAGAAAGATTTCTTAAGACAATTAAAGCAAATGCATACAATAAAATGAATTACAAAGGCCTTCTTAACTCTTCCTTTACCAGAGTATTTCAGGAGGTTAATTCGAAACATCCTGGGATCACAACCTCAGCGATCTTAGGAATTATTCTACCTTATTCTATTAAGCGATCTTAGGATTAGACTGCGTTCACATTTCCTAGCCAGCACTAAGATCGCATCGATCTTAGCCTCAGCCCTCCTACACTATTCCAAGAAGTACTGACTGGGCACAGGGGTAAGAGTCCCAAAATATAGGAATAGCTGTGGAGCCACTCTTCTTCACAACAGTGTTTGTACCATCGTTCCCCGTCCCCATATGGGCTAACAAAAGAGTACAGTATTCAAGAGTTGTTCCCATGAATGTATGATTTATGCTTGCCTATTAGAAGCATTGTGCCCTCCCCCCCCCCCAGGACAAAGAGAGAGAAGGGAAGCATTACCTTACAGCGCACTTAATGCATGAGTAGCCCTACACTGCAAAAAATGTGTGTGTTTATACATACCACACTATCTACATGGTGTGTGATTCCAACAGATCTATGATATTCAAACACTTACAGCTAAACACCATCAGATTCTAAACACTTATCCTGAAAACTACACACCTACTTCTCACATACTTAAACACTTACACACCATAGTGTTTAGGTGTTTGAGTTTAAACACAACCAGTCTCTATGTGTTTAGTCTTAAACATGTGTTTGAAAGATAAACATCAGGTGTTTAGCCATCTAATAAGAATCATAAGCAGATAAGATAAGTATAATATGTATGAAATGAGTAAAAGGATAGTATCCTCGTTTTTATAGTTGTATATCACTCAGTTTCCTGACGATTCAGTAGTTTTGTATGTATCTAAACACCTCCTAAAGCTAAACACTACCTGTCTGGGAGCTGCAGGCTATATTCTAAATGAATAAACATTTTTGCTAAACATGTTTAAATGTTTAGAGTGTAAACACATGGGACAGTACATTGTTTGGCCTAACATGTTTAGGAAAATGTTTAGAAGAGTGTTTAGGATCTAAACACCATTTTTGCAGTGTTGTTGCGATGTACTTAGGAGTATATCTAGGTTATCTATGTATCAAAATGGGTTGGCTTCGAGAAGAAAAGGTATCCCGACCAGCCTAGCTTAGATTTTCAGGCCATATAACCTTACGCAATGAATATTATTTTTTTGGCCTTCTGTCATCGTGGGAGTGTGCAGACATGAGCGTGGAAGCTGCAGGCTATAGAGCAAACTACTTCACTAACTGAGGTAATATTTGTACTTTTATCAGGATGAACGATGCTGAGACAACCATGAGCTGCTTAAAGTCCACCTAATCTAACATGAGCAAATATTTGACACCCCACTTAAGTAATCGCCATCATATTACAGCAAGTCAATGCTCTGTGACTATTCATAGCATGCCCTGCATGATTTGAACAAAAGTAATACTGAAAATAAAATGGGGTGAGACAAGAGCGTAGTTTGGGATGTGGGCTTGTCGCAAGCATGCGACTTCCCCTTTATCAAAGAAAAACAAATTCAAACAATTACATGGTAAATATTCACAACATAGTCATAGGTTGCTCCACTCAAGCTTCATCTTCTTGATGCTATATGGGATTTTTCATCAGTGTTTGGGCTTGAATCACGTGATTTTCATCAGGCTGCTGCTATAGGCAGGTGATGATGGCTAGCCTCATTTTGAGTCCATTAGGATGGCGGCCGCCCGTCAGCCATTGGTGTACCGTGATAATGTAATTCAAAAGATTTGGAATGAATAGTGAACAAGATACTCCAAGCTCTAATAGAACTAGAAAGCTGGGAAGGGCTAAGGATACTGTCCCTTCGCTGTCTGTCAGTGACTGACAGTACCGTGTTGATGAATGCCCTCCTGACTACTTTAAGAATGGAGTTGAGTGTATACCCGGGATTCCATCAAAGCCAGGAAAAATGTGTGTCTTGCAATTATTCATGTATTTACTCTCTAATTTGTAAAAAAGAACAGTGTCAATTACTGAATACATTTTTACTCTTTGAAGGAGAATCACATCATATGTAGACACAAGCAAAGTAAAAAGCTCTAGGTATGTTTGTTAAACTACTCTCAGGCAAAAAGCAACACCATTTCAAGGGGTGTTTTAAGATTTTAGGAGGAGGGGATAATAGATTGAAAGCATCCTGTTTACATAACCTCTGTAGGCAGCACTCAGGACAGTGATTTACTTAGTAGAGAGAGGTGAAGAAAAAAGATTCACTCTAGACCTAGCCAGTTTGGAATCTTATAATTCACTGGATAAAATAAAAGCATCTACAGAGAACGACAATTTGATAAGGCTCACCGTGATTAACAGTTTCTGAGGGGAATGGTTGTTTCTGGCAAGATAAAAGAGACGACTCCCAGATTGCCGATCCACAGTTGAACATGACAGCATTCAATATATCACTAAAAATGTACCATACTTTGAGGAACCACGGCCCTAGGAATCTACTTCCCATTTCTAATTCTAAATCGTTTTTAGTTGGCATAGCTCACGGCCTTTCTATCAGAAGTTTTATTTTAGATGGCAGTTGCCCACACATGTCCTTTAACATAATGGAAAAAGTGTGTCTTTCAAATGATTGATTGCAAGGGATTCACATTCAAAACAGCTAGGAAGGCATTCAGTTTGCAGATATCATGTGGTTGGGTGGCCTATAAAATTATAAAGACTTTCTTTTGAATTTTCTTTTCCTAGCTGATTTCAGTATTCAAGACACAACCACATTCCTACAACAGGGCCTGAGAACTCGAGAGAAATATCCAATTGGCTATAGGAAACAACAGTACCTGAAGGCCTAAAGTTCCATGGCCAAATGCGTAATTCAAATAAGATTGTTTGGCAGAGGTCTTTGTGGGGAGGAACAGGCAGATACTCAAAGAGTAAGTAAATTGATTTGAATCATTCGTACTGCAAGTGTGATCTGTTTTGTAGATTCTGCATTTTAGAATATTATTACTGTGTTATTTCACGTCAAAGCTATGATTAAGTCTCAAGGTTCTCACCTTTTCTGTTGTTCTCTCCAACATAATCACTTAACGCTGCTTAGTTCTCAAATTAATTCATAGTCCTGAATATAAGGCAAATGACTTAGAGAGAACCTAAAGGCACAGAGCTAGAGTGATAAAGGAAAAGGGAAAAACAGATAGATTCAAGGAATAGAGGAGAGTAGGCGAAAGCGAAAGAGAGAGTAAAAGAGAAACAGCTATGTAAGGGGAGATGTAACAACAAAATTAATAAAGAAGTCCAAAGGATGGCCACCTTAGAAAGCAATTACATCGTATCAGCAGAATCAATGCTATATACCGCCAGGGATGATTTATTTTGACCTACAATCCCTACTGATGCATTTCATGATTAATAATGTGACATCTAGGGTACAAGCCCTGCATAGCTTTGCCATGGGTATAGACCTTTAGCTGACCTCACACTATATGGGTCAGGTTGTCAGAAAGTGTAAGATTTTGCCCTTGAAGGCCCTTAAAAATTAATTTTCTAACTGCTTTATATAACCCTAACAAATGTGTGAAGGGACATCCCCTCAGCTCAGAAAACCAAAAAATACTGACTTAGGACATCCAGTTCTATTTTTATTGCTTGTTTTGTGTCATGTAACGTCCGGTACCAAAATGATGAAATAAAAATTATGGAGGTAATTAAAGTTGCTGTTAGTAATATAGAATGTCCCATTATGCATAGCAAACACATGCAATAGCAAGGCCAATATGTCTATTATTGACTTCAATTACGAAATGGAACAAAATTTAAGTTATGCATGCACAGTAGACTGCCTCTTACATGATGATAAAAGTACCGGATGTTACGCAACGTCCAGTACTTTTATCAGAATTATTTCACATAAGCTGCTCTCACATGGATACAAATGCTGATAGACACACAATTTTTTCACCAAAGTAGGGGATAATAGGTCCCTTTATATAGGTAATAACAAAAATGTTGAAGTTTTTTTTTCCATGGAATATAACTGATTTAGATTTAGGTACCGGACGTTACAAATTACAGATTTCCATTTTCCTATTTCATTTTCCAAAACACATGATGAAAAATTCTCATTCAGTAACATGTCCAAACCTCATGGAAGTGATACCTTTACTCATATACAATGTAAAAAATAACTTTGGGATACTCCAGATATTCTTTATTTAATACATGACACTTGTAAAAAAATACAAAAAGTAAGAAAAGAAAGAATTTGGCAATTTTTTTCACTTTGGCAGGCTACAGGTCTGAGAGTTTTTGATGCATGACCACAAATCAACATTTTTCTGATAGCCCTAAGTGTCCTCTATTATATGAGTCTATGTAAGACAAGATTGGTTCACAACTTCCTTCTCCAGAGCCATAAGAGGCCAAAATGACTCCTGGTGACCTGACCCATATTGTTATCTAGATATAGGGACTACCTGCACAGGCAAATACGTGTAGAGTCCCTCAAGGTCCTGAGAGTGCAGCCACTTCTGAACACACTTCGGACCCCTGTTAGAGCAGTACTGGAGGGTGTTGCACATAGGGGAAAAAGGTAGTTTTGTCTAAGAAGTGCCTAACCTGCAAAAGTCACCTTTTTTCAGTCCTGATTTTTTTTGTGTTGCAGAGAAGTGCTCATGTTAGTCGGGTACAAGTACCTTTCAATGAACATACAGTCTGAGGCGCACTTGTAAATGGGCCTTAAATACCCCTGCTGTGTATACAGTAGAATGCACGTCGGGTCATTGGTTTTATATCTACAGCAGGTACAACTGTTTTCCAGAATAATAAATACTCTACTGTATAATCCATGTGGTAGGTGGACAGTGTAATACACTGTCAGCCTAGCACAAGGATTTTACATTGTGTTCTTGGTTAGAACTAGATATGCTGGTGAGCATGTTATGGTGAACAATAAGTGTTTCAGAGCATGATGTAGTGGACACTTCAATAGGTGGACTCATTAGTTCTTATGTGAAAGGAGAGCAGGAATCGACTGAAATAGAATCAACAAAGGAAAGGGGATCCCCGGGAAGTCCCTCACGGAGGTCCTTTTTCCTCTGATCCACTGACCGAAGCATTATGCCCAGGTGCTAATCCAATGGCCTGGCTGGGGCTACCTATTTAAGCGTTATGGCCAGCCAGCACATCAAGTACAGTTAGGTTGTTACTGAAACAATGTAAACCAACTGGCCAGAAAGCCTCTGGGGTACTGGAATCATACATATGCAACACACACACTCACTAATAGTACTGACAAACCTGACCCCACCCTATCTAAAAATGGACACACGTAAGGCTTCAGCACCAGCACAGTACACTAAGTCCATACAGCCTCCAGTTATATTCTCCATCAGTGACTACAACTAACAGACATAGACATCCCACCTCTTATCAATATTCAAAGCAGCATCCCTATGGGTTTTTACTTTGGGGAACTTTCCTCTAACATTTATATGAATATATTGATGAATTCATATTGGACCTCCTCAGGGTACTTGATCGAATGCACTCTATGGTCATAATTTAATAATGCCCATGAAGTCTGAATGCTAGCTGTGAATGAAACTTTCATTCCCCCTTTGTCATCATATTTCCCAAACGATAAAAGGATATCTCTAGTAGATCCAGCATAATCCTTTCTCCCTAGCCGGGACCCATCAGTAATAAATTAATATTGAAGTCTCATGATAAGAATGGGATTCAATCATCGTCTTGTTATAGAAAGATAAAGTCATGAAGGAAATCCTGGATCATATTGTCTGGACATAGAATCAGGCCCAGGAAGGCATTTCTCAAGATGGTACGACTAGACTCCCTTCAAATTTTAGTGGGACCACTCACTGTAATGCCATTACAGCACTGCATCTACTGGTAACTAATCATTGCACTGGTATACGACTGCCTCACCAAACCCTATGTAAATACAGCATTAAGTGCTGATCATACAGATCAGTCGTAGTGCATTACCTGCGATCACCCACTCTTATTTTGAAGGTTTCAAATCGTAGCGGATGTGTGCAGTCATACAATCTTGAGAAATGCCCTCCTGAGCTAGGGGATGTTAAATGTTTGAAAACAAGGAATGTTAACTCCTGCGTTACTGTCTGTTACTGCACATTCCCAGAGCATTATGCCAGCTATATGTGGAGAGATTCAAAGCTCATGTTATGTTCCCTAAGAACTATTGAAGTGTACATACCTCTTAGCCATGCTCGAACAATGAATGTTATGATCAATTGAATTGAGCCTAAAGTGCCATGCTAAGTAAGGTCCTTGGGTGGTGACTGTCATTCTAGCACCTGTCTCATAGGGCTCAGTACTGAGGCCTAGTGGGTCCGCCATTGCTTGATCCGGCACTGGGCCAGATAAGCACTGATAACAACCAACATGATGGGTAGCAGGTATTACATAATGTACCCAAAAACTCTGCAGTGAATGGAGGGAGTCATCTCATTGGTTGAAAATGTATCCTGGGTCAGCCCTATATCTGCATGTATGAGTGAGCAACTGACTTGAATAAGGCCTAGGGGTATTGCAGATTGATATTGATTATGCTCCACCTGGCTCTGCACCCTATTGTTCCTACTGTATGTTTATTTCCACATTCTACAGTTGGGTGGCCAGCACGAGGTTTTATGAATTAAGTCAGTTTCTGGCAGGAGGTTTTGTGAATTGGGTCAGGTCTGGGAGGAGGTTTTGTGAAAAAGGCCAAGCGTAGCAGGAGGTTTATGAATAAGGTCATTTTTGAACAGCAGATGTAATTATTGGGAAAATTCTGTCCCATATGGGATTCGTACCCATGCACCAGACAGTGCTGGGATCTAGAGTCCCATGTGCTAGCCAATTTCAGTTTGAAAGTTTGACTGGTCAATCTAGTGTAGTGGTTAAGGCCTGGCACTAGAAATCTAGACCACACAGGTTCAAACCCCTGATGTGATTTTGTTTTATTCTCGGTTGACCACTGTCATTTTTGCAAAAAATTCTAAAATAAATTGTATTATTATGAACATTCTCTGATTGCCAAAATGATAAAGGGAACTTCAGGGGGGCCTTTTGCAAAGACTCCTTTTACCTTGTTTGTGGAAGTTAAACCCACATTCAGTGATTCAAAGTCAGACATGCTAACCATTATACTATTGAGACTGCTGGTGACTGTAGACTGGAACACCATATATTTATCATAGCTTTGTATCACAGCCAGTGTAGAAGATTCAAATCCTCTTCTAGGCCTCTACAGTTAAAGTCAAACTATGCTTATATTCAGGGGTTTACTGTTGTATAAACTTCTGTGGATGGAGTATAAGTAAGAAAACCTCCTTGGAGCTGGAGGATTTGCCACAGAACCTCCAGCTCCAAGGAGGTTTTCCATTACATACTGCACAGTTAAGTCACCAGTAAAGGCAATAAGCACCGGTACCCAGTATCTCAGATGAATGATGGGTAGCAAAAACGATAAGAGTAGTGAGCTGGCCCCTGATGAGTAATTGATATGGTTGGTCTGTTAACCTGAATCCTCCCAAGCTAGCCTCCTATATGTCAGCACAATAGGTAGCTGCTGGTATGCTGGGCATCTCTGTCTCTGTCTGTCTGTCTGTCTGTGTCTCTGTCTGTCTGTCTCTCTTTGTCTCTCTCTGTCTCTTTCTCTCATTCTCTCTGTCTCATTCTCTCTCTGTCTCTCTGTCTCTCTCTGTCGCTCTGTCTCTCTCTGTCGCTCTGTCTCTCTGTCTCTCTCTGTCTCTCTCTGTCTCTCTGTCTCTGTCTCTCTGTCTCTGTCTCTCTCTCTGTCTCTCTCTGTCTCTGTCTCTCTCTCTCTGTCTCTCTCTCTCTGTCTCTGTCTCTCTCTCTCTCTCTCTCTCTCTCTCTATATATATATATATATATATATATATATATATATATATACAACCAGCCAGAGTAGACCTTCTTAAAGACAGAATACCTCTTATTGTTTTTAATCAAATGATATTAAAATATACCCTCAGGTATATTTCAAGAGAACCTGTCTTGCTATTCTGATGGCATGTGAATTTTGCAGGTAACATGCCCCCTCACTCTCCTTGTATCATTTCATCCCTGTTAGAAACACATGTGCAGGTTCTGTCAGCACCAGAGCAGGGATTTCACCCAGAGAAGCTAATCCATTTTGCCATTAGCTGAAGATTCCTTTTCAACCACAAAAAATCCCCGTGGGCAGACTTAAGAGAAGGGCAATTGGTAAAGAACTGCTCAATGTCAATTCAAGTTTAGTCTACCAGTAGTAGAGCTCTGCATCTTTAAACATGCTCAGGATAGTGTTTCAATAGTTTCTATGACAGGACAGCCTCAAATCGTAGTGGGAGGTATAAGAAATGACTCCATACCAGTGACTACATAGTGAGCTACAGTACAGACCTCAAAATAGGAGCTGCTAGTTATTCAACTACTGACTCAATACACAACACTATGAAGTCATAGCACCAAGTCGTAGGAACCACTATTGGCTAAATAGTGACCAGTCATACCTCCCTCATGGTCTAGTTTGCACTCCTGTGTTCAAATGAGCACAGGGCTGCAGTAACTATATATAGGTGATCCCACCTGGTTACCCCCACTTAAAAATCTCTTACATCATACACCTAGCTGCTGGGTCAACTCACAATGTTAGTACAGGGTGAAAATGAAGATTGACATGTAAGGTTGGTGGCACCATGTATGGAATCAGGTTATGGTTCCCATTGTATACTGTGAGAAAAAACATGGCCAAAAAAGGGGTAAAAATGGAGGAAAACAATATAATGGGTGGGGGTCATTTTGACCTATAGTAACATGAGGGCTTCTGTCTGAAAACAGGTAGATCATTCCCACACCCCTGGGTTTGAAATTGCCCCCCGCCCAAGGAGTGAGATGCAGGGTGGGCAAAGGGTGTAGTAGTGAGACGCAGGGTGGGCAAAGCATGAAGGATTGGGAGGGGGCAGTGTAGGAGTACCTTATCCTCTTTACCAAATCCAGCCCCCCAGATTGGGTACATTTGAGCAAAGGAGTGCAGAGGGCAGCAGCTAAGACTACCCACTAATTATTCACACAGAGGGTTGTCATACCAGGGTCCCTTATTGAATCACTGCTGTGGTGGCTATTTAGCCAGCAGGCAGTATGATCATCCAGTAATGTAGCCAGCTATTTATTCACTCTGGCAAAAGTCCTAAGATCACCTGGTAAGATTTGACCCATCTCAAGTCGTAGCAGGCTGAACCTGTCATAGAATCTATTAAAACAAGGTCCTGACATCTGTGTCCTTTACCCTCTCTTCACCTCCTCTTCCCGTGTCATCTATCTAGCTTATTGACTGTCCTGTGACATCTCTGTCCATGAAACACCATATCACACAGTCCCTATTCCCCATTAAATGGAGATTTGATAATTATTACGCGAAAGAAAAAGCTTTATGTGATGTTCACTTAAAGTCTGACAGCAATGTTGGACCCAAAGGTGCTTTCAGGCTAAGTCAATCTGATGCAAACTCAATGAGGTGCACAATGTCACTTCAAGATTTGTTTATCTTGATGGATTCCAGGATCGTGTTTCAATAGTTTCCACGACTGGACACCCTCAAATCGTAGTTGGAGGTGTAAGAAATGACTCCATACCAGTGACTACATAGTGAGCTCCAGTAGAGGCCTCAAAATAGCAGCTGCCATTTATTCAACTACTGGTTCAATATACACCACTATGAAGTCATAGCACCCAGTCATAGGGGCCACTATTGGCTACATAGTGACCAGTCATACCTCCTTCATGGTCTAGTATGCACTCCTGTGTTCAAATGAGCATAGGGCTGCAGTAACTACCGTAATGTCTCATATAGGAGCCAGGCCTTGAATAGCAGCCTCCCTTGAATAGGGACCGGGGTAGGAGGGCTGTCAAATCAATAGGGGTCGGGCCTTGAATAGGTGCCTGGTGGGGCCAGATTTAGGTGGTTTTAGGAGGACAATCAAGACCCCCAGCCTAAATGATGTATAATTGTTCTAGATAGTTCCCTCTCAAATCACATATGATAGATCTATATCTAATGACCTAATTGTATCTAAAACAATGTACACTCTGTTATTCTTCCTTGATAGTAGGGCTGAGGTGACAGCTAGGTGTAATATCCTTTCTAATATTATTAGAAAGCTATGGTGGGTGAGGGTTGGGTATGACAGACATAATGTAATACTCAATCCTTAGGTCAAACACCACACTTTTCAAAATGATATTTTATTCTTTAGAAAAGAAATGCCATCCCAGCACCAAAGGCGCTGGCCACAGGGTTATAGGTAGTAGTGTAAAGAGTCCAGATTGGGTACATTTGAGCAAAGGAGTGCAGAGGGCAGCAGCTAAGGCTACCCACTAATTATTCACACGGAGGGTTGTCATACAGGATCCCTTATTGAGTCACTGCTGTGGTGGCTATTTAGCTAGGAGGCAGTACGATCACCCAGTAATGTAGCCAGCTATTTAGTCAGCAAGGCCAAAATCCTAAGATCACCTGCTAAGATTTGACCCATCTCCAGTCGTAGCTGGCTGAACCTGTCGTGGAAACTATTGAAACACGATCCAGACCTGAAAAGTACCCATAACTTTAAACTTCGGACTAAAGGAACCTGGATCGTGTTTCAATAGTTTCCACGACTGGACACCCTCAAATAGTAGTGGGAGGTGTAAGAAATGACTCCATACCATTGACTACATAGTGAGCTCCAGTAGAGGCCTCAAAATAGCAGCTGCTATTTATTCAACTACTGGCTCAATACACACCACTATGAAGTCATAGCACCCAGTCGTAGGGGCCACTATTGGCCACATAGTGACCAGTCATACCTCCTTCATGGTCTAGTATGCACTCCTGTGTTCAAAATAGCATAGGGCTGCAGTAACTACCATAATGTCTCATATAGGAGCCGGGCCTTGAACAGCAGCCTCCCTTGAATAGGGGCTGGGGTAGGAGGGCTGTCAAATCGGTGTCAAATAGGGGACGGGCCTTGAATAGGGGCCTGGTGGGGCCAGTTTTAGGTGGTTTTAGGAAGACATGATGATGTATAATTGTTCTACGTAATTACCTTTCAAATTACATCTGATAGATCTATATCTAATGACCTAATTGTATCTAAAACAATGTATGCTGTTATTCTTTCTTAATAGTAGGGCTGATGTGTCAGCTAGGTGTGAAATCCTTTGTAATTTTATTAGAAAGCCATGGTGGGTGAGGGTTAGGTATGACAGGCATGACAGCTTTGTAAGGCCTAGTGCTCTATCTACACCACTGCATACTAGTAACTACATAGTTGGCCCATGTGTGGACATAATGCTCAATTCTTAGGTGAAACACTACACTTTTCCAAATGATATTTTATTCTTTAGGAGAAACAACTGCCATCCCAGAGCCAAAGGCGCTGGCCACAGGGTTATAGGTAGTAGTGTAAAGAGACCAGATTGGGTACATTTGAGCTAAGGAATGCAGAGGGCAGCAGCTAAGGCTACCCACTAATCATTCACATGGAGGGTTGTCATACCAGGATCCCTTATTGAGTCACTGCTGTGGTGGCTATTTAGCCAGCAGGCAGTACAATCACCCAGTAATGTAGCCAGCTATTTAGTCACCAAGGCCAAAATCCTAAGATCACCTGCTAAGATTTGACCCATCTCCAGTCGTAGCTGGCTGAACCTATCATGGAAACTATTGAAACAGGATCCTGAGATCCCTGATGCAACAAATCTCACATTGTAAATCTATCCCAGACACTTCAAAGAGCTAACAGCACCTGGGACACAGCCCAAACCTTTGGACCCTATTCTATTACCACAGTCTCATCTCACCTGCTGCCACTGACATTCATTTCCAGAGACATCCCTGACAAGGCACACACAACAATTCATCTTATCATGTTATTCAAGTATTGCCAAAGTAATTCTGAAGCCATTTCTAAAGGTGGTATAACAGACCCCCCTCGAATCGTAGTGGGATCTCTCAATTTAATGTCATTACAGCCCTGTACTTAGTGGTCACTAATGATTGCACTGGTATGACTGCCCTACAAAAGCCTATGTAAATACTACCTTAAGTGCTGATCGTACAGATCGTACCTATAATCACCCACTCTATTGCTGAGAGCTTCATATTCATAGTCATGTTATTCAAGTATTGCCAAAGTAATTCTGATCATGTAATCACAAATCAAAATAAGGTTCATCTCTGATTTAAGCTGCACGTTGATGCCTTATACTATGCCTCATACACATAGAGAGTGGAGAACCAATGGTAGACAGTTAAGATAGAAGTCCAAAGGATGAATGCGTTAGCATTGAATAGGGGTATTGACTATAAACAGTGTCAGGACCTTGTTTCAATAGTGTCCACGACAGGACACCCACAGATCGTAGTGGGAGGTGTATGAAATGGCTCCATAGCAATGACTACATAGTGAGCTACAGTACAGACCTCAAAATAGGCCCTGCTATGTATTCAACTGCTGGCTTCATACAGAGCACTATAAAGTCATAGCACCCAGTCGTACAGGCCAGGCACCCATATTAAATGGCTAAATAGTGCCCAGTTATACCTCCCCCATAGTATGGTTTGTACTCTACTGTTCAAATGAGCATAGGGCTACAGTATCTATATCCTTATAGGTGATCCCACCTGGTTACAAGGGCGCACACATGGTCAATTATCATGAAAATGGATCATATTGTCAAAGGTGGTCAAATATACCTACAAATATCTTAATTTTACAGAATGCTTCTATTTGGCAGCAGGTTCCTCTACCTTCAACATGAGGTTGAAGATACATAGCCTCCTCAACACCTTGCTATATATATATAGTAAGGCCAATCAATCTCTATGAGTGGCCTGAGGTCAGGGCATTAGTCTACATAAATTATAATCATGGTTACAGAGGAAAGAGTACAGGTGGGTTGCATTTGAGCAAAGGAGTGCAGACAGCAGGAGCTACGACTACCCACTATGTATTCACATAGAGGGTTGTCATACCAGGGTCCCTTATTGAGTCACTGCTCTGGTGGCTATTTAGCCAACAGGCAGTACGATCACCCAGTAATGTAGCCAGCTATTTAGTCACTATGGCCAAAATCCTAAGATCACCTCGTAAGATTTGGCCCTTCTCAAGTCGTAGGGGCCTGAACCTGTCATAGACACTATTGAAACAAGCTCCAGAGCTATATATACCATTCTGATGATTGATTCTGACTGGCAATCCTTGTTGATACATAGCATGAATAATGCAACCTCGATGATATAAGCCCTCTTTTCTCCTATGTATGGACCTTTGCTGACCCCACAATATGTTGTAGTACAGATATGGGGATTACCTGGACAGGCAAATATACAGCTACTAGGGATTCTGACAGCATGGTGTTGACTCAGTCCACACTACAAGGTCTTGCAAATAAACTTAAGAGTGCACTGAGTAGGTACTCGCTTTAGAAAGTCTGATGCTCTGTTTCACCCTACAACATTGCCTTGTTTGAAAATTGTCTGTACTACATAAGGTGGTGCCTTGCTGTTGGACTATCTATTGCCTGCTGTTATTTTGAGTAGCAATCATACGCATGAGAAGGTACTCGAATACTTCTGAAAACTTACCTGTAGACTCACATCACACTCTTCAGACACCTTACTTCCTGACTGCTTTAAGGCAACACAAAAAGGTCACCATGAAAGAAAGTAAGGTAAGAAAGTAAGAGCTGGTCTATAACAGGACTCAGACTGGGGTGGTCCAATGCCTGTAATCAAGTATGTACTATGTCTTAGTAAATTATCAGTCTCTGCTGTATTCAAAAGTAATACATATATTCTTACAAGACTGTCCTGGATGTTATTTCAAAACAGCCTTACATAACAATCTGCCAGAGATATTAGTCTATGAAAATCTGTGGCATTGATAAGGACCTCTGCAGGGCATTTCAAAATGATATCTATAGCTATGGTTTTGAAATGCCCTCCTGGTAGTTAACCCTCTGGATAGTGATGTTAGCTCCCTCAAAATACCAACCACTATTTCATCCATACTATTGCTGGTACCCTGCTAACACAATGGTTGAGGTTAGTAGATCTTTTGCTGTCACCAACGGAGCCCCATGGATAGTGAACAAGTAATTAATGGATATGTCATGACACGTGACTGATATCAAACAATAACATGCAACAAGGGGGCGAAGCCCCCCGTGTTGCATGTTATTGTTTGATATCAGTCACAAGTCTTGACATATCCATTAACTACTTATTTTATTACATGATTAATCAATAGATAATCAATAGAATATCAATAAATTCAATTTGAAAAATTCTTCACCTCCCCATGGGACTCGAAGCCTGCCATAGTGTGTGTACACACAAGGTTTGACAGCTTGCACTGCAAAAAAACATGAACCAGACCTGGAGGCGAACGCCTGCACCTGGGGTTAGTAGCGCGACGTTCTCTCCACTCCACCATCGGCACAAGAGTCTGGAATTTTGACGCGGTCTGCTACTGGTGTGATTGCCTCTATAGTTACAATGCCATTCTCACCTTGTGCATGTGACAAGCTGGGGGCGCTCCTAACCAGGTAGAACGTATGGCATTGTATATATACAAGCAAACACACACTCTTTCTTGTCAGTCCCTGTGGCACAATACATAGGGAGCTGGTCTTCCGATCAGTAGGGTATGGGTTCGACCCCTGCCCTTGGCAATAGAATATCCACAAAAAGAACCCAAAATCACAAAAGTCGTGTAATAATGCAGGCTATCTGGATAGCTGCAGCCACACACTAACAGAGTCCGAAATGCAAAAGGTTGTAAAATACATCATAAGTGTTGACCCTATGGGACCTGACTAGGTCTATTTCTGGATTATGGCTTGCTGCAACATCAAGTGTAGTCAGGTTGACACTTAAACAATGTATATCGACTGACCAGAAAACCCTCAGGCCATCTTCAGAATACATAATTATGCATAAAAGACACACCTACTATTGGTGACAAATTTGATCCCACCCTAACTGAAAATGGACACGAGACAGAGCTTCAATACCAGCAGCACAGAATGATACTAGGTCCACACAGGGGAAATTGATAAATCAGGAAGGCATTTCCCAAGATAGTACGACTATAGACCCTTTCAAATCGTAGTGAGATCCCTCACTCTAATGTCATTACAGCCCAGCATTTAGTGGTCACTGCCCTACCAAACCCTATGACCAATTATAGGAATGAATGGGGTGTAGCCATTCACCAGAAACCCAACAACACCCGCTAGAAAGGTGCCCAAACCTACACGACGCCCAAGACCCTACAACACAAATCAGACTAGAAGACATCTTATTAGATAACCTTTCCCGACTTAAAACAGCAGCAACCAGACTAGAAACGATAGAAAGGCATCTCAACCAATGGGGAAAAGCATAGCTGCCCTTACCAAAGGTGGTACCCTGGTGACCCAGGACACATGCACATAGTATAGTATAGTGTAGCTACAAAATACTGACATAACTATTATCAACTTCTCAAAGTAACTGCATCTGACAAATACATGTATTTGTATGTACACCCTTATTACACTGGGGGAAGCACACAGGAAAGGATTCTGTGATATATTCAACTCACAAAAAAGCTGCTCATATTTTCTCGGACAGGCTTCACCAAGATTTTTTCTCTAAGGGCTTATAGGTCTAACCTCCTCTGGAGGCCATTTCTCAATGTACTACGACTGCACACAGCCACTATGATTTAAAAATGCCAAGAATAAGCCAGGCTATCGTAGGAACTGCCCTACGACTGCTCACTACGATTAGCAGCTATGCAGTAATTACATAAGGTTTAGTAGGGCAGTCGTACTGGTGCAGACATTAGGGACTACTAGTGCATGGTACTGTTAAGGCCAAATTATTAAGTTCTCACTACGATTTAAAGGACAGCAGTCGTAGTCTGTTAAGAAATGGCCTCCTGATAAAACATACATTGCAGAATTGTAAACACATAATGCCAAAGGAAATTCATTTGAGTTTCGATAATGCAGAGGCTGATAATATTATATGTCCTCCTATATGTATGTTCCCCTAAGGGACCAGAAGGGGATTTCAAAATAACAGAGATTAATGATATTGTGAAATACTGAAGTACTCTGCAGGGCCTTGACTTAATATTGTGTTGATGAAGTTGAGTCCCTCTCAAGACAGTACTTTATTCCTGACGATAACAATGATCCTCTCAAGGACATATCGACTTTATTTTGATAGAACCTCTGTGCTACATGTCCATTCTTGAATCCTGGCCTTTAAATTACTTCAATTAATGACTATCATCAGCTTGGGTGGAGTCATTTAGGGTGTTGGCAATGCATCGTTCTTCATGTTGAAATTATAGATTAAACTAGAATTTATCAGAATTTACACAGCAATTTTATCAGCCGCTCCTTCCCCATCAGTGATCACTTTAGGTCCGTTCATTCTATATCCGCCCTTGAGGATGATATCCCAGACCAGAAGGCAGTATCTACTTCTCCTATCAGTGGCTACTGAGAAGATGCTGATCAACAATTGCATATTGTAGGTACTGCTGTAATACTTCCAAAACAGCTGACTTTACACTGCACTATCAGCTGAATATGCACTGCATTTCAGGCTAGAATCAGTAGTCTACTGACTCTCAACTGAATGTCAATAGATACCAGAAATTATACACTCTGTGCAGCAGCATAGATGCAGTAGTCTACTGACCGTCTACTGGTATAACTCTGTCCATTCATGTATTATTTACCTGATGCTTCTAAGACAGGCAATAGTGTGAATGTCAGTATGGTTGTGAACAGCAATCAAAAGATTCAGTAATGTGGAGACAAGCATATTTCACCCCTTTGCATATGAATATCTTATTCAGTGCCAGTAATGGATACACATGGATGTTGGGGTGTATGAAAGTGAGGAAGTACTCACTGACTTTATATAGGGCACAAATATACTGAATCATTAAGTATTCTTTTGGTCCCCATCATGACACTTTTATTTACAAAGTATACACGTATCATTGATAATGAAGTGCTTGTCTCATCACCTTAACATCAGTAAACTGAAAGGCATTATACTATAGCAGCACTCTATAGATATGTAGACTCTTACCCTTTTGCTATGGTAAGAGTTACCCAGTACTACTGAATCAATACTGCCCTAGCCCCCTCCTACATGATTGCCTGCACTACTAGGAAGTAGTAACTGCTCCACATAGCTGATGGGCCGATGGCTCAGGGGGCTAATGCATTGGTAGAGTAATCAGAAGATCCCAAGTTCAAATCCAGCATGGATCACCTAGAAAGGCATTGGTAGTGCCAGTACTAGAACAGCAGCTGCTTCTTATATGCTTCTACCTGCCCCCAGGAGTAGTTTACAGTATGATCTACTGCTCAACTACTGCTATAGCAGCCGCCATGCAGTAGTGCTGATTGAACACTGCCCCAATCCCATATATGGTCCTGCAGCATTAAATAAGTAGATACTGTTCAAATACTGCCATCTAATTTACATAATTGGGACAACTGATTCAATACTGCCTACATGCTGCCAATACTACTGTTCTACTGTACACTGCTGCAAGTTTTGTGGTGCTGAGCAGTAGAATGCCAGTAGATGCTGATACAATACTGTTTCTGATGCTGCTTTCACACTAAATTACTACTGTCACACCACACTGTTTCCCAGCTGCTTTAGTGCTGCTTCTTTACTGCATTTTGGTCCGGGATGGCAATATTCACACACGATACCCTGTAATATAGGCATATTGTCACCCTTATCCTTCTTCCATATGTATGAAATGATCTACTCAGGATTATATATCAGATGAGGAATGGGTGGCTAAAATGATAAGAGAGGGGAGCGGTCCCGAGATGAGTGAATGATATGCCTGGCCTATTTAACTGAATCAGTCCCTACCTTCCTTCACATATCTCAGCATAGGGTAGCTGTTGACATACTGGAGCGTGTTGCTCCTATGGTTAAAAAGAGCTGTCAGTAGGTACCTTCTTTTCAAAAGAAGTCTCACTCAGGAGGGTGTTGTTCCTATAGTAAAAGGAAGAGCTGGCTAAAAATGCCCTTGTTTCCAGTCCTTTCTTTTCATGTAGCTATAATTTGTCCCTTTTGTTGCTCACAAGTAGTCATTCGAGTATGGTGCTAAAATAGGGGGATTTGAGTAGGTACCTAGTTGGGAGAAGTCAGTCAGTATAACATACTATAGAGTGTGTGACAAGAGTAGGTACCTGATAGTGCAGCTCTCTCTGTTTTAAACAAGGCAGTTGACTTTTCAGACTAATGTGGTGAGTGCAAGTACTTAGGTGAAGCAGTGCATGACTTGTTTAGGAAAGAGGGCACATACTCACAGCTCTTTTTACAATAGGAGCAACACCCTCCTGCTTCACCATTCAACTTGCACTCACCACATTAGTCTGAAAAGTCACCTGCCTTGTTTAAAACAGAGAGAGCTGCACTATCAGGTACCTACTCATGTCTCACACTCTATAGTATATTATACTGACTGACTTCTCCCAACTAGGTACCTACACAAATCCCCCTTTTTTAGCACCATACTTGAATGACCACTTGTGAGCAACAGAAGGGACAAGTTATAGCTACATGAAAAGAAAGGACTGGAAATGAGGGCATTTTTAGCCAGCTCTTCCTTTTTCTATAGGAGCAACACACTCCTGATGAGCATCTAGCTATGATAGATACAGAAGAGTGCCCGTGGTATATATTCGATTCATATGACCAGCACCAGGAGATGAATTTCTACAAAACAGTAAACCAAATCAAATATATCTTGAACCCTTTCTCATTACATCATTTTACCTCTGCTCCTTTTATATGTTCTTTATTACAGGCTGGAAAGTAAAGGTTACGATATATGCACAAATTATGCAATGGCAGTATATATAAGTTATGGACCTAAAAGCTTGACCCCTTCATCCAGCATGAAATAAATAGAAAAATCTTAATTTCATTCAGCAGACTGAGAGGATTTCTAAACCTTTAAACATCATATGTCACTGTTCGTCATAACATAGGACTTGACTAGAGCTGACTATCTAAGTGCCAGGACCGACTGGCCCTCTGCTGGGAGGTCAAATGCCATATATACCTAACACTAAAATGATGTAAATCATCTACCTGGGAGCAGTCTGGGGCACAGGCAGCATACATGTATTCAATGCAGTGCCAGCAGACCTGGAGGGTGTTGCTCCTATAGTAAAAGGAAGAGCTGGCTAAAAATACCCTCGTTTCCAGTCCTTTCTTTTCATGTAGCTAAAACTTGTCCCTTTTGTTGCTCACAAGTGGTCATTCAAGTATGGTGCTAAAAGAGGGGATATCAGTAGGTAGCTAGTTGGGAGAAGTCAGTTAGTATAATATACTATAGAGTGTGTGACATGAGTAGGTACCTGATAGTGCAGCTCTCTCTGTTTTAAACAAGGCAGGTGACTTTTCAGACTAATGTGGTGAGTGCAAGTTGAATGGTAAAGCAGAGCGTGACTTCTTTTGAAAAGAGGGTACCTACTGACAGCTCTTTTTAACCATAGGAGCAACACACTCCTGACCCCACCCAGTCTGTAACCAGGCACCGCACTACAAAAGGTTTCAATACCAAGACTGGAGATCACTGCCCAAGCTATTGTGACTATGCACAGGCTTATACAACTGCTAAAGCCTGTGCTAAATCTATTTTTCTAATGCAATCGTAGTATCTTGAGAAATTCACCTCCTGGTAATAATTTACTGAGACCATAAAAGGTAGAGCAACAGTACAAATTATCAACTAATGAATTTATTACACTGGATCAGCTCTCAGGACCATTCATTTACATTATTCATAAGCCATAAAAACCAATGGAAACTTTTCATAACAAAAGTTCAGACACGAGTAGATTGGAACTTCTATATTCTGCACATGGACACCCAGTGAAAGACAAATTGCTTGTTGTTTGCAAGGCCACTTTTACTTGTTGCGAATTACTTTTACACAGGCAGTGCATCTACAAAAACAATTTAAATTGTGATTGAAATACAGTAAACAATGTTATAACAAATATAAAGTCATAAAACTATATTTCTATGCAGAAAGTATTCATATGCACATGAGTGTAAGTGCAATCTTGGAAATAGGCTGATGAGTAAATGTGTCATCATACTATCTGCAGACAGGTCAGACATCGACCTTTGAATTGACCTTTCCTTCTTGTGCTTTTTCACTACCAGCCTATAACAATAGCACTATTACCTCAGCTATTAGGAACACCCATTATGAGCACAAAACTCGAGTTCAGTCTTACATTTCAGGACTCATAAATGTCTTAAAAGACTGTATCCAGAATTAGACTCCCGTCATAATTTCCTCATGGGAAACGTCTAACAATTAAAGCATATTTTCTGTGTCATTTTATTTCACCTATCTCAGGAGCTTAATTCAAAACATCCTGGGATCCCAACCCCAGCGATCTTAGTGTAGGCACATATCATAAGACCTGGCTGGTCTACCCTATGTAATGCAGTGGTTGCAGGCCTGTCCAGAATAGCTAGTCCTGGGATCACTTCACTATTCAATTTCCACCAGTAAGATCACTGCGATCTTAGTGAAAGAAATGCATAGTGGTTTCACCTGAGCACTTACAGGGAACACTCCTGATTGAAAGAGTGAATAGCCTGCTGCATACATAAAGAGGGGAGGGAGGACGTTTGCTGAGTGTCCTTGAGGGTTCTTAGGGCTACTCATGCGTTAAGTGCACTGTAAGGTAATTCTTCCCTTCTCTCTCTTTATCCTGGGGGGAGGGCACAATGCTTCTAATAGGCAAGCATAAATCATACATTCATGGGAACAACTCTTGAATACTGTACGGGGGTCAACTGCACCCTGTGGTCTTTTGTTAGCCCATATGGGGATGGGGAACGATGGTATAAGCACTCTTATGAAGAAGAGTGACTCCACAGCTATTCCTTTATTTTGGGACTCTTACCCCTGTGCCTAGTCAGTTCTTCTTGGAATAGTGTAGGAGGGCTGAGGCTAAGATCAATGCGATCTTAGTGCTGGCTAGGATATGTGAACCCAGTCAACTCTTAAGATCGCTTAATAGGATAAGGCTGATTTATTCCTAAGATCGCTGGGGTCGTGATCCCAGGATGTTTTGAATTAAGCTCCAGAGGTGTCAGCATAATACATACATTAAATTCATTAGAAATCTCACCATATAGTAATCTCTATATAATTATCGCCTCCTCTATTAACCACCCATATTTAACCTTTCTGTACAATTAGGCCCCATTAAAACAACTATATGCAGACCATACCACTAATAGTCCAGAATACATAAAGAGTATACAGGAGATAACCATTAGGCAGGATATCCATTATACAGGATAACCATTGTGGGGATAACCATCATGCAGGGCTATCCCATAGTGAGGCCCATAGACCAGTTCATTCCAGTGTGAACCAGACCTAGCAAGCCCATGGGGCAGGATATCCATATCCCCATTAGTAGAGCAAGTAGCAGCCCTAACCGTCATGCCAAGCCTGGAACCATAGACTTCCTGTGGTAATACTGGAGTGCATGATGGAGATCATCATGACAGGATGGAAGGACTTATTTATTATATTGTAAGTTGAATATGGAATCTCTCATAATGGAAATGTGTATTGTCTCATTAGCCAAGCGAGAAGTATTGTTCACGATGAAACATCATTTGTTAAGCCTACGCAATAAAGATTTATAAAATTGTATCTACAGGTTCTTGAGTTATCTCTTCATCAATGTCATCGAGAATCACCATCTTAAAAAGGATGTCTCGACCCGACAGAGGAGACTGAAAGATTTTGTGTCATTTCATTTCACCAATGTCGAATTAGGCTTTGAATGAATCCTCCCAACTTCCTGAAATTGACAAGTCCAGCTCATGTCAGCAGGGTAAAACCTTGATTGCTACCCAGCAACCTGCTGTATGAGTTATCAAAGAGAGAAACCTCAGACTAAGAATTAGTCTACCATGGAAAATGACTTTCCATCAACTTCTATCAATGACCGATACTCAGGGAATTTGCCAATACTGCTAATTTGCCCTCATGGGTAATGTATCCATTATGGCTTTAGGGAAGGTATCCAAGCTGTGTTGTTTTATGGATACAGAAAATATCCATGTGTTATACATTATCTTTAGAAATCCTAGCAGGTAGGGATGTAATTAAGTACTAAAAAAACTAGGCCTTTTCCATACACATTTTATATCAACAAGGAGACTCATATCTCAATGCATAAATTGTAAAAAATTATCATCTATGACTTGTCTCCTAGCCTAAGTCATTAATGCCTAAATTATACAGAGCCTCCCGTGTACCCGCTATCTATCTTCATCAAGTAGGACAAATGCAGAGCAAAGTTCATTGGCCACAAGTTTGCTTTATATGTATATACCAACTCACAATAGATGATAGCTGTGAGATATTACCCTGCTGTTCTCATTTTACTGCCCTTTGTGTCCTATTATTTCGGTTAAGAGTGATATCTTTATCTCCACACATGGTCCCATCATGGCTGACAATGTAATTGTTTTTTCTCGGTGGAATATATTTCTGCAACTGGCAATAGATCTTCATGGCACAGTAGCTGAGGGACCATGGACAAGAGATGGGGGCCGAGGGGTAGTTTATCAAATGCTGGTTTGTCATACAAGTACAAGTGCTCCACCTTCAGTAACCAATTGGCTTGTATATAGGAGAGGGTAAACGGTTATTAAGACACACGGTGATCTGAACAAGTATGGATGGACATTACTAAAAGCATATAGCAATAGTATTCTTGCATGCCAGTATAAACCCCAGATAATCCCACTGAGCCCCTTCTAGGGCTTTCTGCCTACACACCATCAAACACACTAGAACTTACACTTAACAATGGGCAGTACAATTTATACTGTACACGCCAAGCAGTACCAACAGACCTGGAAGGCATTTCTCAAGATGGTTCAACTAGACCCCTTTAAATCATAGGGGGGTCCCTCATTTTAATGCAAAATTACAGCACTGCATCTAGTGGTCACTGATGATTTCTATGGCACAACTACCCTACCAAACCCTATGTAATTACTACATTAAGTGCTGATCGTACAGAGTAGTGGTAACATGTTACCTAAGATCACCAACTCTAATTTTCAGGGTTTCAAATTGTAATGGCTATGTTGTACCATTTTGAGAAATGACCTCTTGACCTTATCAAATATAAAACTAGACATTTTATTTAAGCAAGGCTTTTCAAGGCATGTCAAACACAGTTCAGGCACCCTTCAAGTTGTACCAAATCTCCCAGCGGAATAGCACTTATATTTTGCAGTCATGGGGGCGTGTATGGTCGCAGTACCTTAAGTAAAAAGGCCATCCCTGCAGCAAACTCTCAGCACCATAGCCTATGTGTAACAGTGCTAAAAACCTCAACATTAACTGTCTGTAATGGATGTATGGTGCATTATAGTATACACTGTAAAAAGAATGTTGTCGAAATATCGAAGGATCTCTCGTCCCAAAGTTGCCAGAGATCCTTCGTTATTTTCACATCTTTTTCACAGAGATTTCTTGTACCACCACACTGTCACCTGGAGATTATACACTGGCTCCCTGTTGTGTAATTACAGTGGTTCATTGTTCAGTTTTTACAAGGACCCTTGTAGACAGGGAAAAGATTGCTAACACTCACATTTTTCTGTGACCTGGGACGTTTCTTCTTGTAGGATTAAGGTGTAACTAGCTAATCATTATAGACCACCACCATTGAACCCCACATCAATAGATAGGCCAACCATTCATCATCAACATATGACCTGCTACATAGCAATATGTATTGCCGGATTTTTGGGAGAGGGGTGTATATGTAGTGGTATTTGCCAAACTATTTATGTTCATGAGACATTGGTGGTATCATAGAACTATAGCATTGCTAGATGATCTAGGGTATTAGTGGCATATATATGCAGTAGGGGTCAGCAGTAGGGGTCAGCACCTCCTTAGTCATATATTTGACTTGAGGATTTTCGAGAGAGATGTTGGTCCAGAAATATTTTCTTTTGAAAAATGATTAAATCTAGATTAAATCTATTCCAGACTCTTATCACGATGCATTCAGTATTTTTTTCACATATACATTGGGCTACCTACCTTAAGAAATGACCCCCTGTATGGCACCACTTGACTTTCTTCCAGCAATATTTCACATCAGTGACTTCGGCTAAGGCATCCCACTGACTTACAAATTCACGCTTCATATCAACCTTCAAAGTATTATGTCAATGTGCTTCCCTCTGGGAAGCTTTCTCCTTTTGGTCTTTAGGAGCACAACAAGGAATTTTATTCACAAGCCTCATTGATACATGCATTGAATATAATTATATGTCCTATCAATTGTAACCCATATTGCCTTAATTCAGAAATCTCACTCTTACTTCAGACTGCCGGGAAAGATGAAGCATATTTTATTCATATAAATAGATAGCTTATTAAGATCTCTCCAGATATCAAACTCTCCAGATATCAAACTAACTGAGAGTGTAATGTCACAAATCATCTCTAAATGTCATAGACAGTGCATGTTCTTTCCTGTATAACACCCCTTTGTTACTTTGTGGCTGATAAGCATAACCTTATCCATTCAGTTTTCATTTTTTAAAAAATGTAGAATTAGACACTTATGAAGCAACATAATGTGTAATCCTATAAAGTAAATTTCTTCTTTATGCTGGTATATAGGTAATAAGCCTCTGGTGGTTCTTCATATTGGAACTCAGGGATGAGCTCCTAGATATACGAAGGCTATTGGGAAGGGTAATGTAACTTCTATATACATACACATTTATAGAAGTTACATTTCATTACCCTTCCCATGTAATAGAAAAAGGAGAACTTTGGGACTGCTCTATTTTGCCACCATGAATTTGATATCATTTATGAGATTGATCCACTCATGTTATTGCCCTGACATGATGAAGCATTTCTCACTACTATTACATTGTACAATGACCTTTAAGGATAATATCAATATATCCATATATGGTATGTCTGGTTAGGATAGAATGATGCCATTTATTTGGAAACTGACCAGAAAAGCAGCCTCACGTACCTCAATATCCGTTTCCTGCCAGGAGGGTATGACTTTGCAGACTTATGAGGGAGGAAGGATTCTTGTTTCTATGATCTATGGCATCCTCTATTACCAAGTCTACTGAATACCTCGACCTTTTACTTCAGATTGAAACCTTCTATCTGTATTGAATGGCAGATATCTAAGTGCTTCTGCAGCAACATCACCTTAAGCAACAGGCAAAAAGAGTTGTTTTAAGGTTATCGTTCATTGGGGCGGAGCAGCTAAAATGGTGTGGGGCATGGGTGTGTGAATTTTGGTTATTTTTTCTATGATAAATAGGTCTATCCTGAAAAGGTGAGGGATGCAGCCACACATCCCACACATTTCCGCTGCCACTGCCAGCATTAGTTTTGGGAGGACTATGATCAAAATGGGTGTGTTTTAGTAAATCTATTCCTCTTCCGAACTGAAATTCCATGAGCTATTTATTCAATACATTCAGAGACTATCGATCAACAATGAATTTGATACCAAATGCACAATTCCATTAAAAGGTCACAGAGATTAAGTCTAGTAATGAAGGTTTCAGTCTTATCACCATTAGTTATAGGTGAAAGTATGCCAGCAAGTATTTTCTTCCTGTTTCCGTTCTAAAGGTTAAGTACTTATTTTAGGGCTCTCATGATGGTGACATTTAGACTTTGCAAAGACATGATTCTCTACTTCTATGATTTTAGATTTTAAACTTGTTATGAGTTGAGTAATCAGTGATTTGGATATGGCAAAACAGCACAAAGTGACATCAAACATGATGCATAGCCATAAATGAGTCAGACAAAGGGAACTGGTAATGAATAGTAGTTTGTTGTTGATCCTCAGCTGACATTAACCTTTAAGCTCCTAATTGAAGCCAATGAGGACTTTTAAAGTCTCTATTTTGCAGGATACAGGCTATATGTTTTTGTGATGTTGTAACTGACAACAAAAGAATGGATACAATGAAAATTGAAACCCCAAATGGAGGGGTATTCACTGCTGGAGGCTATTTCCTAAAGTAGTGTGACCACATAAAGGTACTTGAAACTTTCACTATTAGGGTGGGTAATTGTATATATCCACTCTGTACGATAGCACTTATAAATGCAGTAATCATAAGGTTTTGTAGAGTGGTCACACTTTTTTTAAACGTGTTTATTAATCCCTCCACTACGCAAAGGAGGTGATGATATTGCGACAAAAACATTAAGGCTCAGTTTCACTTGTTACTTTGTGTATTTAAAGACATGACAGTCCCATCCTGATTGATAGGACTTGTAACATAAAGATGAAATGATGTATATCGAGATGAAAAAAGAGATGAAATTTTGAGTTGATGTTTAATGTATAACCAAGTATACAACTCACTCAGTTTGGTGAGTGTTTTGGTCTCAAATTACACTGATTGTTTATAGACACAAACAAGGCAGGTAGGCTGCTATATAGCAGTCCTAATATACATAATATGTAATTTGGAGAAACAATGGTGCAGGTATATTAGTATTCATTAGTGTAGTACGGTAATGGTGGCATTTTGAGGCTTCTCACTATGATTAGAGCAGTCGTAACTTTTAAGAAATCTCATCCAGAGGGTCCAATCAGTGTATGAATGCAGTATGGTGAAATACAAATCAACCCATCACCAAAGCGAAAAGGCAGTTTTGCTGTACACAGTGCTTAATTTCCTTGGAAGTAATCAGCAACAGGTAATCACTGGTAAAAATGATTTAAATCTAAAATCACTGTGCCATTGGTTTTATTTATTTGAAGGTGATAGTGTAAAAGAACTGTTGGTCACAGTGTGCTGATTACAATTATGGGATCTCATTAAATGTTAGCGCATGATAAGACTGCTGGGTGTGCCAATTCATTTCAATGCCCATTAGTGGTGGAAACTAAGGATTTTCAACCACCCCTTTTGGGGTATGGACAAAGTTGTTTTTTTATTTTCATTGTGTATTGATATGAGTAGCAACATCCTGTGAGATATGCAACGCTCTAAAGAATAACTATTGAATCCAACAGGGATAATTGAAAAGCTGAACATTGAACCCCATATTATCATATATCAGTGTAATTCTCCAGATAGTATTATGTTGGTATAAGGAAAAGGAATATAAATGAAAATAGTGGCAATTTTCTGGGAACTTTGGGGCAACGATTTCGTCTTTATTTTGATAACAATCTTTTTTACACTGAAGTACAAAGGATCACGGTTCTGTATTTCCTATTGGGGCAGTAGGTTATAGAGGTAGTGTTAGGTTCAACACATATGGTATACGATAGGTAAGGTATAGGGGAGGGATGACCCATCATGGTCCTCCTCATGTGACCAACTAATGAACTCTGACATTGTCCGTCTGGTAATGCCATACGCATCAAGGACTCCTCTTAGCACTACATAGCAGGGGATGGGGATACTGACACGGGGTGACAGAGGATCCCCCCTTAGAATGTTCGATGATGTGGGAGTGTGACGCCAGCCTCCCTGTTTATAATTCAAGATGTGAGCAGCAAAGCAGGTCAGAGTCCAGAACCATCTCACTATAGAGAAATAAAGTGACAGAAAGGGAGACACTTCAAGAATCGTAATATGGATTTATCTGTTGCATAATCCAATCAGCTGCATTGACTTATCCATAAACTTATCAATTTTATTTGAAATTAGATTTAGCTATTTCACTTATTGGTGAACAGGTTATAACATATCAATTCATGCAAATATCTCTCCTCAGTCCTTTTGTTTAGATTGCCACTAATTTGAAGGTCTATTACTTATACACACCATGACATTAATCATTCACCCAACACTGTAGTTGGTAATCCATTCTGCGAGGAGTATTGCTGATTCTATCGTTCCATTGTCCGTGCAATTTATACATTCATTAGCATTTCTTTTTCTCACATTCATTCCTATACCTATTATCCTATATTCCTGTTTCCTATTCAATAATGATGACCAGGAGAGCATTTCCCAATCATATATTTAGATTTACTGAGAAATTCCCTCCCACTCACCCACCAGCTAGAGACTTCATTTAACAACACATACAGATTATGGCCAACTGCATTCATTCAGGATAATCATACCTACAACTCGTTGTTCCTGCACTTCAAAGAACCCTTACCTAAACTCCCCATCTTAATAATTATCTGATTATTGCAATTACTACTTGAAAGGTGGTGTATTCTCCTTCACAAGTCAATCTTTATGACTGCAAAATCCACTGTAAAGCTCTAAAATGGTTGCAGCCACTGGGAGTGACATATATATATATATATATATATATATATATATATATATATATATATATATATATATATATATATATATAAGTGGCAGCATATTGTTATGGAGAAAATGAGCGACGGGGATACCCTTTGACAACAGCATGGGCCTTCAATAACCCCTGTTTGTAAAGGAATCTGGCAGGTGGATGAATGAGGAGATTGGCCTGGGAGATTCTCTCTGTCAGGACTGCTGGTTCACACGGGGTTTCAGTTGGTTTTATCGTAATACAAACAATAGTTTCTCATTGGTACATTATTAATTCTCAGGTTTTGTAAAACTCCAAAAATGACCCAAGGTGAAAAATGACCCCATATGAAAAATGACCCTGGTCTCTCTATGAAGTATACCCATCTGTATAAACATGGACTATTTCCTCAATTTAGAATATGGGACAGACGGCACAGACATATGCGAAGGCATCCATTAGTCAAACCGGAAGTAACTTTATTCAACTCTCTACTGAAGAGCTGCACGGACGCTCCCGCACTGATACTACATGCCCAGGTATACAGCAAATGTGGTGTGGCCCTACTGTGGCCCACACTTTATTTGGTGTGGCTTCAGATGTGGGCCTCAATGAGCTAACCAATGGGCTGCTGACAGTTTCTGTCCTCAGTGAGGTGTGTGGGCCACACTGGGCTAACCAATATGGGCACAGACCAGTCTCAGAGTGGGTTTGGGTTCAACATGGGTTTTGGTGTGGCTGAAAGTGGGCTGCCCACCTTGATCACATGGCACCATCTGGTCACAAATCTATCATTTTGGGGTCAACATGGGTTTTTGGTGTGGCTGAAAGTGGGCTGACCACTTTGATCAGGTGGTGCCATCTAGGATAGATATTACAGAAAATCTTTTTTTTCCTCATTTTCTAAAATTTTGAACCCTGGAAATGCTCTGCTAGCCCTCAGGTGCTAGCCCCTCCCCTTGGCCTCCACAGTGGGAAGGAGACTAAACATACTGTATTACTCTTCCCATCATCATAATACAGTAGAATCATCAATTCGAACTTAGTTGGCCAAGGCATGTCAACCAGACCTAGTCCAGTAACATGCTAGCCTTCAAGTTCATAGTGCCTTCCAATGGGTAGCATACTTCAATATAAAATGATTACCACAGGAATGGTGTAGTCACAGTAAAAACTGCTGACATCACCTAACTTTGCACATTTCAAACTCTGAGAAAATTTGTGTACTGTTATGCTTTATATGATTCATTGGCCTATTTCTGTTATATCATACTTAAGAAAATCAATACTGACTTGGGAGGAAAGCTGTACATCAGACATAGTGGGGTCATCTAGTGTCAAAGTTCAGAACTTCCAGCCCAGTATGCCTTGTGCAAACCCATCCTCAACCCTGTCTGGGGAATTATCTTTGGAACTGATGTATGCCTGATTCGGGTTGCCCACTTTGAAACCAATCTGTGCCCAAAGTGTTTGCCCATTTTGAAGCTGCTCTGTGCCTAAATCAGTTAACCTGATGTGGCCCACACAACTTGCTGAGGACAAAAACTGTCGGGAGCCCAACAGTCTTAGTTCAGTTTACCCTATTAGGGCATCCCAATGTGGCCCTGACTGGAAATCCTCCATTTGCCCAACCTAAAACCATGAATAGTATTCTGCCCCCTTTGAACCAGCTTATCTGAGCTAAAACTGAATTGGCCCGAAGCGGGCTTGCTACATGGGACTCTACGATGGAAAAGGTAAGACATTTTGGGTTATTTTTTGGTTGCTGTATTTTAACTATGAATCATAAGACCATGAAATATAAAATAAGAAAGATTGATAAATGGTAGTTTCTCTTGGTCAATATGTACACTGATTCCACTGGCATAAATCGGTCCCTATTTTGGATTTTTTTTTATATCTATCAATCATAGAGCCATCATATATAAAAGGAGAAAGATTGATCGTAGTAATGTAGAGTGTTTAGCTTCTTGTTAGCCTCTCTGTATTCAATTACCCCCACCCTACACAATTTCATTTCCATTGGCAAGGCCTCCTGTTCTAGGCAGTTCAGCCTGCTACATTTGACGGTGTGAGCATAAGATATCACCCATTTTTTATCTGACGTTTAACTAAAAAAGCCATTGTCCTTCCCATTTTCAGCATTCCTCTTGCCCTCTCCCTCTCACCTACATGACATGAGTGACTCATTACAAAAGTATGTACCCTTCTGTTTGATATATCAGGAGTAGCTCTGAATGGGAATAGCAGACATCTGAAGATATTACCTAGGACTTTAACCAAGCACAGAATTTGCCTGGGATGGTTGCGTGTTGCCAGGTGCCCCCTGCAGTGTAGCTGGCAGGAAATCTGGTTCAAGAACCTTGTTAAGCAACTCCATTGCTGACGGATGTACATTGCCCTAATCATCCTAAGGTGGATGACCTCAGCTGCTCAAGCTGATCTAAGCAACATCCATCTAGCAGCTCTCTGTAGATTTAAGCTGTGGTTACATAGACAGCTTCTGTCACATGGCATCGGCTGCAGTAGCTTGCCACAGGAACGCAAACACTGTCAGATTTTGGTGCAGCAAGTTGCTGTGTCTAGTTTAAACTACTGGTATATTACACAGCATTGTCTCCTTGTGGCTAATGCTGCGTGGCCGATGCCGCCAGTGTACCGACCCTTCAGTATGGCCGAAATGAATGGTAAGAGACATTCTCCTTTCAGGACAGGTAATGGATATTTATAACATGACTGATTAAATTGAATTCATGAATTGAAAAATGAAATTTACAGAGCAAGCCATCATTTATATCCTGTGAAATCCCACTTTCCTTATGCTTCAACAGATTTCCACATTTTGGCCAGCCAACATAAAATGCTTTCCTCCTTGTTTCACATTTTTTATGGCATTCTAACCTTTTGAAAAGTATGCTTGTGCCATCCTTCAAATGGTGGTTAAAGGGACAAGATCCAAATTATCATTGTGGCCTAGTGGGGCAGTAGGGTGTGGGTGGCAGAGCTGCTCCTTGTTTGACACAGACTATAAAATGGACACAGTGAGCTATAGACTATCACACAAGGTTCACAGGCTAATAAACTCTGACAATTTTCATTGTCTTGCTGGTACTGTCAGGCACATTGATGAATCCTGCTAGCACCACCTAGCAGCAGAGAGACACTGGCATGAGGTGGCAGAGGGTCCTCCTTGTGAGATGCCTTGGGTTAATGCACAACAGAACCCCATTACACTACACCATGTTTGGTCAAATAGGGTGAGAGGTTAGCCTCGCAATCCTTGTGTATAGTGCAAGCTGTGGGAAGTAGGGCTGCTCAGGGATCAGACAATTCTCAGAATGTAGAAGCTAGGTTTGTTGGCCGGTATAATCCGTATTGATGTGAAATTCTTTTGGTATATAACCTTATTGTAACTTAACCACCACCTATTTTAATCTGGGCAAAAAGAGTTGATAATATATTGATTCTTGTCCTCAAACCAATGTAACAAAAGCCTCTTGATAACTCAGTATACTTCTCATGGACAAATCAGACAATCATTGTAACATAAGGTCTATACTCTGCCTCTTCAACTGTAATTGGGAACTCATTCTGAATAATTCTCTTTTCATATTGACATATATAACAGTGTCCTACTCAATAATGACCATCCAATATGGCATACATACACCCCTCCCCACCAACATATCATCAGACAGCCCAACCAAGCATGGTCCAGTCTATTTATACTCCATTACGATACATTCCTCTTATATCATTATCCTGCACTCTAAGATGATTAAACCCTTATCTGAATCACCACCTTTATGAACCTGTATTAAGGGAAACCTCTACTGTCACACAGCTGAATGCCTCTAATTGTAGATTCCATTGGCAACCACTTGGTATTGCATGGCAAGCATCATATATAAAGGAGTTCAAGTCTATGACAATGATAACAGCACCCTTGACAACGGCATGGCCATCAGTGATTTCTGTTTGCAGAGGGACCTAGGAGCTGGAAGAATGATGAGGTTGGCTCAGGTGGGTACTTTCTGTCAGCACTGTAGTTTTACATTTAAGCAGGTCTATGGTAATACAGAAAGTGGTTTGGAAGCAGATACTTTGATCATTTACAGACCTCCATACTCACACTGGCCCACTTACAACCCAAAGTGAGATGAATAAATGGAATAGGGTAGACCCTGTGTCTGGGCTCTGTAGCTGGCAGTTGATCAATCGTAAATAAAAAAAAAAATTCATGATCATCTCTCAACATTCTTGCTTTTTAAAACAGCATGTGTTCATTATGCCATGTGAATATGTCAGAAACATTTTGAGCAAGCATATCATATTGTGAAGGATATAATAATGGCCAATGGCAGGAGTTGTAACCACTTGCAGTCAGCTTTGCTACTTGGTGGGATAAATTTTTGTGTGTCTTCTTGTAGTACTGAAAATCCACTGAAGCCTTACAGCAGAAGCATACACACATCAGTGGCATCTGAGCCATTTGGGATGTACCTGTCACAGTCCTTCAGGATTCCCTGTAGATTATTTAAGTACAGTAAAATTTATACAGTTCACCCACAAACATACATAGTTGGTCCGCCCCCTCTGTACTTTCAAGGCTGCCATATATATATATATATATATATATATATATATATATATATATATATATATATATATATATATATATATATATGGGTATAGGGGACTGGGCTTATGGTCAATAGACTGCTCACCTTGGAAGTTTTATGTTTTTATTGGCAGTGCCATTTGGGCAAAGTCCAGTCAGTACTGGTCATTTTGCCTACCATTTGTCACATGTAAAGGGACCATTGTGTCAGCAGGCCTTTGCTGGGTTCATAATTTATTGCAGCCAGAGGCCATTGTGCAGAGCCCAATGGATTCATTCAGCCCTCTCCACACCCCATTACTCCAGATCCTATATCGTACATGAACTTAGACAACCACAGGACAGACTTCCCATCACACTCTGCAAGTTTTATGTGACACTACTCTTTAGGTTATATTTGCACTGTAAAGAAATAACTGTTGAATCTACCAGGGATCTTGATAAAACTGAACACAGAACCACTGCAAGTGGCCCTAGCTGGGGGTATAGTGGTACTCAAATATACAAGGGATTTCTGAAAATAATGACAGATCTCTGGCAATGTTGGGTCAAAAAAGTTCTGCCATTATTTTGATGACTTTTTGTAGTGTGGCCATGTGTGTGCTTAAGAGGAATAGGAGTTAGCTATATTGTAAACAAGGCAAAATGATTTAGATTTCGCTTCTCAGCATTTCTGTACAGGTCTCTAGGATTTCATCTGCATTCCTTTGATTTAGTGAATCAAGTACGAAAGAGTGGTTAGATTCAATATAATGGGTTACTGAAGTTGAATCAAAAGTTAAGTCTGTAAGATGCAAAAGCTTCTAATCAGTGTAAATAGCTATCCTATAGTCTGGCTCATTACCATATTGAGAATTTGCCATAATGATCAAAGTTGAAGTGAAGGGTAGCTTTGCATGATATCTGCTCAGTACTTTGTTGTCATTTCACACATGACCCTTTACAGGAATATATGGATGTCTGATGAATGTCATTTGAGGTAACATTTCTATTCATTTAAGATGAATTAGTCATTGTATGTATTTTCTTTCTCCAAAGGTAAAGATGTATATTTTCTGCATGAACAGGTACAACATATCAGATACAGCAGATTCATCTAAGGTGTGATACCATAACAGGTCATGTCATGTATCAACTTTCATTCCACATACTCAACTTAGAAATTGAAAAGATGTCCTTTCTTCTTTTAGACTGAAAGTACAAATTAGATTGGAAGCACGATTCACATTACAAAATCCCAAATAGAATCTTTGCTGCTGAAGGAGAGTGCATGACATTGATACTGTATAGTTTTATAAGTTATTACTTATGTCATGTCCAACTGCAACAATGTATGCACAGATTATGCGACAAAAGTATATAAGCTATGGCCCTAGAAGCTTGCCCCTTCATCCATAATCACATAGAAAGAGAGTACATACTGAGATCATAAAAATTATCAACTACTATGGAAATGGACTTATCACACTTGAATCAGCTTTCAGGGCCTTTCATTTACATTTATTTATATGGCATAGAAATCAATGGCAATTCATTACAACAAAAGATCAGACATGAGTAGATTGTAATTTCTATATTCTGCATGTAGACACCTTGTGAAAAGACAAACTGTTTGTTGTTTGTAAGGCCATACTTTTCAACACAATTCACATACATAGATATGTAAGTGGAAGGACAATCTTGCAAGTAGACCGATGAATACATGTCTGAGCTTCTCTGCCGCAGGGGGTAGTTCTGTATGCCTCTGTCTGGATAAGGACACTCACCTCTTACATCATACTTTTCGCAGGCACTGACCTTTGGATTTCCTTCTTGTTCTAATTCCTTACCAGCCTGTAACAATAACACTATGTTTTCAGCTATTAGTAACAAGGGTCAGCCATTATGAGCACAAAACTAGAAGAAAGTATCATATTTCAACACCCATCATCATCTTAAATTGAAGACTCTATCCAACTTGCTTTTAATTTGCATGAGCACTCTGTAATCAACTTCTTGCTGAGCCACCTGTTGAGGCCAGGTCTACAGGCCTCAGCCTTCTCTCATAGAACCAAACTCCACTTGGCAAAGGTCTCCCAATTGAAGCATGTTTTCTGTATCATTTCTTGATTGTATGGCAGGGAAGCAGTGTATTTTTTACAAGAAGCCCCAGGTGGCAGTACGGTGGTACACAATTGTACAAGGAATCTTTTCGAAAATAACAACAGATCTCTGCCAACTTTGGAACGAGGATTCCGTCATTATTTCGACACTTATGAAGCAACATTTATTATAATGTATAAATCTATAAAGTAAACTTCTTCTTTATGCTGGCCTATAGGTATCATACCAATGATGTGTATTCATATTGGAACCAGTTATGATCTCCTATATACACGAAGGCTATTGGGAAGGTTGATGAAACTTCTATATACACACACATGTATAGAAGTTACATTTCATTACTCTTCCCTTGTAATAGAAAAAGGAGAACTTTGGGACTGTTCTATATTGCCACCGTGAATCATCTATGAGATTTATATACCACAAGCAACTCAAGTTATGGCCCAAACAGTCATAATGAAATATTTCTCACTACTATTACATTGTGCAATGACCGTTCAGGATATATAAACATATCTGTATATGGTATGTCTGTTTAGGATAGAGTGATGCCCTCTATTGGGAAACAAACCAAAGAAAAGAAGCCTCACATACCTTAAATGAAGCCTCCTGAGCTATCACAACACAACACCTCAACCTTTTCTCCTATGTGTAATGAACAAGTAATCAATGGATAATTCATGACGAGTATGTGTTAATGAAGGCTAATGACACGAGGCCGTAGGCCGAGTGTTATTAGCCTTTGCTAACACACACGAAAAAGAGGTGTCTCGCGGTTATGTTTGTGTATAATACACCTCTTCACCCAGCAGCGGACAGCGACAGCACACACGGCGAAAAAAGATGCGCCCGGACCGTGTTACTAACTGTTAGACTAGATATACACCTCGTCGCCCGGCAGCAGCCAGCGACAGCGCACACGGCGAAAAAAGATGCGCCTGGACCGGGGCCCGAACCGCATACCTCTGACGGCTGAGCGCAATGCGCTAACCGCTAGACCACCGTGTCTCCTCCTTTGAAAGCGTCTCGCGGTTATGTTTGTGTATAATACACCTCGTCGCCCGGCAGCGGACAGCTATTGTATCATATCCAGAGGTGGTTCGAACCGAGCATTTCTCGTCAGTCCCTGTGGCGCACTGCATAGGGAGTTGGACTAAGGACCTGAGATTGCAGGTTCAACCCCTACCATGGCAATGAAATGTTCTGTAGGTTTTAATATGTAACATATGACATGTAAGGACATGAGAGGTGTGCGGGTTATCCATGGATAACCGCACACCTTACAAAATTGATGTTAGAGCCTATAGGGTGTGCAATATCGACAGATATGTGGATGGGAATATCCACCAAAAAGCACTGAGTAACCCAGAAATCGTGGTATAAGCACTGATAAGGCCACCCATAAAGAAATATCTGTTTCCTGCTCAGAGGGTAGGATTTCTCACACGGGTTTATGAAATTCTCCTGTCATGAATATGGTCAACAGCAGGTGCAGCATGAATCTAAACTTGAGGGGATTGAACCCTAGAATCCTGTGCTGAGACATGGTGAGGATATGGACACACTGTCCAAAAATGCAATTAAATTGAAAAAGCAAAAATTCAACTGCTAACAGTTCACCATGTTCATTGCATGACATCATTGGTCAGGTGACTCAATAATATTATGTCCCCCACACTCACCAATATACCATTCAACCAAGACTGCTTGAATGGCAACATGTATTTTAAATTGCCATGCCCTTAATTTGATCCTAGAGAGCAGCCTCAGCCCTGGAAGGCATTTCTCAAGACAGTACGACTGAACACAGCCACTATGATTTGAAACCATCAAAATTATATTGTGGAAGAGTTCTAGTCACACCATCTTGAGAAATGCCTTCCTGTTCAAAGGATCAACATAATGCAGTATTTCAGGACCAGCCAATCATGTTATCTGTAAAGGATACTGACTGAGGTCCTGTCACCTGCAGCACAATTTGACTTGAGGTGATCTTAACCATAACATATGACCAGGTTGAAGACTGCACTCCTTATGGCCTCAGGCCTAGATGTAGAGCCGTGGCCATTTCTAGTCCTGCATTCAGCATGATTATGGTGCCAAGGATGATTTTAAAGTGACATGAATAGTCTCAGTCTTTTTTTTACCATTTTCTATCATTTCTATGGGCTTGATGATAGCTATACATAAAAAAGGAACATTTACTTGCCCAGGAACAGACGCAGCATGAAGAATTACAGTAAATGTGTAAAGTAAATCATGTATTTTGTGTCCAAATGACCATAAAGTGTACCTGTAGCCAGCACTAACTCATATTTCCAATTTGGTGTTAAATTTCCTAAAGAAAATCTGAAATCCATGCAAAAGTTCAAAGCCTTTTCTACAAGAAATTACTAAAATGTTTAAGATATGAACCCTCCATTTCAAGTGGCGTAATGGCGGCCATCGAGTAGAGACGTGTGCGAGCAGGCGCTCTCCCACCTTTTCCCAAAAAGGAAGGATTTTCCAGATATGTATTACTCTCATATTGCTCAACAAAGGATATGAAGATTGGAAGCACATATCTAGGGTGAGGCCTAATGAAAATTCGCTACATATATCTGGAATATTGGGTCTGTATGGTTGACCTATATGGACCGTAGCCGGCAGAAGTCAATCAGTACATATATACATATAACGTGTCAAGCTTGACTGAATAGGGGTCAATCAGAGCGCTCTGTGCTCATATTGCTGTCAATTTGTAAACATGGAAGGCACACTAGACAGAGACGAGGTTCGGAGAATAATATCAGAAGTATCCAAACCAAAGGCTACCAGAGCTGCTACTACACCAGATGGGATGGTAATGACCCAACAAAAAGTTGGAAGTGTTCTGGAATATCTGGTAAATGAGTCCCAAGCATTGACACAGGCGGTACAATGGAGGAACGATGATCTTGTTGACATTAATAAAACTACTGAAGCCCTGAAAGCTGAACTTACCGGTATGCAGTCTAAAATAAATCAAATGGAGAAACAGATTAGGCTAAATAAGGGTAATATCGCTGAGAATCAGGAGCAGATATGTATCCTGGACAATGCTCTAAAGCGAAGGAACCTACTGGTAGAGGGACTGAAATTTCATCAAGGTGAGAAAACAAAAGACGTTGCCTATGCCTTAATTACCAGTATAATTCCAGACTTTGATTATTACCTCATAGACTATGCATATAGACAGGGTACCCCTGGTAGGAGTGATAGAAATATGATTATAGTGTTTGTCAAAGGCGAGATTAGGGATATAATCCTATCAAAGAAAAGTGATCTATTGAAGACCAGAGACTATTCACAAGTTTTCATCTCAGAAGACTGTAACGTTGTGATTAAAAAACAGAGAGCTGAAGCTAGTGCCATAGCCAGACTAGGGCAAGACGCGGGACTAGATATAAAGCCCAGAGGTCGTGGTGTAGCATACAACGGTCGATATTATCCGCATCATTCACTAGGTGAACTGCCTCCTGAACTAAGACTCTCCAATACAAGAACAGTGGTCACGGATACATACATTGGATATCATAGTGAATTAGCTCCTCTATCAAATTTCTTTCCCTGCTCTATCACTACCAATGGTTTGGTCTTTAAGAGTGTGGAGCATGCCTTCTGCTATAGGAAAGCAATTTTCGCTGGCAGACCTGATAAGGCTGAACGCATATTAGATGCAGAAACGGCCTATGGAGCCAAGAAGTTAGGGAAATTTGACTGCCTAGGATGGGCTGATAGAGAAGAAGACGAGTTACTCGAGTTGAACATATCAAAGTATGAACAAGACCATGATCTCCTAGAAATGCTGCTATGTACAGGAAATAGGAAATTGCTGGAATGTACATCCTCAATGTATTGGGGAACTGCTGCCAATCTCCACTCGTATGTGGTAAAAACTGGTAAATTCAAAGGTAGAAATAGAGGAGGTGTTGTCCTAATGCAGGCTAGAAGACAACTGAGAGAAAAGTACACCCCATATGTTGGATCTACTACCGAAGAAACAAAAGAGCCAGACAAGCAAGATATTCCCATCACACCTGTACCGCCAAACGATGAAACCGAACAGCAGCGGACAGCAGCAGTCCCAGGTACAACTCCTGAGCCAACACCTATCCCTAACCTGGCTACAACATCATCGCCACAAAGACTATATCGTCAGCAGGAAAAACAACAATATCAGCAAGAGCAACAACATCTGCAGCATGAGCAACAACAGCAACAACAGTCAACTACAACTCCAAAGCCTGTAATAGCCATGAAGGATCTTCAGGCTGCTCATGGACCGAATACTCCTACAAAAAACACTACCAGCTTTGGGAGTACTGCCTCAGCTGACCAAACTAAGAAGACGAGATATCAACGCAAAAAGAAACAAGATGCACCCAGAATAGAAAGAAGCCATGAGTCGAATGCCATGCAAAAAATGATGGGTTTCTTCTCCCCTAAAAAGAAATAATATATTAAAAACATTTAAAATTAATAAAAAGATATGACTGTATCCATTGATAAAATCCTTTTTTTCACCTCAAGTGATAGATCAGACACGGTATTGTTGACTGACTATACACATTGTGTTATGCTGGTAAGGCATACTTAAGAGGTTATGGAAGAATGGATTGTTCATGTCTCAGTCACTTACGATTGTATCAGAATACATGTATCATTAACCATACCGCGTCCAAATTTAGCTATCACTAAAGCATTACCTACAGCGTCTCCTACCCTCAGGACGAGGTTAATAACCAACGGAGCTATGACCTACTAAAAACCTGATCAGCTGTTTGCTATACATATCTCCAAAGCATTGTTTGATTATATTGATATCCTTACTGCGTCCAAATTTAGCTAACCAATGTATTTCCTATAGCGTCTCCTCCCCTCAGGACCCAGTTAATAATAACCAACGGAGACATGACCTACTAAAATCTGATCAGCTGATTGCTATTTATACCTTCAGTGCATTGTTTGATTATATTGATATTCTTACCGCGTCCAAATTTAGCTACCATCAATGTATTACCTACAGCGTCTCCTACCCTCAGGACGCGGTTAATAGTCAACGGAGCGATCTGCTGATTGCTACACATACCTCCTAAACTGTATACCCTAACATGTACATAGCGTTCTACCCTCCTTACCTTTGTTTTATGTTTCTCATTATGCACATTTAACACTGTATGATCATATTCATATCCTTATATAAATTTAGAATTTACATATATCATGTTAACTAATTTAAAGACTAAGTATATACATATATCATATTGATTGTAATAATTGACCAGGAGAGCACCAGCTGACCCCCCCTTTTCTATGATGACTGCCATACTCAAGAAATGCTTTTTCATATTAGGTATCATTCCTTTTCACCCTCATTCTCACCTGCATTTAACTAGTAAAATTTGTTTAAAACATATATGATTTTCCTACATGAACTAATCCCTATGAAGGGACTGAAAATAATCTGTACTAACACTAGATCAATGTTTAAGAAAAGATCTGACGTATTTAAATTGGTAACAGGAGCAGACATTGTTGGTTTAGTGGAAACATGGCTAACCCCATCTGTGTTGGAAGCTGACCTATATGTACCGGGCTATCAATATGTTCGTCTAGATAGATTTCCTATCAGAGAAAAGTCGGCGGGTGGATTAATGCTATATCTAAAGGACCACTATATTGCTAACCATGATTCGAACTCCTCCTATATAACAGAAGATTATGAAATTCTTTGTGTCGATGTTGAAATTGGTGTTGTTAAATACAAAGTGTTTGTATGTTATAGACCACCTGATAGTAATAATCTTAAAGCAATATATACCAAACTTAGCGAATTAATTGATACTGTTACAAAGAATAGAAAACTGATTATTATAGGTGATTTTAATGTGAATCTTCTCAACAAAAAAGATGTAAATGACTCTTCTGTGGATGATTTCTGTACTGGAAATAATCTGTTCCAACTAATTAATGTAGCTACTCGTCCAAAATCAGGTACACTGTTAGACCACATTTACACTAATGTTCATAATGCTTCTGCTTATGGTACACTAGATTATCACATTTCTGACCACATGCCTATATACTTAGTAATTAAATGTGAAAGACATAAAATCAAAAAGAAAAAGGTCAAGGCTAGATCATACAGAAATTATGATTTCTTATCCTTAAAAAATATTCTAGCCAACTATAACTGGGACGAAATACTATTATTAGAAAACCCGAATGATATATGGAGAAGTATTTTAAAGGTGATAAAGGACTATTTAGATGTTATGTGTCCTATCAGAAAGATTACTATACCAGAGCACACCCCATTGTGGCTAACGGAAGATATATTGGATTTAATGAAAGTTAGAGATAGTTTATATAGGACAGCGAAGAACACGATGAAGGAAGATGGCTGGAGAATAGCCAATTTTTACAAACATAGGGTCCAAATAGAAATTTTCAATAACAAGAAAAAAGAAATGGCAAATTTATTAGAGCACAGGAAAGATGACCCTGCAAAATACTGGGAAGCAATTAAGAAAGTATTACCTAATAGAACTTGTACTTCCCTAATTAAACTTAGAAATAATACAACGAACCTAGTAATCCCCCCTGAAAATTGTGCTGAATATATAAATAGCTTTTTTACTGGTATTGGAGAAAAATTAGCAAATGCATTCCCGCGGGGTGACAGAAATGAAAATGAAAATGTAATTCCTCCATACGGAACTAGGTTAGAAAATACCGATCTTCTGTTTGAGCTGTCCTATATAGACTTTATCAAGCTAGTTAAGGCAATTGATATAAAGAAACCATCTGCTATTACACATTGCAAATCTTTCATCATTAAGGATTCCATGTTTGCTATTCCTGATATTTTCAGAGCATTATATAATAGATGTCTAGCTACAGCTACCTTCCCTGATGATTGGAAAATTGCTACTGTTATCCCCCTTCCAAAAAAAGCCAACTCTATGAATGTTGAAGATCTTAGACCCATTAGCTTACTGCCTATAACAGGTAAACTGCTTGAAAGAATCGTTTGTAAAAGACTACAATATTATATGGAAAATCAAAATTTACTATGCCCAACTCAACATGGCTATAGAAAAGGACATTCAACGCAGACGGCTATTACTGAGCATCTTGCAACAATTATTAACAACTATATAATTAATAAACCAACTTATTGTCTATATATTGATTTCAAAAAAGCCTTTGACACAGTTTCACACCCTAAATTATTAAGAAAATTACAGGTTCTAGGTCTTAGTTATAAGACATGTAAATTTTTCAAAAATTATTTATCAAATCGCTCGCAATGTACATTGGCAAATGATAGCGTCTCATCCTTGAAACCCATCATGTATGGGGTTCCTCAAGGATCAGTTTTGGGTCCTGTACTGTTTTCCATATATATTAACTCTTTACCTAAGGCAGTTGAATGTAATATTACGTTATATGCGGATGATGCAGTGGTATCTGTGGACTCTCCATATAAAATGAACCAAGTTATCCAGAAGATCGTTTCATGGTGTATAAGTAATTCTCTTACTATCAATGTACAAAAAACCAAATGGATGTCTTTTAACACTAATATAAATGATAATACCAGGTTTATCATGAACAATATGAATCTTGAAAAGGTGGATGAATACGTTTATTTAGGTTTAAGAATGGATACAGAGATGAAATTTGTAAAACACAGGGAAAGCACTATGCGCACTATACGACAAAGGATTTTCCAAATGGGAAGAATGAGAGCTTTACTTGATGAAGATGCCTCATTGACTGTCTTTAAATCTATGATATTACCCATTTTTGACTATTGTGATTATATCTGGGATAGGGACTATAGAGGGGAAAACAGAGATTTACAAATGTTACAGAACAGAGCATTAAGAATGGTATATAAGGTTAAACTAGAGGAAAACCCCGTCATGACAACCAAACAGATACTAGAAAGAAGCAATTGTACAGAACTATATGTTAGAAGAGACCTACACCTACTGTCTTATGGTTTTATGCTAGCTCAGAATATGATTTTTGTTGATAGAAGAAATATAGCTACACGATACCACCAAGGTAAAAGACTAACCATTCCACACAGTTTGAAACCAATTGTTCTACGTAGTGCTCTCTATAGAGCTATTATAAGATGGAATCAGTTAAAACCAGAATTTACAATTATTGACACCATGTATAGATTCAAAGATAGTGTTAGAAAAGCCTATCCAAACTGTTTTGTATGACTAATTAAGTATTCATAATATACCTATGATATTTTTTTCTTATTAAATACCCTCATCTCATCTCATTATCATCAGAGCCAAAAGGCATATAACTATTTCTCGACATCAGTATTGTTACTTAGGGTAGTGTACCATCTCTACTAACCCTAGTAGGCTAAGTTAAAAAAAAAAAAGAGAATGATATGTGACTGCTACTATAGTTTATATAAAATATGTATTATGTTCTTCAAGCTATGATATTTTGTGGGTCCTAGCGTAAGCACTACAATGCGTAGGTGCTAGGTTAAACAATCTACATTTTTATTATGTACCTTGTTTTTGCCCAATAAACGACTTCAAAAAAAGCTATTAACAATTCTGATATAAAATAAGTGGCTTCCCTAAGGATAGGTATATATATATATATATATATATATATATATATATATATATATATATATATGGGTATACTGCATATACAGCCCCTTTTCCTACATTAAGAAACACCCTACATATGGTATATATATATATATATATATATATATATATATATATATATATATATATATATATATATATATATATATATATATGGCCTACATCCACTCTGTTCTATAACACTTATACTTATGCAGTTAGGTTATAAGGTTTGGTAGAGTGGTCACTGGTGCAGGTATTAGTACCCAGGTAGCAAAACATGTGTGGCCCCATTCTGGCTTACAGCAGGTGATCAATGTGGGCCAAACAGGGATGGCCAATGGGCACTTAATGGGTTTTGTCCTCAGCAAAGTGTCTGGTCCACAACGGACTAACCAAGTTGGGCACAGATCAGTTTCAAAGAGGGCTAATTAATTTTCGCTCAGATTGACTTCAACCTGGGTTTTTGGTGTGGCCCAAACTGGGCTGACCGATTTCGGCCATATTTTTAAAAGAAATTCAGAAGAATTTACTCATTTAATTGTTTGAATATGACCCTCCCCCCTTACAATGTATCCCAATACCCAATGATACTCATCTATTCAATTGCATCATAGAGTAGATATATCAGTTTGCACTCAATAGGCCAAGGGAAGTCATGATCACTTTGAGTGTAGTGAAATCCTGGCTTTATTTAGCACCTCTCTTCACAGATGTACCATGAAGGAGCATAGATCATAGTGCCTGTAGGTAGCATGTTTGATATTTTCATTGCAGTGTAAACCCTCGGTAGGAAGGCTTAACCAGGACGATTGATTCCCTAGCTAACCACAGTGGCAATCTAGAACAGGGTGTTATTTCTTAACAGGCTACTTTGATGTTGAACTGAATAAGCCATTGCCTTTCACAGTTTCAGCATTCCTCTTGCCTCCCCCTTCTCACCTCCATGATATGAGTGGCTCATTAGAAAGGCATGTACCATTCTGTTTGATGTATCAGGAGTAGTTCTGTATGGGAGTAGCAGATATCTGAAGATATTACCTGCAACTTTGACCAAGCAAGGTATTTACCTGGGACAGTTGCATGATGGCAGGTGGCCCAGGCAGACCCTGCAGTGTAGCTGGCAGGAAATTGGGTGCAAGAACCTTGTTAAGCTAATCCATTGCTGATGGCTAAACACTGTCCCTAATCATCCTAAGGTAGATGACCTAAGCTGCTCAAGCTGATCTAAGCAACATCCAACTAGCAACTCTGGAAGGCATTTCTCAAGATGCTACAACGAGATCCTTTCAAATTCTAGTGAGATCCCTCTAATACTGTCACAGCCCTGCTTGCACTTGTAAGACTGCCCTACCACATCCTATGTAATTGCTTCATTAAGTATTGATCCATATTTTTGCCAGCCAACAAAAATTGCCCTCCTCTGTATTTCACATCTTTTGATGGCATTCTTAATGTCCACCTAATCAGAATAGATCAGATTTGCATGATCAGTGATAGAATGTTGAATTTATCATAATCTAATGAATACCTTCTGACACATTCATATGATTGATTATGTGTTTGACAATATCTTTTCCATTGTAGAAATATGTATGGTAGTTGTTTATGCTCTTAGGTATTAAAGGCTTAGACCTTAAACAGTGCTAGATGTTTGGTTGAATTATATGAAGGTGATGGTGTAAGAAAACTGTTGCCAAAGTGGTGTGCACACCATCTATGTCATATTATATTGAAACTGAAGAATTCTTCATCTCCTGAATATAATGAATGGTATTCCCATTTTCTGCCAGGCACATTGATGAATCCTGCTAGCACCACCTAGCAGGACAGAGACACACTGGCATGAGGTGGCAGAGGTTCCTTCTTGTGAGATGCCTTGGGTTAATGCACAACAGAAACCCATTACATTACTCCATGTTTGGTCAAATGAGGTGAGAAGATAGCCTTGCGATCCTTGTGTATAGTACAAGCTGTTAGAAGTAGGGCAGGTCAGGGATCAGACGACTCTCAGAATGTACAAGTTAGGTTTGTTGGTGGGTATAATCCTTATAGATGTGAAATTCGTTTGGTGGATAACCTTATTGTTACTTAGACACCACCTATTTTAATCTGGGGAGAAAAGAGTTGGTATTATATTCATTCTTGTCCTCAAACCAATTGAACAAAAGCCTCCTGGTTACTGAGAATAGGTAAACTTCTCATGGACAAAGCAGGCAATCATTCTATCTATGTTTTTATAGAATAGAGTTGATATTATATCGATTCTTGTCCTCAAACCAATGGAATGAAAGCCTCTTGATTACTCAGTATACTTCTCATGGACAAATCAGACAATCATTCTACACAAGGTCTATACTCTGCCTCTTAAACTGTGATTGGGAACCCATGCTGAATAATTCTCTATTCACATTGACATATATAGCAGCATCCTACTCAATAATGACCATTCAATATGTCATACATCATAAGGTTCAGGACTAACCTGTTTCCTAGTACACCCTAAGATTGAATGAGAGTCCCTGGATCATCGTGTGTACGAAGAACTCAGTACCCTTGTTTATCTTCAAATTTCTCTTACTTTCTTATAAAAGTACATAATTTTGGTCTATATTTTACATATACACCTTTTTACAGAACTAAAATTGGAATATTTTCTGAGAAATGGCTATATTTACAATCTTCTTCTCAGTCTTGCTATACTAAAATTGATTGGCCAATTTTTTGTTTAATTGGCTGATAAATATGAACCCACAAGATTGAAGAATAGACAAATGCCTACAAACTGACGTTTTCATTTAAGCTAAGTGCTGTTCAATAAGGTAGTAAATGTATTATTTAATGTAAATATAAGCACCAAATGATGGAGTGGTTTCACTATCCCACCTTTGACCCCAATAATGTATGCACAGGTAGGTGTCATGGTCCAGTGACCAGGGCTCTGGTTGGCCCATACACCTGTGGAGGTGAGTGTCATGGTCCAGTGCACACACAAGGGTACTAAGATGCTAGTACATCCTAAGACTGTGCATGGTATCAGAATCCTAGTACAGACTAAAATCAGACTTTTGTACTATGATCCTGGTGTGTCCCAACAAGATAGTCCCGTCCCCAACCTGTCATACCCTACTCAATCACCCCTCCCCCATTTCAAGATATCATCAGACAGCCCAACCAAGCAAACCTCATACTCCATTATAATATATTACATACATTACAGTACATTACTTGTACTTTAAGATCATTAAACCCTTATCTGAATCACTGCCTTTATGAACCTGTATTAAGAGAAACCTCGACTGTCACACAGCTGAATGCCTCTGATTGTAGATTCCATTGGCAACCACTTGGTATGGCATGGCAAACATCATGTTGTAAAGGAGTCTGAGCCTATGACAATGATAACAGCACCCTTGACAACGGCATGGCCCCTCAGCGATTTCTGGTTGCAGAGGGACCTGGGAGCTGGAAGACTGATGAGGTTGGCTCAGGTGGTGTACTTTCTGTCAGCACTGTAGTTTTTCATAGAAGCAGGTCTGTGGTAATACAGAAAGTGGTTTGGAAGCACATACTTTGATCACTTATAGACCTCCATACTCACACTGTCCCACTAACAACACAAAAACATTCTCGCTTTTTAAAACAGCAAGTGTTCATTATGCCATATGAATCTGTGAGAAACATTTTGAGCAAGCATATCATATTGTGAAGGATATGATAATGGCCAATGGCAGGAGTTGTAACCAAGTACAGTCAGCTTTGCAACTGTCTGGAAATAAGTAATTTTTTGTGTCTTCTTTTAGTACCGAAAATCTATTGAAGCCTTACTGCAGAAGCACACATCAGTGGCCTCTGAGTCGCGGGTGATGTAGGAGATATATCTGTCACAGTCCTTCAGGTTCCCATAGAGTATTTAAAAATAGTAGAGTTTACACAGTTCCCCTGCATCCTTTTTCAGCTGGTCCGCCCCCTCTCTACTTACAAGGCCACCATATATATGGGAATGGGGGAGTGGGTGTATGGTCAATAGACTGCTCACCTTGGAAGTTTTATGTCTTCATTGTCAGCACCATTTGGGTAAAGTCCAGTCAGTACCCAGCAAATTGTCGTTATCTGTCGCCATGATTGGTCATCAATGGTGACTCCTTTCTGAGTGATAACTCACTGCGTCATCTTTCGCCACTGTGTGTCAGTCTCACATGGCATGGCAATTTATCACAACAGTCACCAACATGATCTCACTCACTGCGTGAGTATGTGCCACCCCTTGTCATCCCTCACAAAGCATGGTGACTTATCACCACCATCGCCAACATGGATCTAACTCACTGCGTGAGTATGTGCCACTGCCTGTCAACTCTCACTCAGAATGGCGGCTTATCACAAGCATCGCCAACATGGATCTGACTCACTGTGTGATTATGTACCACTCCCGTGCCACTGGCATCAACTCTCACACATAATGGCGACTTATCACTACCATTGCCAACATTGGTCTCACTCAATGCGTGAACTTGTGTCACTCCATGTCAATGCTCTCTAAGGATTGCATCATCTGTCACTCACTCTCACTAAGAATGGCAACTTATCACCACCATTGCCAGCCTTTGTCTCACTCAATGCGTGAATTTGTGTCACTCCAAGTCAATGCTCTCTGAGGATTGCATCATCTGTCACTCACTCTCACTCACAGTGGCAACTTATCACCACCATTGCCAAAGGTGTTGAGACAGCACCACTGTTCCACATGTAGCCTATCTAGGAAGTGTGGGCATGAAGTATAAGTCCCATACGTATCAAATGTGCTTTGTTTCACACTGATTTCCATGTAATACTTCAGAGTTGAATCAAACAAGATTATATAGAGAGAATATCAATTGAATTTAGATAGAGGTATCTCTAAAATGAAAGCAACTATCCATAAACACCTTTTCTCTGGTTACAGGAAAAATACATAGGGAAATATCAACATGAACACCTTGTCTGTGGTTAGAGGGAAGATACATATGGCAATACCTTCTCTGGCAAAACATACTTTGATCTGGCAGATGTGAGGCTGCATGATTACCAATGTCGATGATCATGAGCTTTTCATCTAACAAGGTGAGTGATCACCAGCGTCGCCATCACTGGTGAGTCTGAGTGATCACCACTCTCGCCATCCATGGTGAACCTGCGCTATGATGTGGTGCGCGTTTCATCTAGCGAGGTGAGTGATCAACCGCCTTGCCATCCCTGGTGAGTGTGAGTCATCACGATCCTCGCCAGCCGTGGTGAACATGCGCTATGGCATGGTGTGCGTTTCATCTAGCGAGGTGAGTGATCACTCGTGTCGCCATCCCTGGTGAGTGTGGGTGATCAAGATTCTGTGGTGAACCTGTGCTATCACGAGGTACGCGTTTTATCTAGCGAGGTGACTGATCACAATCCTTGCCATCCGTGGTGAATGTGCATTATGACGAGGTGTGCGTCTCATCTAGCGAAGTGAGTGATCACTCATGTCGCCATCCCTGGTGAGGATGAGTGATCACTCATGTCGCCATCCCTGGTGAGGATGAGTGATCACGATCCTCGCCATCCCTGGTGAACATGTGCTATGACGAGGTGCGTGTTTCATCTAGCGAGGTGAGTGATCACCCGCGTCGCCATCCCTGGTGAGTCTGAGTGATCACCATCCTCGCCATCTGAGGTGAGGCCATGTGATCACCACCATTGCTATTCCTGGTGATCTTGTGCTATAGCGACGTCGTGTTCCATCTAGCGACATGTGTGAGCCACTTCACACAGGTTGACGAGGAGTCACAACAATTTGCTGGGTACTGGTCATTTTGGCTACCATTTCTTACATGTGAAGTGCCCATTGTGTCAGCAGGGCTTTGAAGGGTTCATAATTTATCACAACCAGAGGACATTGTGCAGATCCCACACCCTCTCCACACCCCATTACTCCTGATTCTACATCTTACATGAGCTGAGACAACTACAGGACAGCCTTCCCATCCCACTCTAAGAGTTTTATGTGACACTTCTCTTTTGGTTTTATGTGCACTGCAAAGAAATAACTGTTGAATCCACCAGGGATCTTGATAAAACTGAACAGAGAACCACTGCTATTGTAATGCACTGACACAGTGCAGTTTTTACAAGTAGCTCTAGACGGGGGTGCAGTGGTACTCAAATATACAAGGCATCTTTGAAAATAATGACAGATCTCTGGCAACTTTGGGACAAAATAATTCTGCCATAATTTTGACAACTTTTTATACTGTGGTTATGTGTGTGCTGAGAAGGAACAGGAGTTAGCTATATTGTAAACAAGGCAAAATGATTTAGGCTATTTTCCCTGCATTTCTGTACAGGTCTCTAGGATTTCATCTGCATTCCTTTGATTTAGTGAATCAAGTATGAAAGAGTGGTTAGATTCAATATAATGAGTTACTGAAGTTGAATCGAAAGTTAAATATGTAAGATGCAGAAGCATCCAATCAGTGTAATCAGTTATCCAATAGTCTGGCTGATATTGAGATGAATATTCTAACAGGAAAGTTGAAGAAATTACATGATGTGTCTGCTCAAAATGTCTGTGTCATTACACACTTGTTCCTTTAAAGAAATACATGGATGTCTGATGAATATTATTTTAAGTATCATTTCTGTTAATTTAAGATGTGTTTCCTGCATAAACAGCTAAAGGTACAACATATCAGATACAGCAGATTCATCTAAGGTGGGATACAATAACAGGTCATGCCATGTATCACCTTTCATTCCATATTCTGAGATTCAACTTAGAAAATAAAAGGAAGTCCTTTCTCCTTTCAGACTGAAAGTGCAAGTTAGATTGGAAGCACGATTCACCTTACGGATCCTCTAGAAATATAATCTTTGCTGCTGAAGGGGAGTGTGTGCCATTGGTGCCTTATAAATTGTCCAACTTTCCTCCTTTTGAGTATGGCATGCATGCATTTTCATGCCTTCATTGTTGATTAAAAGAACTGGGTATGCTGTATCCATTGCTTTTTCATATGCATATGTAATTAACTTATTATAAAATGAAATGACAGAAATTTCTAACCCGCTATTTAAAGATGACGGAAATGTTAGAACTGCTACTCTAGCTATAGCCAGCAGGAGACTTTACCTTGTTGGTCACACACTATAATGAGGGGTGACGGAATGGCCCTGGAGGGAATATTGCAACCCATAAAAGTAGCATGAAGCATGCCTTAAAATCACCGCCCCCTGGCCACATGCCCTGACCCTTATGTCTCGTGGGGATTACAGAGATCATTCCAATACAACCTACACACCACGCCCAGTCAGTAAAATTGGGAGGGCTGCCAACAGAATGTTGCTGAGGTAGTCAACTGGGTGTACACACACACACTATAATATAAGAGAACTGTGATGGAGAGGGCTGCAGATCTGCCACCACATCTCCCCTCTGCCCAACCGAGATAATACACAGCTGGCACATGGATATACACTCTATGTAGTAAGGGTGGTCAATGATACTTTACATTACCACAAACCCAGCTGAACACTGTCACAACACCCCCTGCAGTAGCTGCTTAGGCAAAGCTTGCAGTTTCACCATTTCAGATTCAACTAGGTAATGGAAGTAGGTTTTTTAGGCTGCCACTATCATTACTTAAATTTACAAAGTCTGATTTGCTTTACTTTTCAAATTCCAATGGAATGCGCTCTGTGCAATGTAGGAACATTAATTTTAGAGGATGGTTGGATCTATAGTTCAGACAAGCTAATCAGAATTGGTGTGCAACATGCCCATCTATAGGTATTTTACAATATGCATGTAACAAGTGGAATTATGGGGTGCACTCTGAAAGCAGCAAGGTTTGTGAAAATCTGATAATAACTAGAAACATGATATAAGCTATGATATGGGGGATGAATGCAAAACTGAGTAGGTAGAAAGGCAAGTATGGGCTATATAAGCATCCTGGTTCATTTTAAAGAAGAAGATTGACTTTTGAGCCCCAACCATCGAACTATGCCGCTTTAAGATAGAAGTAATGTTGCAAACGGGTCAAACTTAGCCAGACGTCATATTGCAGAGGGTACAATGAATTATTAATCTGAAGTTGTATTGAAATAACCTCCTGGTTGGCAGTGCAATTACATTTCGTAAAAGTCTCTCCAAAGGTACTAAATAAAATTGCGTTGAGCTGTTAAGTACAGATGGCAATTAACGTTTCCTGCTTGTTACACCTCACACAATTTAATGGCTTAATTTTCTACTAATTACCTTCTTTATTGTCCCCTTGTCTTTATTATCAGCTACAAATCTGTATTGTAGCCATATGTTGATATTATGTAATGATGGGCCTCCTAAATAGAGGCTGCATGCTAGAACGTGTGAGAAGCCTCTGCCAACCCTACAGGATAATTGCAGTTTCAAGGGGGTCATACCACTCTAAAGAGTTATTGACTGAGCTTCTACCACCGGGGCCAAGCCTGACTTTGAGGTGATCTTACCCCTATTGTACAACCCACCTGTCACCACCAGCTGCTCACCCACACCTCCTCTCAAGGGATGAGCAGCTCTTTGCTGAGCCTCCCTGAGAAGAGCCAAATCAGGAGTTCCACTTTCTATGCTCTGCAATTGCCTTCATTATAAGTCCAGCGGGGAGCCGATGAAGCAACATTGAGTAGATTCCTGGGGTTTACTTCAGCCTACAAAATGCTTTCAATGACATCAATTCTAAACAGCTTGGGGATGGAACAGTTCAAACAGTTCCATCCCCAAGTGCCCTATACGCTGCACCTCCAAGTCTCATATCTGGAATCCTCCACCGTGATTAATCTGTGTTTAGTCAGGTATTTCCTATCTATAGGTGATACTGAGTACATGCTCAATTGAAACACTTTATTTTTAATGTTAAAATAGGCCCAGCAGTGAATAAGTACAACATTTTATACCACGGTTATCACATTTCAGAACGATTTTGAGTACCCAAACTGGATAATCCGAGTGCTCTTATCACAGGAGAGAGGCACTGAGAGTTGACACTCGAATATTGATAGTGTTCTTTTTCTATACTGTTGTTATATGTGACAGCAACTATGACATAGCTTTGACATTGGTTCATACTGAAAAAGCTCAGCATTGCCTGGGATTGACCCAGGGACCTTCTGATATAAAGTCCTGCATCTTATCCATTAGGCCAAGGGGCTGGACAATAGGGTTTGGTTAGTTGAGTCATATATCTGGGACCCTATGGATACCACACATATATATATATATATATATATATATATATATATATATATATATATATATATATATATATATATATATGTATGTATGTATGTCAGTGAATGCAGAATGCATTCTAATGCATCCTAAAGGTGCAGACCATGGTATAAACGCAATGTGTGATGATTATGCTTGCACACGTGCCTTTTAGGCATATATTATATTCCTAATCCTTTAATTGTGTTGACTATAATGGTCAGAACAATGCATAGGTGCACTTGTAAGTGACCCACCAACACTGCATCCTTCTTGCTAAATGAACAGTATACCACATACTGCTGCCTTTGCAATTGTCTAATAATAGATAATCACTAATAACTATTATACATATTTAAGAAAACTGTCTCCTTGGTTTAATCAATTTTATGATGACAAAGTACAAAAAGTGCTGGTCACAGTGTGGTACATGATGGGATAACTCGGCATTGAAATTTGTTTAAATGTTCATAAGCAGATGGAAACTCAAGATCTACAATTATTATTATGTCGACTTGAGCTTTGATTGTGGCTGCATTCCTGTGGTAGTCACAGAAACATGCTCCCTTATTACCTTTGTAGCATGTAGGGACTAGTGGGGTAATAGGCATTGGTGGAGAACATGTTCAACATATAGACTATAAAATGCACAAGGTGGCAGATGGATGACCACACATTCTCCTCATCACATCACTAGAAAATAAAATCTGACATTGTCTTGCTAGCGATATCATGTGCTTTAAGGAAACCTGTTAGCACCATATCACACCAGAGAGGCACACTGGCATGGGATGACAAAGGGTCCTCCTTGTGAGATGGCCAGGGTAAATGCATAGCAGAAACCCATTACAGTAACCCATGCTTAGTCAAATGGGAGTGTAAGGCTGGTGCCTTCCTTGTCTATACGACAAGCTTTGACAATTAGGGCAGTGACTAGACCATCATTAGAATGAGTTGAGGGGTCAAAGGGAAGAATACATCAGGAAGGGTTGGAGTTTTAGGGGGCCCATCCACAAGAAATTGCAATGGACTCTTTTTTCAATTCTTGTCCATCTTGTCTCACTTTGTTGATGAAGAGACAACCACTCTATCAAAACATATGCTATATATTGTATGTCTTCCACTGTAATTGGGAACCCGTAGTGGGAACTATATCTAGAATCCTTTCGCTTATTGTCCCGATACAAATATGATTTATATACAGTGATTGCCATTGCCTTCTCTCACCTATTCATTCCCCACAGCCACACATATCTGTCTTCTACTCAATAATGATTACCTGATATTGAATACCTCATTCCTTTCTTAGTCACCACCCTAAGACACCATGGAATAACCCCACCAAATATGGTTGGCTCTATTCACTTGCCATCAAAATAACCTACCCCACCATGCCATTGGTCTATTGTACCATTGCAGAAATCACCCACCTTTGAATGAATTTACTTTAATATATAACCTCTCATATTCTACAACTGAATTTCTATGCTCAAAGGTGCTGTTGTAAAGCTCTAAAATGCTGGCAGGCACAGGGGGTGACATCGGAGGCCAAGTATCTGAAAACAACAGGAGACACTCTTGACAACGGCATGGCCCCTCAATGATTTTTCTTTGAAGAGGGACCTGAGGATGGAGGGAGGAGGAGGTTGGCTTGGATGGGTTTCTTTTCATTATATACCCTAGTTGACGTGGGTTTGAGGATTACGTTGCAATGCATAACGTGGTTTGGTATTGTTTGCAACTGATTTCTGCTTTGATCTTTGCTGCAGGCAGCCCAAAGTATTTTGACTGGAATATTTAGCATTTCATAGTCACCCAGAGGCAATTCAAATAAGAGATATGGTGTTATACCAACTACTTGACCACCCCATCCAGGAGCCATAAAGCCATTTTGTTGCTGATACAACTTGCTGATTATTGTAATGTTGATAACTTTGGTTTGGCCATGGTGTTTCAGCATAGAACTAGATTTAAGAAGGCAAATGTGGCAAGGACCACAGATAGGAGTTGCCACCCCTTGCTTAGTAGGGCTGGGGGTTGTTATTACGCAAACCAACATCGCTGGCCGAAAAGCGGCGGGCAACTCCTAAAAAGTCACTGGATGGGATAGACAGATTGAATGAGATGCCTAAGCATCTCATTCAATCTGTCACATGAGCTAAATGAATTAGTTAAAATAAGGGATATCATAATGATACCTTGGTCAGGAAAATACTGAAAGCTCAACACTGTCCCCACAAGTTACAAGTTGATAACATCTAAGAAGATTGAAACCGTTGAAAGTAAAATGTAAGTTGATTTTCATCACAATCAGTCAAGAGCATCTAGTTTAGGGCATGTTAAAAGAAAGTTCACAAACAAATCAAGGAAATGAACAGTTAGCAGAGATAATTTAGCCTAGTTTACTACTCTATACCAATGGATTATCTAAAATGAGTAGCAAGGCTCCCCTTGTCTTATCCACTGAAATGTCTGAAATCAACTTTCGGTGTCCTTACACATCCTCATAGTGCATATGGCACATGACATCTCTAAGATGAATTTATTGAGTACCTCAAGCTACATAGAACATCAAATCTGTAAGATGCAGATTTATTCAATAGCAGAAATCAGTTCCCTCACAGATTGTCAGGCTCAATGTGATTCACAGAAAAGTTCTAAAGAAAAGGTTAGTTTAAAACAAACCTTCTTATGTCAACTATCTGTATCATATCTCAGTCTCCCCTTTTCTTGTCTCTACATATTTTATAAGGGCAGAGCTTACTTCTGCTTAGCAAACCAGTTTCTAATGATATGCTTGTTACTGATAGCCGATGAAACAATACCATGTCAGTTTCAGTATGAGGTGAAATGCTCCATAGTAAATAGGACATTCAATCTTTACGTATTCCCGGTCAGATCCATGAAGGGGAGGTCGAGTTAGTTTCAGGACTACATGCACTGGTCATCCCATGTACCATTTATCACATCTAAAGGGTCCATTCCGTCACCATAGTCTTATTGCATTCATTATTTACCACAGCCTGAAGCCATTGTACATCCTCTAGCCTTTCCACACTCCATTTACACTGATACTGCCTCTTACATGAGCAGGCCAGACCACAGACTTCCCATCACATTCTGCATGTGTTATGTGATGCACCATTTGTAATATTCTTTTGTTACTGCTACTGTAAAGGAAGACTGGTGTGCTTTACCATGAAGCTTCTGGCCATCAACTCTATTCTAAACTAGGCAAAATGGTAAAGCTGCTTTCCTCTTATCAGTATTGCAGCCAGTAGGCATTTCTCCTTCACTGTTCCTGTATTCATAAAAAGGAAGCACTACTCTAGAGCAATTGCAGATACCTATAAGTTTAAATCCTCATGGTGGAGGTCTCATCAATGTAATCAACTTTGCCATAACAGGAGTAAAACCTTGGCTGGAGCACAGGGATAGGTGGCAGAGTCCAATTGACAAGCCACGATTTACCATTCTTATGCACATTCGCCATGCCAATCAATTTAGAATAAAAGAGTGTGAGAAAAGATAGGATAGTATGGTACTACATTATTGATGGATAGTATGGTACTACATTATTGATGTATTTGAGAGAAGGGTATAGACATACATTAACGAGTAGAAACACGCATTCCCTGTTAATAAGAAACTCCCAATACATTATGATGTATCTAGTCATTATTACACAGTGAGGGTATATTCTTAAGCAATATGCAGACCTATTATGAGATCAAGTAGAGGGGCTGGGCTCTGCCCTCCTTCTTCTTACCTGCATCAATTATTCAAAGGTAGAATGCAGTCTAAGGTAGAAAACCTGCCGCTGTGGTAAAGGCATTAAGAAACCTTACCCTGTTGGTCAGCTACAATAATGAGGAGATGCTAAATGGGCCTGGAGGGAATGTTGTAAACCTTCCCTGCCTTCAAATGACTTTCTCTGGGCAATGACCCTCAACTTCACCAGCTGCCCTTCTCTAGTGAGTCTTGGTAAAGGAACCACCATGCCAGCGACAATTTATCCCTATACTTGAAGCTCCCTTTAGAAATATTGAATTTTGAGAGTAATTCATGTTTCTTGCTTCTTGTAAAAATTGCAGACCCCTCTAAGCGGGGGGACAAAAAAATTTCGCCCCTTTTGAGCAAAAAAGCCCATGCGCGACTATAGAATAAATGGGGGGGACGGAAAAATCTCAGACCCCTCAGAGGGGAGGGAAGGAAAAATATTCGCCACGCGCACACGGAATTTCACCAACCCCCCTGTTGTTAAAAAATGACCACTCCCTTATTCGTCATGATATAAAGGACTGATATTTTCCCAATCCTGTGGGCCACAATAAGAAATATGAGACATAACCTGCTGCAATATTCCCGTTGTAAATACCACAGCACACACTTATCAGGCAGCTTCTATACACAAATGGACATTGTTGTCAATTGGCCAATTACACCTTACATTCCTATTCATTAAGGTTGTCTATCATATCCTCTATTCCTGGATGTTGGGTAAATTAGTTCCCATCCATATAAAGTAATGAACGTATATCAAAAGCATGATACAAATTTAGTGCATATGTATAAGGTGAATATTATTGTAAAGTCTGACTTTTTATGTGCCAACATACCTGTCGCCACCAGCTAGCCACCCACACCTTCCCATGAAGGAATGAGCACCTCTTTGCTGAGCCTCCCTGAGAACCTGGGAAGAGCCAGACCAGGGGTTTCTCTTTCTATGCTCTGGAGGGTGTTGCTCCTATAGTAAAAGGAAGAGCTGGCTAAAAATGCCCTCATTTCCAGTCCTTTCTTTTCATGTAGCTATAACTTGTCCCTTTTGTTGCTCACAAGTGGTCATTCAAGTACAGTGCTCAAAAAGGGGGATTTGAGTAGGTACCTAGTTGGGAGAAGTCAGTCAGTACTATAAACTATAAATAAACTATAGAGCGTGTGAAATGAGTAGGTACCTGGTAGTGCAGCTCTATCTATTTTAAACAAGGCAGGTGACTTTTCAGACTAATGTGGTGAGTGCAAGTACTTAGGTGAAGCAGTGCACGACTTGTTTAGAAAAGAGAGCACATACTCACAGCTCTTTTTACAATAGGAGCAACAGCCTACAGAAATTGCCTTCGTTATAAGTCCAATGAGGAGCTGTGAAGCAACATTGAGTAGATTCCTAGGATTTACTTCAGATCAAAGCCTAAAGTATGTATTCAGTGATATCTATTCCATTTTTAGACAGCAATGGTTCGCTCATCCAAAGTGCCTTATACCTGGTCAGTATACTGCTGCCCATCCTAATCCCATAACTGAAGTAGCATGTGTAAGTGCTGGAGGTCTTCGGCACATAGGCTATACAATACAGAAGACAGCAGATGGATGACCAGACATGGTCCTTATTTTATGTGAATAACTTCTTCCCATAGAGATAGCATTGCAGGGCCGATCCGCACACCCCCAGTGGCATAACGTGTGCCGATCCACCACAGCGGCCGATCCACCACTGCAGCCTCCTTCTGGGTGCATGTAAACATTCAAAATGGCGGACCGCCGCTCATACGGGGGACTACGGTAACGGATTTCGCTAATTATCGGTTAATTAAAGACTCTAAAAACATAAAATAAATATAGAACTAAACTCCCCTGGTGTCCTCGGTGGCCGATCCACCCCTCGGGAGTTGTCTCACCCTCGGGCTAACGCCCTCGGGGGAGACAACTCCCTCGTGGTGGATCGACCACCTCGTACACCACGGTCGTTTAGTTCTATCTATTTATCACATCACGAGCTAATGGAATCTGACATTATCTTGCTAGCAATGTTATGTGCATCAAGGAATCCTGTGAGCACCATCTCATACTAGATAGGCACACTGGTATGGGGTGACAGAGGATCCTCCTTGTGAGAAACCCATTACAGTACCCCATGTTCAGTCAAATGGTCGTGCGATGCTGGTGCCCTCGTTGTCTATATATACACGATGTGGTGCAGGGCAGGTCAGTGACCAGACCATAATCAGAATGAGTTAGGTGGTCAGAGCGAAGGATACATAAGGAGGGGATGTAGTGTAATTCACTTTAGTAACTTTCCCTCCCATTACCTATTTTGAAAATGGCACTAATGTCAAGGCCTGTTGATTATATAGGCCACTAACAGTAACCAGTGTCTTGTAGCCATTTAGCATCAACGAGCCAAACTGGAAGCTTGTCTTGGTCACTCAATGCCCTAAGCAACTAAGCTTCTCATGAGCGCATTTCTCAATATTATTGAGAAATGCCATCCAGGGTTCTAGATCTATGGAAAATGTGGTGCAATCAGCTCTTTTTTGTATTTGTCTGTCTCTACATCAATAAAACCCTTACTTCACCTATCTTTGATGAAGGGTCAACCACTCTATCAAAGCACAGTTTATACAACTACACTTTTCCCATTGTAATTGAGAATCCATACGGGGAGACATAAAAAATTCACTTCAAAAATTCCCCATTGTAGACATGATCTATACCAGTCTCGCCTGGTCAGGATTCTAGGGAATACCTCTCTCGTGTATGAGGATGATGGTCCCCATTTTCTGGGGAAGATTACTACGTGAGGTACTTGCCTAGAAATAAGCACTACAGCAACCAGCGGAAAAAACTTCTTTTACCCACAAACGCTAGGTGCTAGAGACGACTCACGCTAGTGGTCGAGCTGGGGCCAGATTGGATCTATACAGTATCCATTCCTTCTCAAGTATTTATCCTCCCAACAGCCCTACATATATCTGTCGTCCACTCAATAATGACTAAACCTGATTTTGCATACATCATACCTTATTCAGTCACCAACCCAAGACACTATGGAACAACCTAACCATATATGGCCAGCTCCATTCATTCACCATCACAATAGCCTACCTTGTTGTTTCTTTAGTTCATTGCCCGCTTACATAAATCACTCACCTTTTAATGAATTTACCAAAAATGAAACCTCTCCTATTTCACGGCCAGATTTCTATGGTCAAAAGTGCCATCATAAAGCTTCAAAATGCTGGTGGGCACTGGGAATGACATCGGAGAAGCAGTGTTGATAAGGAGGCCAAGAACCTGACAACAACAGGAGACCCTCTTCTTGACAACGGCATGGCCCCTCAGTGATTTCTGTTTGAAGAGGGACCTGGGAGCTGGAGGTCTGCCTGGGTGGGGTTCTTTCTGTCAGCACTGCTGGGTCACATAGGTTTTGCGGTTCACATGGTAATACATAACAAGAGTTTGTATCATTTGTCACTAATCGGTGCTCCTCTCTTTGCTTCAGGGAGCCCAATGGATTCCAACAGGGGTCTTTAGCATTTAAAACTCCCACAGAGCCAAAACTATGTATAGAGAAGAGATTGTGATATCAATTACTGAGTAGTATGACACACCCAATAAGCACATAAAGCCAGTTTGCAGCTGATATCATGCTGATTCGATGTCAATAATCATTTGGCCATGATTGTAGTTATAACTTAGAATTAGATTTGAAAGCCACTGACTGGGATGGACATATCAGGGTATACATGTGGACATGTCTTCCATAAAGGGAAAAGTCCTTAGTATCTCATTCAATCTGTCATATGAATTATTCAAAATCGGGGCATCATATGAATACATCAACCAAGTTGATACTCTTAGTACTATGTCACACAAGGCTGAACACAGTCTTTTAAATCACAAGTTGGTTACATTCATTTCATGCAGATTACAACACTAGTTGTTTATAGAAAATAGTTATGACCCTGGATCTTTATCAAGTTTAAAGTATGCTAGAAGAAGATGTACAAATAACTCTGTATGGCTCCCTTATCTTGTCCATTGAAATATCTTTAATGAACGACCAGTATCCTCTCACATCCTGATAGTGAGCATGAGCACAAAACATTCTCCTATGTGGATCTAATGAAGTGTTGAAGTTAGGAAGGACATCAAATTTGTGAGATACAGAATTCATTCAATAGCAGAAATCAGTTCCCTCACAGATTATCCGACTCAATGTGATCTAGAGAAAAGCCCTATTGTAAGGGTTAGTTTAAAACAAAATTCTTTGTCCCAACTGTCTGTATGCTCTCTCAGCTATTCTCCCTTACTCTCCCCATCTCTCCACGTAAGGTCATTTCTGCTTTCTAAAGATCAACTAAAGGTCAACTTGTGACTGATAGATGCTTAAAAATAGTATCAAGTCAGTTTTCTTGCTGCTCATGGGATCTCAGTCTCTCAGTCAGGAAAATGGAACCTAGCAAACATGGCGGTGAGATTTTATATATTCCTGGTCAGTTCCGTTAAGGGGAGGTCAAGTCAGTACCAGACCCAGCACTGGTCATCCCACGTACCATTTGTCACATTTAAAGGGTCCTTTGTGTCACCACAGTGTAATTGCATTTACGATTTACCACAGCCTGAATCCATTGTACATAGCCAAATGGATTCCTCTAGCCTTTCCACACTCCATTACCAACCAATGTGCATCTTACATGAGCCAGCCACAGGATAGACTTTTCTGCAGGCATTATGTGATGCACCTATTGCTATTTTCTTTGGTTACTGCTGCTGGAAAGGAAACTGGGTGCCCCATCATGAAACCACTAGCCCTTAACTCTATTCTAAATTAAGCAAAATGGCTAACCTGCTTCCCTCTTCTCAGCATTGCAGCCTTTCTCTGTCACCTTTCTGATATTTACAATGAGGAAGCACTACCCAAGAGCAACCCCAGATTCAGGACTGCAGGTTTAAAGCCTCATGGCGGATGTTCTATCTCATCAATCTCGCCATGTCAGGAGTAAATCCTAGACTGGAGGAGGGCAGGAGTAGGTGTCAGGGCCCATTTGACAAGCCACTATTTACCATTCCTATGCACATACGCCATACTAATTATCTCGGTGTAGAAGAGAGTTGGAAAAGGATAGAATACCAAGCTGATATATGATTGATATATGTTTGCTAGCTTTCATATGAGACATCATGATAGCAATAAAGTCATGCTAAAGATACACCAACACATATCTTAATTAGACTAGTAATGTCCTCTTCATTCAAATAAATGGAATTAATCAAACCACTGTTTGCTCTGGATCAACTTTAGCCAAAATAGCAATCATGCTATGTGGGATCACACTTCATAGGAGGTTACAGACATATTCCTGAAAGAAAAAAAACAAACAAACATTAACCACTGAATACAAGCAAGCATTCCCTGTTCAAAAGAAATTCCCAAGTCAAATAGCTGCATTTAGTCATTCTTACACAACCAGGGAATCTTCTTCGCAAAAATATGTAGATCAACAAGATAAAAGGTACACCCATGAGGGGATACACGAGCGTACCTTTTACCGTGTTGATCCACCGTGCGAACAAATATTGTGGCAATATGGGCCTGGAAGGAATGCTGGGCAAGGATGCCCAGCTTCACCTGTTGCACTGTTTAATGCTGAGGGTATTGGCTGCTGTCCCCTTGTTTATCATGGCATAAAGGACTGGTGTTTTCCCATTTCTGTGAGCTGCAATAGGAAATAGGATCCATTACCTGCCACAACTTCCCTCTTGTATAAATACAACAGAATGCACTTCAACCCAAAACCAGGAATTCATTGACCAATAACTTTCTTTCCTAGTTCATTCAAAATGCTGATGTTTCCCGATATCCCTACAGCTAAAAACTCACTTAAATGTAAAAGGATATTTCTGGTATTACATCCACAGCTCTAGGCGTACAGACCACGCCATAGCTAGCTATATTTGGAGGTTTAAAGTAATAATGCAAATATTATCATAGTGCAAAAGTGTTTCCATTCAGAATGTGGGATAACAAAGTGGGTAATTAATTGGAGGAGCAATGGACTTGTGAAGGAGTGTGGGGGTGGTCCCTGCTGAGAGGAAAGAATGTGCTGGCTTGGTATTAGCATGATTTATAGCAACCATTCAGTCACCTTAATTTACCTTAACCAGGGATATCTTGAGTGTAATTGATTTTCTCAGCTCTGGAGCATCCTGCCCGGCAAGCAGCTTTCAGGGCTGGGAAGGTTGTGGTGGGGGAGGGGATGAGAGAGCAGTTAGCAGGGAAATTGGATTTGGAATGACATTTATTTGGAGAGGTAAGGTGAGCCACAAGTTGTGCAAGAGGTTCATATTACATTTGATTGTATAAACTCTTTGTAGGCCTATCAGTGTAAATGCAAATGTAGGGTCATGATTGGAGACATGGGCCCACATTTTCCCACACAATGTGCGTTTCAAATAACTTAAAGCTGATAGTGTCCCTGAGACGTTTAGAGATGCATCATTGCCAAATCCACATACATAGCCTCCAGGGTCTGCATGATTCTAAATTAGGCATTTATGTATCTATGGGATGGTCAATGTATGCTTGACAGTTGACAGGGGAAAAATTATGTTTTCTTATCTAGTGTCAACATGATCTTTTCGCTGTCAACTGTCAAGTTTACAGTTGACAGCAGATTTTCTTTTTAAACTTGACAGTTGACAGTGGAAAATCATGTTTTCTTATCTGGTGTCAACATGATTTTTCTGCTGTCAACTGTCAGCTTGACAGGGTAAAAATCAAGTTGACAGCAATTTCTTTTCCAGTAGACACTTGACAGGGGAAATTATCATGTTTGACAGCAATACGGCTTCAATAGTATTTCAACAAAGCCTCTCAAAAGTTAAAATATACTGGCCTAATTATGCCGCTGATCATTGCAATGACGAATGGTCAGTACGAATCTATCCCATTAACATAATTGTTTTGTTGCATTCTTATGCATAAATTTAAAAGACTTACTCATTTCACCTAATTTACTGTCCATGCCAGCAATATGGCACATCATACCAACAATGATAAGAGATCATAATGGGCCCCATTACTTAATTGAGAGCTACCATAAAGCGTCAGAATGGACTGTGGTATGTGGGAGGATACAGTTGGCAATGTACCCACAGATGTATCTCATCATGAGAATTGCCTTTCAGACCACTTATAAATTATGGATGGAGATATAATGTGTCCAGCTCTAGAATGTATACTGAAATAACTTTGTTTAGTCTGGGTCCCATCGCTGCTGTGCTTTCATCTCTAAAGGACGATCCAATGCTTTTCAATTTTTTTTTAAAACAAAATCTAAACTTTATTTACCAATATATTTTCAATCATGAGTAGTATAATATAATGTTTAATAACATGTTATTGTTAACAATGGCTGGTACGGGGTATCCTGTCAGTACCGCTTGAATGAAGGGTTTCAAAAAGTTTTTTGCCCTTTTATAGTGCTTGACATGTGACTTGTATTGACCAATCAGGATTTGCTCAGAGCAACCCTTGATTAAATGACATTTCATTGGTTGCCATGATGTAATGGTTGACAGGGGAAACGTTTAGTCTAACAACAGTGTGTTAAAATGAGTAACTGGCGGTTTCACCTGTGGGGATCCTTAGACTGCTTGAAATAAAATCATTTTTAGAGGTTAGAATAGACCTAAAAGTCTGAGAATAATTTGGCGGTACCATTGTCATTGGGACAGATGGGGGAATTATTTTTGGCCTCAAAAACAGTGTTTTGGATGCTAAATTAATTCCAAAAGTGCATAGATAAATTATTCATTGGTCATGTGACCAATTTTAATTTATTTATGACTGGAAAATTAATTCGACAAATTTTCAGAATTTTTTTAAAAGGGCCTGGTGCCCTAGAAAATTTTATGGTAGTAAAAAAAATCACAAAATGCAATTTAAAACATGTCAATAGCACTATGTAGATTGGTGAAGGAAGGTCATGAGACTATATTCCTGTCCAGGAAAGATTGGTTAGGTGTATGTGGCAACCACTCAGTCACCCAATCCTATACCCTGGTGTGTCATCAATGTATTAAAGGGTCGCTCACATTCATGCCTTAGGGGCATTTGTGTGTAGCCTTTGAATCCAATTATACTTAATCAAATTACGGAGATGTTTTGCCTTCTCAGCTTTTGGGTGAGCATGGATAAAGTCCACCACAGTAATGGTCATGTCCCTGTGTTTGGTGTCTTTACCTCTTTTAGAACAAGAATTCATGTGGCGAGAAACCTCACTACGGCGGAATTCTTTTCTTCTTATTTTTCCGTGGTGGTCAGAAAAACGGGTCTTTATGGCATTTTCTGTCTGGCCGACATACTGCATGCCACAACTTTTACAGGTGATACAATAAATTAAATGATATTGTTAACAATGAGTGGGCACTATTAGTGCGTGCTGCCCAACTCTGGTAATGGTAGGCACTATCATAAATATATTGTTAATATTTTCCACTATGGATAATAGGTAATCAAATTAATCCACTTCGAATTCTAGGATGTATATTTATTACGGTAATTGTCTCTAAGGGGGTAACAAAGGTATTTACCCCTTTTCAGAGAAACAAAAAAAGCTTAATATAGAATTAGGGGGACAGGAAAGTTTCAGACTCCCCTGCTGTTAAAACCTTACCACTCCCTTATAAGTTTCTTACACTGTCAATTGCTATCGAGCATCATTAGAGGTCGTCTTTAGAAGTTTCTTACGCTGCCAACTGTAATTGAGCATCATTAAAGATAGTCCTTACAATTAGGATTGGTGGGATCACTGTGGTCAAGATATGTCCTTTGTTCCTTTAAAGGTCATAGATCTACAGCTCATGGAAGAGGGCTGTGGGTTCTGCAGTAAGTAGTTGGTGCTATAGTGCGACCTCGGTGAACTAAAGTCATTTTTACATTATGGATTGAGTCGTACACAGTTCTCAAACTTTCTTTCGGCTTAGACAATCCTATTTCAGTGTGTCAGTCAACCGATTCCTCACAAACAACCTAACCATCCACAGAGATGTGAATAGATCTCTACAGCACAAAATTGAATGATTAAAATACCATAGGAATTAACTGTGTTTTATACGAGAATAGGAATTAGCTGTTTCCTGGTAGTATTAGTGTCACCAAAAGACGTTTGTAGAGGTGTCATGTGCTCATCTCTGGCACTATCTCCTGGCAGACATCTTTGAGACAAATTTAAAAATATGACGAATGGATATGCATGGGAGAGATATTATAGAAAAATAGAATTACCCCCCTCCGCAACCTTTTCAATGATATTGAACTGGTTGAATGAAATAGAAGATTATTCTGATTTCAAACTGAACACGTCTTCCAAGTCAGCTTTTCTTCTACCCCGTCCCCTTTCTAAGACCCACGAATTCTTCTGTGTTTTAGCCATGGCAAGATTAGAGATCATATGCTACATAAGGTTCCTTCCACATTCTACCTATACATCGGTTAACACTGACAATGTTTGCTGCCGGAGCAAAACTTGGGAATTGCCTGAAGAACTGCATTTGGTAAAATCATAATGGAAATCTCACGTAGGTAAGATAAGGTCACATCCATATACATCCATACAGGAAAGGTTCAGGCTTTATTGAGATGGTCTAGGAAAGACGGACATGGGATTAGAGGAGAAATTATTCCCATTTGTTAGAACCTTGTGGCAGTGCAGGCAAGCGGAGAGAAATAAAAGTTTGAGGTTATGAAAGCACACATTATTCCTGTGGGGTTATGGGACTACAACAGTTTCTCAGCACCTTGTGTGTGTGGTTCGTGGGTAGGGTGAGTGTTTTAATACGCTCTCTGTTTTTATAACATGTAATTAGAACCATTGCTAACTACTCACGCAAATTCACACACACCAGGAGGGTCTTTCCTAAACATAACGAGGAAGAACCTCTTAAATATTTTCAGAGATTACTGAGGGAACGTGCATGGGCTAACTCGTTTCTACAGTATTCCAAATAGCTGCTCAGTAAAGGGATGTAACGGAAATGGAGAATGGAAAAATTACACTTCTGTCCCATGTCTTATATCATAATAATGGTTAATTCAACCCAATCACAAATAAAGCTTATTAAGATAAGCCCAGCACACACAGAGTTTTGAGCGTCCATGCACGTTTAACTTCTTGAATTGACGAGAATACTTTTAGCAACAAAAAAACGTGCACGTTTTATTTTTTGGTTCTCGTTTCCTTTTTAGCAAAACCCTCCAGGAGTTGAAAGCTATAAAACTCCCTAAGAGGAACGTTACCCTTCCCATTATTGGCATACTTCCTGGTTTTGATACCAACCAATTTCACCTCACTTTTGTAAGCCGAACTGCTCATGAAAACTGCACTAATGCTCCAGTTGGTGGAGGATGAGCAGCTCCCCTGTGGGAGCATTACATATGAGAAGGCACTATCCTGGATTTTGTACAAACAGGAAATTTATCTAGGAGGTGTGCATATTTAGGTAGGATGTCCCAGTCTGACACTGTGTAGCTGACAGGAAATTGGGTGTGAGGATCTGATTGACTCGGCTCATTACCGGATGGTTCATAGATCGCCACTAATCATCATAAGATGTTGGACTTGAGCTTCTCAAGTTGATCTTAGGACAACCAGTATGCAGCTCTGAATGAAATAATTGTTGCCGATGCAATGCCAGTAATGTGTGTCCTCACTTAAACAGAGGAGAATTTTCTATCGGTATCTTGACACTACACTGCCAAACACATATAGAAGATCACATTTTAGAAGCCATCAGCATGCATGTTTAATAAGGGATTTAAGTCATCTATCAGGCTTTAGATAAGACAGAAATGAGGGATTTCTCAAGAATTCTGAATCAGTTTGAAGTTTCTCTTAATGAGTCCCACTTTGACGTCTGCTGAAAGTGTCCCATGTGACTAAAGAGTGAAAGGTTTCTTCAGCTCAGCAAATGTGTAAAATATGAGAAATCAATCCATGCACTCTTAATTACGTGTCTTTGAGAGATCACTTGATTTGCATAAGTGGCCATAGAGGTTGTGTTTGCATGATTTCCGTTTTATTTCATTATGTGTAGCAAAGAGCCTCTTTGAATGTGGTATGGTATTGGAAGATGCCTACTACAGTGATGGACGATGCATCCATAGTGTATTTGATTAACTACAACTGTTTTTGGAATAGAATTTGGAATCAATGACCAGATCTCACTCTATATGATAACCTGTTTTTGCCCTTTATTAAAATAAGGTGCATTCTGTGTAATATTCTTGCAGCAAAGCTATTGTATATTACTGGAAAGCATTGATTCCAGTCATTGCCCAGACAGTAATCATTGCTGCAATCCTACCAACAAAATAGCCAGCGTTAAATAAGCACACCAAAGTTATTATGCAGTGGATATTCATGATACTGGACTGTTTTAGTACTGCAAGCTTTGTTCCATTGTTGCTGGCAATAATGACTGAGACACCCAAAAACAGCATGTCGAGACAAAAAGAAACCCCAATCACTGTAATTTACATTCTCACTGACTGTCCAATTCAAAGGTGGTTTTGCAATATAGCGACAGAACGATTGTGGCGCGGAGTAATTGCTACACATTAATCACACAGATCGACACACACCTTAAGGGTTATGGCTTAGAACAGAGGTTTTCAGGGAATTTATTAGTATGTTGTCAAACGCTGTTGATATGACACACCAAATATGGGTCAAATTTATATATAATTTGTTAATTGGATACTTCAATCTTCTGTTGTCATGTAGTGCTTGCGTGATACTTGAAGCGCATTGTTAGTGTGAGCTCAAGAGTAGGTTTATCAGAATCGCCCCCCCCCCCGATCTGCGAAAAGGGGTCTTAGTGCAGAGGGTTCTAAGACCCCTTTTTCCAGTCCATGCCACAGATATCTGTTTACCTCGCGCATTCAACAGAGGTATGGTGGGGGCTCCTCAGAACCATTAGAATCACCCACCCTAGCTTAGAGTTCTATCTCCATTGTGTGCACTTGCTAAATCCCCCAGATTTACATTGGGCATACATTGTGACACAGTAGGGTAACATGACCTTTAACCGTAGAGCAAATGTCTCTGGTTAATCTGCCCAGGAAGAGTAAGTTACAGGAGAAACCAACACTTACCCATTAAATACAGTTTCTTTTCTTTCCTCCGTAGTAGTTTTAAGATTATCGATTATGTAGGTTTTTTTAATGAGTAAATAATGATTGAGGTAGGTGTTTGTGTGGAATCAATCTAAAAGCTTCCAAAACTAGTTACACCCACACCATCTAACAATCATTTTGCTATATACTAGTTCTAGGCACCCATACCACCACCAATTCTACAATTCAGTATATTACTAGGCACCTATACCACCACCAATCTTGCATTTCCCTATGCTACTAGGCCTTTATGCCACCACCAATCCAACATTTCCCTATACTACTAGGCACCCATACCTCCACCAATCCTACGTTGCCCAGTGGTCTTTTTCACGGGTGGTGGAAAATCTTTACTAACGATAGGCACAAAGGAAGATAAGTTGAAGAAGTTGTAGTGGGAACCATTGCTTGATCTGGCCTGCACAAAGAGGTAAGCACTGATAACAGACAGCATGATGGGTACCAGCTGTTATGCAATGCACCCTGCAAAGAGTCCATTTAGACTTTTGTGTGTTTCTGCAAGTCATCAATGGACACATCCCCCCCCCTCTTACATGGCTTCAAGTCCCATCAGCTCTTCGCCTGTCCCCCCCTGTTCTTATCATAACTGTTAGCCCTCTCTTCACTTTCAGAGACAAGTGAAGATAACTTGCTTTATTTAATCAATGACTTTGCTGTAAAAACTATGCGTAGCATTCTGTATTATGATTAAAATCACTTGTCAGAATATGTGTGTAAGAGATAAATACTAACTGCCTTACCTAAAGTGCATCTGTAGACATTTTTGAGTCTAGAACTGACCCCATCCTCCCAATAGACTGGCCTTGTGAAATGACATATTTACCCCATATTCAAAACGGCACTCATTCGTTGCTGGTACCCAACCCAGACCCACAGTATTGAAATAGGACTGAGTACTTGCCAAGTACAAGATGAAGCAAAAGGGTCTAGTTAAAAGTTTGTATTATTTTCAAAGTTAACTCGATTTTTCGTCTTAAATCCATTTCATTCCCTGAATAATAGTTTTACATACTCTTATCAATCTAGCTCCTTGGATTGAATTCTTTTTAAGAGAAAACAATCATTTAAAGGGGCCCTGGCATGGTAATGCATGCCCGCATTAAAAAGTAACGTGATCACCCCTTGACCAATCAGAGCGTCGCGATTTTTTCCGCTGGTTCCCGCGATTTTATTATCGCTGTTTGGATCGGTACCCATGTTGTTAATTTTCCATGCCAGTCCCCCTTTAAAATATAATCTCTACAGAGTAGGCATTCATGAAGACAGCAGGCACAACAATCTGCCATTTTTTCTTCTACAAAAATGGAGCACTAAAATAATATGTCTGTAGAATAATGTTGATCAAATAATATGAGAATAGAAGGCTTATGTGCCTAACATAGTCCTCCTCAAAATTCATACCATTATCTCTTATAATCATTAAATTATCTATGCTTAAACGTCTGAATTGATCACCTCCGAGAGAATCAGCTTGGATAGTGGTGTCATCATTTATGACGTAACATCACGTCACTTAGCAACGTCATGTAATCTGGTAACGTCACGTCACTAGGCAACGTCAGTGGCGTCATCAAACAGGCCACAATGTGCCGAGGATACAGGCCAAAGTTTGCTGAGATATTGGGCCACAATTTGCCAAGATAATGGGCCACAATTTGCTGAGATAATCAGCCACAGTTTGCCGAGATAATCAGCCACAATTTCACATGAAACTGCAGTACCGGTAGGCCTTTGCAGGCACAGTTGACCCCCCCCCCTTTCCGTAGTGCCGAAGGCACTAGTACACTGAAAACCTGGAAGATCCGAAACTAGTCAGCGGTGACCACTTTAGGTCCTCAAGTTGACGATACCTAAAACTACAACTTTAGGTAGTCAAAATGACGACTTTAGGTCATCATCCTGACGACCTGAGTCATCACTATGACAACTCTGTACTGTCAGTATTGTCATACTGACGACTCAGGTCGTCAGGATGACGACCTAAAGTCATAATTTTGACTACCTAAAGCTGTAGTTTTAGGTATCGTCAACTGGAGGACCTAAAGTCGTCACCGCTGACTAGTTTCGGATCTTCCAGGTTTTCAGTGTATTGTTGAAAGACAGGTCTTTAGGTAACCTTCAAAGGCTGAAGACATGTGTTAGAAATACAAAAATATCAGTAGAATGACAGGTTAGATATAGGATTTCTCAAGATATCTTCAGGAATTTGTAGATAGCTTCAGTAGAGTTTAGAAATATCATTCACCTATCACTCCCCTTTGAAGATATCTTCGCCCTTGGTGAAAAAGACCACTGTACTACTAGACACCCATACCTACACCAATCCTACTTTTCTCTACTATGCACCTATAACACCAACAATTCTACATTTCATTATACTACTATGCTTCCATACCACCACCAATCCTACGTTTCCCTTTACTACTATGCACCCCCAACCCAATCCCACATTTCCCTTTACTGCTAGGCGTCCAAAATACCATTAATGCTATATAAATTCCCTTGTACAAAGTCACTGTTGATTTCATTACTTCTTTTTCTTTTTGTTTTACCGAAAAGTAGAATGACAATTGACTGTATGTGATGTCATGTAGATTGAAAGAAGCACATAAATTAATTTATATAGCTAAGTGGCAGGGCCAGTGTGGCAGACATACCTCTAAGCAGTGGTAAATACAAAACTATTTGTCAACACATTGCTTGCAAGAGTCGAAGGGATGCCATCTGATATCACTCCGTAGGCGAAGGGCATGGTCACAACCACTAAGGCTGGTCGGTGACGCCAAAGTCATGAACCGAGATAAAAATTCAATCACCGCTCCAACATAACAAGTCATGAATAATCTTTTGCTTTGATCCAGGGACAGACAGGATAGGTTTGGTTGTGGCTATGTAATGTGTGGTGGATGGTGCTTTATTGGATTGTACAAAGATCACAAAGGGAAGAGTAGTGTTACTACTGTTAGCGTGAACTTGGTGGGAGCCATGGGGCAAAGGGTGAATTCAGGAAATGGGATCAAATGCCCCATGTTTAAATTAGTTAGGAACAATAAAGCAGAGAAAATTAACCTGTCGAAAACTCTCTCAGGAGGTCATTTCTTAAGGCAATGCGATGACACTCAGTCCTGGGACTGCAGATACCACTGCTAGCTCCATAGGGATTTTGGTATGACTTGAAGGGATTCTGGAGTCTGGTTTCCTGTTTTCCAAGCCCCATGTGCAGGTTATAGGCCTCTTCTTAAGTTGGTAATGTGGCTGATAAGCAGGTCCAGCCTATCAGGATTGGGAAACATTGACAAGCCTCCTCCGTAGGAGGAGGGAAAAACGTTGGGCTATCCTCCAACATTTCTGGTTGGATTTCATATACTGTCAGGTTAGGAATAGAAAAATCAATTGTGAAATACAATAGTGATTTGGGCAAAAAGGTTGACCTGCATAGGGGTAGACCTTGTTATTATCCAGGTATCCATGTATGAACACCTCCAAAACAAAGTTGTATATGAGGAGATATGCTGCAGTTACTTTATGAAAATTATTTCAAATTATGCATTTTATGTGGACTCCATACCCCCTCTCTCACCTCCCCAGCTGCATTACTCCCACTGTTGGAGCATGGTCCAACACCTGCACTAATCTCTTATTAGCCATCACTATGGCAACCAGGAAATAAAAACACTCACTGGGGGGGGGGGCAGTGTCCAACAGTGGGGAGTTGTCCAACTGTGGGCCAGGAGGGTGTTGCTCCTATAATAAAAGGAAGAGCTGGCTAAAAATGCCCTTGTTTCCAGTCCTTTCTTTTCATGTAGCTATAACTTGTCCCTTCTGTTGCTCACAAGTGGACATTCAAGTACGGTGCTCAAAAAGGGGATTTGAGTAGGTACCTAGTTGGGAGAAGTCAGTCAGTATAATATACTATAGAGTGTGTGCCATGAGTAGGTACCTGGTAGTGCAGCTCTCTCTATTTTAAACAAGGCAGGTGACTTTTCAGACTAATGTGGTGAGTGCAAGTTGAATGGTGAAGCAGAGCGTGACTTCTTTTGAAAAGAGGGTACCTACTGACAGCTATTTTTACCATAGGAGCAACATGCTCCTGACCCCCAGTATCCAACATTGGAGAGTTGTCCAACAGTGGGCCAGGCTCCTCCACATACATGTTTATTAGTGGAGATATGGCCAACGTTTTTACTCTAGTCTTGTGTTTCTTTTCCGAAGCCTGCTTATGGGGATGGTTTTAGTGTAGCCGCTTTTAGTGGAGCAGAGGCAGACGTGAATATGATGGACAGGAGTACACTGTAGGTCTTTCTCCATTACATAGGGATATGGGAGGGGGGGAGCAGGGATTAAGAACGATATAATCTCCCTTATAAATAGGAAAGTGTTATCAGTATTTCGGAGAATCAGTGGACAAGTTGACATGTTTAATCCCCCTTAGACAGGTTTTCGGAGAAGGTTTGGACGTACATCAGGCCGATCCACTCAACTTAATCTACACCACTGTACTACATCTCAAATGTAATTTACTTAACCAATTCCAGGATCTCGGGTAATTTCAGGCATCGCATCCACATACAAATACTTTACCCATGGGACGTTAGACTGGTATCTCTTGGTAATAATTGTAATAGGTTCTTGGTATCTTCCTTAAAATGTGATTGGGAGAGATCACCCTCAATATCCAAAGCATAAAGCAAGAGATTTGGATATTATAACTTTTTAATCAAAAACAGATTAATGTTTACAGTTATTGCCCAAAACGTTCAGAGTTAGACGTTAACATTACTGTTCCACTCAAATATAGTTTCGGGTGCTGTAGTGAATAATCATAATACTGGTTGTCTTTGCTGTGCAGAAGGTATGAATAAAAAATGGCATTTTAGTTAGGCAAAGCCAAAATTTAGCAGATTTGTTCATTTCATAGAGGAGGGAACTCATGGTAATTTGGTGAGGCAAACATGCGATTTGTCTTTTTGTGAACCATGTAATTCCTTCATATGAGGGCTCTGAATATTAAAAGTATAATTGCATTGGCAATGTCATTGTCCATTCGTGAACTGCTCTATTGGGTGAGAGCCCAACTAATTCCGTTTCTTATGTCTCTTTCAAATCAATGCCTATTATTCTTCATGTGAATTCAATCGTGAGGACGAAATTGGAGAGAATTTTGGCAACTGGACTTGTTGAAGTGCTAATATTGGGGAAACATAAATCATAATTCTACATCTTTCATTAACAAATCATCTATCAAAGGGATGCCCTCTCCACTTAAGAACTGACATTTCAATTTTGATGATTAACACTTTAGACTTTCGCTATCTGAACCAGTGCCGCAGTACGTCTGCATCATACCGATTTGTTAGTATCAATTAGTACTGCAGGCTGTTGCAAAAAGATTTGGAAACGATTTTGTCGGAGGTGGTATTCCCAAAATGGAACTGACTGACCTCAGGGAATCAATTCCCTGTTGGGTTGCCAAAAGATAATTGGTCATAGAAGTAGTTTAGGAGTGGTCAGGAACTGGTGAATGCTTCCTAATCGAGAACCAATTCCCAGACAGTTCCTTTCTCCAATTCCCTGGCCTTTTGACTATGGGAAGCATTCAGGTGGAATTAATCATGGAACCAGTTCCTCAACTTTTTGCAATGCAGTCTAATTCAGAGTAAGTAAATTCCATTACAGTATAAGGTGGGAATTAGTCTCCCTGGGTGGAGAATCGGGAGGAACTGGAAGATGCATTAGTTACAGTGAGAATTGAATTCCAAATCTTTTCGCAACAGCCTCCAGGCGATTCTACACTGGAGGCTGTTTCTTTAAACACTACGACTGCACCCTCCCAGTCACACCAAAACGCCCAAAGGAATAGCATTGATATGTACAGTCGTATTGCTCTGTGCGACCGTAGTGCCTTAAGAAATGATCTTCTGGTAGTGGATTGCATTCGTACATCATATGGCAATGGATGAACACACTGTAGTAATGTATTAGCAGCAACTAAATGTAGCCTCCTTATCCAAAGAAATATGGCATTGTCTGCACTGTAAAAATGACTGTTGAATCTAACAGGGATCCTCACACAACTGAACAGTGAACCATCGTAATTGTGTTGCAGTGAACCAGTTTAGTTTTTACAAGAAGCCCCAGGTGGCATTACAGTGAGCCACAAATGTACAATGAATCTCTGAAAATAATGATGGATCTCTGACAGCTTTGGGTCAAGGATTCGGTCATTATGGCGATGACTTTTTACAGTGTGTCTAGTGCAAGAAAATTCATACAGGACAAGTCCAGGCGGTATGTGACATTTATAATAGAGATGTACAATAAACCAGATGGACTGGACCTTAAAATCTTTCCATATAACCTGATTTTTAGGACATCTTGATCTAGATCGTAGACTATTTCTTTGATCTTTATTCCATATATGACATCTCTATGTAATACAAGTAGGTCGCTGGAGATTAAGGAATGTCAATTAACAATCAGATGAATTTCATTATATGATTTAAATGGAACTAATTACATTAATACGGAAAGTATGCAGAGTAATTAATATTTCCTTCTTCATTGCAATAAGAAATCACCTAATTCTCTTTGCGTAATAAAACAAACTGCCAAGCCAGCCATGGAAATTGGCGAATTCAAAGAGGCAGAAAATCTGCCAATAGTCTCACGTCACATCATTTCCTAAAGTGCTATGACCGCTCGGCACTGTTGTGGATGATCGTACACAGTCTTGCCCGGTCGGGATTCTAGGGAATACCGCTCTCGTATATTTTCTGGGGAAGATTACTACGCGAGGTACCTGCCTACAAATAAGGACTACAGCAAACAGCGTAAAAAAACTTCTTTTACCCACAAACGCTAGGTGCCAGAGACGACTCACGCTGGTGGTCAAGCTGGGGCCAAATTGGATCGTATATAATGCCCTGTGATTGCTCTGTACAAATGACACTTTAAATAGGCCGTAATCAATTCGAGGTCGGCAGGGCAGTGGAATCACAGTCTCGCCCGGTCAGGATTCTAGGGAATACCTCTCTCATGTATGGGGATGATGGTCCCCATTTTCTGGGGAAGAATACTAAGTGAGGTACCTGCCTAAAAATAAGCACTACAGCAACCAGCGGAAAAAACTTCTTTTACCCACAAACGCTAGGTGCCAGAGGTGACTCACACTAGTGGTCGAGCTGGGGCCAGATTGGTGGAATCATTAGTGACCTCTGTTGTACTATAGGCATATTCCTAAGGTTATTTCTTAACATACTACGACGTACCAAAATCTCTATAATCATAGGAATGTATGAGGTTGCCCAGCAAATTGTCGTCATCTGTCGCCATGATTGGTCATCAATGGTGACTCCTTTTTGAGTGATAACTCATTCCGTCATCTTTCGCCACTGTGTGTTAGACTCACGAGGCATAGCAACTGCTATTCCTGGTGATCTTGTGCTATAACGATCTCGTGTTCCATCTAGCAACATGCATGAGCAACTTCACACAGGTTGATGAGGACTCAGGACAATTTGCTGGGTGTAGTGTCCTAACAATGCCCTTCAGGGCTATAGTTTTACTTCACTGCTGTCGGTCAGGCAGATAATTTTTCTAATCCAACCGATTTTTCTATATAACTTATATAAATATCATAAATTGTCGGCTTATCCAAAATGCACCTGACCGAAGGCAGTGGAACTGACCCTTATGACAGAAGACAGTTGTAGCACATTAAGTAATGCCCTCCAGAGCGATTCTGCAGAATCAAGGCTTTTTCTTTTGCAACTTACAAAGAAAGAACCAACAGACAGAGATCTCTAGCCCTGCATTTCCTCATCAGATGGATGTTGATGGTTGCCCTTTTATGGTGTCATTGGGAAATGCAATCATCCTCATTCATCATCCGGAAAAGAGAGAATCCTGTTTAATACTTTGTGGTTTTGTTCCCTTTCCTCTCTCTTTATTGCAGTGTCAATTAACGGACAAATAAAAAGGAGTTCCTGGTCTTTTGTCAGCTCTGCAGTATGCAATGAGTAATCTGGGTTATTAGCTCTCATCGTATTTTACCGTTGTAAAGATGGCAGTGATGCTTATTATGCTCAAATTGATTCTGGAAGCAAAATAATTTTGTTATTACGCATGAAGAGTATTCTCAGAGGTGAAAGGAATCACACTGCTGTGCCGTGATAGATCTTGGCAATAATCTCGCCATATGTTGTCATCACTAAACTGGCTATTTTATGGTGGAGGAACCGGTACTGGTGGTGCATTGTGAGTACCTCTGAATGAGATAGATCTGATCTCTAAATCTACTTATACAGGAAATATAATTATTAAATACCTGGCGGGGGTAACACTAATTGATGAAAGATAATTTGTTGTGGTCTCTGATTTGAACCACCATGTGTCTAGGAGTAGATGCATATAAAACTATACTAGGCCTGTTTAGATATTGTGACTAAAAAAACCTTGCAGGATTATGTTGAAGATTCCGAAATCAGTCCCTAACCACCTTTTTTTATATTGCATAACAGAAGGTAATGTACCTATTAGTGTGAAAATGTTACTGAGCGAATAGACAACTACTTTCTTCACATAGAGACTGTCTGTTGTTCTATAATGCATGAATGCAGAAGAAGTTACCTATTGTCTTTATAAAACAGTGTACGTTTCCTTCCAAACACTGAAGCACCCAATCAAAGGATGTCTAGACCAATTAATGGTCCTTAATTTGTTTACTGCTACCATGACCTTTCTCAGGTGTGCACTGCACTCTTGTAATGCACTCAAGGTCACCCCTGTCATGCAGCAGAGCACTGACCCCCGTTTTATAGAAAATTATAGATGAACGGAATTAGATATCATGTGCCGCCCCTGTTTCTCAGCCATTTGTAAAGACATTTAGATTTACTAACCTAGTGGATACCATAGGTCTATTCTAGAATTTTTCTAATAAGTTGCTACACCTGTGGATCATTGATGATCAGAATCCCCCAGTATAATGAGATTGCCTTTTACAGGCAAAACGCGGAAGTGTGTTATGAATTTGTGACAAATTAGGATGACCTCTCATATTTCGAATGTGTTTTTATCCAGTAACTACCGGGTACCACAAAATTGCTATTAATACCTCCTTTGGAATAAAAACAGAAGTGGTTCTTCCTTTGGTAGACCCTACAGGAGAAATGTCAGATGGGTAAAGCCATGTCTGACCACTGGGAAGATTGAGTGAGAGGGGAGGCTTTCCCCTAGAGCAGTCAAAACGTACCAGATTGGGAATACTGTCACCCCTGTTGTACCTAGATTAAGACTAGCAATGCGACAGTTCAATGTAGGTGATCTAGGCCCACATTTACCTACACCAGTGGTCTTTTTCACTGGTGGAGGGTTATCATTGTTAGGTCATTGCCCCGTTTTGGGGTAATGAAATATCATTAACTACCGCGAGTGTTAATTCAAACATCCCGCTCGGCCCAGCCCTTCACTCTCCATACATCTTCACCCTCACTCTCCACCATAACCTCACCTCACCTCTCACTCACCTCTTCCTCATTCGTCGCTTCACCTCTCACCCACACACATCGTTTCTCCTGCACTACATTGGAATACACTACAAATACACCGCTCACTAATAAGTATCACTCAATGTTTACACAAAACCCTTTATTTCATGAACTCTTATCTGTGATACCCTAAGGATTGAGCTGGATTAAATTCCACATAATATTCTTTCCTGCCAACAACATGGCACCTGCAAAGCCGCCGGCGGTGAAGAGAGGTAAAGCCCCGAAGAGATCAGCTAGCAAGCAAGGCCCACTGGGTAAAAACCCCTATAAGCTAAGGCCCCAACAAGAAGAAGAACCCGTATTAAACATTCCTATTATTCAACCTCCTGCTCAGAAAAACCAACAAAAGCAGAAAACACGGGTTCGCCATGATACTACCGTCCATACTACAAATGACACTTCCAATAGGTCTAACACGTCACTCAGGGTCTCAGTCCTAGAGCAGGATATGAATAATATTAGAGAGAAGGTCGACACTATACATGACAAACTCGACCTTATTATTGACTCTAACCTATCTAGGGACCGTAGTCAGGCACACAGTACCCCACGACGTGGTCACGCTGCACGCCAGTTAGACCTCAATCCTGCCTGCCCCCCGACACAAAACTATCTAAAGCCAGACGATACAGTCAGGTATCCCACTATGAAGGAGTTACAGTCATACCCTGGTGCGTCTAACTTCATAACCCAGCAGATTCTCAAGGAGACCTACCAGCCGCAGGCCACAGATGGTAAGGCATTGTTTCTGAATAATCCATTTCAAAAACACCTTATTGCTAAGCCATACATGTATCTGGACCGCCCGGGCTGCACTACGCTGAAACAGAAGTTAGATGTTAGAAATACCATGACTGACCTCGAATATATCGACGCACTTACCACTCTTATAAGACGCACTGACGCATACCCCCCTGAAAACTATAAACACATGATGGAGCATCTATCACATGTTACAAAAGACGCTAAGCAGAGGGACTGGAAAGGGGTACTTACCTGGTCACAGCACGTATTTGACAGTGTAGAGAGGGATGATTTTGCATGGGCAGACTGGCATAAAGTCCAGCAGGCACGGTACATGTATTGCTTTGCCCCGCCTATCCAAACAGACCGTAACGTCCCTTACTCTCAGCGTGCTCAAGTTACCGGGTCACAACAGTCAGCTCAGTCAGTCCCATACAGTCAACTTTGCCACCAGTTCAATTCAAATCAGGGCTGTTCTCACAGGACACATCATGCAGGCACGTATCATTACTGCTCATATTGTCATGACAAAGCCGACAAGCTGTGCACTCACCCAGCAAACAGGTGCGATCGTAAATACAGACATCAGAACGGCGGTCGATCACAGTTTGACAGGCCCATTCACAACAACAACAATCCACAATGGCGTAATAATGCTGATCGCCAAAACCAGCCTCCACCTTCAAAAAACACCTAGAGGGGCCCGCAGACAGCACCAACATTACTGCTGGCCCCCCGCATAACACTGTGGATATGTTCCCATGTTACATATACTCTGTAAATCCTCGAGATCGTCGGTTTTTATATCACAATCAATCCTTGGCCGACCCGACGCCTCTCGACCATGGGCGCCGCCATCTTGGTGTGTACAACGTCACGGCCTCACCACACAGCAACATGGCCGCCTCCACACCAAAGCACGGCCGCCACCATCTTGAGCACTGTGACGTCACCCCTATTAGCGGTCAAAATATGGCCGCTCGCACGACACAACAACACCGCCGCCATCTTGGAGACGATGACGTCATTCGGCCCGGGTCTCCCCTTCCCGTCGGCCCTCGGGCCAAACATGGCGGCCCCAACCTTCCGGAATCATGCTTCGACCTTAGTGGGTTGGAGTTTAACACCGCTAAACTTCCACAAGACTTCAAATATACACTGGAGGACAGTCTACAACGCGGGCAGGCTACTGATAGATACCACAGCCCGCCTGTCCCCGCCTCACAAAGGCTACACGCTCCGCCACAGCACTCGCAACTTGACGCGCAGCGTGTCGACACAACAGCAACATGTGTGAGTATAGACTTTGAAGCAATTAAAGCTATGTGCACTGAAGATGTTCGCAATCAAGAAATTGACATTACCCCAGATGCATTCAAAGCCCATAGACAATCATATTGGCCACATGTCAACACTACTTATGTTAATGCATCGATGGCCGAAACTTATGAAAAGGTCAGGGCTACCGGTATTCCAAATGCTCTCGGAGCCCGCATTCCACTTCCCACAGGCTTAAACCTGACGGAATGGAAAAACAGACTTGATGATACTCCAGACCACTTAGAGTTGTTGGACTATCTCACATTTGGTTTTCCACTAGGCTATTTGGGCCCAGCCTCTGACAATCATGACACACCAAATCACAGTAGCGCACTAGAATATCCTAAACATGTCAACGGGTTCATTCAAAAAGAGATGTCGCTCAATGGCTTAGAGGGGCCATTCATTCAGCCTCCATTCAATGAGTGGGTACACATTTCCCCACTCATGACTAGACCAAAGCGGGATACTGATGAACGCAGAATAATCACTGATATGAGCTTCCCGAGGGAAAAATCAGTAAATGCATTCATTTTCAAGAACACGGTTGCAGGCAAAACTCAAACTCACAGCCTCCCGACTGTAGAGGCAGTCAGTCGGGAGATAATGGCACAAGGCCCAGGTTGTTTTCTCTCTAGTCTGGACATTTCGAGAGCTTATAAAAATCTAAATTCTGATGTGTTGGACTGGCCTTTATTGTGCTTCAAATGGGCTGGAAAGTTCTATTTAGACAAGTCAGTCCCCTTTGGCGCCAGAGCAAGCGCCAGCCATATGCAACGAGTTGCTCAATCAATAGTTACCATGTTAGCAAAACAGAACATTTATAGTCGAATGTATTTAGACGATTTAATTATTGTCTCCCCAGATCAAGACAGCGCTCACCAACACTTTCAATATGCACGACAGTTACTCCAGCACCTTGGACTGCCAGAGGCTAAGGACAAGGCCCAAGAACCATCTCCGGCGGTCACATGGCTGGGCATTGTAATCAACTCGACCGACATGACACTCTCTATACCATCTACCAAGCTTGCACAGGTAAAGGACAAGGTCCACAGGTTGGCAAACTGCAGATCGGTCTCGAGAAAACAATTCCAGAGTCTTCTCGGGGCACTTCTGCACATTGCAAAGTGCATAGGCCCAGCCAGACTATTTATAGGTCGCCTCTTGAATGCTCTTAGGGCGTCTAAGGGCCGCTATGTAAAATTCAATCATGAAGTACGCAAAGACCTACGCTGGTTTACCGAGTTCTCAGAACAATGGAATGGCATTGGCCTCATTAAACCTTCTCATTTCACTCAGACAATACATGTGGACGCCTGCCCATCAGGGGTAGGGGGATCCAATGGCACCTCGGCTTACGCTGGTCAAGTATCACATAGAGACGACCATGTACTTAATATATGTCACCTTGAAGCTGCAAACGTAGTCATTGCTTTACATACGTTTGTGGGTTCAAAGGACAGAGGGGGACATATACATGTATATTGTGACAATGAAGCCGCAGTTCAGGTATTCTCGACAGGGAGGGGGAAGGACAAAATACTGTTGGACTGTGCCCGGGCGGCCTGGATGATGCAGGCCATGTACAACATAACCATTACATATGATCACATTCCTGGCGCCCATAATAACTTTGCAGATGATCTTAGTAGGGCCCACTTGGGCTCTCAGTACAGAGATAGGGCCCTTTCAGAAATCCATATTGAAGGCATGAACATAATACATGGCTGTGACTACTTCCTAAGGCAGATCCAACCTTCAATCTTTTGCAGATCCGGTTTTCAGATCACTGCAGCAAAGAGCACTCTCCCGGCAAGACACAGCAAGGGCCCCGGGAACCATCAAAAATCGCAAGTCAACTATGAAGGGATACCTCGCCTTTGCATACCGTATGAGGTTCAACCCGGAGCTCCCCACGTACCAGGAGATGACCGCATACATAGAATACTCCCTAATCTCGTCCAGGTGCCCAAGGACAGTTCTCAACAAAATGGCGCACATCAGGCGCCACATGCACTACATAGGGGTGGATCTCAAGCCTTTCTTCCACCCAAAAGTAGTGGCAGCCCTCGACGCGGTAAAAAGGGACAAGTCATTCATCCCACAGCCAAAGCTACCAGTACCAATGACTTACCTCAGGTCCATCCTGGCCACACTCAAAGACACTCCACTTGGCCGGATACACAAAGCAGTGATACTCCTCATATACCATGCAGCACTTCGCCAAGGGGAGGTGCTTCCCCCAACAGTCGCAGCCTACAGCTATATATACCACCTCACAAGAGGAGATGTAAGGCTCCTGTCGGACTTTGGCATGGTACGCATAAAGTCTGGAAAAACATTACAACAGTACGACCAGATAAGGGACATACACATCTATGCCATACAGCCGCCCACGTACTGCCCAGTGACAGCACTCAAAGCAGTCATAACAGATACTCCAACAAGATCACTCAGAGACCCCATGTTCATGTTCCCAGACTCAAGGCTTGCAGTCCCCACATCACACATGAACGGGACCTGGCAGAAGACATTAAAAACTCTCGGCATGAAAAAGGCTCCACTTAGCCTTCATTCCCTTAGGAAAGCCGCTGCTACTGAGGCACACCGGGCAGGTTGCATAGACAAGGACATTCAAGTATTTGGACATTGGACATCAGATTCATACAAAGACTATATCTACAGGCACCCTCAGTCCTACATTCAAAAGATGATCTCCAATGCTATCTACCAATGAACTTTCATTAAACCATTACGATTATTATTTTAAACCTTTCTTTCCCACCACCCACCCCTCTTCTCTCATCTTCACAATTTCTTGGCAGGTTTGGCCCAAATATTATCCAATCAATTGTTATTTTATTCTATCATACATATTATTAGGGTATTTTATTATTATTATTATTATTATTATTATTATTATTATTATTATTATTATTTATGTTTCATTCTTCATGGTTGTCACTATTAAATACAACCTTCAAAGTTTATCACTATTAAATAATAAACTTTATTACCCAAGCCTGCCTCCTCTAAGTCTGTTCCGAGCGTAGATAGTTAATGGTTAGGTCATTGCCCCGTTTTGGGGTAATGAAATATCATTAACTACCGCGAGTGTTAATTCAAACATCCCGCTCGGCCCAGCCCTTCACTCTCCATACATCTTCACCCTCACTCTCCACCATAACCTCACCTCACCTCTCACTCACCTCTTCCTCATTCGTCGCTTCACCTCTCACCCACACACATCGTTTCCCACCCACCCACACCTTTATATAAAATTTTTATCTTTCATCATTCCATTCTTCACTCCACAAAATCACAAATTGTTCTTTAAACCAAATATTATCCAATCAATTGTTATTTTACTCTATCATACATATTATTAGGGTAATTTATTATTATTATTATTTATGTTTCATTCTTCATGGTTGTCACTATTAAATACAACCTTCAAAGTTTATCACTATTAAATAATAAACTTTATTACCCAAGCCTGCCTCCTCTAAGTCTGTTCCGAGCGTAGATAGTTAATGATTAACGACAGGCACAAATGAAGATATGCTGAAGATAGTTTCATGGATATCTTCAGAATTCTGTTTCTATATGAGTTGTCTTCACTAGTCATGGATTTAGACCCAGAGGATAACTCACCTGTCATTGATCTTGGCATATGTCATCTTCAAATAGGCATATCTTCAGGCTATCACTTCCCCTTTCCTTTATTCTGGTTCATGTTATCTTTTACAAAAACTGGGGGGCCACTCACCACTTTCATCCCAAAGTTAACCTGTCTCCTTACTATAAATAGCTGTGCTAGGGGGGTGTCCCATTCATCAGTGACATCATCATAACTTTTAGAGTTGCATGAAGACAGGTCTGAAGACAGGTCTTCATGAATGGGCCTGGTAGATCGTGAGTGGGGCTGAGAAGATAGGGAATGTGCAAGAAAGGTCAGAAATGGGCAAGGGGGGGGGGTCGGGAATGGACTAGGTAGTTTGGGAAAAGGCCTACTGTAATACCTCATGTATAAGGAGCACTCCAAGTATTTATAGTGTTGTTGATGTCTTCAAAATTACACTAGAAAAAAGTTATATTTTCACAGTTTAAACTGAGTGTCCCTACCAGAAAAAGGGTAAATATCGATGTAATTAGTATGGGACATCCAGAATTGAAGGGAATACTATAAGGTACAGTTTGGTCTTAATTTTCGAGCAGATTAGTACTGTACTGTGGTGCAATATCACCACCTATAAGGTGTACCCCTAACTTTTGCTGATTCTATAAGGCACAGAAGGGTTCATCCTCACATGTAACCTGTGCCTTGTATGTGAGGTAGTATGGTAATGGTAGTATGGTAGTGGACTGAGAAAGTTATTTCTATGCACAGTATCGAGTCATGCACTCTGCCCAAGGCACTCTAGTTTGAGAGTATTTCTATATGATTCTACCACTGGGTGGGCAATCTACCAGATCACCTGGCCAGTGTCTCATTTTGGTTAACACCGGCTTCAATGGGATTACACTGCCCAGCTCCATACTACTATGGTAGAACCAACATTATCAAGCATTTTTTATGTACCGTAAACCCCTGCATATAAGATATACCTTGTGTATGAGGCCAGAAATGTTCCTAGGATATTTTGTAATGGGACATTGGTGCACTTACAGGAGAAATAAATCACCATATCAAATAGCTATGGGTCATTTTATGCCTCCATTCTCAAAAATAGGGAGAAAATGCATAGAAAATGAATATAATCAATCACCTCATTGAAGAGAGTGAAAACAGCCCGTCTCATGATGTCCCCCACCCACGCTGCCATCCACCTTCTGCTCTTATGAAACCAGGACCTCTCTTTCCCGGCCTCTCTTCACTTTTAGAGACAAGTGAAGATAACTTGCATTCTTGAACTAATAATTTTGCTGTAAAACTATGTATAACATTACCTTTTATGATTAAAATCATTTGAAAGAGTATGTGCATTGGAAACAGATACTAATTGCCTTATCTGAGGTGCGTATTAAAAACTTTTTAGGTCTAGAGGTGACACCATCCACCCAATAGACTGGCCTTGTGAAATGACATATTTGGGGTTAAAGACAGGTCTTCAGGCTATCTTCAGAGGCTAAAGACATGTGTTAGAAATGCAAGTATATCAGTCAAAAGACAGGTTAGATATAGGATTTCTCAAGATATCTCCAATAATTCAAAGTTATCTTCAGTTCAGTTTGGAAATGACATTCACCTATTGTTACCCTTTGAAGATATCTTCGCCCTCAGTGAAAAAGACCACAGTGGTCCTTTGCACGGATGGTGAGGAATCTTCACTAAAGATAGGTAGAAATCAAGATAACACTGAAGATAGCTCTGTGGATATCTTCAAAATTTCATTTCTATAGATGCCGGCATTATTTGTCATACATTTGCAATAATATCCTTGAAAAGATAGGTTAGAGATAACTATTCTCAAGATATCTTTAAATTTTTAAAGATATCTTCAGTTTCCTTTGGAAATGGCATTGACTTATCATTACAATCTGAAGTTATCTCCACCGTCTGTGCAAAAGACCACAGTGGTCAGAGATAACTTGAAAATAGTTATCTCTAACCTATCTTTTCAAGAATATTATAGCAAATGTATGACAAATAATGACAGCATCTATTGAAATGAAATTTTGAAGATATCCACAGAGCTATCTTCAGTGTTATCTTCATTTTTGCCTATCTTTAGTGACGACACCTCACTGTCCGTGCAAGGTCGTCATCCTGATGACCTGAGTCATCAGAATGACAATACTGACAGTACAAAGTCGTCATTTTGACTACCTAAAGTTGTAGTTTTAGGTATCGTCAACTTGAGGACCTAAAGTGGTCACCGCAGACTAGTTTCGGATCTTCCATGGTTTCAGTGCACTTTTTTGAAATACCCTACAGTTTCAACAGTCGGGTATTTCAACAGGGAGCTACCGAGTTCAAACACTATTCCTCTGTTCTATAGTGGGGTATGTATCCTCCAGGACAAATAAAAGAAAGTATGATACAACACAAAGGAAGAAGAAATACAACTGACAAATTGCCAACGCTGTGAGAGGGAAGTGATTGGTGGGTTACAGACGTAGGGGGTGAGTACATAAATAAATCACCATGTGATAGATATATGTCTGGCGAATGTCCTTAACTGGTTGTGATTGAGAAATAACTGTGTGAAGTGGAGAGGGAATACGTGGGATAACTGTATGGGCTTGAGAGAGGGATAGTACATAATGAAAGGGAAATAAAAAATGGACGAACCACAAAATGGCAATAGCCTGGAAGACATTAAATAGTAAATAGTTGGGGTATTATGGACAGAATGACTATAGATGAATGTGGTTACCCCCATCGAAAGTGTAGTTTGCCAAGAAATGTCCCCAGAAGGCAGAAAAAAATGATGGCAGCACTTCCTGGTAAATGACATTTGATATTACCACCACAGACAGAGGGCTCTGTAAGCAGCACAGAAGCTAGGGAAATGGTCCTCTGGGATAAATTGATGGACTAGAATTAATACCCTGACTCCCCCGCCCTATCACAGGTTAAGCGTAATCCATTGCTGTAGTCTATAGGCTGCGTGACAATGGGCTAAGTGAAAGGGCAAAACCAATAGGATGTAGGTGTTGTAACAGGGCAACTTATACTCAGTTTGGCTGTCATTTGTGTAAGTCTGCTCGTGACATTTTGGGAGCTATAATACACCTTTATCTCAAAGGATCTTTTGGTAATAGGATTCTGCCTATTTCAGATCATTTTGAATTTCATGTCAGTATTTCTCTTGCCAGGCGCCTTTCAGGCAGCACGGTGATGGGTCATCTGTGGTTAGTACATAAGTCGGCCGTCAAATTGGATATGGAATGGTGTTGATTGCTTAGTCAAAAGCAAATAATTATTGGCCACCTAAATCCTGTGACAGTTGGTTATGTAAAAGGGAGTATCTGTTCTAGTCGAATTTCATATGTTTATGCAATATTAAGATTACACACACGACCAATGTTCATAATGATTGCTAGAGCTGTTTTCAATAAATTATACACACCGTAAAAATAACTGTTTAATCTACTAGGGATCCTGGTAAAACTGACCAGTGGACCACCATAGGCACTGAATCAGGGTACCGTAGTTTCTACAAGAAGCCTCAGGTGCCAGTAGGTTGGTACTTTTTTTTACAGTGCAGGGATCATTATATACTATGGATCTAAGTGGTTCTAGGGGGCTCACCTCAATCTCTCTGCTTTATCAATATATCGGGAAATCTAATCACAATTGAAGGGCTGTGATCTTTAAAAGCAAGGCATATCGATGTAGAGGAAAATACCCAATTTCCGGACAGTTAGTGGTTGTCTGTTGATATCTACCAGACTGAATGCCTGATAAGCCCCATCTTTTGACATGTTAAGGGTACATATCTGATCTAACATGTATCACCAACATTTTCCTGTAGGTAGGATATTTCATAGTAAATTACGGGTCCTTAGATATGTCACAATGGCCCCTAATCCCAGACACGTGCCCCTATTCCCAGACAGTGAAGTTGTCCATATAGATATAATGTAGAATATCAAGATTTTCTTTGGAATCTATCACCCTATAAGCTCATCTAAACAAACACTACCCTTGGGTTCAATGTACATCATTCCTGCATGGGTAGTAATAATAGGGGTTTGGGTCCTCAACACAATTTTTTTTAAGATTTGGTGACTAGCATATTGCTGTCTGTGCATTATTGGCCATTTGTGAATTAATCGAAGATGTTACTGATATAGGAATGAATTGATATGATAGACAGCCATACTGTAAAGACACATCAGCACTATAGCAAATATCTATCTATCAAAGGCTGTCCGGAATTAGGTGCCCCTTAGTGTTAGGATGATCCAGTTGTTAAGTTGTTCATGAAGTGTATATTAGAATAAATTACAATGTTAAAATCTTCAGATTACTCATTATATGTTTCATATGGATGCATTGACCCTGAGAGTTTGAACTTCAATAGCATTTTAGACACCATATTATTCAATATAATAGAGAGTCCATGCTTAGCTGGATAGTTAGTGGCTTCACTTTATCCATTGAACCTGAACCTCGGCACAGGACAATCACAGTTCTGCCCATGTTGTCATTTTTGAAGTTGTTAGCTGAGAATATATGTACAAATGCCGGATAGCCCTATTTGATATGTAATCAATCAGATATTAGGGCCCAGTATTCTAAGCCAGCTCTGAACCCACTGTGCCACTGAATATATCCCTCTCTCAGATCTCCTCACCAGTCAATCACCTTCTTTCAGTGCGGCCTCTTGGGTACTGTAAAATGACCCCCATTTGATCAATGAAGCCACAGGTTTTCATCTTAAGGCACATGGAAAAGCTTAGTCGACTGGGTGCTGTGTATGTTCCCATCATTATGTAAAGGTGGTCCCCAGTGACCTCTGCTTTAAAAGGTGATGTGATGGATTTGTGAGTGTGACCAATAGCAAGGTTTTCATACAAAGAACAGTGCTTTCATAAACAGGTGAGATGTAAAGAGGTGGGGAGAATGCCCGCATCACCTCTATTTATATAAACCAGAGTGCTAAGCTGACAGTAAAGATTAAGAGGCATATGTCTCTGCATTGCTGTCTACCTTTACATCTGTTTTCTTTTTTTTACGGATGGTCGGATATCTCTACTAACGGTAGGCATGAATGAAGATAGGCTGAAGATCGGTTCATGGATATCTTCAAAATTATATTTCTATATGGGTCTTTACTAGTAATTGATTTAGACCCAGAAGATAACTCGCATGTCATTGATCTTGGCACATGTCATCTTCAAACAAGCATATCGTCAGGCTATCATTTCCCCTTTCCTTTATTCTGTTTCATGTTATCCTTTATGAAAACTGGGCCAACATATCTTCTTACTATAAATAGCCATGCATGAAATTTCTCGGGGTGGTTCCCATTCTTCAGTGATTTACTTTTAGGCTTGCCTGAAAACAGGTCTGAAGATAGGTCTTCAGCAACCTTAAAAGACTTATAGGGTTGTCCCCTTCATATCAACTACAACAACTACGGCCTTGTTGCTTTAGTAGGGACACATTGTACTTGCAGCACTAAGACTGCCCTACCAAATCCTATGTAATATTGCTGCATAAGTGCCAGTTGTGCAAAGCAGTCTTAGGGCATAACCTACAATCACTGATGCTATCGGTTACCCCTTACATGCCCAGAATAGCAAAAGTGCGCTCTTAAGCATATAAACATGTTCAACTGACCACCATGGGTTTAATATCAATCGGATTATGACACCAGAATTCTCGTGATGTCAAGGGCTTTCTAACGGTACCAAATATGTCATGGTGCATTAGATATCTGATTATTGATAAATCTGATTGGAGGAAATAATGGATTAGAAAAACACTTAAATTACATGAAAAGTGCGCGTTCTGGCCATGAGAATACAGGAAAAATACAGAAAATATTGATCAAAATACCAAAAATATTGATAAAATATTTTCAAAGAATCCAATTATAATATGTATTTTAGTCAATTTCAATCAATATGGCGGTCTTTGAAATGGTGAAATAATGATTTATGAGTTGAAATTAGCCTATTCCCCTCCAAAGTAAAAAATAAATAAATTGGGCTGGTCGGTAACCACGATGCCTAGCACGTCGCCAGGGTTATGTGTCACGTGCAGACGGACCGCGCCATATTGTCCGGGGGACAATTTTGTCTGCCTCATTATTGTGAGCATCATTCAATGTCTAAATTCTCCAAATATATCACACTCATCATACTGTCATTAAGCCAGTAAGATCTAATGGGAGGGATGATGATACTGTATTTATAGATAAGAGATTGGAGCATTATAATGGCTGCAATATGTGTTTAAAATATGTGCAGGGCTCCAGTGTAGCATCTTTATTATGGTACATGACAGTGATCGCAGAGCGCAGAGCACCACTTTGTCCCCGGCACCCTTCCCAATGAATGAATAAATATTTTCTGGGCACCTTCATCCAAATAGGCCCATTTCAACTTCATGTACCATCATCATTCCCTACTGACTCACACAATACTCAAATATATGCTTCATATCACATTTTGTGAAAGCTATTTAACTTCCCTCTTTGTTACTAATTGAAATGGTACTTTAATGTAAGGGTTACCTCTCCTCAAAATATACTGTAAACACTCATATATAAGGTGCACCCGGGTATAACCTGCTTCCCTAACTTTGAAAAAAAGGCTATGAGCCACACCTGAGATCTGAATAGTGTAGGGCTGAAATGCAGGTCCTCTTAAAATGATAAAGATATATCAGCGTAAACTTTTGAGTTGGTACCTCCGAGAAAGTCTGCTTGGAGAATGGCGTTGCTATCTTGATAAGTAGTGCAAAAATTCCCGTCACTAGGCAACGTGATATCACTAGGCAACGTCACATCACTATGCAATGTGACTAAGTGTTGATGTCACCGAAAGAACAACCCTGAGAAGGGCCAACCACAGATTATCGTGAAAGGGGCCAAAGAAAAAGGAACACACTACACACTAGTGACGAAGCCACTATTCCACCCTTACCTGACATTGCTCAACTGTTTAGGCCTATTAAGAGGACTCTTTTTCATTCAATTACTTTTTCAATTACGTTTATAAGGCGGTAGAAAAACGTATTTAAGAGAACTGTTTCTTGAACTTAAATAAGGCCATTTAATTATAATAACCTGGATTACGGATCCGCCGCTGGGATTTTTGGCAAAATGAAAAAAAAAAAAAAAAAATTGCCTCTAGTCGCTGGGATTTTTCAGTTGTAATTTGGTAATTTCACTTTTATTTTTTTTCCTCTGGCCGCCGAGAATCTGTGCCCAAAATGCCCATAATCCAAGTAATTATAATAACAAGGCCTAAACCTTAACATTTAAACATCACATACCTTACTCAAAAACGTAATTCTGACCAACTTTGATAGTGTGTTTATTGCCCTGGTTTCACTGGGTACATCCCTGCTATCCACCACCACAACTCCTCTCTTATCACAACTGTTGGCCCTCTCTTCACTTTCAGTGAGTGAGTGAGTGAGTAATGGTTGTTTAACGCCAAGCCAACAGCTAAGGTCATATTCATGGCTGGTAAAAGTACATTAGACATCACGTCACAAAGGAATACATGTGCCTGTGCCCATGCATATGGACACCAGACACATGTAAGAAAGAGGGGACAGGAAAGAGGAGATTCAAGGAACGAATATGTGCCAGTGCCCGCGCATATAGACACCACCCACACTCAGAGAGGATAGAAAAGCAAGACATAGACCCCTTTTAAAGATGGACTGGGGCTGGGGAGGCCCGCTTCACTTTCAGAGACAGGTGAAGATAACTTGCTTTGCTAAATCAATGATTTGACTGTAAAAAACTATGCATAGCATGCTGCATTATGATTAAAATCACTTGTCAGAATATGTGCATAAGAGACAAATACTCACTACCTAATGGTGCATTTGTAGACATTTTTAAGTTGAGCTGACCCCATCCTCCCAATAGACTGGTCTTGTGAAATGACATATTTTTGGTTAAAGATAGGTCTTTAGGTAACCTTCTAAGACTGAAGACATGTGTTAGAAATGTAAAAGTATCAGTAGAACGACAGGTTAAATAGATGATTTCTCAAGATATCTTCATAAATTTATAGATATCTTCAATACAATTTGGAAATGTCATTCACCTATCACTCTCCTTTGAAGATATATTCGCCCTTGGTGAGAGACCACTGATACATCCATTATCATGGTTGATGCTGAAGATAATTAATATAAAGGAAAATCAACAACTCCAAACAAATCATTTTCCAGAAAACGCCCCACTGAAACTCATCAGATACAGTACATGACAAGGAGTCCTTTCCATGCTACTTCTGGCGCATGATTAGAGATATTTGCAAGATAAACTAAGGTCTCATGTGGGAGAAGACTAGGTTAGAGTGTGTAATCTGAAATGATAAGTCACAGTTGACAAAGTACCCACAATTACAGTTCAGTTCATCATTAGAACTTTGTCATTTGGCAAATCGTATTTTGTTGGTGTATATATGCAACATGCCAATTTATTGGTGTCTCATCTGTGCATCATTGCAGTACCCTTCCAGAAATGATGAAGAAATAAATCATATTCAAACCCAAAATAATTTCAAACTGATAAAGAGTTCATTTCACAATAGAAGCAATTGATAAAGAATGCCGGGTTGAAATTAAATTTCCCCCAACAAGTATTCCATAAAGCTATTTGGCCACTCATTGGCCAATGGCAGTGGGTGGTCATAGTAAATAAGTAACTTAGACAGGTCTCTATTGCATTACCCATGGTTACAGTGACAATCTACTCTAGGTCAAGCTGAACTAATTGAATATTAAACCTAACAATGTGTAGTTTAATATGAATTATTCCTAAGAGTTATGGCATTAACCCTTAGGTGCCCATGCGGGCATTTAAGCGTGGTTTTGTGCTTAAATGCATGTATATTGAAAGAAATTTTCATCCAGACACTTCTACTGGTCCAATCTGCAAAGTTAGACCCTCTATCCAATGCTTATGACCTCCCGATTATGATACAACCATTCATTTGGCTTCATCTACTTTATATCAGGCACAGTGAGTCAAAACTTGAAAATGAGTTGTCATTTTATGTGATTCATTAACAGGAAACCCTCCAGCTAAAATCTGATATGGTAACAAAATAATGATAGATCATACACACATAGGTTCCAATATTCCAATTATATTTTACGGCAAGTGCTCCTATCCTAAAGATAAGCCATGCACTGTTTCTAGTACAACATATCATGTTTCCTGTGTGCCAGTACATATAGATGCATGCAGGCAAATCAGCTATGAAAGGTCTCAGGATTGGAGGGATTATGAATATATATATAGACCAAATACCACTAAATGACAACAAATGGAATGTTTTGGTAACTATGGTTACTAGACCTGACCAGTAGTATCACATCCCTAACTGAAAGTCTTCAATGAGTTATGAGAATTAAGAAAATGTAATATGCCAAGCCCTTATCAAGGAAGAGGATCAAAATTACACATGGTCTCATAAAACAAAAAATGAAATCGTGAAATAAAGTAAAATAATGTAAAAACTTCAAATAATTCTGGGCACAAAAAGGTTAAGCCATAGGGGAAGCTATGGTATATAGCAGAACCTCGCTTGCAGGTTGTCATAGATTCGTCATAGCCATTTACGGGTGGGTAGAGATTATAGCGAACGGGTGGGCTACCCCTATGGCTTAATGCCATAACTCTTAGGAATAATTCATATTAAACTACACATTATTAGGTTTAATATTCTATTATTTCACAGAGTGGCATTTAAGTCAGGTGTAGATATTTTGTCTCGTTTGATAATCTAACTCAGGGCAGATATATATCCTAATTATAGGACCACAAGTCATAGATTTATATTAAGTAGACAGGTTTTATTTTCACTTTGTAAGTTGTTGGCTTACACAGAGTAGGTATACATGTTTGTATGGCTTATGATCATGAATGCCTTATGCATTTTATGTAGATCTCATGAAGGCCTATAGGGTTTTTTTTATCTATGTTTGTGGGACTCAGTGTTTCCACTGTTGATGTCTCTCCTCCCCTTCTTCATGAGGAGAGGTGGTTGGGGCCACCTTTTGCTGGTGGTTTCCCCCCGCCCCTTTCTATGTACATGCCCTGAGTGGGCAGGGCTGGTCTGTTGGCTGGGGCGTCGGGTTCGGCTCTGTGGGAACAGAGCCATTCCTGTATGGAGGTGGCCATCTTGAAATCAGTTATGTAACTGCCCCCCGACGGCCATCTTGAATCTGGCAGAGGATTGTGGTTAATCTCTTATCTTCCCCTTTACCCACAGAAAACAATGGGAATTGATAAGACTGATAAGCTGCCCCTGCCTCTATCTTAATCATCTTGGCACCTGTCCATTGTTTTAGGTGTGAATGGAGGGGATTAGCCTGATAGGGAGACAATGGCTTGGTTTTACTCAGCCTGGATTATATGTGCCCTCTTAGAAAACTTTTAAAGTTTAATTTCTCTTGTATTTGAAGTACTAAGTCTGTATAAAGCTTACATTGTTTAAGTTTAAAGTATTTGCTATCCAAAGGTATAGACTTTTAGAATATAGCTTCACATAGACTATTAGGAAGGGCAAACTAAAGTAAACTGCACAAAGAGACCAACTGCTGATCTAGCCCCCGACTACATGAGCCACCTAGCTAATTTGTTTGGTACTAGCAATGGCTCTCTTCCCTATACTACTAGGCACCCATACCACCACCTATCCTGCATTTCCCTATACTACTAGGCACCAATACCTCCACCAATTCTACATTTCTTATAGTATTATGCACGCAAACCACCACCAACCATACATACATTTCCATACTACTAGACACCTGTCTACATTGCCTTATGCCCATACCATCACCAATCCTAATGTTTAGTAGACTAGAAGGTGCCTATTATACCATCATCAATCCTACATTGTCATTATACTAATATGCATCTTTACCATCAAGATTGTAGAGTTCTCCATACTTCTCTGTATAAGAATGAAATTGAGGAAGGGAGGAAAGCATCATTATAAAGCTTTCCACAATTTTGTGCTTTGTTAAATATCTCTTAACCGTGTCTATCTGGCATGTTACTTAAAGACATTAACATGCATGAATACACATACAGACACTGCTAAGCAGAATATCCACATCAAGCACTGATACATGAGGTCAGGGACTGTACAGTTTCCTTTGGCTGATAAATTGTTCCCCTTGGCTGATAAATGGATAAATGATTAGTCACTAAATGAGAGAGTGAGAAGCTGAGCACACCAATGAATCACTATATATGTGGTAGGAGTATCTACATATGGAGTCGTCAGTATAAAACTCACAGACAGAGTAAACAGCATTGAATCAATGTCCAGAACTGGTTGATCAATGATCATCAACCAGTTGTCTACATTGATCCAAGTAATGTTTGTGATTGAATAAGTGTATTACAAGGGAAGTAAAGTTGTCCAAAATATGTCCTAAGCAGGCAGAAGTATAAAGACAACAACGTCTGGGGATGCCATTTCACATTACCCCCACAGAAGAAGAGCCCTGTCAGCAGGACTGGTGCTAGACAAATAGTCCTAGGAAATGAATTGGTGGGCTAGAATTAATACCCTGACTCAACCCTACCATATCAAAGGTTATGAGAACCTATTGCCTCATCTATAGCTTGGGAGGGGGGTAAGGTCCAAGTGAAAAGGGCACAGGTTAGAGATACAGCAAAGGACAGATGGATTGATTCTGCATAGATTTCCTAAGAGACAGTACTTCATAAATTATAGGGAAGGCTGAATTTAGAAGATTTATGAAGGATTAAGTTAGTGAATCTTATAAATGGGACATCTCTGTTGTTCTCACAGAGTAAAAGTGAAGGAGAGTAGGTAGATTTGTACTTGGGCCTTGGATGGTGGAATGAATGAAAGCACGATTCTGTGTGAAGATTAGAGCCAGTAGTCTACTTGGGGAGCCCTAATTGGACACAATAAGGCTCTGTAAACATAAGACGGAAGTGGCTAACTATGTGATGAAAGGTGGCACACATAGAAGCGAAGATGTGGGTGGCTATGGATGGTATTATATATAGGATATATCACTCACTTTGATCCACATCTGTGTATTTCCTTCTCTAATTTCAGAGCAAGGGAAGGGGCAGCGTCCTAATAAACACTTCACCAATTATTGATTGAAATTCAGCAGTTCAAATACGACTACCCTTTTATTTGAATGGGTTTGAATGACACAGAAGTGAATCTGTGAATCAATCATTCTGTCTGCAGGATACTCTGAATAGAATGTATGGATAATTGGTTCTGCATATGTCTCAATTGATCAATTAAGAGGTATACCATAATGGTAGATCTATCATGATATAGGCATATTAATATAGGGTGAACTACCACTGGCCCCTGTGAGGCCCTTAAGTCTTAAAATGTCCCTATCCCTCAAACATTTGTGGGATAGGGGCCGTTTGAGATTTAGGGCCCACCTAAAGCCCCTAACCTACAAAAAGTCCCTATCCCACAAAGTTTTGAGATTCAGAGGCCATATCCATTTGGTCCCTATCTCACAAATGTTTGTGGGATATAGTAGTGTAGTTTAGGTAGAGGAGATACTAGGACTCAGCCTATTGTGTTGCTAGTGGTTACAATGACAGGCTTGTCTGCACTAATCAGGTATCAACAAAAGGAAGCTGGCCCTTTCTATACCACTAATATTATTCTACACACAATATTGCCTACAACTAACAGTGATAATTCCAGCTGAATGCCAGAAATTCATATAAAAAGTCAATAATCAAGTACAAAGAAATTGAAAATGGTACAAATTGTCTAGATAATCAGTGCTGAGAGTTTAGAGAATCAGTGCTGAGATCAGCAGCAGAATCAATGTGTTCTTTGTATATATCATCTTTTTTTTTTATGTTTTGAATAGGTGCTCTATATTGCCACCCCTAGCAATATAGGGATATATTACTATGGACACTAGTTATGTATCTAACTCACCTGTGTGTGGCAGCCATACTACCGGTCATTCCCGCCTGTCCCCAGTTCTCCATTGTTCACTGACTGTGGCAGTCGCCTATGTGTGTGTATTACTTTCAAGATGACTGTGTGTAGTGTCTATCATTGAAATTGCAAGGAATGTCCAGTGTGCAATGCTAATAAGGCTAAGGAGCTGGAGGATCAGTGAAAGAAGAAGGAGGAGGAAATTGATACCTTAAATAGGAGCCTCCTCGAGTCACCTATAGACCTGATCCCAACACTGTGGCGTTGGTGGAAACCACTAAAGCTCTACAACAGATTGTACAGGGCTTACAGACTCTTATCAAGGATCTAATTCTGGATAAGAAGGAGAAATCTATGTCAGACCATACTCATGAGGATATTACCTCATCACTACAGTCAGCAAAGAAGATCCAAGATGGCGACAAGCAGGGTGAGAACTTGAGAGCTCTTGTGATAGTGGCGGGAAAAATACCACAGAGGAGGATTTCAGCGAGGGTCTTAAAAAACGTAAAACTCCATGGACTGAATCACTTTGGGATACCTTTGATGAGGGCCATTTCCTCATTGAGTTAAAGCAGCGCGCGGGAGTGAAGAAGAGCAAGTTTGATATTTTACGCTTCTTATCCAAGCATGACAGGAAAAAGTCTAACGCCATTGACACTTCTGAAAAATTAATCTCTCAGCTCACTCAACTCATAGATGATTTGCATGACAGTGGTGAGGACACCAAACGCTTCAGGAAGCACATGATCTATGTATCTACTATGGCTGCAACCAGTATTTATGACATTAAGGCCCTTGTTGAGAATGATGGCGTAGAGAAAGTGATCGGGATTGACAGCCATCTCTCCAATCTTCATTTAGGTTATATGCTGGCACCAAACACGCCAAACAGGCCGATAGTGGCAGGTCTCAAAATCAAAAGGGGGTGGCCAGAAATCCGGTTGGAAAAACCAGCATAAACAGTTAAGAAATTTAAAATGGTACAAATTGTCTAGATAATCAGTGCTGAGAGTCTAGAGAATCAGTGCTGAGATCAGCAGCAGAATAAATGTGTTCTTTGTATATATTATTTTTTGATGTTTTTAATAACACATAAAACCCCTGTTTTTTTTTTGTTTTTTTTTAAAGTCACATGACATCATATACAATCTAAAAAATGACTGTTGAATATACCAGGGATCCTCAAAAAATTGAACAATGGAACAATATAATAGCATTCCAGTGAAACAGTGTGGTTTCTACAATGAAGCAGTACAGTACACACTGTGGTACAAGGAATCTTCGTGAAAGTAATGATGGATCTCCAGCAACTTTGGGACCATAATTTTACTGTTGTTTCGATGGCATATTTTTAATTCACAGTGTAGCTATATATCTGGCAATACATAATACTGAGTTAGTTTCCCAATGACTTGACTTGTCCTGCTATTGACTTCCTGACTCCTCACAGAAATGATAGGAATTGCAACCCTCCTGAGCCATCATGGAATGCTTTAACAAGCATATTGGTAGTTAACCCCTAAATAAACTGATATGCACTTAGAAAACACAAACCAGAAATGGATTGAAAGGGGTTGTCAGGGGTAAAAGCCTATACATAAGTCTCTGGTGCACAACACTTTCCCATGTGAATGGATGGACTGGATAGTATGCATGGTATACAGCCAGCCATATTGAAGTGGAGAGAAACTTATGAATGTTCATGTTACCTCCATAGAAAGAGAGCGGGACTGGTGCTAGAAAAACGGTCCCCAGAAACGGATTGATAGGCCAGAATAATACCCTAATTATACCAATCATACAGGTTTGGAATAACCTATTGCTTCATCTATTTTATAGCCTGGAAGACCAAGGTCAAAGTGAAAAGGGCACATGTAAAATATAGTGGATACCACCAAAGGACACATGGTCCATGGTCCATGAATCGTTTCTGAGTAGATTTACCAAGAAATAAAACTGTATATGTAGTGAAGGGTTTAAAAAAAATATAAAAGGTAAATCAATAGAATCTTATCAGTGGGACATTTTCCTTGGTTATGACAGAGGAAAAGTGACAAAGACTTAGATTCCTACTTCAATTAGTCAAGACCTTGGATGGGGAAATGAGTGAAAGTAGAATCCTATCATAAACCTAAACTTAGAAGTCTTCTGAAGAAATCTTAATTAGGAACAGGAAAGGTAAAGTACATATATTGAGGAAGTGGTTAACTATGTAATGAAAAGTGGCATGACGAGAGAGGAATTACGGTGATGGTGACTAGGATCATAGCTCAGCGAGCTATAAGACTTCATCATTTATAAAGGAAATTAATCACATACACACAACCATGGTTAAGTAAATTATATAAGATCTATTCACTCACATTGATTCACATCTCAAGTTTATTTCATTCCCTAAAGTTAGAGCAAGGGGGGGAGCATCCTTATGTGCCAATAGATATCAGGCAGCACTTTATGATATTGATTCAGCAGTTAAAATAAGTTTCCTTTTGAACTTGCCAATGTCACAGATGTGTTAAAGCATTCATCCTATCTGTCATCTACTCTGAATGAAATGCATGCACAGTTGGCTCTGGAAAGTCTCATGGAAATCTATCACCTTGATCAATTTACAATTATATCATTATGGTCTCTCAGATCTCCAATCTGTAATCTTCAAGCGGTAGGCCCTCTCGGGAACTGTAAAATGACTGCCATCTAATCATAGAGGCCACAAGTCTTCATCTAAAGGCACATAAAAGACCTGTATAGAGTGGTCACTTCATTTCTAGCCAATGGACAATTTCCTGAGAAGTAATCCGTTTTGAGCATTAGTTTGCAGTTTAATCTCTTAATTAATCAACATTCTCTGAAGCTTTCCACCCACTCACTGGTCAATATTGGTAATGGCCTGCAGTATTAGCATAGTAGAGGGAGAGTAGAAACTTTGACCCACTCTGTGGTGTTGGCTGTGTCAGCTAATTGCAATTAACTCCAGGCTGGGCAGGACTAATCAGGAATCAAACTAAATAAGCCGGCCCTTGCCATACCACTAATGTTGCAGTATTTGCTACAACTGACAGCAATAATTCCAGCTGAACACTGATAGTGTATTGAAAAAGTTAATGACCAATCTGTGAAATCATGACAGGTATACAAAACTTCAGACCTTAGAATCAGTTCCATGTTGTATGTTAGAGATTGATAAAAGACTCATCAATGCGCAGCACTTTCCAACTATAAAAACCTTTTTTTCCTCTTTTGGATTTGAATAATGATACAATCAGAAACGGAAATGGTCATATAAACATTGGATGTAACAGCTAGGGAAACCGACATAAAAATAATTGCCACTGAAGGGCAACAATGATTTTCACAGTCACTGTATAAAGATACACCTGTTGAAAGGGTATCCTTTCCTAATCTTTGTAATATTAGTAAATCACTTGCCCAGGCAAAAAATTGCGCGATTCATTGAATCTGGTACAGACAAAGGTACTACACTGATCTAAGGTGGGAGGTTTAATGATGGGTGTGATTATCATTACTTATTTCATCATTATCAACCTGGTTGGATTGACACTAATAACTATTACTGTATCAATTGAAAAACTGCCCCATGTCTGCTCTGTGGGCCTTGATTAAAGGGTGTCTCTAATGAGTTTTAAGGCAGGACACATGCAGTTCAGTGTTAAGAAGTGTGAAGTGTGTATGGGCCTTACGGTGTCAGTATCATTAATGCCATTATCAATAATGAGACACCAACAGATGTCACCTTTTTATGTAGTATTCAAATCATTTCAATAGCTGATGATAGAGATCATCCCTAATATGCATGGCCTCCAACAGCATTAACTAGCTGTTGCATAAAAAAGCGGTATGAATTCCTTCAGCTACCTAATTGGCAAGGCAAACTACTTAGTAAGATTCACTTGCTTTTATTTGTCCCATTATTGACTTCCTGCTTCTTCACAGAGGTTCTAGGTTGCAACCTTCATGGGTGATCGTGGCATGTTTCACAAAGTATCTTATATGAAGTTGACTTCATTGAGCTCTGATACTGATGGGACTTTGGAAACACATCATTGAATGGAGTTGTCAGAGGTAGAACCACGTTCATTGAACTCTGGAACATGTACCAGGGTAATTAACCAAGATGGCTTAATGTAATGTTTTGTCCTTTTCAACTTAGTCCCTATAATAAGGGTAGAAGGCCATTCTGTGAGTGCAGTGGTATGTCATCAAGTGAGTGCTCATGAGATAGCTGCATGTCTCCTTCTTTTTTTGGGTACAAATCTTTTAATTGCAGTGATATACAAGTTAGATCAAAGAAATGACATCATCCATTATTTACAGTCACACAGAAACAATATTTACATCCACAACAAAAACTGGAAGGGGTCAGTCTGTGTGATAACCCCCTTCCAGTGTATAATCCTTTTTTACAATTTCAAACATATGGCAGATTTTGTATATATACAATAAATTTTGCAACACTACATGATATAGGTGAGAAATCGGCTGTGGTATAGGTTTCAGCTGGAATACAGTATGGCTAAGTAGAGCTTTGTTTGTTTTCATATATACTCAGCTTGTCTTTTTTACTGCCCAGGTGTTATAGGCAGCACTGCTAGGTGGTATTAGCAGCTTTTTGCTCTGATGTTGCTTGAGCTAGCTCTGGTGTTGTTGAGCTAAAGTATCATACAGGATAAGAAGAGTGTGTCTGTTGTGTCAATCAATATATACAGTACAAATAAATTCATGTGGTAAGAATATTGCTTACACAAACCAGTTGCTATACTTGGTCAACTAAGTTATTTCTAATATAGATCTTCTATTATAACTGTCATCAGATCTTTCTTAGTCTGTTGTTTAAAGGAATTGACATCATCAATATTTTATGTTTTACTACAAAGGCTGTTCCAACTGTGTGCAGTTTTGTATTTTACACTTAACTCATAAGACCAATTAGTAGCCATGGAGACATCAAGAACAGTATCCTGAGAGAGCCTAGTTTGTCTTCTCTTCTCTTTAATGTATTTCTCATCATTACTTCTTTTAAATGCGAAGATTCTTATATGAGCTTGTCTCCTTAAGCTTAAATAAGGTATACTATTATCCACATGTATTTCAAGAGTTGGGGTTAACCAGGGAACATCAGTGGCAATTTTGATACACCTATTTTAAAGCCTCTGCATCTTTTTTTAGGTAACTCAATACAGTGTCCATCATATAGGATATCACCTTGATAAAATAATGGTAGAATAAAGGCTTTATAGATTCTTAAGAGAGCAAAGTTGGTTAAAAATATTTGACCTTGGACAGTGTATATGCACTATATGCAACTGTTTTATTAATATCCTTGATATGTTGCTTATAGTTGGGCTTGTTATCTAAAGCTATGCCTAAATATCTATAGATGTGGACATAGCCTAGAGGTTGGTTGTCAATAACTAGATTTGGTCTGAGATGGTCTTTGTCTTTTGTGGAGGGTATGAAGATGGTTGCTTCAGTTTTTTTTAATATTGAGGCTGAGTTTGTTCCATTCTGATCCATTATTGGACACCATATAAAATGAAATATTTGTATCAAGCTTTTGGCATTCAATGTGTTGGGAGTTAGGGGCCTGGCCCCCAATAAAACTTTGTTTAGGGAAATAGTGCATTCTGAGGCATTCTGGCACACCTTTTGCACCCCTACCCCAAAGAAAATTATGTAATTCAATAACAATACATTCTCATTGCATTTTTACAATCATGTTGCCCACTGAACTTTGCCATTGAAAGTTCAGTGGTCATAAAAATGACCACCGAACTTCTTCCTAAAAGGATACTGACAGCCTTGAGACCTGCATGCAACCATCCACAGGAACCTGAAGAATAGGATCCTGGTGTGTCTAGCTCATATTCATAGTGCCACAGTAACTGGGGGAGGGGTATTATTTACAATGAAATATGCATATATACCAAGTCAGCCATGTCTCTAGAAAAGGGATCTATGCATGCAATAAGAGGAAGGTATGGTTCTAGAGCATTGGGGCTAGACACCACAAGAAAATGATTCCATTTGCACTGGAGTGGTCACTGGGAGCCAAAATATCACATTAATATATTAACAGGACATCATATTATCTCTCTCTCTCTCTCTCTCTCTCTCTCTCTCTCTCTCTCTCTCTCTCTTTCTCTGTTTCTGAGCCATGTCTTCTCTGTCTCTGTCACACTGTCACCTGTTGTATGTCTGGCTGTCTGCCTCTCCCCCCTTCTCTCTCTCTCCCTTAATCACTGCCAACAACTTTAAATCATACTCAGTTCTGTGATCACATGGGTCTATTAGGATAAGTTCATGACAGTTAATGCTTCCTAGGTACAATCATTTTCCAGATGCAAAGTCAACATACCATGCACTGTTCTCTGCTGTGATGGCTTTATTAAACATTTCAGGACAGACCCAACATTAAGCTTTTAGATAATATACTATTTGATATCCCTTCCCTTTCCAGAATTCACTCTATGGGAATTAAGACCGAAACCCTTTCTGTCATATGATCCACCCAATGGGAGAGACTTTGTAGGTCGTCATCTTTTAATGTACATTTAATGTTTTTAATGCATTTCAGGAGCTGACTTAGCTTACACAGCCCCTTTGGGTAAAAAGATACACAGCAGTGCAATGAACCTTTTTACCGTTGGCTTTCATTGCTGCTTCTTTGGTTAGATGACACCGACTGAAGGGGTTATAATGTTCCCCTGTAATCCAGGCTGAACTAGTGACCTTCCCAGCAAACAAAAAAAAACGTTAATTCACCTGAAAATAACATTTCCTAAAGGATTGAGAAACGGAAATAAAACGTTTGATTAACGTAAAAACGTTGACTCTAAATAATTAAAATGTTATACACAAATGTTTTTTATGAATGTTTATAAACATTTAATAACGTTGTTTTCCTGACACTAATGGTGCCTGTACTACCCTTAGGCATCGTATTATATAGGATTTACTGCACAGTGTCAGGTCTTGTATAGATTTTCCATGTTTTTAACCTGCAACTTTTAATAGGGGGGGGTATTTCTTTATTCAAATGGACATTACATATTTTTGCCCACAACCACCACAGTATCACTCCAGGTGCATGTAGGCTTAGAGTGAGCAGGTATATGATTTCAATTCATTTGCAGGTTGTGCACATGTATATTTTTTTCTCATTTCTAAAAAAGGTGTGTATCAATATAATGTACAAATGGACATTATATGAATGATGAAAATATTAAATGATCTGTACCTTTTGTATTAAATGTCACTTTGACACCTTATGCAACTATTAGATTGGCCAGAATCGTAGGAAAATTACCGCTATCATGTCTCTATGATGATGGGACTATTCAATTAGATATCATAATGGTATAGTGCCTCCACCTAACAGGGCATGCAGGAAATACAGTACAAGTTTATTTATGTTATATAACGTTTATACAACGTTTTTTTCAAACGTTTTAACATGGTTTGGACATAAACGTTTTGAACTGAAACGTATAAAAACGTTTCTAAACGTTCTAGATAAAAACATTTCCATCTAGAACGTTTTTAAACTTTTTTTAAACATTATAGAGAAAAACGTTTCAATATAAACCATATAAAAACGTTTGTGAACGTTTTGAAACGTTTATTATTCAGTGGGTTGTGTCATGCTTCTTTAGTGTACTGAATTTTAAAAGATTATTTCCTTGCTATCCGCCACCCCAGCCAGCACACCTACAAGGGCCACAAACCTTTTTTCACTATAAGCAATAGCTATGATTTCCCTCTTCCCTGGCATTTTAGTTGGAAACATACCAAAATGTGTGCAGTGGCATTGTCCATGGTATTGGCAATATACCAAAGTATGTCTATTAATACCATTCTACTTGAACATAAAAGAAATAAAAGCATAAAAAGCTATCATTTAGTTCACATTCTATAGTATGTAAAAAAGTGAGGACCTTGAGGGACTAGAACTATCAACCTTTGGATATTGGATCCAGTGCTCTTCCAACTGAGCTAACTTGGCAGCTGTGATAGCTGTAGTTAAAATGGTTGACAGATAGTTGAGAGAGGCATTATTACATTATCACATAGAATATGTCTATGACTTGATGCCCCAATATATGTTAGGTTTCAGATAATCAGATGTATATCATAATGGTAGGTCTATTCTTATACAGGCATATTGGTATAAGATGAACTGGGCCTGACCACACTATGCCACTGACTAACTTTATTCCTTCCCTCAGATCTCTGCACCAATCTGTAATCTTCAAGCAGTAGGCCCTCTTGGGAACTGTAAAATGACTGCCATCTAATCATAGAGGCCACAAGTCTTCATCTAGAGGCACATGGAAGACCTGTATAGAGTGGTCACTGTGTGATTTCATCAGCAGTACATGATCCACAGTGGCCACTGCCTCAGATGCTATATTGTGATAGAAAGGACAATACCCTGTGGCTGCAACCAATAGAGGAGTGCAGCATTTATAGGATAACTTTTCTCTTGTCACTTACAGCGGCACAGGGCATACAATGAGTATGAGATTGCTCATAGGCAGTACTTTCTATTAACTAAACTATCATATAATTTCATTTCATTTCTGTTTAGTTTGATACTTTGCTCTGTATTGCTTATGGTTTTCTTTAATTTACATGAACACAAATTATAGTTAGAGTATAGTATCTCAAATTAAGGTGTACCGTAGGATGAATTTAAAATGTGACTTGAAATGTTACATCATCATTAACAAAGTACCTATAGGTACATAATAATTTCTTCACAGAGTGAGGAGGCAGCTTATTCCATTCAAACCTGAAATCATTTTTAGCCAATGGACCATTTACTGAGAAGTAATTAAATTTGAGTACAAGGTTGCAGTTTAATTTCCATCATCTCTCATGTTTAACATTCCCTGAAGCATTCCACCAACTCACTGGCCAATATGGGCAATGGCCTGCAGTACCAGCATAGTAGAGGGAGAGAAACTTTGACCCACTCTATGGTGTTGCCTATGTCAGCTAATTGCAATTAACTCCAGACTGGGCTGGATTAATCAGGTATCAACCTTAAGAAGCCAGCCCTTGCTGTACCACTAATGTTAGATTACACACAATATTTGCTACAACTGACAGCAATGATTCCAGCTTAACACTGAAGGTGTATAAATCTGCCAAGTCAATGTGTAAAATCATAACAGGTATACATAACTTCAGAGCCTTGAACTATTTCCATGTTGAATATTGATTTCCATTGGGATTGATAACATGCTTATAGTCTGTTATCAATCATACAGTCACAGCATTTCCCAACTGTAATAACATTTTTCTTTTAGGTTCAAATAAGCTAATATATAATCTGAAAAGGGGATGATTCTGTCAACACTGGATATAACAGGTGGGGAAAACCGACACAAGATACCTCAATGTATGCTGTTGGCAGGGGCCTGCTGGGTGTGATTATCATTACTTATTTCATCATTATTAACCTAGTGGGATTGACACTAATAGCTATTACTGTTTCAATTGAAAAACTGTCCCATGTCTTCTCTGTGGGGTGCCCAAGCACGCATTTAAGCGCGGTTTTGGGCTTAAATGCATGTATATTGAATGGCATTTTCACCCAGAAACTTCTACTGGTCCAATCTGCAAAGTTAGACCCTCTTTGGAATGCTTATGACTTCCTAGTTAGGATACAACCATCCATTTGGCTCAATCTCTATTATACCAGGCACAGGTAGTCAAAAACTGAAAATGAGCTGTCATTTTTTTGTGATTTATCCAGGGAGCTAACATCTGACATGTTACCAAAATGATGATGGGTCATACACACACAATTTCCCATACATTAGATTGTACAACAACTGATCATATCAGTAATGATATGCCATGCAGTGTTACTAACACATTATGTTCCCTAATTGGCAGTACCCATGCAGGCAGAATTTGCTTTGCAAGTTCTCTAAGCTCTCAGGATTGTAGGGATTATGACTATAATATATGATTATATAGCACAAGAGAGACCATATACTAGAAAATAACAACAAATGGAAGGTTTTGGTAACTATGGTTACCAGACCTGACCAGAAATACCCTGCCCTTAACAGAAAGTCTTCAGCATTGTTCACTGGGTTATGAGTATTGGGAAAATGTACTGCAGAGCCCATATCAGAGGAGAAGATCAAAGTAACACATGGTCTTATCAACAAGGTGATACAATTGTGAAATAATGTAAAAAACGTCAAATAATTGTGGGCACGAAAAGGTTAATAAGCAATTTATGGCTTCTCTAATTAGCTGTAAGGCAGGACACGTGCAGTTCAGTGTTAAGAGGTGTAAGGATGTGTATGGGGCACACGGTTACAGTATCATTAATTCCATTATCAATAATGAGACACCAACAGATGTCACCTTTCAATGTAGTATTCAAATCATTTCAATAGCTGATGATGAAGATAACATCCCAAATATGCATGGTCTCCAACAGCATTAACTAGCTGTTGCATAAGAAAGCAGCATGACTTCCTTCAGTTACCTAATTTGCAAGGCAAACTACTGAGTAAGATTAAGATTCTTTTATTTGTTCTATTATTGACTTTCTCACTCTTCTCTGCAGAAGTTCTAGGTTGCAACTTTCATGGGCAATCATAGCATGTCTTTCAAATCTTACATAAAGTTGACAATTCATTGAATTCTGATACTGGTGTGACTTGCGAAATACTGATAAATCAAATATAGATTGAATGGAGTTGTCAGACGTAGAAGCATGTTCATTGAACTATGGTACATAACCTCTAGGCGGACATGTACTAGGGTAATCAACCAAGATGGCCTAAAGTAATGCTTCACCCTTTTCAGCTTAGCCCCTTAAATCAGAGAAGAATGCCATTCTATGAGTGCAGTGGTAAGTCATGAAATAAGTGCTCATGAGACAGCTGCATGTCTCCTTCTCCTAAGAAGATGAAACCAAAGACGCCATCTTTAAAGCTGTGAAGGTAGAGTTTTATTGGTGGATCAATAGCTCTTTAACTAGGATATGCTCTATGAAGGTGTTATGTGGAGTCCTGTTATGTGCAAACCTTTTATATAAACATCCTCTTGTTCTTTCCACCATCCCATAAACCCTTGAGGAGTGGTCATTTTATAAGGGCAGGGGGTGGAGGTATTTTTAGTTTCTTGACTGAGGATAGACTGAACAACTTTTCTCCTCTTTAGAGGGCAAACTATTCTTCATAAGAAACTGTCTACCAGAGGCGTATCACAGAAGGCTGTCTTTAAACGTCCTGCAAGCTGATACAGCCAGATGATCTACATTGCACTGCTTACAGTCAATCAGCTCAATTGCCTGTCCCGAATGAATCATTCTACAGTATGACAATAGGGGAATTCCATTCAAAGTCTTTTCTTCTTACTAAAATACATTGATGAGAGGTGTTTGTTATACTAGTCCCATCATTAACTCTGTAGTGGGAATAATTTTGATTTTTATGGGGTTGATTATATATCTGTTATAAATATGTACATTTGCCCCTAGGTTCCGAGGGGAGTATAAGGTAATTAGCGTGATACATTGTCTTGAGCTTTATGGCCCCCAATAGCTTTATGGCTCTAATCTATTTCAATCAATATCGTTTAATTCTAACACATGTATAAAGATCAGCGTTTATCTAGGAGGCATTTCTCAACTTGCTAGGACAACACATTATGCAGTATGACTCAGAGTGTTCCAGTCATACCATTTTGGTGATATGACATCAGCAGGAATGAAATAAGTCACACAAGACCGTCCTACCATCATTTGTATTTTCAATCATAATCTGGATATACTAGTTCATTCAAGTCCTGCACGGCTCGTGGCTCGATTTCTACTTTCTGCTGTTGGAGAGTGCAACTTCAGGGTAATTGTCAGCACTCCTCATGCTTATTTCAACAAAGCTGGCAACCTGAAAATAAATTGCAGATTTGCCTTACTGGAGAGTCTACACTTATTTTAACATATGTAATCCTGCACATAGGATTTGGCAGCAGTGTAGGCACTATTCTGAGTCTGTATTTAATGGCACATGATGGATTTCTTTATGATTTGAGGACTATGTGCATTCAGCTTTGTTGAAATAAGCCTTTGTATATCATTGAAGTGCATGGATTAGCTAATACTTGTGAGACTGGGAGGCTCCAGTAAGACCAAGTTGAGAAATGCCCTCCAGGTTTTCTTGGTGAGTCTATAGCATTCTGATAAAAAGCTGAATTAATTCAATTTCCTGTAAGCCTCTCAGATATGAATAATATCTTCTATCAGTGGCATTTCGTAAGATTGTGTACAGTACAAATTGTACATATCTTGTCAGGGCGTAAAGGCCATTCTAATTACCATCCAATAGAACTGCAGAGGGTTGTTTACTTGCACTAGCTACAAGAAAGATCTACTTAAGGTGGGTTGCTACCATTAAATCAAATAATAATAATAATAATAATAATAATAATAACAATAATAATAATAATAATAATAATAATAATAATAATAATAATAATAATAATAATAATAATAATAATAATAATAATAATAATAATAATCAAACATAGAGATATGAAAACTCACAGGATGAATGAACTAATATTTGTATTTGCTAAGAATTCTTTTTGTATTGCCATTACATTGCATTCTAGCTAAGTTTCTCACATTTCGGTAAAGAGTGGGTTAAATTTGCTATTATTTCACAGCAAAAATGACCATGATTTATATTTTCAACCACTAGATTTTTCTTAAACATTTTGAAGTATTGTCCAGATAATTTGCCTTGGAACAAAAGTAATTTTGATATGAGGTCCCATGCATTATTCTGAAGTTTCATCTATTAATAAAAAAAAGTATTGAAAAAACTTATCAAAATCCATATTCAAAGCACTGCATAATGGGTAAAATGTATGATTACCTGTCACAAAACAGCTTCATCATATGCCCTAAGTCATATGATGAAGGGTTGTCTTGGTAATGTGAGGGTATAATCTTAAGGTACAAAAGAATATTAGAGAATGATGAAAAAAAATCTCGATGTAAATATGCTGAAATTTAAAGTGTTATAAAATAAACAATTATGAGCAAAAGTTCCCAACATTTTCTGTGGGCATTAAGGGCCTATATGGGTATGTGCATACCAGAAATTGTCATATTCTGATGAAGATAGCTCATATGTGCGGGTACCTGCGCAGTTAGCTCAATGTCAATGGTAGTGGCCCACCTTAAGTTGCCAACTTCATAGAAGGGTCTAACAAAGTTACCACCTTCTCAAGAATGCAACATATAGAGATCAGAGTCCTTTGATTTGGTCACCTGTGATTCAAGCAATGTGATGGTAATACAAAGCTTGATTAAGCAACATATTTATAGGATACTTCTTGTTTGACATGGAATCACAGCAGGTGGCTTAAGGTATTAAAGATCCCTTTCATCTTCTACATAATCAATGTAGAAGGCCAATTTGTGAGACTAATCACCTTTTATTGCATGTAATCATGAAAGGAACACACATGTTTTAGGTGAATATATCACAAAAATGATCATGCTATCATGGACATATGCTTTACCCAAGGCTACTAGGTTTGGTTTCTACATGATAAAATGGAGAGGGGTTCATGTCTTTAATGGCCCTCCAACGTCACTATTTGAAAGTGATAAATATGCTAAGAAATAAATCATTTTAAAGCTAAGTTTGCTCCACCCCTGTAATGACATTTATGCATCTATAGACAGGACTCGAGACACCTAAAGGTAAAAATAATCTATGTTATTATTTTGTCTTTGTTATGTGTAATAAATATGACTAGCCAATTAGATATCAACCCTTTCATGTTATCCAACACACTCTTACCAGCCAGATTGCTTCCCACAAGCAATAAACCTATTTTACTCAAAGATTCCGATATGGTGGTATGACTAATATTTAATTCATGAGTGATATAAGACCAGTGGAATATGTATTAGAATGAAGCTGAGGCTACCATTCTGCGAACCAATTTTGTAACTTGCACACAATGAAATAGGTAACCGTGCAATCCATCACTGCTCAATAGTCCAGTCAACACTCTACCAAGAGGAGGGATCCAATTAAGACCCACTTCACTTCTTAATGAACAGACAATGATGAGATATAAGTGTCGCTTTTCAGTCAGTCCTTACATCAATGACCATGATGGTGCATACAGATGAATTTTGACATTTCTCAAGGGTTTTATAACTTCATGTTCTTGTCAGCATTAGATGCAATGCAGGCAATGAAATAAGACATACCTCCTAGACATCTAGTTTAAATCTGCAGAATGATATAGGACTGTGTCTCACCAAAATTGTGCAGAGTCACCTTTCTACGCATTTAGAAACTCAAAATTTTATTTTCATATTAAATGATAACAAATGGTTCAGGGGTATCCTCCACATGCTGGAGAATCATGATCTATACTTTATTCTCTTAAATATTTATGTTTGCTCGCTAAATCACCCCTTATTAAACTGTCACCTTTCTACACTGTTTCTACGCGTGTAGAAAGGTGACATAACTACTTTTTCTTCATTTTACACATTACAGCTTATCACTTCAACTTTGATATTCGGCATATGACTAATTATCAAATGTATGTAGGATGGATACTTAAATGAATGATACATTTGAAATATCTGAGCGTAAACTTTGCCGCGTAGAAAGGTGACATGTATATAACTTCTCATCCAAACCCATGAAACAGGATTTATGGTCACACTTAAATGGAAAACAATAGACAAACATTCTGCTACAAAATAACATGAGTTAGAAACATTAAGGTTTCATATTTTTTACAGGACTGAGAGATATATATTCATTGCTGTCACCTTTCTACACATTTTTCCGTGCATAGAAAGGTGACATAAATGTTGTTTTTTCAATGTTACAGATTACTGCTACTTACTTCACCATTGATATTCAGCATGCGCAATGGGGTTATGACTAATTATCAAATGTATGTAGGGTGGTTACTTAAATGAATGATGCATTTAAAATATTTAAGTGTATGTTCAGCCACGTAGATAGGTGACATGTCACCTTTCTATGTGGCCTGGCTTACACTTGAATATTTCAAATAATTATATCATTCATTTCAGTATCCTTTCAAGATGCATTTGATAATTGGTCATGCCCCCCCCCCCCATGCATATGCTTAATATCAAAGGTGAAGTAATTAGCAGGAATCTGTAACATTGAAAAAAAACCACATTTATGTCACCTTTCTATGTAAAAAAAGTATAGATCATGATTCTCCAGCATGTGGAGGATACTCCTGAACCATTTGTTATCATTAAATATGAACATAAAATTTTGAGTTTCTAAGTGCGTAGAAAGGTGACTCTGCACAATTTTGGTGAGACACAGTCATAGTCAAAGTGAAGTATTACTGGTGGAATTCCTGGTGGGTATTGGCTCTTGAAAAGAAATCAATAGTTGATACATGTATTTGCCATGAGTGATCATGTATTCTTCTTACATGTCTATAGATTATCTGGGAATTCACCATGGAGCAGACCGGGCATTAGGGTCTAATCTTTAACATTTTGTGAACTGTAAACTTCCAAACACTTGGATGATTTACACCTGGGGGTTTTAAGATTTATCATGTCACTATTTCAAATAACCAACTAAATCCCCTTCTATGTAAGTATTCATACTTATATGGCCTCTGAACTTTCTCATAAAAGGATATTGACAGCCTTGGGACCTGCGTGCAACCATCGATAGGAACCTAAAAATTGATTCCCGGTGTGTCTAGCTTGTATACATTCATAGTGACTCAGTGACTGGAGGAGGGGCATTATTTACAAAGAAATATGCATTACAATAAGTCGGCCATATCTCTATTTGGCACTATAGATGGTGGCACCTTGCTATGTTGTACTAGGACAATGTGCCATCTCAGATTCGGCTGAGAAATGTTAGAAGCAGGGTTTATCTAGACAAGGGATCGATGCATGAAGGGGGCCATGCAATAAGAGGAAGGTACGGCTCTACAGCACTGGGGCTAGGCACTGCAAGAAGATGAATTACTTTTGCACTGGAGTGGTCATTGGGAGCCAAAATATTAGTATTTGCACTCTTCTATCACATTGATATATTAACATCATATAGGATATCATAAGGTGTGGAAATCTGAGACAAAAAAAAAAGAGGGAATTTGGCTCTAATCTCTCTCTTTTTCTGTTCCATTTCCTCTCTTTCTCTGTCACACTGTCCCCACTTGTGTCTGTGTGTATGTCTTGCTTTCTCTGTCTGTCTGTCCATTTCTCTCTCCCTCACTGCTATCAACTTTAAATTACACTCAGGTCACTGACCACATGGGTCTATTATGATCAGTTCATGACAGTTAATGCTTCTCAGGTGCAATCATTTTCCAGATGCAAAGTTAGCTTATCATGCACTGAAACTGTTCTCAGCTGCCATGAGTTTATTAAACATTAAGCTTGTAGATAATCTAGCGTTCAGTATCCATTCCCTTTCCAGAATTCACTCTATGGGAATTAAGAATGAAACTCTTTCTGTCATGTGATCCTCCCAAAGGGAGACTTTGTAGGTTGTCCTCTTTCAATGTATATTTCATGTTCTTTAATGCATGTCGAGGGCTGACTTAGCTTATATAGCCCCTTTGGATAAAAAAGATACAAAGCAGAGCAGTGAACCTTTTTACGGTTGGCTTTTGCTGCTGCTTCTTTGGTTAGTTGACACCGACTGAAGAGATTATAATGTTCCCCTGTAATCCAGGCTGAACTAATGTGGAAATGACATCGTGTGTTTTTTTTTTATATACTAAACTGCATAACATTATTTCCTTTCTATCAGCAACACTGTCAAAAGTTTTTAATATCTCATTTGATAATTATAAACTGTTTTCCCTTGGGTTCACTCAGGACTGTGGTTTGGAAAAGGAGACATAAGCATTCCTTGTGTAGTGTCAAAGTTTAATCCATTATTCCCAATTAAAAAGTACATCAATATTGTATAATTCTATCAAAGCAATTTATGAAAATGACATTTCTCATAAAACATGTGGTGTCTGAGTACAATTAATGTAAACACAGAGTATTTATTCATTTTTTTATATCTATGTATATGGCCACAGGTGGTTATGAAACCAATTCCTGAGATGGAGACACATGATAGAAAGAGCAGGTATAAAAGGAATAGCTCAGGTGTGCAAACATCCTTTGTCAACTGGTGAACAGACAGGATTATCCATGCACATGAACCAAGTGACTCTTCCTGTTTGCCGGTATTCTCACATCTACATCTTTGTACATAAGAATCTTGTTATTGAGACTCTGGACAAGACCTTGTAGCATAACTAAGGGTATTATTAGTTGTGATGAATAACCCTGTAAAATGGTAAGTGAACTGAGGTAGCACAGACTAGTGGTATACTCAGAGGATCTAGAAAAGCTGCGAAATATTTTGTGATACATAGATGAGGAGGATAATTCCCGGTAATGATATTTAGTATTATTGAGAAATGCTCCCCAGAATATTACCAAAACCTTCCCACACATGTGCACACCAATCCTTATGGCATTTAATCATATGTATATCATATCTGTGGAGCAGACCCACTGCCTCTCAGTATACACACATAGATGTGTCTGTCAAAAACCTTTTGTGTCCTGCCAACCATAAGAACATCCCTCTCAACCTACCCTTCCACACCACTGCATTGTACAAGAAAAAGTTTTTCTCCTGGGAGTATATGTCACACATCATAGAAAAGATAATGTGCTGATGAGGCAACAGCGTAAATACCATGCAGTCCTTTATCATGCCCTCCGAGGGAAACACATCTTGTGGGAATGACATTGAGGACATTTAAGGATGTCAGGGATTCCTAATTATCTTATAGTGGAGTTTGTGCATTCAGTCGCGAGTAACATGCTGTGAATGTTTTGTGTCAGGAAATTCACAAAGCAGCACTTAAAAACTTCTTTAACCCATTCTCTCAGGAAATATAACAGCATAAAGCATGTGTGTTCTACATCAAAATCACTGGGCAACCAGGAGGCTGTTGCTCCTATAGTAAAAGGAAGAGCTGGCTAAAAATGCCCTCATTTCCAGTCTTTTCTTTTCATGTAGCTATAACTTGTCCCTTTTGTTGATCACAAGTGGTCATTCAAGTACGGTGCTCAAAAAGGGGGATTTGAGTAGGTGCCTAGTTGGGAGAAGTCAGTCAGTACTATAAACTATAAATAAACTATAGAGCGTGTGACATGAGTAGGTACCTGGTAGTGCAGCTCTATCTATTTTAAACAAGGCAGTTGACTTTTCAGACTAATGTGGTGAGTGCAAGTACTTAGGTGAAGCAGTGTACGACTTGTTTAGAAAAGAGGGCATATACTCACAGCTCTTTTTACAATAGGAGCAACAGCCTACTGATAAGTACGGCCTAATACTGGCAAGCTTGCCAGCTGGGGCCATGGCTATGCATCAGCATAGTGACAAGCTCCAGTCTGTTCCAGAACAGTTGTCGGAAGTGTAGCGACGACATTTGAACCTCTTTAGATACGTTACACTTAGGCATTATATGCTGAACACATTGTGTAACTAAGCATGACTCTGTTAGGGAATGGGTTGTTTGATTCTCTAAAAGGATATGCCAGGGGTTTGACAGGTGTCAGGCTCATGCACACAGTTAACCATGCACACAGCTACTCACATTACAAATTCATATAGATCTATGCAATGATCTAGATCTATGCAATGATCTAGGTTTCATTGGCATAAGAGTAGTACTATGTTTTCAAAAGAGAGGCAATAGATATCAAGTATTGGGAAAGAGGACTGAACTTCTGAACAAACATATTTTCATGTACTAGTAAGGAGAGGTGAAAATTCTGATCAACACATTTTTCACCTTAAAGAGCCCCAGAGTCTTCAGCTTCATCATCTGAAAAGGGGTAAATGCCTACTATGGGAATGTTGGACATGAGGAAGCTTTGCATTACTCAGAATTAGTCCAGGCAAACTATGGATATAGTCCTTATGCAAATAGAAATGACATAATAAAAATCTACATGAATCTAAAGAGGGCCAGACTGTTTTTTTAGGGGTATTACATATCTCCCATTGAAGGCGGTAGAAAATGACAAAAAATATGATGACCTTTTTTTTTACAAAATAATTTGGAAGTTGCCTGTATGACTTTTTGTAAGATCTTTGTTCTTCGAAATACTGAAAGCACTATGCCTTTTAATATTCACTCAATATCTCTGCCTCAGTCACTACCTTGATAAGACTATCATAGGTGACCCATTTTTACAAAATAAGTTGGAAGTTGCAAGCACGATTTTTTCTGTGAAACCTTTGTTCTTTAAAACACCCACTTCTTTCAATACTTAAAAAAGTTTGGACACAATGACTTATATTTTTCATAATTAAAGATCATTTTAGAATGAAGATAATGTATATTACTCACTACAGCTTTGTTTGCATAACTGATATCTGAAGATATCGAAGCTGGACCATAATAACTCAGCACTTTTGATTCAGCCCCATCTCCTACTTATGAAGGGCCTCACAGCTCTTTTACCCCTACAGAGCTACCAGTACAAAAATGACCACTCCTTTGTACAGTCCCTGAAGAAATGCAAATAATAGTTTGATTATCTTTGGTTTCACTAAAAGATTCCTGAAGTCATGTTTGATGACACAAAACTGATAATAGATAAAGAATACTAGGCCTACTGAGTTATGAACAGTTACAAGTCATCCCTCAATTGCCTGGATTGGAAAAAAGCAAGGGAAAATGTCTAAGGAAGCAAATCATCTGAGAATTTAGGTATAAACAAGATAGAACAGAAGGAGGCAGTTGCTAATCTCCTCCCATATCCATATTGGTACGGTACTTGCTATGATAGTTATGAAAACAACGTCAAGTTAATCCCTGAGGAGAGGTGTTTAGGGTAGAATGGGATACATACTGCCAAATGGCCCTCACAACCCAGATGATGGAAAGAATCAAAAGCAAAGACAGGTAACTTTCTGCACATCCCCTAAACAAATACTAGGGTAGACTGTCTATTTTTTCTCAAAAACTTTATTTCACTTCACTTGAATAAAAATCAAACGACTTGAACAAGTCTCATACCAGGGACAAAGCCCTGTAGAGAAATTTCTACCCATATGTACATGGCTGTCAGCACATCTAGTTAATCATATTACAAATAGACATTTTTGATACAAGGCCAATTCGTTTCTTTAAAAGGCTAATTCCATTTTTTAAAACAATTAGTAAAGAAACAAACCCATATAGGAGTGCACCATTCCTCTCCCCAGAGGCTTAAAAAGGACACATATACCTTCATATCAGGAGCACACCTCTGGCTAGATATGGAGCTAACTAATACTCCACCACGGATATCTTCTCTCTAAGGGATATGAAGGTTCAGGAAGTGATGTATGGATGTTGTGGGCCAGACAGATATAGTAGGAGCCACCAAATTGTTAAAGATAAAAGGGCAGTAAATTAACAAGGAGAGATGAAGAGAATAAAAAGGTGAGAATACATTGCAGAGATGCAACTTAGTAAACACTCTGTAGATCTGTTTGTAACCTTTGACTCTTATGAGCATATTGGTATAGCAACTCAAGATAAGCTCAGTTGGGTCAGTGGCGGCAGATAAATAGGGATGTGGGGGATAACCGAAATTCGCACCCCCGTCCCCCACACTATTTTGGCTCCTCTGCCCCCACTGTGGGTGCTTCTACATTAGGGTCTGTGGACTGAAAATGACATTGGTCCACACTGATAGTGCAGGAGCTACAGAAGTCTAAACTAATCACTGCAATGGAATAGGCACAGCAGTTCATAACCCTGATTTGATTAATTCTAAGTGTTTTGCAGTTGTCACTCTAGTGCATCTGTTTAGGCAATACTGTGGATACTGTGGGATACTGTACCCTTATGTAGATATCAGGCTTGGCCAGATGTGTAACTAGCAACTGACACAGGGAGTTATATCTTAAAAGCACTAGCTCTGCAAATGGCAATGCTATTCCTTTGGGAATTATCGTACAATAATCGTACAAGTATATAAAAAAAAAACATAACCCCTGTGTCAATAATGGACTCTCAAAGGATAGATTTGCATAATTATCATGACAACACTTGTAAATGAACACTAGGTATCATTCTACAATCAAATGGTCAGAGTAGGTATTGAATGAGCTATCAATCACCCATCTACAGGTCTTTCTAGTAGTGGTAAGTAAATGGCCACCTTTACAGCTACCTAAAGGGTAACCATGAATAATGTGTAGGGATCTCAGACCACCGTCAAGCCCCCTACAATCTAAGACCGTAATCCTCATCACCCTATAAAAATGAAACTAAAGATTGACATGTTTCCCGATGCCTACTCTTTGAGGCTGTTTCCCTCTGTTAGTGACGACTAAAGGACAGGCAGAGAACCATACCCCTCACTGAGGGAGTGGTTAATTGACATGGCACCTAGTGATTAGGGCCTCGCACTAACTAAGCACCTCATTAATTCTCCTAACTGCTCTTATGAATGAGAGTATATTAAACCAACCCAGCATTTTATCACAGCCCATGGGAAGCCCCCTGGAGAGAGCAGTACACACTATCTGTAATCATTGCCTTTATTTTTGCAATAAAGCTGTGATAAATATGCTATTGCAGTCAAATATGCCATCATGGCTACACTGATTTAACACTTAGTACGGACAGTTGGGATACTGAGTTACCTCAGTACCAACAAGGGCAAGACATTTGTTGTTGTTGTTGTTGTTGTTTATTTTCGCAAAAAGCTTAAGTTCTTCCCGTCAGCAATAGTACAATATATAACAAAGACCATTCATTCAAATTAACCATAATGTCTTAGGTACTTTCGAACAGTGTGTGTGTGCATAGCAGTGTTGAGATAATGGGACGACAAGATATGTATAAGGGCACCGGTATGTGTCAGGTCTTTCACATACTGTAACTCTGCCCTCCTACGAGGTAATACTTCCAAATCACTTCAACAAGTCTATGAATCTGTCTTGGTCCAGGGTGTGTTGTACTTCAACATCAAGCATGTCCCACAATTCCTTTCCACGATGCAATGGACTATGACCAAAAACATCCTTTTCTTCAAGCGAGGAACTTTCAGTTGTTTTTTAATATTGTTTCACAGTACTTGTGGGGGATCAATTAATAACACTACATCACCTTTTTTTAAGCATTGATTGTCTGCTTGTTGGTTTTACACCATTTCTCCAGGACGTTCAGGTCTTGCTGTAGCAGTGTGGCTGCTCGACCAGGATCCTTGGCTTCCATCATTATTACCAGATCATCCGTGTACATTGTAAACTTGCATTGTGTGAGTACACCTCCAACGTCATATAGCACAGAAACAAAATGGGACCAAGCACAGACCCTGCTGGTACACCATACGACACATTAGATTCTTTTGAGTGTTTCCCATTCACAGTAATGACCTCCCTTCGCCCAGTATAACTGTTCATCCATTCTACAGCATGTTCGGACGGAATGTAGTGCCATCCATTCGTCAGTAGTATATCATGGTCTATTGAATTAGACGCCTTTTGTAGGTCCACGAATACGAGACCCATGTAGGCGTTTTGATTTAGAGCATTTTTAGATTTCAAATGCAACGTCAAACACTGCAGTACAAGTTGACTTCCCGGGCGTGAATCCATGTTGTGCCTCACTCAGTTGGTTGGTAGCAAGTAGATGTGACACTAATTGGTGATGGATAGATTCAGGAGACATATCGGCCTCCAGATACCTACGACCGATAGATCACCCGTCTTTGGGATCATTATCCTGTTGCTTTTTTTCCAGCAACTTGGGAACTGTCCTGTTTCAATACAAGCATTTAATATCTGCATCACCTCACCTTTATTTAACAGAGACCTCCGATGATGATTTAGGCCATGCAAGGTTATGGGATACACAGAGCAATCATATATTGTATAGTTAGGGTTTGGCTGTAGATATCATCTTTTTATGGGATACACAGAGCTATCATCACTTGAATGATATAAAACCTGGAATCCAGTGCACATATTCATGTCCTGCATTATGCAGAATAGTCACAGAACTATCATGGGGGCAAATAAGGATACACGACTAGATGGGGTAAAAGATTGACAGGGTTTTGCAGGTTTTCCAGATGGTGTCTGATACTCCGATGAAATTGGTTATCTGCGCACAACCTTTTTCATTTCAAACTACATTCTTGACCAATAGGAGAACGCTGAACATGAAATTACTGGGAATATAAAAGAAAAAACCTGATACGAATATATATGTCTAAACAAATGCTCAGTAATTTGAGCCAGTGGAAATCAGTGTGTAAGGGAGTGTTGTTATAACGTTGAAAGGGTTAAATTGATTGTAACCTGATACTCTCTGTCCCTCTGGTCTCTTTTTCTGCCACTCTTTTTTTCTCACTGCAATACTAGACTTCTCTATTGTCTTTTTAAACAAATAAACGCTACAACCACAGAATCCCAACATGCAAAACACAAGCAAGGATCCTCCATATAGACCATTCTATAAGAGCTGTTTACCCTGTCCAGTTAGAATCTGTGCTCCTAGCAACAAGAAATGCCATTATCCTAGTCATTAGTCCATCAATAGATGAACCTGTTGTAACCAGCCTCTGCTGAAACCTGAGTATGATTCTAGGGCCATTTCATGTGCTCTTGTTCCCTCTTTAAATGTCACAAGTCCTTTATGCAATATAGGCTTTGCATTATAAAAGGAGCTGTTACAAGTATCTCACCTCTTGGGTGATACACACAGGAGGCCATTTCTCAATGTACTACGACTACATGCAGCCACTACGATTTAAAAATGCCAAGAATAAGCCAGGCTATCGTAGGAACTGCCCTATGACTGCTCACTATGATTAGCAGCTGTGCAGTAATTACATAAGGTTTAGTAGGGCAGTCGTACTGGTGCAGACATTAGGGACTACTAGTTCATGGTACTGTTATGGCTAAATTGTTAGGTTCTCACTACGATTTAAAGGACAGCAGTCGTATTGTGTTATGAAATGACCTCCTGGTAGGTATAGTGCACCAAGGTAGTGCACATGTATTGGCAAGTTATTTAATTGCATAGGCAGTTCATGACTATAAATAAACAGGTATCTACAAGTGCTCAAAATGCACCCCTAGGACTTAGGAGCCAATGTCAAGCAGGCTGCTTGACATTGAGTGTGTATAACATTGATGTTTTGTTTCTCATGGGTACACATATTGAATAATGCTGAAGACTCAACCTTTTAAGCATTCCCCATACATTAGTGTATCAAGCTGACTAGGCATCTACCTCTCCCATAGGGTGTGCATTCAACTGTTCATTTGATTTAATTTCTTTTCAATACAAAGCTCATTTTGGGGAATTAAAATCACTATACATCTGCATTTGACGTTCGGATGGTACACTTCAGTTTATTCATGAATCAAGTATTCATGATTAAAAAGAACATATTCATTCCAATGGCTGTGATGGAAGTGAGAGGGACTTATTGCTGAAATGAATATTTTGGAATAGCACCAATATCAGGTTATTTATTCTTGTAAGAGGGACATTAGGTTTTCAAGGGGACCAGCTAGTACGTCTCCTATAATCAATACATATACATCATTTCTCCAAATTATGCCTTGATGCGGAAAATTGGGAACTCTTGTGTTTTTCACATTAATAGTTATAGACCATTTTGAATTCAAACTACAGGTCCTCTCCTATTTGAGAGCCAACATGCATATAGCATACTGAAGACCTTCCAGCTTGTTAAAAATGCCTTGCATTTTGACTAGTTTGTCTAGTTGGACTCTAGCATCCTGTAAAATGTCCTGCTTTTTTTTAATACACCCCTTTGGGAGAGGACCTTGCATTGGCAACACTGATTAAAATTCATTTTAATTCATCTCACCATTGAAGGTGTAATTGCATGAAAATAGCATTGACCACATCAGTCCAAAGAGTAAACACCTACCCTTGAGAAATACTGGTGCAGGCTCTCACTGACTTTGAAGGCTTGTATGTATTTCTCCAAGGGTTAGTTAATATAACGTGCTGCATTATTGTATCATCAACTCATTGGACGTTGTGAGTTCAAGTCTGGAACATTAGAACTCAGATTGTAATTTAATCAATCCATCAAATTCACTGCTCTACCAGGTTCTCAGCACTATGAAGCATTAAGATGATAAAGAGTGAGGGTGCCTGCACAGAGCCCCCTTTTCCCTTTGAAGGCCGGATATGGCTCAATATACTACACATATATGTGATATCAGACTTGGCTGCAAGGGTAATTTGTCTATGCTGCATTCACACATCCTGCTATAGTCAGAGCAAGAACTTGCTGTTAAATAAGCATCTGTGCATTATAACATCGTTGTAGCACATCATATGCAACCCGTTGAATGGTCAATGCCAGAGGTTAGGTTAAATGAGATATCCATCAACTGGCTATATTGTCTTTGCAGTGGAGGTAGGGAAATGAGAAGGTTTGCAACTAATTTGAATGTAACCCTGATTAATGTGTTGGGATCTCAGACTGTCACCAAGCTTTAATCTTAATCTTCATCAACCTATAAAGGAAATACTAAAGCTTGACACATTTATTGATGCCCTCTTTTGAGGTTGTGTCTCTATGGACTCAGTGACCACTAACCTCTAACTTGCCAGTGCCACGTTCTTGTATCATTCAACATCTTTAATGTCGTATCAATACAATTATGAATGATTGATACTTCAAGATTCACTACTTAGGTGCATCATAACAGCCAAAGAATCATGTAGCACAATCGCCTACTGATTATGGCCTCACGCCAGAGCAGCTCAGTGATTAAACCCCTCATTTCTTTGGGTTGCCCTTGTGGAAGAGAGTATATTAAACCAAGCTTGCTGCTTATTGGTGGGAGCCTTGTAGTAGGCACCAGCACCCACTCACACCAACCACTGCCTTTTATTTGGCAATAAATGTGATGAGTGTGTCAATAGGATTTAGTGTGTCAACATGGCTACACTCCCTTAACACCTCAGTGGTCCTTTGCACGGATGGTGAGGTATCTTCACTTAAGATAGGTAGAAATCAAGATAACACTGAAAATATCTCTGTGAATATCTTCAAAATTTCATTTCTATAGATGCCGGCATTATTTGTCATACATTTGCAATAATATCCTTGAAAAGATAGGTTAGAGATAACTATTCTCAAGATATCTTTAAATTTTCTAAGATATCTTCAGTTTCCTTTGGAAATGGCATTGACCTATCTTTACCATCTGAAATTATCTTCACCGTCTGAGCAAAAGACCACTGGTGTGTTGAGGTATTGAGATGCATTGGTGCCAGCAAGGGCATGACCTTTCATTTAGTAGCTACAGTCGCAATGGAATATACAGAGCTACTCTCACAAAAGCTGGTACAATAAAAACACCATCTCGTCGCCTTAGTGCAAGAAGCTTGTAACTGCATTTTCAGGTTTTGCAGGACAAGTAAAAGAAGTGTTCCAATTGCTATACCCCAGAGTCGACACAACCTTATTGCCCTGTGGCCTATAAGCAAGCATATCGATCATAGGCAGAGTTTCACTACTTTCATAGTAGGTAGATAAGGGCCAATAGATATTAGATGAAAACTCCATATTGCTAAAATGTCAGCTACAACCTTCTTGCACTAAGACGACGATCTATTGACTATTTGTATGATGATGTCTGGCTTTATATCTTAACTGGTATGTGTGAGTTGTGAGCAAAAGAGCTGGAACCTTGAGCCCACACAACATACATTGAGCAAACAGTTGAGATATGCTCTCAAACTCACTGATTGGGACTTAGGGTTGACTTTCATGACCTTCATACATACAGAATAGCCACTGCAACCTGCACTGTCATGGAAACAGATAAGAATAGACCATAATAAAAACCTTGAAGTTGGACATAACCACAGAAAGATCTAAGAATTGTGTTGAAGGAATCAAAGTTGATACAAAGTGGTATTTATATTGGTGGATATGTTTTTTTAAATTTTTGTCTTTCGCCCCGTAGGGTCACTCGAAAATTCTTTTTTGGTGGATATAAAAGGGGCATTTTCTCTTGCTCATTCTAATCTAGCTAATGCCACAGAACAGCAGTGAGTGCATCCCTTCCCTTTCTATAATTCACTCTAACAGTCTGTCTAAAGGAATAAGACCGAAGCTCTTTCTGTCATGTGATACCCACAACAGGAGAGACTTTGTAGGTTGTCCTCTTTCAGAGCACATTCAATGTTTTTTCATGTATTTCAGGGGCTGACTGGAAAGGTTAATATTCAGTCCCCTGTAATCCAGGAATAAACTAATGACATTGTGTCATGTTTCTTTGATATACTGAAGTGTATTTATAAGATTATTTCCGTGCTATCAACCACAATGTCAAAGCTTCTGTCTTCTCCCTTACAGACTACCACCTTTTTTACTCATTTTAACATGATTTCTACTGTGAATTTCAGGCTGCTACATATACATATACCACAGGTGGTAATTGTTATGGAACAAGAATGAGCAGGTACATATGAACAACTCAGGTGTGTTTACAAACATCTTCTGTGAACAGGTGAACAGACAGGATTATTCATGCACCTGAACGACTTGACCCTTCCTGGTTACCTGTCTGCTCATACCTGTATCTTTGTAAAGAAAATTATTCTTGAGCCTCTAGACAAGGTCTTGTACCATAACTATGGGGTGTAAGTGATCATAAATAACCATTTGAAATGCAAAATGAACTGAGGTAGCTAAGAATAGTTGTCTACGCAAAGGGTCTTTTTACTTAGATCAGAAGGACATTGCTGCTCAATAATGGAAATTTGCTTTATTGCGAAATGCTTCCCAGATAATTACCATGACCTTCCCGCACATCTGCACACCAATCCTTATGGCATCCTATCACAAGTATGGCATATCTCTGGGGCAGTCACACTGTCTCTCAGTATGGATACAGAGGTGTATAGATCTGTCAAGAATTGTTTTGTGTCCTGCCATCTACAAAAAAAACCTACCTCTTAGTCTCCACTCCCACACCTCTGCATTGTACAAGAAACATTTTTCTCCTGTATATATATCATACAGCATAGACAAAACAATGTGCTGATGAGGCAAATGAGTAAATACCCAAAGGTCCTTTACCATGCCCTCCTAGGGAAGCACATCTTGTGGGAATGACACTTAGAGACATTTAAGCAAGTCTGGACATCATTATTACTTTATAATGGAGTTTGTGCATGCAGTTCCAAATAACATGCTGTGAATGTTTTATGTTTCAGGAAAATCACCGAGCAGCATTTACAGGTGAAAGTCTCTAACTCAATACACTAACATCTTTAATACAATCTCCGGAAATATAACATCATAAAGCATACACTGTGTTTTACATCAGAATTACTGAGCAAACTGTTAAGAGGGGCATAGTCCTGCCCAGCCTGCCAACTTGGGTCATCCCAATAAATACAACACTTTATCCGATGTAGCACATTGATAGATATGTCTTCGTTACGTGGGGTAAACATTTAGATAGAATGTACATGGTTTAACCTGGTGCAATGTAACTAATGTTTGTATGTATGTGCCTCTTTTAGATTTGTTTCAAATGTGGACTTCATGTTGAGACATCAATGGTAATAGGAAGAGAGGTCATATCAATTTGCCAAACAAGTGCCTCCTTTCACCATTGACACCGAGGTGGCCACATATGTTTAATTCCTGGTATTACTTCAATGGGTAATGTGTCTTATATAGAATTATCTAACTATCTGGGCCTCAACAGTGCTTTTTTGCTCATAACCCCAGTTCCTTATCCAGCCATAACGCACTCTCAGACCTTTACTTCGTCTTTAAGAGGCTGCTGGTTTCAACCTGGACATGTTAATAAATTGATGAAGTATACAAAGTCAACTACGCCATTGATTTCCTATTAAAACCATTTGGGTTCAACGGGGAATCGATTCCCGGCCGCTGGGCAGGAGGTGAGCATGCTGTCCATTATACCAAGCCGACCGGTGATACGAAGCAATGTACATCAAGGATTTCAAAAAGTTGTCCGACATACCTGATGTTTACACACCTCGTTAGCCTAGAATCCATTGAAACTGGTGGAGTTATTCACAGGAAAACATTGTTAGATATCCTATATGAACATGCCATGCCTAATTTCTCCATTTTGTTCGAAATAAATAAGAATCCATTGATTTTCCACATCGATACATGTCGGCACCCACCTCGTACGGCCATTCCTTGTTCGACGCGTGGCTGACCTAGTTCTTACATCCGGGTGCCTCCCCGCTTTGTCAACAAGACGAAATGGCCGTGTGCATTAGATCGTTATGGAAAATCAATGGATTCTTATTTATTTCGAAGAAAATGGAGACAAAATGTATGCGAACACCAACTAGAGATCGTATATTTGGCGCTGCTAGAATAACAGGGCTTGACATCCTTGGATTATACCCGAAAAATCATTGGAAAGATGAGGGTATGACGGGTGGAGTAAAAACAATGGCTACACTGGCTTGGTAAACCGTGCGGATAGGATGCACTTACAAAATGTCTTCTCCTGGATTAATTCTTGGGTTATAAGGTAAGAAATTAAAACAAAATGGAGAAATATGTTCGATAAACGCTTTAATGTATGTTATGCGGGGTCGTGGATTATTAACCCATAAACCCACTTGTGCGTTCCCATAACATACATTAAACGCTAATTAATGTTTTTATATTGTGGCTGCCTGGAGTCTATTTCCTCAGGTCCACTGTTCCCAGGCAAAGAGAGAATGAAAGTGTAACAGAAGACTGTGTCAATGATAACCACTCCAATCCCTAATGCTTCTTTCGCTGACCAACCAACCAAGTGCGGCCTAATCCTGACCAGCCTGTCAATGAGGCCTATATGGCATCAACACAGCATCAGGCTATAGTGTATCCAACATCAGCTGATGAATGTGTAGTCTACTTCTATGAGGATACCATCTCTATAACTTGAGTTACAGATATCTATGTTTTGGGCCAAATTTGCTATTTCATTTGCATTAGCAATTATCTGTGCACTTGGATGCATCAGTCAACCACCAACTCTAAAACATATTGTATTGTGTGCATGTTTAGTGTAATTTCCAGATTGCTTTCAGTTTCTTTGGGGTAGTTGGTTTCATAAGACTCAGCAGCAACTATATTCAACAGAAAGGCAGAGGTAGATACTTCTAGTATTATCTATATCGTTACTCTCATGCCTCTGTCCACATGTATACTCGTCCTGCAATATGTAAAGGGTTGTAAATCATCTGCAGGTTTTCCTTACACACATATAGACCCTATGAGACAATAAATCAGCTATACGTGTTTTTTCCACCACCTTTTTATGTGATAGGGTGTGTCCTAGTTTTGGATTACTCAATTTGTATGTTAATGGCCAATGCCTTTAACCTACATTAAATTGAGAACTAATTCTCAAGCTGCTTGTCAATGTCAATTTCACTATTGAAGTAGGTAAATACGACACACCTCTCAGGGTTTCTTGATCACACTTTGAGTATAGAAGGCGAGGCGTGGTTTTGATATAATAGATCTAACAGAGCTGAACATTGGACGGTCAATTGTAACGATGTTAGTTTAATCCTGCCATTTCCCCACACAGCAAAAAGAGAATTTGTCAAAATAACAGCAAACTCCTTGTCCCAAAATTGACAGAGATTCGTTATCATTTTCATATCCTTGTGCCACTGTACTGCTATATGGGGATTCAATGTAGAAACTATACTGCTTTATCTGACTTCGAATACAGCACTTCACTTCACAGTTTTATGAGGATGCCTGGTGGATTCATAGATTAATATATCATGCATGAGGTAATAGATAAATACTTTCCATTCTTTAGAGGAACTGTTTCTCACAGTGCACAGTCCAAAGTGTTAAAGAATATCGTATTTACACACAGGTGTGGAAAATGCGTTGTTGGGTGCTCAAAACCTTAAATCAAAAATTAGTTCACCCACTAAATCCTACAAGTTGTTGTTTTTTCCAAGATTTGAGAAGAATAAATACACTTGAATGATTTGACACTAGAGGGGTGTGCCCAAAAGGAGGAGGTGCACTTACTAGAGTAGGTGTGCTTATAATAAATACGGTACTTCCATTCCATTTATTGTCGCATGTTAGCCAAATTTGTAAAAATCGACATGAAGCACACCACTCTAAATGTTGCTGAGAACTATCAGTCTCAATTCCACTGTATTTTATCAAAGCAGACAGTCATAGGGAAACCTTGGAGCCTCCCTAATGGGTAGTCCTGAATGTAGCTGATATGCCAATTTGTGCAGCTCAATAAGGGCATTGAACGATGAATTTCTACTCGTTAGGACACACAAAGTACAGAGTCTTAACTGGCATCCTGACAATTCATGGACCACATGTCACCTTTAGGTCAAATTCCATGGCTGGCATGACACATCGAAAGTCTACTCATCAGCACTTTATTAGAAAATCATGCTAGCCCTCTGAGAGAATATCAACTCATGTTGCATTCATGCTTTTCTGTGCTGTAATGTAATGTACGACCCCTAAAGAGTTAAAGAAAGAACATTTGACATTATGAAGAAGAGACTGAGAGAGATAGAGAGTACAAATGTACGTGAGAGAAAGGGAATGTGCAATTTGCAACCAGCTGGTAAAGATGAAATGGGAGGATTTCATGTCATCATTACAGCAGTTTCATTGAGAACTGAGGGCTGTATCTCTTATCCCATCATATAATACTCCAAACGGGCATTGGAATCAGTACAATGTTGGATCTGTGTGGCCAGGTAGATATACCTAAAGAAATAGCTATTGGATCTACGAGGCATCCTCAGTAAACTGAAGAGTGAACCACTGTTATTGCTTTGCAGTAAAGTTTCTCTTTTCTCTGATGAAACAGATGCAGTTGCACAGGGAATTTATTAGAAAATCATGCTAAGGTTTGTGTCTGGTTTTTCACAGCCTATGACATACAGAACAGAACTATGTAACAACCTGAACAGAACGCAAGTAATTCTGTGGCAATTCAAAGTGTGTTTTTCAGTTGACATCATTCAAAATTAGATGAAAACATTCGAAGGGAATCCTTGAAACTAAGTCATTGAAACTATCTGTTGTTAGTCACAGTGGGATAGGAAAGTAACTGTATAGTGCTTGTTTGCATGCTGTTGTCGATATACATAGAAGGCTAAAAGTTAGATAAACACCTGATTGTCCAGCCTGATGAACAGTTGGTGCATCTGGTTACAGAATGAGGCATTCCCCCTTTGGAGGATAAAATCTGGGGGTTATAGAAGTTGGTGTCTAGATTAACCGATCCATCAAATTAACTGTTCTAGCAGGAAATTGATGTCTTGGCTTTAGAGGGCATTAAGCTGGTAGAATGTCAAGAGTATCTATGCCCAGGTCCCTTAACCCCTAAAGGTGGGACACTGTATGTACCCTTATGTGAATAACAGACTTGGCCAAAATTAATGTGTAACTTGGCACTGCACAGGGGGTTATTTCTTAATGCTCTAGCTGTGCAATGCTATTCCTTTGGGAAATTCGGTACAATTTGGAAGGTGCTATTATAGTATGTTAAGAAATAATCCCCTGCATCAATAATGGACTGCAAGGCCAAATTTATGCATCATGACAATACTTGAAGATGAATTACCTGTATCATTCTACCATTAAATGGTAGAGGTGACTGTTGAATGAGCTATCCATCAGCCATCTACAGGGTATTTCAGTAGGGGTGAATAAACGACCATCTTTACAGCTACCTAAAACATAACCATGATTAATGTGTTGGGATCTCAGACTATGTCAAGCCTCCATCTAATCTAATACCTTAATCGTCATCAACCAATAAAAAAAACACTTAACATTGACACATTTTCCAATTCCTGTTCTTTGAGGCTGTGTCCCTCTGGAGTTAGTAACCACTAAAGGACAGGGGGAGAAACATGCCCCTTACTGCGGGAGTGGTTTATTGACATGGCACCTAGTGATTAGGGCCTCGCAACCACTGAGCACCTCAGTGATTAAACTCCTCAATTCTCCTAACTGCTCCTATGGATGAGAGTATATTAAACCACACTGGCTTTTTATCACTACCCATGGGATGCCTATTGGCTGCACTGCTAAAAACACTTGGTACATGAGGTCATTTTTTAACACACTACGATTGCTACATGGACTTCCTGTGGTGGTCATGTAAGGTAGTCAGTGCACAGAGTGACCATTAATTGAATAAAATAATTCCTGTAATTCAGTATATACAATTTTCTGGGCTATTTTACAATACATTCACAATCTACTTGTATAATTTGGATTTGGCTTCAGATATTGTTAATTGGGATTTACATGAATTTCAGAAGCTTGGAAAATATTACTGGTTCAGCACAGTCAACACATATTGTACAGACAGTTGAAATGTGTTTTCTACATCAGCAACCTGGCCTTGGGTTTAGCCTTCATGACCTGCATGGTATGTGCAGAATAAGCACAGTGCTATCATGGGAGCAGATAAGGATAGACGACTAGGAGGTCCAACATCTCCCCACAATGTGTCACTGTGGAGCCCAGTTGATCTTTTTTGCAGTGTTAAAGATTTCCCATGGGTGTATGATAAATTGATAAGCTGCACATATCTTTTGTATTTTAAATAACATTGTGAACCAAGAGGGAAAGCCGGTTTGTGAGATGAGCCTTGCTGAATTGCTACCGTAAACACTCTTGCTGTGGATGAGCCGTCCTGCACTCCCACTCAAATTTATATCCAAAAAAAGTGGTCAGCAATTCTAGCCAGTGGAAATCAGTGTGCAAGGTGAAGTTGTTATAATATTAAAAAGAGAGCGAAATAAATTGATGATAACCTCAAACCCTCTGTCCTCCTTAGTCTTTTTTCTCAACACAATGATTAAACTTCTCTATTGCCTTACCAAACAAATAAGGACTACAGTTACAGGACCCAAAAGTGCTACACTCAGGCAAGGGCCCCCAATATAGACCTCTCTATACATAATAATAAGAGCAATAGAACCTATATCAACCCCATAGGGTAGGTATAATGCATGATTAGTTCTTAAAGGGATTCTTTAACCAATACCTTGCTGTTTTTGTTCATTCAATTTAATTTGCATATCAAGTTTCCAATACAAAGCTCATTTCAGAGAAGTTTACTCTTTATAGATATCTGCACTTGAAATCTGGGAGGTACACTATGGAAGCCAAGAAGGGCCACACCACGAAAACATGCACTTCAAAATCAGCATAATCTTCTTACTATCCACCAAGATAAAGTTTGAAAAATTATTGCTGTCAAACATGATAATTTCCCCTGTCAAGTGTCAAGTTAGCAAAACTTCTGCTGTCAACTATCAACTTGACAGTTGACAGCAGAAAAATCATGTTGACCGCAGATAAGAAAACATGATTTTCCACTGTCAACTGTCAAGTTAGAAAATAATTCTGCCATCAACAGAGGAAAATATCATATTGACAGCAGATTCTTTTCTACTTTGGCAATTGACAGGTTGAAATTTTTCAGGTTTGACAGTAGTCTTTTATGTTCCAATTTAAGTTGTTTCCATATTGGGAATAAACAAATTTCAAGTTGATATTTTGCAAGGAGTAGCCCTCCATGGCTTCCGTAGTACACTGCAATAAATTCATGAATCATGTATTCATAAAACACAAAAAAAAACACATTCATTTCAATGGCTGTGATGGGAGTAAGCGGGATTCATCACTGTTCATAATTGAAATGAATATATTAGAACACACAAATATCAAGCTATTTACACTCAAACATTAAAAGAGGGAGTTGCAATGAACCTTTTAGTGAGCATATTTATAAACTGTTGATATTTCAGCCTCTGCATTTGATAATAGCTCTATTGGATAATAACTCTATTTGACCTTAAGTAAATGAAGACCTGAACTAAAAGCCATTCTCATATATCATATATTCATTGCTAAGCAATTTCCAATATAATCTTACTCTTATGACGCAGTTATGGGGAATCAATAGATCCTTTGAGATGCTCAGTTCTTTTTTAAAGAAATTTCACTTGGACCTCTATTAAGATACTGAATCATCCACAGGCATCCAGATATAGTCATTAGTATCTGAAGTAGCAAAATCAATACTTATACCCATGGTTGCTGTTTACCTCAGGATATAAGGTTATCATATCACCAACAGACACTAATAACACAATATTCCATAAGCCATACAGCAAACAATGCTCAGTTGGAAATTAACCTTCTTAGCTCTGTAGGATTCCTTGGCAGTAACACACAAGATGGCGAAATGTAGTTATAATTTAAATAAGAATACAGCATAAGTGCATATACCCAGCATCAATGTTTATTAACATCATGCTATATTTGAGTGTATCAACATCTTGAATTGACAAATGTTTGCAGCATTGCAGTGTTATGACTAGAGCAGTATTGAAACAAAGTAACTCTTAAGTTTCCTTTTACTACATTAAAGCAAAATGTAGACCTGCAGAGTAGTATGTCCAAAGCTGATTTCCATAATCATGGAGATTTATCATCCTATGAGATGCAGAGAGGATAGGTCAGATTCCAGAAATCCTCTTTGAATGCAATGCTTGCAGGGATTCGTTTCTAGATTCTGCTCTGTGTGGGAACGACCATGTGTGGGGTACACACTGGGCCAAGTTAAGCTGGACATGCTCCATGTAAACCACACTATTAGTGATATTTATGGCTATGTTCTCACCAAGTCTTATATGCTAGATTGGATTGTATTGTAACTTGTCTATGTATAATTATGACTACACTGAACACTACACAAATACTTGTGTAGTCTTCCCCCATAATTGGAGACAAAATAAAAATGCAATTGTTTTCCAGGCTCTGCATGACCCGACTGCATTGAATAACACTATGGATATCATAAATCTGTTTTGTGCTGCTGCACAGGACCTGTAGATTCCAAGATAATATTATGTTCACCCTTATATTCTAATGTAGACCCAAAGCTATAGATCCCATGCATGACTACAGGACGAAATCAATATTGAAAACCTTTATAATTTCAGAGCCAAGGATGTCTAAACAAATTAAATACATTCATCAGATGATGTCTGTTTATGGTTGCAGATCGTCCAGAAAGGGATTTCTCAACATAGTATGGCTAGGCACAGCCACTACAATAACCTCAAAATTAGATTGGGTGATTGTAGGTAATGGCGTACAACTCCTCTGTACAATCAGCAATTATGTAGGGCTTGGTACTCGTGGCATTATTTGAAGGGGTCTACTTGTACCATCTTGAGAAATGGCTTCCTGAATATACATAATCTGGCACAAAGTTAGGGTGCCTGCCAAGGGCTCATATTTGGAAACCTGTGCATCATAATTCCAAGATCTCCTAAAACCTAGACATCTACCTTGACACCATTTCTCAAAATTACGCTTAATGCAGCAAATTGGGAAACTGAGTGTTTTTCACATTTGAGGTTATAGACCATTTGATGTCAAACCACAGGTCCTCCGTGCTGCACCTTTGCCTTAACTAGTCCAGTGTCTCCATTATGCTACCATTATATGGGTTAGTCTGAAACTTTGAGTGCAGATTCACCAATCCATCAAACTCACTGCTCTATCAGGAAATTTGGTCTCAGAACTAGAAAACATTAAGATGGTAAAGTGTTAGGGGTGCCTGTACACAGCCTCCATACCCCGTTGAAGGCAGGGTATGGCTCATCTATACTACACATGTTTGTGATAAACGACTTTGCTGCAAGGCTAATTTGTTTATACTGCATTCAAACACCATGGCCATGCCTTAGCCAAAACAATTATTTGCATTTCTGTTTCATTATAACAACAGCAAGAAAAATAGAGTTATAGCATACCATGCCACTATTAGATGGTTAATGCCAGAGGTATGTTTTAAATGAGCTATCCATCAACTGCTACTTGGTCTTTGCAGTGAAGGCAGGGAATTGACCAAGTTTGCAACTAATTAAAATGTAACCATGACTAATGTGTTGGGATCTCAGACTGCCATTGAGCCCCCCCTCCCAATCTGAGACCTTAATCCTCATCAACCTAGAAAAAGGAAAGTAAAGATTGACACATATCTTGATGCCTCTCTTTTGAGGTTGTGTCTCTATGGACTTAGTGACCACTAATAGGCATGCAGGGGCATGATGGAGCGTTTAACCTTTTAATGGTGCTTCAGAACATTGTTTCCACTAGTTATAATGATGTATCAATGCATCTCTAGTGAGTAACTTCCAGTGTTGCATTCATGTATCATGTCACCTCCAAAGTGTTAATACACTTCAATGGTTGATGCTTTGGTGCATCATAACAGCCAAAGAACCTTGTTCCATGATCCTGCACTTAAAGAGCTAATTGACACGGTACCTAGTGATTATGGCCTCATGCCAGGTGAGCAGCTCAGTGATTGAACCCCTCACTTCTTTGAGCTGCTTTTATGGAGGAGAGTATATCAAACCATGCTTGCCTTTTATCCATGGCCATGGGGAGCCTTGTAGGAGGCCCCAGCACCCACTCTCACCAACTAGTGCCCTTCAATTGGCCATAAAGCCTGTGATAAATTTGTCAGTAGGATTCAGTGTGTCAACATGGCTACACTGCCTTAACACATGGTACAGGCTTCTGGTGTGATGGGTTATCGAGATGCCTTGGCACCAACAAGGGCATGACCTTCCATTTATTAGCAACAGAGGCCTCCAGAGCTGGCTGGATCTTTGCCATATCTAAGGTAGTGGGAAGCACAGAATGGCCATCACTGGAATGAAATAAACCCTAAAATCGAGTGATTTTAGCATAGAATGTCAAGGCTATTCTCACAAAAACCAATACAATACAAACACCATCTATTAGCATCATGATGTCTGGCTTTAGACCTTTTTGATGGGTATTTGTGAGATGCAAAGGAGTTGGAATTTGAGCTCATCCAACACATATTGAGCAGACAGTGGCAATATGCTCCGGCACTCAGGAATTGGGATGTGGGTTTGACTTTCGTGACCTGCATATGTATATAGAAAAGGTACTACACTAACATGGTGGAAACAGATAAGAATAGAACATGATGAAAAACCTTGATGTTGGTCATAACCACATTTTAGAATGGTGTTGAAGGGTTCAAATATGATGTAAATCGTGTTTATATTCGTGGATTTAAAATAGGCTTTGGAGTTTTTTCATTGTGGCCCAAAAGTCATGAAGGAAATTTAATTATTGCAGAATTTGCAAGTTCAATATCAATTGTAAAAGTAATAGATTTATGTTTCATGGAAACTGACACGGAAAAGAAGGGGGTCAGCAGTTCTAGCCAGAAGACATCAGCAGGCCAGGTTATATTGCTGATGCTAACGAAACACCACATAAGGCACTTCAAACTACCCTAATACTAACTCTCAGTGAAACAATGCTGTTCATTCAATTCACTGCAAAATTCACTTTTTCAAGAGGGAAATTATTGGAAGAATTCAATTCAATAGGTGCTATCAGAGAAATTCGTTCTTATTCACAAATAGAAATAATAACTTCATTCTGATGAATGTGATGAGAATGAAATGGGTTTCTCGGCAAAAGGAATCATAAATGATAGTACAAATGCCATAATGCGTTCTCTCACAACATAACAAAAGGAAAAGTGATTTTGATAAACACACTGGTAAACTTCGAAGGAAAGAAGATTGGCTCTACAATAAACAATTGCACATCATCTCCATCATGCTTCCCATTATAATCTTACTTTCAGTGTTTATAGGGGGTCAAAAGATCATGTAAAAACCATCTAGCTGGATGTTAAGCAGCTAGAACCTTTACTATGTTAACATTCGGAATCACTCACAGACACACAGACTTAGTCATTAGCGTCTATAGCACTGAAATTGACCCTATGGATGCTTTGAATATACACTCTCCGTCCCAATTGTAAATGGGCTATAAAGACCACTGTACTGTGTACAGTGCAACCTACTGTTCGATAAGTAGATTTGTGCTAACAGCAGCTTCCGCTGTTTTCCAAAAATAAAAGCAATCTACTGTAAATAGCTTGGCACAGTCTGACAGTGTACGGGGTAGGGGAGGAGGGGGCTAGTTGACACAAAAATTACCCTTTGGTCTATAAATCTGTACACATATTCAAACCACATGTAACCCAAAAGTCTACAGATAGTAGCATCATCACTAACATAAAACCTGGCTTATATCAAATAAAATCTTATAGTAGGGGCTGTTAAAGACAATTCCAGGCCATAGGGAACTTGCTGGGCAAAGTTTTGAAAATTTGCATACAAGTCCATTTTTAACCCCTCTTTAAAACCGGATGGGGAGATATTGTGAAATTCAATTGGAACATCCTAAAATCCAAAATAAGATGGCCACCACATAGGCCAAATTTCCAATGAAAACCCATTGTAGAGGTCGGCGGAAAATGTCCTGGAGAAACCGGGAGTCGAACCCGGGACCCTCCAACCTGCAGGCGGAAGCTCTACCGCTGAGCTACTTCCCCGTCTGACATTCTCTACCTTCCACCTACATCTTGATCAGTATAATACACAAGGGGGGCAGCTTATACCGGCTGACCAGCCCCTGAGGGCTGGTGCAACCAGAACGGGGCAGATGGCCTACCGCCATGGACTTACAGCCAGAGCTGGCCCCTACACTCCTCCCAACCAGCTTCAACCATGGCCAACCAGCACCAAGCATTCCTCCCAACCAGATCGATTGGGCTTTATCAAGCAGTGTGAGGCACTCCTGACTTCCCAGTTGACCTACCAGTACACAGTACTGCCAGGGTCGAAGCGTATCTGTATTATACCGTTCCAGGCACCTACACCTGGATTGGTATGACACACACGTAGGGGGGAGCTACCACCGGATGCCAGCCCCTGGGGGCTGGGATCTCCAGAAACGGGGCTGCTGGCCTTACGGCAGAGCTGGCCCCTACACTCCTCCCTACCAGATTCAATATAGGGTTCAGTACCCTATAGGTACCAGATACCCGGGACTAGTACTGAGTCGCATACCGGCCACCTGTTTCCAAGTCTCCCCAGTACTAGCAAATTGAATCGTCATTCGTGTCATACCAGCCCAGGTACCGAGTTCTCGTAGTCCCCCCTCACACGGGTCAGGACCAACTCGGTTTCTCCACCAGTGTAGAGGTCGGCGGCAAATGTCCTGGAGAAACCGGGAGTCGTACCCGGGACCCTCCAACCTGCAGGCGGAAGCTCTACCGCTGAGCTACTTCCCCGTCTGACATTCTCTACCTTCCACCTACATCTGGATCGGTATAATACACAAGGGGGGCAGCTTATACCGGCTGACCAGCCCCTGAGGGCTGGTGCAACCGGAACGGGGCAGATGGCCTACCGCCATGGACTTACAGCCAGAGCTGGCCCCTACACCATTATTTTTCCCTCAAAATCTCAAATTATCCATGAATATGGTAATGTAATGGCTCAAAACGAAGGTCTTTCAAAGGAAAATCATATGCAAGGGAAAATATTGATTATTAGGTCCTGTGGTTACCATGGCATCAGGGAACTCATGTACCTGGTGCCAGATTTCTCATAAAAAAAACCTTACTTTGCCCTCATAATCTTAATTTTCCATAAATACCGTCATAAGGGCTCAAAACAAAGGTTTCTGTGAGGGAAATCATAAACAAAGGGAAATATAGATTTTCAGATATTGTGGTTGCCATGGCAACAGAGAATTCATGTACCAGGGGACATATTTTCAATATAAAAAATCTCAATGTTCCATTGAAATTGTCATGTAAGGGCTCAAAATGGTATTTTAAATCAGAATCATACACAATGGGATGCATTGACTTTCAGGTCTCTTGGTTACCATGGCAACAGAGAATTCATGTGCCTGGGACCAATAAATCCCTTATTTTACCATTGAAATCTCAATTGATTAATGAATATAGTCATGTAATGGCTCAAAATGAGGGTTTATGTGAGGCAAATGGGATATATTTGTTTTCAGGTCTTGTCACTACCTTGGCAACAGAGCATTTAGATGACCAAGGCCAGATTTCTTATAGAAAATCCTTATTTTGCCATACAAATTATGACCATGTAAAAGCACAAGTTAAAGGTTATGCTAAGGGAAACCATACATGAAATGGAATAGTGATTTCTAGGTTTTGTAGTTATCAGTATCTCAAAAGGACGGTGCCAGGGAGATTGTGTGCAATAGAATATCTTGTTTTTAGGTCCTGTGGTTACCATGACAACATAATTTGTATAGTAGTTAATAGTTTATTTGACTCTTCTAATCTTCGAATTCAATCAAATTGGAAACTAAAATGAAGGGCACAAACCCCCTTTGAAAATGCTGGATCTACCACTGAAAATTATCAATCATCAGATGAAATAAATATGATCATTTTCCCACATTAATTCAAACTCATGATACTGAAAATTACTCCTAATTTGAAAACTAGCAGAAAATGGGAGGAAAACTTCTAGAAGATTGATCTCCCATTTCAACTAAAATGAATTACCACACCGATTCTGTCCCATAAGGAGTTATCAAACAAATATCAGTCAACTATTTTGAATTTGTATCAGTCAGAGGGAAACTCAAAAATGGTTTCTTTTATTTATACTGTGCCCATAAATCTGTATCATTTAACCACCCTGAAAAACAGAGGAGGGAATAATTGGACTCACTTAATTATTCAAAGGAGTGTGGTGATGGGGTACACACACAGAAGGATAACCTTTACCAAGAAGACCATGTGCAGCCAGATTTGTGCATTGTGCTTTCAATGGCAACAGAATCCATTTAGCTGGAGCCACATTTTTAAAACCACTTATATATTATCCTTAAAGTATTACTTAAATATTCAGTAAGAATCTTGTTTAGCCAATAAATAGGGCAATGGTAAATTCACTTTTCTTCAGGCTTAATCTCAAATTATGCATTTTACAGGATTTTCTTTTTGATTACTGGATCTCCCAGTTTTCCCATAATATAGCACAATTTCAGAATTATTTAGAAATCCTTTGATGGGAACATGAATGCAGTTATAATGCTAATTTCTGGGACCTTAAAAGACCATCAAAAGTAAAATTATTGAAATCATAATTGTATAAGATGCCTTGGGGTGGGTTAAAGACAAATGCTACCCAGTACACAGAAGCCACCTGGTGACAGAAATCAGAACCCATCAGACATGTTAGTTTTATGATATTTCTTTCCCTACATGGACCACTCCACCTGAACAATTCTTTTTCAGCTCATTTGAGATTATCAATAGAAGATTATCTACCAGTCAGCCTGTAGCATTTGTCTTTAATAGCCTTAGTGAAATACTGATAAATAAGATAATTTGCAGATATTATTTTGCTCTTACAAACACCCTGATGGTAGAATTTTACAATATATAAGAATAATTGATCAAATTTTAACAACCCATTCATGCCTACCTCCCTGTACCAGGTGACCTCCTTAACTAACCACTCTATCCCCATCCAGTCTCCCATATATCCCCTGTGTTACAATTTCAAGCATTTGCATTGTCCCTCTATATGTTACACATTTTAACTACAAAAAAATGCCACCCCACGCCGGATATGGCTGAACTGTGACTATTGTTCACTTAGCAGGTGTTATTGTGAGGGGTTCCCATCAACAATACACCACTGGGACAGTCTTCTCTCCCTGTCCCTGATTGTCTGTCAACCCAAACACTACATTGGATTGCAGGCGTGTACAATGTCAGCAGGTGTTGAATTAGGACCAATACTATTGTAAAATCTCCCTGCTATGAGAGGGCTATCTCTCATGCCTTCTTGTGTTGCCTTGCGGTGGATGAGACTTGTTCAGAATCTTTGAGGATAGCCAGGGATGTGCCAAAATGGATTAAGTAAAACATAGTGTATTTTTTTTCAAAGAATGCACTTTCATCAATTTGTGACCCTTATTCAGATGCACACATACATCTGTTTATCTATCACTGACTCCCTGCAACACCCTTACAACCACCACACTCTCCCTGTCTTACTCATACATCAGTGACACATATCCTACATGTACACCAACCCCATACTCAACACCTCACCTGTTCATCCAGCACACCCTTCTCTCCAGAGAAATCCCATGCAGTTACATCCACTTTACACTTTGTTCTTCACCTATACCTCACTGACTACTTCCCTCACTCTATCTCACTGTATGATAGATGTGTAAGATAATTCAGCCCTTCAAGGATAATCTGAAAGAACTCTATGAATATGCATGAAAATCCTCCCCTTCTCCTCAATTGTTAGATACCGTGCCCTTTATACCATGACTGAAGGAGGTTTGAAAGTGTCTGTATATGTGTGGGTCGGTGTGTGCATGCAGGGAGGGGGGTGTTGAATACAGTTGATGATCTCCCACATTTGGTGACAAATTTATACCATGGCTGATTATAAAATACAGATGATACATTTGGTGGGAAGGTATTAAGCATTTCAATGTCAAAAAAGGGGGAGTCAATAAGTAGGCATTTTACATTCTATGATTCCCCTTGTGATAATCATCCTATTGAGCCATTACATAATAGCATTTCCTTGGATAATTGAAATCAGACCTTTGTTGCTATAGTAATCAAAGGTAACAGTAACTACAAAACCCCAAAATCTAAATTTTTAAAAAAACTTTAAAAATCTCCAATGTGCAACCAGTGGTCCTACCTGGGGCTAGGCAATATGGCCGACTACAAGGGCCACCAGTGAAGGAACCTGTTACATAACACCTAAATGGAAGTGGTGACATCTAGTAATACATTGGGAACTGCTACTGTCCATTTATCACCAGCGCATATAAGTAGCTTCAAACATTACATGTTGATGTTTATCAAATAATGGTGATTTCAAATAGAAAACATAGACTTCCCATGGAAAATCAGACTCAAGTTATATAGATTCCCTCTTGCAATATATATTTGTAATTGCACATGGTTTTTGCAATACCCCAGCATTGAATAAAGGAAATTTTGGTGGCAAGGTAAGGAATTCTCATTGCTTATTTCCCCAGCACAAACTCTGTGTTACTGTGGTAACCACATGAAACTCAATATTTCCTATTCATGACAGCTGTCCTGAAGACCTTTGTTTTGAGCCATTATAATATTATGACTGTGTTCTTTGATAAATTGAGAGCTAAATGGCGAATTAAGGGTCTTTTTTTATATTTTTTATAATTCAAAGCCTGGTACAAGCATTGCCTTGGTAACCATAACCTAAAAAAAAATCAATATACCTTATAACATTACACAAGCATATTCATTGAGTAATCAAGATTTTGAAAGGAAATAAGGGGTCTTGATGGCAAAACAAGGGGCTTTTATTGGAAATTTGGCCTAAGGTACATAGATTCTTTGTTGCCATGGTAACCAATTTACCCAAAAACCTTTATTATGAGCCATTACACAACCATGTTTATGGATAAATTTGGGATTTCACTAGCAAAATTAGGGGATTTTATTGAAAGTTTGTCCCCTGGTACATGGTAACCACAATATCAGAAAATCAATATTCCCCTCTATTGAAATTGAAATTTTGAGGGCAAAATAAGGGTTTTTGTTGGCACCAGGTGCATGAATTCTCTGTTGCCATGATAACCACATGACCTGAAAGTCAATGTTTCCCATTCTATATGATTTTATTTTCAAAGACCTACGTTTTGAACCCTTTCACAACAATACTTATGGATAAATTAAAATTCCAATGGTAAAATAAGGAGTTTTAATTGAAAAGTTGTCCTCTGGTACATGAATTCTCTATTGCCATGGTAACCACAATATCTGAAAATCAATATTTCTCTTTGATTATGGTTTCCATGCAGAGACCTTCATTTTCAGCCATTACATGCAATATTTATGGATAATTTGAGATTTTGAGGTCAAAGTAAGGTTGTTTTTTTTATCAGAAATCTGGCCCCAGGGACATGAATTCTAGGTTGCCATTGTAACCACATGACCTAAAAAATCAATACTTCCCATTGGGTATGATTTTCCTCAGAAAAACCTTCACTTTGAGCCATTGAGGCCATATTCATAGATGAATTGAGATTTTGAAGGCAAAATAAGGGGTTTTCATTGGAAATTTGGTCTAAGTGGGGCCATCTTGGATTTTAGGGTGTTCAGATGGAATTTCGCAATGTCTCCCCATCCAGTTTTAAAGAGGGGCTAAAAATGAACCTGTATGCAAATTTTCAGAGTTTTGTCCAGCAAGTTCCCGTCTGATCCATAACAGCCCCTACTATTAATAAAATGAAGAATGAAAGATATTCTGTTGATATCATTGGTCTCTGTCATATAAAATCTACATCTATCAAAAGTGCTATTTGTCAGGCTTTTGTGACAACGTGCCCCAGCTGCTGTGACAACAAGCCCCAGCCTATTTTGTGGGCAAACTAGGTCATGTGATTCCCAAAAAGTTGTGAAAAATAATTTTAAGTTCTGAACAGATATATTGACAACATGTTTCTGAGGGATTTGACACATATAATTTCTTGATGTGATCACAATTCCCCCCTACACACCTTTTTTCGTCTAGAGGTAAAATCATGTTTGATGGAGCCAAAAACCGTTTTTTTGTCTGGTAAGAAGCATTATATACTTCATGTGCATTGACATTCTTTCTGAGTTAAACATTTCAATGATATACAAGACTGATGACCTCATCTTGGGGATTCCCTCAGTGGGTTTCTCCAAACTGGTGTTGTGACACTTACCCCTGTGACTTTTAGCTCCTCCTCCCCTATAATATCAACATCAAAGACTCCCACATCAAGATTCCATGAGCAATTCACCTGCCAATTGTATACTATTGTATGGGTCTGCATTGGAAAAGTCCAAGCCTGACCAGGGCTCTCCAACTCATGAGTGTAGATGCTAACCACTGCACCACCAAGGCCTTGCTTAACCAGCACACAAGAACTTGTGTGAATCATAAGTGGGTATAGTGATGCACCACAGACAGCCCTGTCTTGCTAAAGCTTTAATACCTGCCCACTACGCTATCCTCAGATGAGCGTGACACTAACTGAGTGTATCAACACTGGGACTAGGCCTGTTCTCATGCATAATAACAATGAAAGGCATATTCCATTAAAGCTCCCAGTGGTCCCAGAAAATAGAATGCTCAAATTTGATTCTCATATGAAGATTTGTCATCCTATGTGAATGCAGACTGGAAGGCATTTCCCAAGTTGGTACAATAAGTGGGCATTGCTACGACAGCCCTACCAAACCCTATGTAATTACTACATTAAGTGCTAATCGTGCAGAGCATTACCACATTACCTATGATTACCCACACTAAATGTGGGGGTTTCAATTCTTAGGGGCTGTGTTCAGTCGTACCACATTGGGAAATGCCTTCCTGGACAGGTTGAATTCCAGAAGGTCTCTTTGAACACACTAAATGCATGCTGGCAGGGCTTTGGTTTAGGAGTTTGCCTCATGTGGGAAGCGCCATACACTACAAAAAAACTAATTCAAAATATAATCTTTTCACGTTTTTCTGAACACAATATCATCATAAACACATGAAAAAGTGTTTTGAAAGATTACATGTTTAGCTCATTAATGTTTTAATACTATAAAGTGTTTAGGTTTATAATGTTTCTGATTGGAAGAATTTTGCTTAGATATTTGATTTGCTTCTCTATGCATAAGATGATGTTGTATTTTGGAAATGACTTATGAATGTATTTTGGTTTAGCACCCTATATCATCCATGCCCACTTTCTGACAGGGATCAATGCACCTTCGTCTATAGGGACATCTATATATTATCCAAGTACTTCATCTATACTGTATTGAACCCATATCACATCAGTGTCAGGGCCTCATTGTCAAATACAACCAAGACACAGAATGGATTTTGCCTTGTATATTTTCATAATTCACAAAATGGGTGTCCAAGCACTAGTTGCTTCCCCTGGTGCACTTATAGCAATACTATAATTGTATAACCATTTATTGTTGAAACACTCTACATGCTGTATTAGGTATAACTGTCATTTAGGAGAATACTGCAACATATTTTAACTGAGCAATAACAGGTTACTGCATGTAGAAGATAAACTATAGATTATAGCTGCCACCTGGTGTATATATATTTTGTGTCTAAACACCTAGAAATATTAGTGTTTAAAATCTAAACACCTAGTTTTCTGTCTGTTTACAGTCTAAACATGTAAACATGTTTAATGTAACTGTTTAGCTGTTTAGCATTTAAATGTTTAAATCATAAACACATTAGTCTAAACATCATTTTTGCAGTGTAGTGTACTTTTTGCAAATTTTTAAACTATCATTACTCACTACCTATACCTACTTCTTGGTACCCCTCCTATGCAACTGCCATATTATTTTTGACATACATTAATGTATCATGTAAAAGGTAGACATCTGTAAGCCAATATGCATGTTCTGGTGATATTAGATAACCTTAACTTAGTGACATTACAGCTCAATAGGATTGGTCATGTACCCCAGTAGTGTTTGCAGCACTATGACTACTCTACCAAACTCTATGAAATAGCTGCTTGTGAGCTGATCGCACAGAGCAGTCGTAGGGCAGTGCTTACGATTACTGGGACTAAATTTTGGAGTTTCAAGTTGTAGTTGCTCTGTGCAGTCGTAGTGTCCTAAGAAATGGCCTCCTGATGGTTGAAACACACTAATGGAATGTGAGAGTTCAAATGTCAGAATTTGATTAACCTTAGTTGCGCCAACTTTTAAGTAGGTTAATGCAGCTTGTTTGCCGCTCAGCCAGAATACCTAATAAATGGATTGGGTAACACGTTTTTGTAAAAGACTGCTCTGGCTTTATGCAAGTTGGCCAGTTAAAATAATTCCAAAAGGGCCCCATCAATGAAGGCCAAAGTGTCACAGTACAGGTTGAAGTACTGGCACAGGTTATGTGGCTAAGATAGAATGGTCCTATATAAGACTATCAACACTTATAATATGTGGTTATCAATACAGTATGCGGTTCCAGCTGAATTAGCTGAGGGCTCTATCTAAACAAGGACTCATTACCTTGAGTTATTACACAACCTCTGTGATTTTGGGTGCTTTTTCTGGATATTCCCATTCTGATACCTGTTGATATTGCAGGTCTTAGGAGTGCTGATATCCTGGATATCGGCACTCCTTACATGTCACATGTCCTAACATGTCATATGTGACATGTTAAAACCCATGAAATTTTCATGGCCAGGGTAGGGGTCGAACCTGCAGTCTCAGATCCCAAATCCAACTGACTGTGCATTGCGCCACAGGGACTGACGAGAAACTGTGTGTGTTTGCTTGGTTAGCTGGTAGAGGTAGGCGGGACAAGTCCCGGTCTGGGCATTTTTCGCTGTAGCTGTCCGCGACGACTGTGGTACGGGTTTAGGCCAAACCAACGGCTGCCGGGCGCTGAGGTATGAGACCCAGTGGTCTAGTGGTTAGCGCATTGCGCTCAGCTTCTAGAGGTAGGCGGGACAAATCCTGATCCGGACGAACCTACTTTTTTTCGCGTCCAAACCAAACCAACAGCTGACAGATGCCGAGGTGTATGTACTGATAGTGTATCGACATCAATATAATTTATTGATATTCTTTTGATTATTTATTGATTAATCAGGTAATGAAGACAGTAAGGGCACCGAATTCAGTGTATCGTAAGATATTGTAATGAGTGGCCACTCATTACAATATCCTATGATACACTGAATTCGGTGCCCGTTAGCCCATTCATTAGTCTCTTATCATAAAGACAATAGACAACTAGACCTTTAGATCAGTGTGATACAAAAGATAACATGTTTTATAAAGACAATAGACAACTAGACCTTTAGATCAGTGTGATACAAATGATAACATGTTTTATAAAGACAATAGACAACTCATTCTTCACGTCTTGACTCTCTGAAGGCCCTTGACCATCGTGCGTTATAGTCCGACAGAGAGTCTCGACATGAAGATTGTCATTGTCTATTCTCTAATTAGGCAGAGTCATTAGTAACGTGTGAGTAAGATGTTAGTAACGTGTGAGTAAGATGTTAGGAATGTGTGAGTAAGATGTTAGGAATGTGTGAGTAAGATGTTAGTAACGTGTGAGTAAGATGTTAGGAATGTGTGAGTAAGATGTTAGGAACGTGTGAGTAAGATGTTAGGAATGTGTGAGTAAGATGTTAGGAACGTGTGAGTAAGATGTAAGGAACGTGTGAGTAAGAGGTTAGGAACGTGTGAGTAAGATGTAAGGAACGTGTGAGTAAGATGTTAGGAACGTGTGAGTAAGATGTAAGGAACGTGTGAGTAAGATGTAAGGAACGTGTGAGTAAGATGTTAGGAACGTGTGAGTAAGATGTTAGGAATGTGTGAGTAAGATGTTAGTAACGTGTGAGTAAGCTGTTAGGAATGTGTGAGTAAGCCGTTAGGAACGTGTGAGTAAGATGTAAGGAACGTGTGAGTAAGCTGTTAGGAATGTGTGAGTAAGAGGTTAGGAACGTGTGAGTAAGATGTAAGGAACGTGTGAGTAAGATGTTAGGAACGTGTGAGTAAGATGTTAGGAATGTGTGAGTAAGATGTTAGGAACGTGTGAGTAAGCTGTTAGGAATGTGTGAGTAAGATGTTAGGAACGTGTGAGTAAGCTGTTAGGAATGTGTGAGTAAGATGTTAGGAACGTGTGAGTAAGATGTTAGGAACGTGTGAGTAAGATGTAAGGAACGTGTGAGTAAGATGTTAGGAACGTGTGAGTAAGATGTTAGGAATGTGTGAGTAAGATGTTAGGAACGTGTGAGTAAGATGTTAGGAATGTGTGAGTAAGATGTTAGGAACGTGTGAGTAAGATGTAAGGAACGTGTGAGTAAGATGTTAGGAACGTGTGAGTAAGATGTTAGGAACGTGTGAGTAAGATGTTAGTAACGTGTGAGTAAGATGTTAGTAACGTGTGAGTAAGAGGTTAGGAACGTGTGAGTAAGAGGTTAGGAACGTGTGAGTAAGAGGTTAGGAACGTGTGAGTAAGATGTTAGGAACGTGTGAGTAAGATGTTAGGAACGTGTGAGTAAGATGTTAGGAATGTGTGAGTAAGATGTTAGGAACGTGTGAGTAAGATGTTAGGAATGTGTGAGTAAGATGTTAGGAACGTGCGAGTAAGATGTAAGGAACGTGTGAGTAAGATGTTAGGAATGTGTGAGTAAGATGTTAGGAACGTGTGAGTAAGATGTTAGTAACGTGTGAGTAAGATGTTAGTAACGTGTGAGTAAGATGTTAGTAACGTGTGAGTAAGAGGTTAGGAACGTGTGAGTAAGAGGTTAGGAACGTGTGAGTAAGAGGTTAGGAACGTGTGAGTAAGATGTTAGGAACGTGTGAGTAAGAGGTTAGGAACGTATGAGTAAGAGGTTAGGAACGTGTGAGTAAGAGGTTAGGAATGTGTGAGTAAGAGGTTAGGAATGTGTGAGTAAGACGTTAGGAACGTGTGAGTAAGAGGTTAGGAACGTGTGAGTAAGATGTTAGTAATGCATGAGTTATGCATAAGTAACCGGTAATACATGAGAAACATGTGAGTAACCAGGAATAAAACATGAGTGTAGAGTGAGTAATGGTCAGTAACACATTAGTAAAATGTGCGAAACATGTGAGTTATAGGGCCTTTTGTCCTAGGGCTTTTTTGTTAGTGGGCCAACTGACCGCATGGCCAAAAGTCACGGTGCCTTTTGTCAGTGGGCCTAAAGGGATATGGGCCTTATACCCCAAAATCAAATGGAAGGGCACTGCGGGAATAGTTGTCCCTGTGTCAAGCCCGACGTACCTGTATGAATCAGTATGAATCATTAAAGACGGACTTAAGTATATCCAAAGCCTCATTGTCTGCCTCATGCACTGCTTATGTTTCAGCATTTCCAACTGTAAATACATGAGGTGATGCTAGGACCTTCTATGGCATTGTGAAACACAAGATGGCATTCATCCAAGATATCGAATAATAGCGTTACTCTAATGCTTGCATCACTGAGATTTATACATATATAGTCTGGTCCATCAGGAATTGGGGAAACCTTTTCAGGATTATTCAAACTTGAGCTGCTTCAAAGGCCAATCCCAGTATGATCTCCAGAGGAGGTGCCAATAGTGTCTTGGATTAGAGCCCGTAGAGCTAGGACCGAATCCTATATTATGTTTACTGTGACATTTATGGGCACCTGCATGCGATACAGGGTGGCGTGCTAGGGTCGCCTGCTTGATAAGGTTGTTTTTTTTTTTGTTGTTGTTTTTTTTTTCAAATCATATTAGCTACTATAGCATAATATTATTGTGCAGTGTCCTGCTGGGGCTTATTTTAATATCCCGGATGACAACATAGTCCTGATACAGCTATGATGTTATCGTCAGTGATATCCATGCAGCGGTAATACATAATACTCTGGCTTATTGCTAATTAATTTGAGGGGGGGCGTAAAATTTTCAGACCCCTCCCGAGGGGGGGGCTAAAAAATTTTTGACCCCTCTTGAGCGGGGGCTAAAAAAATTCACCCTCTTTTTAGCAAAAAAGCCCGCGCGCTACTATAGATCAAAGAGGGGCGCGAAAACTCTCCGCGCCCCCGCGGGGGGGGCGCAAAAAATTTTGACTGCCGTCAAGGGGGGGGGCATAAAAAATTTCCGAGCGTCCGCACGAAAACCCACCACCCCCCTGTTGATAAATAATGACCACTCCCTTAATGAGCTACGTATATATAACCTTAACAAATGCTACCCACAACAGCATTTACCAATAGGATACACCTTCAATTTCTACCACAGAGCTAAGCAGCCCAAAAGGCAAATTAATGCAGTAATACATATGTCAGAAGTTGAGAGGGAAGAAAGAACCTTCCTTTTAACTTTAAGGTGATACAGTCAATAATACTAGGTCTTTACCAGTTCTGTTCCAGTCTGGATCAGCATAGGTTAGCTGCCTGTCCTTATCACATTTCACTGTTTGTATGTTTGCATACTGCCGTGTCTAGGACGATTAAAGCATTGGAAGGGGGTGTCTCATTTCTACCTCAGGGAGTCCATGGTATTATGTATTACCGCTGCATGGATATCACTGACGATAACATCATAGCTGTATCAGGACTATGTTGTCATCCGGGATATTAAAATAAGCCCCAGCAGGACACTGCACAATAATATTATGCTATAGTAGCTAATATGATTTGAAAAAAAAAAAAACAACAAAAAAAAACAACAACCTTATCAAGCAGGCGACCCTAGCACGCCACCCTGTATCGCATGCAGGTGCCCATAAATGTCACAGTAAACATAATATAGGATTCGGTCCTAGCTCTACGGGCTCTAATCCAAGACACTATTGGCACCCTTATATATTTGAGGCTGTCCAGTTGTAAGATGTTGGGCAAGGCCCGTATCCTCACCTTCTGCGCCTCCCACACACTTAGCACAAGTCAGCATCACTGATTATGTTGATACAGAAGCTATTTCAATATTTGCAGGCAGTGCAAATAAAGAGCCGACATGGTTAGGGAGTGGTCATTATTTATCAACAGGGGGGGGTGGTGGGTTTGAGGGGGGGCGTAAAATTTTCAGACCCCTCCCGAGGGGGGGGCTAAAAAATTTTTGACCCCTCTTGAGCGGGGGCTAAAAAAATTCACCCTCTTTTTAGCAAAAAAGCCCGCGCGCTACTATAGATCAAAGAGGGGCGCGAAAACTCTCCGCGCCCCCGCGGGGGGGGCGCAAAAAATTTTGACTGCCGTCAAGGGGGGGGCATAAAAAATTTCCGAGCGTCCGCACGAAAACCCACCACCCCCCTGTTGATAAATAATGACCACTCCCTTAATGAGCTACGTATATATAACCTTAACAAATGCTACCCACAACAGCATTTACCAATAGGATACACCTTCAATTTCTACCACAGAGCTAAGCAGCCCAAAAGGCAAATTAATGCAGTAATACATATGTCAGAAGTTGAGAGGGAAGAAAGAACCTTCCTTTTAACTTTAAGGTGATACAGTCAATAATACTAGGTCTTTACCAGTTCTGTTCCAGTCTGGATCAGCATAGGTTAGCTGCCTGTCCTTATCACATTTCACTGTTTGTATGTTTGCATACTGCCGTGTCTAGGACGATTAAAGCATTGGAAGGGGGTGTCTCATTTCTACCTCAGGGAGTCCATGAATGATGGGATTAAATGAGGCATAAGCTGAGGATATCGTGACAGCCCCATCTTACATTAGACTCGTGGGGGTTAAAGCAGCCAGTCAGTGCAACTAGCAGAGAGATCTGGAGTGCTTCCATCACAGACAGATTACCTTTTCCTGTCTTTCTGGTGTGAACAGGAAAAGGCTATATATTGAGCCTCATACGGTGGAATATGCCTTTCAGAACTTACCTTTCAAGCCAGAGAAACACAATTTAAAAGGAAAATGCTGTTTAAAATCACGATAGTTGTCTGGCAACTTTAGGGAAAGGTAATTTCCACAGAGAAATCCAAAAACACAGTGCTTTACTGTACTGCTTTCTGGGGCTTTATTCGGGAGCTTACACTGATTTACTACACCACAAACATGGTCATTCACTAGTATATAATTTCTGGAGGCCATTTCTCAATGTACTACGACTACACACAGTCACTACAATTTACAAATGCCAAGAATAAGCCAGGCCATCGTATGAACTGCCCTATGACTGCTCACTATGATTAGCAGCTATGCAGTAATTTCATAAGGTTTAGTAGGGTACTCGTACTGGTGCAGAAATTAGGGACTACTAGTGCATGGTACTGTTATGGCCAAATTATTAGGTTCACACTACGATTTAAAGGTCAGCGGTCGTAGAGTGTTAGGAAATGGCCTCCAGGCTGATTTAATATGCTGTCTCTTACATCCAACAAATATCTCTTAGGGTGCAGGCATAATGCACTCATATAACCCAGGTGGTGTGATGCAACAGCCATAGGCTATAACAAAGAAATCAGAGCTCAGGACTGATCACATCTTGTACTCACGTTTCTTTCATAACTGATGGAGTAGAATCATCAAATTGCTCACCACGCCCATAATTATAGAGAATTATCTATGACGATTGTGTGATCGCATTATATAACTTTTATCATAGTGAGCAATGACCAACTCGTTCATAGGACTAGATATTCATAATGTATGATGTATGGTGGTCGGTATTTGATCCTCAAAATATGTAACTTGTCAACGTGGGTGAGAGATTGTGTTACGCCTTGTTTTCTAGCCACAGGCTGCACTTTTCATTGTAGCCACAGCTGCTGACGCCCATATCAAATTGATAACTGTCATCATTAGCATTACAAAATGTCAGCGAACCATACATACACTTTGTACACACCAACCATTACAAAATGTCCATCTGGATAGTTTCTATAGTCTCCGCCTCATACAGGGTGTTACAGATTGCCTCTTAAGATAAGGGTTCTAGTTGGTGATCGCTGTCTATATATTTTGAAAGTAGCCCCATGCCAGAAATCTGTTTCATGAATTGCAATCAGGCAATCGGAAACTTAAAACATATTCTAGTGAAAGAGTTTTACATAATAGCTAATTCCATATCACATAAGACCATTTATTCAGATCAATTATAATCGTTTTTCTTTTTAAGTCAATAACACCCTCATTAGTATAATATTTTATGATAATCAGCGAAAAGGACAAAAGTCGGGAAACCATCTTTAGCGCAGTCGCATAATGATTAAGTGGTGCATGTATCCGGACTCTCCTAAGCAAAGCCGCAAAACCATATCATTCTAGACAAAGAAAAGAATCTGTATTATGTACTGGCAATCCTCAACAGGCTAAAACCTCAATCAATGGCATTTCATTTGTAGGTGACGTTAGATAAAAAAAAACATGGTGTCATCACTATTCTAATGATCTCTTTTTTTTAACCTGAGGATGATGCCCTACCTCACACTTGTACACTAAAAACCTGGAAGATCGGAAACTAGTCAGTGGTGACGACTTTAGGTCCTCAGGTTGATAATACCTAAAACAACTATCTTAGGTGGTCACAACAACACAGCCAAAAATATTTTTTTTGAAATCTTAAACAATCTTACCTGATGGACAAAACTACCAGTTTTAAGATTTTTTATTTTCTTAAAACTGGCAGTTTTGTCCGTCACACAAGATAATTTATCTTATTTTCTTAAATCAAAAAAAAATATTTTTAGCTGTGAATGACTTTAAGTCATCAACCTGATGACCTCAGTTGTCAGTATGACAATACTGATGATACAGAGTCGTCATACTGATGACTTAGGTCGTCAGGTTGACGGCCTTAAGTCATCATTTAGACCATGTAAAGTGGTTATTTTAGGTATTGTCAACCTGAGGACCTAAAGTCGTCACCACTAACTAGTTTCAGAACTTCCAGGTTTTCAGTGTGATAGACTTCCAGGGAAGGTTGGACTAAGACCATGACCTTTTCTTGTTATAATCCGTTGTTATTGACTATTTTCATAATTAATCCTTGCAGCCTTCATGCGATGACTGCGATATGATAAAGCCCTGTTAATCTTATTGTTTGTGCTTTTGGTTAGTTTCTGGTAGAATAATCATGGGTAAAGGATTACTTATAACAATTGTAGATACATCTGATGTTTACTACACATGCCTCATGAATCAAATTCACTGAATTGATATCAAGCCATCATCATCTAAACAATATGAGATGGTTATAAAATATTTCTTTGAAGCAGTCAAAAGAAAGGCTTCGTCATAGAAGCCACAATAGAAGCATAATATTGAGGCACATGAGTTAGCAAGTGATGTTTAAATATGTGTGGCAAAGCCCTCTCTCGGGGTAAAAGGTCACAGAGTGAATGAAGAAGGTGGAAGGAGGGCTGGGCCCTCAGTTCAAGAGGAGGGGCCCCCTTAGAATTTCCCGAAACCCCATAGTAGAATGCAATTTAAGTTTCCCAAAATTTGCCTCTAAGATTTAATCAATATGGTAGTAGAATAGGGAAAATAGGGGTCATGGCTTCATACAAGACCCAAAGGTCATCAAAGACTGCTTTCATATACAAATTTTTAACAGGCATGTATAGCTGGAGGTGCACTCAACCAAAGATTCTCTTTAGGTGTGGAAAGATCCCACCTATATAGCCCCCCGCCCCCAATCAAATCAAGATTTGCTTCTTACCACTCTGCAGGCCCTGTAATACACTTTTTGGCTTATTATTCGGCTCATAATTATCACCATGTATACAATGCCATAGCACCAGCATCAATAATATTATTGTTACTGGAGGGTGTTGCTCCTATTGTAAAAAGAGCTGTGAGTATGTGCCCTCTTTTCTAAACAAATCGTGCAATGCTTTACCATTCAACTTGCACTCACCAAATTAGACTGAAAAGTCACCTGCCTTGTTTAAAATAGAGAGAGCTGCACTACCAGGTACCTACTCATGTCACACGCTCTATAGTTTATTATACTGACTGACTTCTCCCAACTAGGTACCTTCTCAAATCCCCCTTTTTTAGCACCGTACTTGAATGACCACTTGTGAGCAACAAAAGGGACAAGTTATAGCGACATGAAAAGAAAGGACTGGAAATGAGTGCATTTTTAGACAGCTTTTCCTTTTACTATCGGAGCAACACCTTCCCGAAGTACTCTAACCAACCAGTAACGTCTTTGTTTGCTGTAGCAGAGGATATAGGCATTTGTATAAGGTGTGCCTTGAATATTTTTCCCTAAAAAAAGATTTTTCCATCAATATATATCAATGAATAAGTCCAGTGCCAGATTTAGAGGGGGCGAGGGGGCGCACGCCCCCCCTTTTCCAGTACTTAAGAGTTTAACTACATATTTTGGACCCCAAAATTTGCCCAAAAATAGGGGGTGCACCCCCTTCTTTTGGGCCGCGCCCCCTCCTTTTCCAAATCCTGGATCCGCCACTGTATAAGAAACTACTCAGTTTATGTAGCTACCTGTCACCACATATGGTCTGACAAAGGTGCATGAGCAAACACTACTATTTGACCTGGTACCATCGTAGATTATTTTGAAATAACCCCCAGTAGTCTAAGAGGTATATTAGATGGCATGCAGTACTGACTTTTACGGCACTCAGTGACACCCAGAACGGACAAGGTCGAGCACCCAGGGTGTTTGTATTACTGCCTCGTCTGGTAAAGTTACCCTTAACATGCGACCAAGTCACATTCATACAGGAATACCGTGCTCAGGGACACTACATGTATATAGGTTTTGCTGCGTAAAGACAAGATGTTCCTGTATCAATAAGACCAATGTATTGGTTTTCTTGTGTAAAGGCAAGATGTTCCTGTATCAATAAGACCACTTTATAGGTTTTGTTGCGTAAAGGCAAGGTATTCAGGACTGTATCCTTGTTATGTACTAAGGGCCACTATATAGGGTTTGTTGCATAAAGACAAGATGTTCCTGTAACAATAGGACCACTGTATATGTTTTGTTGTGTAAAGGCAAGGTATTCCTGTAGCCTTAATTGGTAATTGCAGCCACTATATAGGATTTGTTACATAAAGGCAAGGACATAAGTCCGCCCTATAGGTTTTGTTGCGTAAGGCAAGTTTCTTTTGTGGCATAAAGGCTTTTGTTGCGTAAATGCTTTTTGCTGCATAACGCCATTTTTGCTCCCGCATGAGCCTTTATGCAGCAAAATGATCCTATTTTGCTGCAAAAAGGCATTTTTGTTGTGTAAAGGCCCCACAGGGGGGTATCAACATGATAATAGGCAGCAGCTGATGTTAACTCTACAAAGGAGACTGTGTTATCTATATATGGGTCTATAGCACAGGGAACATTAATAGGTAATGCTTTATAGATTTTTAGTTATACATGCTAATATAGTATGTCTATAGGGTGATCTATAATGGTGTCAGCTTTTAACCATTTTGATACACTCTAAAATATAACTGTTAAATTGAGCAGGGATCCTCATAAAACTGAACAAGGAACCATCATGTTCGGATTGCAGTGAAACAGTATGGTTTCTATACAATACACTATTACGCCCCAGATTGCAGTATGGTGGTACAAGTAATCTCAGTGAGATAACGCTGGACCGCGGTCATTTTTGGGACAAGTATCTCATTGTTATTTTGACAATTGTTTTACAGTGTACCGTCAACTTTTAAACCCTTCTGTATTTAATTAGCTTCAGACCTTGAAGCTTGATGTGAGCAAACAGAAAACACACACACACACACACACACACACACATATATATATATATATATATATATATGAGAACTTGATCCGCAGCATAACAGCTGGAATACATGCGTGTGCTTCTGAACTTATTCGGGAGACAAATGACTTGGGAATCAATTATCATCAAAAGTACACCCCTGCTTTATCTTATGAAGACTTCAGTTAATGTTGTAATCAGACATGACAAATAGAGTCTGTTATCTGTGATAATCTCTTAGATGGGAATGCTATAATCTCCCAAAACATGCAATAGAAAGTGATGCTGTCTTGTGAGGGATTTGAATATCTGATGCCAATCTTTCCTTATCCCATCATATATCTGTCTGGAGAATATATGAGAATTGTGATACAGGATTATGCTTGCATTTTTGGGACAAGTATTTCGTCCTTATTTTGACAATTGTTTTACAGTGTACCGTCAACTTTTAAACCCTTCTGTATTTAATTACCTTCAGACCTGGATTTTCTTTTCACAGTAATTAAAAAACCTGGTTTCTTTTAAAATATTCATTGATACACAGTAAAAGGATTGACACCAGGCCAGTAAGTTACAAAGTGTCACTGTGGTTAGTACATGTATATTCCAGAATTGACATTGTGATGGCAAGTGCTGCCTTGAGAGGTATCCTGTCCGTTAAGGATTACAATCATTAGAAATGTTTACAATTAGAGGTGCAATAGGGTCTATGTGGCAGCTGTAAGATGGGAGGGAGAGGACTATTTGAGAATTAGGACAAAACATTTTTGGGGTGAAGTTGATTAATGTAGAAAAGGGGTTTAGGTAAAATACAGAGATGGTAAATGAATGCTACCTTTAATGATGTTAAGCCATAAGTGCGTAGTTGCCTGTCACCCCATCCGATCTTATTTCCAATGTAGTGTAAAAGAATCCTACTAAAGGTATGCAACGGAATGGATTAAATTTGTATGGGAATGATGCGGAAACTTGATGTGAGCAAACAGAAACACACACACACACACACACACACACACACACATATATATATATATATATATATATATATATATATATATATATATATATATATATATATGAGAACATGATCTGCAGCATAACAGCTGGAACACAAGCGTGTGCTTCTGAACTTACTCAGGAGACAAATGACTTGGGAATCAATTATCATCAAAAGTATACACCCCTGCTTTATCTGATGGAGACTTCAGTTAATGTTGTAATCAGAGAAAACAAATATAGTCTTTTATCTGGGATTATCTCTGAGATGGGAATGCTATAATCTCCCAAAACATGCAATGGAAAGTGATGCTGTCTTGTGAGGGATTTGAATATCTGATGCCAATTTTTCCTTATCCCATCATATATCTGTCTGGAGAATATGAGAATTGTCATACAGGATTAATAAAGCGTACTCATCTTAAAGTGATTGGTTATCCATAATGTATTAGTGAGTGATGTAAGTTAGTTTTTCCAAACTTTCCCATTGCTATATAGCATCCATCAATGATAGTACATTTTCTTAAATTAACCAGATTTATTTTGCAGGTTGTAATTGATACCGGTATTGTAGGGAATCGTAATTTACTGTGTATCGAGGTACGTATGTATTTGAGACTATAACTATGTACCGTATCGCAGTAGGATAGGGGCTCCTTCTATGTCTCTTGTAAAAGTACCGTAATAAAGTGATTCTGAAACCTACTCGAACCGACCAGATCTACCCTGATATCGAGATATCAGGGTAGATCTTGAAACGGCAATACCTACAATATGACTGTATTCTCAAATTTGCACCTAAATTTCTGTTTTGGTTTCTGAAAGTTAGTTTTGTTCAGCATGTAATTGTAAACATTGATCTTTTGAAAGATCGCTGATAACGAACATATCTATTCTAAAGCAGTTTACTATCTTTTTTCCTCAGATTCTCTACAATGTCGTGACATATTCTAAAAGCACCTACGCACATTCCTACTAGTTGTCCAATGTAATGTATTGTAGTATAAAATGATTCCTCAGATATGCGTTTCAGAATAACATCAATGAATGTTTTTGAAGTTGATTTACCATGGATGTGCAGAACAATGTACATCATATGTACAACGTAGATATTTTTGATACTGAAATATTTTCCTTCTGTATGAACACCTATGTGTAAATTCCTTCTAGCTGGATTACTTTAAATGTGCTTGGATTACTAGTATTCAAAATGTACCATTTATGTAATGATATGTACGGGAAAATATGCCATTACGTTCTGCAGGATAATTGACTGCATTGTAGAAATCACTAGAATGAACTGCATCTAAAATTCATATTAAAAAATCCTAGTACTGACACTATTAAAATGCATGCAGTATCTATATCACTGATCCCAGCAGCATTCCGCCTGTTTGCTAATAATGGTATCTGTTATCTCATATCAATGGCATTTATCAACAATCATGTAGTTGTGTTTGTTGTACAATGCGGCCAAGTTACATGAGAGATACTTAAGTGTGATCTATCTATTAGGATGACACTATCTCCTGATCCAAATCTAATCACATACTCATGGTCTGATAAGTATGGTAGCAGGTTGTGGGGAGTTAAAGGTAAAAAAAAAAAAAAAAAAGGAAGAGGAAAATTGCAAAATACAAAGTGAAAAGTAGCGATACTATAGTGATATCGAGTTAACAAATGAATTATGGTTTGGACTTTTAAAATAGAATGGTTTGTAAAATGCCCCAGGGCCTAATACAATGCAGACGCTTATTCAAGATCAGAGTTTAGTGGTTAAGAGATTATTTCAATGCTTATTCAAACCCAGCGCTTAAACAGAATGATACAGTAGATGTATATATACATTTATTTCATGGTGAGAACGTAGTGTACTATAGAAATGAATAGGAATCCCATTTCCCAGCTGAGAAATATGTCGCCATTCTTCATGCTGACGACTTTCTCCACACTCCGGGGTTCGCGCATGCATGGCTCGCTACCTTACGATTTCAAAATGGTGACAACAATATTGCCAAGCGGGGAAGATGGTGTATAAAAGTGAGCTTTTGGCTAATTTACACCATAAAACCATGAAATAAACACATAGTTCAACTATGATTTGTCATTTCAGACTGTTTGAACTTCACTTGTGGATGTCAGGCTGTCTCCAAAGAGGCCTATGTCCTCATGGGAGACAGCCTACCATCCATGCGTGAAGAAACAGCCTGAAATGACAAATCATTGTTGAACTATGTTTCTGTACTGGACCCAATGACTAAGCCACAATCAGTGCTGGGCAGCATATTTAAACAAAGTGATTCCTTTGCATCAGCATATCATGTCTTCAAGCCAAATTAATCTAGATGCTTCCTCTGTTGATGACAATGAAGAGTTGCCATAAAGATCATTCCCTGTTCACAGGGCTTTCCTGTATGGGTCCTGTATAGCGCCACCCATTACAGGCACCCTTTTAATATTTACGGAGGATATAAAGTGAGAGCTGGCATTATTAACACAGCTATGTATATAACACATTGCTACTTACATCAGCGTCTCTCAATAAAATAGGCCCTAATAGTCCTGGAGGGGGTTTCTGAAGAGAATATGAGAACAAACTGTTCTACAACACCTGCAGGGCATTTCAAAATGATAGTTAAAGACATCATTTTGAAATGCCCTGCTGGAGGGTGTTGCACATAGGGACGGGGTAGTTTTGCCTAAGAAGTGCCTCACCTGCAGTTGTCACTTTCTTTTCAATACTTTCCAATGAACATGAAAGGTTCTCAAAACAAGATCACTTAAAAGAGCGTAAGGCATCTGCTTTTGCAATACACACTACTTTTAGAACACGGCAGGTGGCTTTTTAGTCAAATCTGGTGACCACAAATTGAATACTGAAGCAGAGCATACCTTTTTAACGTGAGAGGTATACCTACTCAGTGCTCTCTTTAGCTTATGTGTAACCGCCTCCTGAAGCATATTAGGCTTTGCGATTTATGGTATATGATCGGTGGTCCTTTGCACGGATGGTGAGGTATCTTCACTGAAGATTGGTAGAAATCAAGATAACACTGAAGATAGCTCTGTGGATATCTTCAAAATTTCATTCCTATAGATGCTGGCATTATTTGCCATACATTTGCAATAATATCCTTGAAAAGATAGGTTAGAGATAACTATTCTCAAGATATCTTTAAATTTTCTTCAGTTTCCTTTGGAAATGGCATTGACTTATCTTTACCATCTGAAGTTATCGTCACCATCTTTGCAAAAGACCACTTTACAGTGGTCTTTTGCACGGGCAGCGAGGTATCTTCACTAAAGATAGGCAAAAATTAAGATGACACAGAAGATATCTTCGTGGATATCTTCAGAATTTCATTTCTATAGACGCTGGCATTATTTGTCATACATTTGCAATAATATCCTTGAAAAGATAGGTTAGAGATAACAGTTCTCAAGATATCTTAAAATTTCCAAAGATATCTTCAGTTTCCTTTGGAAATGAAATTGACTTATCTTTATCATCTGAAGTTATCTTCACCGTCTGTGCAAAGGACCACAGGTGTTCTAGGTGCTTCTCATAAATAGCTTCTAGGGAAAGCTCTACATTCACCAGCTTGAATATCTAGGATGGACTGAGAAAGGACCACAGATTCATGTTGGAGTAACTGTAGGCCAACAGCTACCTTCCAGACTGGCACTAGGTCCTGTTCCCTGTGAACCATAGCTCGAGGGTGTTGCAGGCATAAAGCATGATAACCTGTCGACCAGGGGCATTGCTGTAATGGCATTCTACACCTCCATACACTGCTAAAGCTTTCATGTCCACATGGTCACAGCAGTAGAAGGGGAGCTCATTTCTACCTTAAGGCAAAAGATATCTTGTAAGGATAGGGTTTACCTATAGCCAATTTTAAGGATGATTGGTACAAAAGGAAGCTGATAAGACTGCGAGTTTGGTAAATGGAAGGTGCTTCCTGTAAGTGTGGTCTTTCCTATTCCTTTAGCAGGATCTGATCAGACTGTATACCTCTTATAAAACTGTGCAAACTTCTCAAAGGCCTTTCACATTTACTTATATATGCTGCCAATTTAATATAAGGGGATATAATTGATGCTGCCAAAGTTGAGTACATCATTTACTTGGTCTATTTCTTGCAATAAAAAGATTATATGGACCTTTGGAATGCTATGACAGAGTTAGTCATAAATTTGGCAAAATCTCTGACAATTGACCTTGCAGGAAAATGCATAGGTTTATTGCATACTAATGTTTCCTATTCAGATGTGATCTTCCAAGGTGTTTAGAGCGATCTGGGCAAAAGGACACATGTACAGGAAAATGATGATTGGTGATCAAAGGTTAAACGAAAGATTTAAATTAATAATAGCCCCCTCTCACAAGTACACTTAAGTCACACCCATATTGATTTTCTCACCTAGTCCTGCTAGCCATAGGATATCAACATGATTGTGTAATACCCCAATTCTGCCTACATTGTTTACCTATAGGTCTATCCACAGGAAACATGAATATGTAATGCTTTATAGATTTGTAGTTAAACATATGCTTCTAATTATGGTTCTCTCATGGACTGTCTCATGTCATGGTATCTCTAGGATAATCTATATCATCTACATCAGTCCTTTGAATATACATTCAAGGACTGCATATTTTCCACATAATATGCTTTTCAGAAAAATGATTGAATGCAGGTGTGCACATGTTACTTGCCATGCTGCGGTGATGCATCAGGATGCTGACCCTATCCTACTGGTAGACATTGAGAGGGTCCAAAATTCTGCGTTCTTTTTAGTACAGTGAGTTGCAAGCTGGCAAAGTGTGAATCTATTACTATGACAGTCTGGAGGTATTCTACTGACACTCATAGTTAGGTCTATTAAGGATGACAAATACTTAGTAAGTTCAAAGGTGGCTGCGATACAAGGTAAGCTCAAGGTAGCAGCAGCTTATACCTTAGACTGCCAATAATGTTTAATCAGTGATCATTAGATGGCACGAATGAAACACCAATTTGATTTGATTAGAATTTGAACTTATATTTATGCAGTGTTCAATAGACTTAGGGTCTGTCCTCCCTTTATATGGCGTTGTCTACTTAAGCTTTTGGAGCTGTGGGTGTAGTGTGAATATGACTGCGGATACACCATAAAATAGGCATGCATTAAGCATGACACCTGAAATTGGTATAGAGAAAAGCAAATGGGAATTGATCCTCAACATACCAGCTGGAACACAAATTGTTTTGAACTTTTGAGCTTTGTCTCAAGAATAATTACTTGGGAGCTAATTACCATCAAAGGTTCAGCCGTGCCTTCAGCAGTTGATGTAGACTGCAATTAATACAGTGTAATGAAATAGAGTCTATTATCTGGGATCTTGCCTGTGAGATATGAATGCTACATCCTCACAAAACAAGTGTTGTGCTGTCTTTATGGGGATTTGACTATCAGCCGTCAATCTTCTCTTATCTCATAATATCTGAGCTTTCTGTCTGAAGAATGCCGGATGTGTGATACAGAAGTAATTGTTAAAGATATAATAAATTGAGAACAATCCATGTTATTCGTATTCAGATAGTTGGAGGGCCATTATGGAATGTGGAGAGCACCACAAGATATGACAGTTGGATGAGGGTAATTTGAGGCTACTAATCTGAGGCGAGTATCTCCATATCTAGGTTGGAACATGGTCAGATTAGAGGTCAAAGGTTATGATCTGGTATTTAATATAGATCAGACAGAGGGCTTTGTTCCATTAACACCAGAGGTCCTTATTGTGCGGTGGATTCTCCATTCATATGCATGCTAGATATGGGGATACTCACCTCAGAGTCCTAATCAGCTGCTTCAATTTATCCCAATCCAATTGCCATATCTTGTGCTGCTCTCCACACCAGGACCTTTTTTAAATATTGACATTTGAGCTGAGATGCAAAAATAAATGTTCCAGTGTCTAGGAACAAAAGGCCTTTTTCAAAGGAGTTTTGAGATGGGTTGAGACCTTGCCTTAAACAATAATGAACCTGTCTGTGTCATGACACTATCTAAATTTATGCATTATCTACATCACCTGATCAAGTGGCAGTCCACCTGCTGAGCAACTACTGACGTCTATCTTCTCATATCAGTGACCGATAACATTAAATCAATATTCCACGTGAATATTCATGTAACTGTGCATAGCATGCTAACATGCGATGAAAGTCAGTTTAATATGACGCAGTAATCAAGTCTACATCTCATCTTATCTGATCAATAGCAATTCAAAATTGCGAATCCTAGTTTAATTAGGTGGTGACAGATAATTCAAAGATCTGTTAAATACTGCAATACCTTGCATAAGAGGCATACCCCGCGTATAAGACGCACTCAGACTTTATGGATCTGCTAGAAAAACGGTAAATTAACTTTCAATGGATTTTTGAAATCCAAAACCTAAGACGTCGCCCAATTGCCTACAACCACTTTGATACATTGGTAAGATTTTACCCTCAGATTATCCTCATCAGGCCTGCCTTATAAGGCACACCAGCAGGGGCATATCCTCACGTATAGGACTGGACGTGCTACCTTACAATGATGTATGCTTCTTGTGTCCCTATCATGGAGCCCATTCCCTGTGTACAGGGCCTTCATGTGTGGCTCTTACATTGTCACCCATTACGTCGACACAGACACCCTTCCAATATTTACAGAGAATACAACGTGAGAGCTGACATTATCAACACGACTATAGACGTACATACTATGTAATACATGGTACTCATAACAGCATCTGTCAACACAATACACCTTCAGTTTCTACACCATCCCATGGGGTATTTCACAATTGTTGTGCAATATTTTCCAGTTGAATAGATGACTACCTTGATCTGTTAGGACAAACTGGGGAATAGCATTTCAAAAGCTGCTGAAATGTAACTCCCTTGCCTACATTAACTGGGCCAGAGGCTCTTAGTCACCCTGAAACTTTCTAGAATTAGAAAGAAGAATAATCTCTCATCATGGAAGGCATAATGGCATTCTACCTCACCATGCATACACTGTCACAGCAGTGTAGAGGGATGCCCATTCCTCCCTTTAAAGGCAGGTCAGAAGTAATTAAGGTGTGAGGCAAACAAGTTTGACGAGGCCAAAGTTTGCCTAATGTGATGGATGCTTATTGCACCAAGAGAGTTGAAAATTAGCAAATGTAATTTTTGTCCTTTCTGTACCTTTAATATTGTATTAATAGACTATATGTTTTTATGCCTTACAATGGAACACATACTTACTCTTCTGGTACATTTAAGGAAACACTATAATTAATGGTCTCCAAATCTTAGTGAAGATAAATGCTAAGCAGTTTTTTTGTTTGTTTTTTTAATCTAATTGTGATAATTATCACCAATAGTTCTACTTTTATCAGTATCTCGGTTGCCTGTCAGCATTGGCCAATAGTGATTAGAAATCTTCTATGTACCACTTCCCACTTTCTAAAAATGCAATTGAGTAACTGGCTTAGCATCATTAGCAATTGCTAACACCTTCATCCAATTCTAACCAAACTACCTCAATCAATCAGTGTCAACAAGGAACACAATGTGTAACTTGGGAGAAGCCTTTCACACTTTTTTTAAACAACCAATTGAGTTCATGGTGATCTAATTGATGCTGGCTTTCAACCACTGTGCCATCATTAGAAATATCATTTTTTAGTCTCATCAAGGTGCTAAGGCCTCAGAACTAGGCTTTAAGGGAAAGTCGGTGTGAGCTCATGACCTTTTGGTGACACAGCCCAGTGCTTGCTTTAGTGTCTTATTCTGGCAGTCTTGACAGCATGGTTGTTACAGGATTGTTATTGTTAGAGTAGTCAACTGTGGTTTAAGATTGGGTCCTGTGTTATGTTTGCTGAAAGGAAAACGGACATAGGCAGTAATGGCAGAGCTGTAAACATGATAATTAAAATAAATTGTTCAGAAATGGATTGATTAAGTGCCATAATGGTGATGTATTATTTGGGTTGTTATTCACTTGGTGGTGACTGGTCTGGGCCTGATTGTGGGCTGTGTCCCTCAGAGGCAAAGTCTGATTGGGATGCTACCAAGTGAGGAATAATGCTTAGATATTACACTGAATAGCACTCTGTATTCATCACATGGCATCACTGCCTGAAAGTAGAGAAAACTGATCAGGATTATGATGACTTCACAGGCTATGGAGAATAGCATGCAACGTTCTACTTCCATGCATGGACTATGAAACTGGCATATATACGATAGTCTTAATGTAGGGCGGATTAGAGTCACGTTAGTACTGATATGTTTGTTTCCGCTTTGCTAACAGTCAAAGTAAGAAACTTTTGCCTCTATTATGAAATATTTTGACATCAATAAGTCATGGGGCAGGGAACTGTAAAGGTAACTGCTAAGAGACATGGTACTTGATGCTCATGTCGCAAATCAAGTATTTATTACATCTGAGGGTGATTCTTAAAAACTCACGATATGGAATTACACATTTCTTCAGGACACAAAGGTCATAAAATGAGGTCTTATCAAGCTTATAACTGACATTTCTGCATAATTTCTGGATAAAATCGGCATATGTAACATTGAAAATGTATAATTATTTGGAAATATGGCTGTCTTCTGTTACTAAAATGATTGTTTCTAAATGCATGACATTACCACAAAAGGATCGTCAGCTTTTTAGAATTGCCCTCCTGATCTGTTTGTAGCAGAGTCCTTTGTGGAGATTATAGGCGTTTTAATACATAATGGGACCACAAAGGGCTAGCATCTGTGGGGTACACAGTCCCTCAACACTCACTAAGTATTCAATAACTATTACATACGTGTTGGAAAGCAAATATCATTATTATACAATCTGCACCTTCTATATACAATATGCATTGTTGCACACATTCAAATGTTATTCTATTCATCCATCCCACTCCTTTCTACATTCATTAATCACTTCTCATACGGAATGATGCATTGATAACCAGGAGGGTGTTGCTCCTATAGTAAAAGGAAGAGCTGGCTAAAAATGCCCTGGTTTCCAGTCCTTTCCTTTCATGTAGCTATAACTTGTGCCTTTTGTTAGTCACAAGTGGGCATTCAAGTATGGTGATAAAAAGGGGAATTTGAGTAGGTACCTATTTGGGAAAAGTCAGTCAGTATATACTATAGAGTGTGTGACATGAGTAGGTACCTAATAGTGTAGCTCTCTCTGTTTTAAACAGGGCAGGTGACTTTTCAGACTAATGTGATGAGTGCAAGTTGAATGGTGAAGCAGGGTGTGACTTCTTTTAAAAAGAGGGTACCTACTGACAGCTCTTTTTACCATAGGAGCAACACGCTCCAGTAACTGTAACAATTACAGCCACATGAATCCAGGAGGGTGTTGCTCCTATAGTAAAAGGAAGAGCTGGCTAAAAATGTCCTTGTTTCCAGTTCTTTCTTTTCATTTAGCTATAACTTGTCCCTTTTGTTGCTCACAAATGGTCATTCAAGTACGGTGCTAAAAAAAGGGGGATTTGAGTAGGTACCTAGTTGGGAGAAGGCAGTCATTATAATAAACTTTAGAGTGTGTGACATGAGTAGGTACCTGGTAGTGCAGCTCTCTCTATTTTAAACAAGGCAAGTGACTTTTCAGACTAATGTCGTGAGTGCAAGTACTTAGGTGAAGCAGTGCACAACTTGTTTAGAAAAGAGGATACATACTCACAGCTCTTTTTACAATAGGAGCAACACCCTCCGCAACTTAGAATCTCACTCGGTTTCTCCCTTAGCATATCACAATAGCCCCTCACTAGCACTCGCAACACCCTATAGATTTAGTCACCTTCTTAATTGATGTATGCTTATCTCTGGCGTGGATTGGTGGTTTATCTCTCCACTCTAAGGGTATGGGAATCATAATGGAATGGTGGCTTCCTAAGTATATCCTGGTGTTCACATACAATCAAAGATGGGATAAATTACCCTTCTTTGATTCATGAGTGCAGTACATTACAACAAAGGTCTCTTGTCTCTTATCTTTTCTGTACATGAAAACCGCCCAAACTATGACAAGAAATATGCCACCACTTTGAAAGATTCTAAATATCCTGCCAGTCCATTCCCGTCTTCCATTATCTGTGTCTGGCTGCCTCTAGAATGTGAGGGGCGTGATAATGGACTAATTAAGATGGCTTGTCTTGATTAAAGAAGCTGGCTGTGCACAAAGTTCAAATAGTTTCGCTTGTATAGGATCTCTTTTTTTCTTTTTTTGTTGTTTAGAAAAGCTACGGTTAATGCCAAGCTCTTTGTGAGTATACATAAAACCAGAGAAATTAGGAGTAAAATTGTAACTTGTTTTTAGATATTTTCAGCGAGCGTTTAATGGGTGTACGATTTATTTTTGATGGAATTTTATATCAAATTTTGCAAACTCCCAATCGACTGCCAAACTCTCAGCCCGAAGTGACTGAAACGGCTCATGTTGGATCAATCCTGCTTCAAAGAGATGAAAGATTTATTTTTCTCGTACTTCCCAGTTCCTGTATATAATACAACACATATATTAGAAGCATTTGTGCGCATACTTTGAAATTTTCTACTTTGTCCATTATGATATTGTAGCACCTTCATGCCTTTTAAAACAAAAAACTGCTCTCAACGCCCTGAAGGCGAATTGAGGGTAGCTTAGTAGAACTATGCATTTAAGCCATCTATGCAATTCATAATTATTTGCAATTTACGGCCGATATGAACCAATTGTCAATAATACAGATTTTGCAAAGGTTTAAAAGGTTAAATGTACCTAAAGTGGAAAATGAATAGAAAATTCAACGTTGTACAGTTGGCTTGAAAAGATATTGAAGCATCATGCCGAACCTTAGGGGATGCCAACACCCTCCCAGTGGTTGACTCAACGTTATTTCAATGTTGATTCAACGTTCTGGTCACACTGGGCTTTAGTATTGGCATGGTGTTTTAGTGTCGCACTGGTGAGCTACACACAAGGGCTCTTCCATGCATCGTGACTACAAAGGCATAGGGAAACAGCTGTTGGACATATTTATTTTATGGAGATCTACGACAACCCATTATATGAACCTACAGTGCTATAAAGTTAAAACAAATATATGCAGTGCCCTCACCTGTTGAGAAACCTTTTATATCAATTATCTCACATCGGCGATTAGGATGTCAATGGGCTTGCTGTAGGAACTATGTAACAAAGGAGATATCTAGCAATAAATGTATGTACATAAAGGGCCATTCAATGTGTCAGTAAAATGGTATGGCCGATTGAAAGGTAGCCTCTGCTGGAAGTATCAGTGGCGGATCCAGGATTTGGAAAAGAAGGGGGCGCAGCCCAAAAGGAGGGGGCACACCCCCTATTTTTAGGCAAATTTCGGGGTCCAAAATATATAGTTAAACTCTTAAGTACTGGAAAAAAGGGGGGCACGCGCCCCTGCGCCCCCTCTAAATCCGCCACTGAGCATGAATATTCAGTGTTTGCTCAGACAAGCAGGCCTCTTAAAGGGACCCACTTTTGCGAATTATTGTTAAAGGAAAAGTGAGAGGTGAGAGTAAGTTGAGAGAGAGAGAGACAGAGAGAGAGACAGAGACAGAGACAGAGACAGAGAGACAGAGAGAGAGAGAGACCTGCAGGAAGGTGATGTAAAACATTTCACATTTATTCAGATTGAAGTTTCCACATATTATGATACCTATAAAAGTCACATTACCTTTCAATGCAAACAGAGACCAGAGTGACGACGGAGGAGTAGAGTGAGAAGACGAGCACGTAGCGCTGGGTCTTACATAACGCCTCCCCCAGCAGCCAACCACTGTTGAGCATGAAGAGAACGATCTCCGGCACCCCAAACAGCATGATAAGCAGATCAGAAACGGCCAGGTTCATAATGAATAAGTTAGTCACTGACCGCCGCATCTTACGGTCACAGACGATGATGAAAATAACCAGCAGGTTTCCCACGATGCCGATCACGCCGATCACACAGAAGAACAACGAAAGGCAGATGATGGATACCCGGCCCACGCCCGGCCCGCCCCCGGGGGGCAAGCCACTTCCGGGCCGGTCAGGGTCGAGGCCAGAGGCGTTCAGCATAGCCCCACCGCCGGGCTGGGTGATAAGGTCGGTGAAGTTGTAGGTAGGGTCACGAGGGCCTGGCCATGGGTTGAGGTCCAGACCAAGGTCGGGGACGATGCCGTAGCCCACTCCTCCAGGGCCTAAGGCCCCACCTCCGCCACCGTCCTGCGTTAGGTTCATGGATAAGGCCATGCTGATACGATGTAGTCAAACAACAAATCTAAATGATATCTCCTTAAGGATCTCGCTGTTTATCTCAAATCTCCTGAAGATGGGTATCTTGTGATCCTGCGTATCGTGCAATAGAATTTTGACAATCCCTCAAAAGTTATCCGCTGTAAGGTGTTACTCTTTTCACTTCTCCCCTTGGATGTCACAATCTTCCTGTCGATAGGAAACTTGCATGTACAATACAGCTACTCAGTTCTATGGGTCGTTCTACACGGCTATGGTACATGTATATGTCCTCTCATGTATAACCATATATACACCAAATGTTACTTACATATAGTTTGAAAAATAATCCTGTTGGCAATCCGATCATAAACTGATGAAGTTATAAATGTCAAGTGAAATCCTCACAACCCACCGCATATGGATATATCTTCGTCCTCCTTAGTTTTTAAGTGCAGGTTTGTACTCAAGTAACATTAATAAAACCCTAGCCTTTATATCCAAAGTAATGCACCTAAGATTGTGAGTCACTCAGTCACGAGCTGCTCTGACACCAACTAACTACTACGAGCAACTCCCAGGGCCATACACACTGGATGGATCAGTACAACAACAGATGCCTAAAGCAATGCAATCAGATCAGCACGCATGTATACATAATGAAACAAGAACAACATATCCAGCTCACATATCATATCCTTCCTCAGTGGCTCCGTACCAGAGGGCAATTAACTAAGTCAGCATTGTTTACATTGGAGATCTCCTTTCTCGAGCTGCTATCTGTGAGTCAATGTGAGTCTCAGTGAGCAACTCGCGGCGTGGAGTTGTATGGGAGGTTGTTATAAGAAGCCTGCGTGTGACTCTGTGAATTGGGCCCAGTTATCATAGGCTCTGCACTTCTCCAGTAGCTAAAGGCGCCCACGACATCATGCGCCGGCCTTATAACCTGAAACAAAGCGGAAGCAATGCCTGAATGGTAGTTAGCACGCAAGCAGTTGGGTGGTGGCTTTTTCGTCATGCTCACCAGCGCTCCTCAGTTAATAATCAGAATTAATCCTAATTACCTTGACCGTCTTCTCCAATTGCTGTGGTATACCTGTCTTTATATCAGCAGCCCACTTTGTCTCTAGTTTCAAATGCCCTTTGTCCTCTATTCCAGTAATTAATGACTACTCCCCTTCAATATCAACTGTCCTCCATTGACTTCATGTGTACAAAAGTTGAAAGCTGATACCTCGACCTATTGTGCAGTCCCTCCCTGCGACACCTGTGCCTATGCTCCGCGTCCATATACTACTTCCCCTTAAGGCGCGCTCATGCCGCTGTGATTAAAGAAGGTGCATATGCTCTGCTCCTCTGACGTATAGAGTTCCTCCAAGGTAAATCTCTGATGTTAGGAGTTGCTTCAAGGTAGGCGGGCTACTTCTAAAGATATCGGTATAATCCCGGGCTTCTCTATCTCGTTTGAAATCAAAATCCAAAGAGCTGGAATCACTAAGGTGGCTAACTCTTGAATCGCTCTTCACACTCTTTTGTCACCACGTCGCTATCTTAAACTGTCCACTGATCAAAGTGCTACATGTGTATGTACACAAGATACCTCTGTGACAGTAGCAAGGTTTATAGAGTGATGCTGGTCTTTTCTAATCTGTCTTGCCACACCTTCCGATCATTAACTCCCCAAACCAATCCATTTGTCTAATAATAACTCCAGACAGAACCTCATGAGTGTTGAATAAAGACACTGGTGCCCTTTGTCTGGTCTTAATCAAAAAAGCTGATGTCCTCTATTTTACCTGTACAGCTCCGAGCTGCTCCCTCACTCAGGGCTGCAGTGTACCTGTCTTGACGCTACAGGTGGTCTACCCCAATGAGTCGCTCTTAATTCAAAGGCACCATTGGCTAGGCTTAGATGCCCCTGGAGCACTTAGCCCCTGATTTTCTTTAAGTAGCTTACACCTGGAGGAGATAGGAGAAACCCCCTCCTCGTAACCTTGGGTTGGGTTCTCCCTCCCCCAACCCTATCTTCACCTCTATCCTCCGGCCACTGGTTCTTATTGTAAGTCCTAATCCTATTCCCTTCTAACTCTCAACTGAGGGTGGCTATCTGTGGAGAGTAGCCAGGTCCTGGAGGCTGTTTGAAGGCTGGTGTAAATCGACTGGAGGAGACAGACCCAGGAGGAAAAGAGGTGGTAGTTGGGAGCAGCAGGAAGAGTGCTAGCGTCCTCCAATGTGACTGGAGGCCGACTGGAAACGCCACGTGTAATGGGAAGGTGGAGAGACACAACTATGTTTTCCTACCCCTGGAGTAGCCGCCACTACTACTTCCGCTGTCGTCCCTCCTCCAGCTCCATGCCACCTCCCAGCCACTCAGAATCCCGCCCCCGCTCTCTGAGTCTGAGTGGGACCACACGAGGCATGCCGCCTGGCCATTCCATCACACTGTAAAAAGGTTGCCATTGAAATTATTTTGGAATCCTCGTCCCAAGGTTGCCAGAGATCCACCATTTTAAATTCCAGAGGTACGTTCCTTCTACATTTGTGCACCACCGTTCTGCCACCTGCACTGGTTCGCTGGTATACTAGTACTGTGATTAATTGTTCAGTTTTACGAGGATCCCTAGTAGATTCAATAGTTATGTTTTACAGTGCACCAACAACCACAGTGACATGAGGTGGTAAGTGGGTGGGTGGGAGGATTGGTACTGCACTGAAAACATGGAAGATCTGAAACTAGTCAGCAGTGACCACTTTAGGTCCTCAAGTTGACGATACCTAAAACTACAGCTTTAGGTAGTCAAAATGACGACTTTAGGTGATCATCCTGACGACCTGAGTCATCAGGATGACAATACTGACAGTACAGAGTCGTCATATTGATGATGCAGGTCGTCAGGATGATGACTTAAAGTCGTCATTTTGACTACCTAAAGCTGTAGTTTTAGGTATCGTCAACTTGAGGACCTAAAGTGGTCACCGCTGACTAGTTTCAGAACTTCTAGGTTTTCAGTGATGGAGGAAACAAAGGTGGCGGAAGGAAGCAGATCGTTTAGTAGTGTGCAGACTGGGGGTGGGTGGGATGGGTGGGGATGACTATAGGTTACGTGACATTTGATATTAGAGAGAGCTGGAAAGTGTGTCTGTGTCTACATGTCTGTCTCTATGTGTAGGGGGATAACTAGACACATTACGCTGATGTGTGTCTGGTTAACATCTTTTGAAAGCTCCCAGCGGTATGAGCATATTTTGTCAATAAGAATTCAATTCAATTCAATTATAGGCTACTTGGTATTTTGATTTTGGATAAAGGGGACAGTGGATGGGTATGAAATCTTATCTTTGAATTTGGGTAGATTGTCAGTCTGCATGTCGGTTGGGGGATGACTAGGCTGGCGCCCACTGACCATTTGGTACACTCCTTTATCATCAATAAAGAAGCATAAATGGAAATTCAAATAGATGATTTATTATGAGTTTTATGCAACATGCCCACTATACGCAGAGTAATGCAGTACCAGAGTGCGTCAATGGTTAGACCAAAAGTAGTCACAGGTCAAATGCACTTTCAGCCCCAATCGTAAATGGACCACTGTACCGGCTACATGACAATCCATATCGGGGCATAGGATTTGTACTAGCAGCAACTCCTACTGTTTTCCAAAAATAGAAGCAATCTACTGCAAAACCCTTACCCCAGACTAACAGTGTGGTCCTTAATCCATGGTAAGGGTACGACGGATTTTCTTTTCTTTTTTTTTCAATATATAAGGCAATTTCATATGGACAACTTATGTTCTGTAAAATAACCTCTACTGTAACTGGCCCGGCGACTTTGAAACCATCTTACAAGGCAACACTCTGAAGCTAGGGCAATGATGTATATGCTCCGCCTCTTCTGAATGTACTTTGGTAATTTGTTTTAACTTGATGCGAAATTCACTCTGAAATTAGTTTTCAAACTGCTAGAGGGACGTGGGACAGGAGGCCATTTCTTAACACACTACGACTGCTGTCCTTCCAGTCGTAGTGAGAAGCCTTGATTTAATGTCATTCCAGTATTATGCACTAGTTGTTACTAATACCTGCACCAGTACGACTACTCTACCGAACCTTATGTAATTACTGCATAGGTGCTGATCGTACACAGCAGTCGTAGGGCCTTACCTACGATAGCCTGGCTTATTCTTGTCAGATTAAAATCGTAGAGCATCTGTGTAGTCGTAGTACATTAAGAAATGGCCTCCTGATATCCCACAATGATGGTCTTTGAGGTTCATAAAAATTAACGAGGTCTGCAGGAAAAGACCACCATAGAATTGTGGTTTCCGACAATGCATTATAATTGCCGAAAATAGCTGAATTGACAGAATGGTCTAGAATGGTCTATAGTTTCTTTTATTGATCTGGAGAGTATTTCCTAAGGTACTATGACTACACACAACTACTGCATTTGAAACGCTTAAGATATATAGATGTGAGCAAAGTTACTGCCCTACGACTGCTCAGTATAATAAGCACTTATGTAGTAATTACATGGGGTTTGGTAGGGCAGTCGTAATAGTGCAAACATTAGTGAACAATAGATTTAGAACTGTAGTAGCATTTGACTTACAGCCCCTACTACGATTTGAAGTGTGGCAGTCGTAGACAGTAATATTAAGAATTACCCTCCAGTTTCACTAGACATATGACCATGTAACCTGAAGCTTACCCTCTCATCTATCGCCTAAGATAGCCAGGGCAGAGACTGTTGTATGAATTAGTCAAACAATGAGCATACAAATAGAAAGCTGGTGGGTAGATTATACATAGGATGTGGTTTGCAAACAAATAGTGGGGCCTGTAAGCCAACCTAGGGTGATACATTATTCTATGACTGTATAGGCTATGGGCAGCAGATGATAATCTAATCTTGCAGGTCACTGTGTTGTAGAATAGACAGTTGGCAGATTGCAGTAGGCAGAAGGCAGCCTATGTCAGACATGAACTTACAAAGGGCATGCAGCTTAGCACTTGTACTGTCAGGAAAGGAGATAGAACACATCACTACATAGCAAAGTCCCAGACTGGTTTTCTAAGCAGTACAAGAGAATATCTGTCAGAGGACAGAGCAATCATTCTTCAATTGGGAGAAGCACCACTACATTCCTTTGGAATTTACTACCCCAACAAATGGAGAATTATGCAACACACCAGTTTGTGTGATCAGGGACTGATCAGTGCAGTGAATGCATTTCTCAATGCAGCCAGTACAAGAACTACAAACAACCTCTCCTTCCATAAAGATGATTTTGTCTTGACTGCAAAATGACACTCTTTTTGCCACCAGCCATGGGAAAATCTGTGTTATGGTATTGGAGGGACTGGGAAAAGGCTAGATGCAAGGCATAGCCTTCAACAGGTTAGAACAGCTAGAGCAGTGATACAAGTCAGCACAAACAATGCTTGGTTTTAGGAGCCACTACAGCTTAATTCCCATCAATAGGAATTGTCTCCCACTCGGGCTAACGCCCTCGGGGGAGACAACTCCCTCGTGGTGGATCGACCACCTCGTACACCACGGTCATTTAGTTCTATCTATATATGCTACCAGGAGCAGTTCATGACCATCATAGGTATATTTCAGGATTTGTGAAGTCTCTTATAAGTACAATGGCATATCATTTAACTTCCTTTAACCAAATGGCCCTGGAGGCTATTGCGAAAAGAATTGGTAACAGATTCTCACTGTCGTAACTCACCTTCCAGTTCCTAGCTGTTCTGCTGCTCAGAACCAACTTCTTACCTTACACTCAGAATCAATCTTTTTAGTGTGAGTCATACTGGGAAACATTCCCCAATTCCTGAAAACTATCAATTCTATAACCTATTACCTTGCTGCAAAACAGGGGAAAAGTCATTGCCTGAGGGTAGTCAGTTCCCATTTGGGAATAGCACCTCCGACAGAATTGAATTCCTATCCTTTCGCAACACCCTCCTGGAGAGTCATCCTCATGGGCAAGACACAAAGACTAATGCTGGATATAAGTTACACATGTACCAGGGTACTGACTAGAGTGAAAATTAGCCACACTGGTGGGAAAAAGTATTTTCTGCCCACCCCACTGCCCATGCCCTACGTTGAAAAATAGCATAGTTGCAACACTTCTACAAGGAGCTTTTCTCATAAGGTAAAGTATCTTCCTTTCAACCTGGGTATAATCTAAAACAAGACAACTATGCATGCTTCACTGTTATATTGATAAAGGGTACTATCTATACAGTTCTAAGGGATATATAATAATAGTAATAATAATTTACCATAGAAAGTTCCTTTACATGAACAAATTGTTTGATTAAACAAAAAATGAGGATTTGACTGAGTGAAAGCACCATGAAGGAAACGTTTCTGCAAAAAACAGTTACTTATCCCATAGGCCAATATAGGGGGTCGTAAAGTGCTAATTTTAGATCTGGGCTATTTTGAGCCTGCCATATTTCCGCCATAAACCATACTTCCCCATGATGATTCCAAAACCTTATGAACAATTATATATAGACATAAACATCCAAGCTGGAAGTCAATATTATCAGTGGTATTGATACGGGATCAACATAAACTCCTCTTGGCGCTCAAGCCAAATTCAGTTTTTTTCCACTTCCCTAGCACAATAGTAAGGGAAATCCAATATTGATTATCATACTGTTGAATTTCCCCTTATGCCAATAAGTAGAAGAACAGGCTCAAAAGGTTAGATACCCACATTTCATCATAGTTTCGGAAATATGGGCCCTTGGAAATGGCTTAGAAATAAGGCACAGGAAAAGTGCTCTCACCCTGCTCACTTGGTGAGGCCATAAAATCTGAACCGCATGCTATTGAGCTTAGATATTTTGCACAGCACTATCAATTGAATAGATCTAGTTATGTCTAGAAGACCATTAAATTCTGAAGAGGTGTGTTGGGGATTTTTCTCAAAATCTGATGATTTTGGGTGGAGTGACTCATGCATGAGTGACTCAGTGACATTGAATTACGGCATCAGAATGATATAAGTCCTCAAAGGATAAAGTAGAGATGAGAGAGGCTGTGGATACAGTAAGGCAGTGTTAATCTAGCAGTAGGTCATGAGTGGGAGGTGATAATTGATGCAGCATGCTCCCAAATCTCTGTGCTAACCAGTTAGTATTGAGAACTTGGTTCCTACAAATTTGAATTGAAATGTCTAACTTCCCTCCAGTTTAACGTTTCAGGTATTTAAAACGAACCAAATCAATTCCTTTTGAATGTGAGGCAATGAGAAGCAATTTCTGCAAAATTGTTTTTCTTTTGGTTGAAACCTTTAACTGAGCAATTAAGGTTCCAGCTGGACTGGCAAGATTTGCAATGACCCCCACAATCTTCACATATTGATGTGAAATGACAAATCTTCTCAGTTTTCTCTTCCCATTCATCTCAGATGATGCAGCTTCTGACATTTACAAAAAGCTGAAGAGACAGTTCAAGTTTTCACATCAGTTTGACATAAGATATTTTTCTATATTCAACATTTAATCACCTCATTTATGATTATCACTCCATCATGAAGTTAGTTTGCCAAACTTTGTCCCAACAAGTTTTACTTTTACAGAGTCCATTGTACAAATTCTCATTGCAAAATCAGTTGGCGATCTCTGGTGAAAACTATTGATGTGTTCCATAGCACCTGCATTCAGAGGAAAGTCAAAGTCTGTATAAACAGCCTACTATAAGCGTACACATAGGTTATAGTAAACAAAAAAGAAATGTCTGAAAAGGAGAAAGTTAATTGAAAGGCATTATTATTACTTATTTTGAGCTATGGAAATACAGTTTCCAGTGCAAACACACTTCAATGCATCCCAACCGAGACACAATGAGAGCTCATTTCAGAGCAGCAACATCAATCAGTTTTTGAGCGACCTTTAACCCAGCAAATTGTTGTCATCTGTCGCCATGATTGGTCATCAATGGTGACTCCTTTTTGAGTAATAACTCATTCCGTTATCTTTCGCCACTGTTTGTTAGACTCACGTGGCATAGCAATTGCTATTCCTGGTGATCTTGTGCTATAACGAGGTCGTGTTCCATCTAGCGACATGTGTGAGCCACTTCACACAGGTTGACGAGGACTCATGACAATTTGCTGGGAAGCTTCCTCTAGAGATGACCACATTGATATCCATTAATATGATATTCATACCTAATTAGATTATGGCCAATTATGAATTTCTCCATGTCACTGGCATCCCATGTTTTAGATGTCATATTTCTAAGCTACAAATGTATTTGGAGTATGTTAACATGTAAGGTAGCTGGAGACATGCATGAATTCACAGAAAAGGGTTTTACCATAATGGTATGCCTTCAATTTTTTTTCACATGTATATGTCTTTGGCCAGCCCCACACAGGTGGACTGTGGACCATGTTGTTCCAGTGCTCCTAGACAGGAGGTTGTTGCACATAATGCTAAAGAGAGCACTAAGTATATATAGGCACCCTTTCACATCAGATGTAACGCTCTGCTTCACCATTCAACTTGTACTCACCACATTATCCTGAAGGGCAACCTGCCTCGTTCAAAAGTAGTGTGTATCGCACAAGCAGGTGCCTTACTGTGTGACTACTTTTAGTGCTCTTCCTTTGAGTAGCTATCATCTTCATTGAAAGGTAGTTGTATCTGACTGACTTGAGCACCGCCTTGCAACATGAGAAAAGTCTGGACTGAAAGGAATGTGACTGCTGCAAATGAAGCACGTCAAAACTACATTTACCTTATGTTCAACGCTCTTCTGCCACTTCTACAAGAATCAGGGAGTAGGAGATGTAAGGATGAATGAGAACAAGAACCCTTGATCTCTGATGTCTCACACATTGTTTTGCCTACTCAATACCATTTTAAGCCTTTTTGAGCCAGAGATCCTGGCATAAATGTTGTTGGATAAAAGGGGCTTGGCTTCTAAATATCCATTGCTGAGAAGTATTTGGGATGTGACCTACTCAGTGCATTAGGTATTGGCGAGATAATGAAGCCATCATTGATTATGAAGGAATAATCGACATCCCTTTGGTCTTAAAGACAAGAGAGGTTTAGCAGCAGAAAGTAGTAACCATGAAAGGGACCTGAGAGGTATTAAGGGGATGAAGAAAGGGCTTGTAAAGTCTCATGATAAAACATTACCAACCAAGAAGCCATGTATAAAGAAAGCAATCACCAGCTGCCAAACCAAAGATGTAAAAAGGAAAGGTCAGCAGGGATTCAATAATGAAAAACCCTCAGACATCATTTTGAACAAAGGTATCGCTCTCTGTAAAAGACAAGCCTTCTACTGTCTGGATACTTATAGCAGATACTGATCATGAGCACAAGTAAACCATTGTTACATAATTATAGCCACAAAGGGCCATTGACCTAATCTAAGCCTCTCCCCACCTCTGCATGCTTTGACCAGTGTCTATTTTTCTCTATAATGGAGAGTCTTACCGGCTCAAGCCAGAAACCTTGGCAGCTAACTGCCATGACCATAGATTAATCCCAGACTATATATGTTACTTGCAGGGCATAATTGATATATGTGCCCCAGCTGGTCAAGAAAGACCTCTCCCAGCAGATGATTAAAATTCACCAGCCCTTCAAGAGCCGCTCAAAAACATCTGGCACTGTACAGGTTACTTTGAACTATAGGTTTGACTGAAAATGAATGTAGGAGATTCTGAAAACACATGTATAATGTATCAAACCATCCATCAAGACTGCAAGGGTTTAATATTCTACTGTATACAGATCCTGTGTCCCATTTAGGGATCTGAGGGTGCTGCTCAGCGTGGGAGTACCCTATTGTATATTCCGGTCGATTGTAAGTTACAAATACAGTTAATTACTGTCAGGAATGTTAGGGCACTGTATTGTACCAACAGGCACAACAGGGAATCAACAGTGCCAGCCCCACCTTTCTCAAGGGCACCTTAAATCCTGTGTCAGGCTTCAGTAGACGTGGCAGAGAACACTGGTCTGTAAATAGCTCAGACTGTCCTCAGGTTTCTGGGGCTTCCTCTTCAAATAGAAAAGCTACCATCCTTGAGAGGACTCAGACACATACACCTTGAGAACTAGGAGGGGAGAATTACAGCTGACATCTTATATATACAGGACAGAAATGAAGGGAATGATGTAAGATATGGTTGTTCTCTGAGTGGCTGCCTTGCAATGTCAAGAGGTACTGGTTTGTGTTCTGCATTAATACCCGATTTCCCAAATGAGACTGACTTTGACATATTAGCCGAAATTTGTAGACGGACTGAAGAGACAAAGCTTTAGCAGTTATGAAATAACACATTCCAGTCCAGTCTCTTTGGTGCATTTTAAGCCTGATTGCTTCAAGGGTTGATCATCATTAACAACACAAGATTTGTTAATAGTAGCAATAATTATTATTTGTTGATAATTACAATTTCTTATGTCTTTCTATGGAAAATATGGATCCTTATTTGACCTACTTTTCTCGAGCTCTGATTGGTTGAGAGGTGGTTGCCATGGCAACAGCATAAAAACAAAATGTGTTGTTGTCACGTGGACCATATATGGGCATGTGACCTAGTTTTTCTCACTGTAGTATAAACAAATGGTAGGGAGCATTTATTATTAACAACAGGGGGTTGGGTAGGTAGGTATGTAGGTAGTTAGGTAGGGGTAGGTAGGTAGGGGGGTAGGATTATATAGGATGTGCGCATGTTATACACGCGCATGTGTGGGTATGTGGTTTCCCCATAAAATACTTAAGGGGTGACCCCACCCCATAGTTTACCCTACCCTACCATACCCTACCTCACCCTATTAACCTACCTACTATTAGCCTAGTTTACCTTTGGTTATTTATTTTTTACATTGTGGTGGGAGAATGTTATGATGTAGGTGCTAAAAGTTAACACCTTTTCAATCCATTTTGCATATGGCGATGTGTAAACTTTAGTTTGTGCTTGAGAGTCTGTAGAGGCACCATTTGACCTAATTTCACGATTTATATGGGTTCCACTGTTTAAGCTGTTCTGTCCACTGGCGACTTGTTCATGTAACCCCAGAGGACTGTCTGTAACCCTGTGCCCCACTTGTTTTGCTGCCTGCTTTATTATTATTATTATTATTATTATTATTATTATTATTATTATTATTATTATTATTATTATTTTATTCACAGTGTAGTCGTTCTGAGAAGAACGTTTTTCCGTGCACCAATAAGTCAAGTTTACAATTATTCTTTCAGACATTGGTGTCTAACAATACAAGGGAAAGCTTTGTAAGCAACCAAAAGACATATTGATGTAATTAATATATAACTTGATGAACAGACTGGACTTAACCTAGACATCAATCATTGAGTGCAGTATATCAATACAATGAACATGAACTGATGTTAATATGAGATATGGTCGTATGTATAATAGAGCAGGAGGCCTCACAAGTTGTCTCAGTAACGAATGGTTTTATATTTTGAATATTTTATTGATGGCAGACTTAAAGCGCCTCAGAGTGGGCAGTCTCTGTATTTCATTGGATAGTGTGTCCCACAGGGTGACACCCCTATAATGCGGGCACTTTTCATAAAACGCACTCCTGGCACGTCGTTTTGCAAATTTAATTTTGCGATCACCTCTAGTTCTTACCTCAACTTGGTGCAAGGCCTCGCCTCTATGAGCTTTTTTCCACATAATACACAGTAATTGCTTTTTTCTACGCGTCTCCAAATGGTCGATTTTACACAGATTATGTAGTCTAACAATACTGATTTCATGTACTCTTTTGTTTTGACAGACCCGTAGCGCCTGATTCTGCATGCGCTGAAGCTTATTCAATTCACCACTATTACAGCAACTGATATAGAAAGAGCAATATTCAACTACCGGTACAATCATTGCTTTATAAATACGTAGGCTTACATCAACCGACATATTCTTCCTTAATCGACATAACTTATACATTTTATTACCTAAACTTTTTTTGACTTTGCTTATGTGTGGGTTCACAGTCAGGCGCGTATCCAGTTCAACACCTAAGTATGAATATGTTTCACATACGGGTAGTGCATTGCCATTATACTTGATATTCAACTCTGGAAGGTTGGCTAACTTATTGCCAGGGCCAAAGTACATGCACATACTTTTTGATGTGTTCACTGTGATATAGTTTTGAAGACACCATTCAGTGACTCCATCGATATCAGATTGCAGTTTGTCTAATGCAGCACGCGCATTAGAATCAGAAACGTATATCACCAGGTCATCAGCATACATCACACATTTGCAGTTCTTGATTTTTACAGTAATATCATCAATAAACAACACAAACAGCAGAGGACCAAGAATGGAACCCTGCGGTACCCCAAAATTAACAGTAGAACTGCTGGAGCGCACATTATTAGCTAGAGTCTCATGAGATCTATGTGCTAGATAATCTGTCAGCCATTTTTTAAGTCTACCATGAATATTAAGCCGACAAATTTTCTTAATCAGAGTGGGATGATGGACGCAGTCAAATGCTTTACAGTAATCAATAAAACAACATGCTGTTATCTTTCCCTCATCTCTTGCCTCAAAAAGGTCCTTAACCACTTCAAATACAGCATCGCTAGTTCCTCGACCAGGTCTAAAACCAAACTGATTGGGTGATAAGATGCCATTGGCTTCTAGGTGTGTGGAGAGCACTTGATGAACTAGTTTTTCGAGCAGTTTGCCTGGGAGGGGCAAGAGAGTGATGGGTCGCCAGTTTTTTATTGATTTTAGATTGCCCTTTTTTGGAATGGGGACTAGCGTGCCACAAGACCAGGAAGCAGGAAAAATACCTTCCCGTATTGAGCATATGAATATCTGCATTAGTCTATTAGATTCAAGCAACAAGGCATCTTTTAGTACCATGCTACTCATGCCCGGGAGGCCACATGACTTATCAAGGTTAATTTTCTTCACTAGGTCTAAGACAGACTTATAAGTGACTATCTCAGTAATATCAAAAGGGTCATCACCATATCCAAAATCAGGGTCATCATACAGTAAGCCAGCATTCGGCATTTTACTAAATAAGTCATGGCCAATATTTGCGAAATAATCATTAATGTACGAGGCTGTTTGTTCAATTGGGATAATCTGACCAGTTAGTTCATTTTCTAGCTGGATAGTTAAGTTTTTTGTGACAGGATTTACAAGATCATTCACCTCTCTCCAGAACCTGTGGGGGTCGCCCTTAGCTTCCTCTAGGAGATTTAGTACATACTGACTTTGTGCATAAAGCAGTTGTCGGTGATTCCTGTTACGTAATATTCTAACTCTCTTTAGAATGGCTCTGTCTTTAGTTTGGCGAAGTTCATATAGAAGCTGGTGCCTGTCATTAATGAGTTCAATAGATTCTCTAGTGACCCAGGGTTTTGCTTCCTTTTTTACGAAAAAAGTTCTAATTGGACAGCACTGATCCAGATAATCGACTATGTTCTCATACATAAAATTCCACTTAAACTCAGGGTCATTGGACTCATCAAACGGCTGCCAATCTAAGTCTTGTAGAAATTCATAAAAATCATCTTTGTCATAATTTTTATATGACCTGCCTGAAAAGCTGAGCGAACAATTTTTTTCTCTTGGTTTCTTACGACATGCATAGATTGCATAATGGTCAGCGACCATACAGTTCAAGACCCCATGTGAGCTTACAATATCACAATTAGTTAAAATATTGTCAATGCAGGTCCCTCCTGTGGCTTTCTCATTAGGGCGAGTTATTTCCTCAATCAACCTGCGTAGACTGTGTTCTCTGCATAGATCAAAAAGCCCCTTGGACCCACCAGCATTCCTATATCTTATATTAATATTTAAGTCACCTAACACCCAGAGTTCATATTTGCTTCTGTCAACTTTCCTGATGATATTCCCCAATTTCTTAATAAAGACATCTACATCCTTATTGGGTGCTCGATAGACATTTAAGATAATTATTGATTTCTAAGTAGGTTTGTTGAATTCGAGAGCCTGTACCTCAATACATGGGTCCATGATTTCTAACTCACTGATACTACGACAGTAAGGGCTATACGAGTTACTCACATATATAAGAAGACCACCGCCAGTAGCGTAGTCACGGTCTAGTCTAAAAATAGATTTGCCAGCCCAATGAATTAAAGCATTGTCACAGTTCGGTAGTACCCAAGATTCGCAGATGCACAGGAAGTCACAATCCAGACTCAGTTTTATATCAACTAATTTTTTTGTATTAAGACTCCTGGCATTACAGCTAACAAAAACAATACCTTTCAGGCCATTAATGTAGCCCTGGGTTTGCACCAGTGTTTGTTTTCTTTGTGCCTGGTTCATCAGGTCTCAATACAATGGAAATGAGGGAAGGGATGGGATGGGGGGGGTACCACCCGAGTTGTGATACTGGGGGGATACCGGTGGTAGTGGCCAAGGGAGTATTCTCAGACCTTGGTCAACACCAAGGGAAGGGGGAGAGATTACTCAATTAGAAGTGTGTAGGGGCTCCGCAGCCCACTGACAGATTTTACAGTGCTCTGCATGATGTGTCACTAGTATAGCACAACACAACCTACCTAATGGCTGACCAGGAATGGTCGAGGTTATTACAGTACTCCACACATGGCAAAATGCAGAGCACGACTTAGCATGTAGTTAGCATGTAGTTCATTGTTAATAATGTGGACATTGGTAAAAATGTGGACAGAGGGCATAAATGAAAATAACAAATTAATATGTGTAAATTCCTGTTAAAAGTATAGAGACATAGTGGGACCAAGTCATGTGGGTTGTTTGAACAGATTGTAGTTCTCACGACATAATTGATGGGCTATTTTAGTGTCAGTTATTAATTGAACAATTAGCACTGTTTTGGTTGCTTAGGTGAACATAGGTGGACATGTCCTTGGCACTATTGTTTAGCTGCTCACCTAGTGCTGCAGAGTTAGTAGCATCCTTTTAACAGTTGGTTCAGAACCATGCCTGCTTCCAATAATGCCTGGTTTGTCTGGCTGCTTGATCTTTGGCCAGAAGAGATTATGTCCCTACCATTTTCAGGCATAGTGGGTCCCTGGCTGGCTGTTAACCCACTAGTATCTTCAGTGAAGTGGGTGTTACCCAGTTGTTGCAGTGTACATTAGCAGGCAGGAGTGTAGTCAAAACCTGCTCAGAATCCAGGTCTTGCTTTTTTAGTAAATCCATGAGCTTCTTCTTAAGACCAACTTCTTTCCCCAAGTCAGTGAAATTGAAGGGGGCTTACGCCCCTTCTTGGTTATCATCCCTTGCTGTTTTATGGTGAGGTGAGCTCCTCAAAGTTGCTGCTGCTGCTGACTCATGCTGCACACTGAGTAAGTGAGTGGGCAGTGTGAGAGTGCACCCCTTGCACCCAGGTTTTACCCCTTTCCCATGCCCTCGACCCCAGAGAGGGAAGGGGCTACAGCTAGGCAGTTTCACTTATTCAAACTCCATCAACAAGTTGATGTCCCTTACTCCCTGCTTCCTCCTTTACTCACCCTACCCTACTTTACCTACCTATCTACTTTAGCCCAGCTTACCTTTAAATCTTAGGTCTTTTTTCCAGTATGTGTTAACCCACTTAAACTGACCACCAAGTTTCCACTGTGAGCATTGATGGTGCAAGGTTCACTCACTGCTTAGCTGATCATGACTCCTGCTTCACTACCTCTTTTTTTTTTAGCACAACCCCCCACAACAACAACAACACCACTCTTACGACAAATTTGACTTGTGCTTTTAGCCCCTAGCTATGTGACCACAAAACCAGGTGTAAGAAAGTTTGTACATAGGTAGTAAACCTATATACCATAGATGCAAATGAATTAAGCATTACAAAATATAAACACTTTTGTATCATTTTTTAAACCAGCCATAGATTTTAAAAGTTGGCATCATAAGTTTCTTGTAAGAAAAGTCTTTTTTTCTATTTTTCAGGCACAAAAGTAAATTTTTTTAAATTTTTTCATCGCGCATGCTACACTATAGTTTCTATGCATTAAGATGATACACTATAACGCTTTGATGATTGTAACTCATGAGCACCAGTTGTTGAACTGGTACATATAAGATGCTACAATACATCATAACATTTTCCCACCACAACGTAAAATATAAATGACCCTATCAACATGGTAAACAGTGTCACGCCACCTGTGCCATATGTTTCAAGCTCAAAGAAAGGAGTTACTTAACATAACATTCTCTCCACCACAGCATTAAAAAAAAATGCTGTGGTGTAATGAAAGGGTAACCGAATGCCCTAGTAGCATGTAGTCCTCTGAGGCTGTGATTGTATGTAACAGAAGCTATGAAATAAAAACTCGGTTGCCTACCCGGAAACTTTTCTCTCTCTTCGATATGACTTAATCTAACTTAACGAGACGAACTACTACACTGGTGCTGTGACCAGATAGGAAGAGACAGGTGTCTGAATCTCCAAGCCGAGCCAGGTCACCACTGGAGGCGCTGGAGAGACAGACGAATGGGGGAAGGAAGAAGCCACATCTTCCATCTCCTACTGGAACTCCTTCCCATTATGGACGAGCACCAACCCTAACAGGTGCACAGTACCCGACATTCTTTGGTGTCAGTGGACCGGGTGGCCAGTCCTCCCGGAAACACGCGCCTTTGAATGTCAAAGACCCGAAGCAGTACCCTGCTATGGGCCCACCCGGACCAGAGATGCAAATCTTTGATCAGTACGGGAGGGTCAAGCAGGAACTGCCGACAGTAGGAGGTCAAGCTCCCCGACCAACAATGAGTGCTGTGGTGAGACAACGTCCACCTGCGCCTTTGTTGACAGCCAAAGACCTTAGAAGGGAATTGTCGCGGTTGCCCCTGGCCCAGGGATTACCAAATCAAGGCCCTTCTACGACCACTGCTAGTGTGGCTACTACTACGGTTGCTTCTTCGCATACGCGGGTAGCTGTCACTGCGAGTGGGTCTGGAGCACAGCCGAAGCCTCAGGGTCAGGTACCCCCACCTGGTGCTGTGGTTCATCGGCCTAAGCTGATCCAGACAGTGGAGACCTTCTTCAAGAAGGAGGACAAATTGTCTTGCAATATTCAGAGCAAGCAATTTGAGACGTTACAGCAACATCTGGAAAACCTCCACCTGGATATGTATCCAGGTGGAGGTCGGTGAAAATGTTCTTGGAGAAACCGGGACTCGAACCCGGGGCCCTCCAACTTCGAAGCGGCTGCTCTTCCTCTGAGCTACTTCCCCTGGCCTGACATTTCCACCTTCCATCCACACCTGGATCGGTATGATACACACTAGGGGGGCAGTGATTACCCGGAGACCCGCCCCTGGGGGTCTGCCACCGAGTACAGGGAAATACTGCCCCTACACACTCCTCCCCATCAGCTTCAACCACCATCCACCAGCACCCAGCATTCCCCCTCAAACCAGAACCCGGGGCCCTCCAACTTCGAAGCGGCTGCTCTTCCTCTGAGCTACTTCCCCTGGCCTGACATTTCCACCTTCCATCCACACCTGGATCAGTATGATACACACTAGGGGGGCAGTGATTACCCGGAGACCCGCCCCTGGGGGTCTGCCACCGAGTACAGGGAAATACTGCCCCTACACACTCCTCCCCATCAGCTTCAACTACCATCCACCAGCACCCAGCATTCCCCCTCAAACCAGAACCCGGGGCCCTCCAACTTCGAAGCGGCTGCTCTTCCTCTGAGCTACTTCCCCTGGCCTGACATTTCCACCTTCCATCCACACCTGGATCGGTATGATACACACTAGGGGGGCAGTGATTACCCGGAGACCCGCCCCTGGGGGTCTGCCACCGAGTACAGGGAAATACTGCCCCTACACACTCCTCCCCATCAGCTTCAACCACCATCCACCAGCACCCGGCATTCCCCCTCAAACCAGTTCCCTGGAAATTGAGGCTTTATCAAGCAGTGTTAGGGCAATCCTGACTTCCCAGTGGATGTACCAGTACAATTACCGGATTGGTCGAAGCGTCATCTGTATCATATCAGCCCAGTTCCCGAGTCCTTAATCGGTCGCGATCACGTTAAGACATGAGCAGGCACACATATCTTTGATCTCATGATTGCGTTAGGATGCTCGGTTTCTCCACCACTGTAGAGGTCGTTGAAAATGTTCTTGGAGAAACTGGGACTCAAACCCGGGGCCCTCCAACTTCGAAGCAGCTGCTCTTCCTCTGAGCTACTTCCCCTGGCCTGACATTTCCACCTTCCATCCACACCTGGATCGGTATGATACACACTAGGGGGGCAGTGATTACCCGGGGACCCGCCCCTGGGGGTCTGCCACCGAGTACAGGGAAATACTGCCCCTACACACTTATATCACGATGTACAAATTAACAGTTTAATAGCTGTTTACATGTTACACTCTGTTCACGACTATCTGTGCTACATCCTCTAGGATCAAAGACATCAGCAGCAGCAACACTCCCAATGGTACCTGTGTTCCAGGATCAAAACCAGTCATCGGATTTTACCCCCTATCATAACACTCTTTCACCACAATGTTAAGTCTATGGTCCCACTGCACATTTAAACCTTATATTAACTCTATGGTATTAACTCCATACTGGATGCTATGGTACGTTTATGGCAACCACTCCTCATCCAACCCAAAGTTAAGACTATGTTGACCACTGTCTATCCACTGAAAAAAACCCAGACATGGACATGTGCTACATGTTACATTTTATTTCTATTTTGTAAATACGTAGCTGTGTTTTAACATGTATTCTGTCTGTTGTACATAGCAACACCTTGTATGTAAAAAATAAAATTTTACAAAAATTCTTTGGTAAATTTGTAAAATTTTGTAACATTTTTAGTAAAATGTTACATTTCTTCTTCTTCTTAGTTGTGAAAATATCCGGGTTTGAGTTTCCGCTTTTACCCCTCCTTTCTACTGTGTTAGCATATTGAAGGTGTAATGGTTCAATCCTTACTACCCATGTCATCAGCAGTAATACAACAAAGCAGCTACCAATACCCCACTGTATTAGTGAGGTTAAAATACCTACCCACTGTAATGCTCACATCCAATATCAATGGCTACACTCTATCCGGTAGTATATTATCAATATCTATAGTTTACAGTATATCTCTGTCTATATCCGCCAAAATGTTTATCTAATATGCTCTTTACGATGGTTTCACACAACCTCCCTTGTGAGATATGGAGTTAACATAATGTTTAGTGTCCCCTGGCCAGACAGAGTCATATCACCTACCGCCATGGTCGGTTATCATCCTTATCTGCAGCAGGTGCATAAACATTATGACCTTCTGGTTCATAATATGTCCACTTTACTCAGTGTTCCAAGGGTATTATAACCCATATGCATACTCACTGCAGCACTCCTTCTTAGGTGGACATTTAGCCCCACTGTATGGTTGTCATGTCATAGTATTCACCCTACCTTCACCTTTATATCTAAATTATTACTAAGTGTATATTGTTTTTCTATATCATTGTTTTTGTAATTTCTCATGTGTTATTCGCCCAGATTTAATGTGTTTCTGCATTTCTACCTCCATGTTGGATTTCAGTCACACTGCACCTTAACCTGAGAGGTTGCCAGCATCATATACAGTTACTGTGTCCACACATATTTCTACCACCTGCTACTGGTGGTACATGACATATCCCTGGCACCCCACTTAGTGTTTCATAATTTTCCCGAGTAACGTTAGCAGCCCACTGGTGCTGCTCATTGTATCCTTAGTACCGCACTCAGTGGTTGTAATTACTCAGGCAATATTACTAATCACCGGGCTCCGCCACTTCAGTATATATTTATTTCTGAATTACCCCCCGCCGGCACTTTAGGCAGTGGCCTTGCCTGTATTCCAGCAGCTGCACTCATCTGCTGCATTGCCCTAAAGTGTGCCCTTGCAGTATCCAGCGAGTGGACCATAATGGGATTCGCCCCTATTTCCGACCAACCTGCCACCGATAAAGCGGGTATATCATGGGGAACAACGGACGCCAGTCCTCCCAAGTACCTCAACAGTCGGGCTATTACTACTCCATTTATCCTTTTTGTACCAGGGGAGTTTAGTTCTATATTTATTTTATGTTTTTAGAGTTTTTAATAACTGAAAATTAACAAAATTTGTTACCGTAGTGCCCCGTACGAGCGGCGGTCCGCCATTTTGAATGTTTACATGCACCCAGAACGAGGCTGCAGTGGTGGATCGGCCGCTGTGGTGGATCGGCACACGTTACGCCACTGGGGGTGTGCGGATCGGCCCTGCAATGCTATCTCTATGTGAAGAAGTTATTCACATAAAATAATGCCATTTTCACCTTCACCATGTTGTTAGTTTCCAGCGTCTTCTGCTCTAATACGTTGGCTGGCAGCTAAATCCTGTTTAAGCGTTGCCACTTCCCTGTCGTTAATCATTGCTGCCAGCCATTCATAATCTAACTTTCGCTTTTTCAGCAATTCATTTGTTGAGAAATGGACCTTGGTTTTTAATACCTTTTTAGCAGACCCTTTAGACTATACGTCATCCAGGAACCCGCCGTGAGAAAGGTTGTGACCCACACAAGAGTTGCCCCTTTACTTCTTGTCCCGTGATTAACACCTTGTCATCTCCCATTGCCTTTGCCATTGATAGAAAAATGGGACGGGCCACGTATTGTATGTCACATAGTGTCTGGATAGCTAACTGGTCGTTCCTGATGATTGAAGCTATACACACAGAGTGGCACACTTGGACAAAATTGTTATTTTTCTTTTCCAATGCAGATTGACCATGTGACCACTGGTGTGGTGATGTAATATGTCCCTGACCTGAATATAGCGATTTCCTTTGGTAATCCCGCTATCATGGTACCATCCGCCTGTTTGCCCTTAATTCTAATTGGTACTGGGAAAGTCACCACCTGATATACACTGAAAATATGTTCACCATTCATCACTGGGATGTTCACTATGTGTTTTTCCTCTATCCTGGTAGCATGTAACTGTGTCATTCTCATAATAGTAATCTGGCTCTATGAAGGTCACTGAGTATTTTGGGTAATTCTTACTTATGTATAGGGGTGCTTGTTCCACCATCTTTTGAATGTTTTTTGGTGAGCCAAGTCTTGGTGAAATTTTGTGTTTAATAGCTTTTCTGATTTCCCCTACCACTTTAACTGTTCTTTGTATCTCGTTAATGAAAAAAAGTAAAAAAAGTGAAAAAGTAAAAGGATAAAAGGGAAAAAGTAAAAGTAAAAAGTGGAGGACATATCCAGTTTGGTTCTTAACACGACGTTGATAAGTGACTGAAAGATAGACATGTTGAACAAGGCGTCAGTGTTCTGATCGATACGGTCTTCTAGATACCCCTGGAATTTTAATATTTCCGCCTATGCTGTAAACAACACCCTCCGTTGTTGTAGGGTTTTATCCAGCTCAATCTGCACTCTCTTGAAATTTTCATCCTCCTTTGTGGCAAGCTCTCTTAGCATTTTATAAATTTTCCTGTGTGTCCTCTTCATGATGTTAATTTTTTCTCCAACTGCCTCTACATCTTTTGTCCTAGCAATTTCAAATATGTGGTAGGTAAATTATGAGAAAACATTAAGTACTGGAATGCCTGTTCTCTCTGGTCTAATAGTCTTGTTTTTGACCGGTATCAACTCAAGTGTGTCATGCATGATTGTCTGCTGTACCCTTATCATTTCCTGGTTAACCGGTTCCAATCATTAAGTTTTAATATCTTGCATATCCTGAGGTATACGACTGAAGTATTAGATTGTTCAGTTACGGCATTAATTGTTCGTATGCATTCATCATACATGCTGACACTTTGTGGGGGGACAACGTTTTTGATTTAGTTCTAATACAAACTCCTGGGACACATGATCCGAATCTGCTATACTAATAATTCTTCTTGACTTCATTACTACCCCTAAATCGATCCTATCCTTAATATCAAAACTCATGTCCACTGCCCTACCAGGGCTCTGCCACAGCAGAAACCATATGATGCATATGATGCATGTGATGGTTTTGAACCTGCCATTTCCCCCATAGCCATCTGGTGCCATTGGAGACTTTGGCCCTCTTATACTTGTGTCTGGCTTCCATGCCCACATATACAGCAGGCCCCTTTCTGGATAGTTATCAACTCTTTACTATCAGAATCAGCGTTAACATATATCTCAATGTCTCAATCTGCTGGTTACATATCGGCTGCGCTGTCACTTAGATCATTGGCACCAGGATTTTATAGAGCTTTTTATTCAACCCTAACATGTTCTGGTGTCCATTGCACCAAAGGTGGTTTAGATATAACCTTTTATTCTTTTCTCCCACTCTCTACTAATTCCTGCTTCATTCAAAGCTCCTCAACAGGTTGAAGATGTCGGATTACCTAGTGGTGCCTTCCTGTGGGCGTGTCATTGCCTTTGTCATAGACAATTTGCCCCCTGGGCAACTCTACCTGGTTGTGCCCAAAGACCTGGAATCACCCTGCTACAATGACACCCACACTATACCTGGGAGAATCGTCCATGTTGGACCCGTCACTGCCGTCCAACTTAACCTTAGGACTGTCCAGGCTGCACTGATCCAGCACTGTGACTATACCGTCAACACCGCCCTATAGGTGCACCTATATAATGGAGACTTATGATAACAAGGGTACTGGAATTCGCAGTACCCTATGCACTGCTCTGTCTCATGGACTAGGCTTATATCAAATGTGCAGCAGTGCCCCAACCATTGTGTCTTCCAGCTTTTACCCCAGATGTGCCACAGGGGTAGCCACTGCGCCCCCCACGCCCAATTCCTTTATATTCAGGGGGGCATGGTGGCACTCACCCTGTGTCCAGCACTGGTGTGCCTCTGGCACCTACTTATGGTCAGCCTATCTGGGTCCTTCTCATGTAGTGCCTTCAATTAGGGTTAATCCCGGCTGTGCCTTCTCTCCTTCTTTTATGTTGGCTCCTGCCCTGTCATCGACACCAACTACTGTCTACTCGCCTAGTAATGCTCCACTATACACATTCTTTGTGACTTGACCAGTTACGTGGGTTTTGTTTACCACATGACTGCTTTTAATCAAAGCATGTCGTTTCCTCGAAGCTCTTCTCACACTGACTCTCCAGTCTACACACCGAGCTCTTCTCATTACTGACTCTCCACTCTACACAGCAAGCTCTTTGACCGTCCATATACTGTATCTAATACCTTGTACTTAATCCAGGATTTAACATCAAGGATACAACATACAAACCTTTCGAACTTTATTTGCATCTACTTTTTGTACTACTTCACTGTACATTGGAGGAAATTCTCCACTCTATATAGCAAGCTCTCTGACCGTCCATATACTGTATCTGCTACTACCTTTGTACTTAATCCCAGAATTTAACATCAAGGGTACAACATACAATACTTTGGAACTTTATTTGCATCTATTTTTTAAGCTACTTCACTGTACATTGGTGAAAATCCCTTCAGAAATTTAGCAAAAGTTAGCTCCAATTAAACCTGTAGGCTTCTATGTACACTACTCACTCACATTAGGATTAATTTATAAACCTACTTTACCAGGAACATGGAATAACCATCCCAAAAGTGTAACACAATGTCACATATAGGACACAACAACCAAAGGATGAAAAGACAACGCCACTTTCAATGGTACCAGTGTTTCAGGATTAATGCCTGTCGTTAGATTTTACCCCTAAAAAACGAGCTGCAAAGGAGTAATTTAAAAACAAAACGAATTAACAGCTGAAGACTACAAAAGACTGCAAACCGAAAAGGCGCTATGGTGATCAACAAAGGATTCAAAGTGGTAACCAAGTCAGTACTTATTCGCAGAACAAACAGGGATTAAGTTATCAAAAAGGTAACTGTGTCAAGATGGTGTAAGCACTTTACCCTTGGTCATTTGAAAATCTCTCTCTTTTCTGTTGCACACATCGAAATCTTGTGTGTAAAAGTAGGATTTTTTATGTAAAATTGTAACATTTTGGTTAATTTGTAAAATTTTATGAAAATTTGGTAACATTTTCGTAAAATGTTGCATTTCTTTCATTTTGTGAAAGAAAAACATAGGTTAAAATGTGAAATCTTGTGTGTAAAAAGTAACTCTTCATGCTTGAGTGCATTAACATCTATATTAATCCTTTTTCTTCTCCATGTTGTCTCTATTAATAGGGGGTACGTTACTGGGGTGTCCCTTACCTCATACCCTACCCTACATAAATTCATCCACAAACCAGTAAGCAGAAATTTGTGAGCGATGGTGGTGGTGGTGGTAGGGGGGAAAATGTTATAATAAGGGTACAGCATGTAAAAGGTTAATTGCAACATGTTGATAGGGTAATTTATTTTTGTAACGTTGCGGTGGGAGAATGTAGGGGGACAAAAAAAACATGGTGGTTACTGGATAGAATAAAATAGGTTAGGTAGGGTAAAGTAGGGTAAAATAAACTATTGGATGGTGGACACCCCTTAAGTATTTTGTGGGAAAAACCACATACGCACACACCCCTGGTGTGTAACATGCGCACACCCTATATAAACCTAACCCACCTACCTAACTACCTACCTACACCTACATCATAACATTCTCCCACCACAATGTAAAAGATAAATAACCAAAGGTAAACTAGGCTAAAATAGGTAGGTAGGTAGGTAGGTTAAGGTAGGGGAGGGTAGGGTAAACTATGGGGTGGGGGGGCACCCCTTAAGTATTTTATGGGGGGCCGCATACCCACACATGTGCGTGTATAACACATGCACACCAAATATAAACCTACCCCCTTACCTACCTACCCCTACCTACCTACCTACCCTTCCCCCTGTTGTTAATAATAAACGCTCCCACCATTTGTTTATACTACAGTGAGAAAAACACTAGGTCACATGTCCATATACGGTCCACTTGATGTTGGCATGACAACAACACATTGTTTTTATGCTGTTGCCATGACAACCACATCTCAATCAATCAGAGCTCGAGAAAAGTAGGTCAAATAAGGATACATATTTTCCATAGGAAGACAAAAGAAATTGTAATTATCCTCTATTTTGTTATAATCAAACAGTTTCAACGGCAACATAAGTCGATCATCTCACTGTCCACCATTTTGGATTTAGCCTATCTCTGCGCATGTGCAAAGTCGATGACAACGTAAGTCAATCCTCTCACTGTCCGCCATTTTGGATTTTGCCTATTTCTGTGCATGCGCACAGTCAAGGTCAAAAGGTCACTTTCTGTTCATAAGTAGGTCAAATCGATTTCAGTAGGTGTTCCTGTTCCCTGAGTTTGCCCCTATATACTACTGTTGATGGATAAAATCTTTTTATGGGTCTCAACTTTCATCACTTATGTCACACTGCTGTGGAAAATTTGTAAGGTCATATTTGCTGATTTAGTCATTACCAAGGTATAGCAGACACATAGATCTAACAGTGCCTTTTTTAATCAGTGGACTTTGACGATTTTTAGTGGTTTTTACCCCTAAATATCATGAAAATCTAAGCTTTTTCAAATGTCACAAAAGCCTTTTTTACATATTCTACAATTTGATGCAGACTCCAATTAAGAGGTCAGTATCCATGTCAATCAATTCAATTCAATTTTCAATTCAAAATTCTTTATTTAGGCTGCATCAGGGGGACACAATGGCCCGAGTTGTCCCAATACAGCAAATCTTCTTTAGACATAATAATTTCTATACAGAAACAAATTGGATAGTACAACAGTTCAATTCATTTGTATTTGAAGCAATGGGTAGCACAGTCAGTAGTACCATTTGTTTAGGTGGTAGTCTGCCTGTGTGCCCTAGAAAGTATATGAGATATGTTAGTTTGATCATTATTGACTATTAGTAGTATATTTTCACAGTCATTGGCGGAGTGGGTTTGTGCATCAATATATGTCACTTAAGATGATTCAAGTAAAAATAGAGATGTGGGGGTAATAGAGATAAATATTTATGGAGCAGGGGGTGGGAACTCTTCCTGGACGTGGCCTATATAGTTAACATATCATTTATTTTCCTCTTATAAACCACTAAGGGATTCAATGCACCTTATATTTGTTGGTAAACTATTCCATCTATGACTTACTCTGTGGGTATATGATTGCCTAGCTTTGGTTAATTTTCACCAGGTAGTTTTCACAAGCTTGGAGTCATGTTTTCTAGTATTTATATTTCTGGTGTCAATGTTTTCTGGTGTTTGGATATATTTGAAGGCAGCCATACATATTGAAATCCCATCTATTGGCTAGCGTATTAATACCACTGACTTCTCTGATGAATTCTATTCTTTAATGTCTTATAGGGTAATAGCACAATTTCAGGAGACATTTCAGACTACTTTCTAACCTCTCCCAACTAGTCATGTAAACTTTACCATAGATAATTTGGGCATAGTCAATGATGGGGAGAATTATAGATACCAGGATATCCCTTGCAGCATTTTGGGTAATATATTTCCGTAATTTGGCCATCAGGTAGGTTTTATAGGACAGACTATTGTAGATAACTTTGGTATGATTTTTAAATCTTAACTCAGCATCAAGTGTCAGACCCAGGTACCTATAGTTGAAGGCTCTTAGTACCGGTTGGTTGTTGATTGACATATTTATCTCTCTGTGTTTTTTTCAACCTGGGGTTGGTGCCATAGATTTTGTTTTTTTAATATTTAAGGATAATTTGTTTTTCTTACACCAGTTTGCTACATTCTCCAAGTCTTGGTTCATAGCAGCTATTATGTCAGGTGTGGGCTCTTTGTACGTATGAAATAGGTCAGTGTCAGCAGCATATAACTGTGATTCCATAAACTGTAATGAATTGTCAAGGTCATTTATGTATATTAAAAACAGTAAAGGTCCTAAAATGGAGCCTTTGGGTACCCCACATTGGATTTCCAGTTTGGAGGAGCAAATACCATTAACCTTAGTGGCTTGTGTCCTATTAGAGAGATATGATCTAAACCAACAGAGACTGGCTTCATCAAGTCCAATCTTCTTAAGTTTGTCACATAGGATAGAGTGGTTTATAGTATCAAAAGCTTTGGCGAAATCTAGATATGCAACTAAGGTAGTCGACTGGTTTTCCATTCCCTCATAGATTTCATCAGTTAACGATTGTAGTCCAGAGATGGTAGAGTGTTCAGGCATAAAGCCATGTTGTTTTATATTGAGTATGTTGTTCACATTCAGGTGTTTCATCAATTGGTTATGAACAATTTTTTCACATATTTTAGAGATCAAAAGAAGCATAGATATTGGCCTTAGATTAGAGAAAACAGAGGGATCACCACCTTTGGGGATAGGTGTGACTATCGATTCTTTCCAGGTACGAGGGAACCTACAAGTGGTGATAGATAGATTTATAACATGTTGTAGATGATTTGGTAATATAGTTAAGGCATCTTTTAGTACCAGGGTGGATATGTTCATTATATTTGATGACTTGGATACTTTTATTGCTGCAATGATTTTCTTAATGTCTTCGAGTTCAGCTGGTCTCAGAGTAAATGAGTTTTGGGCTGTGAAGCCAGAATAAGACCAGTGTTGGTTCATATTTTGTGATAGCTTGGGACCTATGTCTCTAAAGTAGTTGTTTATAAAATCAGCAGTGTCCTTTCGAGGTATAGGTTCACCAGTATTCTGATTTACAAGATTAATGCTAGTATCTGATGTTTTAGGTTTGAAAATATTTGAAATTTCTCTCCAGTAAGCCTTTGGATTGTTTCTATAGCCATCTAGTTTCTCCTTATGATAGTTTATTTTAGCATCCTTTATTACATATGTAGAGGTCGGCGGAAAACGTCTTTGGAGAAACCGGGACTCGAACCCGGGACCCTCCAACTTCGAAGCGGAAGCTCTTCCTCTGAGCTACTTCCCCAGACCTGACGTTCTCTACCTTCCACCTACATCTGGATCGGTATGACACAAGGGGGCAGTGTTCACTGGCTGACCAGCCCCTGGGGGCTGGTGCAACCGGGGAACGGGGACAGATAGCATACCGCCATGGACTCACAGCCAGAGCTGGCCCCTACACTCCTCCCCACCAGCTTCAGCCAACCCTACTCCTCCAACCCAACCTCCAGCAGGTGACTAGTTTACCCCTAGCAGGTTGAAGCGTTAACTGTGTCATACCAGTCCAGGTACCGAGTTCTCTAGTCCCCCCTCACACGGGTCAGGACCAACTCGGTTTCTCCACCAGTGTAGAGGTCGGCGGAAAACGTCTTTGGAGAAACCGGGACTCGAACCCGGGACCCTCCAACTTCGAAGCGGAAGCTCTTCCTCTGAGCTACTTCCCCAGACCTGACGTTCTCTACCTTCCACCTACATCTGGATCGGTATGACACAAGGGGGCAGTGTTCACTGGCTGACCAGCCCCTGGGGGCTGGTGCAACCGGGGAACGGGGACAGATAGCATACCGCCATGGACTCACAGCCAGAGCTGGCCCCTACACATACTTGGTGGTATTGCTGAGATAATTGGCAATATTTATATCATCACATCTTTTGTACATTTTGCTTTTTTTAATGCTGCATTTTTGTCTTGGACGAGTTGTAGAATATCATTGGTTATCCATGGTTTTTTTCTTTCTGCCAAAGTTTTTAACAGGACATGTGATAGATAGAATATTGTCAATCTGATGTAACAATGCATCCCAAGCTTCCCAAGTTTCCTTGGTGTTCCAGAAAGCATCCCAATTAGAATTTAACAGTCCTAGTGTAAAGGTATCTTTATTATAGTTTTTATATGATCTCCCTGAGAAAGAAATAGGTTCTTTGTCATAGGTCCTGGCAGCTCTGACAAGATAGATACAAAGATGGTCAGCTATATGAATATCTAGGTTTCCACTATCCACAATGTTATTTGAGCTGGAGCAGGCCAAATCAAGAAGAGATGTATATCCATTGGGTTCGAAATGAGTAAACTCATTAATATATTGTATACAGCCCAATTGTAATATAGTGTTTTTTATCAGGTGTACCTCATCTTTTTTCCTGTTAGTTGAATAGGTGCCTATTAAATCCACATTAAAATCTCCCAACATGAAAAATTCCATACCTTGGATATCTAGAAAATTCGCCATTGCCAATAAAGTTTCGAAAGAAAATTGCAACATCTCCGTTTGGTGGTCTATAGATGTTGAACAAGGTACACTTTTTTAGGAAAGGTTTATGAGATGTTATGCATTGTAATTCAATGTCCTTATTGCTTTGGTTTAGGTGTTGTAGTTCTGTAGAAGAGAAGGTAAACTACTTTTTTAGATACACAACAAGTCCACCACCTGTTTGGGTTTCTCCTTTATCATTTAAGGTTTTCCTATCCCTTCTCAATAGGTTATAGCCTGCTAGGTCAATTTGGTCAGAGGGTACTTTTTCATGCAACCATGTTTCGGAGAAAAAAAGGCAGTCTATGTCACTATTATCAAATTCAGGTTGCAGCTTTAAATAATTGCTTGGTAGGCTCCTCACATTCATGTGTGCTATTGAGATTCCCCTGGTGTTAGGGAAGAATCTATTAATCATTTGTGTCATACACCAAATAGGCCAAGTTTCCAGTATTCTCACGGTCCACTCCAAAATAAGAGGATAATGTAAGGATATAAGAGAGAATGTAAAAAAGAAACAATATGGGGCCCCCCAGTAGATACACCTACCCACACCCTACACATCACATGGAACTTGCATCTAGTGCTTTCCATGTACATATAGTGGTTTGAATTAGATAGATTCAGGAGTAGGGGTACATCAATTTTGGATAAAATAGAAGAATAATAGTCTAAGTCATAGAGTCATTTATAGAATTAACTTTACTTTAGCATTTCTATGAAATTTTTATATTATATGTGTGGATATATTATATACTATGTGTTAGGGAACAAAATAGTGCTGAACGATCAGATATGTAGAAAGTCTATAGCATTAATACTATCAGGCATGTTTTGGAGCCATTATCAAGTCTTTATGTCCAAGTCTTTACTTCATCATGTTATATATCAGCATATTTTCAGTCCACATTTGTATGTTCAATAGTATAGATGTATAAGGTACTATTGGCATATATATAATAGCCGTCACTGGCTTCATTTCGACTTTAGATACAATACAAGATGCAGCTAGCTAAGTGCAAGGTACAGGCTTATTTTGCACCAATGCTATCACTTGTGTACATTGTGGATCATAACATCTGTACAATCTTAAATACTGGGGCTTGAGCCCACAACATATTAAGGAACAGTACATATGTGGTCGTATTGTAGGTACTATGAGCCATGTTCACAACTATGGGTCGTGGTTGCTATATATAGCTCAAGTGCTCTAGGTAATCATGTTAGGTGGTAGGAGGTTAAGTTAATAACTTATAGCGAACATAATTATATTGTCATATTGGAAAAGTGTGTCACACATCACTTTGTCATTTATGACAATCTTGTCAATGTGATAGAAGGATAATTTACAATTAATTCAGAAAAATGATACTGGGGTAATTAATTAAAGGTGAAGTTCATTTAAGATATACCATGACCACCTATGTATAAGGAATTTGGAAAATTTGGTGCACTTCCCTGACTAAATCGCTCCAGCCTCCTCCAGCATCTGATAACTGCTTGACAGATATAGTAGCTCCAGTAATTTGCTGTCAGTGGTAGAGGATGAATACCATCACGTAGTCTCTGATATCTGGTCTTCTTGGGGGTGGGTCCTTTAGGCACATGGATTGATTTCTGTAGCCATGGAGTTACTCATCCTTGGTCAGCATTCATGTCCATGATTACATGGTTGATGAAAGGTATTGCTTTATCAATTACTTGCTGGTGTTGTCTTAATTCACCCGTTGTACCATTGAAGGTATTAATATCCATGCCAACTAGTTCAAAGATAACTACTCTCATTCCTAACATGGTGAGGGCAGCTTTGAGGTTAAATAAATTGTCAGTGAATACATCAACCAGTAGTCCCACTTCCTGGTAGATTGGGGATATTTTGCCAGAGTAGTGCTTAACCAACAGGTAGTTAACTCCAGCCATGATGTAAATGGCTATGAAATCACCATGTATGGTCACTTCGCGAATAGCTTCCTCGTATATCTGTTTAAACCTAGCTCCACCCACTGCAGCCACTACTATAAACACATGGCCCCATCAATCACATTAGGCTGGGAAAGGAGAGAGACAAAATATATTGGATACATCTGAAAGAATTATTTCAGTATTTTAAGCATGATTTTACATATAGGTGAATTTATGGGAATGTAAGATCCGGCAACAGGGTCATAACTTCTATGATATTAATGGGAAATTTCTGAAAAATCACCATTAATTAGTTTCCTAATATTATATTGTCCATATCAAATATCAGAGTCCTATTTCAATTAGTCTCCTTTGTAGGATCAACCCCATGGCTCAAAATGTGGCGTGGACAGTGCACTTGCCGCATCTTATCACCCAAAAGGCCTTCAGTAAATACTGCAGAAGAAAACAATTGTTTAACCTAGGTATTATACTCTATATCATACTTTATATTTAAGTCATGAATTGTCAGTATGCAAAAATCGGTTAATCTAGGTAAGGTCTTTTAGACAGGAGGTGAGTATGAAAATTGGTTGTTTTAGCACTATTCTATTGCAGCATCTTTGCTCGAAAGTTGATACCCCGAAAAAAGAAATTGCCCTAATACAAATGCATTATATGACATGCGCTTTACAGTTATGATATACCTTGACCTCCTGAAAGGATGACAGAATAAGCTGGTCACTGTGTGTTTCAATATGTCATTCTCTCAGATATGTTGTGTAATAGGTAAAACCTGGGTAATGGGAGGTAATTTATCTTTCACCTTTTCACTATTAACAGAAAACTTCTGGGATATGTTTTGTCTCTTCTGTACTTATCAAGGCTGTTTGAATGACTTGCCTCCAATTATGGCCTCTAAAATTATGGATAATCGGAACATTTACTGCTTCTTTGAGTAACAACTTCTGTCGCAAAACAAATTTTTTTGCTTCAATTCTTTAACTGCTAATAAGGTTCGAGCTGAATTGAATTAATGAGATCCTGTAGTGATATGTGACTTTTGGATTGTTATGGAGAATGACAAATTCTGACAGTTTCTGAGACAGTGCAGCTTTAGACAGAGTTATAAAAAATAGTAAAAGGCTTTGCTCTTATGAGGGAAACTCAACAACAATATTTCATAACTTGCTGACATTACTCTATGAGGTAAATCATGATGTAGCTTTTTACACCTTTCGCAGAGGATGTTCATCACATATTACAGCTAATTAATGTACTATAAGTCATATTTAAAGATGCCAATTTTGGCCAAATCCATAAAAATCAGTCATCAATGCTTTACAGAAGTGTCAGCTTTGAATCTCAGGCCAGAAATCCTACTTTGTGTCAGAATTATTTTAATATTTTTTTTGAGAGAAAGTGTGGTTATTGTAATCTATTAGATGGATGATGGTAAGTCCCTGTGCACATGAAAACCCAAGGGGAAGAGCACCCAATATCCATTATACCTTTGGAGCCAAATAGGCAGTCAGCATATGTCCAGCGCCTACCACTTCGTCAGCATCATTACCTACCCATTCTAGCTGCCACATATGGTTCCCTCATGTATGGAGTTAAGACGTCAATAAGTTGTGGGGCACAAGAAAGCACCAACTTGGCAAAAAAACGTGTTTTTAACGTTTGCGAACGTTTTTATTTGGTTTGGGTTAAAAAACGTTATTTTGATGTTGAAAAAAACGTTTTTTAAACATTTTTTCAACCAATTTTCTACCAAATAAAAACGTTTTTTATATACATTATTTAACGTTAAAAAACGTTTTTCAACCTGATATAAAAACGTCAAAATAATGTTTTTTTTAATACATGTAAAAACGTTATTTTGACATTGAAAAAAACATAGGAACCAAATAAAAACATTTTTCTGCCAAGTGGGCATGTTGTCCATGTTCTATTATTGAATTTATTCTCTGCAAGAGAATGTGTAGGATGTTCTGGTAACACAACACTGAAGGTCAGTAAAGACAGAGTAATGGTCATGCTAGATATCCTGTGCTCTGACAATTGTCATATAAAGACCCCTTTCCTACCACCTACTAGCCCTTACAAGAATCAATTTCGATTATGGTTGCCCATACAAATAGTTGCCTCTTTCACTGACTCTCTCCCCTATCTATACCAGGATACTGTTCGACCTCACATTCTCTGGTGATAACAGTGGTAAGCCCTAGAGAAATACTCAAATGTTGTCCAATATATACCTTGTCCACACACTGCACAAGGTTTCTCTGTCTGGCAAATTCATATAATCTATCCATCCCCCCTGCCTTCTACATCTTTCTCCCAATTCCTCCCTCTCCCCTCTGGCACCAAACTTCCCCGACTACTCATCTGGCTACCAACCAGATTGGTGCCTACCCATCCATACCAGTAGGCTTGGTGGCTAACTGTAATGACCATTGACTTATCATTCCTCTAGTTACTTACAGCTTCTACTTGACAGGCAGTGTCAACCGTCTCCACTCTATACCTATGTCAAATTTATGTCCCCATGCTCTGTCTGTAAATAACTTATTCATCACAGCATCTAAATTGACTTTTTTATAAAAAGGCTTTCAACAAGGGTTCTGTAAATATCAGGAATGCAGCTAGGTTAGTATGAAGCATAACTTCAGAAAGGTGTAAATGAAAATGTAATTGGAGAACACATCCCTCTCAATATCAAAACAAATCCAACAAACCTGACATATATTATTTTATTGCTCAAATGCATTTTCAATCTTAATAGACACTCATGTATTATTTAGGACTAACCTAATCCAATTCAAAGGTATACAAGAAAGCAGTAAAGGACCAAGTGGGAAGGAAATCAATATTCATTATAAAGTTGTCATGATGCTCATTCAGATATCTATTGTTATTCTCTTATCTTATTTGCTCATTGATTCACAGTCCAGATTATCGCAGCATATTTGATGGCATGCTCAGAGTGTCCTAAATCATACATATATACTCACTGGTAGAACAAATAAATCATGGTTCTACCCACCGATAGGGCACCAGTACTGCCTGCCCTACCTCATTACAAGGACAGGTTTCACTGCCATCTGCAGGCAACCCTTTTGTATAAAACTGGCCTTCTCTTATATCCCCAAACAGAACTGCCCACTAACATATTCTAATTCTAAGGTCAGGTCAGAATAGAAAAAAAACACCTGATGTACACAAGAATGTTTTACTGCTTAAGACTGCTTAAGCGTTTGTAATCAACAATATTTGGATACAGCTGTGGAAATGGGCTTGTAATTATTGGTGCATCAATCCAATATGATACTACATACTGAATAGAAAAAAATTGAGCAAATGTTTAATGCTCCTATTTTGATTCAGATTGTGCACAAATGTAAACTTTAAAGCAGCCTGATGCATTAGGACATACTCAAGTACCTTCAATTATATCACTTCTTGGCCAAACCAGTGGTGAGACTTAGTGAAAATACACTTTGATGTAGTTGCATCTACATGTAGATGACCATTTTTCATAGATGTTTGAAGACTTCTCGTATGACTAGCACTTATATAGCAATCCCATGAGGTTTGGTAGAGCAGTCATACTGGTGGAAGCATTAATAGCCTCTGAATGTAGGGCTCTATGTCATAAGAGTGAGGTTTCCACTATGATTTGAAGTCAGTGCCTGTTAGGAAATGCCCTGCAGGGTCTTATGTGGACCCCACATTGCCAATGTGGGGTCCACTTCAGGACAGTCCCAATAAATGTAGGAAAGCCTTAGGAAATAGAGCACTGTGGGTAGTAGCATTTTTTTCAGTCTTGGCTCCCATCAGAGATGGGATGATATACACACTTTGGTTTAGGGTTATTGGAACATTTCTACAAGACCAATTTGCAGAAATCTTTAGTGTTGGATTATAGGTCAATGTCTCTTTCAGATGTAAGTCATGCTTGAAGGTCAATCATGGTCCGCATCCATATTATGGTTTGTTGTATGTGGTATATGAGGACACTTTGTGGATGCTACTTTATATGCGTGTCAATAGAATGAGCAGCAGACCTGGAGGCTATTTCTTAAGATACTACAACACATTCACTATGATTTGAAACTCACCTAAGAGGCCTAACAACATGCAAATTTATGGGCATGGCCATGCCCACAATGAACTTCCCACGAATGCCCATCATTTTCCCTCAGATGGGTTACAATGCAGCACCTCGGGTCAATGGCCCGCGCAACCCACACCCGCCTGCCCCACCTGCCGCAGGAGCCGGAAAGAAGGCAGGTTTTCAGAAGTAGGGCCCTTGGAAGAGCAGACAAGTTCTCTTACATTAAGTCATACTGCTCGTAATTTTGTAGCTGATCTTGGATCTGTCGAAAATGAATGATTGGGTCCAGTATAAACATTTCAAAATGACCAGCCTGAACACTGCAATAGAGATGATACGACCTGGCTGTTACATGTTGTCTTAGATCTTAAAGACGCCTACTACTCCGTCTCAGTTAGGGAAGGAGACAGAAAACTCCTCAGGTTCCTCTGGAAAGGCATATTATATGAGTTTCAAGCCATGCCCAATGGGCTAGTTTGTGCCCCCAGAATATTTATGAAAATCCTTACCCCAGTGACATCTCTCTCGCCGGGAGTCAAATATGGCCCGGCACATATTAAGGGGTTGGAGAGAGAGAAAAACCTTGCACTTGAAAAAAAAATTTTTGATGCGCCCATGGTAATAGGCGACGCAGGTATATATGACATCTCCTGGTGGCTGGAACACCTCCCCACAGCCTCTAAACGCATCCACAACGAGGGGGCAGATTTTGTGATAATATCAGATGCCTCTGGAACAGGATGGGGCACCCACAGGGGCACCACTTCCACCAAAGATATTTGGAAGGCAGAGGAGGTGGGACTCACAGTAATATCCACGAACTTACTGCCATAAAGCTAGGGCTGGAAGCACAGGTTCCAGAGAGTTGGGTTTATGTAAAAATTAGAACCGACAACACCACGTCCTTGGCTTATGTCAGGAAAATGGGCGGAGTTAAGTCAGAGGAGTGTAATAAAATTGCCTAAGAAATTTGGGAATGGTGTGAACAATGCAACATGTGGCTAATGATAAATCACATCCCGGGTAAAGACAACATTCTAGCTGACTACTTGCCTAGACATTTCTCGCATCACTTAGATTGGGAACTAAGTGAAGAAATATTTAAGAAAGCTTGTGATATCTTCGGGAAGCCCGAAGTTGATTTGTTCGCATCCCGAGCAAACAGAAAGGTTGAAACCTTCATTTCCTGGAAACCTCAAGCGGGTGCCTGGGAGATTGATACCATGTCAATAACCTGGAGGAATAACTTTATGTACATTTTTCCTCCTTTCAGTCTTCTGGGGCCTGTAATACAACGGATTCGACTGGAACGCATGAGGGCCATCTTGGTAACACCAGACTGGCCAGGGCAGCTCTGGTATGGGGGCTTGCAATGGTCCGGGTGGAGAAGACTCAGATTCAGGAAGGCGAAAGGCAACCTTTGCCACCCGGGGAAGCCATCAAACAAAGAGCGTCTGGCAATGACACCCCTGCTGGTCTTTCGGACATTCTGAGGATAGAACTGTCTCGACAGGGTTTTGACGGGAACTCCATTTTGCTTATTACGCAAGCCCTTCGACACTAAACGCTGCTCGCTGCACCTTGTCAGCAATATTAGGTAACGTCCAGGGACACCCGGTGGGCCAGCACCCATACATCAAGCTGCTGCTAAAAGGGGCTTACGAGATGAACCCCCCAGCCCCTAGGTACCAAGAGTTCTGGGATGTTAGGAGGGTTCTGGACCTCCTTCAAACCTGGGACAATGCTACTATCGCCCTCAGGGAACTCTCTATGAAACTAGCCACTTTGCTCCTACTAGTGACATCGCAAAGGGGCCAAACCATAGTCACCCAGTCGAGAAAAAACGTTGTAAAACGTTTCAGAAAATTTCCCTATGGCTCTTTATCATAGCCAAACATCCTAAAACGTTAAAAACAGTTTTTTGACGTTAAATAACATTTTTTTGTTGACTGGGCAGCCTTTACATCAAAGATATCAAAATGGGCGACAAGGTAGTCTTCAAGATGACAAAACTCCTAAAGTCTAGGGGATCCTTCTTCTTAAGGAACTTTGACCAAAACACGAGGGTGTGTGTGGTTAGATGCCTGCAAGAGTACTTGACTCGCACCGAGAGCAAAAGAAAGGAGAGAAAACCCTCCTGGTCAGTTTTTTCGCACCCCACCACAGCATCTCCCGGGATACCCTCAGCGGCTGGGTGATGGTGATACTGAAGAAGGCTGGCATTGATGTCAACCAATACAAGCTCCATTTGACCAGAGGGGTGTCTGCGTTGGGCATACTGAAGGTTGGAGGAACCTCAACACCCTAATAAGACGAGCAGGTTGGCAACAAGCAGACTCCTTTGCAAAATTCTACCACACGTCCATAGAAGATGTGGTAGGGGGAAATGCACTCCTCGCACAGTAACTGTACAGATAGACAAAGACTTAGACCATCAAAATGTTCACGTCTCCCCTGTTTGCTGTTTGCTGAATATAACTGTTGTAGAAAAAGTTGTGTTTGGTACTTCTATTGGGGGATTCAATTGCTCTGAAACTCTAGTAGGTTTCCGGAAACACCTTGTTTCCGAGGAATAATTTTGAAATTATTCAAGACTTACCTATAAGTTGAGGTATAATTAAGATTAAACTGAGGGAAGCTAGCGGTTCAGGGAATATACGCCCTACCCACCCTCCCTCAACTTACTTGTACACTCATCAAGTAAACATTATCAATAATAATGAGAATTACAAGGGGGATATGGCCTACACATCCAAGGGGGTAAATTATCAGTTGTAGGCTTTCATCCCAAAACAGGCTCTTAAGGACTGACTGAGCATCCATGACTCCACCTCTCGTATATTCCCTGAACTGCTAGGTTCCCTCGGTATAATCTTAATTATATCTCAACTTACAGGTAAGTCTTGAATAATTTCAAAAGTATCAGGCACACCTTACATGTGGAGGAACATATTTAAAACCGTTCTACCCCAGCCGGGAATCAAACCTGGACCGCCATATTGAAAAGCGAAAGTCTTACCTCTAGACCATGCTGGTGGGTTGGTGACTTGGCATGAATAACATCGATTTATGAGGAATTGAGAGAGTGACAGCTCACATGGTTAAAATGCATAGAATACAGATCCCAAAGATGATGATAGTGTCGATATTGAAAGTCTCCATTGCTTATTTTCAACGTAAGATCCAATTTTCCAACTGTAAATACAGCCCGGCTTGCGAAACCATGCTAGTCGCCTTGCTCGACGTGCCAGGCACAGGGACAGGTTATTATTTTTAGCGTATGTTCAAACATGGCAAGTTGACCACGGTGTCTCCCTTCGCCTTGCACACAGAATTTTACATACATTTTATAAGAAATAGATTTTATTATTTTATTCCCTCATTATCTAATCTTTTCACAGCCTAGTTATGGCCTTTTCACTTAGAATAGATATGTACAACGAGCGCGGCAAACGCCAACAACTCTATTTTAAAAAAATGTATGCTCCCCAACCATACCAGAACGAGGCCGGCCGCAAGAAGACGAAACTTCTTCTTCCCGCATGCTGACTTTGGGCTTGGATATCAGGTAAATCGTACGTTTTTAGGGTTTGTTGTGTAATAAAATAAGTAGTTAATGGATATTCCATGACTTGTGGGTGTTATCAAATTATATTAAATGAGGGCTGCGCCCTCATTTAATCTCATTTAATATCATTTGATAACACCCACAAGTCATGGAATATCCATTAATTACTTGTTCGCTATAGCACCCAAAAGACTTTACAAGAAAAGCTCCCCTGTAAAATATTTAAATGGCAGAGAAAATGAGAGGATGATGAGAAGTAGTGGCAGCGAAGTGTCAGGTAGCCGAAGGGCATTAGAAAATGGTGGTAAAGGTTTAGTGGGTAGGGAGAGAGGCATGATTAAGTATTTACTCTGTTAATTTACATCATCTAGGACCCAAAGCGGTGTTTGCTGATTACTGTATGCTTTTAGTCAATGCTCTTGGAAAGGCAGACATTTCTGTTCTTAATTGTCTATATCAAAACTACATACATGGATTATAAGTTGTATCTGAGTGCTCTTTAATCATGAGGAAAAGCAGGGATTGGTGGGAAGCAGTGGGGGAACATCTCAGTACCATTCAATGTACCCCTTTCTGGTCAACTCATTAACTGGCCATTGACCTGATATAAGCCTCTCCTCACCTCTGTATGTTTTGACCAGTGTCTATTTTTTTCATCCTCTCACATGGCCATCTATATGATTGTAATAATATTATAGAGGCCTACCAACCCTAGCCAGAAACCTTGCTGGCTAACTGCAATGGCCATAGATTAATCCTGTCAGACGAAGTGTTTCTTACATAGATCTTTTACTTGATTGGACATAATTGATATGTGTCCAAGCTGGTCAAGAAAGGCCTCTCCGAGCACATGATTTAAATTCACCAGAACTTAAAGAGCTGCTCTAAAACATCTGGCACTGTACATATTAATCTGAAGCATAGGTTTAGCTGAATATTAATGTGGGAGATTCTGAAAACACATCCATTATGTCTTAAACCATCCATCAAGACTGCCAGGATTTTATACTCTACTATTTCCTCATTTAATTAAGGATCTGTAAGAATATGAGTCACATAGTGTATATGCTTCTCTATTCCATGTTACATACACATTTACCCACTCAGTCACTGTCAGAAAAGTTAGGTCACTGTATTGCACCAAGAGGAACAACAAAAGATTGATAGTGCCAGCCCCACCTTTCCCCAGCACAGTGCAGAAGCTACCCAGGAAACAAAAATACTTTATTTCACCTCAAAATAACGTTTCCTAGAAAACGTTGGAAATAAACGTTCGATTAATGTGAAACGTGGACTCTAAATAACGTAAAAAACGTTATATACTGTTTTATTGTGAAACGTTTATAAAACGTTTATTAACGTTCTTATCTGACAGCAATCACCCTGTACCATCCCTCTACAGGTCCCTGTTTATCGGATTTAAAGGCTAGTTTTTATATTGATTAATCCATGTATTATTCTTACGAAATTAGAGGATGTGTCCTGTGTAATTAAAACAGCACACTATATGCATCATTTGCCCTTGCCCACCACAGTACATTATGTAGACTCCACCTCCATGTAAAACCAGAGAGACGTGTTGGGCCCTTTCCAGTTTATATACTGGGTGTAAGAGATTGGACATACAAATATTTTTCTGATTTCTTCTACAAGGTTGTCTCACAATATGGTAAGCATATCAACTTAATATAACAAATGAAAATGATAAAATATCCATTCCTATATTGAATTAAACACCAGTTTTATAATTTAAGTAGCTATCAGAATTACCAGACGATGAATATCTCACCATTATCATATGTCTATAAAGATTGGAACATACACTTTAGTATCATAGTGGGATAGTGCCTCCACCTGGCAGGTCCTACAGGAAAGACTGGAATGTTTTTTATACGTTTTATAAAGTTTTTCAAACGTTTTTACATGAGTAGACCATAAACGTTTTTACTAGGCCCTTTAGAAACGTTTAGAAACATTTTAAATACTACAACCATACTACAACCATACTACAACCTAGCAAGAAAACTAAAGATCAATCTCCACAAAGCCAACAAACAAACAGAATACCTCAACAATTGCATATTACAAAACATAATACCAAAGGGATTACAAGGTAATATTCCTGCACAAATACCCGAGCAGGATTGGGATTTTCTCCTAAGGTGGAATGAAACACAAGTGGACTGTGGCAAAAAATTAAGAATATTACTCAAAGACTATTACCAAGATAGGGTAAAAAATCTACAAACCCATTATGACAAAACAATGACAGCGACCAAAACCAAATGCACCCAAATTGAATTCGACTTTGCAGAAAAATCACTATCTAACCTACAACAAGAACTGTCCAACCCCACCAGCAAAAACAAAACAACTGGACCCAAAAGGAAAACAACAAACAACAACGGCACCAACCAAAATAACAACCATGAGGTTTTGGACAACACCAAAGCAGCCATCCTTGCAAACAACTTTGAAAATCTGATCATTGACAGTACCTCAGTGCCCCTGACCTACCCTGGCTAGGACATTTACTACGACAAAACAATCATCAAGAGCCAGCAACGACCGTCACCCAACAAATATTACAACACCCAAAACATAAGTTGACTTGTTCCACTCACCTACAAATTAACAATGCCCCAATCTCCTATAACTGACTCCAACGATGAGCGACGGCCTCCATCGTCGCCTCCATCTTTGAAAGGGCTTCCCCCACCACCTGTGACGTCACAATCGTGCCTCCCCCATTGTGACGTCACAATCGCCTTGGAAACGTCCATTTGTGACGCCTCGCTATAAAAGGGCACAAAACGTTCACACAACGTCAGACCACACCAAATGAACGTGTAGACAACATCTGAGACTCACCAAAACGAAATCACTACGACAAAACAATGTCTGAAAAACCGGAGAAGGACAAGAAGAGCACCAAAAGAGTCAGTATGTTGAATTATGAACAATGCAGATGGTGTACAAAGGTAATTAAACAAACCGACGCCTCCATCTCCAAACACTTGAAGGAGGAACATTCAGGAATTACCAAAACTAAGGGCGAAACTACAAAAACTACCTGTAAGTACTTCCCTTGTTCCAAAAATTTCAGCACACTGAGTAACTTAGTAAGACACCAAAAGTCGTTCCATCAAATGACACATTCCGTTACGACAAAACCAACTCTTGAAAAAATTACAACCAAAACGAAAACCCTACCTGTCATAAGAGATTACACCAAAGTTAAATTTAGGATTGTATATCTGGACAAACCCTCTTTTCCAGGCCCCACGGCTGCTAAGGGCACCTTGTCCAGCAACAATCCGGCAACAACAACAACACCAATCTCCATGCCAACCACCAATGAGTTACTGAACTACGAAGAGCCACAAAACCAATGTGAAAAAACGACAAAACCCACTACCACTCCGATGAAGGACCCATGGGAACGAAAGAAGACGAACCCAACCATAATCACAAGCAAGAAACGCCCAGACAACACCAAACCCATCTTGGATATTACCATATCGCCCAAAACACCAAAACCTGCCAAAACGCAACAACCAAAAACGACAAAACAACAACTATTTGGATCAGACTCTTCATCTTCATCATCTTCATCTTCATCAGAGTCTGACAGCGAGGGTGAGTGCTCCACTACCAACTCAAGTTCTGACAGTGAACCCCCAGCACCAAAAAAGAAGAGGTTCAACAAACCAGAAAACAACAACACCAAAACATCCAAAACCAAAACCAAGAAGAACCCTTTAGAGGAATTGGAGCAGGAGATGCTAAAAGACGTTGAGAAAAAACCAAGACCAGCCAAAGCTATTACACCACCAAGACGTGTCGTTGCCCCAAAACACAAAAGCGTTTTTGAGAGACTATCAGACCCTAAACCGATTGGGAACTACAAAGGCTACGACAGATACCACATCAACACCATCAGAGAAAGACCACATCAAGACCAGGCAAGACCCTACCCAGAAGTACCCAACCATCAACAAAACCCTCAACTAAGAACTACCAACACACGGCGCCTCCTCCATCAATTGTATGAAGTAGTTTTCACTCTGGACCACCATGTAGCCAAATCGATGAGAGACAAGGGTTATTAATATGAATATTAATATTCATGCTTGCATGTTAGAAATTTTTTAAGGGCATATTTGGCTACCCAAGCACCACCCAGGGTTATTAAAATGTTACTTACTATTTACCAATATTTATTAATAATGTCTATGAACATTTATTGTCACTGTTATTGTTGTAACTATCACCAGAACTCGGACCTGTAAGTCTACACTACCTGGAACCACTGTATAAATTGTTATCTTCATGCTAATTTATCAATCTACCAGTAACCATGGCAACGGTCTAAAATCTGATCATTTCTAGTACCTCAGGGCCATTTATATCTGTATTTAACATCTTGCCTGAAGAAGACTACTTAAGTTAGTTGAAACGTTGCAACAAAGATCACTCCAAAACAACAATGTACCAACAACTTGTCACCAAAATGAAAAATTCTCCAAATGATAATAAATGTTGAAAACTAAGTTCCAGTGTCTGGTTTTGTGTGATATCAAAACTTCTTTAAAAAACATTTTAAACAAAAACGTTTTTCTTTAGAATGTTTAAAAACTTTTTTAAATGTTTTAGATACAGACTTTGTATCCAAACCATATATGAACGTTTTTAAACGTTCTTAAACGTTTGTTGTTCACTGGGCCCAGCTAACAAAAAAACGTGAAAATGCCTCAAAATAACATTCCCTGACGGTGTGAAAAACCTTTTAAAAAAAAACGGAAATTACACGTTTGATTAACGTAAAAACGTTGACTCTAAACAATGTAAAAAAATGTTATAAACAAACGTTTTTTCAATGTTTTTCAACGTTTTATGACGGTTTTTTTCTGACTTCAAAGGTCCCTAACTAGAGCTAAGAACATCATTATGGGACTATATACTCCCAGGTATATATATATATATATATATATATATATATATATATATATATATTTAATGAGCGCTACGTTGGTACTACTTTAACCAAGGCGCATGATTTTCTATGACGTCACACATAACATTTCCTCCAGTATATAAGCTCCAGCAGTTGAACTAACGGTCAATTGGCTTCATATTCTCGGACAGCATACACCACGCTGGGTGGTGCTGGAAATTTTAAACTTTAATTGTTTGTATTATATTGTTATTATATGTATTTTATATTGTTATTATATTGTATTGTGGATTATTGTCTATTTAATAAAGGCATGTATAGGATTGATATTGACAATTCTCACCAAACCCAATGTCTTCTTATTTATTCCATTTATTGTTATATTATTATTAATGTTTCATTAATAATTATTACCAGTACACTCGATCAAAACATTAACTTATATATGTATATCTTATTTTCCAACCGTTGGTAGTGCAAGATTTAGTAGAGACATATCCACTTTCTTACTTTAAACTTTTATTGAGGAATGGGAGCGAATTTATTAAAGTGGACATCATTCTTTGCCGATAACCCCCAGAGTAGCACTACAAATACATCTATGGCTATAGAGGGCAGAAAGATCCTTTCAATTCACATGCAGAGTGTACAAGATTGGAAATATATGTATTTATTTTAATTTCTATGAAAAGGGTGTCTACCGATATGATCTGCATAAAGACCTAATATAATTGATTGAAATAACAAATGACTTATTTGCATTGGTATAAAATGTTAGTTTATGAAGCTGTTAGATTGGCCATATGATTTATAATTTTACTGTTATCATATCATTGCAATGATGGGAGGATCCACCTATACATCATAATGGGATAGTGCTTCCACCTAGAAGGACATAGAGGAAATACTGGACACATTTGTTTACGTTATATAAAGTTTATAAAACGTTTTTTCAAATGTTTCAATAGAGTCTGAACATAAACGTTTGTATCTAGAACGTGTAAAAACTTTTGTAAACGTCATAGAAACAAACGTTTTCATCTAGAACATCTAAAAACATTTTTAAACGTAATAAAGACTAACATTTGTATCTAAACCATATAGGAACGATTCTAAACATTTCAAAACGTTTGTTGTTCACTGGGATCCCTCTTCAAACTCTCATATTTGGGTATGTGGACCAGGACTCGTATGACAGAATCAGCAATCCTATTCTCTTGTATTTGTACATTGTAACACTATTTGTATCGTGCCAGTTTATATGACCATAAGCCTTAATTCTTTAATCAGTCCCTTATACTAGCAGCCTTTTGAATTCTTCAATACTGGTTGCATTCTGAGTCGTAGCAGGCAGGTTGTCCCATAGAACTCACCCTCAGTGTAACGGGCTCTTGCTGAAGACATTTCTCACCACCATGGGCACATTCATGTGTATACCCTCTTATAGTCCCTTCCCAGTGAACAACAAACGTTTGAAAACGTTTAATAACGTTCCTACATGGATCCAAACATTTGCATCTAAAGCATTTATAAACGTTTTAAAACTTTCTATATAAAATCGTTTGCATCTAAAATGTTTAGAAACGTTTTTAATCGTTTTTAACACAAACGTTTTTATCCATACTAAATTTAAACATATGAAAACGTTATTTAAACGTAATTTTAACGTAAATAAACATTTGCAATGTTTTCTACATATCCTGTTAGGTGGAGTCACTATATTCCATTATGATATTGAAATGAATGATCCCATCTTTTGGAAATATGATATGTGTGAAATGATGTGCGTCTGTTCAATCTAATTCCAGCATATATTATCAAACTAACATTTGTTTGCACAGCTACACAGTAATTAATAATTTTCTTCAATTGTGTTATCTAGGTATTTAGATATTGTTGATGAACACCTTATTTTGGATAAATTTGAAAGATATAAGTATGTTCAATCTTTTACACTTAGCAGCCGGGAGGCGTGGCGCAGTCGGTAGCGCGTCCGCTCACAGGCCGTAAGGTCGTGGGTTCGGTTCCCGGCCCGGCCGGGGCACAGTGGTGGTTCCAAATGTCGCCGTAAGGTGTCGGTTGAGTTCCTCCCTGCTCTGGCTAGGCTGTGCTGGAAAGCCTCTCGGCGGTCATGGCAGACAAATGACTTAAAACAGGCCTGTCCATCCCTCACTATGCCTATGTAGTGACGGATGTTAAAGAACCATTGCCTCGGTAAATGTGTAGGGGCGTGCTTTCTATCTTCCCATAGATTCGGTCACCATCATCCCCCCTCCCCATTAGACTAGGGTCTGGGCAAATACGCCACAAGGGTAATCTCACTTCGGTGTGGATACAACCCGCGGGACCTCTCACCCTTGAGTGTCGGCCGTAAGGAAGGCACGCGGTGAGATAAAATTCGAGCAGCAGCAGCAGTACACTTAGCATACAAACTTAATTTGCCAAACAACTTGTTCTGGCTGTACATGTACAGATATATACCCTGTACTGTGACATCTTTGGGCAAGATTTGTAATGCCCTGTTTCAATAAGGAAACACCCACGTAAGATAACAATCTGCATGAATCTATACAAAAAGTAACGCTATCAAATGTCCAGAAAAGTATATATATTGAGGAGTCTGGAGGGTTGATATAGGGTTGATTGGTGTCAGAATAAAACGATATTAAACATTTATAAACGTTCCACAAAAAACATTTAACTATAACGTTTTTATACGTTATTTAGAGTCCACGTTTTTACGTTAATCAAACGTTTTTCCGTTTTTTTTAACCTTTTTCAAGCCTTCAGGAAACGTTATTCTGAGGTGATTTAACGTTTTTTGTTTGCTGGGATACTTTGGTCAGAGTGTGGTAACATTTCTGAGAGAATGTGTGGATATTGTAATCTATTAGAATACTGATGGTAAGACGCTGTGTACAACAAAACCCAATGTGGAGAGCACCCAATATCCATGGTATCTTTGGAGCCAAAAACCCAGTCAGCTTATCTCCAGCACCTAATACATCTTGGAATCTTGGGCATCATCACCTACCCCTTCTAGCTGAACATCACAGTATTGATGTGTGGAACAAGAGGGCATAATGTCCATGTTGTATTATTGAATTTATTCTCTGAAAGAGAACTTGTGTGGTGTTCCATACAACATCAAAGGTCAGAATAGGCAGAGTAATGGTTATGCTGGACATCCTGTGATCTTACAATTGTCATATGAAGACCCTTTCCCTACCACCTGCGAGCCCTCATAAGAATCAATTTTGATTATGGATGCCTAAGCCAGCAGCTGGCTTATTAATTGACTCTCTCTCTTATCTATACTAGGATACTGTTTGACCTCACATTGTGTGCTGCAGACAGTCTGGTGGTAACAGTGGAGGAATATCCAAATGTCATTTAATATATAGCTTGTTCATAATCTACCCATCCCCCCCTGCCCTCTACCTCTCTCTCTCCCAATTCCTCCCTCTACCCGCTGGCACCAAACTACCCCACATACTCATCTGCCTAGGAACCTTATTGGCCACTACCCACCCATGCCAGTTAGCTTGGTGGCTACATGACCATTGACTTGCCGTTCCTCTAGTGACACTAAGTTACTTACAGCTTCTACCTGATAGGCAGTGTCAACTGCCTCCACTCTAAACCTATATTGAATTTTTGTGCCCAGGCTCTGTCTGTAAATATCTCATTCATTACGGAATCGAAATTAACCTTTCCATAAAAGGCTTTCAACGACTGTTCTGTCAATACCAGGGATGCAGCTAGGTTATTATAAAGTAACTTCAGAAAAGTATTAAAGAAATGTATTAGTACAACACATCCTTTAATATTAAAACATATCAAATTTGAAAGATATCATTTGTGTGCAGAAATGCATTTTCAATCTCAATAGCTACTCATATGTCATTTTGTACTAACATAATCCAATACAGAAGTTTACCAAGAAAGTAGTAAAGTAAGCGGGAGAGAAATCAATATTCAGTAAAAAAAGAAGTCAGGATGCTCGTTATTCTTTTCTATTATTTACTCATGGATTCATCTTGCCTTTGTTAGAATTCTCATATTTATGGTATCTATATGGATTTTTGGAACAAAGAATTGAGAGGAAACTCAGACAATGTTGGTGTGGTTGCATGTCTACAAAAGACAGCCACACTCTCAAAGCACATTTGATGGCAGGCTCAGAGTATCCTAAATAATGCACTCACTCAGCGGAAGTACAAATAAAGCATGGTTATGCCCACAAATGACTGCAGGCCTACCTGTACAAGGCCACCATGACAATTGTGCCATGTTTCAGAGCTAGCTAGTGTGAAAATAAAACTGACCTTATCCTTACTGATGAGATTCTGTCCTCAAGTAGAACAGTCCACAAACACATTATAAAAAGGACCCTCAATTGTAAGGACACTTCAATATGCTAAAATATGGTAAGAGGATGTTGCAACAGCTAATTCTCAGGTCTGTTAGAATCTAACAAAAATATCAACCTGATTTATGAAAGAATGTTGTACTGCTTTAGCCTTCTTAATCTATACTAAACAATATTTGGATAAAGCTGTGGAAATGTGCTCGCAAATATTTGCAATGCATCAATCCATGACATGATTCTATCACTGTATGGTACTAGGTACTCAATAAAGGAAATTGAAGTATATATTTAGTGCTCCTATTTCGATCCAGATGGAGAGATAGAGTACAAATGTAAACTTTAAAGCAGCCTGAAGCATTAGGGCATACTCAAGTTTCGTCATTTCTATCATTTTGTCTTGGACAAACTGATGGTAAGGCATAGTGAAAGTGCACTTTGATGTAATTGGAGTCTCTCAATCATGCCATCCATGCTAGTAGTAGTAGATTAGTAGTAGTAGTAGTAGTAGTAGTAGTAGTAGTAGTAGTAGTAGTAGTAGTAGTAGTAGTAGTAGTAGTAGTTGTTGTTGTAGTAGTAGTAGTAATAGTAGTAATAGTAGTAGTAGTAGTAATAGTAGTAGTAGTTGTTGTAGTAGTAGTAATAGTAGTAGTAGTAGTATAATAATAGTAGTAGTAGTAGTAGTAGTAGTAGTAGTAGTAGTAGTAGTAGTAGTAGGATAAGGAGTAGAGTAGTACCAAGTGACTCATGTGAAGTGCAGAAAGGATGAGAAGAAATAAAGGACCTGTCCTTGTTATGCTTTAGCATGTGGTGGTCCATAAGTGAAACAATGCAACTGGGGATTTATGGGGACCAGCACCAAGAAATAAAGCGAACTTCAATTGACCTAGTGAGGTGACATTTGATATTCATATACTGATGACCCTCTGCTTTGTAAGTGAAAACCATATGCATTAGCAACAACCTCATAGCCCCGGGAATCTAGATAACCATTTTACTAAAACATCTAATGATGGCTTCTGCATCAGAGATCTAGATGGTCTGCACAATGGCCCAAAATGATTTGAATGTAAGGAAGAGTTTTAAATATAGAACCACATTTATGAGTCATTTTGTAATACAATGCCTGCAATGTCCTGCCCTTCACTCCTACTTCCTCTCTACCACATGCTACACATTGCTTTTGATGAGATATGAGGACAATCTGTAGAAGCAAGTCTTTTACACGAGTAGATTGAGCAAGGACTTGCAGGGTGTATTGAGACATAGAAAGCAGCTCATGGCGAGTTTCTTCTGTCTGTATGGAAGAACAGCTCTTACCCCCCAACCATTGAGATTAGCGTGTGAAGGGTCATCAGAAAAGAAAGAAAAAACATCAGAAAAAAAATCAAAGGATATAAGGTAATGACTGTCTACAGATGCTAGCACTCAGCCAGTGGCTGGTGGCCAGTAATGTAGTCCAGTGATTCACTTAATAGATTTCCTTTGATATTGATCCTTTGTCCAGTAGAATATTTTTGTACTGTATTAGACTGCTGCCCCAGTTGGCCAAAGGCCCAAATTGTTAGTTTCTCCCACTGCATTTGGTTTTGAATTATAGCTTATGGTATAGGGTATGCAGTGAGATAGAAATACCTCATAACAAAGATTAGTCAAGCCTTATGGTTTACTATATCTGGATAATCTACATAATATCTACCTAACGCCCAACGCTCCAAAAAGCCTATCTGATAAAATAATGTGGCAATTGTGCTGATGAGAAACCATTGATATGACATTGAATAGCCTAAAAAGGTTTTGTAACTAAGATGCAGGAGAACCCCCTCTCCTACTGCTCCAAAATGGTTTGAGAATGAATTGCAGTTGATAATACCTGGAGGGTGTTGCTCCTACAGGAAAAGGTAGTACAGGCTAAGAGGTGCCTCTTCTGCAGTATTGGCTTCCATGTAGTGATACCTTTTCACTTGGGTTGCTCATAAGTGGTCATGCTAGTATGGTGATAGAAAAGGGTGATTTGAGTAGGTACCTGGTCTGGAGTCAGTCAGTATAGCATATATAGTATAGAGTGTGTGACACGAGTTGGTACCTGATAGTGCAGCTCTCTCTATCATAAACAAGGCAGGTGACTTTTCAGACTAATGTGGTAAGTGCAAGTAGAATGGTGAAGCAGAGCTTGACTTGTTTTGAAAAGAGGGCACATACTGACAGCTCTATTTACCATAGGAGCAACACCCTCCTGAGCAAACATGGACTACCCATATATTACTTACAATAGCTTACAATGTGATAGTCTGGTAATAGAAGTGTCATGTCCTTGAGGGATCCCTGTTGGCTGACTCAGCAAGGCTTCACCTTCTACTCAATTACCTTATCCGCCCTCCGTACGCTCCCCATCTCTAGTGCCTGATACTCCCACTCACTCATCTGCCTATCCATGGCATAACTCCTGCTTAACCATGCCAGAAAGCCTATGGCTAACTGTAATGACCATCAACTTGTCACTGAACTGGTAGCACCTCCAGTGAGACTAGGTTACTTACAGTTTCTACTTGACAGACTTCATTCCTTATTCTATGGTCCATTGCTGGTCACTGAATACCCTTCAAGCAAATAAATAAATATATACAGAAGGCCATGTCTGTTCCAACAGAAACTTTCAAAAGGCATCTGTGACATCAACACAAGGGGTAAGAAAGTTTGGCAAGATATTAAAAGATGATACAAGAAATTACATCTATCTAAGATCCATCGTCATTGAGATATAACATGTGCTAGCCATTCAACAAATTTACGAAGGTTAATCAAAAGATTTCTTTTTGTTTAATCAAACTATATTTAATAGCTTCATTCTAGCTGATTTCTAGTGGCACATGACTCAGATTCTCCTACCATTATTCTGGATGACTGCTAAAATAAGAGCTAGGTAGGTAAATTACAAGCCTTTTAGCTCCCGATATTCATAGAGTAAAGTGATGACTGTTTGCACATTGCTGTGGCAGTCCTGCTAATCTCTATGCATATCCAGACAAAACAAAGGAACTTGGCCATGTGCTGCTCCCTTTGCCTCAATGAAGAAATGAATCAATTTCAAAAATAGACAGCATGGGGACAGTGTGACTAGAAAATCTACCTGCTGCAAATTATTTAAGATATATGCATGCAGGGAGCCTTCAACATTTGTCTTCTATGGAATAAATTATCTATGCAGAAATACCCTTCCAGCTCTGTTCTGGTTTTGGCTAAACACAGAAGTTATAGAAGGCTCTTCTCCTCTATCCATACCTTACTTCATTCATCACCTCCTTCTCTGGTTTCTACTACCCCCTCCTACCCATACCATTGGGTTCCATGTATTACTATCTGCTTTACAGGCATCACTCCCTCACTTTTCACACCGTGTCCCCAGGGTAATCTTCCTTACAGAACAAAACTAAAGTCTAAAAGACTAATTTTACAACCAGGTAGCTAAGTTTCAGCAAGTATATACATTATTTATGCAACCAACATAAACTTTAAAGGAGCTCTCAGTTGGATATGTCCGCCACAGTGCTAACGTCAGCGGTCGTAGGTCCTCGATTCAGTGCACCTTTAATTAAATTAGACATATTCAAAAATGATGCATTTTAGTTTGTCTGGGTTCCTTCACCAGAGGTTGCTAGCATTTTATTTGTATGCCCACATGTGTCTCTATATGTTAATAAGGAACTGATTGCTAGTAAGAAGGTGTTGAACTCATAAGTACCACAAGGTATAGCTCTTCTCAAGGGCACCTTTAAGGCTCTGACAGGCTTCAGTAGCAGCCAGAACCAATCTCGGTCTGTAAATAACCCCAGTCTCTGTGACACTAAAAGGCCTCCGTCTTCAAACAGAGCAGCCTACAACCTTATGCTTAGGGAACTACTTTATTCTACGATAGACAGTTTGCATCCCCAAAAAGCAGCCAGGTAGCTGGTTTTAATATCTCAATGACTGCTCATTCTCAGCTCATCAATCATGTTAGGGTCGAGGGCAGATGAATGAAATGAGAGATGGGTTTTTAATGGTTTTTAATTTGGAGTTCCAAGGGGAGGAAAATCCATGATGGTTGTCACAGGAGGTGGGAATCAACATCGAGGGTTCTGCCAAATTCAGGGGTGACAGTCATCAGAGCTGTGAAGGTTTGTTGTGGGAATGTCCTGAGAAGTTTAAGACTCTTCCAAGTCATCAGCTGCTTACAATCTGTTGTGTCTGTGGTGATTATTAGTTCATATCCTTTCTGTAGCATGAGAAGTGTAGTAGCCAGCAGTACTAAATACTGGGTCAACTGGGTCTAGACAACATCAAATCAGCAAGATACAAATCAGAGAAAATAGGTGAAGGTGACTAGTAGTACACATGGAGTAATAAGAGACCAAGGTAAGGGGCACAAAATTATGAGATATGGTATAAGGCATGGCTGTGATGAAAATTATTTGAGGTATCCAATATGTTTTCTATAATGATATCCTGAAGAGAGTACATGCTTGCTGCTGAAGCAGATTCGAGGTCCTGGTCATTGGTTCACATCAAGGTTGGTTTCTAGCATGTGTCTCATACATTTTCATTTTCATCTAGGGTATATTACTACCTGAATATGACTTGGATGCTGTGCGAGATTGAGGAGTTGGGTGGGAAGGGAGAGGTTTATTTAGACATTGTTGACTTGGTTATATTGAGATGCCATTCTTGTCTCTAAGCTATAGACCCATTTGGCAAGAAAGGGTGACCTTCTGTGAGAGAAATTTATTTCGTATAGGTTATGGCAGAAAACTTGTAATATGGCCTTCTATGTCTGCATAGGTAAATTGCGTTCTTCTCAGCCATCCCGGGGAAAATTCAAAAACTCTATCAATGACTTTTTTGAAACATCATCCAATCTTGTTGCTGTTCCTTACAGAAGCTGCAGCCAGACAGTGCAATGATCAGTGACCTTTGCTCTTTTGAGTTCATATTCGCATGGCAGGGGGAAGGATCGGTCATGAAGACATTTCAATTGCTGAATGGTAGAGTGGCCAACGCGAAACTTTGCTAGTTTATATGTATTGCTAAGGAGTAGAGATTAAAACATTGACAACATTGCCACTCAAAAGACTTCATTCTATGTGTTCAGAACTTTATGCTAATGCCAGCAAGGGTTGAATAGTCTCAGACATTTTAAGTGGCTACAAGTAGCTGCCATGGCACTGGCTTAATGCTTCCCGAATCATCTCCAGTGCCATTAATCATGTCAAGGAGGCACCTGGTACCCAGTAAACACACTTACGTTTATTAACGTTCAGGGAACGTAATTTTAGGGGTCAAATAACGTAATTTCTGTATGTTCTCTGAACGTAAAAATGTAAGGTTTTTTTTTAGGTAACCGAACGTAATGTAACGTAGATTTACGTCCACAGAACGTTCTCTGAACGTGATATTTACGTTATATATATGTAATATTTTTACATATCTTAATATAAAAAAAACATTTTTCACCCATTGGGAAGATATCTAGTGAACTTGAATGTTTATATACTTAAAAGGATTGATGTGCATCTACGTAACCTTAGAGATGTAAATCAACATTTCTTTTACGTCATATGTATGTTCTAATGATGTATTATCCTTACATTACATTTCACTAGAATTTTTACGTTCATTTACATCATTGCCTCATAGGTTTTTAACTGATGTCTACAGCACAGGAACATTTTTTACATCTTTACACATGATATCATCCTAGGAATTTGATGTTTATTTACATCATGTTCTGATGAGATTTCAATCATGGCATTACATCTACTCATAATGAATTCTGATGGAAATTGGGCTATCGTTCAACAAAATTTATCCCCATTGTATATATCTGAACAGAATCATCCCTTTTCATTTGAGATAGCCCATTTCTATGAATAACAAGGACAAAGCAACACATGATTAACAGTACAAATTATTTTATTAGCAGTATTTATTGTATGTATTTTTAAGCCAAACTTTATGCAGAGGATAAGAAAAATCCTGTTATTTCTGCTGTTCCTAAAAACACAAAGTAAAGTGCTTACAATGAAGTATGTAGCATTTAATGTATGTTATGGGAGAGCACAAGTGGATTTACAGGTTGATAATCCACGACCGCGCAGCAGGAGTGGATTATCAACCCGTCAATCCACGAGTGCTCTCCCATAACATACATTAAGGCGTTTATCGAACATATTTCTCCATTTTGTATCAATTTCTTACCTTATAACCCCAGATTTAATCCAGGAGAAGACATTTTGTAAGTGCATCCGATCCGCATGGTTTGCGAAGCCAGCATAGCCATTGTTTTTACTCCACCCGTCATACCCTCGTTTTTACAAACACTTTTCGGGTAGAATCCAAGCGTGTCAAGCCCTGTTATTCTAGCACCGCCAAATATACGATCTAGTTGGTGTTCACCTACATTTTGTATCCATTTTCTTCGAAATAAATAAGAATCTATTGATTTTCCATAGGGATCCAACGCACACGGCCCGGTACATGGCCATTGCGTCTTGTTGACCAAGCGGGGAGGTGCCCGGATGTACCTGACCTACTTTAGGGTCGGCAAAATGCAATGGCGGGTGCTGAGCCGTAGCGCTATGGAAAATCAATGGATTCTTATTCATTTCGAACAAAATGGAGAAAGTAGGCATGGCATGTTCATCTAGGATATCTATGGAAGTTTCCCTGTTAATAACTCCACCTTCCACCATTGGATTCTATGCTAACGAGGTCTGTAAACATCAGGTATGTCAGAAAATTTTTTCAAATACTTGATGGACATTGGTTTCTAACACCGGTCGACTTGGTATAGTGGATAGCGAGCTCGCCTCCTGCCACAGCGGCCGGGGATCGATTCCCTGTTGAACCCTAAACGGTTTTAACTGGAAATGTATGGAGGAGTTGACTTTGTATACTTCGCCAGGTTATTAACATATCCAGATTGAAACTAGCAGCCTCTTGAAGATGAAGAAAAGGTCTCAGAGTGCGTTATGGCTGGATAAGGAACTGGGGTTATGAGCAAAAAAGCACTGTCCAGGCCCAAATAGTTAGATAAAAAGGGACAATCATTATTAAAATATATATGATATCAGCTTTAAAAGGAAGATTATCTTAGGGACCATCCCTTAATTATGTAGGAGTATTTTCAGCTGAAATTACAGGTATTTTGATGTTATCAACCATCAGTAGTCATAAATACTATCTCTCTAATTCATGTATGGATATGATTGATATAAAAATACTATACAAAATAGCGTCTGAAATGGGTCCAAATATAATGTATGTAAGAGGGGGAAGCCCCAATGCATACATGGTGAAACAGATGGGTGGGGGTAAAATTTTCGGCAAAATGTGCATATGCACTTAATGGATGGTCCCTTAGTTGGCACTGCAGATTAGGTACTTGCATAATCAGGTTCTGTAAAACCCCAAAAATGATCCTGGGTGAAAAATGACCCAGGGTGAAAAATGACCCTGCTCTGTCTGCTATGGAAAAAACAATTTTAATTTGCTTTTTGGGGCCATTTTTCTTTATCTATCCATCATAAAACCATCATATATGAAAAGAGGAGGATTGATAATGGTAGTCTAGAATACCAAACTACTTTTTACCAATCTTATTTTGCATTTTGTTTTAATTATTGCAGTGGGTATGAGGGAAAATAGCTCTCTGGGCTCACAATAATGCAAATGAGAAGTTTGTATCACATTTGAGATTAATCAATCATACATCACTAGAAAGACCAATATGTATCCTAGTTAAATCTAAAATAACTTTTGGATATGAACTATAGCAGTTGAGAAAACACAATTTGAAACTTAATCTGCTGCCCAATCATAACTGAAAGTCAGTATAGGGGGGAGGCCACATATCTAGGTCAACTGATAAGGCAGAGAGAGGGGTAAGGGGAGGGGTGGGGAAGAGGGTCATAAATGACTCTGGGTCAAAAATGACCCAGGGTCAAAAATGACTCTGGGGTGAAAATTCTTCAAGTAGGGTAAGTGGGGGGATGGTGGGGGGCAGGGTCAAAAATGACTCCGGGTCAAAAATCACCCAGGGTCATTTCTATACTTTAGCTTAGACCTGATAATTGGCCATGTCTGGAACAGGCCTTTTGGTAAAAGGAGTCCTTTATGGTGCATGCTTCAGACAGCTGCACCAGGATTTGCCTTCTTATGGCATGAACATTATTAAACCTATTGTCAAAAAAAAACTATTTACATGGATGGTTTATTCAATGTTTGAAACGGCAAATAGAGAATTACATATCTTTCTGTGCATAAACTCTGTGTACTGATTTAGATGTTTAGCAGTATACATGAAGCTACTTCAATTACTTGTTTAAGTGCAGGGGTTCTACAATTAGGAAAGATACTGTGAGGGTAAGGACCCTTCTGAAACCTAAATTTCCTCTTCAGAATGATTTCAGGTCCTGTATATCACATGAGGGAGCAGGTATTTGTGAGCAGATAGGGTAAAGTGACCATGAATCATCCACTTGGACCCACATTTCAGTTATGAATACATACACTTGTAGACAGAGAATCACTTGGAAAGTTAGGGAACTATTGCAAGCCTACATCTGAGGTCTGTTGCCACCTTGTAGTTTTTCTAATCTTCTTTATCATTATTTGAGAAGGGAGTAGGGGCAAGCTAAGTATTAATAGCTCAAGTATTTCTGTATTGCAGTAGTGGCTTGGTATGCATAGCTATTGGACTTCCTCTATGGACACTATCTGTTTGGTAGCTTTTGTTTGAGCTTTTAATCAATGTTCATTGCAGCCTTTCAATACAGCTTCAATATAACCATCTATGACAGGCAGGAGGATATATTAGCAAATTCCAGTCAGTAGTTATTGACATTTGTCTCAATGCTTTTCTACTAAAATGATGCCCAATGAGGCACAACACTGTCCATCTATTATATTCACCTACATTCATCTGAGAGATAGGTGATTCATAGGGTACTGCTATACATTTATTTCATCAAGCCAATACTAGAGAAGGTACTATTACCAGTATGGAAAAGTGGTCTGGTCTTCACAGGCAGGGTTTGGCCAGTGGTGGCAGTAGAAATATATATCAGAAGGTGGCAGGTGTTTAGCAGCCTGCAATGCATTTATCAAAGTGTATATACATTTTGATTACTCTGAGGACAACATTGTAGCTATATTCAGCCAATTCATATGGCCATGGGTAAGATATTGACCCGAAAAATCTGGCTGGCCATCATCTGTCAATATATATGGGTGATTTCTAGGGACTTTAATTCAATAGCTGTGGCCCGAAAGGGCTTAATTCAATTACACATAATCAATTTTACTGCACCTTTGGCGTTAGTCTATTCATGTGTGATTCTTTGTGTATTCCTCACCACCTGGACAACCTTGGATTTGCATTTTGAGCGGTTACTAGATTAGATATAAAAGAGAATAGAATGAATGTACTGTCATGAATAATACAAAATAGACAAGTGCTTATTCCATTTACCAACATGAAAAGTTGAGAAAGGAAACTAAATATAGTTTAAGTGGCTGCAGAAAAAAAAGGCCAGAGATTTGGCTAATTTGGGTTAATGTAGGACAATCAGTTCAAATCATCCTAAGACATGTGGACAAAGTAAGCCCAAGAAGGGAAAACCTTGGGCCGAATAGTCAGACTTGAGTTGGGCAAATTTGGTCAAATCAGTTCAATATCAGACACAATAGGTTGCATTAGGTCAAGTAGAGCTGTTTAGACCCAATCTACCCATTCTAGACCTACCTGACATCTCTCTGGCCAATTTGACCCATCTTTGGCCAATTCAACCCTTTTGCAGAGGATTCAACCCAATATACCCATTTTGGTTAATACCACTCAACTTGGGCCATCCTTGGTTAATTTAAGGACACAAAACATGACATGGGCTTACCCTGGTAGAAGTATGCAACTACAGTGGGAGGGCTATTTTTAAACACAGTGACCACACAAGTAAAGGGTTCTAATTATATCTTCAGGTGTATATACCATGATACTCAATGGAAAGGAATGGAGAATTGAGATAATGTACAGTGGAAATAATGATCCAGTGAATGGCATTATTCCTCGTGGATAAATGTAATAGGGTTTGTGATAGAAGTACTATTCAAAAAGATTGTTCAATATTGAAGCCAACAGGGCATACTGGTAGCAGAGATACCAACCTGAGATATAACCACACAAGTCATGAAATACTAGCTAAATACCTTATATATGTTTGTGACAGCCTTTGTTAACAATGCACCATTAAAATGCAGAACGTAACATACAATGATGAGGGAATGGTGAAAAAGAGCAGATATATACTTACACTGTAGTGGTTGGTATAGCAGTCTGGTATATGCAGGAGACTGTTAGGTGTGGGCAGTGTTGTCCAGACTGGTAGTATTGGTACTGGGAGTGGTCATTATGTATGGGGCTGGTGGGGATGTGTTTCCATTTGCTTGACATCTATCTCATACTGTGACTGTAAGTTACATTTACCAACATTGCATATCTACATCAGCTAGGACTAGCACAGTTTGTCAACTCTACAGGTTTTGTCAGGTAAGCAATGATGGAGTTTCAAAACTGCTGGTTGCATATATAGGCACTGAACAGGGGTTGCCACATTTGAGGAAGTTAGATGCAGAACCTGCCATATTTATCAAGGAGGGTGAAAAAGGCCAACTATCAAGTCACAGCTTTGAAGAGGTGTCATTATGTACTGGGGGTGACTCTCTTTCTCCTTTATATAGTTTTCCAAAACACTGTTCCAAAAGTTGCACCCTTGTCAGTGAGCAGAATTCAGCAAAACCACTACCCTTATCACAGGTAAACCTGTGCACAATCCTGATACACTCATTGCAATATGTATCTCTTTGTTATGATTGATTTTTATACTCCTTTACAGATAGATCTAATAGCCACAGCCAAATTGCTGCAGCCTCCCCATATCACAAAACGGCTTGTCCTGTAAGTCTATACCAGAGGTTATTTGCCTACACCCAATGTGCTAAATTTAGCTGACCAACTTGGCACCTCAATCAGTTCTGTCACTAGAGGGAGGCCAAGGGCCAAGTCAGAATGATTGAGCTCTTGGGTATCCCCTTAGCAATAAACAGCTATCATGTATAATGCTTAACCTTATGTTATAAGTGTGGCTTTGGTAACACACAGGTACCTATCATGGGTGGGGGAGTGAAAAACCTTTCATGAGTTTTTCATGTCATCTGCAGTATCCTAAGTGCTCAGTACATTTTTATCATATCCACAAGAGTCCTCAAATTCCTCAAATAATTACATGGCTTTGCATATATATATGGGTCAGGTCGCCAGAAAGCAGTAGATTTTGTGTTTTTGGGTCATTTTGGACTTTTATGGCTCTGGAGAAAGAAGTTGTGAACCAATCTTGTCTTACATAGACTCATTTGATAGAGAACACTTAGGGCTATCAGAAAAATGTAAATTTGTGGTCATCCATCAAAGACTTTAGGACTTATAGCCTGCCGAAGTGAGAAAACAGACAAATTTGTTCTTTTTTATACTTATTGTATTTTTTACAAGTGTCCTGTATTGAATAAAAAGACTATAGAGTATCCCAAAGTTATTTTTTGTATTGTATATGATCATAGGTATCATTTCCATGAGGTTTGGACATGTTACTAAGTGAGAATATTTCATGATGTGTCTTTCAAAATGGAAATCTGTAATTTGTAACGTCCGGTACCTAAATCTAAATCGGTTATAAAACATGGAAAAAATGAAACTTCAAAATCTTTGTTATTACCCATATGAAGGGCCCTATCGTCCCCTACTTTGGTGAAGAAATTGTGTGTCTAACAGCATTTGTCTCCATATGAGAGCAGCTTATGTGAAATAATTCTGATAAAAGTACCGGACGTTACGTAACGTCCGGTACTTTTATCATCATGTAGGAGGCAGTCTACTGTGCATGCATAACTCAAATTTTGTTCCATTCTGTAATTGAGGTCAATAATAGACATATTGGCCTTGTTATTTCATGTGTATGTTATGCATAATGGGACATTCTTATATTACTGAGAGCAACTTCAATTACCTCCATATTTCATTATTTTGGTACCGGACGTTACATGACACAAAACAAGCAATAAAAATGAAACCGGATGGCCTAGATTGGTATTTTTTGGTCTTCTGAGCTGAGGAGATGTACCTTGACAATTTTGTTAAGGTTATATAAGGTAATTAGAAAATTAGTTTTTCAAGGCCTTCAAGGGCAAAATCTTACACTTTCTGACGACCTGACCCATATATATATATATATATATATATATATATATATATATATATATATATATATATATATACATGATTCCAGGCAGTGTGCAAGTGACTTAGGGGATCTGGCAGCAGTGTGCCAGTGAACTACGGGGTAAGGCAATAGTAAGTGAGTGAACTAGGAGTGAGTGAGTGAGTAATGGTTGTTTAACGCCATTTCGACAGCTAAGGTCATATTCATGGCAAGAAGTACATTACGAGTGAACTAGGTGGGCCGGCAATAGTGGGGTGTGACCTAGGGGGTATGGTGACAGTGTGCCTGTGACATAGGGGATCTGGCAGTAGTGGGTGAGTGACACAGGGGTGGCAGTCTTCCAGACATTATAGGGGTTACGGCAAGGGTCTGCTAGACATATACTGGTTATGACGGCAGACTGTGAGTCCTGTAGTGGGTACTGTAGCAGTTTGCAAGAAATATAGAGCAGTAAGATATATCAAGGTTACAGTAGTCTGCGAGACATATAGGACTTATGGTGACAGTCTGCGAGACATATACAGGTTACAATGGCAGTCCGCGAGTCAACTGATGGGTATTGCGGCAGTCTGCGAGACATACAGGGGGTTACAGTAGCAGTCTGTGAGACCAATAGGGGTTTCGGTGGCAGTTTATGACTCCTCTAGGAGGTATTGCCGCACTTTGCAAGACATATATGGGTTACGGCAGTCTTCAATCCTCTAATGGGTACTGCAGAAGTCTTGTAGAAATATTTGAGTTATGGCAGAGGTCAGTGAGTATTGTAATGGGTACTGTGACAGTCTGCCAGATATATGTACGGGTTACAGCAGCAGTCTGTGAGACATGTATGGGTTAAGGTGGCAGACTGTGAGTCCTCTAATGGGTACTACAGCAGTCTATGAGACATATACGAGTTACGGCACCAGTGTGTGAGACCTTTAATGGGTACTGTGGCAGTCTGTGAGAAATATAGGGGTTACATTGGCAGTCTTCAATCCTCTAATGTGTACTGTTGCAGTCTGCAAGACATATAGGGGTTACAATGGAGGTCTGCATGTTCTCTTATGGGTGCTGTGGCAGGTTACAATTCCCCCTATATATATAATTATGTCTTGCAGACTGCCACTGTAACCCCTATGTGTTGGACAGACTGCTGCAGTACCTCTAGAGGATTTGTAAACTGCCACCATAACCACTATATATCTTCCATGCTGCCACTGTAACCCCTAGACAAGGCACAGGTAGTAAGCAGGGTGGGATCAGTTGGGCATGGTGATCAAAAGTAAAGTGCTGCCCTAGCAGGTATATTCCAATACCGCATGGAGGTCAGAGGCTGTAAAAACTATGATCAACTAAATTGATATTCTCACTTTATGTCAAGAGACTAGGTCAAACAAATACTCCTTGTTTTGGGAAATGAATATCACTTTCAGCCTCCCTCTATCTGTCTCTGTCTCTCCTTGTCCCTCTGTCTGTCTCTCTATCCCATGTTGCTCATTTTAAGGGAAGCATATCAGTCTTTTTAACAGGGGGAAAATTGATTTATAGATGGACAAATTTCGTAATCTTACCTTTAAATGACCATTAATCAAGGCCCTCAAGGGCCCATGATTTGGGCAAAAACCCTTTCCTTCAAATCATGTTCCTCATAGTACTCAAATTACATAAATTTACATTAAGACACGGAAATAATTTATGTAGATGAAAGTTCAAATGATGCTTACTGAATCCCCAACCAAAAAGGCAAATAACATGATTTTATGTTAAATGATGTAAATACTTTACGTAAATAATACGTACAGAAAACGTTCAGAGAACGTTCTGTGAACGTAAATTTGCGTTGTATTACGTCCAGTAACATGAAAAAAAACCCTTACATTTTTACGTTCAGAGAACGTTCTCAAATTGAGTACAAATTACGTATGTGCGTTTACTGGGTAGTACAGATATAGAATAGTTTTTAAGACCATATTCTATATGTGGATGTCTTGTTGGTTTTAGATAATGCTGTATATTACCTTTACTTTTTACCTAAAGAATATTACTGGGTACTGGTGTAAAGTTGTTTTTCTCTCAGATTGCTTATAGAGATCCTCAAAGTCATTGTGTCCCTCATCTCAATTAAAGTGATATGGACTGATAAGCGCTTAATTTTGTATACTTGCTTTGCATAGGATTGGTTGTATGTGAGATATCCAAAGTAAAAGGAACATTAATTCTGTGATTAACATAAGCAGTGAAATTCATTTGGGAAAGAGTTTCATTTATATTCAAACCCAGAGACTGTGATGGCAATTATGTTCTGATATTAATATAATGCTCAATGCTCCTGGTAAGCATTTGAAAGTTGTGAGTCATTTGAGGCAGCTTTTACAGCACAAGTTATAAGGACCTTTTGTGTGGGTCTTCTGTCTGTTTTTAAGAATCAGGTAAGGAGATACAGGTAATTTTGCAATTGTTTTGGTAGTAGGAAATCATGCAAGGTCCTACAGGAAAGTATTTATTAACATCCAAGTAGCTGCCTCTGTGACCTGCCACCCACATGTTTACCTTTGTCTAACCTTCCATCTGTCTAAAAAAATTAGTTTTCCAAATGAATAGTGAACTTTTTATGGCTGATCATATATTGATATTTTGATTGTGTCATGCATACACTTGTATGTATGTCTGATATCTATGTGGCTTTACTCAACTATATTAAGACTGTGTTGAAGACATTTACATGAATGGTATTAAGTACGACGTTTAGGCCAGGTTTTGGGATATGGCAAAATTGATTAGACCCCAAATTGCTGTACACAGGCAGAATGACTCCCCCATGTGGGTTTAATTATATGTTGGGTTGTAAGAGGTGTGAGAGTCCTACAAGTTTGACAGGTTGCACAAAGAAGACATTAGGGCTAAATGTTAGAGAAAGATGTAGCATTCCTTTTTTATGCTGTAAGTATGAATAAGTGTAGATGCCAAAGTTTGTGTAATTTCAAAGTGAGTCTTTCAGTGAGGAATGTATTTTTAAATCATAAAACAGGATGTTGCGAAAAAAAAGCCTACTTCCTTAATTCCATTAACTGCCCTTTCTTCACACACACTTTGTAATGCCAGCATTTAAAGCACCCTCGTGATGGTCACCAGGGCCCCCTGGAGCAACACCGACTGCACAAAAAACAGTTGTCCCTTACATCCAATTTTTAAAAAATGTGGATAGGTGAGGGTCCAATGTGTGAAGTCCCATATCATTTGATGTGTTTATGGATGTTTAAGTTATGGAGTGTGATATTCAAAGGAAAACAGCATTCTATAGATTTTAATCACATCAATTAAAAAGATTCTGACATGGTTATGTGTGCACTCTTCTATCCCTCTAAAGTAAGTTCAGACATAGCTGACTCATAAAAGCTGGTGGGAATGCATTCACATCTGGGTATGTACTATCTCTGTCGGATGTAAGCTCTTGGGAAACCTATACATCCCTTATTGGCCAGCATCTTATACTCCTTCTAGGTCCCTGCCCCATTGTTCTTATCGTAGGTTTAATTCCACATTCTACTATGTGGAATCTGGGCGGAGGTTAAGGGCCATATGGGCAGAGAATATGCCCATAACCTGCGGGAGATTATGAGGAAAATTTTATAGCATGGGATTTGAACCTGTGTAAGAGAGATTCATGCAAAACGCTTATCGCATTGGCATGTTGTCTTTACTACAGTGCCTGTAGTGAGGCCTTTACTGTTGGATTTTTCATCTATATATAGAGTGAAGAGTCTTGAAGAGTCAGTCTCAGACCAATGCAAGCAGGATTAACTGGTATAATGGATATCATGCTGAAGCCTCAATCTGAAGATAGTGTGTTCAAGTCACCTCTGTGCCAAATCATTTTCTGCCCTTCTTTTTTTTCCTGATCTTTCCTGGGCTTCATTTCTTTTTAATATACAAAGTAGAAATAGGTGTGAGTGCATTCTAAATTGCTCTTTTAAAAAATGTTTATCAAGTAAAAAAAGCGTGCAGGGAATTTTACTGACAGCAATACACAATAACATGGAGAAATGCATATCCAAAACGTACACCATAGATAAAAGATGGAGTATAAGTGAGAAAACCTCCTTGGAGGTGGAGATTATGGCCCAAAGGACCACCTCCTACCGAGCTAAATTACCCTTTTAGCATTACTATTTGAACTGGATGTAATCAGAAGATGAATAGATATGTGCCACTTGCACTAACCCGAGATACCTTGTCTGGTTTTACTTTGAACTAAACAAGTATATAAAATCAAAAAAAAACTACAATCGAACCACTATGTTGGCCCAAAACCGTCTTGGGCCATTTATCTCCACGGAGGTTTTCCATCACTTATATGACATTCAGAAAATAATGGACACATATCCTCCCCTTAACAAAGTCATGGCCTAGTAAATAAAGAAATGTGTATACCTCTATCCCAGAGGATTGACACATTCCCAAATCGGCTGATACATTGATATATGAAGCTTTGAGAAGCAGGTTTCCCGAATGGTGAGAATTATCAGATAGCACTAGATCTGACACTGGATTTTAGATGCGTGCTACACCCCATTCTAGCCGCAAGCAACAGCATGAAAAAAGATCTAAGATGTACTCTCAAAAATTTGTCCCCAAAAAGGTGTTATGGAATGTTGACAAAATACACGTCTTTAACAATTAACTCAAAATGTCATCTTAACAATTAACTCAAAAATCACTCCCTAATGTTAATTTATCACTGTTTTGAAATAACCTCCTGCAGTCACCTACTGCAAGATGGTATTCTAGTAGCCAACATTCTAACCGACTCATGATACAGTGGATACACATGCGAATGGTAGTCAGATGAGTTTGGGTCAAAAAAGTGCTGATGAAATATTGCAAGTATCAATGCAACTCATGTTTGTTGCATATATGTGTTATGTATAAAGTCACACATGTTATTGGTCACATGCCCAGTGTCTACAGTGTTTTTAGCTAAAATAATATTATGGCCCCCTCAAGAGGGGTCAGAAGTTTTTACTCCCCCCCTCAGGAGGAGTCAAAACTCTCCCCTCAACGACCACCCAATGCATTGATGAATAATGACCATTCCCTTAGGGACTAAAACATTGATAACAGTGGTGCTCCAAAGACGCCATTATTTTTGCAGATGTCTTGAGAACTTTGCTGTTAATTCCAGAAAGCAGGGAATAGTCCCAGACATTTCAGTGGCCACAAGTTGCTGTCATGGCACACTGTAGATAGCTTAATGCTCTAATGGCATTGATGCCAAGGAGACAATCTAGCAGTACAGACCTAGTATAGGGTTGTGGCTTTTAAACTTTTATTTTATGGGGATTCATTGTGGGTTTCAGGTAGATAAAAAGAACCCCAATTCTCTGGTCCTGAATTTCATGTGAGAAGACATTATGATTTTTTTCAAAATCCAAAAATTGGGAAGGCTTCTCACATTAACGTTATCTAACAATTATAATGCTTAATTGACAGTATTGTAAAATACCTGCTGGTGAACATCCAAAAGTGTGGTGTCATTTGAGGCCACTTTTATAACAAAAGTTACAGGAACCTTTTGTATGGGTCCTTGTGTCTGTTTTAGAATCCAGTAAGGAGATACAGGTAATTTTGAAATAGTTTCATAACTTTTGTCTGGAGGAAATCATGCAAGCATATAAATTATTGTGTACACATGTCTTACAGCTTAGGTGCTAGGTGCTACTTGAAATAACTAATTTTCATCCAAGTAGCTTCCTCTGCAACATGCCATCCACATCTTGACCTCTGTCTAACCTTACCTTCCATCTGTCTGATAGTATTATAAAACTGGATAATACTTTAAGTCAAGACTGAGTCCTGCATCTTAGAAATAAGGACCATTTCTAAGTGACTTATGAACTACAAATTGGTGGTTTTTGTAATGCTTCTGATGGGCTTATCTTTTTGTGTGTTAACGTTGTGAAACAATTTATTACAATGATTTAACAAGAAATAGTCGAGTCCCACTCTGGCTCTTCTGCAGTATTGGGAACTGAGAGATCAATGTCCCGTGTATGAATTGGTTGTCTCGTGTATGGAAAAGTCCTGTGTATGCTACTCAGGCGTATAGGGCCACTATATGCCCGAGGAGCTCAGGCGTATAGCACTTGGCAGAGATTAAGGCTGGAATGCACCTAGCTGCACCCTATAGGATTAAGGATGCACCTTAGGTGAGGGACACCCTACTTGAGGTGCATCATATACGCAAGGCATTATGGCAATTGGAAAAGGAGAAAACTTTAGAATCACCAATACAACCCAGATTAGGGTTATCAATTAAGTTACGATCAATGAAAACCTATATAAAGTGAAGAATTTCTCTATTTTTATTCTATTACGTTTCCAAGCCCCAGATGGAGAACAGAGACTCAATTCCTGAAGAAGCCATACCCCCAAAGCTATAGCGTTTAGTGAGCACTGTTGGCAGACAAATGGGGTGCATCACAAAACACTCACAGAAGAACAGAGAATATTTACATATAATTTATAGGTCACAATCTAAAGCAAATTGCCACATTACACCAATCATGTAGACACCAGATATTAGAGAGATTGGCCAGTAATGAATGTCTTTGTGCCTCTAGTAACATCAATGACATATGTAAGCAAATTAAGGCACCCTTCTGCAACATATTTCTGTTTCATATACCTAGGGTTTGTCCCAGGCTATATCCTTAGAACCTGAGTATTATTATGTCAATTTAGTAGCCTCCAAAGTGATATAGCCAAATGGCCAAATATTATGCAAGAAAATGGAAGAGATGACAATATTAATTTGGATATTTTTCAAGGTTGTCACTTAAGTAAACTGATTCTTCCCACCCATTTGAGTACATCAGATGTGAAAGAGTGAGATTTTAAATGTGTGATATTTTTGGTGTGCAATTAGTGGAGAATACAGAGGTTGTCTATTTGCACAATATGCGTGTTTTCTTTTATTCTTCTTATAACAACAACAGCAAAAGATATTCCACAAGTGGTCTAAGTAATGATAGACTGGCTTGGGTGATACTTATAACATGCAAGGACATAAATGTCTAGGTCGGAAGGTGTAAAATGGGAAAACAGAAACAAAAAGGGATTTGGGTTTTAAAACTAAATTTCCGCCACCTAGAATATTAGTTTGGTTGACCTACTCTGTGCATTCGGTATTGGTTAGGTTGTTTGACACATAATGAAGTCATCATTGATCCTTCAATTGAGTCAATGAAATAATTGACATCCCGTTGGCTTTGTAAACAAGAGTAGCTGAAAGGAGTATCCATGGAACTGAAAGGTATTTAGGAGGTGAAGAAAGGGCTCATTAAGTGTCATAATAAAACATTACTAGCCAAGAAGCCATGTATAAATACAGCAATCACCAGCAGCCAGACTAAAGCCAGTCAAAGGGTGTCAGATGAAGCAGAGTATAATAGCTGAGCTGGACAATCCTGATGAAGGCTCCTGTCAGATACAGAGAGACCACTTTCCCAAACACCTGTGAATAGACCTTAGCAGATTGGAGTTGAAAGAAAGGTGCCTGTCCTATTGTATAACCTGCCTCATTCTTCTACTCTCCCTTTCATCTCAACTAGTATTTTTGTCATGATGTGTGCTGCAGTATATTGGTACAGTAGTAGGAAGCCCTGGAGGAATATCTGAATGCCATTCAACATGTACCCAGCTCAATAACCTCAACAAGGTTTTACTGTTTGTCAAATCCATCTAATCTGTCCAGGACACCCACCTCTCTCTCTCTCTCTCTCCTCTCGCGTCTCTGCCTCCTTTTCTCCATCCACCATCTGGCACTTGCTACCCCATCTACACATCTGCCTACTGACCATATTGGCTCCTGTCCACATATGCCAGCAAGCCTCATGGCCATAATGACCATTGACTTTTTGTTCCTTGTTGTTGGACCAAGTTACCTTCAGTTTTTACTAAATAGATAGTATCAACCCCCAGCCATCTATCTATGTAAACTTTCTATCCCCACACGTTTCTACATATCCCACCCAGCATGGAATGAAAATTAACTATTGCATCAAAAGCCTCTAAGCCCGATGCCAAAACAGCCTCTGTCAATGCCAAAGGGGTTGTCAACTTAGAATAAAGCACCTGTGAAGCAACATATTACACGAGCGTCATCAGAGAAAAATAAATGTCAATATTGAAACAGAAGCATAGTATTGAGATGTGATATGCTAGCTTCACCTAGCAAATCTATTTCTATGCCCATCTAATTGGGCCATACTAGTCTGCAATATAATCTTTGATGGACCCTCAGACATTTTTAAACATGGTATGGTTGTCTGTAAAAGTCAAGCATTCTACTGTCTGGATACTTATAGCAGCTACTCACTACTAGCACAAGGGGCCACAGGGCACTAGTCGTGCCTTCCCCATCCTTCCTTAAGGGCACACTGCACATCCAAGTAGGTTTCAGTGCCAACTGCAGGTAACTAAAGTGTATAACTAACCCTCCCTACTCATGGACTTTGGATACAAGAAAAGGATACCAAGTATATATAATGAGTGACTATAGATCAATAAAGTCAGGGTTTCTAAAAGGTCTGCCAGCTGGCTCCTTTTTTATATAATCTTGTCCACCGAATCATGTGCCATATGTAGCTTAGTGTATGCAGTACTGTAGCACCCAAAAGGCTTTGCAAGAAGTATTACTATGTGAGGTCCATTGGGATATTTAAATGGCAAAATAAATGAGAGGATGATGAGAAGTGGTAGCAACGAAGTGTCAGGTAGCCTAAGGGCATTAGAAAGTGGTGGCAAAGGTATAGCAGGTAGGGAGAGAGGCATGATAAAGTGAGCATTTTCTCTGTTAATTTACAGCATATAGGACCAAACGTGGTGTATGCTGACTACTATATGCTTCTAGTCAATGCTCTTGGAAAGGCAGGCATTTCTGTTCTTAATTGTCTACATCCAAACTACATATATAGATTATAAGTTGTTTCTCAGTGCTGTTGGCCCTATTTAATGATAAGGAAAAGGTGGTAGCAGTGGTAAGCAGTGGGGGAACATCTCAAGACCATTCAATGTACCCCTTTCTGGCCACCTCAATAACTGGTCATTGACCTGATATAGGCCTCTCCCCACCTCTGTTTGCTTTAACCAGTGTCTAACATTCTCATCCTCTCACATGGTCATCTATATGATTATAATATAGGGCCCTACCAACTCAAGCCAGAAACCTTGGTGGCTAACTGTAATGACCATAGATTAATCCTGTCAGACTATCTGTTGACTTACATAGACCTGTACTTGATTGGGCATAATTGATATGTGTCCAAGCTGGTCTGGAAAGGCCTCTCGGCGCATGGTTAAAGTTCAACAGACCTTCAAGAGCTGCTTAAGAGCATCTGGCACTATACAGATTCATTTGAAGCAAGGGTTTGGCTGATATGAACGTGGGAGATTCTGAAAACACATCCATTATGTCTTAAACCATCCATCCATACTGCCAGGATTTTATACTGTACTGTGCCTCATTCAATTAAGGATTTGTAAAAGTATGAGTCACATATTGTATATTCTCCTCTCTTGCATGTTACATACACATAAATTCACTCACTCAGTCAATGTCAGAAAGGTTGTGTCAGAAAAGTCCACTGTATTGCACCAAGAGGAACAATAGAAGATTAATAGTGCCAGCCCCACATTTCCCCAGCACAGGGCAGAAGATATTAGGGTAACTTCAGTGATTATCCATATCCTAGTTATGATTCTATTTGAAGTAGACTACACTGCAAAAATGGTGTTTAGATTTTAAACATGTTTAGGTCTAAACACGTTTAAAATCTAAACATATAGGTCAGTTAGGTGTCTCATCGACTACACATTTAGGAAATGAACACTTTTATTCTAACTACATAAACATTTATGCTAAACATGTTTAGATGTTTAGAGTTGAGACAGTTGAATAATAGGTGTTTAGATTTAAACATCAATATGTTTCTAGAGTACTTGGATGTTGAATCCACACTAGGTAGCAGCACAACCTTTGAATGGACTATCGGCACACAGTTATAATCAATTGTTGTAACAAATGTCTCCAAATTCCATGTTTATCATGGTTTCATTTCATAGAATGTCATGTGAATAGAAAGGGCAATAGAAAATTGACTAGATTCACCTCGTGCCACCATAATTAGCATAAAAAAATCAATAAACTCCATGACTGACACCTATTTGATGTTATTCTGGAAAAGATAAGGTAATGTCCTACCTGCCAAGCTGTTGTACTTTCTCAAGTCTCTCGTTCTGATGCAGTGTGTAACATATGTACACGTATATAGCTGTGGCTGACATCTTTGGAGACTTTGACAAGTTAATACCTGCTGATGTCCCCCCCCCCCAGTAAATGAGAAAAAAAAATATATCTCTCTTTTTTAATGCATACATGTCTGCAAACCTTAACTCTCCATCAAATCATTTAAACATCTAAACACAAAAATTCATAAACACCTAAACACAAAAATTCATATATCTAAACACAAAGTTTTAACATAAACACCTACCTTTCTAAACACTTGAGCTAAGCACATTGTTTGGCTAAACGTGTTTAGGAAATTAATGTGATTACAAAAACGTTGCAAGAATATGTTTAGAATTGTGTTTAGGATATAAACACCATTTTTGCAGTGCAGTGTATTAATAGCCATATGTGGTCTTGTTTCAGCAACATCATGTTATGTTTGCTCATTCGCTGGTTATACATATCAATTATTCAGTTGAATACAGTCAGATGTATTGTACAGAGATTACATGCATACAATGAAAAAGAAGCTATTTTGCTATTTTTGCTATGGGTTGAGGCACTGGGGATGAAATCTCACAATTTTGGTTGTCCTGAATACTGCTTGCAATGTGAAGAGAATTGACATGATAAGCTGTATTTTACAGGTGAGAGTTAAAATTCAAACTGATGGCCAGTGTAATCATGCAAGCCAGCTAAATCCACCTGATGAACTATTTCATCAGGGTAGGAAATTGTGGGTCTATCAAGAGTGTGTCCCTAAATAAGTATTTTAAAGGCTTTGCCATTGTTATAGTTGTATAAGCCAATCCACTGGTTTGTATTCTACAGTATGCCTGATGGTCAAACTTATGTCGAAAATAAGACTGACTGTGACACATTACCAGCAAATTGTGGGTACACTGAAGGGACAAAGCTTTAGCAGTTAGTGAAGATTCTAGATAAAGCCCTAGTATTACTAATAATGTATTAAAGCCCACTCTCTTTGGTGCATTTTGGGCCTGAATGCTTCAAGGATCAATCATCATAAACAACACAAGAATTTGCTTGTTTATACAAATGCATTATATCTGGTTTACAGTTATTGTATACCTTGATCTCACGAAGCAATGACAGCATAAACTGGCGCGTGTTTCAAAATGTTATTCTCTCAGATATGTTTTGCTATAATAGGCAAAACCTGGGGAACAGGAGTTCATTTATCTTTCACTTCTTGACCATAAATAGAAAAGTTCTGGGATATTTTCTGTTCTCTACTTACCAAGGCTGTTTAAAATTATTGTAAAGCCTTGTGTCCACAGGGCGATAAAATTTGTAACAACAAAGTCTGTCGTTCATTTCCGATGATAAAACCACTTTTGTCATTCATTCTGATGATTTTTGATCGGCCAATACAACAGAATGCATTAAATATCTAACATGTTTGATTTTTGTGGTTGGGAAACGGCTATTGTCATCTGGAATAGACAACAAAAGTGGTTTGTCATCGGGAATTCTGTCGCTCATCAATTGAGTTGCCCTGTGGACACAAGGCTTAATGAGAACATTTATTGCTTCTTTGAGAAACATCTTCTGTCAAAAACAATTCTTTTTGCTTCAATCCTTTAACTGCAAATAATGTTCCAGCTGAACTGATGAGATCCTGTAGTCATCCCTGTGACTTTGAGATGGTTATGGAAGATGACAAATCCTGTCAGTTTCTGTGACAATTGATTCAGATTGGTGCAGCTTTTGACAGATGGTTAGTGAAGTAGTAAAATGCTTTGGTCTTATAAGCTAGATTTCATTCTTTAATAATATTTCATAACTTGCTGACTCACTTAATGAGGAAAGTCATGGTGTAGCAAAATTATTTTTTCTTGCAGAGGATTTTCATCACACATTATGCAGCTAATTAATGTACTATAAGTCATACTTTAAAGTCCCAGATTTTGGTCCAATGCATGAGAATCAGTCATTATTGATTTACTGAAGTACCAGCTTTGAATCTCAGGCACAAAATCCTACTTTCATCAGAAGTGTTGAATCATTTTCTGAGATAGAATGTATTGTTATTGTAATCTAGTAGATGACTGATGGTAAGCCGAATGGTGCAAGAAAATCCAAGGGAGAGAGCACCCAATATCCATAGTATCTTTGGAGCCAAATAGCCAGTCAGCATATGTCAGCGCCTAACACTTCTTGGAAGCTGTGTGGATCTGTGGAACAAGAGGGCATGTTGTCCATGATCTATTATTGAAGTTATTCTATGCAAGAGAACTTGTGTGGTGTTCAGGTAACACAACACAACATTGAAAGCCAGCAAAGGCAGAGTACTGGTTATGCTGGACATCCTGTGATCTGACATTTGTCATATGAAGACCTCTTTCCCTACCATCCATGAGCCCTCACAAGAATCAATTTCGATTATGGATGCCTATGCCATCAGCTGCCTCTTACATTGACTCATCCCACCCATCTCTACCCATCCCACCCTGTCAATGTTAAACCCACAAACTACCACAGGTCTACCTCTACAAGGCCACCATGGCAACTGTGCCAGGTCTCAGAGCTAGCTACAGGCAAGCCTGGAGTGTAAATAAAACTGGCCTTATCCTTACTCATGAGTTTCTTTCCTCAAGTAGATCATCCCACAAACACATCATAAAGAGGACCCTCTATCTTAAGAAGGACACTCCAATGTGTTGACGTCAAAGAGGATGTTGCAAAAGCTAATTCTCAGGTCTGTTAAAATCTAACAGAAATGATTTATGCAAGAATGTTTTACTGAGGAAATGTGCTTGCAAAGGTTTGCAATGCATCAATCCATGGCATGATTCTCTCACTGTACCAGGTACTCAATAATGGAAATTAGGGCATACTCAAGTAACTTAATTTCTATCACTTCATTGAGAAACTGATGGTAAGGCATAGTGGAAGTGCACTTTGGCGTAATTGTATCTACATGTAGATGGCCATTTTTCAAAGATGTTTGAATATTTCCTATGACAGCACTCACTAAAATTGCAGTGACACTCAATATTGATGACTTTTATGCCTTTCTGCTTCTGATTATCTCATTCCACTCGATCATGTACTACATGTAACCTGACGGGTGCAGCAACACCCTCAGGAGGCCATTTCTTAAGTTACTACGACATATAGTCACTATGATTTGAAACCTCCAAACCTAGTGTGGGTGATCATAGCTAATGAGTGCTTATAAAGCAATCCCATAGACTTTCATACAGCAGTCCTATGGTGGAAGCATAATGGCCTCTAAATGTAGAACTGTCATATCAATAGAATGAGGGTTCCCTCAATGATTTGAAGTGTGGCGGTCGCAGTCCTCCAGGGCCTTATGAAATGAATTGCCAACGTAAGGTCCACTTGAGGACAGTCCCAGGATATGTAGGAAAGCCTTAGAAAATGGAGCACTGTGGGTAGTAGCAGGAAAGTGAAATGAAAAGGAGCGAACTCTTTGAAATAGCGAGGAGTGGAGCAGGCTGGATTATATTGAAGAAACGACATACATTCTGTAGAAAAAAAGCACTTTTGTAAGTCTTGGCTCCCATAAGAGAGTGATATACCAGACACTTAAAGCTGTTACAAGACGTGAAGTATAAAGAACTTTTGTTTTGGGCATATCTACAATCGGCCCACTTGCTTGACTTTACTGTTCACATCTCAACCAATTCTGTGAGTTTCAACCATGCTATTTTCGAAGAAATAGATATCTAGAAATAAAATGATTCCAGCATCTTATCTTTGCTGACAAGCTTTGCATCAGCTCAGTAGTGCCACCTGTAGTTAGTAAATCAGACTGATTTGTTCTATTGCAATGACTCCTTCTCAAGGTAATCCTGCAGGGTTTCAGACTGCTCAGCACTGAAACTTGGAGACTTTGGTTTGAACTAACTCATTCTCTGAAGGCTAAAAATCAACCCCACATCATAAACTACTGGTTTCCTACCATGACATGTCTGTAGAAGACGGGGCTGCATCCCTGTTATGTCATTGTGGGCCTAGATAATCAATGGGAGGATATAATATGAACAAATGACAATTTTTGTTTGAAAGGTACCTATTTTATCTACAGGACTTGATTTCTCAAGATCATAAGATTGCCAAGATTACAGCCAGACATTTGCAGGCCCAGCAGTGATTTTGACAGCAATATGGCATTGGCTCCGCAAGTTGTCATATTGACTGACAAACTCTGAAAAAAAGTTATGCAAATCAGAGCATTATTTCTCTCAGAAAGTGAACAGTTTTGTACTTTTCAAAATGATGTCAAATGGTGTTATCAGTTGTGGGCCATGTGATGCCAATTGGCATCACCCGTTTTTGGCCATGTGATGCCAATGGGCATCTTCAGTAGTTAATGAGCTAATTAACCAATGCAGTTTACCTGGATGTATTAACTCACTGTGTATGGATTGAATGTTATGAGATTAATTGGAAACTGATGTACAAAAGTCTTCTGAGATAGAAATCAGAAGAATGCATACCACGTCTTGTAGCAGCTTTTAGTTTAGGGTTATTGGAGACCAATTTGCAGAAATCGTTAATGTTGGATTATGTGTCAAACTCTGTATCTTTCAGATATAAGTCATGATTGATGGCACAACAAAATTTATCCCATACAATTAAGGTACAATGTGAAAAATTGCCTGTTCATGGTTTCCTGAATTAATTCTTTTCTTCAATCATAGTTCACATCCATGCTATGCTTTGTTCTATGTGGGGTATAAGGCCACATTGTGGATGCTACTGCCTACATGTGTCAATAGAGAGAGCAGCCTCTATGCCTCAATACACCAGTAGGAGCAGTCATGGAGAGTCCCTTCTTTCTGTATGAATGAGTAGCTCTCCCCCCCTAAAATCTATAAGTGGGAGTCCCTCCTTCATGCCATCCAAAACTGTACTGCATCCAACAACTTCCATTGAGAAGCCATTAGGTAGGCCCTTTGTCTGTCAGAGCCAGCAGGTTCTGGTGGACAAGGTATAGTACTGTTTTTTTCCCCTGAGATAAAGGGACATACTGTTGAAACTACTCCATCTAGAACTGTTGACACAGAGGAAACTGATGGCTGGCAGGGTGCATTGAGGCAGACAGAACTGCTCATAACTTCAGGTTGTCTGGATGAGCAGCCCTTAGCCGCTCTACTATAGAGATAACCAAGGAAAATTCCCAAGACAACAATTCAACAGCCACTAGCACAAACATCAACATACAGTCTTGCTAGATCTATGCATGATACTGTAAATTACTATGCCAATGCAGCAATAGCCTGAAGACTGAAGAGTGTATTTCTTTTTCAAAGAGGCCTTTCAATAGTATTTTTTTATTAAAGAAAATCATGTATTTAAGACATGTGCATGAATAGAAATTACAGACAAATCATGAAAGATTGCAAATCGAAGGGAGTTCTCTTGTTTGAAGGCAAGGATATGGTTCCAAAAATAACCATCCATGTTCTCAGCATGTCTATTATGTGCCTCAGGCGTTGTTGTACTCAGGCTACAATAATTTGCATAGATGTGATCCCTTGATGCATCAAGATAACAATGGATATGAACATGGAAGCATCATAGCTCATGCAGCCCCTAAAGAGAATCTTGATAACTCTTTGATTCTTCTTTAAAGGCCACTAATGCTTCAATGCATCCTGCCTGTTGGTTGTCATGACACATGAATGCCCTAAGGAATGGGATTGACACACTCTTGGGGGGTCCCGATGCCCCAATAGAGTGCTGGTGAGTCTGCACTATGGAGACCAATGGACATGATGTGATCCTGTATTAGCAGGCCTTAAAGGGTTTAGGCTTAATCCTATACTTTACCTTGGCCTTCCAACCAACCACTCATTGGATGTTGTATTCAAACAGAGGACCTCACCTTTTCCTGATCTGATAGGACTGCATTGTTCAGGGATACATGAGTTACGTCTTTGATCAACACATGGAAAGGGAAGTGAATTTATAGATAATACCTTTTTACATACCCAATAATGCAGCAGAAATAAGGGAAAGAAATTGATCATGGTCAGAATTCATGGAAATGGGTTTATACAGGGAGTAGTGGGGAGGGGGATTTACCTTAATGAGGCATCCTTCTGATTTAGTGACACATTTTGTTTTTCACATAATTCGTAGCAAGTCATTTAAAACGATTGCAAGTAGATGGAAATGGAATGGTTCCGTGTAAAATTGTTGCAAGTAGATGGAAATGTAAAATAAACCTTCCATAACCAAACTTGGTATGGGCTTTGGGTTTGCTGCGTTTTCAATCATTTTAGTCACATTGTCTTTTTATGGGTATTTCAGGAAAGTGACCTAGTGACACAATTTTCAATAGGATATGAGAGTACTCCATTAGTTATATGAAACCTGGCTGGGTGTCGGTTTTGTTATGCCCTTTTTCCTGTCTCTGCTTGTCAAGTTGCATCTGGTCTCTGGTCAGGGGGCCAATGCAGAAAACCTTTGGATATCACTTTCCACATTTAGTGATTTTTCATCATTGACGTTAGGAGAAATTTAGAATAAATCACATCCTTAGCAATGTTAGTGGTGGTCTCAGTTTAGACTGTTTGGGAGCAATGCTAGTGCTAGTGCACTCTTTAGGTAGCAATGTTAGGAACCCTAAAAATAACAAAAGCATTTACCTACATGGGCAATGGTAAGACCACTAGCTACTAGAAAAGGATTGCTGTTAGCAATCCCCCAGAGCAATTGTAGTTTTTACAAGAATCCCCAGGTGACAGTACAGTAGTACATTTTTGTACAAGGAATGTCTGTGAAAATAACAACAGATCTCTGGCAACTTTGAGACAAGGATTCCATCGTTATTCCGGTGACATTTCTTTTAAAGTGTGTACCTAGATGGATCAGTGTTCAGAGATCTTCCGCTGACTGTCAACACCACTCATCAACAGTGCAGACTAATGTGCAGCGAAATCACTGACACACTGATCATGCTGTTCTGCTAAAATTGCAGGTGTGAAGTTGGGCCAAACTGAAGTAGTCACCAGTGACTCCAACAATAAAGCCATGCATTGTGACCACACAGCGACAGGTGCAGTGAATCGAATAAAAGGAGGGGCAATTTGTTTGAAGTGACAATCTATCAGATGGGACTTGATCATGTGGGCAGTAGTATTATAGTTTATAGATTGAGCTTTCTTTAAAGTAAAGTATATCAGAAAGATGGGAGGTCAACTACATGTGTTCTGAGTGCACCTATGAATTGTGAGGTGCACATCTTTCCATCCTGAAAAGGTAAGGGGAAGCACATTGAATGTCTATGATTAACTCATTTGGCTGAGCAGGAAAAACATGGAACTTTCTGCTCCATCAGTAATTTAATACACTCATGAAGTAACATTAGATGGTTGGATTTCATCAACTTGATCCTTGTATATTTGTCCATTTTCTGACTCTGCTCTTCAATTGTAATGTCAAGTAGAAGCCAGGTGCTTCTGGATGTGGGCATTACACAGCGAAAAAATAACTTTCGTATTTTTAGAAATTATTTCCCATTTTAAGTAGAATTAACTTACAACAAGTTTGTCCACCAGGTAACACAAGTTTACTATCTAACATTTTATCACCTCATAAATTATATCCCTCCATCATGAAGTTAGTGTTCCAAAGTCTGGTCAGACAAGCGATGATTTTACTGTGTTCATGATACTAGTGTTCATTGCAAAATCAGTGTGTTCTATAGAATCTACACATTCAAAGCAAAATTGAAATTCTACATAGAAAACTCATTATAGGACACATAGGCTATAGTAAACAAAAAAAAATATTTCTGAAAGGGAGCAATTTACTTGAAAATTATTATTCTTACTTATAATTTGGTCTCAAACTTGTCCCGCCTACCTCTACAAGCTGAGCGCAATGCGCTAACCACTAGACCACCGGGTCTCATGCCTCGGCGCCCGGCAGTCGTCGCTGTTATGCAAGCTGCAGCAGTGCTGGGAAGGGGTAGGTGAAAACGTGGACAGCTACTAGTGGCATTCTAACCAAGCAGACACACACCGTTTCTCGTCAGTCCCTGTGGCGCAATGCACAGGGAGTTGGATTTGGGATCTGAGACTGCAGGTTCGACCCCTACCCTGGCAATGAAAAATTTTGTAGGTTTTAACATGTAACATATGACATGCAAGGACATGTAAGGAGGCATGTTATCCATGGATAACATGCCTCCTTACATGGATAACATGCCTCCTTACATGGATAACATGCCTCCTTACAAAAGTCATGATGCATGCATCATGGTGTGCAATATCGACAGGATGTGCATGGGAATATCCAGAACAAGCACCCAAAATCACAGAAGCCGTGTAATAATTAGCTATAGTCTCTTACATGTTAATTGACCTTTATATCAAGGTATCTTGGCCTGTTAGTATCAACCCCCTACTCCATTAAGGCTTAGAGCTATGGTACAATCACTAGCAATTGGACCCTAGAGAGACCCTAGGCCCAAGAAAGACCCTAGACCTGAGAGAAGCCCTATAGTCTGTCACCAGTGTATAATGTATCCAACTATCTTATATGACAATGGACCTTTATGAGGGTAACCTGGCCTGTTAATATCAACATCTTACTCTATTAAGGCTTAAATCTATGGTACAATCACTAGCGATTGGACCCTAGAGAGATCCTAGACCTGAGAAAGATCCTATAGAGCCCATAGAGCCTGCCACCAGTGTATAATATATCTAACTATAATATCTTATATGACAATGGACCTTTATGAGAGTAACTTAGCCTGTTAATATCAACATCTTCACAGAGAGAAGAACACTGATCGCTTTGACGCATACTGCACAGGTCACAATTTGTCTCCAACATGACATGCATGAAGGCATGTCGAATGAGGTTGACCCTCTCATATTTGGTTTGTCAACTCCACTTGACATGCGTAATGAAGACCTCTCCAGTTGAAGTATTCAGGATGGTGGGTGTCTATTTTGATATTCAATAACAAATGCAAATTTAACAATGACATAGAATTCACTACCATTCATTGATAGTATTTGCAGACCTTAGTGATCTATTTTTCATGAAAACAAAATGACACAGATACATCAAATGTCTCAAGTGTTGGTAGTACTTCTTGGTACTGATTAATCCTGGTACCAAAATGGTTGTTTGCCCCATCTAGTGGAATATCCTAGAACAATTATGTAAGTCAAACCATCACATGTCAAGTGCCTTCGACATGGCCGTGACCCTAGTCAACTCACAGATGACATGGCATTTTAAGGCATGTCAAATCATATGAGGATTACTGTGTGCTACAGTTGTCATGGTGACATATGTGCACATGTCCCAATGACGTGTGCTATCTGTGTCAAATCAAGTTGACATGGGTATACATGTCACTTTGTCAGGAAGACTTTTTTCAGTGTTACTCTATTAAGGCTTAAATCTATGGTACAATCACTAGCGATTGGACCCTCAATGTTGGTCCCTTGCTGTGGATTTAAAAATTATATTTAAGCTACCCGCATATATGGACTGTAAGCCCCAACACCTGTACTATATGTACCCTGACAGCCCAGATAATTACGATTCATGATTATTGGTCATTATATGCTGATCTATAGAATGAGAGTGTCTCGTGCACCCTGTAGAACCCTTGACCTGATGATCAGGAAGAATGTTTAGAGTCAACCTGCTGCTGGGTGCTTCATTGCCATTTTTTGAACATCAGTATTAGGGGTGGGTTTAGGGTATGGCCTGCAGTTGATGCCTAGCACAGATCTCACATATTCAAAGTGATACAAGTAAAGGTTAAAAGGAGAGAGTGTCAAGCAAGTCTTGAGCAGACTAATTAGTGTTAACCTTTTATACCTTAAAATGGCTAAAAAAAACAGCTGTTTGATATTGTTTAGTCAGAGTAAAAATCTCATCATCTTCACTTTACAAAGGTAAACAATTTGATGAAGTTTGAGAAAAGGGCCCTTTATTGAGGAAATGAAACACTACTTTATGCTATTCTTCAGAGCCTAAAGGACAAGTGGACAAAGGCTAAGGTTATAAGGGAGGAGGCTCAGTATGAGGCTTGTGATGTGAATACATCAATAACTTTAGAACTTATATCCAACCCTAATAATGACCACTCCCAAGAAATCAGTTGGTAGAATGAAGTTGGGTTTTGCCTGCAAGCTACACAGACCCCTGGCTATATGTAGCATGCATGTGTGTGTGTGCCCATGGGTGTCAGTGGGGTAGTCTTTGCAAGCGAGATCTGTGCTAAATATATCTACTTGCACATACAATAGAACATTGTTATATGGAGCATTTTAGGTTCATAAAGTTCCTCCCTACATCCAAAGTGTCCTTATGGAAGATGGTAGGCTAAGTATACCGCTAAATACAATGTCAGCTTATTACAGAAAGGCCACCCTGTGAGCTCAGGTCAACTACAGTGAGCTCAGCTAGGTCTAACCTGTGCTATTCCTGGTGGCAGCTAAATATAGTCTGGTGATGCATTACTAACTTACAAATATTGGCTATAAATAAAGTATCTCAGAGGGGGTCACTCATTGTTTTTCTATGCAGAGCAAACCCTCTGATTCAGTGTCATTGTCATGGGTGAAAGACTTGAGACTTTGGGACCCATTTTATAGAAAAGTGGCAAATAACGCTTATTAAGGGGGATCTACCAAATGCTACTGACCTAGAAGTGTTATTCAGAATTACTATCTACGGACATATTACACTACTATGTATAGGCCTGATATCTCATGCTGCTGCATACAAATGGATGGCCCAGACTGGAGTTTGCTCTGTCTATTCTAAAGTTTGCATCTCAGGTAAAAGATGGGTGTGATATATAGCCCTACCCCTTTAGAATTGGCCAAACAGCACCCCTATTCAAGGCCCCTGCAGAGGCCATGCCCAGGGCCTATATTGGTCCCAGATATGACCTCTTTCCCTTGAATTCATGTTTGTGCATATTATCCAAATCTGCAGGAGTGCCCCCCCCTCAGGCAAAGTGTGTCCAAGGCCTGATCTAAGGCAACTACCTTACTCCAACCAGTGCCACCACCCTGCATATGACTGAGTTGAGTGACATATAGGCAGGTCCTATTATGATAAGCAGCAAGCTGTGGGTCAGGTTTTATACGTTCAGCCATAGCGAACTTCCCCCTTTAAAGCAGATATATATATATATATATATATATATATATATATATAGTCACAAGGGGCCATAGGGCACTAGCACTACCTGCCCCATCCATCCTCAGGGGCACACTACATCCAGAAAGGTTTCAGTGCCAGCTGCAGGCAACCATAGTGTGTAAATAACCTCCCTACTCATGGGCTTTGTTCTCAAACAGAGGGGCTTAAAACCACATGTTAAGGTAGACACTTCAACATCCTGGATACAAGAAACGGATACCAAATAGAATGAGTGACTGGCAGACCCTTTAGAAGAACCTGACTTCAGAAATCGACTACAGTTGCCTGCTTTTGATTTAATCTTTCCCACTGAATCATGTGCTACCTGTAGCTTGGTGTGTGCAATACTGTAGCACCCAAATGGCTTTACAAGAAGCATTACTAATGTGAGGGCCATTTGAAGACAGCCCTATAAAATCTTTAAATGGTGGAGGAAAGGTGTCGGGTCGAGACATCCTTTTTGATATTGTGATTCTCGATGACATTGATGAAGAGATAACTCAAGAACCTGTAGATACAATATAATAAATAAGCCTTTCCATCTCATGATGATGAACTCCATTGTGCACTCCAGTATTGCCATAGGAAATCTATGGTTCCAGGCTTGGCATGCCTGTATGACTAAATAATCTAATAAGTACAGCACATAATGCTGCATGGCTATAATGTTGTACACCAGAAGGTGGCGCTGCACGACCTATGTCTAAGTTGGACGATAGTCAGGGCTGCTATTGGCTCCCCTACTGCGGGAATGGATATCCTGTCCCATGGGCCTGCTAGGTCTGGTTCATACTGGAATGAACTGGTCTGTGGGCCTCACTATGTGATAAGTCTGCATGATGGTTATCATTCATAATGACTGTCCTGCGTAATGATTATCCTACCTAATGGTTACTTCCCATATACTCTTTATTATATATTCTGGATTGTGATAATAAGGTCTATGTATTAGTTGTTTTAATAGGGTCCTAATTATACAGAAAGGTGAAATATGGGTGGTTAATAAGTGGTGGTGATAATTATATAGAGATTACTATATGATGGGTTTTCTATTGAATTTGATGTATGTATTATGCTGACAAAGGCGAAATATTTTCTCTGTTTTAGCCAGGATAAGCTGGTTCAAAGCGGGCAGAATACTATTCATGGTTTTAGGTTGAGCAAATGGTGGGTTTCCAGTCAGGGCCACATTGGGTTGCCCTAATAGGGCAAACTGAACTAAGACTGTTGGGCTCCCGACATTTTTTGTCCTCAGCAAGTTGTGTGGGCCACATAAGGCTAACTGATTTGGGCACAGAGCAGCTTCAAAATGGGCAAACACTTTGGGCACAGATTGTTTTCAATGTGGGCACCCCAAATCAGGCATAGATCGGTTCCAAAGATAATTCCCCAGACAGGGTTGAGGATGAGTTTTTAATGTGACTACACCATTCCTGTGGTAATCATTTTATATTGAAGCATGCTACCCATTGGGAGGCACTATGAACTTGAAGGCTAGCATGTTATTGGACTAGGTCAGGTTGACATGCCTTGGCCAACTAAGTTTGAATTGATGGTTCTACTGTATTATGATGATGGGGAGAGTAATACAGTATGTTTATTCTCCCTCCAACTATGGAGGCCAAGGGGAGGGGCTAGTACCTGGAGGCTAGCAGAGCATTTTCAGGGTTCAGAATTTTAGAAAATGAGGAAAAAATAGATTTTCTATAATATCTATCCCAGATGGTGCCACTTGATAAAAGTAGTCAGCCCACTTTCAGCCACACCAAAAACCTATGTTGACCCCAAAATGATAAATTTTGACCAGATGGTGCCATATAATCAAAGTGGACAGCCCACTTTCAGCCAAACCAAAAACCCATGTTGAACCCAAACCCACTCTGAGACTGATCTGTGCCCATATTGGTGTGGCCCACACACCTCACTGAGGACAGAGACTGTCAGCAGCCCATCGGTTAGCCCATTTTGGCCCACATCGGAAGCCACACCAAATAAAGTGTGGGCCACAGAAGGGCCACACCACCTTTGCTACCTGGGCAGACTACATATAGATTATTAGTTATATCTCATTGCTGCTAGAACTCTTTATCATAAGGAAAAGCAGGGATTGGTAGGGTACATTAAGACATAATGCATACTTGCAGGATGTTCCATTTCTACCATACATATAAATTACCAAATTAAAAGCAAACACCTATCTCCATCAGAACATCAGGAATCGTAGAGTGCCCTAAATGCATCCACACCCCTTTACCAATTATGCCTATAAAACCATTTTATCCTAGGATGTATGAGCCATGGACTACTGAGTTTACTGTAGTCGAGTGGTAACAGTGGTACTGGTAAGCTCTGGAGGAACATCCCATGGCCATTCAATGTGGGTTTTTTTTTCTGGCCACCTTTCTGCCAAGTCTAGCCAGAAGCATTGGTGACCCGCTGCACTGACCATATATTAATCTTGTCTAGCTTTAGATATTACTTACATATTTCTCTTTGCAGGATACTTTATATATGTATCCAAGCTGGTTTGGAAAGGCCTCTCCCAGCACATGATTGAAATTCACCATTCAATCATGAGTTCCTCAAATACAGCTGTGGCACCAAAACAAGTTAATTTGAAGCAAAGGTTTGCCTGCATATGAATGTGGGATATGCTGAAAACACATCCATTATGTATTGAATCATCCATGAAGATTGCAAGGCTTTTGTATACTGAGTCTCATTTAAGCATTTGTGAGCAGAATAGGAGTACCCCATTGTACATATATTCCTCTCTATTGCAAGTTACATATACCCTTATCACTGTCAGAAAATGTTAGGGCACTGTATTGTACCAAAAGGCACAACAGGGAATTAAGAATACTATCCCCACCTTTCTCCAGGGCACCTAAAAGACTCTGTCAGGCTTCAGTAGGGGGTACAGAGAACGCTGGTCTGTAAATACATCAGACTGCCCTGGTGTTTCTTGGGCTTCCTCTTCAAACAGGGTAAAATATGATGTAGCCTTCTTAACCTTTACACGGGATGTCCATTACACATTACATAGCTAATTAATGTACTATAAGTTATATGATGAAATGCCAGATGTTGGCCAAATTAATCAAAAGGGCATATATATATGAAGATGTACAAGTCTATGATTTACAGCCTTGAACCTACTTTTGTCAGAATTATGGTGTCATTTCTGAGAGAAGTGTGTGGAAGAACATTATCAGCTACCCATACTAGCTGCCATATATGATTCCCTCACGAACATCATAGTATGGAATTAAGTGGTCAGGGACAATAGGATGTGGAGAACAAGAGGGAATGTTGTCCATGTTCTATTATTGAGAACTTGCGTGGTGTTCCAGTGGCAATACACAATATTGAAGGTCAAGAAAGGCAGGGTAATGGTCAAGTTGGACATCCTGTGATCTGACATCCTGTGATCCAACAATTATCATATGAGGACCCCTTTCCCTACCATCTGAAAGCCCTTACAAGAACCAATCCAATTTCATTTATGGATGCATTTGCTAGCAGCTGCCTCTTTCATAGGCTCTCTCTTATCTATACTAGGATACTAGAGGAATATTGTTCAATATATACCTTGTTCGCTCACTGCCCAAGGTTTCGCTGTCTGGCAAATTCATATAATCTACCCATCCCACCCTCCCCTCTACCTCTCTCTCCCAATTCTCGCCTCTACCCTCTGGCACCAAACTTTCCCAACTACTCATCTGGCTACCAACCCCGTTGGCCCCTACCCATCCATGCCAGTAAGCTTGGTGGCTAAGTGTAATGACCATTGACTTGTGGTTCCTCTAGTGACACTAAGTTACTTACAGCTTTTACTTGTAATGCAGTTTCAACCGCCTCCCACTCTATACCTATCAAATTTGTGTCCCCAGGCCCTGTCTGTAAATATCTCATCCATCATCACATCAAAATTAACCTTTTCATAAAAAACTTCCAAATGGTGTTCTATCAATACCAGAAGTGCAGCTAGGATATTATGAAACTTGAAACTTGAAATATATTAATTGTGTGCAGATATTCTCAATAGCTACTCATGGGTCATTTTGCACTAATGTAATCCAATATAAAAGTGTACCAAGAAAGTAGGAAAGAAACGAGTAGTAGGGAAATCAATATTCAATAAAAGGTGTTCAGGATGCTCATTCAGATATTCTTTATTATTCTTATTTACACATTGATTCATCTTACCTTTGTTAGAATTGTCATATATATATATATATATATATATATATATATATATATATATATATATATATATATATATATGGATTTTTGACAAGAGGAATTGAGAGGTTTGGTTGCTTGCCTACAAAAGACAGGCCAGATTCTCGTAGCATACTCTCAGAGTATCCTAAATCATGCCCACAAGCTGTCATAGGGCACCAATACTGGGTGCCCTATCTCTCTACAAGGGCACGTGGCAATTGTGCCAGGTTGCACTGACAGCTGCACTGTGCTTCTCTTATATCCTCAAGTTGAACTGTCCACTACCACGTTGTTAACAGGACCTCTCTATTGTAAGGACAATACCTCAATGTATTGAAATGAAAGAGAGGATGTTGTAACAGCTAACTCTAAAGTCAGGTCAGAATAGAAAAAAACAACACAAGAACATTTTCACTGCTTGAGACTGCTTAAAGCATTTATAATCAACAATATTTGGATAAAGCTGTGGAAATAAGTTCGTAACTATTGGTGCATCAATCCATGACACTGTATGCTACTAGATAGAGCGAATGTTTATCCCATTTTGATTCAGATTGAGCGATCACTTTTTGGACAAACCGATGGTAAGACCTAGTGAAGATACACTTTGATGTAATTGCAGCTACATGTAGATGACCATTTCTGAATATTTCCCATGACAGCACCCACTAAAATTGCAGCGATATTCACTATTAATGATTTTTATGCACTTCTGCTATTGAATATCTAGTCGACAGGATCATATAGCCTGATGGGTGCTGGAACACCAGTCTTTGCGAAACGTTTTTCACCATGCAGGACATTCGGTCCTGCAGATTTCTAATTATGCAGGCCCGGTTCAATTCTCTCAGGACCGAAACATAACGAGTATCTGAGGGCATTTTCTGGGAATGAATAAATATCATAAAACAAGGATGTACATTCTATTTTTATCATGAAATCAATTAGGATTGATGAAGTTCTGAGAAAAAAATCATAATATGTTAATGCTTTTTGTTTTATGTTGTAAAAACCTTAATAATGGTCCGATTTGAGTGTCGTAAAAAATGGCACGTAGCCTAAGGTCTGAGGATGACAGCCAGACATTTGGTCCTGCAGTCTGACAATATCTGTTGGCCCGGGAGCCATTCAGACGGCTATAGCCGGTGTCCGACAGGATTTGGCAAAGCCTGAACACCTTCAGGAGGACATTTCTTAAGGTACTACAACATAGCCACTTTGATGTGAAAACCCCAAACTTCCCATATGACTAGCTAGCACTTATAATTATTGCCTTTATTGTCCTGAGGAAGGCATTTAACGCCATAGACCACTCTGTTCTCTCAACAAAAATACATCATTATGGTATTAGGTCCAATAATTACCACTGGTTCGAAAACTATTTGCAAAATAGATATCAAACAACCTTTGCTAATGGCCTCCTCTCTGGTAGAGAGAGAGTGGTCTGCATTGTCCCCCAGGGATCTATATTGGGCCCGCTATTTTTTATGTACGAGAATGATGTTATAAAATGTGTAAAAACCTGTAGTGTGAGACTATATGCAGATGATACTGTACTGTACTCCTCTAACAACTGCTTCGGGACTGCTAAAGTGCATCTTCAGAGTGACCTAGAGACCTTTCTATAAATGTCACTAAAACCAAAGTTATGTTCTTTTTCTCAAGCACCATGAGATTAAATACCCCCACAGCTGATATTACTCTCAATAACTATTACAAGTTGTGCCGAGTTATAAATATCTAGGTGTTACTCTAGACCCTTTATTGCATTACAACTCACACTTGAGCAATAAAATCAAAACTATAGCTTATAAGACATACAATCTTTGTCTCCTTAGGAAGTGCCAAAGTGGATCCCAAGATATATAAAGCCACCGTGTTGCCATATATGGAATGACATTTGTTTTATGACCACTTATGACAAACACCTAGACTCTCTCCAGTATTCGCAGGATAGATGTCTTAATATCTGTCTCAAGGTTTCACATTTAACTAATACAGGATATGTACACAATTCTGCTAAGACAAATCTCCTCAGTGAAAGAGGAAACGCACATCTGGAAAATTATATGTATAATAGATCAAGATGTATTATGTACCAAGACAATAGAAATATTAAAGGCGCTCTGAATCGAGGACCTACGTCCGCCGACGTTAGCACTGTGGCGGACGTAGCTGATTCAGAGCTCCTTTAATACAAGGCTACATGATGCACCCACTGCCAAAACCCTAACCCTAATTTGTCTCTCTTATGCAAGAAGCCTTGACTTCTTAGGTGCTATTACATGGAATGCCCTCCCTAAAGAACGGAGAAACATTGAATCCTTTACTATTTTCAAAAATGACACTTTGAAATTGCTCAAGGACATCCCACCCGCAAGTGGGATTGGGTAATGCACATTGACGCTATAGGAACCTAGCGGAATATAATATTGACCAATGAGAAAATTCCTTTCATAAAGTGCCGACTTTCCAGGATGCATTACATAACACCTGGTACCCATCAGCTCGCTATTATCAGTCCTTATCTCGCAAGGTATCAGCTTCAGCAGGGGTCAGCCAACTAAGGAATACGCTAAGCAGGAATAGGCATTGACGCTATTTTGTGTAATGACCCCCAGTTCAGTTACAACCTCAGTTATATATAGAAAATGCATATTACAATGTTACAGTGGGGTGGACGAGGATGTTGCACTACCGACTACTCAACAGAACTGAACCAGCTAAGTCATATTACAATGTTAACATTTGATAAATATGGCTATCACTCCATAGGTGACCGCATCAACATAGACATCTAAACACAAAAATTCATAAACATCTAAACACAAAATTTCATAGGTATCTAAACACAAGTTTTAAACCTAAACACCTACATTTCTAAATACCTGAGTTAAGCACATTGTTTGGCTAAACATGTTTAGGAAACTAATGTGATTACAAAAACGTTGCAAGAATATGTTTAGAATTGTGTTTAGGATCTAAACACCATTTTTGCAGTGTAGTGAATTTCTTGATGCTTTGAAGCCAATGTTGTCATCAGAGATATTGAAATAAATGCCAGCGATGTTGCCTTCAGCACAGAATAACCATTCCATCAAAAGCCTCTCAAAACAGCTGTACGACCAGGTTAGCCTGAAACACGGGCTGGACATAATATGAAAGAGGTGGATTGATAACACACACCCATTATGCATTGAACACATCCGTTAGCTTGGGTATAGTATAGAATTCTACTTTACATTGATTCCTTTAGCTGAGAATAGGTTTGGCTGGCGACCTGCCTCTATGTTGGGGACATCATAGAGGCAGGCCATGTCTAAGAAGTTACCAGTCAATCATCCCCTATTTAAACCCTTACTGACAAGAGGGCACCCTAACAACCCAATGGTCAACCTGTCTCTCCTATACAGATGTTTGGATATAGTTTGTGATTGGAGAATAGAAATACTCCCATCTAATGGAGACCAAGAGTACTTCTCCCCATGATATGGGGAGAATGTCATCAGACATGGCCAGCGGGTATCTAGCCCTCAAATCCCTGCGGACCAGCGTAAGAATAGGTCTGCTTGTGTACTTATGGTACCCTACATATAGTATATGCTTCTCCATTCCGAGTTGTACGCTTGCTCACAATTACAAAAACTGTTGTACCCACAGGCACCAGTGGGCACTAGAAGTGCTAGCCCCACCCTTCTAAAGGGCACCCTAAAGACTCAGTCAGGATTCAGTAGCCTGGATTCAGTAGCTACTGCATAGAGTATACTGTTCTGTAAAAGGCTATGGCTGCCTTCTTCTTCATGGGGTAAAAATCGTCCTCCTCAAACAAAAACTCTAACAAGACCATGTTGGGTGAACAGGGTTTTTTGGTATACATGTATATATTTACACTATAAATTAACGGCAACATTAGGACAAAGCTTTCAATGTTATTTTTACAGAGATTCCTTGTAACACAGTGCTTTATAGTGTTACACCAGGGGCTTCATCATTAAAATTGCACTGCTTCACTGCACATAATTGGTGTGGTTCACTGTTCAATTTTATGATAATGCCCCGTAGAGTAAACAGTTATAGCAGTAAACAGGATTGGGTATTTTTTAGATGGTGTTTAAAGTGCATGGCAGAGTTTTATACTAACTCCATCTTTGCTGATTGTCTGATTAACTTGGCTAAAATTAGGAGTTATATTAGGGTCTTCAAAATGTCAAATGTCTTGGGTTGAAGGCAGATGAATGGAATAGAAAGCATTGCTTTTTTTATACTGCTTTTTCACATTGGAAGCCCTGAGGTATGGTGTCACATGATGGTTGTGTCAAGTATCGTTGAGTGGCAGATTAAAGCTTGAGGGATCAGGGTTTAGGAGTTAGTTTGATCGAGTAGTGACAGTCATGGGAGATGATGGCCAGGGGCTGTTATTTGAGATGAAGTGGACATTTAAATGGATAGCCCCATTGATGAACTGTTCGATTTGAATTTGGGCAATTGTGGATTTATCAAAGGTGTGCCACTGAAGAGGTGCTTAGCGATTTTTACTGTTATTGTTTAGTTAATGCATTCCACTAGTTTGTGTTCTAAATGAATCTTGATGGTCAGCTCAACTAGGATTGTTTTTTGAATACACAATTGGCAAAATGAGCAATGGCTAAAGATATTGGGAAAAGGTTACAGGAGATGTAGGGTTGATGGAGTGTAGGTTAATTTTGACAAGAGGGGGAAAGGATTTTGAGATGAAAGAAAGCAGAGCAACAGATACATTTATCGCTTATAGCTTATTTCTGTATATGGTCAATTGCACTGAGATGGGGACAAACCCATTTTCCAACATGGGAAGGGGGTAAATGTGACTAAAGATTGAATGTTTTGGATATTTTTCATTTCCATTAGGTGGGTAAGGTCAGGACCTTGCTTAGAAACTATGGTTTTGCCCATGTATCATTAATATTTAAAGCAGCAGACTACAAAATATAAGCTTTTTATGGGGTATTTCAAACATATTTTTCATAGTGCTCCCACTGGTATGAGGCAAAGTAAAGAGAAAATGCATTGGAAATGTATATTTTTTTTTATATTTCCACTAGCCTCCAATATTTAGCATTATATATAATCAATTCAAGAACTATTCCCCTTATCTGCCTGGAGTTATTGCTAAAAACCTTGTGGTGTAGGTAAAGTGGAAGCATACGTGCCTCATTCTTTAATACATGATAGTGGGGAGAAATAAATCATATTTATCAAATGCAAAAATATAATTAGAAAGCCTTAGGTGTCAACTATCAGTCATTAGGTAAAGAATTTTAGATTCATTAACATTATACCTCAGTATTGCCATATTTTAAATTGCAATGTGATTTGGTGTAGTTTTAGAGGAACCATACATGCCACATGAAGTGATTCCTCCAGTGTATAGTTATGGGATTTTCTAGAGATGCATTGTCATAAAGATTAAAAACTTATGCACCTATCTACATGTAAATATTACAGTCCCATTATATAAAAGGACAATGCCCAGCATCATGCAAAAATGATATCATATGAATGTGTTCACTTGATGGTGAAAAAATTAACTTCCCAAAACTGAGTCTATTTGGACCAGAATCCCATTGGAACTAATACTAAACAACAGAATTGACTCTAAAATTGGCAATTTTTTATATTAGTGTTCCCAATTATCAGGGTAGGTGCCTCAGTGCACCAGTATTTTGGACACACAATTTCAAAACAATCCAAGCAGTTTGACTTTTACCACTTAATGAGCCCTGTGTGACCCCAACTCAGTGCAATTGATATATATCGTTCTTTTGACATCCTGAAACGATGGTTGCATAAACTGGTCACTTTAGCCATATTAAGTTTGTGATCTTTTAGAATGTCTTACGAATGAATTCCTATTGACAAAATTCCCATGTTTGTTTTTAGTATCTTTAAGAAATTTGCAGGATAGCTGTGACACACTTTAAATGTGTGGTTTAAAATCTAGCTCTGACAAACTTTATGTGTGATTTAGAATCTACAGGTGCAAGTCTTTCCCTCAAATGTCAGCCTGTACTGCATCTACAGGGTTGACACATCTATTAGATGGAGATTCAGCACCTACAGGAGGAGGTCTACCTCATCCCTTTGAAATATATAGACAATAAAATATTAGACCAGTAGTGACTGGTTTCATTCACACTCTACTCCAATCAACAGCACTGGAGGAAGGAGTCATAGGGTGAAATGTCCAGTGAATTTTGATGTCTTCATGCAACCACTAATCACAGCTATGATATTCCCATTGACATACCATTGGCCAGGCCCTTTGTCAGTTTCTGGCTGGACAGGGTATAGGACATGTTCTTTTCCCCTGAGATAGAGGGACATACTGTTGAAACTACTGGATGTAAAGCTGCTGATGTAGAGGAAACAGAAGGCTAGCAGGGGGGCATTGAGGCAGAGAGAAGAGCTCATGGGGAGTAACTTCCGTTTGTCTGGATAAGCAGCTCTTAGTCTTACCTGCTCTACTAGAGAGATAACCAAGGGGGATTCCTAAGACAATTGAACAGCCACTAGCACACCTATCAACTTAAAGCTTCGCTAGATCTAGATTTAACTTAAGTAATAGTACCATCTTAACGCTATGTAGATATTAGTAACTTAATACTAAATCTTAATCTTATTAAGCGTATGCATTTTGTTAAAATAGGCTATAAATGCAACATGCTTATAACATCACAACACGAAGCACACATCACACTTCTCTAGCATTACGTGGCATCATGGCGCCACTCAACAATGACATGGTGTTGCCATTAGCCATCATAATGGCGGCCTCAAATGCACCAGTGTTTATTGCATGCCTCACTTCTCCTGCACACGAGCGTGGCACCTTTAGTGATTTTGGCAGTGCAATCTTCATCAGTCATCCCAATGCAACGTACTCAAGCATGCCGATGCGCTCCCAGCTGAGCTCAATGTGAGGACAGGTGAAATGCGGGGGGCGAATACCATGAATCCTAGGTGTCAATAGGAAGGTGATAGAGGAAATAGGGTGAAGGATAGGACAGATTCAAAGGCATAGACGGCATCTTGAAACTTAATTTTCAGAATAACTTTGGTGCCTGCGGGTCCCATGATATGATATGAGGGTTATGTGGTCTTTGCTCTGTAGATGCACTTTACAAATTTACAAAATAGAATCAGGATGACCGTTGAAAGAAGTACATAGAATCTGATTGCCAAGTCAGATTTGATACGTCCTGCATATCCAATATTGAATTCACAGGACAGGATTAGTATCGTCAAGGATGGACAGATTCTTAAGTGAAGCCTCAAGGTCGTCGAGCATGGTGTCTGACTCCTACTTGGTGAGAGTCAGATTTGCTCCTAGAGCGGATCTGAACCTCAATAGCAAGGTGAACAAGCTATGGTGCCTGTGAAGCAGATAGAATGAAATGCATAAGGATGTAGTAGTAAAAGCAAAACAACTAATAATTGGGCCATAAATTTTAACTATATTAGCATTCCATCCACTGGAAGGCTTGCTGTAAGCTCTATCCTTAAGCTGTTCAGCATTTTTCACAATATCTATCACATAACCCTCTTGTGTATTCAAATCTTCCACATATCTCAAAAAAATTAACATGAAATTCCTTCGATTCAGGGATTTTCAAGTCAAATAGGTCTCCCCCTCCATATTTGTTGAAATCAAGTTTAATGGAGTAAAAAAGTGGAATGTTAATGCCAGTATTTATGGTATAATTTGAATCAGTCTCACACATGATCATATTTTTGTTCAAAATGAAGATGGTGGTAATTAGTTGACACTGACAAGGCAAATCCACAATGCTTAAGGGCGCCATTGTAATCAGCGTGTTATTTTTACCAATACACTTCATGTAGGCTGTTTGTTCTGCCATGATTAGCACATGTATGTTCGATGAGATTGCAGTATGATTAAAATCTGGCATTCTCTTTGATGTAAAATCAAATCTACACAAGTTTGTTATGACGTCATAGTCAGTGTCAAAAAATATAGCTGACAAACATGACGTAGCATTCATACCAAAAAGCTGCATGGCTAACTGTATTTCTTTCTGCTTTGCAGGCATCACTCCTTCACTTTTCACACCGTGTCCCCAGGGTGTCAGGCAATATCCCTTACAGAACAAAACTAAAAAAAACTAATTTTACAGCCAGGAAGCAAGGTTTCAGCAGGTACTTACTTTATTTATGCAACCAACTCAAACCTTAATTGAATTAGACATATATTCAAAATGATGCATTTTAGTTTGTCTGGGTTCCTTCACCAGTATTTTATCAGTATGCCTATATGTATTTCTACGTAACTCAGGCACTGACTGCTATAGTGAGACATTGTTGAAGTTACAGGAATCACAAGGCAGCTCTTCTCAAGGGCACCGTAAAGGCCCTGACAGGCTTCAGTAGCAGCTACAACCAATCCAAGTCTGTAAATAACCCAGCCTCTGTGCAACTAAAAGGCCTTCTTGTTCAAGCAGAGCATCTCTGAACCTTATGCTTGGGGGACTGCTTTATTCTGGGATAGACACTTTGTGTCCTAAAAAAGCCTGGAAGGATACACCATATGGACTGAAATGGAGGAGGATATGAAAACATGTGTGGCCTATTAGTGAAAGGGTAGATTCAGTTGAACTAGTGGTAGCTGGTTTTAACGTCTCTTTCTCTGTCTCTCCTCATCAATTGTTTAAGCTGGATCTCCCAGTGAGGAAAATCCATGATGGTTGTCCCAGTAGGTGGGGATTAACATCAAGGGTTCTGGTCAATTGTGAAGTGATGGTTTGTTGTGGGAAATGTCTGGAGACATTTAAGGATTGGCCCAGCTATGTGCCAATTCTCAAAAATCAAAAGTCACCCCTTCTTGTTGCATTTACCTGTGACCTGCAGCCAGACAGTGTAATGCCAGTCAATATGAGAACTCGCAGGACACGAGCATTTGCTGTAAGATCTCTCCCGGGCCCACAACAATAATCAGACTGCAGTGCCAAATTTCTGACTCTAATCTTGGGGCAGTGGGCTGTATTTTGGTTTTCGTGTCTTCCCAATCGGACCATTATTAAGGTTTTTACAGCCTAAAATAAAAGATAATACTGTTTGTTAAGATTTGCAGAGTTGAATTTCCTGACAGTTATAATCTTAAGATATTCAGTCAAAATCAATACAGGCCTCCAGAATGATAAAATCTGCAGGACCGAATGGCCTTTAAGGAGGAAAAGTTTTCATATAGACTGCGATGCTGAGGGACCTTTGCTCTTAGTATGTATTTATAGTACAGATAGGTCTCTAGCTTTATAGAAGAGAAGAGAGTAATCCTAGTGAGTTTCTCCTTGGATGAGCAGCCCTTATCCTTCCCACACAGAATCTAAATGTGTCTACAACAACTATCACACTCATCATAGCTCAACCTCACTTTACTAACCCCCATCATAACCCTTGTAGAGGAATGTGGGATGTGTGTCTGACAAGGTAGCAGGTACGGAGGTCATATTGGTAAAGGTGGAAGGATTTGCCATGAGACATTTCAATTGTTAATGGTCGAGTGGCAAATCCTATACTATGCTAGTTTCTATGTATTGCTAGAGAGTATAGAAACTGAAACGGCATTGCCTCTCCAAAGACTTCTTTTCTTGTGTTAAGCACTTTATGTTGGTGCCAGCAAGGGTGGAATATCTCAGACATTTTAAGTAACTAAAAGTAGCTGCCATCGTACACTCTAGATGGCTTAATGCTTCCCACATCACATCTTCTGTGGCATTAATCATATCAAGGAGGCAGCCTGGCAGTTCAAATCTAGTATGGTTGTAGTTTTTAATATCCTATATGTGGATCTCTTATGGGTTTAGATAATATTTATAATGTTGTATATTATCCAAGATACTTTTACCTGGAGACTGTTACTGGTGTAATTATTTTGTTTTTATTGTTGTTTTTTTCTCAGATTGACTATAGAAATCCCCAGAGTCAGTGGTATCCCCTGTCTAAAGCAAGTGATATGAACAGATACACACTTATTTTGTATACTTGGTGGTATATGAGATATGTAAAAAGAACACTAATTCTGTGATTTACGTAACCCCTGATATCCATTTGGGAAAGAGTTTCAGTATCATTCAAATCCAGAGATTGGGATGGCAATTATGTTCTGAGATTAATGTATGATGCTCAATTGACTGTATTTTGAAATACCTCCTGTTAAGCATTTGAGAGTTGTGAGTCATTTGAGGCTGCTTTTACAGCACAAACTATAAGAGAGTTTTGTGTTGGTCCTGTTTCACCTATGTGTTAGCCTTTGTCTAACCTTCCATCTGTCTGAAAAAAATAGTTTGTTAGTGGCCATATCCGATTTCTTTGGAACCAACTAGAAGCATAGGATTTATTTGAACAAAATACATACTGTAGTACTTCACTTATAAGGCATAGCTTATACACAAGGATGAACCCTGCTGTGCCTCAAAGGATCCATATAATATGAGAGGGAGCCTTACATGCAAGGGTTTTAAACTATAGTATAATTATGAATAGGATGAGTTCACTGGCTGAGTTACAGGTGTAAAGATGGCCAACCATCACGCCCATGCGATGGTAGCAAAGTCCATCCCTATCACTTTACCTTATGGTGGTCCATGAATTCTAGGTATTGAAATAGTCAGCACTATCCATTTACCTGGTGGTAGTGGGAGCACTACCAATGCTACCTCAAGTAAAAGAATTTGCACAATCATTCCTCTTCCCTATATCAGGGTCTTATAAAATCCACAGGATTGCTCAACACTACCATCCCTGGGGGGGGGGCGTTTTGAATTAGCCTCCTGAGATGAGGTGCTTCTTATGAGCAATTGTGATGCATTTATGGAATAGGTAAAGATAGAGATAGAGACCTAGAAAATGTAGGTCAATCTAATCATGCTAATCACCATTTTTCAGAGATGACAAGAGAGGGCCAAATATCTAATGGTTGTAATCTATGATAGAGCTGTCATATGTTTGTTTGGTGGGCATCCCACTGCATGGTTCCAAAACACATGCTTCCCAGATTTGTATCCCTGTTTATATAATTTTGTAAAGAGCACATCAACCGTTAAAAAGCAGTGTCATCATCAAGGGTCCACTGTTAAATTGAACTATTCTATAGAAAGCAGTAAAGATTTGCCAGGTCAAGGGACAAACAATAGAAGACTAATAATAATAAATGATATGTCTCCCACTATGAATACCCAAACTATGAACCACACCAAAAGAAGCTTGTTCCAGACTCTTGGTCAAAGTATTATGTATTTTGTATTCAAAATATAATTAGTTTTGTATTAAATTAATAACCACTTGTCATGGGTGATCATATGTAGATATTCTGATTGGGCCAGATTATACATATATGGGTCAGGTCGCCAGAAAGCAGTAGATTTTGTGTTTTTGGGTAATTTTGGACTCTTATGACTCTGGAGAAAGAAGTAGTAAACCAATCTTATCTTGCATAGTCTCATTTGATAGAGGACACATAGGGCTATCGGAGAAATGTAGATTTGTGGTCATCCATCAAAAACACCCAGACTTATAGCCTGCCAAAGTGAAAAAAAGGCCAAATTTGTTCTTTTTTGAGTTTTTGTATTTTTCACAAGTGTCCTGTATTGTATAAAGAACATCTGGAGTATCCCAAAGTTATTTTTTGTATTGTATGTGATCATAGGTATTATTTCCATGAGGTTTGGATATGTTACTGAGTAAGAATTTTTCATTATGTGTCTTTGAAAATGGAAATCTTTACTTTGTAACGTCCGGTACGTAAAACTAAATCAGTTATAAAACATGGAAAAAATGGAGCTTTAAAAATCATTGCTATTACCCATATGAAGGGCCCTATTATCTCCTACTTTGGTGAACAAATTGTGTGTCTATCTGCATTTGTCTCCTTGTGAGAGCAGCTTATGTGACATAATTCTGATAAAAGTACCGGAAGTTACATAACGTCCGGTACTTTTATCATCATGTAAGAGGCAGTCTACTGTGGATGTATAACTCAAATTTTGTTCCATTTTGTAATTGAAGTCCATAATAGACATATTGGCCTTGTTATTTCATGTGTTTGTTATGCATAATAGGACATTCCTATATTACTGAGAGCAACTTTAAATACCTCTTATTTCATCATTTTGGTATCGGACGTTACATGACACAAAACCAGCAATAAAAATGGAACCGAACATCCTAAATTGGTATTTTTTGGTTTTCTTAGCTGGAGGCCATTTCACCGCATTTAATACAATAAACACGGACGTCCGTATTTTAAATACGGACATCCGTGTTTCAAATTTCTGTCCATATTTGAACACCTACTGCCCCCTTCCCCCTCCGTATTTGAAATATACTTCATATTGTAAATGCGGAGGGGGGAGGGGGCAGTAGGTGTTCAAATATTGACATAAATCTGATACACGGACGTCCGTATTTAAAATACGGACGTCCGTGTTTATTGTATTAAATGCGGTGAAACGGCCTCCTGAAGGGATATCCCTTCACAAATTTGTTAAGGTTATATAAAGTAATTAGAAAATTAATTTTTCAGGCCCCTCACGGGCAAAATCTTTCACTTTCTGACGAGTGAGTGAGTGAGTGAGTGAGTGAGTGAGTGAGTAATAGATGTTTAACGCCATTTCGACAGCTAAGGTCATATTCATGGCGAGAACTACATTACACAATTTCACAGGGTAATGTGTCAGTGCCCGCGCATATGTGCACCACACACATCCCGAGGGGATAGGAAGAAAGAGATATAGACCCTTTTAAGTGGGCTAGGGAAGCCCCACTTTCTGACGACCTGACCCATATATATATATATATATATATATATATATATATATATATATATATATATAATGGGTAAAATCTTTTTTAGGGGTCTCAACTTTCGACACTTATGTCACACTGCTGTGGAAAATTCTTAATGTCATATTGGCTGTTTTAGCCATCATCAACGTATAGCAGACACTAAGATCTAAAAGTGCTTTTTTTAATTAGTCCATTTTGACGATTTTTAGTGGGTTTAAGCCCTAAATATCATGAAAATCTGAGATTTTTAAAATGTCACAAACAGCTTTTTCATATATCTAGGAGTATAATTTGATGCAGACTCCAGTTAAGAGGTCAATATCCATTTCAATCAATCACATTAGGCTGGAAAACTAGATAAACAAAATATATTTGATACATCTGAAGGCATTATCTTACTATTTTCAGCCTGATTTTGCATATAGGTGAATTTATGGCAATGTAAGATCCAGCAACTTGGTCATAATTTCTTTAATTTTGTAGTAAAATGCTTGTAAAATCACAAGTAATTCGTCCCCTGTGAGTATTTTGACCATACAAAATATCAATGAGCTATTTTAAATATTTTCCTGTCTGTAGTACATTATAGCTCAAAATATGGTGTGGACAGTGCACTTGCCGGATCTTACACCTAAAAGGCCTTCAGTAAATGCTACAGAGGAAAATAGTGATGTAACTTAGGTATTAAATTGTGAAGAAAATTTAATATAAGGGTCATAACTTGTCATTATGCAAAAACCGTTTGATGTAGCTAAGATACTTTAGGCAGGGGGTGATCATGAAAAGTGGTTGTTTTAGCACTTTTTTTATGTTGTAACTTGGCTCGAAAGTTGAGACTCCTGAAAAAAAAATTGCCCATATATATATATATGGGCCAAATTTTTTAAAATGGTACTTTTAGCATTTTACAGGGTTTTTAAGCTTTACCTACCAATAGGGTCCAAACCTATGCACTAGCCTGATGTTTTTTTGGTTTCATTCAAGAGAAAACATCCTAAGCTTTCAAATGAGTGTAAACTTCAGCAAATTGGACCATAATATTTTGGAGTTATTTGTCCTCAGAGTTGAAAAAAGACCAAAAAGTGTGTACTTCGCTGAACAAGTACACCCCCCACATGCTGCTTATACTGTACAACACCCCTAAAATTCACTTTTGGAATTCAATACATATGTAAACTCTGAGATCCAAAGGGTTTTAACCCAATGTACATGGTGACATTTTTTTCTCCCCCTTCATACTGAATAAAAATATTCTGTTTCTACCATCCATGTTACACTTAATTTTGAGGGACATTCGAGGGTTTTATATGGTATGAAAAGTTTGTGGCCACACCTATTATCTTTTACTCTTGGCCCTAAAGTGTATTGGAATACACATTTTGAGAAGGGAGTAACATTTAACATTTTGGTTAATGAATCAAATTCTACTGCTTCAATACAGTAAATTTTTGCTTTGCATAGTGTTTTGGCACCTCCTAATTAATCATGAACAAAAATTGGTCCCATATTGACTCGTTGTGCCCTTTGTAAACCATAAAATATGATCTGGTGTTACTCTCTGCTCAAAATTGTAAGTTCTTTGGCGCTAAACCAGATGACATCTCTGTCATCCCTCGCACGGCGCATCCATATGGGTCTTTTCAAATCACAACAAGGACACTTCCAGCTATTGTTTGATGCATTTTTTGTCCAATTTTACCAACAATTTTTATTCCTACAGCAAAATATAGGTAAGGGATCAGCCAAAATTTCGCTGTAATAAGATGTAATTCTATATAACCATGTAAACTAGAGCTATGTTTTCCAGGCATTTGGGGCTTATATTCAGTGTAGTAAGCAAGGATTCTGAAAGATATGTACTCATATGTTAGAAAAATGCTGCAATATCAAATTTGAAAAATCTGAAATATTTGACACTTTACCACTTAAAAGGGCCATATCTAGGCTTCTAAATCTGCGACTTCAGTACCATTTTGTTAGGATGGGTCACATATGATATCCTGATGATAGATTATACACTCCCGCATCTTCCTCGAGTATTTGGTTATAATCCCAATACTTTAAGTGTCTGCCTGAGTGTAGAAACTCCAAAATTCTGCATCAGACCCAAAGATTTATCCCACTTTTTCACATCTCATGTCCCTAATATCATAAAGATTACTGTTTTTTGTGGCTTTTATGATAGATGCACCTCTCGCTTATTTCAAAAAATGTGTTATATGTTACCTACATGTAGTTATTTAGCCCCACTAACCCAATCAATGGTGGAATTTAGAATTTTGAGCAGAGAGTAACACCTGATAGGAAAATGTTGTAATTTTTTCGAGGAATATCCATCAAACTCCACCTACTACTGTTTCATTTGGTTGTTATGGAGTCCCCTAACCCAACTATGTAGATTTGTGTACATAATTTGCACTTTGTGCTATTTAGGGGGGTGAAATTAATTTTGAGCAGGGAGTGACGTGTTACTCCCTGCTCAAAAAAGTCAAATTGTGGTCCAACTTGTGACCAGTTCTATCACAAACTAATTCTAGATATGGAACAGATAGTAGTTGCATATTAAAGTATGCATATTGAAGCTAATAAAGATGAATTTTGGTGATTATATGGCTTTTGAGAAAGCTAAAAGAAAATTGGGGTTTTAGAAAGAAATTCTCAGAAAAATCCATCAATGACAAAAGATCAATATCTGATATCTCTGAAAGTTTTTGAAGGAACATATTCATTTTTGGAATTATGATACATACTTACTAGTTGATGTTGTAAATAGGTTTAGGAGTCATTAGGATATATTTAAGAGGTATGTCTAGTTGGTCTCTGAATTTCGAGCAGGGAGTAACACAAATTACAACAGATTATCTTTGAATGCGTATAAAAATGGACCTGCTAGGAGTTGCTGGGTATGTAAGGTGTTTTTATGGCGCCAAGACATTGCCTTAGAATGTAAAGTTGTTTTAACTTATTTTGAGTTACACTGTTTTTGCTTTGTCAGAGCCAAAAGTACCACTTTCAAAAATTTGGCCCATATGTATATATATATATATATATATATATATATATATATATATATATATATATATATATATATATATATATATATATATATATATATATATATATATATATATACATATATGTCTGATATCTATATGGCTTTACTCAAGTATATTGAAACTGTGGTGAAGAAATTACTCGTGAGTGGTATTAAGGAGGATGTGTAGACCAAGTTTGGGAAAATGGCAAAATTGATTAGACCCTAAATTGCTGTAGACAGGCAGAATGACTCCCGCATGTGGGTATAATTATATGTTTGGTTGTCAGAGGTGTGAGAGTCCTACAAGGTTGACAGGTTGCACAAAGAAGATATTAGGGCTAGATGTTGGAGAAAGAGGTAACATTCTTTTTCATGTTATAAGTATGAATGAGTGTAGATGAAAAACAAAATTTTCAAATATCAAAGTAAGTCCTGCAGGGAGAAAATTAGGAATGCAGCTTTGAAGCATAAAGCAGGATGTTGAGCCTACTTCCTTCATTCCATTAACTCCGTTTTCTTCTAATTCAGCAATATTGTAATCCCAGTATTTAAAGGCACCCTCTTGAAATAGTCACCAGAGGTTAATTCAAAAGGCACTACCATCACTGCTCCAGCAATCTTTCTGCCTTATCCATTTTAGTGGTGGTAAGGTGTGACTGCCTTGCTTTATCACAGCCAGCCCTATGTATCTAGGTGGTGGTAGCCTCAGCCCTGCATACACTTTTACAAGCAGAACACACTGTGCACAGGGGCAAGAGGGCCACAAGCAGAACACACTGTGCACAGGGGCAAGAGGGCCAAAATAAATGAATAGCTGTGGAAACACTCCTTTTCACAACAGTAGTTACACAAGCATTCCCCTTCCCTATATGAGCTAATTATAGAATATAGGGTGCACTAAAAGACAGAAGGGAAGCATGACATTACAGTGGACTTAACGCATGAGTAGCCTTAAGAGCCCGCAAGGACCCTCAGCAAACGTCCTCCCTCCCATATATATATATATATATATATATATATATATATATATGTATGTATGTATGTATGTGTGGTGGTCCCGCGTCGTCTTCGAGGTACCTTCGTGGTCCTCGTGGGCGGCGTCGAGAGCACCTCTATTACCCGACGCCTGGGGGCGCTGGAGTCCAGCGCCACGTCACCACTTGGTCACGTGGCCCTCGACTCCGGTGTATATAAGGCCGTTGTACGGCCTTCCTCAGGGTCAGTCCAGCCCCGACTGACCATTGTGAGCAATGGTCGGCGGCTGCCCGGCTACCATATTCTAATACTCCTCTGTGCTACTGCACAGAGGGGGTTCATGTGGAATATTAACTCTAGACACTAGAAGGCCTAGTGTCGAACCTGCAATAGAGTTCAAACTCTGCCACCTGTAACTGTGATCGAGAACGGCTGATGCCTATGTGTTATTAGACAATAAAGTTTTAACTGGAACCTGAATAGTTGTTCTTCGTTGTTTATCGAAAGATTCGATATAACATCGAGGGGTAGAACGCTACACTGGTGCCGTGACCAGTTGTTAACTTTAGTCCGCATAGGTACTGCGAGCTTAAGTTCGACATGCAGGGTCACTTGGATGAAGGTGATGACCCCAATCATCAACATCAAGTGACTACAGGCCCGTTAGTGGATATGAATGATCCACTAATTGGTGGTGGTTTGAACCACTCGCTGATATTAGGTCCATCGTCTGACCCGTTGGGCCTGTATCAAAGGAGCCGGCTACTCAATTGGCGAGTATCGACTCAACTCTCTCCGGCGGCTGAGAACTTCTTGAGGACACAGAGTTTGTCCTATGTAGAAAAATCAGCCTCGCCCGTAGGAACTCCAATGGGCCTTGGCAGTTGGTCCTTCGAGGGTCCCTCGCCCGTGTCGATACAAGGAAGTATTGACAGTGGCAGGGGACTCAACGAGGAGTTGCTACAAGAGCAGCAACGCCAACTGCGCCAGGGTCGCCAACAGTTGGATGCTCTCGCGAGTAACACCATGAAAGCTCAGGAGAAGAGTACAGAAATAGAGCTGAAGTTGGAACAGATTAGGCAGCAGGCGTTGGAGGCTTCGAACAAGACTCAGATCGCAAATAGAGAGCTTACTGATCTTCAAGAGAAGGTCAAGCAGCTCTCTAGCGAAAAGGAGTCCTTGCTTGCAACGAAGTCAGAGATCGAGCGTAGTCGGTTGACAGCAATGGATTGTCAATCGCTAAAAGCAAAGATCGATCGCCTTGCTACAAGCCGCCGAGAATGTGTCGAGAGAGCTCGAAACGATTTTCGGGATGCCCAGCACGAGCAGACGTCCCTTAAACATAAGTTGAAACTACAAGAAGTAGAAAAGACTATGTTGGAGGAACAACTGCAAGAGTTGTGGCATAAGTTGAACCAACAATCAGCCGAGCATACTGAAGAAGTAGCTGAGCACCTAACGGCTTATGAAAAGCAGGTGAAACAGCTACGTCAGGAACGGGAGTCGTTACTCTGTCAGATGCAAGCTGACGAGGATGCTCGAGCCAGGGACGAGGCAGAAATGCGTCGTCGCTGTGAGGAACGAATCGAACACGCAAACAAAATGGCGGAATATCAGGTCTTAATGGAACAAAAAGCGAGGCATGAGGCCGAGCTTAATTCCTTGAAGTCTGAATCCCTAGTAGCCCAGTCACTGAAAGATCAGAAGGATTCGGACACTTTGGGAGCCATACGTGGTGAAATCGATGAGCTCCGACGAGAGATATTGACTCGCAGAAAGGCTGATGAAGCCAGGGTGAATAAAGAAGTTCGTGATGAACTCGCACTCGAAGAACGTCTGAAGGAGCAGACGGAATCGAAATTGCGTACCGCTAGACTTCGAGATAAGCAACAAAGTAGTGAATGCAGCACTACTAGAGTTGCTACTCAAGGGGATCTAGTCGAAAACCCTGACTACAGAGAGTGGCTTGACCATGCCATGAAGGAGGCCAAGCAACTCTTTGCCATCAGCGAGCAACGAGATCTCTCGAAACCCGAACATGCCCGCCTGGAATTCCTAGTGTCGGAATTAAGACAGGCGGAACGTTCAAAACAGCAGGCGGAGATAGATAGAATGGTGGGAGCAATCGACGACATCTCGAAAGTGGATTCGAGGTCGCGCCGGACCCAACCAGTTCCTTCAATGCCGCGCACCGATGGTCTAAGTGAAGTGATCGGGCAGTTCTCGACCCCTATCACGACCCAACAACATGTTGATCCACCCAAATATAGGGATATCAGATTCGAGGCTTCGCGCTTGAGTGATGCCGATTCTGGTAATCCCTGGGGGATGAATCACAGTCGTGCAGACACGACTATGAGAAACATGGGGATGGACCATCAAATACCTAGAAGAGGCAGAACATTCGCCCTTGATCAGGTCAGGAGATCAAGCAGAATGTTTGAAAATACCTCTATCGGGCATGAACCAGCCCGAACTAGGTCAGTCGAGTGCCCTCCATTTACATGGAAGGACGATTGGCTCCGTTGGTACCACGGATTCAATCACGTCCGTCGAGTAAATGTATGGACCTCGAGTATGGCATTAGCTCAACTCCTCATGTTACTCCAGAATGGCCCTGCAGCTGATACTGTGTGGCTATGGGAGGAGCATGGAGATGGGACTTTGGAGGGACTGGTCGACATGGTAACGGAAGCCATGACTTCTAGCCTTCAAGACCCCATTGTTACAATGGAGAAGAGACGCCAAGGCAAGAACGAAAGCATTAGAGCCTATGGCTTTGCTTTGAGACGTCTTGCCGGCGATGCCTATCCAGGTGTGGACTTCTCGGTTGAATGGCTCATAACCAAAGTCAACCAGTTGTTCATAGGAGGACTGTATGACGTTGATTTACAACAAGACGTTCTTCGGGAGTGGCGCACTTACATGTCCCTAAAGGATCTCATGGACTTGGCAGACGAGTTGTTGCGGAAACGACAACTCCTGCCGAAGTTGGTGAATCCTACCTCGACAAATGCATTGTCGGCGTTGGCCGACGCCGCTTTGGTTGAGGAAGGACAGGGCGAAGTCTCCTCATACTCGAAGCCCGGGGCGGGGAGTAAGACTAAGAAAGGTCAGAAATCCGCTGGTAAATCGAAAACACCAAACAAGGCCTCCAAACCCAAGGTACAGGAGCAGACCTTCTCGCTGAGTCAATTGAAGAATTTACTCAGGGTTATCGAGGGAGGGGATGTCCCTGGTACTAGCTCGGAGAAGCCGAGTACCTCCGTTCGACGCCAAGTGTTGGAACTGCAAGAAGCAGGGGCATTTCGCACGAACTTGCCCCGAGCCGATTAAAGGACTACCACCTGACGCGACGGAAAACTGAGGCGGGCGGCTCGACGTGGCAATCGAGCTGCCCAACCATCGAACAGCCAAGGTATCAGCACCTCTGGCACTCCTGATCAGACGACAGTAGATTCGAGGGAACTAGGTAAGGTCCCGGTAGGGCCGTCCCAGCCCTTTACCACAGCGGCACCGGTTGATCACCGGTCGGGTTCCGAAGATGTCGGTGTAGAAAAAGCTTCAATGGCCAAGGAACAGGGCGCTGGCAGCCCGAACTCCGAGGTCGAGGGTTCGACTGGATCGAAAGTGAAAGTCGACGCCGGGAGAGAAGCCCTGATGCGGCAGCTGGCCAGAGTCTGCGCAACAGAGCTTCCCTCAGATGATCCCTGTCTCTCTTTTCTGAAGAGGAGGGGGATCGATCTGAGTACTGACGTAGGGTTGAGAATGCTAGCAGGAACCGCCCCCTTGTCGGGGAAACGATGGTACCTGTCTGCAGAGATTCGAGGGCGTTCTCTGGACTTCCTGATAGATACTGGTGCCAGCCACACCATTGTCTCTCGGGAACTCGCGAAAACGTTAGTGGTGCCGTCAGATAATCTCTACGAGGGAATAACGGCGTGCACTGCGTCTGGAGCCGAAATGCGGACCTATGGTCGATTGGTTCTACCTCTTAAGGTCGCATCGACCCACTATGTGTTTAGCCCAATAGTGGCCGATGTGGCTGACGATGGCATTCTGGGGCTCGACTTCGCGGCATTATACGGTATGATCTTGAACCCACGGACGGGTCAATTGGTCATGACCGAGCCGGTAGAAGAGCACCATCAGTGTAAACTGAAGAGAGTGTCATCGATAGCCTCAGTAGCACAGACCACTAGGATACCTGCCAGACATCGGTGCGACGTCTTGGTAAAATCCGAAGGTCTGGAAAGAGACCGACAGGGCATAGTCGAACCCGACCTGAACACTCTGAGATGTTTTGGGTTGGTTGGTGAGGCTGCCCTTGTCAGCAATGTTCGTCGAACAGTGTTTCCCGTCTGTAATCCACTAAATCGAGACATTGTCCTGGAGAAAGGCCAGGTGGTCGGTACTATACAGTACGCTGACAGAAACGGTGAACTCTCGTCACCGGAGGTAGGATCCGTGATGATGCGTCTCGAGCAAGAAGCTGCAGACATCGAGACGGCAGAAATCGCGAGCACCCACACGGGGGAGCTCCCTACCTGGCTGTTAGACATGTATGGCGACACCCACCTGACCCAGCCAGAGGAAAGACTGAAGCTGTCCGCCTTACTACGTAAGCATGTGGATGTCTTTAAATCCCCAGATGAGCCGTTAGGGCGCACCGATCGATGTCTGCATAACATCGACACGGGTGACGCACAACCTATCCGAGTCCCTTATAGAAGGATTCCGCTCAGCAAGAAGGCTGCGGCGGATGAACAACTTAAGGAGATGTTGGATACGGGGGTGGTTAGGCCAAGTACAAGTCCCTGGTCCAGTCCTGTCCAGATGGTGACGAAAAAGGATGGGACCATGAGATTCTGCGTCGATTATCGATGTCTGAATGGAGTGACTAAGAAAAATGCCTACCCCCTCCCGCGCATCGACGAATCCTTGGACGCCCTAGGAGGAAACAAGTGGTTTAGTTGTCTCGATCTCCAATCGGGATATTGGCAGATCGGGATGAATCCCGACGACGTCGAGAAAACCGCTTTTTCCTACCAGAGGGGGCTCTACGAGTTCGATCGCATGGCGTTTGGTTTGTGTAACGCCCCCGCCACATTCGAGCGAATGATGGAGGAGATGTTGAGAGGTTTGCTAGGTAAAAGTTGCCTGGTTTATCTCGATGATATCATCGTCTTCGGCAAAACGACGGATGAAGCAATGGCGAATCTGGCAGAAGTCTTCAACAGGATTCGGGCATGGGGACTGAAGTTGAAACCTAAAAAATGTCAACTTTTTAGGACTTCAGTCGAGTACCTGGGCCGAATCGTGTCTGAACAGGGTATAGAAGCCAACCCGGGGAAAATTAGCGATGTAATGACTTGGGCTAGGCCCACTACAGTGAAGGAAATCCGATCCTTCATTGGTTTTTGTTCCTACTACCGAGAGTTCATCCCGGGGTTCGCGGAACTCGTGAGTCCTTTGCAGGACTTAGTGATCCAAAAACCTAAAGGTAGTAGAGGTCGTTACGAGGCATTCGCATGGACGGAGAAAGCCGAACATGCTTTTGTCGAGTTAAAACGAAGTTTCAGGGAGACACCTGTACTTCGATTCCCCACACCCGACGGTCGTTTTATCTTGGACACTGACGCTAGCAACACAGCGATCGGGGCTGTTCTATCCCAGGTGCAGGATGGAATGGAGGTCCCGATCTCATTTGCCAGCAACACTCTAAGTAAAACACAACGAAACTACTGCACTACCAAAAGGGAACTGTTGGCAGTTGTCGTGTACACCAGGAAGTTTAGGCACTACCTTTATGGTGGTAACTTCACTATCCGCACCGATCATTCGTCTTTGAAATGGCTCCTAAATTTCAAAAAGGGTGAGGGAATGATGGGTAGGTGGCTGGCCCACCTTTCGGAGTTCGGTCTCGAAAACTCTAAGATCGAACATCGAAGTGGGGCCGAGCATCTAAACGCCGATGGCCTTAGTCGTATCCCTGTGCGGCTATGCCAGAGGTCGGATTGCACAGACTGCGGCAGTCATAATGCTGTTTTGGCAGCTGTAAGTGGTTTAGTAGACAGCCGGGTGGGTGTTGCATTTTGGTCTCTCGATGAACTCATTGATGCTCAGAAAGCGGACGCTGACATCAAACGAGTTGCTGAATGGCTAGTTAAGGGGGCTAAACCCACTAGGCCTGATGTATCGATCGAGAGCGCCGAGGTACGGAAATTAGTAGGGCAATGGCCTCTACTAACCTTCCGTGAAGGCTTGTTGTGTCGCTGGAAAGTCGAGGCGGGTCGAGCTAGGCGCACGATTCAAGTAGTTGTACCACGCCAACTGAGGGGTGAGGTACTCTCCTTTTGCCACGGACACCGAACAGCGGCACATTTTGGTCGTAAACGAACGCTCGAAAAAGTGAAAAGGAGATATTACTGGCCCGGGATGGGAAAGGACATAGGTCGTTGGGTTCGACACTGTCCTACCTGTTGCCTGGTAAAGCCCGGCGAGGGCATGGGTAAGTCTCCTCTGCACCAAGAGTTGTTCGGGGTGAGATTCGGGAGGATAGCTATGGATATCATCTCGGGATTTGCACCCACGCCAAACAAGAATACTTGCATGTTAGTAATCCAGGATTACTTCACCAAGTATGTACGCGCTATTCCCCTACCAAATCACACGGCAGAGACCTGTGCAGAGGCCTTCGTGAACGAATGGGTTTTGACCTTTGGAGTCCCGTTGCTTCTGCATTCCGACCAAGGTCGAGAGTTTGAGTCTCGACTCTTCTCTGAGATGTGTGAATATTTGACGATTGTAAAACAGAGAACCAATCCATACAGACCACAGAGTGATGGTCAGGTGGAAAGGTTCAATAGAACGTTGATTCAGAGTCTGACTATGTTGGTAGACAAACATATGGACGACTGGGATGAACAGGCTAAATATGTGGTGTCCGCATATAACAGCTCTGAGCCCAGTTCTACTGGATGCAGTCCAAATATGATGGTATTCGGGGAAGAAATTCTCATGCCAGCGGATGTGATTTTCGGCTCAATCGAGAACCCACTCGAAGTCCCTTGTTCCGTCACCTTCGTGGAACAACTTCGTGACCGATTGAGGGAGAGTTATAGCATGGTAAGGGAAAACTTAGGTAAATCTGCGGAACGCCAGAAGGTCGGGTATGACTATGGGCTAAAGCAGAGAAGATACTCAGTTGGTGAACAGGTGGTGAGGTACCACACCCCCCAGGCAGCTATGAAGCTTGCCCCCAACTGGGATGGGCCGTTCGTTGTAGATTCTGTCCTCTCTGAGTCGACATTATTACTTCGATCATCCCGCGGACGGTTGCAAAAGAGCAATGTTGATAGAGTGCGCCGGTGGTTGGGCGTAGAACTATCACAAACTGTCGAGTTGTTGCAACCACAACTTGATGATGATTCACCTTCTCGTAAGGCTACGAAAAGGGCTAAGTCTGTTTCTGGACAGGTCGAAATAGAGGTCGAAAGGTCGCGGCCGGAAGTCCAGTCTAAAGAACAAACTAAGCAGGGTCATCGAAAACGACAGCAAAAAGCTCGAAAACTGAGCGAGGTGGAGGTGTTGGATGCCAGTAAACCATCAAAGCGGCGCCGTGGTCGACCGGCCCGTCGAGATAAGTCGAAAACATCTAAACAGCCTTTGAAGGGATGTCGGAAGCCCGACCCCCCCTCGAAGGTGCGAACGACTGAACAAACCTCACATCGAAACGTTTCGATTGAAGTGAAAGATCAGTCACTCCAGTCCGGACCTATGACTCGAGCGAGGCTTAAGCGCCAAGGCTCATCAAAGGAACGGTCAGCGAGTGTCGAGGATGAAAGGAAAGCCAGAGCAAACACTCTGGCTCCTGCATCCACACCGTCACAAGTGATGGGGGGCAGACGCCGACGGAAACGGGTTAATAGCCCGGTCGGCCCGGCCACATCAAAGGACGGCGGGCTAGGAGGGGGTGATAGTAACCCGCCCCGAGGCTCAACACTCGTTCCTGTAGTAAAGGTTAAAATCAGGAAAAGCCCTAGATTAAACCCTACTCAGTAATCGATGTTTCGCACAATACTAAGCAGCAGCTTTACTAACCTGTGTTTTTAATGAGACTTTAAAATAACGGGTGCCATTCTTGAGTAAATCTGTCTGTGGACGTGAAGCCGACGGTGAATAAAAAATTACACAACGAGAAGTCGTACGATTGCCTCTTAGTTTGAGACAAACTGACACTGGAAACATGGAAATTTGGAGCCTCTGATTTTATTGACTGTGAGGACGGGTTCCCAGCATAGGCTGGTGGATACTGCCCGAAGGGTAGATCCATATTGGAACCATTTTTTTTAATCCCGGTAGTCTGATGAAGGAGGGGGTGCCCAGATTAATCCATGTTAATAGTGTTGGAACCCATAGACCGCATAGGAAATAACGGCATATGCAAACATTGCGACTGGAGAAGCAGAGCGTGACGGTGAGGGGAGAGTGAGTCGTTCTATTTTTTTGAGCAGTACCTTATTTGGTCATGGCGTGATGCGCTGTGGACCAATAGGGTTCGCCCTCCTCGGTCACGTAGCCCCTTCCTCCAATCAGAGACGTGCGCCACAGGGATAAAAGGCCGCGTCGCCCACCACGGAGGTCACATCTGCGCCCTTCTCGTGAGAGTCGGACGCAGATAAGCTGGACTAAGCCTAGCTTATTCCAGCTGGTACGCTCCGTCTGGGGACTCCCTACCTGAGTGTAGGAGGTCTCCCCTGCCTAGTGTCGAGGGACACGACCTGTGTGAGCGCAGGTTCGTGTTCTCTCGAGACTCCAGTCTTCGGTCCCTCGAGCCGCCTGAGTGCGGTTCGAGGTACATCGAAGGCACCTTCGAGGCTTCGACCCGCCAGAGTGCGGATCGAAAAACCTCGAAGATTCTCTCCGACGTCTCGTCCCGTCTGAGTACGGTTCGAGACCCGGAGTCTTCTCTCCCTGGTGGAACCCGGCAGTTCAGGAAGAACCATGGGGTCCTCGTCCGACGAGCAGTCAGGGTACAGCTCTTCGGCGAGCCACAAGTCGCAGAAGAAGAAGAAGAAGAAGTCCAAGAGGACCAGACCCGAGCAAGAGCTCGAGTCTACCTCGGCTAAGAGTGCAGCCCTTCTGAAGCAGATCGAGGATGCACAGAAAGCCTTGGCTGAGTCCCAGGAGCGGGAGAAGGAGCTCCGCCGGAAGGCGAAGGAGGCAGCTAAGCAGCAGAAGCGCGACTTGAAGGTCGCAGCTGCTGCCGCCTCGAGAGACTCTTCTCCCGATGAGATGGAGGTCGACGAGCCGTCGACACCTGCTCCATCGAAAAGTGCTACCCCTTCAGGTTCTAAGGGCAAGAAGCCGACTGAATCAAAGGCATCCAAGGGCACCTTGAAGGATTTCAAGATCCCTAGGGTGCCCAAGAAGGAAAGTAGCAAAAAGGAGTCCGCAGCCAAGAAGGCTCCAGCCCGGGAGAGGAGTAGCGAGTCTACTGCTCCACCGGAACCTGGAACCGAGCCGTCGGAGGTCGATGCCGGTGCCGTGGAGAGCACCGTATCCTCACCCCCAGACACGGCCAGGGCTGTCGACGAGTGGAAGCGACTGTCAGCGATCACTGCCAAACGACGTGCTGAGTACGTCGATGACAGGCCACTGACAAAGCTTCAGGACTACCGCAAGAATGGTCAAGTGGTACTCCCAAGTCTCGTCGGAAAGGATGGTAGTGACGACGAGGAATGGTATTCGGACGACAGTCATGCCATTGACTGGTATGTCTCGATGATCGAGAATATTACGAATGCCTCAGACTCGTCGGGGGTGTCGCTGCCCGAGCGACAGCGGATTGGGTTCGCATGGCGCATCTTCAATCCAGGGCAGCAGTGTGCTTTCGAGAACTGCACACGTAAGGGGTTTCCCCCTCGTGTATACGCGACTGACGGCAGGTATGCTCGACACTTGGTTGAAGAGCATCGAGCCATCCGTCCGCAGTTCGGTTGTGTTAAGGTGGAAAAGACCATTCCATGTTACCAGGACCCTGATGACCCGACCTCTCCTCCTTTCGTGACCTCACGAAGGGGCTTGATGGCGCGTCATCTCAAGTCGTACAAGCAGCCCCATAAGTACAACGCCGAGGGCGCTATCCAACTAGTGGAGACTCTGGTTGGAAAGTGTGAACGGAATGAGAAGACAGGCGCGCCGACTAGACACTGGATGCGGATGGCCCCCGCACCCCCGTCTACGAAGCGCCTGTACATCAGACCGGAACTGATGCCCGCTTTCTACGGTGCCTACCCCGAGTTCAGGGTAGAGCAGCGGAAGAAGCGGGAGGCCAGTCGTCCTCGAGACCCAGGACCAACAGCCTCTACAAGTGGGAACAAGAGGCCCCACTCTACAGAGGCTGCTAAGTCTGCCGGTTCGACTGAACCTAAGAAGCCTAAGCCGCAGGCTGCTCCCTCGAAGCCCGAAAAGGCATCGAAAGCCACCCCGGCCCCGGCTCCTAAAAAGTCGAAGAGTGCTTCGACCGGTTCGGCCAAACCAAGCACTAGTGGTGCTAAAACTGGAGGCAAGACAGTGGAAACCCGGAGTGGTCGTGATCGGCAACCCAAGGTGACCACCAACTCGTCTCCCCCTGTCAAACCCCCTGCAGCGGCAGAGGGCAGCACCCCAGCTGCCACGCCGCGTGTCCACGTGGGAGGCGCGACACTGACCTCGGCAGCAGGAGCTAGCTTCTCCAACGTCGTGACAGGCGCCGACACCCCGACAGCAACCTTGCGTTGGGAGTTGGCACAGCCTGCCTACGGCGATGGCGTCGAACGTGGGGTCCCGAAGACGTTCGTGGAACGTTGTAAGGGACTTCTACAGATGACGGGCAGTCCTGCTATCGACAAGTTCGGCGAGGCATTTCGTGAGGAAGCGAGTGCCTACTTGTTTGGCCTGTTTGATAGAACAAACATGGCCATCCGTAACGAGCTCCTTCCGGCTCTTAGGAATGAGGCGCGCCAGACCGTTCAGATGGAGATGGACTCTCGTCTGACCGACGTCCGAACGCGTCTCAATAACTTTGAGGCACAGGCCCAATATGATATTACCAAGAGGGATAGTATCATAGAAGGTTGGGAGGAAATCGACCGCGAATTCTTTAGAGTCTTCGGGGTCCAACCCTCGGAATGGATGAGGGACAAGCACCGTGGCGTCCGAACCCTGAAGCCCGTTCGAACTGAGCCCTCTCGCGAAGCGCAGAGGTACCTCGTCGAGGGTGGAGTGGTCCCTGACGTCAGGACGCTGGCGGCTCAGACGAATCCGTTAAGAGAATTGTCTCCAAAAATGGATAGTCTGAGCTCGGCTATGACGATGTTGGGCCGGGAGCAGGTGGTGCAGGACAAGCCTGACACCCCGGGTAGGTCTCTCGGTGCCTCCGTCTACCCGCCAGCAGCCCCGTCTTCCTCCTCGGTTCCCTTGATAACCCTCTCGGGAACCACCGAGCCTACGCCGCCACCGGTCCAGAGAGTGGTGTCACCGAGGATCCATCCGGATCTTCAGGGCATCACTCCCCTGGCCCCGGCGAACGTAGCCGTCTGTCCGGACCCGTCGGCTTCCGCCCAAGCAGTAGAACCTGCCGAGGTGGAACAGTCGATGGATATAGACGGGGACGTCGATGTCGTCGATCATTCTCCAAAGCCTCCCCCTGACCAGGGAGACAAGGACGACCGTGAAGGTCAGGAGAGCGACGACGACGACGGAAGCGACTCAGCAGACTCGGCCGTTCTCCACTCAGATGCTGAGGGGGACTCCCGGGATGCACCCGAGACCTCTAACGAGGCTTGGAGTACGACAATGGACCGTGAGGTCCCATTGCCGGAGTCGCCGACGTTTTCAGGCCAGCTAGCCGCCAGTGCTTCACATGAGGAACGCACTGAGGGAGAGCAGGCTGAAATCGACGCCGCTACAGGGTCCATCTCGGAGGATCAGTAGTATGAAACTACTGCTCCTCCTCGTCAGCCTGGATCGCTGACATCGAACAGAGTCTCGATGTCAGCACGGAACCCCCGGGAACTCGTTCCCGGACGACGGTGTACCCTCCACGAGTGGGGGTACCTTTCCTGTCCCCGGACCTCCCTGCGAAGCTGTGTGGATCCGACGCCACCCTGGTCTTAGGGCCCGGTGGTGCCACACATCCTCGGCCTCACGGTCGAAGGACCATCATAGTAGTATTGTACGCTATCGATGGGCTTCCTACGCTGGAAGGAGCTTCTCAACGAGACAGGGAGGAAACGACACGACCCCGGTTGCCATACCCGGTCGTGCCTCCCTCGGATCGACCAGGAGCAGGTCGTGAAGCAGTGTTTCGACACTGGTCTCCTACGTTGGATGGAGCAACGCCTTATAATTTAACTGTGATAATAATTTTTTTTTCTACAGTACAGTAGAAACTATATTTCTATATATTCCTCTACTGTTTCTGTCGACTATGTCGACGGATCCAGTAGTTCATATTATTATCTAATTGTTTAGACTGATCCGGGATCTCTGAATTTTCAGAGACCTCGTTTCAGTCTAGTGGGGGGTGGTGTGGTGGTCCCGCGTCGTCTTCGAGGTACCTTCGTGGTCCTCGTGGGCGGCGTCGAGAGCACCTCTATTACCCGACGCCTGGGGGCGCTGGAGTCCAGCGCCACGTCACCACTTGGTCACGTGGCCCTCGACTCCGGTGTATATAAGGCCGTTGTACGGCCTTCCTCAGGGTCAGTCCAGCCCCGACTGACCATTGTGAGCAATGGTCGGCGGCTGCCCGGCTACCATATTCTAATACTCCTCTGTGCTACTGCACAGAGGGGGTTCATGTGGAATATTAACTCTAGACACTAGAAGGCCTAGTGTCGAACCTGCAATAGAGTTCAAACTCTGCCACCTGTAACTGTGATCGAGAACGGCTGATGCCTATGTGTTATTAGACAATAAAGTTTTAACTGGAACCTGAATAGTTGTTCTTCGTTGTTTATCGAAAGATTCGATATAACATCGAGGGGTAGAACGCTACATATGTATGTATGTATGTATGTATGTATGTATGTATACAGCAGGCACATTCACTCTTGAGAGAAGTGTTCCCTACACTTTCAGACCGGATTGTAAATAGGCAGTAAATTGCCGTGTACTTGGTACAGGGCAATCTACTGTATAGTCATTAGATTTGTATTATAAAACGGCTGGCAGTGCTCTGCTGCACAGTAGAAGTGACCTTGAGTGCATTATTGGAGTACAGTGCACGCCTGAGCAAGGTCACCATAGCTGTAGACCAGTCAAATACCATTAATTGGTCTAAGAATACCCTGATTGGGTACTATATTGTTTGGAATGAAATGTACAATGTTATAAAGACAATAGACAACTCCCTCTTCACATCTTGACTGCCTGTTGTCCTATAATGCACGAATGCTTGACAACAGGCGATGTGAAGAAGATCGTTGTCTATTCTCTAATTAACAGTAACACAGTGTATAGGTGATCTTGTACCACTATGCATATTGAATGATCCACAGGAGGCTGTTGCGAAAAGATTGAGTTGTTTCTTTCCAGGGTAGGTACCTCACTTCCCACTTCCCTCCTCTACTTAACCACTCAGTATCACTTCCAACACTGTAGTCCAGAAGTAGTCACTTTCCCGCATATCAAACTGTGTTGCGAAAAGTGGTCACACCTGAGTGCTTCCCAGACTGCCCACAACTATATACTTATGCCACAGAGTGTAGGGTGTAGAGTGTAGGGAGGGGTTGTTAGTAACCACTTCTGGACCACTTCTGTTGGAAAGTGCCATTTGGCAATGCAATAGAGAAGAGACTACCAAAGATGAGTGCCTTCCGTTTTTGGAAGTACACCTCCAACAGAAGTGACTTCCAAGGGTTTAGCAACAGCCACCTGGACTTGCTGTGCCTGACTGGGCTACCACCACGATAATACTTAGGTTAGACTGACTAGGTCTTATAAGATGTGCCTCCGCTACCATCACAGGGGTAGCGATGACAGGATCTTTTTAACCTCCAGGGCCTTCTAGAGCAACACTGACTGCACAAAACACAGTAGTCCCTTTCATCCAATGTTTATAAATGTGTGAATGGGCGAGGGTCCACTGTGTGATTTTGAATATTTTTATGGATGCTGAACTTATTGAATATGATACTAAAAGGAAATCAATTGAAAATGAATCTGACATGGTTGGTAATATATGTATAATAATAGAGGAGTAGGTTTATCCTGTGCCTCCGATGAGGTCACGATTGGGCAAAATACATCCTATCAATACAATGCTTGCAAGGCTACAATCAGATGGTGTCTGTAGCTTATCCTTCTGGCTCAATCTGTTAGGGTCTTTTATGACAAATATCCCTATACCTATCCCTAAGATGTGCCGCTTAATTCTACCAAGATGGTGTGCACTTGGCCATTCTTATCAAATCATATTTTGTAATAACCTCCATGCACAATGAACAATCCAGCACCTGTGATCAATCGTGACATCATCACAGAGGCCTGCAGCGCATTCCAAAATGATATCTATAGCTATGGATTTGAAATGCCCTCCTGGTGCTCTCCTCTCCAATGATATATATTTCACTTACCAGATCAGAATCTTCTATCCCTCTAATATCTCAGATATACCCTTACAAAATGTTGACAAAATGCACTGTCTTTAACAATCAACTCAAAATGTCATTATGGCCAGGGTGTATAGCATGTTGCTGAAATTGGACAGCTCCGTGTATGAACACCCTACAGGAGATTATTCCGATGTTGTTTTCAGATGACTCATGATTCTGACTATAGTGGATACACAGGAGAATGGTAGTCAGATGGGTTTTGGTAAAAAAAATATGCTGATGAAATATTACAAGTATATCAATGCAACACATGTTCTTCGAGTATATGTGTTATGTATCAAGCCAGTGTCTACATCCACCTGGACACCTTGGCACACTCTTAATCACAGAACAAAGATAATTAGTGTAGTCCTTATAGATATTGACCCCATGCCCACAGGCACTGGATACATGGTAGACTTGGACAAAGTGGTATCAGCACAGCTTTAATATAGTATGTTCATCCAGTCATACTCCAACACTGCACATTGATAAGAACCAGGTTCCTCTTGTAGTAGACAGTACAACCACACCACCTTTCCATCACATAGATTGCATCTTTCTAATGATCTAAGATAAAATTGATTTTTTTGATAGCACACACCACATCCTGCTCATAGATGTTTCAGTAATGCATGTCCACAGGGGAATCCCTTCTGTATACATTTGCATTCTCCTTAGACACCTATACCGTATTTGACGCAATGAACACACATCTCCTAATAAGCACACATTCCCTCTTTTAGGTATCGGACCACCAAAACATTCTGCACTATAATTTAATGTAACTCATGCAACCGTAAAAGTGGAATTTCACCTTTCAAACACTCCAAATCACTCAAAATCATGAAGAGGCACATTTTCCCCCTCTCTGGGTGCCAGATCCAGACGTCGTTCACCAACCCAGTTTTTCTGTACGTGCATATGTTTGAACCCATCCCCATTTTGGCCTATTCTGCACACAATTAGTGATTATTTCCAACCTTTTTTTAAATGAATATTTTGGGATCCTAGACAAAGGAGCTGTCCCTTGTACCCCATATATTCTGAATCACAACAGGTTAAACATTTTATCTATGCTTTATTTAAAAGTTTGCAATGATTTTGAACTCTAATATAGACCAATCACAGCCCTCCAAGTCCTAAATCCGTACATCTCAGTGTATTACCGGAAGTGACGTCATCATCAATAGTGGAACGATACCTTAAAGGAAGCAGTATTTTATAATTACCTGGGAAATATGTCTCTCACATGTCCTTATTCCCAACCCAGTACAAAAAGTCCCTCAGAAATACATTTCAGCTTCTCTACAGGGGGTGTCTTAATGCCTTGGCTTACCGAGAATAACCTTGATTTTTCCTCATTTTCACCCCTCCGTCAAATATCTGCTTACCACAAAGGAACCGATGAGCACAATGACCTGAGAATTGGTATCCTTATTGCCAAAGAGTTATTCTGCATGGTACAAATGCCAGGTTTGGGGTTTCAGTTTTTATTTCTCAGAAATCTACGCTAATATAGCAGAGGAAAATAATGAAAATCTATCAAAAATCACAATTTTTTGTCAAAAAACTGATTTTTCAGAGGCTTTACCTTGCTCAGAATACACTGTACTGTCCATATTACATCTCCCAATACTGTTAATGAAATCTGTTCAAAATTTCATGTATATTTGAGCATTTTTAATGGTTTAATGGACTCTAATGGGGTTCAATACCGAGGTGGCTCGGAATCTTCCGAAGCTGCGTAAGCCCACATTTAAGCCCTATAGCTCCAATATCCAAGCACCTATGGGTCAAAATAGGACATATACTGACCAGTTATTGTGATTTTTATACAAAATCTTGATTATTTGAATATCTACACTTCTAAACCCACACTGGGAGGCATATGGGTGATTGGAGCTGAAAATTAGTGAAATTCCAGTTCTCTCCGCAACCTTAAAACCCACATTTTCCTCCATTTTTGACAGTTTCCCTGCTTATAAGGACAAAATAAGGGTTGATTTTTCATGAATAACCAATTCCTGATAAAATTGATAGCTTTTGGTTCATGTTTAGCCTGTATTTAACTATGTCCATTCCATAGGCCTATGGTTCTCTTAAGGTATCGGACCACCAAAACATTCTGCACTATAATTTAATGTAACTCATGCAACCGTAAAAGTGGAATTTCACCTTTCAAACACTCCAAATCACTCAAAATCATGAAGAGGCACATTTTCCCCCTCTCTGGGTGCCAGATCCAGACGTCGTTCACCAACCCAGTTTTTCTGTACGTGCATATGTTTGAACCCATCCCCATTTTGGCCTATTCTGCACACAATTAGTGATTATTTCCAACCTTTTTTTAAATGAATATTTTGGGATCCTAGACAAAGGAGCTGTCCCTTGTACCCCATATATTCTGAATCACAACAGGTTAAACATTTTATCTATGCTTTATTTAAAAGTTTGCAATGATTTTGAACTCTAATATAGACCAATCACAGCCCTCCAAGTCCTAAATCCGTACATCTCAGTGTATTACCGGAAGTGACGTCATCATCAATAGTGGAACGATACCTTTAGGCCAGGTTAAAGTCCTGAGGTTCTACTATAACATATATAAAATTGTGGATATCTTAAAAGCACAGTGTGTGCTTATTAAGTAGAATATGGTCATTTACATTTTGGCCAAGCTTTTTTGCTGCTCCACTGGTAATCAGTCACATCCATGAAGTAATAACAGATGCTCAGATTTCATTAATCTGATCATGATCTGTTTGGTTTTGTTCTTTCACTGTCTCAGCTCGTGAATTGTTAAGGCATGTCAAACGTCAGATGCCTTTTAGAATGTGACCAGTCAAATGAAATAAGTCAGTGATAATTTTTTAACAACAGGGAGGGGGGCGGGCGGGGGGTGCGTGCGGACTTGAGAGAGAAATTCTGCCCCCTTGACAGTTTATTAATTTTGCCCCCCCTGAAGAGTCAAAATTCGCGTGTGAATGCACCAGTAAAACGTTGGCTTTTCACTTTAATGGCAACAAGTTAAACCATTTTGCCCCCCCTCTCATAGGGGTCGAAAGAATGTTGCCCCCCTCAAACCTACCACCCCGTTTTGTTGAAAATGAGCAGTTCCTAAGAAACAATGCCTTCAGCCATTAGTTTTAATTAATGACCTTCAGTTAGCAAGCCATAAGGAATGGCATCCCATTATGGTGGCCCTGGTTGGTGGGATGAATTCACGGCTGAGAGATCAGGTGGATCATGAACTCTCACTTATATAAGAGACTGGCAGGTCAGGGAATCGTTTTAAGGTGTTTAGGACACCCAAGGGATATCCTAGTTTGATGCACAGGAGGGGATTTCTTTGCTAATTAGTTTTATTGGCGAATACCCTTCAGACATGCAGACTGTTATAAGGATGGTCTAGATTTCTGAAGTGTTGGACGAGTTCAATAAACATGACTTAGGTTTTAAAGTGCTGAAACGATTTAACAAGGATCACTTCAATGGCTTGAAGTGTGCAAAGAGTGAGAACAAATGTGCTGCATTTGAACTGGTGGTCTCTTTCACTGGTTTATGAAACATGCCCATCTACTTTAGTCATCTAGTAGATTTGACAGGGCCTTTCAGTCTCTAAGAGGCGCTGTCTATGCGGACTCACTGGAGGGAAGAACCAGCCAATGCATATTATAGTCTCAGAACTCATTAATTCTATGTTTTGACATCCTTAAGTGAAAATGATATAGTAGCTTGATTACTCTTGGGCATTGAAATATCTAACGAACAATGTACCCAAACATCTCCTGTTGACCTTTAGCATCTATAAATTATGTGTCAACAACTACATAACCGCACAGTTTATACAAAAATCCTCGTATGGATTGGGTTCAATGAAGGTTTTGAATACAACCCTACTTTTATGATTCATTTTGTAAGACAATGTCTGCATTCACTGAACACCTATACTAGTAGAAAAGTGACCAGTCTAGATGCGTTGAGGTGATCTTTCCTAATAGATGAACAAAGGTCATCATTTTGATTACCTCATTTCTGCCACTAGGGGATTAGACACCTTTTCTGTTTCAAAAGTTTCATTCAGAAATATGAGGATAAGCACCCATCAGTAAAATACAAACTCATGGTGTATGGGGTCAATTCCAAAAGGGTCGGTATACTAAAATGATCCCTAGCATGGATGGGGGGGATCAAAAATAAATCTAATACTGCAACTAGCAAAAAAAAAAGTCTAAGTGGTCACCCATGTCGTCATTTTGATGACTCCGGGTTTTTCTCAAATATGTGGGGAAAAAAACTAATTAGTATGATGAACTAAAGTGATCACATATGATCACCCAAAGATCGCCGGGGTTCTCCCCCTAGTCCTCGTCATATTGAGCACCTTAAAGGGATCGCTGCTTTTTTTTCAACTATAGGTTTTCTGTGTTGAGGTGTAGTGAGAAGCTCATGGCGATTCCCTTTTGTCTGTATTAATGAGCAGCTCTTACCCATCTTACTTTGGGGAATAACAGGGGCGTAGGAAAAGGGGGGGCCAGGGGGGCCTGGGCCCCCCCAATCATGAAGGAGGTGGGGCCTGAGTATGTCTGGGCCCCCCCAATATTTTCAAAGAACTCATAAACACAATGGAAAAGAAGCTAAAACTTTACATCTCAAATTAGATTATTATGGTGATGTCATAGGGAAACTGGGGGTCTGGGCCTAAAGTCAGATCCAAAATTTACCAAAAATTACTTTTCTATATGAATTCTATATACGCATTATATAGACGCCATCCCGCATCAGCCGACAATTCAAGGTGGTCGCCGGGCCCCCCCAATGAAGATTTGCTTCCTACGCCTCTGGAATAGCACGTTAACACCCATAACTGCTCAGCTCAGATACCAGAAAAAGCAAGACACAGTGTGACAAGTATATTTTGTTTTGAATTGAAGATTATGATATATAAAGATTATATCATATCAAATATTCCTGCGGTCTTATCTTATAACTAATCGGAGAGCATTTGTGCTTATTTAATCAGATAAACCATTATCATTGAGAAATGTCTTGTCCAAATAAGGTCAAAACTAGTGTCTAATAAAGACTCAATGACCATTTCTTTACATGTAAGAGATGTAGAGTATGGACATATTCTGGTCAAATTTGGAGGGTCTGACTAGATGTGAAGGACAAAAGGCAAAACAAATGGCAAAATGATCATATTTCAGCGGACTCACCCATGTTTACCCTGACTCAGCAAGGCTTCATTTTCTGCCCAGCCCTCACTACCTTCCTCATCTGCTTATTCCACCCACTTGTCTGCCTATCTACACAACAGCTCCTACAGCTCCTGCCTAGCCATGCCAGAAGACCCAGTGGCAAACTGTAATGACCATTGACTTGTAGCACCTCTAGAGGGACTATGTTACTTAAGGCCTCTACTTTGCAGACTTCATTGCCTATCCTATGTCCCCTAGCTGGTCATGGATACATCCCACAAGCAAATAAATAAATACAAGAAAAAGTAACATTGACCATTCGATTGAGGCCATCAGAGGCCTCTCAAAAACAGCTGTGACATCAACACCAGGTGGTGAGAAATGTTTATATCAAGCAGGGCGGCAAGACATTAAACAAACTAAAACAGAAGACGCATCCGTTTTTAATTGAAACATCATCTATATATGACACTGGAAGGCATCTCCCAAAAATGGCAATTAATCTGACCCTTTAGGATTCACTTCTTTGTTTGTTGGTTCAGACAAACTTAAGATATAAGACCCACATATTGGAAGCTATTATTTAGGCATTGTAGGATCCACAATGCAATTCTAGGATATTATTCTATTGGGTGAATATGATTGGCATAATATGAACTTTGAACATCAAAGTTGTATATGTATAGGGATGATAGAATTGTGATGCACTGAATGTACTCAATCAAATATGCTGCCTTTCATAATGTTTCTAAAGTGATGGATTCAAATAACACATGTATAATTGTCTATGCTTTTTGCCATTAGTTTACAAGTCCCATCAGAGGCCAGACATTGGGGTTGAAGAGAGTCACATGAAATGACAATACCTTTTGACATTACCTTTTAATGATAATATTGTATGTTACCAAGCTCAATTCTGTGGGAAAGGCATGTAAAGAAAGTTCAGTCTTCACTATTGGGGGCTATGACAAATATGGCAAAATCCTTTCATTTCTATGATGCTAAAGATGTCCATGTTCCTCTGTTGCTATTTCAAAATGCCCTCAGATTATGATAGATATAAACATATGCTGAAGGGTGCCGCTATTAACTTTAATGCTGTTTTTATCATTTGATCAATTTATCCTCCCACACTCAACAAACACCTTCCTGTTTGTTTGTTTTTTCTGTTATAAAAATGGAAAAGTTCACGTCCGGGGTTGATGAGGTTGACATTTTGTAATGTCTTATATAAAAGGAATTAATTGTAACTACACAGGGTGATTTAACATTGATTATACAAAATACTTTAATTTCATGCTACAATGATATATAGGAAGTAGCTTTCTAGGGAACATTAGCGCACTCTCGGTCCTTAAATGGTTAAAATATCAACGGTTAAAAATGCACTTAAACTGAAATCACTGCTGTGTGCAGGATAAAGAGAGTAAAAAAATGATTGCGTTGTGCACTCAGATGTCAAGCGACCCAGGTTTCAAATGGAGGCCACTGTCATTGCTCTTTTCTCTCAGTCACCAGAAATGATTTGCTCTGGCAAAATTGGAGCTGGGTGCTGGGATTCAATCAGCGGAAAAAGGCAAGATGTGGAAAAGGCCAAATGTGAGTGTGTCAGCAAGAGGTTAAATTGGTGGCTTGGGTGGGGAGGGCGTCAATAACAACTTCCCAAAGAGATAGCATTGGAATGCTGATCGCCACACCCCCAGTGGCGTAACATGTCTCGATGCACACTGCTAGTCACGTGACCTGTTTAGATGCGAAGTCCAGTGATTTTGAGCACTTTGATATCAATTTAACATACTGGCCGATCCACTACGACATCCCCCCGAGGGCCAGTATGTACTCCATGGCCGTTCAGTTCTCTCTATATTTTCACACTAGAGTTTTCTACATCGAAGCCATGTTATGGCCACAGGCATTAAAAATTTGAGCAAACTGGTAAGGGGACAATATCTGTTTTAACTGAGGAGGATGAGGTGAATTGAAGACACCAGTGAGAGTTTGAATGTAAATATATATGACCTAAATGTACTCTATTCATGAATAATAAACAGATAAATCCAATGACAGTGTAGTGGACTGGTGGAGAGGTGTGGGTGCACTAATTACCAAAAGGTGAAAAGGGTATTTATCCTTGTATGTAAAAAAAACCCTGCCCCTCTCTTCTACTGGAAGGCACTCTTCTTCAAACAGAGCAGCTCACAACCTTTTGCTGTGAGGACTGCTTTACTCTGTGTCTTGGAATACAGCAAGGACGGATATAACACATGGGCTGAAATGAATATTCGGACATGTGATGCACTCTTAAGTTCAATCCATAATTATAAAGATGTAGTAGCTGGAACTGGATAGTTCTTTTCTTTCTGGATCTGCTCCTCAATTGTCAAGCTGAATCAGAGGTCACCTGCTATGGGTTCAAGGCAGATGAGAGATGATGCTTTTGGCCATAGGTTTTTAGTGATTTTCAATTTGGATGCCCCTTGGAAGGGAAATCCATAGTGGTTGTTCCAGGGGATGGAGATTAAGGTTGAGGGTTCTGGTCCCTTAAGAATTGGCAGAACTAAAGACTGCTATGGTAAATGCCTGGGTACATTTAAGGGTTAGCCTAGTTTTGAAGACTTTTGCTTTGTCTTTCTTATGAATGTGTCTGCTTCTTACTGGTTCTTGTACAACCTGTAGCCTGTTATATTAGGTGTAGCAGTATTTCTAGGGTTGCTTTAAGAGATGTATTAGTTATGTTGGGTCAATTGCATTACTGCATCAAATAAACAAGTTTGATCAGTGAAAAACAAAAATGAATTGACTTATTATACACATTGGTTGATTATAGGCCCTAGTAAAGTGCAAGACATATTTGAGTCCGGTAGGGGGCACAAGTATAGTCCTTTCCAGAACCATTTGTATAATGGTTTCCAGCAAGCATTCCCTTTAACAAATGTAAGGTCCTGTCAATCGGATCACCTCATTTGTATGATGGTTTCCAGCAAGCATCCCCTTCCATCTAGTGCATTTTTCTACTTGAATATGACTAGGATATTTGGAGGAGGGGGCGACCTATGGGGTAGTAGGAAGGTGTGTATTTAGACATATTACATTATAGAGTTGAATATGACTGGGCTATATTGAGATGCCATTCTTATCTGCCAGCTTCCCCCAGTACAGCTACAGACACATGCGGCAAGAGGGTAACTTTCTATAAGAAAAGAAATTAGTTTGTATTGGTTTTAGCAGATAAAATATAACATGATTATTATGGTCTTCAACATCTTGTATCAGGAGATTCACAAGACATTCGACTTTCAACTTTATGTATGCTGTTGATGGAATCCTCGTCTCAAAGTTGCCAGATCTAGATTCGTGGTTATTTTCACAGGAATTCCTTGCACATTTGTGTACCTATGTACACGGTAATGTCAGTGCAATGTTCATCTTCACTTTTACGAGGATGCCTGGACGATTGAACAGGTATTTTTTTAAGTGTACAGTGCAGAATGTTAGATTTGCATTCTTGTCAACCATACCAAGGACACTTTATCAATAACCTCTTTGAAAAGTCACCCATTCTTGTTTGATTCAACTATAGCTGCTCCCTACATGAACTGCACCCAGAGAGTGCATCATTGTTTGGGTTTTTGAGATAAGGGAATGCACTCTCAATGACATGGGCTCTCAGTAGGGGATGCTAAGGATCAGCAGGGTGCATCCACCCTGGAGAGTTATTGCACCTGTTACATGTACCCGCCATCTGTCTCCCTCCCTCCCTGTCTCTCCCTTCCTCTTCCTCTTCCTGCATGACCTCACCATAAATGAGGGGGGGCATACATTTTTATGCCCCCCCTCATGAGGGGTCAGGAGGTTTTATGCTCCTCAGGAGATCAGGAGGATTCAAAGCCATTTTTGCCCCCGCCCCCCTCAACACTCCCCACCTGTTGATAATGACCACTCCCTAAGGGACTAAAACATTGATGACAGTGTTGCTCCAAAGACGCTATTATGTTTGCAGAAGTGTTGAGGACTTTGCTATTAATGCCAGAAAGCGGGGAATAGTCCCAGACATTTTTAGTAGCCACAAGTTGCAGTCATGGCACACTGTAGATAGCTTAATGCTTCCCACATCACATCTCCAGTGGCATTAATGTCAAGGAGACAGCCTAGCAGTTTAGGAGGCCATGTCTTAACACACTACGACTGCTCACCTTCAAGTCATAGTGGGGACCCTTAATTTAGTGACATTACAGCCCAACAGTATTGGTCATGTAACTCCTGCAGCACTACGACTGCCCCGCCAAATGCTATGTAATATCTACATAACTGCTGATCGTTAAGAGCAGTCGTAGGGCACTACCTATGATTGCTGACACTAAGTATTGGGGTCTCACATCGTAGTGACTGTGTGCAGTCGTAGTGCCTAAAGAAATAGCCTCCAGACCTACCAGGGTTCTGGTTTTTAAGCCTATATTTTATGGAGATTGATTGTGTGTTTTCCATAGGTGAAAGGACACTGTGATTTTTTATGCCTAATTGACAGTTGTATAAAACAACTCCTGGTTAACACAGGGGGTCATTTGAGGACATCTTTACAACTAAAGTTATAGGAACCTTTTATATCGATCCTTGTGTCCATTTTAGAATCAAGTATAAGGAGATACAGGTAAGTTTGAAATAGTTTTAAAACTTTTGCCTGAAGGAAATCATGCAAGAATATGTTTTGTACATATTACTTACAGCTTAATTGCTGGGCAAAATTAACTAATTTACATCCAAGTAGCTTCCTCTGTGACCTGCCAACCACATCTTAAGTTATGTTTAACCTTCTGTTTGTTCAATAGTATAATAAAACTGGCCAATATTATAGGTCAAGACTGGGTCCTACATAAATATCTTAATAAGGACCATTTCTAAGTGACTTAAATCTATTTTAAGAACTACAAATTGGTGCTTTTGTCATGCTTGTGAAAGACTTATCTTTTCGTGTCTTAACGTTGTGAAACAATTTATTACAATGATTTAACAAGGAATAGTCCAGTCTCACTATAGCTCTTCTGCAGTGTTGGGAACTGGAATGCCCCTAGTTGCACCTTATAGGATTACGATGGGTCCGGGGTGCACCTCAGGTGAGGTGTGTCATATATGCAAGGCATTATGGTAATAGAAAAAGATGAATATTTTGGAATCACCATACAAAGCAGTGAGGTGTGTCATATATGCAAAGCATTATGGCAATAGAAAAAGATGAATATTTTGGAATCACCAGACAAAGCACAACCGAGCATAGCCTCATCAATTATGACAATATTGGGTTCTATGCATGTATCAAGAACAGAGACTCAATTTATTAAGAAGAACCCTTCTCCCAAAACCTATAGTTTTTACAGTATAAATTATGAGCACTGTGTACTTGTTGGCAGACAAAGGGGGATGCGTCACAAAACACCCACAGAAGAACAGAGAACATTTACATTTATATTAAAATGTCATAATCTAAGGCCAAGTGCCCTTTTTCACCAATAGGAATCATATGGACACCGGATATTGGAGAGACTGGTCAGTAATAGATGACTTTGTGCCTTTGGTTACATCGATGACATATATGTAAGCAAAGGCACAGGTCTGCAATATATTTTTGCATCATGTCCCATAGATTTTCCCAGGCTATATCCTGTGAGTCTGTGTATTATTATATATGTCAATTAGGTAGCCTCCAAAGGGATATAACTACACAAAAGATTTTATGTAAAAAATTAGATTTGTCAATCGAAGAGATGTCAATAGTAATTTGGATAATTTTCAAGATTGTCATTAAAGTACACTGTAAAAAATGTCGTTGAAATAACAGAACATTCCTTGTCCCAAAGTTGCCAGAGATCCATCGCTATTTTCAAAGAGATTCCTTGTACATTTGTGTACCACCATACTGCCACTTGGGGCGTCTTGTAAAAACTACACTGGTGCAATGGTTTTCAATTACAGTGGTCCATTGTTTTCCAGTTTTACGAGGATCCCTGGTAGATTCGATTTTTTACAGTGCAACATATTATGGTAATAGAAAAGGGTGAACAGTTTGGAATCACCAGACCAAGTAAAACTCAGGGTATGTTTATCAATTAAGTTGCTATCATTGATGACATTATTGGGGTAAAGTAAAGAATTTCTCGAAATCTATTCTATCATGTATCCAAGTCCCAGAAGGAGAACAGAGACTGCATTTCTTAAAAAACCCATTCCCCCGAGAGCTACAGCTTTAGATATCCAACAAGAAGGAGGAGGAGGAGAAGTCAGTAGAGAGTGTTCGCGGTAGAGAGTGTTCGCGGTCTCTACTGACTTAACTTCCAGAGTATCCACTGGAGACTGTACACTGCTCTCCAGGTACCCTTAGAGATGAGGATGAGAGATGTATGGTGAAGTCCAGAACACACAAGCAGCACAAGTGAATCCAGTTTAACAACAACTTTATTCTCTGAGATGATGCCTTTATAATATTATACAGCTTAGCCCCCTCCCTCCATGATCAGGTGGGTCCAATGACCAAGTAGATGCCTCACAGTTTGGGAGAGTGCCCTCCTGATGATAAAGACTCCTCACCCCTGACTCTGGAATGTCATGATAACACTTCACAATAGATGGTTAGGGACACCCCCTCCCGAAATCACTCTCTCAGGAGAGTGCCCTCCCCATTCTCCAGGATCAGGAGAGTCCAAACTCCAAGTGGCCTCACGGTATAAGAGAGTGCCCCCCTGGATCAACATTCCAGGAGAGTGTCCTCCCCTGCTGGTACATGCCAAGTGGTGACTCCCCTCCTCCAGAACCAGGAGAGTCCAAACTCTAAGTGGCCTGAGTGGTAGGATCCACAGTTTTAGGAGGGTGTCCTGCCCTGACTCCACACATCAGGAGAGAGCCCTCCCCCACTGGTAAGGACATGGTGATGACTCCCCCTCCGTCCAGGCTCCAGTAGGTAGGAGCCACCCTGTAGGAGAGTGCCCTCCCCTGACTCCACACATCAGGAGAGAGCCCTCCCCCACTGGTAAGGACATGGTGATGGCTTCCCCTCCGTCCAGGCTCCAGTAGGTAGGAGCCACCCTGTAGGAGAGTGCCCTCCCTTGACTCCAAACATCAGGAGAGTGCCCTCCCCCACTGGTAAGGACATGGTGATGGCTCCCCCTCCGTCCAGGCTCCAGTAGGTAGGAGCCACCCTGTAGGAGAGTGCCCTCCCTTGACTCCAAACATCAGGAGAGTGCCCTCCCCCACTGGTAAGGACATGGTGATGGCTCCCCCTCCTTCCAGGCTCCAGTAGGTAGGAGCCACCCTGTAGGAGAGTGCCCTCCCTTGACTCCAAACATCAGGAGAGTGCCCTCCCCCACTGGTAGGGACATGGTGATGGCTCCCCCTCCGTCCAGGCTCCAGTAGATAGGAGCCACCCTGAATGCAATGTTAGATAGAAATAGCCATGTGGACATGATGCATGAATACAGCGTTAGATAGATATGGCCATGTGGGCATGATGTATGAATGCAATGTTAGATAGAAATACCTGTGTGGGCATGATGTATGAATGCATGAATGCAGTGTTAGATAGATATAGCCATGACGCATGAATGCAGTATTAGATAGATATAGTCATGTGGCCATGTACTGTGTCATACAGTATTCCTGGAATAGTTCATACCATGGATAAAGGACAACATGTTTATGCAATAATACAAAAATGAATAATCGACAATTACAGTATTACAAAATACCCACAGAGGCACAGAGAACATCTACATTATATTAAAATATCACATTCTAAAGCCAAGTGACCCATTCCACCAAAAGGAATCATGTGGACACCAGATATTGGAGAGATTGGCCAGTAATGGATGCTTTCTTCCCACCCATTTGAGTACATTGGATGTGAAAGGTGAGTGAGACTTTAGATCGTCTAATATTTTTGGTGTCCCTGTTGGCTTGAAAAATTGGTCCGTCTTTTTAGCACTACTTAAAATCTCTCCATTTTTACCATAAACATGTAAAAAACACTTTTAAGCCCTGTTCATTCTGGTTCTGACAAATTCCTCCCTCCCTCTATTCCTTACAAATTCCTCCCCTCCTTTTCTGGCTTCTACAACACCCTACTACCCATAGCAAATGCCCATGGCTAACTGTATTGACATTCGACTTCCTATAGACTTAGCGGGACCAAGCTACTTATAGTTTCTACTTAACAGGTATCTTTGACACTGTGTGCCCAGGCTGCCAGGCAATATGCCTTACAGAACAAAACACCCAAACATAGAAACTTTCAGCCAGCTTCACATGATGCAAAAATACAACAAGTATATAATTTATTCATTTATGTCCCGAGGCAACTCAAACAATCGTACTTGTATTAGGGATAAATATATATGATACATTTTATTCAGGAGTCCTGCAACTGAATTTGCCAGTAAAAAGGATGGGTTAGGAGCTAGTTTAACCTGACTTATAAACATAACAAACAAATAACTTGTACCTAAGTACATACTTCATATTGACAAAAAAATGTTTTTCAACCTTTGCTGGTTCTAAACTCTTTTGACAAAATCAGAGATACTTCCCTGTTTTGTCAATGGCAGCATATAAATCGACCAGATTTAGCTTCGACCCCAGCCTTGACTGGGTATGCCCAGTAGCATGTATTTCCATGAATCTCAGGAACCGACTGCTGATGAGACATGGTTTTATCTCAAGTTGAATACGAGAGCCCCATAGGCTTAACCAAGAAACTCTGTATCACACCCCACAGTGTGATAACCCTTCCCCGTATCACACTCCCTGGGAAAACATCCAAAACGGTCTAATAACTGATGATAAAATCATTTCTAATGCCAAATAAATCGAATTTTGAACATATCTGACTAAATTAACTTGAGATAAATACAAAGGAGCACTCGAATTGGTCAGCACTGAGGGTTATCACACTCGGCTTCGCCTCGTGTGATAACCCTCAGTGCTGACCAATTCTCGTGCACCTTTGTCTATGTATCTAAGCATCACTGGGCAAGAGTTGTAGCGCTTCTCCAGGGCACCTTGAAGTCCCTGGCGGCCTTTAGTAGCAGCCACAACCAATCTCAGTCTGTACATAATCATGGCCTCCCTGGTACTAAAGGCCTTCTTCTTTTAACAGACCAGCTTACAACCTTGTGATAAGCAGACTGCTTTATGCTGGGATATTCACTTTGTGTCCCAAAAAGCAGCCTGAAAGGATGTAATATTGTTCTGAAATGGAGCAGGATATGTAGAGATGTGCTGCCTCTGATAAACAAGTGACCATGGCAGCTTGGCATTTTGACATTGCAAAGTTCTGCTCATTCTCTGCCTCTGCTCATCAATTGTTAAGCTGGATCAGATGTCGCATGTTATGGGTAGATGAATGAAATGAGAGATGATGCTTTTGGTCATGAGTTTTTAATGATTTCCAATATGGAGTTCCATGGTTGTCCCTGGAGGGGGGGTTAAAGTCAAGGGTTCTGGTTGATTTGGAGTTGGCAGTTTTAGGAGCTGTGCCGGTCTGTTGCGGGAAATACTGGGAGACGTTTGGGATTTGGTGTAGTGTGAGACATTACGCTTGTATGTGGGTTCATACCTACAGCACATACTACTATATTTCAGAATAAAAGGACTATACTGTATATCCACATGGTGGGTAGACAGTGTATCTTTAAGAAAGGACCCATGCCCTCCCTTCATTACTCATAATGTTATGCACTTTACTAGGGCCTATAACCAATGTGTGCTAAAGGCCGATTCATTTTGTTTTTCACTGATCAACCTTGCTTATTTGATGCAGTTTCATAATTGATCCAACATTAGTAATGCTTCCCTAAAAACCTAGAAATACTACTACACCTGTTAGGGTACAGGTTGTACCAGAACTAGAAGTAGCCACAATGATAACAAAGAGAAAGCAAAATCAATGTTTCAGCAGCTCATGGCTAGGCCAACCCCCAAATGTATCCAGGCATTTCCCATAAGAACCCACAGTTCTGCCATCTCTAAAGAGAGCAGAACCCTCTACCTTAATCCCCATCCCCCTGGGACACCCACCATGGATTTCCCTCCCCAGGGGCATCCAAATTGAAAATCATTGAAAAATAAAAACTTATGTCCAAAAGCATCATCTCTTATTTCGTTCATCTGCCCTGAACCCTTAACATGTGACCTCTGAATTAGCCTGACAATTGATGGCCAGATCCAGAAAAATGGAGAGCTATTCAGTTGAGACCAGCTACCAATTAAAAGTGCATCACATGGTCAAATAACCCACTTCATTTCAGCTAATGTCTTATATCCTTCCTTGCTACTTTCTAAGACACCGAGTAAAGCATTCCTGGTAAAGCAGCAAAAGGCTGTGAGCTGCTCTGTTTGAAGAAGAATGCCTTTTGATATCAGAGAGGGGCAGGGTTATTTACATACCAGGATACATTCTTTTTTCACCTTTTGGCAATTTATATAAAGTTAGTGCACCCATACCTATCCAGCAGTCCACTACACTTTTATTGGATTCATCTGGTTTATTATCTGTGAATAGAACACATTTAGGTCATATTTACTTTTAGACTTTCACTGGTGTCTGCTCAAACAGGTTTTCTCTTTGCCTGATTGCTCAAACTTAATCCATGGACATTACTGTATGGATTACCCCTCATGGCTCTGATGTGGAAAACCCTAACATGAAAATCATTAAATGGTAATGGCAAAATGCATTGTCATTTCATGTGACTCTCTTCAACCCCACTGTCTGACCTCTGATGGGACTTGGCAATTAATGGCAAAACACATAGAAATGATGTGGTGTTCAAATCCATCACCTTAGAAATGTTATGAAAGGCAGCATATTTCATTGAGTACATTTAGTAAATCCCAATTCTATCATTCCTATACATATCCAACTTTGATGTTTGAAGTTGGTCAATTCATATTCATCTATTCATCTCTGCATGCTGCTTAAATTGTTAGAGATTTATAGTATCCTAGAATTAAGTGGCTCCTTACACCCTGGAGGATGGGAGTTTTTCTGACCTTTTACCCATATATGTGTACTACAATAATTCATGCATAACAACAACAAGCATTTTTTGTTCTTCAATAGAAAAAGGAATAAAGCCAACAAAGCAAATTGGCGGATCATAACATGTCTGATTAACCAAATTAAAAGTGGATACACGTGGACAGCTTTTGTTACCAGTATTTTAATTGACATTATTGGGAAATGCCTTCCAGTGTCCAATGAGCATCCAGTGTCCTATATATCTGATATCTTTCAGCAATGATCTTTTCAATAAAAATTGGATGTGTTTTCTGTTTTAGTTTGCTTAATGTCTTGCCAAATTGCTTCTTATCAACCTTTCTTACCAGCTGGTGGTGATGTCACAACTGTTTTTGAGAGGCATCTGATAGAACGCTTCAATGGAACAGTCATTACTTTTTCTTGTATTTATTTATTTGCTTGTGGGGTATTCAGTGACCAGCTAGGGGCCCTAGGATAGGCAGTGAAGTCTGTAAAGAAGAGGCTGCAAGTAACATAGTCTCACTGGAGGTGCTACAAGTCAATGGTCATTATAGTTTGCCCCTGGGCCTTCTGGCATGGTTAGGTAGGAGCTATAGTATAAATAGGCGGATGAGTGGGTGAGATAAGCAGATGAGGAAGGTAGGGAGTGTTGGGTAGAAAATGAAGCCTTGCTGAGTTAGCCAATGGGGTATAATGGGTGAGTCAGCTGAAATATGTTCACTTTGACATTTCTCGTTTACCTTTTTTTTTAAGAGTTTAAACTTTTATTGGCCATAAAACTTGATCTCTTACATCAAGGTTTCCATTGGTAAAGATTGATATACATCTTGCTTAGTGAAAACCCATCTCTTTTAGATTTTACAGTTTAGGATAATAAGTCCTGTACTCTACAAACACAAGAGATTTATACTGATACATCACCGTGTTATAGGCATATTACAAACTTAATTGGCTAACAAGTTAATGACCGGTCGTCATTCTAAGAACGTTGTCATGACCGTATCATATAAATGTTTGTAAATATACATAAGATTTGCATCAGTATTGACAATATTAAACCTATATGAACAGCGGCACTGTTTCTACTTTAAGTATGGCACTGTAACTACACCTAGTCTGCAACCATATCAAAAATATATAATAATCTGTTACGACCAAAGAGACAGAAACACCAGGCCTTGTAAATAATTATAGATAAAATATGTCTATACTCGTGGAATCGAGGACTCCAGCTCATTTTTACAAATGAGCTTGAATTTCTCCCGGCCTCGCACATTTCTCAAATCAGTTTTTAAATTGTTCCAGACCTGTGTATGACCTCTGGTGATTTTCGATAACCTGTACAATTCATTTTATTATATTTTAAAACAGGAGCAGAACCAAACGAGTCGTTCTAACTTTGGTGTCCAGGAAATTATTATTACATGACCTTTTATGGGCATTCAATTTAATATGATATTCCCTACGTGGTTCTAACTTGGGTACCTCAGCCTTGTTATGTACATAGTTTGTTGGAGTCAATAAATGCATGTCAAAACCGGTTTTCAGACACTTTTTGCAAACGTTGTAGCTCCTCAGAATACTCAGCCTTGGCTTCACTATACAGAAAGTCACAATAGTCAATAATTGGTAATACATGCATCTTTCTTGTATCTAGGGTGTCTGGTGGTATCAGGTCTTTACCTCTCTTTGTTCACGACCTTTCTCTGTTTGAAGACAGTGTACTGGTACAATATACTCTCATACACTAATAAGCCCAAAAGATAAGTGTCCACTCAGTCAAATACTTATCAAAAATGGTGATAGAGTGCTCTGTCAGGAGGGTGTTGCTCCTATTGTAAAGAAAACTGTGAGTATGTGCCCTCTTTTCTGAACAAGTCGTGCACTGCTTCACCATTCAACTTGCACTCACCACATTAGTCTGAAAAGTCACCTGCCTTGTTTAAAATAGAGAGAGCTGCACTACCAGGTACCTACTCATGTCACACGCTCTATAGTTTATCATACTGACTGACTTCTCCCAACTAGGTACCTATACTCAAATCCCCCTCTTTTAGCACTGTACTTGAATGACCACTTGTGAGAAACAAATGGGACAAGTTATAGCGACATGAAAAGAAAGGACTGGAAATGAGGGCATTTTTAGCCAGCTCTTCCTTTTACTATAGGAACAACACCCTTCTGGTTCGCCTCGACCTAACCAGATGCCGCCATGTTCTTCCTTGAAAAGGACCTTTGTCCTTTCCCTGTGTCAGACCCTCCAACTGAATGTGTCCATACAATACCCCTCGCACAAAAAGAATGGTCACTGACTCTTTATTGGAAACTAGTTTTAACCCCATTGGGTGGGTCGTTTTTATATATTTTGTCAACTCGCTTGTGCAGGGGATCATCTTTGAATGCTGACCATACAGGGAATGTACTAGGGAACTGGTAAATGGTGATTCATTTCCGGAATGAAGACAATGTTATTAGATTGCGTGCCAGAAACTGATGCCACTAACTCCCTTTCAATACAACCAAGATATATCCTTATCAATGACATAAAGCCTTAAAATGTCACACTGAGTTTGTCATTTTTACCCCTCCCTCTGTCAAAAATAGATATTCTAGTGGATAGACCCACATAGGACTATCAACATACTCTGTAAGTTGAGATAGAGAGAGAGAGAGAGAGAGAGAGAGAGAGAGAGAGAGAGAGAGAGAGAGAGAGAGAGAGAGAGAGAGAGAGCCAGTTATACCAAGGACACTTTATCAAGAACCTCTTTGAAATGTCATCTATTCTTGTTTGATTCAACTATAGCTGCTCCCTACATGAACTACACCCAGTCAGTCCATCATTGTCTGTGTTTGTGAGGTAAGGGGATGCCCCTCATTCAACTACAGTAGCGTGCAGGCTTTTTGCTAAAATTTGTTATCCCCCCCCCCTCAACAGGGGTCAGAAGTTTTTACCCCCCCCCCTCGGAAGGGGTCAAATTGCCTGTTGCTACACCCTCACCCCCACCCCACATTGATAAATAATGACCACTCCCTTAGGGACTGAAACATTGATGACAGTGTTGCTCCAGTGTTGAGAACTTTGCTGTTAATGCCAGAAAGCGAGGAATACTCTCAGACTTTTTAGCACTTGGCCACAAGTTGCAGTCATTGGACACTGTATATAGCTTAATGCTTCCCACATCACATCTCTAGTGGCATTAACGTCAAGGAATCAACCTAGTAGTACAGACCTAGTAGGGTTGTGGGTTTTACTAGGGCGGATTAGTAGTGTGACACCAAGAACATTCCTGGGTTGGTTTCTAGCATGTTACTGATATCACTCTTCCTGCCTGGTAGATATTACTACCAGAATATGGCTTGGATACTGGGATAGAGTGAGGAATGTGATGGGAAGGCATGGACTTTATTTGGACCTTGTTTTATATCACTGGGTTATGTTGAGATGCCATTCATCTCTGGCAGTCTTCTACAGCTACATGAACCGCCCCCAGACAGTAGTGCATCATTGTCTCTCTCTCTCATCACATGTGGCCTCACTAAATCTTCATCTTTATAAATACCTTTACACAAGGATGTATTATTTTGGACCACAAATGAAAGTAGTCAAATGCATACCTTTAATGCCTCCTGTCGAGCTCTTCAGACCTCAAACTGTTTCCCACCTAGCCTGTTTGAAGTCCCTAATTAATGGGTGTGTATCCTATGACTAGATCTGGGGTCTGTTTCATAATGGTTAATGATCGCCAAATAGCTCTACCATCAATAGAATCTGGCTAAATCGTAGGATCTATATCCTACCTTATACAGCACGGAATGTTCAGTGGTACTTTCCATGCATTTTAACAATTTCATATCATGCAATTGATAGTATAATGCTCATGAACAAATTGTACAATAGATCATCGTTAGAGACACAAAATGGGCGTGATAGTTGACTGTTCTGAAACACACCCCTGACCTCTCATATTTATAGTGGTGGTAGGCTGGGCCCTGCATACAGTTTACTGATATTTTAACAATAAACTGTGCTCTGGAGGTTAATTCAAAACGGCCTACTATCAGGCCCACAGTGATGATAGGAAATTCAATCCCTATAGATTTATCTGATGGTAGTATGTGACTTAGAGGCATTAATATACACATAGCATGCCACTATTGATTTCTTCTCTTACTATTACCCTTGATGGTTGCTGTGGAAATAAATATTGGAAAATCGACAGTGACAACCAAGGGTAGGGTGATCATTTATAATGCTATTGGTAAGAATTACATTCCTGGAGAAAAATAAAGTATAGAATTTCTTTATTCCAGAATGTATTGAAGAAGGAGGGCAGGGACCCAGGAGGTTAATTTAAAACATCCTACTGTCAGTCCCCTAGCGATGGTAAGAATTTCCAGCCCTATCTGGTGGTAAGATGTGACTGGCATGCATTGACACAGTCAGCGCTATCGATTTTGCTGGTAGTAGCCTGAGCTATCACAAGCAGTATACACTGTGCACACTAGCAAGAGGGCCAAAATTAATCAATAGTTGTGGAAAGACTCCTTTTCACAAAAGGGCATAAACAATCATTCCCCAATATCCTATGAGCTATTAAAAGAGTGTACTGGCTGCCCCTGAGAGAGGGAGAATGGATCACTTGGTAGGGCGTGTAATGCATGAGTGGCTTTTGCGTAGACAAGTGGCAATAATACATACAGCTTGTACTGCCACAACCCACTGTCAATTTCTTTTACTGCCACAACCATTGGTGGTAAGCTTGGAAAATCAATAGCGAATAATCGATAGCACTTGCTGTGCCTAAATCCCCATGTCCCATGTCACATATAAGAACCTCTCATGTCCCATGTCGAATTTAAAGAAGGACCTATGTCATGTCACTATTTTTTTTACCTCATGTCACTAAAGCCCATGTCACATGTCGATTTTAAGAAATGACCATGTCACCATGTCAAATTTAGTGGTCCACACCCATTTAGGACGCAGGCCAGAATGGCCTGGCATGATATGAGCTTTCTAATGATGAAAGAAATTTTCAATTCAGTCAATTAGAACCACTGTACTGTGATGCGGCGCACCACGCAATATTTGTCCAATTTCTCAAAATCTCACTCATGTGCATTCTCAGAACTTGACAGCCCTTCTGATGGTAGAAAGTTTTGAATTAACCTCCAGTTTAAGAAACCACACCCGCAAAGCTATAAAACTCTGTTGAGAGATAAAGTTGATGCATACCACAGCATTCACAGGGCCACAGGGGACATATACAAATACATATTACAATATCACGTTCTACAGCCCAATGCCCCACTGCACCAACAGGAATTGTGTGGACACCAGGCATTGGAGAGACTGTGCAATAATGGAAGAAATGTGGATCTTACATCGATAACACATATAGGGAAAGCACACAATTGCGACATATTTTTGCATCCTACCCCTGGAGGTTAATTCAAAACATCCTGGGATCGCAACCTCAGCAATGTTAGGAATTATTCTACCTTATCCTATTAAGCAATCTTAAGATAAGACTGCGTTCACATTTTCTAGCCAGCACTAAGATCACATCGATCTTAGCCTTAGCCCTCCTACACTATTCCAAGAAGTACTGACTGGGCACAGGGGCACAAGTCCCAAAATAAAGGAATAGCTGTGGAGCCACTCTTCTTCACAACAATGTTTATATTATCGTTCCCCATCCCCATATGGGCTAACAAAAGAGCACAGGGTGCAGATGACCCCCGTACAGTATTCAAGAGTTGTATCCATGAATGTATGATTTATGCTTGCCTATTAGAGGCATTGTGCCCTCACACTTACAGCTAAACACCATCAGATTCTAAACACTTATCCTGAAAACTACACACCTACTTCTCACACACCTAAACACTTACACACCATAGTGTTTAGGTGTTTGAGTTTAAACACATCCAGTCTCTATGTGTTTAGTCTTAAACATGTATTTGAAAGATAAATATCAGGTGTTTAGCCATCTTATAAGAATCATAAGCAGATAAGATAAGTATAATATGTATGAAATGAGTAAAAGGATAGTATCCTCATTTTTATAGATGTATATCACCCAGTTTCCCAATGACTCAGTAGTTTTTTGTGGGTTTTTTTCCTGTTTGTTGTTTTTTTACCTAAGAGGCATGATGCATGGGAGGAGGGGGTATAGGGAGGTATGGGTGGTCTACCCCTCCTCCCGTGTCCAAGCCTCCAGGGACCACCCCCACCTCCCTACCCACTCTTCCTACCTCTCCTTACGTGTACAAGCGTCCAGGGACTGTCCCTACCTCCCTACCCACTCCTGCTACCTCTTCTCTCGTGTACAAGCCTCCAGGGACCCTCCCTACCTCCCTACCCACTCCTCCTACCTCTTCTCACGTGTACAAGCCTCCAGGGACCACCCCTACCTCCGTACCCACTCCTCCTACCTCTTCTCACATATACAAGCCTCCAGGGACCACCCCTACCTTACTACCAACTCCTCCTGCCTCTTTTACACTTTTACTCCTATCTGTTTTGTGTGTATCATTTCTATCTTGCAGTTTTACCATGGAAAATGAATATGGCGGTATCCAGCTACAGTAATAAAGATTAAAATGATGAAAAGATGATGAAAAATAAATGATGGAAATAATAAAAATGAATTGATTCAGCCATAGCCCCCCTCCCACCCTGGTGAACAACCCTATGGCCCAAAGCTAGTGCCTCCCTAAGCTAAACACCATGTATCTAAACGCCTCCTGAAGCCAAACACTATATATCTAAACACCTCCTAAAGTTACACACTATGTATCTAAACACCTCCTAAAGCTAAACACTACCAATCTAAACATTTACTCATGCTGCACACCTTAAAGCTAAACACCTATCAAAACTAAACACTTGTTAAATCAAACGCCAGATAGCTAAACATGTTTAAAGTTAAATGTGTTTAGCCAAAAAATGTGTTTAGAAAAGTGGGACAAGAATGTGTTTAGCTATGTGTTTAGACCCTAAACACTGGTGTTTGGTTGCTAAACACCAAATTAACAGTGTGTAAGAGTGCTCAAGGACACTCAGCAAACGTCCTCCCTCCCCTCTATATGTATGCAGCAGGCTATTCACTCTTTCGATCAGGAGTGTTCCTTGTAAGTGCTCTTGTACTCAGGTGAAACCACTATGCAATTCTTTCACTAAGATCGCAGTGATCTTAGTGCTGGAAAAGGAATAGTGAAGTGATCCCAGGACTTGCTATTCCTGAGAGGCCTGCAACCACTGCATTAGATAGGGTAGACCAGCCAGGTCTTATGATATGTGCCTACACTAAGATCGCTGGGGTTGCGATCCCAGGATGTTTTGAATTAAGCTCCTGAGGTGACCTGTTGCCTATTACCACCATCACCACTTGATGGCCATTATCTCAACCATTGATCAGTTCCTCAGTGTACACTGTAAAATATAACTGTTGAATCTACCAGGGTTCCTCTTGAAACAGAACATTAAAACCACCATAATTTTATAGCAGTGAACCAGTTTAGTCTTCACAAGACTGTTACAAGGAATCTTCGTGAAAATAACTATAGATCTCTCGCAGCCTTTGGACAAGGATTCCGTTGTTATTTTGACAACATTTTTTATTTTCCAGTACAGGATAATCCTACATAGTTGATTCTCTGTGACTTGCTTCTTCAGAAGGGTCACAGTTACTCATGCCAAATTTCTAAGTATTATGCAAGAAACTCAATGACAATATCAAGATTATAATTGACATCTCTGCTATGTATTTTTTGTTCATCTTCCCCTGGTCGCAGAGATTATCAATTAGGTAAAATCTTTCTTCATACTTGTCTAGCAGAGCAGACACATTGAAAATGTATTAATATGCTAATTTTGCCTCATAGAAGACAGCACCCACCTGTAAACTTTAGCCTATTTCACATACACCATCACAAAGCTAATATAAGATAACACTGTATGGATATTGACACCCTCTCCCTGTAGGGCGTGTTTTATATATACCTAAATGAAGAATTATCGGCACAGGTGCAATAAAGTATTTTTCTTATGTATCATCCCCCTTCACACAGGATCTATTATGTTAAAAGGTGTGGGAGGCGTTGATTACTGCCACAAGGCCAACCACTGGTAAATGGATTACACTTGATTTACAAAGTATCATGAGTATTAAATTAAACTGATTCGATATCCAAAGCCTTAACATTTGTAGAGTAAAGAATAACCATTGCTTTCTCAGGAGAATCTTTATGAGGACAGACTTTATCAGCAAAAACTTAGAAGCTTAGACTAGGATGGATTATCTTGGTGAATTCATCACTGTGTATGTGGCAACAGCTGTAAGGTATGCTGACAGCCATTGTTAACAGCACATTGCTGTTTTCTCTAAGGCCCCCTGTCACTTTTATATCACCTGCCTTCACTAATTCACTTGCTTCAGAAGACAGCAATGAGGGGGAACCTTTATGAAACAGGAGAAGGACATTGCCTTCAGGTAAGCTTGGATTTTGAGGATTACCTTACAGGCACAGCTGGGTCCTGGCTGTATTCCCTGTCGACATGCTCTGTCACCTCATCAGCCCTGTAGGTCAGTGCTAAGGGGAGCCAGTGTTCCCTGATAGATTAGAATAGAGAGCTAGACACCCTCTGGTAATAATTATATCTAATGGAAGCAGGTGACATGGTGGCGGAGAATGAATATACATCATTATTGTGGATATAGGCTTCCCCTCCTGCCGACAGGGTGCTTCCTCCAAAAAATGGTGCCAGAGAGTTAAAATAGTGTACCTAACTTCCTGCCAAAAGAACCAAAGCCAAGCATTATAGGCTACAAATACATAAACAGAGCGTGCAGAAGGATTGCAACAATTTCTTTGCTCTACATGCCTCTCATAAATTATTATCCTGAGGCTAACTGAGCAAGGTCGTCAAGGATGTGCTATCGTTCATGCCAGAGAAGTTACAACACATTTTTGTCTGTTCTATTACTCAAGGCATCTTACCTGCCTCATGGTCATGTGGACTATTAGTCCCCATCCCAAAGAAAGGTAATTTGAAGTGCATAAAAAATTGGTGGCCCATAACTCTGCTGCCTTTGCCAGGGAAATTGCTAGAAAAAATAGTTCATAAGATTCTACAGAACACATGGAGGAGAATCGGATCCTATCGCTGACTCAGTTTGGTTTCCGACCTGGTAAAGGAACATGTGACGCTGTTTTCTCTATGACCTGTATGATGCTAGGGATGACGGAAAAAATTACTGCCTGTTGCTTTATTGATTTTATGAAGGCATTTGATTGTGTCCACCATACCACACTAATTCTTAAAATCTGCAGGCTCAATATTCACGGAAAACTCAAAAATGGCTCACTGACTACTTGGCACATAGATCTCATCAGACTATAGCTAATGGAGGTCGGTCACGGAGGTCGGCGGTAGGTTTTGGTGTCCCCAAGGGTCAATATTAGGCCCCCTGTTGTTTGTGTTGTTTATCAATGATATCAGTAATGCCATATTAAGCTGTAAATACATTATGTATGCTGATGACCTTGTATTATATGCTTCAGATGTTGATAGTAATATAGCGGTAAATAAGTTACAGAGCGATCTTGAGCGTATCTCCCAAGGTGTAATAGGAATTATATGACAATAAATGCGACTAAATCGATGGTAATGTACTTTGCCCCTAGCAACAAGCTGAACCACTTACCGGAGCTAAATGTCCCCATTGGCCAGAATCGCCTGCCCACATGCACTAGTTATAACTACCTTGGAGTAGAACTTGACGCGCGACTCAATATCATGTCCCATATAGGGAAGGTCAAGAAAAGCCTTGGTAATAAGCTATATAAGCTGAGTAAGATAAGGAAATGTCTATCAACTGAAATTAGTTTACGTATATACAGGGTCATGATAGTGCCCGTAGTTGAATATTGTTCTTTTATTACTGGAAGTGCTATCAACACTGAGGTAATGAAATTGCAAAGGCTACAAAATCATGGCCTTGGAATTTGCCAGAATATGCGTGTCAGGGACATAAGCATTGATAATTTACATATCATGTGTAAGGTGGAAAAGCTAGAGCGCAAGCGTACTAAGCAACTATTATGTATTATGTGGAAGAATTCTAATAGAGACATTACAACAAGTTGAGGTCAGAACTAGAGGGGACCTTAAAATTAAGTTTGCCAAGAGAAGGGCTAAATCAAGCTTCTATCAGCACTCGCCTTATTACAGAGGTGTGACTATTTGGGATTCCCTACCAGCTGCAATACAACGAAAACCAACTTTAAGACTCTTTAAATCACCTATTCATAAGTTCCTTGTTTGACAAGACATGCATGGATATGCTCCAGTCTATGTTCCCGTCTGGTTCTATCCCATCTCCATGGATATGTATAAACATCCATCAAACATGATTCTATTCTTCTATTTTTTTATAATTGTGCTATTATATTCAATAGACTACCTGATATACTTGTGTAAACATACCCCTAAGCATCAAGGTATTGACAGCTGCATTGTAACCTACCTGATGGTGCAAGGAAAAACGTCCTATTAAGGACGATTTCACTGAATAAAATCCAATCTAATCTAAGTGGATGTGAATAGGTATTTTTGCCTAAGACATGCCTCAACTTAAGTACCTTACTTTCTTTCAGGGTGATTCTTTTGTGTGTTGCCCAATAACAGTCAGGAAGTGAGCTGCCAGAAGAGTTTCAGGAGAAGTACCTTCCTATAAGTATGTCTGCCACTTAAAATAACAGTAGGCACCTTCTTATGTAATGTAGACCATTTTCAAAAAAGGAAAAATGCCTTTTCCTCTAATGGAGTAAATGGAAGTCGAAGGGTGAAACAGAGTGTGGCATCATTTTAAAGTGTGCTATTCAGAACCTATTGCATTATTTAGCTTATCTGCAATAGCCTCTTCTGTGTTTCTGTATGCAAAGTCACGAAGCCTGTTAATTTCAGGTGAGCTGCCATACAGAAAGTTGTTTTACGGAGACCTTTCTGTTTGGCTCTCTGTGCAAACAATTCGAAACAAATGAATTGAAAAGCTTACATTTGAACATACATATTGAAGCACCCATCTAAAAGAGCGTGATTTATACACAAGGGTGGACCCCTGCTGTTCCTTATAGCATAAGAAGGCAGCACACCTCTTTATGTATACTTTAGATGTGTACATATCTGACGACAACACTGTTACTTTGTCCAGCCCATTAGTATCTAGCCCATTATCATGTTCATGTGTTAGCCATCTGTCTTCAGGAATGTGTAACTGATGTCTATGTTTTTAAGATGAGAATTGTGATGGAGTAGAAATTTTGTTTATTGACGAATTGGCTATAGAAGGAATTCAGTATGTACAGAACTTCAGTCAATAAAATATTTACCAACAACACCTTGTAGCTGAGTATTTAAAGCTATAATACAATGATAAATTGAACCAAATATGGCCTAAGCTGCACCTCAGTATACACTGGGTGAGGTGCGTATTATATCCAAAGCATTATGGTAATAGGGAAATTCTCAAACGCTAAGTTTAAGGCACCCCCAAATCGTACCAACCTGACCTGGATCGGAAGGGCATTCTAGGGTTGACAGGATCAATCACTATGATTTTTGCAGATATAGAGGGGTAAGGCATGCACCTGGAGGCCGTTGCACAATCCACGAGATTAGCTCTCTTCTCGCTGTGTTTTGCCTCTACCGTTGCACAAACATTTTCTCGCTGTTTTTGTCCTCCACTTTTTGCACAACAATAATAAAACCGTTGCCAATCATTTTCTCGTTCTGATAAACTCGTTGTGTCGACTTTTTTATGTCAACAGCTAGAAAAAAAAGGCAGTTACTCTCGACGTACTGCCTTTTGGTTGTTTAACATTGGTCCCTATGGGGAGTCTAGCTGTGACATTTCGCACTGGAACCAGAGTACTAGGAGGGAAATTTGAACTCGGCAAAATGGCAGACAGGGATAGACTAGGAAGAAAGAGGAGGAAATGTAAGAAAAGGGACACTCCCTTTACTCTTTTCACTGATGATGAGTTTGTTGCCCGTTACCGGTTGAGCAAAGAGGTTGTCAAGGAGCTGGTAGAGGAATACAAGCTCTTCAGCAAGTTTAAGGGCTCCAAACGTGGAGGAGGGCTGTCCTACATTGACAGGGTAATGTATCGAACCTTATCTCTCCCCTCTCTTGTCTGTCTTTGGTTAGTTTCATTAAAAAAAAAAACATTCCATACGCTAGGGGGGGGGTTCACAGGGATCCCCCATATAAAATTCATGTCTTAGTCCTCTTGTTAATTTTCTGTAGAGTCCTGCAAAAAAATCCTTCTTCATGTACGTCAATGTAAAAAGACTGATTTCTTTTTCTTTTGCAGTTCTGCTTAGTTATTCGCTATTTCGCCACGGGTAGCTTCTATAGCTTGACTGGGGATTCACAGAAGGTCTCTAAGTCTGTAGTCTGCAACTCTGTGAAGGATGTGGCTGGGTTCTTCTACCGCAACCGGAACAAGTTCATCAGATGGCCTAACAGTTTTGAGGCAAAGCTCCAAGCAGCTCTCAAGCTGTACCGTCACAAGGTAAAGAGGAACGGGGGAGCAGAGATTGAGCAGAAGACCCCCTTCGTTTTTGGATTCGTGGATGGGACCCATATCCCCATTCAGTGCCCCTCAGACAACAAGAGCTCGTATGTGAATCGGAACGGATATCACTCTATCAATACCACAGTAAGTATTCTGTTCATGTTTTTTTTTATATTTAATTTCTTTTATATATTTCGTACAATTTTTGTTTATGACAATGGAATAAAAAGAAACATGTAAAGAATGTATTTTATTTCTTCAGCTTTCTCACTCTAGTCTATTTCTTCCTTCAGATAGTGTGTGACTACTACAAGAGGATAATATTTGCCGATCCACGTTTCCCTGGCTCTGTCCACGACTCATACGCTTTGGCTTGCAGCCCGGTAGGGGATGAGCTGGAGGAGGAGAAATGGGGAGACTTCGTCCTGCTTGGAGACTCAGGGTGAGTAATTTTTTTGTCTGTTTTGTCACCATAGATTAAAAAAAGAAATGTTTGTTCCAGACAAAGAAGCCATCTGTTAATAATCAGCACAACAGAAATATTATTTCTCCCTTAGTTTGCTGTATTTTATAGGGGTTTTTTAAGTGAAAATAAACATTTTTTCTAGGTATGGCCTACGTCGCAACCTCTTCACTCCATTCAAGGATGAGACGTCGCCTAAGATAACAGCCTTCAACAAGTGGCACAAGAAGAGTCGTGTCAGGGTGGAACAGAGCATAGGGATCCTGAAACAGCGGTGGAGGTAAGAAAGGCCTTATGTCCCTTTCTTCTTTTCTCTTTCCTTTTGTTTTCACACAGAGAACCCCTTTTTTTTTATACCAGCATGGAAAACTTGGGAAAATTTGTTATCAGTCCTACTCCTTGTACTTCTGATTTTTTTTTTTACATTTATTTTTTTTCATGAAAATTTCAGAATACTTGACTCCTCTGCTGGGTACCTCCGGCACAAGCCTAAAAGGTGTTCAGAGATCATCACAAGCTGCGTGTGTCTCCATAATGTCGCCCTAGATCATGGAATCCGCATAGTGGACGACCCCGCTGATCCATGGACTCCAGTCAGGCTTCTCCTTCTTCAGCCCAGGCAGCGCACAAGGGAACAAGAAAACAACCGCATCAAGGCCTTCAGGAATGACTACTGCCAAAATTACTTCTGAATTCTGTGTCCTGACAGCAGTTGTATCAGCATGACTTATGTAAATAGTTCAATTGTATATAAACCGTCATCTTGTAGTAAATCAGAAATAATTCTTAAGTTCCTACCATCAAATGTATGCATGCAAAGTAAGTCTGCTTGTCCTTGTTATGTTACACGCACAGCTAGAAACAGTTAACTCAAGTAGCAGCGTCTAAGTCCACATTAAAAATGACAAGCATTTATTTTATTCTGTTTCATAAGCAGTCATATAGTACTATACCAGAAAATATACAAGTATTCCTGAAAAATCAAATTTATGCATTAAAAGTAAGTTCTTCATGCACATACTGCTTGACCTTCTTATGTCAAAGGCACAGCTAGAAAAAGTCACCTTAAGAAGTAGCGTCCAAGAACCACATGAAAAATGAAACACATCTATTTTCTTCTTTTTCTTCTTTCTCTTTCTTTGCCTTCCTGCTCTCTCTGATAGCGGCTCTCTCCGCCTTCCTTTCAGCCTTCTCCCTACATATGGCTTCCCACTCTTCCTTTGTACACACTATCACTTTCTTTTGTCTTTCCAACTTCCATGGTTTTTTTTCTGTGTGGTCTTGACTTTTCTTTCTCTCTTCTTCTTTCTTTTTCGAGTACTGCTTCATTTCCTCCCTTATCTTCAAATCTTCCTTCTCCTTTTTCCTGTCCTCCTTCATTTTTTTTGCATGTTCTATCTTTCTTTGCTCCTTCTTCTTTCTCTCCTCCTTCCTCTTTTCTTTATCCATATCCTTTTTGGGTATTTTAGTGACCTTCATTTTCTTTATTGCTTCGCTGAAATTGCTTCTGCCGGCTTTCCATAGATCTCGCTCTGTCATGCCAGTTTTCTCTTTCTTCACCTGAGATGGATCTAGGGCCATTGGACTAACACCTGGGATACCTGAATAAAAGATTTTCTCTCTGTCATCTTATATAATAAAAATAGCATTAATTCATAGACAAGAGACAAAGTAAGATACATTGTAACAGATGGTTTACTCCAAAAAACTACACCATAGGCCGGCAATTTTTTTTCCCAATATTTTCATATCTATCAGTCAATTTAACCATACAATATTTCATGAAACAATGAAATCCTTACCCCTGACAGCGTCTTCCCTCAGGTAGTCCAAGGCCTTCTTCTGAGTGTTTGACAAAGTCAGCTTCTTGCTAGGAGGCCCACTACCCGTTTTCGATAACTCTCTACGCAGAATGTTGTACTGAAAAATAATCACGTACAACTTTGTTATTTAAACAATCAAAGAAATGAAAAAATTTTCAACATATCTGAACAGAACTGTACCTTACCTTTCCCTTTTGTTTCTGGCAGAAGTCGGATGCCTTGTGAGAAATTTGCTTCACAGTCCGGTGTGTCTTTGCAGTTTGATTAACATACACTGTAAAGAAAAAAATGAAATAATAAAGTATTTTTTTTAAACTAATTTTCTTCATGAGTAAAATGTGTGTTTGTTTCTTTTTTTTTGGGTGTGGAATAAACTCACATACACAAGATTTATCACATGACTCACGTGCAACGTCTCTCCAAGCCTGCCTCCTGATATCACGGCCCCCTCCAGTCCCAGAGAAGTGGTACTTCAAAGCAGGCCTGTTTGTATTGATAGCGTCCATCAACGCCTTAACCTCCTGCTTGGACCATCTCTCTCGGTTAATAGGAACATCCTCACGCAGAGGCAGGTCTTCGTCCTCGCTGTCTGAGGAGCTAGCATTAGACTCTTGGTCAACTGCAGCACTAGCTTCCCCCACTAATGTCTCATTGTCATGGTCTATTACAGGGTTCTCTGAGTTCTGTGGAATGTACTCTACGGTAGAAGCCATGGAATCACATGAAACATCTCCCACTGGTTTAAGTATCATCTGCATCTTCTTCCTTTTTGGTATAGGCTTCCTAAGGGTAACTGTGCATTAGAAATAAAAGAAAAACTATTCTCCATTAAAAGCTTAACCCATTTGGTCCCTCTTATTCCCCAATGAAGTGTCACATAAAAGAAATATAGCAGGCAGGCAGAAGGAGGTTTAAAGTGTCATAATACAGTAACACAACAAGATTTGTCATGCTAATCTCGTTGCGTGCATTTTCTCGTTGTGCAACGTCGTGAAAGTGGGGGCGGGTGGCCTATGACTTAGACTCCTTTCAGGGAGGTAATATGGCAATTTCTGCTTACTTTATCCTTCCTGGGGAAAAATATGGACACATTAATGTTTTATTTGTGCTCACCTTCACTTTTTTGCTCTCCATGTCCGCTTATTCCTCTCTTTCTGTAGCTTACGACGTACCAAAAATGACGTCACTCTTACTGTGCACAGTGGCGCCCCCTGTGCACAACGAGGTTTGTTTGTTCAAGTCTCGTTCTTTCATGGAAAGTAATATTTCGACTTTTCTTTTCATTTTTCTTTGACATTATATTTAGATTTAATTATTAACTGTAATTGTTTACTGTATAATATGTTTTCTTTCTTAAGGAAAATCATTCTTTTAAAAAGTAGGAAGAAAGAATAAGGGAAAGATAAGGTTCAAGGACACAATTTTTATTTAAAAAAGTAATTCTAAAGATTGTTAGCAGACACCTTTAATGTTTGCCTTCAACAACTCTTATACCTATTTGTAGATGAAATTCCCTTGATGTTACACTCCTTATGAACGGTGGTCTTAATCATACCACATGCTGTATATATGAAGGCACTTTTAAATGTCTTGGATGTTAATGCTTATAGATCTCAATCGTCTATGACGAAAGGCAGAAAAAATAAGACCTGAGATTTTACTTTAACTGAAGCATAACAAACATGGTATTTCCATCTCAGTGAACAAGTGACAGTCATGAACAGACAAAAAAAAAGGTTGAACAAAAAAAATGTTCTCTTTGACTTAGGTATCAACTTTATCCTGGAGAAACACACCATGTGATACTTTTTTTATTTCCTTGTCACCTTTCCTCCCCTCCCTCGCTTAGGTTTCTTATTTGTTCTGTTACTGCCATTGCCAGCCACCCTCTTCCTTGTCAAAGGGCCTGGCCTTTCTTCCTCCTCCTGGGAAACTTCCTGTGCTTTCTCCTCCTCTGGAGATGGGTTATCGTTGTCTGTAGCCAAATGCATGCTACCCAACGTCTTTGCAGCTTCCAGTACTGCGCTGTTTTCTGGACTCTGATGAGGTTTTGTTGTTCCCTCTTTAAGGTCTTTGCAATACACAGCCACAGAGCCCTCTGTCAAATCTATGTTGTGTCGAGTGGAATGAAAATGTTCTTTTATGGGGCGCAATCTAGTTCTTGCACTAGATCCTATTAAGATACCCAATCCCAAAGTTCCTTCATGCACATCTGAGGTGACATCCAAGAGAGAATCATTAGAATTAGAATTGTCTGTGTTAAGGGTAGTCGTTGCCGAAGCCAAAGTACCTTGTTCTACATGCGTATGTGTGGTCTGTAGGTCTGTTCCTGCTGACTCCACAGGTTTTATGTCTTGTGAAACTGGTACTTCTTGTGTGGTGTGATTTTCACCTTTTGACGAGTGTTCTGTGGTAAGGTGCTCTGTGGCAGCTGTTTTTTGTGTGGTCTCTTGCTCTGTAGCAGCTGCCTGTTCATTGGTCTGGTGCTCTGCTGTCCCTTCTTCCGTCTGGTGCTCTTCTGAGCCTGGCTCTTCTGTCTGCTGCGCTGCTGCACCTGGCTCTTCTGTCTTGTGCTCTGTTGAGCCGGGCTCTTCTGTGGTCTGTTCCTCTCCTGTGCTCGGCTCTTCTATGGGCTCTATTTTCACTGCAGGCGGCTGTTGTGTGGTCTGGTCCTCCCCTGTGCCTGGCTGTTCTGTGTCGATTTTTATTTCACCTTCCTGTAGCGTGCCGTCTTTGTCCAAAATAGCTTCTGCCTCTTCTGTCGTTTCTTGTTGTGTTGGAGCACCCTCTTGTGAGGACTGTAGGTCTTGGGCAGATGACTGTTGTGCAGCTAATGTCATACCCACGTCTTGTGTGTCCTCTTGGTCCCCTGGATGCTCTGCCTCTGTTGTTGTACTAGAACCCGGTTGAGGTCCACTTGGGACATAGTCTGCCTTGAAGAGAGAGAGATGAGACCCCACTTGAACAGAAGGACCCACAACGAGCCTTCCGTCATCATTAACATGAAGCAAGGTGGAGTTGTCTGTGCTAGGCCCATCCAACGACACAACTGGAAAACACAACAAGAAAATGTAAGAGCGAGAGGATATTTGGTGTCATAAAATTATTTATTTTCTTTCTTCTTATGACAGCCAGGTGAAGACATGTCAGGTTTTAAGTGACAGACAAATGTGACACTTAGTTATGCTCAAGGAAACCCCCTCCCAAGAGTGATAGATTTTTAACGGCATTTCGACAGCTAAGGTCATATTCATGGGGAGAACTACATCACACAATTTAACAAAGGAATGTGTAAGTTCCCACGCATATGTGCACCACACACATAAGAGGGGATAGAAAAGAGGAGAAAAACACCCTTTTAAGTGGGCTAGGGAAGCCCGATGTCACATAGAAGAGAAACCAGACTAGAAACCTACCTTTCAACTGGCCTGAGGTGCTCTCCTGGACTGCGAGAGGTTGGGTCACTAGATGTGGTAAATCGGGTGTCTGGCTGGATTCAGTCACCTTCTCCAAAGGCAATTGGCGGCCTTCCGTCAAATGAATCAGCTTTCCACATACTGTGAAGACAGAAAAGACAGAAAACTTTAAACAAACGATTTTTTTTTTAATAACACAACAGAATTTTAGTTTTTCTCATCTCTGGTCTGGACATGTCACTTTCATGTGTACCTTCTTCATTGAAATATTTTTTGTTATGATAATAAAATGTAGAAATTGCCTGTTTAGTTTTCACAGAACGAGAGAACACATCAAAAATCTTGTGTGCCTGAAAGCAATGAAATTTATACTGTATCTTTTTTCTGGACCTGGTTGTTTTGCTACCCCAAACTTACCGTTTATCAGCTGCGCCACATTTCGGCTTGATATGGCTTGAGTGTTTATGACTGCTTCCCTCTGACCCTGAATGTTCTCCAGCACATCTGCACACCTGCTCAAAACAGACGTAAGATTTTCCTCTGATGCCCGTCGGTTTTCTTCCATGCTGATAACAAGAGATTCTATCTTTGCGAGGCGAGTTTCCATTGCTGAAGATACCTGGAACATCTGCCCACCGTCTTCTCCAGCTGTGTCTTGAGACGGTTCCCCAGAAGAAAAGGTCAACTTCTTGTTCATCTTGGGCGGTTCTGCTTTATGTCCTGCTAACCGTGGGCTACGTCTCCGACCTTCTAGCAGTGCTGCTTTTCCTTTAGGGGAAGGACCTTCTGACTTAGAGGAATCGGATTTTGGGGTAGAAGTGTAAGACAATTGTTGTTTTATGCCTGTAAGGTCAACTACATCAACTTCATCGGCGTCTTCACGTTCTACTATGTCTACTTCCATGTCATCTGTTGTGAGGTCGATTTGAAGAGAAGCCACGTTACGAACAGCCCGCCTTCCCGGCTTCTTAAAAGTTTTGGTTTCTGCTACAGATGTAGACTGTGAGACACCGACCTTAGAGGTCCCTCCCTTAGAAGCAGCTGTCTTCGAGGTAAGGGCCTTATTGGTACGCGCCTTCGATGAGTCTGCTTTATTTGGGACTGCCTTGGACACTGGAACCTTTTTAACACCTGCCTTAGAACTAACCGCCGGGGATTTTTTTGCGGGAGAGGGTTTTTTTTTCTTGGTGACAATTGCTTTCTTTACTGGAGTTTTCTTCGTCTGGACAGGTTGCGCTTTCTTCACTACAGGGAAGTCCATTACATTTTCAGACAACAGTTCATCGTCCGTTGGAACCACCAGTATCTTACCCGGCGAAGGACCTGCACCTGTCGGTTTCTTTTTGCCCAAAGGAGACTGTTTTAGCTTCCTTTTCTTCCGTTCCTCCTCGACTTTGTCTGTATAATACAGCACTCGGCCTCCCGTGTCTGGAGAGAAAAAAAAATGAAATTATAAGGATAATTAAACGAGAGAAGGGTTGTCAAGGCAAAAAGGTGAAGTGTAGGAAAGTACTTTATTTTTTTTGGTTTATTATAACAAGGAAAGGCTAAGCAGAGAAGGTTCGTGATTATTACGAGGACACTTAGCACAAGAGAGAGGAAAAAGATATGAGAAGGTAAGGTGTCTTTTTTTTTTTGTGCATCACATAGCTTCTGAGAGAGGAGAGACGAAAGTTTGAATTTTTCTTACCGGCAATGCGATGAACCCCCTTGTACTTGAGGCACATCACTTCAACGAAGGTGCACCCCTCGACTTGATGCCCCTTGTCAATCAGCTCCAGCATTTCCTCGTTCTTTCAGGGGGAAAAAAAGGTCTTGTTTTATCTTAGCACACAAACAATAAAAAAAGGACGAGATGAGAAGAGACAAATTAAAAATTCTGTTGTGAATCGTCAGACTGTTCTTATGTTATGTTATGTAAAGAGTAGTGTGACCTAGTTCTACCCATTCATATCACCTGACATGATGACAAGGCATAGGATATCCATTGAAAGGTGACTGAAGAAGGGAAGGTTATTCTTGCTTTTTACGTCATATCTTATTTATGGAAAAGCACAGAGAAATAACTTAGAAAGCTTACCTTGGCTTTGACCTTGTAGAAGTAGTCATTAACGTGATTTCTGGTCTTGTCAAGGTCACGGTTTGAATTTTTGATGCTGTTGACAGTGGCTGAGGAAAAAAAATTAAAATAGAAGTTTCATTTAAAAATTCAATTTACTTTTAAAATAAAGGGAAGAAAGAAAAAAAAAGAAATGTACAAGCTACAAAGGGATAAGGACAGAGCATGGTTCTTGATATATTTTTAGGTCTCAACTGCTGTAAATTTTAAGACAAGGAGAGAAAAGATGTAAAACTCACCCATTACTGTGTCCCATCCTTCTCTGTTTAGACGATAGCTGTCCTTTCCTCTAGCACGTAACAGAGCTTTCTGGTTCAAACATGCGAAGAACAAGGCTCTGTGTTCATTTTCAGTCCAGAAAAGGTCCCTCGACCTGGCTGTACCGCGCGAAGTTAAGTTAGATGAGGTAGAAGGGGTAGGAGTGGATTTCTTAGTTTTCTTGGGTGGTGGTTTAGATGAGCTACCTTCAGAAGAAACAGAGCTAGATTCTTCTACCTCGTATTGGTATTCTTCATCGCCATTATCTCCATCTTCCCCCTCCTCGTTTTCCTCCTCCTCTCCACTGTCGTAGCCCGTCCTCAAGATGTCCGGTAGGTCCATGTCCTGCCCTTCATCCGAGTCTTCACTTGTTGAAGCAGCATACTTACTGGGCTCCTGAAAATAAAAGAATAAAATAAATAACTCTAATAAAGAATGACTCAAGGAAAATATCATAAAACCAGAGAAAGAAAGGAGAGGTCCATTTTTCCATATGTTGGGGGCAAGAAATAAAATTAAAAACCCTCTCATGCATGGACTCTACCCCAGTGGAAGTGAAAAAATACTCTAAGATTATCTTCCACTTTTATTTCTGAGCAAGGGTGACAGAGATAAAAAAAATTGCACACAGCGAGGTTGTTTTACCCTATTATGTACATAGAAGAAAACGACTTCACAGCAGAAAAAGACAAAGACAGCTACCTGCTTAAAGTCATATGAGTTCTACTTGAAAAGAGGGTCATTATGGGCTATTTTGTTCTTTCAATACTTACATCCGCCGAGTGGAATTCCATTTTCAGTCAGCGGCTACGTCCAAAACAGCGAAGCCCACACACCATGTAAACACGGACCCGCCTTCCTTGCCGGAAGTGACGTTCTCCTTCAATTAGGTCAAGTTACGAGGGTCTCCGGCTTTTTTTTCTCGCTGTGCTATGGACATCGGTAACAGCGAGAAAATCACAGCGAGAATCATAACGAGTCTAGCTGTGAAAAGGCAGAAACATTTGTGCAACGGTTATAAAAAAATCTCTTTCTGAATCTCGCTGATTTGGGCTTTTTTTTAACAACGAGATCTAGCTGTTTGTGCAACGACCTCCTGCATAGGCGATCATAGGTAATTCAGGATCGCCCAGGGTCAATCACTACGAGTGGACTGGATCGTAAGGGGTGTCCAATTTGTAGTGGGTAGGCTCAGATCGTAGTAGTGTTTGAGAAATGGCTAGCAGAAGACAGATAAAGTGAAGCATACCACAGCATCCAGAGGTGCACAAAGAACATCTACATATATATTACGTTATACAACACAAGTGCTTCATTAGAATTTTTGGATATACCTTTTCGAGGTCAAGTTGGACATAGAATTTTTTTCAATCTCACCATTTTTACCAAGTGAAAAATCATGCAAATTCGTAGGAGGATCGAACCCCGGCCTCAATGGAGGACGTCTAGAACCATAGCCATTAGACCACCATGTCAGGTGAGAAAAATGCCTTTTGTTTTATCCTTTACCATGAGTGCAGTAGTGGTGGTAGGCATCTGACCTGGTTAGGGATCACATTGCCATACCATTCTACTGCGGCAGGCATATACACCTCTACAGGTACCGATAGTCAGCTAGCCCCAAGTCCCTGTGGCCACATTGATAGGACATAGCGCTGTATAAGCTAGGTGCAGGCATTCAGTCTCAGCCACTACAACCTTTTCCTATCCTGCTGTGGTTCTGTTCTGTATACTAATACTCTATGGCTGCATGGCTACGAGTCCCATAGTGAGGTGAACAATTTCATTTTCAACTTGTTTTTATATACATTCTATTTATTATTATTTGATTATTTATTCTCCAAAATACAAACCTTGTTGCCTCATATCTATGATATATTTCATATTTACTATTCTGCCACCTCCCTTACTGTTACGCTATCCTCTACCAGTGCCATATCAGAGCATATACAACCATGTGCTTTTTGGGGATTTTTGGATATACTTTTTCCAGGTCCAGGATTTTTGGATATACTTTTTCCAGGTCAGAATATTTTGGGAAAGTGCTGGCGGACATACAATAGGTGGCATGGCAGCTCCCTTCTCTACATAGTATATCTAAGATTATGATATATCTAACTAATTCAATCAAGGGACAAAATGTAGCTACAATGTGTCAGCCGCAAGGACATTTAGTTCATGATATCATTTATACAAGGCACTCACAATCAACGGGCAAGATGCCCCAGTGTAATGCTGGAGAGTTATATTTCCTGGCACACCTTCATAGTACTTTAGTATGACAAAGTGATATGAAACTTTGAGCAGCAAATTGTCCACAGGTGGTTAGAACTGAGAACCAATGACCTGAGAATTTAGGTGTGTATAGATGCACGTTTGTGTTACACATTATCTTAGCCACATGCTAGACATAACACATAATGCAATGGTGTGAACTTTCTGTCTCAGGTTGCCTCTTAGAAAAAGAGTCATGAGACTTCAGCTAAAGGTCCACTGTGAGACTCAACCTAATTGTTGCAACTCATGACTAACTCATGGATGATAATCATGTGACATGTACTGGAAAAGGGGGTTTTCTTGCACCCTGCACTTAGACTCCTTTTCACAGAGTGCATCAAATTCTCCTTTTCAAGCTATTGCAGGAATGATAATTTTAAAAGTAAGGTCCACTATGTAACAGACACATGTTCTATGTTGCATAGCGGACCCACAGCTTTCTATTTCACATACACTATCACAAAGCAAGGATAAAGTTGTATGGATATGGATACCCTCACCCTGTAGGGTACGTTTTATATACCTGAATGAAGCATTATGAGCACAGGTGCAATTGATTACTTTATTTATCATACTCCTACACACAGGATATATTTGTATAAAGATGTGGTTGGCATTGATTACTGACCCAAGGCCAACCCCTATTAAATGGATTACACTTTATATGATTTACAAAGTAACATGATTATGGAATTCAACTGATTCAATAACCAGAGCCTTCACATTTGTAGAGTAGAAAATAACCATTGCCTTCTCTGGGGAATCTTCACGAGGACAGATATTATTAGCAAAGGCTTAGACTAGGATTGTCTTGTTGAATTCATCACTGTGTATCTGGCAACAGCTGTAAGGTATACTGACAGCCATTGTTAGAACACCTTGCTGTATTCTATGAGACCCCTGTCTCTTTTATATCTCTTGCCTTCACCAATTTACTTGCTTCAGAAGAAGGCAATAAAGGGGAACCAACATGAAACAGGAGATGGACATCGTCTTTAGGTTAGCTGGGATTTTGAGGATTATCTTCCAGGCACAGCTTGGTAATGGCTGTATCCCCTATAGACATGCCCTGTCACCTCATCAGCCCTGTAGGTCAGGGCTAAGGGGAGTCAATGTCGCCTGAAAGATTAGAATAATGAGCAACGCACCCTCTGTGCATAGTGAAAGGTGGTCTTGGTAATATATCTGATCGAGGCAGGTGACATGGTGGTGGAGAATGAATATAAATCAGGGTTCTGGGCACCCTCTCCTGCCAATGGGGGGAGCCTCCTCTGAAAAGGTCATATATACCAGAGGGTTAAATTAGTGTACCCAACTTCCTACTAAAAGAACCAAACCCAAGCAGATCTCTCATGACTCTGACAAGTCTAGGCTACAAACACATGAACAGAGTCTGTAAAGAAGGATTACTTTCTTCTGCATGCCTCTCGATTAATATCTTGAGTGAATTTAATAATAGTAAAAGATGATCAGTATAGTTGATTTCTGTGTTTCTGGTTGTAATCTGTGAAACTAAGCATTACCAGATGTGGTGCATCCTATAGTTCTCATTGCCAGATTACAAATGACTCCATGTATATTTGAGAAAACATGAAGACATGTGTAATGTCAAAAGGCCTGTGTCTCTGAATGCAAAGTCACAAAGCCTGTTGTATTCAGTTGAGCGTCCATGGAGAAAGTTGTTTTATAAAGGCACATGCATTTCTCCATGCCTTTCTGTTTTCAGTTTATTGTACTTGTGTACAATGTGCAAGCAATTCAAAACAAATGATTTAAAAGGTTTAATGGAGAGCTAATCAGTTTGTTTTTGCCACTTTTAGAAGAACCAGCAAAATTCAAAATGGTGGATCCACTGGGTATGGGTCTAGAATCCTATATGAATAGGATCCCAAGGTAAGGCTTAAAACAACTGTCCGTGAATCTTGAGTAGCAAAGCAAAGTCCTAAAATCCTTATGTGGGGATTATGTTGAGCAAGAACATTTGGCCATAATTTAATTTAGATAATAAATGAAACCTCTCAGCAGATATTTAATGAGATATGAGATGGCATTAGTTTTAATATAGAATGAATATCGCTTCAAGCCCTTCTTTAACGCTATTTAAACTTGTATTTCCTGAAGGGTATTATGAATAAAGAAAATGGGGACCATGGTACCTTTTGAGCAGAGCTTCATTGCTGCCTACTATCCACCAGAACCTAACCTGTTTCAACAGACATGTCTTGCCCACATGAAAAGGTTTTTCACAGTTTTAGCTTGATAGATAAAAATGAATGGAACTCATTTTCAATGGCCTCTAGTGACCATGTGTGGGTATTATGTATTAAAGTAAGATCATTTTAATTTGTCAAAATGCTTTTGAGCTAAATACCAATTAGGAATAGTTGTTCACAATGATAGATGTCCTTTAATACCTCTTATACCACGATTTAGGCCATTCCCCTATAGTTATGCTCTGATTTTACCAGAGCATATAGCCACTGTTTTAACATTTCGGGTGCTTTTTGGGGGATTTGGGATATACCTTTTCGAGTTCAAGTTGGACTTTTAGGAAATTGATGGCGGACATACAACGTCAATCTCAACATATTTTCCAAGTGAAATATCATGCAAACTCATAATAGGAGCAAACCCGGCCTCACTGTGTAGAACCATAGCCATTAGACCACCAAGTCAGGTGAGTGACACCTCTGCTTTTGGATCCTTTACTAAGAGTGCAGTAGTGGTGGTAGGCATCTGGAGGCTGTTGTGAAAAGATTTGGAATTGATTCTGTCAGAGGTGCTATTCCCAAAATGGAACTCACTCACCTCAGGGAATCGATTCCCTTGTGTGTTGCGAAAAGGGAATTATTCAGAGGAGTGGTATAGGAGTGGTCCAGAGTCGGGGTGTAATTCCCAACTAGGAACAAATTCTCTGGGGAAGTCGATTCTCAGGGTGGGGAAGAGCGGAGAATTGGAAGATCAAATAGCTACAGCAAGAATTTGTTTCCAATTCTTTTTGCAACAGCCTCCTGGTGGTTAGGGCTCACGTAGCCATAGCAATAGGGAGGTTTAGCAGCCACTATGTACGCCTGCAGATTGATGCAGACGCAGGTTATTTGTGGAGAACGTCATCAAGGGGTGTGTGAAAATCAATGGACCATGAAGTGACACTGAGAGGCCTGGAATCTTGGTCCATACTAGGTGTATTTCTATCACCTAATACTTGAGTAATATGCAGTATATACACATATAGTTCACACAGTGTATAGTAAAGATATGTACCTCAGTGCCAATTGAATATGTAGGGGTAGGGGAGAGCTCGGTACCTGGGCCGGTATGGTATGGACAAGCGCTTTGACCTGCTAGTGCTAAGGAACTTGGAAACAGGTGGCACACACAGCCATTCCTGGGAACAGGAGCCTATACGGGTTGTGCGTGACTCAGTATGGGTACATGTGGTACTGTTCAGACTGGACTGGAGGACCAGTTCTGGGCGGATACGGTCGAAGCTGGTTGGAATGAGTGTAGGGGTTCGTTCCCCCATCGGGTGCGCAGAGCCTTCAGAGGGACTGTTCACTTGATTGTGTCACTCCCCCTATGTATACCTACCGATCCAGGGTAGTTGGAAGGTAGAGAATGTCAGGCCAGGGGAAGTAGCTCAGGGGTAGAGCTTCAGCTTCGAAGTTGGAGGGTCCCGGGTTCGAGTCCCGGTTTCTCCATGACATTTTCCGCTGACCACTACAAATATAACAGCTGTGGGTTCAGTCATTAAGCCAGGGGAATATGATATAAGCGGACGTGGGCCATTTTCACATTGTGAACGTACATATATACACCCTACGCACACACGGGAGAGGCAGGGAGCTGCTAAACCTCACTATTGTACTGCTGCAGGCGTTCACACCTCTACAGGTACCGATAGTCAGCTAGCCCCAAGCCCCTGTGGCCACATAGATAGGATGTTGCGCTGTATACGGCACATGGCTATTGTATTATTGACCAATGGGAGGCATCCCTGGCATATACTGCGGAGTCAGGGGCTGAAGGTGTTAGTCATAGTGCCGTCCGGGTCTAATGGCGGCCCCCAGCTGATAATGGCTATGTGAGATATAAGCTTGGTGTATGCGTTCACGTCTCGGCCTGTACAACATTTTGCTATCCTGCTGTTCTGTTCTGTATACTAATACCCTATGCCTACATGGCTATGAGTCCCATTGCGAGGTGAGCGATTTTTTTCAACTTGCTTTTATTGACATTCTATTGATTATTTATTGATTATATATTGATTATTGATGGGTAAATGGTGGTATAAACGAAATAGATCATAGATATGAGGTAACTCGGTTTGTATCTGGGAGATATAGCATTCGCCCTGCGGCCTCGTGCTATATTCTTCAAGATACAAACCTTGTTGCCTCATATCTATGATGACTCTGTTCTTTTGATTCACCTCTGCTACCTAGTGAGATCAGCTGCACCTGGCTGCTTGTTACACTGGTGTGTTTTAAATGATCATTTTTCCATCATAATGGTTTGATGCCCCGTAGTCTGTTGATACATTGTAAAAACGTAACAATGATAAGCATGTGTATTGAATACACAGGAAAATCTTCTAGAGAGGGGCTGGGATTTCTGGGCATAGCTGGGCCTACAGTGTAACCTAGATATTCTGAGGTCATGCCCTGTCACCCCTCTAGCCCTGTGGGTCAGGGTTAGGGGGAGCGTCCCCTGATAGATTTGTAGCATGACTGGCATACCCCCCATGCATTGTGGTAGGTGGTCCTGGCATTATATCTAATGACATCAGGTGACATAGCAGCAGAAAATGAATATAAATCATGTCATATATTGCGGATGGTTACGGATGCAAGCAGTTCACCTGCTGTCAGCAGAGGAATCTTCTTTGGAGAAGGTGATCCCACAGACGGGCAGATTAGCATGCCTTACTTCTCACTGAAAGGACCCTGACCAAGCAGCCCTCCTGTGAGTCCTGTCACAATGGGTTACAGACTGACACTGGAAGTCATTTCTCAAGATGGTATGACTGAACACAGCCATTACGATTTGATACCCTCAACATGAGAGCAGGTGATCTAGGTAATGCAGTACAACTGCCAAGTACCATCAGCACATAATGTAGTAATTATATAGGGTTTGGTTGGGCAGTCATACCAATTCGCTAATTAGTCACTACCAAATGCAGGGCTGTAATGACATTAGAGTAAGGGATCCCACTACAATTTTAAAGGGTCTTGTCATACCATCTTGCGAAATGCCTTCCTGCTGTGAGTCCTGTGTCAATGGGCTACAGACTGAGAATGCTTTGTTCAGCATGAACTGCGCACCCTATGATACTTTGGTAATGTATATATCATTAACATCTCATAGTCCCTCATTTTTGCTGATGAAGCTTTACACATACCTCCAACCACAAATATCCGTCTCTTACAAATACGCCACATCAGACACTGTTCTTGATGTAGTTGTCAGCGTGTTAGCACCAAGGTGCTTATCAATATCACATAGGAGGAAACTTTTTTTGTATGAGACATGTCTGCATCTGTTTACGCAGGCAGAAGGTAAATTTGAAGTAGGTTTTATGACTCAATACCCTAGTTCCCTAGTTATCATTGTGCATTCAGGAAAATGGTAAAGTCCCATTTTCTTTTGGATAATTCACATAGGGTATCGTGTCAATAATTAGCTCTCCCTTTTGCACTAATAAGTCTTAACAGTGACGGACACAGAATTTCAAATAGGAGGGGGTGTGCACTTTATTTATCTGGTCTATGGCTTAATTTGCTTAATTTGGGTACCAAAAGGTTTGGTGCGTCTGTAAAAATGTCAAAAATTCAGATTTGCATCCATAGCTGAAAGTAGCTCTGGAACCATAACATTTTACATAACCATTTTCACTGTTATATGTTTTCACACCTATCTTTAGTTTCTTTGGAGAATACCTTGTCTACTCTGGGATTTTATTTATTTAGTTCGCCCGAAATCACTGACTTTTTTATGTGCTTGCCCATTGGAACCACATTGACCAGTCCTGGGAAACTTTTTTTCCCAGGGCTGGATCATAAATGGTACAAACAACTTGTAGATCAAGTTTAAGAACATTCCCCGTAAATTATCTTTTGAGCCACCTGTACTTGGCCTCAATATCATCTAGAAAGCATAGAATAGTCCCATCTACCATAGCGTACTGCAAATGGCTTAATGCTTCCCCCCCCCCCATCACATCCCCAGTGTTATTGAATGATATCAAGGAGGAGTTAGAAGCAACTTTGCTATGCAAACCTAATATGCTTAGTTGTGATTTGTACTGCTTTAAAAGAAAAATATTAATACACATTGTTTGACTGTTCATCTGATCTGGTTTGAGGTTTTATTATAGAAATGCCAACAGACAGCACTCTTTTTTAAACATGCCATGGTGACATGGGCTCCTTATAAAATTTGAAACTATGTGACCAGTGGAGGTGACTTGAGCAATACAAGTTTTGGAAACCTTGATTTGATCTTGCTACCCATTTTTTTGGGCAATAACAGACTTTGAACACGTTTCATAAGTTTTGAATAGAATAATTCATGCAAGCATTTTGAAACCACCTGTTTCTCTAGAGGGCGTACTGAAAATACCACTTCATTTGCATCAAATATGCTTTCTTGGTGATGTGCCACCCACAAGTTAAACCTTATCTCTGTCCATCTGACGGTATTACAGCTGGCATATTGTAATCTCCTTTGCAATTTACTAGCTCAAGGTCAAGTCCTATGTTGACTGACTGGTATTTTCTAGAGTGTTGATGTGTCTACGAACATTGAGATTGATAAAGAATTTTTCAGGTCAGAGTATATTATCTTCTTCTTTGTCGTAGGAAATCTCAATCCCGATTCCATTGTAACTAATGTTGCTTGTACATCCCTCTCTCCCACAACCTAACTGAGAAAGGATGTTTACATATAGGACTGGGATACCATGGTAACAAATCAATTTTTAAATAACTGATCTGCCCAGTAGTAAAAGAGCCCTACACCCAAGAAGGCAGTTGTGATATGTTTCAATTACTGAAACATTGAATGCTGGTATGAAACATGAAGCCTAGTAACTTGAAATTTATGGCAATATCATTTTCGGTATGAAAGGGGACACATAAGGTCTATGATAATGAAAAGGGATGCATCTAATTCTTAGGAGATGTACCCACTGAGGCATATTTTATGGTTCTCTGTTGACAGGCAAAGGGGAAGATCCTTCCTCAGGAGTGCCTTATTTAGTAGCATCCTCTTGAAATTATGCAAGAGGACCTGCGTCCTGCTTCAGTAATGGCAAGGGCACAAAACACAGCACTCTTTTTAAGCTGAAAAGGAAATAGTTTGAACCATGGCTTGTGAAATATACAAGGATAAATAGTTTTTGTCACTGTTGGAGTCGCTTATGGTGGAGTATTGTCTACAGAAAACTGTAAAGATAGGAACTGAGAGGGGAATCAGTGCCATTTGAAAAAGTATAAAATATACATGTGTTAACAGACAGTGAATATTGAAAATACAGAGGGATTTCAGACATAACTTCATATATAGATTCAGTAATAGATAGGCTGTAAAGGCTTATGTGGAATATATGGGCTTGCTAGGGAAATACATACATTGTGGTATTTATGATTAGAAAGTCAGGGCTATTCTCTCTCCCAGGCATAATATATCTAGGATTACAATATCCAATTAACAAGGCTAACACTCACAATCAACGGGAAAGGTGCACAGATATGATGGTGTAGAGGTACTTCCTAGTACTTCAGCTTCATTGTACTTTAGTATGAGAAACTGGTTTGAAGGTTTGAGCAATGAATATGTGTGCATAGTGCATTATGTCCCTCGGGTTGCTTATCAAAAAAAGAGTCTTAAGACTTCTGCCGAAAGCTTGCTGGTGAAATACTGCACCTATTATCTGTGGCAATAGCTCTAACTTATAAATACTGACAGCCATGGTTAGAGCACCTTGCTGTATTCTATAAAAACCCCCTGTCAATTCTCTATTACTTGCCTTCACCAATTCACTTGCTGCAGAAGAAGGCAATAAATGCAAAACTGCATGAAACAGGAGATGGACATTGTCTTCAGTTTAGCTGGGAATTAGAGGATTATCTTACAAGCACAGCTGTGTCTTGGCTGTATCCCCTGTGACCTCATCAGCCCTGTAGGTCGGGGCTAAGGGGAGCCAGTGTTCCATGATAGATTAGAATAGAGAGCGACACACCCTCTGTGCATAGTGAAAGGCGGTCTTGGTAATATAACTAATGAAGGCAGGTGACATGATGGCTGAGAATGAATATAAATCATGCTTGTGGACATAGGCTGCCCCCTCCTCCAAAAAGGTGACATACCAGAGGGTTAAATTGGTGTACCTAACTTCCTATTCAAAGAAAAAACCCAAGCAGATCTGTAGCGACTCTCACCACTATAGGCTACACACACATGAACAAAGTCTGTGAAGAAGGTTTACTTTCTTCTGCATGCCTCTCATTTAAAATTCTGAGGCTAAGTGGATTTGATAATAATAATAGTTGATTAGGATAGTTCTCAAAGACAATAATTTCTGTGTCAGGTTGTAATCTGTGAAACTAAGCATTGCCAAATTTGATGCATCCCATAGTTCTCATTGCCAGATTATAAAAGACTCCATGTACATTTGAGTATGTGTGTAGGCATGTGTAATGTCAAAAGTCCTGTGTCTCTACATGAAAAGTCACAAAGCTTGTTGTATTCAGTTGAGCTACCATAAAGAAAGTTGTTTTACAAAGGCCCATGCATTTCCCCATGCCTTCCTGTTTTCAGTTTGTGTGTACGTAAATACAAAGTACAAGCAATTTGAAACAAATGATTTAAAAAGTTCAATGGAGAGCTAGAATCGTGTCTTGTCTATACTTGCGGCCTTCTCAAACAGTTGAACATTGACGTAGAATCTTGTTATCTATTTGCTCTCAACATTACATTTGCCCTGCACAGCTAGGGGCACACTGTTCCCTGTTCTAAAAGAACTTAAATATGTGAAACAGACTTGCATTAGTAAGAACTCCCAGAGTGTGGACAAGACTGAATTTTGAGCAATTATTTGGCGAAGGGAGTGATCATTCTTATTAACAGGGCATAAAGGCTTTTGACCATTACAGGAGGGTGTTGCTCCTATAGTAAAAGGAAGAGCTGGCTAAAAATGCCCTCGTTTCCAGTCCTTTCTTTTCATGTACACTGAAAAAAGTCTTCCTGACAAAGTGACATGTATACCCATGTCTACTTGATTTGACACAGAGAGCACACATCATTGGGACATGTGCACATATGTCACCATGACAACTGAAGCACACAGTAATCCTCATACGATTTGACATGCCTAAAAATGCCACGTCATCTGTGAGTTGACTAGGGTCACGGCCATGTCAAAGGCACTTGACATGTGATGGTTTGACATACATAATTGTTCTAGAATATTCCACTAGGTGGGGAAAACAACCATTTTGGTACCAGGATTAATCACTACCAAGAGATACTACCAACACTTGAGACATTTGATGTATCTGTGTCTTTTTGTTTTCATGAAGAATAGATCACTAAGGTCTTTAAATACTATCAATGAATGGCAGTGAATTCTATTTCATTCTTAAATTTGCATTTGTTATTGAATATCAAAATAGACAGCCACAATCCTGAATCCTTCAACTGGGGAGGATAGACACCTTGTGTGTGGGTCAGTGAAAATACCAAAAGAGTGTATGCTAACTCACAGTCTATAATCTCAGTATCTTCATTACATGGAGACAGATGGCATTGCCATGCATCTCCATGCCCTTGTCTTATGGACTGCATAGAGGTCCTTAGTCAAGTAGAAGTTCTGTAGATAGGAAAAAGTGCCTTAGTGTTGCAGGCCTGTGGGGCTATGATACCCCCTGCCTTCTATTATAGGCCTGCCTTGATTGAACCATTGGTACATAGCTATTGACTGCTCTTGACCCTTACATAATTGTATCAGAGTATTACCTAGCACTCAGGTGAATGGATCAGAAATATGTGACGTGTCTTCATTACGCATGTCAAGTGGAGTTGACGAACCAAATATGAGAGCGTCAACCTCATTTGACATGCCTTCATACATGTCATGTGGGAGACAAATTTTGACCTGTGTAGTATGCGTCAAAGCGATCATTGTTCTTCTCTCTGTGTAGCTATAACTTGTCCCTTTTGTTGCTCACAAGTGGACATTCAAGTATGGTGCTAAAAAAGAGGGATTTGAGCAGGTACCTAGTTGGGAAAAGTCAGTCAGTATAATATACTATAGAGTGTGTGACATGAGTAGGTACCTGATAGTGCAGCTCTCTCTGTTTTAAACAAGGCAGGTGACTTTTCAGACTAATGTAGTGAGTGCAAGTTGAATGGTGAAGCAGAGCGTTACTTCTTTTGAAAAGAGGGTACCTACTGACAGCTCTTTTTACCATAGGGGCAACACGCTCCTGAAGATAGGCAGGAGTGACTTGTTATGAAAAGAACGTCTCATAGGCAGGGCAATTTCTCCCAGGGAGGTTATTTATTAGCAATGTTTTACAACAACTGCTGCATCCTACAAGTCGTACCAAACTTCCCATGTTATAGCAGTTGCAGGGGTGACCTATGTCCTAATCCTATGACCAGGAAAAATAAGCTGGCCTAACTGCCTTACTACAGATATAAGACTGTTATGCAGATAAGTTGGCATGACTTTGACATAGACTGGATCCCGAAGTAAGGCCTAAGGCAACTGTCAATGCATCTTGAATGTAAAACAATAGTAGTAGAATTCTTTTGTGGGGATTATTGATCCTGGCGAGGGAGAAACAGGAACAAGGTAGCCACTTGGGCCTGCGCGAATACGCCGGCCTATTTATTAACAATTTAACAAATAAGAAAGAAAGAAAAAAAAACAAAAAAAAACAAAAAACAGACAGACAGAGCTGAGGTAACTGAATGTCTGTGCCTGCCTGTGCAGGTGAGTGGAGTGACTGTCTGGGCCTGCCTGTGCAGGTGAGTGGAGTGCAGGTGAGAGGTGTGTGACAGGTAGGGCACTGGGTCACACAGGTGGGGGGCCCCCTAGTTACCAATACCCCGAACAGGGTATGACCGCTGTTCGGTACCATTGATCCTAGCGAGGGAGAAACAGGAACAAGGTAGCCACTTGGGCCTGCGCGAATACGCCGGCAACTCCCAAACTAGGAGTAATAGTTCATAATTGTAGATTGGTACTGAGGCACTTAGACACAATCAAGTCCGTGTCCACGCGGAGGTGATAAGGTTTTGTGAGATAGATAAGGGCAGCCATACTGTTCCAGTTCCCCGCTTGGCGGATGTCCTCCAGGGTGAGCCCAAGGCTATACATATAGAGTGCCCCTGCCCGTCTTAGGGAGTGCATGCCCGTCCTATGTGGGTTCATGCCTGCTGAGATCATAAGTTTTTTTTTTAGGTACCCCAACAGCATAGGGTAGGTTACCGGGGTGAAGCCATTCCCTTTGGGTACTACAAAGGCTGGGGACATGGCATCGGAGGAAGGAAATTCCTCAAGGTGATCCCGTACAAGGGAGGCTGTACAGAGGGGTGAACCTCGACTAAAAGTTATGGGTATTCTGTGGATTGTCTGACCATATTGCACTGTCTTAGATGAGGAGATACTCAGTTCTATGCCCCACGGTGTGAGACCTATCGCTCCACGTCGAAGATAATGGCCCACTGGGTTTGATGCTGAATCAGGGACAATATTTGATTTCCGTAGAAGGGCCCGAAATGATACCGCTATACAAGTCCATAGGACCCTCTCCTCCACCCGATCCCAGTTAACACAGTTTGATAACAATAATAAGTCCTGAAGAGTGAAAGACGGGCGAGTCGGTTCCGGGTCACCAAGCCTGCGGCGTATACCCGCTAGGGTGGCGATCAACTCGAACTCTGATCTAACATTTTTAATGTCGTAACCGGAATAACTGTTCAGAGATATCACTGCACTGATATAGTTCTGGATTGATCTGTATTTCAGATCTGGAACCAAACTGACTGCGTAGCGACACAAGAGGGTTGTGTCCGTGGGTACTGCCGGGCATCGAATTGATGCACAGAACTTGATATATTTGCGCCACTGAGATGCTTTAGTCTTCCAGGTACTCGGCGCCCACGCCTGACTGCGAAGCTCTGCTGCGAGGTAGTCCAGTTCCCAGATTCGCTGACGGGCCTCTGCAACACAAAAAGACCGGTAACTCGTTGATGAGAGTAGCTCTGGAGAGAGTATCCGCTACTAGGTTGTCCTTGCCCGGTAGATACACTCCCACCAGATGGCAGTTAAACATCACTTTCAGCCAAAATATTGAGCGGAGGAGGTGCATTGAGGCTGAATTTCCGCTTTTACCAGTGTTTATGGCCGCCACCACTTGCGTATTGTCCGTGACGCATTCTACCCGGTGGTCCACCCAACTGTGGCCCCATCTAGTGAGGGCCTCCAGAATAGGGTACAGTTCTCTAACATTAATATTACAGGGTACATCATGGACTGGTTTGGGGACACAGTGGTTGTGGTGGTCTCCCTTCATCTCGAAGTCCTCCTGCCACCTACCGCACAACCAATCCACGCCAGAGTAAGCACCGAAACCAGTACCAGATGCATCAGTGCACACCATAGAAGTATTAACTGGAGGCTGGATTATTTTCGCTGTGCGGTTGAACCAAGCGGCGAAGTCTCCCCACCAGGCTAGGTCTAGGTGAAAGGACTTGGACAATGTGATGTACCTTTTCTTGGGTGTGAAACAACTTAACATTGCGATAACGCGATGAGAGAAAGTTCGACCACCCCGAACCAAAGTCGCGCAATGTGCCAGAACTCCGCACAATTTTTGAAGTTGTTTTTTCGTCGTCCTGCGACGACCACTGAAAAAATCCAACTCCATCTGAAGTTTGCGCAATTTGTCTGCGGGTAGTCTCAGTTGCATATTTACTGAATCAATTTCCACTCCCAGGTAAGTCTGAATCTGGCTGGGGGAGCGCACTTTATTGTAGGAAATATAGAAACCTAAGGAGCGCAGTGTCTTGTGGAGGAAGAGCTGGGCTTCCTGACAAGCTTCAAAGCTGTCCGCCATAACCAACATGTCGTCTAAGTAATTGACACAGAAAATACCGTGTGCCATGAGGTACCGTGCTACTGAGTCTGTAATACTGTTGAACACGTACGGTGCAACGCGGGTACCGAAAGAAGTTATCGTGAATAAACTTAGACTCCCAAGACAGGCCCTGCCTAGCTCTGTCGCACTCCCGGACCATGATCGAGCGGTAAGCTGCTGTAATGTCAGTCACTGCCATGTACGAGCCGGGTTTTAACTGGTCCGATACAGTATTTACAGATTTGTAACTAAATGACTTGAAAGTTTGACTCATATGGCAGTTGATTGAGCACGAGTCGGGACGGCTAGCGTCGGTTATTGGCCTGGTGCCTCCTGATGGTTTTTTAACTGCGCCTAAAGCGTGAATACACTGAGGCTGGACACTCACTTCCGTTAGCTTACCCGAGCCTAACTCCTCTGAGATGATGTCACTGATGTCCTGGTAGGCTGTAACTGTGGCTGAGTCATAGTTTTTACACCAGTAACCTTCTATATGCACACCTGGGTCCGTTAGTTTAAACCCGTGACAGATGCCATCAAGGAGGAAGTGGGCGTTATGATCCCATATGCCTTTGCCGTATACCTGACTATGGCCCCCCGACAGCATGTTCCTCCAGCCTGCTAAGTTCATTTGAGATTTGACCCCACATAAAAAGTGAGATGAATTAATGTCCCATAAAGGAGCATAGTCTGTGTACATCTGAAGAAATTCATTTAAATCACTACAACAACAAATGTCATCAAAGGTTAACGGAAAGAGACCACTAAGTTTCATATCATAAGTGCTATTACAACTGAACTCCGGGACAGTCTTAATTTGTCATGCTTGACCTTGGTTACCACCCTGATTGGCTGACTGGTAGTTGCGGTCTAGACTACAATTTTTTCCCTTGTGGGAACCTCTGCAGTGTTTGCAGATGTGTTTGCGGGGACATTCGTCATTAGAACAGGCAGTGAAATTCCAATTAATACATACATCCGTATATTCCCATTTCTTATCTTCGTACCGGGTCCCCCGACCGCGGTTGCGTCTACGGTTGCCCTGATTTGCTGTAGGAAATGGTTTGGGGTCATGAACACAGGACATATGTTCCGAACTGAGACAGGCTTGAATGGATATTTCGTCCCCCGCGACGAAGAATGGGATTTTTTGTTCGAGGACCCTGGTAACTACCTTATAATCATACCTAGCCAACTGTTTGGCTGAGAACGCACCTCCCTGAGCCTTCAGTTTCACAAATCTCATGTGTCCGAGATAAGCTGATGCTGGAAGTTCAGGCAAATTCTTTTGAATAAGGACTTCGTAGACCCCCTGCATGCCATACAATAATTCTGTAACAGACATCTCTTCATACTTTTTATCTGATTCAATATGAAAATCTGGACGCAGCCAGTTGGTAGAGCGTTTACGCTTGCTAGCCTCTAAGAACAAATTAATATTTTTGAGAAATGGGTCATCAATACCTGAAACACCCCCCTGATTTGAAAATAAACTGTTCAGGTTCCCGTCGATAAGACCTAGTGATGACGCTGTCAGGCCTGCTGATGTCAAGCCTGATTGAAGGGTTTGTAGGTATGGAGATTTTACTTCCGCGGAAAACAGGGGGGCCGGATTGTCCCGGTAATATTGGTTGGAAGCACTGGTATTGCCCACGGGACGGGTCTGATACTGAAGTTGTAATTGTTGCAGCTGTTGCTGCATAGCCTGAAGCTGCTGCTGCTGCGCTGAGATGACAGCTATATATGACTGTTGTTGCTGCTGTATACCACCCTGGGTAGTGGTGAAGACTGGAGTATGCTGCTGCTGCTGCTGTTTCCAAGCCAAGCTTTGGTACTCATCCAAAGTGGCTTGGGAATAAGTTGAAGATGCCTGTTGTGCACTAGAGTTCACTTCTATACCTCCCTGAACACTGCTGGGAGGGACTGTCATTCCACTCAAGCTAGACCCAGCACCTGCGGTGGTCGAAAGAGCCGACCGGGAGCTACCGGGTACCGCGTGGGCACCAAAAAGACTACTTGGGTTGGCATTTTGTAAATGAAGATTGTTCAAACCTGTGATAAGTTGATGAGGGCCTGTAGGGGCCTGTGGGAGGCCAGTCTGGCCTGTATTCATCGATATAGAAGGCGTAGAGCCGTGAACCAGAAGGCATACGCCGCCATTTTGAATGTTGACATCCTCTGGTGCGTTCGGGCCCCTGCCTGCAACCTCAGTCACTAACTGTTTATTGTGGCCTCTTCTGCCCTTCTCCGTAGCATGTAGGCTTGTAAACTGGGCATATTCTGATCAGCCCTCCTTCTGTGCCTGTTCCCTCACCCCTGGCAGCAGCTCACCAGATACCAAAGGAAATTTATGGGGAATGTTACTAGGGTTTGGGTAGTCGAACGCGGCCATCATGCCGCTCCATGCCCGTTCCCCCTGAGCTATGTCTTTCAAAGTGTGAGTATTTTGTGCTCGAATTGATGCTAATTCTAGTTCTAGTTCTTTCTGTCTGCCCAACTGCTGGATTTCCTTCTCTCTTGCCTTTTCTATGGCAATTTGTCGTTCTAAATTATGTATATTTACGTCATCAGTCCTAGGGTGTGTTGTAGATTGTTGGCCGAAGGAACCGTCGTTCTAGCCGGGTGCCCTGTCGCTCTCCACGGCCCCCGTGGAGTCATCGTGGTAGTCACGGTCGGTTGACTCAGTGGTAGCCGGTGGTCTTCCCTGGCCTGTTTGTCCTTTCAAGACTCCCAATTGTTGTTGTGGGTCCCATTTAGGGTTAGGGTGCTTGCAGGACGGGCACAACCTGGAGTTCCCGTGATATTGCTCCTCGCAAGAGTCACAAATGACTCCCATAGTGAAAAATAGCAAAAAACAGACAGAGCTGAGGTAACTGAATGTCTGTGCCTGCCTGTGCAGGTGAGTGGAGTGACTGTCTGGGCCTGCCTGTGCAGATGAGTGGAGTGCAGGTGAGAGGTGTGTGACAGGTAGGGCACTGGGTCACACAGGTGGGGGGCCCCCTAGTTACCAATACCCCGAACAGGGTATGACCGCTGTTCGGTACCATATTGTACAGGATCCTGTGGCTATAATGATCTAACTGATAGATGAAACCTTTCGACAGAAATTTCATTTTTACTCTTTAATGAAATATAGGATGCCATAGGATGTTTTTGGTGTAAATGAATATTGCTTCAAGCACTTCTTTAACACTATTCAAACTTATAAAGTTATATTTTCTGAAGGGTACTATATAAATGGAATGATGAGATTGCCGTACATTTAGAGCAGAGCCACAAGAAAAGTCCATATTTTATATTTTCTGTATCTGAGGTGCCTGCCATCCACCAAACCCTAACATGTTTTAACAGACATGAACCACATGAAAGGGGTTTTCACAGTTTTAGCTTGATAGATAAAAATAAATGGGACTCATTTTCATCTTGCCTATTAAATCTGTGTCTGATCCAAATGATACATGATGGGATTTAGTGCATGTGTGGGTATTATATATCAAAGTAAGATGATTCTATTTCAGTTAAAATGCTTTTGAGTTAATTACCAATTATGAATAAGCATTTACAGTAATAGATGTATTTTAATACCACTTATACTGAGACTGCCTAAGCCTTTGGAATCACATGGTACTGCAAAGCTCCATGTTATTCTGTCACCATAGTGAAACAATTAATGTCATGCGGGCTCCAAGTGATCCATCTGACCTTTGTGTAATGTTTTGAACCTGAAGAGTCAGCATGAGGCATTAATGTAACACTGGTTACTTGCCAGCAAAGTGTTTATTTATCGTACCAACAAAAGTTCAGAATTGTTCAAAGTCATCTATCCTCCACTGCTGTAGAGGTGGACGCTGATATTATATGGACTAGCATCACCTGATCCCAATTTTATGGGTAGGTTTTTTGGTTCGATCTACATAATGTTGAAAAGACTGCGTGAGATAGCCAGCACAGGGCTGCCTAGCTGTTAGGCCAACCTTGTGTATGTTACGTGATCATCATTATCTTTCTTTCATAACAGTTTGACCCAGGTAAAAATATACAATGGCTTATTGTGATTTATCTAACTATCTGAGCCTCAGGAGTGCTTTTTTGCTCATAACCCCCGTGCGTTATATAGCTATAACGCACTCTGAGACCTTTTCTTCGGCTTCAAGAGGCTGCTGGTTTCAATCCGGACATGTTAATAAATTGAGGAATATACAAAGTCAACTCCTCCATAGTTTTCCAGTTAAAACCGTTTAGGTTCAACGGGGAATCGATCCCCGGCCGCTGGGGCAGGAGGCGAGCTCGCTGTCCACTATACCAAGCCGACCGGTGGTAGAAATGAATCTACATCAAGAATATGAAAAAGTTGTCCGACATACCTAATGTTTACACACCTCGTTAGCCTAGAATCCATGGAGCCTGGTGGAGTTATTAACAGAGAACCATCCTTAGATATCCTAGATGAACATGCCATGCCAAATTACTCCATTTTCTTCGAAATAAATAAGAATCCATTGATTTTCCACATCGATACGAGTCGGCACCCGCCCCGTCGTCCGACCGGCTGACCTACATACGGGACCTTTCCACACTGTCAACACGAAGCCGAGCATGGTGGAGGCGGGTGGCGAAACGTATCGCTATGGAAAATCAATGGATTCTTATTTATTTCGAAGAAAATGGAGACAAAATGTAGGCGAACACCAACTAGAGATCGTATATTTGGCGGTGCTAGAATAACAGGGCTTGACATCCTTGGATTATACCCGAAAAATGAGTGTAAAGGTGAAGCTATGTCGGACAGAGTCACAACATGGCCACGGCGGGTTGGCAAAGCGAGCGGATCGCATGTACTTACAAAATGTCTTCTCCTGGATTAAATCTTGGGTTATAAGGTAAGAAATTGATACAAAATGGAGAAATATGTTCGATAAACGCTTTAATGCATGTTATGGGTACGCACTCGTGGGTTTATGGGTTAATAATCCACTCGCCCTTCGGGCTCGTGGATTATTAACCCATAAACCCACTCGTGCGTACCCATAACATACATTAAACGCTACTTATATCATGGTTAATTTACTGGAGTGTTTTGGAACGAACCATAGTTTTTGAACTAGGGTAAATCATGATTATCCTATAGGATTATTATATTATATACAATGATATACATTGCTGCTAATACGATTTACCACAGTTATGATAGATGCAATATCATGATATCTTGTATATTGTACTGTGATATTCATCATGGTTTACTGTAATATACCAGGGCACATGATAAACCAGGATAAATTTACTGGGGTACTTTGGAACCAATCATGATTATTTTACTATGGTATATTATGGTCTCCATTGTGGTTAATCATGAACACAGCACACCATTGAATCAAATCAAAGTCTACATTGATTCCACATCTATTTTTTCCTGATGTCCCAGTTGGAGATTGTTCAGATTATGGAACTCATCTCCATACTCGGGACATTAAATTTTTACAAACCCTTCATGATCACAAACCATAGTGTAATGTATATGTAGGATTGTTCTAACAAATTTTGTTGTTCGAATTTTATCTCACCTCGTGCCTTTCTTACGGCCGACACTCAAGGGTGAGAGGTCCCGCCTGTTGTATCCACACTGAAGTGAGATTACCCTTGTGGCGTTGTGCCCGGACCCTAGTCTAATGGGGAGGGGGGATGATGGTGATCGAATCTATGGGAAGGTAGAAAGCATGCCCCTGAATTGAGAAAATGTATATGACCAATAATCATGAATCGTCGTTATCTGGGCTGCCAGGGGGGTCTAAAAAATATTTTGGACCAGCCTAAAAAGTTATAGTACAGGTCTTGGGGCTTTCAGTCCATATATGTGGGTAGCTTAAATATCATTTTTAAATCCACAGCATGGGACCAAAGTTGAGGGTCTCTCTAGGGTCCAATCGTACCATAGATCTAAGCCTTAATAGAGTAAGATGTTGATATTAACAGGCTAAGTTACTCTCATAAAGGTCCATTGTCATATAAGATATTATAGTTAGATATGTTATACACTCTTGGCAGTCTCTATGGGCTCTCTAGGGTCTAGGGTCTCTCTCGGGTCTAGGGTCCAATTGTTAGTGATTGCACCATAGCTCTAAGCATTAATGGAGTAAGATGTTGATATTAACAGGCCAGGTTACCCTCATAAAGGTCCATTGTCATATCTAGTGACAGGCTATAGGGCCTCTCTCGGGTCTAGGGTCTCTCTCAGGTCTAGGGTCTCTCTAGGGTCCAATTGCTAGTGATTGTACCATAGCTCTTAGCCTTAATGGAGTAGGGGGTTGATACTAACAGGCCAAGATACTTTGATATAAAGGTCAATAAACATATAAGAGATTATAGTTAAATATATTATACACTGGGGCTAGACTGACATAAACAGTGATTAAGGGTCTCTCTAGGGTCTAACACGAAACTACCCCAACTCTGTCACCCCAACTGGATGGAGTACCCAGGCCAAGATATAGGAGCTAGACTTCCATTTTTTTTTTCATGCATCTAGGGACATGTTAAGGCTCTGCATGGTATATCTATTTCATCTCTGTGCTATTGGAATAATAGAACATGGTTGCTATGTTAGGGTCTCTCTAGGGTCTGGTGTAGAACTGCCCATGTACCTTCAGTGAATAGATGACGACTGGGTGATAATAGGGAGTAAAGAAAGCACATGGTGGCTATGACACCATGTATGGTTTATCATGGTTTATCACTATACCATGGTCTTTTATTTACTTTTTCAATTATGGTATACTACATTTCTTCCCTGAAGTTGATACACACTTTGCTACACCATTGCATACCAGTGTATAGCATATTAAAATCCTAGTTCCAGGACCATAGACTTCAATGTTTATAAAGAATCATGATATAATGTATTTACAAATAACTTTTCTACATCATAGTTTCATAAGTGATGCCTTGGTTTGTCTGGTATATTGTGATAAACTGGAGTTGAAAAAGCTCAGTGTATCACAATACTGTGGAAGCATGGTATACCATATTAATCATACAGTTACATCTTTGATGTAGATATTGCAGTTTACCTTACCATATGATAGTAAATTATGGTTCTCAAACCATGATTTATCATTATTCTTAAATACTGTGATATATTAGAGTTACATATACCGGTGTACCATAGGATATAGGGAATACTGTGATATATCATAGTAAATGATGGTAAACTATGATCCTAGAATCATAGTAAATCATTGGCTTTCCTGGTTAACATATAGGTTGTCTGTATCCTAGTATATCATGGTACATCATGGTTATATGTACCACAAAATAAGAGAGTATACTGTAGTGTATCATAGTAAACCATGATGTATACTGGTTCACTAGAGTAGATCATGATATCTACCATGGTATATTTTTACATGGGGATTTTCCCTAGTTTGTTTATACACTGTAGTAAAAGGTTATAATGGTAATCATGTGCACTCAATACACAGGGAATCTAGAGAGCGGCTGGGATTTCTGGAAGTGTCATCCAGGAACTCATTTCTCAAAAGCTAAGTTTTGGGCACCCCCAAATCGTACCAACCTGACCTGGATCGGAAGGGAATTCTTGGGTACAAAGAGTCAAACACTACGACTGGTGCAAATATAGAGGGACAGGCCATGCATTTGAATAGCCAATCGTAGGCAATTAGGGCTCACCCATTGCCCCTCATTTCTCTGCTAGCCATTTCTCAAACACTACGATCCTACCCCTCTCCCTCCGATTCCAACCTCCCCTATGATCCAGTCCAATCGTAGTGATTGACCCTTGGTGATCATGTATTACCTACGATTGCCTATACAGGTGCATGCCTTTTACCTCTGTATCTGCTGTAATCGTAGTGATTGACCCTGTACAATGAAGAATTCCCTTCCAATCCTGGCCAGGTCAGTACGATTTCAGGGTGCCCAAAACTTAGTGTCTGAGAAATGACTTCCAGATGGTAAGTTTAGGGTGCTCCCAAATCATACCCATCTGGCTTGGATCGGAACTGAATTATTGAGTATATAGGGTCAATCACTATGACTGGTGCAGATATAGAGGGGAAGGGCACACATTTGTATAGGCAATCGTAGGTAATACAGAGTAATTGACTCCGCCTCCCTACGAATGGCCTGGATTGTAGGGTGTGTGCAATACATAGTGGGGAGGCTCAGATCTTAGTGTTTGAGAAACACCTATAGATGGGCCTAAAATGTAACCAAGATATTCTGATGTCACGCCCTGTCACATTGTCCCTTGATAGATTTGCAACATGAGTGAGTGGCATACCCCCTATGCATTGTGGAAGGTGGTCCTGACAATCCCACTTGGCATAAAAACGTGGGGGTTTTTTACATAAAAAAAAACGTTTTTATTGTAGGCGGGGGGCTGATAGGGCCCACCATGCACCCCCCCACATCCCAACGCGACAGGTATTTATTTGATCCTTAGGGTCCCCTGAACAAGGTTCAAGATGTTAACATTGATTATCTTGGGATGCACTACCGGTTTTGGCTCATTATCCATGTGTGGGTTCAGACAACTTTTGGGTCAATTTTGGTACCATGTTATTCAAGGGGTATGCTCAATCCCCAAGCTCTAAGACTATCTTACCTTGTCTGGATC